>OX438892.1:17747872-22547872 GCA_949316265.1 Diarsia mendica
TCTTCTCAGCAAGGGAAACCAAGATTAGCCAGGCAAAAAGGAAAGACTAGGATGCCAGTGGCTGAGTCGTCAATAATTTCTCTCAAACCTTTTAGGCTTAAAGCACACGGGGGAAAAATCGTAGAAAAAGGTAGATTGCCAACTAACTGTAAAAGTGTCGACTTTATGGAATCAGGGTTCGTCTTCATGGAACGTTTTGGCTACATTATGATATTTGTGCGGGAAGCGAATAAATCGATTTTTGGTTTACCTAAAATTTGAACTATCTTTTGGAAAGCCAAATCCGAGATTCTTCATCTACATTGTCGTGTGTTAATGTATGACGCAACGACGTTAATTGATTCACTTTTTTAATATGGAAATGTGTTAATGTATGACGCAAATAGAAATATATTTCGCTTCTCACACCATTGCCAAATAGATTTATTCAGTTAATTTAAATGTGGGAATCGAACTCCATGCATACATTTAATATAGCTGATAGCAGATGTGTTCTCCACACGAAGCAATACGGAGCAGTTAGAATGCAAGCTTGCAAAGCACTTCAAACCTCTAAGACATACCGCTGGATTTTCCAGCCACCTTTTGCTCGATTTCCGTTATAGACTGCCCCCAGCCTGTTCTAAAAGCGTTAGTGTAGATTTCTAAATCGAAATGGTAATCTCTTCTCAATACGTTGTGCGTTAAGTTGAGTTGAAAATCCGTCTCCACCGCTCTAGGTCAAAGTCTTCAAAGTCACCTTGACCACTTGGTCACTTCAGAGAGACCTTTGAAGGGCTAAATCTTCTGACGTTTGAGAGTTTTGGTGTATAAACCAACCATATAAATATCTTACTGCAGGACAAGCTGCAGTAAGTACTCAACCAAAAATCGATTTATTCGCTTCCCGCACAAATATCATAATGTAGCCAAAACGTTCCATGAAGACCGAACCCTGATTCCATAAAAGTCGACACTTTTACAGTTAGTTGGCAATCTACCTTTTTCTACGATTTTTCCCCCGTGTGCTTTAAGCCTAAAAGGTTTGAGAGAAATTATTGACGACTCAGCCACTGGCATCCTAGTCTTTCCTTTTTGGCCTGGCTAATCTTGGTTTCCCTTGCTGAGAAGAATGCTTATGTCAGATATGGACATAGGGACAGGAATCATCATACGGCGCTATCAATAGCCACCGAATCTGTCCTTTCATTTCTCCTCGGAAATAACATTGAAGCAGACGAGAAAATGAAACGTCTAGGTAGGTACTGAAAGGTATTTACAGGCAAAAGCCATCTCATCCCAAGTAAAACACAACTTGGGACCCAAAAATAGTACTGGACTACGTTTCCCAATGGTACTCATTGGAAAAACGTAATAATCTTGACCCTAATAAACTATCATAAAAAAAAGCATCTTTTGTATGCGTTCTGTACTTCAAATCGAGTACAATTTGTCTCCAATAATGGAGTGCAAAATATCCACAAATCTCCCACTGGTAGCTATACCGCCGTATATACTGGTATCTATATGTATATATACATAAACATTACTGACATGATAAAGACTTCTGCAGCAAATCGAGAAAAAACCCGTTTTTAGGGTTCCGTACCTCAAAAGGAAAAAACGGAACCCTTATAGGATCACTTTGTTGTCCGTCTGTCTGTCTGTCAAGACCTTTTTTCTCAGGAACGCGTGGAGGTATCAAGCTGAAATTCATATCAAATACTCAAGTCTATGGTCTCTTGGAGCTGTGAAAAAATCAAACTTCTAAGTCAACGCGATCAAAAGATACTCCCGTTTATGCCGCAAATTTTCGACACTCGCAAGGGAATCAAAACCTACAGGGTACTTCCCGTGAACTCAGAATCTTGAAATTTGGTACGAAGCAACGTCTTATAGCATAGATAAAGGAATAATTACGAAAACCATAAATTTTTAGTTACATCAAGATACTCCCGTTTATGCCGCAAATTTTCGACACTCGCAAGGGAATCAAAACCTACAGGGTACTTCCCGTGAACTCAGAATCTTGAAATTTGGTACGAAGCAACGTCTTATAGCATAGATAAAGGAATAATTACGAAAACCATAAATTTTTAGTTACATCACATAATATATTTTTTTTACGGAACCCTCGGTGCGCGAGTCCGACTCGCACTTGGCCGGTTTATCTTTACCCAACCTATTTCGTAGAGAACCCCAAAATATGCCCTGCAAAAACTCTCGTTGATTACCTTTAGGTAACATCTGCTTCACGAACTGAAGAAAACGATAGTATTTTGCTTATCGTTAAAAGACCATGTAAAAAGCATCGTCATAAACTATCAGTAGGTGGATTAAGCAGACCCTAGCGGAGAACAAGTCACAGTATTCAGTGCGCACAGCACGCGCTACGCCTCCACCTCGGCGGCGGCGGCTTCCGCTGAAGTATACCTATGTGTTGACACCATCCGGAAGACGGCTGGTTGGGCTAGTTCGTCTTAGACATTTTCTGGGTTCTAAAACCGACCCAATCAATTAATGATGAGGGAATGTATGCTCGATCTATCTGCGCCATAAGTAATTTAAATCTAGAATTATTATAGGTAATACTTACCTACGAATAAATCAAAATACATAGGTATAGGTATTTATTGTTTTTGTCTGTTGTTCAAATAATGATTAGGAACTTAATAGGTAATTTATAGTTATTTACTATTAAGAACAATTTCTGTTTTTTGATAACAAAGTAAAAGTTTTCTACTGTTAATATAAAACTTTACATAATAAAGTTTTATTTACTAATCTGAGAACATATTATCTCTAAACATCTACATGGTTATTTGTATCTGAAGAATGAAGCGACGAAATATAATATAAGATCAAACGAACTTCTTGAAGTGAAGTTCGATCAATATTATATGAGTCGCTTCATTCGAAGATACAAAGTCCTCACCCACCCAGACCCATCGTAGAAAACTGATCTCTAGACAAGAATGACGGCACGAATATCACGCCACGCTAGTGAGGTCCAAACCACAGATAAAAAAATAAAAAAAAAAATGACAATCGACTAAAGTCGATTCTTTAAACGTGCGAATAGAGCCTTGTAGAATAAAGGCACTACATGGTTATTTGTATCTTCGAATGAAGCGACTCATATAATATTGATCGAACTTCACTTCAAGAAGTTCGTTTGATCTTATATTATATTTCGTCGCTTCATTCTTCAGATACAAATAACCATGTAGATGTTTAGAGATAATATGTTCTCAGATTAGTAAATAAAACTTTATTATGTAAAGTTTTATATTAACAGTAGAAAACTTTTACTTTGTTATCAAAAAACAGAAATTGTTCTTAATAGTAAATAACTATAAATTACCTATTAAGTTCCTAATCATTATTTGAACAACAGACAAAAACAATAAATACCTATACCTATGTATTTTGATTTATTCGTAGGTAAGTATTACCTATAATAATTCTAGATTTAAATTACTTATGGCGCAGATAGATCGAGCATACATTCCCTCATCATTAATTGATTGGGTCGGTTTTAGAACCCAGAAAATGTCTAAGACGAACTAGCCCAACCAGCCGTCTTCCGGATGGTGTCAACACATAGGTATACTTCAGCGGAAGCCGCCGCCGCCGTGGTGGAGGCGTAGCGCGTGCTGTGCGCACTGAATACTGTGACTTGTTCTCCGCTAGGGTCTGCTTAATCCACCTACTGATAGTTTATGACGATGCTTTTTACATGGTCTTTTAACGATAAGCAAAATACTATCGTTTTCTTCAGTTCGTGAAGCAGATGTTACCTAAAGGTAATCAACGAGAGTTTTTGCAGGGCATATTTTGGGGTTCTCTACGAAATAGGTTGGGTAAAGATAAACCGGCCAAGTGCGAGTCGGACTCGCGCACCGAGGGTTCCGTAAAAAAAATATATTATGTGATGTAACTAAAAATTTATGGTTTTCGTAATTATTCCTTTATCTATGCTATAAGACGTTGCTTCGTACCAAATTTCAAGATTCTGAGTTCACGGGAAGTACCCTGTAGGTTTTGATTCCCTTGCGAGTGTCGAAAATTTGCGGCATAAACGGGAGTATCTTGATGTAACTAAAAATTTATGGTTTTCGTAATTATTCCTTTATCTATGCTATAAGACGTTGCTTCGTACCAAATTTCAAGATTCTGAGTTCACGGGAAGTACCCTGTAGGTTTTGATTCCCTTGCGAGTGTCGAAAATTTGCGGCATAAACGGGAGTATCTTTTGATCGCGTTGACTTAGAAGTTTGATTTTTTCACAGCTCCAAGAGACCATAGACTTGAGTATTTGATATGAATTTCAGCTTGATACCTCCACGCGTTCCTGAGAAAAAAGGTCTTGACAGACAGACAGACGGACAACAAAGTGATCCTATAAGGGTTCCGTTTTTTCCTTTTGAGGTACGGAACCCTAAAAACGGGTTTTTTCTCGATTTGCTGCAGAAGTCTTTATCATGTCAGTAATGTTTATGTATATATACATATAGATACCAGTATATACGGCGGTATAGCTACCAGTGGGAGATTTGTGGATATTTTGCACTCCATTATTGGAGACAAATTGTACTCGATTTGAAGTACAGAACGCATACAAAAGATGCTTTTTTTTATGATAGTTTATTAGGGTCAAGATTATTACGTTTTTCCAATGAGTACCATTGGGAAACGTAGTCCAGTACTATTTTTGGGTCCCAAGTTGTGTTTTACTTGGGATGAGATGGCTTTTGCCTGTAAATACCTTTCAGTACCTACCTAGACGTTTCATTTTCTCGTCTGCTTCAATGTTATTTCCGAGGAGAAATGAAAGGACAGATTCGGTGGCTATTGATAGCGCCGTATGATGATTCCTGTCCCTATGTCCATATCTGACATAAGCATTCTTCTCAGCAAGGGAAACCAAGATTAGCCAGGCCAAAAAGGAAAGACTAGGATGCCAGTGGCTGAGTCGTCAATAATTTCTCTCAAACCTTTTAGGCTTAAAGCACACGGGGGAAAAATCGTAGAAAAAGGTAGATTGCCAACTAACTGTAAAAGTGTCGACTTTTATGGAATCAGGGTTCGGTCTTCATGGAACGTTTTGGCTACATTATGATATTTGTGCGGGAAGCGAATAAATCGATTTTTGGTTGAGTACTTACTGCAGCTTGTCCTGCAGTAAGATATTTATATGGTTGGTTTATACACCAAAACTCTCAAACGTCAGAAGATTTAGCCCTTCAAAGGTCTCTCTGAAGTGACCAAGTGGTCAAGGTGACTTTGAAGACTTTGACCTAGAGCGGTGGAGACGGATTTTCAACTCAACTTAACGCACAACGTATTGAGAAGAGATTACCATTTCGATTTAGAAATCTACACTGATTTGAAAGACTTGTAGTACCACTCCGTACAGAAGGGCTTACTCTTCCGTTCTTTGTTTCCACTGGATTTTGTAGCAACTTGAATATTCAAACTATCGTTGTTATGTTGAAAATGTAAAATATTTTTGCTAATTAACATTCGTGGTTTCGTTTTGTTTTGGTTAAGTTAAATAGGACATAAAGAAAACGTTTTATATTTGATGGTAACAAAAACGTTAAATTACTAAAATTAATTTAAACCACTGTTTGTTAACTTAATGGAAATACAGTAGTTATGTAATTTTGGAAAATAAAATTCAAATCTTTTGTTCGCGTCTCTTCAGGGACATTCAATTTGCCAACATGTCTACCACAAAACAGGGACATTTACCCATTGAACATGATGGTCAATAGACTAAATTCTGTTTACTTAAGACCCCCAAATCCAAACTTCAATCCATTCTACCTCCAAGTCCAACTCAACTCCGATCCGTTCCGATTTGAAACAGCAAGGTTCTCCTACAAATACAAGCTATACAGTCATCCACACTTCAATGACAGCTTCTTTATATCTGAACCAGAGAGGCAGGAATTCGTGTCTTCTACATGAGGTTGATAGTACCAAGGTGCATACAGAACGCAGCTTGTGAATAATTGACAGAGCTCGTGAAGATCAAAGCTTTGCCGTGTGTATTAGTCGTTTAGCCCCCGGGCGTCACGACTCTGCTCACGATGCGACGCGACGGTTCCATATGCAAATTAATATGAGAGATACATACATAGACGGATTATCCCGCTTGGAGACTTAGAGGTTCAAACTTTGGTTCTTTAGAGTCAACTATGGTTAGCTAAAAGACATAGGAAAAATCTAGGTAGATGAATATTATGTTGTTTAATGTTCATTGTAAACCAATATTATATTTCGTCGCTTCATTCTTCAGATACAAATAACCATGTAGTGCCTTTATTCTACAAGGCTCTATTCGCACGTTTAAAGAATCGACTTTAGTCGATTGTCATTTTTTTTTTTTTTTTTTTATCTGTGGTGTGGACCTCACTAGCGTGGCGTGATATTCGTGCCGTCATTCCTTTTTCTTGCGAGGCATCGTTCGCACGCGCCTTAAAAACTAGTGAATATTACGTGCTCAGCAATCGTCATTATAATGCCGAAAAGAAGAAATCTGGATAGAATTGAACGTTATCTACGTAAAATTCGAATACTAGAAGATCATCAAAGAAAATGTAGGTAATAGAATTATTTATTCGTCATCGGAACTCGGAAGAGTCCTATAAAAATTCAGGTTAGTAAACCGTTACTCTTAATAAGTGTATGATTGTGTGTTGGTGGAAAAATATTTAAGAGAAATATAGTTCAATCTATATTGTAATGCCTGGAGGTTGTCCGTGTGTCATCACGAAGGTAGCTCACTATACCTACAGCCTAGAGATTAACCACGTGTTAGCACAAAGGTTATCTGTAATTGTCTAAAGAACGATTACGTTAAAACAAATAAAACGCCTGGAGGTTGACCGTGTGTCATCACGAAGGTAACTCATTATACAGCCTAGAGGTTGACCGTGTGTCATCACGAAGGTAACTCACTATACAGCCTAGAGGTTGACCGTGTGTCATCACGAAGGTTATCTGTAATTGTCCAAAAGACGATTACGTTAAAACAAATAAAACGCCTGGAGGTTGACCGTGTGTCATCACGAAGGTAACTCACTATAAAGCCTAGAGGTTGACCGTGTGTCATCACGAAGGTAATCTGTAATTGTCTAAAGAACGATTACGTAAATAAAACGCCTGGAGGTTGACCGTGTGTCATCACGAAGGTAAACACTGTTTTAAGCTTTCACGGTTCATAACTATATTAACCAATAACAATCACGGAAGATATCCCGTAGGACATTTTAAATATTTTTATCACGAAGGTAATTTGTAATTAATACAAAATTAAATAAAATGCCTGGAGGTGGATCATGTACCCTCATGACGGTTATTTATAATACCGCCTTAGTGTCCTTAGCTTCCTGAGAGATTAATCGTTTGTTAATACAATGTAAGAAGTCAAAATTACGTCTACCCTCAATTTTCAACTTTTATTATTTTATTGTTTTACACATTGAATGACGCCGATCAGACTGATATAAACATGTCACCCATGATGACACATGATGGCGAGTAGGAATCCACCCCAGTACCTGAATTGGATCCTGGTAATATCTCCGCCTTAGGCGAGACCATGGAAGAGACGCCAAAGTTTGTCGCCAAACCTAACGCCAAATTCCATTTCATTCCATTCCATTATTACAAGTCCTTAATTAAATTATGAAATTTCGGTCGCAGTAATCGAAGGTACCCGTCCGTATCCCTGACCATAGGGTAGGGGGGGGGTACAGCTGCAGCAACTAGGCCACGGCATAGCCGCCCTTAATAAAGGGTTAGACTTGTTTCTTGACGATGGCAAAGACAAAGTTCAGGCCATTACAATTTTAAGGTGTCGCTTGCTGTACGATCTGCATTTTTATAAAATTAAATATACGTAATGCAAGATAGTGATCGTGATAAATTGCTTTTTGGAAGCAAGCTTTCGTAAAAGATAAAAACCACGAAAGTGATCGAAAACCATGGTTTTCAAATCAAGAAGTCCGCTGCAATAGCCAAAAACTCCTACTTCGTAACAGGCAACAATCAAAAATTGTCGCGCCTCTCCTCGCTTCTCGTCGAACAGGGGGGGGGGGGGTAAGGCCCAAGGAGGACTGCCCCAGCACCGCGCAAGCCAAGCGCAGCTCAAAGATCACTGATGATCCATTAATAATTATATATCTAACCACTCAAAACGTCCCGACCGCTTTAGCGGGTTTTACTGCCATCTACACTTCGAAGTTTCGAACGCAGTATTATCTATGAAAACGTTCAAAGAGGTTCAATACTGTTTTATACAGATGGCGCTGTATTAAATTACGAAGGGTATTCAATTTCATTATAAAAAAGTGAATCAATTAACAACTAAGTATTTAATTCTGTATCGCAGCAATGATTTAGTTTCCAAAATATTTTTGACTCCTGAACCTTTAGAGGACAAAAAGGTTATTTTAAATTCAAAGGTTTTAAATAAGTGTGTTTTACACTGCTCACTTTAAAATGGAGAACCATAAGATTGCAGCTAGACTTTTACCTAAAGATAGATTTATGGCAAGTATTGGCATAAAGGAAACATAACTTTTAGTTCCTATTTTTAAAGAACATCGTAAATACTTACGTTTTCAGTTTGATCGTACATGCATACGAGTTTAACGCAATGCCCTATGGTTTATCTGTTGCGCTTAGGTTTTTTCACGAAGTTGATGAACCAGGTTATTCACATAAGACACAAGGGTCAGTAATATCTCTCGATGACATCTTTAACATCGGTAATACTTAAGATAAAAATGTCGTGACAACGTTAATGAAACATTGCTTAAATGCTTAGGTTTTGTAATTAATTACAAGAAAAGAAAAAAAAAAAAAAAAAAATCTTGAACCACGACAAATTCGTAAGTTTTAGGTTTTATATTTTATAGCGTCGTTATGTCACTGGGCCTGCCAGATGACAAACAAACAGGGATAATGCGATGATCATTATGTTGTCTTTTCTTCCTAGCTGTTAGAATAGGGAACGATAGTTAGCTAGTTAGTAGTTGATTGGTTTTTTTTTTTTTTTTTTTTTATTGTTTATTAAATAAAGAACAAAACAAAAAATAAACAGAAACATCACAAAAACCTCAATAGGTTTGTCCGGATGTTGAAACACTTAAAAGCTATCTTATTACTAATGAAGGTAAACATAGATAATTTATCGTTCACACATATTTTACAACAAAATGGGAGGTAGTTAGTAAATAATAACTAACAAAGATCAAAACAACACGGCACGGGTCGGACATCGCGTCGATGCTATTAATAAGTGAATAAAATTTAAACAGGATGATGCATTTTCAAAGAGTATCAAAGTATTGTTTGTATTTAATTTTGTAATTATTATTTGTTATTTCTGATTGTACTTTTGTTGGAACGTCATTAATTAGAGTAGGTATTAAATAAGCGACGGTTCGCTTCCCGTAATAGTTCTTATATCTCGGTACTACCAGTTTTGATTGGGCTGCCAATCTTGTTCCAATGGTATGATTGAATTTAATTTGCAGTTCCTTGTTTGTAAACTGTTCTATTAATAACCACTTTTGTATTTTAGTGTGAACTGGCAAGATTCTACAATGTTTAAAGAAACCTGTTATCCCTGTTTGTTTGTCATCTGGCAGGCCCAGTGACATAACGACGCTATAAAATATAAAACCTAAAACTTACGAATTTGTCGTGGTTCAAGATTTTTTTTTTTTTTTTTTTCTTTTCTTGTAATTAATTACAAAACCTAAGCATTTAAGCAATGTTTCATTAACGTTGTCACGACATTTTTATCTTAAGTATTACCGATGTTAAAGATGTCATCGAGAGATATTACTGACCCTTGTGTCTTATGTGAATAACCTGGTTCATCAACTTCGTGAAAAAACCTAAGCGCAACAGATAAACCATAGGGCATTGCGTTAAACTCGTATGCATGTACGATCAAACTGAAAACGTAAGTATTTACGATGTTCTTTAAAAATAGGAACTAAAAGTTATGTTTCCTTTATGCCAATACTTGCCATAAATCTATCTTTAGGTAAAAGTCTAGCTGCAATCTTATGGTTCTCCATTTTAAAGTGAGCAGTGTAAAACACACTTATTTAAAACCTTTGAATTTAAAATAACCTTTTTGTCCTCTAAAGGTTCAGGAGTCAAAAATATTTTGGAAACTAAATCATTGCTGCGATACAGAATTAAATACTTAGTTGTTAATTGATTCACTTTTTTATAATGAAATTGAATACCCTTCGTAATTTAATACAGCGCCATCTGTATAAAACAGTATTGAACCTCTTTGAACGTTTTCATAGATAATACTGCGTTCGAAACTTCGAAGTGTAGATGGCAGTAAAACCCGCTAAAGCGGTCGGGACGTTTTGAGTGGTTAGATATATAATTATTAATGGATCATCAGTGATCTTTGAGCTGCGCTTGGCTTGCGCGGTGCTGGGGCAGTCCTCCTTGGGCCTTACCCCCCCCCCCCCTGTTCGACGAGAAGCGAGGAGAGGCGCGACAATTTTTGATTGTTGCCTGTTACGAAGTAGGAGTTTTTGGCTATTGCAGCGGACTTCTTGATTTGAAAACCATGGTTTTCGATCACTTTCGTGGTTTTTATCTTTTACGAAAGCTTGCTTCCAAAAAGCAATTTATCACGATCACTATCTTGCATTACGTATATTTAATTTTATAAAAATGCAGATCGTACAGCAAGCGACACCTTAAAATTGTAATGGCCTGAACTTTGTCTTTGCCATCGTCAAGAAACAAGTCTAACCCTTTATTAAGGGCGGCTATGCCGTGGCCTAGTTGCTGCAGCTGTACCCCCCCCCTACCCTATGGTCAGGGATACGGACGGGTACCTTCGATTACTGCGACCGAAATTTCATAATTTAATTAAGGACTTGTAATAATGGAATGGAATGAAATGGAATTTGGCGTTAGGTTTGGCGACAAACTTTGGCGTCTCTTCCATGGTCTCGCCTAAGGCGGAGATATTACCAGGATCCAATTCAGGTACTGGGGTGGATTCCTACTCGCCATCATGTGTCATCATGGGTGACATGTTTATATCAGTCTGATCGGCGTCATTCAATGTGTAAAACAATAAAATAATAAAAGTTGAAAATTGAGGGTAGACGTAATTTTGACTTCTTACATTGTATTAACAAACGATTAATCTCTCAGGAAGCTAAGGACACTAAGGCGGTATTATAAATAACCGTCATGAGGGTACATGATCCACCTCCAGGCATTTTATTTAATTTTGTATTAATTACAAATTACCTTCGTGATAAAAATATTTAAAATGTCCTACGGGATATCTTCCGTGATTGTTATTGGTTAATATAGTTATGAACCGTGAAAGCTTAAAACAGTGTTTACCTTCGTGATGACACACGGTCAACCTCCAGGCGTTTTATTTACGTAATCGTTCTTTAGACAATTACAGATTACCTTCGTGATGACACACGGTCAACCTCTAGGCTTTATAGTGAGTTACCTTCGTGATGACACACGGTCAACCTCCAGGCGTTTTATTTGTTTTAACGTAATCGTCTTTTGGACAATTACAGATAACCTTCGTGATGACACACGGTCAACCTCTAGGCTGTATAGTGAGTTACCTTCGTGATGACACACGGTCAACCTCTAGGCTGTATAATGAGTTACCTTCGTGATGACACACGGTCAACCTCCAGGCGTTTTATTTGTTTTAACGTAATCGTTCTTTAGACAATTACAGATAACCTTTGTGCTAACACGTGGTTAATCTCTAGGCTGTAGGTATAGTGAGCTACCTTCGTGATGACACACGGACAACCTCCAGGCATTACAATATAGATTGAACTATATTTCTCTTAAATATTTTTCCACCAACACACAATCATACACTTATTAAGAGTAACGGTTTACTAACCTGAATTTTTATAGGACTCTTCCGAGTTCCGATGACGAATAAATAATTCTATTACCTACATTTTCTTTGATGATCTTCTAGTATTCGAATTTTACGTAGATAACGTTCAATTCTATCCAGATTTCTTCTTTTCGGCATTATAATGACGATTGCTGAGCACGTAATATTCACTAGTTTTTAAGGCGCGTGCGAACGATGCCTCGCAAGAAAAAGGAATGACGGCACGAATATCACGCCACGCTAGTGAGGTCCACACCACAGATAAAAAAAAAAAAAAAAAAATGACAATCGACTAAAGTCGATTCTTTAAACGTGCGAATAGAGCCTTGTAGAATAAAGGCACTACATGGTTATTTGTATCTGAAGAATGAAGCGACGAAATATAATATTGGTTTACAATGAACATTAAACAACATAATATTCATCTACCTAGATTTTTCCTATGTCTTTTAGCTAACCATAGTTGACTCTAAAGAACCAAAGTTTGAACCTCTAAGTCTCCAAGCGGGATAATCCGTCTATGTATGTATCTCTCATATTAATTTGCATATGGAACCGTCGCGTCGCATCGTGAGCAGAGTCGTGACGCCCGGGGGCTAAACGACTAATACACACGGCAAAGCTTTGATCTTCACGAGCTCTGTCAATTATTCACAAGCTGCGTTCTGTATGCACCTTGGTACTATCAACCTCATGTAGAAGACACGAATTCCTGCCTCTCTGGTTCAGATATAAAGAAGCTGTCATTGAAGTGTGGATGACTGTATAGCTTGTATTTGTAGGAGAACCTTGCTGTTTCAAATCGGAACGGATCGGAGTTGAGTTGGACTTGGAGGTAGAATGGATTGAAGTTTGGATTTGGGGGTCTTAAGTAAACAGAATTTAGTCTATTGACCATCATGTTCAATGGGTAAATGTCCCTGTTTTGTGGTAGACATGTTGGCAAATTGAATGTCCCTGAAGAGACGCGAACAAAAGATTTGAATTTTATTTTCCAAAATTACATAACTACTGTATTTCCATTAAGTTAACAAACAGTGGTTTAAATTAATTTTAGTAATTTAACGTTTTTGTTACCATCAAATATAAAACGTTTTCTTTATGTCCTATTTAACTTAACCAAAACAAAACGAAACCACGAATGTTAATTAGCAAAAATATTTTACATTTTCAACATAACAACGATAGTTTGAATATTCAAGTTGCTACAAAATCCAGTGGAAACAAAGAACGGAAGAGTAAGCCCTTCTGTACGGAGTGGTACTACAAGTCTTTCAAATGACCACTTGACCTACGGTGCCGTCGTCAATCCCAATGTTTGCTATCATTCACTGAAGGATGCTTAAACAATTCCGGAGTGAACAATCTACTTCTGTATGAGTATTTGTGCACACAAAACTAAATGTTGGAAGTATTGGTTATCTTCTTTATATATATGTCACAGGCAAAACTCTTAATCAGTCAAAACTACTTTTATATATTTCTTCTGTACGTGTGTTTGTCACTGAACTCCTCCTAAACGGCTGGACCGATTTGGATGAAACTTTATGAATGTGTTCAAATGGATTCGAGAATGGTTTAGATTTACAATTGGACCCGGTAGGTGGCCCTGCTGTCCGGGCAGGACGACGTCTGCCAGGTCCGCTAGTATCATTATATAATTTGATTATTGGGAGGAGCTCGTGATCAGCATCTTCAGGTTAGCTGCACTGGCCTAGGTTGCTCTTAGGATGGGTGACCACTCATTACATGTCAAGTTTTCTCCGTGCCTCGGAAAACACGTTAAGGCCTGGCGGTCATTTATAGATCCTTGACAGTCGAAAGGGTAACTAGTCTTACCAAGTATTATGTAACCCAGCCTTAACTGGGTTGTGGAGGTCAGATAGGCAGTCGCTCCATGTAAAATACTGGTATTCAGCTGCATCCAGTTAGACTGTAAGCTGACCCCAAAACAGTTGGGATAACACTAGGTAGATGATGATTTATTTATTCCTATCTTCCTCTTTGGTGTTCCACATTTGAAAACGTTTGTAATCTCGAAATTGAGTGTGGCTATTCTGGGAGCACGTTGATATCGATTTGTTGCTGAGGCACTGTTGTATGTTATGTCATTAACCCAAAAACGGATAAAAATGTCTATTGATTTCGACCATGACCTTGTCATGCGTACTTATTACTTACACGCAACACGTGAGTATGATAAATTTTTTGTTTTGGTTTTTTGGAACAGCTCTGAAATCTGATATTAGTGACGATACCGTCGAAAACTGCATGCAAACATCTTACAGTAAAAATAAGTCATATTGAAAAGGATATGGATTAGTGATGAGTTTGAGACACCAGCTCCTCGGCCTGGTTTCCTGCGTCAGGTACCGGAGGGCGACCGGAGTGAAGCCGGGGAAGGGCAGGCCCTGCCCGACCGTACTCTCGGTACTCAGCCCCCCCTCAGAGTCCGAATCCCCCCCATCTGAGTCCGAGCAGGCGCCTTCTGAGTCCGACTCGGGCCCGCCCTCCCGGTACCCGTAGTAAGGCATCCTCTCCCGATCACCCGACATTCACTTAAACTTATAAGCTCATTGTATCACTTAATTGTCTATTAAACACTACTTCACCATCTTAGCCGCGGGCTCAACTGTACAAATACGTGTCGGTTATCACTGGGAGCGGGTGTTTGGAGTGCTCCGTCACGACATTGTCAACAAACTCCATCGTCGGGGTACAACAACGAACAACACTTTATCTGGAACAAAAGAAAACACGGAATTAGTTTCAAAGAAATTGCCACTTCGAAGAACAGTCGAGTCGATCGAGGAACGTTTTTGTTTACTCAAAACTTGCATTCAGAAAGAAACAAAATATAAATTGAAAAAATTTAAAACAGATATAAAAGTATAAAGTACACTTTTCAGGAGTTTCATTCGCTTCGCATTCAGACTATTTTTCACTACCGTGAAATTTTCCTTTCATAAGCCTTTTATAAGGAAATGCTCTTGAAAGTTTTATGTAGTGCACAAGTTTTGGTTGGAAATATTCGTCTAGAGTTTTGAAAATGAATATAAATACTAACGAATTGGTAAACAACCACTGCTTATAATTATAACGACAAAAATGACTAATGAGTTTTCTGCGTACACAAAGGAAGCAATAAAATATTTATAGAATACTTGCGTGCCTGTAATGCTTGCCAGGCTGATGTGGTTTTAAACCATTTAGGTAGACCTATAGTTGAGAAACAATTGGTTGTACGAATAGTAAAAATAGTAAAGAGAAAAGCTCTCTCTTTCACGTGTGGGACGAGTAATGAATAGAAAAGACTTGGGATAAAAGTGCAAGATCAACATGTATAAAATAATTAGAAGATGGCGGAGTGGAGTTGTGACATAATATAATTATAATGGTCTTTGTTAGAGCTGATGTTCAAAACAGAGTCGACCGCAACTCGGTGGTAATTAATACGTTTACCTTGAAGTCGTCTAGTAAAGTACGAACTTTCAATAAAATTTGGCCTGCAAATACTGCTTTTGCTACTGCGACCTGCGGTATGCAGGTAAACATATCATGCTATACATACCCAGTATAACCTAACCTCGCTTTATATGAGCTTCCTGTACAATTAGAGATTAGCTTAATTTGTTTAAGTTTGCGTATCTTTCTGGTCATTGTGCATACTAATAATCGTATCAAAAAGGGTGAAAGCACTGAGGCTAAACTACTACGGCCACGTACTCAGACGTGAGCCCCCACACCTACTACAGGCAGCATTAAGATACAAAGCAGTGAAACGGAAACCTGGCCGGCCAATATTTACATGGAAGGACTCGCTCAAGCACGATATGGAGTACTACAAGAGAACCAATGAAGAATGGAAAAACCTTGCCGATGACAGATCCAAGTTCAAGTCAACCACAGAAGAAATATACGACATCAGCGAAACTGACAGCGAAGCAGAAGCAATCGACATCGATCAACCCAGCAATGACCAACGCAGGAACACTCGCAGCCAGACATCGAGCCAAGGACTACCCAACACAACGTGACTTCAACGCTCACTCCACTTTAATACACCTGTCACTCCTCTTTTCCTATACTGGGTATACAGTGGAACACTGGCCTGGTTCTATATCTCCCTCCTTATCCCAGAGCATGTCTACTCCAAATAACCTTGTTCCTCCTGGTAAGGCGTACGTCGCGCGACGCATGCGCCGGCTCCGCCGACGCATGCGTTTCGCGACGCGTGCCTACTGGGCCGTATTATGCCACCTAAGAAGGCCAGCGAACCGACTTGCTACCTTTCCCACCATTGCTCACTATGTGACTCCGGTGGGAGTGATACATGGCTGGTTCAGGAACTACGAGGGTGTTGTGATACGACCCAAACTCCGGCTATGCCGGGGCAAGCAATGTTCTTGGCTGGGAGTTGAGCATATTCATTCATTCATTCATTCACGCCCAATAATTAAAACTCGGAAATCAGAGAGCCAGAACAGACGGGTGCCATCTAGTTTGATTGACCTATTGACTAAAATTGTGCCTTTTATTTATTTATTTATGTATTTAAACTTCATGCACAAGAGTGGTACATAGGTGGACTTAATGCCACAAGGCATTCTCTACCAGTCAACCTTAGGGTCAAATAAGACGGCACTGTGGTAGAGTACAAAAAATAATAATAAGGAGAAAACCATTATGTAATATAAATTGATATAGGTACATAAATAGGAACATACTAGTACATATTATTATAGATAGAACACACACTTACATACTTATTTATTTACAGAAATAAACACCATTTCATTACCTTCCATAATTTCATGAAAATCAACTCACAGCCGCAGTTTTCGTAGTTAAATTACCAATCGTAGCGTGAACTATAAAGTTTACACGTCGTAATTTTAACACAATCATGGTACTTCCACATATTATGCGTATATAACGACGCATTCATTATTACGTTTTGTGGCCCTTGGTTCTTGATGAAAGCTATTATCGGTGTTTTAAGACCAATAAGACATCATGAGGTTTGATGGCCAATATTGGATATTAACGATCTGTTGGAGATTTTAATAGCTTCTTAATCGATGACTAATTGTTGGAAGAAACAAATTAATTGAGAAAGTATAGCGTACTTATTTGCTTTTATTCATTGCGTAAAGTTTGCTTTGACAGTCGATACAGGTAGACAATGGCATGAAAGTCTGGGAGCCAGTCTTACCAAGGGAATAAGGTGAATTGGACCAATCGTGCCTAACCGCATCTGGTTAGACTGGAAGCCGAGCAAACAAAGTTGGGAAAACGCTAGATGGTGATGGTTTTTCGTTAGAATTTGGAGTGGGAGGCCATTGCCAAGCAGTGAAATATCCATGGCTACTACAAAAAATAGTATTTTGTGAAAAGAAGTATCTCAGTCTTTCTAACTAATACGAGCAACAGCCACCAAGATATTACAGTACGGTGATTGACTAAGTCAGAAACTTCAACATAACTTTACTAGTTGCTAAGAGATCACAACTTACAACACGTGTCTAGTTTGCAAATACAATGCAAAGCCAGTGTAATCCGACACTCAGGTCCTTTAATAAAACGTTGCTAACACTTCTGATAGAAAGGCATGCCAACTTTATGCTAAGCTCTATATTTGCATATACGATCTACTTCATCACGACCTCTATGTATGAGTGGGTGCTAAAACAAAACACAACGTGTTCAATATTCAAATAGTTTTCGTTTTCAGTCAGTTCGTAAATCGATTTAGACAATTTATTATATTCGTCTGTTCCAAACTTTGAAATTACCTGATAGCTGTTATTCTATGCTCAAAAAGAATACTAAAAACATAAATCTGATTTGACATTGTTTACATAGAAGATCTCTTTACATTGAATAATCGAACATTGAATACAGCTTTATGTCAAAATCAGTTTGTTAAACTGAAAAGTTGTGAAACTTTCTTAAAATGATTATGACCCAAACAGTTGGTCCCAAATATTCATGGTATAACTTCGGATAAACTCATTACAGAGCCTTACTCAACTTGGTGCCAAAACAAAACCTTTGAAGAAAATAAAAATTGAATTTCGGAACGGCCGAGATGAAAAGCGCTTTGTAGTGCACGCGAATGCAGCTCTCATTTACTCAGCGGATGCCGACCGATTTCGGAAACAAACAAAAATTTTACGGCCGGCAATTAAGTCGACCGGGCGTTCAAACGCGACGCCACCGGCCAAATTACTGTGCGTTAATTTTATACGTACTCACCGATACAAGCTACTCGGCAAACTTTACCGCTTCATCTTCATTAAAGCGATGTCGAGAGCTTATTAACTAACGTTTATATCTCGTTTTGATCGGCACTCGGCACCCCATACCGTTTGCGGTCGCTTAGGTTTTCTGTAATGGACCTTTAAATTACTCCAATAAACACAAGACCTACGGTGGTATACGCTACTTTATCGCTATTCTGATCCACATTAACATTTTACGAATGTAATCTGAGTACCGTGTAGCGTGTAAGTGCAATATTTCCACGTTTAATCCTGTTGATTTAGAGGCGGAACGTAAAAATGGGTGTAAACATGTGATACATACCAATAAAATGTATTTGGACCATAATATTTTGTACACGTTGCCTGTATTACGTACTTTTCTTATCTTTTATGTGTATCTCATTTACTTGTATGTACAAAGATTTACTGGGGTGATTTTGGGTTGTCGACAGATGTCTATATCATAAAGAGAGTGGAGAAAATTGTTTCAGCGGGGTTAGGTCTAGATAAAGATATTCTGTCATTTATTGAGTAGGTACATACTTTTTATTAGTATACTTACATCTTACGTCGTATTTATTTTATCACCTATCTTCCAAATGATCTTATTTATACGGAAACGTAACCAACATGAGAACCGTAATCGAAAACATAATTCTTATTTTTACAGCTTGTAATCTCTTTCTAACATTCGAAGTCTTTCATTGCCATAAAAATATCAAAACGATATTTATTTTCAAAGTTTTCTCCTACATTTTGCCAGAATTTAATGGCAGGTGTTAGATTCAGCTCGGGTTCATAACATCATCCGTTCCTACAAACTCCAAAAAGTTCCTACGCTTCTTTGTGGTGCTGGATTTTTCGGTATGAAGCTCTACAAAAAGTTATGTCAGATGTCAGCATCACAAATAATAATTTTGCCCAGAAAAATTCAATTGCGAGCCTTGTGAGAGCGTAAAGATTTGAAACGATTGTCATATTTTAGGAACCACAGAGTGATCCTTGCCGGTACTTCAGAACGGTCTGGATCAAAAAGACGTTTACGAAATAGAAATCTCACACCCTTTGTCATTTTGATCTACGAGGCTATTGACAATAGATAGAAAACACTGGCATGCCCCAGAACAACTAAATCCTTATTCTTTTTGTTGTTGAAGTGTTTCCGTATTATTTGGTTAATAAATATTTATGGTTGACCGTATTTCGAATCGTACAGCCGTTTCGATTCATTTCAATTTTCCGATGAATTGACTTTGAAAATGTGGCATTGTGTGGGTGTTGCATTTTACAAATATTGGAGTTTTATTGTTATGGCTCTTTTGAAGGTGATGATGAAATATTTTTATTCTTTGGTCTATATAACTCGTGAAAATGACGTGGTAATATTTTCAATGAATGTTTTTAAAGAATCTACAGTAACTGAATCATATATATTGGTATTTTTAGCAAGTCAATATAGATTCTTCTATAAAATTGCAGTTTCTTCAGCAAACTGTATACGACAAACAGTCCGACAGTTTCCACAAATTACTCGGAGCAAACTACTAAGAGATAACACAACAAGTTCGATACTAGGAAATAGAAATGTGGAAATAAGTAGAGAGACACACGGACAATAGCACGAACAAATGTGAAGAAACACAACGCTACTAGCTCGTATTAGTTGCGACAGAACTGTGTAGCACTGAGGGCAATCGTCTCGATATTTGTCCCGGGAATCGATTCCCGCAACTACACCCATTATTCGAGAATTTTCACATTGTTTTCTGCTCTAGAAAGGAACTCTATTCTTTTGTTTTTTAAGTTGTTTCGCAGTATTTTGTTAGGTCAGTTGTTGTTAATATTATTTTTAGACAATGTAATAAGTTGTTCAATTTCTTGAAGAATGTGACTGTATTTACTAATCTTCATCATCTGCCTTGTCTTTTCCCAATTAAGTTGGAGGCGGTTTTTTACATGAAGCGACTGCCTATATGGCCTACACAACCCAGTTAGTACTGGGTAATACGAAACCCCTTGGGTCAGACTGATTGTCAGACTTTCGGACCACTGACTACCTGTAAATGTGAACTGTTAACTATCCATATTTTACTTTGTAAGTTTGTTGTGTGTTGGTTTGGCTTTTAATGTACTTTTTCTACTACAACACCTATGTTTTTGTTCAAAGTCTCATTTATTGACGACGCGGTTGGCGCAGTGGCTCAAGCAGTTGACTGCTGCGCTATGTGCCGCGGGTTCGATCCCCGCACGGAACAAATATTTGTATGGCCTACAGATAGTTGTTTCGGATCTGGGTATTTGTGTATGTGAGTTTAAATGTTTTTGAATGCACCCACGATACAGGAGTAATTCCTAGTGTGGGGCGATAAAAAAAAAACATATATTTTTATTCCATTTGGCTGTTTGTTTTGAAATATTTTTTGCATTCAGCTTTGGGTTTTAAAAACACATCAAACATTCACAGGATTAACCAAACATGCCACGCGTTTTAAAATACATCTAAAGCGTTATGCATTTTATTCTATTTTTTGCGAACTCTTTTCAAATCAAATCAAATCAGTTTATTGCATACATGTTGTACATGGGTTGGAATCACAGATGACAGAAACAACAGGAGATATGGCAAGGAGGCGTGGTACATGCGAACTCATGTGGCCACGACGGGGCCATATGCCACTTTCAATAGTAAGTCGAATGTCAACTTGCGACGTCTTCACTGCTCGTGATTTTTTACAAAATGCCGCGTTTTTCAGTGAATGTTTGTAAAAATAATAGCTGTATTTTGAATTACACGAAAGATGGTATCTCATTTCACACGTAAGTACTACAAAAATAATGTTTTTCATATTAAATTCATTAAAACATTACTTCGTGGTACGAGAAACATGATGAAAAACCAAATCAATTGTTTTCATTAGGAACAAAAACCATTGCTTGTTTAGTACAAATCGACCAGTGAATCGGCTGATCTAATAGCGCAATGGATAGGTGTTTTACTGATGCTCTCACTCACACAATATTTTCGAAAAGCTGCTGCTGTCAGTCTTTGTGAGCTAGAGATGTCTAATTGTGATGTTTGTAGTTGTCGATATTTTATACGATGATTCTGCGTATACGTACGAATGATTATACGTATTATGCATTATACAATTAATTACTCTACACATTTGTTACTGCAGTATGGCGTATTTTATGGCGTTACTGAGCGTTGCCGTAAATGGAGATAAGAAAAACCAATATTCTGTACTATGTATTTACTTATAATAAAATATTTTATTTTTAGTTTAAACAACAAATTATAAATATAGGAAGGTACTAATAACAACGTTTATATTATCACGCTTTCTTATTTTTGCAAGCAATACTGAAAATAGAAAGTGCTTTTTATTGCTTAATATTGACTGAATAAATAGTATTCATTGGTTGCTCGAGTTATCTATCTTCTATTTAAATACTTATATAAAAAACACCAAAAAGAGAAAAATAAACTTAAGAAGAAAAATCAGCTTCTGAAGTCGGTGACATTTGTTTGTTTGTTTTTTTTTTTTTGCCACCGACTTCAGAAGCTGATTTTTCTTCTGAAGTTTATTTTTCTCTTTTTGGTGTTTTTGAAGTCGGTTGTTTTTTTTTGCAAAAAAGTTTTTTTTATTTTTTTATTTTTAGTTGTAATAAGTACCTATATTATATCCTATACAAATATTTACTATGCATTTAACATTCAACCAAGAAACCTAACCCTTAAGGGTAAACAAGCCAACGGCACGAACTAGTTGGTGGGCGGGGCTAAAATGCATGCTATTTCACCTGACATCACGAGCGAATGCATAGAGCGGTATATTTGGTTTCATGAAAAATCTATTGAATGTATCTGTTCAAAATCAAATTATTTAAATTTTTTAATAACTAATCTATGTCCGTATGGTTTCACTTTTTTCTTTTTCATACTATATACGTTACTTATTTACGCCCAAAGATGAGTTAAAATTAGTGCTAAAATATGAAAGTTTTGACGTTCATAACTTCCAAATCAATATTTTTTTTCCAATTCTGCTTCCATACAGACCTAGATAATGATAAGACCAGTTGATACAATTTTTAATTTTGAACCTACACCGTCAAACAGAGGAGTAATCACTTTCGTAAGTTTGTATGGAAGAGTGACTGGCTTGTTCAACCTTAACCTTCAAGATTCCCCTATTTTTACTTTCAACTCTTAACCGTTGAGGAGTAGTATGTATACCTTCCACTATCAGCTCATCAACATGAATACAAGTGATGACTGCTTGATGCGAATACTTGAATAGCGCCAGAAAAAGCACGAAAATTCATAAAACAACAAAATAAATGTGTATTGTAGGTACACATCTGCATACCCCCTCAGAGCATACATGCGTGATGTTACGTCATGATAATGTATATTCAATAAACATCCAAGCGATTCCAGCAATTACGACAGATTTGCCGTCTATTTTTGAAGAGTTCTATTGTATATCTCCGAAGATCAGCACCAGATCTTCACCAAAAAAAATGGGACCACCTCAGGAGTATACTCTTTCAAATAAAAAAAGAATTTTGATAATCGGTCCACAAATGGGGGAGAAATCAGGTAACATACATAAAAAAAAAATAAAAAAATACATACACACGAACATAGTAACCTCCTTTTTTGAAGTCGGTTGAAAAGAGAAGTCCTGACTGACTGACTCATCAACACCCAGCCCAAACCCTTGGACCTAGAAAGCTGAAATTTTGCACAGAGGTTCCCTTTATAATGTAGACAAGGAATAAAAAAGGATTTATTTTTTGAAATTCAACCCATAAGGGACTTAAACTAACAGACAGACAAAAGTGCTGCTTATAAATCAGCACTTTTCGAACGTCAAAATCTGTTGCAAACACATCTGTGGTGTAACTTAATATTACGATTTACTACAGACACAAATCAATTAAATATATATATTTTTTTAATCAACCTGTTTTGAATAAATTACTTTTGTTTTTTAATTATTTCTGGACATATTGTTTTTTATTTATAATATATTATTTTCGGGACCCCAAAAGAACTTTATAATAATAAATAGAAGAATCGATAACTTTTCGATTTAGTCAATCACTAGCGTCGAAGTAAAACAAAATGTATTAAGTAAATTGTCCCCTTCCGCCCGGACCTCCGTTCAGATCGGACGCTTATTCTGTTACCGTTTACCAATTTTTTAACGTATTTAAATCAATTTTATCTCAAAATAATACATGCATGAAAATAGGAGTGCATAAACAGCAAGAGGTTTTACTTCGAGTCCACACTACTCCACACCAAGTACGCGGCGCGGCGCAAGAACGAGCGAGCGAGAGACAACATTACAGAGAAACAGGTACGCAACGCCTACGCATTGTTGCTATCTCGCTTTAACCCGCTCGCTGGTACTATTGTCTATCTCTGTCACTGGGTGTTAGCAATATCACGACAAGCTTTTTTACTACACCCGCAAATTGCTGCTGCCCTGGTACCTAGCCTCGAGAACTGTTGCTGTTTTTAACCATAAACAAAGTTTTTGAGAGATTTTTATTTGTTTACTCATGAGAGTACGGAACGACTGGAGTATTGAAATCGACATAGCTGGAGAAGCTTTTTTACTACGCCTACAAATTGCTGCTGTCCTAGTACCTGGCCTCGAAAACTATTGCTGTTTTTAACCTTAAACAAAGTTTTGAGAGGTTGTTATTTACTCATGAGAGTACGGAACGACTAGAGTATTTAACTACATAGCTGGACAACCTTTAACTGCGCCCGCAATCTGCTGCTGCCCTGGTACCTGGCCCCAAAAACTGTTGCTGTTTTTAACCTAATTTAATACAAGATTTTGAGAGGTTTGCTCGTATGCGGACGGAACGACTGAAGTACGTAACTGGCTGGTTACTGTCTTCGTACTTGCTGCTATCCTGGTCCCTGTCTACAGCTACGGCCACTTGCTTTCTTCACCTGTCTAACTGAGTACGACCGTTAGAGACATCACTTACGTGTAACCTTTGAGGATTACTGCCGCCCTGGTACTTTGACTTATTTACTGATAGATTTTGCACATTATTTATTACCTTCTAATAATAAATATAAAATAAAATATGATGCAAACTTCAAATTCATCACCTCCACGTGTTGCGTCAGAGCCGAACTTGCAAGTCATGACTGAAAGTATCGAAAGTAGCAATATCACTTGCAGGTACAAACGTAAACATGGAGACGTTCTAGAGAATGATCTCATGGAGAAAATGAAGGAACTCTTCAAGAACTTTTCGGTACAACAGGATGCAAAACTCCATTCGTTGCAAGATTCCATAAACGGCATTATTAAACAAAATAATGATTTTCGTGAGTCTTTTGCCATGATATCGGAACAGTACGACCAAATGAGATTAAAGCTCGAAAAGGTACAGGAAGAGCGAAAGGAAGAGCGGTCCTACATACAACTCTTGGAAGAAAAAATTGAAAGTTTGGAAAAGAGTAAGAAGAGCACCAGCATTGAGATTAGAAATGTACCTGCAAAAAAAGGGGAAACAAAAGTGGACCTGCTGCAGGTTATCTGTGCAGTCGGCGAAGGTCTGAAGTGTCATATTCTAAACTCCGATATTCGTGACATTTACCGTAGTAATACGAAATCCGCAGCTGTCAAACCCATTATTGTTGATTTTGTTGGAGTTCTGCAGAGGGATAATTTGTTAAGTTCTTATAAAAGTTTCAATAAAACAAACAAAGGAAACAGATTAAGCACTAATCACTTAGGACTCCAGTGCTCACAAATTCCCATCTATATAGCCGAAAACCTGACATTTAAAACAAAACGGTTGTTTTACCTTGCCCGGGAATTTGCCAAAGTTAATGAATTTTCCTTCTGCTGGACAGCTCATGGTAAAATTTACCTTCGGAAGAAAGAAGGTATGCAGCCGATTCATGTTAAGGTTGAAGATGATCTTAAGATAATAAATTGCGACCAATGACTAGCTAAGAACCGTAGAAATTCCTCGTTGTTGTCTCTGAATTTTCAACATGCATGCATTGTAAATTGTTTTTTGTATTTAAATTATCTTTGTTTTTTGTTTAAAATACTTTTAATAGCTACTTATCTTAAAATTCTATATACCACACACGGGCTCACACACCACATAACATACACACCCACTCACAAAGAAGACGTCGTAAAAAGTCTGCGTTTTAACATTGGTTTTTCTAGATCAGTCCGGCCACTTGTGTTCCCTTTTAATTATATAATTTCAAATTCACCGTAGATAATATAACCGTTATATCTAATGAGTTGGAATCAATAAGTGTCTCTAGGTCTTTCACTTGTTCTCCCCACGATTGCACCAAGTACCTTAACCAATCCGCTAAAAAACTAAATATATTTCACATGAATATCCGTAGCATAAACTCAAATTTTGATGAACTTTCTCTTCTTTTGGATTCGATTAATGTACCATGTGACGCTATTGTCCTGACAGAGTGCTGGCTCAGTAAAGTTGTTAATGCCCCCACTTTGGATGGCTTTATATGCTACCAATCATCCTTCTGTAATCAGAACGATGGTGTAATTATTTATGTTAAATCACATTTAAGGCACAAAACTCATCAACAATTGTTACCTGATGCTAATTGTCTGGTCTGTACCAGCGATGAAGTCGCTATTGTGGCAATATATCGTTCACCGGCAAAAAGGAACCTAGAAAGTTTCATTATAAAGCTTAATGAAGTGTTGACATCACTAAATAGCTATAAAACATTAGTTGTCACTGGGGATCTAAACATAGATATCATGCCAGAGCACTTAAATATCCAATCTGAGGAATACCTTAATATGATTTATTCACATGGTATGCTACCTGCTCACGTCTTCCCTACAAGGGGGCAGGCTTGTCTTGATCATGTCATGTTAAAGACGCAAAAAAGTGCAACCACACTAGTTCTGGACACATTGATCACGGACCATAACCCAACTATACTGAATGTCGGCACGACAAGTACGTCACCCAAACCAAATTGTTACATTAGGCGTACTGATCAACAAGCAGTGATAGATAACTTGAGGGAAGTAAGCTTGACTGATTTGTTTAATATTCGCGATGCTAATGAAGCTGCAGAGTTTCTAATTCATAAAATTTCGTCTACAATTGAGTCACACACAAGGGAGATTCTAATTCCGCACAAAAAAAGGATCATAAAACCCTGGGTTACACCAGGACTTCTGAAGTGTATAAAAAACAAAGATACAATGCACATTAAAGCTCAAAAAGATCCCGATAATATGATACTTGGTACTACCTACAAACGCTATCGTAATTTTCTCAACAACCTACTGAAAAAACTTAAAACCACATATGATCGAAGCTTGCTTCAGGAGGCCAAGGGTAACACCAGGGCAACTTGGGATGCCATCAAAAATATTACAGATACGAAGCAACAAAAGACCGTACCCAATGACTTACTGAATATAGGTAAAGACCCCAAAGACTCAGTTAACATAGTCAATAAGTACTTTACATGCATAGGGAAAACTCTAGCAGACCTAATTCCAAATTCCGTGTCTACTAGGTCACAAAACGTGAACATTCCGTGTTACTCAATGGGTATCTTTGAGGTGTCGGAACAGGAAATAGATACTGTTATTCTAGGCCTGAAAAACAATTGTGCAGTCGGTTGGGATGGTATATCTGGATCTTTACTAAAATCGGCCCGTCACTTTTTAATACCAAGTATAAAGCATATATTCAACCTTGCGATTAATACTGGGACCTTTCCAAGAGTTTTTAAGAAGGCCATTGTTCACCCAATTTTTAAAAGTGGCGATAGAGACCGTGTCGAAAACTATAGACCTATTTCAGTACTCACTACCATTTCTAAGGTTTTTGAAAAACTTTTAAATAAACAACTAACCAATTATTTCAGTAAATACAATATCATTTCTCAAAACCAATACGGGTTTATCAAGGGTAAGTCTACTGAAGACGCTGTATTAGACTTGGCAACAACAGTGATTCAGTCTTTAGATAGTAAACTAAAAACCATAGCAGTATTTTTGGACCTGTCAAAAGCATTCGACACGGTCTCAATTCCCATTCTTCTAAACAAGCTAGAATCAGTAGGCGTTAGGGGCATGGTCCTGGAACTCTTGCGTAGTTACCTCACTGAGAGGAGTCAGTATGTCAGGATTGGCAATTACACCAGCAATGAAGAATTCCTTACATATGGAGTCCCACAAGGTAGTGTGCTTGGTCCTACCTTATTTTTGGTGTACATTAACGACCTGTGTCAACTAGCAATTAACAACTGCAGAATTATCACATATGCAGATGACACAGCGTTGATTGTGCATGCCGAGAACTGGCAACTAGCCTATAGCGAGACTGAAAAGGCACTGACGTCCGTAATATCGTGGCTGAATGACAACCTGTTAACCCTTAACGCACTTAAAACAAAATTTATAACTTTTTCTGGCTCCTCTGCGTCACAACCACCAGACCTTTTAAAAATTATTGCTCACACCTGTCGTCATCCTAGTCCCAATTGTAACTGCTTCCCTCTTATACGTACAACCGACATAAGGTATCTGGGAGTGCAAATTGACTCTCATTTAAACTGGGACAAGCATATTGGAAATATAGTTTCCCGTACAAGAAAACTAATGTACGTTTTCAAAAAAATAAGATGTTCTGCTGATCTTGAGACATTAAAGTTAGTGTATTTTTCCTTAGCTCAATCAATACTAATGTACTGTATTCCGGCGTGGGGAGGCACGTTTGCTACCACTATGCTGCGTGTAGAGAGAGCGCAGAGGGCGGTCCTAAAAGTTCTCTTAAAGAAGCCTATTAGGTACCCAACCGTAACTTTGTACCAACAATGTTCTGTACTGACAGTAAGACAGCTCTATGTGCTTCAGACCGTCCTGCGTAAGCATGCCACAATCCCATATAAACCGAACAACAAGCGCAGGAAGGATATAGTGTGCGACATTCAGTCGCATAAAACTGCTCTCGCCAGTAGAAACTTTAATATAAATAGTTCCCGTCTCTACAACCGCATTAACAAAATAAAATATATACATAACCTAAAAAAAAATACGTGCAAACAAGAACTAAAAACGCTCTTATTAAATTTAAATTACCGGGAGACTGAAGATCTTCTCAAACCAATACAATAGAATTATTAAAAAAAATGACGCACGCTACACGCAGTTACACTCACTCATACACTCACACATACACTCACTCAAACACTCACACATACACTCACTCAAACACTCACTCATACACTCACACATACAGAAACACTCACTTGTACTCGCATGCACGCACATGCACCAAAGTTCATCACAGTAAATAAGTAGCTTAATCTTAATTTTAATGTTAACTTTCATTTTATAGTAGCACTCTGTTTTTGTTTTATTATTATTATTTTTAAATTTCTCTTTACTGTTTAGTTTATTAGATTATAATATTCTTCTCGAGTTCACTTTGTGACACGTTCGATTTATTTTTTATTTTTTATGTAACCCATTTTGGAAGGAGCTGGTGTCTGTGATACAATGATTTTCATTAGTACAGGCACCAACGAATCTCTTTTGTCTGTAATGTTCATTTTTATTTGAAAAATTGTTTTTGTGAACCTAACATGTGCTTTTTCTGAAAATAAATTATTATTATTATTATTATTATTGTGCGGTGCATGGTAAATACACGCTGTGACTGAAGGGATAAGGTTTATAATTGATTGTGTAGTACGTAATGATTTAAGAAATGCGGATGTGTTTGCGAATGCGTATATCTATTGTTTTTACTGCTCTGCGTGTGTGAACTGACGACACAGGTTCCCATACATTTTCGGCTAAAGGGCATATCTCCTGTTGTTTCTGTCATCTGTGGTTGGAATAGTTTATGAGGTATCAAACATGCACCCTGTAAGGGCACTGCAAAACAAATACAAATCAAATTAAATTAATAACATTTCGTATCATCATATTAAAATTAACAAAAAAAAAAAAAAAAAAACAAAAATTAAACAAAAATTAAGCTTTAGAAATTGAATTGCTTTTAAAATCCCCCCATTACTTTTTAAGAGTTCTTAACCAACCCGAGTAGGTATATATCCATTGATACTCTTCCCTTTTGTAAAGCTACATAAAAGTATTTTCATTAAAACTTCCTATAAAGATTCGTACAAAAGAAATTCCGATCACATACCGAAATCTTTTTCTTTTGATGGCTACAAACAACTTAGGTTGCCTAAAGTATATTTATAGGGTCTGATATCGGCAGTTTAATATTAAGAGGGGCAGGGATCGTAAACACATTTTTCTTACAAAACGTTTTGTGAGACGGAAGGAGTTATTTTGCGGGAATGGACAATAGAATGAAATGTTGTCTAGACTGTGGTCGCGTTGTATTCAAGTATATCGTTGGGTAGCAAGTACCGTCTGAAGCTTGCTTTATTACTGATTTATATCGCGTTAGCTTCACCATCTGTCTTAGTTTCTGTGGCGTTTTGTAAGATTTGTCTTACAAAACCCAGCTCAGCCCAGGTCAGCTTTATAAGTTAGGGTATGTGACATTTACTATCTCACATTCCTACACTTATTTATACAGAAAGCCAAATTAAGCATTTCTTGCAGATAGCCTCGTTGGTCACGTGGTCGACGACTGCTGAGCGTGAGGTCCTGGGTTCGATTGGAAATGTTACTGGACTTTTCCATCAGAAATATTTCAGTAGTGTTATGTTAAAGCAAAACGACCATCAACATTTGGCAATGAACACCGAATTAACCGTTATCCAAATGGCATGGCCAATCAAATGTAAACTACCTACAACAAACGTAACCTAGCACACTCCGTTCCTTTTAACGAACCCAACACAAAAAATACTCTCAGTAACAGTTCCAAAAAACAGTTATCTACACAAACGTATCTCGTTGAGCCAAGAATTTTGGCGAACGTCGCGAAGGTAAGGCAATTAACGTTACTGGCACACTTCCCATGCGGGGAAGGAAATCCCTAACACCGGAACTCAGGTAATAAAGGTACATACAAGTAAATGTGTGTACAGTTTTGCGCACTAATATGTATGAACTTAGCAAAATCTTACGAATAACTGTTGCTACTTTGAGATAAGTCCTTTTTCGTAATATTATGACTACCAAAATACTATATTTGTAATAACATCAAATTACAATCGATATATGCAGTGGCTAGTTAATTAATAAATGCTCGTGGAAAGATCATAACGGCTAAGGTTCTTCTTCAGGTTAACCTGCGCTTTCCTATGTTGGTCTGTGGACGCGGACCCCCCATTACATACCGAGTTTCCTTGTGCCATGCCAATGCCGCGATATATGCAGTGGCTAGTTAATTAATAAATGCTCGTGGAAAGATCATAACGGCTAAGGTTCTTCTTCAGGTTAACCTGCGCTTTCCTATGTTGGTCTGTGGACGCGGACCCCCCATTACATACCGAGTTTCCTTGTGCCATGCCAATGCCGCGATACTCCAACCTCGCATGCACTGCCTCGTTGGTCTAGTGGTCGCAAGCGCGACTGCTGAGCGTGAGGTCCTGGGTTCGATTCCCGGGTCGGACAAAAAGTGCTATTGGGTTTTTCATAAGAAATTTCCCAGTAGTAGCCCGGAGTTTGGAAGTTGACGGTATAATACCCCCGTGCCTCGGAAAGCACGTTAAGCCGTTGGTCCTGCGCCTGATCTCTCTCCGGTCGTGTTGGGTTTCCGTCCCATCGGGCTATGAGAGAAAAGGGAACAGAGAGTGCACTTGTGCCTGCGCACACACTTGTGCACTATAATATCTCCCGCGCAGATGGCTGATCTCCGCTGAGATTGGCCGCCGTGGCCGAAAAACGCTCAGGAGGACTATACTCCATGCCGCGTATGACCAGATGTATGAATGGACGAGGCAAAAAGACTATGTAAGGATCGTAGCGTTCTGTGGTTTTTGTAAACCCCCATGGGAAATGGGGATGAGTTTATGTATGTATTTTTCCTCCGAGCCTCGAAAAGTACGTTAAGACGTTGGTTTCAGCTATCATTTGACAGCCGTAACAGGGAGCTAGTGGCCTGAAAGTTTGACAACCAGTCTTCCCAGTGGGTATTATGACAATGATACCCAATACTAACTCGTTTGTGGAAGTCAGTTAGACAGTTGCTCCATGTAAAATGCTGGTATTCACCTGCATCCGGTTAGACTGGAAGCCGATCCCAACAAAGTTGGGAAAAGAATAGGCAGATGATGCGAGAGTAAGAGAAAACCACTTCTATAAGTTTCTGCGAGTATACGTATTAGTGGTCGCGATTGTACATACAAATAAATGTATGTATATAAGAATACTTAATTCAATGGCAGTGGAAATGAGGTCTATTGTAAGTGTGATGGAACTCTTTTATAGCTCTCCTGTATTGCTTGCCAATAGTGTGGGTATTGTCCAATGGGCGACTGAAAAAGGCAGCTATAAGATTTCATTTTCACTAATTTAATACAAAAGTAACAATCGGCAAAAGTGTGCCGATGAGTTTTCAATTCTCGACTAAGTTCCGAAAGTTTAAAATTACTTTTTTATTTACTTTTATTTTGTTTGGCATTTATTTTAGTGTTTAAATAAGTTACGAAAATAAATATCCAGTTATCGTACGCTTCAATAATCGTCAAAAAATGCATTATACTACAGTGTAGTTTCATCATTTATTTGTAAGCGTTTCGCATGGTTTGTCAAAAATGTAGCAAATCAGTTTATTCGTGAATCATTTGAAATCTAAATAACACAAAGTCGTACTACTATGATGGATATAAACTGCTAACAATAGAACTAAACGACACAAAAATGAATTGCAAAAGTTCCGAACCAATGTCAGCAGTCGCTGCATCAATACATCACTGAAAACCGACTTTCTAATGACGTCGTGCAATATTAATCATGCAAATGACAAAATAACAAAGTCCATTACACCGTGTTACACGTTGAAATCGTAAATCATGAAGTAAAGCGTGTTCCCACAAAGCCGCAGCTCCCGGCTGTTAAGTAAAATTCTAATATTTTATTCACCGACGCCATATTGTTTTCTCGATGCTTCCATTCGGTAGCTCAGTGCCAGTCACGGACTCCTAACGTTTATAAATCGGTTTTATTGGAAACATTACTTTCAACACCGATAACAAACGCCCTTTAAGTTTTTTAGAAGAATACTTTACGATATTTTACGACTTGAAAAGAGATTTTAATATTTCTTTTATATTCTTTCATCGCGGATTGTTAAAGGTTGACATCTTCAATTAATTGCTTGAATTTTATTATGATATCTTTGTTTGATGTTGACTTGTTTGAAATAATATTCAATTTATTTCTTCTCCTTTTCATCTTCGCCTCTAGAGAGGCAATAACGAGGAAAGAGAATAATTAATTCTAAGCAATTATCCAATTTGCACTGAGATAATGATAGTGAAAACCAGCATTAGTTTCGGATCGCGGCAGTCCGACGGAGTACCGTACACTTAATGAAATGAATTCTTAAATACTTTTATACTTTTGGAATTTCGATACTCATTGTGTGTCGCTTTTTATTATTAATATGTCTGTCTAATATTGTTATGTCTGTCAGTATACGGCAGGACACTGTCTCTGATTTCATTGAATTATATTATTATCGTGTACTAAAAGAAAATAAAACTTATAACATATCAAATGATCTAAGAATGTGAGTGGCACTAAAAACTAGAACTAGGTCCAACTGATGGTTATAAATAAATGTAAAATATAGGTAAGATTATTCTCAACTGGGGTAAACAAACTATCGGAAGACCTAACCTAATATTTACTTTTTCGATTTGTTGTCCCGAAAATCCTTTTACTAAACAAACAAATAAACTAGGTACCATCACATACAATAATGCATGGGCAGTTTAGAAAAAATACCGTGTGAAGCAAGAAATGACGCCACCTGGCGTAAATAAGTACTCGATTAGCAACATTGAATAAATTGTTGATGCTACACTAACTAGAGGGCGCTCACGCTGTATAAAATGTATATGTAGTATCTTTTTTCTGTTTAAACATTCAAATAATTTATAATGAATTATTTCTATTATATAAATTTATTCCTAACTACCTACTATGTTTGTTTAAATTGAATATTATTATCATTTTATAACAATCTGATTTTAATTATCTATGTTTTAGTTTTCAAACTTGAGGGTAGGTCGAATATGAATTCATAAATAAATTAGTAGGTAGTAGAAATAATAAGATTGAAGATTTATGAGTTATGACTAAGCTCAATTGATTGTTCGCTAAGTTTGTTTCGATTACCTCATTCGAGTGTGTTTAGCTCAGTTTTATTTTAATTTAGGTGAATTGACTTATTTCATCAAAATGAGTACGCGTTGTAATATAGTTTTCGTTACAAGTGCTCAAATAACTGATTTGCAAAATCAAGGCAAAAACTTATCGACACTCGAAACTTGTCGACTTATCTTATTGTTAACGTAAGTAGTTTCGATTTCAATTTTTTTATAAGAAAAAAAAATATGTTTTAGTGTCGTTACTAAAACATATTTTTTTTTCTTATAAAAAAATTATATACTATACTACTTAATAAATAATCATTATTGCGTATCATATATTTCTGTTATATTGTTACAGAGAAAAACAGTTGTTCTATTGGTACGACGATTTGAAAACGAGGGTTCTTTGCAACACCATCAAAGAACTAGTAGACCACGGCTCATAAACACATTACAGCGTCAAATCGTGTTATGAGAGTATGAAGAAAATGGATTCCTGCCGATGACCGACTATGCTGCTATAAATGACTCAAGTGTTGACAATGCCCGTCGTGCTCTTAAAAGTGAAGAGCTGCATTATTGGAGGCATGTTGTGAAACCCTGGCCCACAGAAAACCATTAAAGGGCAAGATTACAGTTCGCTTTGGATCATGTTAACTTTGATTTGAGTAATGTTTTTTCATCTTTACAGATGAAAAAACTTTTAAGTCCAGTGAACACGGACGCTTATGTTTGTGGTGCCGAAATAATACGTGATAAACAAGTGGTTATGTAGTGTCCAATATGCTGGTCATATTACAGTGAACGTGTGGAGATAGATAAGTGTTGCCGATCCAGGATTTATATTTCATAATACTTAAAAATAATATTACTTAACTTAGTACTTATTATTTATATTAACTGGAGACCGGGTTATTATAACCTATTACATGACTTCCTTTTTTTTAATAACTATAAAAAGTCAAACACAACTTTTTTTTTTTACATTACGTAAGAACCTTTTCGTATGTTTTTGTGCAATTGTATAGCTGTTATCCTACCTATTTAATTCATTTAACTTTTCACTTTTGTGATAAAATAATCCGGTCTCCTGTTTGTCTTTGTTGAGGTTACAAAAGCTTCAATCCTCTTTCCGATTTTGGAAACGAATACTTAAGCTATGGCCTCAATAAGAAGTTTAATATAATATAATAATGTTGAACGATAATAAATGTCTGTTTTTGAATAATAAACTGTACGAAATAAACCTCTTAAATTTGTGTGATAGTGTCTTTTTGTTTGTGTCCGTTCATCCCTGTTGCTAACTGACTACTAACTCGAATATTATATTTTTGAATGCTACTAATGTTACTTATTAGCTTAATGAAAACATTCCTAATGGTTTCCTTTGTTTTTTTTTATCATTTAACTTCTCACTTAATCCAACCTAATACGACGTGTTTCCTAACTTCTTACTTATCTAACCTATTCCCAAGTCAAATTCCATTTTTTTCTATATCTCAACAGAATAGATTACATTTAGTGAGGACTAAGTTATAATAAAAATATAAAAATCTACCTCCTTTTTATTTCACCTACAGGTGACACCGGGTAATCCGGTTATTGTCATTGCGGAAAGTAAAAACTTTAAAGGTTTAATTTCTAATTATTATTTAAGTAGGAATTACAAATTAAATTGCTGTGAGGTAGAAACAGAAATAAAACTTATGCCATCTACAACTGACACTGGGGATTGAAGAGTTTAATATCACAGTTGTGCAGAAACCAAACGCCATCTATTAATTATTTTCGAAAATTTGATTTCTACCTTCACAGAAAAATAGGCCTTAAGGTATCCATGCACTTATGTGGGCGACTGTACACATTCTCCCTAGAAAATGGCACAACGTAATGCAGGAAGTCGCTTTGTTTGTTAGGAATGTCGTCTGTCACGAAATCTTTTTGTTCAAGAGCGGCCGAGCTGAGACGAACGAAATGACATGTCGTGAATGATCACCTATAGCCCAACCAATCTGAGTGCAAACAGATCAAAGCAGTCATAGGGTTGACGCTATCCCGGTATTAATACCGATATTTTAATGAACATACCATATTCCCGGTATTCCGATATTAAAGCATGTGAGCTTATTGGAAAATTGGTTGAAGGCTTGAAGCCACTTTGCAGAATTAAGTATGTTGAATATTTTCTGGAATTTCATCCAATGTATTAATAAATTTTGTGTTAGGTTTGTGTCTTAGGAAATTCTTGAATGTTTCTAAAACAAATAAAACTTTCTGTAGTAACGTTTTTAGTATAGGTACATAGGCGTCATATTTTTATGGTGCTTGTACGTCATTTGTTTTTGTTTTTACGTCGTCACTCATTCTATATTTCTGGGACTATTTGTTTTTTTTTTAATTATAACGTAATGCAGAAGATAATATATTTGACATCTTTATAGCAAAGCTGACAAGAAACATTGCAATATTAATAATATGTAATATATTGTATATATGTAATATATTATATCTCGTCTCGCACGCAGGTTCGACGATTTCCAGCCTCCCGAACAAGCCGGATTCCGAAAAGGCTTCAGTACCGTAGACCACATACATACGCTGCGGCAAGTTATACAGAAGACCGAAGAGTATAACCTGCCTCTCTGTTTAGCGTTTGTGGACTACGAGAAAGCCTTCGATTCGATCGAGACTTGGGCTGTACTGCAGTCTCTCCAACGGTGCCAAATCGACTACCGGTACATCGAGGTGTTGAAGTGTTTGTACAAAAACGCCACCATGTCAGTCCGACTTCAGGACCAGACCACGGAACCTATCCTTCTGCAGCGCGGTGTGAGACAGGGAGACGTCATATCTCCGAAACTGTTCACCGCTGCATTGGAGGATGTCTTCAAGGCTCTGGATTGGAAAGGACTTGGCATCAATGTCAACGGCGAGTACATCACTCACCTTCGGTTTGCCGACGATATAGTGGTCATGGCTGAGACCATGGAAGACCTCAGTAAAATGCTCGATGACCTCAGTAGAGCTTCCGAAAGAGTGGGTCTTAGAATGAACATGGACAAAACCAAGGTTATGTCGAATGTTCATGTAACACCCACTCCTATCAAGATCGGAGACTCTACGCTCGAAGCTGTCGACGATTATGTCTACCTGGGACAAACGGTCCAGTTGGGTAGATCTAACTTCGAGAAAGAGGTCAATCGTCGAATCCGACTCGGCTGGGCAGCGTTCGGGAAGCTGCGCGGTATCTTCTCGTCCAACTTACCCCAGTGTCTCAAGACGAAAGTCTATGACCAGTGTGTGTTGCCAGTGATTACATACGGGACCGAAACGTGGTCGCTCACAATGGGCCTTATCAGAAAGCTCAAAGTCACCCAAAGGGCAATGGAGAGGGCTATGCTCGGAGTTTCCTTGCGTGATCGAATCAGAAATGAGGACATCCGCATGAGAACCAAGGTTACCGACGTAGCCCGAAGAATCGCCAGACTTAAGTGGCAATGGGCAGGGCACATTGCTCGCAGAACGGATGGCCGATGGGGCCGAAAAGTTCTCGAATGGCGACCGCGAACCGGAAGACGTTGCGTTGGAAGGCCTCCCACTAGGTGGACCGATGACCTGGTCAAGGTTGCAGGAACCCGCTGGATGAGAGACGCACGGGACCGGTCAATGTGGCGACGCCTGGGGGAGGCCTATGTTCAGCAGTGGACGTCTTTTGGCTGAAATGATGATGATGATATATTGTACCATAAGACTTACCGTTGAGATAGAAGTCCATGGCGAATCTTCATAGAAAATGATCACGATGCTTCTATTATCCGACCGTATCAACCCATACGGAACACAAGATCCTCACAGTATTAAAGTACAATGTTCAAAGAGCTACCCATCACATAACCCCTAATCACCCGCGATGCCCCCGAGACGGAAAGAATGGCCCATTGTTACCGGGAACACGGAACCTGCGCTCTATATTTTACCTTTATACCGATACGATGGTATCAACCCTGTATCGATAGCGAGTGTATTGAGCTATACGCGTGTCCGTGATGTGTGATGCTCGTATCGCTCCTCACAATAGGTGAGCGTTATTTCTGTTCACGTGCCTTGACTCCAGACGCGGTCGGGCGTAAGTACCAGACGTCTGTGTTCCATGTGAGCACTATCTACATTCTACATATTGATTGTAAACATCAGTGGGCACGCACGGTTCGATGTATTTCGTGTATCCGTGTATTCTCGGGTTTAGTGTCGGAATGTTTTGTGAATTTTGGCCGCCAGTGAATGGGTTTGGTCAGGCTTTTCGTTTGCGGCTGCCAGTTGAATTGTTAATCACTTTGCTAACACATGTTTTAGATGCATAGAGCGTTATGGCCACGAAAATGCGATATGAAATGTTGCTACCTACTGGTGTTATGGATAAATAACTTTTAATTTAACTATTCTTGAATTTTAAAATTTTCTTTTGCTCTGTGTTCTTTTCGTTAGTTTCTGCAACCAAATACAGATATTTTTTTGTTTGCACTGTGTTAAGGTATACCTCACTAGCAGTTTACGCTAACCTTTAAACCAATTGCTTTAATTTTGGCAAAGATACAAGTATAAGTCTAAACCACTCACGGATGGCAAAACATAGATATTAGGCGTAACTAATCTATAAATTCCTTTTGCAGTTGCATAGACAATTCGGCAGTTAATCTTCAACAAACCTCATTTAATCACGGCTATGATTGTGTCGTAAAGGAATGCGCTAGAGCTGTGACATTAGCTGAAATAGACACGATTTTGATCGATGACTTCACTGTGTTGGCATCTCGGTTCTAGACATCACTAGTTAGATGTTACTGGTTGACTACAGAACTATTTATAACGATCTAGAAATTAAATTTGTTGTTAGATTAATGTAACTGGCGAAAAGCGGGTTACTATTAATTACAAATCTGCCTAAGCCTTCGAAGTTTACAGCTGTAATCTTATGTTATGTTATATGGTTAAGTCAATTTGTAGATATTAATGAGCCCGTTAAATCATTAGTTGAATGATCCACACAAAAATCTTGATTGTAGCCACAGAACTGTTCAAGATAGCAAATTAACTTTTCAGCAGTCTTTAGTTTTACCTTATTTTAGTTGTTTTTTCAGTACTCAACTAAATATAAATCTTAGCAGCAGCCAGACTTTCAGCTAAATTCGGCCGAAACAAAAGACGCAAGTCTAAACGTTGAAGACTTAACTAAATTAACCAACTGAAGTAAAACCTTAATTGCAATTTTTCTTCATTAGCCTATTGTGTTCAGGTGAGTGAAGGCACCCCTTTCAGGGGTAGAGAGGGGGGGTGAAGTCTTTTAATTAACTAATTTATGGTTTCGTCAAGTAATAATATCTCAAGTTTCACCTACAAAGAGAAACAGACGGCTTTATACAACAAATTGTCACAAAGTTTAAGAAATTCTAAAAGGGTTTTCTAGTAAGTAGAACAGAGAAATTGTTGGAATATATTTTATGTTGTGACTTGAACTTGAAGGCTAGATAAAGTGAAGGCAATATAATTTGGACACTTCTAGACAAAGAGCCTCATATGTTATTCGGAGAGTTGCGTATAATTTGATTTTGTTTGGTGCTGACGTTGAAGTTAGCCAACAGCTACGACATTTTTTTATATTAACGTGTGTCTTTCTAGGAATAGAAGTTTCTAATACTATCCTGTGTGTGATGTCCTAAAGAATAATTCTCAAAAACAAAGTGAAAGAGCGGTGAACATAATATTATTATACCATTCTTAAAAAAACCTTGGATTTCACCTGTAATCCACGAGGGTTTTTGCAAAGGTGTACTTATGAGTATCTAAAATTCTACACACCTACGTTTTGCCATTTATGTGTAAGTCCCATGCAATAGGGCCCGAACTTATTGCATCAGCCGGGCACAAACCCAGACTACGTGGGTTCTGAGAAATTCCTGATGGTAAACCATATTGGCCGTCCCGGTAAACGAATCTAGGACCTCATGCTCAACAGTATCAATTCCAACCACTAGACCAACGAAGCAGTTAAAATAGTTCTACGAATAGTACTAAATATAATAAAAACTACTCTAGCCACGTACATACAAATCACAGGTACCAAAAAGGTTTCTGTGGCAACTTATTTGGCTTCTAAGCGAACACAACATATTGCCTTCTTAGAAATCTCATTTGATGAACGCGCTCAAGTATTTGTTTCATTAGCTAAGTGATTCCACAAGATTCGGGAATTCGAGACTTCAATCACGGTCTCTTTAGGTTTCTATTTGCTTCACGAGAACTCACAATATGGTCAATGTATTCAGGTAGAGATAAAGGACCCTAGAGGCGACCCAAAGGCGGGTGACAAAAATTACCCACCATACAAGATGAGACAGGTAATTTTCTTCGTAGTAACACAAGAAAATTTATGTGACGTAATATTATGTGTACCGTGTGACGGGACCCTAATTAATCTTGAGACTTATACTATAATATTTCAAGGCTTAACATGCAAGTGAATGATGCACGTTTTGCCTGAATAAACCGTAAAATAAGGAAGTTTACTTCACCATCATTTACCTAGCCTTTTCCTAGCCACCTAGCCTTTTCCCTATACCTATAATTGGGGTCGGTTTTCAATCGTACCGTATGCAGTTAATTACCAGTATTTTACATGGAGCGACTGCCTACTTGACCTCCACACACTCCACAGCCGATTAGTACTGGGAAATACGATACTCCTCGGTGTGACGGGTTGTCAGACTTTCAGGTCACTGACTACCTGTTACGACAGTGAAAAGTCTATAAATGGCTAAAGGGGCCAACCGCTTACGTTGCTTTTCGAGGCACGGAGGAAATTCGGTATGTAATTGGTGTTCACGCATCACAAACCAGCCTAGTTTAGTGTGGCTTAACCTGAAGACCTGAGAGGCTAGTATTATCTAGCCACAAGTTTTATGGTAAGTTTACTTGCATATTTTAATAAACTATTTTCCCCTAAACACGTTACTATTTACTATCCACATAGCGAAACGACGACTAAATCTCCGCATTAAAACTCGACGCATGGATCAGTATATTAATTTCCGTAAAATAAACAGTAATTTCGCCGCGTGCTAATAACGTTATACGTAACAAAGTTGTTGAGAGGTTTATTTTCAAAGCAAATACGTCAACAATAACTGTTTGTATACTGTTCCTTGTAAACTCAATCTGCTCCGTACTTTCCGCTAAGTAGTAAATCAGTGAGTAATTATGATTTATGATATTTCTTTCCTGGATATTCTTACATAACTTAACGCCACGGTTTAATTCGAGAATTAGGCGGAAGTGTACTAGGGTACACCTCCGTCTAATTTCCAAGGAATGAGGACGGACCGGCCGACTAGGTGGACCGATGACCTGGTGAAGGTTGCGAGGATCCGCTGGATGCGAGACGCACGGGACTGGTTAATGTGGCGACACTTAGAGGAGGCCTATATCCAGCAGTGGACGTCTTTTGGCTGAAAATTGACGATGAGGATGGAAAGTAGGATATATAAGGATACATAGTCCACGCAGGCCCCACCAGTATCAACTGGGCACAAATCCAGACTCCAAATTCGTGGTGGAAAAAACCAAATAACATTTGTCCGTCCTGGAAATTGAAAACTGGGCCTCATACTCATCAAGAGCACTTGCGACCATTAGGCATCTAGATAATCTACCCACAAAAGGAATGTTTTGGAATAACCACACTTTGTAATAACAGAAGCGCTGTGTCATCATCGGTCAAAAATAAAGTGAATATTCTAATATTTATTGTTGTTTAAAATTTCACTCATGCGCTACGGGACTTTACGACAGCTAGGAATTAAATGGATGAGCTGCGTTTATTCATGATGTAATCATAATATGAGTTTCGCTGGTAACTTCACCGAATTACCGGACGTAAAACAAAATAGAATGTAATATTCTTGAATTATGATTATCTTGCCCTTGGCCCATGTTACTTGGGGTCAGCGTGACACGTTTTTTGGTTTTCCTCTGTCATTTACTCCATTTTCTTTCAGATCATTCCTCACACAATCCATGCAGCATTCTACTTCGTCTCCCTCTCCCTCTCCATCCAGCAACAGTTACATTCATCACTCTTTTATGCCTGTAGCACACCTCCGCTGCGAAACAACAACTGCGAAACCGCTGCGCGAGTTTCACAGTACAACAATACGGAGTCAACGGGCGGAGAAGTAGGACCTGACCATATGATCGAAATCGTGTTAGAAAGAGACAAAATCATAGTCAGTTTTGTACGTTAGAGCAGGGAATTTCGCTCCTGTTTTGCCGCCAAAGAACTCGCAACGCACATCAGCGAAACTATTGCGGTTTCGCCCTTTGAGTTTCGCAGCGGAGGTGTGCTATAGGCATTAGTCACCTGCGATTCGCCCTCATCATCACATGTCATGCCAAGACAGTCGTTTCCCTTCAAATGTAAAATATTCTTGAATATTCTTTTTATTAAAACTGAATCAGTGATGAACCGACGATCTCGAAAAGCTTATCTAGTTAGACTGGATGCGAAAGACAGAAGACGACAGGCGACAGGCGACAGGCGTTGTTGACCAATCTAGAAATCTAGAGGAATTCAGCAGTGGACCTTGATTAAATCGTAAGTAGAAGATAACATTTTCTTCAAAAAGGCTCCTCCAGTAACTCTATAACAGTGTCAGTTACATTTCCCCAATCTTTCTTTCCGAACAAAAAAATCGGCACAAAAGGGTCGTAGTAATTGATAGACGAAGGGTTGGCACCCCGTCATTTATTGGGCAATTTGTCAATATTATGAAACGAACCAATCTTATTGATGGTAAAAGAAATAATAATTTGTGCTGAAGTTCTACATGAATCATTATTCTATTAGTCAAAGAAATATTAATATTGTTGGTTATGGTAAAGTTCTCCTAGATTAACAAATATTGTATTAACAAAACATAACATCACGCCTATTTTTTCTGTAGAGCGTGGTTAGGCTGAAAAGAACCCAACAAAATGATACAACTTATTGTTATATTATCAGCACTTTTTGAAAAGCAAGTTGGTAAGAGACAGTCCCTCAAACCCCTGCTCTTCGACACTTAATAGTGTTTTAGCTGGGAAGGTACTATAACACCCCAGCAACACATTATGTATGTTAGGCCCTATATCTAACATACATAATTATGTCTTCTTAATATAGATTTAAGGTTCTATATAAAGGTGAAAGGCAGCCTTGTATGGGAGTTTCGTACCGCTAATAAAATGTCGTGTTTTGGGATACTTTTTGTTTTAATTGGTAGTCAATACAATAGGCAAGCCCTTTTAAAATTCATAGATTTTTAGAAGTTAGGACCTTAAAGTTATAACCAGTTTTATTTTTGAGGTTGTGTCTTTTTAAACCGTTACAACACTTGTTTCATTTTTTGTCACTAACTTCACGAACGCTGTTATTATATCAATAGAGCGTACCCTAAGAATAAGATCGACTTAGTGGATATCGATATTCTTACAAATAATTAATTAATACTTCATTGCATTATCTTTATTATTCATTATCATTATGTATTATCACTTTTTTACTTATTAAAATAGATGTTTATTCAAAATCTGTCATATAATTGATTTTTAACGGAACCTGTAAAAAAACCAAATAAATAATCGATAAAATCGGCTGCACCACGGAATGCACTAGTAAACGCAAGTGTCAATGTCAACGGCTGTCAATGTCAAGTCAATTGTCATGTCATTCGCTTTTCGTTTGGTGTGCAAGTGAATGTGTTTTTCCAGATCTCTCGAGATTTTATTATTCTAAGACCTTTGATCGAATACTGGACTCCGAAATTGATTGCCTTTTGACTGACCCTCGCTTGAACATTGGACACCGTTTCTAAACTGCCACCCCTGCTGACATTTGCTAGAAAACCGTATTTGTACTTTGCTCATTTGACGACTGGGTTCAACATCATGAGGACCGCAACATTGCATTGTTGCGGTCCTCATGATGTGGAAGGCGAAGATTGGAAGATTATTCTTTCAATTGTTCAAGAATGGGTAGCGCCTCAAACGGTTAGTATCCGATATTTCTATTTAACATAACGTTTTTGTAATCATATGTAATTATTTAATGTAAACAAACTAAGTAGTGTTATCGCTCATGTTCAGTTGTCTGTTTATAGTTGTATTTTAATGATAGCATAATGTGCAATAAATTCATATTTGAAGACATCACATCGCTAAACCGGACTGAACCTTCATGGTTAATTACAACCTATTATTCCCTCTCTCAGAGTGGAGGTCTGTGTCCCTGCAGTGGGATTGTAATGAGGGGCATAGGTCTACCCAAATATACCCAGATGTTTATTGCTAAATGCTAATGCTAGTCTTGCTAGACCCTAATAGTCAAATGTTTGTTTCAGGTAAATGAAAATGACTTTATATGCCTGGCTTGCTGGAATCATGCCAATGCTATATCTAGTGATCGAAATATACCAGAACAAAGTGAACAGACACCTATGGGACACCGACGGGTGTGTATTCACTGTGGACATTCTCTTCTGAGAAGAGTTTGTTGTCATACACTTAGGATTAGTACCGTGCAAGAACGCAGAATACACGAAGTTATAAGAGAATTGATCCTACCACGCACGGTCAGTATATTTGCTTTATTGATGCTTTATTAACATTCTTTAGTTTAGCTTTTGGTTTTGAAAGGTCATTAAAAATGTTATTTGGTATGCTAAAACATTGATAATGGTGTGATAATGGTCAAGCTCCGAGCTCCTCAGGATTTCTTTAGATCAGTATTTTTAAAGTGGACACACACAACACATCGCATGTGTAAAAGCACACTTTAATGTAGATAAATTATTTTCAGGTGGGCGCTTCAAGTGTTGTCTGTCACTCGTGTTGGGTATGAGCAAATAGAGCATCCCGGCATTTTCATTCAGGAAAAGGAAAAGAAAATGGCTCATATGTCATAGAAGTGTGTAGGGAGGTGGACGGTGACCTACAGCAAGAGCTATCTACATCGGACTTAACCTGGATGTTAAGAGAAGGATGAAATCCAGGCATATTAGTAGTAGGATGAATCTACAGCTCTCTAAGTGGAAGGGATGCTATAATTCAATATTACTGCACCTGTATCATAGGAAAAAGAACGGTTGGTTGCTGTGCCCATACCATGAGCATAATATGGTATCTTAGTTGGGCATGGCACCAAGGTAATCAATTGCCTCCTGCACAGTTTCTGGATACTGTATTATTATACTATGATAATCCTAATGAAGAAGATGATTAAAAAACCATTTAACATAAATATGTGTTTTATTTACATTTTAATTTATTGGGTATCACAATCTATTAAAAATCCCCCAGCAGATATAATCCTAACAAATATCAGCCAGTAGTTATGTAAGTGGGCCTTGTCTAATAAACATAGTTTTCAGCTGATGTTTTCAGTGATATCAATAATATAAATCTGAAGTCACCCCCGTAAGCACTTTTTAAGGAAAGTAGGTATCTACTTACCTGAAACCTCATAGTGCTATGTTACAGCACAGCGCATGGGGGTTATAGACTTGCGTAGGAAACAAAGCCTCGAAAATATCATGTTATTTAACTTAATTATCTCAAATAATTTAAATAACCTAAAATGTCATTGTCTGATATTATCAATTTGGCCATCACTGGGAGACGTGAAAATTGGGCTCATGGAACCTACCTAGATTCTTTAATGAATGGCCAAAATTCAGCCCTTTAACGCCAGGCCCAAGTTTCTATGGAGTTTGGTTTTCTCCTTTCATCAAAATCCGTTCAGCCGTTTAGGCGTGAAAGAGTAACAGACAGACAGAGTTACTTTCGCATTTATAATTATTAGGAATTATGTAAGCTCTACATGAACGCAGCTTAAACGCAGCCATATTTATATGACATTTGAAGCTGTCACCTGTCTACTGTTTTTGACAACTACTTCCTGCTCACGGCTCTGTGTACGTTTTGTGTCGTCTCCAATATTGTCCAATTTAATTAATCTTAATTCATCATATATACTATACAATGGACGTATAATATCTGCTTGTATTTTGACAAATAAAAGTCTGGATATATACTATCGAAGAGTTAATTTGGTTGATCACGCCTGACACGCCATTCCATTGCCAAATCACAACACCTGCTTCAACAATAATATTATATGGATTACGTGTAGTAGTATAAACATTTTTTTGGTGAAAAAGGATAATAATATGTTCTAGATAGCTGGTGCTATCTTTGTAGTGTTTTTATCAATAAGTTGGCAAATTGACATGAGAATTGTACCTATTCAGTAGGGTGCTTTAGGAAAGACCTGCGTCCAGCAGCGGTCTGCAATAGTTTGATGTTAAATGATGAAGTGCTGATGGAGTTTTGAGTGTGGTTAAATAAAACAACTTTGTTTTTGTAGGATCTAACATTTATTTTATTGTTCTTATATTTGTCGCACCTTCCGTACCTTACGTGAGCTGTAGGCCTGGGTTTAGTACAAATGAATCTTGGACGACAGAACATCGTATGAACGTTTCAGTATTCCGCCCAAACTGTATGCTCGGGTTTCTTACTGAATCGCTCTGTTAACGATTACATGATGAATGTAATCTACGTTATACATATTAATAGGTACATGATAAACCTTGCCATGCAACCAGGAGACGAAGGCTGTATAATGATGTATGATTCTAACATAATCAGCGTGCAAGATTGAGCTATGCTCTACCATGCCAAATCAGAATGATCACCCTCTAGATGATCAGGTACAATGGGTTGAATATGTTCATTTGGTGAAACAACCCTAGTTCTGCTAGCTCTTAGCCAACACGGCACACAAGCTTCATCCTCAGAACGAAGCTGAAATAAAAAAATATAAATAAAGAAAAGGTTGCATTTAAAACTGCATGGTATTAGTGGGAAATAATTTACATTGTTTTAACACAATCATACATCAAATCAAGACACCTAATTGATAAAAGTTATAATAGGTATGAGTTGTTATACCTCTCGTGGTTGGATCCAAGTAGCAACTGTGTTAGCCATTCTTTGTTCGTCTTCATTTGCACCTTCAATCAAAATCCTGCGTCGACTGATTCGTAGTACGGATCGTCCACATACAACACAAACACTTTGATGGCCTGTGCGTCTCCTCGGCATATTGTCAGAAGAACGGGGATGACTAGCTAGCTGCCAGCATGCATGGCAAACATGGTCAGCAGGTGTTATCTGGAAATAAAGAAGTGATTTTGAGTACGGCTCAACATTGCTTTATATGACTATGACACTATAACAGTCATACTAACCGAGTAATAACTATTATAACAGTGTTAGGCAACCAAGTGTTAGGCAAGTAAACAATACATGCAAAACGATCACTTAGAAATGTTTCACCCATACGTTGGGTGAAGAGCCGGCAAGCGGTTGGCCTCCCGTCTGATAGTAAATCTCCAGGAGATTTATAACAATGGCTTTTTAATTGTCTATAAAGGCGTATGAGCTCTTATGTGTTTGTACATTAAATAGGACAAACTGTAAATATTTAAGTAAGTACATATACAACCACAATGGTGTTTGTTATTTTTTCAAATAATGTTTAGATTAGTTTTTGTACACACAATATATTATTTTAGTATGATATCGTGTAGTTTAAATGATAAGGACTACTTTTTAACACGTAAAAGTTATCACTTCGTAACTGACACACTCGTACGCAAAATGTTATGTTTGAAACTACTTACATCTCTAGGATATGTCCACAGCCGAATAGTATTGACGAGATCTTCACTCTCATCCGATAAAGCGTGCCTTCTTATTCGGGACAAGCGAACGTTGCAATTTATGCATTGCAAACTCGTCATTTTAATTAGAAGCACGTACACACACAGCACAATTAATAAAGCGTCCTTTCGCGAAAAAACTATCAACAGATAGAGTACGGAGGAGCAGTAGCTCGACTCAACGTAAAAATGGCCAGATAATTTGCTAAATTGCTCAGATGCAGTTACAAACAACAATCCAAAACAACAGTAAAGAACCGAACAGAGACTCGGAAAGATTTTCCTGTCCTGTCAATAAAATAATTGCCAATACAAAAAAAAACATTGATGTCGAAAATAATTCCTATCATTAAATAGTTAATTATTAAGATTGTATGCAATAATTATTCATTTTAAGGTATAATGTGTAATTGGTTAATTATATTTACTGTTATTTCTATTTTTAAATAATTATTTATCATTGTTAGCCTCGTGATATTTTACAAATGGCAACTTCTAAAAACATAACTACGTTTAGTTTAAGATTAATTACGTTTAACTACTTAAATCTTTTGATTGATATAATTAATGAATCCGAACTTCTAAAAATACTAATGTTACATGAAAATGAATGGTTTAATTGACTTAATAAGTGGTACAAATTCTATCACTTAACAAAAAAAAAATAGGTGGTACGAATTCTGCCTTTGGCCTTTATTAACATAAACCGTATTATTTAATACGTATACTAGTCTGTAAGGTTATATTTATAGACCAAAGTTGCCTAAAAATAAATAAATGTTATGTTACGTTTATTATAAATAAAAACTTGCCTGTATAGTATTTATAGGTACATACCATTTACGAGTGCTATGTTTAGTACCCACTCATTATTTATTAGTAGCTAAATGCACAAAGGTAAGATACTCGTAACCTACTTATATCGTACTGATGGATTACTACAGGTTTTAAAATTAGTTAACAACGCTAGGCTTTTATGAGTTTGTAAACCGTAATGGGCGAATATACGAGTATACAGGCTGGAATTTTCCAATCTCACCAGGAAGGAGGGGAAGTACCTTAAATAAAGCAGATAGCAAATTTTACTTAAAGGAAACACCTTTATCTTATAATTTTCAAATATTCTCTTGCTACACTCGGGAATCGAAGCAGCTAAAATCCTTTAAAAAATCACACTTTGCACTTTTATGACATCAATCGATAGGGCCAATAACTATCAAATACATTAACAAACATGATCGACTGTTGTTAACAAAACCAAAAAAAATATAACTAGCCCATCAGCATCAGGGCCAAATTTCAGGTTTTCAGGGCAACTCTGCTCACGTGCCGTGTCCAGAGTTAGTGCTTTATGAATCAAACTCTATTATTATTATTGTTAGATACGTTCACTTCTGCTTGGATTATTATTGGAACCAATCATATTATGTATATTGGACGTCAAATATTGACGGTAGTCTTGCCAAACTCAATATCAATAAGCATTTTCTTTCACTGAACTTTTGCTTCGATAAAAACGAAAGTTATAATAAAACCACCAATCTACTGATAGAAATCTAACCTGCTATAAAATACTCGTAAATGGCCGATACTCAATACCTTCGATTTTCTAAATGATACTTCTTATTGAAGGGTATTTTATCTTTATCTGTTTTCGATATTAGAAGTTCAAACTTTAATACATTAACCTCAGATGACAAAGCCTTAATTCTAAGTAAAGATGACCCTTTTCTTAAAAATACGTTACTTAGAATCTTGATAGCAAGAGACAATGATGGTATCTTTCCAAGCAATCTTGAATGAGTTGATTGTAGATAACTTTGTGAAGAAAAAACTTTCAAAAAATAAAACCGACTTTAAAAAAAAATCACAAAAAAGTGCAAAATAAACTTTAGAAGAAAAATCAGTTTCTGAAGTCGGTGACTTTTGTTTGTTTGATTTCATTTTTTTGCCACCGACTTCAGAAACTGATTTTTCTTCTAAAGTTTATTTTGCACTTTTTTGTGTTTTTTTTTTAAAGTCGGTTTTATTTTTTGTTAAAAAGTTTTTATTTTTCAGGTTTTAGTGGTTCACATGTTCATGGGTCAATGTGGACAATGTAGTTTTTTCTTGAGTTTTGTTGTTTTTTCAAAAACCGCTTGTCCGATTTCGATAAATATAGGACCATTTCGGAAGTATACCCTTTCCAACAAAAAAAGAATTTTTCAAATCGGTTATCAAGTGACGGAGTTATGCCCGAACAAACATAAAAAAAAATACAAACATCCGAATTGAGAACCTCCTTCTTTTTTTAGAAGTCGGTTAAAAACAAAAGATACTGAAAGTTTGGTTTGACACCCGGGGGGTCAAAATGGCTGCTTTAGCAGAATCATAATTTGGAAATAATAAAAAAATTGTTACGATTCGTAAAATAGTCACAATTCGGAAAATGGTCACAATTCAGAAAATGGTCACAATTCGTAAAATAGTCACAAATCGTAATATTAACTTAGTCTGTTATCAATTTGAACGCGAGTCATATTATTATCCTATTATGATTCTGCTAAAGCGTTGTTCAAGCTTGTATGTTCGTAATTTCCATTTGAATGTAATGATATGTTTGACACTGTAATTAGAATATGTCGGCTGCTGTAGTCTGGTTCAGGTATGTTAACAAGCGTTTAGTGAAGTATTCAAATTAGCTATTTCTATTTTAGTACCAACCACATAAGTTTCAAATGGAAACTGTTTCTACATATTATAGAGATATATCGCTTTTCTTGTCTGTCTGTGTAATTACTTAGGTTTAGCTTCACAATGGATTTTGATTGTGTTTTCACAATCATCTAGAATTCTAGACCATTTATTCCAGCATTGTCAGGTCTTATTCATCAATAGATAGCTTTATATTATTATACATACTACATGCAAAGATGTTTGACTGGCCTGTTGGTCTAGTAGTTAGTGACCCTAACTGCTATGCCGGAGGTCGTGGGTTCGATTCCCACCCAGGACAAATGTTTGTGTGATGAGCACGATCATTTGTTCTGTGTCTGGGTGTAATTTATCTATAATATGTATGTATTTAGAAATATATAAGTATGTTTATCAGTTGTCTAGTACCCATAACACAAGCTCTGCTTAGCTTGGGACTAGATGGCGTTGTGTGATAGTTGTGGAATATTATGTATAATACGGTTGTAAAGCAGAGAAGATTCGTTCAATTAATATTTGATTTTCTTCTTGGTCATTTTGTAAAGCCACTTACAAACTTAGAATAAGTAGCTTAGGAAGATCTAAGCTATTTAATCGAAGTAGGTACATCAACGTACTAAAATCTATATAAATAAAAAGAAAAGTCCTGAGTGACTGACTGACCGACTCATCAACGCCCAGCCCAAACCCTTGGACCTAGAAAGCTGAAATTTTGCACAGAGGTTCCCTTTATAATGTAGACAAGGAATAAGGAAGTATTTTTCGAAATTCAACCCCTAAGGGAGTTAAATAGGGGATGAAAGTTTGTATGGAAAATCGTCATTTTCATGCGGGCGAAGCCGCTAGCTAAAGCTAGTACTAGATATACGTAATAATAAAAAATGTTTAATGACTTTCCATCATCATTTATTCATCATATCAGCAGCACTGTATTGCCATAAATTCGTTACAATCTTGTACATCAAAAAGCGCTTTAAAATTCCATGATTGTATTAAGTGCAATTAGTCGTTCCATATGCAAATACATGTACATACAGTGCCGGATTAACCATATAGCAAAAGTAGCAATTGCTACGGGCCCCGCGCAAACTGGGGCCCCGCGTATCCAACCACCACCTGGTTGTAATTTTATTTGAGTGAAACTTACATGACCTTAAGTGGTATATTGAATTAACTTGATGCCACAAAACTGAAACATTACTCCTTTTCCGACAAAGACACTCCACGTCAGACAATTAGTACAATTTTCGAGCTCGCTTCGCTCGCTAATACTTCCTTTTTCATATTTGTCTCCTTGGAAGATGGGTAGGTCTTCGGTGTGGGAAGGTTGTTGTCCCTTTGCAACATGGGGGGAAATGAATCTCTCTCTGGCAGATCAAGGGCCCCTGGATAGAATTAGCTACGGGCCCCGCGCTTGCTTAATCCGGCACTGTGTACATACATAACTTATGACCGGTCGTTAGCGCTGGATTAGCTGTATGTCGCTCCGACGGTTTAATTGCGTCTATTTTAGATCGTGTTTACGGAATTCAGCGCTGTCGATACTGATATTATGTGTGGTTTCAAATACTGGTAAGATTGATTTGGGATGTAACATAACGCCACGCCTGTTATTTAGGAAGCGTTCGGCAGAGGTGTACCCATGTGTACACCCATATTTTGCCAGTTAGTTTAATTGTTTGTTTGGTTTAAGGCATTCTTCTGAAAACTGTTTTCGATGATGATCATTTAGCATCACCATGTAAAAACTTTAGCAATGTTCAAAAGTTGTCATTGTTGTGGAATATTCAGACTGATAGCTCTTAAACGCGGTTTAGATGTACTGATCGTGTTTAGTTTTATTGTTGAAATCCTAATCTATCTATATAAATAAAAAGAGAAGTCCTGACTGATTGACTGACTGACTCATCAACGCCCAGCCCAAACCCTTCGACCTAGAAAGCTGAAATTTTGCACAGAGGTTCCCTTTATAATGTAGACAAGGAATAAGGAAGGATTTTTCGAAATTCAACCCCTATGGTATTTAAATAGGGGATGAAAGTTTGTATGGAAAATCGTCATTTTCACGCGGGCGAAGCCGCTGGCAAAAGCTAGTAAGTTTATACGTATAATGTAATTTGGGTAAAGCAAGTCAGCTAATAGGCACACGAATTATGCATTTTTATTGGCATTACACTTGCGGGAACACAATTTACATAAAAAATAGTTACAGTAATAAAACGTTAAGCTTTTTTTTAAAGTTTAGCCCACAAGCCATAAGATTAAAGAGATAAAAGTGTATTTTAATGCAAAAGCATGATAACAAACGAAAACAAAATAAACTCTAAACTACATAGATATGACTGGTTGCTGATTGATCGATCTCAACTCAGCATCATATTCTGACCTGTCATAGTTATTATCTTCTTTATCCCATTGCCATAAGGTTTACGTTCTGGCATAGCAGTAGGTACAGTCTTTTCATAGTAATTCTTCCTCTGTACTGTACCTACGGCTCATTACCGGTTGTTGTTGCTACCGTCAGAACCGTCAACGGTTCGCCCCCGGCTCCCGATCGTAATGAGTGACAGCTCAATCAAAGCCACACGGATTTCGTGCAACCTTGGCCGAATCAATGTTTCAGTATGGTTAAGTTGGAATAGGGAGTTATGTATTAATTGGTATTGAGGCGGAAGGTGTTTCTCAATAGATTCAAATATCATGTTATTTAGTTGGTGTCAATCAAGGGGTATTTTTACCCAGTGCTAACTAGGTTCAGGGTTGTGGAGGTCAGGTTGGCAGTCGCTCCATGTAAAATATTGGTTTTCAGCTGCATCCGGTTATACTGCGAGCCGACCCCAAAATAGTTGGAAAAAGGCTAGACACCATGATGATAATGAAAGGTAGTTATAAGAACCAGATTCCGAAAACCAGCAATCTCATTAGGTCCCACTAATGAATAATAACAATTAGTTTGCACACAGAGTGATGAAACAGCGTCTTAATTATGTCCACCTAAGCCAGTCGGTGACGTGTGAATTCATATTACCTTCAACGTCTAATGTGTCTTCAATATTGGACGTGTGTCCACTTTCAGGTAATGGAATGTTCTAGCAAGCTAGGCCATTGTATATCATCACTACTGCTTCTACTCCTATCAGCTCTTATGATTTATGATTATATAGCCGTTGTTCCATTCTGATCTCTCTTTTAGTTTACATCGATACGTAAACATTTAAATATGTTCTAGGCTTGCATCACGATGCGCGTGAAGCGAAATTTTACAGAACAAATGTTGCGTGTGAGTTAATTTCCACGTAAAGTATTGCGTAAAGATAGTGAACCACTTTGCAGCACCTAATATAATCATAAACACAACTAAAATACACTTTAAGTGCTTCCGTACGTTGAACGATATTCACTCACAAGTTTGCACCGAAAAATGCTGATCATAATTTATGCATCGCGAAATATTACAAATCTCTCATGCAATGCGAGATTTAATGCTGCACGGTGGCTTGCACAAGAAAACGCTGAGAGAGCGAAACACAGCTAAACGGGGACACGTTATCAGCGAGAACCATTCAATAGTCACGTACAGCCCGTATGACGGGATGACGTTACAGGATATCAAAACCTTGTTCAGCGTTGGTTAATCTCACCGCACCGACGACTTCGTAACGCGCTTTGTTGCCAATTGTTTACTTTACATTCTATTTTGGATGTCCATCATCTGGGCATTGTTAGCGTGTGTTTACGCCGCGCCGTGAGAGGACCGGTCGGACGGGCAGCGCCTGCGGCCGAGCACGCCTTTTGTGGGCGGTATTCACCATTACAGAATCATTATCTTAAATTTTTCTCGATACACAACCATTACAGGGCTATTTGGCGCTAACTAAACATTACATTTTACGACCGTAACGTTACAGAATATAATGATACTGCATGAGCGGAGCACCAGTTTTAACAGGATCGACCACGTAATCGCACAGTGCATTCCAATGTGTATAATTAAAGTAAATTCAACAAGTAGTATCAATGAAGTGGCTCGCTCAAGGGAACTCAGAAATAGAACTAAGGGGAAACGAAATGCTACTGAAAGATGCGAATCAGCTAATAATACTCCGTGATTGGATCAAGATGTTGTTGGATGTTGTTGTTTAAATCTGCACGCTAACACAGTGGATGGGTATGACATACCGAGACATAATATTATGAAAATCGAAATGATGGCGTAAGATTTTAATGTAAATGAAACATGGAAGTCTGCGGAATAAAATTATGAAATACATTCACACCTTTGCAATCAACCACGAACTATACTCAAGTATGCGCACAAAGCAGTGAGCATAAATGTTTACATTGCGACGACAAGCGAATCAATGCCGAATTGCCGATGGTGATGTCAGTAAGATTGTTTGACTTACCACGTGAGGTATAGTTAATAGGCGAATCCTATATCTTCATAGTTTTTCTATGAACATTACACAACACCATGAAACGTGAGTCATTGCGAAAAAGTTCTTGTTCATATATTTGCTTTATATCACGTTGACTTTTATGATTTTAGTTGCTATTAAAGTGTGGAATATTGTTTGAAAGATTTGGCTTCATTCTTTTAGTCGAAGGATGCCTCCTGATTGATTAATTGTCTGTTCTGAAAATACGTGGATATTATTTCGACTTTTTATTAGTCACGTTATTGCTAGAAATATTTCTTGCATTATGATTATCAAAACACAATGGTTTTAACGTCATATTTTGACAGAAACTTCTTTTAAATCTGTCAATACTTGGTCAATACATTGTAGTAAAGTTTATTTTTATTTCAAAAGAATTTCGGAAAAGTTGAATGACAGAATGTTTTCTCTACATTAACATTGCTAGCGCAGATGCTATTCTAAGCCGTTGGCATCTGTGTGTTTTAAATAATGCATTTAAATTGATTGATGACTCCTGATAAAACATTAGTCTGCAAAGATAAATCTTGTTTCTATCAAACTTTTTCATTGTCGGTCATTGTTAATGTACGAACTCGTGAACGTATTATTTAACTATTTCTGAACAGAATTTTCGTGAGAAAAACTTTTTTTTTCCGGAAAATAATGACAAAACAAAAATAAAAATCGTTAATACAGGTACATACACAAACAAAAGGTCTTTGAGTGAACCCAGTAAAGCAAAGCGCACGGTAATTAAGTTTGCAAACCTTAGCATTTGGCAGCTTGCCGACGGACTCGAGCGAACTAATAGAGAGCTGGTGGTCTCATGCCTGTACCAACGACATTTTGTTTGTGATTGTACACCACGCACCCGATGGGATTCTGTCCAACTGTGCTGTTTGTATAATCGATTTTGATTAAGTGCTATGTGGACTGAGCTAGGGTTAGTGTTAGTTGTAGCGTGTAGCTGAAGCTCTTTTGAAAAGAGCAATGCGTGTATATTTGCATTGAGTACCTAGTTCTAGCTTGTGTTCGTAAAAAGTATGTTAACGTAAAAATTTTCGGCAGCTGAGACAGATGGGGAGATTTATTCAAAGCCCTAATAATTCAAGAATAGTTTCCCCTTGTAAGTGGGTAATTTAATTTATTATGTTAGTGCATAGTCTTATTACGTAAACGAAACAGTTCCGAACCCTTTACATCAATGAACAGATGCTCATCTTGCAGGATACCATTCCCTAATTCTCAACTACCTACATAATTAACTACACTTCTCCATATTTCTAAAGTGTATAAGTTTAAATCATTACGTAGTTCATTTCTTGTTAGTCCCTAAATGTAAACACCGGTACACTCGCTCGGCATATGTTGCTCCAAGGTTACGAAGATTTTTCGTTCATCGTCATAATTTACTTCGGCCTGTTTCGATTGTTAAGATACTTGATTTATCGAGTGCATATTTTGTTTCGACGAAAGCTCGCGTAGAACGGGGTTGCCATGAATCATACTAACGTTTCGTCGGGATAAACATTTTCTTAACACAGTGAAAAGGTCAAGATTGGTGTTCGATTGTCTATTTAACGTCTATTCTGTATCTATAGTCTAAGGTGCTTTCAGCAGAAAACAGATAATAAACATCTGATAGTTATTTTATTAAATATTTTATTTACTGTGTCCTTTGGCAATGTGAACACTACATAAACATTTTGAAGGCAAAATAGATTTTTAATGATTAGCAGTGATAATGTGTGGAAAACATGTAAGTCTATATTTTCATTTAGATCAAAACTAATTCAAAGTTAGTATTTATCTTAAAATAAAGGTACAGATATGCACAAGAATTGTTTCATAATAACTAAATACAACCTCAAACATAATTTTATATAAAAGCTGTGATAAATTATAATAATATTATATGTGAAAGGGTTCACAGAGCATTTAATAATATTATTAACGACTTGCGAAGTAAAAGCAATTTGTCTAATTTATTGGATAGCTTTTGGTAATGTGTCAAGTCTGGCAATACGTCTTTATTAAACTGTGGTAATTTGTGTCATTAAAATACCTCTGACTTTCGAGATATGGTTAGAAAAGGTTATTAAGTAGTAGTCGCAAGTGTGACTGCTGTGCATGAGGTCCTGGGTTCGATTCCCAGGTCTTGCTAGATATTATTGGGTTTTTTCTTCAGGAATTTCTCAGTAGCAGCCACGGAGTCTGGATTGAGCCCGGTTGCTGACAATCTATCTATCTATATAAATAAAAAGAGAAGTCCTGACTGACTGACTGACTCATCAACGCCCAGCCCAAACCCTTGAACCTAGAAAGCTGAAATTTTGCACAGAGGTTCCCTTTATAATGTAGACAAGGAATAAGGAAGGATTTTTCGAAATTCAACCCCTAAGGGAGTTAAATAGGGGATGAAAGTTTGTATGGAAAATCGTCATTTTCACGCGGGCGAAGCCGCTGGCAAACATAACATAACATACTTAATTGGTGATATGTGGGTGTACTATTGGGTACACCTCTGCCTAAACCTTCGAAGAATACATGCGTGACGTTATGTAGATTGAAATAAATTGTAATAACAAACAAGATTACCGTTTAAAAACCATTAAAGCAAGCCGACGTTTTCCTCACCCAACAAGAATCGCCAAGCTTACATAAAAAGCCCCAAACCCTTTCATAATTTGTTTTGTAAATAATAATTATTCCACTTAATGACGAAGAAAACAGACCGAATCGCTCATTACCTCGCATCGTAAACCTAAATACGAAATCGTCCAACTGTGAAGGTATCCAGTTAAAAGTTACCGCGATGAATCACTTAGTTTCTCTCTTATAAATAAAACACGGTTAGGTTCGAAATTAAGATAAATCTGTTCCGACCGAGGAAGCCACAATAGATATCGGCAATTAGACAGAAACTCTATTATTCACAGGGTTCAACGAAAACACATTTAAATGTTCTCAACAACTCGAATTTATTGAATGAAAAATTAATGAATATTACTTCTCATTTTTCAAATGCTCTTGAAGAACAAATTGGGGTAATAACGCTGATAGTGTTTTATTTCTCTCCGGTCTTCTCCTCGTATACTACTATTCTACTTATATCACACTAATATTATAAAGGCAAATGTTTGTAAGTATGGGTGGATGGATGGATACATGGATGTTTGTTACTCTTTCACGCAAAAACTACTGAACGGATTTGGATAAGATTAAGATTAAGGTACACCGATAGTTTATAACCTAGATTAACACATAGGATATTTTATCTTCCCGTAGGATAATTTTTGAGTCGAAGCCGCCGGCAAAACCTGGTAATGTTACAAAGAGCTAAAATGTTTGTTTGTAAGTTTGTATGTAGGGGGTAATTTCCGGTATAAATGATCCAATTCTAAAAATTCACTGGCACAAGGCCACATTGCTTGTGGGTGCTATAGACTAACTTACTTACTTTAACTTATATTTATATCATGCATGTTAGCCGTACTATGTTTTAAGCGGACGAAGTCGCGGGCGAAGTGCTAGTTGTATATAAAGTTAGACAATAGGTTGCTATGCGGAGTGTTGTCTGGATACTGTCTCGATATCGGATGTTATTCTTGATCCAGACTTAGTCGGCCGTATCTTTAATTGTTCAACGTCACCGTTTTGATGGCCCGAGGGCATTGAACCGCGCGGTACAGACTTCTGAATTGGGTTTTATTATAATAATAATAATAATAATATTCCACAACTATCACACAACGCCATCTAGTCCCAAGCTAAGCAGAGCTTGTGTTATGGGTACTAGACAACTGATAAACATACTTATATATTTCTAAATACATACATATTATAGATAAATTACACCCAGACACAGAACAAATGATCGTGCTCATCACACAAACATTTATCCTGGGTGGGAATCGAACCCACGACCTCCGGCATAGCAGTTAGGGTCACTAACCACTAGACCAACAGGCCAGTCAATTGAAATTAATTATGAATTGAATGGGTTTGTTTGGTACCCAAAGACTAACCAAAGGGTTTCACTTATACAACGCGACCATATTGCTATGCCTCAGCTCTATGTCTGTCGGTATTACTCGGTATGTCCACCTGCCTGTCTGTTTGCGAGCTACTTGTATCTCATGATCTGTAATTGGTAGACAGTTGAAATTCTTACAGGATGGGTGTTTCTCTTGCCGCTCAAACATCAAACAACAAATAATAAAAATAAATTAATAATTAACACCAATAATACGATGGTACAGAACCCTTCGTACGCGAGTCCGACTCGTACTTGGCCGGTTTCATATTGTGAAGATTATTTTTTTCTAATGATTTTACAGACCTGAACAAGTTCTACTTCTATTCCTCGATTTTGATTGATTGATCAAATCAATCTAAGTCACAAGAACATTGATTTTAGGATTATTATCCTTTCACAAACTGCCACAACCTGTATCCGATAATTATGATCGATGGTGAATTCACTCTCTCTTTGGGACAAAATGAAATTCAATATGGCTTGGAAATATTTCAGATTAATTTTATATTATTTAAGATTAGGGACCGGTTTAATAAGAGATACCTTTTTGGTCAAAGGGAATGTTTCTTTGAAAGTACGTTATTACTACTTTACGTCAAAGACTAGATTCTTTGTTCCAAAGAGTCTCCAGAAAATAAATTTCATTTATGGTTCCAAGATTCATTAAATTGGCAAGACCGAGGAGAAAGGAATGTCTATGATTCATTGAAATGTCTTCTATTCATCATGTAAATCAGCTTGTGTGACTCATCTAGAAAATTAATGTGATATGTTTATTTCAACTTAAGCTAAGTAGTTTTCTTGTCGTTAGTGCCTAACTTGGCGTTAGAGATTTTATGCCGGCCATGACTTGGCCTTAAATGCCGTTGAGAAATATCTCTCAAACATGTTTGCTCGCGATATTATTCTTCACCGACGCAAGTCATAATCTATACTTCTATACTAATCTATACTAATATTATAAAGAAGTAAAGTTTGTGTGTTTGTTAAATTGTAAGGGGTAATCTCGGGATCTACTGAACCGATTTTAAAAATTCTTTCACCAATAGAAAGCCACAATATTGCTGAGTGTCATAGGCTACTTTTTATCCCTGTTTTCCCACGGGAACGGGATCTACGCGGGTGAAACCGCGGGACGTCCGCTAGTTATACAATAAGCACGTCAATCTGAAAAATCAAAGGTGTCTTTGGTTCGAACTCGCGACCTATGATTCGGCAGTCCGACAGTCACACCACTCACAGTCCGCTATCACAGTTTTTTTTTTTTTCAATTTGAGTCTTGCGATCAGTCTTTCAGACTATGAGCAGATGAGATGGTTCAGATGGCGTATTAGGGGGACTCTCTGTAGAGTCTGCCCTATCTTTCATATGTCATTCTTCTCACTGACTACTCTGGTCGAAAATGTCCCGTCGCAATTTCAATCGACGGATGCTTTCTGGGGTGGTAGTTTTTTTTTAAATATTTTTTTATGCTTATTATGAGTCAAGTAGATCTACGAGAAAATTCTTTATTTATTATTATTATTATTATTATATAGAATAAGCTTTTTATTAAATTCACACTGTTAGAGGCAATCCAGACGATTTTTTGTACATCCAGGGCTGCCACAAAAAGCCTTTGTGGTTTACATAAACGTACCCTGTGTGACGAACTTTTTGTGTGTCCTGTCGTTTGTCGTCTGGGAAAGGCTTTTGGAAATAGTTTGGAAATGATAAACAATTTGTAGATCCTAAATTATTTTTGTTAAGCCGGGCTTGCCGGTTGGTTCGTGAATGGGTGACCATCCATTAGATATTGAGTTTTCTCCGTGCCCTAGAAAGCACGTTAATTCTTGGTCCCGGCTTTCATTTGTTGATGTTTGACAGTCGTTTATATAGTCAGTGACCCCTTTTTTTATTTTTTTTGGTGAGTGGAAAATCATCGAATAATCCCCCCCGCTCTTGGGCAGAGTGAAGGGGAGTGTCAGACTTCTACTGACTAAAAACCAAACCCATGTTCCTTATTCGCCCCTGTGTCGGAGCCGCGTTAACCTTTCGACAAACCCCTGACAACCGGTCGTATCAAGGAATCTCGCATTACCCAGTACTAACTGGGTTGTGGAGGTCAGATAAGCAGTCGCTCCATGTAAAATACTACTGGTCTTGAGTTGCATCCGGTTAGACTGGAAGCCGACCCTAACAAAGTTGAGAAAAGGCTTACTAGATGATAATAGCACCTGCCATCTAACTTCTACACCACCCTTGGTTGACTGGTAGAGAATGCCTAAGGCATTAAGTCCGCCTTTGTACCTTTTTTTTGTGTGCGAAAAGTTTAAATCAATAAATAAATGTATCACTTAGTCTGGTTTCATCTCCAAACGACTGTTAGAAACATAAAGTTGTTTTTAATTGATTGAGCGTTAAATGTGTTTACTGATTTTTGTTGCAAGCGACCCTAACTGACCGAAACTACTTTTAGAATGTCAATTCTGAAGATGACTACTGCCCATTCATAAATATCGTGCAAAGTACGCTCGAATGTCATCTATTTGGTATCACTCCACACCAGAAGAACCACATGTCAATGATCTTGAACATTATACTGGCTTTAAAACAACATACCAGTATAATAGCCTCTATTACTCCTGAATAAGGACGAGAGCACGTGTATCTAGATGTGTCATCGACCGCTGGATATCTTGAAAAGCGGCCAAATGGATGTCCGACCTCGGATTGCAGCAACGTTGCCGGAAACATGTGGTCTGAACAAAAACTGTCGGATAAACAATTGACTATTTCATAATCACAGCTTCGCTTACTGCAATCGTTTAAATTGTATTAATAGACACACTTGATTGAAAGCGTAACTCTTTACGAGTGTGCGGGAAAATCTTGTATGAAGAAACATTATTTAATTATAGGTATATAATGGTAACACTTTCGATTTTTTTCTCTACTTAAAGATCGAAAATAAGTCCATCTTATACGGATAGAGAAGTTTCCAATCAGTACTACTAGTACCGTAACTAATTCACAGCATTTTTATAAAGACGAGTGATTTCTACAACATGCTGATTAGTTTGTTCACACATTTTTACGCCATGGAGATTTTGTTTATTCTATGTTAATAATCAAGTGAAAATTTACATTAAAATCGCATAGCATGATGTGGTTCTGTTTTATTTTTTTGTTTTAAAGACCACGATAAAACCAAACCAGCATGCCCGACATATATTTCTCGACGACATGTAAAGCCAAATCTCATGGGCGGCATAAAAGTCAGACACCAACTAACTTCACGAAAAAATTTGAATCAAATACCCAGTAATAACCTAGTTGCGATAAACATTGTTTGTGGTTGACAACAATAAGTCGCATTCATTATGTCTAGCTAGATTGAAACCTAGCTGATATCAAAGAGTCGAATGAAATATTAAAGCCCGATCTGCATGGGATAGCTAGCAAAGTCATGTCACTCAAACTAGAATCACAAAGGCCCGTTTGTTCAACCTACGTTTAATGTGGGTAACGAAAATAAAGTACCATGTACGTACTGAACGGATATTTCAGTCAGACACATATTTTGTTCGAGAAAATGGAGAGCTATATTTTGATGAATTTTATTTTGTGAGTACGAGTAAATTTTATTCGTATTGTATTGTTATCGTAACAAAAATATTTTATTGAAGGAGAAAATAAAAAAGTTTCCTTTATATACCTATTAGTTCCACTCGTTGCGTATTTTGTTTGTATTACAAAAATATATCGTATACTGTTTTTATGTTGTGAAAACTACGTTTTGTTATTGGTAGCATAAACAACTAGTCTTCATATCAACGGGTAACAGTTGGCAGTTACCCGTTGTTGATGTTGTTTGAAATGATAACAGAAACGGAAATGTGTGATAGGGTGTCAAGTTGTCAGAGGAATTCTTGCCAAACAGACATCACATTGATCTTTGTTTGTTCCCTCCATCTTCACTGTTCCTCTAAGAAAAATAAGCAGAATATTTCCACTGGTTCAAGTAAATATACTATCAGTCAAGTGCCACTATGGCTAACAAGTCATCATCTCTGCTGATTGTTGTTCGTAGTTACATAAACGGGATGTTCGGTCCGACAGACACTTCAAAGAATCTTGTTTTGCATACTATGTCGAGAAATTGGTTGTTATTAAAAACTTTTTGATTTTTCTTGATAAATATTTATTAATATTTTTACAGTTTATTTGGCTTCGACTTTGGTTTTGATGATTATGATGTGGGTCTAAATCTGTTGGTTTTTTTCCTAAGTTTTGTTGAGATAATAAGATTTGAAATTTATACTAGTCTTCAGAATAGCTATTGTAGGTTATTTCAATATTCTAGATTATTATAATATCAAATCGAACGAAACCGGAGACCACGAGGCCTGATTCAAGATCAATCAAAGACTAACGATGTTGTTATTAACAGTGTTGAAGTACAATCACATTTTAAGAGGAATATATATAACGACTATGTTTACAAGTTATTATTCAATTTTAGCACAACTATGTTTAGTTACGGTGGATAACGTAAATGTAAAGATAAGCTCGAGAGCTAAATGCACGTGTTATCACGCCAATGTTTTAGCCGCATGTGCATTGAACACTTGAGCGGCTGTATCGGAGCACGTGCCCTGTTCTAGTGGGTAGTGGCAAAACACTAATATATTGTAAAGTGGGTTATGAAGGAAGCTGGAATGCGTGTTAGTATGGCAATGAGAGCATGTGTGGAGAAACGTGTTTTGTTGTTATTTGTATAGATATTTTCAAACTCGGTGCATATGTATGCAAGTCTCAGTAGTGCTTTTGATCGGAAAATATCCTATGGGAACGTACAACCGGGAAAATAGTTACCAGGTCGGTAGCTGCCAGAAAAGACAGATCTCTTCTTGCATTTGAATAATCAGTTTTTGATCAATTTCTAGATTATTAACAACAACATAACCAACTGGACACACGTGTGTCCAGTATCTTGTGTCGAGTTGGTGAATAACCCCATATAAGTACTGAACTACCTACCAATATCACTTTTCCAAAAAACCAATACCAGTTCGTAGGGTTTCTTTTGATAAGAAACCAGAATTCATTCCTATAACGCGACTTAAAATAAATCATTTTCAACTTACACTGAAGTGAACTAATATCAACTTTTAATTACGTTCCTAAGAATGAGAACTTGAGCAAAACTTACAGAACTTAATGAAATAGGAATGTGAAGCAAATGAAGCGTAAATGCATTCGTTCTAGTTAGAACCAGGCCAGTGACCCCTTACCGGGTGTTTTACGATGCGTCTTAACTCTTACCCTAACTATTGTCTCTGCTGGGAAATATGGAGCGGATTTTCACACTTTTTGCTACTGTAAAAGTTAGCTAGGTAGTTTTCATGATATAAATTTTCATATTATTATTTAAGGATGAGGAAACGTTTTCAATTTTATGGAGCTTATCGGCGCGATTACATAAATATAATGATAAAGTTAGAATCGCGGGAAATGGGGAAAAGACTTTTAAAATTTTAAGGCGTTTTTAAACTTCAAAATAGCTGCAGACCTGTAAAACACAAGATTGGTGCCCCAGAAAAGCATCACGGAGTCGCGGTAGACCACAAAGTTGATAATGAGGCTACCTGAATGTCTTCCCGAAGAATTAAGAAGAAGAAGCGTGTCCCATCGAAGAATTGGAGGGAGGGAAAGGGAGACGGAGACTCATACCCGAAAAATAATAAAGTTCAACTCCCTCATGTAGAGGTTAAGTAAAACATCATGTAATATTATTGTAGGTACGAAATACCATACACAAACTGCCAAATTCTTATGCTACCTATCGTTAAGAAAAAATGGTGTAATAAATCAAAGAGAAGTGTTGTTTATTCAAAGAGGGAGCATTCTGCCGCCGTAATAGATCGCCCGAAGTTTTTATAACAGAGGGCCGACCTTTTCGCTTGATAAAAACTTGGGACATCGCTAAACGGGAAGGAAAAGAAAAGTAATTATCTACTGGTTTACATCAAACATTCTCTTTTTTCTATAAATATTATGAATGATTTATATTTGTTTGAATTGGTTTTATATCTGGGGGAATTTGTGAGTGACTATGAGAATTTGTTGGATGTTAGAAGCACATCATCGGTAGATGTGGTGATGCTTGAGGTAGGTCTGTCTATTTCACTAGTCTATTCATCACCGGACACCGGGGAGGTTTTTAGGCAGTACGAGTCTGACAGACCCTTCTGGTGTCAGAAAAGGGTCAGTTTAGCAGTACAAGAAATCATAATGACGATAGTCTGTTTCATAAACATGAGATGATAAATTTTAACATACTTACATCAGCAAAAAATAAGCCTATTCTACAAACCCAAACTTAAATAACCTGAAAAACTTCAGGCAGGTGACATCAAAAGTTACAAACAAATAGGTAGACCCTAAGTACGTTCATAAACATGAACAAACAAGATATTTTACAAGGAATGACTAGATCTTTCACAAAAACCTTTCTTATTTGTGAAAAGCTACAATTGCTGAAGAAAACTTGTTGTATCAACATGTTTTGTTTTGTTAGAATTAAAATATAAAATTGTACCTCAATCACATTTCTAACTTTAATAGAATAATTTACTTTTAGGGCTAGCAAATGTTTTTTTTTGAAAACTTAAATGCGATGTGTTTCAATTAAATCAACGCGAACTAAAAAAAGCCACTTAAAATCAGCCATTGAATAAATTCAATGGCTGATTTTGACAAATGTCGAAACTACACAAAATCGTGTTTCCTTAAAACGGTGTACACTTTATTTAATCACAACTCCCATTTTGTGACTGTCCAGTTAGGCGATATAACTGTATGTCATGGCCATATGCACTGTTCTATGTCCATAAGGTAAACATTTAATTTACTTGACTGTTTACAATTACAATATAATACAGAACAAACAAGAACAAATACAAATTAATGAGTCTCATCTCAGTGCATACGGGAAACTAAATCTGTTTGTTATGAACAACTAACTAACATCATTAGAACTAATTGCGAGGTATCATATAAGCTTGAACATGGATCACTATATGTTCGAGCATATTTCATGTAATTAATATTTACGTAAGAGGTTATTTTATGAGTGTAAGACAATTAAAGTATTATAGATTTGATAAATTGTTCCTTATCATATTTTTTATCGTTATTGATGACTATATCTTATAAGATAACTTTGATTTAAAAAAAAATATATTAGTTGTGGTTAATTAATCTACAATTATTAATGTTGAAATTACGTACAAAAGTGAACATTTTTGCAATGTAATAATGGTGAAAAACTTCTAATTCCAACCGACTTTTTGGTCGTTGTCATCATTATCTGCTTATAGTGCGGTCGGCTTTCAGTTTAGACTGAGAACTGCTTTGGGTTAGCCCAATGTCGCTGAATATCAATATTTTATAGATGTTAAAATAATGTCCCATACTATTTATAACCTCCTACTTACTTACCGCCTTTCATACCTGGAGGGTTTAATTAAAATGGTGACTGTTACCGGGAGATAAAATTAAACAGTGCACTTCATTTATTAATGGAGTACCTCATTTATGCACCTCTTAATAGAAAGTGCTAAGTACTCGGTAAAACATTTTCGCTTGAACGCTTTTCATAAAGTATTTTTATGTACAGTCTTGAGCAGACTTAAATGTTTTGAGATAAATGTTGGCTTGAATATTTAATTATAATGCAAGTTTTGGCCTAAATTATTCAACAATAGTACATAATTACTATCAAATATTGGTTGACTTGCAAACAAAAACTACCCATTCTCCGAAGTACTACCGGCACAATAGGATCCTTCCCATAATGTTTGAAGTCTTTGTGATCTTATTTCATCATATCTATAATATACTGTTAAATACATAAACACCAATGAGGTTATTATATTTACGACCTTTGAGGTTTTCAGCATCGGTACCTAGCTGCTGCCCCAGCTCAGCTCATTGTACTAGTAAGACGGACTGCCGTAAGGGTGTCGACACAAGTTGCATCCCGCACCAAAGATCTACACAACTTTCAAAGTATTATAGACATACAGCCAAGTCTCTTGCCAAGCCATTGGGTTCTAAAACAGTTGGCACCCCAGCGGTGGCAAGACCACGACAGGGATGATGTCATTAATGCTGAAGTACCTTTTTTTTTTTTTTTTTGGTGGGTGGAAAATCATCGAATGACCCCCCCCCGCTCTTGGGCAGAGCGAAGGGGAGTGTCAGACTTCTACTGACTAAAAACCGAACCCATGTTCCTTCTTTGCCCTTGCGCCGAGGCCACGTAATCTAGTACAAAATACCGCGGCCTCGACGGGCGTCGGCCCTTGCGGGCCCCTCCTTGCTGACATCTCTTTGAGGCGCGCGTGGAACACAACGCGCCGCCGACACGGTCTGTTGCCGTCATGACGACGGCCGGACGGCGAGCTAGCCCATTACTCACCGTCCACAGGCCCGCGTCTACGGTGGCCGGAAGCCATCACGTGGCCCCCGACGCCCGGAGCGCCTTCCGCGCCTTCCGTTCTCTCCCTCTCTCGTTCCGCCACCTCCTTCGCTAGCATCACTGCTTCGCAGGAGGAGGCGACGGCGTCCCATTCCTCCTCGCCCCGGACCATGGCTTGCACCAGAGCCGGACGCGAGAGGTCGCCGCCGATGCTGAAGTACCTTATTTAATTTTACAATAACTACCTACCATTCGATACCTGCATTAGAAACTTTCATAATAATTGATACTTTTCTCAAAAACTTGAGTTTTCGACATAGATCAGACTCAATTCGACCTCATGTTTATGGTAAGTGACCTTCGAATTTACGTGACATGGCTTTATTATTATTATTTTCAGGAATTTAAATTAATTTCACAACATCATGAACTCACGGTTGTAATTATTATATCAAATGATTTATGTTACTAATGCCCTATTTGGCAAATATTGATTCAAAAGAAATTCCAGGAAATGATACTGGAAAGCAACTAAATTAATACGAGGAACTGACAGTATATAAATAATAAATTCTTGCAGTAAATTTCATGGTTTTATTGAAACAATATCACAGAATTCCCAATAGAGCTTTGTTAAGTTCTACTATCCCGAATGAAATTCCAACATAATTTGCAAATAACGGTAGAATTTATCGGCAAATAACGTCAATTTCTAGCTTCGATTTTCCGGTCACAATATTCCCGGTACGTCGTGTCGTGTCCGTGTCGCATGTCTAAAACGGAACCGTCTTATCTCACTTCCTATGTTTCGGTTTACGAACTCCCGAGATCGTTCGCGATCTGCCGTCGCCGGATCAGCCAACCGTATAATTCTGCACTTTAAGAACTGGGTCACTGGGTTGTGTTTAGGGTTGTCATTGTCATAATTCAAACTTCTACGTACATCGTAGAAATTATGCCTATGCAATATAAAAACAAAAGAACGTCTAGACTAAAAAAAAAAACAACAATTTATTTGGAAAAAGAATATGTTTTACGAATGTCATCTTTCAGGTTGACTTTGTAGGTTGTCGGCTGCTTAACCGAACTGTCCTTTATGTAGCTTCAGAAGGTCCTCAGTCAGGGCACTGACAGCCCTGTATTGTGACAATAGTATTTATTTGTTTACTGATGGCGTGGTATCAAAGTGTTGGCTTCATAACTGACTGTTCATTGCCACGAGTGTCACCGGGGGGAAGGGCAGGTCATAGATTATTGAACCGAAACTATTGAATCGATTACAACTTGGCTGCTGTTATTTGTTTGAACAACACAAATAACATAACATCACGCCTGTACGGGATTACAGGCGTGATGTTTTTATACACCTCTGTCTAATACTTAGGGGATAACGCTGCTGGACTGTTCGAAAGAAATACCTCGGCTTAGGAACACACAGGACTAAGAAGGAACATGTGTGGTTTTCAGTTAGTATAAGTCTGACACTCCTTTAAGAGAGGCTGGAAGGAGGATAAAAAAAACAGAGAAGTGTACCTAAAAGTACCTACACCCAAATTTCGTATGTTTTTAGTTTCATGTAGGTAATATGGGGGAGGGGGGGGCAAACCTTTTGCCATCAATCGGGCATAAACCCAGATTCCGAGCTACTGAGAAGAACTGGGCGGTCTTCGAACAAATATGTTCCAGCTAGTAGGTAAATAGGGCTCAACATTGTTTCAGATCACTTTGCTCATTGAAGCAGGAAACTACTTGGTAATAAATTAAAATGTTACAGGTAAAACTGAAATATGAAGTCATTCAGCAGACTTTGTCCGTAAAACATTAACATTTAACATTTGTATTGAAATCTTGAAACTATTCAAATAGCTGTTCTGGGCGGGTACTAAGCAAGTCTGGGATAGCAATCTGTCAAAACTTTATGCTCCATAGCGATTTGAACCCAATATGATTAATATACGAGGCTTTGAAATGGCTCAAACTTGCTTCAAATGTGTATAATTTGGCTACGGATGTAGAATAGAGAGAATAGTTTGCATATTGTAGTTTGAAGTTTCATACAATCAGCCTAGTATATTTATGAATTTCGTTTCTACAAATATTTATATAATTAGATTCATCTTAGAGCGTCGTTGAATGATCACGTTTTTATTTAACGCGCTCACTGATACCGAAAATCATATGTTTTGTTAGTGGGCAAAAGATCGATCGAAAGTCACGATGACCGTGGCCGGTCAAAAAGAGGTGGCGAGACGATCTGGACGCGAGAACTGGTTCGAGGAGACAGAAAAGAGCTCTTGGAAGGAATTGAGGAAAGCCTTTGCCCAGAAGTGGTGTATACCACTTACCAGGGGTTAAAAAACTGTTAAGAGAGATCTCTTTTCTCAGTTTTTCACTCAGCTTAGTGGTTTAAATACTTAAGAAAAAGAAGTGTACCATATTGTAGTTTGCTGTTTGGCAATCACTAGATTAGTGAAACTCTCGCCAGTGATTGAGTCCGAGTAACTTTTTTATTGCAGTTCACCCGAACTCGTTAGCAGAGAGCCAAATGTTTGTTGCCCAAAGTTTTGGCTTATTCAGTAAATTGAAGGGCAAATGTTTTTTGTATTGTCTTTCAAGTATAAGTAGTTACAGAAATGTATGAGGAAGTGCGTAGAAGAACTATTTAGTTAACTGTTTCTTATCGATTTTGTTCTATCATCGTCATGCAATTGTAAATTAACTTGATTTCAGAATGTCTACAACTATTAAGGGCGCGTTCTCAAATCAGGCAAAATTATGCTGTTTTTTCGGTACATTTTATGTCATAACTCAACAAAATCGAATATAACTAATAACTACCTCGTATTGATTGGTTCTTCCTCTTCAAATAATGGGAACTATAATATTGAAAATTTTAGTCTTTGATAATGTAAAATCGATCTTACGTTGCCATTTTCCACAAAATTAACGACACCGGGTTGAGTTTAGGTACATTTTTTGTGCTATTACAACAACATACATACACAACAACAACACAAACAACAACATAACACAACAAACAACATACAACAAACAACAACAACAACACATAACATATAAACAACACAACAACAACAACAACATAACAACAACAACAACAACAACATATTTTACTATTTCTAAAAATAGGCAAATATACTCAATTTTTAATAATGGGAATCTTTTTTAAAAGCTAAATGCTATGAATAGTCGCAGAAAAAATGAAAACCGAAACTTATTTTTTCTCATTTTTTGCTATTTCGGATGAATCTTAAACGATTGCAATAAGGTTCATTTTAGCGGTCACTGTCATGATAAATTACGCAAAAATTTTAAATGTAAAACTTAATCTGCGCTCTGCCACCGTTGTTGTTGCCAGGGTGGAACCTGTGTCGTTTTTTAGCTGCACTTCGTGTTGAAAATCATAGCTCTACGAACACAAAATATTTGTAGTAGCATAACTAAAAAAAAAACAAATTACCGCGAGAATCCGTAAACGCGTCCTTAATAAAGTCATAAAAATATCCAGATTTCATAAGTAGGTACGTATGCGTTACACCTATCACATTTAGAAAGTAAATAACGAACTCTGTTTAATTGCCTGAACTAAAAGAGCTTGCACCAGTGGTGGTACTTAAGTATCTACATCACACCCTGAGCTATCTCGCTAGCAACTGACTGGTCATATTTTCACATCGGTGGAAAGGTATCGTCTATAGCTTGTGTCTACAGTTTTTTTTAAATATATAGATTCACCGTACCGCGTCATAAAAGTTCGTTGTCAATGTCATTTAATTTTGTTTTCTCGCTTACTATCATCTTTTGCCTAGCGTTTTTCCAAGTTGATTTGGTTGACTTCCAGTCTAACCGGATGCATCTGAATACTAGTATTTTACATAGAGTGACTATGTATTTGAGCTCCTTAACCCAGTCAGTACTGGGCAATACGATAGCCCTTTGGTAAGACTGGTTGTCAGTCTTTCGATCCACTGACTATCTGTATCGACTGTCAAAGATCTACAATTGATAGGGGGACCAACGCCTTAACGTGCTTTGTTACGGAGACAACACTGCATGTTATGGGTCCTATCCAAGGACCAAATATACGCACGCAAACACAACCCAAACCCTCTACAAACCTACAGACATTTTAACAAAGGCCTGACCTTTAAAAATGTCTCGCAAAAACAAGAAAACAACGTCAAATAATATAAGTCCAAACAACGTCCCTCACTAACAACATGAACACTAACGATCAGAACTATCTCTAACAATCTAATCAGCTGGAACAACTCGGAACAACTACGAACAACAAAGTAAACAGGTGAAACACAGGGTAAACATTATCCACAAACAAGGCTGTGCTATCTAACACTTCCTGTTTAGAGTTTATACATGCATTTCCTCTCAGTTGACCCCTTTATTGGTGCACGTTTTTGTTTTATGGAGGACTAGCGACCCGCCCCGGTTTCGCACGGGTGCAATGCTGATACTAAATATGGATGTTATTATACATATAAACCTTCCTCTTGAATCACTCTATCTATTGAAAAAAACCGCATCAAAATCCGTTGCGTAGTTTTTAAGATTTAAGCATACAAAGGTACATAGGGACAGAGAAAGCGACTTTGTTTTATACTATGTAGTGATGAAGATGGGAATTTAGAATTGGGTTAAACTTTACGGTATTTTCATTTTTATTGTAGAAGTTTTGTGAATAACTCCCTCATGAATTAGATGAACTGCATGATAAAAATGCAGCTTACATACTCACGCATGTATTTAAATGGACAAGTAGTTTATACACACTGACTACATATAAAAAAAAAACAGCAGCAGCAGTTAAATAGAATCTTAAAAAAAATATAGAATATTATTTGTAGATCTTTGACCGTCGTAACAGCTAGTACCAAGGGGTATCTAATTACCCAGCACTGATTGGGGTGTAGAGGTCAGATACGCAGTCACTTCAGCCGACTTAGCATGACCACCGAAGAAACGGGTTTTGTCGACGGAAGAATCGACAAAATGATAGATTGTAGCAAGGTTTCATGTCAAATTGTATGGAAAAATCTTTGTCTATTCTTGGTAGAATAGAGGTAGAATCGCCAAGCTACGGGGGCTGGTTTAATACCGGCAATCAGCTGCATCTTGTTAGACTGGTTGCCGACCCCAACTTAGTTGGGAAAAGGTCGCGTATATTATGATGATGATGATCTCGTGCGGCCAAATAAGATAAAAAAAAACATTCTTACTGAATTCATAACTTACTTTTGTACACGTATTTAAGAGACACCATCAATCAATGACCATCATTTTTAGTGGAGTCTATCCCGCAGATGTCTAGTGTTTGCAACATAAACAGGTGTGAATGAATGCATCACTGTATTTATTTATTTATTTAAACTTCATGCACAATAGTGATACATAGGCGGACTTAATGCCACAAGGCATTCTCTACCAGTCAACCTTAGGGTTAAATAAGACAACTTTGTGGTAGGGTACAAAATATCTAAAAAACAATATCAACTTAAAAAAGAAAAAAAAAAGTACTACATACTAGTATAGGTACTTAAAAAGATACTAATAGGTACACATATAAAAATAAAATAATAAATATTTTAACAAAAATATTAAACGAAAAACTTAACAATAGGCAATACTATGACTCGATCACTCGACTTATACCTAATAACTGAGAGCTATTTGGTCTGACTTAACTGTATTCATTTTATGAATGGCACCATGCGCATAGTTTCCCATACTAACTCTCCTCGTGTTAGTAAAATACTTTGTACAGAACATACAGGATGTACAATAAACATAAAATATTAATACTGGTGTTCTGTCATTTGGGTATAAGAGTTTAAATGTTGTATAACATTTATTTAACGTGCATTGGTAATTTATCGCTCATTAATAGTTAATGAGAGATTCAGACAGGGATAGCCTGTTGAACGCAGTCGTCCATTCAGAAATGTTAATTAATTATTTATTTAACAGAGATAACATTTACAATAGGAAGAATGGTATGATATTAAAAGCTGGGTACTGATGTTTTTGAAATGACGTAGGATTGTACAAATAAGTTTGTTTACCAATAGAAACAAAACGGTTGTGTATCATACATAATTGGTGAGCCATAAAGTAAGCTTCCCTTGTGTCTTGTGACTCGAGAGTGCAAATTTTAAAATGTGTGGTAATTGAGTATACTGAATGAGGGCATTAGAAAAGGTGCCTACAGCTCAATACATACGCACAGTGCACCAGATTGGCGTCAAGTATCCCAATTTTCACTACCTACCAGCTGATCCCGATCGAGGTGTTTAGAAATGTGTGAAAGGAATTTAGAAATTATGGTGAATGGTTCGCTTTGAAGAGATATTGATCCAGAATGTGATGTGCTTACACGTGTACATACTCTCATCTTACTACTTACAATTTCGCTGATAATACACTTCGAGTTCAACAGTAATTCCACGTATCACAGAATGAATGATCACACGAAACACAGAAACCGTTATTATCTCAAATATTTACCTACATTTAATGGACAAACCACAAATGCGTATTTAACAATATAGAACATGGACATTCACTCACACTGAAATAAGTACATGCTAATATGTAAACGATATTGATAAAAGTGTCTACGTTCTCTTATTTAAATGTTGAGTGTACTTCAATAATATCTACTTGGGTACTTTAGGAGTTTTCAAGAAAACATTATGAAAACATAAACGTTTATTGTGTTTGTACTTTGCAAATCGTGTCTGCTGGGGTTTCCCATTTAGGGAACTTTCCAAAATGACCAGCTTCTCGTCATCTTCTCGTGTTGACTATAAGTATTTTTTTTGAGTGAAAAAACTCTAGACGCCTTATTAATAAAAATAGTTTTTTTTTTATTGTTATAAATGGGCTTGCTCTTGACTTCAATCTTGCCCTAAGGGCAGAGATGATGTCGACGATGGAACGAGCTTACCCAGTAGAAGCCTGTTTACTCGCGACTTAACAGATTAGGGTTATATGAACTCGGAAAAACCGACGCAGGCAGGGAATTCCACTCCTTGGCTGTGCGCATAATAAAGGACCCAGCAAAGCGCTTCGTTCGAATGTGTGGAATGTCGACTAGATATCGGTGATAACCTGCAGTACGTCTAGTCTCCCGATGGAAGAAGGGAGATGGTGGGATCAGCTCGTGGAGCTCTTGCGCACACTCTCCGAAGTACAGTCTGTAGAAGACCGACAGACATGCGACTTTGCGACGGTGGGCCAGGCTATGTAGCTTGATAACCAGCTTATCGTCACCAATTAGCCTCCTGGCTCTGCGCTCTACAGAGTCAAGTGTGGCAAGCTGGTATTTGGCTGAGCCATCCCAAAGGTGACAGCAATACTCCATGCCAGGCCGGACTTGAGCTTTATATAATACTGAAAGCTGTCCAGGCTTGAAGTACCGCTTAACCTTGTTTAGGATGCCCAGCTTTTTCGCCACAGTTTGAGCCTTCGACTCGATGTAGGCGCCGAAGTTTAGATTCGCGCTCAACTTCGTGCCAAGAAGCTCGAGACTGTCAGTAACTTGTACAGACGCACTCCGGAAAGTAGGGGCCAGACTAAACGGACTCCTTTTGGCGGTGAACAGACACACTTGCGTTTTGGTGGCGTTGAAATCTACCAGATTCTCGTCACCCCACTCGGAGACAAGTCTTAAGGCTGAATTCGTTCGCTCTACCATGGCCTCTCTTAATGAACGTACTTCCTCACCACTGGCTTTTAAACCAGGTTTAACTTACGCTTGTTTTATCTCGCATGCCGTCACTTTCTTTTGAATATTTTTGAAGTGAGACGGCATGCGAGATAAACCAAGGGTAAGTTAAACCAGGTTTAACTATTTTTATTAATAAGGCGGTAGAAGATTCGCAGTTTGTAATGTAGCAGTTCTGCACCAAGGCCATTATGGACTGATGTTCAGATAAGTTTAAAAACACAGCTCGGCTCCGCTCCGTTTCACGTTTGCCTACCGCAAAGCAGTTGCAGGTCTGTGTGACTCATTTTAATGCAAACATTCATGAGGTAAGCAATCAAGCATAGCTACGAAAGTCGGCTGACGTATGACAAAGAGTGATGGTCTAACAGCACTAATGAGGTCACAACGAAGTAGCAAAAGCACAGCTCATACAACTTCGACGTTTTAGGGATTGCTCCAGGTAATTGCAATGGGTTCACACAGTATTCTTGTTATAAAGTACATACATACATAAATACATAAAACTCAGGCTCTTTTCCCAAGGGCAGGCAGAAACCACACAACGCCACCAGCTACAATCCTTTTTTTTTTTTTGGTGGGTGGAAAATCCTCAAATAACCGCTCTTGGGCAGAGCAAAGGGGAGTGTCAGACTTCTACTGACTAAAAACCGAACCCATGTTCCTTCTTTGCCCTTGTGCCGAGGCCACGTCATCTCGTTTTATAATCCGCGGCCCCGACGGGACCAGCTACAATCCTTACATACTCATTTTGCCTCATCCACATTAATACATCTGGTCATACACGCACGACAGTTGCGAGTATACTGTCCTTTATGCAGTTACATAACATAATATTACACCTGTAATCCCCGAAGGATTAGCCTTTTGAGAATTTACTGATGAAAAAATGCAGCAATAATTTGTGTGACCTCGAGCACGAACCCAGGGCCTCTGAATGCACAGCAGCCGCGCTTTCAGCGTGAAACCAGATTGTTCAGATATTTCTTTTAAGTTACATAGAGTAGAATTGAATATCATTTGTGCACACAGAACACAGTCTAACAAAACAAAATACTTGACCACTCAGTACACGCACCACTGTATACAGTTATCAATCTTTATATTTTCTATTTCGTTCACAGTACGAGTACGTGTGTGTCACTCGCATACGGCATAGATAAAAGAGCAGCTTTTGATGCAGTATTTCTGTTCCAGTAGACAGTTTTACATTATTTTATCGGGTTTAGAAGTCAACTGCAGACCTCGCGGGAGTACAAAGTGTTTGCTGAATTGCACATCTGACAGGGGACCAAAGGCGACATAGAAATATTATGTGCATTCAGAATACACAAGTGCTTATTTTTATTTATTATGATCTGAAGATTCAGTTTGAATGTATACGTAAAAGAGCGGTATATAATACTAACATAATTTTAAATGTAATTACTAACATGTATAACACACTAAGGTATTTGTTTTAAATGTTCATAAGGGTACTTAGTCTGAACGGCCCAAATCGAATGGCACGTGGGTCATTCGAACGTAAACAAAAATCGTCTACGTACAAATGGCCCGTTGGTGACACAATCTATCTTAATTCAATGGATAAACTACATTATGTACATTCGGGTGCAAAAGTAAAAAGTTTAAATAAAAGATGATTTTTTCTTAGATTTGTATTATCTTCATTAAAACAATCAACAAAATATACAATAAGATAAAATAAAACAACAAGCCAATCAACAAAATGTAAAAAAATACAATTAAAAAGTTAGTCAAAAGCAGCCTAATTTTAAAGAATAAAAATCCTCAATTCGTGGGAATTTACTATTACACAATAAGATTTAGTGAAAATCAGTCTTATTTTAGAGAAACAAATGAACAAACATAAAAATATTATTATACAACAATGTTTAGTCAAAACCAACCAGCAATTGTAAGGAAACAGATCAACAAAATATGAGAATTTACTATAAGATTTACCTAAAATAAGTCTTATTCTAGAAAAACAAATCAACAAAATATAAAAATACAATATTAATCAATAAGATTTAGTAACAATCGGGCTTATTTTAAAATAAAAAACCAACAAAATAAAAAGAAAATACGACTGAACAATGTAATTGATTAAAACTTTAATTTTTCTAAGCAATGCCCCACGCTTATCTGTCCAGTCAATAATTCTTCTACAATACATTGAATTTTCCAGTTTCTTGATAAAGTTTCAGGTTTCCTTTTTGAAATTTTGATGCCATCAGGTTTCCTTATCTGATTTGAATAATATTTGAAGTCGTTATGCAACCCTTGCAGAAGTTGACCAATATTTGGTTTGACTTTTATGAATTTTCTAATTCTATTGTTCCATGACTCTACAATGTTATTTGTTTTATGATATTTATTATATGTACACCAGATACTTGAATTCACCTTATCGTCTAGCCATGTGCTAACAAAATAATCGTTGAATTTTGTAAAATTATCACTGCACGGACTTTCTGCCATAATATAAAGCCAACCATCGTCAACGAATTGTGGAGGAATGTGTGATAATGCTGTACATAATTTTATATGTGCCTTGCCTGAATGGGTCTTGTGTAGATTTAATTTATTTGCTTTACGCCACAAGCATTGACTAAAATGAAAATTGCACCCTGTTATTTTAACATTTGGAAAAATATTTTGTAATGCAACTATGGTAGCTGCTTCAAAATCCATAGTGGCATAAGTTGGTTTCCATTCTGGTTCTTGACTTTTTATTAATTGGAATAGTAACTGATATGTGTCAAGCTTCTTATCAGGTAGTAAAGCATACAAAATAGGAATCACGTTAACAAATTCTTGAGTGCTTCCTATATCTGCATGAACTGTAAAAACTTGATAAAATCCATTCGGGCAGATCTTAAATGTCCCATCAAAGAAAAAACTCCTTGACTGCCGCAAATAAACAGTGAAATCCTTATGTCCAAATATCAATATTCTTTTTTGTCTGTATTGATAATCCGCAAATAACATAAATAAATATTTTTGAGGGATAATAACGTCAGCTCCTTTTCTAAAGCAAAGTCTCTTGGCTCCAATTGAGCTATTTCGTTTTTGGTATAGATGTTTGCTTATATTTTCAAACTTAGGTAAATTTTGTACTCCTTTTTGTGTAAGTATTTGCATGTGCACATTAAATATTTGAGGAATCGGAATAGATACGTCGTGTTGAACAGCGTTTATACATTTTTCCATTTGCTCTTTAATTTCCCTCGTTTCTAAGTCTTTAGGTCCATGATTATGTGATGTTTCACGTACAACTGTTAAAGGGTTACTTTTGGTTTTAATAGAAGCACTGCACGTACTTTTTTTTGCACAACGCCAAAGTTCTGTTCCGTCTTTGTTCAGCCTTTTCCAATTATATTCATAACCACCTTTACGTAGAAGGCGAGCACCTTTTCTTGATATACCCTCACTTGCAGATTGTGATGTAGAGGGATGTGCGTCATCCATTTCTATGATTATTTAAACCTAGAAAATACAATATGGGCCTTAGAAGTGTGAAAGTATATAATACAGATTTGTATGTGTATGGTCTAAAATCTAGTCCCTGTCATATATTATTTATGTTCTAAATAAAATATGGTAGCTTAGTCTTTAGCCCGAATATTGATGTTGTTTACATACGAGTTGAAAGAGATGTAAGTACTTATATTAAATTCGATCATATTATGTTCTTGGACCCAAAAAGATAGAATACATATGAAACGCCTTTAACTGAAGAAACATTTTGAGAAAAATATTGCAGTATATGCAATTGGCTTTATAATATATAAAAAAAAACTTACCAGGATCCAACAGTAAACAAAACACAAAACTCTCGAAAGTAAAAGTTCAATGCACAACATTAATGGACAATTGCAAAATTAACAGTGGTGTTACTAAGTTGCATACTATTAAACATATTTCTCCATAGTCCTCTGACGTCACAGATAAGCATCCTGCTTGTGATTGGATGACAAGAAGGGTCATTGTTTATCTAGCTACCTGAAATCGTGCCGACCGGTTATGAAGATGTATTCCGTTTATTTAGACGATTTCAAATAATTAAATATTTATTTAGTTAAAATTCATAAACTACGTGATTAATAGAATGTTTGCGACTGTACTTTTGAATTATTTTTAAATTCATTTGACCACCGGGCCATTCGAACGTAGACAATTTTTGTTTACGGTCGAATGGCCCGCGTGCCATTCGATTTGGGCCGTTCAGACTAAGTACCCTTCATAACAACGTCAAAGCATCTATTTTAGTTTTAATTATTCGTAAAACTAATTTCGAATCACGGAACTGTTCCGAGGAAATATACCTAGAAATCGTTGTCTTCTGTTAACACTGGTTGCGTGTTTATTTATAATTTCACGTTAAAAACGTTGAATGGCTGTTATTATCACGATTTTCCATCGCGGATGCTCGTTTGCTCGATAACTTTTCGATAAAATGAGGAAATTACTTTTAACTACGGACGATTACCGTGGCTGCACAATTGGTTTCATTAGCTCGATAAATAGCAAAAGTTAAAACGATTATATTTTATATAAACTCATTATTATACAGGTATCCACTCAAGCGTCAAGCTAATTTTTCGCTATAATATATCGCTTAATTTAGATTCCCATTTATATTTCTGGCAACAAAACTAGAATATAAAAACGGAACTAAAAATGGAATCGAGATACCCAAGGTTGTTGCCACCACTATTTTTGCACAGGGCCATGCTCGGACATTTTTGTGCCTCCAGAGGCATTGTCTCCGTAACTGTGACTATTCAGCGATACTTGATTGCCGTACGCGTACATGCAGTAACAATTCCGTGCTATTTCAAGAGTATTTAAGCGATTGAGAGCAACGTTGTATTGTTCCGGTTTTTTGAACCTGAATCCGGAATTAGATCAATTTTGAATGTTCAGTTGTTGATGCTCCAGAAAGTGGAATGTTGTTTATCTTTTGTGTTGATTGGCGACGGACAGCGGCCTGATGTCTGACGTAATATTCATCCCAACAAAAACATTCTGTAAAAAACTAGCCAAGTCTCGATGGAGCTGCTTGTTTATCTCTAAAAAGTAATGAAATCTAGACAAAGTCGTGCCAATGTCTAAGGTTCCTTATTGCGATTTCTTTATTATTATAGTTATTGTTGTGTGTCTTGGCCGTTGAACATTCTTTATACGTTAGTGGGTACAAGTCAATTTAGTTTATAGGTAATGTTATATCTGTTGTAACTACCTATGATTGATAAGCGAGATAATAACCCATACTGGTATTGGTAATTGGACGCCAAGAAGAAAAATGACCGAACTAAACGAAACGAACAACGGCCAAGTCACACAACATTAACAATAATAATAAAGAAATCGCAATAAGGAACCTTAGACATTGGCATGACTTTGTCTAGATTTCATTACTTTTTAGAGATAAACAAGCAGCTCCATCGAGACTTGGCTAGTTTTTTACAGAATGTTTTTGTTGGGATTTCACTTCTTTTTGTAGAAACGTAGGCATATTGATTTATTTTATTAGATTTTCTTATTTAATTTTTTTTTTCGATTTTCCTACTTTTTAACCGACTTCCCAAAAAGGAGGAGGTTCTCAATTCGATCGGTATGTTCTTTTTTTTTTTTTTATAGTTTTTCCTTTATGTGGCCATTAAACCCTAACTCTGTACCAAATTTCAGCTCTCTGAGTTTATGGGAAGTACTAGTTCTATTTTGATGATCATGAGTGAGTGAGTGAGTTTCATAAATGCGAAACTTTGCTTTCGCTTAACTTCGGAACTAAATTACCTACAGACTTGAAACTTTTTATTTTAAGTGTGATTGTATAGCTTACTGGATGACGAAAATTTCAGCGTTCTGGTCTTATCCAGAGGTTCTCAAATAGGGGCCTGAAAATGCGGCGAAATGGTTCCAGTAAAGGATGGTACGGCAGTGTTTGCTTCGCGCTCGACTCGGCGGGGGCACTGCCGTGCCCCCAGATTCAAGGTTTGTGAATGACTAGATGGCTGGGTTTACGAAGCTCACAGATCGGATTACCGGTCACCAATCAAAAGTTTGCCTTATTAAACATATTATTATTATATTACTTAGAAATCGAATTATCAAAAAATATATCAGTGTCAGAGGCACAACACGATCGCTGGTTTGAGGTCGAGGTGGTGTATGAAAGTCGACGAAGGAGACCTTTGCCCAGCAGTGGATCATACAACGCTGTTAAAAAATATCAGTAAGTATTACTTTGAGCCATCTTTCACAAAAGAAAATTAAGACTAAATCAAATCTATCTATTTGGGGCGGGGATCAAACCTTTATCTACTAGCTAGACAATTGTGTACATGATACATGCACTCGGTATGTGCGGATTGTAGAAGCATTGAACTAGGCCAATACAATGCACGCTGATAATGTGATAGCGGCCTAGTCGGCACTCAGCAAGCGAAAACCGACCTTTGTGACATGACGTAACGATGCGTCTTATAACTGATTACACTCGTATGGTATGAGATTTTGATCCAATTGTTAAGGCCTATTTTTATATTCTGATCGTTGACCTATATGTGTTATGGCGATTGGGAACAGAATCAATTTAAGATCTAGTCGAGCTGTTGCAAAAATGACTTTTTTGGAAATTCACATGTGTCTTTATGATCCACCGGCTCTGCCAAAATATTTATCAAAACATTAACATTTATTTCAAAGAATCTGGGTTAATTTATACACATAATAATTATGCTATTGTACTAGCCAGCTTCGTTAAAACATTCTAAAAAAGAAACAAAACAAAAAGCGCGTACCCATTGTGTTGAAAAGCCTAAAATATTCATTACAACCTCAATAATTTCCTTATCTACATACGAGGCCTAAAAATGCGTCCAATAACCTCTCTCTTTAATTAAGAGAATTAACACAAAGCACCAACAATTTTAGGACAATCCGAGTGAAAACATTATACTGTATACACGTTGGAAAAACCGCAAAGAGCATTTCATTGTATTCGAGAGCGACCTTTTTCGGAGCAGCGAATCATTTTTTCCAACTTTTTTTGGGTCAGTCTGTTGGTGGGACCGTATTGGGTATTATACGGGATATATGGGTATGAAACTTTACTCATATTTTTGTTTGATTTTGTACCAAATCCAATTACATACCAATAAGTTAGTTCACTTTCTTGTTCGTATTTTGTACGTACGTACTTATTCTTTTGAAAAGGTATTGGGATTCTTTTTACCCGACTACGGCAAAGCCAAAGGAGGGTTATGATTTTGACTGGCTATGTATGTATGTATGTATGTGTGTATCTTCATCTGTTCCCTCATAGCTTCTAATCTACTTATCGGAACTCGACTTACGAGGTATCGTTAGAACCGTCTTAATTTTCCGCAGAACATAGGCTACGTGACGTGTCACAAAAAGCTATTTGGCGCCCTCTAGCGAACAAAAAAAAGTAAAAAACTAAAACCCGACTACGACAAAAAAAACGACGCTGAAAAAGTATGAAACAAGATTTTCAGGATAGAACAAAAAGAAAAGCCGTAGTCACACGGTATTAAAGTGTTGAGTTTGGTACCTATAACGTGTGACTACGGCTTTTCTTTTTGTTATATCCTGAAAATCTTGTTTCATACTTTTTCAGCGTCGTTTTTTTTTGTCGTAGTCGGGTTTTAGTTTTTAATGAATCTGGTTAAAAATATTGGGAGGCAATGTTTTTTTTTCAAACCAAACATAATATTGTTTCAGTGCTTTCGGGATCATAAAAAATGAAAAACTCACCCTGATGAGAAACAAATAAAGCTTCACCGTTCAATGAATGAAGATATTTATTCGATTTCCACGATCCTTGAGCTAAAAGCTCACCCAGCAACTGTTGAATTTGTTAGCGGATAAATTATTATAACTACCAATTTCATTGCCTGATAAAAACTTTATATTTATTTTTTCTTGCAATATTAAATAGGGCACAATAAAATTCTTCACAAAAATATGAAACAATTTAGCACATCCACTTAATAATGCCAAACAACTCATTTTAAATTATTTATGAATATTTCCAGAGTAATTTATTAAAGGCATTCATATTTCTTAGCGTAACATTCATAAGTAATTACAAGGCCAGCCAATTTATTTGTCAATATTATGGCATGATTCCAACAATTCCATTTATTTAGTGGAATAAATCCAGTAGTTAACGCGTGTAGTACGCACTATGAGTTATAATAACAATACGCTAACCATTCTATATTTTCTTAAGAGACTGACCGCTTGTGCAAATTTGGAATAAATTAGATTGTGAGGCCCGTGCTATACTGTGTAAGATACGTTATGATTATAAAAAAAGTAAAAACCTAAAACCCGATTACGACAAAAAACGACGCTGAAAAATTAAGTTTTATTTAGTATTTTTATTAAGTTCTATCCTGAAAATCTTGTTTCATACTTTTTCAGCGTCGTTTTTTGTCGTAGTCGGGTTTTAGGTTTTAATTTTTTTTATTTAATCAATTTTGGTGTTAATTTTTTTTTTACAGTTTACTTTTTGTCCACTAGAGGGTGTGATTTTAAATTTGAGCAATATTTTGAACAAGTGAGGCCCTTTCAAACACGGCGTATTTATCTCCATTTTTATTTTTTAAGCCTTACTTTTTGTCCGCTAGAGGGCGCCAAATATTTTTGTGACACGTCACGTAGCCTATGTTCAGCGGAAAATTAAGACGGTTCTAACGATACCTCATATGTCGAGTTCCGATAAGTAGATTAGAAGCTATGGGGGAACAGATGAAGATACTCACATACATACATACAAACATACATACATACATAGTCAGTCAAAATCATAACCCTCCTTTGGCTTTGCCGTAGTCGGGTAAATAATACTCTTAACTAAATCCTTAACGAAACCGAAAGACACTGTCTTGTTCTCTCCGTTATCATCTTTGTATTTTTTTCCATAAAATTCTGTAGGTACCTGAAGGCCAAAGTTCTAAATTTTGGTGACCGCAAAAAATAAGTCATTTCGCAGCAATATTTTTTGCGTAGAGTTACTTAGTTTAATGCAAATAATACTACTTGATTGACAGCTTCGTAAAGGGTGTGTTTACAACTTTTATTTGAACATACTCAAAAGCTTTTTACAGACCCTCGCCGTTAATACAACAAGCATCACCTATCCACGTTACAGAATATTATTACGATGACGTAAAGTATGACGTGTTACATCGCTTCGCATAGCTATCAGTGTGCGAGTGTAAGCTCCATGTCGTTCGATGAGACGTCGAGTAAAAGCTTATGTGTAATGCTCGTCATGTCTTGAATAGAAATGACGTTGCTTGTTAGCGGATGACATATCTTTCAAATAATGTAAGTCCATTGCTATCCTTTGCCATGCACTTGCTGTACTGTTTTATAATAACATTTCAGGCACGAGAAATCTTCTACAGATCAACTCGCTTAAAAGAAACTGCATTGCTAAATCCTGAAAAGTTTCAAACGAAGATAAATTGTAGTGGTTTCGCGGATTTGATAAAATCTATAAAGAATATATTTTCAAAATACAGAGTAAGTATTTTCTTTCTAATCGGCTTAGGATTTCTAGGATAACGACAACTTTGTAGGTATTAGATATCTAGAAACGACTACCTACGTAATCCAATACACGAGGCAAGGCAAATGATTGAGGTTTTGTGCACCAACGCAATAGGTCCACTGACGGTCGACCATATTTTTTTCAACCTTATTTCTGAGGACCTAAGGGTGAAAACTCGTCAGTGAACATGGCAGTACCATGATTGATTGGGTGGTCTGGTAGTTAGACCCATTCACTTATTCAGGTCAATTCAGTTGTGAACGTGCGCTTTGGTGGCTTTAACAGGCGCTAGGCGCTGCAAGCAGCTTGAAGCGTTTTTTTTATGAGAAAAAAAAATTAAGTTCAAAAATCTAAAACCCGACTACTAACAAAATCGCGGTCTTAAAAGTAGAAAATAACAAGAAAATAATTCTTGTCTGATATTCTTCGAGTCGCATGCCACTGATACCTGATGCTCCTTCATGGCGTTCTCATTGATACAGAAGTCAGCTGCTAATTGCCATTAGCAAGGTGGCCTGCGACTACGAAGAATATCAGACAAGAATTATTTTCTTGTTATTTTCTACTTTTAAGACCGCGATTTTGTTAGTAGTCGGGTTTTAGATTTTTGAACTTAATTTTTTTATTTGAATTTTATTTTTGTGTGTACTTAAACTATAATATAATACATATTTGTAATGTGCTTGCCAATACCTTTCATTTGATACCAAACTTGCTATGATTATCTCAATTTAATATTTTTGAGGTAAGTTTTTGACATTTAAATTCCGTCATAAAAAGAATTTATAAAATTTATATAGCCTATGTCACCCGGGCTATTCTTACGAATCTATTGACACCTAATTTATTAAAATCCGTTCAGTAGTTTAGGCGCTACGGTGGAACATACATACATACATACATAGACTGCCAAAATCATTACCCTTCCTTTTGGCTTCGCCGTAGTCGGGTAAAAATAGGTAGCAACGTGATGGGTGGATGGGTGTAATTACTAGGCTGACTTCTGATATGCCCTATGCCCTATGCCCTAGTATCAAAAGAGAATTTGCTACCTGTGGAAAAAAACTGCGCCATATAAATTGGGATAATAGCAGGAAAATGATAATAAACTTGTGAAAATAGTTAGGTTTGTAATTACTCATTTGATAGACCTTCTTTTTGACGACTCACCCTAAAGGTAAATTTTAATAATATAAGCCGGTGGTCCCGGCCGCCAAATGGCGGTCGTCAAACCATGTCAGAGGCCCTTGCGGCGGTTTAGAAACTCTGACACTAGGGTGTGTGGGGTCGTTAGACCTTACTGCCCACACGATAAGAAGAAGAATAATATTATTTATACTCGACGTATTATTTTCCATGACTGGTCAAAACATTCTTCTACATCACTAATTCAAGCGCACGTTACCATTAAAAATGAATAGGTACTCAGTTATCAACATATTTTTCTAGAACCGTGGCATTATTCTTTTCTCCTATAAAATATGAACCGTTCACAAGTACAATCACAAGCATTTGCAGTTTCGCGTTACCAGTGCAGCATGCATTAGCATTACTATGTTTGCAACACAAAAACATCATTACCAATATAATTTTAGCCCAGAATTACTGACTGGGTCTATACCTATCCCAATGCCTCCCCTTTCTTCTACCATACTTCTTGATTATGAGCGACCCTTATCTATCTGTAGCCGCGCTATGATCAACCTAACGCGCATTGAGATGGTTTCTTTGGTTCAATCTCAACAACCATTTGATCAAAACTTTACTTCATCGGCCTAACCTGCAGATAACCAGTACTTGAGGCAATCAATTCAGTAGAAAAAACACTTTTAAAACTCGATAAGCCTGTATATATTTTTGCTTGGAGTGTACATTGTAAAATACAGGCTGTACAGTGTATATTATAAATGGCTGTCTATCGGGTATCGCCTGGCTGGTCGTTTTCACCGGGATGAGCCTCCTCTCAACCGCGTTTCTTTTCTATTTTTAAGCAACGTAGCGTAGGCAAGGCACCCTGGACCGACATCTGAAGCGTATAAATATACGCTGTATAAATAATGGGCTGCTTTTTTTATTAACCTTTGTAAAGGACTATAATAAATTAAAGAGCCAGGTGGAGATGAAAATAGGTCGATAGGTATTTGCGTTGTTACCTAGTTTGTTCGTAACTTTTTCTATAATATGTAAGTAGTATAATATGAAACTGCATTTAAAACAAACAGCAGCAGCAGTTTGTTGAAACACACAAAACTACACTGTTCAAGATAGAAAATAAGAAATTTTTTATCCAGATAGGTACTTACCTATTCATATTTTTTTTGTATATAGAATTTGAATCTCCGTTATGTTGAGGTAATAATTTTCTAATGTCACTTGACGATCTTAAAACTGCATTAGCGAGTGGAATTCATATAGGAGAGTTTTGGGCTAAAAATATTATTATGAAAATATGCCATCGACACGCTAAGAAAATAATTATAACAATTAAAACCCAACTCAATATTTGAAAACTAATAACGATAGAAAACTTAATTAAGCTTGTCAATAAAGTAATAGAATTTACAACAAGAATTTCAGCAGATCTCTGTCAGTAACAGCTGTACTTTACCGTCTACATTTCAGTTTCAATAATCCCTGTGATAACATTTCCGTGAATCGTAACTCTGAAGGCCAAGATTAAGTTATTATTATTATTACTTCATGTGGAACATTATTAATCTCATAATAATTTAACAGCAGGACGTCAGGTGATCCAGCACCTGCCGATGAGTTGTTGAGCAACGGAAAATTAAAGTAACGCGTACTTGAGTACCTTTTAATATTTTAGAAGCGATAAACATTGTAGTACCTAAAGTAACGGCTTAAGGGTGAGATTTCAACAAGAGCGAAGCGAAAGCATTGCTGAGACTTTTCACATACACGGACATACATCGGGGTCTATACAACAGCATCTATCTCTTTTTAACCGACTTCCAAAAAGGAGGAGGTTCTCAATTTAATGGATATTTTGTTTTTAGCAGGCCAACATCGCGCGGTGCTCTATTAACATGAGTACTTTCGTATTCGTTCAGACGTAGCCGCGCGGCTTCCGCGCGGTTCGGCAAACAGTGTCTGAACGGGTATTTTAAAAATATGACGTTTGTTTCTTTTTTCGTGTTTCTTACGTTCATAAGAAACAAGGTTTCGTTGTTTAGTGTTTCGTAAATGTCATCAATCTGTTTGTTCTAAAATCAATCTTTATTTCCTGTCAAAACACTCTCATAGATGTTTGAACCGAAAGAGCGGAACTGCTTATTAATAATTATTCAGAAAATAAACGCATAGCACAAACTTAATCTGAGAGACTGGCCTGTTGGTCTAGTGACCCTAACTGCTATGCCGGAGGTCGTGGGTTCGATTCCCACCCAGGACAAATGTTTGTGTGATGAGCACGATCATTTGTTCTGTGTCTGGGTGTAATTTATCTATAATATGTATGTATTTAGAAATATATAAGTATGTTTATCAGTTGTCTAGTACCCATAACACAAGCTCTGCTTAGCGTAGGACTAGATGGCGTTGTGTGATAGTTGTGGAATATTATTTATTATTGTTATTTATTTATTAATCTCAATATTTAATGACATGCGTGCTTTGATATCCTTTATTACAATTTCCTGTTGTCTCCTGATCAAAAAAACCTTACCGTGAAGGAACAGTTCGGTAGTAGCAAAAACTAGACACGTTAACATAGGCAAAAAGGTTTTTTATCAAAAGAGTTTCACTTAAGCGGCTTATGTTTTTGATATGAATTGGATTTTTAATCCGATTCGATTCAATCGATCTAGAAACTCACACGAGACTTTTAGATGATTAATAAAAATCTCTCAGTTGATCGCTTTAGATGTAAGTCGGGTGTAGTCGGAGCAGTATCGTTTAGACTCAGTTTACGCATTTTGTTCCAATCTGCTGGGACCAAATGCTCTATTTGTAGCTATATTACATTTTTGTTATTTATTCTCAGCGGATTACTCCAAAAGAGCCTGTTTAATGGATATTTCATAAAGTACTTTGCTATTTGCTTTACCTTTCAGATAAGCCGTTTTTATATTTACACACATAGGCATTATGATATAAGATTTGTTTCCCTTTACGGGTTATATCTAACGTATTATTTACAAAATGAAATAAATTAGAAATAAGAGTGCACACGGTTTTATAATTAACTGGAAATCCACCAATCGTATCATTGGACCATCTACTAAATTACACTTTGAAGTCTGCAATCATCATTACCTATTCCATCTTCAAAAGAATTCACTAATTGTAAGTATATAGTTTTTTAAAAAGTAGTCAAAACAATTTCAAATTTTGCTTAAAACAATGCATGAAAATGTCAAACACTGAGTGCGATTTGAAACAAAACAAAACAAACATTTGTAATGAGTAAGTTTTAATGAGTCATTCGTAATTGCAAATAAACGTTTTCTTAGAACAAAGATGTTATTAAAATGTTGAACGTAACATCAAAGATGCAAAAAGTGCATTTTAAACATGTTTGAGAGCCATTGTTTATAAAATGATTGTTTTACCAAAAAAAAACTTTTGTTTAATTTTTTATTGCAGTGTTTCTGATTTTATACAGTAAGTGACACGTCATTTTAAGAAACATGATGATAATATATACATACTTATACTTGTTTCTGACAAGTTTCGAAAACAAAACATGGTGGTAATAAAATGATTGTTTCATTATTCCAATTTAAATTGACACTCCACAATGTTTTAGTGAAAAGCCATGTAATAAATAGTAGGGATACAATAAACTGCTGTAGCTAATAATGTTGACATCAAATTCCAGTGAAAATCCGTGTAACTGCCAATAACAGAGCACCGATATCCGACTAAAATATCGGAACGATTTTATCAGTTCAACGAAAATCAAATACAAAAGCTTTTTCAAGTGGGAATCTGTTGAAATGTTAGGTATTTCAGGATTGTTTTCATGGAAATCGAATTAAAGTACTTCAATTTTATCGAATTCTCCAGTTATTTTAGTATACTCGTCGAATGCAATTAAAACACATTAGGAACGGAGAGATAGTACCTACCTATCTACTAGATAGACTGAAAATGTTACTTAATAACACATATAACACCACTACTGTAATCCTCGAAGGGTTAAGTAGAGTTGTACCATAGATAACAGAAACAACAGAGCTGTACCTAATAGTACACCCACATTATTACTTTTTTAACCGACTTCTAAAAAAAGAAGGAGGTTCTCAATTCGGATGTTTATATAATTATATTTTTTTTTTATGTTTGTTCGGGCATAACTCCGTCACTTGCTAACCGATTTGAAAAAATCTTTTTTTGTTGAAAAGGGTATACTTCCGAAATGGTCCCATAATCTAATTTTTTATCGAAATCGGACAAGCGGTTTTTGAAAAATCAACAAAACTAAAAAAAACTACATTGTCCACATTGACCCATGTGAACATGTGAACCACTAAAAAGTGAAAAATAAAAACTTTGTGTGCAAAGTGGTGGTGGCAAAAAAATGAAATCAAACAAACAAAAGTCACCGACTTCAGAAACAGATTTTTCTTCTAAAGTTTATTTTTCACTTTTTTGTGTTTTTTTTTAAGTTGCTTTATTTTTTGTTAAAAAGTTTTTATATTTAGTACTAGCTTTTGCCAGCGGCTTCGCCCGCGAAAAATGACCATTTTCCATACAAATTTTCATCCCCTATTTAACTCCCATAAGCGTTGAGTTTCGAAAAATCCTTCCTTACTCCTTGTCTACATTATAAAGGGAACCTCTGTGCAAAATTTCAGCTTTCTAGGTCCAAGGGTTTGGGCTGGGCGTTGATGAGTCAGTCAATCAGTCAGTCAGTCAGGACTTCTCATTTTATTTATATAGATTTCCATAAATTCGTATACCTAATCAATTTAGAGGAACTTTCCTGGAAATTCGCTGACAGGCTAAAAACTTCAAATTGTTTTTCAAACGAATGTATGCCACAGTGTACATATTTCGCAATAAAAGTAACGATGAAATGAATCGAACACGAAATAACAAGCATCAGTCGCCAGTCACGTGCAGTTTCACTATCAATCCTTCAGAACTTCGGAATTGCTACGGATTTACCTCACTTCTGATGACGTTAATATTCGTCGGAAACGTGACGCAACGAGTTTGGCCAATGACAGGTTTCCGTAGAAAATTGCTCTCAGTATAACATTACTTGTATCGAACGAGATTGCGAATACACTTTATCGAATAACTGCCACTTCTCGATTTTCTGTAATAAATATTCAAATTCTCTTAACCAAAATGTCGAATAGCATATATTTTTGTCTTTTTATTTTTATTAGAATATAAGTCTGGATTGGATTTTAGATGTAAAAGGAGAAAATCGAAAGGTAAAGAATATGAAGATTTCAATAAAACGGATAAAAAGACAGACTAGTCGTATGCATGCTAATGAGCTCGGAGCAGTTGCTTTGAGCAAAGCGAGAACTGGATCAGAGAATAATCTTTTGCAGATGATGAGAAATTCTCAATTGGATTTGCAATAGAGCCTTTCAGCTACTCTGATTAAAGAAACTTTTGCAGTATTTTATAAATAAATGGTTTAATTTAAGTAACATAACTTGGTATTTGCGACTAAAGAGCAAAAATGATCTCTGATTCTAATTTGTATCTCTGATTATAATTATTTGCGATTTCGTAAGCCACATTATCGGGGCTATCATTTTTCCTTAGTTTTTGTTTAAGGAGGTTCTTGGTAGGGATATTATATTTACACTATTGAACACTGAACAGTCACTGTTACATTTTAAAATTAATATTTTTATGAAAATGTTCAAGTATGGGTTTTGCTTTAATTCCTTTTACATACTTAAAAAGCTGATTTAACTCGGTAAGTAGTAGGTAAGTTTTAGTATTCACTTAACGGTAAATCATCTACAAACCACCCTAAGGTAAGTTAGGGAAGTACTTAGGAATTCACTTAAAATAAGTGGACCCTTAAAACAAACGCTTTCTACTCCATTAAGCCTCCGTTAAATGTAGTAAAAGGAACTTGAAATAGTTAAGGCACTATCAAATTAAACATTGTGGGACGTGGCTTTGAAATATTTTTATGGATATTCTAGAAATTACTTTTTTTTTTAATATCGTACCTTTGTCAGTTTATCTAGTCAATGGTGGAAGTGGTCATCGGTGTTTCATGAAACGTTGTAAATAATAGTTTTTCGTTGGAATCTCGAAATCAGCATTTAGGTAGGGATGATTGATCTTACTACCATCATATACTCACTGATTGATCAGAATAATAAATCCTAGAATTGGTTTCTTACATGAATGATGTAATTAGTATATTTTTTGAAACAATATTTTGATATAAAGCAATGTCTATGTAATTTCTTTCCCATAGAGATCTATGCTTTGGAATTGGTAACAACATAACAAGTTATTATGCACAGTGACTGTTACTTAACTTTTTTTTGGTTTTCTGACATCCAAAAGTGCCTGTATTGGTCTAATTGAAATAAATGCTTTGAGTTTCTGAAAATCATGTGCCGGTATTGAATTTGAATTTCAGTTCACGAATTTTGTTCTCTACAATTACAATAGAAAATGCACGCTCCAACAGCACCAGAACCAGATCAGTTATATTAAAATAAAATACTTCGAACAAACTTAACGATGTCGTTAAGGGAATGTTCTCAGAAATAAATTGCGCATATCAATAAGTGAGGCAATGATTCGAGTCATATGCTTCATATGATTCGTTCACACTTGTTAGAGAAAATTGTATTGCTGCTCGTAGGGTTGCTAGATCGAGTTTTTGAATTTTCCCAATATGCAATCTTCTTGTTCACCTAGTGATAAATATGACGAATAATTTCGCCATTCAATTTTCAAATTTTAAACATGTTATTAAAGTGGAAATTGTTTCTATTGTTATTTCACTAAAAACTGTCTTTAAAAACATAAAACGATTTTACAAAAAATTGATGGGGCAAAATCACAATGTTAAAGCACATCCCCGCGCATTCCACCCAACCTTGTGCAAAAGTCCAAGTTTTACAGTGAACTCTTGAGGATTTCGTACCAATAAATTCTTCAAGTTTTTTTTTTCCCCGAGTAAAGGGTATAAATCTCCCATCTATCAACGTTGCCTGCTTGTTAAAAGAAGTGCCTTATTATATGAGTATCGATTTGAATCTACGAGCTTTTATCATAGAAGAACGTTCTGGAAAAATATGTGAAAAGCCACGTTCTTCCGCCCCTTAAATAAGTAAAGTGTGTATGGGCTAAACGGTTCTGAATCAGGTTTTATGGCTCAGTGCGTGTGGTTTATGGTGTGAATTTGAAGATAAAATTGCCATTTTAATCTTTATGGCGGTGTGATTAAGCTGTTTCGCGATCACGTGGTTTTGAAACGCGTTGATTTTGCAGAAAAAATGCTTCACTCGAGTAAATGATTATCATTGAATGTTCAAAGGTCAAGCACGAGTGTTGACGTTTTTTTGTGACGTGATTTTTTTTTTCACAAATATGTTTATAATTTAAAAAAATTTATTATTATCTATGGATGATAGGTACTGGTTTTAAGTAGTTGTGCTGATTGTACAATGTAACAAAAATGCTGTATAATATTTGTATTTTCAATTATAAAATCGACGTACTTATAAAACGTTAGAAAAAACGTCAAAAACTCGTTCTAGGGCCTCAGTTTTGTTTCATTCCAATCTCAGTGTTTTCAGATTATTCCTTGCTTTTTCCTAGCTATGTTGGGGTTGGCTTTAGTATTATCGGATGCAGCTGAATACCAGTATTTTACATGGAGCGACTGCCTATCTGACCTTCACAGACTAGTAGCCTTAGTACTGGGTAATATGATACCGCTTGGTAAGACTGGATGTCGAACTTGCGGGCCACTGCAACCCTGCAACCCTTGCATTATCATGATTTTTAAGCTTCTGGAAGATCGGTTGATGTTTTAAAGGTTTCATTCACAGTATACTTGTAGCTCACGAAGTTATTCTTGAAAATGGAAGTACCATATCAAGAATAACATCGTGAGCTACAAGTCCAAGGACATTTGCATAAAAAGAAATCTAATTATAATAAAAAGCAATCAAGCTAACAACTTTTATTACCATCTAAATATAAACATTTCCAATTAAGTTTCTTTTATTAGACAAAGATTTTCAAAACATGTCGCCGTTGTAATAATAAAATTAAACTTTCAAACAAAAACTTAGGGAGAATTTTTCAAGAAAATGTTAATTGCCACTTGCCGGTCTAACTTTTTAACGTTGTTATTTAATAACGAGCTGTTAGGTTGTCGACGAAGCTTATTTAAAGTGAGTTTTACTTTAACTACTCAATTTTAGTTTACTTTAAATAAAACATCGTTACAGACCGTAAGTTTATTTATTTATTTTTCAATACACTTTTTATTGCACTACGATTAGGTTCGACATGCAACATATTTCGATTAAAACATAAGAAATTAGAAAAAAACATCACTGACTATTATAGAGCAGGCGTGTTTTTTTTTAATCTCGTCATTTTGATTTGCGTCTTTACAGCGTAATTATTTTTTGAATATTGAAATTGTGTTTAAAAAAAGAATACTACTAATAAACATGATTATTTAAAACAAATATTACTTTTATGAACAAGTTAACATTTTATTTGTGATCTTAAATAAAATATATTTGAATTTTATATTTTTCCTGTGAGGCTGTTTAGCGGCTTCATACCTTTGCTTTTTCTTCAACCTGGCGAAATCAAACCACGGAAAAAGAGCAAATTAAATCATAGTCTCCTAAAAATTGATGACAAAAATACTTACTGTTTTAAATGTTGTTTTATTAGTTAATTTCTTCGAAAGTGTATTGAAAAACGTCGTATAATACACGTGGGAATTTGTTATTGCATTTCTCGACCCCATGAACACCCTCACCATACGGCTCGGGTGTTCAATCCGCCTCGAATGCAATAACAAACTTTCCGCACTTGTCAAAATGTACTATAACAATTAATGTACACACAGTAGACAGTAGATATCAAAAATGTAAAACTATGATGTTTATTCGAATAAGCACTTTACTAGACGCAACTTAATTGAACACAGTATATTACAGTTCAGTATTACAGTATCTTTAGTTTTTGTACACCTATCTGCCTACTTTATAAAGTGGTTGTGAATTTCATATGAGGTGTAACTTTCGCTATATAGGACGTTTACAATAAAACTTATTCGCAGTGTCAGTCTGACAACAAAAACCTTTAGCTTATATACTCACATTCTTTTTTCAAATTTAGACGACCGCGACGTTTACTTTAAAAAGTTAGACGGTTGTCAGAGGAGTATTGAAGAAAAAAGATATAATGCGCCAACCTCGAGGAACATGGGAAAAGGGCAGGAATATTTTTATTATTTTATTATAAACAAGCTTTTGCCAGCGGCTTCGCCCGCGTGAAAATGACGATTTTCCATACAAACTTTTAACCCCTATTTAACTCCCTTAGGGGTTGAATTACGAAAAATCCTTCCTTATTCCTTGTCTACATTATAAAGGGAACCACTGTGCAAAATTTCAGCTTTCTAGGTCCAAGGGTTTGGGCTGGGCGTTGATGAGTCAGTCAATCAGTCAGTCAGTCAGTCAGGACTTCTCTCTTTATTTATATAGATTAGATGGGCTTGCTCTTGACCTCAATCTTGCCCTAAGGGGTCGATTTGTAGTGTCGGTACCAAAGTAATCATCATCAGCCATAAGACGTCTACTGCTGGACAAAGGCCTCCCCCATAGAACGCCATAACGAACGGGAACATGCCATTTGCAACCAGTGGTTACCGGTCACCAAAGTATTAAGTCATAATTGAATATCTTCAAAACCAATCTATTTTCAAAACCCATTTATAATAATTGAAACTTCCATGCAAGTGTTTGTTATAAACATAACATAGCTTTCAAAATGTTGACTCAATATGGCATGGACCTGTCACACGTCAGTGCCTTGACACGATAAAAACATTAATCATAGTTGAATGAACGGACATTAATCATTAATCATAGTTGAGGACGGTCTCATCAATTTTAAATAGGAACATCTTTGTATTCATTCCCTTTCTTCGGACAATATACAACAGGTATTATGTAACATACAGTGTACTTCACAGGATCCGTAAAATTGTAATCTACTAACTAAAAAAATCAACACGTAATATACCCAATTTAAAGCACTGTATTTCAAAGCTTGAAATTATTAAGTCCATATTCAACCAAAGAGGTTAAAATAGGAATTATAGTTTGTGTGGGAGTTCGTAATTATTGCCGATAGGAAATCCAATTAGGCGTACATAAAAACATAACATTACGTCCGTAATTCCCGAAGGTATAGACAGAAGTTTGCCTAATAGTAAACCCACATTGCGCCAGTTATTTTTATTTTATTTAAAGTCCTAAGGTATAGACCAATAAGGTTCACATTTTGTCAAAAATAAATAATTTAATGTATACAAATCCATTGAATTAATATTGTTGGGCTAAATAAAGAAAAACGTTCCTTTGAACAAACCTCTCGATAGCCAATAGCCTTCCTATTCAATGCTCTTCTGTATAATGTAAGCTGTAAAGAAACACTATAACCACATTGAAGGCGCAACATTCATTTAGTCAAGAAAGCCTTATTCAACGCAGCTGCAGGAACGAGGGGCTGTAAACTAGGCCAGGCCCACTATATGCGCCTATCTCTGCATTCGGCCTTATCTAGCGGTTCCGTGGCGATTATGACGTTAACAATACACTTTTGTTCTCTATCTCACTCTAGCTACTGTGTCTGCTGAATGCTGGAGGTACACAGTTCGTAAATTGAGAAAATGGTGTGAAATTCTTCTTCTTTAAGTATGTGGAACCGTACTGTCTATTAAGAGTGGGTTTTAAGCGATGGACGTGAAATTTCAAGGCAGAAACCAAAACAATGACAATGTTTGTGAAAACATGTTGTAAACATAATATCAAATTATAATTATAACAAAATTTGAATAACTACTCTTCTGTAACCCCTGGAGGATTGGGCATAGGATGTGAGCATTTCCTTCACTAATTATTATAACATGTAATTATTATTAGTTACATGAGGAAAAACCACAATACACAAGCAGAAAAAATCCCATTAACAATAATAATTATTTCAGAGACATCAATCACCCAAAACCAATAACGATAACAATTCTGGTGTCGAATGATTTCTGTTTAACATCACGTCTTTCGCCCCTCCGAATAAGATTACTAATATGTCAGCGAAAATAAAAGAAAAACAGAATAACGTAATCCCGAGAAAGTAATACGTCAAGTGGAGAAACGTATTGTTAAGGCGATGACTCACCTATCCATCTCTATTTGCGGACAATCGTAGAGACGCTTTGTTACCAATGTGGCCTCAGATGTAGACATACCTTATGTTGGCGACACCTGGAATTTTTTCGCGAAAGAAAATTACCTACCAATACATCAAAGGAATGTTGTGTTTTTGACGTTTCTGATATTTATATGCGGTATAATGGCGAATAGGATAGGTTATTTTAATGGGATATCATACTTCAGTGCTTTAGCAATCTGTGTTTCATTTCGTTTTGTCATTACTCTCATATCAGACTTATGTTGTATCTTTGAGAATATCCGTTTTTAGTAAACCATTTTTAACCTGTTTCAGATGCAGTACAAAATCCACAAAACTGATGAAATTCGTTATAACAGCTGAAAAAAGGTTTTATATAACTCTCCTTTTGGGCTTCGCAGTCGGGTAAAAAGTATTGTATAACTCCATCAAACTATGCGCAAATGAAATACCTAAAATAGATAAAATGCCTCACTGAATGTGTAAACATAAAAATTATTTAAAAGTGCGCATTATATCGGATACCAAAATATATACGGAAACACGAGTAAGTATTTAGGTAAAATAAATTGTGTGTATATCATTAGGAGTAATGAATAATAGATTGGACGACGCAGATGTGTATTCGATACGGCCTTTACCGGTTACCCTTTAGTAAATTATTCCTTTTAAAATTGTTATGGTTCCAATGTCATAGTATACATCCATCTTTATCAAATAAAATTGCTAAAGGTTGCACATACGTGGATATCTTGTAGATTCATTCAATAGACTTCAATGAACTGGAATTTCTAGAAGTAGTTAGAATAATCTAGAGTGCAAAACGTCATTCCGAAAGTTGTTATGTCGAATTACCCGGCGCCGAACGTTTGCAACAACGAATGCACGAGACTTCTACTCACGGAACAACAAAAATGCACGTTACAACGAAAATCGTCACACTGAATCACGTGAACCCGAAATAACGTAATGGCAATAAAAAAAACTTTCTGTGACACTGTATAAGACTGTATATTCAGTATCTCCGAACACAATGTTTGCGGTTAAGCTCACCGAACCGCATTACCTTAAACAGCTAACTCTGAAACCCAAGCCAGTGCATAATGAAGTGCAAATACTACACCACCACACCACCACCACACCACCACCACACACACCACTACAGTGCAAACATGACAACCTAAACGTAGCGGTCGACGGTCGCCTCCTGGTTAGTGAGGCAACCGCACCCAGACTTAGTCATTCAACAAGAAACCTAGCGTCTGCTAGCCGATCAGCCACAGAACACGGGTCATGGTATACAGTTTGGGATCTCACAGATAACCCTAAGTGAAGCATGGTTCTAGCAACATTTATGACGCTTCATAATTACATCCGCGAGATTCGCAATACCACTACCATTAGGCATTAGTCAGCACCATACACAATACCCGCCTGGTCGAAAAAGCCTCCTTTTCTACCTCTACGGTTGTATGGAATCTTGCAGCCTGTTGCCCATACAGAATGAGCACTTTTCTTAGTTAGAGGAAAAAATATGCATTGATGTGTCTGGGTAAAATTATTTTAGTTAGGTGTTTTTCCGCTTGCACAGAGAAGTTGGTTGAAGAGAGTACCTCTAAGGGTTCGTTCATACTTCTTTACTTCTTTGGTCTTGAGCGTAGTAACATGTAAAAATAACTCTTATTACGATTATTCAAAACCCTGTTTTAAACGTGATAAAAATCTGCTCTCCGTTCCGAGCCGATCGGTGTGAACGGGCCCTTAAGCTAGCTCCTTCCTTTCGTTCTTAGAAAGACTTTGTCAAGAGGCTGTTTTCGTACTTTGATCTCACACCATAAATACACACATAACATCACGCCTTTTTCCCATGTTACGTAACATATAAAGGGGTGGGCAGAAACCACAGAACGCCGTATATTACGATCCTTACATACGCCTTTTGCCTCGACCACGTTCATACATCTGGTCGTACATGCACCATCGGTAGCGAGTACTACGCACCTATCTAAAGATCCTCATCAATAAGGCGACACCACAGAACAGAAAAAACAGGGGCGACACCATGCGCCATGTATAAATAACACATTTTTACAACAAAAAAAAGTAACAATAGATAAGACAGATCTCCAATAGCTCACCTTTGAAACGTCCAAACTGAACGGCTGTAGAATTTAATCAAACTTCTTATCCGAACACAATGAACTCAATCCACGAAACTTTTAATTTAGTTAGCTGCTATCACGAAAAGACAGGTATCTGAAACAAGTAGAAAATCTTTTGTCTTTAATCAGAATACAGAAATAAGGCACACAACATTCCAACATTTTTTTTTAAATACAAGCTTTTTTTATTGAATTTTAGAAGTAGGAGGGGTTTTAATTAAGCTCTTGGCTTAATAACAACTACCATCCGTGCTTGCCTAGGTTGGTCAGCGGATGGGTGACCGCTCATTATATACCGAGTTTCCTCCGTGCCTCAGAAAGCTCCAAATATGGATCTTTGGGAGTCGTTACAGGTCTGGCCTGAAAGTCTGACAACCAGCCTTACTAAAAGGTATCGCATTACCCAGTAAGTACTAACTGCGTTTTAGAGGCCAGATAGGCAGTAGCTCCATGCAAAATACTGGTATTCGGCTGCATCTGGTTAGACTGGAAGCCAACCCCAACATAGTTGGGAGAAGGCTATACAGGTGATGAAGGGTTTCAATGAAGCCTGTGTTGTCTAGATATAATATGGTTCGATATTGAGGTGCTGATACTAATAGGGCTGTCAATCATCGTGAATATTTCATGTATCTGCACGGTACGGCCCTATTTGTAGCGTGTTACAAATATGACAGGTTGTTTATAGGTTTGTTCGTTGCTTTTGTTGTTGTTATTGGTAGGGAAGTCGATGGAAAAGTGGTAAAGTTGTACAGTTGCGATTGGAGTAGTTTGTGATTTTTTTGAGAGAGTCGATGTTGTCATGAAAAATAAATAGAATTAAGTGTGATTATGCTAAGAAGAGTGAGAATTAATTTAATAATTTTGATTATTTTATCAAAATGCCATAATATAATAACTCAATCATCTGCTTATTAGACAAATATGGAAGAAGAAGATTTTATAATATATTGCGCAGTCCCCAAATAATTTGAAGACAGGTTTGTTTTCCCTTAAAGCTTCTTATTTACAAATGATTTATAAAGATTTAAATGAAACAGTTAAAACCATTAGTGAATCCCTCACACAATTTATCAAGCTTTCAAGTATTTAAGCATTTAGTGCTATAATTTGTTTGGTTTAAGTTATCATGCTGTGCAGTACAAGTGTGACACTTTTTGTGTGGACTATGTAGTTTTATTTAAAACTTTATTTAGTAGAATGATGCGGGTTTCTTTTTGATTCCACTTGCAGCAGGTTCATTTAAGTTTTCAATTATTTTATACTTATAACTATAAAAACAGTCTTCCTCGAAAATAAGACTGCCTCGTTAGCCTTGTGGTCGCAAGCACGATTGCTGAGCTGGACCTATGGTTCAATTCCCAAGTCGCGCAATGTGTTATTGTGTTTTTGCATCAGGAATTTCTCGGTATCAGCAGTCTGGATTTGTGCCCGGTTGATGGCAATAGGCTTGACTTCTATTACATGGGACTTAAAAATAACTGACGAAAACCTGACCCGTTCTATTAGGTACACCTCTGACCTCTGCCCTCGGAGACTACATGCGTGATGGTATATTTTGTAGGTAGGTACTTAAGTATTATTTATGTTAGTGTTCAATTGTTTCTTTATGTATTTTTTAATCGAGCTTGTTATGGCATTCATACCAGAAATACCACAATAAATACCAGAAATAAGTGTAAACCGATGTACGACGTCAATCACTGCACATGCTTACGCCACATAGTTTTTATTTTCAAATTAGCATCACGCAGGTCAATATATAACTTAGTATTATCATCAGTTTGTTAATATACAACTTTACTGTATCTATACTTCTATACTAATATTATAAAGAAGTAAAGTTTGTGTGTTTGTATATTTGTTAAATTGTAAGGGGTAATCTCGGGATCTACTGAACTGATTTTAAAAATTCTTTCACCAATAGAAAGCCACATTATTGCTGAGTGTCATAGGCTACTTTTTATCCCTGTATTCCCACGGGAACGGGATCTACGCGGGTGAAACCGCGGGACGTCTGCTAGTAGTACATAAGGTATAGTCACACTGTGTTAAGGTAGACAGCACTAGACGACTAGACACATTCATCAATCTGACATCTGCTGCCCGACTGCATAAGCCAATTCGGGTGCCTTCAGTTGGATTGACGAGCAAACTAATCCGACAGTTGGTTACTTCAATATACCTGTAACGTCCTGTTACTGAGAACCCTACTAGTAACGTCAGATTGCATTTCGACTACACTAGTAAGATATTTATTTATTTTTACCATTGCCACTCGAAATAGTAGATTATACAACAAGTGAATAAAAAGGGAATTTAATTCGAGGTACGAAGTTGGATCCCGAGAGCATCGAAGGATTCTAGAGTAGAATCACGAGCGTAGCGAGGGATTCTATACTCTAGAATCCTGAACGGAGCGAGGGATACAAGTACCTACCGAGATAAATTTTTTATTCACGTGTTGTGTACTCTACTTTTTACCATTGACTGTGAGAAAATAATTAGGATGGTATTTATTTTCGGAGCTAAGCACTCTAGATTTCTTTGACTTATTACCCACGGATAGACGGTACTTTAAGTATGTCACTAACTTTGAGTATTTTGAAATATCAATGTTGTGTTTGATTCTCACTGTGGCTTTTATCATAGAATATATGCTCCAAAGTGTCGACGGCGGTCTTGGTTAATTCATTGAAATAGTTAAGAAATATGCACTCAGAGAAGGAAATTGGCGCCATTCATGGTTTTCCAGTCGCAGAACAAATTGTATGTTTTCAGGTACAACTCCCGAGATTTTGGCGGCAACAAATCATCTACTATAACTGCTGCTTTAGAACGAAATTATTCCGGAGTCAGTCTCTCATTTTCGTCATCGGAAGAACTCATTTTATTATAATTACTTACTTATGTAAATAGATTTTCCAATAACACAAAACAACCACAATTAAAGACAGAAAAGAACGTAACTAAATTGGCGGGATATTATTTTAAAATTTGGCAACCCGCCCCCTCATCCCTGTCGCCACCTAAGGCGCGGCCAACTAGTTCCGCGCGCACTATACGTAATTCGTGTTTGTTCCTAATTCAAAATGTCTTTATTCACTCAGTGACTAAAAGAGCGTTTTATTCACTGTTATCGATGAATAAAATGCCCTTTTTCGAGTGGCAATGGTAAAAAAGGGCATTTTTTTCATCGATAACAGTGAATAAAACGCTCTTTTATTCACTGAGTGAATAAAGACATTTTGAATTAGGAACAAACACGAATTACGTATAGTGCGCGCGGAACTAGTTGGCCGCGCCTTAGGTGGCGACAGGGATGAGGGGGCGGGTTGCCAAATTTTAAAATAATATCCCGCCAATTTAGTTACGTTCTTTTCTGTCTTTAATTGTGGTTGTTTTGTGTTATTGGAAAATCTATTTACATAAGTAAGTAATTATAATAAAATGAGTTCTTCCGATGACGAAAATGAGAGACTGACTCCGGAATAATTTCGTTCTAAAGCAGCAGTTATAGTAGATGATTTGTTGCCGCCAAAATCTCGGGAGTTGTACCTGAAAACATACAATTTGTTCTGCGACTGGAAAACCATGAATGGCGCCAATTTCCTTCTCTGAGTGCATATTTCTTAACTATTTCAATGAATTAACCAAGACCGCCGTCGACACTTTGGAGCATATATTCTATGATAAAAGCCACAGTGAGAATCAAACACAACATTGATATTTCAAAATACTCAAAGTTAGTGACATACTTAAAGTACCGTCTATCCGTGGGTAATAAGTCAAAGAAATCTAGAGTGCTTAGCTCCGAAAATAAATACCATCCTAATTATTTTCTCACAGTCAATGGTAAAAAGTAGAGTACACAACACGTGAATAAAAAATTTATCTCGGTAGGTACTTGTATCCCTCGCTCCGTTCAGGATTCTAGAGTATAGAATCCCTCGCTACGCTCGTGATTCTACTCTAGAATCCTTCGATGCTCTCGGGATCCAACTTCGTACCTCGAATTAAATTCCCTTTTTATTCACTTGTTGTATAATCTACTATTATTTAAACTTTTCGCGGACAAAAAAAAGGTACAAAGGCGGACTTAATGCCTTAGGCATTCTCTACCAGTCAACCAAGGGTGGTGTAGAGATTAGATGGCAGGTGTTCTTTTGAGAGGAACAATGATAAAAAAAAAACAAATATATTATCATACCTAATGATTTATAAATATAATATACAAATAGTTACATAAATAGATTATAAACATATAATACCCATACATAAATATCTACCTATACAAAATCATGTATTATGTATATGCCTATCAACACTGTCAATCAATGCCAAATAATTAATAGAATAGTATTTCTTTATGTATCATAGCTAAAGCATCATAGCTGTATTATAGCATAGCAGGCTATAAGAGTAGAAGAAGATCAAAGAAACGATGAATGGATTGTGGGAAAGATGGTATTGGCAAGAAAGTATGGAAGAACAAGACATGTTGCGCTGACCCCCAAAAAATATTGGGATTAGGGCAGGAGAATGATGATGATGATGACTTTTTTAAGGACCAAGTGACGTTAAGGTGGATGTTCCAGGGTAGCACGCGAAATTCAATTTTTCTTACGTTTTTGTGTATTAAATACTCATTCTTGACAGTTACATGAACTTGGAGGGTTGTAATGATGAGTTTGATGATTATAATTCTGTAACTGCATACGTCTTACAGCCGCGAATCATATTTTCACTAACATACAACCTAGCACTGGCCTGCAAATCGCTAAAAACGTAAGAAAATTTGAATTTCGCGGGCTACCCAAACTCAAACTCAAATAGTTTATTTCAATTAAGCCATTACAGGCACTTTTGAATGTCAGAAGGACGGAAGAAGAACGAAACTACGAGTGCAATGCGTCATCCCGAAAGCCACCACGCCGAACCACACGCCACCGAATGCCCGCAACAACGAACACTGCGAGCACGAAAGCACGCAGCGACGCAAACCGCAACAACGAATGCTCGAGACCCCGAATCACGGAACAACGAATGCACGCCGCAACGTGCAACCGCCGCCGCCCCGCGACCCGGAGCCCCGCACACCCGTCGCCACGGCCCACGCCACCGCGCGCCCCCGCTCCCACACCACTCGCCGCCGCCGGTAACATCCGGCGCCGCGCAGCCCGACGCAGCAACTCCCGAAACGACACATTGCACTCCTACGCTACAGTCACAATCACAAGGCATAATGTAGTTGCCAGTTCCCTAACGTAGATCTCATGAAGAAGAACGGGCAAGAAACTCCATGGACACTCTTTTAAATTAGAATTTGTTACAAAATCTTGGTACATTATATCATTCATGTTGAGATGGTATATTATGTGAGAACTATGTAGCAAGACGTGCAAAATAAGAGCGTCCAGAGTAAAAAGATATAATAAACAAATCAAAAAGAAAAATATATTTACACCATGGCAACAAAGGAATGACCAGTCTCCACTGACAGCGCCCGTTCACGAACATGACGCATGGATCAGCACCATCTAACTCAACCATTTTGAAGGGAACTAAATGATCCGACACACCCGCCACCATCAGCGAGACATTTGAGTGAGCATGACATTCTCTCAGCCACCAGGGCAACGTCACTAAAATATAACTAAATGTAAAATGTAAAAAGGGGCTTTATAGTACTCACACATGTGCCATGCAATTATACAATATTAAGACATTGAATCTATACAATGCAAAGATATTTTTACAATCTTCTGCAGCCTCTATAATAACTTCACATGATAATCGATTTAATTGCCCCTATGGTTGTGGAGCAGGACCAGCATGGAGCCAAGCATTTTTATCATCAATGTAATCCCCCAACTTATAGTAAGCTTGCCTACATAGTGTGCGTTTAATACAAGATTTAAATTTTGTCTCATTTAGTTGAAGAATGTGAGGGGGTATTTTATTGTAACATTTTAAACAGTACCCCATGAAAGATGAGTCTACTTTAGCTAGCCTGAAACCTGGCTGAACTAGTTGGTCCCTATTTCTCGTATTATAGTGGTGTCTATCACCTCTTTTGCTAAATAAATGCAGATTTTTCCTGACGTACATGATGTTTTCATAGATGTATTGACAAGGTACTGTCATGATGTTAATTTCCTTAAACAGCTCTCTCAGAGAATCGCGCCTTCGTAGACCATATATGGCTCTAATGGCTCTTTTCTGCAGAATAAATATAGACTCGATGTCTGCAGCCCGTCCCCATAGTAAAATACCGTATGACATAACACTATGAAAATAGCTAAAATAGACTAGTCTCGCGGTATCTACGTCAGTAAATTGACGGATTTTCCTAACAGCATAAGCTGCTGAACTCAGCCGTCCTGCAAGAGATGTTAAATGCGGACCCCACTGCAGCCTTGAGTCAATCGTTATCCCCAAGAAAACAGTTTCATTGACAAATTCTAGTTTCTCTTGATTCAATACTATGTCACAATCAGTACTTTTGACATTTGGTAGAGCAAATCTTATGCACTTCGTTTTTTTCCCATTTAATACTAAATTATTAACGGTGAACCAATTATGAACCTGCAGTAAGGCGTTATTTACGGCATCAAGATTCGTGGCACGTCTGTTTACCTTAAAAATTAAAGAAGTATCGTCGGCAAACAATACCATTTCAGGTTGGTTTTTAAATAAATGGGGTAGATCATTAATATAGACTAAAAAGAGAAAGGGACCTAACATCGAACCTTGTGGCACACCCATGCTTACTTTTAAGCCCATTGAATTGACACCATTTATTTGTACTTGCTGATGTCTATCGCTTAAATACGATTTCATTAAACTGAGCGCAAGATTCCCTAAACCGTAATGTTTGAGCTTTATGAGAAGGGTTTCGTGGTTGACGCAATCAAATGCTTTAGAGAGGTCACAGAAGATCCCTATGGCATCTTGTGACTCTTCCCACGCAGTAAATATATGTTTTAATAAGGTGACACCGGCGTCAGTCGTACAACGTCTTTTGGTGAAACCATACTGTTTCTCATGTAAGATTTTGTTGGTGTTAAAGTGGATGAGCATTTGATTAAGCATTACCTTTTCAAACACCTTGCTGAAAACTGGCAAAACGGATACGGGTCTATAATTATTGGTGTCTTTACTGTCACCGGATTTGAAAAGTGGTATTACCTTGCTGTATTTCATAAGGTCCGGGAAGACACCCTGGTCCACACACAAATTAAATATTAAGGCTAAGTACGGAGCTACAGTCTCAATAATAGCTTGACAAACTTTAATCGACAGTCCCCATAGATCTTCGGTTAATTTCACTTTAATTTCCTTAAAAGCTTTAATGACTGCTATGGGGTTTATATGTTTAAATTGAAATTCAACCGGACAGGCTGAAACGTTCGCTCTTAATAACTCAATAGAAAGCAAGGGTGACGAATTTAAGGTTTCAGTAGTTTTAAGTGGGATACCAGTGAAGAAATCTACAAATTCTTGAGCAACTTCGTTTTTAGAACTTAAAAGGCCACGTGAAGTCTCTAGAGTGATATCATTATTATATTTTTTATTTCTATTCGTTTCACTATTGATAATTTTCCAAACCGTCTTTATTTTGTTATCGGCGGATTTAATCTTGTTACTAATGAATAAGGCTTTAGCTTTACTTTGCAAGCGTTTTTAAAGATTTTAGAGTAACTTGCAACATATTTATTGAAAGTTTCTGAGTTAATGTAGGGCTTAAGACCGTACAACTCAAACAATCGCTCCCTACTTTTCCTAATGCCCTTAGTTGCCCAGTCACTGAACATAAACTTAGGACAAATAGATTTAGTTTTCATTTTTATTGTATTATTGAATTCCGTGTGAATCACCGAAAAGAATTCTTCATAAAATAGATTTATATTGTCGATAATCTGGCTTGGAATGCCTAAATTACTAATTAAATTATCATTAAATTTATTTAAATTGCTGGGTGTTATCTGCCTAGATTTTATTTGGATTGTTTGTACTGGTGTGTAGGATTCAAACACAACGACTTGACCGCTGTGATCCGAAGGAAGGTAATTTACAATGAATTTATCCAAGTAGTCGCAGCAACAAAAAACATTATCCAGACATGTAGCAGTATTTGTAGTAATTCGGGTTGGATCCGAAAACACGTTTAATAAATTAAATGATTTAAAAAGATGCAAAAATCTACTGCTATTTGAATTTTTATCTAAAATATTAACATTAAAGTCGCCACATATAACCACTGATTTATTACCAGTTACAAGTTTTGCTAAAACATCTTCCATTACTGACTCAAATGTAGAGTAGTTTTGATAATTTGGCGGCCTGTAAACGCACACTATTACATGCTTATCCAGCTCAACACAAGATAGCTCAATATTATGTTCGATCGATAGTTTAACAATATCATCATGAGTTTTGAATTTAATTGAATTTTTAATTAAGATTAATGAACCTCCTCGCAGCATTGATTTACGGTTAAAACAGCTACCCACCGTATAGTTTTCATAATTAATAAGCATTTGGTAATCCTTAAGCCAATGTTCAGTAAAACAAATAATGTCAAACATACTTTTCTCTAAAAACAATTCTATTTCTAATAATTTGGAAGAAATGCCTTGGATATTTTGGTGGAATAAATTCAAAGTGTTCTGCTGAGGCCCTTTTTTACTAACTAATTTAGAGCAAGAAGATACCTTTCTGTTGATATGTTTAACAATATTGTTAATGGTACCTTCTGTTGTCTTACTTCCTAGTTTAAACTAATATTAATATCTGGAGTGAGCCCAGAGTCTCCTGTGCCATCACCAGACAACAAGATACTATCACTTAAAACTTCTAATTGAGAGTATTCCACGGTGACATATGGAACCTCCTCCGTACAATGATTGTAAACATTTATAGCACTAGTGCTATATTTATCTAAGGTCACCTCCTGTACATTAGTACCATGACTAATAGTCGCAGTGTCAACAATATAAGCAAACTTCGACATACTACTTATGTCTGTGTGAATATTAAAAGCTAATAGCCTAGCTATTTTGTGTCTAAACCTAACAGGTAGATACACATTACCTGGAGTCGACTTAAGCTTATCAACAAAAGTGTTGATATCAAGATATACAAGCTTATCACAATAGTGACCTACTAAGAAATGCAAATGATTGTTTAACATGTGTATATAATTGTTTTTCCTATCACAAAGTCTTTCAAAATATGGAAAAGCACACAATATAATTTTCCTACAATCTAACTTTAACAACTCTGATACCCAGTCAGTGAGGTCTTCCTTTTTTATTTTAGAACTGTTACCAACACATATAGTAATGGTAGTATCAGGACCACAAACAGTTTTTGCCGCTGATGTCATAATCTGCTTAAAGGTTGACCCAGGCATACAATAATTTTGTGTACAATAACTCTGGTTATTACTAATGTATTTTCCTAGCCCTCTACCTAAACCATCAGAAAATAAGTAACTAGTATTTGCAAAATTATTATTATCATTACCAGCTGGCTGAGCCGCTGAGGGTGTGGGTGAATGGTGCTGAGACTGGGGTGTACCCATGCAGGCACAGCTACAAGAGAGGTTATTTGTCAGGGACTCATATCTCTCTGCATTGTACGTGACCAGGTCCACCAGCTCATTGGCCTCCTGCATGCGCTTACTCAGGTCTTGTTGAGAAGCCTCATATTTACTAAAAATATCCTTAATTGCATATTCCCTTACAAACAGCTCATCCTGAAGGTTCTGAGTGTCGGTATCATACAATGTCCGACATAATTGTAATTCACTGTCACACTTTTTCAGTTCTTGAATTAAATTTAAATTTTTTCGCCTTAGTTTTGTGTTTTGTTTGTTAACTTTTGGGCGTTTCAAAGATTTTTTAATGGTTTGAATTCGTTTATTGATTTTAATATATTTTTTAATCTTATTATGACTAGTAAATAGCCCTGAAATAACCCTGAAACATCAACCTTAATATGTATTTAATAGATAATAATGACGTACTAAAATATCATAATCATTATAATCAGCTGCCTGAAATCACCCACTGCTGGGTAAAGGCCTCACTTTACTTTTGCCAATCTCCAAGTTCCTGTGCAAACATCATTCAGGTTTTTAGTACAAAAACAGCTATAAAAAATAATTTTTCAATTAAATTAATCTTTTGCACTTTTCACCAAATTACCAATACTTGTAAGACTTTAAAAATTATATGAATAATAGCATATAGTCCTTGTAATTTCGTGACAAATTACATGTTACATTAAATCTATTTATCATAAAAAATGGTACCTATAACATACCAATGTGTGATAATTACTGCTTACAATTAAATACAAGCGGATACGTCTTCAACAACATTCAATATTAAATGTCAGAGTAGTTTAGCAACTTCATCGGATCTAATTATATTAGTCTAGAGCAAATAGAATGAGCTTGAGTGTTGACATAAATATGTCATCAAAGCTCTTTCCTTTGTGAGCTGGCGACTGAACGACTTAGGATTATTTATGTCCTTTGTTTCACATCTACGCGGAGATTGGTTGAAGTTAAAAACTGCAATAACAGTTTAGAAAGAATAAGTACCTAACCTTTCTCACTATTTAATTTGTATTTTCCTCTGTTCCTTGTAAATAAACAAATAATAATAAGATTGTTTTTGGTTAAATCAGTTTTTACGGAAGTATAAAACGCTCCGCACATTTTCATCGTATTTTTTTCACTGATTTTCCTCATCAACATAAAATAACAGAACAAACACAACTCGTTATGCCATTCTTACCTTCACACCTTCATAAATATTTAAACGAACACAATATCAATAATTATGAACCGTACGAAAGCAAACAACTGATTTACAAGAACTATGCACTTCTCACTACACATGCCCGTTCTATTTCTACTCGGAACCCATAGACATTCCTGTCTAATATATTAAAATAGACGTATTACAAATACACACTAGAGCATAAATCAATTTATTGTTGAAACAACAGAACGCTGCGCGAGAGGTTTGCGCAAACGCAGAATTGAGTCGTGGCGCTGATAATTAGGATTTAGTTTAAGCGTTGCTTTTCAGCACCTTCCTTACATAGTATAAAACAAAGTCGCGTCTGTTTGTTTGTTTGTTTATTTGTTTGTTTGTCTGTATGCTTAAATCTTTAAAACTACGCAACGGATTTTGATGCGGTTTTTTTTAATAGATAGAGTGATTCAAGAGGAAGGTTTTAATACCTTTTTTGTACCCGTGCGAAGCCGGGGCGGGTCACTAGTACTAAATATTTAAAGAACTTAGAACACGATTTCCACTTGTCATAACATTACCTGCCTTTTCTTTTTCATCATTGTTGAAGTCAAACCTAATTAAAAGGCCCCTAACCTTCACAAGATACCTTCAGAAGAAACTAAAAAACAGAAAGAAAATAAAACAATTCTCAGTGTCACGTCACTAGTCCTATCTTACACAAAGAGTGACACTAATGCAACCAGCTTGATATCTCTGTAAGTCACGCAATGGCGTGTTAAGTTGAAAGATCACGATACAATAATAAATGATGAGGCAGCTTAGATTGCTGGGACGATTGTCCTATCTACTGCAAGATTAGGATCAGCTTACTTTTAAGCAATAAAATATTAGGCAAAAAAAAACAAAAGAAGTAATCTACACATACCATAAACTCACGCCCGTAATATCTAAAGGTTAAGGTGAAGGTGGATGTATTAGTACACCCGCATTTCATCAGTTGTGTTTTAGGCTACAGGGCGCGAGGCCTTTGCCGGAAAAAAATATGCACAAAATTAGACTCCGTGACTTCGCTGAGAATTTTTTGATAGAAACACCCAAGCAATTGTATTTTCTCATGCACTAGTAAACACCAATACCAAAAGAACTGTCTTCAAGCTGTATATGTCCTAAGCTATAACTTAGAGCATCTGGATCAGCATCTGCCATTATGCTGACCTGAGGTATTATTATATATATAGGTATTACTAGTTTGTTACTTTTGTAAAAAAAAATAAGGTGGTTTGTGAATAATACCAAATAAACTCAATTTTCTTTCTTTCTTTCTTGAGAAGGCTTTCGCTCAACGAAAAGCCACTTAAGCTGTCAAATTTATTTGTATGCATAATAATTCAAAATATGTTACAGTCAGGAAGCTAAAACACATTAGGAAATGAAAGATAAAAAAAATATAAGTACATACACAATATGTCACGGTCGTCATACACCCATCCACGTCATTTCCCACTGTTGTCGCGCACAGGTAGCGTTATTAGGTCCCCACGGAGGAGAGCCTATTGCCTTTAACAGGCACAATGCTTTCCAATCCTGGGCTTTCAATGATATTATGCTAGGAGAAAACTGTTGTGTGGATTTTCTTTAGAAAGCTAGTTTAAGAACATTTTTTGGGGGCCGAGTCACCCGCGTCCGTAGGAAAGTACCCTTTAGTGAATCCCTACACGTGGCCCCTGGGTGGTGCTAATCAGGTGACATAACTGGTGGTAGGTTTCGACCGCAGGCTTGCGACCACCCACCGGGCAAAGACGTGCCGCCAAACGGCCTAGCCGTGTTCCGGTACGATGCCCGGTGTAGCCTATTGAGGAGTTGGGTCGAAATAGTTGCTCCACTGAACGCAGACCAATCTGGCTCTCGCTGGTATGGGCGTATCGGGAGGCTAGTCGCGGAGGGTAGCGGGATCCGAGGCACGGTGCACCGCTGGCCGACCGCAGGTAGTTGGGGGCCCAAGTAGTGTGCTAGCCACACACGAAAGGCTGCCCTACCAACTGTCGAAAAATCCCGGAATGCACCATCGTGCTGGTTGGCGACCAGATGAGAGGGCCCGATGGACTTTCCGGGGGGGCTCGGGCGTCCCCGCAGTCTCCAGACTAGTCCCCCAGTCGATACCATCCTTCCAGTGCGTGTCTGAAGGTTAGCAGCGTGGAGCCTCATTTCACTTCCTTCTCCTCTCCTTCCTTCACTCCTTATAAAATGGCAAAACGAAAAAAGAGCAAAGTTAAACAGCGGCTGCACTCCCTCTCTCTTAAAGTGCACCTCAGTAACATCCGAGGTCTGCACTCCAATCTCGTCGCAGTCCATCACCACCTCGAGACTGAAAAACCAGCTCTTTTGTTTTTGTCGGAGACGCAGATCGGATGTCCGTCAGACGTGTCGTACCTTTCATACCCAGGGTTTACCCTGGAGCACAATTTCAAACCACGTGCGGGTGTATGCATGTACGCCCGGGACGACATCTGTTATCGGCGTCTCCGCAACCTTGAAGACTCAAGGTTTTCTGCACTTTGGGCTCTGGTGGACACTGGCATAGATAAAATTATTTATGCCTGTGTCTACCGCTCGCATAGCGGTGATCAGGAGACAACCAGGCTTACACAGTACCTTAGTGAGGCGGCGGATGTGGCTCAGCAGAGGTACCCTTCTGCCCAGTTTGTGCTACTGGGGGATTTTAATGCCCACCACCAGGAGTGGCTCTTCCCATACCAGTGCACAGATCATGCTGGACGAGAGACGCATAGGCTAGCGCTAGCGTTAAATCTCACCCAGCTGGTCCAGGGAGCAACGAGGGTGCCTGATGTTGAATCGCACACAGCCAATTGCTTGGACCTTCTGCTGACTACAGATCCAGACCGCTACTCGGTTGAGATTTCTTCACCATTAGGTAGTTCCGACCACTGTCTGGTGAAATCTGTATCTGTCTACTCCCCGCCCGATCCCAGCCTTAAAGGCACTCGGCGGGTCTGGCGATACAAGTCAGCAGATTGGGATGAGATGCGATCTTTCTTCGCATGTTATCCTTGGCAGTCTTCTTGCTTCTCTTCAGATGATCCTTCGGAGTGCGCAGATGCTGTGACAGATGTTTTGAGGCAGGGGATGGAGTACTACATTCCGTTCTCTGACTTAACAATGTCCGGCGAAGCTCGACCATGGTTTGGCGCCGAGTGTAATCGCACTGAAGCGCTCAAGCATGAAGCGTACCTAGCATGGGCCGATGCTCGAATCTGTAAGGCAAATAACGTAGGTCAGAAGAAGAGAGCGTTTAATAGGGCTGCCAAGTCCTGCAAGAAGGTGTTGCGGAAAGCTCGGTTCGACCACGTTAGCCGAATAGGGACAAAACTTGCTTCGTACCCTGCTGGTAGTAAAGCATTTTGGTCCCTGGCTAAGTCGGTCGAATCGAACTTCTGTCGTCCCTCACTTCCACCACTGCTTAAACCCGACGGGTCACTGGCCCACTCCGCTGAAGATAAGGCAAATTTATTTGCCACTCTTTTTGCGGAATCTTCACGTCTTGACAGCGGCGACGCCAGCCCCTCGGCCTCTCCTGCTGGATGCGATACGAGTATGTCGGACATTCGCATCCATCAGAAGGACGTCTGTAGGGTGCTGCGTAATCTTGACGTGAACAAAGCTAGTGGCCCTGACGGAATACCGGCAATTGTTCTGAAGACGTGTGCGCCTGAATTGTCTCCGATCTTGACACGCCTGTTTCGCCTCTCGTTTGAGACTGGTAAAGTACCGAAAGCTTGGAGGCAGGCTAACGTGCAACCCGTGCCCAAAAAGGGCAGTCGAGCTGATCCGGCCAACTACAGGCCTATTTCAGTCACGTCCGTACTCTGTAAGACTATGGAGCGTGTACTGAATAGAAAGCTCCTGGCATACCTAGAAGCCAATGATATCCTCAGTGACCGACAGTATGGCTTTCGCCAAAACAGGTCTACTGGGGATCTTCTAGCGTATGCCATTCACATCTGGAGTGAGGTTATTGAGAAACACGGTGAAGCGCTTGCCGTTTCCCTCGATATCTCAAAGGCTTTCGACAGGGTGTGGCATGAAAGCCTTATTGCAAAGCTTCCTTCTTTCGGTCTACCTGCTGGACTTTGTGCTTGGATTGCAGACTTCCTGAGGGATCGGTCTATTCGAGTGGTCATTGATGGCTGCTCGTCTGACCAATTGGCTATCAATGCCGGGGTGCCTCAGGGGTCGGTTCTCTCAGCAACTTTATTCTTGCTGCATATTAATAGTCTGCTAGTGCCCGGCACCTTTGGGTATGCAGATGACAGCACTGTTGCTGAGAGGTACACGTCCAACGCGCGGGCTAGTGGGTCTCAGATCCGGTCTCTACGCGAGGCCATGGTGGAGCGGTTGAACTTGTCCTTGAAGGCTGTCTCCGAATGGGGCGACGCCAACCTGGTCAAGTTCAATGCTGCTAAAACCCAGGCATGTCTTTTTTCCGCAAAAAGGAGCGATTTCCAACAGTCTCCTACTTTCCGTGGTGTGACCGTGCCGTTAACCGATCACATTGAGCTTCTTGGCGTTACGTTTACGTCAACCCTCAATTTCGGTCCGTTCATCGAGGCTAAGGCTAAACTGGCTGCCAAGAAACTGGGAATCCTAGCAAAGGTGAGACAGTATTTCACACCGAAACAGCTGCTCAACTTATATAAAGCGCAAGTCCGATCGTGTGTGGAGTACTGCTCTCATCTCTGGGATGGATCCGCTAAATACCAGCTTGATGCGCTAGAGTCAATTGAGAAACGAGCCAAGAGGCTCATCGGCAATGACGCGCTTGTCAAGTCAAAGCTCCAGAGCCTTGAACATCGTCGACGAGTAGCTAGCCTTTCGGTTTTCTATCGGTTACATTTCGGAGAGTGTGCGAGGGAATTGCACGATCTAATTCCGCCAAGCCCGTTCCATCATCGGACTACAAGACGTACGGCGATGCGCCACCGTTATATGGTGGACATCCCACCCATACGCACTAAACGGTTTGGGAATACTTTCATTGTGCGTACAGCTAAGGAGTGGAATTCCCTGCCAGAGTCCGTATTTCCGGATAGCTATAACCTAGGGGTCTTTAAGTCAAGAGTGAATAGGTTACTTCTAGGTAAGCGTGCTCCATCGTCGAACGCATCATCACTTTCCATCAGGTGAGATAGTGGTCAAACGCGAACCTATCAATAATAGAAAAAAAAAAAAAAATTATACTCCTAACTAGATGATTGTTGGTTGCCTTTCTTAGTTCCTTCACAGGTAATTGAAATGTATTTATGACTAGACGTCCAATGAGAAACTCAAAATAATTTAAATAATAATTTTATTATTGATGAATCTATTCTGTGATCATGTCAAAGATGACTGACAATACGAGTAGGTACTCAATTGTTTAATACCAATTAAGATTTCATCATCTACCTGGGCTTTTTTCAACTATGTAAGGGTTGGTTTCCAGTCTGGTCATTTTACACGGAACGACTGTCTGTCTGACCTCCACAACCTAGCTAGTACTGGTTTATTCAATAACCCTTGGTAAGACTGTCTTCGGTAAAACAGCCGTACAGGTTCTCAGGCTGACTGTATGTAAAAGTGCCGCTGATCATGTTCCAAAGATCTACAAATTACAGCTGGGACCGACGCTCGACGGTTTAAAATAAAACTTGTTGATAGTTTACCTGACTTGCTTTCTGAGGCACGGAGGAAGCTCGGTATAATCGTTGGTCACACATCAACGGACCGTACTGATTAATTCCAGTAAGAGCCTCATTTGTATTAATCGTTATATATGACATACCTAGGTGTCATATATAACGATTAATACAAATGAGGCTGAGGAGTTACTCTAGCTCATTTTATTTAACCTACCACGTTTTACGGCTATCCGTACCATCTCCCTGAACAGTCTTACTGTCAACTTTAAGACTTAAACTAAAGAAACTATTACTCGTAACAGAATTTATGTCACTTTCATTTGCAGCTCTACTGTGACACAGAATAAATTGAGCAAAGTAAATAAAGAGCTCAAAGGCTTTACTTTGGAGGTAAACATTTATTTATTTATATACGTTCGGACGAAGCGGGAATACTAATTCAGTTTGGAAAGATCTAAGGAACTCGGACTTCGCACCGTGCCTGATTGAAACCTACATTTTATATTTTATCTTGGATCAAGGGAATTGAATTCAGTCTGTCAGTGTATTGTTTGCTTTTGTTTGATTTAGACAATGAAGCTGCAATTTGTTCTGCTTTAGAAATACCTGGAATATGTCTTCATTGCAGCAAAACATATAGGAGCTCGTGGCTTGAAAATGAGAGCCAGTTAGGTCGATTTTTAGGTTACGCTGTGCTTGCCTATTATAGGTTGATCCGTAGATGAGTAACCACACATTACATACTGAATTCCTGCTTGCTTCGGAAAGCACGTTAAGGCGAGGTTACCCCGATAAACGTCATCAACAATAGCGTTATACTCGTACATGGAACGGATTTAAATTTTGAAAAAAATGTATTACATAGTTGACTCTTCGATCATAATAATTATGTCGGGCATGCGATACACGATTACTTACACTTCACTGCATCCAATTAGATCGCAAAGACATGTCCAAATGATGGCTAAATAATCGTTTTACTTGAGTTATATTAGGCTTTGAAAAATAAAACTTATATCATAATAAAGGTCGTAAAAAATGTGTATTATCTCGAGTCACATAATGTATAATTTCTTTATCATTTTTCTCCAAGAGAGAAAAAACAGTCAAAATTTAGGCATTATATCGCTCGCGCAGCAGGGCGGGGGGTGAGGTCGTGCGTACATAAAAACAAAGTACTGCAACCTCGCCTTAAGCCGTTGGTCTCTGCTGTCATTTGTACAACTTTAACAGTCATGTGGTTTTCTTTAGAAAACAGGCCGGAACTGCGTGATTTTCATTTGTGTCTGTGTTATTCCCAAACATGATTAAAAGAAGACACAGTCATAGATAAGTAAGCTTAAAGAAGACTTACTAGCCTTTACTTATTTTATTTAAAACCTGACACAAAGTTATTCTTAAGATACATTATTTCCCTGAACTGGAGATGAATAGAAGCAGCGAGTCTTTACAAACAATAACTTTTAAAAAGTCTAGAAACGAATTGAAACGTCCACGAAAAAAAAACAACCTGATCGAAGAAAGCCTCACAAAAGAACGCCATTCAAGAGCACAGTTTACGCTGAATGAACGACTATTTGTGTAAATATGCAACATTGTTTGTCTTCACCCGAGTCTAGGGTTGCCGTACCTCCGGATTTATTCGGCTTTGTAGCCGTCTGTTCGGACTTTGTACGGTTCGGTCTGGTTTTTTAGAAAATAAAAAAAAAACAAACCACTACTGAAAAAAGTATATGTGTAGGTACTGCAAATGTACTCGTACGGTTGTTTGCCAGCAATTTCATTTTTTTCGAAATGGAAACCCTACGCGAGTCCAATACAATGGAGGCCGTGGATTATTTACTGTGGGCTTATACAATGACGTACATAAGCTTTTAGTTATCAAGTTATGCATTAGCTAGCCCCGTTTTTAGTTATCAAATACGCGTGTTTGTTGAGATTTATCATTGCATTCCCGTATCTCAGTGAGGGTAATGAATTTTCGAGCTAATCTCGAAACTGTAATGCAGGGATTTGAACGTAAAATAGATGTAGGTGAGCTTTGCTTTGCAAAAGTGATCAGTTTACCGGCCAAGTCAAATGTAAGTACGTAAAATTTTGGGAACCATAATAAATAATTTATTTAACGTTGATAGATAAAGAGGGAAAGGAAGGCTAAAGAAAAGATGGATGGGTTGTTTGAAAAGAAATGATATGAAAGAGTAAGGAATAAATGAGAATTGGAGAAGAAAACGTGAGTTGCGCCGACCCCTACTAGAATGAGATAAGGGCAGGACGATTATGATGACACAGTATTACAGGTACACTAGTGTTTAAGTGTGTTATTGAAAAGCTTTGGAATCAAAATAGTACTCATGACTTGGCATTGCATACTTATCTATGTATTTTGCCTCTCGTACTAAGGAGTACCCGGGCTGCCCGTGTGATAAAACGAATGTTTCCGATACACTAATGTGTTTGGGTACGAAACAGGTGTTTTTAGCTTTACACTTCGAGAATAGGAATGTAATAGAGTGGTTATTTTATGTGTTAAATGCAGTTCTCATTGGGTTAGCAGGTGTAAAAGTGGGTTTCGTCACGTGAATTTATTCTTGGTTTTGTTTTTATTAATGAACTTTTCTTTTATTCAGTTACTAGCTTTTGCCAGCGGCTTCGCCCGCGTGAAAATGGCGATTTAACATACAAACTTTCATCCCCTATTTAATACACGTAGGGGTTGAATTTCGAAAAATCCTTCCTTATTCCTTGTCTACATTATAAAGGAAACGTCTGTGCAAAATTTCAGCTTTCTAGGTCCAAGGGTTTGGGCTGGACGTTGATGAGTCAGTCAGTCAGTCAGTCAGGACTTCTCTTTTGTCTTTTTATTTTAGATAGATAGATAGATAGATGTGTCTTTCTACGCTAAATGTGGAAGGATGAATAAATAATTCAGCTATCAGCTCTCAGCTTCCAACAATTTAGATTTTAGGAATTGAAAATGCAAGAAATAGAAACAGATTTACTCAGATTTGTTTATATAGCACAGGTAGGCCATGGCATTTTTACATTTTGGGATGGGATATTATCCCGTGTACGCAGCGTGGTACCGTGTAAAAGCTAGTACCTAGTCGACTTTCAGTGTGTCACAAGCGTGCATTTGAACTATAAGTACTGAGTCGCAGTACAGACAGTTTTGTCGCACAAGTGTTATTCGCACATCCATTTGTTGAGCTCATGTAGTACATTCTAAACGAACCAACATTGGTAAGCGTGACTTAACTTTAAGATCGACCCATTTTAGGTTAAAACCTTTCCTTCTACCTTCGAAACATGCATCTTTATTCAATACTAGCTTTTTCCCGCGACTTCGTTCGCGTGGAATAGTGACTTCCGGAAGATTTTTGATTTATCTCGCGAAAAAAAAAAAACTATCCTATGTCCTTTCTCAAGTTCCAAACTATGTCTGTACCAAATTTCATCAAAATCCGTTCAGCCGTTTAGGCATGAAAGAGTAACAGACAGACAGACAGAGTTACTTTCGCATTTATAATATTAGTATGGAAGTATGGATATGGATTAAGCCGACTCTATTCAAAATTGCTAAACCGGTGTACTATAACGAATAACTCCAAGTTTCACATGTAATAACCGTCTTGCAAATCGAAAATCACTGCTTTAGTTCCCAAAGCGGCCATGGGACAATAGTTTGGACCAATCTTGTAGCTGAACCGTAATCAACAGTGATTACTCCGCTGACTATTGTTACCATACATTTCAAACGTCCTGTGAGGACTACAATTTGCCTGAACGGGGCTACTTGGCGATTCATCAAGCTTTAGTTACCCAGTATAGCCTGACCTCGCTTTGTATGAGCTTTCCATACATTGAGAGATCAGCGTCTGGTTTTGCATAGCTTGTTTGGTCTACGTGCAATGGGAACTTCCGACCATAGAGATCATGATAGAGGGTTCATGTGTTTGACCTTAGTTTTGTCTATAAAGGACCGGGGATAGGATGCCTTTAGTACTGCGGTCTGGGGTGGATTAAAAGGTTACATAGAACATTAGATAAAGTGGCACCTACACTGTTGTGAGCTGAGCTTAGAGCTTTTAGGGCTATTGACAACGTAGGGTTTAATCGTCGACGTTGGATGGGCTATTCGTGACGGAGTTAGGGTTTTACGTGATTACAGGGAGTTGTTAGAAGCAATCTGTGTTGGTAGGATATTATTATGTTAGACATCAATAATGTCGAGTTCATAACACACCCATACCTATACTGCCATATACTTTTACTTAATGCAAGTAAGTAATATTAATATTTCCAATGTTATATGTATCTATACTTTTTTTTTTTTTTTTTTTTTTTGGTGGGTGGAAAATCATCGAATGACCCCCCCCCGCTCTTGGGCAGAGCGAAGGGGAGTGTCAGACTTCTACTGACTAAAAACCGAACCCATGTTCCTTCTTTGCCCTTGCGCCGAGGCCACGTAATCTAGTACAAATACCGCGGCCCCGACGGGCGTCGGCCCTTGCGGGCCCCTCCTTATGTATCTATACTTTGCAGTAAGTTGTCAAGGCTGTCTCTTCCACATGAATTTTGTATGACATTCATACAAACTGCCCAAAACGATGTCCACTTAATCGTTGAAATGAACTGTAGCTGATATTTTCAGAGCTTTTCGGTTGATTGCGTATTCGGAAATAACATTTAAATTGGAAATGTTTTAACCGAAATAAAATATTAAACATGGATTTGGGTTATATTTATTTATTTGGTACATAAATATCGTACTCACTCAGAATTATATTAAACAATAAAATAGAAGTGCTGCTATGTTCACCGCTATACCATAGGATTATATATAGGATTATAGTTATACGCAACACTCATCATAAAATAATTTGGTTTTGGCTGATTTGATAGAAAAACTCAAGATACGAACCATATACGAACGAATTTACAAAAAATATTAACACGTAAAAAATATTAATCAAGACTAGTGTGAGCGTTATGAAAAACTATATCCACATTTCGCAAGCTATGTTTAGTGGCATGTAAAAGGGGGTGAACAGTTATCATTATGATAAAACGGAAAACAATGTTCTACCTCACTTTTTACATTTTAGCATTGAAAATATTTGTCAACTCGATCATAGACGCACCTGTAAGGTATTTGATCTCAGCGTTCACTGGTGAATTCTAAACATATTGACTAAACATCCGGTATCCACCACTTGTTGGCTGCATTAATGCTATTAGCCATCTTGAACATTGGTTTATCAAAAGGAGTATGTAAGAATCAAAGCAGGTGGTAGAGATTTTACTGCCTACCCCCATGGAAAAAAGGCTTGAGTTTGTGTATGTCTGTATGATCAAAATAAAGCATTTTTACAATATTTTACATTAACACAATATTTTTACCCCCTTTTCCAATTTCTTTACCTAAACAATAAAGCAAGGGTCTCTTTAATCCCTAAAATACTCTAAAGCACATACCACTGTGTACAGCCACGTCAACTAGCAACGCAGCTTTTCACTGAAAATCAATCCTCAAATTACGTAAACTAACGAACCGAATATAAACAGCGAGCTCAGCGAAACTCTCAATTATTCTGCACTGCAAAATATTCTAAATTAAAATCAACATACGAATTTATAAATACTTTACACACAAAAGATTATTTTACGTACAATATCGAATGTTTTTATTCCGTAATGTCTGCAAATGACAGAACAATATTGGAGCCAGATAGCCGCTCGAGGCTTTCCCATAGCTTTGTTTCTGTGTATGTAGAATTTGTATTGATAATTATTTCAGGATGTAAAGCTTATATGTATATAGGTACCGTATGTTTACATAACCTACGATAATATTGTGTACGTTAAGGAACCAGTACCTATCTAAATTATTAGGTAATTTAGGTATATACCTTGTTATTCGTAGAAGAATCTCTAACAACAAGCTTGTACTCGTATCTAAATAAATAATAATTTGTAACTAACATAGTTTTTAAGTTTACTTTTACTTAACTTTTATGAATGTTTGCATGTCCCAACAAAAAAATATTATATTTTTAGTTTATAATGTACCGTAAGCAGTGTCAGCAGACTTCTACTCTCTCTTCTACTTGGGCTCATGTTCATCGGTAAAGTCTACATCTAAAGTTTTTCAAAAACCTAGCAAGGCTGCGCCAAATCAATACTTTTCATTCACATCCAAGCAGCAACTGCAGTGACTGTACATAAAAACAAAAAGCCACATTATGTTAAAACATACATTTGTTTATATTATAAAATCATCGGGCACAGCCAATAAACGCCACATTCTCGTTTATTTATACGGAACGCGAATTTAAAAATGTGCAACAAATGATACAATGGATCGTATCGCTATGACTCCTACGCTAGGCATCATCGTGAGTTCTACCAGAATACTTATTCTTATCTATCACCGTACAAATCAAGATTTTTGAATTGCGTTCGTGATAAATTCCAATGCGAGAACTTCGATCACTACCTATATATGATAAAGATACAAGGACAACCTACAAACAGAAAGAAACACAGTGTTAAATAATATTTATTCTGTAAGTACTAGCTATTGTTCGTGACTTCGCTACCGTTGCTTGGATTAAAAGCTCATGGCCAGTATCGGTTCAGCAACTTTGCTGTTTACGAACTTCTTAGACGATCGGTTAATGAAGGATAAACGATCACCTAATTAGTATCGCTTCGACCTCTACGTGTGTGATAGTTTTGGCACTTTAATACCTATACTGTCATATTTTTAGGACTTTCGTTACTTAGGCCTTAAAACTCGACAGGCCTTATTATTCACCTTAAAAATGATTCAAACCGAAATCGTTAGACAATTCGATATCAGTGTATCGATAGATTCTGGCACTAAATATAACTTCCAAGAACACCTCGAGACTATAGGACTCAAACATAGCTGGTGAAATGTGGTAGTACTAGATAGAACTTTTTTTTTTGTATGTTGGGAAATCATCAAGAGTGGTAGCGTCAGACTTCTACTGACTAAAAAACCCATGTTCCTTCTTAGCCCTTTGTGTCGAGGCCGCGGTATCTCTTTCGAACAACCCGTAGCCCCGACGTGATACTAATTATAATAGGTATTTTAATGTACCCTACCTACAATAGAGGTATACCTAACTAGTATCCCGTATCTCTGCGTAACCCTTCGGATATTACTTACAGGTTTTTTTGCGCAAAAAATAATGTTTAATCAACACTCGAAATTCACTTTTCTCCATCTTTGCGAAAATGCGTTCCATTGTTTTCATTTAATGGCTCTCAAAAAAGAACTAACCGGCGGTACTGGCTGAAAATTTAAATATAGTCCCTCAAAAGAGTCGTGAACAAGGAGGTTACATGGAATTTGCGATAATTTTATTACAAAATAGATTTTTACCAGACTTATCACTCCGCCCTGGTATTGTGTTATGTACACATCTAATCCTTGTATGACAATAGTATCAACCCGTGACAAATAGAGCAAAAGTAATCTGATATTTTGATAAAGTTGTTCATACATTTATAGTATCAGTACTTTCATGTTATCTTTCCGCTCTTTTTCCTTTACAGGTTGAGTAGAATTTTAAGTAGTATTCACGTTGAGTGCTGTGTTGCATGAGTTCGTAAATTATAATAGCTTTCGAATGGTGTTATACCGAAACTATTATGGTTTTTCTACTCTTGCAATTTTTGAAGGAAACATTCAAAAATACTGACTGACCCGGAAATTAATACCAACTGATTTCAAAAGTGCTAAATAAAAATAACCCAAATAAACCCAATCTTCTCACAGAAAAATGTGTCTTACTTAATCGAAGTGAGAAATCATCAAATGATTCCTCCTGCTAACAAGAACCGCTCCTTTCCGCTCCTGGAAGAAGCGAAAATGAGTGTCAGGCTTCTACTGACTGAAAACTGCTCATGTTCCTTCTTAGCCCTTTGTATCTGAGGCCGCGGTATCTCTTTCGAACAACCCGTAGCATACCTGTAAGACCATTATTTTAGTTAAGACAACATTTTCTTCCCACTTTTCGTTTCTCACTTTCATTTATATTTACGAGGTAAAGTGTGAAGTTCACAACAGTTACGAGTAGTTCTTAGTTTTTCCGTCCATTAATTTAAGTTAAGACAAACGCGACGTTGAGTGGAGAACGTTCACGCAAAAAATAGGCCACGCCTCAACTAGACATAGAACATGCTGTTTTTTGTTGTGGTTAGTGTTCACATCTGTGGTACCTACAAGACTTATTGTATTAAGTTTAATGTTTGACACAACCGTTTTAGGCGGAGTGAATACACAGAAGGTACATGTACATTTCAGAGGTGTAGTTCATGCAATAATCTATATTAAAACATAGCACATGAATACTCTCTGGTCCGGATTGGCAGCAGTGAAACTCATATTTACTGCCTTATCCTGATCTGAGGCCGCTCCGGTGCCTTATAACTGTGCGTTGCAGTATGTGTGCGTTGGAGTTTCATCATTCAGATCCGACTTGTCCATTTGCTGCTCTCCCTCAGCGATGCTCTAACCCGAGGCTCCGACCCCACAGGGAGTGCCGTCAGCTTATAGTCGCTTAGTTTTTGAGTTTTTTGTCCGGAGCCCTTACAGTCAAGGCACTCACAGGATGGTCTTGTCAAGCAGACGACAACTATCCCAGGTTGACTTGCGAGAGGCCGTTTACAAAAAAAATACAGTTCACTGGTAAGAACGGTGACTGAAAAATATGACTGATTTAATGAACCGTTCCGTAGTGAATCTTTACGGACATCAGGCACTTCCTAACTAATCCCATACAGTATAGCACCATAATTACAAGGCAGATTATCATCAAACATACACACCTTTCATTAAAACCATGAGCAACGCCAATCAAAACTCAATTCTGTTGACATAACATCCTTCCGCTCTAGTATCATTTCTGTTAATCTCATAACGGAGTGATGGAACATCAAACGGGCCCTCAGAGGAAACAATGCTGCTGTCATTGCTCACTCGCTTCACTGACGTCGACGTCACGTAGCGGAGTCGTCACGCTAACGTCACGTCACGGCATCGCTGCGTAATGACTAATGATTCAGAAAGCCCTGTTATCTGTTGTTATGACAATTTCATGTTGTGTTTAAATTGTATGACACGCGATTAGTTGTTTGTTATTTGTATTTGGTTTTGAACAGGTATTTTATTAGTTTGCTTAGAAAGTAATTTATTTAGTTGAACTTCATGTTTAATAGTGGTAAAAAACCGGCTTCCAGTCCTGTTCTAGTCATCATTCCTCTGTTATATATAAAACAATAATAGGCTTTTAAGGCTCTATGGATCATAATAATATATTGATTAAACGCAAATCGATTCAGTAAATGTATATTATTAACGTATACAGTAAATGGAAAAATATGTGCCGATAATCATTCAGTACCTAATGGAACCGGTACTTAATAGGTACACTTTTATTTTTTCTCTTTCACTTTTACTGTCATTCTAGTCTCTACAGACCTATAGCTACAGACGAAACTGGCCCCAAGTAACCATTTAAGTTTGTTATGCAGCAATAATAACATTTGAAAAAGTATTTGTGTGATAATTCTGAAGTATGAACAAAATACTTGAGAAGAATACAAGGAGTAACACGGACCCTTCATGAATCCGCCAATCAAGCATTCTGGGGGTCTAAAATGGCTTTCAAAATAGTAACTGCGTCTGTGACCATTTTACGAATTTAAAGCAATTCATATTGTTTTCCTATTATTACTTACCTATGATCTATTTTCCTTATTGGTCCCAGACGCTGTTACTATTATGAAAGGTCATTTACGCTTTTTGACGCAATTCCTATTATGATCTGCTAAAGTGGCCGTTATAGACCCCCTTTACATTAAACTAAATAACTCTACCTACTCAAAAAATATTGCTGGGAAACGACTTTCTCTTGGGGTGAAAAATATCGATAAAACTTAATGCACTCAACACTGTGCAGAACGCAATGAGCAGATCAGATTGATATAAAGTAAAGTGAAAACCTTGTGTTAAAATAAAATCTTGTGAAAAAGTTTGAAGATGTGTTAAAATAAAATCTTGTGAAAAAATTGGAAGTTGAGAACAGAGAGATGCTGAATCTCTATAACTAGAAGGAAAAAAACATGGTTGCGATGTTTTTTTTTTCAAAAAGAGCCTTTCGAGTCCCCTAAGGGTATTTTAAGGCTCATGAAAATTAAAGAAAAAAATATTTAAGATTAGAAGAAGAAAAGATTTTTATGGTTAAAAAATTTGCAAATCATTACCTAATAAAAAAGGTAGGTTAAGCATCTTCTAGTGAACATAATTTTCTGGAACGACGTTGAAGATAAAAAGCCGCGAAGTAATAATCCATAATTATTATCAAATTAGGAAAATAATTTAACTGTTCAGAGTCAGCTTGCTAATTTGACAATTACGTCCCTATTAATTATTTTATTTAGTTTATTATTCTATAATCTTGACTTGAGCAGACCCAAACGTATGACATGCTCAGAACGTGGAAGTGCCTACAATAACCATAAACATTCCAACACGACATACTGCCGAATTTTATATTTATTGCCGCCTACACTAAAATATAATGTAAAAATAAATACCTACATGCAGTAAAACTCTTCTATATTTATTATAAAATGTATTGTGAAAACCAGCGAGTTAGTTAACATAAAAAAAATCTCGACGATTTGTTATACCTCCTCCTTTTTGAAGTCGGCTAAAAATACAATTACGCTGACGTGAAAACTGAAACTATCGTTTTATTTTCCAAACTTCAACTTACGTGGGATATTGAACATTTTTCCAATACCTGAAAGCTGCATCAACTTTACAATACCGTTTTTAGATTTTCAAACGAACTATGGGAAATATTTGATATCGATACCCAAGTAGTCCATTAATTAATTATTTTTCAAGGTATAAATTATCAGCTATGTTCTCCCTCTGTGTTGAAAATGTTCAGTTGGAAAGATGTGTTTGAAATAAAATGGAAACCAGTTTTATAGTCCTCATAACCGTTTTCGGTCACGGCGGCCAATCATAGCGGAGATTAGCCATCGTCGGTACGGGAGATTTCATAGTAGAGCACAAGTGTGTGCGCGGGCACAAGTTCACTCTCCGTTCCTTTACTCTCATAATCAGATGGGACGGCAAAACGACATGACCAGATGGAAAGTAGACGCAGTACCAACGGCTTAACGTGCTTTCTGAGGCTCGGTGATACCGTCAACTTCCAAACTCCGAAACTTTTGCTCGAGCTGAAAACCCAACAGTCGCGTTTGCGACAACAATACCAAAATAAACATATCTAACATACCTCTAATCTGTTTAGCCATATAAAAGTGTCCTAAATAGTTACTTCTGCTTTTTTCCAATAAAACCTCAAATGTCACAGCGAAGCGAACATGAGTGGCACATCCTTGCAAACGGGATTGCAAGGTTACACGACATCTTCATGGCTCGTTGATTTGAGGATAACTTCCCTTTGCCCCGACTTACTTTATCTACTCTCAAACATTTATTCTGCTCAGTCACACTGATTGACTTTTCCTTCCACAAACAAGTATAGGAAAAACTTTGAAGTTTCCTGTTTAGTTAATTACAGCTCTTCTATGGGATGTTAAAATATGCATTAAATCATCAACTCTTTTTTTTTTTTATAACGTTGCCCCACACTAGGAATTTCTCCTGTATCGTGGGTAGCGTTGAAAATTTCGTAAGTTTCAATTTGTTTTTTACACGGTAAAATACAAATTCTCGTTTTTTTCCGTATTTTACGAAAGTTGCAGTGAAAAATTCACAGTACGAATCTTACGGAAAAATACGGAAATCTTTCGAATGTTGCATTGAAATATTCACGTTTTCCGTATTTTACGAAAGTTGCAGTGAAAAATTCACAGTACGAATTATTGTACTACTAACAAATTGCATTGCACAGTTAATTTTATTTATTTTTTTAATATGTAATAAACATAGTTTAAGTTATTTGTTACTACTACCACCCACCCACCTACCTACCACCCACCCACCTACCTACCACCCACCCACCTACCTACCTACCTACCACCCGCCTACCTACCACCCACCTACCTACCACCCACCTACCTACCACCTACCTACCACCCACCCGCCTACCTACCACCCACCTACCTACCACCCACCTACCTACCACCCACCTACCTACCACCCACCTACCTACCACCCACCTACCTACCACCCACCTACCTACCACCCACCTACCTACCACCCACCTACCTACCACCCACCTACCTACCACCCACCTACCTACCACCCACCTACCTACCACCCACCTACCTACCACCCACCTACCTACCACCCACCTACCTACATCCACCTACCTACCATCCACCTACCTACCACCCACCCACCTACTTTCACACCGTTAAAATCTTGACTGCCACTTATATTTTAAAACAAACATTACCAAATTCGGTCCAGCCGTTCTCGTGTTTTGGCGAGACTAACAAACAGCGATTCATTTTATATTGTGTTGATTTAAAACATGAAAGATTCCTGTTTTTTTTCGAATCTTTCCGTAATTTTCCGTTTTTTACCGTATTATTCGAAAAAAACGTGAAATTTACACTGGCCAATGTTCTTGAAACTTACGAAACTTACATTGAAAAATACAACGGCAATTGCAAGAAACGGGAATCTTTCATTGCAATTTTCAACGCTAATCGTGGGTGCGTTTACAAACATTTAAACTCACATACACAAAGACACCCAGACCCGAAACAACTATCTGTAGGTCATACAAATATTTGTTCCGTGCGGGGATCAAAAAACCCGCGACACGCAGCGTAGCAGTCCAATCGCTCAGCCACTGCGCCAACCGTGCCGTCATTTATTTTTATGAACGAAGAAATGACATAATTATTTATAAAACAGAACCTTTCCCAAAGGACCGAAGGTTCTGACTTCTGTTGACGGAGTTTTTGCTCCACAAATGACTTCATTCATAGCACACCTTGCCGAAGCACTAGCGGACCGCTGGAGCAGGCCCCTTTATACAATTACAGGCTGGTTACGTGCGAGAATACAAACAGCCATCATCAGAGCAAGTAGTATGTGCATTCGTGGCACCCGTCATAAATGGCAACGGATAAACATCTATGAAGATGGTGCTGCTCTTCCCCACGTCTTGTCATAATCCTTTCCATTAACCTGTCACTTCACCTATTATTAGTTTGTTTTTATTTTATGTATGTTATTTTTAAGTTAGTTGCTTGATAATAAAGTTATATGGATAATATTTTTGGTATGACAACACTAATTGTCTATGAGTTGTCTATGCTTTTTTCACTGGAACAAGCTTCCATTACCTTTTTGAGTTTCTATTGTGACTCGCTATAATTTTTATATGTTGTGGGAAATAAATGGTAAAAACCGAAGGTTCTGGTGGTTAAATGGTTACAAAATAAAAATACGTAACAAAAATGGTATCATTAAATGGTGGGGTGATTCTCACAAAATTTCTCGATTTACTTTCCATTATTTTCTCATTAAGTGTCATTATTGAGGACCGTTATAGAACCTTAGAAATAGCCAACAATTACCTAAAGAGGTTATGTTCCAATAATCGAAAATAAATAGAAATGGTAGTTGAAAAGCCACTGAAGCTTTCAAAGCTTTGTTGTAGTCTTTAAGATAAAGGTCACGTACTAGATACGAAGAAGTAAGGCTTTATTAGGAATTAGATGGTTACTACAGATCGTAACAGGCAACTGAATATAGATGGAGTAATTTATGTCAATTCCACTTTTCCCTACACGTGTAGTTTTTGTTTTCTTGTTCAATTTACTAATAAGTAAATGAACAATGTCACTAATAAATGTCATTAGTATATTATTATGTCGCCAATAAATCTGAACACAGTCAGCAAATGCAAACTGTGTTCAAAAGCTGTCATGGTTTTTTTATTTATCAAAAAACCATAACAATTTATCAATATTAACAGAAGATAATGATGAGGTAGGTTGCGGGTATCTACTGGAAGCGAGACGCACGGCACCAGTCAATGTGGCGATACTTAGGGGAGGACTATGTCTAGCAGTAGACGTCTTTCGACTGAAACGATAATAAAAAATAAAAAAATAAAATCATTTAATTCGAGTATCACAGACTCATAATAGAAATAATACGTTCATACATGGTGTTGGCTACAGCTCAGAAATAAAGGATTTTGCAACAGAAAACTAAACTCATTATAAACTCAAACATATTTATTTCCTTTTCCACAATACTTGAAAGAAATACTTCAATATCCAGTCCTGTACTTACTTGCTAGGTTTTAAATGTAAATTACACTGATGTATTACGATATTTTTAGATATTTCTGTCGACAATGTTTTTCTGCACAGCGTCTCGAACAAGCCGCCAAAATCTATTAGTCTATCTATGCCACCGGACCCGCTCGGATACCATAAACTATGTCTGTCATAGTGAACGAATACTCCTTTGAGTGAACTATGAGTATTATTCCATTGAACAACTAGGGTTTCCAGCTGCAAGCTAACAGCTCGGCCATCCTGTTCAAAGCGCGTCCTCGTGCTTACAATTTTTTTTTAATAATCAAGAAAAGAGAAGAATACAAAGAAAATAAACATATCATCGAACTACTTAATAAACAAAAGAAATTAACAGTAAATATCAGTTCATTATCCATAGCAGTCATTAAATCAGTTATAATTTACTTACTTCAGAAAAATCAATACTAATTTTACTAATAATATCCTAAACTTTGACAATTCGTATTCTTATCGGATCAATATCGCAATAATAAATTATAATAATCACAGAACAGAAAGAACAGGATCATAAAGTTTATTCAATTTAACTCTACACTGATTTCGTTCATTTTCGATATTACCATCACTAATTACTTTATAAGTTTCTACAAAATTTCAGCCAAGGCTGCATTTTATCTACGGCAACCACGGCTTCGTCTCGACGATCGCGTTTGCGTGTCATACGAGTGTCTTCAATTACAATTGTCATCGACACGCTAAGAAAAAGATTGGGTAACACTTTCATTACCTACTCGTTACGGACCTTGGAAATTCACGACTACTTAGCTTGTGAGATTGACCATCATGAGGAACTTACCTCTCAACGCGGACTAAGTCTCGTACCTTATAATTTTTGACCGGTTTTCGAACCTTTCTGCATCTTTTAATTGCCTTCATTTATAAATCATCAGAGTCAATCAAATTAGTGGTATTGGATATAACCGGATTCAAAATGCTTTCTGACTAGTTCTGACCTACTAGTTTTAATAAACCTAAATAATGATTCAGATCTAAAGGTTTTTGTTTTGTGAACTTATGAACTGTGGTATTGATGCCTACTTAAATGTCGTAGATATACCTAGATATAGTCATCCCAGGACTTGTCATCTTTGTTGTGAGTGCAAGTCGAAAGAGCATCCAGGATAATCCTAACCGCTCAACTTGTCCGTTAGCTCTGGGTTTTGCTACCGTTGTGTTTTGTTCCTTAGAATATAGTTAATTTATTAAACGTTTTGCTTGTGAAACTATATCTTTTATCGGTTTCGACGCGTAACCCCGCAATAACTTATGTGCTCTTTTATTACGCGTATATTAGTTAGGAACTTAGTATTTTTGACTGCTTTTATGTTTACAAATTTCGTCATTATTCTAGAGAGGGCACAACGGGCATTAATTAAAGTTACACTAAAAAAAACGATTTAGATTCCCCACAGACCTTAGGTATCTACCAGGAGTTTGAAGTTCTTAGGGTACGTCAAATATTCATACTGCAAGCATCGCTTATGTATCATGCAACAGTAAGAAAACTGCCAGAATACAAAAGTTTATCAAACAAGCGGGTATTTAGAGTACCTACCTGTACCAAATATCAGATCGGACCTAGCTAGACGTTGTACAATGTTTTTCTTTCCTAACCCTAACACATATAATAATATAATTAAAATCTGCGACCTACGAGACTGCACAACCATCACGTTTAACAAAATATTAAGATCAGCACTACTTAAATTGTCTTAAGACGACACCGAAGCCTTGGTATAACATTTGCATAAAAACCTTATATACACAAACACCCACACAAATTCACACACAAACACGCACAAAAATACACACACTAACACACAGGCACACACCACACACAACACACCATAAAACACGCCAATTTACGCAAACATTTTTATTTTTTTAAGTTGTGTCCAGAGCACATTACAGAAGCTCTCCTATGTTCTAATTTCTTACTCTGTATTTTTTTATTGTTTATTGTTACTTTTTATGTCCTTAATTTGATGTAACTATTTTAAACTGGTGAAATTCGCACTCCCGAGTCACAAGATAAGCTTAGTTTGTGGCTCACCGTTTTTGTACTCAACTGTATTCTTTCTTTTGTTTAATAAACGTTATTATTATTCTTCTTCTTCCTGCCCTTATCCCATGTTATTTGGGGTCGGCGCAACGCAAACGTTATTATTATTAAACGTTATTATTATTCTTGTGTCTAGGAAGAAGATACCTACATTTACTGAGCCAGAGTGTTAAGCCACCTTGTTTCAAAAACAGTAAAATTTCTTCTAATCTATTCAAACCTTCAGTGACATGTTTGACATGGGATAAGGATTCATTCAATTATTCGCTTTTAATAGAATGAGTCAATAATGAAATTTTCGGAGATGGTTATTTCGCTATCAGACACATTATACACAAGTACCGAACCGTTCCTTTCATTCGTCTGATAAAAGATTATAGCTTTTCCATTCAACTGCCTAAGGGACGCTTTTACCTAAACATTAACCTATCGCTAAACGATGGTTCATATTTTACTGACAACACACGTATTGAAAACGCAAACATTATCACCGTATAGTAGGTAAATGTTCCTTTGTATAATTTATCCTTTTATAAATATTAATTTGGTTGGAGTGTTAGTACCTAATAATAATATTGGTCCTCAGAAAAAAGACGGATGACTCAGCCACGTCTTCGACTACATAGATATCAATAACTTTCCCAATGCCTTGAACTTCCGCATTAGCAGTTATTAAATTAGGGGGACACTTGATCCATCGCAAGTTTCTTAGCTTTACTTTTAGTTATGTACTCTGGTTTCCTAGATCTACGTGGCATTTAATTGCTTTATCATTAATTTAAATATCAAAAATATATGTATCAAAAGACCTTTCAGTTCTCAACTCTGACACTTGCTTTTCATCCATATCTTGTTTGGATCTCGTTTTTAGGGAGATTATCTTTTGACCGGTTGATCATAAAGCAACTAGAAGCTTGATGACCCGATTTATCACATAAAGTACATTTAATAGGAGGTTTATCGCATCTAAAACTAGGGTGACCAATTTCGTTACAATTAAAACACCGTGTGTTAGAATTAATTGTAGCAGACTTCAAATACTGGGTTTGCGGTGTCGCATTAGAAGTAGCTTTGCGCTCGTTTCTATTTCGATTCGCTTCGTACGCATCTCTGCTTTGTCCTTCTTTAACCGTCCAAAAATATTTAAAAATTTGTTCCGGTTCACTAAATTGAGCCGCTTGCGGCACCTACTTTAATAGTACGATCATCCACTCCATATAAGACACAATCCACTGCGTGTTTACCATAAATTTTGCATCTATTCAATAAATTCAATTTCGCATAATAATAGTGCTCCAATGATTCGCCGTACTTAGCACGCTTAGCCAACATTTCTGTCAAGAGTTCGGTGTAGTCTTCGCGACAAGGGAATGACTCAATTAGTTTTTTTTTTTTCTTCCATTCACCCCAAGTATAAAGAAGTGAAGTGTGACCTTGATACCAAGTCTTTGCAACCCCTGACAATTTTGGAAGGGCGTAGTGAATTATTTCCTTTTCAGACCAACCGTATACTTCAGCGCATTCTTCTACTTTAGTGATCCATACTAACATAGTTCGAGGATCAAAATCTGGCAAAACATTACTATTAAAGGATAGCTTGGGCTTCTCCGAACTCTTGACATTACTTAAAATCGATAAAAAAATATATTTATCAGTACATTTGTTTCAGATTCCCTATTCCTGTTCCGACTAGATTTATTAACTCTGATTGACTTACGGTTATCAGAGCTACCGGTACTGCGATCCGTCCACCTGGAACCGTCTCTCCTTGTCCGTGACATCCTTTGACATTTCCTTTCCTTTCTTTGACAATCCATGACCATATTTCGCCGTTTCCGGTTTCTTGTTAATCCGGTTTCGGTTTCCGGTTAATTGTATACGGGAGGAACCAGTAACAATTTTCAAAAAGAAGCTAACTAATTTACTAATGAATAAATGTTATTACTCCGTATCGCACTTTCTAGCTGATAAGTTGTAACTGTTTCATAGCTGATGATGAACAGCATCAATATTTGCATGCCAAAATGGTAGAATGTACAAGGATTCTCTAAAATTATGTAACCACCTTATTGTAAATACCTACATTATAAGCAAATAAACGAATATTCTATTCTATTCTATTCCATTATATTCTATTCTATTCTATTCTTGAAGGACTCAGTCTCCGGTCTTCAATCTTCCTTGCCATCAATGCCATCCCTGCAGAAACCCGTTCCGCGTCTCGACTGTCCATATTCCTCCTTCCTTTGCCCTTTAACCTGGGCTGTCCTTGATCGTCCAGCCTTGGTGTTGATGTGTCCTCTAACCTGGACCCACTCCTGCCTTCGAACCTGGAATCAATTCTGCCCTCAAACCTGGGCCCAACTCCGCCCTCAAACCTGGGCCTACGTCCGCCCTCAAACCTGGGCCCAACTCCGCCCTCAAACCTGGGCCTACGTCCGCCCTCAAACCTGGGCCCAACTCCGCCCTCAAACCTGGGCCCACCTCCGCCCTCAAACCTGGGCCCACCTCCGCCCTCAAACCTGGGCCCACCTTCGCCCTCAAACCTGGGCCCACCTTCGCCCTCAAACCTGGGCCCACCTTCGCCCTCAAACCTGGGCCCACCTTCGCCCTCAAACCTGGGCTCTTCATCCTTATCCATATTGGCTGACAAACCTTAACCTCGGTTGCAACCAATAAGGATGTGTATCTGAAACTTCCAATAGAAAAGCTTAGTGCCTGTTCGTAGTAGTAATAATTTTATTTCCTTCCTTATATCCAAATATGTGTAACATCCACAAAAATAAGAAGGTATATTAAAAGTTGAAGCCATAAAAACAATAAAGTCATGAAACCGTCAGAGGTAATTATATTTTCATTCAAAAATAATAAACTTCATCTGCTTCTCTCAAAGTTACGTGCAGCAACCCACACACGACGTATAGACCAACCATTACACAACATAAAAACTTCATGGTGGCGCCACTGGTCAAATGCAATGCTATGTCAAACTTAATACATTTATTTTAGTTCCGTGTTTTCCCGCCTGCACAGATAAGTTGGGCAAACTGTACTTTTTTTTTTTTTCAAATGTCAAATACAGTAAAATTTAAAAACGCATTCATATTCAAGTTAATGTTTGAAGTTTTCTTGTATATTACACCCGGAAATTAGACAAAAATAAATAAAATGATTTGCTCATGAAAGAAGACATAATATCGTTCCTTTCCCAAAGTTAACGACATTTGTTTGTAGCCGGGAAAAGAAAATAAAGTATGCATGTCTGTGTCATATCACTCGTTATCTTAATGTGGACGTGAACAAAAGAAAATTATGAGAATTCTCTTAGGATCCCACTTCTGAACTGTTGGCTACAGCTCAGAAATAAAGGATTTTGCAACAGAAAACTAAACTCATTATAAACTCAAACATATTTATTTCCTTTTCCACAATACTTGAAAGAAATACTTCAATATCCAGTCCTGTACTTACTTGCTAGGTTTTAAATGTAAATTACACTGATGTATTACGATATTTTTAGATATTTCTGTCGACAATGTTTTTCTGCACAGCGTCTCGAACAAGCCGCCAAAATCTATTAGTCTATCTATGCCACCGGACCCGCTCGGATACCATAAACTATGTCTGTCATAGTGAACGAATACTCCTTTGAGTGAACTATGAGTATTATTCCATTGAACAACTAGGGTTTCCAGCTGCAAGCTAACAATGGTCACATTACATAGGTACATAACATTAAATTCAATTCACAAACAATTTCATTCACTTAATTCGATAATAATACCTAACAAGTCAGTCACATAAAACACAAATCCATACACAATTCACATAATAATAATAAAGGACTGTCAGCCGCATCAACCTGCCACCTGTCGCCTACAACAGTGGGAGATGATGGCGCAGTCAAGTCGTCCCGCGAGCGCGGCCAGCATGTTGTTAGCGCTCCCCCGCACTCGCCGCACTAGCGACGCGCTTCTCTTTCGCATAATGGCGTGTAAGCAATCCACGCGCGCTTCTGCAAACATAGTCGATGCACTGCAATAGCGGGGGAGCGCAAACATCCTCCTGAACGCGTTATTGAACTGGACCCGAAGGGCGCTGTATGACTTTTGCTTTTTTTTTTTTGAATGATGTCTATTAAGTTCATAGCCAGCACCAAATGAACAACAATGACTCTAAAACTAAACACATCCCGCACATTACATTTTTATTCTATGAATAAAATTATCAGCATCTATTACAAAAAGTCGTTCCTCTTAATCGCCGGGGAATCCATAAGCCATATCAATTCACATAATGCGTTTCCATTAAGGCGGTATACGTGGACCGTGGCCGTACGGGCAGACAGACGGAAACTGCGCCATTACCCTTCCCGCGGCTGCGAAATGTGAAACGGACCCCGAGAGGAAAAATGTTTGTACACAATTGTGTGCAGAATATTATCTATAAAATGTCTCTTGAACATTTTTAGCTTATAGATTTTAGGTTGTGGTGTTTTGTCTGTGATTTTTGATAATGCTTCGACGATTTTTACTTGATTAGGTACTTCAATGTAGTCGTCTACATTAATACAGCTACGCTGTAAATTAATCATAAAAGCCCTTTGTTAAGCCTGCACTTTAGTAGATTAGTTTATCAATAACACGCGTTATGAGCCATATACGTTTTGCAATGCGTAATTGAAAAGCACCTTCCAATGAACGCTTAATCTATGCTTTTAGAATAACCCATTTAGTATCAATAGCGTTTCGAATTGTATATATAACGTTGTAACGTTGTTGTATTCTTAACGGTTTATTCCGATCTGCCACCACGGATCTGTCCCCACTGGTGATAGTTGCAACTATTTTTCTACCACCACTGCTGGTTGCTTCTGATTCAGTCGCATTTGCTGTTCCCAGCTGTGGCAGATGACACTTAAATTAGTGGAATACTCCACCAGCGGGGCGAGCACGGGCGTACCCAAGACGTTGGTGACAAGACGTTATAAATTATGTCATGTCTTAGAATTTGTCTTATATGCTAGCACGGGTACCACATGTGATATAATTTAAGACGCGACTTGTCTTTCTTGTTGCTGACTTCATAGTGTGACCTAGTATATTAAAAAAATAAAAATGTCTATGACCATCTGAATAGGCGACCAAATAAAAAAGTACGTGTATAAGAGCACAGTTCATACAGTTAAACAACTTTTTAATTTTCTTGGGTACTAATTCATTTTTGACATGACACGTACGCTACGCGGCACGTCTTTCATTTTCTTTTTTTATTTATTATTTGATAACTTGCTACTAACTAAAAGTTCTGTTTTTCCTTTAAAAGTTTGATGTGATTTGTTTTGAAATATATTGTGAAATTTTTGAAGTGAAATAACTCGAACGGATTAGAGGAGTCCCAAATGTTTCTTCGGAATATTTTCCTACTTTGGACCTCTTGCCTTCGGGCAAGAACATAATTATAATAATTTACTGCCATTTGATGCAGTAGTAAGCAGAAAAATATACTTATATTTTTAATTTACTTTTATCACCACCTCCGAACGAACGTGATATAAACGAGCATATTCATCTGTCAAAATGTGACATTTGTTACAAAATGGGTGCGCCCATAATAACAAATAAGACATAGGAGTCCCAACTAGACGTCAAGAAGTTGTATCACATATCAAGAAATTATCTTACGCCGCCGTGCTAGCATTTAAGACAAAACGGTTTTATCGCCCAAACTGTGATAAAATGTGTGACTCATGCCATGTCACTGTAGGCCGTGCTCGCCGGGCAGTGGTGTATATGAGCTCAGTTTGTCAAAAGTATTACAGTAATGTCACTGAATAATTAAAAGAAAACTCCACATTCACGTCACGGACAAAACAACTCTGTTTCCTGTTCAGAAAAGAAATAATAAAGCGTAATGATCATACATCACAAAATTAACGCCGTGTGAAGTCTCTTCCCTAACGATGAAAAGTCTTTTGAATACCGAATGTTGAAGGGGATTTAATTTTCATATGCCCTAGGAACGAGACTCTACAGCAGTCAGTCTAGCGGAACGTCGTCGTGGCGATGGCCAGCGTAGCTATATTGAACCTGACGTATAACGTCAATGGACCACGTATTCGACGAATCGCTGATTGTTCCAACCATGGTCAATGCTGATGATGACAGGCATCTGCCCTTATCCAAGTACCCGCCTTAATATTATGCAATGATTCTGTATTTACTGCAATTTAAATCTTGTATAACATTGTAGAATGTATTGAGTTGTTGATATTGTACAGTATCCGAACCGGATTATCTACAGACTGAATTTTATAAATATTGCATTTTTCAGCTACAGGTGGAACTCGTAGCTTTGAATTCTGAACTTGTATTCATGAACGTGGAATGGAGAATTTATTTATGCTTATTGCATACTTCTATTTTATTAGATTTGGGGAAGGAAGCATTGAACCAAGTTATTATAGATTTAGTATTTTTCTTTCTGTACCTGAACTATTTCGGGATCTTCCTCGTATTCACTACGCTATAAAAAAAATGTTATTCAGTGAAAAACAATCTACGAATATCATATTCTGATAAGTATTCCTCATCCCAATACGTGTTACATTTCACCTGTAAACTTGAACCAGATACGATTCGTCTATAAAAATTCTTTCCTCCCGTTTCACAAAGTCGGAACTCGGAACCACGAACGATTTCCAGTCAGAAAAATATTCACTTAGTGCGGGCCCTCGGGAGCTCGATCACAATAGATCAGCGTCATGCTGGCTGGAGCCCCATCTCTTCGCGACAAATCACGTAGAAATCGCCCGATCCTATCTCCGAAACCGTCGAATTTGGACTTACAACTTTTTATTATTGAATTTCTCGTCCCGCGATATTTTCCGCCTCAATGGAAGGGTGTGGTAGAAAGTAATGGTGACCTTTTTACTTTTATAATGTTCAGTAGAATGTGTTATCTCTCGAATTCTTTTCGCATATTCCGTTATGATATTTACGTAATTGCTTCTGTATGAATGGCGAGCTATTCCAATAATTTTTCATAAAAATTGCCATTTTTATTTTCTTTTCAACGATGTTTTAATTACGGTTCGAAATCTGAATAGTGGTCGGCTATTTTGAGGTAACCACGCTTTTATTTATTCATATTTTAAGAGTAGAGATTAAAATATGAATATTTTATGTAGATCGTACCTACGCATAAAATGTTACTGCCAGAAATAAACTACAACTGTACGCCCTTTAAAATGTCTGTTACGAGGGAGAGAAAATAAATAAGATTTTATCAGTTTATTTAGAACTAGAAACTGAATTTGTGCTAAGCTTTTCAGGCTTTACAGGATAGATGTATCGTGGAACATAGTTATTTGCGAAGCGAGGCGGAAATCTCGGGCCCGATCTACAGGCTATCATAATGAATTCGAGAAGGTAAGTAACTGAAGTGCTATTACCCTAATCTGATAAACTTTAACAAAATTATCCTCGCTAAGGCTGAGTACTTCGTAATTTGAAACCGGAACTTTTAGTACAAAGTTGTGTACATTTACTTGTTGCGTCTTATTATCTTTAACATGTTTTCTCACTTAGTAGCACCATCATTTACAATCTTCATTATTGATTTAAGGTAGAACGCTATTCTATTATCCATCAATTTAAACCTTAATCCCATTTAATTTTGTGGTTGCCATACACGCTACAAACAAAAAGCACTTTGGTAAACCTTTACAATAAAGTTACACTACAATAATATTATCAGTAATTACCTAGTTATTGCAATTAACAATCAAATTTTATAATACCCATTACCATTTGCAGCACTCAACGACGTTCGCTCAAAATCCGCAGCAATAATGGAAATAGAAGCACAATAATGGAAATAGAATTTCGGCGTTCCGTAATCAGTCAATTCACGGGCATCATCAGCACCCAATATGGCTGCCAGCGAGCAATGAGCATTAATTCGGCTTTAACGAGCAAAAAGCATTTATTCTGCTACTTTTTAAATGGTGTTCCTCGTTACTCCTGTGGGTGCAAGCACTCCTTCTAAGGCTACGAGGCACGAGCGAGGCGAGGTGAGGTGTCAAGTTAGGTGAACTGTTATTGGATATTCAGTCAGAAATGTCTCAGTAGGAGTCACATAATCAGAATTCAAACTCGGTTGATGGCACTAAAGCTAAATGTGGGTGTAGGCAGTACCAGGTAGGTACTATTAGGTACACTTCTGTCAAACTTTTCGGAGATTACAAGCGTGATAATATAATGTTTTATTTATTAATGATTGGGTACGCGTAACGACCGGATAGCCACCCAGTACACGCGCACTCGAAGCCACAACTCTTGACCTCAAAACCTTGTTCGTTTGTATCCCAGAAAATAATCCAATAATATATATCTGAAGCATTCTTGTCTGGCTGTGAAAGGCAGCAATTGTTGCCGCCGATTGACTTATGTACTCTTTTACAGGTCCAAAACAATGGAGGGATTTATCGGAGGCTTGATATTCGATTGCGTTTGTGCGGTTTTTTCAATTGTTTTTGCTTTGGTATCCTTTGTTGAAGTTTTTTTTTTGTTATGTTTGTGTTTAGAAAGGATCTTTTGGTACCTACGTAGAAAAATCGAGAACTGCCATCATGTTTCTTTGATTCAATTTATATTACAAAACAATTTCATAAGTCTTGTTTTTAGGAAAGATAAGTAAGGATTATTGATGGGTGAAGCACATATTTTAAACCCATTTTGTATGACTATTATTATTTGCAGGCCGTTTCCAGCAGCAAACATGTCCAGAATCTAACTATTGTATCAAACTTGTACCTATCATATCCTGCGTATAAAAATGTTTGTCACAAGGTTTATGTGATAAAGAGACTTTTATACTTCATAACAAGTTCGCAAATACAACAAACACAATATTTACTAGCAGAACATCATGTCTTGCTAACTTTTAACGAGTTCTGCTCCTCAATGTCCGTCTGGACTGAACTATTTGGAGTGGCTGTCCTCAAGTTTAAAATAATGGCTCTTCTACGAGGGCTGACTCAATAAAACATACTGTGGCGCCCTCTACAGCAAACTATTAGTTGTACCTAACGAACGTATATTTCTTATAGTTTGACATTTTACAAGACTCGTTAGCAGGGATATCTAAAAGAAATAGGTATAGTTGTCTTCTTTTTTTAATTGAATAAGCTACAGTGATAAATTTAAAACGAAATATAATTCTTGTATCGAAACCAATTTCGAACAAAGATCATTTTTCCTTCATCTCAACTTGTTACGAACCACCAGTTTCGATGGCGGCCGAAGCGGAGTAACATAATTTCCGCTAACCAAAAATCCGAACATACACCTAAACAACAGAGCTCCACCGTTTACTTTGATAAACCCAATGTGTGTGAGAGCAATCATTAATCATTCGCCGCACAGAAGGCCCGGGAATGCGTCAATCGATACGATTTGCCGGGACGCCTTGTTGATCTGCTTGTTGCCTGTTCTGTTAAATGACGCGTGAATGTTGTGTTAAAACGCAACACTATTGTTGCTTTGTAGTTAAACGACAATAGGAGGGAACGTCGCCAAGAAAGGCTTTTAGTCAATTGTTCCCACTAATTTCAGACCCGCGGGATGAGTTTAGTTTATTGAAGGGTTTTCAGAGAGTTACTTAAAAATACTGGCCACTTGGGAGACGGGCCCCCTTTTTTTTTTTTTTGATGGTGGGTGTAAAATCATCAAATGACCCCCCCCCCCCCCCGCTCTTAGGCAGAGCGAAGGGGAGTGTCAGACTTCTACTGACTAAAAACCGAACCCATGTTCCTTCTTTGCCCTTGAGCCGAGGCTACGTCATCTCGTTCTATAATCCGCGGCCGGGAGACGGGCCCCTTGGTTACCCTTCGGGTAGGTAACCCGAACTAGCAGTGACGCTGCAGTTGTGGACGGCTTTGATATGGTGTCTTTAGTGACGTTGCGATGGATTACGGCTTTCGAGGAATGAAACTTTACCATTGAAAAGGGAGGATCCTCCGACCATCAGTATTAATATTGTTGTGTGCATGTAGTGCGAAACTGTCGACGTACCGACTCACGATAGTTGATCCAACACTGTTATTAGACCCTTTGTTACGTTGTTATAGATTCGGTCTTGCTCTCCAGTTCTAGAACTAAAACCAAACTATAGTTTAATTTTCGTACTCAAAACAACGAAATAATGTAAATATTACAAAATTATAAAGCAATTTATCATCGCCAACACCCGAAATACCTGTCAAGAATTTCAAATGAAGTAATCCAAACTTTTTGACAATCCTTGAGAATTGATCGCTCAAGTGATTAAGTATTTATCAATTAAGTTACTTGAGAACTCGCGCATATAGCACTGAAATTATGAAGTCTATTAATTTTAATTGTCAAGCACGCCTATTAACTTTGAGAAATACACACGGTTAATTAATATTTTGAACTTAGTTGTCAGAACAAAAAGTTCATTTCACGAACAGATGGAAAATTCATTGCTATTGGATGACAGAGGGCCATTTGAACTACGTTTAATCTGTCTGTACCTACCATCGTAGCTGGCTCTTTGAAATATTGACAGCTGATTGAGTTCAGTTAGTTGTACTATTATGTATTCTGTGGTTTAGGTTAATTGGCGAAAATTGCTTAAAAATGCATAAAGCTGTGATCAATATGACCAATACGTGGACATTTAATTTTTTGCGGTATAATACCCCCGTGCCTTGGAAAGCACGTTAAGCCGTTGGTCCTGCGCCTGATCTCTCTCCGGTCGTGTCGGATTGCCGTCCCATCGGGCTATGAGAGAAAAAGGAACAGAGAGTCCACTTGTGCCTGCGCACACACTTGTGCACTATAATATCTCCTGCGCATCGGGCTAATCTCCACTAAGATTGGCCGCCGTGACCGAAAGCGGTCTGGAGGACTATTACGTGGACATTTATCTTTTTACAGTCAACAGATGGACATGAATGTTGCTCACGATGTTTTCCTTCACCGAAGTAAGTATTTATGCAATACATTCGATTTTCTGGTAGTCGTCACTATTGATTCTGTATTTCAGGAGTTCTAATGGTTTGGGAATAGTGTGGCCGGATTATCCCAAAAAGAAACCTGGTCTGTTCTTTTACACACAGGCCATGGTGGACTAGTTATATGGCTTCAAATGTTTGTTGTTAGGACGTGCTGGTTTTCTCTCAATGTTTTCCTCGTTCATTTTGAGGGTAGTCTTGGTTTGTATGCTAAAATGTCTTTTTCATAGATTTTATTCCTCCGTCAAGATACTTCTTGAAGATAGAATAATTGTATCCTAGTTTTGTGTCTTTTATTTCTGCTGCAACTGATTGAATTACCGTTGAATCCAGCGTTGAGATGGATATACAGTGGATTATACAGTTCTGTTTAAAATGTAGGCAACTTTGTAATAGAAGAGGAAGGGTTTACGATATCTTGCATCCTCTTGGAAAATAGTTTCTGATTCTTGTATATAATTGTAGTACATTTTTTATTTTATTTGGTGAAGTCTAACACCGCAGCAGTTTACGTGCGTCAGGACAGCACTAAAATAAGTGGTATAAAGTCAAAAATCTAAAAAAAATCTTACAGTACCTAATGCTTAAAAACATTGAATTACCTAACAAAATTCTAGCATAAAATTATTATAGCATTAAAAGTCCTTGTATCGTGACTAATGAATTACAAATAAGGGCTTTATCTACCTAAATTATAATTTATGTTCATTGTTGTGTCTTAATAATAAACAGGCCGTTAACATTCCTCAATGTCCGAACGAAGGCATTTCGTGAAATATGTGCCACCATAAAAAACATGAAAATAAGATTTTTGTGAGTAAAATTTTGAATACGAGGCCCTTTTCAATACGCCCTCTCGACGGAATTATGTTTTATTATATTCTTGGGTCTGTATTGTGACTAAATATTATTTGCCTTGGCCTCCTATCACGAACCTTCGACCTTGGAGAAATCTCGAAGTTTCTGAAGCACAATAAGCCTGACAGGCGTGTGAAAATGCCATAGAAATGAGGAAACAGTCGAAGACTTGATAAAAAAAGTGAATATGACTCGAGCACACTTGTTTATCGCGACTTCTGAATTTATTTCTGCTTCAATTGTCGTTTCGATGATGTGTTACATAATTGACTTCATATTACGTGCGTACCTAAGTAATAAGTATTTTCTGGAAGTGTTTCTTTCTTTTATTTACTTGATGCTGAGGGAAATAAAGGAGTGTTATATCGAAAGAGAAAATGTCACAGTTTCCAGTTAAAAATTACACACACTGTGTTAGCCTAAGCCGAATATTTTTGTATGTTTAATCACGAAATAAAAGAAATTGTCTATTAGAAAATTTTAATCAACCATAACACAATCCATTATTTTTTTACGAATGGATATTGGGCATTTACTTGTTAAATAAAAAGTTGATTCCCAAAAAATCTTTTGTTAATTTTCACCCGACTAGTCTCACACAGACGTTTGCTTTGCATTCATTAATAAAAGATAAACGCATCGTGTATTCAACATGATGCGGTCCCTTACTCCCTGTACTACCTCAACTCGCGAAAATTCCTCTCGGGATCGATGACTCAAAAGTTTTACACAAAAATATAAAACAACTGGCAAATATAAGGCTAACACCCTAAGGGATCCACGAGGATAGATTGAACAATTTAGTGTTCTTATTAGGGTTCTATTTATTGCTTACGAGGTAAGGAACCCTAAAACAAACAAGAGTAAACCGTACAAATAAATTCTCTTAAGTTTTCAACAGGTAACTCACACACATTATGGAGAAATGTCTTCCAGAATAGGGGAGCAGGGCTTTGTCGACAAATCCGTACATATCCACTACTCTCTCAGATTCATACGAGTGAATACACGCCTCCCCTGAATATGTCGGCCAAATCCAATATACTTACACACACGGCTTCAATATGTATTATTGTGTTTTCTAGACTTTGAAAGTCTCGTAAAAAAGAAAATGAAAAGCTGGTTGCGATCATAAAAATCATGAAGGAATAGTAGTTCTTTGATAACAACTTTTGATATACCTTATCCGTTCTAGAGTCATCACCTGCTTTGCCTTTTCGCAACTGTGTTGGAGTCAACTTCTAGTCTGACCGGCAATATTTTACATTTATCGACTGCCTATCTGACTTCCACAATCCCGTTAATACTGGGTAACATTCAGGCCTTTTCCGTTTTAGAGTATTTTATTGACTACCACGGTATTTATTTATTTATGATTTTGGGAAATTCTATCGAACCCTCTTGGGAGAAATAACCCGACAATGTGTACATTACAAATGGAAACTCTCTATTCAGTTGTCGATATAGAAATGAGAAAGGTAAACTCCATATTTCTAATACAAGTACTAGAATGCTATTAAACATTCAGAATCATTTCATGTCGCTCTGTTTTATTTTTATAGCTGTAATATTTGACTTGTGGACTGGAGAACTCCTTGCTTAATTCTTGTTCAAAGATAATTAAATGAACACTAATAAAACGACGTAGTCTAAAAATAGCAGTTTACGGTACAAAATTACTCTTTAGTAGCAGCTGGCAGATATTAGTAATAGTTAAATGGTAGAATTAAAAACCAACCACGCATAGTTTATTACAATTTTATTTGTTTACAAATATCGATTAAAACTTAGAAGTGTCTATCGTATTTAAGGTCGGCACATTTGAATCGGCAGTATTAGAGTCTTACTGTTTTCCGTTACGGTGGCTAATCATGATGAAGATTTGCCATCAGCGTGGGAGATATTATAGTGCATAGTATAGGTGTGTGCGCAGGCATTCTTCATTCGCATTCTCTGTTCCTCTTCTCTCGTAGTCCGATAGAACTGGAGATAGATCAAGCGCAGAATGTGCTTTTCGAGACACGGGAGTATCATACCGCCAACTGACAGACTCTGGGCTGAAAAATTTTAATAGAAAAACAAAAGCACTTTAAAAAAAAAAGTCGAACCCAGGACACTCTCTGCTGGAGACGCGCTTGCAATCACGAGACTAATAGGGCAGTCAGTCGCAGCAATTGACAGTGTCATGTGGTTTGACAACAAATCTCTTTAAACGAACAAAAGCCCAATACGACCAGTACCGATCGGCATCTTGTCTTCCGAACTTCATCCGAGCGATCGCACCAAGACATGGTTCAAGCCGAAATGACAGGAAAAAATAACCTATGCAAACTGAGGAATGATCTCAAAATACCAGATAGCAACAGTTATTCGCAACATATTATCGATCTATTTTCGCTGCAAGTTCCAATGCGGCCGAAGTGTTGAAGAACTGGAATCCGACATAAAACTTTATAGCCCCCAATGATATATGCTGCGTTATATAGCTGACCGTGAAACTGTTATAGTCCTTGCAACTCACGTGACTCTTATGTCTTTGTGTTAAGGTGTAATTTGCAATTGAACGTTGCTATTGAAACTATACCATTGTTATTGTACGGACGGTCGTGAAATAACTGATGTTTACTTTTAATTTGTTGACTTACCCTTTGTTGGAGGTAGGACTAGCCAAAGGCCTGAAACGAACGTGCGGAGTAAATAAAGAACGTTTTAAAACTTGAAAATACTTAAGTACACAAAGTGTCTATAACTGGCTTACTTAAAATAAATGGTTCAAGTTTGACACAATATTTACTTAGTCAAGATCCTATTCATGTCATACTACAATAAATAAATATGTTATATTTTTGTCGAAATAAAATTGTTTCTAAAATGTCTTCGAAAAAAACAGCTGTTGTCTATTTCATTTAAAAAATGATCGAATTTACGTTACGTTATCTGTGATGATTGATTCTTGTCCCTAGGTCTAGACATAGTGGACGATATTGAAACAAATACGTATCACCTGGTGGTTGCGGTTTAAATGACCTAGCAGATGAAATTCAATACATAAGTAACTTATCAAGGTCCTACTTATTAAAACATTTCTAAAACCAACAAAATTCTAAAACGAGCTATGCAAGGTGAACTTTATTATATTTAGAAACCTTGACCTTCATTCACTACAACCTCCTTTATCATCTACCCCAACAAAAATAGTACATAAAAAAAAACTTTCTTAAAATTCTAACCAACCAAGAAAATTCATTACAAACTTTTACTAGCGTAATTAACTGTTAAGAGCTGTTCAGGTCACCGCTTAAATCCGGCTGAGCTGTAACTAATGTACCAAAGCTGGGTACGTAGGTACCCAGGCAATCCCCGGGTTTCTTTACCTCAAATAAGAGTAGGTACTGAGTTGCCCCAGGTTGTGACCACGGAGTAGAAAGGTTCAGAAGGACAGCTACATTGCTTTAACAACCACACACTCACACACCCTTCTTCTTACACTGCTTCGCCTCTTCATCTTTACAAAAGGGGTCAGGAAACACTGGGAACTCACTCTGTACGTTGGGCAATCTCAAAACAAATGCTAGTCGCAGTCGCGAGTGCGCTTGCACTTGCTGTACGTGAAGAAGATTTATGTGTGCGTGTGTTTTCCTTTCTTGTATAGACTCGACCTTCTTTATACATCTATTTTGTACTACGGCTGTCTATAAATAATTCTCCACAAACTCCCGACGGGAAAAATCGAAACGATCGGCGGAGTCGAGGATCCCCGAAGATTCGCACTATCGTTCATAATTTAGGCATCAAGGAGATTAACGATGAGTTGTATTGTTATTATACGTATCCTGTATATCCATAATGGAAGAAAATAGGACAAAATGATATTATCGTTTCATTAATTTATGGTTAAGATAATAATTATGCTTAGTAAGTTCATGAGTTTTTCCTAAAGTGTGATTTATGTTCAATGGCCATTTTTTTCTAACACTTCAATTTAAGACAGTAGAGTTTCGTCAACGCTGTAGGTAGAGTAGAACTAGTGTAGTGTAGTGTAGAGTAGAGTAGACTCATTAGTATTTGGGTACTGGATGTGCTAGAGTTTCTCCTTCATCATAAAAACTACGTTTGGCGGACCTTTCTATTTTATTGTGTTTTTTTTTTATTTAAAACTAAAATTCGTGCACATCGCTGTCAACAGGAAAACTGGCCAGAAGACTGGCAGCATTGCTACGTTGGATATCACGCGCATGGTGATTCTTAGACCAAAAATAAGCCAGCCAGCCCATTTACTTTCGATTGTGAAAGTATTTTTGCCTGCTTATTTGTTAGATTTCACGCTTTAACCGTTGAATAGATTTCATTGAGATTTAGCACAAGTTAGAACAAATAAGGATACTTTTTATTCCCATACAAACCTTCCAGCGTAGAAACTATTGCACTAAGCAATAGTTTCCACCTCCAAGCAGCCAAAGCTGCGGATAAAACTTAGTGTATAAAAAATAAATTCCAGCTAACAAACGAACAAATTATTCACTGAAGCGTATTGTTTAAAACAAACCCCAGTCTATCCCAAAGAGATAAATCGTATTCCCAAGAAGCGAACACAAAGTTCCGATGCATACATTCAATAAAACCGAATTTAGTTTACAAGTCTTTGTTTCCCTGCCAAGTGTACAACTCGCTGTTCACAAGTTTTTACAACTCGAAATTATTCAAAAGTTTCGTCTTTTATTGTTGAAGGAAAGTTTTCTTTTATTTGGACAAGACCTTGCTTACCTAATCATGTTTTAGTTATGCATGTAAATGAAAATGACAATCATGTTCGTGGTAATGGCATTTGAATGTCCCGATGGTCTCATGGTTGCAAGAGCGATTGATGACCGTTGGGTCCTGCCTGGGTCCTGGTAATTGACTTTTTCTATTAGTAACTTCTCAGTAGTTTCAAAGTTCACGGTATGATACCCCTGTGCCTTAGAATGCACGTTAAGCTGTTGGTCCTACAATTGATTTTTCACTGATGATTGATCTCCACTATGATTTGCCGCCGTAACCGAAAACGGTCAGGAGGACTACTAGAACTCTTCATGTAATGGATGATCATACATCCATAGGACGGTCTCGGCAATCGTTGTAAACCTTAACCTTAATTCTTATGTTATTATTTAGCTACGCACCTCTCATCATGTGAGTAGTGACAGCATTTCGAATAAGAAATGACGCAAACGCTAAGAAGTTACGAAGGACAAAGCGATGATCTCTTTCTCACTCTCTTCCGATCTACAGTCAGCTGATTGAAGTGACCACAGGCACAAAACCTGAGGGGCCTACTTGGGCCAGTGCCTGCCAGGGTTGCAGAATTAGTTCGAAAGAGTTACCGCAGCCCTGAAACGCAAATGGCATAAGAAGGAACCCGGATGAGTTTTAGTCAGTAAGAGTCTGACACTCCCTCCTGCTCCACCCAGAGCGGGAGGAGTCAATTGATGATTTTCCATCGTTAAAAAGAAAGCATAAAACCTGACCTGGCTCAATACTAATGATAAGGAGACAGAAGGTCACCACTGCAATTATTAATTTAGGTACCTATACAATTCTATGATATTGTAAAAAGTAGGAGCAATAGTGCTCTATTTGAAGTGTGTAGCTAATGCTCGTTTTGTAGATAATTACTGGGCTCACAGTCAGGCAAATTACAGTCCGATATGATGGATACTTTAACGGCTACCTAGGCTTTACCTTCATAGAGTTTTATTAGTTTAGGTCAAGTAGAAATGGAATAAGTGCTTGTAATTTATAGATTGCGCGTTAAATTCACAAATGATACATGGTATGTACCTACATTTTATATTCATAAATTAATGTTCTTGTATAAAACCATTCATTTAATAGTAAATCATTTAGATCATTTTGTTTAGTTCTGAATATACGAAAACAGGTTTTTTTGTAATTTTTGTGAACTTTGCCGAACATAATCACAAAATTAACCCCAAAATTGCGAACGTTTTTTCTCAAATGCAAAGTAAAGCCATTAAAATCTTTTTTTTAATACGATTACGAGCATAACTCGCTTTCATATTTCATTCGAAAGACTTGGAAGCTTTTTAAAATTAAAGAAGAAAGGGGAAATATCTAGAATATTAATTATTTGCTCTCTAACCTACTGAATAAAACATCAAAACTTCAGGAAATGTCCCGTGAATTGTAAGCAGACATTTTAGTATACAAAATCTTTTGAGAATTCGACACGTCACAAAATCTTTTGCTTTAGACTAAGTACTTATGTATAATATTATTGAAACAGGGAACTTTGTCTATTAATTTTCTACTGTATTTTGTGATTGCTCACAAAGAGTATAGACAAAATTTGTAATAGTATAGTCAATAGAGACTAAAATAATAATATTCAAACCTTCAGCTAAACTCGATAGGGCAACACAAAGATCTAGAGTAATCAGGTCCCTCACAATTACTTAAAATTCTTCCATCCCACCCGTCTATCATACATTATACATTTTTTAACAACAGTATAGGCAAGGACTGTTACCCATTTTGCATTTTGTAGAGTGCACAGTTAAATTAACCTTTTGACCGCCACAGTCAAGTATAGACGACAAGCCAAAAAGTTCCTTAAGTCGACAGAGTTAAGGTACTTTTTTGCTTGTTCGGTTTGTCGTCGATACTTGACTGTGGCGGTCAAAAGGTCTATAATTTACACTCACAGAGTCCTCTCACGGACCTTTTTTTCGGGTGGAAAATCATTATGTGACCCCGCTCTAGGCGGAATGGAAGGGAGTATCAAACTTGTACTGACTAAATTTTGTTATTTATTTATTTATAACTTTATAATTTTAAATGTGACATTATGATTATTTTTAATTTGTTGACATGTACCAATTTAATCTGTAAATTCTAATGTAATTGTGTTTTGTCTTATTTTTCTATTTTTATTGAATGTACCTAATTGCTAATTATGATCACTTGTGATTGAAATAAATGAATTATTATTATTATTATAAATCCCTCTCATATTCCTTTCTAGCTCTTTGTGTCCCGGGCCGCGATATCTCTTTCTAACAGACTCACAGCCCCGGCCCTCTGACCCAGCTGTGGAAACATTATAGGTTGATTTTAGATTATGCTTATCATCAGCATTATCATCCACAGCCCGACTTCTACTGCTGGCTATAAGCCTCTATTTTCTTATGCCAATCTCCAAATTCTAGTATCACCCGTATGCAGGATATTCCCCCAATGGGAACTGTATCAACTGTCCATCTCTCGCGGCTTATACTTATTTTGAAAGCCACTAGGTATACTCATGCTCTATTTGCCATACAATGTTGACTAGTTTGACCACCTGATGAGATAGATGGGTCATACTCAGAAAAAGTGTACATTTTGAATTTGTAACTAAACTGATAGGTAACGATACTGAGAAGCTCCGTCACGAAACTGATGTCATAAGGTATGGTACACATGGATTGGGTTAATAAAACACTTGATTATAATATTTGGCTTAAATCAGTTTTATTTGGATTCATTTAAATACTATAAACTTTGGTAGTTAAATTTGCAAATTAAAATTATTTAATAATAATAATAATAATAATAATATTCCACAACTATCACACAACGCCATCTAGTCCCAAGCTAAGCAGAGCTTGTGTTAATATTTGTGTGTTATTCTAATCAAATCACGAAGGTAGCAAAGGGGGGTTCAAATTTCGGTCATTTTTTGCCTAGCACGCTCCGTTTTCGAGATATTTGAATTTAACTTTTTTTGGTATAATAATTTTAAACTCCCATAACTCGGAAACGGTGCATCGCAGGACGTTGCTTTTCAGACCCTAAATGGTGTGTATGGCCAAAGTTAACCCAATAATGCAATAAAATTGATAAAAAAAAAATATTACGTCCTTGCTCCATAGCGCCCCTAAGACTACACACTCCAACCAACTTTAATTTATCCCTATACTGTCAGTTGTTTAATTGGGCTTTGCCTCGGTTTTTCTGCGGGCACGCCACTATACCTACAAAAAAACCTTTCGGCAACTATACCTGTGTAGTGTGTTAAGCACTGGTAAATAGTTATGCACTTTTGGTTGTTGTGTACTAAGCTTAACAATTTCTCAGTTTCGTAGCGTAACCCAATTTTACGCAATATAACGAAAATGATAATAAAATCTGAGAAATCGTAACCTCTAAAAATGTTTTTACGTAAACCACGGTTTTACCACGCAAGCACTGAGTGTATTCTTTATGATAATACAAAAGATATGAAGAAAACATGGTAAGTAAACAAAAAACATAATAAACTTACCAAAATAATAGATGTTAATCACCCTGAGGTATTTTTTGTATATTTACACTTTCTCACCGTCTTGACTTCACGACTGCGGCGAAAACATGATGGCTGCCGTGACAGTGATTTTGACGTAAGTAATAACGTTGCCAGATTAGAAAAAAACTATTTAAACCACCTTAAGTCCTCGCGTTTCAAATTTTATCACGCGTTACTAACCCTGAGTAACGAAACTTCATAATTTTGGGACAACATTTGTTTAATTAAAATAAATCCTTCTGTTTAAGATTTACGGATAAAATTGGTCATAATTAGTTACTTGATTCATCAAGAATAATATAACCACAGTCAATGTTAAAAAAAGCGATGAATATTCGTAACAATTCATCTCTTAAAATGTGAAATCGTCATTGGGACACCAAAAAAATGTATGGGGGCATTTTTATCAATGTTTTGAAAATCAAAAAAAGTAATCTTATATTGAACATTTAATTGAAAATACCAGAGAAATCATCGTGGAATTAGACTAACATAACAAAAAGGGGGGATAAAAGAAAATATATCATAATACTAAATATTTACATAAATATGAAGTTGCGGGACAAGAAAAGACACCAAATGTACACTTTTTCTGAGTATGACCCAGATGGCTGAGTTAGACCTCGGGGAAATCACAGTATTACTAAGTAGTTTGCTGATAGAGGTACTACGTGGAAGTAAGTAATCATTACTACGAGTATCACTATCACTACATTTTATAAAACAAAGTCCTTCGCCGGGATAGAGTGGTTCTCGAGGAAGGTTCTAGTATATAATTTGTCAAGTTCCGACATCTACACGGCCGAAGCCGCGGGCATCAGCTAGTTGACAATAATACAAAGTGTAAATGAACTTTTTACAAGCCGTCAACTCAGCATTCTGTACATCAAACGAAATAACACTGCGTAAAACTTGTTGCTGAGAAAAGACGTTGTTGGTGTAAAAGTAAACGGTTTATTACGGCGCCCAATGTAAGATAATCAACAAAGGATCATGTTTATGATCATAAAATAACACAACTTTAACTAACCTAATACTATTTTTTTTCTCTAGCCTATCTTGTCCCACTGCTGGGCAAATGCCTCCCCCATTTTCTTCCATCTCTCCCAATGTTTTGCCTACTCTGGCCAATCCGTAAGGAATGAGTCCAAATCGTCACGCCAGAGTTTCTTGGGCCTGCCTTGGCGACGACGAGCGTCCTCAGGCACCCACTCTGTGACGATTCTGGCCCATCTGTCTTGACCCATCCTGGTAATGTGACCCGCCCAGTCCCACTTCAACCTCGCAGACTTATCCCCAACATCGGCGATGCCGTCTTGGAGCGTATTGTGGTGTAACGTGTTCGTAATAATACTAAATATTTGAATAAAATTGCTCAGTAATATTGGTATAATAGGGGTCATAAAGGTTATTTAAAGTAACGATATAACAACTTAAACATGTATTAAAAAAAAACTGTGAAAAGTACGTTAGACCTTCGATATCTCTGCGACTAGAAGGTTCCCAATTATTATAATATTCCAGTACTAAAAAAAATCACAATGATAGGAAGAAGAGCTTTTCAGTTCCTTTAGGATTGTTTTTCATGGCTAATCGTTAAATCTTATATAAGTTTCAAGTGTAAATTTTATACCTGTAAAATTTCACATTCAAAGAAGGGTCAGAAAACATTCCAAGCAGATTTCATACAGCTGAATTCACACTCACTCGTGTATAAGTAGAGTATTACGTGGAATATGATAACGAAGTTCATGAAACACTAACTAAAATCATAAACTGCGCTAATATGGTGACTGTGTACCCTCTCTCGACGCGATTACATCTCGCTTGTGACGAAATAGGGTTGTGGTGATACTCTGGTATGAGGAATTTAGAATAATCACGTCCTTCCTAAGGCTTTAGTACTGTTGAATAGTTTTAATCTGCTGTTGAGCCGGTTAGGGAAAGGGACTACCTCTTTTTGTAGGTACGACCATTTTTTAACCGAGTTCCAAAAAGGAGGAGGTTCCCCATTCGATTGGTATTTTTTAACATAATAATATGTTCAACAGAAATGATGGTTCAAATTAAAAATACCAATTTATGTTAAATTGATTGATAACTTCTAAAAAATGATTTTGTGTTTTTTGCTAGTCTTCCTCGTGTCCTATTGCTGGGCAAAGGCCAGTTTGACCATGATTTTACAAACGAAAAATTGTAGTTAAGCTACGTACAAAGGGACATCTAAAATAGAGTTAGTGTCAGCTGAAAATGTGCAAACAGCAGGAAAACTGTATGTTTTTTTCCTATAAATTCTAAGCTTAACGTCACCCTTAATATGTGGGAGTCCAATTTTGTTTCAGTGCATTTGAAACATAGGCGAAAGCTTTCATGACGCATTGGGTTTTGTAATTTCGTGCTACTGTTTTTGTGGGCTACACGTTTTTGTTCTTGTTGAAATGATATTCTAAACTAAAAAAAAACTTTTTAACAAAAAATAAAACCGACTTCAAAAAAAAGTCAAAAATAAATCAGTTTCTGAAGTCGGTGACTTTTGTTTGTTTGATTTCATTTTTTTTGTCACCGACTTCAGAAACTGATTTATTTTTGACTTTTTTTTGAAGTCGGTTTTATTTTTTGTTAAAAAGTTTTTATTTTTCACTTTTTAGTGGTTCACCTAATGTGGACAATGTAGTATTTTTTTTGAATTTTGTTGATTTTTCAAAAACCGCTTGTCCGATTTCGATAAAAAAATTATGGGACCATTTGGGAAGTATACCCTTTCCAACAAAAAAAGAATTTTTCAAATCGGTTAGCAAGTGACGGAGTTATGCCCGAACAAACATAAAAAAAAAAAAAAACAAACATCCGAATTGAGAACCTCCTTCTTTTTTAGAAGTCGGTTAAAAAAAACAAGCTCTGCTTTAAAAAATAATAATTTTTCCTCCCTGCCTTTTTTTGGATAGATAGGTAGTACATTATTCTTATTTCTTTACTTTCAAACTTCTGTTTAACTTCTTTTCATTTTCTTTGTCAATCTTGTCTCTGGTTCTTTCTATTAGACAAGAGGCATTCACTTTCAAGGCGTTGCCTGATTCTTTAAAGACTTCATAGCTAACATAATACATTATTAATTTTTCGATAGCTTAGGTATACCAATTCAACACACTTTTGATTTTACGTCATCTTTATTGTTGATATTTTGTAATTTTATTTGTGTTCTGGTAGAATGTAGAGAACTTTACACACAGTTAATTAAAATACCCCGTTGACATTGTTCTGCTCAATTACCATTTTGTACTTTTCATGAGCCGGTGTCAAGGCCAAGGGGGTTTCCAATCCAAACATTGTGAATTTAACTTGGCACATTATGAATTCCAATACTAAAAACAAATAATATCAGTTTACATTACTAGATATGCAATGGTGTTATGGGTATCTTCTATCTTCTTTGCTTAGGCTTTGTGCCAGGTTTCATTTTCAGTTAAAGTTTCTTTCAATTTGTCTTGTCAACGATATAGAGAATTAAATTTTTGCACAAAGTTTTGGCTCGACGCCTTAGTTTCCGCGGAGATGAGTTTAACTTTAAAATATGGTGCTTAAACTTTAGTATACCTAAGGTTATTATTATGTAGTTGTTTGGTAGTATTTTATGAAAGACTTGCAATAAATCGCAAGTGTTAAAGTTATGATAGCTTACAGTGGAACTCATTTTGCTCTTTCCAGATTTTTAAAGCTTGTGTTTTGACACTTATGGCAAAGAGACCGAAGCATTTTCATTACGGGTATTACTCTTAACAAATTAAATTAACGTTTCGCAAACTACGCAATTTTCAATTAAATGTGATACCTTAACGTGAAAATTAAGCGAGAACGTTTAGATAAAACCGTATAATAATTTTATAATACAAAACAGCCTGATTCGGGAAAATCGTCAAATTATTCCAGAGGTTTCGGCTCTAAACTTGAACAATCCTCGGCCAAATTGACAATCATATCAAACGGGTACCACCTATCTCAGTTCGGAACTCACAAAGTGAATCATCATTAGACCGTTTAGCGTTCACTGAATGTTTACGAATCCGCAGATTTGAAGCTATAGAGATACAAAGTTAATGACAACAGGCCCGGCGAACCATCGCCAGCCATATCTAATCTCTTGGGACTTGGAACATCGCCAAAATACAGATTAGCAGTCCCCTAAGAATTATCCTTTGTGACCGAACTTTGAATCCGGTACAACTTTAATAACTTGATTTAGTTTTGGTTACTGAAAATTGTTATCTAACTATTGTGTGCTATTGTTTGATTTCGACTGTTTGGAAGGTTTAGATTTGTGTGAAGGGGTGGTATGAAATCAAATCTAAGCGCTTACTAGTGCGAGTATGTGACCTCATAAAGATCCGAAATTAGTCTGACATTTTACTTAAAGGTCAACTATCACTTTAGAAAAGTTAGAACCCTTTCTCAATTTTGATTGCGTGATTAGTGCCTCTATATTTAAATTCGACATTTGAATTTTCGCGATCTTGTTTTTCGTTTTCGGCGAGTATCTTCTTTGTCTATGAAAAATAGTATTAAAATAGGTCCAATTAGACTGAAAGCTTTGATACGTAGGAGGCACAAAGCAATGTTGGTCTTTGTAAATCCGAATTAAAAATAAACCTTTGTAGAGGAAATGAAAATTGCAATATTTTGTTACTCTTTGAAATAATATTCCAGCGGATGTTTCCGTTGAGACAATGTAACGAAATACTAATTAGTGCATATTTTGCAATTGAATTTTTCTTGGGTTCGGTACGTTACGGTTTGTTTCATGTTTAATGGAGACAGTTTTTTAATTGTGCTGTTGTTGCCTTTTGCATCTCTTCCTATGAGACAATAATTATTACTTTCTATTTCTTGTAGGTAACTATTGGTTTTAACAGCCGATATTAAAAATTACCTATCATTTTTTACGTGTGCTTTTTTGGTAGCTCCCATCACACATTAAAACCTTCCTTCTTTAATATTCCATCCACACAGACGGCGGAGTGCAGCATAAAATACGTAACATTTTACATCAACTTACACTAGCTCCGAATGCAACAAGTTAAGCCAGGGCTGACCCCGAAAGCCTTTTGTTAACACCGTGTGATTATACATTTACCTACACTAGTGTAGAAAAACTTTTGTTGCAGCCAACCTCACGGAAATCCCCTTTGTTTCCCCGTTATTTGCTAAGCATGCCTATTATTGCTATATTTCGATAATGGCTTTTCTTGTCTGCTTAAAAGCTCATCAGTTTCAGTAGGAGTTAAAACACATTTTTGCGTGAATCTTCTTTGTTTATTGGGTAAGTAAGTCATTACTAAATCCCTATTCATATTTAATCATGTTTCTTCAAGGAAAAGTCGAAATGTAAAAGGTCAAACGGGCTTTCGGAAAAGCTTTTAATTTAACGGTCTTATTTAAAATGTAAATGAATTAAAAAATGTGGTATTTTTAGACTTAAATCTAAAAGATTTAGTTTAAATTAATTATAAATATTTATTAAAATTAGATACATACCAAAATAATTAATAGACGCAGAATTCGGAGCCGAACGTCAAACGCTCGGTGGTGAAAAATACCAATACGAGTAGGAAGAAAAAAAAATATTTTTCAAAAAATGAACACTTGAAATAAAGATCACTGTTAGAACTGTTCACTTGTCCACTATATATTGTGCATAGAGTCGTAGACGCGTGTTGTGTCGGGAGCGCGCGAGGCGTCCTCAGTGGGCGGAGGCGACGGGTGCACTGGTCCTGCGTTCCCCGCCCTGCCTTCCCCTGTAAGGTATACCTGTTACAGGTACGGTCCCCATACATCCAGAACTAAGTAGCTGCTATTGATGGACAAACTGAATTGATTTTCGCGCGGCGCGATTACCGTGTGTTCGAATTTCGAAACTTCAGATAACAAGTCTATGACTAGGTATTTTTTTTTTGCTTGCAGTGTAACGCTTCCCGGAATTTGCCGAAAATTCATAAATTCTCGTCTAACGATAAACATCAGCTAGACTGGTGGTATTTACCGAAAAATCTTCGGTTATTACAAATAAGTACACTACGTATTACATGATTTTTATCCGTCATCGTCTGTTTGTGTTTTGTCTAGTCTATTTTTGAGTTACTATTATATTGCGGGGGGCTTTCTATATCCTCATAATATTTTATTGTTTAGTCCCTTGTGAATTGTTATTTATAATTAGAATTTCATTACTCACACATTCACACAGTGGTGAATACTATTACTACTATTTTTTTTTTTTTTTTTTTTTTTTTAACGAAATTTTACGACAGTGTTATAATTTTTATTTTTATTAAATCTTTCATAGATAAATAATGAGTTTTAATAAAAACACATTATTTATCTATGAAAGATTTAATTAAGATCCATTTGATTAAAGACACTCTGTTTTTCTGTTTGGCACACTGTTTTGCAGATTAGCAGATTTGTGAATATTATTATTTAAAACAGATTAAGAAGAAAACAAAATACTCGATGCTGTTAGTATTGTATTTCGATAAACAATATCTGAGTAGGGAAGAGATAGAGAAGACTCAGACCATGATATTGAACCACTTTTGTCCTACCTATTATTCCTTCAAGGGAAGCACGAAATCAATCCAGTTTTTTTTATAAATAAAGTAACAATTTACAATAACATTTGTCTCCTTAATGTCTTCCATTACAATATCTATTATTTTTATATTCATTCGGTACTTTCCTACCCCATTTGCGAACCCCTAAATTGTTACGTTATTGTGGGTTCTTTTTATTTCAATGGTTACCACCATTGAAATAAAAAGAACCCACTAAGGGACACGGGGCCAACCTTTTTAAATCTAAAGGGTGTTTTTTTTAGAGGTATAGAACTTTGAAATGGAATAAAACAAAGATGATTTTTTTAAATTGATATGAAATTTACTTTATTCGAAAGATAATCTTCTGGCATTATAATTTAAATATGACTTCTGACATATGACCGCCACGGCTGGCTCGCACGTAGTCTAATCTGGAGCACCAATTTTCGATGACTTTTTCCAACATTTGTGGCCGTATATCGGCAATAACGCGGCGAATGTTGTCCTCCAAGTGGTCAATCGTTTCGAAAATGTGTATACCGACCGTCTTAAACGTCCTAAATTATTATATTTCCAGGATTGTATTGATACAAACTCTTGTTTGACATTAAATATAATTTAAATTGTACATTCCTAGGAAAAAACAAATGCGAAGAATAAAAACAAAAGAAAACGATTATGTAGGTACTAATATTAACATCATCGTCATCAACATCCGCCTAGCCTTTTACCAACTCAGTTGGAATCTAGTGGTTGGGGTTCAAGTCTTACTGGATCTAGCTCAATAGATAGGTACCATTATTTTACATGAAGCTACTGCCTATTTGACCTCCACAATTACTTAAATTTTCCAATTGTGGATAAGGCGATACAAGTATGAAAGGTTTGTAGGTACCAAATAAAGTTGTTGTTGTTGTAAGTTTGACTGGCCTGTTGGTCTAGTGGTTAGTGACCCTAGCTGCTATGCCGGAGGTCGTGGGTTCGATTCCGACCCAGGACAAATGTTTGTGTGATGAGCACGATCATTTGTTCTGTGTCTGGGTGTAATTTATCTATAATATGTATGTATTTAGAAATATATAAGTATGTTTATCAGTTGTCTAGTACCCATAACACAAGCTCTGCTTAGCTTGGGACTAGATGGCGTTGTGTGATAGTTGTGGAATATTATTATTATTATTATATTAAAGTCAGAAAGTATTAAAGAAGTTAAATAAATCTTAATTTAATTTGTATCTTAAATTTACAATTAAGACAATTTTTTATTTAAATAAAAAAAAACTGAATCGGTTTTGCTCGTGTTATCGTTATAGAAACCATTTTTAGAATCGGATCAAGACTTCCAAGGGTTACACTGGATATCCAAGCATACAAGATGTTAATAATATTTACATCTCTCATATTCGGTAAGTAGGTCCTTATTACCCCCAAATGGGGCTTGTAGGTGACCAATTAGCGCTCTAGGGTATTAATGTCACAAGAAAAGTCCTAGGGCGGTAAGTAATTAAAAAAAAAACACTTCACTCTTTCAAAAAGTTCGCGTACATCTAACCATCATACTGGCAATAGACATCATGCATTCAGCCCAATGACAAAAGAGGTCGCTTCGCTATTCAGCCTTGTCTTCGTATGAGTATAACGCCTGTGTGGGGGAGGCTTAATAGTCATCAATTTTAAATATCGAACGGCGAAGCTCAATTTCGTTCTTGAAAAAAAACATTTTAAAAAGAGATGAAAAAGGCGGTAATAGAAAACTTTACTTTCAATATTGTTTGTTTTTGGATTTTTTTTATAATTACGTGCTAATTAGGAAAAAAACATGAGTTCTGCAAGTGATGAAGATATAAGCTGCACTCCCAATTCAATGAAAATGGAAGCTGAAGCAGCAATTAACAATATTTTGCCTGAAAGTTCTAAAGAGAGATATTTGAAAACTTTATTCTTGTAATGCCGGTTTTTTTCTTCTTACCTCATAATCGAGATGTAAAGCAGAGTAGTTAGCTCGGGTGTAAGCATCAATTGCACCCTCGAACTATTGGCGCCCTCGCTGCGCTCGTGCGCCTAAATATCTCGGGCTGCAATTGATGCCTTACAGCCCTTGGCTACTAATCTACTATTACAATTTCGATCTTAATATTATTAGGTACAGATAAATAATTATAAAAACTACCACTTTTCGTAAACATGCCTGTGCCGATAAACAAGATAATCTGGAAAATATTCCCTACACTAGCAAAGGGTATCAAATGCTACCGAATCCGCGTTTAATAACTATCGACATCATTTAATATATCGAAGAAAATCACTTAGACTGATCAATTGATCATACCAAATAATAATATCGCTAAGGAATAAAGTTAAAAACGAATTTCGTGCAATTTATTAGACAATTTGATTTGCACAATGGTTTGAATTCAATATTCGGCGGGGGAACGATTTGCATTCGTGCCGTCGGCATCGCCAACGTCGGAAAAACTCGTGATTCGATGTTTGTAAGGCTTGCACAATTTGTTCGAAAGAGTCGCCACTGCGGAACGCAAAAGGCGTTAAGAGGAGTTCTTCTTAATGCCCTTTAATGGCTCGAATGGGTCGTAATCAGTAAGAGTCTGACACTCCCTTTTGCTTCACCCAGAGCGGGAGGAGTCATTTGATGATTTCTCATCCTTAAAAAAAGTGTTACACCTACACTGTTCAAAAGAGCGGCTAGCGAGCAAAATAAACACTAACAGAAAACCTGCCTTTGATCCCTAGGTCGTTCTAAGTGTTATTGAGTTTTTCCAACAAGTTTCCATCTGCCTTCAAAGCAAGAATGAACAGGTCCTCTGGGCACGTTCGTTTGATCACAGAATATCCATCGCTTTTCATCAGACGTGATTTATTTTTTATATCAGCTTTGTGTTTAGATTTTTGCAGGTGGTGTCCAATAGGTTAACCCCCATTTACACGGAGCATCACCATGACTGGCGATATGTGGTTATACTATAAGATTATACAGGTGATAATATTATTATGTATATGTATATTTATTTATTTATGAAAGGTAGCTTCACAGCTTACAATAAAATTCCCGCGGCCTCGACATATAGGGCTAAGAAGGAACATGGGTGTCTGACATGGGTGTCAGTAGAAGTCTGACACTCCCTTTCGCTCTGCCCAAGAGGGGTTATTTGATGATTTGTGGGAAATAAAACACCAAAAAATAAATAAGCTTACAGTAAAATAACTTAAAATTATTACATTAAACAATACATGTTTCATTAGAGATTACCCTTGCTTACAGCTGCAGTTCTTCACGAAAAGCAGGTGGAAACCTACCCTTATGCATGTGCGAGTATGTAGGAATGTCTAATGTCGACCCCTAAGGATACCATAGCACGACGCTAATCCAGATTTTACACGAGTTTTCCTTGTAAATTTTATTAAGTCGAACAACTATTTAGATTTAAAAAGGTTGGCCCCGTGTCCCTTAGTGGGTTCTTTTTATTTCAATGGTGGTGGTAACCATTGAAATAAAAAGAACCCACTAATCACCTGTATAATCTTATAGTATAACCACATATCGCCAGTCATGGTGATGCTCCGTGTAAATGGGGGTTAACCTATTGGACACCACCTGCAAAAATCTAAACACAAAGCTGATATAAAAAATAAATCACGTCTGATGAAAAGCGATGGATATTCTGTGATCAAACGAACGTGCCCAGAGGACCTGTTCATTCTTGCTTTGAAGGCAGATGGAAACTTGTTGGAAAAACTCAATAACACTTAGAACGACCTAGGGATCAAAGGCAGGTTTTCTGTTAGTGTTTATTTTGCTCGCTAGCCGCTCTTTTGAACAGTGTAGGTGTAACACTTTTTTTAAGGATGAGAAATCATCAAATGACTCCTCCCGCTCTGGGTGAAGCAAAAGGGAGTGTCAGACTCTTACTGATTACGACCCATTCGAGCCATTAAAGGGCATTAAGAAGAACTCCTCTTAACGCCTTTTGCGTTCCGCAGTGGCGACTCTTTCGAACAAATTGTGCAAGCCTTACAAACATCGAATCACGAGTTTTTCCGACGTTGGCGATGCCGACGGCACGAATGCAAATCGTTCCCCCGCCGAATATTGAATTCAAACCATTGTGCAAATCAAATTGTCTAATAAATTGCACGAAATTCGTTTTTAACTTTATTCCTTAGCGATATTATTATTTGGTATGATCAATTGATCAGTCTAAGTGATTTTCTTCGATATATTAAATGATGTCGATAGTTATTAAACGCGGATTCGGTAGCATTTGATACCCTTTGCTAGTGTAGGGAATATTTTCCAGATTATCTTGTTTATCGGCACAGGCATGTTTACGAAAAGTGGTAGTTTTTATAATTATTTATCTGTACCTAATAATATTAAGATCGAAATTGTAATAGTAGATTAGTAGCCAAGGGCTGTAAGGCATCAATTGCAGCCCGAGATATTTAGGCGCACGAGCGCAGCGAGGGCGCCAATAGTTCGAGGGTGCAATTGATGCTTACACCCGAGCTAACTACTCTGCTTTACATCTCGATTATGAGGTAAGAAGAAAAAAACCGGCATTACAAGAATAAAGTTTTCAAATATCTCTCTTTAGAACTTTCAGGCAAAATATTGTTAATTGCTGCTTCAGCTTCCATTTTCATTGAATTGGGAGTGCAGCTTATATCTTCATCACTTGCAGAACTCATGTTTTTTTCCTAATTAGCACGTAATTATAAAAAAAATCCAAAAACAAACAATATTGAAAGTAAAGTTTTCTATTACCGCCTTTTTCATCTCTTTTTAAAATGTTTTTTTTCAAGAACGAAATTGAGCTTCGCCGTTCGATATTTAAAATTGATGACTATTAAGCCTCCCCCACACAGGCGTTATACTCATACGAAGACAAGGCTGAATAGCGAAGCGACCTCTTTTGTCATTGGGCTGAATGCATGATGTCTATTGCCAGTATGATGGTTAGATGTACGCGAACTTTTTGAAAGAGTGAAGTGTTTTTTTTTTAATTACTTACCGCCCTAGGACTTTTCTTGTGACATTAATACCCTAGAGCGCTAATTGGTCACCTACAAGCCCCATTTGGGGGTAATAAGGACCTACTTACCGAATATGAGAGATGTAAATATTATTAACATCTTGTATGCTTGGATATCCAGTGTAACCCTTGGAAGTCTTGATCCGATTCTAAAAATGGTTTCTATAACGATAACACGAGCAAAACCGATTCAGTTTTTTTTTATTTAAATAAAAAATTGTCTTAATTGTAAATTAAGATACAAATTAAATTAAGATTTATTTAACTTCTTTAATACTTTCTGACTTTAATATAATAATAATAATAATATTCCACAACTATCACACAACGCCATCTAGTCCCAAGCTAAGCAGAGCTTGTGTTATGGGTACTAGACAACTGATAAACATACTTATATATTTCTAAATACATACATATTATAGATAAATTACACCCAGACACAGAACAAATGATCGTGCTCATCACACAAACATTTGTCCTGGGTCGGAATCGAACCCACGACCTCCGGCATAGCAGCTAGGGTCACTAACCACTAGACCAACAGGCCAGTCAAACTTACAACAACAACAACTTTATTTGGTACCTACAAACCTTTCATACTTGTATCGCCTTATCCACAATTGGAAAATTTAAGTAATTGTGGAGGTCAAATAGGCAGTAGCTTCATGTAAAATAATGGTACCTATCTATTGAGCTAGATCCAGTAAGACTTGAACCCCAACCACTAGATTCCAACTGAGTTGGTAAAAGGCTAGGCGGATGTTGATGACGATGATGTTAATATTAGTACCTACATAATCGTTTTCTTTTGTTTTTATTCTTCGCATTTGTTTTTTCCTAGGAATGTACAATTTAAATTATATTTAATGTCAAACAAGAGTTTGTATCAATACAATCCTGGAAATATAATAATTTAGGACGTTTAAGACGGTCGGTATACACATTTTCGGTACAAAACGGCGTTCGTTTCCTTACTAACCCACTGAAACGGAAACCTGTTGCAAATACAACAGTCCGTGAACTGTATTTTTAAAGTACTTACATTTCTTTGTGAGTACAAATTTTCAAACCAATTCTTAACGTAAGATGAGTTTTTCTGAGTAGCAGCCACAGAGTCTATATTTGTGAACGATTGATGGCAATAGGTTCGCCTCCTTACATGGGATTTAAACATAACTGGCGAAATGTGAATGCACTATTAGGTACACCTCTGCCTAACCCTTTGTAGATTACAGGCGGGATGATATGTAACAGAATACACACACAACAATACCCATTCAAAATTCACAAGAAGTTTAACAAATGACGATCATTGTTGAACAAAACGCTATTATTGTACAGCTGTTGCCAGCGGCTTCACACGTTACAACTCGAAAATTATCCCACGGGAAGATAAAATCGGGATAAAAACTACCCTATGTTTTAATCCAGGTTATAAACTATCTGTGTACCAAATTTTATCCAAATCCGTTCTGTAGTTTTTACGTGAAGAAGTAACAAACATACACACTCACACAGTCACTCACTCACAAACTTTCGCATTTATAATATTAGTAGGATTTCATTTTTCATTATATTTAAAAGGTCCTAAGACCGTTCACAATTTAATATAATGTGTTGAAGCACACAAGAGATCTGGCTTTTTAATATCTCTCTCAGTATCTAAATGCGTTTCATTTGGTATGGCCAGATGCTACGCCAGGTGAATTATTGTCCGCAATTTGGAACCTCAGCCCGCCTGAGTTTTTTTCTTTTCACTTATCCCGCCTCCAGACTAATTCGGGCTATGTAGACGTAAAAGATATTATTATGATTTTATTTGTTCGAGTTTTTACTGGATTTTGGGGAGGTTGTAACTAATGTGATCTTTTTAGGGACGGATAACGACTCACATTCACTTCAACAGATAGTTTGCTCCGGGTCTAGCTGTTTTTGTATGTCAGTTTAAATGTTTGTGTATGCACCCACGATACAGGAGACATTCTTTATTAAACAAGATGTTTATAATGTATTAAAATAAAAACTAAACTTCAATACCTACATGTCCAAAATAATTCTACAGCTTTTACGTAGCAGCAAAAATGTTTATTGAAAACGGATGTAATTGAAAACGAGCTTTGAGTTTTGGTCGAAATGAGACACAAAGAAGTCGGTTAAAAATTAATGATATCCGGACATGTGGTGACCCTTAATACTGTAGATCATAAGCGTAAAGAGGTGAACACATTCGACCCGTTCTCTGCGAATAAAGAGAATAAAAAGGACCACAAGCTTGTTCCCCATACCCGTAGAGCAGACCGTTTTAGGCTTTATCTTCACTGCGGGGCAACCGTAAACCGTATAATGTTGTTATTTTATTTTTTATTTTATTAGGCTTTGTGTAGACTCAGCTTATTTCAGAAGAACTTGCGGCTTTATAGTGGACACTATTTTCAGTAGTAGTTAGGCCCTTATTTGCTCAAAAGGTGATAGGGCCTTTGCAAAATACTTTATGTAAATGAACGTGGGTTAGAATTACAGAATTTGTGTCAATGTTTTTGTCGATTATTTATATGGGACTGATAATTTTTTTTAGACTACATTAATGAACAATATTCTGCTGCCGAACTGACGAAGGTATTACAATATCTTAGTTACTGCCAGTGACTTCGTCTGCATGGAATCATTTACCGGAATTAGAAGTATCATATTAAAATATACTATCAGTCTATCTGTATACTAAATTTCATCCTAAATGGGTTTTTTATACTTATCCTATAGTAAGTGTTTAATTAATAAAGGCAAGTTCCAATATAAGGGTTTTCTTTTTTTTACTGAGCCTATCTATCACTGTAAAAGGCCTCCCCCATTCGTGTTCAAGCACACATTGCACACATTGTTGATTCTGGCTTATCTGTCCTTGACCCATCCTGGAAATGTGACCCACTCAGTCCCATTTTAGTCTCGCAGACTTATTGCCAAAATCGGCCATGCCTGTCTTGTCATGTTGCATATTATATCGGTGACATTGATATTAAAAATGCTACCCTACAACGCTCTTTGACCAACCTTTAGTTTGGATTTCTGAGCCTCTGTCAAAAACCAAGTTTGGGCAGGGTGCGCCAAAGTTGACCTAAAATTTCAACTCCGAAAATTGGAAATCCGAAAATGTTCTTCCTAACATTTTTCATCCTAACGATCGCAATTCCTAAAGTCTCTGTCTCTAATGTTTTAATTCCGAAGCATTCAACTACCTAATGTCAGTAGCAATAAACATCTATTATCCTATTATTTGTTTTCCTATATTTTCTCAACCTAACCATCTTTTACACTATTATTATTATTATTTGACTGGCCTGTTGGTCTAGTGGTTAGTGACCCTAACTGCTATGCCGGAGGTCGTGGGTTCGATTCCCACCCAGGACAAATGTTTGTGTGATGAGCACGATCATTTGTTCTGTGTCTGGGTGTAATTTATCTATAATATGTATGTATTTAGAAATATATAAGTATGTTTATCAGTTGTCTAGTACCCATAACACAAGCTCTGCTTAGCTTGGGACTAGGTGGCGTTGTGTGATAGTTGTGGAATATTATTATTATTATTATTCAAAGTCATATCTTTTTTGTTTATATTACTTTTTATTCATAATAATCAGTATTATAAAAGGTCCCATTAAAATAGGTGGACAAAATTTTAGAAATCATTTAGACCGCTAAAATAAGGACAATAGTAAAAAAAAAATAAGAAAAAGACATTAAAATACCTACTTTTATGGGATGAGTTTGTTCTAGAGTGCCGGCAATTTATTATTTTAAGTCAAAATAAAATCACTTTATATAGTGTTTTTTTTGTTGTTTAGATGTCTTTAGTTAGGCTTACTTAAACGCTGTGTTAAAATTTGTCCACCTATTTTAATGGGCCCTTATATGCAAAGATATCCATAGGTTAGGTTAGGTTAGAACTGTGACCAACTACGCGCGAGCCGAGCGAGCGAAGCGAGCGGTGCCGCGGCAGCGGCCGGCGAGCGCTACCTCGAAATTGTTCGCGAAATTTTTCCAAGTATTTTTTTCATAGTGTCCACAAGACGAGACTCTGACCTGAATTTCATTCATTTATTTCATTTCAAGACAAAAATCAGTGAAACGACCTTTAATCATTCTAAACAGTTGTATGAGTGAAAATATTATGGTAATTATGTTTAGGGATAAAAACGTTAGGATAAAAAACAGTAGGAGTTGCAATATGTTTACAATAACGATAATAGGAATTAAAATTTTCGGAAACATGAGTGTTAGGAACATCGCCAGTAGCATTACAAATAGTAGGAATTCAAACTTTAGGATGAAAAATTTTAGGAGGAGTGATCATTCGGATTACAAATCGTTACTAAGAACAATTTCGGATAAAAAACTTTAGGTGAGCCAATATGGACCCGTTTGGGCAACATAGGTCGGTTAATGACATTATTCTTTTTTTAACTCAAAGTGCAACCAAGTTGTTTTTGCTCTCTCCAACTATTGGTTTTTTGTTAAGCAAAACACAGACCATGACCCAATTAAAATTTTAGAGTTACAATAAAATCCGGAGCGTATGTTTAAACCATGAGCAATGCTTCATACTGTATGTAATGCATTATAAATAAAGTGGTTTGTTTGTTGAACAAAATTGTCGTTGCATGTTTTACACAGTCTACGAGTGCATATCTGTTTGAAATCCCGGATGGGTACGACATAATTTTGTGGAGAAAAAAGCTACTCATTTCTTGATTTTTAGTGCAAGTTCAGTAAAGAAATGAGATAAGTAATATGAATGTTTCCTCAAAACGGCACTAGACTTTTGAGACTTTCCAAGCAGTTGCGAATAGCTCCTAGCAAAATAATCTCTTTATTTACTGTACAAGTGTAAATTGCGTACAAAGTAAAGGAAAGAAAGGAGTAGTAAGAGTAGAAGTAACATTAAAATAGTAGAAACATTAAAAGAGTAGAAACATTAACATTTCCTATACTTTCTGCCCTTACTTCCCGTAAGGGCAGAAAGTATAGGCGACATTAGCTGCCCGCGACCTTGAGCGCGCGTTTAACTCATCGCCTAAACAAATAAGGTTGAAAATGGCGATGCGTTTGATGCTCGTGACTGCCAAAATGAACGATAGTTCGCAGATTTAATTTATTAAAAAAAAAAGTACGCTGTAATGTTAAAATATTTTTACATATGTCTTTAGTTGGTTAAATTTCCTTTCTGATAGTAAAAAAATAAATAACAGTTGTCACTCAAAATATTGAGCATTTCGAGACGAAAAAGTTTTTTCGTGTGTTTTTTTTGTGATTTTGTGATTTTTTTTTTCGAGGTTCTTGATTACTTTTAGAAAATATTTTTGCATAAGTCTTTTACCTATACATTTGACTATACACTGTATTTTTTTTGGAATTGTAATAAGTAGCAATACGGCTAACTCTGCGACGAAAAACAGGTCGTTTTTACGGTTCCCCCGTTGACTGCGTCTTAATGTTTAACGATATGCAGAGAGCTATGCACTGAAGCGTATATGAAATGCCGCCGAATGTATACCGCTTGAATATTTCATCGAGTTTAGATCTCGCGCTGCTGAAAATAAGTGAACGAGAAAAAATGGAGCCTGAATAGATTTAAGTAGAACAAGCTGTGAATGTGGTTTACCTGTGGCTTTTTTATTCGATAGAAAAAAATATGAGTTCTTGTTTCAGGTGATAATGCATGCTCCGTTTGATTTTACGAAAATTACGTAACTTACTTAGTGAAGTTTCTGAAAGAACTGTAATAGTATAGTTGATATAAGCCTTCAGCTTGAGTTTGAAGAACTAACAATATTCTAATTACTATGGAATATTGACACTCACAGCTTTTGACCGCCGAAAGATACGCTGATCGCGTTCTCTTTCATTGGGTAAATCTGCTCTATGGTTGTTTCTCCATGGTGAATAAAAAAAATTACTCAGAATGTTCCGTTTAGATGTGACCGCGACCGTGGACAAGTAATAGCCTCGGCCCGAGACCATAAAATTAGATAAATAAATAAAACAAGAATAGATTAGATTTTCTTTCGTACAAACATTTTAACTGACCTTACAGTCTAGTTTTAATGTGAAACCAACATTGTTGTATACCTTAACGTACCCATACATACTTAAAACTTCTAGATTCTATTTTCCTCTGGCTAAATCTAGAACGATATCCAGGTGTTTGCTCAGGACACAACATCAAAGACGATACTTGTCTGTTCGTGTAATTGGCAGAATCAATTGAGAGATGCAATAAATAATCATGGCCAAATTGATAAAATACGATTGACATCGAGCGACAAAATACTGTTATTAAAAAACGATGTATGAAATGCCAGAAGAAGGAATGGTAAGAAAATGTGTGTTTAATGAGAACAAGACATCCTGCGTCGACCCTATAAATGAAAATTGATACTTGATTGTTGTAAAAACACAATATATGAAACAAGTGGAAACTCATCATAAGACAGTAATTTATAATTTTCTTACTATAATAAAATGTTCTTAATATATAGGTGTTATGTTTATTTAGATGGGAATAGTTTTACTATATATTCGGTGTAAATAGAAACTATAAAACGTTTACGCGTGGCAGGATTTAGAATTAGTTATTTGAATTACGGTGATTCTATTCATAACAAGACCAAATTAGACGAACTTTATCCATTTACTCTAGTGAATTTCAGCACTATTCAAAGTAATAAGTATGACTGTTTGGTGTAAGCCTGCTTTTGTTCATGCCTACTTTAATCAGTAATACTAATTTGAACATGTTCTTCGTGATTCTGTTCTCCTAGTACTTTCTGTTCAAATTCTAACAAACTTTAGTGTGCCAATGACAGAAAAGAAATCGGCCAAATGCATGTCGGACCACGCACAATGTAGGGTTCTGAGGGAAAAAAAAACAGAAGTACCCATTTTAATGTGTACTGGAGATACACTAAAAAAAATCATTTACAACATTTTATTTTACCAGTTTGTTGCCGTAACTTATTTGTATATTCATGGCAAATTACAGTTTTCTAGTACTAAGAGTCTTGTTGAAACCTACTTTGTAATAATCATAACACTGGCCTGTTAGAAAGATATTTAAATATTATTTTGACTTTTCTATTTCCTATTGTTTTTACTTACTGTCTTGTCAATTGTGGTTAATACATGTCTGTGCATCTGGGTTTATCTGTTTTTATCTCATTAAACCTACCTTAATACTTCTGCGACTCTGTGTGGGCTTCTAGTTCCCACAGGTTATGGGCCCAGATCGTAAGTTTTGAAGAAAGTAAAGACAACTGTATTCGTCATGGTGGGACACCAGTCATCAGTGCATACACCACAGACTTTCATGATTGGAGACCAGTCGTCGGTGCCTCCACTACAGCCTTCCTCGGCATCCTCTTCAGGAGTAGTGGTCACCCACAGCATCCCAACTTTTGCTAAACTAGAAGGTAGCTGTAATTATGCGACTTGGAGCTTCGCGATGAAAATGTATCTTATTGACAACGAACTATGGGATTGCGTGAATGCGACTTCAGAAAATATTGCGAATTTTTCTCAGAAAGATGCGAAGGCCAGAGCCAAAATTTGCCTCAGCATCAGTGAAAATATTTATCCCGTAGTTATGACAGCCACAACCTCAAAAGAAACATGGAAACTTTTGCGAGATGCTTACGCGGATAGCAGCCTGGGGCGACGCCTAAAACTTATGAAGAAACTACTAACTACCAAGCTTGAAAATTACTCAAACGTGGAGGCCTACGTAAATGATATACGCCATTTGCAACAGCAGCTGATTGCCATCCAAGCTGGCCTGGACGATGAACTTGTTGGCGTCATTATGCTAGCAGGTCTTAGCGACATCTACAGTCCCATGGTGATGGCAATAGAGCACTCCGGCACACGGATAAGCACAGACTCGATTGCATCGATCCTACTCAAGGAGGAACGCCGAGATACACCTACTACATCAAGTTCTTTGTTATCCAATGCAAATACCCAAGCAACATGCTCACGTGATAAATGACGATAAACTGACGTCATCTTTCAAATAATGACGTCCTTCGTCATATATGACGTAATAAGATGACGTGATTCGGAGCTTTATGTCGTCGTTTGCTTTTTAAGACGTCATCAAGTAACGTGATTCGGAGCTATATGTCGTCGTTTGCTTTTTAAGACGTCATCAAGTAACGTGATTCGGAGCCCACCCACTTGATATCTAGTAGCGCCACTGCTCGATAGATGGCGCTGTACGCTGACGTCACGTTTCTGAATCGCGGTTTAAGATTCTCCGCGAGCGAATGACTACCCCTGTTTTACTTAGATGTGTTATCGCTTCTCGGCCTTTTGGCTAAGATCAAAGTGTAGTATCTGTTCTTTTTAGCTTAATATCTGAAAGCTCCCTCACTGGATCATTCTCCTGCCCTTATCCCAATTTATTTGGGGTCGGCGCAACATGTCTTCTTCTTCCATACTTCCCTATTTCTCGTCATCTCATCAGTCACCTCCTTTCTAGGGACCAGTATTATTAATCTGATTTTTGTAAGCTGACGGGATGTTCGGGGCTCGCTCCACTCCCGTCGGGGGTCGGTACCACTCTAATTTAGCCATTTATGATGTGATTATCACGACGAATGCGACGACATGGTAGACGTTATAATTGACGTCGAAATCACGTAAACTGATCACGTCATTAATGACGCACTAATTTGTGACATCCTCACGTCAAAATTTACGTCTATAATGACGTGATGCGACGTCTTTCGATGCCTTAAAATTCACGTCATTATTCACGTGAGCATGTTGCTTGGGTAGTGTCCATGCATGTGATTCTAATAAGCTGTCGTGTACATATTGCAAAAAGTTAGGCCATGTAGTGTCTCAATGTAGGAAACGTATAAACCGAAACAAGAATAATTCATCGTCATCTTCCTCTCATATATGCAACAATATATCAGACGTTACACTTTCATCTTGTTTTAATCATTGTCTTCCTACAGGCTTCACTACCTCCGCACTTTGTACCTCTACTGAATGGTATGTTGACTCTGGTGCTACAACTCATATGAGTAATAAGAGTGACTGGTTCCTGGACCTCAAGCAGGAGTTTAAACCAATAACTGTCGCCAATGGTCAGCAAATTCAAAGTAAAGGCAAAGGTACCGTTTCTGTAAATATTTCTGATAGGATTAAGCAAATTTCTGACGTTTTATATGTTCCTGACTTAGCTACTAATTTACTTTCATTTCGTAGCCTAGTTCAGAAAGGGTTAGTAGTTGTATTTTCATCGAAAGGTGCCTCAATCCTTTTGAAAGATGATTGCAAGGTGACAGGCGCTATCATTGCAACTGCGTCAAACCATAGTGGTATGTACAGATTAGATACGACAGAACATAAAGCCACTTGTACACAAGTGAAAGAGTCTGCTTTACTATGGCATAGACGTCTTGGTCACTTGCATCCCAAAGCCCTAAATAATAATCGAGCCGTGGGTATAGACTTTACTAGTCTATCATTCAGTGAGTTGAATAAAACCTGCGTGCCGTGCCTACAAGGCAAAATGTCAAAGAGGCCATTCAAAGATTCTCAAAGTAGGTCTAATTTTAAATTGGAATTAATTCACTCAGACCTTTGCGGACCTATGAGTACGCAGTCATGGGGTGGAGCACTTTACCTACTTACATTTACAGATGACTTCACGCGTAAGACTTTTGGCTACCTGTTAAGATCGAAATGCGAAGTCTTTAGTAAATTCGTTGAATTTAAGAGCCTTGTTGAGAACCAAACCGGTCTCAAAATCAAAAATTTTCGCTCCGACAATGGTACAGAGTTCGTAAATCGTGAAATGACTCAGATCCTCAAGGAAAATGGTATTGTACATCAAACCACAGTTCCGTATACCCCGCAACAGAACGGAGTATCGGAGCGAGTCAACAGAACCGTTGTCGAGAAAGCTAGATCTATGCTCCAAGATTCTGGCTTACCACGAGCATACTGGGGTGAAGCTGTTTCCACGGCTATCTACCTCAAGAACCTCTCGCCTACGCAAGCACTGAACAACAGAATTCCCGAAGAGATGTGGACTGGGAAGAAGGTGAATCTAAATCACCTAAGAGTTTTTGGCTGTGAAGCGCACGCCCTGATCCCTAAGGAAAAGCGTAAGAAACTTGACTGCAAGACTCAAACCTGTATCTTCGTTGGCTACTCAACAGCTACAAAAGGATATCGTCTTATTGATCCCCAGAATCCGAGAAGTATCATCATTGCGAGAGACGTCCACTTTGTGGAAGATAAACCACCATCCATCGAACCTGGTGTCGAAACAACACAGATTACAGATCCCCAACCAGATAATCTGGAAGTTCTTACCCCTGTTACCCAAAATTCTCCACCTACGCCCCATCTGCAACCTACACAAGTACCAACTGCTGAGCATAATACTGAACCTCCTATTGAGGCTTCTACTGAGGCCCCTGTTGGAGAACCTTCTGTCTCTCAATCGGAAGCCGAAGTCTTCCTCGACGCTCAAGATCTTCCTGTGCCATCAGTAGATGACAGTTGCGAATACAACACTGCCAGAAGATACCCTCTTCGAGAACATCGTGCTCCGGATCGGTACTCAGATTCAGATTATGTAAATCTAATCAGCGTTGACTGCGAGCCGCAGACCTATAAGCAAGCTCTGGAGGACAGTAATTGTCAAGAGTGGCTGGATGCTATGCAGTCTGAACATGATTCCTTGCAGAAGCACGGAACATGGACACTTGTAAATAAACCTGAAAGTAGAAAAATCATTAAATGTAAGTGGGTGTACAAAGTCAAGAGGGATACCAATGGGAACATTGTAAAATATAAGGCAAGACTTGTTGCCAAAGGATACACACAACTGCATGGTGTTGACTACGGTGAAACATTTGCTCCAGTAGCGAGACTATCGTCAATTCGCCTGCTATTAGCCTTTGCTGCTAAACTTGATTTGGAAATCGACCATCTAGACGTTGAGACAGCATTCCTGAACGGTGACCTAGAGGAAGAGATTTTCATGGAGCAGCCTGAAGGTTTTTCCAATGACAAATCTAAAGTTTGTCTACTCAAAAAGTCTCTTTACGGACTCAAACAAGCTCCACGTCAATGGAATAAAAAAGTTTGTGAAGCTATGGACAAACTTTGTTTCAAACGTTCTGAAAAAGAACACTGTATCTACTATAAACATGAAGATGCAAAGTTGCTAATTATAGCAATATTCGTTGATGATTTTTTCATCTTCAGTAACGACAAGAAGTTTAAAGAAGATTTCAAGGATCAACTTAAGAAGGTCTTCGTAATCAAAGATTTAGGTCCTCTTAAAGACTGCTTGGGAATGAGAGTTACGAGGAAAGACGGCACTCTATCACTGGATCAAACAAAATATATTGAGCAAGTGATAGCTAAGTTCGGAATGACAGATGCTATCTCTGTATCCACTCCTATCGAGACTGGAACAAAATATGTCTTACCAGATCCCAAGGATGAAAAGCCAGAATTACCGTACCTGCAGCTCATTGGATCGTTAATGTACATTGCTATTGGTACTAGACCAGATATTGCTCACTCTGTATCAGCTCTGAGTCAATTCAATGCACATTACGGGGAGGTACACTGGAGAGCTGCCAAGCGTGTTCTCCGCTATCTGAAGGCCACGAAGGATAGAAAGCTAACATACAGCAACACTGGTGATGGAATTGGATACGCTGATGCCGATTACGCAAGTAATCTGGTAGACCGACGCTCCTATACGGGGTATGTGTTCCAGATGTGTGGTTCATCAGTGTCGTGGCAGTCACGAAAACAGAGAACGGTCGCCCAATCCACAACCGAGGCTGAATATATGGCCCTCGGCGAAGCCTGTAAGGAAGCCATCTACAGCCGATCTCTCATCAGCGACATCTTTCAATCCTCATCACCAATAACCATAATGTGCGACAATCAAAGTGCCATCTCACTCACCAAAAATAACACGCATCATTCTCGCACCAAACATATCGACATTCGCCATCACTTTGTCCGCGAGTGCATCTCCACAAATCAAGTCGATGTCAAGTTCATCTCATCAACTCACCAAACGGCAGACATACTCACAAAACCATTGCCTAAATTGAGACACTACAAGTGCCTTACATCTTTAGGGCTAACTTAGGGCTTGGTTTGTTATTGAGTTTGTTTCTGTGTACAGTTACTTTTATGTTAATTTGTTGATATGTACAGGTTGGTTAATTTTTGATATGTCCAGGGTGTTTGTGTTTGAGTAGTTTAGGTACTTTGAATGTTTCTTGTTCTTTACGTGTTATTTTTATACAGAATGTTTAAATTGGGAATGTAGTACATACAGGGTGTTTTGATTACGGGGAGGTGTTGAAACCTACTTTGTAATAATCATAACACTGGCCTGTTAGAAAGATATTTAAATATTATTTTGACTTTTCTATTTCCTATTGTTTTTACTTACTGTCTTGTCAATTGTGGTTAATACATGTCTGTGCATCTGGGTTTATCTGTTTTTATCTCATTAAACCTACCTTAATACTTCTGCGACTCTGTGTGGGCTTCTAGTTCCCACATTTGACCTATGCGGATACAGACAGACGGACATGGCAAAACTTTAAGGGTTCCTTGTTGACTATGGAACCTCAAAAATAGCAACATCAACAAGTTTCCTTAAAACTTTGGGACCTGACTATCGTACAATGAAAGCGAAAGAGCTAAATTATGTTATGACGTCTGACAAGGGAAAATAGAGGCAGTAAATGTGTTTCGCCGACCCAAAGTAGAATGGGACAGATGCAAAACCAGCCCATTGACACTTTTTGCCTCCTCTGCAAGCCATTTTCTCTATTTAATTTTCCATATTCTAAACGATTCACATTAACATCAATAATGAACTCTAAGTTTAAATAATTAATGCAAGAGCAAAACATCTGAAGCATCTATAAGTTATCTGTCCAATAAAGTCTAAAGTGCCACGAAGAAAACCGTCTCTCAATTTCCCGGACGCCCTATAAAGTAGCAAGTGATTTACTTCGACGAACTTGCATTCTACCTGATTACGTAGTCTATTCACGGACCATGTACTTACGGTACGTTTTTTATTTTCTTTCCTACATTGTAAATAGATAGTAGTGGGTTTTTTGTGACGCCAGTGAATTTCTTTGTAAACTTTTAATGGACACGAGCAGCGAGTAGCGGTGGCTCAGGACTTACGAACAGTAGCTCATGGGTTCGAACTCAGGAAGGCACATTACTTTGTTTAATTTATTTCATCATCAAACGGTGAAGGAAAATATCGTGAGTCTTACACCCGTATCTTTAGACAAGTCATAGTGATTACTTGAGTAAATGTCATTGTTTGAAATACGATTTTTGCTCTTTAGTTTAGTAATTCCTTAATGTTAGAACTATCAAAGGTTACAATTCTGAGATTTGCTTTCATTGACGGTTCTGACTTCGTTTATATTATTGCTTTATTAATTACTTAAGTTCAAGTAATTACTTTAACTTGACTATAAATACAAATGTTAGAATAAAAAAAAATCGATGACATGTGACATCCACACTGGGCCTGTGTGGTGGATAATAGCCTATTCCTCTCCTAGAGAGGAGGGCTGAGTCCCTGCAGTGGGAACATTATAGGCTGATGATGATACATACTCGTAGCTACACACAGCGATCAATCAAGCTACACAAAACCAGTTTACATGAATTTCTGATTTTACGAGAGATCTATACAAAACGAGGCCTGATTATACTGGAAAATGTTTGGCTCGTTGTGCCGTATGACAGCTGTACGCTAATTACATAAAACACTTGAAATCAGTGAAATTGACAACTTAATTAAATCCTCCTTTATATAAAGAGGTATTTAAGTAGGGACCTAACGATTGTAATTAGCACTTCACATAATGATAATCAGGACCCAAAATTTGACATTTACATTTCAAGATAACTTGTCGGAGTCAGTATTGTATTTTGCATCGGTACAGGAGACCGTACCTTAAGTGATGGATATTAATGTTGATGGATGGAGAGGGCGAGGAAGGCCAAAGAAAAGATGGATGGATTATGTGAGGAATGGTATGAACGAGAAAAGAGTAAATGATGTCGTGACGTCTAACAGGAAAGAATGGAAAAAGAAAACATATCGGGCCGACTTCAATAAGAATGAGACAAGGGCAGTAAGATGATAATAACAGTACCTACCTATCATACTTCTGAGATAACACTATGAACTTGAGCTAGTCTTCCGTAGTACAGTCAGCATCAGAAGTATATTAACATTACTCAAAGTTTCGAAGCTGTTTTTTTAATAAAAACTTGTTAGATACTATTCGTTACTAAATGTTATTGGAGTATAAGGACTATTTTAACGAATAATCTTCTGAAACATTAAAAATAATAGCTAGAGTCCTGTACATAAAAGAATTAAAATTCCGAAATGTTCAGCTACTTCTGATGCTGACTGTACGTTTCAACAAAATAACAAAACATCAGGCCTGAAATCCCCGAAGGGTTAAGCAAAGATGAACCTAATACACCCTGATTTCGCCAGTTATGTTTGAGTCCCATGTTATAAGGAGGCGAGCCTATTTGCCATCAACCGGGCACACATTCAGGTTCCATGGCTACTGAGAAATTTCAGATGGAAAAACCCAATAACAATTTGTTCGACCCGGGAATCGAACCCAGAACCTCATGCTCAGCAGACACGGTATTTGCAACCAATAGTTCAATAAGGTAGTTCATAAAACGAAATAAATTTATACCGAATTTTTTGCCATTGACGGCTGGCGATCAAAACTTTCCAATAGAAGATTCCAATTTTAAACCCATCTTATGTTGTAACTAGCTGACCCACGCAACTTTGTCTGCGTCTCTATATATAACTTATAACTTTCCTCGATAAATCAACTATCCAACCAAAATTATTAAGTTAAATCGGAACAAACAATTTTTTTTATCTTTCCTCTCTATAATATTAGTTAAGTAAGATTATACTAAAATGAGAATTACTATATGTGAGATCATGAACGCAGTTTTACCTTAATGGTGCGTTCACCTTACTCACTCGCACTTATATTGCTTTCTCTTTCTCTCAATATGTCTGCGATGTAATGTGTGGCTCTGTATTGAATAAAGATCTATTAATAAATTAGAGAGTTTATTTGAGATACAACAAATTGGCGACGAAAGAAGAACTCACAGTGCAGTGATTTAAATAAGAGGAGAGCAAAATTAAGCAATTTAAAGCGATACATATCGAAAAAATAAAAGTGCCGGGTGTGAAGTTGGCTACAGGACGCCGAATTGCATGGCAAAATTTTCGTAGACGCCATAGTGCATTCCTTCAAGTTGAAAGTGCTACCAACTGCACGTTAAGATCCAACTTCACAGTTGTTTACATATGTCAGATAAAGAAAACATCAGTCTCGAAAAAAAGATTGCTTTATTACAGTCAGGAAAAAGAACCTACATATACCAATGTAATAAAGAACAACTACAGCAAATCATACAGGAACTGGGGTTGAAATATCCAGAACAAGCAAACATTGATGAACTTAGAAAATTATTAAGTGTTTATTACAAGAAAAAACAATTACTGAAACCAAAAACCATAAATAAAACAAAAATGTCAACAAGCGGCGAAATAAAAGCGTTCGATGGAGAAAAATGGGAAGTATTTGAACATCAGTTGGAGTGCTTCATGATTGTCAATGAAATTGATGAAGATAAGAAAGTTCCACTACTTATAACAAAACTAACCCCAAAAGTATACGAAACATTATCATACTTATGTTCGCCAGTCAAACCCATGAAAATATCTTTTGAGGAACTGTGCAATAAATTAAAGGATAAGTACGCCAAACCATTATCAACTGTCTTAGAAAGAGTAGAATTTAGAAAAAGGAACCAACTTCCGGATGAGAAGGTACAAGATTATATGCTGGAATTAAGAAAATTAGCAGGGAAATGTAAATTTAAGGACATGGAAGATCAATTGAAAGAAAAATTCATAGAAGGAGTTTTCTCCAAAACAATTAAGTTTGAATTGCTGAAAACTGAAGCAGACATATCACTTGAAAGATGCGTGGAGGTTGCTCGCACAGTGGAAGCTGCCCTGATGCACACTAACAATTCAAGTGAGCTAATGCAAACTAAAAAGTCAAATGTAGAGACGGAAACTTATTATAACCAGAAAAAGACAAAACCAGTATATAAACAAAATAAAACTAACAGAGAACAAACGTCCGTCATATGTTATTGTTGTGGAAAAAACAATCACAAAAAAACAGAGTGTAGTTTGAATAAGAAATATTGCTCAGAATGTGGACAGCAGGGGCATATTTTTAAGATGTGCTCAAAGAAAAAACGGCTTCGACAAACAAATATATTGGAAGTTGATTCAACAGAAAAAGGAAATAATGGTGATGTAGAAGAGGATATTAAGAATTTGTATAGTGAACAGGACACTTATACGGTAAATAGTGTAAGTAGAGTACCTCCTCATTATTTAACACTTAATGTTAATGGGCAAGATATATCTTTTCTACTAGATACTGGTTCAGATGTTACAGTCATCTCAATGACAGATAAAGATAAATATTTAAATTCATTTAAAATAGAAAACTGCTGTGTATTATTTAAAAATTTTGATCAGACAATAACACAACCTCTAGGTATGATACAAAATGTAACTGTTAAATATCGAGGATTTTATAAAAAGTTAAATATTTATGTTGTAAAAACCAAAGTTCCAAGGGTAATTGGAAGAGATTGGCTGAACGAATTAAAGTTATGGCCTCCTAAATTGCAGTATAATTTAGATATTGGAACTAATATGGTACAAAATATTACAGATGCACAACACCTGGTAAAGAATCAGTTCGCAGAGATATTTAGCCCGGGTTGGGGAAACTTCAAAGGTGAGGAAATAATATTGAAATTAAAACCAAACACCATACCGAAGCGCTTACCGGTACGGCGAGTACCATTTGCGTTACGTGAAAAAGTAAATAATGAAGTGCAAAGATTGATAAAAAATGGTCGACTAAGTATCGTTGAACAAAGTGAATGGGGTACACCAGTTGTTCCAATTATGAAACCAGATGGCTCAGTTCGTCTGTGTGGTGATTACAAACTAACAGTCAATCCCTTTTTAGAGCCCGATCATTTTCCACTTCCACATGTTGATGACATTTTGAACAAACTCAAACATGGCGAATATTACTGCGAACTGGATTTAAAGGAAGCATATTTACAGGCTGCTATTAGTGAAGAAAGTAAAGATTGCACTACAATAGTGACAGAGGTTGGTACTTTTAAGTATAATTACCTTCCCTATGGAGTTAGCACAGGACCTGGTTCTTTTCAGAGATTAATGACTAAAAAGCTGGATAAGATTCCCAACACTATTGTATTTATAGATAATATCTATATAAAAGGAAATAACTTAAATGAAACTCTTGATACTTTAGTTAAGGTTTTAAGTAGACTTCAAGAAAGTGAATTTAAGTTAAAATTAGCGAAATGTAAGCTATTTACTACTAGTTTAGACGTATTTGGTTTTCGTGTAAACAAAAATGGTATCAGTGTTATAAAATCAAATATTGATCCGTTATTAAAAGCTAAAGCACCAACTAATTTGACATTACTGAAATCATTTTTGGGTAAAATAAACTATTATTCACGGTTTTTAGAAAATATGGCAACAGTTTTAACACCTTTATATGATTGTACAAAGAAAGATAGATTTAAATGGTCACCAGAATGTGAAAAAGCTTTTCAAATAATAAAAGAAAAATTGGCATCTGCTAAAAATTTAAGACATTATGACCAACATCTACCACTGATTTTGACATGTGATGCATCAGAAACTGGTCTGGGAGCAGTTTTATCTAATAGAGATAAAAACGGTATTGTTAAACCAATCTGTCATGCTAGCAAAAAACTGAGTGAAGTGGAACAGAAATATTCCACCATTGATAAAGAGGCAATGGCAATAATTTTTGGAATAACAAAATTTTATAATTACATCTATGGGCGATTTTTTGAATTAGAGACAGATAATGCAGCGTTGGTACGAATTTTTGGACCAAATAAAAGTATACCAAAAATGGCTGCAAAAAGATTACAACATTATGCAATATTTTTGTCAGCATTTAATTATAAAGTTAGGCATATTAAAACTACTTCAAATCCAGCAGATTATTTGTCAAGAACAGTGGAAGATGGCACAAAAAATAATAAGGAATCTCCATTTCAACCAAACAATACTAAAACAGAGTATAGCTTTGACTGTTACATTAATGACTCAAAACTAGAAACAATAAATTGGAGAAATATAAAAAATGAATCGAAAACAGACTTAATATTATCAAAAGTCATAAGGTACATTGCAGATGGCTGGCCAGATAAAAAGAATATATCAAAAGAAATATTACCATACTATAACCGTAAAAATGAAATAACAGTAGACAGGGGTTGCATATTTTGGGGGTATCGCATAGTAATTCCACTAGTAATTAGAGAAGCTGTTTTGTCTGAATTGCACAAAAGTCATTTTGGAATAGTTCGTATGAAAGAAATAGCACGTTCATACATCTGGTGGCCCAATCTAGACTCGGACATTGATAATGTAACAAAAAGGTGTACAGTGTGTTTACAAAATAGTAAAACTCCTGCTAAAATTCAGAAACCATGGCCAATACCACCGTCTTCTTGGTATAGAATTCATGCAGATTTCCTTGGACCATTTTACAATAAGATGTATTTAGTAGTTGTTGATAGTTACTCAAAATGGCCAGAAGCGTTTGAAATGTCAAATATTACCAGTACTCGTACTATTGAAGTTTTTAAAAATTTATTCACTCGGTTTGGTTACCCAGCACATTTAGTGACTGATAATGGTCGAACGTTTATAAGTTCAGATTTTGAGGATTTCTGTAAGACATATCAAATTAAACACACATTCACTCCACCTTATCACCCTGCAACTAATGGTGCGGCAGAGAGGTTTGTGGAAACTTTTAAATCAGCTGTAACTAAAATAAAAGAAAGTGGCTGCAGCTTGATCGCAGCCATCAACTTGTTTCTGTTCGATTATAGAAGTACACCACAGCGTACTACCGGGGTGTCTCCAGCTCGGCTCATGCTAGGGAGAGAAATCAGGAACAGATTCAGTTTATTACGCCCACCTCCATTGTCTGACACTGTTCAGGAAGTAGTAGACAAAAGAGATCAAGGAAAAAGGGATATTAAATGGGAAATAGGTCAAAAGGTTATGGTTAGAGACTATAGAAAAGGCAGAAGGCCATGGGTTTTAGGAATAATTTTAGAAGACTCAATACCAGGGGTTACCTATATAGTCGATGTAGAAGGTCAAAGATGGAAACGTCATGTTAACCAAATTGTAACTTGCTCAGAGTCAGTAGATACATGTTAAGTAATTGTAGTAAGTAAGTAAGTTAATGTAGTTGTTTAATTTAAATTAGAATTACAGTTTTTGTTATTTTCTAACCAATATTGTTAAAAATAAGTGCGGGAGAGTGTGAGATCATGAACGCAGTTTTACCTTAATGGTGCGTTCACCTTACTCACTCGCACTTATATTGCTTTCTCTTTCTCTCAATATGTCTGCGATGTAATGTGTGGCTCTGTATTGAATAAAGATCTATTAATAAATTAGAGAGTTTATTTGAGATACAACACTATAAATATCTCTTACTGTTAAATATACGATGTCGATAACACCCTGTACTTGTAAACATTATTTTGTTTGAATTTGAATTTCCCGGAGGCCAGCCAGAATCCCCCGTACCTACATTGCAACGCAACCCGCGTAATTATTTTTCCGCGAGGGTCTTTTAACATTGCGATATCTTCTAAGATATTTGTTTAAACTATAGAGAGTAAAGAGCACAAATATTCTATATTAAATTTCCGTTCTAAAGAACACATTTATTAAGATATAGATTAATACCATATGGGTTAAATAAGCTTCGCAAAAAATAATTCTTTTTAACCTAACATTTTAATAGTAAAAAATGGTTACAGTGAGTCAATCTTAAAAGATAGACAGATGCTGTCGCGAACTTTTTTTTAGAACTTTTAAAGACGAATAATTACTTCATACATGATATTCTCGTAACTTAAACCGTTTTCGCAGCGCACGCAACGGAAGTTCTCAGAAAGGAATGTTCTTTTCCCGTTTTTGCAACATTTCTCATTTATGCTCCGCTCCTATTGGTAGTAGCGTGATGTTATATAGCCTATAACCTTCCTCGATAAATGAACTATCCAACACAAAAAGAATTTTTCAAATCCAACCAGTAGTTCCAGAGTTTATCGCGTTCAAACAAACAAACAAACAAACAAACAAACTCTTCAGCTTTATAATATTAGTATAGATAGAGGAAGTGCTAGTAAGAAACTCAGGTGATAAATCAGGCCGTCACCCCATAGGACCCTAGTGTATTATTTTTAACGGACCCAGGAAGGGTCGGCCCGATGACACCGCGGTTTACATTCAAGTTAAAATGTTGACACGCATTGTGTAATCACGGCTTTATGTTCGCCTTCATCAGGTTTTCATTCCGGGTTAATAAAGTGATGGTGATTTATCTTGCATTTTTTAGGGTTCCTTATTTTTATATTATTATAGAGAGCAGCGATGGTGGCGGCGGCCACCACTTACGAACAGTAAGTAGTAAGTCTACGGTTCGAACCCCAGCAGGCGCATTACTTTGTGTAATTTATTTCATTACCGCTGCTCTCAAAAAAGAGTAGAAAAAATCATAAGGAAATCGGCATGCCCTAGAACCAAAAAGTCGGCGAGATGTGACACCTACCAGCACGCACCGGGCCCGCGTGTAGGCTTAAGTATAGCCCACTCTCTCTGAGAGTGAGGAGGCTCGTGTCCCAACAGTTGGAATATAACTTACGCTACGCATTTTTATTTGGAGAATTGAAAAGCCCAAGACTGGTTGTCTATCATCATTCTCAACATCTTGTATGCTCCTTCTTACGGAGGGAAGACCCTTGAGATATCCCTCATTGAGAATCTTATAGACTGATTATGATTTTGATTCCTCGACATATCTCCCATCGACCATGGCTTGAACCAGGGCCGGACGCGGGAGATCGCCGTCGCTAATCGCCGCTACGAGAACACGGCGGGGCTCTGCCCAAGCAGAATAGACCTCCAAGATGTGCTCCATCGTATCCTCCGGCCGATCCTTGCAGTGGAATGTCAATAATCGAATGTTGTGTCATCGACACATTAGATTACTAACATATATCTAATATATAAAATTCTCGTGTCACAGTTTTCGTTGCCATACTCCTCCGAAACGGCTTGACCGATTTTGATGAATTTTTTTGTGCTTATCCGGTATCTATGAGAATCGGCCAAGATCTATTTTTCATTTTTTTTTTTTCTAGGAAATTATTTATATGGCAAAACAACGTTTGCCGGGTCAGCTAGTAATATATAGATCTTTGTCTTTTACCTGTGTGATGATTATGGTCTGAAACAAAGTTCTTATTATTATTATTTAAATACACACCCATAATCATGTTTTTTTGTTAAATGGATAAGCAGATCGTACAAAACACCATGCGTGTTTATTTGAGTTACAATACTAAAACATAAAATACCTACACGTAAACATATTTTCAACACACTTGCTCATAAAGTGGCTATAATTTCACCGCAATTAGGCACATAATGACACCTATAATCAAACTGTGAATTTTTCATTGCTATTATTCACTAGTGAGTTATAGGTTTTTTTTTTTAAATTTTATTGGTTGAGTTGCTATGTTCTTAAAAAAGTTTCGATACAAAAAAGATCGTGTTCAATAGTAAAAATAAATTAATGTACCTAGCGCTTCCCCATTTCATGCAACTTTGAATTTAAATAGATAATTTCAACTAATACGTTTTTATTAAATGAATCTTTCACTCAAATAATATAACTTTTGTTTTCTCTGTAATAAAGAAAAAAAAAACCCCATTTTGTCCGTGGCTAAAACTCTATCCGCGAAAAGTCAAAAATAAAGAAACCACATTCTTTTAGTCTATGGCCGATCGTCATTGTTACAGTAGTGGCGCCACTGGTCAAGAAAAAATGCATCGCTACGTCAAACTTAGTACATTTATTTTAGTTCCGTGTTTTCCCGCCTGCATAGATAACTTGGTAGGACTGTAGATGCGCGCGCATTAATTTTTCCCACTATTGTAAAAAAAAAACAGAACTTGTTTTAACTGTTGAAGTTGGTAGAACTGTAGATGCGCTCGCATAAATTTTTCCCGCTATTGTGAAAAAAAAACAGAACTTGTTTTAACTATTGAAGATGACTTTTTAGTATTATTTTCTTCACAAGTGTGTTGAAAAACGTCGTATGATACACGTGTGTATTGATGATTACCGTCCTCGGCTTTCTTAAGACCCTCACCTGACGGCTCGGGTCTCAATGGCGCCTCTGCGATAATCACCAACGTTACACACTTGTACCATAATGTACTATAAAAACAAATTATTTGAAACAATAATACATGTAAGTTCTATTACCTATATTGTATTCTCGTAATGGGTGTGCCAAATCATCCGGTTTACTACGAAATATAAATGGATCAGATGTATCGAGGAAATGAATAATTAATACGAATAGTTGAGTCTAATGGATTTCCTATGAAAATTGACATTTATTGATCTCATTTCGGTCAAACTATATAATAATTATGTTGTTTAATTGGAAACCGTACTATATCATTTATTTGTAAACAAACTCTATACATTTTAAAATATTTCTTTTAGCAGCGGTGGCCTAGTGGTGGCGGCCCCGACTTACGAACAGTAGGTCGTGGGTTCGAACCTCGGCAGGCGCATTACTTTGTGTAATTTATTTCATCACCGTTGCTCTCAAAACGGTGAAGGAAAACATCGTGAGGAAACCGGCATATCTTAGAACCAAGAAATTAGAAGACATGTGACATCTACCAATCCGCACTGGGCCCGCGTGGTAGATTATAGCCCATCCCCTCAAAGAGAGGAGGCCTGAGTCCCTGCAGTGGGAACATTATTAGGCTGATGATAATGATATAGACAATAAAAAAAAAACATTTAAAAATACTTTAAAAAAAGTATTTATTATTATCGTGTGGTTAGTGCCTAACCTGCTGTCAGAGTTGTTAGGCCACCCAAGGGCCTCTGACTTGGCTTACATGCCGTCGAAAAATATCTCTAAGAAATGCTGGTTTCCTCACGATGTTCCTCAAAAAACAAACGGACCATCCCTCGTTTTTTTGTGTCATCAAATTATTTATATCCATGGTCAGGGGTTAAATCTGATTCGTGACTGTAACAAATATAACTTAACGGAGTGATTTTGTAACTAAACCCATACAGCGAGACACTGACCTGTACATTGCAAAATACCTACAAAAATACATTTCACGGGCTACCCTGGCGCTTTTTCCTTAAACTGAAAATATGGTTCGAAGCACAAGCCATATTATTTTTTGAACCAGAAAAAAAAGGTAAAAGGGGATTCCATTTTCAAACGATTAACCGGTTCAAAGGTTAATAAAGGAGACAGATAATAAAATGCTTTCACAAATAATGAGGTATGCTTAAGGTGGATGCTTCAGGGTAGCCCGGGAAATTCGAATTTTCTTAGGTTTTTTTGCAATTTACAGGTCAGTGTCAGGTTGTATGTTGATTATACTATGATTCGCGCACGTAATGAGTATGTATTTAATAAAGAGATATAATCATTAAAATCACGAATACAATCCTCATGAGTTGATTTAATTCCATTGAGTGACTATTTGATGAAAAAGGCATTCAAGGAAATTATATGAACTGAGAGGGTTGTATTGGTGATTTTAATCATTATTATTCAGTAAAGTCACATTTGTAACGGTCGCGAATCCTATTTCATTTAAACATACAACCAGACACTGACCATGCAGCAAATTGCAATAAACAAAAAAAAATAACGAATTGCGCGGGCTACGTTGAAGGATTCACCCTATAGCCACTATAGCTGAGTCGTATTTGCACAAAGGGTGGAAGCACACATTGTGAGCCCACTATAATATAGGTATCTCTAAGATAGTAATGGAGAGGAACCGAGTATATTAACGTAGATAATGTCTGAAGGATTTCAGGTATTTTCTCTAGGCAAACTCAGGTTCGTGAAAATCTTGAAATTATACTAGGTAGTTTTAGACTATATTGACGAAGTTTTGCTAGTCATGCCTTATTTTGGTACCTAACAAGCATTTATTTTGCTTCTACTATGACATCAATATTGTAAAATGTTGTAAGGACTAAGGACGTACAGAATATTGTCATCCCTTTCATATGTTAGCTCAGCTCAATATGTTTACAAAACTTCCAGTGATCGGTTGCCAAACAATCACGCACTGCTGCTTGCTTTTGACATAACGGAATGCGCGGGATAAGAAAGATTTTCTATCTTAAGTACTGAAATTTTAGAATAGTTTTGTAAAAGAAACAAATAAAAAAACTTAAGCATCAGAAATATAAATAATTGTGTTTCATATTGACTCCCTCATTTAGTAAAACTACAGATTTTAATATCTAAGAAATTCTATTCTATAAGACGTAGGTTACGTGTCAACTCCATGCTGTTCCCGACAGGGTCCATAATTACGACTGATGTAGCGGTTTCCCTACTAACTGTGTATTATATATTATGGTACGCAATAAAGAATTAAGACTTGAGAACTCACCTATTTCAAAAGCTCCAAGTTCCAGCAAATCAGCGGCAGGATGTCACAAACAAACTTCCTCTCTTCAGATTAGGCCACATTCAGCCTCCTAAACAATGCAGTTCGAAGTTCATTGTGGACAGTTCCTTTCGTCGGTTCCCCTCGTCACCGCAAACTTTAGTACCCCTTCAAGGTTTGGTTATAACTCCACTGTACGTGCCAGTACCCCCAAAGTTTGTACGTAACAAGCCCTGGATATTTGTGAACTGATTTGTGTGTGCGCTTGTACCTTGTACGTACAGTTGACGAAGAAAATAAGTACCTATGCAGCTAAATTATCGAAAGCTTTTAGGTATCTATCTACATTAATTAGGCTTGTGATAATTAGTTCGTCTTTGAACGACATTGTTTTTCTTACCTCCAGTTTTAGTGTCATTCAATGCTGCAAATCAGACCTTCGCTTAAATCACTTAAGCCAATGAATGTGGCAACAAACGATATTAATTACGCTTTATATAGCTTCAAAATTATGAATAAACGTAACAATAGAAAACCTACCTGTTTACCTACTTCTTCCTCTTTTCTCATGTACGTTCCTGTCTGGTAAAAGCCTATTTATCTGAACTAGTGTCGTTTGCATGCCGTGAATGGAACAATGGATCGTTTGAGAAAGATCTCACGCGGTGACTGGAGTCAGGATCATATTACCAGCAATTCATGTGAGGTCCTCACGTTTGTGATGTTTGTGATGTTTGTAACTTGTGCGAGTTATTGCTCATTTGGTTTATTTCGCAGATGGTATAGCTACGTGAAAATCTTGTAGAGTTGGGAGCTTTTCTATATTCTCTAATTTGAAAGGTGCGTTCCGCACAAGTTTGGCAAGAACAAATTACATGTACTGGCTTTGGACTCTGACTGATACTTTATTATTAATGATTTCAATTTGTCCGTACTGTTTTGATAGAACTCTTACAGAAGTAATATGTGGCATGACACGTAATAACAACAAATTACAATAATAACAATAAACTTGGTATTGTGTGTTTACTCTTCCATTCCTTTCCAACTCTATCGGTGTTTTGCCTTGTCTGCCTAATCGGTCAGGAACTAGTCCAAATCGTCACACCAGCGTTTCTTGGATCTGCCTCGGAGGTGACGACCGCTTTTAGGCACCCACTGTGTGCCGGTTTTGGCCCATCTGTCGGATTCCGGTTCCAGGTTCCAATCCCGTTTAACCTCGCAAACTTGTCGCTAACAGTTAAGCGATGCCTGTCTTTCTGCGAGATGATCGGTGACTTTAAACTTTGAAAATGAATTCTTATTTATTTATTTATTTAAACTTCATGCACAAACGTGGTACATAGGCGAACTTAATCTCTACATCTGAAATTTAGATACAAGGTTAAATGAAAATAATTGCATCAAAGTCATTTGCGAGAGTTTTAAAGTGAAACGGGGCAGACGGACAGTTGCGGAAGTAATTCCGTAAGTGTTCCGATTCAATATTATTACGAACCACTTAGAATAAGTGGGACATAGCCATCACGTTTGTTAATGGGGGAAAATGTATAAACATCTAAAATATCTTGAAGACACTTCGTTTTTTTTTTGATTCTTGAAATCGACTTTGCAACGTGAAAAATATTTGAGTTTTTTACCTATTCAATAATATGAAAATAGTCATTAACTAAAGCTTTTTTTCAACATTATAATTGCAAATGACCTAGATATTATCTAGTCATTTGCAAATTTTATTAAAAGGCAGGTAAAACAATCATAGATAAGTAGCAACTAGCAGTGTCTCTAATGTTTAATAATGAGCATAGTTTCCTCCAAACATCTTACCGCACAGCATCTTAATACTCCAAGACGAGAAATTCCTATACAAGGAATCTCATTTAATTAGAACGTTGCATCTCCAAAACTAAGCAGCATTAGCAGTAACAGTCGTGAAATTTACTGGATTTCAAACAAAATTACAGTGAATTAGCTTGTAAATAGGGCAAGCATACCAGATTTTGATCCAGACACCGTGGAAATAGGGTAAACAGGTCCAGATTTGACACGTGACATAACAATAACAGCACGCGGGTTAATGTTCAAGGTACAAGGTCAACTCTACAACAACAACAACAACTCAACAACACACAACTCAACAACAACAACAACAACTCTTACTGAAGTCAATCCATGGTTGGGTGACCATTCGTTACATACCGAGATACCTCTTGGAAAGTTCATTAAGCCGTTGGTCCCTGCTGTCTGTGTTTCTAGGCCTTTAAATTGACAGTCGTTTGGGTAAGGCTGAAAGCCCAGTTACTGGGTCTTAGAGGTCAGAGAGGTCGATACAGTCATGTAAAAATATCTAAGATTTAACACGTCGCCAGACATTTAGACACAAGAGTATTCTTTAGGAAAATAAAATCAATGAAGACAAGAAAAAAAAAGTTTTTTTTTTTTTTCATAAAAAACCTTGAATTCGGATTTTTAATAGTTGTTCTTAAGGAAAAAAAAAATTATTTTTTATTTTAAAACATTGCCCCACATTAGGAATTTCACAAACATTGAAAGTCACATAAACAAATACCCAGACCCGAAACAACTATCTGTAGGTCATACAATCCCCTACTATGGACTATGAAATTTGCAGTGCTATCCGGAATTTGAATTTTGTAGCTGCCATGTTATGCATGAAAAAAAAACAAGAAAAAAAAGTAGGTAATAACATACGTGTAGAGTAACACTAACAGTTGTTGTAAACTTGTAAGTGTTCAAATTGCACGTTTCTCTACAATAATTAAATACGTTCGCTTTCTTTCTTTCTTTGTAAATGCTTTTTGCCGTTGGTTCAGACTGTAGCGGTCACGTAGCGGTACTATTAAAAGAACTACAGCGCCATCTATGTTTAACGAACGATGAACTAATTTCAAAATCGTAATTGCGCAGTTTATATACACGTGATATATATACGTGATTTATGACTTTACGGTAAAATCCTACCAAAAATAACACCTGACAGGTCTGAGGATGAGGACCCTCCCTTTTTTATGGGGGATGAAGAACTTTTCAACCTGTTCTTTATGCCCCCAAAAAAAACTTAAGTGAGAATTTTGGCCTGTCTAATTTGATTAATCGTAACTAAGTGAAAGTACCTAAATTGCAGACTTTGACGATGATTCAAATTCCCTAATGGATATCCACTTTGTGACTGAATCTAACCTTAATAAGACACTTGATAACTTAGTTTATTACAAAACTTTAGAACGTCTAGGTATTAGGTAAACCTTACTTAAGTTTTAATTTAATAGCTTGCATTAGTCTGGGCCCAAGTTCGAGGTTTCAATAATTAATTGTATAGAGTCTATACAAGGTCTATACTATAGAAGTATAGAGTATACATCACCTTTCATCCAGTCCCTCCGGATAATTTTTGCGTCGCTATTTTACCATCGGTGGCCAAATTAATAGGGACAGTAATACGATTTTTGAATTTTCGAGTTTAAGTTGATTTGTGTAATAAATAATTGGATGTAGGTCTCATATATATTTTTTATTAGTATCTATGTTCTATTGGGATCACAAAAAATCCAAAATGTATACAAAACTGTTTATTATTAATCAGGTAAAAAAAAAATATTTGGTGAAGCTCTTATTTCAGCAAAGGGTGATTTACCACCCTTTGCTGAAATAAGAGCTTCTATGTGTCGGGGCATGCTCTAAATAGAATGTTTTGCATTTTCCTTTAGTTTGGCATTATGATGCCATTCTCTGGTGAGGGTTTCCATAAGTTGCCTTTCGGTGGTAGACACTTCTTTGGCAATGGCCCATTTGGTGAGTTCCCAAATTTTTTCAATGGGATTCATGTCAGTTGAATTCTCTGGCCAAGGCAAAACAGTGTTATTCTTTCAGCCAAAAATGCAGTAACGCTTCTGGCTTTGTGGCAGCGTACTGAGTCATGCATAAAAATGTATTCGACATCCTCGGGGAATCATTCATTGACCTGCGTCAATACCTGGGTTTCTAATACTCGCTTGTATTGGTCTTGTTTCATCGTTCCTCTTACGGTGTATAGGCGCCCCATGCATTTGGCTGAGATAACAGACCAAACCGTATCACTAACCGGATGTTTAACCCTCTCTACGATGCAATCGGTGTGTAATCGTTGACCAGGGCGTCGTCATACAAAAGAACTTTTGTCGACCAAAATTTGAAAAGTTGATTCGTCAGAATTTCAGAAAGGCACACCTGTAAATTAACAGAATGAATAGTAGAAAATAGTAGAAAAGTTATTGACTAATTGCATTATTAAAACAAGTTATTTTTCTTCGACTCCAACCTGCGACAGTCATATTTCGATGTAATCTGGCCCATTGGAGTCGTTTCGTTTTCATACTGTCGGTTAGGCGTGGTTTTTTTGAAGGCCGCCGTCCCATCAAGTTCTATTCGACCAACCACCTACGCATTGTTCTTTCCGAAATCTTTACACCCTCGTCGTTCATCATCGTGGTCAAATGAGCAACACTCTTTTTATGAGTTTCGAGGCAGATGCTCCTAACTCTTCGATCAGTACGAAGTGTGGTGATCCTTTTTCTGCCACATTTGCCAACCCGAATTGCCTCAAGAGGCTTTTTATTGTCAATTTTAATTGTTATTCAGTTTACGAAAGAGTTTGAAACCTCAGCCATAGCAGCTATGACTCTCTGGGAATGAGTGGAGTGCAGTAACAATGTTAGTATCTCTCTACATTTTCTTGGAGAGGTGTCCAAAGCCTTGTCTATCCTAAAAAAAGAAAATTTGAGGATATTGCGTCTAACTATTAATAAAATGTAAATTCATAGACAAAACATAGCAAAACTATTTTACTACGGGGCATTACTTACCTTTTGATTATTTTAAACAAAAAAAGTAGGTTAAAACAAATGAAAAAACAGTTTCAGAAAATTCAAAAATTTATACTGCGAACCGCGCTTTTTAACAGACAATGACCGAATTAGAAGAAACGTCCCAAAATCGACAAATGAGGGGTCTAGAATCAAAAGCGCCTCTGTCCAGTTTTTTGTTTTTTTCATAATACGCCTAATACCTGTAGCAACTACTAGAGTAACGTTATATCTAACAACTAGATTTCATTTGATCATAAATAGTCTAATGTTTTAATAAATACACATTACTTAAAAGCATATCAAACGTTTTTTTTATATAATATTTTGAAATCTGGATAGAGTAGGTTTTGCATTTAAACGTTGGATAGAGGCGGTTTTGCATTGTATTACTAAGGATAGAGGCGGTTTTGCATTGTATTATTAAGGATAGAGGCAGTTTTGGTTTTAATGCGACCTGGCCTTGTGGACGAAACTGTCAGCTTCTCCTACAAGCATAGTTACCAGAGAAACTTAACTTGCACGCTTTTGCACGTTGCGTTTCAACTGTTTTTCATTGCGAATCCGTTTCCTTCCTGTATTATGCTGCACTGGGGCAATATTGACTTCCATTTTGTGTTCTTTTACTATTAAAATTTTAATAAAACAACGGGACACAATTCCTAGAAACCACACACGGACGCCATACTGTTGTTTAGATAGCCTGGCTCTGTGATTGGTCGAGACGGGATAGAGGCGCTTTTGGTCTGAACTAAAACAATAGAAGCGGTTTTGCACCTAACCGAGTATTTGAAATTGTATTTAATATGGGATAGAGGCTTTTTTGCACGTATTTATCTTTGTGAGGTCATAGATAAACATGCAATGTGTTGCCAATAATCAAAAACCATGTTGGGTAAAAAACTGGATAGAGGCGCTTTTGATTCTAGACCCCTCAAATGATGCACGGATTCACTGTGTTGCCACTTGGCAAAAACAATAATAGTAGCAGTAGCTAAATCAGACAAAATAACCCTTTAAATTCAACATATTTTTTCAAATATACATAATAAACTATAAACTCCATAAAATCAAGCACTGTCCCTAATAATTTGGTCACCTACTGTATATACAACGTGTACCTATTACACGACTGCCCCAAAAAAAGAGTGTTATGTTTTTAGCGTTCATGTATGTATGTATGTTTGTCTGTGAGTTTCTTTATTCCACCGTATCTTCTAAACGCCTTAACCGATTTTGATGTATGTGGTATCTTTAGATTCTTTGCGTTATCCCGGGTGACATAGGCTAGTTAAAATTTCAAAAATATGATAGGGTGACCATGGTTTAGGGATAAAAACAACTTTAATTTTTTTTTACTGAATTTTCAATGAAAACTATAATCATCGTCTAGAACTTGTTTAGTAGATTACAAAAATATACCACAGTAGTAATCAATATCTATTGTTTACTAGTAATACTACTCAACAAATGATATGGTGACATTTTAAACCCGGTAATCGATACGAACAAGCTACATATCAGTAGATTCCTTATAATTAAAGGAATAAAACTGGCTAGGTTACAACTCCCAAATCCATGCATTACGGCAGCTAAACGGTTTTAAAGTTTGTATGAAAAGTCAATATGCGTGAATCTATGTACTTGAAACTAAGCGAGAATATTAATTTCAGGAGGTAATAATATTTGCCATTATAAGATTTTCAAAAGCCCCCATATAAGGGTTGAAAGAAAAGTTCAGGGTTTAGGTTTGTATGGAAAATGTTTACTGCGAAGTCGAATCAACCTGAAACTCGTTACTTACACAAATAAAGCGTTACGTGTGTAATAAAACAATTGATTAAAAAAGTGGCCACGTGCCAGTTTTACCCGCGCACCGTGGGTAAAATATACTTGAATGTTTTTAAATGTTAACAATTAGTTCACAGTTCTTATAATAGCGCATGTACCTATAATATTCAATTTTATGTAAATTGAATAGGTAAATGAAATGAAAAACATGCTTGTAGGTTGAATACCTACGCAAATAATTAATTCAGATCATTTTACTAAAGACTGACGTACTGTTTTCGAAATAACCCCCAATATTCGTAAGACAAAATAGTCCACTTTTTAATATGTACCACAAATTCAGTAACTTATATGAACAAACTACAACTACGACTACTACCAAATATTATATTTATAAGGCAAGGAATAATTCTGACTACATTTCACCCCCCCCCCCCAATCTATAAAACAATCTATTAAAATTTCGCGCTCGCTTCGCTCGCGCATCTGTTCTTCTGTGAGGTAAGGAATAATTCTGCCTATATTTCACCTCCCCCCCCCCTAATCTATAAAACACTCCATTTAAATTTCGCGCTCGCTTCGCTCGCGCATCTGTTTATTCTGTAAGGCAGTGAAGAATACGGGCTAAATTTCACCCCCTCCCCAATCATGTATATAAACAATCTATTCAAATTTCGCGCTTCGCTCCGCTCGCGCATCTGTTCATTCTGTAAGGCAAGAAATAATTCTGCCTATATTTCACCTCCCCCTCCCTAATCTATAAAACAATCCATTACAATTTCGCACTCGCTTCGCTCGCGCATCTGTTCATTCTGTAAGGCAAGGAATAATTCTGGCATTATTTCACCTCCCCCCCCCCCCTTAATCTATAAAACAATCCATTTAAATTTCGCGCTCGCTTCGCTCGCGCATCTGTTCATTCTGCAAGGCAGTGAAAAATTCCGGCTATATTTCACCCCCCCCCCCCCCCAATCATGTATAAAAACAATCCACTACAATTTCGCGCTCGCTTCGCTCGCGCACCCGTCCTGTTCGTTCTCCGTTCTATCTCGCTTGAAACGCTCATCTACTTTTATTCTCAAATCTATTTTAAATAGTTCATCCAGGGAAAATTGTCCACCCTTTATCCCTTTGGTTAAGTCTCGTTAGTACGGTGGTAGCACTTAATAAAAACAGTTTGATAATAACTTCGTCTTACAAAAGATGTTCCTAATTATAATAGCCCTCGGTTCGAAGAAGTTAAAATCAAGAGGCGCAAGTGACCACTCATTTTGACCCGTGACAATGCACAAGCTGCAAACAGTAACATTGAACAGAAGCATAGTAAATCTAACGCATGACACAGTTAGGAGGTTTCCCAATATACGTTTTAGATCTGCGTTGCTAACCACATGATAAACAGTCCCTCCAAAATCGAAATTACCTTTTATCTCAAAGTTAATGAATATAAATAATAATCGATTTAGTTTCGCATTATCTATTAGTGCGACATTGCTTTCCTGAAAAATAAAGCAAGTATATCGTGGCATTCATTTTGGTTACAGGTCAAAATACCGCTATTATCACTAAAAGGTATGAAATAAAAACGAATAATTAAAAAATTAAAAAACACGCCTGCCGTGTCAAAAAGTAAACTAAAAATTTAAAAACAAGTCAAAAGATTTCAGTGATGAATGAGAGCAAGATCCCGTGATTATATTCAAAAATAGAAAAATGAAAACTAAAATTTTTATTGCAGTCGGGGGACCTGTAAAGAAATGAGCCACCGACCTGTCCCCTGACTGCAATAAAAAATTTAGTTTTCATTTTTCTATTTTTGAATATAATCACGGGATCTTGCTCTCATTCATCACTGAAATCTTTTGACTTGTTTTTAAATTTTTAGTTTACTTTTTGACACGGCAGGCGTGTTTTTTAATTTTTTAATTATTCGTTTTTATTTTACTATAGTAACTCCAAGTCACTATGTTTGTATATGAACATTATTGTCGCGATGCTATAAAATGTATACGACGGACAACTTACTCTGACAAATCTTCATGTAACGTAATGTTTATTTAAACGTAGTATCTTGGGGTCGGCTTCCAGTCTAACCAAATACTGCTAAAATACTGGTACTCAACCAGCATTTTACATGAGTCACTGCTGCTGTCTGATCTCCAAAACCCAGTAACTGGGTAATAATTATGATACTCCTTAGTAAAACTGGATGTCAGAGTTTCGGCTCCTGACTACCTACTCATGACAACTCTCAAAGACACAAAAATGACAACTGAGACGAATGATTTAACGTGCTCATCGGAGGAGACTCGGTACGTAATGATGGTCTACCCACCATCCTCGGACCAAACTCATTAAGATATCTACTGTGCAAGTCTGCCTTAGGCTTTATGTTTTGAAGCCTCCTTTTTATATATTTTGTCTATTTTTTGATACTTATATTGTTTATGGATTTCTGATTGACTTATTACAGTTTTGTTCTCACTACCAAGAACCAGCGATTTTTATTTCGGTAGTTAATATTGGTCCTTCTACGGAAAATGGAAACACGTTCAGCAAGTTCTAAACGCGCAAAAGCGGCCGCGCAGTGTGCAGGAGACGGCACCCAAGTTGCGGCGAGGGAGACTGCCCCGACCACGCCACAGAGCGCGGACGTGCCCCCTCAAGCCGCGGCTCCGGCGCCTTCCCGCCCGGCCAGCACCGCTACCTCACGCTCATCCGCCACCATCGTGGCGCGTCAGCTGGCGGCACAGGCGCAACACGCGCGCCACTTGGCTGATTTGCAAAAAACTGCAGAGCAAAAAGCTCTGGAGCGAGAACGTCAGGTCGCTGAGCTTCAATTACAAGCTGAGCTCGCCGCAATAGAGGCGGACGCCAGCCAGCGCGGCAGCCACGGCATGCGTAGCTGTGCTAGTGTTCAAGATTGGGTAAAAAATGTAGTGCCTAATCCCGATGAGCGAGATTTTTTAAGTGCCAACCCACATTTCAGGTACGGCGATACAGCCCAGTGTGAGGCACCGGGCATGGGAGCGTCCCACAGCAAAGACGCTGTCGCGACCACACACGCTTTCAACCAAGATCGTAATGAAGATGGAGGAGTGACTCGCTTAATCAACTCGCTCGGAATATTAATAAACAAAGTTAACAAGCAAACTCCTACGAAGACTGACTTGCCTACATTCGACGGCAAGTCCTATTTAGATTGGCTAGCTTTAAAACGTGCGTACGAAAATACGGCTCAAAATGTTTCGGCTACCGATAATTTAGCGAGGCTTTCGCATGCGCTGCGCGGAGCGGCGCGCGATGTAGTGGCAGGCCTGCTGGCGGCGGCGCGCGCCCCCGGTGTGGTGCTCGCTGCGCTCGACGCGCGCTACGGCCGCCCCGAACTCGTCGTGATGCATGAAGTATCTGTCATACGTGCGCTGCCTAAGGTAAGCTACGATAGCAAAGATGTCCTTATTTTTGCCAGCCGAGTACAAAACTGTGTGGAAGTAATCCGCCTGTTAAATCAGCCGGACTACTTACGCTCGCCCGAGCTGTTTCAGGCACTGTGGAGCAAGCTGCCACCGCTATTACGACCACGGTGGTTGGATTACGCTCATTTGTGCGATGGCAGCTTGTCTAAAATCGAAATGTTTGCCAACTTCCTCTCTCGTGAAGCTGACTTGCAGTGTAGGTTCGGCGGCGCCATTGACTGCTCGTTGCCTACTGTAGCACGTCCTAACACAGATAACAGAGGCTTCAGGGATAGGGTGAACGTTTTAGCTGAAACTGATCATCAAAATTGCAGGATTTCAACTGAAAAAATATCAACGACAAATAATATTTGTCCATTGTGTCAACAAAAACATGAATTGAAGTTTTGTGATAGGTTTGTCAAAATGACAATAAATGATCGTTGGCAATTTATTAAGAAAAATAAAATATGTCATAGATGTTTAAAGAAAGGTTGGCACAAAAATAAAACTTCTTGTATTAAAAGAGTTTGTTCAGTAGAAGGTTGTGACATGCGTCACCATGCTTTATTACACGGGTCGAACTTTGAGCGTGCAGTCACCGCGCATGTCGACGTGGAATACGACGCTGAGCCATCGACATCCAGCGCGGCCGCACCCCCGACGTGCAGCGCGCCGATGCAATGTAGCGCGCCCGCAGCCTGTGACGAGACCGGCGCGCCATCGTCTGACGATTCGGATCACGATGTCTTGGCTCACACATCCTCCTTATCAGCCGCGGAACCTGCGTTTCGGCCGTTGTTGAAAATAGTTGGCGTGACCGTTACGGGACCTTCTGGTAGCGTTGATACGTACGCTTTGCTGGACGACGGTTCCACAGGCACTTTTATAGATTCTAAGCTGGCGGCTCAAATTGGTTGCATGGGCCAAGAAAAACTCATTCATTTAGACTGTGTCGGTGGTCTAGGTATGGATGTTAAAATTCAGTACGTCAATTTCAGAATAAAAGGCCGTCATTCGAATGAAATTCATTCCGTTAAGCGAGCCAGGTCGATGAGCGGCTTGGGCGCTGCGCGACAGTCAGCGCATCTTGAGAGCGTGCGTAAGTATCCGTACCTGGCAGACATTTCTAATGAATTTTGCTACGAAGACGTTAAGCCCATGTTGATTATAGGCATCGACAACTGGCACTTATCTTTCGCTAAAGCTACGCGCAAAGGAACCAAGACACAACCCGTAGCTATTTTAACTGCTTTAGGTTGGGTTTTGTATGGTTTCGGTTGCAGCAAAACTAAACTGGTCGATGTTATCAACCACGCCACGGTTAGCGAACCTGATATAGCGAACGATCAGTTGATTCTGGAAGGTCTTATTAGGGAGCAGTTTAAAATTGATTCAATCGGCATCTCTAAACAAGAAGCTCGTAGTGCCAATGACGAACGCGCCGTGCAAGTTCTCGAGCGCACCGCGCGCCGTCTGCCCAGTGGCCGCTTTGAAGTAGGCTTATTGTGGAAGGCTGATAAACTGGATATTCCCGATAGTTACAAATTAGCTGTGTCTAGGTTCCTTAGTTTAGAAAAGAAAATGGTGAGAGATCCCGTCTATGCTGAACGCTACCGTCGGAATATCCATGATATGCTGTCAAAGGGATATGCTGAACAGTGTTTAGCTCCTCCTAACTTGGGGTCTCCGTTGTGGTACCTTCCTCACTTTGGAGTAATTAATGCAAATAAACCTGACAAGTTGAGAACGGTACACGACGCAGCCGCCAAGTCCCACGGTGTGTCATTAAATTCAATGTTATTAACCGGTCCAGACCTATTGCAACCTCTACTAGGTATTCTCATGCGCTTCCGTGAGGGAAAAGTAGCTCTAACAGCTGACATTCGTGAAATGTTCCCTCAGATCAAAATAATTGAAAATGATAGGGATGCCCAAAGATTTCTGTGGCGCGACGATCCGAATGAGCCTATACGTACATACCGCATGTCATCCATGATTTTTGGCGCTGCGTCCAGTCCCTTTACTGCTATCCATATCAAAAATAAAAATGCATTAGAGTGGCAGGATACATACCCCGATGCAGCTCGAGTAATTCTACAAGATCACTACATGGATGACTGCATCACTAGTTTAGACAACGTTCATGAAGCAGCCAAGCTGGCTGCGGATATTTACAACGTACATTCTCATGCTGGCTTTGAGATGAGAGGCTGGATATCAAACGATCTCATGGCGCTCTCGTTGTTACCAAAAGAGTCCTTGTTGGAGACGCCCGTTGTGAATGACGTAAATTTAGGTCACCTGGCTAGTCATGTCCGCACGCTTGGCCTTATCTGGCAACCCCCCTGTGACGTGATTGGTTTAAATACGGGAGTCCATAAGGGTGTGTTGCCACAGAAGCTCACCAAGCGATGCGGTGTTAGCCCAGGTGATGCGAGTCTATGACCCTCTTGGAATCATTGCGCCAATCGTTGTTCGAGGCCGCATCATGTTTCAAGACGCTTGGCGTAAGGGTTTGGATTGGGATGAGGAGCTCTCTCAAGATGACAACACTGCGTGGAAGTCGTGGTTTCAGGATTTATCCTCTGTTTCTGTTTTACGAATTCCACGTCGCTATAATTTGTATGATTTCGAGTTAGCAGGCTGCGAACTTCATGTGTTTTCAGACGCCAGTGAGTCTGCCTTTGCCGCTGTCGCTTATTGGCGGTTTCTGTACGGTAGCGGTGAAGTTAGACTCTCTTTTATATGTAGCAAAGCTCGCGTGTCGCCCCTCAAGCCTGTCTCAATTCCCCGTTTAGAGCTCCAAGGTGCTCTGATGGCTGCTCGTCTTGCTACGTCTATATGCGAAGCCCACCGACTCAAACCGACGAGACGAGTTTTCTGGTGTGACTCGATGACGACCTTAGGTTGGATTCGCAGCGACGCTCGCACTTTTAAACCTTTCGTGTCTCATAGAGTAGGTGAGATACTGGAGCTAACGGACGTCAGTGAATGGCGTTGGATTCCGAGTGATTTAAACGTGGCAGATGATGCAACTCGGGTCAAACGTTTTGAGTTAACTCCAGAATCTCGTTGGATCTCAGGTCCGGCTTTCTTGCTCTCCTCGAACTGGCCCACTGAACCCTTGATCGATGTCAGTGGTCTAGGCCGTGAAGAATTTAAACATCATGTTCATCTTATCACTGATACTGACCTGCCCGCACCAGTCTCCGCGGATCCGCTGCGTTTCAGCTCATGGTTGAGAATGGTGCGAGCAACAGCAAAAGCGCATCAATTCATTTTTTTTACTGCGTATGCGTAGTCTACAAAGACGAGGTGACGTCGCCAATTTAACTCGTCTTGAAGGAAGTTTATGTACTTTTATTCCCTCTTGCACATCCTCTCCTAATGTCCCCAATAACCTCAATGTATCAGCAAGAATAACAGCAAATGATTTACGCCTGGCCGAAACCCACATCTTATGGCAGTCTCAGCTCGATTCCTTTAAAGAAGATTATTTGCAAATAAAGAATCAACAGCCGTTGCCTCGTAATAGCCGCCTGTTCAAGCTGTCGCCATTCATTGATGATGATAATCAGCTGCGAATGTCAAGCCGCATTGTTGCCGCCTCAGCCGTATCAGACGACGTTAAGCGTCCAATAATTTTGTGTGGAAAACACCCGGCAGTTCGTCTTTTGATTCATAGATATCATCAGAAGGCCGCGCATTCACACCTAGATTTGGTAATCAACGAGCTTCACCAGCGTTATTGGATTATTGGACTCAGAAACGCTGCTCGATTCGTAGCCCATACCTGTCAGCTGTGCAAATTGCGCCGTGCTAGACCGTTCCAGCCACGCTTCAGGAGTCGGACCTCTCGAGCAGAAGTCATTGGCGGAGGGCACTCAGACTAGCCGATCATTTCTGGCAGCGATGGGTTCGAGAATACCTGCCTTCGCAGTCACCAAGAAGGGGTGGAGGCAGCGCGCCGTCAATTGCGGAAGGAGATGTGGTCGTAATATGTGACTCAAATTTACCGCGTGGTTCATGGCCCAAAGGCCGAGTCGCGAGGTTGTTCCCCGGCAGAGACGGAATAGTACGAGTGGCCGATGTTGCCACTGAGGCCGGCACATTCAGGAGGCCCCTCCAAAAGCTGATTAAGCTGCCCATTTCATAAAAAAGGGGAGAATGTGCAAGTCTGCCTTAGGCTTTATGTTTTGAAGCCTCCTTTTTATATATTTTGTCTATTTTTTGATACTTATATTGTTTATGGATTTCTGATTGACTTATTACACTTTTGTTCTCACTACCAAGAACCAGCGATTTTTATTTCGGTAGTTAATATCTACTATACAGATATTTCAATATCTGTCAGAGTGTTCCGGTGTCCGCTCACTTATCTCTGACCAATTTGTCCGAATTTCAACACCTGACCGGCCAAAGTACTTCTTACATCCAGACGAATAGGTACCCTCATGATCAATTAATACCAAAATACCGTTCATATTTGTGTAGCATCACTCGTAAATCTCTGTTACCCAGTTCAAGGCTACCAATTAAAACATACGGGGAACGCGCGGATAAATTACACTTAACATAATTCAAAATCGTGTATGCTGCTGTTATAATTTCCGTACGAAACGGTTTTCCTGTTTACTTGTACGTAAAATTATTCAGGTTTTTCATAGAATCTAAAAAATTTCATGGTATAAAAGTATTTATTGAAGAATGTAGTGGTTTTTGTTGCTGATTGATGCAGAATCTTCAAACCCACGGGTGTTTATTACTTATTCCGAGTTTCCGATATTTCGGCGTTGTGGCAAGCACCATGATCACAGATAAACACACGGATTTTTTAATCCAAAAACCATTATGTTAATAATGATGCAAAATCGTTGTAATATTTTTTCAGTACCAGCCACGGACGCTGGTTTTGTGCCCGGTTGATGGCAATAGGCTCGCATCTTTCCACATGGGGCTTACGAGGAAACAGGGCCAGCGAGGCAGGTATTTGAAGAAGCTTTTGCCATCGCGCTGTGTTAAGGCCGGGTTGCAGTAATTTTAAGATTTTTGAACCTATAAAAATCGAACTAAATACGAGTTTTTTAATAAATAAAAATCATTACATAAAAATTGAACATACTCTCTAGTAAATCGTAAAGATAGAAACGCGATTTAGAATGATCGGCTCGATACTTTTTTTTATCAAACATGACTCTAAAACACAATTTCAAACGTGTACTGTTAAGACATTTCATCATGAATTTATATAAAAGTTATATCAATAGATAGAACTTTTTATTTTGAAGTAAATGTTGAAAACATATTGTATAATTTCTTTATAGTTTTTCTCCAAGAAGCAAAAAACAGTCAAAATTTAGGCATTATATCGCTCGCGCGGCAGGGCAGGGGGCGAGGTCGTGCGTACATAAAAACAAAGTACTGCAACCTCGCCTTAAGCTAGTCACCATTGATATGGTAGAGCTAGATTTCATGAAAAAAAAATGGTTTAGAGACGTTATTAAAGAATAATAACGAGGAGTAAATTTTTTTGGATGTGGCGAAATGTGGGTGTACTATTAGGTGCACCTCTGCCTATACCCATCGGGGATTACAGGCATGATGTTACGTAAAATATATTTATTTATTTCCCAACTCTATATTTATCATGGAATCTGTTTAGAACATAACATTTTAATCTTCCATCACATTCGATAGAATGAAATACATTTCAATAAAAAATAAACAAAAACACTACATGATACGAAAATGAAAAATACTCTACATTCGTGTTTACTTAAAAAAATGGAATGTAAAAAATGTTAAAGTTTGTTTTAGGTATTTCATATTCGACAAAGGGTCAGTAAAATGAACCTGAACAATAAATCAACAATGGTTCATTAGAATATAAAATGTTTCAAACTTTCAGTTCTCGAAACGTATTTTATACGTCTAAAAAATCTGTTGTGGGCCAGTTACAGTAAAGGGTATATAAGTCATTTTCATTACTTCTACAATCAGTCTTTGTATCAAAACGTATCATTATAGAGACATAATAATTATATGTTTCTTACTTTAAACTTCTTAATTTACTGTGTTGGTAAAATTAAATAACTTTCTGTTAGATTTTCATTTGTCATCTTTTCATTCGAGCGAGGCAAGTGAATTCCAAGACGAAAGTGAATGTAGAAGGACACAAAATTCAACACTCACTCGATTGATACCGATCAATTAATTCGTATTCGAAAAATAACTATAGTAGCGACCTGACAGTTATGCAAGTTGACAGATCAAATTAATAGCTTATGTCAAACTTAAAACATACTTGAAACTCAAGACAACATTCAAATGTATTACATTACCTAAGCTCCAGGCTTAACTAGATTCGACAGTCTACGTGATTTATCATACAAGTACCTTCTTATATAAGACATAACAGACCATCTACTTAGTATATATATTTAGTAGAGCAGTATTGATGGAGTGTGCCTAATATCTCCATTATGCCTGTAATCTATTCAGGTTTTAGCTCAAATTTAGACACAATTGAATTCAGAAGTGTTTCTCTATTGAGCAAGTAAATGGAATTGAATAGTAGTTTGATATTGTAGTTGCAAAATTAGATTTTGTGAAGGTGTTGTGTTTAATTGAATGTCTAAGTAGATGTTACTACCTACCTAGTTCTCTTCATCATTTTCTTAGACTTTTCCCAATGCTGTTGGGGCCGATTTCAGGTTTACTGAATGCATATGAATCTATGTAGTATTAATTTTATGGAGTGACTGTTTATCTGACCCATCAAACCCAGAATCTGCGTTTAGGGCTACTAACATAAAGAAATATTGACGTGATATCACCATTCTTGAATGTCTATCGTGTACCTATAGACCTCAGGTATCCTACCGAAAAAAAAAAGCAATAAACCAGAAGATAAAGAATCATCATCTCAACTACCAACAAAACTTAGAAAAGTATTTACGATATTTTCTCCACCCACCAAAACGAAACCAGCAAAATAAAATATAAAAAGCAACAGTTAAAAGTAAAACCCACGTAACCCGATAAAGGCCACGTATATTGTATTGGACACAGGCCATTTTCCGTATTATTAAACTTTAATTGCGAATTATTACAATTCAATTAGTACGCAACTGATTTTATGGGCCATAAATTATTTCCACATTCATGATGCTTCCCGTTCCACTTTCATGCCAGTGAGTATAGGCCATTAATTTATATTGAGAAGATAATTACTTCTACTTGGAAGAGTGCTATTTTTGGTTATGGATTGCAAAGTGCAATTAATGATTATTTCAATGATCTATTTAAACACTATCTGTAGCTTTGCTGTAAATGTTTTGATTTATTTTTTTCGGTTACACAAGTATCCTCATTGCATATTAAGTATTAACTTAAGAGGGATCTATTCAGTAATAAGCTGTATATGTATGAATTCAAGTATTTATATTGAATTCATGTGTTGAAATATAAATTACCTAGGTAATTTAGGTACTATATTGCTCTAACTAGCATTCATTGTTATGAGGTACAATATTATAAGTTCTTGATAGCAATTTTTTAGGAAGGAATCTCTAACTTTCAGGGTAAATTCAATCAAATAGAAAACCCATGAAAAACGAACAGCTAAAAGCAAACTGCTCTCTCTAAACAACACCGAAACAAATAAACAATGAAGAAGTCTCGTTTTCAGTTCCAATGTTTCATCCATAATAATACTCGTTTTGGTTACCATGGAAGGCTTTAGTTCTAAGTCTTTGGTCTTACTAGGAATTCCTCCATTCCTCAAGCAAATTTACATTTAAATCTTAGCTAAACAATACTCCAGTTTACACAAGTAGGTATCAAAACTCCTAAGCACACTAAACTATCAGAAATGACCCTATCCTTACATAAGTATTATGGTCCCTCCGGGTATTTGGGTATAAGTATTTATATTCCCATAAAACATGAAATCATTTTAGTGAGAATTGTGGTTAATATCCTACTTCCTACTAATCTTACAAATATTATAAATGCGAAAGTTTGTGAGGATGGATGGATGTTTGTTACGCTTTCACGCAAAAACTTCTTCGAACTTAGCTTCACGATTTCGGTTCCTCACGATGCATGTTTTCCTTCACCGTTTAAAATAATATAAACCGTATAAATAAATTACACAAAGTAATGCGCCTGCCTGAGTTCGAACCCACGACTCACTGTTCCTAAGTCAGGCCCACCACCACCCCGTCGGGGCTGCGGGTTGTTCGAAAGAAATATTGCGGCCTCGACACAAAGGACGTCTTAGCTTGCACGTCTTGCTACATAGTTCTCACATAATACCACCATCTCAACATGAATGATATAATGTACCAAGATTTTGTAACAAATTCTGATTTAAAAGAGTGTCCATGGAGTTTCTTGCCCGTTCTTCTTCATGAGATCTACGTTAGGGAACTGGCAACTGCAGTACTTTCACAAGTTATTATGCCTTGTGATTGTGACTGTAGCGTAGGAGTGCAATGCGTCGTTTCGGGAGTTGCTGCGTCGGGCTGCGCGGCGCCGGATGTTACCGCCGGCGAGTGCTGCGGGTGCGGGGGCGCGCGGCGGCGCGTGCCGTGGCGGCGGGTGCGCGGGGTTCCAGGTCGCGGAGCGGCGGTTGCACGTTGCGGCGTGCATTTGTTGTTCCGTGATTCGGGGTCTCGAGCATTCGTTGTTGCGGTTTGCGTCGCTGCGTGCTTTCGTGCTTGCAGTGTTCGTTGTTGCGGGCATTCGGTGGCGTGTGGTTCGGCGTGGTGGCTTTCGGAATGACGTATTGCACTCGTAGTTTCGTTTTTTTTTTGTGAAATGTTCTTCTGACATTCAAAAGTGCCTGTAATGGCTTAATTGAAATAAAGAATTTGAGTTTGAGTTTGAGTTTGACGAAGAAGGAACATGGGTGGTTTTTAGTCAGTAGAAGTCTGACACTTCCTTTCGCTCGGAGGGGTTATTTGATAATTTCCCAGCCCCCCAAAAAAAGGCCCACCACAACTGGGCCACCGCTACGCACTAAAACATTGCATAAAATATGTGTTTTTGAGATAAAAAGTTGCACAAAATAGACAACAGTCAGTTAATATTGACCTTAAGCTCCTTTCTCATCAGTATGAGCACCGCGCAGGATCTCGACTGTTATTACTAGAATATCGCCAAGTAATTACACTGCGTTCGTGAGGTGACTCCGATAGCAAGACGAGTGTAAAGACGTTAGAGCATATTGTTCTATTCTCTACGTGATCATAAGGCCTAGTTCAAAACGGTTATAATAGAAGCGTACAAAGGGCCGAACAATTGGGATCAGGCGGGCCAGCCGGATGTACGGTGACCGCTTGAGTCAGACTCTACACAATGTGGGTCTGACATCGGATTATCGGAAGGCACTGTTGATGGATACAAAGCAATGTCTTATGTAGATCTTTTGCTTGTAAAGTCTATCTTCATTAGAGAAATCACTGTTACTAGTATAGAACTTTTGTTGGGACGTGATATAGGTTCTATAGTTAGATGAAATGAAATGTCCAATTCTATGTTGCACTATGAATTTAATAAAGTATTTACTATAACTAAACACGGTACAATACTACAATAAATGATTGACGCGAGTAACGGGTAGTAACCGACTATATGTGTTGTCACGGGGACGCGTGACTTCGAACTTAACTTGACGGTGCAAGTGGTGCAACGTCATAGAAGCTCGCAAGTGGTGTGCATGTGTGGGTAAACATACCGCTACACTAGTATACCTAATATGTCTTTGGAACGAGAGAAACTGAACTTAATGGTCCACAAAATTCAGGGACTTTTGCAACCATGTTTTCTTTTACAAGCTGAATGAATGAATGAAAGCAAACAGCTGATATTACCTCTTGTTGAAGCTCCCGAGCCTAAATTTTCCGGTTTTTCAGTTAATATGTTACTTACCCACAGTCAAGTTTGCAGAAAAGTTTGTGGCTAATACTTGGAATTAACTTAGTTTACTTCCGTCTTGCTTTAAAATACTAAGAAGGCGTCGTTTCTTGAAGTTGATTTAAGTTTAACCTGTTAATGTTAATCCTATTTACGCTGCATGAATTGGTGGACAATATTCAGAATCTTTGCGTTCACCATTCTAATCATTATTGCCAGACGCTTTTTCACTCACTGCTGTGTGTGCATGTGAATGTGTGGTCTTCTTGCTGCTCTTGTGTCATTCTGTCCTAGTCTACGTGATCTTCTGCATAATTATCATTAACAAACCTAGGTTGGGCTGCTAACAGTTTATCATCTATCTCTCGGCAACCATTCAGTGAGTGCTTAACTCCACCTACCAAAGTGTACTTTGTGTTTCACATAGAAACGTTAGGTTGTTTTAATAGAGAACGGACATGAACAATAAATGTTTTTTAAAGCAAAGCTATTGAACGAATATTGAAAACGATTCCAAATCTCCAAATTAATTAGTAATTTGTTAAATGAGTTGAAATTAATGAAAATGTTACGAACAACTTTATGTCTGACTCTGAAATAGAAATATACCGCGAGACAACGTATCACTGAAAAACTTTTAATTAAAATTGAAATACTTATCTGGGGGTCTAAAATGGCCACTTTAGCAGATCATAATATGAATTGCGTTAAAAAGCGTAAAATGAACCTTTTATAATATTAACTGCGTCTGTGACCATTTAGGAAAATAGATTATAATAGGAAAATAATATTAATTACGTTAAAATTCGTAAAATGGTGGTTATGATCTGCTAAAGTAGCCATTTTAGACCCCTGATATCGTTGGGAAGGCTCGAAAGTTCTATTTTGAAGCAAATTGTTATAGGTAAAAATGTTCTTAAAATTGTTCGTTTTGGACCTCAGTTATTTATTGCTTAGAGTTCGACTATTTAAACAATTATAAAAGAGTGTCTAAAATTGTATCTATTATACTGATTTTCCCGGGTCGGGCAAATTTTGTGTTTTGTCATCAGAAATTCCTCAGTAATTGCTGGCTGTGGCGGCTGAATTTGTGCCTCGTTGATGTCAATAGGCTAAAGGGACTTAAAAAAATATACTGGAGAAATGTGGGTGGCCTTTAGGGGATAATTACAGACATGTTATGTATGTTCCTATTATAATTATGTGTATAGAAATACAAAAGTGATTTTAAACTTCATAATAATTATTTCACAAATAAAAGGTCTAACAACAGTTTTAACATAAACTCAATAGTTTTGACAAGTTTTTGAATACTCCTCATGAAATTAACATAAAATAATATTAATTTGTAGTTTGTCGACGTTCTGAATTACTGATGACCATTATAGTTCATTATTGACCTACTAACATTATGTATGCACCTGTTGAACGAATCGATATCGAGTGATTAATCAGTAATTACCAAATGCGACAAACAGCTTGCGTTTGCTTTTAGAACACTAACTATTACCCGCAGCTGCACCCACGTGAATGTCGGAGATTATCAGACTACTGGAATAAAAAGTATTTTATGTGCCGTCTTGGGCCAAACAAAGGCGGTACAAGAGGTACCTAAGTATAGATCTATACTGCTGCAAGCAGATACTGCTTCACACTGACACGTGAAAGTTACTTTGTCTGTCTGTCTATTTGCTGCATTTCATGGCTTGGGTTAGCATCAGGCACGGCATGAGCATACTTTCTACAAAACTAATTAATGTCCGTCACATCACCATCTCAGGGCCAGTTGAAAACCAGCGTCGGGCACGAGCTGCTCGGCAGTTTGCAGAACTGGTCCTATTTGGCGCAGCCATGAAATTTACAATGTTCTCATTTTTCTGATTAGATTTTAGTTCTTTTTAGGGTTCCGTACCTCAAAAGGAAAATAATGGGAACGCTTATAGGATCACTCGAGTGTCTATATGTCTGTCTGTCAAGCCTTTCCTCCCCCCCCCCACCCCTTATCTCCGAAACTACTGAGCCTAAAATTCTGAAAAAAAAATACAGAAATTAGTTCAACACTTATAGATTACAGGAATATAAAAAGTCATGGTACGGAATCCTTCATGTGCAACTCCGCCTTGCGCTTGGCTATTTTCTTTTTGTTGTGAGAACTGGTGGCATGTGCCAAATAAATATGTTTTATTTCTTTCTTTTATCGTAGTAATACGTAGCGATGAAACAATTTACAATCCACACAAGAGCGAGGTCTCCCAGCTAGTTTACATGAAACTAAGTCACAAATCCCTCCTTATCAGCGTAAAGAGTACGTACAACATACGAACTATAAACTCGTGTTGAGTTAAACCAATAACTGTGTACATAATTCTATTGTAATCACCTCTTGTTAGGCTGTTATGTAAATCACAAGATTGTACGACAGGTAAATAGAGTCATTCTAATGGAGGTTCCCGCGCCCTAGTTATTATACAGACGCTTCCACATCAAGCAACTCGAAACTGTTTAATTTTCCGAAACCACCTTGAATCTAATGCCATTAAGTTGAAATTCTATTAAAAAAAAACCGTATCTGTTGAAAAACATACAGAAATTAGTTCAATACTTATAGATTACAGATCTCTCAATATCTACTGCAATGGTACGGAACCCTTTCTTTTCAAATAACCCCTCCCGCTCCTGGGTAGAGCGAAGGGGAGTGTCAGACTTCTACTGACTAAAAACCAAACCCATGTTCCTTCTTCGCCCTTGTGTCGGAGCCGCGTTATCCTTTCGATAATCTACAGCCCCGACGGGTGTCGGGCCTTGCGGGCCCCTTCCATGTTGCTGACATCTCTTTGAGGCGCGCGTGGAACACGAACGCGCCGCCGACACGGTCTGTTGCCGTCATGACGACGGCCGGACGGCGAGCTTGCCCGTTACTCACCGTCCACAGACCCGCGTCTACGGTGGCCGGAAGTCATCACGTGGCCTCCGACGCCCGGAGCGCCTTCCGCGGCGGCTGGGACGTTGAGAGGTTAAATATCGCGAGACTTGGAAAGGAATTGGGGAAGTATGGCCAGCAGTAGGGTAAAATAGGTTAATTAAGAAAAAACTTTGCCAGTACTTTACTCCAGGATTAACAACTCGGGCATGTACTGGAATCATAACCCTAACACCACCATACCATACCATACCATACCACCCATACCCATGACAACGTCTGTCTTCTTAACAATATAAAGAAAAAGTAGATGGAGGAATTTGTCCCGTTTCTATCGTAGTTATGCTTCACAATCTGTTAAAATATATACGCAAAGAGTTTTCTAATTTACTTTGATTCAAAACACATTACATGGAAGATAAAAACGCTACAAAATCATAAGAAAATACCAGCTACCGTGGTCGTATAAAAATAACGAGAGTGTCGGTCAGCATTTATTTAAGGCGACAATTAAACGTGGTCTCGGTATCGGTATCGGTCGTTACGGCCATCTGCCCGGACGCCGCAAGGAAAATAACATTAAGGCCGCGGGACGAGCTCGGGCATAGGGCAGCCATCTTTGATGGTGCAGACACGGGAATTCCAGGAGAATTAGGGAATTTTCTTTTAATTTTGTGAGAGTTACAAAATTAATGTTATGGATATGTGTAAAGAGAACAATGTTCCGAGATTTGAAGTAATAAACCACGTGACGTCGATTGGCGCAGGGCTAATTTTTTATTTTATTTGTATTACTTACAGATAGTTGTTCCGGGTCTGGATGTATGGTTTGTGTATGTGAGCTTAAATGTTTGTAAGCGCACCTAGGAAACTTGAGACATTCCTCGTGGTAGGGGCAACGTATAAAATAAACTCTAATTTTGACCTTACCCCAGTTAGCCATTCATATTCATTCAACTGCTGTAAACTTCAATTTGTGGAACAAAATAACAATTACGCAAGCAATCATAAAATAATAGATATATTTATGTATGGGCAAATAATATTTTGCAAGAATATAATTATTGTAGAGATTTTATAAAATTATCTTTTCTTAAAAGACAATACTAATTCTGCCAACGTTAGGCCACCCTACTGGCAACATCGTTTCAGAAATCATAAAACAAACGCGGAACCACAATTTAAATATTTCAATATCATGTTTTTCTCTTCTTGTTGTCTGCCTGACCCGTTTCAAGTGACAATTCTGTACTCCTATCTTTTACTCCCTTGTTAATATGCGATAAACTGCTTAATGGACAGTAAACGTTAGATAAAAACGTTTTTATGGACACTGCAGCTTTTCACAAACAATTTGTATAATGAATTGCAAGAAAAAGTAATAAGATAAATGCAAATTCGTTTTTATTGTTGTTTTTCCTTTGTACTGGTATTCTTTTAGAATTGACCTGGGTTTTCTTTGTTGTACACATAGTTACCTCATACTATGCTAAGGTACGGCTAGCGCATCAAGTAACCAAAAAATTATAAATTTCTCCAAATAGTTTGAAACCATAAAGTATTGATGGTTAAGTACAAAATCGAACGGGAAAATTTGACAGTTATTGGTAACTTCATATGTACAAGCTACAGTACTATAATTAAGATGTCAAAATAGCAATGACTAATAAAAAGTATGGACCCGAAATACCTACAGAAAAAAGGTGCATACCTACGGAGCATAAAATGGCTGCCAATGCTAGGGTTGTGTCAATCATGAAACATAGTATTACTGTAACGAGTATCGATACTAGTATTACGAGTATTATTAAATATCACGGTTGAATTAAAATGAAAAGTCCGTTGTAAAGTTGTAACAGAAAAATATGAGTAAATTTACTTACCTACAACCACTTTGAATAAATTTTATTCTCAGGTATCGGATACCTGAGAATAAAATTTATTCAAAGTGGTTTTTCTAAATACAATAATTAAAGAATACTTTTTACCCGACTACTTAAAAGCCAAAAGGAAGGGTAATGATTTTGGCAGTATAAGTATTATGTTTGTATGTTCCAGCATAGCGCCTAAACTACTGAACACTTGTTCTCCCCACCACTGCGATATTTTTTTGTTCTAGACCATACCTAGGAACCCCCTAGTTACGGAGATATTGGTCAAGTTTCAGGTTTTACTATTCATAGCATCCACTAGCCCAATGTGTTGCTACATTGAGTTTTACCGTAAAATATGATATTTGACCCCAATAAAAAATCGTTTCCCAGCCAAAAAATTGCGTAGGGGGGTACTTAGTTTGATGTTTCTGTACATCAAACTAAGTACCACCCTTGCTTGGTTGTCGGCTGAGTTATGGGTTAATTTACACCCTGTATACGTTTAGATTGCAGTCAAACAGTTGTCGCGGTTAAGTCTTTGTTATTTACTCGTATTATATAACAAACCAACATTAAATTAGAATGTTACTAAAACTCAACTACGAGTTAAATCGCAAACTAATAAATTTGACCCAAGAAAAAAAAACGGGGTGAGCTAAGTAAAACCATTTAATAAAACCGCGGTCTTCTACGCAGAAAAAACAAGAAAATAATTCTTGTCTATAAACGCCTTATCCAATTGATTATCGTCTAGTAAGTAGATAATTTGTATATTTCAATGTAACGTATTTTAAGTAAAATGAAAGTAAAGGGCAGTCGTCGCATGCCACCTTGCTAATGGCAACAAGCAGCTGACTTATATATCAATGGGAACGCCATGAAGGAGCATCAGGTATCAGTGGCAGGCGAAATAAGACTATCCTCTATTATAATTTTACTTATAATAAATACCTACGTTAAATTGAAAATTACAAATTATCTACCTACTAACTAGACGATAATCAATTAATTGGATAAGGCGTTGATAGATAAGAATATTAGACAAGAATTATTTTCTTGTTTTTTTACTTTTAAGACCGCGGTTTTATTAGTCTGCGATTTTATTCGTATTCGTGTTTTAGTTTTATAAACTTATTTTTTTAGGTTTGCGCTTTCGGTTATAACTGGTCTGTAGATTCTGGTAGGTATGCAGATCCTAGTGAAGAAAAAATCTTCTAATAGTAAGAAGATTGTTTCTATTATGATTAACATACTGACTGGCGGAGTAAAATAAAAAGGGACTTCTTGTCGCCAAAATTTGTATTTGTCACCAAGTTGTATCTCCTAATAGATAGATCTATCGTCACGAAATATTTTCGTTCTCAGATAAACAAAAAGTGTTCAAAGATATGAATGATCAAATTAATGTTAATATAATTATGTGTAAAATAAGAGATGGATCACCAATAAAATTGTAGTGCAATAATAGGGTTTGTCAAACCCTATTATTCTACTGACTAAAAACCACCCATGTTCCTTCTTCGCCCTTGTGCCAAGGCCGCGTTATCTCTTTCGATAATCCTCAGGGCGGTCCCGCGCCCTGACCGGACCTGGCACGGTCACTCGAACAGATATCGTTTCAGCACAGCGAAGGAACTAGTATCGGAAACTATTACGCAACGGTACAACACTATGCATGTTTGTAAACAAACGAATCATATTATGAAATAACAAAAAGGTCTCTGGGACGGAAATAAACCCAAATATTAACACTTTAGCAATAAATTAATGATCACTTAGCATTTTTTCATCGAAAATGTATTACTCCTAGATACTATTGCATGAAAACGACTACTAACCTATGCAAAGTCAATTGAGGTTGATTTTCAGTCCTTCTTGCACCACACTTCACAATACAACACGCAGGCATATTGAATTGCTGTTTCCTAACATATACACGCAGTTTAAGAGATAATCTCGTCGTAATTTTCTCACAAATCGCAATTTAACAAAAAGTAAACAACTATTTGACAGCACAACTACCACGAAACTCGTCGCCATCTTCTAACACAATATGGCGAAAACGGCACCCTACCTACTATTCTGTGACTTGCATATCCAAATGTTGCCATTGTGAGAAACAACTGAAATATTGTTGTCTCTTTCATCAAATACGATTACTGCATTAGAAAGAACGAACCAAAACTATATTTTACGTTCTGTCTCCTATTTCACTCATATTTGTATAAGCAAGTGTGTTTATAGAACATCGCGTCGCCTCCATAGGATCCTATCTCAATGCAAAATAGAAGCTCTGCAGGCCTTATTGGTGACACTTTAAGTATACATTATACAACCACCTCTTATAAATATTTACTTCAAATCTCAATTCAGTTTTGAGAAGAGGTGAAGCTATACGTTTTGTATAGTTCCCAGGCTAACCTTGAACCTAATGTACCAAACAAGAGTATTTTTAATGAAGCACATACAACCATAACATATTAAAATTGTACACACATTGGGAAAATCCACTCGCACACACTCAAACACAGCATGACTAAGGAAAAAACACCTCCCAAAGACGTGAAAACTGTTCTTTGTCTAAGCGTAAAAATACTCAGACATACAGCCAACTCAATATACTTGTAAAATTTCCCATTGTTAAGCTCTTAATATCATAGCAGCAAGAGCGGTTTTCGTATTTCAAATGTTACATCTCTACCGTACTCTGTACTACGTAATATTTAATTTGGCGCATCCACTACACCACTACATGCGTCTCACCGGGGCTATAAAATCATGTACCATAAACATACGCTGAACTGGGTATACGATGTAAAATGCCGAAAGTGTTGTTTGAAAAAGCGTGACTGCATTGACCAACTTTTGCAATACATGTATTATCTCACGCTTGTTTTCACTGGGGCTAGGCAGAAAACTACAGAACGCTACTCACTACAATCCGTAATACTTCTGAAATAATAAAAATAAACATAACATCACACATATAATTTCCGAAGGGTTAGGCACTGGTGTACCTTATAGTACCCAAGTTAGATTCTTCTCGATATGGTCCGAATAAACCCATTCAAATTCTTCTATGGTCGATTCACACCGCGGTCCGAAACAGCCCATTCTTAAGAGCTCTTCTGCGTTTCACACCGCGGTCCGAACCGCTCGTGGTGCGAAACGACGAAAGACCCTCTGTTCCATAATGAGCAATATGAACTAATGTGCCATAGGAAAGCGAGGGTCATTAATTAATTATTATAATCAATTATGCTGTGTAAAACAAACAACACAAAATTCTCAGTGATGAAACAATAGCATTAATAAATAAACGAAGTGAACTAGCAAAACAAAATAATAAGGATATAAACATGAAGAAAGAGTTAAGCAGATTATACAAAGAAACAAGCAAAGCGATCAAAAAAGATTATAGTGAGCACAGACACAGAATAATAACGGATAACTTAAATAAATTCAGAAGCACAAAAAGAGCATTTAAAGAATTGAACTTACGCAAAACATGGATACAAAAATTGGAAGATAAAGACAAACAAGCCAATACGAGACAAGGTATAATACACCAAGCAACCACATATTACAAAGAACTATACAAAAGCAGAGACAACAACATGGAAAAAACTGAAGAAATAAATCTTACTAGTGACACACAAACAATTATACCTATACATGAAGAAGAAGTATACTTACAGTTGAAAAAACTTAAATCAGACAAAAGCCCAGGTCCAGATGGGATAACTAACGAAGCCCTGAAACTAGGTGCACCAATTTTATTGGGCCCTCTTACAGAATTATTTAACCTGATCTTGGAAACGGAAACTGTACCAATGCAATGGTGCTCATCAGACATTATACTATTACATAAAAAAGGCAGTCTACTCGACATCAACAATTACAGGCCAATCAGCTTACTTGCAAATGTATATAAAGTTTTCTCATCAACACTTCTAAAACGCATAACTCTGGACATCGATAATGCACAACCAATAGAACAAGCAGGTTTCCGCTCTAGCTTCAGCACACTAGATCACATACAGGCACTGGAACAGGTTATTCAGAAGTATAAAGAATTCAATAAGCCTCTATATCTAGGTTTTATTGACTATAGCAAAGCATTCGACAGCATCAGTCATAGTTCTATTTGGGAGTCACTAAATGCCCTCAACATCAATCCAAAATACATTAACATCATAAAATATATATACAGCAAGAATACCAGCAAAGTCAAATTAGAATCAAGAGGTGAAGCAATAATTATCGAAAGAGGCGTTAGACAAGGTGACCCTTTGTCACCTAAACTCTTTATTGCCGTTTTAGAAAATATATTTAAGAAGATAGATTGGAAAACGAAAGGTATAAAAATAAACAATTTCTATCTAAACCATCTAAGATTTGCCGATGACATAGTCATGCTATCAGAGACATCAAAAGACCTACAAGAAATGCTATGTTCACTCAACCAAGCAAGCTCGAAAGTAGGACTAGAAATGAATGCTTCTAAAACCAAAATAATGACAAACAGCACTAAAAAGTCCATTACTGTAAATGAAAACACAATAGAATATGTCAACAGCTACATTTACCTGGGAAAACAAGTATCGTTCAACAAAACAAACAACGAAGACGAAGTGGAAAGAAGAGCAAATATAACATGGAAGAAATTTTGGTCACTCAAGGAAATCTTAAAAGGAGACTACTCAATAAAAATTAAGAAAATTATAATAGATACTTGCATTCTGCCCTGCCTGCTGTACGGTTGCCAATCTTGGGTATTCACGACAAGGGCGAAACAAAAGATTGAAACAACACAAAGAGCCATGGAGAGAAGCATACTGAACATAAGGAAAATACACAAAATCAGAAGCGAAATCATTAGGCAAAAAACCAAGGTAACTGATGCCCTCACGCAAGCCTTAAAACTGAAATGGCAATGGGCTGGCCACGTATCACGATACAAAGATGGTAGGTGGACAAAGAAAACTACCGAGTGGAAAGGGCCAGATGGAAAAAGAAGAGTAGGTAGACCGATTAAGAGGTGGGCTGATGACCTAGTAGAGACAGCAGGAAATGATTGGCAGATGATTGCAAATAACAGGGACAAATGGAAGAAACTGGAGGAGGCCTTTACCCGTGGAGGGGCTCATATCCCAACGAATACACTAACATCGATCATAAGAAGAATACTAACACAGAAACAAAATATTATGTACATTTTAGTAAAATAATGTTAATTTAAGGGTAATGGGAAATAAAGGCTTTTTTATTTTTTATTTTATTTTATTTTATGCTGTGTAATTAGTTCACCATAGATGATTATTTCGCCATCAGTTTTGCAGAGTGCAGATAGGGACAAGACTCAAGTCCCGCTTTTATATAATTACGCTGTGGCCCATTTTTGGCGAAATCCTCCAGGTTTGGTTCATGTTATTGAAATATAATTAAAAAATGGAAAACCTTTCTTGTTAAAATATTAACTGATGTTGAATTTTTCTCGTGAAAAATAATATAATGGTCAATTGTTCAAGAAATTAAGTTACAGTATTGCTATGAGATTCTCATTTTCTTTAAAGTATGGACATGGAGTACTTTGGGAACAACCCTAAAGATTAACCTTTTTCATTGTTTTTCAGGTAGGTACCTAGCTCAAAAGAAAATGAAAACTTTGAATTACCTACAGCATCCTTTTCACACGAAAGGATATCAGATCCGACGACTCACTCGCGTTCGCTGAACAAAGGCCATGTCTGCTAAGGAAAAGAAAGGCATCAATCAAAATGTTAGAACTCTTACTTACATTCTGGCCCCACAGCAAGAGCAGCTTCTTCTTTCTTCTTTATCGTGTGGCTAGTGCCAAACCTGATGTTAGAGTTTTTAGGCCAGCTGTGAGCGTCTGACTTGACTATAAATGACGTCGGAATATATCATTCAGGCATGCTTCTTATCGTATGGGCAGTAAGGCCTAACGACCTGACACACCCTAATGTCAGAGTTTCTAAACCGCCTTAAGGGCCTCTGACATGGTTTGACGACCGCCATTTGACGGCCAGGACCATCGGCTTATATGTGCCTTCCGAAGCACGGAGGCATGCTAGTTTCCTCACAATATTTTTCATCACCGAAGGAAGTGATAATTATACAATATGCAAGTGAATCCGAAAAATTAGAAGTCCATGTCTTGAGTTCGAACTGGAGATCTATAAATTCGGTCCGACTGGCACGCTACTAGGCTGTTATAGCTAAATAGCTGTTATTTATTTATGAAAGGTAGCTTCACAGTTTACAATATTATAATAACTTAAAATTATTACATTAAACAATACACCAATTACGAAGTACACAAAAAGTAGAAAAAGAAGGTAGCCGAGAGTGAATCTAAAAATTGGCATTAAAATGTGTTTTGTGTTTGTGTATACAATTTGGAGAAGACTTTTCTACTTTACGATCATGAGAAGTGGTGATACTTTAAACTTGGTAATGAGTTGTTCTAACAATGAGTTTTCATAATATTTTTTATTCTTTATTTCACACAAAAAAGTAAGTCATTTGTATCGACTATGAAAGACTTTTTTTCTGTAGATTTCTGAAGCAATAAGGTGTCACGAAAATTGTACATATCCCAAAAAATAAGTAATGTGCTGTTGTTGGTCAAAGTTCGAAACTAGCTGCATGAAACTGTATCAGCTACAGATGATTAACAGTTAATGAGAGCACAACAGGTTTTGTCCATTAATAATGCAATTTGCAACAACATGGTTAAACTGTGCCAATGCATGATTGATCGCCGTGTATCGCATGTTTGCAGACACACATAATGACTGCGTTTAATATAAATACGTTATACGTTACGGCTATACGTTAATTTTACGTATTGACTCTTTACAGAACGTATTTGCTTTAATCGCCTAGTAGGTTTATGCTGTGGTTATGGAGTTGTTTGTTGTTCTAGTAATCACAATCGCGATTGCTGAACACCAGGATTTCGGTTACCTAAATGATTTATTCCACACGTAAGAAAAATACACTCAAGTCTTAATAATGATAGTCGCACGGGTCGACCTTCAAGGTTAAGTCGTGCTTGCCGATGTTGATCTGTGGATGGGTGATCATCGTTACATGCCGATTTTAACAGACAGATGTGTGCTGGGGAGTTTGTTCCGCCACTTCTTCTTTCCAGCTAAACACTAGGAAGTGTCGATGGGTGGGCGTTTTTGGGGGACTGTCTTATAAAAATGTAAATACAGTGAAACCTGGTTAAATGTGTCTCAGATATCCAAATCTGTCTCATGTCTCAGTATGAGTTCCAGTAAAGTTATAGAGGTTTCTCACTTATCCAAGTCCCAGTTAGCCAAGTTTCACTGTAGTAAAGTAAAGTAAATTTTGACCTTCGAAAAGTGCTGATTATCAGCCTAGTTTGAATAAATGAATTTTTACTTGACTTTTGACTTGATCCGAACGTCAAAAACACGTTAAGCCTTCAGTCCGACAATATAATACAAGTATTGTTTGGGTTTCCTGTGAGGATATTCTGAGTAGCAACCCGGGGTCTGGATACATGCCCAGCTAATATTATGCTTACTCCTTTTACATTGAAGTAAACCACCTGCTTCTATGGTACATACAGGAGGGATGTTATTGTTTTGATAATAAAAGAAAGCATCTGTCATATTCTTTTCAAACAATATCAATTCTGTCCACATAAACTACTCTCGATTTTAAATATTCCTTTTGACGCCAAAAGTTTCTTCGACTTTCAACATGACGTGTGACATGCAAAACCATGCAACTTTTTTTTTGTAGAATCCTGTTTTTTTTTCAGCTTTTTTTTTTTTTTTTTTTTATTATAAATGGGCTTGCTCTTGACTTCAATCTTGCCCTAAGGGCAGAGATGATGTCGACGATGGAACGAGCTTACCCAGTAGAAGCCTGTTTACTCGCGACTTAAACAGATTAGGGTTATATGAACTCGGAAAAACCGACGCAGGCAGGGAATTCCACTCCTTGGCTGTGCGCATAATAAAGGACCCAGCAAAGCGCTTCGTTCGAATGTGTGGAATGTCGACTAGGTATCGGTGATACCCTGCAGTACGTCTAGTCTCCCGATGGAAGAAGGGAGATGGTGGGATCAGCTCGTGGAGCTCTTGCGCACACTCTCCGAAGTACAGTCTGTAGAAGACCGACAGACATGCGACTTTGCGACGGTGGGCCAGGCTATGTAGCTTGATAACCAGCTTATCGTCACCAATTAGCCTCCTAGCTCTGCGCTCTACAGAGTCAAGAGTGGCAAGCTGGTATTTGGCTGAGCCATCCCAAAGGTGACAGCAATACTCCATGCCAGACCGGACTTGAGCTTTATATAATACTGAAAGCTGTCCAGGCTTGAAGTACCTCTTAACTTTGTTTAGGATGCCCAGCTTTTTCGCCGCAGTTTGAGCCTTCGACTCGATGTAGGCGCCGAAGTTCAGATTCGCGCTCAACTTCGTGCCAAGAAGCTCGAGACTGTCAGTAACTTGTACAGACGCACTCCGGAAAGTAGGGGCAAGATTAAACGGACTCCTCTTGGCGGTGAACAGACACACTTGCGTTTTGGTGGCGTTGAAATCTACCAGATTCTCGTCACCCCACTGGGAGACAAGTCTTAAGGCTGAATTCGTTCGCTCTACCATGGCCTCTCTTAGTGAACGTACTTCCTCACCACTGGCTTTTGCGCTGGATGTATAACTCTCCATGACAGTGCTGTCATCTGCGTACCCAACAATACCAGGAACAAGGAGGTCATTGATGTGCAGCAGGAAAAGTGTCGCGGAGAGAACAGACCCCTGAGGAACTCCGGCATCGATAGCCATAAGGTCAGAGGAGCAGCCATCAATGACCAATGACCTGATGAGCTTGTTACTTTTTTAACACTTCTATTACTTACTATATTAATTGTGCCATAAAGTTATTAAAGAAGCTGATCCAAATGACCCAAAAAGCTTTTAGAATTTAGTTTTGATTGAAAATCTATTTCAAATATCATAACTCATACATAGAAATATTCAGATTTCCCCTTTTACTTTCATTCCGAGGCACGTCCGTGTTTTCCACACGTCCCTTTATCTAAAGTAGATCGCACCCTCGTCATTGCATGACACCCTGGTACCCTGGCGGCGGCGCGGTGCCTGATTATTATTGCTTTCGCACCAGCCATCTGCTGTCGGGCATTATAGGTAGCTTTTAGTCAAAGTAAAGGCATATACTCGTAGTAAGGCATTTATTTGATCTATGCAAAATAAGTTGCAAGAAAATTTTAAGGTCTGCTCAAATAATCATGTCTTGAATTTACTTCTTGAAGTTTCAATTGTTTCTGCTATAGAAAAGTTCGGAATGACCTATTGCACTCCAGTTGACCGAGTGTCTTGGTATGGACATGTGGTGAGGAGGGACGAAGCACATGTGAATAAAAAGAGTAATGAATATAAATGTTGATAGATTGAGAGGGAGAGAAAAAATCTGACAACCAGTCTTGTCTTACCATGGGGTAATACCATTACCCATTACCTTACTCAGTGCTAACTGGGTTGTGGACGACAGAGAGGCAGTCGCTCTATGTAAATACTGATAGTCATCTACATCCGATTAGACTGGAAGCCCACCCCAACATGGTTGAGAAAAGGATAAACAGATAATGATGATGATGGATTGAGAAGGAGAGGAAGACCAAACAAAATATGGATGGATTGAATGAAGAAAGATTGTATAAAGGAGGATAAAAGGAGTGAATGATTGACCGGGGAGAATTGAAGAAACAAACGTGTTGAACGTTGTGAACAAGGGCAGGAAGATGAGTCTCAATTGTTTCTGCCTCAGAAGACCTAAAATAAATATTGAATGTTGTCTAAATTGCTTATAAAACTTACGAAAAGTGGGTAAATCCTCAATGTGTAAGAAAAACGCTAAAACTTCAAAGAGAAGACCTGAACCATCCATAACCTTAGACGCAAACAGACAGTGTAATAAAAGGGAACAAAAATAATGCCATCATTTGTAACTTTCCGACTTTTATTCCTTCGAAAAATGTTTATCTAGTTTCATAACAAACATTGGCACTCATAAAATGCCACAGTTTGGTGATCATCGCGTAAATAAAATGGTTATTACGGTGGTAAAGTAAAGCCGCGTTTCCACTAGGCAACATTTGGCGCGCGACATGTGACGCTCAACATGTACGGCAACGCAGCACAACAGCGCGCGACGTTGCCAGCTGGCGCGCAACATTGTAAAGTAGTAGATGTTCAACAAAAGTTCCGCGCTGACTTTCAACATGTTGGGCAACATGTTGCGCGTCAATTGTTGCCTAGTGGAAACGCGGCTTTAAGGCAACAAAAGGCTCCCGTCGGGGCCGCGGATTTTTGTACTAGATTACGTGGCCTCGGCGCAAGGGCAAAGTAGGAACATGGGTTCGGTTTTTAGTCAGTAGAAGTCTGACACTCCCCTTCGCTCTGCCCAAGAGCGGGGTGGGTCATTCGATGATTTTTTACCCACCAAAAAAAAAAAAGGCAACAAAAGGTACAAAAGGTATTTACAAGGCAGATGTGTGTGGCAATGACGGGACTGATTGGTAAGGTTCTTAAGAAAGGACAGTGGAGTAGCAGTCACAAATCAGGCAGCGTGCGTATATGACCAGATTTATGACTGTGGACACGGAAATAGGAATGTAAGGATCGTGGCAGGTGGCGTTCTATGGTTTTTGCTTACCCCTATGGGAAAAGGGCGATAGTTTATGTATGCAAGTTACGGCTTGCAACCATGGCTTTTAAGATTCTGAATTTGTTTGATGTCAATGTTGTTGAACGACCGATAGGTTTTATTACCTACGTTATAAAAGGACTACACGCTGAAAACTAAGTAATTTAATTGAGCTCTTAATTTCAAGTTGAAATTCTGTAACAACCATTTTCTGCCAAAATATTTTTTGCTGTTGATAAAAATAGATGAATAGGTACCTACAATTTTAAAAACAATTTTCAGATAAAATTCACCTCAATTTTCAAGTTTTAATTTTCGCTTATAATACCTCATCCTAACAACAGCTGTGCACGCCAAGGTGACTCCATCAGACCAATATTTTTTTGAACGTGTAGAATTTTATTGTAGATCGTTGTCCAACTCAATACGTGACATGAAGGTGCAAAATTCAATGCCAACGGAGAAGAAAATTGGCACGTCTCTGCCGTACTCAGAGAAGTTTAATGATTACTTAAGCCAATTTCTTAGTAAAGACTTGACCCAATATTGAAGGTAGTAATCATTTATCTCTGAGTAGGTACGGCAGTTAATCAATAAGAAAATATTTTTATAATAATTTAAGACAACCGAAATTCCTCACATCACATATTCCATTCAATAATCAAAATCACGCCTGTAATCCCCGAAGGGTTTGGCAGAGGTGTACTTAATAGTACACCAACATGTGTGCCAGTTGTGTTTAAGTCCCATGTAATAAGGGACGAGCTTAGTACAGTCGAACAAGCTAATAAGTATACAGGATAGAGATCTTTATAATTCCATAACAATGAAAATATTGATTGCAATTTTGTTTTCTCAAGTGTTTTGCAATAATTGACTGACGTCGAATGCTGTATCGTTTGACATCAGTCTCTAAATCTATCTGTATAATCTTAAAAGTAAATACAAGTTAGCTAGCTGTATACTTATTAGCTTGTTCGACTGTACCATCACTCGGGCACAAATTTAGGATCCGTGAGTACTACTGAGAAATTCCTAATGGAATAGTTCAATAACGGTTTGCCAGACCTGGAAATCGAACTTAGGACCTCATGCTTGGCAGTCACGCTTGCAACAACTACACTAACAAACAGTCAGGCTTCATGATATTAAAAAAAAAAAACAGCAATCGAATTGAGAACCTTCTCCTTTTGGGAAGTCGGTTAAAAATATGAATTGACCATAAATACTAAATAAGTAAGAATAGTTAGCTAACTACGTTACTAAAAACTATTTTCCGTTAATAGGGTATCCATTAAAGATAATTGTAATAGCATCCAATAATTTGAATCAATTACCAATTAAGGCAGACTTGCGATTGGCAATTAGACTAAAAGGGCTAATTAAGATCTAGATTAAAATCAGCTAATTTGTGATAGGTAGTCTAAAGGTCTACAGATATCTCAACATTTAACGATGTCTGATCAAACAAAGTTCGACAAAATTTTCGTTCCGTTATGGTTCCCAATCGACGTAATTATTTTGTCAATCACCAAGACGGATTGTTTACTTCGAACAAAAAATAAATAAGTGCTGCTCGATTTTGACCTTCCTTCAGATGAATTAATTATCGAATGTTAAGATGCAACAAACGACCATCTCGGGAGCTGTGCTACTGAAATTACTTTACTCGTAGCCAAAGTTTAGGCTGACTCAATTTAAGTTATCGTCGACACGCTAAAATTAAGAAACGAAGACACAAATAGAGCAAAAAACTGAAAGAACTAAAAGCTCTTATCTATCGTCGAAACACTCCATATTGAACGACACTAACAGTCGCTGAAAATCAAATAATTCTAAAGGAATCTTTAATCTTCCTGCTTTTGCCCCATGTAACTAGGGGTCGGGGCAACACGTTTTTGTCTTACATTTTTCCCTGGTAACCGTCACGCAATCATTTCATTCCGTTTTCCGTCATATCATTCCTCATTCAATCCGTTCATTGTTGCCTTAGACTTCCTCTCCCTCTTCATTCATCATCTCTGTCACATGCAATTCGTCCCTTCTCATCACATGTTCATACCAAGACAGTCGACTTCTTTTCAATTTTTCTGTACACAACAAAACAAACTTTTAACTGGCGCAACAAAACAAACTTTTAAACTTCCTCTAATATATTAATTTCTTACTTTATCCATTCATTTCGCACCACACATCCACCACAACATTCTTCGCCACTCTTTAATATCAAAGGCAATTCATGTCTAGCCGGCGATGTCGTCAAAAATCTAGGACAAGAAATAAGATAAATAATATTTTTTTGTTATCAACTCTTGTAACAACGGCGACAGTTGTAATAACTACTGAATAATTTTACGACAAAGCTATAATCTGGAGAGAAGTGATAAACAAACACTGAGGAAATATAAAAGGATAACAATCTATTTTCAGAGATATTTTGTTAACGTAGACAAATGAAGTCATTTTGTTATCGCAAACAAATAAAAGAGTGAATGACGTTTTCAAAAGAAGAAAGACACAACATTTTCTCACTATTTTCTCATGACAGACAGACTGAAAGACTGACCGACTGATTGATGAATTTTGACAGGTTTGATTAAAAAAGTTTTATATGATTTGTATTTTTTTATACATAACGTAAAGCGATTCACAGAATACATCTAGGTATCAAGCTTCAACTGTGTAGTCTTATTAGATTCCGAATAAAGTGGCTGTGACATACGGACGGACAGCCAGACATGACGAATATATAAGGGTTCCGTTATTTGCCATTCGTCTACGGTACCCTAAGAATGGTGTTAGGTACTTAAGCCATGGACCATTAAACTGAACAACTGTCTATAACTATCTTACATTTTTATATGATTGCACCTTTCTACTTCATGCGGTTTAAGTAGGACCTTCCACTTATTATCTGATTTGAATACAATTGTATTCTCCAATAGGAATCCCCTGCTTTCAGTTTTCATTAAAAGCAAGGTATTGAACAACGATTTTAATCTTAAGATCGTTAAACCTCAGGGGCCCAAGATTTTCAAGTTCGAAGGGCCCTTATCTTTTCTCCAAGGCATCTGCTTATCCCGTATTCTTATCTGTAAACGATATCAAGCTGACTTGGAGCCCAAAGATGGGATAATTGCACAAAATGCCGACGCAAGTCAAGATTCTGCTGATAAGTGAACTCTTACCTTACCTGCCGAGTTACTTTAAAGACTTGAAACGATCGGCCGAAGTTTAAAAAATAGTCCGATCTTATTTTTGAGATCACGTAATGACAATAGAGTGTAGGTACTTATCCTTTTATTTTTTGGGGGGATGCGAAATCATCAAATGACTCCTCCCACTTTATGCAGAGCGGTAAGGAGTGCCAGACTTCTAATGACTAAAAACCACCCACGTTCCTTCTTAGCCCTTTCTGCCGAGCCTGCGGTATCTCTTTCGAACAACCCGTAGCCCCGACGGGAGCGTAGGTATCCTAACATCAATTTATTTGGTATTCTTTTGAATAAAGCTCTAACTTATTACCTTATTATTTCCCAACATAATTATATGTCTCCACCCTGAACCGACCATTAACCCCAAACTCGAAGACACAATACTCAGTATAACGACAAAAACACCATGAATATAGGAGAAAACGTAAAAATAACACCAATACCTATTTTGTTCGATGCCGCTCTTTGCCGCAGATCTTGTATAATCCCTCCCGTTCGTGTTTACATGTTTCGCAGCTTTCCCATTAATTGAAAACAAACAAGCTGAATGATATCGTTAAATCCCCACTCGGAGCGGGGATTCAGTGTAAGATCTTTTGACCTTTTTGGACGGTATGGGCAAAATAATCAATATTAGCAAATAGCAATGCTACACATTTAGGTATACACTATAAGGGTTGGTATGATTCAGCTGGGCGGTAAAATTGTAGAATTTTATATAAACGAAAAAACAATCGCTTGGCTGTATAGCGAGCCGATCAAAAATATGTATTGTTTTTTTTTGTCATACAAACCTTGCCCTGACAATTACAAAAACAACCAGAATAAAAATAGGTAAAAAAACTTTTTAAGTTAAACGGTTTTATGTTAAACATACATTGCAATGTTTAAGATAAATGTACTAAAAACCAAAAAATAATAAAATAGATACAGTCGTGGGTAAAAACCGTGGGGCACGTCAATTGTAATTTCCGCAGCACGACAGTTCCGAATTGACGGGCCCCACGGTTTTTTCCCACGACTGTATCTATTTTATTATTTTTTGGTTTTTAGTACATTTATCTTAAACATTGCAATGTATGTTTAACATAAAACCGTTTAACTTAAAAAGTTTTTTTACCTATTTTTATTTTCTAGTTTTTAGCCGCCATCTTGGATTTTAATTTTATATAGTATATTGTATTCTGCTTGTTGAGCCCTTTCATTTGATACCCATATTGATGGGATTAATAAAACATAAATTATCCGCCATTTTGTAGCGGCGGCCATCTTGAATTTATAATGATAATGAATAAACATAATTGTATTGTCACCAAAATCCAAAGTGTATACAAAATTTCAGATTAATCGGTTGACAGGAAGAGGGTGAAATTTGAATTACTAAATTTGATCCAAGAATAAAACAAACGGGGGGAGCTAAATAAATCCGTTTAAAAACAGAAAATCGATCGGGCCGCCATCCACCTGTATACAATGTGGCTGTGTGTGTGATTTTTATTTGTTTATACTATACAATATACATGCATTATATGACTTAACATTTGATCAGCTTATGTTGTTTACCATGACGTGTGTTCATTGTTTTACTATTGAGTTCTTGAGTTTAGTATACAATGTATTGGAGGTGACTGATGACATGCCAAGTAATAGAGAAGTTTGGAAGACGAAGACATGCTGCAGCGATCGCAAATAAGTTGGGATAAGGGCAGGAGAATAATGCCATTGAGTCCCTAAGTACGTTTTCGAGGAGTTTTTCGTGGCCTATTACCTCCACAATGTGGTTCCTATAGGCTTCTTCTATTGTTATTGGAATACCTATATTTCATCATAATTTAAGAAAAAAAATACCAAAGTGTTTTCCCATAATTTTTATGAAGTTACATAAAACGCGTATTTTCCTTCTTTCGGGTATTTCAGCAATTTTCGCGAATCTCATCATTTTAGTGCCGGATTTAGATAACATCTAGTTTGCAATATGACTCTCTATATAAACTAGTCCATATCACATTTACAGACAGTATTGAAGTGAAGATACACTTCTTATTCACGTAGAGTAATTATAATTAACTGTCTAACAAAAACTATTCAAAAATATTATTCAATATGTCTCCTCTCAAAGTGTGGTCAAAATTCTCTGCATCAAAGGGTGGTAACACAGTAAATTTACGCATAGTGGATGCGCCTGAAAATCTTCTCGAAGAAGTCATCAACTTGTACATGAAATATTATGTGACAGAGGATGCCTTTTTCAAAGCTTCTGGTAAGTCAAAATTTCATGATACAGTTTTAATTTACGAACAAAACCACTCGCCTTAGGTTCGTAAGATAGATTGGCGTCAGAGTTTTTATGCCGCGCATAGGTTTCTGACTTGACTTTTCATGAAGTCGAGAAATATCTACTTGGTTTCCTCACAATGTTTTCCTTCGCCGAAGTAAGTAATCCTACTAATATTATAAATGCGAAAGTTTGTTAGTGTGTATGTTTGTTACTTCTTCAGGCAAAAACTACTGAACGGATTTGGATAAAATTTGATACACAGATAGTGTTTATAACCTGGATTAACACATAGGATAGTTTTTATCCCGATTTTATCTTCCCGTGGGATAATTTTCAAGTTGCAGCGGGTGAAGCCGCTGGCAACAGCTAGTTATTATGTAATAAAGAAAAGAAAGAAGAAAGAAAGAAAACATTTTTTTGTCGCAGTAACATGACGAGCATTCAAAGAGATACAATAAAAAAGCAGTAAACAAATAACGCACAACAAATATTAAGAAATGGGTACAAAAAAACAAAAGTACATAAGTTCGAAAAATCAGAGACCAACAGCAGTCCAACTACCACACTGTTAGACTGTAACTGTTGCTACGATGATTACATACCTACTTGACGTTATGGTTCTATATTTCTTACAGGAGTTCCAAAAAATGCAGCAGCGATGGAAGAGCTACGTGTGCCTATGCTAGCAGCTATAAAAGAAAAAGGCTTCCACACCGTGATTTGTTGTTTAAACAACGGTAATGATGAAGTTAAAGAAATTCTTGGAGCATCCATGATGGCTTTAACATCGAAAGGAGACCCGGAACCAGAGGTAAGTTATAGCAGTACCTTACATCGAAATATGTCCAAAGAATTTTTCCTCCAAAATATTTGTGGTAAACCAGATGTATGATTTCGTGGAAACCTGTTAGAGTGTGTCGTCTCACTGCTATTCAAGCATTTTAAGCTGATTGAGATAATATACCAAGTTTGGTTAATAGTCCATTGAAATGTTACATTTAGCGTTCATTTCTTTGAGGACGCAATTTTAAAAAAAAATATCAATGGAGATTCAGTTTAAAGTAAAATCCCAATTTGTGTGGTTGCAACCCTTGTCCCACGGTCGCCATCTTGGAAAAGGGGTGGTTCATATAGTTTTTGTGATTTATCCGACGAATCATAGGTCTCACAACAAAAATGAGTTCCCAGTTTTTGTTGCAACTTTGTTATCTACAACTTTTGTTCAGTAACTTTTAGTCGTAGAACCAAAAATCGTCACCATCAATCATCAACCAGGCTTTACCAGTATAACATGTCCTCTCGCTTTATATAAATTTCTTGTAAAATGAGAGACCCCCTCTAAGCTGGTATGATTTATTATATCTGCAATTTTAATAATATTTGATTTTTATCTAATTCAGTTCATCTTTAAAACCGAGGAAATGAAAAAGGTGTTTGAAATGTGGTATGGATTAGCAGCATTCTATGATGAAACGAAGGCGTTTGATTCTGACCGCTACTTCAGTGACAGAGGTCTCTTTGTCATCCCTGACTACAGAGGGATTGGTGTTGAATTAGAGTTCCATAAAGCCAGGTGAGTTCTTGAATTGATCTTAATATAATTTTCCAAAAGACACCTTTTTTGTGACCAGTATATACAGGGAGTATATACAGGGTGCAATTGAAGTCATGAGCATTATTCTAAACCAAGACACTACTTACTACGATTTTGATACTTCAAGACTTATTGGCGTTTTTTGTAAGGAGTACATATTTTTTTTTACTACTTTTAGTGTTTATTTACAATAATAATAAGCCTTTTGCAGTATGACTTACTACAATTATTTAAGGTTTTCCATACTAACATTAATAATATTTTTGATTTACGAAATAGTAGCCCTAATGCAAATCGTGATTAGTGTCTTAGTTTTGAATAATGCCCATGACTTCAATTGCACCCTGTATATTATTTTATTTATTCGTCATTTATAAGGGCTCGTTTACGGAGACGCGGGGCGTCGCGCGGCGCGTGCAATAGGCTCGTCTCGTGCTTTTTTATTCATTTACTGAGTGACGGGTCCACCGCAACAAACGCTGCATTTTAAAGTAACGAGAAAAAAATCGCTTCTCGTCTAATCAACGTTTGAAATCGTTAACTTTTTCATACATCGCCATGTGTTTGAATTAAAAACGCAGCACGCGCCGCGCGACGCCCCGCCTATACGTAAACATGCACTAAGATGTTAGTGTAGTGGTTGTAGGTCTTTGCGGCTTCTGAGTACTCTAATCGTAACGACTGCACTTGAAGATCGACCCCTGCTTTGTTATTATTTTACCCATATTATATTTAACTGTGTGGACATTGTAAGCGATAACAAAATTACTTCTAACAATCCAACAATATGTCTATGGAAATCTGTTAAAACGATTAACAATAATAAAGAATAGCTGGTACTTCTATTTGTTTTTACCAAACCACGTTTCATGGTTCTAACATGTACTGAATTTGTTTTCTTTTCAGACGATTGATTAATAAAGAAAATGGGATACCAGCAACTGGAGCCTGGATGAGTACAGCTGACAGCCAGAACGCTGCTGAGAATGATGGGTGGCAGACTGCCTTCGAGATCCAATTTGAAGAGTTAGGAAAGAAATTCGGAGTTACCTTCGATGGCATTCCTTCTTCCACTAAGTTCATGATTGCTAAAATACAATAAATCGTCTAAAATTTCTTTTCTTTAGGATCTTTTATCTATAATATATCAAACATTTTATACAGAATCTCTTGAAATTTTGTCAGTATTTAAATTTATTATTTATAATAACACTGATTGTAAAGCAAATAATGTATCTTAAAATAAATATTACGAAGACAAACTCTTGCACATTTTTTCAACCTTAATATCAGCAGAATAATGTTTGAAAATAACAATGATACATTACTCAATTACGTTTCAAAATAATGTACATTCATATGAAGTAGGTATCCTGAAAACCGAGTATGATAGATTCCCTAATATTCGTATTGCTACCAAATATGTTGATAACTTATCATGCATTATTTTGTAGGTAAATAATTTTGATAATGATGCAATGCACAAGATGATTAAAAGTGTCACTGTGGTGATTCATTACAATACACACATGAATCCGAAAAATCAGATGTGCGTATCTTGGGTCACCCCACTAGGCTATTCTTGTTTACAAAGTCAATGTTATAATATGAAAAGAGTAGTTATAATTTTAAAACTGATCATCTGTGTGAGACCAATGAAATAATACTTTTTCTTTCTTTATATTTGCGTTACGTCTACACTGTCTGCTCATGCTAGTACCTCTGACCTCTACCATCCAGTTACTAGGTAACTCGTTGAGTTTCGTAATTAGTCATTTAAGTACAATGTTAATATTTCCTAATGACATCAACATCTTTAAGTCGCTCAACACTATTTATACGATAAGATAACCGACTCGCTTATTTGATACAATAAAATAATCACATTTGTCATTTACAGATAGTATTGACGTTAAGACACTCAACAATTCTCATAAAATAAAAACAATTCATACGTTTAATTTATTTTTCAAATAACTGATTACGCACCCGACTACAAAATTTTTTTTTTACTTCAAAAAATTTCTGCGATTTTCAAAATGTCAGGTTCTCTTAAAGTATGGTCTAAATTCTCGGTGAAGAAAAAAGATGGTACTGTTCTTAATTTAAAAATAGTGGACATGCCGAAATACCTTAGTAGAAAAGTCGTAGATCTATATGTTGATTATTTTGTTAAGGAGGAGACCACTTTTATTGCTACTGGTAAGTCAGATTTAGATTTTACTGTTGTTTTTTATTTTTGTAGGAGGAACTCTTCTACCGTAATTCAAAACATACTGTATTTGATAAACTTACAATCACATTTTTTTTACAATAATAGTGCACCTATTTTGAAAGATTTCTACGATTATCATCATACTCTAAAACCAGGAATTATAGCTACTATACATTAAAATAAACTTCTAATGAAAAACCAAAATATTGAAATGTTTACGAAATACATATATATTTTCGGGTATACTTTTTTTATAAAAACCTCATTTAGTACCTAATTGTTTTATGATTGCCAATGTGGTTATAGGACTCCCGAAAAATCCTAAGGCTTTAGAAGAACTATATGGGCCTTTAACAGAGATGACACAAGAAGAAGGAGCCAATGTTGTCATCTGTTGTTTAGACAACGATGATGAAGAGATAAAAGATGTAGCTGGAGCATCCCTGATGTCATTAGTATCGAAAGGTGATCCTGAACCAGAGGTAGACAGGTATTCTATAGGAATTAAATAGTACACTAGGTTCCCTATATCTATATCTATATCTCAATATATAAAAAAAAAATATGTTGGTTTGTATATACGCTTCAAAAACTCAAAAAGTTCTGCACCGATTTTCATGCTGTTTTCACCAATGGATAAAGTAGTTCTCGAAGAAGGTTTTTAGTATATAATTTAACCGACTTCCACGCGGGCGAAGCCGCGGGCATCAGCTAGTTATATATAAAAATGTTATGTTGGTTTGTGTACGCTTCAAAAGCTCAAAAAGTTCTGCAACGATCAAGCTGAAATTTTAGAACGATGATTATTTATTACGCATCAAGGATTGTTTTTACAGTATCCACGCGGGCGAAGCCGCGGGCATCAGCAAGTTATTTATATTTGCATACAATTTTAAAACACAATATTATAACTTTGTTTATCCTAAATATATTTATGCATAACAGCTCAACGTTTAATTTATTTAGGCATAATTTCATTAATCATAATAATGTTTAAGGCGGGGTTGGAGTAATTTTAAGATTTTTGAACCTATAAAAATCTAACTAAATACGAGTTTTTTAATAAATAAAAATCATTACATAAAAATTGAACATACTCTTTAGTAAATCGTAAAGATAGAAACGCGATTTAGAATGATCGGCTCGATACTTTTTTTATCAAACATGACTCTAAATCACAATTTCAAACGTGTACTGCTAAGACATTTCATCATGAATTTATATGAAAGTTATATCAGTAGATAGAACTTTTTATTCTGAAGTAAATGGTGAAAACAGATTGTATAATTTCTTTATAGTTTTTCTCCAAGAAGCAAAAAACAGTCAAAATTTAGGCATTATATCGCTCGCGCGGCAGGGCGGGGGACGAGGTCGTGCGTACATAAAAACAAAGTACTGCAACCTCGCCTTAAGCAAAACATTCTAAAGCTTTAATTTTGATATCACGGAATTATATTAAAACTAATTAATTAATATCTATTAATGATCTATTAGGAGCAGTGGTGGCCCAGTGGTGGCGGCCCCGACTTACGAACAGTGAGTCGTGGGTTCGAATCCCAGTCAGGCACATTACTTTGTGTAATTTATTTCATCACCACTGCTCTCAAAACGGCGAAGGAAAACATCGTGAGGAAACCGGCATGTTTTAGAACCAAAAAATTCGAAGACATGTGACATCTACCAATCCGCACTGGGCCCGCGTGGTGGATTATAGCCCATCCCTCTCCTAGAGAGGAGGCCTGAGTCCCTGCAGTGGGAACATTATAGGCTGATGATGATGATGAATGATCTATACGATCATGTGTCGAGCTATAGATCTGAGCTTAAATGGATGTCCATTCGCCAAAGGAGAAGTTTGCGCGCTTTGACCACGCTTTTCTCCCTTCTCAACTCTCCCAATCCTCCTTCTTATCTTGAGTCTCACTTTCAATATCTATGTTCTACACACGCGAAGAATCTGCGTTCTTCTAACAATCTACTCCTACTCTGTCCTTCTCATACTTCTGACTTTGTTCATTCGTCCTTTCATATTCAGTCTATTCTTCTTTGGAATGCGCTTCCTCTTGATATCAGGACGGCCACAAGTCGGTATGCATTTAAGCGGAAATTGCAGAGTTATTTTCGAAATAAATAGTGTAGAGTTATTTCAACATCTCTCTATTTTGATTTTGTATATATATATTTATATATATAGGATAGGTATATATTTATGCATGTGTATTATATGTTTATAATCTATTTATGTAACTATTTGTATATTATATTTATAAATCATTAGGTATGATATATTTGAATATTATTTTGTTTACCATTGTTCCTATCAAAAAGAGCACCTGCCATCTAATCTCTACACCACCCTTGGTTGACTGGTAGAGAATGCCTAAGGCATTAAGTCCGCCTTTGTACCTTTTTTTGTGTGCGAGAAGTTTAAATAAATAAATAAATAAATAAATCTGCTCTTATCCCATGTCATTTGGGGTCGGCGCAACACGTTATTTTTCTCCATTCTGCTCTGTCAGTCGTCACGCTATAATTACTCCTTTTGAAAAAACAAAATTCGTTTATATTATGGTTTATTCCAGATTGACTTCAAGACAGAAGAAATGAAGAAACTATTCGAAATCATGCACGGTTTGGAATCTAAATACGATGAAAGGAGGCATTCGATCTAGATCGCTGCTTCAGCGATAGAGGTGTTTTTGTATGTCCTGAGTACAGAGGGCTTGGTATAGCGCAAGAGTTCCTCAGAGTCAGGTTAGTATAAACCCTTATCAATATTTTGTTAGGCTGTGATAACCTTGCTCATTGGGACGAGCTGGACTAAAAGCAAAGTAAATGGCGGGTCTTTCAGATCCGTCAAGCAGACTGTGGTCGCCATACAGCCAATAGAGCCCGGCGGAACATGATGGCAGAGGCAGCGACTGCAGTTATGGGCGACCATTCTGTCAAGAGTGAAGGACTAAGAAGAAGAGATATTCGATAGTAATACAGTTTATTTTTACATTCTTTTTCAGGCGACTGGTGTGCAAAGAATACGGAATACCAATAAATGGAGCGTGGATGACTTCATATGGAACACAGAAAGCTGCTGAGCGCGATGGATGGGAGACTGTCTGCGAATTACATCGTGAGGAGTTGGGGAAAATGTTTGGACTTACATACGAAACGGGACCTCCTTCTTCTAAGTTTATGATTGCTAGAATACAAGTTTGAGTTTTTATCTTCTTTTATTACCATAATCAGTTTTCGCTTAACATTGCGTTGCTTAACACGTTCAGACCGGCGTGTACCACCGGTGGAGCACGGAGTATTTGCTGCCACGGCGGGGTGTACCACCGGTGGCCACGTCACACTATACTTTCAATGTACTAATAAATGCGCGCCGCCATGAGAGAAAATGTTGTATTTACCGTCCCCGCCTAGTAAAATAGACAAATTTTCATAGTGCAGCTCAGGAGGTGGATGTAATTTGGCAAGACTTTTGGTTCATGGGGCGGGGATGTACCACCGGTGGCCATATGCACATTTGCGCCGTAGGATACCAAGTACCTACTCATGAGGTGCCGGTCTGAACGTGTTAAACACTTCCTAATTCTTACATATTTTAAGCAAATTGAAAAGCCTGCATAGTCGAAAAAAAATAAGAAATAGAAAAAAAAACTTGACTTGGTACACATAATGGTCGACTTGAGGCATTTGAATTTGATCGTCAGTGGCCTATAAGGACAAACAGCAAATGATCTAACCAAAGAGATTTAAAATAATTATATAGAGCGGATTTGGGCTGAGATATCGCTCGACCAGCCAGGCCCAAAGAAGTCGCATGGATTGAACCCTGTACGCCTAATTTTTTTTTTGTAAAAAAAAAAAAACGGTTTGTGTTGTTTGAGAACGTGCGGTCACCGGCCGCACTTGGTGATGAGGCCCAGCGGAACTTGCAGGCTGATACCAGTCGGGGGTGGTATAAGTAGGAACAGTGGGTTTTTAGTCGGTACCCCTGCTCGCCCCAGGCGGAGGGTATTAGGTACTGAGTTTTGCCATCAGGAATTTTTCAGTAGCTGTCATTCTGAATTTGTGAACGGTTGATGCCAATAGGCTAGCCCTCTATTGCATGGGATATAACATAAGATATAACATGTAGGTACATCTACCATTAGGCGCGCCTCTATTCTAACTCTCCGGAGATTAAAGGCGCGATGTTATACCTACTAATTGTGTATTACAATAATTTCGAAAGTCAGGTGACAATAACCATGCAAAAGAACGGACAGTTCGATACTGATGTATATGTATGTATAACACTATTATACCCACCTATAATCATAGGTACCTCTAGTAGATAGTTCAAACTACTTCGTCTTGCATATTTAAAGAGGATACAAGTTGTCTTTTACAGTCTACTGGTGCCCAATGAGACGTCTTTAGCGCGTCTGCGTAAACAAAGACGGCGAAGTGCGTCAACGACTATTTACTTAGTATGTATACACATGAACAATTTAATAGATAGAGTCTGTCAAGCGAGTCTAGTCCCATAAAAAAGGCGGCAAATTAAAAAAAAAAACGTGTGGCACTCGGAGACTGCGGCGGTAAATCTATTGCATAGCATTTTTTATCAACTTATGCAATAATAGGTGTTCATGCCAACCGCTGGCGCCACCTATCACCGGCGCGCCGAACTTGGTGATCGCTGAGCATTCACGCTGGCACAGGGGTTCATACATTCATCACCACCACCAGGCGGAGCCAGTGTCGCGCGGATCCCTTCCACGGATTGCAACATCGCTAACTCACCGCAGCTATAAAAACTTTTTGTTTGTATAGAATCAGTCCTTTTTACCTTCTCTCTTCCTTCAAGTCACATCCATCATCCTTTACAGACCCCCGCCATGGCCATGGCGGTCTAATCCATCCACGCAGTCTGTAACTTATGTAATTTCATACATATTTCAAAATATAATTGTGAAACCATCACGCTCGCATTATTTCAACGACGGACAGACCTGATCCCCAACATTTTGGTCCTACGAGACGGATCTACAAGAATACCAGCCGGAAGAAGACTCCACATACACGGTGCCGACCACGTTGCCGGCACGTTGCGGACTTTGACTCGGACTGGAGCCGGGCGCTGAAGACAATAGCTGGCTGTGAAGACGATCGACCGGGTGCAGCGATCATCACGATCGACCGAGTGCAGCGATCATCACAGCTGGTCCAGTGACCCAGCAATAACATCAAACCAGAGAAAAAGGCAAAGGCGTAAGATACGTAAACGGTCAGGTCTCTGTTCCGTCCCGTCAATCCCACCCGTCACATCCATTCAGTTAAAGATTTGTGTTAAAGCTGTGTTTCGTTTCAGTTCACGCGAGTGTGGCAGCCACGTGGACCAGGTGATATTTGCATGTGAGTAACCACACCACATCACACCACACCACATAACGCTCATCCATATTCCGTCAGAATGTCGGTCAAGGCAGTGGACGAAGTTCTTTCCGAATTAAAGAAACGTAGGGGTAACATTAAGGGTCGGTTAACCCAGTTTAAAAATTACGTGGAATCGTTCGCGGGAGCTCACTTAACAAGCTTACAAACAGCTGAGTTAACTTTACGTGTTCAAGCCGCGAGTGAATTATACGATAAATTCGACAACGTAGAAAATGAACTCGAACTACTCCTTCCGGAATCCGAAACAAACGCGAATCTACAATACATAGAAGCATTAGAAGATATTTATTTTACGGCAATAGCCAGTGCAAAGTGTTTAATTAAAAACGCGGAAATTACAAGTCGACTTCCAATTGCATCGGAACCACGTGTCAATATTAAATTACCAGACATAAAATTACCTGCCTTCGATGGAGCCTATGATCACTGGCTAGAATTTAAACATTCATACGTAACCATGATTCATAATCGTTCCGATCTAGACGAGATCCAAAAATTCCATTATTTGCGGTCAGCACTTAGTGGAAGCGCGTTACAAGTGATAGCAGCGTTGGAATTTAGCCCAGCCAACTACGTTCACGCATGGGAGTTATTGGAAAGCCGTTATCACAACGAGAGGTTGTTAATTAATAATCACGTAAAAGCGTTGCATAATATTCCATCACTAAAACAAGAATCGCCATCGCAAATAAGGAAATTAATTGATACTATTTTACGTAATCTGCGCGCTTTAAACTCACTAAATGAACCCACAGTTAATTGGGATACATTAATAATTTATTTAGTGGTCAGTAAGCTGGACTCGTCTACAGAACGCGAATGGGAAACCCACATCGGTGCCACGTGTCTAGGTTCACGAGAAAAAATAAAACTTAACGATTTAATAACGTTCCTCCGAGGTCGAGCGGACACGTTGGAAATGATCGGCACTAGCCACATAAAGGAAAAAACACATCATAGCGACTTTAAACACCAAAACGATAAACGAAATTCACAGCGCGTACATAGTTACGCGGCTACTAAGGCGACGCGTTATAGTAATTACCGTGGTGCTACAAATAAACAATGGGATTTACCCAAGTGTGTCCTGTGCAATAGGGAACATTCATTATACTCGTGTACAGCATTCCTTAATATGTCCGTGAGAGACAGAATTAAATTCATTAACGAAAATAAGATGTGTGCAAATTGCTTGAGAAACGGTCACGCGTTAGATCAATGCAAGTTCGGTTCGTGTAAACAGTGTTCAAACAAACATAACAGTTTGCTACACATGGACGAGGCGGGAAACAGCGCTTGTGTGCGTGCGTCGTCGAACGGAGGGAACGTACATCCACAATCACACAGTTTGGCGACATCAACAGTGCATTCACGCGACTCGGCCACTACTGTTGTGTGTGAAGCGAACACTACCGAATTCAAGTTAATAAGTACTGTTTTGCTCTCTACGGCGTTAATTGAAGTAGCTGATAATAATAACGTGTATCATACGGCCCGCGCGCTCTTAGATAACGGAAGCCAAAACTGCTTCATAACTGAGAAATTTGCAAAGAAAATAAATGCAATATATATACAGTCCACTATTCAAATATCGGGTGTGGGACAGTCAGTCTCGCAATCACAGCATTCATGTGACGTCACAATACGTTCAAAATTAAGCGATTTCAATACCAAGCTTCGCTGTTTAATCTTGCCATGCATAACATCCAGTTTGCCTACGATAAACATCGAAGCCGGTAATATATATATACCTGAGTTCTTACAATTAGCAGATCCGACGTTTAACGTAAGTTCAGAAATTGACTTGTTGATCGGCGCGGATAGATTTTGGGATCTTCTAGAAACAGACAAAATACGTCTAGCAAGTGGCCCATTCCTATAAAATTCAAAATTAGGATGGTTATTGTCCGGTCCTGTGCTCGCGAGGAGCCCAAAACCTGCTCACGTTCATTGCCACTTCAGTCAGGAAATCGATAAACAACTCCGGCTGTTTTGGGAACTCGAAAACATTCCTTCATCATCATGCGCACCCTTAACAGATGATGAACGCACCTGCGAAAACATATTCAATAACACTACAAAACGCGTTGAAAACGGTAGATTTTCGGTTCGTATACCGTTGAAAGAGGCACCAGATGCCCTAGGTGATTCTTACACGTCAGCAACGAAACGATTTTTAACCTTGGAGCGTAAACTCGATCGTTTACCAGAGCTTAAACATTTATATTCTAACTTCATGCGTGAATACAATGATTTAGGTCACATGTCCAAGTTGGAGACTTGTAGTCAACCAAATTATTATCTTCCACATCATGGTGTTGTCAAGGAATCTAGTTCAACAACAAAACTACGCGTTGTATTTGATGCTAGTGCCGTCACTAGCTCGAATAAATCATTAAACGATATTCAGTACCCGGGACCCGCGTTACAAAACGATATTTTCTCGATTTTGTTACGATTTAGACAATATAAATATGTAGCTTGTGCAGACGTGGAGAAAATGTTTCGTCAAGTTCTTCTCCAGCATGACCAAAGGTCACTACAATTAATATTGTGGCGGGATAATCCTTCAGATCCGTTAGATACATATCAACTAAATACAGTCACGTACGGAACTGCGTCAGCACCATATTTAAGTATGCGCTGTATTAGACAGTTAGCATTAGAGTGCGACGATGACGTCATCGCTCGCATCATCACGGAAGACATATTCGTGGACGATCTCATCACCGGTGATGATGATCTAAACAACTTGCTTCAAATATGTCAAAAAACATCAGACGTGCTCCAATCGGGGTGTTTTCCTTTGCGCAAGTGGACCTTTAACTCAGATGCATCTCACAACAAAGCCACAGAACGCTTCATAGGCGAACATGCGCAAACCAAAACACTCGGATTGGGTTGGCATAACACTGGTGACGAGTTACACTTCGTTACAAATATTGAGAACCAAGACAACAATTCACGTTTAACTAAGCGAATAATGTTATCAGTAATATCACAAATATACGACCCATTGGGTCTTCTTTCGCCGGCAGTCATGATTTCAAAAATGATTTTACAAAAATTATGGCTGAGTAAAATTGACTGGGATACTCCGGTCTCTCAGGAAATTGCTAACATTTGGAAACATTTTATTTTTACGTTAAGATTTCTAAACGATATTCGCATCCCTCGCCACGTAATAGGCGATCATAATCAATACACAGAGCTTCATATATTTACCGACGCGTCTCAAGACGCATACGGCGCGTGTACCTATATACGTACATTTAGCAATATCGGTGACGCAACCGTTCGACTATTGTGCGCTAAGGGCAAAGTCGCACCTTTAAAAACAATCAGCATCCCGCGCTTAGAGCTGAGCGCCGCGCTTCTGGGAGCCCAGCTATTTAATAAAATAATTAAATCTCTTAGATTGCAGTTCAGTAAAGTATACTTTTGGACGGATTCCACAATCGTTATGGGTTGGATTAAAATGTCACCACATTTATTGAAAACGTTCGTACAAAACCGAGTAACTGAAATAAATGAACTCACAGGTGACTCAGTGTGGTTACATGTGAGTAGTAAGGACAACCCAGCTGATCTATTGTCTAGAGGTTGCGGCCTAGATTTATTAAAAGATAACGGACTTTGGTGGCACGGTCCATCCTATTTACATAATCGTTCACATGACTTTGAGCAAACTTACCGCGATAATTCGGAAGAATATAACTTACCAGATTTAAAACAAAAACAAACCTGCTTACCCAATATTCAGCACGAAGACATACTTAAATTCGACAAGGACGCGTCATTCACAAAGCTCGTACGAATCGGTAGCTACGTACAAAGATTTATAGCAAACTCAAGAGCTAAGCAAACAGAACGACAAACCGGTTTCTTATCTGTAAACGAGTTGGACGCCGCGCTGAGAATGTTAATTAGGCTCGTTCAAAGGAATTCATTTCCAGATGTTTTGAATAACTTAACAGCTCAAATTCCTATCAAGCAACGTTGTAAACAATATAATCGAATTTCGGGTTTAAATGTTTTTATTGATGAACATAAAATAATTCGGGTTGGCGGTCGAATATGTAATTCATCCGACTTCACCTACGATAAAAAACATCCGATTTTATTATGCAGTAAGCATCCATTCACGATTTGTTTATTTAAGCACGAGCATGCACGATTATTACATGCCGGACCTCAACTTTTATTGGCTACCATGCGTGAATGTTGGTGGCCATTGAACGCTAGAAATCTTGCTAGAAAAATAGTACACGAATGTATAACGTGCACACGTAATCGAGGTAAGACACTAGCGCCCCTCATGGGCAACTTACCCCCCGAACGGTTGGAATCGGGCTACCCGTTTATGCAAACCGGTGTGGACTACGCGGGACCGGTTTTCATATTATCCAGAAAGGGCAGAGGTTCTAGACTAACTAAGGCATACATTTGTCTTTTTATTTGTTTCACGACTGGAGCCATGCATTTGGAACTCGTTACTAGTTTATCTACAAACGACTACATATTAGCACTAAAACGTTTCATTAGCCGGCGAGGTACGCCTCGCACTATCTTCTCCGACAACGGTAGAAACTTTGTGGGCGCGGAAAAGGAGTTTCCTTTATTTCTCCATAAGGAATCGGAGGCCATTATTGATTACGCTTCCACTAATAGCATTGAATTTCGATTTATTCCTCCTTATTCTCCACACTTTGGCGGACTATGGGAGGGCGGGGTGAAGTCATGCAAGTATCACCTGAGACGCATAGTAGGTAACGCGCGACTAACTTACGAGGAATTTTCCACGGCTTTGACACAAATCGAAGCTGTCTTAAATTCCCGTCCAATGTCACCTCTTTCCTCAGACCCTTCTGACCTTTCCCCCCTCACCCCCTCACACTTCCTCATTGGCCGACCGTTAACGTCGCCACCTTCAAGGAATTTTCCAGACCAGCCAACTTCGAGTCTGACACGCTACGAGCGCATCGAGCAACTGCGGCAGCACTTCTGGCGTCGCTGGTCTACAGAATACATCTCTGAGCTGCAACAGCGAACCAAGTGGAAGACCAAGCAGGAGGACATCACCTTGGACAGCCTTGTCCTCATCAAGGACGACCAGTTGCCACCATTGAGGTGGCGGCTCGGTCGCATTCTACGTGTCATTCCAGGCGGAGACGGCATAGCACGAGTGGCTGACATCAGGACAGCTGCTGGCACGATCAGGCGTGCCTTCTCCAAGATCTGCCCGCTGCCTCCACAACCTGTGAGCGGCGACGCCTGACTCCGTGCCGGGAACCATTTTGGAAGCAGCGCTTCCAAGGCCGGGGGCATGTTCATGCCAACCGCTGGCGCCACCTATCACCGGCGCGCCGAACTTGGTGATCGCTGAGCATTCACGCTGGCACAGGGGTTCATACATTCATCACCACCATCAGGCGGAGCCAGTGTCGCGCGGATCCCTTCCACGGATTGCAACATCGCTAACTCACCGCAGCTATAAAAACTTTTTGTTTGTATAGAATCAGTCCTTTTTACCTTCTCTCTTCCTTCAAGTCACATCCATCATCCTTTACAGACCCCCGCCATGGCCATGGCGGTCTAATCCATCCACGCAGTCTGTAACTTATGTAATTTCATACATATTTCAAAATATAATTGTGAAACCATCACGCTCGCATTATTTCAACGACGGACAGACCTGATCCCCAACAATAGGTATAAATAATTAGGTATTAATAGTGTAATTACACACCAAAATAATTATTCATTCAAAAAATTTGAACAAAAATAACGATATTAAGAGTTTGATCTTCGAATTTCGCGCGATGTACATTAAATAAATCAAAACTAACCTTCATAGACTAAGCTAGTAAGAAACTCTATGACAGAAAAATTAAAAGAAAAAATAATGACAGCCTGACGTAAGTGTCATAACTAGTGGTGTGCAATTCTGCTATAAATCATTATCATGTTAATAGACTATTGAATATATTTTTATAACATGTTATTTTAAACGTTATCATAATAACGAGTTGTAACAAAACGCGGCAGTAATCTGGACGCGGAGACGTTATCGTTTTATTCGGCAACAACACGCTAAACGTGCGCAATGATTATTGATGCGCAGTTAATGTTATATTCTAGTGGACTGTAGAGGTATACGAACGATTATAATAATATCGTTATTATTAATATTAAAAAAACGAATATAAATGTATTATAATTATGGTTTTAACCTATTGAGCGCCACAGTCACGTATAGACGACAAGCCGAACAAGCAAAAATGTACCTTAAGTCTGTCGACATAAGGTACTTTTTGGCTTGTCATTTTACTTGACCGTGGCGGTAAATGGGTTAAATTATCAATGAACTTTCCTTCATTCTGCGCAGTTTTAGGACTAATAAAATATTATTAAATGTTATGATTAAGTAAAGTTGCATCAGTGTATGTTTTTTCGTGTTATGTGAATCTCACTTACATATCACGGGGGTGGCAGAGGGGGGTCAAAATGTTGGTCCTTTTTTTTGCCTAGGACGCTCCGTTTTCGAGATATTTCAATTTCATTTTTTTTTTAACAGAAACTTTGAACGCCCATAACTCGGAAACGGTGCATCGTAGGACCGCCGCCACCGCGTGTTAAAGCTGTGTTTCGTTTCAGTTCACGCGAGTGTGGCAGCCACGTGGACCAGGTGATATTTGCATGTGAGTAACCACACCACATCACACCACACCACATAACGCTCATCCATATTCCGTCAGAATGTCGGTCAAGGCAGTGGACGAAGTTCTTTCCGAATTAAAGAAACGTAGGGGTAACATTAAGGGTCGGTTAACCCAGTTTAAAAATTACGTGGAATCGTTCGCGGGAGCTCACTTAACAAGCTTACAAACAGCTGAGTTAACTTTACGTGTTCAAGCCGCGAGTGAATTATACGATAAATTCGACAACGTAGAAAATGAACTCGAACTACTCCTTCCGGAATCCGAAACAAACGCGAATCTACAATACATAGAAGCATTAGAAGATATTTATTTTACGGCAATAGCCAGTGCAAAGTGTTTAATTAAAAACGCGGAAATTACAAGTCGACTTCCAATTGCATCGGAACCACGTGTCAATATTAAATTACCAGACATAAAATTACCTGCCTTCGATGGAGCCTATGATCACTGGCTAGAATTTAAACATTCATACGTAACCATGATTCATAATCGTTCCGATCTAGACGAGATCCAAAAATTCCATTATTTGCGGTCAGCACTTAGTGGAAGCGCGTTACAAGTGATAGCAGCGTTGGAATTTAGCCCAGCCAACTACGTTCACGCATGGGAGTTATTGGAAAGCCGTTATCACAACGAGAGGTTGTTAATTAATAATCACGTAAAAGCGTTGCATAATATTCCATCACTAAAACAAGAATCGCCATCGCAAATAAGGAAATTAATTGATACTATTTTACGTAATCTGCGCGCTTTAAACTCACTAAATGAACCCACAGTTAATTGGGATACATTAATAATTTATTTAGTGGTCAGTAAGCTGGACTCGTCTACAGAACGCGAATGGGAAACCCACATCGGTGCCACGTGTCTAGGTTCACGAGAAAAAATAAAACTTAACGATTTAATAACGTTCCTCCGAGGTCGAGCGGACACGTTGGAAATGATCGGCACTAGCCACATAAAGGAAAAAACACATCATAGCGACTTTAAACACCAAAACGATAAACGAAATTCACAGCGCGTACATAGTTACGCGGCTACTAAGGCGACGCGTTATAGTAATTACCGTGGTGCTACAAATAAACAATGGGATTTACCCAAGTGTGTCCTGTGCAATAGGGAACATTCATTATACTCGTGTACAGCATTCCTTAATATGTCCGTGAGAGACAGAATTAAATTCATTAACGAAAATAAGATGTGTGCAAATTGCTTGAGAAACGGTCACGCGTTAGATCAATGCAAGTTCGGTTCGTGTAAACAGTGTTCAAACAAACATAACAGTTTGCTACACATGGACGAGGCGGGAAACAGCGCTTGTGTGCGTGCGTCGTCGAACGGAGGGAACGTACATCCACAATCACACAGTTTGGCGACATCAACAGTGCATTCACGCGACTCGGCCACTACTGTTGTGTGTGAAGCGAACACTACCGAATTCAAGTTAATAAGTACTGTTTTGCTCTCTACGGCGTTAATTGAAGTAGCTGATAATAATAACGTGTATCATACGGCCCGCGCGCTCTTAGATAACGGAAGCCAAAACTGCTTCATAACTGAGAAATTTGCAAAGAAAATAAATGCAATATATATACAGTCCACTATTCAAATATCGGGTGTGGGACAGTCAGTCTCGCAATCACAGCATTCATGTGACGTCACAATACGTTCAAAATTAAGCGATTTCAATACCAAGCTTCGCTGTTTAATCTTGCCATGCATAACATCCAGTTTGCCTACGATAAACATCGAAGCCGGTAATATATATATACCTGAGTTCTTACAATTAGCAGATCCGACGTTTAACGTAAGTTCAGAAATTGACTTGTTGATCGGCGCGGATAGATTTTGGGATCTTCTAGAAACAGACAAAATACGTCTAGCAAGTGGCCCATTCCTACAAAATTCAAAATTAGGATGGTTATTGTCCGGTCCTGTGCTCGCGAGGAGCCCAAAACCTGCTCACGTTCATTGCCACTTCAGTCAGGAAATCGATAAACAACTCCGGCTGTTTTGGGAACTCGAAAACATTCCTTCATCATCATGCGCACCCTTAACAGATGATGAACGCACCTGCGAAAACATATTCAATAACACTACAAAACGCGTTGAAAACGGTAGATTTTCGGTTCGTATACCGTTGAAAGAGGCACCAGATGCCCTAGGTGATTCTTACACGTCAGCAACGAAACGATTTTTAACCTTGGAGCGTAAACTCGATCGTTTACCAGAGCTTAAACATTTATATTCTAACTTCATGCGTGAATACAATGATTTAGGTCACATGTCCAAGTTGGAGACTTGTAGTCAACCAAATTATTATCTTCCACATCATGGTGTTGTCAAGGAATCTAGTTCAACAACAAAACTACGCGTTGTATTTGATGCTAGTGCCGTCACTAGCTCGAATAAATCATTAAACGATATTCAGTACCCGGGACCCGCGTTACAAAACGATATTTTCTCGATTTTGTTACGATTTAGACAATATAAATATGTAGCTTGTGCAGACGTGGAGAAAATGTTTCGTCAAGTTCTTCTCCAGCATGACCAAAGGTCACTACAATTAATATTGTGGCGGGATAATCCTTCAGATCCGTTAGATACATATCAACTAAATACAGTCACGTACGGAACTGCGTCAGCACCATATTTAAGTATGCGCTGTATTAGACAGTTAGCATTAGAGTGCGACGATGACGTCATCGCTCGCATCATCACGGAAGACATATTCGTGGACGATCTCATCACCGGTGATGATGATCTAAACAACTTGCTTCAAATATGTCAAAAAACATCAGACGTGCTCCAATCGGGGTGTTTTCCTTTGCGCAAGTGGACCTTTAACTCAGATGCATCTCACAACAAAGCCACAGAACGCTTCATAGGCGAACATGCGCAAACCAAAACACTCGGATTGGGTTGGCATAACACTGGTGACGAGTTACACTTCGTTACAAATATTGAGAACCAAGACAACAATTCACGTTTAACTAAGCGAATAATGTTATCAGTAATATCACAAATATACGACCCATTGGGTCTTCTTTCGCCGGCAGTCATGATTTCAAAAATGATTTTACAAAAATTATGGCTGAGTAAAATTGACTGGGATACTCCGGTCTCTCAGGAAATTGCTAACATTTGGAAACATTTTATTTTTACGTTAAGATTTCTAAACGATATTCGCATCCCTCGCCACGTAATAGGCGATCATAATCAATACACAGAGCTTCATATATTTACCGACGCGTCTCAAGACGCATACGGCGCGTGTACCTATATACGTACATTTAGCAATATCGGTGACGCAACCGTTCGACTATTGTGCGCTAAGGGCAAAGTCGCACCTTTAAAAACAATCAGCATCCCGCGCTTAGAGCTGAGCGCCGCGCTTCTGGGAGCCCAGCTATTTAATAAAATAATTAAATCTCTTAGATTGCAGTTCAGTAAAGTATACTTTTGGACGGATTCCACAATCGTTATGGGTTGGATTAAAATGTCACCACATTTATTGAAAACGTTCGTACAAAACCGAGTAACTGAAATAAATGAACTCACAGGTGACTCAGTGTGGTTACATGTGAGTAGTAAGGACAACCCAGCTGATCTATTGTCTAGAGGTTGCGGCCTAGATTTATTAAAAGATAACGGACTTTGGTGGCACGGTCCATCCTATTTACATAATCGTTCACATGACTTTGAGCAAACTTACCGCGATAATTCGGAAGAATATAACTTACCAGATTTAAAACAAAAACAAACCTGCTTACCCAATATTCAGCACGAAGACATACTTAAATTCGACAAGGACGCGTCATTCACAAAGCTCGTACGAATCGGTAGCTACGTACAAAGATTTATAGCAAACTCAAGAGCTAAGCAAACAGAACGACAAACCGGTTTCTTATCTGTAAACGAGTTGGACGCCGCGCTGAGAATGTTAATTAGGCTCGTTCAAAGGAATTCATTTCCAGATGTTTTGAATAACTTAACAGCTCAAATTCCTATCAAGCAACGTTGTAAACAATATAATCGAATTTCGGGTTTAAATGTTTTTATTGATGAACATAAAATAATTCGGGTTGGCGGTCGAATATGTAATTCATCCGACTTCACCTACGATAAAAAACATCCGATTTTATTATGCAGTAAGCATCCATTCACGATTTGTTTATTTAAGCACGAGCATGCACGATTATTACATGCCGGACCTCAACTTTTATTGGCTACCATGCGTGAATGTTGGTGGCCATTGAACGCTAGAAATCTTGCTAGAAAAATAGTACACGAATGTATAACGTGCACACGTAATCGAGGTAAGACACTAGCGCCCCTCATGGGCAACTTACCCCCCGAACGGTTGGAATCGGGCTACCCGTTTATGCAAACCGGTGTGGACTACGCGGGACCGGTTTTCATATTATCCAGAAAGGGCAGAGGTTCTAGACTAACTAAGGCATACATTTGTCTTTTTATTTGTTTCACGACTGGAGCCATGCATTTGGAACTCGTTACTAGTTTATCTACAAACGACTACATATTAGCACTAAAACGTTTCATTAGCCGGCGAGGTACGCCTCGCACTATCTTCTCCGACAACGGTAGAAACTTTGTGGGCGCGGAAAAGGAGTTTCCTTTATTTCTCCATAAGGAATCGGAGGCCATTATTGATTACGCTTCCACTAATAGCATTGAATTTCGATTTATTCCTCCTTATTCTCCACACTTTGGCGGACTATGGGAGGGCGGGGTGAAGTCATGCAAGTATCACCTGAGACGCATAGTAGGTAACGCGCGACTAACTTACGAGGAATTTTCCACGGCTTTGACACAAATCGAAGCTGTCTTAAATTCCCGTCCAATGTCACCTCTTTCCTCAGACCCTTCTGACCTTTCCCCCCTCACCCCCTCACACTTCCTCATTGGCCGACCGTTAACGTCGCCACCTTCAAGGAATTTTCCAGACCAGCCAACTTCGAGTCTGACACGCTACGAGCGCATCGAGCAACTGCGGCAGCACTTCTGGCGTCGCTGGTCTACAGAATACATCTCTGAGCTGCAACAGCGAACCAAGTGGAAGACCAAGCAGGAGGACATCACCTTGGACAGCCTTGTCCTCATCAAGGACGACCAGTTGCCACCATTGAGGTGGCGGCTCGGTCGCATTCTACGTGTCATTCCAGGCGGAGACGGCATAGCACGAGTGGCTGACATCAGGACAGCTGCTGGCACGATCAGGCGTGCCTTCTCCAAGATCTGCCCGCTGCCTCCACAACCTGTGAGCGGCGACGCCTGACTCCGTGCCGGGAACCATTTTGGAAGCAGCGCTTCCAAGGCCGGGGGCATGTTCATGCCAACCGCTGGCGCCACCTATCACCGGCGCGCCGAACTTGGTGATCGCTGAGCATTCACGCTGGCACAGGGGTTCATACATTCATCACCACCATCAGGCGGAGCCAGTGTCGCGCGGATCCCTTCCACGGATTGCAACATCGCTAACTCACCGCAGCTATAAAAACTTTTTGTTTGTATAGAATCAGTCCTTTTTACCTTCTCTCTTCCTTCAAGTCACATCCATCATCCTTTACAGACCCCCGCCATGGCCATGGCGGTCTAATCCATCCACGCAGTCTGTAACTTATGTAATTTCATACATATTTCAAAATATAATTGTGAAACCATCACGCTCGCATTATTTCAACGACGGACAGACCTGATCCCCAACAATAGGTATAAATAATTAGGTATTAATAGTGTAATTACACACCAAAATAATTATTCATTCAAAAAATTTGAACAAAAATAACGATATTAAGAGTTTGATCTTCGAATTTCGCGCGATGTACATTAAATAAATCAAAACTAACCTTCATAGACTAAGCTAGTAAGAAACTCTATGACAGAAAAATTAAAAGAAAAAATAATGACAGCCTGACGTAAGTGTCATAACTAGTGGTGTGCAATTCTGCTATAAATCATTATCATGTTAATAGACTATTGAATATATTTTTATAACATGTTATTTTAAACGTTATCATAATAACGAGTTGTAACAAAACGCGGCAGTAATCTGGACGCGGAGACGTTATCGTTTTATTCGGCAACAACACGCTAAACGTGCGCAATGATTATTGATGCGCAGTTAATGTTATATTCTAGTGGACTGTAGAGGTATACGAACGATTATAATAATATCGTTATTATTAATATTAAAAAAACGAATATAAATGTATTATAATTATGGTTTTAACCTATTGAGCGCCACAGTCACGTATAGACGACAAGCCGAACAAGCAAAAATGTACCTTAAGTCTGTCGACATAAGGTACTTTTTGGCTTGTCATTTTACTTGACCGTGGCGGTAAATGGGTTAAATTATCAATGAACTTTCCTTCATTCTGCGCAGTTTTAGGACTAATAAAATATTATTAAATGTTATGATTAAGTAAAGTTGCATCAGTGTATGTTTTTTCGTGTTATGTGAATCTCACTTACATATCACGGGGGTGGCAGAGGGGGGTCAAAATGTTGGTCCTTTTTTTTGCCTAGGACGCTCCGTTTTCGAGATATTTCAATTTCATTTTTTTTTTAACAGAAACTTTGAACGCCCATAACTCGGAAACGGTGCATCGTAGGACCGCCGCCACCGCTTGCTACGTTATTCGTTGAGCGTGTTGTTGAGTTAGACATTATAATGATAACACGTAGGCAGTGTCGGTATAACAAACGTTATTCGTTATGAATCAATAACATGTTATGTTTTGGTGTTATTCGTTATATGAACCATCACTAGTCATAACATTGAAAAATATGAAGATTATTTATTTTATTTTAGATATTTTATAAGAAAACGAATCGTTTTTGTTAAATATTTGCAGATATCCCAATGATATTATAGAAAGATACGCCATGTTCATACTGAATGACGTTCAGATATCGTTGCGTTGTCATTATAAGGCTGAACGTCAACGTCAGACTACGAAAGCGATAGATAATACGGAACATAATGAGATAGAAAGAGATAGCTAGTTTTAGTGTGTTGCGCTTGAAGTACACTAGAGTATCAAAGAGTCGATTTACCACAGAAGAGACATTGAATTTTTATGACTGTTACCAATGTACAGCTACTAAGTACTGCGAAGGAAAATTAATCTTTTTACAATTTAAATTATATTTTAGATGCTTGCAATATTTGTATAATCGTCGAATCCGACTCGGCTGGGCAGCGTTTGGGAAGCTGAGAAGTATCTTCTCGTCCAACTTACCCCAGTCTCTCACGACGAAAGTCTATGACCAGTGTGTGTTGCCAGTGATTACATACGGGACCGAAACGTGGTCGCTCACAATGGGCCTCATCAGAAGGCTTAAAGTCACCCAAAGGGCAATGGAGAGGGCTATGCTCGGAGTTTCCTTGCGCGATCGAATCAGAAATGAGGACATCCGCATGAGAGCCAAGGTTACCGACATAGCCCGAAGAATTGCCAAACTTAAGTGGCAGTGGGCAGGGCACATTGCTCGCAGAACGGATTCCCGATGGGGCCGCAAAGTTCTGGAGTGGCGACCGCGAACCGGAAGACGTTGCGTTGGAAGGCCTCCCACTAGGTGGACCGATGACCTGGTGAAGGTTGCGGGGATCCGCTGGATGCGAGACGCACGGGACCGGTCAATGTGGCGACACTTAGGGTAGGCCTATGTCCAGCAGTGGACGTCTTTCGGCTGAAATGATGATGATGATGATGAATATTTGTATCAAATTTCTGAAAACAATTTATTGATATTAATAATGAAATAAACGTGTAGGATTTTGAATAATTAATGATATACTTCATCACACGCGCCTGTGACAATAGGCATATTTCTTAAATTGGTAATGAATGACGTTTTAAATAAAACAACAAACAAAATTGAATTCTATTTATTATTAATTATGAAAACAAGGATTTTTGTATTTACGACTGATGTCTTAAAACAAGGTTTTCCTATGGTTCATAATGTTATTAGTCCCAATAAAAAATAAACAAATTGTGCTACGTTTACTAGGCATCCAGTCAGGTTCACTTCTTTCCGCCATAAACTATGCTAACCCATTTATTTTTTATCAACTCATCACTTGGAAATCTGTAAAATAGTAAAACATTATGAGAAAATATGTTTTATCTAGGTACGTTACTACGTACATTCCAATTTTACTAATAAAATATATGACAGCCCGCTATTACTAATCTCATTCTATATAATTTTAATCATAAAAATTGAAAGCGCAACGCTATATATTGTGCCTACCATTTCGCTTCTGTTTGATTAATCTATGACGCATGCTATTTGTCCCTGTCACACAGCAGATTGTAATCCTATTCTCTATCCTTTTCGAACCATCATGTCAATAATACGAAATTTATTTGAAATTGAGAAATAAATCGTGAAAAAAATACAAATATGATATATTTTCATTAGGTATACTTACGTATGGTATGAAATTTTATTTTTCTTGGCACCATAGTTTTTGCACTTTCTTAATACCTACACAACTTGGCATTTTTGTTACGCCGCGGACTCGGCTGGACTCGGCTTACTTCGCTCGCTGCTACAACCCGACTAAATGCAACTGCAACAATTGCCTTAGTTTGGCCTCAACAATTTGTGCGTGCTAATGCCATATCTACCTCTTTTGTTATATAGAATATCATTGAGATATCCTATTATTTTTGGCACGTAATGCAAAACAAACTTATAACTTTACTTAAGTATAATTATAAAAATACAGATAATCAACATTAATTAACTTTTTAAATAATTAAGTATCAGAATTATGAGAAAGTAAGCACAGCATAAACGTCCGCGTCTTCGCTTGCTGAAAAAGAGGGCGTGGTTCCCGCCATTTTCAGTAGCTTCACTCGGTGTTGCCAACACGGCCCTCCTGCATCGTGCATGTCCTCAGGCACGCTCCAACCAATGCCGATCTTTGCACACCGGAATCAAGACATCTAGTAATAAAATGCAAGTATTAAAAAGTATCCTAGAGATTTCGATCTCGTACTGTGTCTCCTTTAGGCTTAGGAAACTTTGTGATATCCACCGTTTTCTTATGTACTGAATTGCCCAACTAACAGCTTATTGTCTTTAAGCTTAGACAAAATCTGTAAACCAGCCGTTCACTCCTTTAGTCCGAAGTAGTGCCTGTTTCACTTTACTCCTTTAGTCTTAGGCAGTAACTGCTTCAGCACACCACTTCTACCCTGGATAGTGAACACTGTTCCGATTTCTTTTTTTTTTTTTACCTTATGTCACATACCTAGACTTATAAAATAAGCTGTTCACTCCTTTAGTTCGAAGTAGTGCCTGTTTCACTTTACTCCTTTAGTCTTAGGCAGTAACTGCTTCAGCACACCACTTCTACCCTGGATAGTGAACACTGTTCCGATTTCTTTTTTTTTCTTTTTTTACCTTATGTCACATACCTAGACTTATAAAATAAGCTGTTCACTCCTTTAGTCCGAAGTAGTGCCTGTTTCACTTTACTCCTTTAGTCTTAGGCAGTAACTGCTTCAGCTCACCACTTCTACCCTGGATAGTGAACACTTACTTCTACCCGCTACACTGTTCTAATTTCTGTCCAACATTACACCATAACAACACGCCTGTAATCCGCGAATGGATAAGGCAGAGGTTTACCTATTAGTACACACACGTAATAGGGGTAAGCCTATTGCCATCAACCAGATACGCATACCCCGATTCCGTGGCTGCTACTGAGAAATTCCCAATCGAAAAACCCAATAACACTGCCCGACCCGGGAATCGAACCCAACCTCACGCACAGCAGTCGCGCTTGCAACCACTAGACCAACGAGGCAGAATAAAAATAAGAATTAGAAATATCTGTAAATAAATGTTTTAATAATTTGTTTACCTTGCCAACATGCGTTCTACTTGGTTCTACTCTAGACCAATTTATAATTTTTTTCAGCCATGGTTTGATATTCTCCGCAACGGCCACTCCTTCATAATTATATTTCTTTTTGACCTTTCACATCTTTTATTTGATAGGTACCTGTCTTGTCCTAAGTATTTATTTATTTGAAACGGGCCTTTTAATGTTGGTTATAGCTTCTTACTCTGCCCATCGTTAGTTGGACTTTGTATTTTAACGAGTACTAGATCAACCTCATTAGACAATTTGTCTTTGGCGCGGCTTTTATCGAATCGTTTTTTTTTTTTTTTTTTATTATTGCATTCTTATTTAGTTTCTCAGAATCTTATCATAATTTGGTCACGTACTCACGTCCGTAGTATGTCCATCAAATCAACGGCTCCTAGCTCAGGTGGGACCTTTCACTATCTGTACACAGTCTATAGCCCAAGAACACTTCACAAGGGAGGGCAGTTGAATTATCTCAAAATTATATTTCAACAAAATCAGACTTTACTATCGAACAACTAACACAAATTAATACTTAATAAAAATAAAAAACTTATCTCTGGTATTTGTCTATTGCACGAATTTTGTAACCTATTTACCTGTAGTATTAGATTTTTCTACCACCGCATTTTTTTTATGGTAACAAGAACCTTCCGAATGCCCTGTCTTACCGCAAAATTCACATTTAACTGTGCACTGAAATCTTTTGTGATTGCCGCCGCAATTGTAACATTCTAATAATTTACGTCCTAATGATGCATTGGTGTTATTTTGACTTGAGTTTGACGAACTTGTGACTATTGTGGCAGAGGTTACGGTTTCGGGAACATTATTTGTCGTTGTCCCTTTGATATTTACTTCGCGATTACTTGAGCCACTATGATTAACTACTTGCTTAACTATTTTGGGTTTATAGACCCGACTATGCAGAAAACCCGCCAAACTATCACTAGATTTAAAATTACTAGCTTCGACAGATGCGGTAATGTTATTATCGCCTATATTTCCTAATATAATAGAAATTATATCATGTTCTGAGAAATTTAAACACAAATTATCAATTTTTGCCTTTTGTTCAAAAAAGAAATCGTATAGGGACTGATAATCGACCGGTTTTCGGTTAATAATTTCTTGCAGCAATTCAAACATATTTCTTTTGATTTTGAATGTGATAGAAATACGTTCTTTCCAATCTTTCCATAACCAAGCCGTCCACATGTGATCGTTACGTAAAATAGACTCGTACCACGTTTTAGCGGAACCTTTGAGCTTGTTAAGAGCTTGATAACGAACGATACTATCCGCCCATTTAAAAGTTGATGCATAAGATTCGATTACATTCAGCCATGAGGTAACATTGTCATTCAAAGGGTCGAACTCCGGTATCATATTATGGAGGGTATTCAAATTTGTACTCACAATCATTGTTGACTTTACCCTCTTCCGAGATTGAGACGGCAGCGGCGTCTCGGTGCAACTGCTGTTGCTTTCCGTGCTCGAGCTGCTGCTACTCGACGTGTATCTAGTGCGTTTGGCTTTATGATGGCGCTTACTTTTGCTTTTTTTACCCATTATGTGGGCTGGGAAAAACACTAGGTACCACTTCTGATGTTAAATATTTGCAGATATCCTATTATTTTTGGCACGTAATGCAAAACAAACTTATAACTTTACTTAAGTATAATTATAAAAATACAGATAATCAACATTAATTAACTTTTTAAATAATTAAGTATCAGAATTATGAGAAAGTAAGCACAGCATAAACGTCCGCGTCTTCGCTTGCTGAAAAAGAGGGCGTGGTTCCCGCCATTTTCAGTAGCTTCACTCGGTGTTGCCAACATTTTAGACCGATTCGCAGAATAGTAATGCAAAAACCAATAAAACTTATGATAGATGCGTACTAATAATAAAATGAATGTTTATAGAGTACTCACTCCTCACTAATTTTCTTTCACTATTTTTTCGTGACTTTCTTCATTAATGAATGCACTTTGTTTATTCATATTTAAAACACTTTGTACACAAATTATACGAGTAAGAATATTTTAGAAGGAGAAAGCATAGAGACAAACAATTATTTAATTTGACAACCTCAGTTGACAACCTTGTTATTTTCCGTAACCATAGCAACCATGTTGAATCTTGAACTGAATATTTTTGTTAGGAAATCTCTGGATTCGCTCTCCACGCTCAACTCAATAAGGCCCGCGATAGAATCTATGCAATAGATTAAAAATCTTTCAGGTGTCAACACTGATATAGCACGCTGAAAACTTATTGATAGAGTCTGTCAAGCGAGTCGAGTCCACAACCCTTTTACTTTAAAATTCAAGTATCAATAAGTTTTCAGCGTGCTATATCAGTGTTGACACCTGAAAGATTTTTGAATTTGCCGCCTTTTTCATGGGACTAGACTCGCTTGACAGGCTCTAACAGCGAGGAGAATTGCAAATATTTTTTTATTTTTCATAAAAATGTGACTTTATTTCTTTTCTTTTTGCGGACCTGTCCATTCTACAGAAAATACAGTAGAACGTAGTAGGTACTCGTAAGTGGCGTGCGTGTATGAACAGATGTATGAATGTGGACGAGGCAAAAGGAGTAGGTATGTAAGGCTCATAGCAAGTGGCGTTCGGATGTTTCTACCTACCCCATGGGAAAAGGGCGTGAGTTTATTTATGATGTATGTAAAAATGTGACTGAAAATTTATTTTAATAAGGCGAGTGTGTTGCTAAATCTGCGATTTATGTCTTGGATCGAAATAAACTATTCCTTAAACAGTCACATATTACTTTGACTGCGAGCGAACCATCCAGTCAAGAATACTAGGGTATTCTTGACTGGATGGTTCGCTCGCTGAGCCCGATTACAGTCTAAAGGATTCCCGTCATGTCTGCGTGTTGGTCACAAAGATACCACGGCCTCGACATAAAGGGCTAAGAAGGAACAGGGGTGGTTTCTAGTCAGTAGAAGTCTGACACTGCCTAAGAGCGGGAGGGGTTATTTGATGATTTTCCACCCGCCCAAAAAAAAAGGCTAAAGGATTAGATAAAATAAAATACTTTATTTCAGACCTTAATCCATATGATTTTAGTAATACACACTACTTAGAAGCTATGTTAATGACAAATAGAATAAAAGATTTTAATTCATAATTATAAATCTGGTACCTGACGCACGACGGCTGAAGGCTGATTAACCGTAAAATGTTCCGAGGCAATGACAAAAATAGTAATTTAAAATTGTTTTCTACCAATAGCTTACTATTATGTTAATTCCATGTTTGTCGGTCGGTTGTTCATGAACTTTACGTGTGAGTAACTCACGTCCTGAATTTGCGACTCTCAGGTAAACATGTTTACTCGGAGTGGAAAATTCTATTAATTCCTATAAAATACTTTGACATCTGTCTAGTTCTTCAGTACAGAGTACTTTTATTATATGTCTTTCAGCATTATCATTGCCATAAATTACGTGATTCCTATTTTTAAGCCGCTTCGCTGAAGTGGGCCTGGGCGGGCCATGTCTGCCGTATACCCTAAGCTGTGAGCCAAAATAACCACGTTGTGGATCCCTGACACAGCCAAAACGCGACGCGGTAGACCTCACAGGAGATGGCGGGACGAGCTGGACAAACAAAAGACCAGTGGTCCACATTGGCCCCCATTGGTCATGGGGGAGGCCTTTGCCCAACAGTGGGATGACACAGGCTAACAGTAACAGTAACAGAGGTATCCTGGCTAAAAACTAACAGCCTCTCCAAACGTTACGTTAAGCCACGTTTCTCTAGGTTTGTCTGTACCTAGGTGTTGGTGTTGGAACCGAGTTTCCTCAGTGGCACGGAAAGCACGTCAAACCGTTGCTTATAAGTATAAGTACGACGGGCTGGTGTCCGCCACTCCACGATCGATGCGCGTGCTAAAAAAAAAGTAGTAAACCGTTGCTTACAGTTGTTATTATTTTGTAGATCTTTGACAGACATTACAGGTAGTCAGTCTTACCAAGAGGTAGCATATAGAGGTAGGTATCATAATTATCAGTTCCAAATAGGTTGTGGAGGTCAGATATGCAGTCACTTCATGTACAATACTGGATTCAGTTGCATCCGGTCAGACTGGAAGTCGACCCCTTACTTGGGAAAAGGTCGGGTAAATGATTATAATAGAAACGTCGAACAGATGGTCTTTAAACTTTATCCACTGGTAACATACATGAGAAGAAGGATAGGTACCTATGTGAGTATAATATTATTAGACAATAAAATCCCAACAAAAACATTCTGTAAAAAACTAGCCAAGTCTCGATGGAGCTGTTTGTTTATCTCTAAAAAGTAATGAAATCTAGACAAAGTCGTGCCAAGTCTAAGGTTCCTTATTGCGATTTCTTTATTATTATAGTTATTGTTGTGTGTCTTGGCCGTTGAACATTCTTTATACGTTAGTGGGTACAAGTCAATTTAGTTTATACGTAATGTTATATCTGTTGTAACTACCTATGATTGTTAAGCGAGATAATAACCCATACTGGTATTGGTAATTGGACGCCAAGAAGAAAAATGACCGAACTAAACGAAACGAACAACGGCCAAGTCACACAACATTAACTATAATATTTTTTTTTTTTGTAGTTTTTTTTTTTTTTTCGATTTTCCTACTTTTTATAGTTTTCCTTTTATGTGGCCATTAAATCCTAACTCTGTACCAAATATCAGCTCTCTGAGTTTATGGGAAGTACTAGTTCTATTTTGATGATCATGAGTGAGTGAGTGAGTGAGTTTCATAAATGCGAAACTTTGCTTTCGCTTAACTTCGGAACTAAATGACTTACAGACTTGAAACTTTTTATTTTAAGTGTGATTGTATAGCTTACTGGATGACGCGTTTAAATTTCAGCGTTCTGGTCTTATCCAGAGGTTCTCAAATAGGGGCCTGAAAATGCGGCGAAATGGTTCCAGTAAAGGATGGTACGGCAGTGTTTGCTTCGCGCTTGACTCGCTGGGGGCACTGCCGTGCCCCCAGATAACTTCGGAACTAAATGACTTACAGACTTGAAACTTTTTATTTTAAGTGTGATTGTATAGCTTACTGGATGACGAAAATTTCAGCGTTCTGGTCTTATCCAGAGGTTCTCAAATAGGGGCCTGAAAATGCGGCAAAATGGTTCCAGTAAAGGATGGTACGGCAGTGTTTGCTTCGCGCTTGACTCGGCGGGGGCACTGCCGTGCCCCCAGATATAGCGATAGAACAAAAATAGTTCATCATTCTGTTTTACCCGAACAGTACGAAAACACTCACCTCTCATTTTACTTTAATAACTTTATGAGAACTTTTATTTGTAATCGAAATCATAAATTCTTGCGGCCCTTGACTTTTACTACTATTCCTTGTTATTTTTCATTACTCATACTCTGAAAGTAGGTCAGAACATGCCTGCGGAGCGGGTTGAAAGTACTACTTTTCAGCCCTAGGGAGAATCGCTTTCTACTGACAGCTGTCAAATTATTTGTTGTAATTGGGAGCAAACCTATTGCCATCAACCAATGTAATTAGGAGCAAGCCTATTGCCACCAACCGATGTGATTAGGAGCAAGCCTATTACCATCAACAAATGTAATTACTAGCAAGCCTATTGCTATCAACTTGTAGCGTTGTAATCGACTAAACTATAATCGATTCACGCACATAACTAGTTACGGTTCACCGGAGCAACTACACTACGAGTCAACCATATACGCTCGGTCTATGAGACTATAAATACTAGCTCCGAGCTGCAAATCTTTCCTTTTGTCGTGAACGCCTTCGAATAAGTAAACCTCAGTGATCTGGGTGAGTGTTTTAAGTAATCAGCTAATTCTCTTATGTCTGGATACATACACCGCATTCTATTGTATATCTGTATTCTGCGGTGATTGTCTGCAATGTAATTATGTCGGTTGTCAATAATGGCTACCGTGTTGTACAGATGCTACGTCAGCTAATTGCGTATCATCTATCTAATCTTGCACTTGCACATACTGCCTTTGTAAAGCCCGTACATGCCTCGTTCACCCTCCGCTGCATGGCCTCGCCGCATTCGCTTAACCTGCTTTGAAGCACGGCGAGAGCACACTATCGCGACATGTGCCGGCTTGATCTAACCTTTGTGAACTGCCACGATGGGGTGAGTCTCCTTGCTTCCCCTGAAACCACTGCTTGGGCTTATGGCTGGGAGACACACGCATCGTAGGCGCTCACCGATCCTGGCACCACGCTTATGGGCCCACCCTGCCACGTGCTTGATTCCAGGGTTCTACTTGAAGACTTAAAAACTACTGAGACACCGCTGACGGGCGTCGTAGCTGCCTCCGCGCCCTACCCGCTGAGCGACGATCCCGTCACGGCCTCCTACTTTGTGCCTCCGCACACCGCTAGCCGCCTTCCACGTCTGCCACGTGGAGGGTCCCTGCTGGCTAGCACCTGCCGTGCCTACAGCACGCCGCCGGCCGCTATACCGGCCACTTCTCCAGCCACGTGCCTGACACGTGGGCACTAGCCGTGCTCACGCACGCCTGCCAGCTGCCGCGACCGAGACGCGGTCGCCTTCTTCACTGCTGCAGCCCTGCGAACATCCCGTCACCGCGCAGCCCTCGCCGGCCTCGTGCGTGTGACCAAAAGCCCAGGGCAGTTCCCTTCTAACCTAGTGAAGTGTTCAGTGAAAGAAATTCTAGAGACTCTAGATCCTACCCCCTGTTAATTATTCTTATGCTCTTTTTCTAAAATATATGTATTAAACTATTGTGGTTTCTCTGCTTCTCAACCCTACCTAAAGTACTACGCCACAAACTGATGTAATTGGGACCAAGCCTATTGCCATTAAACAATGTAATTAGGAGCAAGCCTATTGCCATCAACTTATGGATTTGGGGGCAAGCCTATTGCCATCAACCGATGTAATTAGGAGCAAGCCTATTGCCATCAACTAATCTAATTAGGAGCAAGCTTATTGCCATCAACCAAGCTAATTAGGAGCAAGCCTATGGCCATCAACCGATATAATTAGGAGCAAGCCTATTGCCATCAACCAATGTAATTAGGAGCAAGCCTATTGCCATCAACTGATGTAATTGGGGGAAAGCATATTGCCCCCAACTGATGTAATTAGGAGCAAGCCTTTTGCCATCAACTAATCTAATTAGGAGCAAGCCTATTGCCATCAACCAATGTAATTAGGAGCAAGCCTATTGCCATCAACTGATGTAATTGGGGGCAAGCCTATTGCCATCAACCGATGTAATTGGGGGCAAGCGTATTGCCATCAACCGATGTAATTAGGAGCAAGCCTATTGCCATCAACTAATCTAAATAGGAGCAAGCCTATTGCCATCAACCAAGTTAATTAGGAGCAACTAGCCTATTGCCCCCAACCGATTTAATTAGGAGCAAGCCTATTGCCATCAACTAATCTAATTAGGGGCAAGCCTATTGCCATCAACCAATGTAATTAGGAGTAAGCCTATTGCCATCAACTGATGTAATTGGGGGCAAGCCTATTGCCCCCAACCAATGTAATTAGGATCAAGCCTATTGCCATCAACTAATCTAATTAGGATCAAGCCTATTGCCATCAACTAATCTAATTAGGAGCAAGCCTATTGTTATCAACCCATGTAATTAGGAGCAAAGTCTATTCACCGATTTAGGAAATTGGGGGCAAGCCTATTCCCATCAACTTTCCTTGTATTCCTAATGAAAAGCACAGTGTTTACCTCGGGTTAAAGACTTATTTAGTCCCTCGAACTATTAGCGCCCTCGCTGCGCTCAGGCGCCAAACCCCGACTCGGGACTAAATAAGTTCCTTTCACCCCTAAGGTAACAATGTATTAGTACGATCTCTTTTCTAGAACTCCCTCGGGATGTCGCAGTGCCAATTCTCCTGTGCAATACTCTAACTAATATTGTAAATGCGAAAATTAGTTTTTTTGTTACCATTTTACGCCTAAACCACTTAGGACTGAACCTTGACCAAAATATTAGGATGGTCATCCCAAAATTTTGCATATACGTTGTCAGGTATACAGAAAGGCAGAAACCGACATAGAGTACCTTTCTTTCCAAAAAAAGTACTGTTTCTGAAGAAAAACAACAATAACATTTTTATGGCAATAAATGGCGCCATGTGTCTTTTGAATCATTATTGAATTATTTCTAAAGAAGATATAGTAGTATTTTTATTTCTCACGGACGAAGGTCGCAGGGCTCAACTAGTAAATAATAAATTCGAGAGATAACATCAGAATAGTTACAAACTCGTTACGAAGTGTCGTTCATGTCTTGACTGTTTTCTTGTCCGTAGTCCATGGACGGTGAAGACCTTCAAACTAAAACGGTTATAATCGTTATTTGTATTTCGTGTTTATTGTTTGGGATAACCAAACATCATTACTATTGTCAATATCGGATAAAGCCAATCTCTACATCATCACCATTGTCAATATCGGATAAAGCCAAACCTTTTAAGCGTTTCTTGCAGCGTGCAGCGTAAAAATTAATTGAGGTTTTTCCGTTTTTTCAATGTTTCTTTCGAAAGTTTCAAAAACATATCATCCGTTTCTTTCGTATTATAAACGGAAAAATACGAAAGAACCGGGAATCTTTCCGGCTTTTTTCAACGCTACGCAAAACACGCCCGTATCACATGGAGTTATAGATTCAAGTCCGATATGCAATACAGGACAATGCCAGGCTTCATCTCTGTTATGTCTAGTCTCGTAATTGTAGGCTCTAAAAGTAGGGCCATTTTGCACGGCGCGTGGACTCGATGGGAGCAATTACGTCACGAGCCGAGTCTAACGACTCACTCGGTGTCACCTAGCGTGCCTAATGGAGTCGTCGACTTATTGCGTGTCTCGGGCAAGTCAGGTACAATGGTAGACAGGGATTTATGAATATTAGGTTGTACTGAGTCTTGGTATGGTAGTTGAATATTATTGTAAGAAAATACTTATCTTTATAAGCCTAGCCTTTCCTACCCAATACGAATCCTTATAATACTCGTTTCGTTTATGTGAAAATAATAGGTGATAAAATTATGTAAGTGCCAAATTATTCCAGAAATATTCCTGTTGGGTACAGTTTCGTTACAATCTTCATCACTCTTACTACACATATTCAACCTAATATATATACATATATATTATATTTTTCTTAATATTGACGTTGAGCAAAGGTTCAAATATATGAAGTGTTTGTCAAAACCCTTCGGAATATGATTGAAAAGTAGCATTGATATCATCGTGTTTAATGACTAGAAAGTTTTATTCCAACAAAATCTTGTGGGAAAATACAGGTACAGAGACTCCCAAGTTTAGAAATCAGCCTGATTAAAATAACTATAAAATAAGTATTGATGACCTACAAGAATAAAAAAACTGTTGGAATGTTTCTAAGGTTCCCAGGTCCATAATCAACACCGTCTTTTTCCCCGGAAAAAATGAGGTATTTTTAAGAATGCAGCTCAACATGTAAAAGTAACCTAGACAATGAGCAATCTGATAAGATAACCAGTTTATTGATACGAGCATATTTTGTCTTAGAATAAAAATTCGTTCATAGAAATATGACTTCTAATACCTAGGCTATAGGCGATAAAAATAAATGTTATCTGTTGAAAGATTTATATGTTTGATTTTTTAATACATATGTAACTGAGATAATGGTTTTGTTATTTTTAGTACGACATTTGAAGCTATAGTGGATACTGGTGTGATAGGGATTTAATAAGTTTAACAAAATGTCTACTTCACCCAGAGTATGGTCTAAATTCTCAGCCACAAATCGCAAAAGTGGTGCTACTTTTAATTTCCGTATAGTGGATTTGCCAAAAGAACGCTATGGGGATTTCTTGGAACAGTACATAAACTGCTTTGCGAAAGAAGAGTCTTTATTTAAAGCTTCAGGTAGGTCAATATTTTCTAGTTAAGAATTTTAAACATAACGCAGTATTTATTACAATATCCAGTGAGAAATGCCACTAACAATATTCAATGCAAAAACAAACATTTTTGAGGACGTCGCATTGACCAAAGAATGTAGTGGTTAACTGGGCAAAACTGGTTATAATGAAAAAATATTTAATGATTCCTTAGACAGGTTTTCTGTATTTAAAGTGGATACGGATTTATTTATAATACCTCATAAAAAATGTCTGTGCCATTATTTTAGGAGTATCACAAAGTCCAGAAGCTATGGAAGAAATCAGAGAAGTTATATTGAAAAGGAGAGATGATGGAACACATACAGTAATTTGTTGCTTAGATAACGAAAATGGTGAAATTAAAGACATCATTGGATCATCTATAATGATATTACGTACAGCAGAGGATGTGCTAAAGCAAAAGGTAAACATTCAAGAAACCGAATTAAAATGTATTATTATGTGTCTTAATATAATATACTATTAGGAATCAGAAGTGAAATACGTGAACAAAATAAACAATGTTTAATATCGTTTAGATTACACTTTTACAATTATATCACGACAAACATTTTAAACAATACTTAATCAAATAGAAATAGCACTAGCAAAATGGAATAATCAGTACACGAGCAAAAACATAAACCAAAAATAGCGAAGCACACGATAATGGTCGGGTAGCAAGTCCTTTCCGAGCGCCGTCCAAGCAAAAAGTGACCGTTGCACCGCCGCTCGCCTCGTTTTATGAACTTCTGTCGGTTGCCGCACGTCGACCGGACGCTAACCGCACGGCTACTTGCTGATGGCGTGACTTTGAGCCAACACGGCCTCTCCTGACGCTCTGACGTCCTCGTCAGCTTCCAACAAGGCGGCTGAGTCTTCGCTGTCTCCTTGATAGCGTGTCTCACAACGCCAGTGGGGCGTGCTGGCACGGGGGAGTGCCACGCACAACTACGCCTGTGGGGCGCGCTGGCACAGTGGAGTGCCACGCACAACTGCGCCTGTAGGGCGCGCTGGCACCGTGGAGTGCCGCACACAACTGCGCCTGTGGGGCGCGCTGGCACTGTGGAGTGCCGCACACAACTGCGCCTGTGGGGCGCGCTGTCACTGTGGAGTGCCGCACACAACTGCGCCTGTGGGGCACGCTGGCACTGTGGAGTGCCGCACACAACTGCGCCTGTAGGGCGCGCTGGCACCGTGGAGTGCCGCACACAACTGCGCCTGTAGGGCGCGCTGGCACCGTGGAGTGCCGCACACAACTGCGCCTGTGGGGCGCGCTGGCACTGTGGAGTGCCGCACACAACTGCGCCTGTGGGGCGCGCTGGCACCGTGGAGTGATGCGCTTAACACGTCAGTAGCGCGCTGGCAGCCTGGAGCGACGCGCTTAACACGACAGTAGCGCGCTGGCAGCCCGGAGCCACGCGCTGTACACGCCAGTAGGGCGTGCAGTCGGCCTGCAGCGACGCGCTCGGCCTGCAGCGAGGCGCTCGGCAACGTCAGAAGGCGCGCTCGGCAACGCCAGTAGGGCGCGCAGTCGCCTTGCAGCGACGCGCTCAGCAACGCCAGAAGGCGCGCTCGGCAACGCCAGTAGGGCGCGCAGTCGCCTTGCAGCGACGCGCTCAGCAACGCCAGTAAGACGCGCTGGCACCCTGCAGTGACGTGCACGTTCACGGCGTCATTGTGGCAAAGCCCTGGCAACCACTGCTAAGGCCAAGCAGCGTTGCGTTGCGTCCATCCTTGTGTAATGGTTACTCTGCAAACAAACAAATTTACATAAGAATTTTGTTCCGCTCGATCACTCCTGACCAAACTTTAGTTCCATTGGGTGGCACCAAATTAGACTCTCATTAATTAAATCAAATGTACTGGAAATTATCGAAAATACAACACTCAACTACCTTGAGTCATATACCATAGTCGTTCACACCAACCTTAAAAATTCTATTGCAACAAAAACTGCTGAATTCATCGAGTAAAACCTTTAACACCAAGGCTCTCTAACCGAGTAGTACAACAAGAGAGTAATCTCATTCATTAAGGAAATTCAAGTCGAGAATCAAATTCAAAGAAACATTCACCAAACAAAACTTGTCAGACAAGAATACCAATAGGCACATAGGGATGTATTATAAGCACATTGTTAGCATATCACACAGACTTCTTCCACAACACTGTAGGCATAGGCTCCAAGTTTGCATACCCCTCAGTGGCTGTTGACATCACAGACTTCCACACACACTGTAGGCATAGGCTCCAAGTTTGCATACCCCTCAGTGGCTGTTGACATAGGCACATTGTTAGCATATCACACAGACTTCCACACACACTGTAGGCATAGGCTCCAAGTTTGCATACCCCTCAGTGGCTGTTGACATAGGCACATTGTTAGCGTATCACACAGACTTTCACACACGCAGCTGAGGCCACGCGCTTGACCAAACCACACGTTCTTATGTAATGGTTACTGTTTAATGAAACGACACTTTACTTGTGGAAGAACTATATTAAAACAAAAATATTCGTAAACACTTAGGTAAATTGAGGGAAGCTAACGATAGCTTGCTTTTTAATCGAGCAACGCCATCTATCGAGCCGTGAGGAACTAAATTACACAAACATTCCTGCCGGCCAAGGACTGTGTAAGTCCTTCAGAAGAGGTACACAAAGAATATTATAAACTATAAAGGTAAAACACAACAAAGTATAAAACAACAAAGTATGATTGACTTAGGGTAATGCACACAGTTTGGTTATTGGTCGCTTAGTGATATGATCTTTGATTTTTAAAGAGACAACACGAGTCACCCCATCTTTACCTGGATGTTTTTCTATTATACGACCCAGCAGCCATTTACCTGGAGGTAATCGTTCGTCTTTAACCAACACAATGGTGCCTATCTCAATATCTGCCTGTTTTTTATTCCATTTATACCTATGTTGCAAGCTAGTCAAATACTCAGCTTGCCAACGTCGCCAGAGTGTTTGTAGCATACGCTGGACAAGTTGCCATCGATTCAGGTGAGTAGTGGGAGTATTTCGTAGTCTTTCGTCAGGAACTACAACAGGGGTTTCCCCTATGAGGAAGTGACCAGGAGTTAATGGAGGTTCACTTAAGGACGAATCGATTAAGGTAAGAGGACGTGAATTTACACATGCTTCTACTTGTGTGAGGAGAGTATAAAACTCATTGAAAGTGAGACAACTTTGACCAATAACGCGTTTTATGTGACCCTTTACCGATTTTACGCCGGCTTCCCATAATCCTCCGAAGTGTGGAGCTCCAGGAGGAATGAAATGCCAGGTAGTGTGATCATTAGCGAGTAATTCCGCTATCTCGCCCACCAAATCAACTTGAGCGTTTTTAAATTGGAGTGCCATTTCTTTTGAAGCACCTTGAAAGTTCGTTCCACAGTCACTATACATATCTTTACAGTGACCGCGACGCGCAAAGAAGCGCTTGAAAGCTGCCATAAAGGCCATAGTGCTCAAAGCTTCGACTAACTCCAGGTGAATAGCCTTTGTAACTGTGCACACAAATAGGCTAATGTAAGCTTTACTGGTGCGAGTACATCTACCAGAATACAATTTCAACGAGAAGGGTCCCGCGAAGTCCACTCCACAGGATAGAAATGGACGAGCTGGTTTAACCCTATATGAAGGCAAGTTTCCCATGAAAGGAGGTCTTGGCGCGGCCCTTTGTTTAAAACACGGAATACATTTTCGGATAATACTCTTAACTATTCTCTTAGCACCAATAATACAATAATTCAAGTTTAATAATTATATTAAGAGTTAATTGACATCCACCATGCAACACTCTGTGGTGAGCATCTGTGACAAGTAGTTTAGTGAAGTGGCATTGACTTGAGAGGATAACTGGTGACTTAAAATCTAATTTACCTTGAACGTTAGCGAGTCGACCACCAACTCTTAATATATTTTGGTCATCAATATAAGGGTGAAGGGAAAACAATTTACTAGATTTAGGGATAGACTTACTAGCTAATAATAAATCAATTTCAGTTTGAAACACACTTTGTGACAAACGGATACATACCTTGCGTGCATTTAACAATTCGCTCGCATTTAAAAAACTTGTCCAGGTTGTAGCATTTTTAGAAGTCTTTTCTTTACACCGACGCACAAATCTAATACAATAAGCTGTAACTCGTACCAGCTTTGTTAGACTAGAATAGCAATTTAAATACGAGTGTGAATCATCTACTTGATTGTTAACAGCAACATGTGAAGTAATTTTACACTTAGATTCTAACACAGTATCTGGTAACTTATCCTCTGAATATGTAAAATCAGATGAGATTCTTAAAAATTGTGGCCCTTCCCACCACAGTGTTGACTCTGTCAGATCGTTTGGGTTCATACCCCGCGAAGCTAAGTCCGCTGGGTTATCAGGCGACCTGACATGATGCCATTGACTACTATTAGTGATATTTAAAATCTCAGTGGTACGGTTTGCTACAAAAGTAGTCCATGAATTAGGATGTTTACGTAACCAAGCCAGCACTATAGTGGAGTCAGTCCACGCATAAATATGTTTTTGATCAATTGGTATACTAGTTCTAACATCAAATAACATCTTAGCCAAAAGCACTGCACCGCAGAGCTCTAAACGAGGAAGCGACACTTGTTTGACGGGAGCAACCTTTGATTTTGCAGCGATAAGACGCATTGTGATGGCACTGTCGTCCAGAACTCTAAGGTAAACGACACACGCATAAGCAGCACAAGAAGCATCACAAAACCCATGAATTTCCACCTTCAGTTCAGTAGGTAACAAGCCAAGCCACCGAGGAAGCTGTATAGTATTCATGTGTTTTATGTTGTTGTGAATAGTGCGCCATTCAACTTGTAAGTTATCAGGTAAAACATCGTCCCAGTCCAGGCCAGCCAACCACAGTTTTTGCATGAAGATTTTTAACATAATTACTACAGGTGCTAACCAACCAAGCGGGTCGAATGTTTTAGCGATAATGGACAACACTGTTCTTTTAGTGATAGTATCCACAAGCGGATCTATCGACATTTTTAATTCAAAATTATCATTGTGCGGATTCCAATTAATGCCCAAAGCTTTAATAGCGTCATGCATTTTTATGTTCACCACAGTTTGGTTACATTTATCGGCACTTTCAATCTGTGCCAATACCTTTGGACTATTTGACGACCATTTGTGTAACAAAAATCCACCTCTTTGTAACAAGTCAGTTATTTGTTTTTGCAGACTAATTGTATCATCTTCATTGGATGTCCCTGACATCAAGTCATCCATATAAAAATCTGTTTGCAGTAGCGGTGCTGCAATAGGAAACTCTTCCTTCTCATCATTAGACAGCTGGTGCAACGTTCTAATTGCAAGGTATGGTGCACAGGATGTTCCGTAAGTAACGGTAAGTAACCTGTATTCTCTAACTAGTTCATCCGAATTTTCTCGCCACACGATTCGTTGGTAATCCGCATCATCAGGATGAATCAGTATCTGCCTATACATTTGTTGAATGTCCGCTACTAAACAAATTCTATGTGTTCTCCACCTTGTTACTAAATCCTTTATATCTTGTTGCAAGGGCGGACCAATCATCAGTTCATCATTCAAGGACGTTCCTGTTCCAGGTTTGGCGCTACCATCGAAGACTACGCGTAGCTTCGTGCTAGTGCTGGACTCCTTCAAGACGGCGTGATGAGGTAAGTAATATTTATTACTTGTGTTTCTTTCCCTTTCAGGTATGACTTCCATGTGGGCTTGTGATTCATACTGCTTCAAAAATTTGCAGTATTCTTCTTTAAATTCCGGTTTGTGCTTAAATCTCTTCTCTATTTGAGTCAAACGATTAATTGCTAAACCTTTTGTGTCACCTAGGTGAGTCTCGTTCTTGAAAGGCAAGCGGAGTATGTAACGGCCCTCAGCGTTCCGAGTGTGAGTTTCTCTATAATGCTCTTCGCACTGAGTTTCCAATTGTGTAAGTGGTTTTTTACTTTGTGTGTGTTCCTCCAGTTCCCAGAATCTCCTGAGCAACTGGTCAGTCTCTAATTTAGTATGTGAGACAACAACATGATATGAACTTTGTGAGGTATCTTTACAAGTTTGTCCTGAAATCAACCATCCAAGATGTGAATTAAGTGCAATCATTGAGTTGTGTCTATGTAAACCATCCAGCAATAATTGTGAGTGAACTTCTGCCCCCAACAAGATATCTATATTTCCTGGCTGGTGAAATTGTGGATCAGCAAGGTTAATGGTACTTAAAAGAGGCCAGGAATCCATTGATACTTCTTTTGCAGGCAACAATGAAGTCAATCGTTTGAGTACAAACGCTTGTGTAGTAATAGTGTGTGTAGAATCATAAATTGAATGAAATTTAAGGTTCACCATCGACTTAGTCGTTATTACTTTGTCGTTTGAAATTCCAGTAATTTTACCATTCACCGCAATTCTGTCAAGATTTAGTAATTGCGCAGTTGTTTCAGTCACAAGTGATGCCTGAGAACCTGGATCAATTAATGCTCTAAGTTGGTGAGTGGATCCATTTTTAGCCATAACAACAACACGAGCTGTTGCTAATGTAACCTGTTGCACATTATTTATTTCAGCTTTCATGGTGACCGCCTCGCGTGTTTCTGGCTCACTCGGTTCTGTTGCTGTGCTCGTCTTGGCTGGGTATGTAATATGCAAGAGTGTGTGATGACGTCGACCACATTTCCTACAGCTTGTGCTTTGCTTGCATTGACTCACTGAATGACCCTGAACAAGACAGTTGAAGCAGATGCGATTCTTCTTGACAAAGTCATGGCGTTGTGAGACTTCCAAATTAGAAAATCCTTTGCAGTGGCAAATATAATGGGGTTGTGAACAAAAAGTGCAAGTGCTTTCAATTTCAGTGGCGAAAGATTTCACAGGAACGTATTTTGCTTGGGTTGAGGTAGGTTTCGCTGAATCTTTCTTTGCTGTATCCTTTCTAATACTGGTGATATTTTCCATAGCTCTGAATCGGCTTTCTAGAAGTGAGGCTAAAGTCTCAAAAGTTGGTATGTCTCGTGATGAACCAAGGGACTGTTCCCAAAGTTTGTGAGTTTCAATGTCAATTTTAGAGACAACAATGTGAACTACTATAGCCTCCCACGTGTTGATTTTTAGACTTTCTAGCGAATTCAAGCATTCGCGTGTGGTGTCTACAATACCTTTCAGGCTTTGAGCGCATTCGTTCGTCATTTTGCGCTGAGAAAGAAGACGATTCAGGATGTTATTGACAATTATCCTTTTATTTTCATAACGATTCTCAAGTGTTTCCCAAGCCTTATCATAAGTAGCTTCGGTAAGTGTGAAGTGTTTTAATAGCTGCTCAGCCTCGCCCGTAATACTGGACTTCAAATAATGATGTTTCTCAATTTTCGATATGTTATTATCATTGTGAACAAGACATGTGAAGACGTCACGAAAGCTATACCATTCAGTGTAGTTACCGGAAAACTTAGGTATGTTAATCGGTGGTAACTTTGTCTTGTTTTTTACCCTTTCAAATGTTTCGTCATGACATGTCATTGTGGCCGAAGTTGTAGCTTGCTGTGACTCCTGATGAGATAGCTCGATCAAGCATTCTTTAATCGCGGTTTTAAAATCAAGATAAATTTCTTCGGTTTCATCAAAGTTTGCAATAGGATCAAATTTAACTTTTTCGAGAACCTCAGTGGTAACATTCTTCATAATCTCGTCGTGTTGTTTATTGTACGTTTCCCAATATTCAGTCAATGTGTCTAATCTTGTCTCTAAATAACCTCTGGTATAACGTGACTTTGAAGTTTTCTTTGTGTTGTTATACAACTTAGCAATCCGCTCACTCAACTGTTTTTGTGGTCCACACAATTGTGACATGTTTATAACTAACTCAAAACAGTTTTCTTCAAGAAATAGTTAAAGACACCAGTGTAAATGTTCAATGTTCGTAAAACAGAAAAATTGGCTAAGTCACTGTAGTTAAGTTTTCTAATGTCTAAAACACAAAATCACGACAAAGTCTTCTAGAGATTTTTTACTAAGTTCAATTCACTAATCTCAATATTTATAAGTATTTTAACTGAATTTACTAAGTCCACACAACGTAATATTTCACTAAGTTCCTGATATAAAATGTTCACAGGCTTACCCCACCAGAGTCCTAATACAGTCCAAATTCTAATCCAATGTCACAGCACTTACCACTTATTCACTAACATAACACTCACAACTTACTGTTACTTCACTTCACTTTATTACGCACTGAACTTTATGCACTTTTACTTGTTAGTTGTTATCCGGCTCGAAGGACCAAATGTTTAATGAAACGACACTTTACTTGTGGAAGAACTATATTAAAACAAAAATATTCGTAAACACTTAGGTAAATTGAGGGAAGCTAACGATAGCTTGCTTTTTAATCGAGCAACGCCATCTATCGAGCCGTGAGGAACTAAATTACACAAACATTCTATGCAAAGAGACAAATCTACGACAGAACCTGACCAAACATCCATTAGGTCCCACTCTCGTTGATAAAATCAAACGCGGCTAAACTGGAAATTATCGAAAATACAACAATCAACCACCCTGGGTCATGTACCATTGTCGTTTAAATCAATCTTAAAAACATTATTGCGTCAAAAAAAATGCCAGGTTCACAAAAATCATCGAGTAAAACCACAGATCTCTAACTGACTAGTAAACACTGGCCTGTTGGTCTAGTGGTTAGTGACCCTAACTGCTATGCCGGAGGTCGTGGGTTCGATTCCCACCCAGGACAAATGTTTGTGTGATGAGCACGATCATTTGTTCTGTGTCTGGGTGTAATTTATCTATAATATGTATGTATTTAGAAATATATAAGTATGTTTATCAGTTGTCTAGTACCCATAACACAAGCTCTGCTTAGCTTGGGACTAGATGGCGTTGTGTGATAGTTGTGGAATATTATTATTATATTATTATAAAACAAGTCTATCTCCCGTGTGTATCACTATTTGACTTAACACTACGGTCTTTCCAGACCCTGACCTCAACCAGAGCTAAACGCACAACGAACAACATACAACAAACACACCCACTGTCTACTCGAGTTTCCTCAAAAACCTTCAATTTTAATCGGACTACGACTACACAATAATTACTGGTACTGTCTAACACAATACAGCCGATAGAATCTCTTGGCTTGCAACCACAACTTTACTTCATCAAAATCCTTATAAACATCAACTGATACGTAACTCATTGGCATCTTTCTTAGCCTATGTGTATTATAAAGCAACTTCTATAATAAAGCAAAACTTATCAGACTTTACAGTGCACCTGTATACGGCCTACGTCTTCACACGAAAACAAGTCAACTGATCATATTGCGTAGGGGTTTGCATTTACGCAGACCATGATTATTCGAGTTTGATGGGCCAACAACTACACTTTTTGGTTTCAAATATACGGAAAACAAGACTTTTGACTGTATTTTGTTTTGTTCATAATTGCGGCTTTTATTTGAGCATCAGATATCACAAATCACAACGTTGCCTCACACCAGGAATTTCTCCTGTATCGTGGGTACCTTCACAAATATTTAAACTCACATACACAAGTACCCGACTTAAAAAAACACTATTGTAGGTCATACAGATACTTGTACTCGTAACGTCATTATAGCACGGTGACCATATCGACTTCACGCGGACACAATGACCGAAATTCGTGTTTAAAATGAGTCCACGTGCTGTTATTGGTCAACCAATCGTTAAGCGACGTATTAGCACCACCATGTAAATAACCACCAATGCGTCCGAGGCATTGCCAATCACCCCAGTGACCTTATAAACACACACATAACATCACGCCTGCAATCCCCGAAGGGTTAGGCAGAGGTACCCAGTATACCCACATTTCGCCAGTTATGTTAAGACATAAGCTTAACCATGTAATAGGGGTGAGCCCATTGTCACCAACAGGGCACAAATCCAGAAAATAACACTTTGCCCGACCTGGGAATCGAACCCAGAACCTTCATGCTCATAGTCGCGCTTACGACTACTAAACCAACGAAATATTAAAATGGTTCGATCTTACTTGTATCAGGAACGAAAGTAAACCAATCCTGTCCGGAGCGTCGCCTCAACCGCGAGAGCGGTTACACAGGACTTCGCGTCCTCACGCGGCTCCTACGACGATCTCGTTCGCGCTTGGAACGGCGATCGGATCCCGAAACTTGCTACGTACGTGACCTTCCACTCCGCTTATGGTGGCTACGAGATCGCTTAGAACGCAAGGCACTAGTTTTTGAACGCGAACAACTCGATCTATCCATTGCCAACTACTACCCGCTTTTATCTAAAATTAAAAGCCTGAAAACTAGTTTTTAACTTGTGGGCGAAAAGAATCCACTATCCCACTTCTGATATTAGGAATCAGAAGTGAAATACGTGAACAAAATAAACAATGTTTAATATCGTTTAGATTACACTTTTACAATTATATCACGACAAACATTTTAAACAATAATCAAATAGAAATAGCACTAGCAAAATGGAATAATCAGTACACGAGCAAAAACATAAACCAAAAATAGCGAAGCACACGATAATGGTCGGGTAGCAAGTCCTTTCCGAGCGCCGTCCAAGCAAAAAGTGACCGTTGCACCGCCGCTCGCCTCGTTTTATGAACTTCTGTCGGTTGCCGCACGTCGACCGGACGCTCACCGCACGGCTACTCGCTGATGGCGTGACTTTGAGCCAACAATACTTAATTATTTTTTACCCTATAATGTCCCACTGCTGGGTAAAAGTCTCCCACATTAATATTCCACTCTTCTCTCCGTGTTGATTTCTCTGGTCAATCTCTCACAAACGCCTCTAAGTCATGACGTGTTCACAGCACGTTCGTGTTCCACAGCATCACTGAAGGCCCGCAAGGGCTAACGCCTGCCGGGCCTGCGGGTTGTTCGAAAGCGATACCACGGCCCCAGAACACAGAGGGCTTAGAAGGAACATGGGTGGTTTTTATAGCCAGTAAAAAACTGACACTCTCTTCCGCTACGCCCTGGGCAGGAGGAGCCATTTGATTATTTTCCACCCACCAAAAAAATGGCATCTGAGTGATTACGATTACAATCATCCTTTTGCTACGACTTCCATCGTAATTCCAAATTTCAAAATCTAATTTTGTTTTTGAACTCAATGATCAGCATTAGGTATTAGTCTACCGGCACTTTACACTTTCTCGGAATCATTTGTTTCGTTTTTTTAGCTCATTATAATAGTATTAACTAGGCAATAGTCGCACTCTCACTGACATGTCATTGTGGTATTGCAATTTAAAAATGCTTAGGTCGATGCTGCATCGGCCGGCCCGAAGTGCGTCATCGTCATGCCAATAAGGAATAAACTGTGTTTCGTTTTCGGATAAGTACTTATTTATTTAGCAGGTATCTTCGTGTTCTATTACTACTAATATAACTATGTTAACCTCTGTGAGAAAATATTTATTTTATATTATTTATTTATTACACACTTAGAAATGCCCATTTAATAGAACAAAATTATTTATTTACTACCTACTACCCTCATCCGTGTGTCACTGCGGGGGGCCTACTGAAAACCAGCGCTGAGTGTTTTACACCCAGCATAATTATGCTGAGTTGGCTACCCTTTCGTTATGGGCATGCTCAGCGCAGTTGAGCTGTATAATTAATTGTTAAGCTGTTTTTTGTTATTTGTTTATGTATGTGCTGCTCTTTTGTGTTGCTGCTGTCCATTAGCGAATAAATACATATTCTATTCTATTCTATTCTATTACGTCAGCATTTTGAAGACCTCCCTCGGCGACGCATGTCTTCTCGCACATACTGCGATGTCTACCGTTACGGCCCATCGGTTCTGATGCATTCTACAGACATGGCCCACTCAATCCCACTTCAACCTTGCAGTATTATTGCTCACATTAGTGATCCTAATTTTGCAGCGTCCTTTGGTATTGCGAATTCTGTCGCTGACCTTAATCTATTTTAAATAGCAGCCACTCGTTAAACCTGCATTAATCGATAGCTGGCATCAATACAAACATGTTTTGTACGAGATAAAATATCGTAAAGTGTCACGTATCCGAGATAATTATGAGCTATCATAATTAAAGTCCATTTACTGATGGCATCTTCAAAACAAATTTTTGTTTGATAAGCCACACACTAAACCTGTATCAATGGATATATAGGCCTACATAGGTACCAAAAAACGCCGACAAAAAGGTGCACGGTTCAGGTAGGTCGTTTCCTAAGGAGAAGCACCAGCAAGAAACTCCATGGTTACTCCTTTGAAATGGTTTTGTTTTAAAAAATTTCAATGTTACAGCACTTGTAGTTAGATAAAGGGGGACAACGTAGGCCTGACAATAATAGGATACTACACAAAAAAAAATACAAAAGATAAACTGTGTGGAAATTGGTTGTCGCTGAATGTGCATGTGATGGATGCGGAGGAACGAGGAAAATGTCGTGAGGAAGGTTTTGAATATGAATGATGGGTGGGTATAAGAGTTGAGGAAGACCAAAGAAACGATGGATGGACTATGTTATATCTTCTAATAAATAAAGAGAGAGGTCCTGACTGACTGACTGACTGACTGACTGACTCATCAACGCCCAGCCCAAACCCTTAGACCTAGAAAGCTGAAATTTTGCACAGAGGTTCCCTTTATAATGTAGACAAGGAATAAGGAAGGATTTTTCGAAATTCAACCCCTATCTAATAAATAAAGAGAGAGGTCCTGACTGACTGACTGACTGACTGACTGACTCATCAACGCCCAGCCCAAACCCTTAGACCTAGAAAGCTGAAATTTTGCACAGAGGTTCCCTTTATAATGTAGACAAGGAATAAGGAAGGATTTTTCGAAATTCAACCCCTAAGGGAGTCAAATAGGGGATGAAAGTTTGTATGGAAAATCGTCCACGCGGGCGAAGCCGCTGGCAAAAGCTAGTCTATATATTCTATATATATAAATAAAAAGAGAAGTCCTGACTGACTGACTGACTGACTCATCAACGCCCAGCCCAAACCCTTGGACCTAGAAAGCTGAAATTTTGCACAGAGGTTCCCTTTATAATGTAGACAAAGAATAAGGAAGGATTTGTCGAAATTCAACCCCAAAGGGAGTTAAATAAGGGATGAAAGTTTGTATGGAAAATCGTCATTTTCACGCGGGCGAAGCCGCTGGCAAAAGCTAGTGAATCATATAGCAAGAAAGGGTGGGAGGTATCCCATGACATGACGAGAAACAGAGAAATATGGAAAAAGAATACATCCTGCGCCGACCCCAAATGAGTCAGTGAGGGAAGAGAATGATGAAAACAAAAGATAAAAAAAGTTAACAAAATAATGTCTGTCTAACAAGAATCTAGAAATCTACAAGACCTAGCTACGATAGCTCATAATAATATCTCGGAAATGTGACATTTTTGAACATTACATCTCATATAAAACTTGTCTGTTATCTAAATAAAAATATATAAAAATATCTAATATATAAAAAGAGAAGTCCTGACTGACTGACTGACTGACTGACTGACTCATCAACGCCCAGCCCAAACCCTTGGACCTAGAAAGCTGAAATTTTGCACAGAGGTTCCCTTTATAATGTAGACAAGGAATAAGGAAGGATTTTTCGAAATTCAACCCCTAAGGGTGTTAAATAGGGGATGAATGTTTGTATGGAAAATCGTCATTTTCACGCGGGCGAAGCCGCTGGCAAAAGCCAAAATGGCTAAATTTTCAACCATTTCTATTCGATGTTTTGCAGTTACATCCGAAAACAGATGCATTAAAAAAGCGATACGTACTGCATGATGCTTTGGAGACTGCGTACGACGACGTGAAGGAACTCAATCTGGAGACCCACTTCGCTGACCTCGGCGTCTTTGTACATCCTGACTACAGAGGATTTGGTATTGCGCAGGAGTTGCTTAGAGTCAGGTCAGTAAATACATCAATATTTCAATGATAAGTCTGACATGACCTCGTGACCCGGTGATCGTGGGTTCGATTCCAAAGTTCTAAAGTTGTTTCCAGTTTGGTTAGGAAATTGCAGGCTTGAAACACCTGATTGTCTGTTGTTGTTTTTTTACCCAATAATGCTTTTTGCCCGACCCGGGCATCAAATCCAGCACCCCACAAGCTTCGGGGGGATTTTTACATGGGGCTTATTATATACGTAACTGGCGACATGTGGGTGTACTATTAGGTACACCACTGCCTAACCATTCGGGAACTACAGGCATGCTGTTAGTACTAAAGCCTTACCGGTACTGGCAGGGGTACTTCCAGTCGATCTTGAAGTACAGCGCCGTGCTTCAATGTACTACTGCGCACGAGAGACCGCGGACGCAGACTTTTTAACGCAACGTGACCGTGCTTTTTCTTCTTAGCGTGTCGATGGCAAATTTCATTTAAATCGTTTTGGCCCAAAATTCAGCTATGAACTCCACTCGCTGATGCAGTCATAAGGTCGTCAAGTGTACCGTGCTAAAATAGCTAGATTACTTAAACCACAGACTGACGTCTGGGAGGAACTTTTGTCTCAATGGCAATGTAGGTGGGATAATTCCACCAAAGGCCGACACCTCCACCAGTTCTTTCCATCCGTTCGTGAGCGGCTGGCCAGGACATGGCTGGAGGTGGATCACTGTGTCGCCCAATTTCTCATAGGTCATGGTAACTTTAAGAGTACATCTGACTGCAAATTTGAACAATCTGCTCATCACATATTATGAGAGTGTATAGTCTTTGGCAGAATGAACGTAATATTATGTTAAATAGTGTACAGGTTACATCCGGAGTTATTTACATACGGACCTTGTAGGAACTAAAACCAATTTCCGTGCGTTCAAGCATTTTTGTCATACTTATTATTGGAATCAAATATAGCTCACAACTTAGGACCCAGTAATAGTAATGTCAATACTCGTAATATCCGTGGTGCTAGGCGACTGGGCTTATCCCAGTTGTATACGTCCCTGTGTGCCTATTGGCCATATTCTGTTCTGTCTCCTGCTGATATGGAGGGAGGACGTGGAAATTATGTTTTTAGGGTTCCGTACCTCAAAAGGAAAAAACGGAACCCTTATAGGATCACTTTGTTGTCCGTCTGTCTGTCTGTCTGTCTGTCTGTCTGTCTGTCAAGACCTTTTTTCTCAGGAACGCGTGGAGGTATCAAGCTGAAATTCATATCAAATACTCAAGTCTATGGTCTCTTGGAGCTGTGAAAAAATCAAACTTCTAAGTCAACGCGATCAAAAGATACTCCCGTTTATGCCGCAAATTTTCGACACTCGCAAGGGAATCAAAACCTACAGGGTACTTCCCGTGAACTCAGAATCTTGAAATTTGGTACGAAGCAACGTCTTATAGCATAGATAAAGGAATAATTACGAAAACCATAAATTTTTAGTTACATCAAGATACTCCCGTTTATGCCGCAAATTTTCGACACTCGCAAGGGAATCAAAACCTACAGGGTACTTCCCGTGAACTCAGAATCTTGAAATTTGGTACGAAGCAACGTCTTATAGCATAGATAAAGGAATAATTACGAAAACCATAAATTTTTAGTTACATCACATAATATATTTTTTTTACGGAACCCTCGGTGCGCGAGTCCGACTCGCACTTGTTTCCTACTCCTCCGCTATTCTTTTCTGGTTAATTTCGTTGCGGGATCCAAGACAGTTTAATCGTTTCTCTGGGACTTCATCGAGCTTCATTGTTTCGGCGCTTTTCTTGTGGTCGCCACTGTTGATTCTGGCTAACAGGAGTTACAGTGGTTTGGGAATAGTGTGGCGGGCTTGTTCCATTTAAAAAAAAGGCATGCTGTTATCCTTTTATAAAGTTTATAAAAAATATTCTTTTCAGACGTATAATTTGTAAAGAAAACGGAGTTCCAATACACGGATCGTGGATGACGTCATATGGAACACAGATTGCTGCTGAGCGCGATGGATGGGAGACCGTTTCCGAGCTAAAGATGGAAGATTTAGAAAAAAAATATAACGTGTCTTTCGAAAACGGTCCTCCTTCTTGTAAATATATGGTGGTCAGGATACCTTTATCTTAATTTGATTTAAAAACGGCTGTTGCATGCACCGTGCCACCGTTATTTTGTATCAAGGTAGTTTATTAAAAACGAAGTTGAGACATATTATTATATAGTGATTTTATTTTATTTTATATCGCGTTCCCGATACAGGTGTACTACAATTTTTTTATATTTTTAATTACTTTGGTAAGGAATATTTAAAAATTTAAACAATTCGTAAAAAAAATATTATAGGATAAAATATGTACATAGATATTTTTATCCCTTATTATTAAAATTACAGATTAGCAAATTGTCAGGTGTTAGATATTTATTATCAAATAGTCAGAATCGTAAATTACAGATAAACAAATGACAAGTTCGCAAAAAGACAGATTAGCTAAATGTCAGGTTCGCAATATGACAGATGTGCAAAACGTCAGAAAAGTTTTTTTTGTGGAGAGTGTTGATGATACCCCATAAGTCATCAACATGTTAATGATAGTGTTATGTCTATGTAATCTAAACCTATGTCTAGTCCATGATCAACTATGTCTTGGTGGTTTGAATGCAACTAAATATTTGTATAACTGTCCTACACAATAAGCAGTCTGATATAAAGATAGTCAGTCAATATAATTATTATTGATAACTAATAATCTGCAAATAAAACTCAAACTCAAATTCTTTATTTCAATTAAGCCATTACAGGCACTTTTGAATGTCAGAAGAACATTTCACAAAAAAAAACGAAACTACGAGTGCAATACGTCCTTCCGAAAGCCACCACGCCGAACCACACGCCACCGAATGCCCGCAACAACGAACACTGCAAGCACGAAAGCACGCAGCGACGCAAACCGCAACGACGAATGCTCGAGACCCCGAATCACGGAACAACAAATGCACGTCGCAACGTGCAACCGCCGCTCCGCGACCCGGAACCCCGCGCACCCGCCGCCACGGCACACGCCGCCGCGCGCCCCCGCACCCACAGCATTCGCCGGCGGTAACATCCGGCGCCGCGCAGCCCGACGCAGCAACTCCCGAAACGACGCATTGCACTCCTACGCTACAGTCACAATCACAAGGCATAATAACTTGTGAAAGTACTGCAGTTGCCAGTTCCCTAACGTAGATCTCATGAAGAAGAACGGGCAAGAAACTCCATGGACACTCTTTTAAATCATAATTTGTTACAAAATCTTGGTACATTATATCATTCATGTTGAGATGGTATATTATGTGAGAACTATGTAGCAAGACGTGCAAGTTAAGAGCGTCCAGAGTAAAGATGTAATAAACAAATAAAAAAAAATATCTACACCATGGCAACTAAGGAATGACCAGTCTCCAGCGCCCGTTCACGAACATGACAAGTTTATTGAAAATAGCTCCTACTACTAAGGTTATAACGCCTAATGTTATCTGCCAATAATGATAAGAATAGAATAAAAATATTTACCAACAATGATAACGATTTTGTAATAATATCTAGTATGATAAATGATACTAAAGGGGATAGTAGTGTGTCAAACTTATAAAAATGTCTAATTCACCCAGAGTTTGGTCTAAATTCGCGTCGAGAGATAGTAGTGGTGTTATTTTTACTTTCCGTATAGTAGATTTGCCAAAAGATCGCTTTGAAGATTTCTTGGAACAGTATATGAATTGCTTTGCGAAAGAAGAGTCTACATTTATAGCCGCAGGTGGGTTCCCTTTTTTTAAAGTTGCCCCACACTCGCAACTTCACCTGTATCGTGGGTGTATTTGCAAACACTTAAACTCACATACACAAGCATCCAGACCCGGAACAACTACCTGTATGTCATATAAAATATTTGTGTCATACGGGAATCGAGCCCGGGACACGCAGCACAGCAGTTACTGTGCCAAACGTGTCTTCAAAACATAACTAAGGCCCGGTATTCACCAAAGCGGTATTCCTATCCTGGAGACGTCCGGAAATCGGGCAATCACTTAAGGACGCGTTCTCGTTTTTCTACAAATGTAAGTGGTTTTTAGGTACCATTTTAACGTATAAGCAATCATAAATGTGAAGATATCGTGGTCTTCATTTAAAGATAATTTATTCGTCTCCAGATTGGTATCAAAAGAATTGTATGACTTCATACAAAAATTTCGCACAAATACGTTTTTCCCATCACAATAATCACAGAAAATGTAAAAAAAGTAGTGTCCGAATAGGTACAATTTTAGGTAGATTTACAGCATATTATAACTCCAAAATTATAATGAATTGCGGTACATATAGTTTTTTAGATGTTCAGATATTTTTTTTTGTATTTAAATCAATGTATTTTTCAAATTATTACCTACAATAAAAACACTTGTCAATTTCTTCATACATTTTGCTCTCAGAATAATTGAAATGCAAAATTTAGTCTGCGCCACAGAACATAAATATTATTATACTCTAGCGAGAAGAATGTCAAGTACGAACAAATAAAATGGCACGATTTTGAGCGCCTCCTGGTGGGTGCCCCCGGAAACTTTTAAGTTCGATTCGACCGCTCTCCACTAGATGGCGCTGCGCCCATGACGCGTATTTCTGAATCGCGGAACACCTTAGTGTTTAACCACAAAAGCAGAACTGGGAAACTGACCAATTTATTGGCATTAATGTGCAATTTCACTGATCACAAACAGTACTTATCAGGTGATTAGGAAACAATTCTTGGTTGTAGAAAACTTTGAATTTTGACAAAACTTACAAGTTAGGTTTATTTAAAAAAGTCAAAGCTTCTAGTATTTTTTATAATAAAAACAGTGGTTTGTCTTTTATATCAGAATTACTTTATTTTAACACAATAAATGTTTCATTATACATCATAAACAACAAAAAAGAGTCACTGTCTCGTACACAACACAGGTGTTTCGGCACACAACAGACGGAAGAACCTAGGTAGACTTTAGTCTATGTCGTTAATGGCGAGGATAACACTTTACACTTTAACGCAGCAAATTGCAAAAAGAGAAGTTAGTAAAGAAGTGACGTAGACGTGACGTGAAGTGACGTGACGTGTGCGTTAGTAGTGAAGTGTGAAGTGAGTGAAGTGAGTGAGTGTGTAGTAGTGTAGTGGTAGTAGTGTAGTGGGAGTGTTGTAGAGATGTCAGCAACATGGAAGGGGCCCCGCAAGGGTCGACGCCCGTCGGGGCTGTGGCTTGTCGAAAGGATAACGCGGCTTCGACACAAGGGTGAAGAAGGAACATGGGTTTGGTTTTTAGTCAGTAGAAGTCTGACACTCCCCTTCGCTCTGCCCAAGAGCGGGGGGGGTTATTCGATGATTTTCCACCCACCAAAAAATAAAAAAAAAGGTAACATACATTAAAAAAAAAAAAAATACATACACACGAACATATTTATAACCTCCTCCTTTTTCGAAGTCGGTTAAAAACCAATAAAACGTATGATAGATGCGAAGTGTAAGTAGGTATAAAGTGTATGTAAGTATGTATTATGTATGGTAAGTGTGAATTAGATGAGAACACTACAGCTCACTCAGTAAAATAAATAAAATACGTGGTTTAGAATAGCGAAATACCACAACATACAGGAAGGATGTTATTGTTTTGATAATAAAAGAACGCATCTGTCATATTCTTTTCAAACAATATCAATTCTGTCCACATATACTAAGCTCGATTTTAAATATTCCCTTTGACGCCAAAAGTTACTTTGACTTTTAATGCGGCGTGTGACATGCAAAACCACACTGCGTTTTTTTGTGTAGAACTTAGATTTTTTTCAGTATGTTACTTTTTTACCCGACTGCGGCGAAGCCCAAAAGGAGGGTTATTTAACACTTCTATTACTATATTGTGTCTAAAGTAATAAAAGTAGCTGATCCAAATGACCCAAAAAGCTTTTAGAATTTAGTTTTGACTGAAAATCTATTTCAAATAACTCATACCTAGAAATATTCAGATTTCCCCTTTTACTTTCATTCCGAGGCACGTCCGTGTTTTCTACACGTCCCTTTATCTAAAGTAGATCGCACCCTCGTCATTGCATGACACCCTGGTACCCTGGCGGCGCGGTGCCTGATTATTATTGCTTTCGTACCAGCCATCTGCTGTCGGGCATTAAAGGTAGCTTATAGTCAAAGTAAAGGCATAATAATATAGTTAGGCATTTATTTGATTTTTGTAAAATAAGTTACACCTAAAGAAAATTTTAAGGTAGGTTAATCATGTCTTGAATTTACTTCTTGCAGTTTCAATTGTTTCTGCTATAGAAAAGTTCGGAATGACCTATTGCACTCCAGTTGACCGAGTGTCTTGGTATGGACATGTGGTGAGGAGGGATGAAGCACATGTGAATAAAAAGAGTAATGAATATAAATGATGATAGATTGAGAGGGAGAGAAAAAATCTGACAACGAGTCTTACCATGGGGTAATACTGGGTAATACCATTACCCATTACCTTACTCAGTGCTAACTGGGTTGTGGACGACAGAGAGGCAGTCGCTCTATGTAAATACTGGTACTTAGTCATCTACATCCGATTAGACTGGAAGCCCACCCCAATATGGTTGAGAAAAGGATAAACAGATAATGATGATGATGGATTGAGAAGGAGAGGAAGACCAAACAAAATATGGATGGATTGAATGAAGAAAGATTGTATGAAGGAGGATAAAAGGAGTGAATGATTGACCGGGGAGAATTGAAAAAACAAACGTGTTGAACGTTGTGAACAAGGGCAGGAAGATGAGTCTCAATTGTTTCTGCCTCAGAAGTACCTAAAATAAATGTTGAATGTTGTCTAAATTGCCTATAGAACTTATGAAAAAGTGGGTAAATCCTCAATGTGTAAGAAAAACGCTAAAACTTCAAAGAGAAGACCTGAACCATCCATAACCTTAGACGCAAACAGACAGTGTAATAAAAGGGAACAAAAATAATGCCATCATTTGTAACTTTCCGACTTTTATTCCTTCGAAAAATGTTTATCTAGTTTCATAACAAACATTGGCACTCATAAAATGCCACAGTTTGGTGATCATCGCGTAAATAAAATGGTTATTACGGTGGTAATGTAAAGCCGCGTTTCCACTAGGCAACATTTGGCGCGCGACATGTACGGCAACGCTGCACAACAGCGCGCGACGTTGCCAACTGGCGCGCAACATTGTAAAGTAGTAGATGTTCAACAAAAGTTCCGCGCTGACTTTCAACATCTTGGGCAACATGTTGCGTGTCAATTGTTGCCTAGTGGAAACGCGGCTTTAAGGCAACAAAAGGTATTTACAAGGCAGATGTGTGTGGCAACGACGGGAGGTGACGCCCTCACCGACCTTATTGGTATGGTTCTTCAGAAAGGACAGTAATAATAATAATAATAATATTCCACAACTATCACACAACGCCATCTAGTCCCAAGCTAAGCAGAGCTTGTGTTATGGGTACTAGACAACTGATAAACATACTTATATATTTCTAAATACATACATATTATAGATAAATTACACCCAGACACAGAACAAATGATCGTGCTCATCACACAAACATTTGTCCTGGGTGGGAATCGAACCCACGACCTCCGGCATAGCAGTTAGGGTCACTAACCACTAGACCAACAGGCCAGTCAGTGGCATAGTACTCGCAAATCAGCGTGCGTATATGACCAGATTTATGACTGTGGACGAGGAAATAGGAGTATGTGAGGATCGTAGCAGGTGGCGTTCTATGGTTTCTGCTTACCCCCATGGGAAAAGGGCAATAGTTTATGCCGTATGTAAGTTACGGCTTGCAACCATGGCTTTTAAGGTTCTGAATTTGTTTGATGTCAATGTTGTTGAACGACCGATGATATTATTACCAACGTTAAAAGGACTACACGCTGAAAACTGGGTAATTTAATTGAGCTCATAATTTCAAGTTGAAGTTCTGTAACAACCATTTTCTGACAAATATCTTTTTGCTGTTGATAAAAATAGATGAATACCTACAATTTTAAAAAGAATTTTCAGATAAAATTCACCTCAATTTTCAAGTTTTATTTTTCGGTTATAATACCTCATCCTAACAACCAGCTGTGCACGCCGAGGTGACTCCATCAGACCAATATTTTTTTGAACGTGTAGTATTGTAGATCGTTGTCCAACTCAATAGGTACGTGACTTGAAGGTGCAAAATTCAATGCCAACGGAGAAGAAAATTGGCACGTCTAACTGCCGTACCTACTCAGAGAAGTTTAATGATTACTTAAGCCAATTACTTAGTAAAGACTTGACACAATAATAATATTGAAGGTTTCATATGTCAAATCTTTACTAAGGTACGGCAGTTATTCAATAAGAAAATAATTATTGTTATAATTATTTGATGCCTTTGACGGCATGGTTGGCGCAGTGGTTCGAGCAATTGACTGCTGCGCTACGTGTCGCAGGTTCGATCCCCGCACGGAACAAATATTTATTTATTAAAACTTTATGCACAACAAAATCGTACAAAGGCGGACTTAATGCCTTGGGTATTTTCTACCAGTCTACCTTAGGGTGATGCAGAGACAATATTTGTATGACCTACACAGATAATTGTTTCGGGTCTGGGTATTTGTGTATGTGAGTGTATAATTATGTTTGTGAACGCACCCACGATACAGGAGAAATTCCTAGTGTGGGGCAACGTTTTAATAAAAAAAAAAAAAAAAATTAAGACAACCGAAATTCCTCACATCGCATATTCCATTCAATAATCAACATCACGCCTGTACTCCCCGAAGGGTTTGGCAGGGGTGTACTTAATAGTACACCAACATGTGTGCCAGTTGTGTTTAACTCCCATGTAATAAGGGACGAGCTTAGTACAGTCGAACAAGCTAATAAGTATACAGGGTAGAGATCTTTATTATTCCATAACAATGAAAATATTGATTGCAATTTTGTTTTCTCAAGTGTTTTGCAATAATTGACTGACGTCGAATGCTGTATCGTTTGACATCAGTCTCTAAATCTATCTGTATAATCTTAAAAGTAAATACAAGTTAGCTAGCTGTATACTTATTAGCTTGTTCGACTGTACCATCACTCGGGCACAAATTTAGGATCCGTGAGTACTACTGAGAAATTCCTAATGGAAACGTTCAATAACGGTTTGTCAGACCTGGAAATCGAACTTAGGACCTCATGCTTGGCAGTCACGCTTGCAACAACTACACTAACAAACAGTCAGGTTTCATGATATAAAAAAAAAAACAGCAATCGAATTGAGAACCTCCTCCTTTTGGGAAGTCGGTTAAAAATATGAATTGACCATAAATACTAATTATGTAAGAATAGTTAGCTAACTACGTTACTAAAAACTATTTTCCGCTAATAGGGTATCCATTAAAGATAATTGTAATAGCATCCAATAATTTGAATCAATTACCAATTAAGGCAGACTTGCGATTGGCAATTAGACTAAAAGGGCTAATTAAGATCTAGATTAAAATCAGCTAATTTGTGATAGGTAGTCTCACGGCAGTCTAAAGGTCTACAGATATCTCAACATTTATCGATGTCTGATCAAACAAATTTAGACAAAATGTTCGATCCGTTAAGGTTCACAATCGACGTAATTATTTTGTCAATCACCAAGCAAGAAGGATTGTTTACTTCGAATCCTTACATAGTATAAAACAAAGTCGCGTCTGTTTGTTTGTTTGTTTGTCTGTATGCTTAAATCTTTAAAACTACGCAACGGATTTTGATGCGGTTTTTTTTAATAGATAGAGTGATTCAAGAGGAAGGTTTTAATACCTTTTTTGTACCCGTGTGAAGCCGGGGCGGGTCACTAGTAAAAAATAAATAAGTGCTGCTCGATTTTGACCTTCACCTTCCTTCAGATGAATTAATTATCGAATGTTAAGATGCAACAAAAACGCCCGTAGCGGGAGCTGTGCTACTGAAATTACTATACTCGTCGCCAAAGTTTAGGCTGACTCAATTTAGGTTATCGTCGACACGCTAAAATAAAGAAACGAAGAATAAATAAAAAATAGAACAAACCTGTAAAAAGCTGAACGAACACAACAAATTGAGCGACACTCACAGTCGGCGAAAATCAAATAATTCTAAAGGAATCTTTAATCTTGATCTTCCTACCCTTGTCCCATGTTACTACTAGGGGTCGGGGCAACGTTTTTGACTTACATTTTCCCCTGGTAACCGTCACGCATTCATTTCACTCCGTTTTCCGTCATATCATTCCTCATTCAATCCGTTCATTGTTGCCTTAGACTTCCTCTCCCTCTTCATTCATCATCTCTGTCACATGCAATTCGTCCCTTTTCATCACATGTTCATACCAAGACAGTCGACTTCTTTTCAATTTTTCTGTACACAACAAAACAAACTTTTAACTGGCGCAACAAAACCAACTTATAAACTTCCTCTAATATATTAATTTCTTACTTTATCTATTCGTTTCGCACCACACATCCACCACAACATTCTTCGCCGCTCTTTAATATCTAAGGCAATTCATGTCTAGCCGGCGATGTCGTCAAAAATCTAGGACAAGAAATAAGATAAATAATATTTTTTTGTTATCAACCCTTGTAACAACGGCGACAGTTGTAATAGCTACTGAATAATTTTACGACAAAGCTATAATCTGGAGAGAAGTGATAAACAAACACTGAGGAAATCTAAAAGGATACCAATCTATTTTCAGAGATATTTTGTTAACGTAGACAAATGAAGTCATTTTGTTATCGCAAACAAATAAAAGAGTGAATGACGTTTTCAAAAGAAGAAAGACACAACATTTTCTCACTATTTTCTCATGACAGACAGACTGAAAGACTGACCGACTGATTGATGAATTTTGACAGGTTTGATTAAAAAAGTTTTATATGAATTGTATTTTTTTATACATAACGTAAAGCGATTCACAGAATACATCTAGGTATCAAGCTTCAACTGTGTAGTCTTATTAGATTCCGAATAAAGTGGCTGTGACATACGGACGGACACCCAGACATGACGAATATATAAGGGTTCCGTTATTTGCCATTCGTCTACGGTACCCTAAGAATGGTGTTAGGTACTTAAGCCATGGACCATTAAACTGAACAACTGTCTATAACTATCTTACATTTTTATATGATTGCACCTTTCTACTTCATGCGGTTTAAGTAGGACCTTCCACTTATTATCTGATTTGAATACAATTGTATTCTCCAATAGGAATCCCCTGCTTTCAGTTTTCATTAAAAGCAAGGTATTGAACAACGATTTTAATCTTAAGATCGTTAAACCTCAGGGGCCCAAGATTTTCAAGTTCGAAGGGCCCTTATCTTTTCTCCAAGGCATCTGCTTATCCCGTATTCTTATCTGTAAACGATATCAAGCTGACTTGGAGCCCAAAGATGGGATAATTGCACAAAATGCCGACGCAAGTCAAGATTCTGCTGATAAGTGAACTCTTACCTTACCTGCCGAGTTACTTTAAAGACTTGAAACGATCGGCCGAAGTTTAAAAAATAGTCCGATCTTATTTTTGAGATCACGTAATGACAATAGAGTGTAGGTACTTATCCTTTTATTTTTTGGGGGGATGCGAAATCATCAAATGACTCCTCCCACTTTATGCAGAGCGGTAAGGAGTGCCAGACTTCTAATGACTAAAAACCACCCACGTTCCTTCTTAGCCCTTTCTGCCGAGCCTGCGGTATCTCTTTCGAACAACCCGTAGCCCCGACGGGAGCGTAGGTATCCTAACATCAATTTATTTGGTATTCTTTTGAATAAAGCTCTAACTTATTACCTTATTATTTCCCAACATAATTATATGTCTCCACCCTGAACCGACCATTAACCCCAAACTCGAAGACACAATACTCAGTATAACGACAAAAACACCATGAATATAGGAGAAAACGTAAAAATAACACCAATACCTATTTTGTTCGATGCCGCTCTTTGCCGCAGATCTTGTATAATCCCTCCCGTTCGTGTTTACATGTTTCGCAGCTTTCCCATTAATTGAAAACAAACAAGCTGAATGATATCGTTAAATCCCCACTCGGAGCGGGGATTCAGTGTAAGATCTTTTGACCTTTTTGGACGGTATGGGCAAAATAATCAATATTAGCAAATAGCAATGCTACACATTTAGGTATACACTATAAGGGTTGGTATGATTCAGCTGGGCGGTAAAATTGTAGAATTTTATATAAACGAAAAAACAATCGCTTGGCTGTATAGCGAGCCGATCAAAAATATGTATTGTTTTTTTTTGTCATACAAACCTTGCCCTGACAATTACAAAAACAACCAGAATAAAAATAGGTAAAAAAACTTTTTAAGTTAAACGGTTTTATGTTAAACATACATTGCAATGTTTAAGATAAATGTACTAAAAACCAAAAAATAATAAAATAGATACAGTCGTGGGTAAAAACCGTGGGGCACGTCAATTGTAATTTCCGCAGCACGACAGTTCCGAATTGACGGGCCCCACGGTTTTTTCCCACGACTGTATCTATTTTATTATTTTTTGGTTTTTAGTACATTTATCTTAAACATTGCAATGTATGTTTAACATAAAACCGTTTAACTTAAAAAGTTTTTTTACCTATTTTTATTTTCTAGTTTTTAGCCGCCATCTTGGATTTTAATTTTATATAGTATATTGTATTCTGCTTGTTGAGCCCTTTCATTTGATACCCATATTGATGGGATTAATAAAACATAAATTATCCGCCATTTTGTAGCGGCGGCCATCTTGAATTTATAATGATAATGAATAAACATAATTGTATTGTCACCAAAATCCAAAGTGTATACAAAATTTCAGATTAATCGGTTGACAGGAAGAGGGTGAAATTTGAATTACTAAATTTGATCCAAGAATAAAACAAACGGGGTGAGCTAAATAAATCCGTTTAAAAACAGAAAATCGATCGGGCCGCCATCCACCTGTATACAATGTGGCTGTGTGTGTGATTTTTATTTGTTTATACTATACAATATACATGCATTATATGACTTAACATTTGATCAGCTTATGTTGTTTACCATGACGTGTGTTCATTGTTTTACTATTGAGTTCTTGAGTTTAGTATACAATGTATTGGAGGTGACTGATGACATGCCAAGTAATAGAGAAGTTTGGAAGACGAAGACATGCTGCAGCGATCGCAAATAAGTTGGGATAAGGGCAGGAGAATAATGCCATTGAGTCCCTAAGTACGTTTTCGAGGAGTTTTTCGTGGCCTATTACCTCCACAATGTGGTTCCTATAGGCTTCTTCTATTGTTATTGGAATACCTATATTTCATCATAATTTAAGAAAAAAAATACCAAAGTGTTTTCCCATAATTTTTATGAAGTTACATAAAACGCGTATTTTCCTTCTTTCGGGTATTTCAGCAATTTTCGCGAATCTCATCATTTTAGTGCCGGATTTAGATAACATCTAGTTTGCAATATGACTCTCTATATAAACTAGTCCATATCACATTTACAGACAGTATTGAAGTGAAGATACACTTCTTATTCACGTAGAGTAATTATAATTAACTGTCTAACAAAAACTATTCAAAAATATTATTCAATATGTCTCCTCTCAAAGTGTGGTCAAAATTCTCTGCATCAAAGGGTGGTAACACAGTAAATTTACGCATAGTGGATGCGCCTGAAAATCTTCTCGAAGAAGTCATCAACTTGTACATGAAATATTATGTGACAGAGGATGCCTTTTTCAAAGCTTCTGGTAAGTCAAAATTTCATGATACAGTTTTAATTTACGAACAAAACCACTCGCCTTAGGTTCGTAAGATAGATTGGCGTCAGAGTTTTTATGCCGCGCATAGGTTTCTGACTTGACTTTTCATGAAGTCGAGAAATATCTACTTGGTTTCCTCACAATGTTTTCCTTCGCCGAAGTAAGTAATCCTACTAATATTATAAATGCGAAAGTTTGTTAGTGTGTATGTTTGTTACTTCTTCAGGCAAAAACTACTGAACGGATTTGGATAAAATTTGATACACAGATAGTGTTTATAACCTGGATTAACACATAGGATAGTTTTTATCCCGATTTTATCTTCCCGTGGGATAATTTTCAAGTTGCAGCGGGTGAAGCCGCTGGCAACAGCTAGTTATTATGTAATAAAGAAAAGAAAGAAGAAAGAAAGAAAACATTTTTTTGTCGCAGTAACATGACGAGCATTCAAAGAGATACAATAAAAAAGCAGTAAACAAATAACGCACAACAAATATTAAGAAATGGGTACAAAAAAACAAAAGTACATAAGTTCGAAAAATCAGAGACCAACAGCAGTCCAACTACCACACTGTTAGACTGTAACTGTTGCTACGATGATTACATACCTACTTGACGTTATGGTTCTATATTTCTTACAGGAGTTCCAAAAAATGCAGCAGCGATGGAAGAGCTACGTGTGCCTATGCTAGCAGCTATAAAAGAAAAAGGCTTCCACACCGTGATTTGTTGTTTAAACAACGGTAATGATGAAGTTAAAGAAATTCTTGGAGCATCCATGATGGCTTTAACATCGAAAGGAGACCCGGAACCAGAGGTAAGTTATAGCAGTACCTTACATCGAAATATGTCCAAAGAATTTTTCCTCCAAAATATTTGTGGTAAACCAGATGTATGATTTCGTGGAAACCTGTTAGAGTGTGTCGTCTCACTGCTATTCAAGCATTTTAAGCTGATTGAGATAATATACCAAGTTTGGTTAATAGTCCATTGAAATGTTACATTTAGCGTTCATTTCTTTGAGGACGCAATTTTTAAAAAAAATATCAATGGAGATTCAGTTTAAAGTAAAATCCCAATTTGTGTGGTTGCAACCCTTGTCCCACGGTCGCCATCTTGGAAAAGGGGTGGTTCATATAGTTTTTGTGATTTATCCGACGAATCATAGGTCTCACAACAAAAATGAGTTCCCAGTTTTTGTTGCAACTTTGTTATCTACAACTTTTGTTCAGTAACTTTTAGTCGTAGAACCAAAAATCGTCACCATCAATCATCAACCAGGCTTTACCAGTATAACATGTCCTCTCGCTTTATATAAATTTCTTGTAAAATGAGAGACCCCCTCTAAGCTGGTATGATTTATTATATCTGCAATTTTAATAATATTTGATTTTTATCTAATTCAGTTCATCTTTAAAACCGAGGAAATGAAAAAGGTGTTTGAAATGTGGTATGGATTAGCAGCATTCTATGATGAAACGAAGGCGTTTGATTCTGACCGCTACTTCAGTGACAGAGGTCTCTTTGTCATCCCTGACTACAGAGGGATTGGTGTTGAATTAGAGTTCCATAAAGCCAGGTGAGTTCTTGAATTGATCTTAATATAATTTTCCAAAAGACACCTTTTTTGTGACCAGTATATACAGGGAGTATATACAGGGTGCAATTGAAGTCATGAGCATTATTCTAAACCAAGACACTACTTACTACGATTTTGATACTTCAAGACTTATTGGCGTTTTTTGTAAGGAGTACATATTTTTTTTTACTACTTTTAGTGTTTATTTACAATAATAATAAGCCTTTTGCAGTATGACTTACTACAATTATTTAAGGTTTTCCATACTAACATTAATAATATTTTTGATTTACGAAATAGTAGCCCTAATGCAAATCGTGATTAGTGTCTTAGTTTTGAATAATGCCCATGACTTCAATTGCACCCTGTATATTATTTTATTTATTCGTCATTTATAAGGGCTCGTTTACGGAGACGGGGGGCGTCGCGCGGCGCGTGCAATAGGCTCGTCTCGTGCTTTTTTATTCATTTACTGAGTGACGGGTCCACCGCAACAAACGCTGCATTTTAAAGTAACGAGAAAAAAATCGCTTCTCGTCTAATCAACGTTTGAAATCGTTAACTTTTTCATACATCGCCATGTGTTTGAATTAAAAACGCAGCACGCGCCGCGCGACGCCCCGCCTATACGTAAACATGCACTAAGATGTTAGTGTAGTGGTTGTAGGTCTTTGCGGCTTCTGAGTACTCTAATCGTAACGACTGCACTTGAAGATCGACCCCTGCTTTGTTATTATTTTACCCATATTATATTTAACTGTGTAGACATTGTAAGCGATAACAAAATTACTTCTAACAATCCAACAATATGTCTATGGAAATCTGTTAAAACGATTAACAATAATAAAGAATAGCTGGTACTTCTATTTGTTTTTACCAAACCACGTTTCATGGTTCTAACATGTACTGAATTTGTTTTCTTTTCAGACGATTGATTAATAAAGAAAATGGGATACCAGCAACTGGAGCCTGGATGAGTACAGCTGACAGCCAGAACGCTGCTGAGAATGATGGGTGGCAGACTGCCTTCGAGATCCAATTTGAAGAGTTAGGAAAGAAATTCGGAGTTACCTTCGATGGCATTCCTTCTTCCACTAAGTTCATGATTGCTAAAATACAATAAATCGTCTAAAATTTCTTTTCTTTAGGATCTTTTATCTATAATATATCAAACATTTTATACAGAATCTCTTGAAATTTTGTCAGTATTTAAATTTATTATTTATAATAACACTGATTGTAAAGCAAATAATGTATCTTAAAATAAATATTACGAAGACAAACTCTTGCACATTTTTTCAACCTTAATATCAGCAGAATAATGTTTGAAAATAACAATGATACATTACTCAATTACGTTTCAAAATAATGTACATTCATATGAAGTAGGTATCCTGAAAACCGAGTATGATAGATTCCCTAATATTCGTATTGCTACCAAATATGTTGATAACTTATCATGCATTATTTTGTAGGTAAATAATTTTGATAATGATGCAATGCACAAGATGATTAAAAGTGTCACTGTGGTGATTCATTACAATACACACATGAATCCGAAAAATCAGATGTGCGTATCTTGGGTCACCCCACTAGGCTATTCTTGTTTACAAAGTCAATGTTATAATATGAAAAGAGTAGTTATAATTTTAAAACTGATCATCTGTGTGAGACCAATGAAATAATACTTTTTCTTTCTTTATATTTGCGTTACGTCTACACTGTCTGCTCATGCTAGTACCTCTGACCTCTACCATCCAGTTACTAGGTAACTCGTTGAGTTTCGTAATTAGTCATTTAAGTACAATGTTAATATTTCCTAATGACATCAACATCTTTAAGTCGCTCAACACTATTTATACGATAAGATAACCGACTCGCTTATTTGATACAATAAAATAATCACATTTGTCATTTACAGATAGTATTGACGTTAAGACACTCAACAATTCTCATAAAATAAAAACAATTCATACGTTTAATTTATTTTTCAAATAACTGATTACGCACCCGACTACAAAATTTTTTTTTTACTTCAAAAAATTTCTGCGATTTTCAAAATGTCAGGTTCTCTTAAAGTATGGTCTAAATTCTCGGTGAAGAAAAAAGATGGTACTGTTCTTAATTTAAAAATAGTGGACATGCCGAAATACCTTAGTAGAAAAGTCGTAGATCTATATGTTGATTATTTTGTTAAGGAGGAGACCACTTTTATTGCTACTGGTAAGTCAGATTTAGATTTTACTGTTGTTTTTTTTTTTTTGTAGGAGGAACTCTTCTACCGTAATTCAAAACATACTGTATTTGATAAATTTACAATCACATTTTTTTTACAATAATAGTGCACCTATTTTGAAAGATTTCTACGATTATCATCATACTCTAAAACCAGGAATTATAGCTACTATACATTAAAATAAACTTCTAATGAAAAACCAAAATATTGAAATGTTTACGAAATACATATATATTTTCGGGTATACTTTTTTTATAAAAACCTCATTTAGTACCTAATTGTTTTATGATTGCCAATGTGGTTATAGGACTCCCGAAAAATCCTAAGGCTTTAGAAGAACTATATGGGCCTTTAACAGAGATGACACAAGAAGAAGGAGCCAATGTTGTCATCTGTTGTTTAGACAACGATGATGAAGAGATAAAAGATGTAGCTGGAGCATCCCTGATGTCATTAGTATCGAAAGGTGATCCTGAACCAGAGGTAGACAGGTATTCTATAGGAATTAAATAGTACACTAGGTTCCCTATATCTATATCTATATCTCAATATATAAAAAAAAAATATGTTGGTTTGTATATACGCTTCAAAAACTCAAAAAGTTCTGCACCGATTTTCATGCTGTTTTCACCAATGGATAAAGTAGTTCTCGAAGAAGGTTTTTAGTATATAATTTAACCGACTTCCACGCGGGCGAAGCCGCGGGCATCAGCTAGTTATATATAAAAATGTTATGTTGGTTTGTGTACGCTTCAAAAGCTCAAAAAGTTCTGCAACGATCAAGCTGAAATTTTAGAACGATGATTATTTATTACGCATCAAGGATTGTTTTTACAGTATCCACGCGGGCGAAGCCGCGGGCATCAGCTAGTTATTTATATTTGCATACAATTTTAAAACACAATATTATAACTTTGTTTATCCTAAATATATTTATGCATAACAGCTCAACGTTTAATTTATTTAGGCATAATTTCATTAATCATAATAATGTTTAAGGCGGGGTTGGAGTAATTTTAAGATTTTTGAACCTATAAAAATCTAACTAAATACGAGTTTTTTAATAAATAAAAATCATTACATAAAAATTGAACATACTCTTTATTAAATCGTAAAGATAGAAACGCGATTTAGAATGATCGGCTCGATACTTTTTTTATCAAACATGACTCTAAATCACAATTTCAAACGTGTACTGCTAAGACATTTCATCATGAATTTATATGAAAGTTATATCAGTAGATAGAACTTTTTATTCTGAAGTAAATGGTGAAAACAGATTGTATAATTTCTTTATAGTTTTTCTCCAAGAAGCAAAAAACAGTCAAAATTTAGGCATTATATCGCTCGCGCGGCAGGGCGGGGGACGAGGTCGTGCGTACATAAAAACAAAGTACTGCAACCTCGCCTTAAGCAAAACATTCTAAAGCTTTAATTTTGATATCACGGAATTATATTAAAACTAATTAATTAATATCTATTAATGATCTATTAGGAGCAGTGGTGGCCCAGTGGTGGCGGCCCCGACTTACGAACAGTGAGTCGTGGGTTCGAATCCCAGTCAGGCACATTACTTTGTGTAATTTATTTCATCACCACTGCTCTCAAAACGGCGAAGGAAAACATCGTGAGGAAACCGGCATGTTTTAGAACCAAAAAATTCGAAGACATGTGACATCTACCAATCCGCACTGGGCCCGCGTGGTGGATTATAGCCCATCCCTCTCCTAGAGAGGAGGCCTGAGTCCCTGCAGTGGGAACATTATAGGCTGATGATGATGATGAATGATCTATACGATCATGTGTCGAGCTATAGATCTGAGCTTAAATGGATGTCCATTCGCCAAAGGAGAAGTTTGCGCGCTTTGACCACGCTTTTCTCCCTTCTCAACTCTCCCAATCCTCCTTCTTATCTTGAGTCTCACTTTCAATATCTATGTTCTACACACGCGAAGAATCTGCGTTCTTCTAACAATCTACTCCTACTCTGTCCTTCTCATACTTCTGACTTTGTTCATTCGTCCTTTCATATTCAGTCTATTCTTCTTTGGAATGCGCTTCCTCTTGATATCAGGACGGCCACAAGTCGGTATGCATTTAAGCGGAAATTGCAGAGTTATTTTCGAAATAAATAGTGTAGAGTTATTTCAACATCTCTCTATTTTGATTTTGTATATATATATTTATATATATAGGATAGGTATATATTTATGCATGTGTATTATATGTTTATAATCTATTTATGTAACTATTTGTATATTATATTTATAAATCATTAGGTATGATATATTTGAATATTATTTTGTTTACCATTGTTCCTATCAAAAAGAGCACCTGCCATCTAATCTCTACACCACCCTTGGTTGACTGGTAGAGAATGCCTAAGGCATTAAGTCCGCCTTTGTACCTTTTTTTGTGTGCGAGAAGTTTAAATAAATAAATAAATAAATAAATCTGCTCTTATCCCATGTCATTTGGGGTCGGCGCAACACGTTATTTTTCTCCATTCTGCTCTGTCAGTCGTCACGCTATAATTACTCCTTTTGAAAAAACAAAATTCGTTTATATTATGGTTTATTCCAGTTTGACTTCAAGACAGAAGAAATGAAGAAACTATTCGAAATCATGCACGGTTTGGAATCTAAATACGATGAAAGGAAGGCATTCGATCTAGATCGCTGCTTCAGCGATAGAGGTGTTTTTGTATGTCCTGAGTACAGAGGGCTTGGTATAGCGCAAGAGTTCCTCAGAGTCAGGTTAGTATAAACCCTTATCAATATTTTGTTAGGCTGTGATAACCTTGCTCATTGGGACGAGCTGGACTAAAAGCAAAGTAAATGGCGGGTCTTTCAGATCCGTCAAGCAGACTGTGGTCGCCATACAGCCAATAGAGCCCGGCGGAACATGATGGCAGAGGCAGCGACTGCAGTTATGGGCGACCATTCTGTCAAGAGTGAAGGACTAAGAAGAAGAGATATTCGATAGTAATACAGTTTATTTTTACATTCTTTTTCAGGCGACTGGTGTGCAAAGAATACGGAATACCAATAAATGGAGCGTGGATGACTTCATATGGAACACAGAAAGCTGCTGAGCGCGATGGATGGGAGACTGTCTGCGAATTACATCGTGAGGAGTTGGGGAAAATGTTTGGACTTACATACGAAACGGGACCTCCTTCTTCTAAGTTTATGATTGCTAGAATACAAGTTTGAGTTTTTATCTTCTTTTATTACCATAATCAGTTTTCGCTTAACATTGCGTTGCTTAACACGTTCAGACCGGCGTGTACCACCGGTGGAGCACGGAGTATTTGCTGCCACGGCGGGGTGTACCACCGGTGGCCACGTCACACTATACTTTCAATGTACTAATAAATGCGCGCCGCCATGAGAGAAAATGTTGTATTTACCGTCCCCGCCTAGTAAAATAGACAAATTTTCATAGTGCAGCTCAGGAGGTGGATGTAATTTGGCAAGACTTTTGGTTCATGGGGCGGGGATGTACCACCGGTGGCCATATGCACATTTGCGCCGTAGGATACCAAGTACCTACTCATGAGGTGCCGGTCTGAACGTGTTAAACACTTCCTAATTCTTACATATTTTAAGCAAATTGAAAAGCCTGCATAGTCGAAAAAAAATAAGAAATAGAAAAAAAAACTTGACTTGGTACACATAATGGTCGACTTGAGGCATTTGAATTTGATCGTCAGTGGCCTATAAGGACAAACAGCAAATGATCTAACCAAAGAGATTTAAAATAATTATATAGAGCGGATTTGGGCTGAGATATCGCTCGACCAGCCAGGCCCAAAGAAGTCGTACGGATTGGACCCTGTGCGCCTTTTTTTTTTTGTAGAGAACGTGCGGTCACCGGCCGCACTTGGTGATGAGGCCCAGCGGAACTTGCAGGCTGATACCAGTCGCGGGTGGTATAAGTAGGAACAGTGGGTTTTTAGTCGGTACCCCTGCTCGCCCCAGGCGGAGGGTATTAGGTACTGAGTTTTGCCATCAGGAATTTTTCAGTAGCTATCATTCTGAATTTGTGCACGGTTGATGCCAATAGGCTAGCCCTCTATTGCATGGGATATAACATAAGATATAACATGTAGGTATATCTACTATTAGGCGCGCCTCTATCTAACTCTCCGGAGATTAAAGGCGTGATGTTATACCTACTAATTGTGTATTACAATAATTTCGAAAGTCAGGTGATAATAACCATGCAAAAGAACGGACAGTTCGATACTGATGTATATGTATAACACTATTATACCCACCTGTATTCATAGGTAGGTACCTCTAGTAGATAGTTCAAACAACTTTGTCTTGCATATTTAACCCATTTACCGCCACGGTCAAGTAAGACGACAAGCCAAAAAGCCAAAAAGTACCTTAAGTCGACAGACTTAGGGCACTTTTTTGCTTGTTCGGCTTGTCGTCTATACGTGACTGTGGCGCTCAAAAGGTTAAAGAGTATACAAGCTGTTGTCTTTTACAGTCTACTGGTGCTCAATGAGACGTCTTTAGCGCGTCTGCGTAAACAAAGACGGCGAAGTGCGTCAACGACTATTTACTTAGTATGTACATGAAATTTTTTATAGATAACAGCGGAGAGAAATGCAGAATATTTTTTTAAATTCATAAAAATCTGACTAAAAATTCTTTATCAGCATTTACTTGTCATTATGATATTACAGAAAGAAGAAATGTTTATTAGTCGCAAAGAATTAATACAAATACCACAGCATCGGATATAGGCTGAAACCGTAAAATGTCCGGAGACAATGACAAAAATCGTAATTTTAAATTAAGTTTGTTCACTATTGGTCACAAACTTTCTCTACGTGTCTGAGTTACTCACGTCCTGTATTTGCGACTCTCAGGTAAACATGTTTACTCGGAGTGGAAACTTCTATTAATTCCTTTAAAATACTTTGACATCTGTCTAGTTCTTTCAGTACTTTTATTATATGTCTTTCAGCATAATATATTTTTATTATCACCACCATCATCAGTCTATAATCTTCCCACTGCAGGGACTCAGGCCTCTCTAGGAGAGAGATGGGCTATAATCCACCACGCGGGCTCAGTGCGGATTGGTAGATGTCAGATGTCTCATGTCTTAGGATTTTTTATTAATTCTAAGACATGGTATATATTTTATTTTTTTTAAATTTTGCCCTACCCTAGAAACTCCTGTATCGTGGGTGCCTTCATACATACATATAAATAAATAATATACATATAAAGTCACATACACAAACACACCCAGACCCGAAACAACTATCTGCAGGCCATACAAATATTTGTTCCGTGCGGGGATCGGTTTGTCTGTACCTAGGTGTTGGTGTGGGTACCGCGTTTCCCCAGTGCCACAGAAAGCACGTCAAACCGTTGCTTCCAGTTGTTAATTGTAGATCTTGTTGTTGATAGTCATTACAGGTAGTCAGGGGCCCGAAAACCTGACAACCAGTCTTACCAAATCATAATTATATTATTATTAAAGCCCAGTACGAAATAGCCCAGTACGACGCCCGACGGGCGTCGACCCTTGCGGGCCCCTCCTTGCTGACATCTCTTTGAGGCGCACGTGGAACACGAACGCGCCGCCGACACGGTCTGTTGCCGTCATGACGGCGAGCTAGTCCATTACTCACCGTCCACAGGCCCGCGTCTACGGTGGCCGGAAGCCATCACGTGTCAGCCGCCGCGGAAGGCGCGGAAGGCGCTCCGGGCGTCGGGGACGCCCAGTGCGCCTTCCGCGCCTTCCGCGGCGGCTGGGACGTTGAGAGGATCGCTCCCTCTCACGTTCCGCCACCTCCTTCGCTAGCATCACTGCTTCGCAGAAGGAGGCGACGGCGTCCCATTCCTCCTCGCCCCGGACCATGGATTGCACCAGGGCCGGACGCGAGAGGTCGCCGCCGCCGATCGCCGCTACGAGAACACGGCGGGGCTCCGCCCAAGCAGGGCACACCTCCACAGTGTGCTCCACCGTGTCCTCCGGTCGATCCTCGCAGTGGAAGCATCCGGGCGTTTCCTCCCGCCTAATTCGGTGCAGGTACCTCCCGAAACACCCGTGTCCGATGAGGACCTGCGTCAGACGGAAGGTGAGGGCGCCGTGGCTCCTCTCTAGCCACTCCTCAAAGAGGGGACTTACCGCCACTATCGTGGCGTGCCCTGCACGGGGTTGCGACAGTCGCTGTCTCCATGCCGCCATGAGATCGCACCGGAGGTCTGTCCGCCGCGCAGCAATGTGCCGCGGCGGCAGAGTGACCCCCCGCCCCCGGAGTAGCGCCTCCGCGCGCCACTCGTGTAGGCGCGCGAGGACTATCGCCTTCAGATCCCACGGCGGCAATCCGGCAAGGAGATTCGCCGCCTCGCGGGAGATCGTGCGGTACCCGCGGACTAGCCTTACGGCCATGACCTTTTGGGGCGCGTTCAGGTAGTGGACGGCCCGCTTCCTCACGGCACGTGCCCACACCGGGGCCCCGTAAAGGGCCATGGACCGCACGATCCCCGCATACAGCCTACGGCAGGAGGCGTTTGGCCCCCCCAGATTGGGCAAGAGCCACCTAAAGGCAGCCGCGGCCCGCTCCAGTCTGGGAGCCAAACGTCGGAAGTGCTCCACGAAGTTCCACCGGCTGTCAAGGACGAGTCCGAGGTACTTTATAGTACACTCGACGCCGATGGGAACCCCTCCCACCGTTAGCTGGGATCCCGACGGTGGCACATTCCCACGCCCATGGAAGCACATGGCCTCGGACTTGTGAGGTGCCACCTCGAGACCCAGCTGCCGGACAAGGAGCAACCCTATGGCTTCAATAGAGTGTAGGTAATTATTGCATCAACTAAGCTTAGTTTCGGTACTGTCCATATTTATACTGTGTACTAGATCTTGGTGTTTCAGCTATCCAAACACATTGTCACACTTGGGCTCTTGAAAGTAATAAATTCTTCGTACGATATTAAGAGCGTTGTCACAAACTTTGGGCGATTTGCCGAAAATACGTACTTTTACAAGTCCTGGACACGTCTTATCTATACTACTAATATTATAAAGCTGAAGAGTTTGTTTGTTTGTTTGTTTGTTTGAACGCGATAAACTCTGGAAGTACTGGTTAGAATTGAAAAATTATTTTTATGTTGGATAGTCCATTTATCGAGGAAGGCTTTAGGCTATATAACATCACGCCATAACCAATAGGAGCGGAGCATAAATGAAAAATGTTGCAAAAACGGGAAAAGATATTCCTTTTTGAGACGTTCCGTTGCGTGCGCTGCGAAAACGGTTTAAGTTACGCAAATATCATGTATGAAGGAATTGTTTATCTTTAAAAGTTCTAAAAAAAAGTCCGCGACAGCATATGTCTATCTTTTAAGATGGACTCACTGTAACCATTTTTACTATTAAAATGTTAGGTTAAAAAGAATAATTTTTTGCGAAGCTTATTTAATCCATATGGTATTAATCTATATCTAAATAAATGTGTTTGTTAGAATGGAAATTTAACATAGAATATTTATTCCTTTTACTCTATATAGTTTAAACAAATATCTTAGAAGATATCGCAATGTAAAAATATCCGCGCGACAAAATAATTACGCCGGCCCTCGCGTCCTAATGTAGATACGTGGAGATTCTGGCCTCCGGGAAATTCTAATTCAAAATAAGTATTGCACCTTAATGTTAACAAGGTGTTATTGAATTTAACAGTGAAAAATACCTATAGTAATTCTCATTTTATAAATTATAATCTAAGGAAATCTAGGAAACCGGCATGTCTTAGAACCAAAAAAATCGAAGACATGTGTCATCTGCCAATCCGCACTGGGCCCGCGTGGTGGATTATAGCCCATCCCTCTCCTAGAGAGGAGGCCTGAGTCCCTGCAGTGGGAACATTATAGGCTGATGATGATGAAGGAAATCTAAACTAATATTATAGAGAGGAAAGATTTAATTTTTTGTTTGTTACGATTAAACTCAAAAATAACTACACCTTCATCGAGATTATATTTTCTTATGGTATATTTATGTAACGCAGACGAAGTTGCGTGGGTCAGCTAGTTTATAGATAAAGGCATAATATTTCAATGAAAAATTATAAATCTGACTTAGTTTTAGGTCATGTCCTGATTAGAATTTCGTTTTAAATGTTAATATTTCGAGAAATAGCAATTTTCCGACACCCAATTTCGAGCAAACGTAAAACATCTGGTTTTTCCCTGCTACTTGTGCCAAATTGGCAACACAGAAAAATCTGAAAAAAATGTCAAAATACTGGTTATATAGTCCTGAAGGTCCTGTCCTGATTAGAATTGAGATAGAAATGGAATCGCAGCAAAAAAAAAGGATATTCAAAAGCAATACTGAGCTAAAATTTATGTGTTTTAAATATGGTTTAAACATAGAATAAAGACAAAATTAACAAAAAAAAATTTAACATACTTATAGTACAACACTTTACCTTCCCTAATTATATTTTTTTGGAATTTTACGACGTCTCATTTTTTTATTACGATTTTCCAAAATAATGCCTTATTATTTGATGTACGGCCGCCACACGCTCAGTCACGCCTGAGGGCTCGTGGAGGACGGACCTATGTCGCTCGCGCTCCCGCGCGCCTTAGTGTGAGTTACGTAATCAATACAGGTAAACCAGAGTTTAAACGTAAGTATTCTTGTAATTTATTAAGATAAAATAAAATTGTAGTCATGTTCTATGTTGGAAAGGAACGCTTTGGGCAACCTTATTATAAAGTTTATTCGTAAATGATACTTACTAGTCGATAAAAAATCATAGGTACCTAACAATAAATTACGGGTAAATTACAATAAATTACTTTCGAATGTTGCATTGAAATATTCACTTTTATGAAACTTTCGAGAAAAAAAAATCCAAGAAGGCGGCTGGGAAAATTTTAGGTTTTTCCGTCATGGGTGTCGTTTTCATGGTTTTTGACGAAAATGAGGTCAAAATAAAAATCCAAGATGGCGCCGACGAAAATTTTTGGTTTTTCCGTCATGGGTGTCGTTTTCATGGTTTTTGGGGTCGCTGATTACGAAAATGAGGTCAAAATAAAAATCCAAAATGGCGCCGACGAAATTTTTTGGTTTTTCAGTCATGGGTATCGTTTTCATGGTTTTTGGGGTCGCTGATTACGAAAATGAGGTCAAAATTAAAATCCAAGATGGCGGCTAGGAAAATTTTTGGTTTTTCAGTCATGGGTGTCATGGTTTTTGGGGTCGCTGATTACGAAAATGAGCTCAAAATTAAAACCCAAAACGGCCGGCGTTCAGGATTTTTCAGGGACTTAGTAAATTTTCCTGATTTTTTTTTTCAAAAATGCCTCATTTTTTTTTTGTTTCGTGTTGACCTTGACCATAGAAATTATTTAGGTTCTAAGAACCATGGTCCTACGACGCACCGTTTCAGAGTTATGGTCCTACGAATTTTACTTCGTTTCATCTAGAATGCTCTATATTTCCAAAATGGTAGCTCGGATGAAAACTTTTTCAGGAAAAGAATTGTTGCTCTAGTCGACAACTATGAGATGATATAAAAAAAATCGCGACAAAGAGAGAGAAAAGAAATATTTGCAAAAAATTTCTGTCGGTCGATCTTTCACCTTGTGTATCCTTAGGGGCACAGAACTTGGTAAAATTTTCAGAAGTTTTTTTTTTCAAGATTTCGGTTGTGTGTCTGTTTGTGTGTATTTGTGTCTCGGAGCTTAAATGGTTTCAATGGACCAGGTTAACAAGATGCTGCAATAAAAATAGCCGAAATCTTGAAAAAAAAAAAACTTCTGAAAATTTTACTGTTGTGCCCCGAGGTATTAAATATTATTTAATGCAGGTTACATGCTTATTACAACACATGAGTGTTTTGCGTGTCTATGATGACTAATTCAGACAGGACAAGTTATCTGTTATTATTAGGTTAGGTTTGATTGGAATATGCCGATCTGTCACCCCGCTTTGTCCCCTTAGGGTGACGGATAGGAAAAAAAAGTTTGATCTGTCCCCCTGTTTGCAATGAGGGGACAGTTCGAACTTTATTTACTCCTTAACGGTTTCATCTGTCCCCCTATTGGTGATACGGGGACAGATGAAACTTATTTATTCCTGTTTGTCCCCCACAAAATTTAATATATTAATTCTTAATAGTAATGACACACATAAGACTAGTGGTATAGGTTTAAATCATCTGTTTTTAAATAAGTGGGTGTAATTTATCTATAATATGTATGTATTTAGAAATATATAAGTATGTTTATCAGTTGTCTAGTACCCATAACACAAGCTCTGCTTAGCTTGGGACTAGATGGCGTTGTGTGATAGTTGTGGAATATTATTATTATTATTAAGTTACAAATATTTCTTTTGTTTCTGTATCGATCAGTCACAGTCCCATAAATCACGTAGTAGGTATTCCAGGTATAACAATCGTATAAGTATAACAATCAGTCCTCTGATTTGACTTCATATTACAAAATACATAATGTTAATTAACTTTTAGATGAGGAAATGTTCCTAATAAAAAATGTATTATTCAGGAATGAAGTAAATAAATTCAAGTTTTGACGTTTTCATTCCTGTAAGAGTTATCAAACAAAATAAAAGTTCTGTCTGTGATCTGTATGTCAGTACAGAACAACTCCACTTGTATGTAGTCAGTACTATAGTATTAACTATAGTTATTCGCAAAATAAGTTTTGATATTAATCAAAACTTATTTGAGGCGAAAAAGGGCGCTCGGTCGCCTGCGCCGCTAACTCGCTGTCGATTGGGGAGGGACGGGGGGCCTCAAATACGTTTATTTTATGCAGTTTGCATCAAACGGTAACGTCACATTTTTTAATTATTTGCATGGTTCACTCTGTACTGCTGTTTCATTGTTAACCACTCGACTAATATGTACAATACCTACTGTGATTTATCGGACTGTGACTGATTCTATCAATCAATAACAAAACAAAATATTCTTATTATTAGTATATTTTTTATTGTAATTAAAAAACAGATGATTTTATAAACCTAAACCACTAGTCTTATGTGTGGCATTACTTTTAAGAATTAATATATTAAATTCTGTGGGGGACAAACAGGAATAAATAAGTTTCATCTGTCCCCCTATTGGTGATAGGGGGACAGATAAAACCGTTAAGGAGTGAATAAAGTTCGAACTGTCCCCTCATTGCAAACAGGGGGACAGATCAAACTTTTTTTTCCTATCCGTCACCCTAAGGGGACAAAGCGGGGTGACAGATATTCCGAAAAATTTTGCAAATATTTCTTTTCTCTCTCTTTGTCGCGGTTTTTTTACACCATCTCATAGTTTTTGACTAGAGCAACAATTCTTTTCCAGAAAAGGTTGCTACCATTTTGGAAATATAGAGCGTTCTAGATAAAACGAAGTAAAATTCGTAGGACCATAACTCGGAAACGGTGCGTCGTAGGACCATGTGTCTCGGAGCTTAAATGGTTTCAATGGACCAGGTTAACAAGATGCTGCAATAAAAATAGCCGAAATCTTGAAAAAAAAAAAACTTCTGATTTTACTGTTCCGAAAATTTTTGCAAATATTTCTTTTCTCTCTCTTTGTCGCGGTTTTTTTACACCATCTCATAGTTTTTGACTAGAGCAACAATTCTTTTCCAGAAAAGGTTTTCATCCGAGCTACCATTTTGGAAATATAGAGCATTCTAGATGAAACGAAGTAAAATTCGTAGGACCGAAACTCTGAAACGGTGCGTCGTAGGACCATGGTTCTCAGAACCTAAATAATTTCTATGGTCAAGGTCAACACGAAACAAAAAAAAAATGAGGCATTTTTGAAAAAAAAAAACAGGAAAATTTACCAAGTCCCGAATTTTTTTTTTTACTATAATTTTTTTTTTGTGTTTTCTTTGCTGCTCATAGTGCTCCTAAGCGTATACTCCAACTCCTAAAAATCCGCCCCTATGACGACCCACTGACCTCATTTTGACCTCATTTTCGTAATCAGCGACCCCAAAAACCATAAAAACGACACCCATGACTGAAAAACCTAAAATTTTCATCGGCGCCATCTTGGATTTTTATTTTGACCTCATTTTCGTAATCAGCGACCCCAAAAACCATAAAAACGACACCCATGACTGAAAAACCAAAAATTTTCATCGGCGCCATCTTGGATTTTTATTTTGACCTCATTTTCGTAATCAGCGACCCCAAAAACCATGAAACCGACACCCATGACGAAAAAACTAAAATTTTTGTCGGCGCCATCTTGGATTTTTATTTTGACCTTATTTTCGTAATCAGCGACCCCAAAAACCATGAAAACGACACCCATGACGGAAAAACCAAAAATTTTCGTCAGCGCCATCTTGGATTTTTATTTTGACCTCATTTTCGTAATCAGCGAAAATTGTCACAGTTTTCGTTGCCATACTCCTCCGAAACGGCTTGACCGATTTTGATGAAATTTTTTGTGCTTATCCGGTATCTATGAGAATCGGCCAACATCTATTTTTCATCCCTCTATTTTTTTTATATGGCAAAACAACGTTTGCCGCGTCAGCTAGTAAGACAGTAAAAGTAACATAGAAATTTTTTAGTTTTCCATCATGGGTGTATGATTCGAATTCCTCAGAAGAACTTTTTCCTCTAGCCAAACGGTTTAAGTTGATTAAATCTCCAACTACGACCGTGCCTACTGTAAATCCAAGTTCAAATGAGGTAACTGAACTGGAACCTGAAATTATTGTCCCTCAATATGTGGCTTCATTTACAAATCTGGACGACATATATATATGACGGCAGAGGGTCTGTCATCTTAAATGAAACTACGAAATATAGCGGTAATTCACTTTTACTCCAATAGCACGATATTTAAAATAAATCACTATACACACACAACTATATAATTCAGATATAATATTAAAACTCTAAGCGCTACAACATGTGCACCGGGCCAAGCCTGCGACAAGAATGATCCCCTCCACGCCGAGCGGTCGTTTATTAAGACTGGCTCGAGCAGTGGGGAGAGTGGTGCGGCCTTAGTGACGCCTGCGCTGCGCACCTGGCCCGCTGCACGTGCTGTTTACAACGACGACGCCGTCACGGCCATACTGACTTGCGGACGTCCTCGTGCGCGTAGTCCCATCAAACAGTATCTGAAAGACAGAAACATTTATGAGCGATGTTCGTTCATCCTGACTACCTACTATCTGGTCCGGTGCATCCCTTCAGAGTTAGCTTATACTTCTGGACCGCTCAATATTGAGCCTTCAGAACATATACTGACAACCTGGACCGCTCGATATTGAGCCTTCAGGACAAATACATGCAACCTGGACCGCTCGATATTGAGCCTTCAGGACACGTACTAGCAACCTGGACCGCTCGATATTGAGCCTTCAGGGATCTACTAGTAACCTGGTCCGCTCGATACTGAGCCTTCAGGGATATACTAGTAACCTGGACCGCTCCATACTGAGCCTTCAGGACGTTTATCAAACTGGTCCGGTTCGTCCCTTCAGTTTGCTACATAATCTGGACCGCTCATTAATGAGCCTTCAGATTTTTGGCCCAGTCATTATTCACTTAACGACCCTGCAAAAGTCCCTGGGCTAGTCATTGCTGATCCTTCAGGTTCCTGCAAATTAATAATTTTAATTTAATTTTTTTTTTCGTCTTATTAATTTTTTCGATGTACGACTGTTTTAGTAATCTACTTTGATTGAATCTGGGCTAGAAGACTCTTTTGATTCAAACGTGAACCATATTTTTTTTGAACTATCGCTGGTAGCTGTCAAATAATGGGAATCAGCAGATATTGTCATCATCATCTGCCCATCCCCCTCCCAACCATGTTGGGGTCGGCCTCCAGTCCAACCGGATGCAACCGAACATCAGCACTCCACACGGAGCGACTGCCCATCCAACCCCCACAACCCAGCCAATACTGGACAATACGATACCCTTTGGTAGGACCGGTTGTCAGAACTTCAGGACACTGACGACTGCCAAAAATCCACACATGACAACTGGGACCAACAGATTAACGTGCCTTCACAGGCACTGAGGAAACTCGGCATGAAATGGGTGGTCACCCATCCACAGACCCACCGAGGTAAACGCGGCTTAACCAGAAGATCTCTCTCCTCATCATTCATTCAGACATTGAGTCATTGTACTACTGTTAATCGATATAGTATCGGGTCGGCTATTCACAGACACGGTATCACTATTAGCCGAAGTTATATTGCTGTTAGGCATGATATTGTTCTCGTGGTTACTTTCATGAACAAGGATATCGTCATCATCACTATCCGCCGTCACGTCATCATGATTTGATTTTTCGCGATGTCTTTTGAACACGAGGCACTACCTGAAAATATTCGTGGGAATATATAGACCTTATTGGTTCCGTTAATATATCTGACTGAACTCGTACTGGTCATTTTCTAACACGGTTTTTTTTTTTTTAAAGGTCCCTTATATTTTCGTTCCTGCACCTGGGACTGTTACTCAAGATAGGCACTTCATCGGTTTAGCAACTTACTTTCGAAAATGTATTTCCAATTTTTCTAAATTAATGAAACCTATCCTCTAACACCTCTAAATAGGTAATAATTGTTTGGACTTCTGAACCAGAACCGATAAATTTGGTTTTGGTAAAGGTCAAATCATTATAGTTAACGTTAGCTGAAATCCCACTTCTGATGACGGCAGAGGGTCTGTCATCTTAAATGAAACTACGAAATATAGCGGTAATTCACTTTTACTCCAATAGCACGATATTTAAAATAAATCACTATACACACACAACTATATAATTCAGATATAATATTAAAACTCTAAGCGCTACAACATGTGCACCGGGCCAAGCCTGCGACAAGAATGATCCCCTCCACGCCGAGCGGTCGTTTATTAAGACTGGCTCGAGCAGTGGGGAGAGTGGTGCGGCCTTAGTGACGCCTGCGCTGCGCACCTGGCCCGCTGCACGTGCTGTTTACAACGACGACGCCGTCATATACGTTGTGATGGCACTGCTTGTTACCGACGTACCTATGATGTGCCAGAACGTTTAAATACGTTAGACGTTATTACACGTTGTGTCCGTTCACGTCTAGTTAACTTACTTTTAATGACATAACGTATTTATACGATAACGTGATAAAACGGTTGTGTCATGATGTCTTTAAAACAATATATTTTCATGGGAGGCTACGTACTCATACGTCGTATAATTTGTATGGACATTTACTGTGTCATTTTGGTACACAGTCTCAAGTGGTAGCGTCCTCGAACGTGTTAACTAACGCGCAGAATTTGCAAAAGGCATTTGTGTCAGGGGACTCAGTCAGCCAGTGGTAAGTATAGTGGTTGTGCCACTTGAAGAATTCGTAATACTTTTGTTTGTCATTTATAATATCCACCATTTCCTTCGCTAGTTCTTTGATCCGCGATTTTTGTGCATTCAGGTATATTCCATCCGGCATGACCCTAGAAATTAAAAATGAACAAATTTATTTATTACCATTAACTAGTTTATGTCTCCGTATAAATATTACACATTGGAAACTGTGTATCAACCCTTCAAATTTTTTTTTCTATATAATAATATATGTGTTTAACCACCATCGATCTACTTTTATACTACGAACATCTTGGCAACTTCAAACCCCGACCCTGTTGGAATTTGTGAAATGGGCTTAAGAGGCCTTGTACAGACAAGACTTGCGGAACTTTAGGCAATTTCGGTGCGATGCTATGTTTGTGTGCAGCGATAACACCGACGAACGCACACACGGGCATTTCGAGCGTTGAACTACGGTTGAAAAATTTGATAATTTAGACGATTATTATTTTAAGTGACATAATTTTATAGTAAGTAAGTACACTTTGAAAAATAGTCTAGAATGTGTGTTGTGTATAGGTACAGTATATCAATCAACATAAAAATGGTTCAATTTGGTTTTAGATGAAATAATATGATGAAATAAATCAAAAATTATGATATCTATTTTAATCACAGATTTAAATTTTGTTGTAAATTGGTTGCAAAAGCACTACAACACGTCAAAAATAAATAATGTTTCCGTCTCTTTTTAACCGACTCCTAAAAAGGAAGTAGGTTCTCTATTCGTATGTTTTTTTTATGTGGTCCGCGCATATCTCCGACAATTGTGGACCGATTTTCAAAATTATTTTTTTGTTTGAAAAGGTATACTCCCAAGGTAGTCCCATTGTCACCAAATCAGTTACTGATGATGGGAACTCTGAGAAATTGAGGGCAACCCTCGAATATCATAGGTGCACATAACGTTTTCCATACATTTTCAGAAGCTGTTCAAGTATTTGCGTCTGATAATCATAATTTCATGTGGCGGCGCTGCGCTGATGACGGAAGGTGCAACTCCTCAACGGTCAGGACTTGAAAGAAAATTCCTTCAAAATTATACGTACTTATGGATCGATAGTTGTATTCTTTCAGGCTATTAGGTTGAACTGATTATAGACGGTAAATCTCATTAACCGACTTAATAAAAAGGAGGTTCTCAATTCGTCGGCTAGGAAAATTTTAGGTTTTTCCGTCATGGGTGTCGTTTTCATGGTTTTTGGGGTCGCTGATTACGAAAATGAAGTCAAAATGAAAATCAAGATGGCGCCAACGAAAATTTTTGGGTTTTCCGTCATGGGTGTCGTTTTCATGGCTATAGGGGTCGCTGATTACGAAAATGAGGTCAAAATGAAAATCCAAGGTGGTGGTCAGAAAATTTTTATTTTTTTCCGTCATGGGTGTCGATTTCAAGGTTTTTGGGGTCGCTGATTACGAAAATGAGGTCAAAATGAAAATCCAAGATGGCAGCCTGGATTTTTTTTGGTTTTTCCGTCATGGGTGTCGTTTTGATGGTTTTTGGGGTCGCTGATTACGAATATGAGGTCAAAATGAAAATCAAGATGGCGCCAACGAAAATTTCTGGTTTTTCCGTCATGGGTGTCGTTTTCATGGTTTTTATGGTCGCTGATTACGAAAATGAGACCAAAATTAAAATCCAAGATGGCGGCTAGCAAAATTTTAGGTTTTTCCGTCATGGGTGTCGTTTTCATGGTTTTCGGGGGTCAAAATTTAGAAATACATAGAATGGGTTTGTTAAACATGAAATCGAAATAAATATTAATAAGTTATACTAGACAAAATGTAAAATAACATGAACAGGAAAAAAATGGAATTATAGGCATTGTCATTCAAATAGTCCGTTAGCCGTTATCACGTTTCCAACGGGCACCACGTGGAGGTGGACCGACACCTAGCGTTTTTTTTTTTGGTTGTTTATTTTCATTGATTTTATACACAATGTTCAAATCAGATTTGAAGTATTATACGTGATGAAGGAAAAAAAAAACATTTGATTTTTTGTTAGGTTTTGTGCTTTCGAGGTCAAGAATGTCGATAACGCCTGAAGGAATGCTGGCTTATTTTGTAAAAGAAAAAGGTCATTGGCCGTATGCAGTATGTAGACTTTGACCCTAGATAGATATAATTATTTATTTTAAATTTGTATGCTTTTTAGGTTTAATCATTTTGTGTTTCGTTTTTTTTATGTATTTTTTTAATCATATTTGTTGAAATTCAAAATTATGAGCATTGGCCCGTAAGTTATCTCATATCTGGGAGTGGTCTCTCCCCAAATGATTCAACTAAATCTTTCAATCTTGCCGATGTTTGCCTATATCTTGGCCGACTAGTTGTGTGTGATCCACGAGACAAAATTTGCTCCAGTTTCAGTTCTGTCAGGCTTTGCTGCCGACGAAGTTCATCCAAAAACTTCCATATAGATGGGTGATGAGATGAGCCGATAGAAGTGACTAGAATCCCCTGTGAAAGCCTTCAACGGAGTTGTTCGTTCGGGGAATTTCCTGAAGAACTGCATCAAAAGTATTCCACAGATCAATAGGAAATCTAGGAGCTCGCCTGCCCCGTCTTTCCAACCTTCCGATCCAGTTATCTTCAAAATAATCAATGCCTTGTCGGAGGAGGCCAGAATGCACAATATAAAACAGATTCGAGCAGTTCGTCAAAAGCGTTGATAACTGGTTCTGATGGAACATACGCTAAAGCACATAATTTATTTATTTATTAATAACCAACTTATATTTACAGTGACACCACACATACAAGTTATAGGTTGAACAAAAAACAAAAAACTTAGAAATAAAAAATAATAATAACAAAACTAAGAAAAAAAAAACATTATTACAATAAAAATTAACAAAACATTCTAGTGGCAAAAGTTGAAATCAAATAAAAATTACCAAAAAAATTGTTAAACCCGAGGAGATAGTACTGGGAGTGGCAATGGACTCCAGGTATCGAGAAGCAGTGTTAAGGAGACTTAGTTCCGTACTTGCAAAAATATCTAATGACTCGTCATACATTAAAATGTTTATGTGGGTAAGGGCTAGAAATAGTGGGCTAGTCTTAAGAGTTACGGAGCTTGTTTGAGGAATCGAAAAAAGAGGACGTTGGCGTGGGCAAAGAGAGTGCCGGATAGGTAGTGGGATGTTAAAAGAGATGTACTGTAACAGCAGGGAATTAAAATGGGAACCACGAACTAAGCAGATGACATATTCAACTAGAGCAAGATTTCTCCTGACTTCTAAGCTCTGGTATGTCACCATACCTAGCACGAATGGCGTAGGGTAAATTATATGGGTAAAAGCCAAATAATTTGAGTTAGAGGTAGCGAATAAAAGACTTCTGGACCTTTTCAATGACTAGTTTATAGATTTTTTCATGAGGGTTCCAGATTACACTATTGGTTTCGAGTAAACTGCGTACGAAGGAGTTGTAGATGAGGGTTATGGCTGGTCAATTATTAAAAAAAAAAAAACTAAATGTGGCACTCGGAGACTGCCGCGGTAAAGCTATTGCATGGCATATTTTTTTACAACAGCAAATAATTAATTATTTAATTTGACAACCTCAGTTGATAACCTTGTTTTTTTCCGTAACCATAGCAACCTGGTTGAATACTGAATCTTGAATATTTTCGTTAGGGAATTTCTGAATTCGCTCTCCACGCTCAAGGCCCGCGATAGAAGCTATGCAATAGCTTAAAAATTAACTTGTCGTAAAACAAAACCTAAGTTTTTGCGGGACTTGATGCATATTTGTATTATATTGTGTCTGGTTTGGTGCGAACCAAACCAGACACTCACCACTCCCATATATGCACGTACACAACACACTTACACCACATCCACACGTACACATGAGCACTCATCAACTCACACACACACGCACACACACACTCTCACACACAGCAAAACAAACACACATAACTCTTTAGCATTGTAATTTTGTTCTTTGTTTTTTATTTTTATTTTACTTTATTTTTTTGAAATGTTTACCAATACCGATACCAAACCGTGTTACCGTGTTATCTTCGCTGTCAACTTGACACTCTCAAAAGCTGTAAATACTAGTCGCAAATAGAACCCATGGATGAACGCTGACCCCTAAAATACAGGTCCAGGCCTAGTTTGGGGGTTAGGATCTCATTTGTGACAATAATACTTATGTGCTCCCTTATTGTGACTATGATTTGTATTTTTAAGTGTCAAATAAACATTTTTATTTATTTATATTTATTTTATTTTATATTACTATGTTGGTTAAATGTGAGGTGTGGGTCAAAATTAGTACCAATATCGCGTACGGCATTAACTCGTTTCAGGGGCTCATTGTTTAATGTGTAAATATTGAGGATAGGTTGTGTGACTTTAGAAAAGGTCATGATCGCACATTTGCTAATATTCAAGTTGAGGTTGTTTATAGTGCTCCAATGGTGGATGCTGTCTATGTCTTGTTGAAGTGTGACTGTATCGCTAAGATTAGATATGGGAAGCGCAACTTTGACATCATCGGCATACATTAAAACTGTGGAGTGCTTTACACACTTGGGCAGGTCATTTACAACAATAAGAAAATACAGGGGACTTAGGTTAGTACTAGGCCAAGGTACTAACCTCCAAGCATTCCGAATTGGCATTTTCAAAAATAACATATTGTTTGCGATTGTATAGGTAATTTGCGAAGAATTTAAGTGTTGCCGCAGAGAAACCAGCCAAAGCCAATTTACTCAAAAGTATATCATTGTCAACCCGGTCAAAAGCCTTCTGAAAATCAAAATAAGTGACATCCACCTGCTTTCTGTCGTCAATATTTTTGGCTAAGAATGTCGTAACGTTGAGTAAATTAGACGTGGTTGAACGATTTGGAAGAAATCCGTGCTGTTCCTCCGCAAACCACCGTTGCAGTTTGGAAAATACTTTTTTTAAAAGTACCGCTTGAAACACTTTTCCAAATATGGATAAAACAGCTATGGGTCTGTAATTTTTTATATCACTTTTTGGGCCACTCTTATGAACCGGGATAACTTTAGATGTTTTCCATTCTGTTGGGAATGTATTTGACTCAACTGATAATTCAATTCAATTTATTCACAAACAATTCACATTGTATTTGAAATCATAAAAATAATAATAAAAAATAATAATAAAACACATTCATAAGTCATAATTAAACATTAACAACAAAAATTACAATACCTACACATAAAATACAAATTTAAATCATAAGTAATTGAAACAAAAAATAATCAAAAATACAAAATAATTAAATTATTAGATTGTTGTAAAATTCATGTCAGCTTTATACAAATAGTCATTTTAAAATTAAAAACTGACAAACACAAAGGACAAATTATATCAGTTGGCGCATTATCATAATTGTATTATATACCTTAATATTACATATCGTCAACGGAGTAGAGACATTTATCCAGTAGGAATGCTTGAAGCTTTGATTTAAATGAAGACGTATAGATTAAGCTTTTTAATTCTAATGGTACCCTATTGAATAATTGCACTGCTTGATATTGTGAACTATGTTTCACAATGTTAAAATGAGGACTTATCTTATTTTTCAAATCTTTCCTACGTGTACTCTCCCTGACTAGTCTTTCCTCATGCGTCTCATATTCATGTATGTACTTTTTTAAATTAATCAGATGTACAAGAATGTAGAGACTGGGAACTGTAAGAATTTTTAAGTCTAAGAAATGCGGACGACAACTCTCTCTTTGTGAGATACGGACAATGGTACGTATAGCTCTTTTCTGAAGGACAAAAGCTCGTTTACAGTTATAATTATAGCTGTTTCCCCAGAATTGTATACTGTATCTTAATTTGGATTCAATTAGTGCGTGGTTTACGATTTTTAAGTGTTCAATGTCAATTTCGTCTCTATATAAGGGTTCTTAAAGCATAACATGTGGATGATATAGATATGCATCAATGGCGGCTAATTATTTTTCCAGTTTAATGGGTCATCTATGTGTACTCCCAGGAATTTAGTTTCTTTCACGAGTTCAATATTACCATCATTTAGTAGTATTGTCATAGTGTCATTATTTCGGGCAGTTGTTTTAAATAAAATTACCTTAGTCTTTGCACTTTGCAATTGGCGAATATGCAATGCGAAATCAGGGGTGTAGTGTGTACTCAGTTTACCCAAAAACCATGAAAACGACACCCATGACGGACGAACCTAAAATTTTCCTAGCCACCCCCTTGGATTTTAATTTTGGTCTCATTTTCGTAATCAGCGACCCCAAAAACCATGAAAACGACACCCATGACGGAAAAACCAAAAAAAATCCTGGCTGCCATCTTGGATTTTCATTTTGAACTCATTTTCGTAATTAGCGACCCCAAAAACCATGAAAACGACACCCATGACGGCAAACCCAAAAATTTTCCTGGCCGCCATCTTGGATTTTCCTTTTGGCTTCATTTTCGTAATCAGCGACCCCGAAAACCATGAAAACGACACCCATGACGGAATAACCAAAATTTTTGTCGGCGCCATCTTGATTTTCATTTTGACCTCATTTTCGTAATCAGCGACACCAAAAACCATGAAAACGACACCCATGACGGAAAAACCAAAAATTTTCATCGGCGCCATCTTGGATTTTCATATTGGTCTCATTTTCGTTATCAGCGACCCCAAAAACCATGAAAACGACACCCATGACGGAAAAATCAGAAATTTTCGTCGGCGCCATCTTGGATTTTTATTTTGGCTTAATTTTCGTAATCAGCGACCCCAAAAACCATGAAAACGACACCCATGACGGAAAAACCAAAAAAAATCCTGGCTGCCATCTTGGATTTTCATTTTGAACTCATTTTCGTAATCAGCGACCCCGAAAACCATGAAAACGACACCCATGACGGAATAACCAAAATTTTTGTCGGCGCCATCTTGATTTTTATTTTGACCTCATTTTCGTAATCAGCGACACCAAAAACCATGAAAAGGACACCCATGACGGCAAACCCAAAAATTTTCCTGGCCGCCATCTTGGATTTTCCTTTTGGCTTCATTTTCGTAATCAGCGACACCAAAAACCATGAAAACGACACCCATGACGGAAAAACCAAAAATTTTCCTGGCCGCCATCTTGGATTTTCATTTTGGCTTCATTTTCGTAATCAGCGACCCCGAAAACCATGAAAACGACACCCATGACGGAAGAACTAAAAATTTTCCTGGCCGCCATCTTGAATTTTCATTTTGACCTCATTTTCGTAATCAGCGACCCCAAAAACCATCAAAACGACACCCATGACGGAAAACCAAAAAAAATTCCTGGCTGCCATCTTGGATTTTCATTTTGAACTCATTTTCGTAATCAGCGACCCCACAAACCATGAAAACGACACCCATGACGGAAAAACCAAAAATTTTTCTGGCCGCCATCTTGGATTTTCATTTTGGCTTCATTTTCGTAATCAGCAACCCCAAAAACCATGTAAACGACACCCATGACGAAAATACCAAAATTTTTTGTCGGCGCCATCTTGATTTTCATTTTGACCTCATTTTCGTAATCAGCGACCCCAAAAACCATCAAAACGACACCCATGACGGAAAACCCAAAAAACCTGCCTGCCATCTTGGATTTTCATTTTGACCTCATTTTCGTAATCAGCGACCCCAATAACCATGAAAACGACACCCATGACGGAAAAACCAAAAATTTTCCTGGCCGCCATCATGGATTTTCATTTTGGCTTCATTTTCGTAATCAGCGACCCCGAAAACCTTGAAAACGACACCCATGACGGAAGAACTAAAAATTTTCTAGCAGACGAATTGAGAACCTCCTTTTTTAAGTCGGTTAATGAGATTTACCGTCTATCATCAGTTCAACCTAATAGCCTGAAAGAATACAACTATCGATCCATAAGTACGTATAATTTTGAAGGAATTTTCTTTCAAGTCCTGACCGTTGAGGAGTTGCACCTTCCGTCATCAGCGCAGCGCCGCCACATGAAATTATGATTATCAGACGCAAATACTTGAACAGCTTCTGAAAATGTATGGAAAACGTTATGTGCGCCTATGATATTCGAGGGTTGCCCTCAATTTCTCAGAGTTCCCATCATCAGAAACTGACTTGGTGCAATGGGACCGCCTCGGGAGTATACCCTTTCCAAAACAAAAAGAATTTTGAAAATCAGTCCACAATTGACGGAGATATTCGCGGACATACAAACACGAATAGAGAACCTCCTCTTTTTTGGAGGTCGGTTAAAAATATATATCGAAGTACAATCGACAACAACAAACGATCGTGAAATTCGACTTCGATCTGAAGATGAAAAAAATTTTAGCAATCTTTACAAACTAGCAAAATAAACATGTTTGATCAAAATTAATAAGTGTATCAAATTGTGGTAATCGGTGTACAATCTCGAAAATATATGCACGAAAAACACGGGAGCGTTTGTGACACAAAGCGATACGTCCGTCCTCTGGCAGTGGCCGATTCGTACTGGCGAGATAGAGTTTGCGCGGTCGATAATATAGTTAACTTTAGATTCAATTTACGAAATGAAATTATAGTTTATTGATAAAATAAAAATACGATTCTATTAGAAGGTTACCTTAAAATTAATACGTAGTTTTTAAATTTTCTTTAACGTGATTCTAAGGTATAGAAAAAAAATCTTATTTGTCGAGACATTTTGTAAAAATTGCGATGTTTTAACATTTTTTTTCTGCTATATTTTGTATTGAAGTCGAAAATGTGGCAAACTGGTCCCCTAGTAGACCATACGGTGATGTTATTTATATATTTTTTAATGTTTAAAATCGTTTGTAGTGTTATGTTCGGCTAAGCCAAACGTAACTCGATCGGTATTTGTGCGGAAAAGGGCTTTTGAATACGGGTGATTGTCATTAATATAAACATTATTTTGAAAATTCTTCAAACCCATCCACCTGAAAAAGAACTTGTCTCTTATAATAGCCAAAAGGAAGCTTCAAATTCTTCATAGATTTCCCACACCAAGCGATCAAAATTGATCAAAATGAGATGATTTTGTGGAAGGAGCCTTAACGCGCAGTCTGATTTCAATGTAAACTTAGTACTTATTAATACATGGTAGTCTTGGTAAAAAACAAACAAACTTGATGAAAAGGTGTACATGGTCAAGCATTTAGAAGAAGAAAATGATACGTAATTAATGTGTGTGATAATATTTGTATTTCATTATCACACACAATAATAAAATAAAACATTCCATAACTTGTATTTTTTCCCAATTCAATTCTAAGTAAACCGCAGTGAAACGTGTTACGCACCTCTGCCTCTGCATGTGTGTGTATGAAGAAGCGTACATCACGCACACAGGCGCAAGAACCGTCAGTCGCCGCTCGTTTCGAAGTTACTCGATTTTGTAATAGCGCTCTTAAGTAGTTAAATAGTCATTATTAGAGCTGTTTAAATAGTATTTGTTTGGTGAATATAAATATTCACCAAACAAATACTATGTATACAGCTAAACACCACTAAAGTGATGAAACATTTACTGTTTAAGAGGCCTTGTACAGACAAGACTTGCGGAACTTTAGGCAATTTCGGTGCGATGCTATGTTTGTGTGCAGTGATAACACCGACGAACGCACACACGGGCATTTCGAGCGTTGAACTACGGTTGAAAAATTTGATCATTTAGACGAATATTATTTTAGGTGACATAATTTTATAGTAAGTAAGTACACTTTGAAAAAAAGTCTGGAATGTGTGTTGTGTATAGGTACAGTATATCAATCAACATAAAAATGGTTCAATTTGGTGTTATATGAATAAAAATCAAAAATTTTGAAATCTATTTTAATCACAGATTTCAATATTTGTTGTAAATTGGTTGTGAAAGCACTTTAACACGTCAAAAATAAATAGTGTTTCCGTCTCTTTTTAACCGACTTCTAAAAAGGAAGTAGGTTCTCTATTCGTATGTTTTTTTTATGTGTGTCCGCGCATATCTCCGACAAGTGTGGACAGATTTTCAAAATTATTTTTTTTTTGTTTGAAAAGGTATATTCCTAAGGTGGTCCCATGTCACCAAGTCAGTTTCTGATGATGGGAACTCTGAGAAATTGAGGGCAACCCTCGAATATCAAAGGCGCACATAACGTTTTCCATACATTTACAGAAGCTGTTCAAGTATTTGCGTCTGATAATCATAATTTCATGTGGCTGCGCTGATGACGGAAGGTGCAACTCCTCAACGGTCAGGACTTGAAAGAAAATTCCTTCAAAATTATACGTACTTATGGATCGATAGTTGTATTCTTTCAGGCTATTAGGTTGAACTGATGATAGACGGTAAATCTCATTAACCGACTTAAAAAAAAGGAGGTTCTCCGTCATGGGTGTCGTTTTCATGGTTTTTGGGGTCGCTGATTACGAAAATGAAGTCAAAATGAAAATCCAAGATGGCGCCGACGGAAATTTTTGATTTTTCCGTCATGGGTGTCGCTTTCATGGTTTTTGGGGTCGCTGATTACGAAAATGAGGTCAAAATAAAAATCAAAGATGGCGCCGACGAAAATTTTTGTTTTTCCGTCATGGGTATCGTTTTCATGGTTTTTGGGGTCGCTGATTACAAAAATGAGGTCAAAATAAAAATCCAAGATGGCGCCGACAAAAATTTTTGTTTTTCCGTCATGGGTATCGATTTCATGGTTTTTGGGGTCGCTGATTACGAAAATGAGGTCAAAATGAAAATCCAAGATGGCGCCGACAAAAATTTTTGATTTTTCCGTCATGGGTGTCGCTTTCATGGTTTTTGGGGTCGCTGATTACGAAAATGAGGTCAAAATAAAAATCAAAGATGGCGCCGACGAAAATTTTTGTTTTTCCGTCATGGGTATCGTTTTCATGGTTTTTGGGGTCGCTGATTACGAAAATGAGGTCAAAGTAAAAATCCAAGATGGCGGCCAAGAAAATTTTTGGTTTTTCCGTCATGGGTGTCGTTTTCATGGTTTTTGGGGTCGCTGATTACGAAAATGAGGTCATAATGAAAATCCAAGATGGCGGCCAGGAAAATTTTTGGTTTTTCCGTCATGGGTGTCGTTTTCATGGTTTTTGGGGTCGTTGATTACGAAAATGAGGTCAAAATGAAAATCCAAGATGGCGCCGTCTAAAATTTTTGGTTTTTCAGTCATGGGTGTCGTTTTCATGGTTTTTGGGGTCGCTGATTGCGAAAATGAGGTCAGTGGGTCGTCATAGGGGCGGATTTTTAGGAGTTGGAGTATACGCTTAGGGGCACTATGAGCAGCAAAGAAAACAGAAAAAAAAAATTAGTTTAAAATAATTTTCGGGAAAATTTTAATTTTTTGGTAAATTTTCCTGTTTTTTTCAGTTTTCTCAAAAATGCCTCATTTTTTTTTGTTTCGTGTTGACCTTGACCATAGAAATTATTTAGGTTCTGCGAACCATGGTCCTACGACAAACCGTTTCAGAGTTATGGTCCTACGAATTTTACTTCGTTTCATCTAGAATGCTCTATATTTCCAAAATGGTAGCTCGGATGAAAACTTTTTCAGGAAAAGAATTGTTGTTCTAGTCGACAACTATGAGATGATATAAAAAACCGCGACAAAGTGAGAGAAAAAGAAAAATTAAAAAAAAAATTAAGTGTCGGTCGATCTTTCACCTTGTGTATCCTTAGGGGCACAGAATTTAGTAAAAATTTTAGAAGTTATTTCTTTTTTTCATGATTTCGGCTATTTTTATTGCAGCATCTTATTAACCTGGTCCATAGAAACCATTTAAGCTCCGAGACACATTATGGTCCTACGACGCACCGTTTCCGAATTATGGTCCTACGAATTTTTCTTCGTTTTATCTAGAACGCTATATATTTCCAAAATGGTGCGTCGTAGGACCATGTGTCTCGTGTGTCAAGGTGAAAGATCGACCGACAGAAAAATTTTGCAAATATTTCTTTTCTCTCTCTTTGTCGCGGTTTTTTTACACCATCTCATAGTTTTTGACTAGAGCAACAATTCTTTTTCAGAAAAGGTTTTCATCCGAGCTACCATTTTGGAAATATAGAGCGTTCTAGATAAAACGAAGTAAAATTCGTAGGACCATAACTCGGAAACGGTGCGTCGTAGGACCATGTGTCTCAGAACTTAAATGGTTTCAATGGACCAGGTTAACAAGATTCTGCAATAAAAATAGCCAAAATCTTGAAAAAAAAAAACTTCTGAAAATTTTACTGTTTTGCCCCGAAAAATTTTGCAAATATTTCTTTTCTCTCTCTTTGTCGCGGTTTTTTTACACCATCTCATAGTTTTTGACTAGAGCAACAATTCTTTTCCAGAAAAGGTTTTCATCCGAGCTACCATTTTGGAAATATAGTGCATTCTAGATGAAACGAAGTAAAATTCGTAGGACCATAACTCGGAAACGGTGCGTCGTAGGACCATGTGTCTCGGAACTTAAATGGTTTAAATGGACCAGGTTAAAAAGATGCTGCAATAAAAATAGCTGAAATCTTGAAAAAAAAAAAACTTCTGAAAATTTTACTGTTTTGCCCCGAAAAATTTTGCAAATATTTCTTTTCTCTCTCTTTGTCGCGGTTTTTTTACACCATCTCATAGTTTTTGACTAGAGCAACAATTCTTTTCCAGAAAAGGTTTTCATCCGAGCTACCATTTTGGAAATATAGAGCATTCTAGATGAAACGAAGTAAAATTCGTAGGACCATAACTCGGAAACGGTGCGTCGTAGGACCATGTGTCTCGGAACTTAAATGGTTTAAATGGACCAGGTTTTAAACTAAAAATTTTCGTCGGCGCCATCCTTGATTTTTATTTTGACCTTATTTTCGTAATCAGCGACCCCAAAAACCATGAAAACGACACCCATGACTGACGAACCAAAAATTTTCGTCGGCGCCATTTTGGATTTTAATTTTGAGCTCATTTCCGTAATCAGCGACCCCAAAAACCATGAAAACGACACCCATGACGGAAAAACCAAAAATTTTCGTCGGCGCCATCTTGGATTTTTATTTTGACCTCATTTTCGTAATCAGCGACCCCAAAAACCATGAAAACGATACCCATGACGGAAAAAACAAAAAAAATTGTCGGCGCCATCTTGGATTTTCATTTCGACCTCATTTTCGTAATCAGCGACCCCAAAAACCATGAAAACGACACCCATGACGAAAAATCCAAAAATTTTCATCAGCGCCATCTTGGATTTTTATTTTGACCTTATTTTCGTAATCAGCGACCCCAAAAACCATGAAAACGACACCCATCACGGAATAACCAAAAATTTTCCTGGCCGCCATCTTGGATTTTCATTTTGACCTCATTTTCGTAATCAGCGACCCCAAAAACCATGAAAACGACACCCATCACGGAATAACCAAAAATTTTCCTGGCCGCCATCTTGGATTTTCATTTTGGCTTCATTTTCGTAATCAGCGACCCCGAAAACCATGAAAACGACACCCATGACGGAAGAACTAAAAAAATTCTAGCAGACGAATTGAGAACCTCCTTTTTTTAAGTCGGTTAATGAGATTTACCGTATATCATCAGTTCAACCTAATAGCCTGAAAGAATACAACTATCGATCCTTAAGTACGTATAATTTTGAAGGAATTTTCTTTCAAGTCCTGACCGTTGAGGAGTTGCACCTTCCGTCATCAGCGCAGCGCCGCCACATGAAATTATGATTATTAGACGCAAATACTTGAACAGCTTCTGAAAATGTATGGAAAACGTTATGTGCGCCTATGATATTCGAGGGTTGCCCTCAATTTCTCAGAGTTCCCATCATCAGAAACTGACTTGGTGCAATGGGACCGCCTCGGGAGTATACCCTTTCCAAGACAAAAAGAATTTTGAAAATCAGTCCACAATTGACGGAGATATTCGCGGACATACAAACACGAATAGAGAACCTCCTCTTTTTTGGAGGTCGGTTAAAAATATATATCGAAGTACAATCGACAACAACAAACGATCGTGAAATTCGACTTCGATCTGAAGATGAAAAAAATTTTAGCAATCTTTACAAACTAGCAAAATAAACATGTTTGATCAAAATTAATAAGTGTATCAAATTGTGGTAATCGGTGTACAATCTCGAAAATATATGCACGAAAAACACGGGAGCGTTTGTGACACAAAGCGATACGTCCGTCCTCTGGCAGTGGCCGATTCGTACTGGCGAGATAGAGTTTGCGCGGTCGATAATATAGTTAACTTTAGATTCAATTTACGAAATGAAATTATAGTTTATTGATAAAATAAAAATACGATTCTATTAGAAGGTTACCTTAAAATTAATACGTAGTTTTTAAATTTTCTTTAACGTGATTCTAAGGTATAGAAAAAAAATCTTATTTGTCGAGACATTTTGTAAAAATTGCGATGTTTTAACATTTTTTTTCTGCTATATTTTGTATTGAAGTCGAAAATGTGGCAAACTGGTCCCCTTATAGACCATACGGTGATGTTATTTATATTTTTTTTAATGTTTAAAATCGTTTGTAGTGTTATGTTCGGCTAAGCCAAACGTAACTCGATCGGTATTTGTGCGGAAAAGGGCTTTTGAATACGGGTGATTGTCATTAATATAAACATTATTTTGAAAATTCTTCAAACCCATCCACCTGAAAAAGAACTCGTCTCTTATAATAGCCAAAAGGAAGCTTCAAATTCTTCATAGATTTCCCACACCAAGCGATCAAAATTGATCAAAATGAGATGATTTTGTGGAAGGAGCCTTAAGCGGGTGTGGAGACATAATACTAGACAAGTATCAGTGCCAGTTTTATTTAGAAGTAGAAGTAAAGTAAGAGTAAACTATAAACGATTTTTATAATATGTGATACGTGAGTGATTTTCTAGTGGTGTGACTGTCAAACTGCCAACTCGTAAGTCTTGAGTTCGAACCAAGACCTTTGATCTTTTAGATTCATGTGCATTTGATTATTATCACTTGCTTGGGTGAAGGAAAACATCGTGAGGAAACCAGCATGCCTTTTTTTTTTATTGGTGGGTGGAAAGTGTACAGTACAGTAGGGTAGTACTATATTTGCTTAAACTATATCACATGGTTGGTATACGTGAGTGAGGTAACTTTATGTAAGTTGACTCGTTAGGATAGTTATTAACATGGCTACGAGAAGCTTTGCAAAATATGTAAGATTTTGCGTGATTTTCAATGTTATTATTATTTCGCTTTTCTATAATTTAAATTGGTATCATTCAGAAACAGGATCTTTGGGTTTAACAGAATCACATAAATCCTCACATTTGAAACATGTACTTATATGGACGTCAAATAAGACGGACCCGTTCAAATATTTTGGTGAAGGCACAAATGGTTTCATAAACAAAAGATGTTCCTTTACTAATTGTTACGTGTCGTCAAACAGACGGTTGCTAAAAGAAGCAGATGTGATATTGTTCCACGGACCAGAACTTATAAATGTTAAACCTTCATTTTTACCTCGCTTGCGTTCCCCTCGTCAAAAGTATGTTTTCGCTAGTATGGAGTCATCAGCATACTATCCGATCTGTGATAAAATGTTCAATAATTATTTCAATTGGACATATACTTACAAATTCAATTCTGACGAATATTTTGGATATATTAGTATAAGGGATAAAGAAGGGAAAGTTATAGGTCCTAGAAAAGAGATGCACTGGCAGAAAGTGGAAGCTATGAGACCTATAAACGACACACTGAAAGCTAAACTAAGCACGAAGAAACTTGCAGCAGCCTGGTTCGTATCTAACTGTGGAGCGCTGAGTGGAAGGAATAAAGTGGCTGCAGCGCTCAAAACTGAACTAGCGAAGTATAAAATGCAAGTTGACATATTTGGTAAATGCGGGACGCTAAAGTGTCCTAAAGACAATATGACAGAGTGTCTGCTGAAACTAGAGACGGATTACTACTTCTACCTGTCGTTTGAGAACTCATTTGCTGAAGACTATGTGACAGAGAAGTTGTTACATGCTCTCAACCATTATGCCATACCGGTTGTGTACGGTGGCGCCAACTATACAAGGTTCGTTGATTTTAATATAACTGGAAACATTCTCTTTGTCAAAGTTCATACGAGTTATTATGACTCAAAAGGGGATGACTCCTTAGATCATTACTAATAGAGAAGCAGACATGCTGGAGAGACCCCGAATAAATTAGGATAAGGGCAGGAAAATGCAGACAAACTATTAGTTGTATTTAACTATTGGTTTTTTAATTCAATTACGTATCATTTTCTTCTTCTAAATGCTTGACCATGTACACCTTTTCATCAAGTTTGTTTGTTTTTTACCAAGACTACCATGTATTAATAAGTACTAAGTTTACATTGAAATCAGACTGCGCGTTAAGCCCATTTCACAAATTCCAACAGGGTCGGGGTTTGAAGTTGCCAAGATGTTCGTAGTATAAAAGTAGATCGATGGTGGTTAAACACATATATTATTATATAGAAAAAAAAAATTGAAGGGTTGATACACAGTTTCCAATGTGTAATATTTATACGGAGACATAAACTAGTTGAGCATTTCTCTTTTTTTTTGCCATAGTTTCAAAAAATCGCTAAAAATAAAAAAATATATATAAATCGTTTTTTTTCATGAAATCAGGTAGTTCACTTTATTAACATTTGGATTTTTATAAGAAAATCTATTTTATTTATGAATTTTGTGGAAAATAAATTAAAAACTAAATGAAGGTAAATTACATGTTCTTATTTTGTTACTTTTTAATTGTAAAAAAAAACTTTGAAGTAGCAATTGTTTTAACCAAAAAAATAGTTTTCTTGATACTTCATGATAAACTTATTAGTATCATTGCAAAGAAATACCAACAAAAGTAAAAGAAAATATTCAAATTAAGTGTTTATTTATTTTTTTGTTACCTTTCACCTAAATAAAATTTAAAGTTTTGATAGTATGAAAAATAAACAAAATTTACCGATTTTACGTGCTTTTTATTGTAGTGTTAGGTATCCTTGAGTATCTTCATGAGATTCATTGTTATAAAATAAAAATAAAATACATAAAACATAAAAAGAGATCAGATTTTTTCTGGGACAGTAACAAAAAAAGAATATTAGGTAACAAAATAAAAATTAATAAAACCTAAAAGGCAACGTCTACAATGTACTAGGCGTTGTAGACGTTTTAGTGATTATGATTAAAGATATAGATAACACAAACTATTTACTGTTCAAAATTTACAGTCAGAAAACAACTTTAAATTAATTCCTTTTTTGTTACTAAAATTTTCCGCATATACGTTACTGTGTACGAAGTAACAAAAAAAATAGTAACGAAACACTTGTTTAGTTTTTACAAAATATTATTTTAGTAGTTAAAATTGGAGTTATGTCTAATATAATTCACTCAAATTTAGTGCAAGTTGTTAACTATTGTGACATGATAAAAGAAAGTAGTCAATATTATCAACTTACCTTGAAACAGCTGTAACAAAAACGGAATGAGATTCGATTTTCGAACTGGAATATTATTTCACATTTTACCGTCGGAACAGCACTGACACCTAAATCAATATGGCGGCATTAAATGGTACCTGTAGTATTGCCAAGTTAAAATTGTGTATCGAAATGGAAGTTTTTTAACTTTATCACACAAAAAATGGGTAACAAAAACTGAAATCTATTTTTGGAACTTTTTCTGGGACAAGTTTAAAAATCATTTTTAACTGACAAAATTAAAAAGTAAATACCAAAAAAGCAATTTAAGTAGATCTTTATAACTCTTAGAATGGTTTAAAAACAAAATCTCAGTATAGTTTCTTTGAACCTTATTAAAATAATTGAGTTTTAAGTAACGGATGGTAGACTGGGACATACGAATTTTCATACATTGCAATTTTTTGGTAGTTTGTATTTATTTATTTTTTTAATTAAATATTATATTTTTATGATATTTTTTAATGATTTCTGTGAATTTACTAAAAAATGTGCACCTAAAAAAATACAGAATCAATAACATACACATTACACAAATGTTATTAATCTGCAAACTTGTGGGACATTCAACAAATGTGTATTGGCAAAAAAAAAGAGAAATGCTCAGTTAATGGTAATAAATAAATTTGTTCATTTTTAATTTCTAGGTTCATGCCGGATGGAATATACCTGAATGCACAAAAATCACGGATCAAAGAACTAGCGAAGGAAATGGTGGATATTATAAATGACAAACAAAAGTATTACGAATTCTTCAAGTGGCACAACCACTATACTTACCACTGTCTGACTGAGTCCCCTGACACAAATGCCTTTTGCAAATTCTGCGCGTTAGTTAATAATGAAGAAAAAGTTTTGAGAACAAGTGTCTATGATGATTTTAGTAAATGGTGGAATCCTAAACAATATAAATGTCCGTAGAATGTTTTAATTATGTTTCTTTTTAACCGACTTCGAAAAAGGAGGAGGTTATTATTAAACGGTTTTTTATTAAACGGTTTTTTATTAAACGGTTTTATATTTAGCTCACCCCGTTTGTTTTATTCTTGGGTCAAATTTAGTAATTCAAATTTCACCCACTTCCAGTCAACCGATTAATCTGAAATTTTGTATACACTTTGGATTTTGGTGACAATACAATTATGTTTATTCATTATCATTATAAATTCAAGATGGCCGCTGCTACAAAATGGCGGATAATTTATGTTTTATTAATCCCATCAATATGGGTATCAAATGAAAGGGCTCAACAAGCAGAATACAATATACTATAAAAAATTGAAATCCAAGATGGCGGCCGCTACAAAATGGCGGATAATTTATTTATGTTTTATTAATCCCATCAATCTCCTATCAAGATCGGAGACTCTACGCTCGAAGTTGTGGACGATTATGTCTACCTGGGACAAACGGTCCAGTTGGGTAGATCTAACTTCGAGAAAGAGGTCAATCGTCGAATCCGACTCGGCTGGGCAGCGTTCGGGAAGTTGCGCGGTATCTTCTCGTCCAACTTACCCCAGTGTCTCAAGACGAAAGTCTATGACCAGTGTGTGTTGCCAGTGATTACATACGGGACCGAAACGTGGTCGTTCACTATGGGCCTCATCAGAAAGCTCAAAGTCACCCAAAGGGCAATGGAGAGGGCTATGCTCGGAGTTTCCTTGCGTGATCGAATCAGAAATGAGGATTTCCGCTTGAGAACCAAGGTTACCGACGTAGCCCGAAGAATCGCCAGACTTAAGTGGCAATGGGCAGGGCACATTGCTCGCAGAACGGATGGCCGATGGGGCCGAAAAGTTCTGGAATGGCGACCGCAAACCGGAAGACGTTGCGCTGGAAGGCCTCCCACTAGGTGGACCGATGACCTGGTCAAGGTTGCAGGAAACCGCTGGATGAGAGACGCACGGGACCGGTCAATGTGGCGACGCCTGGGGGAGGCCTATGTTCAGCAGTGGACGTCTTTTTGCTGAAATGATGAATCCCATCAATATGGGTATCAAATGAAAGGGCTCAACAAGCAGAATACAATATACTATAAAAAAATTGAAATCCAAGATGGCGGCCGCTACAAAATGGCGGATAACGTAGGTTTTATCAATCCAATCAATATGGGTATCAAATGAAAGGGCTCAACAAGCAGAATACAATATACTATAAAAAATTGAAATACAAGATGGCGGCCGCTAAAAAATGGCGCATAACGTAGGTTTTATCGATCCCATCAATATGGGTATCAAATGAAAGTGCTCAACCAGTATAATACAATGTACTAGGTATATAAAATTAAAATCCAAGATGGCGGCCTCTTTAAACAGAATGCGAAATAAAAACTTAAAAACATGACAATTTATATTACATTAAAAACGGGTTGCACTCCGGGAGTGCCGGCAGAAGTGAAAACTTGATTATTAACGTTGAGCATGCGTGATATTTTGGAATGGTTAGGGAATAATTTTGCACCAATTGCTTTAACAGTATAAAAGTACTATCATTTATGTGGTAGAATACAATATTGATTTATTGCGCTATCGTACACAAACATGACAATTTATATTACATTAAAAATTTAACACTTTAAAACTATTACAATTATTTTACATTAAAAAGTTTATCTCTCCGAAAAATCAACTTTCATCCATAATTTCAACGACTTTTTCACCATCATCATTACCAGAACTATCATCGCCAATCTCTAAAACTGATACGATAGGTTTATGGTAGCTGAAGTAAGAAACGAACAGTTTTGATTCGAACCTATTTAAATGTCTAATAAAGACCGCATCAATAGTAGTTTTGTATTTCGTTGTGCTAAGATTGCGATCATTCGACATAGTTAAACCAAATTCATTATTTAAAAATTCAATTATTCCGCCATAACTATGCTAACCCATTTATTTTGTCTTTCCCTGTCCTCCGATCGGAACTCCGATTGGTAGGAGGAGCGGGAATATTTTTTCCCATGCCTCCGATTAAGCATCATAAAAACATTGTACAGTCTAGTTCAAAATAAATTATTTTTGTATTTTATTGACTGTACAGTCGACATCGTTAACGTTCAGGGTCAAAATGTCCAACTCCCACACGACTAGTCTAAGATCGATAGTTTCCGAGATATAGCCGTTTCAATTTTGACAGCTGTCATCCGAAATGTAGATCTCATTGAGATCTATCACTTGTCCCTACACACAACTAGTCTAAGGTCGATAGTTTCCGAGATATAGCTGTTTCAATTTTGACAGCTGTCATCCGAAATGTAGATCTCATTGAGACCTATCACTTGTCCCTACACACAACTAGTCTAAGGTCGATAGTTTCCGAGATATAGCCGTTTCAATTTTGACAGCTGTCATCTGAAATGTAGATCTCATTGAGACCTATCACTTGTCCCTACACACAACTAGTCTAAGGTCGATAGTTTCCGAGATATAGCCGTTTCAATTTTGACAGCTGTCATCCGAAATGTAGATCTCATTGAGACCTATCACTTGTCCCTACACACAACTAGTCTTAGGTCGATAGTTTCCGAGATATAGCCGTTTCAATTTTGACAGCTGTCATCCGAAATGTAGATCTCATTGAGACCTATCACTTGTCCATAAACACAACTAGTCTAAGGTCGATAGTTTCCGAGATATAGCTGTTTCAATTTTGACAGCTGTCATCCGAAATGTAGATCTCATTGAGACCTATCACTTGTCCCTACACACAACTAGTCTTAGGTCGATAGTTTCCGAGATATAGCCGTTTCAATTTTGACAGCTGTCATCCGAAATGTAGATCTCATTGAGACCTATCACTTGTCCCTACACACAACTAGTCTAAGGTCGATAGTTTCCGAGATATAGCCGTTTCAATTTTGACAGCTGTCATCCGAAATGTAGATCTCATTGAGACCTATCACTTGTCCCTACACACAACTAGTCTTAGGTCGATAGTTTCCGAGATATAGCCGTTTCAATTTTGACAGCTGTCATCCGAAATGTAGATCTCATTGAGACCTATCACTTGTCCCTACACACAACTAGTCTAAGGTCGATAGTTTCCGAGATATAGCTGTTTCAATTTTGACAGCTGTCATCCGAAATGTAGATCTCATTGAGACCTATCACTTGTCCCTACACACAACTAGTCTAAGGTCGATAGTTTCCGAGATATAGCCGTTTCAATTTTGACAGCTGTCATCTGAAATGTAGATCTCATTGAGACCTATCACTTGTCCCTACACACAACTAGTCTAAGGTCGATAGTTTCCGAGATATAGCCGTTTCAATTTTGACAGCTGTCATCCGAAATGTAGATCTCATTGAGACCTATCAATTGTCCCTACACACAACTAGTCTAAGGTCGATAGTTTCCGAGATATAGCTGTTTCAATTTTGACAGCTGTCATCATTATTATTATTATTATTATTAATTATTATTATAATTATTATTATTATTATTAATTATTATTATTATTAATTATTATTATTATTATTAATTATATTATTATTAATAATAATTATTATTATTATTAAGCGCCCTGCGCTGCCTAAACGAAACAGTAGGCCCAGGCATACATTTTCGCCGCGCCGTAGAGAGGGGATAGCTGTCTACTCTCCATCCGTCTTACGCTTTTTCGATCAGGGTCACGTGGTCACGTGTCCTGACGAATTTTCGATCAGGGTCACGTGGTCATGTGTCCTGACGCGAGTTTAAGATTTTATACCCATCACAGAACAATTTCCCAAAGTGCTCAACGCCGCTAAAGAAGTTTTCACTTCAATAAAAAAATTGGTAAAACAACTTTTTAAGTTAAACGGTTTTATGTTAAACATACATTGCAATGTTTAAGATAAATGTACTAAAAACCAAAAAATAATAAAATAGAAAACCGTGGGGCACGTCAATTGTCTACAATCGTTGATTAAAATAATAATAATAATAATTAAGTCGATAATTTGTAGACAATTGACGTGCCCCACGGTTTTCTATTTTATTATTTTTTGGTTTTTAGTACATTTATCTTAAACATTGCAATGTATGTTTAAGATAAAACCGTTTAACTTAAAAAGTTTTTTTACCTACCTATTTTTTTATTTTCAACTAATTGATGCTGCAATAATTTCGTGTTTTTATGTATGATTCCCTACTTATCTATCTACAATGCTTTTGGGGTGGTTATGGGTCTACCTCCTAGCGGTCCACCCCGGGCAACGGCACCACATGTCCTCACGGGCTGTGGTGACGGCTGAAGGATCCATATTTAGCGGTGGTAGGCTTCGGCCGCCTGGCGCGCGACCACCCTCCCGCCGAAGTCCGGCGCCAAACAGTTTGTCTGTGTTCCGTTGGTGTGCGGGAGTGCCAGTGCCATTGGGGAATGGAAATGATCAGTTGCACGGCTCTGGACCAGTCGAGGTTCTAAGCAACTCTGAACCGGATGACTCATACTGGAGGGTAGCGGGATCCGAGGCACGGTCTTTGTCGTTGGCCGACCGCAGTTAGTAGGGGGCCCAAGTACTGCGCCAGCCACGTGGGAAAGGCTGCCCCGCCAACTCGCGAAAAATCCCGAAATGCTCCACTGTGCCAGTTGGCGACTGGACGGGAGGACCCAGTGGCCATTTCGGGGGGGCTCGGGCGTCCCCGCAGTCTCCAGATGAGTCTTCCACAGTTCGGACGAGCTGAAGAGTCCCGTTGGGTAACCGAGTCGTGTCTCGATCATACTTCTGTTTCCCCACAAAAAAAACTCCAAATTATGAAAAAGCACAAGAAGAAAACGGTTTTTAAGCGGCTGCACTTCCTCCCATTTAAAGTGCACCTCACCAACATCAGGGGGTTGCACTCAAATCTCGATCCGGTCCACCACCACCTCGAGACCGAGAAGCCGCACCTATTCTTTTTAACGGAGACGCAGATAGCGACTCCGTCAGACGTGGCGTACCTCAACTACCCAGGTTACTCGCTTGAACATAAGTTCGTAAAGCGGACTGGGGTCTGTGTGTACGTCCGCGATGACGTTTGCTGTCGGCGTCTCCGTTGCTTTGAGGATTCAGGGTTATCTACAATCTGGATACTGGTGGACACCGGGGTCGAGAAATCTCTCTACGTCGGTGTCTACCGGTCGCACAGCGGTGACCAGGAGACGACCAGGCTTTTTGAACACCTGATGGAAAAGGCGGATTGTGCCCAACAACGGTACCCAACGGCGGAGCTTCTTTTTCTGGGGGACTTTAATGCCCACCACGATGAGTGGCTGTTCCCGTTCCAGAAAACTGACCATGCTGGGAGAGAGGCGCGCAGATTTGCATTGTCGCTAGATCTCACTCAGCTGGTGAATGAAGCTACGCGGGTGCCGGATGTTGATGCACACACACCTAATTGCCTGGACTTGCTGCTGACTACTGACCCAGACAGGCACTCAGTATCGGTATCAGCCCCACTGGGAACATCTGACCACTGTCTGGTGAAGTCCATATCTGTCAGCTCCCCTCCAGATGATAGCCCTAAAGGCGAGCGGCGAGTTTGGCGATACGAGTCAGCAGACTGGGATGAGATGCGGCACTTCTTTCTGTCCTTCCCTTGGCAGTCAGTTTGCTTTTCTGCGCGCGACCCCACTTGCTCAGCTGAGGCGGTTGCGGCCGTGATACGGCAGGGAATGGAATACTATATTCCATTCTCCGACATACCGCTCGGTCACAAGGCCCGTCCATAGTTTAATGCGGACTGTGCTCGTGCTGAGGCCCGAAAACAGTCTGCATACCAAGCCTGGGTGCAAGCTCGTGACCGTAAAGTTCGAGCGCGTCGGGTTCGCGCGAAGAAAAGAGCTTTTAATTCTGCCGCAAAGACCTGTAAGCGGGTGATCCGAAAGGCGCGTTTCGACCACGTCAGTCGCATAGGGGCCAAACTGGCGTCCTACCCTTCTGGCAGTAAACAGTTCTGGTCCCTATCAAAATCGGTCGAATCTAATTTCTGCCGGTCCTCACTACCCCCCCTGCAAAAACCGGATGGGTCGCTGGCTCACTCCGCTACCGAGAAGGCAAATTTAGTTGCATTTCTGTTTGCGAGCAATTCGCGTCTAGATACTGGGTCAAAACAGCCACCAACGATTCCTCGCTGTGATTCTTCGATGCCGGAGATCACAATACACTTGAAAGAGGTTCGTAGAGTACTTCAGAGCCTAGACGTGAATAAGGCTAGCGGTCCGGACGGCATACCAGCAAGGGTCTTAAGGCTTAAGGAACTGTGCGCCTGAGTTGTCTCCTGTGTTGACACGCTTGTACCGCCTCTCTCTCAAAACCAGAACGGTGCCGAACTCATGGAAGGTTGCTAATGTACAACCAGTGCCCAAGAAGGGTAGTCGTGCCGACCCCTGTAATTATCGACTAATCGCCATCACCTCCATACTGTGTAAAGTAATGGAAAGGGTACTCAACGGTAAGCTGCTGGCTCACCTTGAAGCAAACGACCTACTCAGCGACCGTCAGTATGGTTTTCGCCGGGGACGGTCAACTGGGGATCTTCTGGTGTTAGCTACGCACTGCTGGGGCGAAGCCATCGAGAAACACGGCGAGGCCCTTGCCGTGTCGCTGGACATCTCGAAGGCTTTCGACAGGGTTTGGCACGCAAGTTTGTTGAGCAAACTTCCGGCATACGGCATTCCCGCTGACTTTTGCTGCTGGATATCTGACTTCCTGAGTAAACGGTCGATCCGAGTGGTCATTGATAGCTGCTCCTCTGACCTTATGGCTATCGATGCCGGAGTTCCTCAGGGGTCTGTTCTCTCCGCGACACTTTTCCTGCTGCACATCAATGACCTCCTTGTTCCTGGTATTGTTGGGTACGCAGATGACAGCACTGTCATGGAGAGTTATACATCCAGCGCAAAAGCCAGTGGTGATGAAGTACGTTCATTAAGAGAGGCTATGGTAGAGCGAACGAATTCAGCCTTAAGACTTGTCTCCGAGTGGGGTGACGAGAATCTGGTAGATTTCAACGCCACCAAAACGCAAGTGTGTCTGTTCACCGCCAAAAGGAGTCCGTTTAATCTGGCCCCTACTTTCCGGAGTACGTCTGTACAAGTTACTGACAGTCTCGAGCTACTTGGCACGAAGTTGAGCGCGAATCTGAACTTCGGCGCCTACATCGAGTCGAAAGCTCAAACTGCGGCGAAAAAGCTGGGCATCCTAAACAAGGTTAAGCGGTACTTCAAGCCTGGACAGCTTTCAGTATTATATAAAGCCCAAGTCCGGTCTGGCATGGAGTATTGCTGTCACCTTTGGGATGGCTCAGCCAAATACCAGCTTGCCACACTTGACTCTGTAGAGCGCAGAGCCAGGAGGCTAATTGGTGACGATAAGCTGGTTATTGTTGTATTATCTTGTCAATGAGAATAATGAATGCATGTGGGTAGTTAGGTTTCGAATATAAATAAATCAGTCGGTACGCAGCTATTGTCGTTTCACTTCATGGTGGCAGCGGTGATCGGAAAATATTGCGATAAAATAGTATCAAGTGATCGTTTTAAAGTTTAAAAGCGTAAATAAAACTAAAAAGTGATATAATTATAACGATACCATGGAACATGCGCGACCGCCGGCTGAATTATCGTTGGAAGGAGGTCCAGCGAAACGTGCTGACGCGTGGCGGAAATGGCTCAAGCAATTTCAAGTATTTCTCAAGGCGTCAGGAGTTTATAAAGAGTCAAAAGATATGCAGGCCAGTTTACTTATAAACTTAATCGGTTCCGAAGGCTACGACATATTCCTTACGTTCAAATTCAGTAGCGAAAATGACCGTGATGACATCGAAAAACTCATTGAAAAATTCAACGGCCATTTTGGCACAAAACCCAATACTACGATGGTGAGGTTTAAATTTTTTACGAGGAACCAAGAGGACGGGGAGAGTATCGACGAGTATGTCACAGCTTTGAAACTCTTGAGCCAGCAGTGTGAGTTCGACCAGTTGGAAGACGGCTTGATTCGCGATCGGATCGTGTGTGGCGTGCGAGAAAGTACCGTGCGTGACAGGTTACTACGTAGTGAACAGCTCACACTCGAAAAAGCTATCGTCATATGCCAATCGAATGAAATATCTAATGAGGAGAGCCGTAAAATAGAAGGCGTAAAGTGTGAGTCAAAAGGCGCGTCGGTGGATGCCGTGTGGAGCTCGCGAGGAACTCGTCGAGGCGCGCGGGGCGGCGGCGGCTGGGCGCAGCAGCGCTGGCGCGGGGCCGGCGGCGGCGGCGGGCGCGGCCGCGGGCAAGGTGCGCGCGCCCCGCAGGCGGCCGCCGGCAGCGGCGACGCAGCGGGGACCCCGCAGCCTGCGCGTGATAGTGCGTGTGCGGCCTGTTCCAGTGCGTATTGTGATGGTGAATTTAGATGTCCGGCGAGAAATGTGAAGTGCTTTTTGTGCGGTAATAAGGGTCATTATAGGAAAATGTGTACGGCGAACAGATCAAGCAAAGTATATTCGGTACAGGAGGAAAGAGACGATGACCTGTACTTTATCTCCTCTGTGGGTGCTCTGAACGATTCACGATCCGGGGACAAATGGTATGAGACTTTAATATACATAAATAACATGACGAATCATCTTTTCAAATTGGATACCGGCGCCGATCTGAATGTTATCTCTAAGGATAATTACATAAAGTTAGGTCTTACGTTGCACGATTTGAACCCGTCTAAACCGAAAGCGATGTCTTATTGTGGAAGTTTGTTACCTATTCTTGGATCATGTGTTTTAAAATGGATGTATAAGAATAAAGAGTACAATATAAACTTTGTAATATCTGATCATAATTGTGAAAGCATTTTAGGTAAATTTGCAGTAGAGGAAATGAAATTAGTGCAACGGGTATATAGTTTAAATATGGATGTATACAGTGATTTATTTGAGGGCCTCGGGCGGCTACCTGGACACTACACTATACCTATAGATAAAGATTCATCTCCTTGCATTTGTCCAGTGCGGAAAATACCAATTAGTTTGAGGGGGAAGTTACAGTCAGAACTTAAACGCATGGAGGAGTTGGGTGTGATAAGAAAAGTGACTCACCCCACTCCTTGGGTGAATGCTATCGTAGTAGCGGCTAAAAAAGATGGTAACATCAGAGTTTGTTTAGATCCGCGACCCCTAAATAAAGTCATACGTCGACAACATTTCCCATTGCCTACCCTTATGGAAATAGCTACACAGCTGAAAGGAGCTAGTTGTTTTAGTAAGCTGGATGCTAGATCTGGATTCTGGATGATATCGTTGGATGAAGAGAGTGCAGATCTATGTACATTCGGGACGCCGTTCGGGAGGTTCCAATACTTACGTCTCCCTTATGGGATTAATTCAGCTTCTGAAGTTTTCCACTCTAGGGTAAGACAGCTGCTCGAAGGATTAGAAGGGGTAGACTCATTTGTCGACGATATTATTGTTTGGGGTATGAATGAGAGTCAGCATGATGAACGCCTGAAACGATTAATGGACAGGGCTCGAGAAGTAGGTATAAAATTTAATAGAGAGAAATGCGAGTTCAAGGTTCCTGAGGTTACGTATTTGGGACACAAGTTTAGTGTAGAGGGGATGAAAATAGCAAGCGAGTGCGAAGGCCCGTTACGATGCTAGCTCAAGGGAACTACCTGTTCTCCACACAGGCGATGAGGTGATTGCAGTGGACGGTAGTAGGAGACGAGAGGTACGGGTGACGGGTTGCGCAGCTCAACCGCGATCATATTTTGTAAAAGATGAGTCAGGCAGGATTTATCGCCGTAACCGTAGGCATTTGTTGAGAGTAAGCACGCAGTCTATCTCTAGCGATAAAGTGGTGTGTGAAGAGGATGAAAGGAGTGACAGTAGTGTGTACGATGATCCAGAAGAGGAAATGGTAAATGTTGTAGCTCCAAAAATTGCAAATAGCAAACCTATTGAATTAGAGTCTACAGGGTCATCGAACCGAGCTAAAAGGGCAGCCGCTCGTAATGCAAAGAAAAATATGTTAGATACTGAGCAAAAGTAGGTAGCCCAACATATATACCTACTCGTTGTATGTCGCCTTGAACGTTATGCCCGTTGTACAATTCATGTGCCTATTAAATAAGCGATACATTTCTATGTCTGATTATTTTGTTTCCAAAATTTGCATAGCAAGTGTAGATATATAATTGTGTTAATTCGTCTGATATTCAATTGTGTTAATTTGTATATTTCTTAAAATACATTGTTTCTGATAAATTTAGATATAAATATTTCACGAAGCAAGAATGTGTTATTTGATGCATGTTTAATTTTATAGAAAATTGATGTACCTAATCCTTTGTTAATTATTTCAATGTTAAAAACTGAGATGCAGCTGTACGTTAGTACGTAAGTACTTAAGTTACTTATTCGATTTCTATTTTTGTTTCTAAGGGGAAAGATGTTGTATTATCTTGTCAATGAGAATAATGAATGCATGTGGGTAGTTAGGTTTCGAATATAAATAAATCAGTCGGTACGCAGCTATTGTCGTTTCACTTCAGTTATCAAGCTACATAGCCTGGCCCACCGTCGCAAAGTCGCATGTCTGTCGGTCTTCTACAGACTGTACTTCGGAGAGTGTGCGCAAGAGCTCCACGAGCTGATCCCACCATCTCCCTTCTTCCATCGGGAGACTAGACGTACTGCAGGGTACCACCGATACCTAGTCGACATTCCACACATTCGAACGAAGCGCTTTGCTGGGTCCTTTATTATGCGCACAGCCAAGGAGTGGAATTCCCTGCCAGCGTCGGTTTTTCCGAGTTCATATAACCCTAATCTGTTTAAGTCGCGAGTAAACAGGCTTCTACTGGGTAAGCTCGTTCCATCGTCGACATCATCTATGCCCTTAGGGCAAGATTGAAGTCAAGAGCAAGCCCATTTATAATAAAAAAAAAAAAATGTCCTGACTAATGTGACTTAGATCTTCTAAACAACTCAATGAGTTTTGTTTTTTTGCTTCTCGTTTCGCCTTTAACAGTGCTTTAATATCAATACTTAGACTTTTCCATAATCATCATCTGCTTAGCGTTTTCTATTATAATCATTAGGATTTTATAAGGACTGACTACCTATCTGAACTAACGTACCAATGTCGTCGGTGGTCACAAGAGCTCGACGAATAATGTCGTTTAATACAAGCTTTTTTAACTAAATGCGCTACAAAGAAAATAAAATAAACATTTCCATTAAAACTTTTATATCATACTAGCACTTTGCCCACGGCTTCGCCCGCGAGGATGTCGGTTCAACTACAAAAGTGACGATTTTCCATACAAACTTTCATCCCCCTTTTCACCCCCTTAAAGGTTAAATTTCCAAAAACCCCTTCTTAGTGCTCCCCTACATTATAATAGGAAGCCGTGTGCAAAATTTCACATTCCTAAACACAAGTAATAAGATTTTCCATACAAACTTTCATCCCCCTTTTCACCCCCTTAAAGGTTAAATTTCCAAAAACCCCTTCTTATTGCTCCCCTACATTATAATAGGAAGCCGTGTGCAAAATTTCACATTCCTAGCCCCAGTAGTTTCGGCTGTACGTTGATATGTCACCCAGTCAGTTCTCCTTTTATATATATAGATTAATTGTGTAATGAGTGAATGACGTTAAAAGTGTATAGTAAAAGTTTTAAAGGAAATGTTTTTTTTTCACGTTTAGAAAAGCTTGTTTATAAAAAAGTATTTTTAATTTAATTATTACTGGACAGGTTTCTCAGTCTGTTCATCCCATTCAATGCATCATTGTTGCAATGTCGTTTGCCGTCATATTTCAAACAGTCTAGCTCTATAAGGCGATCTTCTAATTATTTACGCTACTTAGAGCCACGTATGCTTGACACCGAAGCAACATTCGCAGACTCTCCCAGAGCTTCGCATGGAAGGTAAGAGCTTATACACAACAGGATTTGCCCTGGTGCCTCACGGCGGTATGTTCAGGACATTATACTAAACCCTGATGCCACTCAGTGCTCGACACGACCTCACCTTGACTTGGGTGTTAGGAGGAATGGGCTACTTATTTCAGCGTGAAGCTTACTTTGTGCATAACGCAAACCATCTTCAGGTTAGATTTTGAAGTTATCCTTCTCAAAGACTTCGCCTAATTGCAAAAGTCAAATAATTTGTTCCTGTTAGGTATTCTATGATTGTACAAATATTTTTTAAAGATTTATCAATCACTCATTAAATATTCAAAAACACAAAAAATAAAAAAAAAGCTGAAAATTTATTTTCTACCAGACAAATTCCATCGCACTGGATCGCGAAAAGTGGAAAGAGGGAAGAGATGCCATGCCTTTGCCCTGCAGTGGGACAACATAGGCTCATAATAATAATAACCAGACAAAAATCTAGTGACGTAACTTTGAAATGCTAATAAAAATTTGACATTTGTATTATTGATTGACATTTAGCATTGTATTTTGACACTCGTTTTGTAGATTGACATTAGTTTTGATTATGGACATTTGTTTTTTAAATTGCTTATTGACATAAATAATATTATTTGACATAACCATTTTAATTAAAGAAGACGGATCACAATCCATATAAAATTACCCCACGTCCTATAACAACGTGACATATCTCAAAAAAAAGATAAAAATGTATAAAAAAATATGGCATACTTCCTACGTTCATTTTTTTACACCTTCATATGAAAAAGTTGCAATGAAAATAGTTCAGGCGCTGATGTGAAAAATTCGTTCGTAATGAGTATAATGGACCGATTTTAAAAATTCTTTTTTTGTTTGAAAAGGTAGTCCCACGGCCATAAAGTCAGGTATCCGGTCTCCAGGATCCTGAAGAAATGAAAGTCAAATCTCAAAAATAAGCTCATTTTTTACTTCACATTACTTATTAGTTTTTCACTGTCTTGTTGTTTCTTTTGACTTATTGCACTAAGATGAGACAGAAACGTCAGTGGTAACGCGAGGGAGTGATCGACAGAGGTTGTTTCACAAACATTAACACAAATGAGAGAGACGAATAACGATAGAGACGCGACGGGGCAAGCGAAGCTAAGGAAATGCTAGTGAATAATGTTGTTTCACTCGTTCTAATGCGAGTTCTAAGGAACAATTAAATGGCGCTGTCAGTCTCCTGACTGACGCATCCAGCCCAAATAAAATATTACACTCATAACATGGGCGCATACCCCCAATGTCCTGCGTCCATGTAGGTATACAAGAACAACAGTATTCAACCACGGCATTCCTTCTTTCATTAATTCGTCTATTAAAAAGCACATAGGTGTGGTACTCCTTTCTTCAGATATGCCGTGATTGAATACTGCCGTGATTGTTCTGTTGAGATCAACAGAACGTTATTTTGTGTATCGTCGTATTTATTATTTATTTATTTCGTCGTCATCATCATCAACAGCCTATTAATGTTCCCACTGCTCGGACACAGGCCTTCTCTTTTTGAGAGGAAATGGGCTTCTTCCAAAATATTCGCGTTAGGAACATGTCTTTGACGTCCTCGTAGTATTGGATGCTGGCATGAAACACAATGATTGTGCACTTCTATGTTATGAGCAGGAGCTGCTTCACCCGCTTGTCGGGCTATACGATGGTTAATCAAACGCCAACCAGAATTAGGTACAATATTGATCTCGTTCCGTCAAACGGTACCTGTAAAAATTATTACATTATTCACTTGCATTTCCTTAGCTTCGCTTGCCCCGTTGCTATCGTTATTCGTCTCTCTCATTTGTGTTAATGTTAGTGAAACAACCTCTGTCGATCACTCCCTCGCGTTACCACTGACGTTTCTGTCTCATCATAATGCAATAAGTCAAAAGAAACAACAAGACAGTGAAAAACTAATTTCAGAATCCTGGAGACCGGAGACCTGGCTTTATGGCTTTATGGACTACCTTTTCAAAGAAAAAACTTTTTAACAAAAAATAAAACAACTTCAAAAATCAGTTTCTGAAGTCGGTGACTTCTGTTTGTTTGATTTCATGTTTTTGCCACCGACTTCAGAAACTGATTTTTCTTCTAAAGTTTATTTTTTTCACTTTTTTTTTGAAGTCGGTTTTATTTTTTGTTTGGTTTTATTTTTGTGTTAGTTTTCATTTTTAACCACTTTTTAGTGGTTCACACGTAAGTTCACATGTTCATGAGTCATAATGTGGACAATGTATTTTTTTTTTTTTTCCAAAACCGCTTGTCTGATTTCGATAAAAAAAAATATGGGACCATTTGGGAAGTATGTACCCTTTCCAACAAAAAAAGAATTTTTCAAATCGGTTAGCAAGTGACGGAGTTATGCCCGAAGAAACATTAAAAAAAAAACATCCGAATGAGAACCTCCTTCTTTTTTTAGAAGTCGGTTAAAAAAAGATTTTTTTAAGTCGGTCCATTAATAGGTACTCATACGAACGAATTTTTCACAACAGCGCCTGAACTATTTTCATAGCAACTTTTTCATATGAAGGTGTAAAAAAATGAACTTAGGAAGTATGCCATATTTTTTTATACATTTTTATCTTTTTTTTGAGATATGTCACGTTGTTATAGGACGTGGGGCAATTTTGATCCATCTTCTTTATTTTATCGCCTTCAAAGTAGGCCCCATCGCTTGCAATACAACATCTCCACCGCTTCACCCAGTCTTCCATACATTTTTCATAGGCTATTTGCGGTATGGCCTTTAGCTCATTCAGCGAATTTTCTTTTATGGCTTCTATCGACTCAAAACGTTTTCCTCGAAGTGGTAATTTTAACTTGGGAAATAAAAAAAAGTCAGACGGAGCCATATCAGGTGAATACGGTGCTTGGTCGAGAACTTTTGTTGAATTTTTCACTAAAAACTCTTTCACTATAATGGCTGTGTGTGATGGTGCATTATCATGGTGCAGCATCCATGAGTTGTGTTGCCACAAATCTGGGCGTTTTCAACGGATACTCTCACGCAAACGCTTCATGACGCCTAAATAATATTCTTTATTCACTGTTTCTCCCTCTGGAAGGAATTCGGAGTGAACCACACCACGGTAGTAAAAAAAAACGTCAGCATCACCTTGATTTTGGAGCGACTTTGGCGCTACTACTTCTCGGCCTTCTTTAAAAGCCTTATACCATTCATAAGTCCTTGTTTTCGATATACACGATTCGCCGTAGGTATTTCGCAACATTTTTAGTGATTCACCACATGAAATATCATTCGAAACACAAAATTTAAGGCACACTCTTTGTTCAACAATATTTTGCATTGTAAAAATCGCCGAGCACTCAAAACTATCACCAACAAAAAGTGTAGTTTAAAACAAATTAAATGACAGATCCCGCTCAAAGAAGACGGATCACAATCCATACAAAATTACCCCACGTCCTATATCAACCTGACATATCTAAAAAAAAAGATAAAAATGTATAAAAAAATATGGCATACTTCCTAAGTTCATTTTTTTACACCTTCATATGAAAAAGTTGCAATGAAAATAGTTCAGGCGCTGTTGTGAAAAATTCGTTCGTAATGAGTAATAATGGACCGATTTAAAAAATTCTTTTTTTGTTCGAAAAGGTAGTCCCACGACTATAAAGTCAGGTCTCCGGTCTCCAGGATCCTGAAGAAATGAAAGTCAAATCTCAAAAATAAGCTCATTTTTAACCGACTTCCAAAAAAAGGAGGAGGTTATCAATTCGACTGTTTTTTTTTAATGTTTGTTAGCTCATAACTTGCGACTGGGTGAAACGATTTTCATGATTCTTTTTTTATTTGAAAGCTGGTGCTTCCCGTGTGGTCCCATTGTCACCATTTTAATATCTGATGATGGGATCTTGTAGAAATCGGGGGAACTAAATAACAGCAGATTAACCGCGATTGTTGCTATAGCATATCTAAGCATTGTTTACGCCATCACCCAACATAATATCACGCCTGTACTCACTACAACAAAGGTTATAAAAACTATTTAGTGAAGATCTGATGAAGAACTTCGGAGATAGGCAACAGAATTCCTCAATAAATAATGATAGCAAATGGACTGGGATTGCTGAAATCTCATGTCTGTCTATTGTTTACACCAGTTCATAACATAACATCACGCCGGTACGTTGTGAAGGGGTAAGCACATGTGAACCACTAAAAAGTGAAAAATAAAAACTATTTTACAAAAAATAAAACCGACTTCGACAAAAATAAAACACAAAAAAGTGAAAAATAAAAAATCAGCTTCAGAAGTCGGTGGCAAAAACATGAAATCAAAAAACAAAAGTCACCGACTTCAGAAGCTGATTTTTCTTCTTATTTTATTTTTCACTTTTTGTACTTGACATTATTAGTTTTTCCCTGTCTTGTTGTTTCTTTTGACTTATTGCATTATGTATGATGAGACAGAAACGTCAGTGGTAACGCGAGGGAGTGATCGACAGAGGTTGTTTCACTAACATTAACACAAATGAGAGAGACGAATAACGATAGCGACGCGACGACGGGGCAAGCGAAGCTAAGGAAATGCAAGTGAATAATGTTGTTTCACTCGTTCTTATGCGAGTTCTAAGGAACAATTAAATGGCGCTGTCAGTCTCCTGACTGACGCATCCAGCCCAAATAAAATATTACACTCATAACATGGGCGCATACCACCAATTTCCTGCGTCCATGTAGGTATACAAGAACAACAGTACCTATTCACTGACGTTTCTGTCTCATCATAATGCAATAAGTCAAAAGAAACAACAAGACAGTGAAAAACTAATAATGTGAAGTACAAAAATGAGCTTATTTTTGAGATGTTACTTTCATTTCTTCAGAATCCTGGAGACCGGAGACCTGACTTTATGGCCGTGGGACTACCTTTTCAAACAAAAAACTTTTTAACAAAAAATAAAACCGACTTCAAAAAAAAAAACACAAAAAAGTGAAAAATTAACTTTAGAAGAAAAATCAGTTTCTGAAGTCGGTGACTTCTGTTTGTTTGATTTCATGTTTTTGCCACCGACTTCAGAAACTGATTTTTCTTCTAAAGTTTATTTTTTTCACTTTTTTGCTTTTTTGTGTTTTGTTTTTGAAGTCGGTTTTATTTTTTGTTAAAAAGTTTTTATTTTTTACTTTTTAGTGCTTCACACGTAAGTTCACATGTTCATGAGTCATAATGTGGACAATGTATTTTTTTTTTGTTTATTTTTCCAAAACCGCTTGTCTGATTTCGATAAAAAAAATATGGGACCATTTGGGAAGTATACCCTTTCCAACAAAAAAATAATTTTTAAAATCGGTCCATTAATACTCATACGAACGAATTTTTCACAACAGCGCCTGAAATATTTTCATTGCAACTTTTTCATATGAAGGTGTAAAAAAAAGAACTTAAGAAGTATGCCATATTTTTTTATACATTTTTATCTTTTTTTTGAGATATGTCACGTTGTTATAGGACGTGGGGCAATTTTGATCCATCTTCTTTATCTTTCTTTTTTGATAAAATTGATTTATATTGTTTATTGTTTAATTTGTATTATGTCATTCTTTATAATTGGTTTCAATTGTACAAGATTATTTAATTTATCTATTGTGAGTTATCATCAGCCATAATTTATAATATTTAAAATCTAAAAACATTTGTACGCTCTCTGGCATAACATAGCGCACTCATTATTACCTACCTACTTACAGCCGGTTTCTGATTTGAGAAAAGTAGCAAATCTCAACTGATTATTCTCAAATACATAAGTATGTGCTTAAGTTTTTTGCGTTTCACAAGTTAAAATCTATTTTCGTCAAACCTTATTCAACTGATCATTTACTTAAGTATTCTTGATCAAAGCTAACACGTTCCAATTCACATTAAAAAACCGGTATTTTTCCAAAACTCATAATATTAAATCATTTTATTCTTATAAATTTAAAACAGACTTAAAAAGTAAACTAATTTTAAATAACAGCGTTAATATCAACAAATTTATTTTATTAAAGTTGCAATAAGCACATTTTAGCAATTTCATATTTGACGTCTTTGAACCGAATCGTGAATCGAAACGAATCGTGAATCTGTGACTGTCATTCATATAGTAATCTGTGCTGTCATTGTGATTTTGTCAGACTGTTAGTAAATAGACAACAAGTTTTATTGGAATTCTGATAATCATCAGCAACATCGTGGAGTACGTGCGCCAAAAGATAAGGTGCACGCCGAGGGTGCATTTACTGGAGTCGCGCCGCAATGTCAACTTCAAGGCGTTTGTGGTGCGAGTACCGAATTGTTATCTGCCCCAGGTGATGAAGGAAGACTTTTGGCCTCAGGACGTGGTGTTCCGTCGCTTCCGCGGACAAATTCCACTGGACAGCCAGCACAAGTGATGTATGTGTTAAAAAGTAAAGTGCTACTAACATAGTCTTAAGTATTTTTGTTAACAAAAAATTGTATTTACTTTATTTATGTTAGTTTATAAGGTATATATCTCTGGGTCATTGTAGCCTGAAATAAAATGATTGAATTGAATTGATAATATTTTTATTAAAACTTCCCATTGTACCTAATAATACCTACTAATCCAGCAATGTCAAAAAATCGTGCCGCTAATGATGGTCTCTCCTGTGCATTGTGCATACCTACAAACATAATTATTGTCATCTCAATAAAACGCTATCGCACTAGTCACCCTCTCTATCACGCGGCTGACCTTGCTCACATTCACAGTGTCCCCCACAACAGCTTGAAAGCTACCAGTCGCGTAAAATCTGAGAGCTATTAAGAACTGCAACATGGGAGAAAATGCAGTCTCGCCGTTGAATACGACAGGTCAGTTTAGGCTTTATTTTGTTGAAAATAAACCTAACCGACCCCATCGTGAAGCAGAACCGACTCTTAAATTGTTCGTCGCTTAGCGTGATGAACAAGTTAGGCCGATGTCTTTCAGCAAGGAGGGGCCCGCAAGGGCCGACGCCCGTCGGGGCCGCGGATTTTTGTACTAGATTACGTGACCTCGGCGCAAGGGCAAAGAAGGAACATGGGTTCGGTTTTTAGTCAGTAGAAGTCTGACACTCCCCTTCGCTCTGCCCAAGAGCGGGGGGGGGGGGGGGGGTCATTCGATGATTTTCCACCCACCAAAAAAAAGAATAAAAAAAAAGGCCGATGTCTTGCTATTCTTCTTAGGCGCGGTTGTCTGCGTTGATGCATCTCCAGAGACGACAAGGAAGTATCATCGTCACTCATTTCGATCAAAATCACTTACAAAATCACTAGAAAATTATGTTGAGTACAGTTTGAGTAGCCGAAATTGGTGTGTCAACGTTCAACTACTTAACTTGTCGTTGATAATGCTTTGAGTATAGTCAAACACGTTTTTCTTAGTTCAGAAACGCAAGTGCTGGTCTTAAGCATGAATTGAGCATGCTTTCTGTCAAATTTGAGTAAATGATGACAGATTACTCAAATCTTGATTAGAGTTTAAAAAAACTCAATTGAGAAACGGAAAAATGTTTAAGTAGTACTTAAGTATAGATTGAGACGTTTTCAACTTCAAATACTCAATTCAGAAACCGGCTGTTACAGCCGGTTTCTGATTTGAGAAAAGTAGCAAATCTTAACTGATTATTCTCAAATACATAAGTATGTGCTTAAGTTTTTTGCGTTTCACAAGTTAAAATCTATTTTCGTCAAACCTTATTCAACTGATCATTTACTTAGGTATTCTTGATCAAAGCTAACACGTTCCAATTCACATTAAAAAACCGGTATTTTTCCAAAACTCATAATATTAAATCATTTTATTCTTATAAATTTAAAACAGACTTAAAAAGTAAACTAATTTTAAATAACAGCGTTAATATCAACAAATTTATTTTATTAAAGTTGCATTATGCACATTTTAGCAATTTCATATTTGACGTCTTTGAACCGAATCGTGAATCGAAACGAATCGTGAATCTGTGAATGTCATTGTGATTTTGTCAGACTGTTAGTAAATAGACAACAAGTTTTATTGGAATTCTGATAATCATCAGCAACATCGTGGAGTACGTGCGCCAAAAGATAAGGTACACGCCGAGGGTGCATTTACTGGAGTCGCGCCGCAATGTCAACTTCAAGGCGTTTGTGGTGCGAGTACCGAATTGTTATCTGCCCCAGGTGATGAAGGAAGACTTTTGGCCTCAGGACGTGGTGTTCCGTCGCTTCCGCGGACAAATTCCACTGGACAGCCAGCACAAGTGATGTGTTAAAAAGTGAAGTGCTACTAACATAGTCTTAAGTATTTTTGTTAACAAAAAATTGTATTTACTTTATTTATGTTAGTTTATAAGGTATATATCTCTGGGCCATTGTAGCCTGAAATAAAATGATTGAATTGAATTGAATTGATAATATTTTTATTAAAACTTCCCATTGTACCTAATAATACCTATTAATCCAGCAATGTCAAAAAATCGTGCCGCTACTGATGGTCTCTCCTGTGCATTGGGCATACCTACAAACATATTGTCATCTCAATAAAACGCTATCGCACTAGTCACCCTCTCTATCACGCGGCTGACCTTGCTCACATTCACAGTGTCCCCCACAACAGCTTGAAAGCTACCAGTCGCGTAAAATCTGAGAGCTATTAAGAACTGCAACATGGGAGAAATGCAGTCTCGCCGTTGAATACGACAGGTCAGTTTAGGCTTTATTTTGTTGAAAATAAACCTAACCGACCCCATCGTGAAGCAGAACCGACTCTTAAATTGTTCATCGCTTAGCGTGATGAACAAGTTAGGCCGATGTCTTTTAGCAAGGAGGGGCCCGCAAGGGCCGACGCCCGTCGGGGCCGCGGATTTTTGTACTAGATTACGTGACCTCGGCGCAAGGGCAAAGAAGGAACATGGGTTCGGTTTTTAGTCAGTAGAAGTCTGACACTCCCCTTCGCTCTGCCCAAGAGCGGGGGGGGGGGGGGGGTCATTCGATGATTTTCCACCCACCAAAAAAAAAAAAAACAAAGGCCGATGTCTTGCTATTCTTCTTAGGCGCGGTTGTCTGCGTTGATGCATCTCCAGAGACGACAAGGAAGTATCATTGTCACTCATTTCGATCAAAATCACTAGAAAATTATGTTGAGTACAGTTTGAGTAGCCGAAATTGGTGTGTCAACGTTCAACTACTTAACTTGTCGTTGATAATGCTTTGAGTATAGTCAAACACGTTTTTCTTAGTTCAGAAACGTAAGTGCTGGTCTTAAGCATGAATTGAGCATGCTTTCTGTCAAATTTGAGTAAATAATGACAGATTACTCAAATCTTGATTAGAGTTTAAAAAAACTCAATTCAGAAACGGAAAAATGTTTAAGTAGTACTTAAGTATAGATTGAGACGTTTTCAACTTCAAATACTCAATTCAGAAACCGGCTGATTATACCTATGCCTATTTGCCCTTACTTTCCGATTGCCAGATCGTTATGCCTTATAAAAGGTTAAACAACCCATGCTGCAGACTCGAAAAAATCCACCTCAGTATCATAATCGAAGACTCTAAAAACCCCAGTACACCAAAATATCAGGTGGATTAGAGCAACGGAGTTAAAATCGCAATCGTCTTTTCAGCAAGTCCTTTCATTTGATACCCATAATATGGGAAAGCATAAAAAAATTAGATCGGCATTTTTAGAAGTTCACCATATTGGAGGTAGACTTGTAGAGTGACAATATTTTATTTTTCGAGTTATTGTCAGCAAACCCCCTCATTTGTTTGATACCTATATTGGAGAGGTTAGCCACCACAATTGGTAGAAGATATCTCTGCTTCAAAATTAAGCTGTAAGATTTCATCTATACAAAGATACTATTTAATACTATAAACGGGATATTTACCATGTTTGCTTATTGTTTCGAGTTCCTATCGGGAACTGTTACAAGTATCGAAAAGTTCTACAGTAGGAGTTCCGCGAACTGCAGTTGCAGATAGACACAAGTGATCTTATAAAGGTTCCGTTTTTTCCTTTTGAGGTACGGAACCCTAAAAACGAAATACCAAGGTTTTTCATAAAATCTTTATGAATACAGCATAAAGCAATGAGTTAACGTTAGTTGAACGATGTTCGTAATATTGTGTCATCGCCCTCTCGTTTAACACACACACGATAATTGAGGAGGTTCTTTTCAAAACTCGACTATTCCACTTTTCAATTTTTCTCAGAATTTAAGAAAAACGTATTTTAGATAGGCAGCAATGTAAATATTTTTTTTATTTTTTTTAATATTAAATACAAGCATAATACTCATTGTGTGGTACAGGTTTCAAAAGTTTAGGAATAATATATACTGAATAAATCGACAATTTAAAATGGAATAATCTAGTTCTGACGCGGCTGTGCTGGAATAATCAAGTTTTGTTGCAAGCTCTAGAGCATTGACTTAGAATTCTATTGTGTCAAACAAACGCCACAGTCTTACAAGTACAAGTGTTGTGCAATCGTTCAAAAACGATAATTTCTGCTTCTTAGCGAAAGAGTAAAGAGCATAAAGTTCTAACTGAAAAATGGACGGATGAATGGACAAAACATGTTTTGTTGCAATTTAGATTAAAATAGTAAATTAACTTCAGGATTAATCATATTTTGTTCCAAAAATGAATATTGGAAGTGGGTAATGCCATTTCGAAGTGGAATTAACTACTTTTGACCAAATCGTGTGTTTTGTTTATTTTTTTCCAGTGGATCTATCGCGTTTAGCTAAGCTCTTGTTTTTGCATCGTGTAGATTTCAATGTTACCAACCCAAAAAAAAAAAAAACACTTTTTGTCAAAAGTGGAATAGTCAAGTTTTGAAAAGAACCTCCTCAATTAGTCAAACATGGATATGCCTTAATCAGTCAACATACAGCATGATAACTTTATATTTTCAACTTATATTTTTTGTGTTTTCCCGCCTACTCAGATAAGTTACAGCAGCAAAGGTGGCGGCCCCGACTTACGAGCTGTAAAGTCGTGGGTTCGAACCCAGGCGCATTACTTTGTTGCTCTCAAAGGCAAACATCGTGAGGAAACTGGCATATCCTAGATCTAAAAATTCGAACACAATAAGTGACATCTACTAACCCGCACTGGGCTCGCGTGGTGGATTATAGCCCAATCCCATCAGTGAGAACTTTATAAGCCGATTGCGCCTATGTAGATAGGTTGATTGAAGTGTAAACATTTCAACATCCTTGTTGACACAACCAGCACGTCACACGAGATCAGTCCTTTTACAGTTATTTAATCACCGTCAAAATCACAGTGATCTTTAGTTACGAGAAAATGAGGTTGGTTTTGGGTCGCAGAGGACAGGACTGATAATCCAGCAGAAGCAGCTGCAGGCATCCAGCCTATTTCGTCCAAAGCGACTGTAAGTTTTAAAAGGTTCGCAGGTATACTTGGGAACGTACTAGATAGAGAGATATTGGTGGTCAAAGATTTTTTACGTTTTTCAATACCATTTTTTTAATTTGAAGTATTTCTTTACTTTAAAAACTTTACGACCCTATTATTATTCATGCGTCCATCAGTAAACTGTTATGAGTTTTAATGTAAAACCTGATTTTTTTAACCGACTTCAAAAAAGGAGGTTACTATGTTCGTGTGTATGTATTTTTTTTTTTTTTTTTTTTTTATGTATGTTACCTGATTTCTCCCCCATTTGTGGACCGATTATCAAAATTCTTTTTTTATTTGAAAGAGTATACTCCTGAGGTGGTCCCATTTTTTTTTGGTGAACATCTGGTGCTGATCTTCGGAGATATACAATGGAACTCTTCAAAAATAGACGGCAAATCTGTCGTAATTGCTGGAATCGCTTGGATGTTTATTGAATATACATTATCATGACGTAACATCACGCCTGTATGCTCTGAGGGGGTATGCAGATGTGTACAATACACATTTTTTTGTTGTTTTATGAATTTTCGTGCTTTTTCTGGCGCTATTCAAGTATTCGCATTGTACACACCGGGACTTACAGCTTAGTACGGCCGGTATTCCAAGTGTGTACGATGTGACTACGTTTGAGATAATTGAACCTGGATCAATACCTAAAGCCCAACTGACGCCAAACCTAGCCCTACAGTAACTAACTAGCACCCCAGTTATCCTAGCCCTAGCCTACCATATACAAACCACACCAAACGTAGGTTACGTTGGTTATACGAGAGGGAAGTCTGTCACAAGGAGACCTACGGTGACAGACGGAATTTGGGTAGGAAAAGGGTTTTGTGTACGTCGTGCAATGTACACAGGAAATGGTTTTCTTACTGCCGATCCCACAGACTCATAGGACCGATGATGGCTAAAGGTGTCTTGGCCACAGTAAGAGGAAGTAAGGAGATAAATCACACTCGACTCCAGCTTGATGACTCATTTTATTACAATAATGAACTTAATTATATACAATTTTTGTGGTAAATACACATTGATGGCTATTTACATGTGTGTCGTGTGTGTATCGAGCCGATGAAGCGAAGATCTCAGTAGGCCACATCTTAGTGCTGACGGTGTGCTGGTGTTGCCGGCGCGTGGACCGTATGTGTGTCGCTGACGCTGTGATGCTATTGTTGGCGCGTGCAACTATAGTATGTTCACGGTTGAACATTCTGGCGCCTCTCAGGACCTAGGCTTCAGTTGGTATAATTCAATAGTTTCGTGTTGACGTGGTAAACTGTACACAGGTCCCGTTGTGATAGTTGGTTGGCCTGTTGTCGGTTTGGTAGTTGTCTTGTTGGCAGCAAGCGTGTTTGGTTCTCTTGCTGGTTGGTTCTCTGGCTCGGGACTTGTCCTTCTGGTCTTGTGCTGCAATGTGACTCCAATCCATCTCAGTATGGCTGGGCCGTAGCAAACTAAAAACAAAAAGATTAAAAACATGATTATACACGATATTGCACTAGTTAAGTATGCGTGAGAACTGATTTGACTCCAAATAGTGCTATCTAATTCGGTTTGTAAAGCATTTTCTTGAATAACTAGATTCTGAAAAATCTCTTTTGAGTTATCTACGACTTCTTCCTCTTTGGTAATGTTTAGCATGGATTTAGTCACCATGTGCGTTGTTATGGGAAAGTCTATTTGTTTTGAGTATGATGTTACTATCGGTACTGAAACAATTCTTTTGGCAGTTAATATATTATTAGTTGTTTTAATAATGCAGTTATCTGCGATTCGTATTACACCAACATTTTGAAGCTCGAATTCTTCTCTTTGTCCATCACAAAGTATTGACGTCGTAACTCGATCTCGTACAATGAATAACCAAGTGTTTGGCATGTAAAGTTGTTTCCATATTATTTTATTGGATAAATAGTATGTTTTAGTAGGACATTTCGTCTGTGTTTGGTTTTTGAATAGTTGATTTACAATGCAATTTTCTTTTAATTGCATGTTTTTCACGGCCCCAGGAAAGCAAATAAAATGGTTAGTCCATTCTAAACAACGTTTGAACTCCTCATAGTCCAAGTCAAAATACATTTCGTTGTTGTAATCTAACCCTATGTAAGCTTTAGGTACTTCTATACTTTGGGCTAACTTGTCAGAGTTTATCTTTGGGACTGGTGTGACATACATTAGAGTATATTTAGTTATCTCTTGTATAGGAAAATAGGCGTATACTTTTATATGAGTCTTGTTCTCATATATCTTGGTGTCTAGTAACTGTTGTTGAACGATTCTTAGTTTAGATGGTAATTTTTTGTTTGCTGATGATATTAGTTCAGTGACGTTCTTTGGTGTTAAAACACTATATACTGTCGCCTTGGTTAAGTATATCTCTAATAGTCCGTTGTAATAATCCATGATTTCTTCCATGTAATTATATGCTAACTGGTAAGTCTGCATAATACGTATGTTTACACTGTTGTGGTCGACTGTACTGAACCAATGGTTGTTACTCTCGATGTAACCTATGACTTGGTTTAATTTAGTTTGAAATCCTATAAGTTTCTGTTTTATTCTTTCTTCAGTTTTGTTTACTTGTGAGATTGTTGATATCATGAATTTGGTTTGATGGTTGGCAGCTTCAATTAACTTTTTTTGGTTTAAATTTAATGTGTCTATATCTCGGTATGCCTCATCATTCACTCCGAAGATAGCAGTTAGTAACTCTCCCCATATTCCCCTTTTCTTCCTAATCTGGTTCACTTCTGTCAAATATTCTTTAGTTCGCTCTAATTTTGATGCTTCTTCTAACAAATGATGGTGTAATTGTTTACAAAATCCGGAAGCTGTTATTTGTTCAGCATTTGTACATAGTTGACTGAATTGTGACGTCATTGTTTTTATTTTGACAAGGTCTTGCTCTAGGTGTTGTTTTTCATAATTTATTTCTATCCTAAACATTCCTCTATCAATGCTTGCCGTTCCTATTTTTTCAACATAAAATCCTGGTGGTACTGTTTTTACAGAGTATGTCGTTGTAGTCGATTTTGCTGAACCCAATATTTGTAACATGATGAATAGCAACGTGAACCATTTAGATATTTTATTAGATTGTTTGGGTTGATTAGTTTTGTTTTTTCTTAGGATTGTAACGGTATTTGTTTGTATTGACTGTTTTGGTTCATTGCTACTACTACACGTATTTGTTTCAATTGGCAATGGTATTAATGTGTGAATTGATCGTTTTTGAGTTGTTCCTGACGACTTTTGAAGTGTCACTACTCGGGATAGGTCGTCGTTGCCCGTATGTATTTCCTTTATTTTTGCAAGTGGCCATTTGCTAGGCGAAACTTTTTCATCTTTTATAATTACTAGAGTTCCAACCGACAAGTTTCCTTGATTAGTTTTCCATTTGTACCTTTGTTGAAGTTGGTGTAAATAGTCTTTAGTCCAGCTTTTCCAGAAATCTTTTTTCATTTTTTGGATTTGTTTCCATCTGTTTAGATGATCTGTATTAGTTTCCGATAGCGGGTCTGGTACCCCTACCGCTTCTCTGCCTATTAGAAAGTGACTTGGTGTTAGCACGATGTTATCGTTTATATCTTCACTTAGTGCACATAATGGTCTTGAGTTTAAACATGCTTCAGTTTGGTGTAAGAACGTGCTCATTTCTTCATAAGTTAGTGTCTGCTCTCCTATCACTCTACGCAAATGGTGTTTCATAGATTTTACTCCTGCTTCCCAAATCCCTCCGAAGTGGGGGGATGATGGAGGAATAAAGTGCCATTGTATTCCAATATTGGTCAACGTGTTTTGAAAGTCGTCAGACTGGGTTATGTCTAACATTTCTTTATACAAGTAATTGGCAGTGCCTACGAAATTCGTCGCGTTATCACTATACATGTGTGATACTGGACCTCTGCGTGCCATAAACCTCCGTAGTGCTGCTATAAACGTTTCTGCTGATAAGTCGCCTACCAGCTCCAAATGTACCGCTTTCGTGGATAGGCAAACAAATATCGCAATGTAGCCTTTGTAAGATTTATGTCCCCTTCCTTTCATTGTTCTCACTGATATTGGTCCAGCATAATCCACACCTGTGTGACTGAATGGGTACGATTCCGTCACTCTTGGTTTTGGTAATGAGCCCATTTTTTGTGAGGCGGTAGATGATCTGTATCTAGTACACTTTACACATTTTCTAATGCTACTTTTCACTGCTCGCTTTCCTCCAAGTATCCAATATTTCTGTCTTATATACGCTAAGGTCATACTATTACCTCCATGTAATGTAGTTAAATGAGCATCATGAATTATGATTAATGTTACGTGATGGTCATGAGATAACAGAGTTAGGTGTTTTTGATCATACGGTAGACTGGAGTTTTGAAGTCTTCCTCCTACTCGCAGTAAGCCCTCATTATCAATAAATGGATCTAGGCATGACAACCTGTTTCCTTTCTTCAATGATTGTCCGGCTTTAATTGTTTTGTACTCCTCAGCAAATACTTCTTGTTGCACTAAGCGGAGGAGTTTTTTAGTTGTTGAATTAATTTCCTCACAGCTTAATGGTTTTTTGTATTCTTGTTTATTCACGAATCTGTAGCAATATGATAGTACTCGTATCATCCTTTTGAAACTTGAAAATCTTATCCAGATTTTGTTTTTTGGTATAATAGTTATGTGATAACATCGTTTAATCTCCTCACATATCTCTGGTACAGTTTTCGTACTAGGCATGTTATCACTTTTTAACCACTCTGGTCCATTCCACCATTGTGATAAGTTTTGTAATTTATTTGGTGCAATGCCTCTTGTAATTAGGTCAGCTGGATTTTGTAATGTATTTACATAATTCCATTTTGCTTCTGGTAATGTTCTTTGTATTTCAGATACCCTATTAGCTACGAACGTCTTCCATCGCTCAGCTTCACCCTTGATCCAACCGAGAGTAATCATGGAGTCCGTCCAACAGTAAATATTCGCGATTTGCATTTCCATTCCTGTTATCACTTTTTCCATCAGTTGGGTTAATAATAAAGCTGCACATAACTCCAACTTTGGTAATGTAGTTTTCTGCTTTTTTGGCGCTACCTTTGACTTAGCTTGTAACAGGGTTACGTTAAATGTGTTGTTGTTTTGTATCCGACAGTATATTGCTGCACCGTACGCTTTTTCAGAAGCGTCACTGAATCCATGCAGCTCGACCCTCGATTTATTTGAAAAATGACACCATCTTGGTATGGATATCTTCTCAATAGTCTTAAGTTGTTTTTGTAATTCAATCCACCTTGTTTTAATAGTTTCCTCTACGGGCTGATCCCACTCTGTGCCATTTGTCCAAAGTTCCTGAATCATGAGTTTCATATTTATGACGACAGGTGCTAACCATCCCAGAGGATCAAATATCTTAGCTATTTCTGATAAAATAAATCGTTTTGTTGGTTTTTCATTTTGATTAATGGTGATCTGAAAACAGAAACTGTCCTCTAATGGTGACCATAATACCCCTAAGGACTTTCTAGTTTCATCTAGTGGTATTTTCATCACTTTGTCGTCTTTGCTTTCGTTAGGTATATTTTCCAACAATTGAGCACTGTTAGACGACCATTTGCGTAGCCTGAATCCGCCTTTTCGTAGCATATTTATTAAGTTTTCTTGTAAATTTTTTGCTGCCTCAACATTCGTATCTCCTGACAAAATATCGTCCACGTAGAAGTCCTGGAGAGTTCTTTGGCTGGCTATTGGGTAGTTCGCTTCTTCATCAGCAGCGAGTTGTTGTAGCGTCTTAATCGCTAAGTATGGGGCAGCTGCTGTTCCATACGTCACAGTAGTTAATTCGTATTCGTCGATCATATGTTTCGGTGAACTCCTCCATACTATTCGTTGGTAGGTGTAGTCTTCTTTGTTAATATTTATGTATCGGTACATTTTTTCGATGTCCGCCATAAATGCTATCTTGTGTTTACGCCAACGTAACAGTATTACTGCTAATTCTTGCTGTAGTCTTGGTCCCGTAAACATATTATCGTTTAGACTTATGTTAGTACTTGATTTGCTCGACGCATCAAATACTACTCGTAGCTTAGTAGTTAGTGAATCTTCTCTAATAATAATAATAATAATAATAATAATAATAATAATAATAATAATAATAAAAAATCAGTAAGTATGTGGAACTAAAAGAAGAGGTAACCAGACTATGGGAACAGGAAAAGGTGTATGTAGTGCCTATAGTTGTCTCCACTACGGGGGTTATACCCAATCACCTCCACCATAGCCTCAAATTAATAGACCTCAAGGATTCAATTTTTATTACACTCCAAAAAGCTGCAATTCTTAACACCTGCAGAATAGTAAGGAAGTTCATGCAAATCGAGGAAAATGAGATTTTCTCATAAGACTCACAAACACACACACGCTACGTTAACTTGGTTTAGGCCCGTTAACGTAGTTAAAACTAGCTAAATAGCTAAGAAACAATATAAGTTTTTCGAAAATAATAATAATAATAATAATAATAATAATAATAATAATAATAATAATAATAATAATAATAATAATAATAATAATAATAATAATAATAATAATAATAATAATAATAATAATAATAATAATAATAATAATAATAATAATAATAATAATAATAAAAACGTTTATTTCGGACGTAGGTAGTCCATATACTGTTAGTAACACAAAAACCTTACAAAACTATTGTTAGTACATACAAAAAAATGTCACAAAAATAAAATAAAAGTGGCATCGCACAGGAAATGTCAGTCTATGGCAAGCCCTGGACACGACCACCCGCAGTGTGTAGTCGCATCCAGTGCCGCCACAAAGGCGAGTCCCAGCGGCCCACGAACACGCTCAGAAGGCTGTTCGAGCTGGCCTGCATGCGCTTCATGAGCGACGCACAACGCTTCCGCATAATGGCATGAAAACCGTCCACGCTTTTATCCGCGAACATAGCCGAAGCGCTGCAGTGGCGCGGCAGCCCGAACAGCACCCTGAACGCGTTATTATACTGTACACGCAGAGCACTGTATGTACGCTGCGTGTACTTAGTCCACAGGCTGCAGGTGTAAAAAGATTGACAGAAGGACTTAAATAATGTCACCTTGACTTGCTCTGTACACCGTGCAAACCTGCGGGCCAGCATGTTACAGCGCACAGACAGCGCCCTGCGCTCCCTCTCCATATCAACATTGTCACACATATCCTCTGAGACCCAGTGACCCAGATACTTAAAATTAGACACTCTGTTTAAGCTGGTACCGCAAAGATATAAAGGAGGCACATTCGCGAAAGATTTATTACCAGCCTTAAACACCATCACTTCACTTTTCTTCACATTATATCTGAGTCCATGGGTTTGTGCGTATTTTTCACAAACATCTAACAGTCTGCGCATGGCACTGATCGACGGGCTCAGCAGCACCATATCGTCTGCGTAGCTGATATTATTGACACACTGTCCATCTATATGGCACCCTATGCTTGTTCTGCTGAGCTCGCCGATCAGCTCGTTCATATATAGGTTGAAGAGACGAGGCGAGGTTAACCCCCCCTGCCTCACCCCGCACTCCAACCCATACACGTCCGAGTGTGAGCCTGCCCACCGCACAACATTCGTTTGACTAGAGTACCAATATTTCAACATTGCGACTACATCACGTGACACATCTGTTTCATTTTTCATCTTTTGCCACAATACATCATACGATACCAAATCGAAAGCCCGGGACAAGTCCAGGTAACAGGCATAGACCGGCGTATTCCTGGCTGTATAATACTGCACAGTCTGCTTGAGGCACATGATGGCACTCTCGGTGGAAAGGCCAGGTCTAAATCCAAATTGAGCATCATGAAGTTCCATGTGACCATCCAGGTGTTTGTCAAGCAGACTGTCCAGCACTTTTGCTATCACAGTAGCCAGCGAGATGGGTCTGTAGTTTCCCAGGTCTGAGACATCGCCGGTCTTGTTTTTTATAACCGGAACCACCACGGTATGTGTAAGTTTATCCGGCAGGTAACAATGACTCATACATAAGTTAAAAAACATAGCAAGCACTCGAGACACATGGAAACCAGCATATTTCAAATGCTCAATGCTGAGACCATCATGACCAGGGGACTTACCTCGCACCATTTTATGAATTACGGAGGCAACTTCCTTGGCACAAAATCTAACAGTAACGTCCCCTGCCACGATCTCAGCACCCCGAGTCAGGTCATTTGAGCCTACAAGAGGGGATTCCACCCTAAAATGACGCTGAAACTGGTTGGCAATATCACGAGGTACATGCACGCCCGCAACGCTCACAGGGAGACTCGATTTTGGGTTCAATTTATTAGTCTTTTTCCAAAATTTACCAAATTGTTTACTCAAATGATGCTGTGCAATAATATCTAACTTTATTTGTTTTTCATTATTTTGACAAAATTTTACCCGGGATTTAAAAAGTCGCCTGGTTTGGCACATGCTATCATAAATAGGTCCGCTTTTTTGTTTGCCACTCAATAACCAGTTTTGATAACATAATCGAGCCTCTCTGTGAGCACCGCTGACGTGCTTGTTCCACCCCGGCATATATTTATGTTTCCTGGACACAGGACCAACATAGCTATCTGCCGCCGCGTTGCTAAGTATTAGCACAACATCGCTATACATTTGATTTAAAATGCGCTTGTGATCCTCATTATTACAACAGCGATCAGCGCAGTCTGTAAATTCTACAGGGAAATTAATATTTCTCAGTTGCGTGTGACAACTATCAAAATACTTTCCGGTCTGTTCACTGTTTCTTTCTCCCCAAATTACTTTATTACATTTGTTATCAGTCGCAATAATTTTTGACCTTATCAATTTTATGTCACACTCAACTAACAAGGGACAATGGTCAGACCAGTAAGCATCATGTAAAACGGTCACTTTACGTACTGAGCGCCTCGCCGCACTGGTCGTCACACAGTGATCGAGCCAGCGCAGGCAGCCATGCGCCTCACTCACAAACGTATATGTGTCTATAGGTAGCACATCCATATCTACGCACGACCATGATTGTTCGGAACAAAAGTTTATTAGTTCATTTGAAAATAACTCACCCGGGTGTGCATTAAAGTCCCCAAGTACAAAGACAGACTCCACGGCACTATTTTCAATCAACGCATTAATTTCACTAAGACAATTAGTGAATTCAATCAAGTTGTCAACACTCGCGGTGGGCATGTACACTGACACGACCATAATCGACCTTTCACTGAGCACTACTTTAATGGCCGCAATACGCACATTATCACACGGTATCACTGTGACGCACGGGAACGCAGACTTCCTCCAGAGCAGGGCCACACCACCGTACGGCCTGCCCCTTAATACACCGGCTGACGTATCCACGGCTGAGGTGCCCGTGAAAGCAAACTCGTCGTCGACAGTACCAAGAAAAGGTACGTCATGCGGCAACAACCAAGTCTCTTGAAGAGCGATTATGTCAGTAGTCTTGCACAACCTCCGTATACAATCCACCGACTAATGTGTAAATATGTCTAATGACTGGTTGATGTGGTATATAGTATTTACCTTGGTAATAGTCAGTACTCGATACTTTCCTCATGTGGCCCATTTCTAAGTACTCATTGAGAAACTCTTGGTATTTTTTCCGTAAGTTTTCATCCTTGTCGAACTTCCGTTCTAATTGTAATAGTCTTGCAATAGCTTTTTTGCGCGAACTCCCATAATCTACGCTTTGATTTTTGAATGGAAGTTTCACTGTGTATGTCCCATCTGGATTTCTTATGGTTGTTTTTTGGTAATAGTTTTCACAAGCCTGATCCTCGTTAGTTACTTGGTATTTTTCAGGAATTTCTTCTAATTCCCAAAACTTGTTTAGTTGCTGAACTTCTGTAGTCCGTGTCATCATACTGATAACTGTATTAGTATTAGTGGTATCGCCGCAAATGCCGGATAAAATCCACCCAAATTCGGTATTTTGAGCGATGATTCCGTCTTGCATCTTGTGTAATCCGTTTAGTAGTAAGTGGCTATATTCTTGAGCCCCCAATATTATATCTATTGGTCCTCTTCTGTAATATGTAGGATCGGCAAATAGTTTGTTTTGTAAACAATCCGATTTTAGTTCTAGTACATTTTTCTCTGGTAAACAGCCAGTTAGTTTTGGTAGTATTATAAGTGTGACTGGTAACCTATATTCGCTCGGAAATCTTGGCTGTAGCATGACATTGATAGAGTTTTTCGATGTTTTGGGTTTTTCGTCAGCAATCCCGATCACTTCAGTATGTATCTGAATACGTGGGTATGCCAATAGTTGGGCAACCTCTTCTGTACAAAATGATGCCTCTGAACCTTGATCACATAGAGCCCTCAGTAAATGCGATGTCCCGTCCAACGAGTGAGCTTTTATTAAGGCCGTCGCTAGTAGTGTGGTTTTTGGTATATTCGTTTTGTTAATAGTAGACATGTTGGACACAGTTTTTTTCATGAATTTACTTGTAGACGGGGTCGATAAACTTTCCTTGTTTGGCTCTGTTTTTGCGTTTCTGGTAGTAACATTATTGTTATGATGGTGTAAATAGGAATGATGACCTCTTTTTCCACAGTATCCACAACTTTTATCACTGTGACACTTTACCGACGTTTCATGAGTCAAACAGTTTTTGCACTTCTGTTTTTCGTTTACGATGTTATTGCGTTCTTGTACTGATAGCGTTTTAAAACCAGTACATTGGTAAATGCTGTGTTCGCGACTTTGGCAAAACCAGCATACACGTTGATCTACTTGTTTGGTAGTTGAATTTGAAGACTCATGGCGCGATTTGTGAGCAAACGCTTCTTCTCTCAGAGTGCTTGAAGTTTCCAGACACTTAAACCTTTTTTCTAAGAATTGCATCATTGCCGAAAACTCTTGTACTTTGTTAGGCTCTAATAGTTGATGTTCGTATTTTTCATCAGTTTCTGAGTCCCATATTCTACTTAGTATTCTTGTCAAAATAGGGTCCCAAGTTGAAATGTCGATGTTTTGATTTTTTAGTGCTTCTAGGTTTTCGTTTAATGTGTCATGGAGATTTTTTAAGTTCGCGGCATTACTTTTCTTTATTTTCGACATACTTAGAATATTATCAATATGCTTAGTAATGATTAGTCTTTCATTTTTGTATCGTCTTGTCAACAAATTCCATGCAGTTATGTAATTTGCGTCACATACTGTTAAATGCTTGATCAGCTTAGCGGCGTCACCTCGTACATGCGTTTTTAAATACTGCATCTTTTCTGTGTCACTCAACGATTTATCTTCGTGGACTATTTTCAAGAATAAATCATAAAAGGAATTCCATGACTCATAACTTCCACTGAATGTTGGAATTATTATTTGTGGTAACTTAACCGAGGTTTTATGGTTGTATGTTGATTTCTGACCTATCATCTCAAATAATGTTCCCATCACAAGGTCGAATTCCGTTTGCGTTTTCTCAAACATATTCTCGTGAAAATAGCTGTGTTCTAACGTACTATCTTCCATTAGAATGAGTACATGTGTTTCTTCAATTTCTTGCCATTGTTTTTGCAAAGTAGTCATTACAGATTCTAAGTACCAACTTGCTTTCCCTTCAGTAATTAATTGAGTTGCCGACTGTAACTTTTTCTGCATCTGATTAATCCGAAATAGTTGAATAAATAGTTTGGGTGAGCTACTCCCTTCTTCCTCCTCGGGTTGTAAATCTTCTGGCTCATATAGTTGGTTAACTACCTGTAGTCTTTTCTCACACTTTAACAGGTATTCAATTGCCTGCGTATACAGTGCGTTGATAGACCCAAAGTAGTTGGTAGTGATGTATTTGTGATCACACAACACATCTTGGTCTTGTAGTAGTGAATGGTTCTTGGATGTTCTAGTAAATACTTCTGTGAGTCGAGTTTTCCTCTCCGTTATATATTTTAGAGTCTTCCTTGATGCTGAGTCTTTCTTGATGTTGGTGAATATTTGTCTTAGTTCGTTGTAATCTGCTTCTTGGCTTCTTATAATTTCGTTTATCCCTTGTATGTCCATCTTTACTGCCCTTGATACTATGCGTTACTTCTCAAAATATCGGTGAACCCGTTTGTTGGAACCGAATTCCGATCCGCTATCGTTCTAATGGCGTATTAGTATTAATCGTATAAGTCCCTTTACTCGCGCCTGTTGAGTACGCTAGTTCTAAGTACGTCTATACGTTATTCAGCCAATATTGGTGAGGGACAGAAAGAAGAACGTTTTATATTTATTTAATTTTATGTATATAAACGTTACTATGTTAAAGTACCGATAACACAAACTCCCTGGTTTCCTAAAATTGCTCGAAGGACCAAATGTACACACCGGGACTTACAGCTTAGTACGGCCGGTATTCCAAGTGTGTACGATGTGACTACGTTTGAGATAATTGAACCTGGATCAATACCTAAAGCCCAACTGACGCCAAACCTAGCCCTACAGTAACTAACTAGCACCCCAGTTATCCTAGCCCTAGCCTACCATATACAAACCACACCAAACGTAGGTTACGTTGGTTATACGAGAGGGAAGTCTGTCACAAGGAGACCTACGGTGACAGACGGAATTTGGGTAGGAAAAGGGTTTTGTGTACGTCGTGCAATGTACACAGGAAATGGTTTTCTTACTGCCGATCCCACAGACTCATAGGACCGATGATGGCTAAAGGTGTCTTGGCCACAGTAAGAGGAAGTAAGGAGATAAATCACACTCGACTCCAGCTTGATGACTCATTTTATTACAATAATGAACTTAATTATATACAATTTTTGTGGTAAATACACATTGATGGCTATTTACATGTGTGTCGTGTGTGTATCGAGCCGATGAAGCGAAGATCTCAGTAGGCCACATCTTAGTGCTGACGGTGTGCTGGTGTTGCCGGCGCGTGGACCGTATGTGTGTCGCTGACGCTGTGATGCTATTGTTGGCGCGTGCAACTATAGTATGTTCACGGTTGAACACGCATCTAGCAGTCATCACTTGTATTCATGTTGATGAGCTGATAATGGAAGGTATAATACTCCTTAACGGTTAAGAGTTGAAAGCAAAAATAGGGGAATCTTGAAGGTTAAGGGTTAGGTTTCTTGGTTGAATGTTAAATGCACAGTAAATATTTGTATAGGATATAATATAGGTACTTATTACAACTAAAAATGAAAAAATAAAAAAACTTTTTTGCAAAAAAACAACCGACTTCAAAAACACCAAAAAGAGAAAAATAAACTTCAGAAGAAAAATCAGCTTCTGAAGTCGGTGGCAAAAAAATAAAATCAAACAAACAAATGTCACCGACTTCAAAAGCTGATTTTTCTTCTGAAGTTTATTTTTTTAATAGCAATAATAAAGTATTAATTGTTTCCCTGGTCCAGCAATAATAATTTCGTAGGGTTACTTATTTTAATGTAGGTACAGAATGCTTGGTTAACGACATCGTCAAGGATCCGTTTACAGCCTGTACCTACTACATATAATATCTTAAATAACAGTATGTGGAGGTAACTCTGTCTTTCTACATTTAGAGGAAGCAGTACTGCTGAGTCGGTCCGTGGTTCGATTCGCAGGTTTGCAAAGTGTTATTGAAATTTTCTATCAGGAATTCCTCAGTAGCAGAGACGGAGTGTAGATTTGTACCTGAATGCTAGCATGGGGTGGTTGAAAAAAAATCTAATTATTCCGTCAGACAGATTTCCAAAATATTGGACACATATTGTTTTCGTTTTTCACGTAAACAAAAAATGAAGACGATGCAGTGCTTCGAAAACTCGTGTGACGTCACATTTCAATATATGTATAACGAAAACTAACGTCACAAACCCCGACTCATGATCTTTGACGCGTTTTATCTTTATACATTTTTTATTAATAGGATAAAACAAAAAACACGTATCCAATATTTTTCTATAATCTAACTGACGAACTAAACAGAATCATATTCTTTTTAGTTTAGTAACATCCCTTTATCTTGCCCTCTTTTACATTAGACCTAAACGTAAGTGATGAAATGTGAGTGTTCTATTAGGTACAGCTCTGCAGAACCCTACATGGATTGCAGGCGTGGTTTTATGTGTAATATTTCTTACCATAACACGGCAGACCGGATTTAGATGAAAGCCATACATGTGCCCGTTGGAGCTGCGGATTGTTCACAAGAGATACCGCGGCCTCGACTTAAAGGGCTAAGAAGGAAATGGGTGGTTTTTTAGTCAGTAGAAGTGTGACACTTCCTTTCGCTCTGCCTAAGAGCGGGAGGGGTTTTTTGATGATTTTCCACCCGTTAAAAATAAAAAAAGCCATACAGGTAGACCACGTTTTTTGTTAGTGTAAGCGATTCTGTGGTACTAAGTCGAACAAAAAAGGATAACTATTATAATATGCATCCGATGAGCTTAAGAACATATATTATTTGAGTGCAGTCAACCACAAAGCTATTAGACGAAAAGTTACATGAAAGTAAAATGAGGCATTCCACATTGGGCACCCGCTTTAACGGCACCTGAGGTATTCCACATACGGCACCTGTCAATATTTTTCGCAGGTGCCATTAGTGGAATAGTTTATTATTTAAAATTTTATTCCACATACGGCACCTACGGATCAGTAGGTGTTAGTGTTGGGGGGTGGTTTGTCCGTACGGACCGCTGTCAATTCTTTCTGGTCCGTTCAGACGTAGACAAAAAATGTGTACATCCGAACGGACCGGTGTAAAAAAAAAACAAATGAATAAACAATAATAAGTTCCGACTATCAAAATCTTGTCCTGGGATGAAATGGAGCGATTTTAAGGAGCTGTTTATAGCCTTGAGTGCCCCGTATGGTGATGACGATCGCGAAGACCCTGATGCGACATCAGAACCGGGATTCACTCGAGCTGAAGAAAATACAAAGAATGGTGCGATGACGTCACGGTGCGCTGAGAATTTACTTCGGCAGCGGCGCCGGCGGCGCGGCGGCGGGACGCGGCTTGGTGGCGCGTGGTTGGCAGCGCGGCAGCGCGACAGGCTGACCAAGCAGTGCCTGCAGCCCGCAGCAGAGGCTGTAACGTTGTACGTTCCTTTTTAACTATTTTAAAACATACGAACTTAAATTCAACAATAAAAACAGTAATATCACTATTTGTTTACATTCAACTGTCAATGACAGAACCGCAGACGTCACAATACCACAGATAACATCTTGTAGTGCTGTGGTTTAGTAATGTTACTAAATTACATATGTTGCACTCGCGCATCTCTATGATCTGCGAGTGTGCGAGAATATCTTCCGTTTCATACGCAATATGTCATCACGCGCCTCACTACTTGTGAGTGAACTACCAATAGTAGTTCGTTCCCCACAGTGAGGTTAAATACGGCGTCGCGTCGTTGGCACGCTCCTTTTCGTAATTCGTAGTTCGGCGCGGGCGCTTCGCCCCTAGCGGGTGGGCGCTCGCGTCCGTCACACGTGGCTACCTCTCGCCACCATTCGAGCGTAATGTAGACATTCGTCTCAAGTATTTTGTCCGCCATCGGGCTTTAAAATCAGTGACTACATAACCCCAATACTGGGTAAGTTTGAACAGCATAAACATGTGTGTATTTTTGTGTTTTCTAGCCTTGCAGGTTATCTAAGCATGCAGCCCTATATTCTCCGACTTTATGCTACGCTAGTTTATGTTGCCTTCAGCTCAATACATTTCGATTGTGTTTCGATGACACATCAAAATGTGCTGTCATGCCTTCTTTTCCACTCATCTCTTTTCTTGTAAACTCCGTCTGATTGTGACATCCCACCAACACCTTCATTATCGCACTGTTGCTCGCTTTGCTTAGCTTGGTGTCGCAATCAGCGGAGGTGACCTTTTGTCCACCTCTTGACACGCTGGACGTTACGTTCCAGGGTCCCAGGTTCCGGCTGGAGGAACATTTCCAACCTCTGCACATCACGCGCGCCTACACCTCAGGGGCCCATATTGGCTCCGTTGTGCGCGCCATAAAGTTCGGCACGGACTTCCCACGTTGGCCATTTTTGCCACGTGGGCCTCGCCGAACATCTCACCGGGTCGACGCGACCACCTATCGGCCTGCACCCCTGGCATCCAGCGTGGCACCTCGCTGCGGTCATCGCCACGCCAGCTATCAGGGCAGTAACGAGCACCTCACAAGTGAAACGCAATAGGGTGCGCCATGAACCTACCCACACCCATAGTCGGTGACTTTATTTATTGATTATAATTATATTATGTTGACAAGTTTCGTGGTCTTATTTTATATAACCTGCGCCACGCAAACCATTTCTGTCACTAGCGAGCGACGTGTTGAAGTTTGCTATGTGAGCAATCCCAGCGGTGTGCTGATGAATATCTGGTGAGTCGTACCCATTTTACTATGATTCTGGTGCCGAATGCTCTCTGATCAAAAATGTTTCGTTACAGTTCAGTGGCAAGCGTGTAAATAACATTGTAAATTGACCCGGGATAGGTCATGATAGTTTGTACTTCACAATTATTTACTGAGGTTATGATTATCGATTTACTATTAGAGATTTTATTTCATGTTGTACCGGATAGTTGTTTTAAAAAAAATGATATTTTAATTGGCGTTGAGATTTTACAACAAGGATTTAACGTTAAGTAGACGTGTGATAGTGTTGTTTTTGTGTCGTGAAAAGGTTGTTAGGTTATGTGATGTTTCAAATAAGCTCAAGAATGCTTCTAATATTCAAATTGATTTCAATACAGTTGATACAGATGTTCCGTTAGAATTTCGTTCCCAATTAATTAATCTATTGACAGCATATTCATCTTTGTTTACTAGTGATTTCTAGATCCCATATTACAACAAGACTAGTTGAATACTAAGTGGTCAACTTAAGGACGCATTCCCGATTGATAAGTCAAATCATTACTTTTTTAAACAAAAGTATGTTTATTAAATACAATGCTTTGTATTTTTAAAATGTTTTTGCTGCTTATTGTAGATAGATGTGCAAGGTACAATTCTTAACTATAAATATAATTTTAGATATGTCCAGTTTCTCAATAAATGTACCGAAGTAAATTAAAACACTTCGGTACATTTAGAGATTACATTAAGAATTGTACCTTGCACATCTATCTACAATAAGCAGCAAAAACATTTTAAAAATACAAAGCATTGTATTTAATAAACATACTTTTGTTTAAAAAAGTAATGATTTGACTTATCAATCGGGAATGCGTCCTTAACATTTAAAGTACCTAGCATGGTAAGAGTTTTCTTATAACCTGTAACGTTACAGGAAAAATAAAGTAACATGTTGAACAACCCTACTTTAAAAAATATTTTGATAAAGGCTCGAAATGATTATCTTGATGGTGTTGTGCATGTAACCGGATGGAGGTTACATGTGGAGGTGACCGGATAGAGGTTGCCTGTTGTGTATGTAACCGGATGGAGGTTACATGTGAAGGTGACCGGATAGAGGTTGCCTGTTGTGTATGTAACCGGATGGAGGTTACGTGTTGATGACCGGATGGAGGTCGATTGTTTTGATGCTTATGGCCGGATGGAGGCTATAAGTGTGATGATGAAGACCGGATAGAGGTCAGAGTATGAGCACTGCAATATTTTAATGAGTTTCCTATTATTTGAATGAGTATGGGTGTTTTTCGACATGTCAGCTTTGAGAAAAAGATTTTGTTATGATTTTCATTAGAACCTGTAATGATTTTGATCAGAATACCTTTTATTCCCCACCCACTTGGGCCAGGAATGGCCGAACGACTGGTATTGAGCAGACTTCTGTAAGGCCAACTGGACAAATTTTGACTTCTGTTGAGACCGATTGATTTGTTTTAGAAATTCTATTTCACGTTTTACCCGACAATTTTTTGCGATTAGTTTCGGTTCATAATGTCATCAAATGAGACTTTGACACGATAGACACTACCAAAACGAGATCGGGTGATGATGAAGATCTGGTAGATTTCAACGCCACCAAAACGCAAGTGTGTCTGTTCACCGCCAAAAGGAGTCCGTTTAATCTGGCCCCTACTTTCCGGAGTACGTCTGTACAAGTTACTGACAGTCTCGAGCTTCTTGGCACGAAGTTGAGCGCGAATCTGAACTTCGGCGCCTACATCGAGTCGAAAGCTCAAACTGCGGCGAAAAAGCTGGGCATCCTAAACAAGGTTAAGCGGTACTTCAAGCCTGGACAGCTTTCAGTATTATATAAAGCCCAAGTCCGGTCTGGCATGGAGTATTGCTGTCACCTTTGGGATGGCTCAGCCAAATACCAGCTTGCCACACTTGACTCTGTAGAGCGCAGAGCCAGGAGGCTAATTGGTGACGATAAGCTGGTTATCAAGCTACATAGCCTGGCCCACCGTCGCAAAGTCGCATGTCTGTCGGTCTTCTACAGACTGTACTTCGGAGAGTGTGCGCAAGAGCTCCACGAGCTGATCCCACCATCTCCCTTCTTCCATCGGGAGACTAGACGTACTGCAGGGTACCACCGATACCTAGTCGACATTCCACACATTCGAACGAAGCGCTTTGCTGGGTCCTTTATTATGCGCACAGCCAAGGAGTGGAATTCCCTGCCAGCGTCGGTTTTTCCGAGTTCATATAACCCTAATCTGTTTAAGTCGCGAGTAAACAGGCTTCTACTGGGTAAGCTCGTTCCATCGTCGACATCATCTATGCCCTTAGGGCAAGATTGAAGTCAAGAGCAAGCCCATTTATAATAAAAAATAAAAAAAATGTCCTGACTAATGTGACTTAGATCTTCCAAACAACTCAATGAGTTTTGTTTTTTTGCTTCTCGTTTCGCCTTTAACAGTGCTTTAATATCAATACTTAGACTTTTCCATAATCATCATCTGCTTAGCGTTTTCTATTATAATCATTAGGACTCTATAGTTAAGACCGATTTTGATAGGGACCAAAACTGTTTACTGCCAGAAGGGTAGGACGCCAGTTTGGCCCCTATGCGACTGACGTGATCGAAACGCGCCTTTCGGATCACCCGCTTAAAGGACTTTGCGGCAGAATTGAAAGCTCTTTTCTTCGCGCGAACCCGACGCGCTCGAACCCGACGCGCGTCATTGCGAAGCATTGTGTGTTTATGAGCAATACACTCAAAAAAAAAAGTATTCGTACTCGTATATCGTAGAAACGATGACATCGTCCCAAGCACGAGCAGGGCCAACGAAGTTTTGAAAATGGCGGCGATGTGTTTCTGTGTGATTTCTAATCATCATTATGTCATCAGACCTGTGGTGGCCCAGTGGCTGCCCCGACTTACGAACAGTAAGTCGTGGGGCTCGAACCCAGGCAGGCACATTACTTTGTGTAATTTATTTCAACACCACTGCTCTCAAAACGGTGAAGGAAAATATCGCGAGGAAACCGGCATATCTTAGAACCAAAAAATTCGAAGACCTGTGACATCTACCATCCCGCACTGGGCACGCGTGGTGGATTATAGCCCATCCCTCTCCCAGAGAGGAGGCCTGAGCCCCTGCAGTGGGAACATAATAGGCTGATGATGATGATTATTTTAGCCGAAAGACGTCCACTGCTGGACATAGGTCTCCCCCAAGTGTCGCCACATTGACCGGTCCCGTGCATCTCGCATCTAACGGATCCCCGTAACCTTCACCAGGTCATCGGTCCACCTAGTGGGAGGCCTTCCAACTTCCACTCCAGAACTTTCGGCCCCATCCGTCATTCGTTCTGCGAGCAGTGTGTGGTTTTATAAATATCCTCATGCATGGTCTCCCCTTCATCGTCGGCGTGGTGTCCCGAGGTCGGCGCGTAGACCTGTATGACCTTCAACACAAATCTTGAGGATATTCTGAGTATAAGGTACACCACCCTGGTCGACACACTCTCGATCTTCACCACGTTATTCATGAGGGACTTGTGGACGATAATCCCAACACCATCCTGGGACTGCCGGTAACCCTCTCGGAAGTAGAGGCGGATTTCAGGATTATCGTGTCCTCCCCCTCTCTTCGGACCTCAAATAATTCCACAATACTCCATCGCAACCTGCTCAATTCCCCTTCGAGTTCCGTTATCATCTCGTAAGTCCGGAGTGAACGCGTATTGTATGTTGCCAGGTCAAGTCGTCGGTATGTTTTGGGGTAGCCGGACCTTTTCCCTTGCCACGCCGCTGCCTCGACCGCTACCGTAGTCGAGGGTAGACGGGCTGCTGGGTTTGCCATAATCGCCACGCTTGGCAGACGGGTTGGCAAGCGTAATAAGGTCATAACAAAGCACAGTTAAGTAGAATGCTGCTGCCCATTCTCTGGTACGTCCCTTAGTCGCCTCTTGCGACACTCACGGGTAGATATGGGATGGTGCTATTCTTTACGTCCGACACCATATGGAACGCGTTTCTACGTTTAGATCTTGTAAACTACCCAATAGATTTCAATGAAGTTTTTAGAAATAGACAGAGTAATTCAAGAGGAAGGTTTATATTCAGCACATTGCACCCGTGCAAAGGGCGGGGCGGGTCGTCGTCTTTCGGCTGAAATAATGATGATGAGAAATTCGGACGATGTCATCGTAAAAAGTGCGAATACTATATGAGTCTAAACAAGTGCGAGTCGGACTCGCGCACCGAGGGTTCCGTAAAAAAAAAATATTATGTGATGTAACTAAAAATTTATGGTTTTCGTAATTATTCCTTTATCTATGCTATAAGACGTTGCTTCGTACCAAATTTCAAGATTCTGAGTTCACGGGAAGTACCCTGTAGGTTTTGATTCCCTTGCGAGTGTCGAAAATTTGCGGCATAAACGGGAGTATCTTGATGTAACTAAAAATTTATGGTTTTCGTAATTATTCCTTTATCTATGCTATAAGACGTTGCTTCGTACCAAATTTCAAGATTCTGAGTTCACGGGAAGTACCCTGTAGGTTTTGATTCCCTTGCGAGTGTCGAAAATTTGCGGCATAAACGGGAGTATCTTTTGATCGCGTTGACTTAGAAGTTTGATTTTTTCACAGCTCCAAGAGACCATAGACTTGAGTATTTGATATGAATTTCAGCTTGATACCTCCACGCGTTCCTGAGAAAAAAGGTCTTGACAGACAGACAGACAGACAGACAGACAGACGGACAACAAAGTGATCCTATAAGGGTTCCGTTTTTTCCTTTTGAGGTACGGAACCCTAAAAATTAAAAAATCATTTCTTTATAGGTGAATAACTTTTCTCTCCAATTATTCACACAGTAAACGTGTGAAAAATTGGGCAAAAATAAATCAATTATTCACTCACACAGTAAACGTGTGAATAAATGGAAAAAAAAATTGAAAAAAAAACTGGCCAAGTATGAGTCGGACTCGCACATGAAGGGTTCCGTACCATCGTAGGAGCCACCTTTAATTTGTATTATTTTTTGTTAAAGCGGCAACAGAAATACACATTTTGTGATAAGTTTGTTTTTCATAGTAATTGTATGAATGACAAAGTTATATTTGCGGTTTTTTAAATGTGCTATATCTCAAAAACGGCTTACTATATCTCGTTCAAACTAATCTTGGTTATAAGTTTTCATTGCGATCTAAAGCATATATTATTTTTAGAGTTTTCACTCTCTTAGTTTAAAAGTTAGAGGGGGTGGGGACACATTTTAGCACTTTGAAACTGTCTATCTTTCAAACGATTGACTTTGAGAAAAATGATCTTAGAAACATCAGTGTCATTTTAAAAGACCTATCAATAGACACCCCACTCAAGTAGGTCCGATGAAAAAAAAATAAAAAAAATATTTTCTCTCTTTATCAGTGAATAACTTTTTTCCCCTATTATTCACACATTTACTGTTTTAGAATAAAATGATCTATTTTTTACGCTCTTTCATTTGATATATAGGAGAAAGTGTTACAAGGGACATTTCGCCCCTTCTTCTTTGTATGAAATAATGCTGCCTACCTACCGTACCAACTTCAAATGCTTTGAACACTAAGTTCCGGCAAGATTAGACCTGGCAGACCTTTTGATCCTCTATCGAGGGCATCTTGGCTATTATTTGGCGTAGGTTCCATCAGGGTACTCGATGAGGTAGGTTCATGGTGCTGGAGGGGCCATATTTTAGAGGTCTGCCAAGTACTTCCGGCAGAGTGCGCAATGGCAGACCTACTTTTTTTTACGTAATTAATCAATGGTTAACTGTTGCCAGCACTTTAATTCGGGTACCTTGTGACGTAATTTTCACCAAAAAAATACGACAAAAAATATGAATTTTTTCCATGACCCGGCAGGATCGGCACTGGCAGACCTGATTTTTTTTACGTGTTTAAGTGTCGGTTAACGATCTAAAGATAGCCTATTGGGGTACCTGATGAGGTAGGTATTTTTGCAGCCGGCTCTCCCACTATTGCGAGTTGCAGTCCTTGTGACAATTTTATATTTTTCTTTCTTCAACATTCAAGATTATTTATTTAGATGAATTATAAGGGAGCCTTATAGGGCTGCTTTAGCAGTTTCATTAAAGAAAAATAATACGAATGACGTTACAAAAACTCATAAAATCAAAGATTACCAATACCTTTCACAAGAAAACTCTTCAATATTGCATTGTTCGATGCCTCACTAACGCCTGCCAAAAATGGTCATTGACATAAGACCTTGCATATAATTGAGGTTTGTCAGCTCACTGAACTTCAAGGGTAAAGATAAGAATACAGCTCAACATCTGAGGAAAATAACTAAAATTAAGTGGTGCATCTAGTACACAAAAAGGTGGAAAGAAAGATAGGTTGGTGAATTATGTTCTGTGCCAAATAGCAAAGAGATGAGTTTTAAAAGAAGTAAGTAGAGGACGACAAAGCAAACGCCAGGATGATGGCATGATGGAGGCAGTTGATGTTTTGTGAGATTGAAACACAAGAAACTGTGACAAATGGAGGAGCCTGCAGTTACGGTTTCCTTTTTTTTTGGCGGGTGAGTAATCATCAAATGACTCATCCTACTTTGGGCGGAGCGGAAGGGAGTGACAGTCTTCTACTGACTAAAATCCACCCATTTGCCTTCTTAGCCCTTTGTGGCCGGGGCTGCGGTATCTCTATCGAACAACCCGCAGCCCCGGCAAGTTTCCTGCAGGCTCCTCCATTTGTCACAGTTTCTTGTCTTTCCATCTCAGTTTTGGCATAGGTACGTGCTAATTGATGAATCATCATCATTCATCATTTCAACCAAAAGACGTCCGCTGCTGGACATAGGCCTCCCTCAGGTGTCGCCACATTGACCTGTCCCGTGCATCTCGCATCCAGTGGGTCCCGGCAACCTTCACCAGGTCATCGGTCCACCTAGTGGGTGGAATTAACGGATACGCTATAATATTCATAATTTCATAAATATATTAAATAAAAGTAATAACTCAAATAAAATAGGATTTATTATTACATATTTTGTGATAGAGAAGATTGGAACGAGAAAAGGGAGGCTTTTATTGCCGATAGGCTAGACACGCGGTACGTCCAGCATTGGGTGACCCACATTTTACAAAATCATTAGGTACAGGACCTGCGTTTTTAACTATTATCACTAATTTTACGCATTGTTTTTTACTTTTGGAGCGATTATTTCCGAAATTATTGACATTATCAAAAAAATATTCTAGTAAACCCCTATTAATTTTTAGATACCTTTCCAACATTATATCACACGTCAGGGTTGAAATTAAAACAAAAACCACTTCCAACTTTACATATAGGGGGGCTACCCTACCCTAATAAAAAAAAAAAAACAATTTTTATTTAAAACGATTATTTAAATTATTATATGAGTTCTAAATACACATTAAATTAATTAAAAACTATAAAATAAACTAAATTAACAACAAACTATAAAAAGGCATCGAAATACTGCTCCTCAACGCTGTCAGCCGGTAATGTGCCCAAAAGACTGGCGGCATTGCCTCGTTGTATGGCAACACTTAGCCTCTGGCCAAGATAAAAGCCAGCCCTTGGGTCACGAGAAGCGTCAACTAAGCGTTTCGAGATTTCCTTAAACAGGCTATGAGCACTCGGACCCCACGGCCCCAGAGTTTCAACCCCAAACGGCTCGAAAATATAGTTTCCGCAAAGTTTACTATATTTACGCCGCTTGAGGTTTTCTGCAGCCGCAGCGGCTCCACCTGCGCAGCACGATGAACTTGGAAGATGTGATGGCGCAAGAGTATCGACACATGTTGCGTCCCACACTAAAGGCCTACCCATCTTCCAAGGAAACAAAGACATGCCGTCCGGTCTCTTGCCATCGTCGCGTGCCAAGCCATGGGGTTCTAAAACAGCTGGTACGCCGACGGCGACAAGAGCACGTCGGATGATGTCGTTTAAGTTCGCGTGCCGCGCGAAACGGCCAGCACTACGGCTGCATGACAGGCCGTGGTGACCGAGGCTGTTGACAGCTTCACCACAATGACAGCGATGAGGAGAACAGCAGGCGACACCAAGGCGCAAAGAAGCAGCGAGGCGGAAGGTCGTGTCGTCGAACAAAGTGCCTATGCTCGACGACGGCAGTGTGTGAAGCCAAAGACCCGATTCCCATTCACCCACAGCCAGCAGGCGCGCACGCTCAGCAGTAGTAGCAAACGTGTTGACTAAATTGTTCTGAACTACTCTGCAAAGCGGCTCATCCCACCGTCTCTGGGAAAATGGATGGTCGGGTGCTTCAGTATTTGGGCAAGCGAGTTTCCAAGCCTCGATAGCCTCAGAGAAGCACGGCACATCAAAATCAATCAGTGCGGAAGCCAGGATATTCCTGATTAACTTCTCAGTGCCGTGGACCGAGGATATGAAAGCCGGTAAACAAATTTTGCGAACGCCGAGTCCTCCCATGCGTATGGGAAGAGTAGCTTGTGCCCAAGCTCGGTCATCCAATGCCACATTTAAAATTGATGTTAAGGTATGTTTGATAATTTGGTCCATTCTGTCCAAAAGGTGACTGTGACTCCATAAAGGGGAAGCACGAAGGAAATATGTTAATTTAGGCCCGAAACAACAGTATCGAATTATGGTGATGGCCGAATGCATATTAATTTGGAGTAGTCTTTCCAAAACATCATTGAAATTTTGAATTTTTTCCTCGATAAAATCGGGAAAAGAATTTTCAAAGATTGGAGACCCAAGGAGACGAAGGGAGTTTTTTCAATGAATTTGATGCCAGGAGCTGTTGCGTTAAATTTTGAATAAGTATTTTGTCTGTGGGTACTGTCCGTTACAAAAATTTCGCATTTAGAAATATTAAGTTCGAGGCCAATGTTATGTAGTTCATTTTTTAAGAAATTAAAGTCTTGTAAAACAGAATCTACATCGCCCCCCAGGGTTCCGTCATCAAGATACTAAACGTTAAATTTTGAATTTAGAGAATAATTGGGTGTATAGCTAAACTAAAAATCACTGGCCCAAGGGGGTCACCTTGTTGACAGCCAACAGCAGATTCCAAGCAATTTAGATGGGTGTCTGTAACATTGCCAAAGAAAACTATAAATTTGAGGTAATTCTTTTCTAGCTTCTGTCAACAGGGTGTCCCTGTTCACTGAATTGAAGGCGTTTTTTATATCAACCTTCAGGATAACCTCACCTTTACCAGAATTTAGGTAGGTCGACAAAGCGTGTACGGCAGCCTCGCAGCCCCCCTTAGAGCCATAACCTAGCTGCAGGGGCTGGAATTTTTTCGAAACAGCCTCACCATAAAATTTACAGCAAATCTTGGCTGCCATACGACGGTAGGTGGTTCCCACGGCAATGGGACGAATGCCGCCATCCCTTTTGCGTAAGGCACATAAATTGGCCCCGTACAAAATGTCGATGACGGACTCGTTCACTTTGCCGGAGAGCATGAGATTAATCAGAGCCGCAAGCTCCTTCAAAAGCAACTCACCAGCTTCCCCGGCGCCAGAACAAATTAGGTCTTTTAGATGTTGAGGACTTGGGCCGTCGAGGCCGCCGGCGGAGCCACTTCGGAAGGAGCAAACGGCTGTGAGCACCTCTCGACCTGTAATGGTGAGGGAATGAAAGTCCGAATCAGGTGGGTCGGGAAAGGAAAGGCCATCAGCTGGGGCAGGGTGCTTGGTCTCCAGAGCCGCAAGTGTTTCTGGAGAACACGGTGCCACCACATCGCTGCTGAAGAGAATCCTGGCTGCTCCGCTAATGTCACCTTCCCCTAACTTCGTTTCCACTAGGTGAGAAATACCTCTTAAGGGTGTAATTCTCTGTGACGGAGGATCTAAAGCTTGAGCCGAAACGTTACAATTTTCTTTAATTTGTGCTGTTAAAGTTTTTTTGGTAGCCAAATTCTTTTGTACATGAAGGATTCGATAAGGAAAGGTGAGCAGTTGTTCCCAAGCACTTAGTGAGTTCTCCAATACGGCAAGGCGCACGCAACTTGCTAAATTTTGGGCTACGAGCGGTCTTGCGCCTCGGGGAACTCGTTTTAGAACTGGTACGGAATTTTTGAAATTTGAGAGGATTTTCCAAAATGGGTCGAAACAGGATGTTACTGGTGTTGTAGGTGTTGGTATTGTGACAGGGTCTGAGGTGGAAGTATTTTGGGGTTTGTGTACTTTCCCAATATGCACACTCAGACCCCGCTTACCTTTAAAAAACCGGGTACATTGCGGGCATCTCTCCAGGGTGTTCAGCGATACTGAAGGCTGACTAGTACTATTCCCCGCCACATCGCTGCTGCTTATACTCATAAAATATTACTTTTATATATATAAAATAAAGTTATCTTTAAAATTAACTAAATTAAACTAAAATAATCTATATATCTAACATATAATCTATTATATATATACATATAATAAAACAGTAAAAAAACTGTGTCTGTACATTGAATATATTAAAAAAATAATAATTGAGGAGGGTTTAGAAACAGTAATAGAGCACGAATCCAAAAAAAAAAATCTGTCTGTTTGTCTGTATGTCTGTTTGTCTGTTTGTTTGTACACGCTAATCTTCGGAACTACTCGACGGATTTGAATGATTTTTTTGTTGTTGTATAGTTATTAAGTCTGGGCAGCATATAGGCTATAATTTATCTTGGAAACTTGAACACCGCATGCAGAACTGCAACAGACCAGCTTAACCATAACAGATACAAAAATGGTACCATAGCAAAAATTGTTCTACGTGATGAGCATTTTCTGCTCAGAGAATAAATTTGAAGATCTGGAACACCTGATGTGGAACTCCACGAGCCCAACTACACTATAACATATATAGGAATGACGTCTTAGCAAGAATTGTTCAGCCTGATGAGCACTCTCGGTTGTCGTATAAAATTTGAAGATCTGGAACAGCTGATGTGGAAGTCCAAGAGCCCAGCTACACTATAACATATATAGGAATGACGTCTTAGCAAGAGTTGTTCAGCCTGATAAGCACTCTCTGTTGTCGTATATTTGAAGATCTGGAACAGCTGCTGTGGAAATCAAACTAGCTATCACTAATTTCACTGTCACTCAATCAACGGCACTGGTAGATTGTTGAAGGAACAGCGCGCGGCGCGGTTGCGCTAAGAGCCTCGGGTGCCCGCGCCGCCGATGAATAAAATCACAAAGTCCCGGCGACCGACGCTGTCATGACATTTTTTCACCAAATATTTTCGCACAGAACAAGTTTCTTCAAAAGCACCCACTGGTTTGGCACCGAGACGGGGACGTACTACACGGCGTTACAAACTTCCAGTCACGCAACACACTCCAGCACAAACCAGGGGCGTTTTTCTTCGTTTCTCAATATACTGAGCTCAATACATACAATTTTCAAAATCCGTTTTCAAATTTTCAGATGGGGAGTGGGTCTGGGGTATGGGTGATGAGCGTTGCTTGATTATGGATGTAAATAAATCAGGTTTTTTTCAGAAATAATAATAAAATCAGAAAATAAAATTTTTGTTACACATTGTCACCATGACGTTTTTTTTTTTTTTTCCTCGCTTAATCTCTCTGACCGTTAGCACTAGAAAGCTGAAATTTGGTACCAATATGTGTATCAATCACGCCGACAAAGTGGTAAAATAAAAATTGGAAAAAAATGTTTTATTAGGGTAGCCCCCCAGGGATATGTAAAGTGGGAAGTGTTTTTTTTTATTTCATCCCTAATGTGTGATATATTGTTGGAAAGGTATTTAAAAATGAATAGGGGTTTACTAAAACCATTTTTTGATAATGTCAATAATTTCGGAAATAATCGCTCCAAAAGTAAAAAACAATGTGTCTCCCCCCCTCTAACTTTTGAACTATATTTAAGTTTAGAAAATATGAAAAAAATCTGAAAAGTAGAACTTTATAAGGACTTTCTATGAAAATCATTTTGAAAGTGAAAAAAATAAAAATAAAAATGCTTACCTTTAAAATAATTTTTTATTTTTTTTTAAATGATGACGATGGATACCCACCTTTAAACTCATAAGTGAGAACACTTATTGTGACGGACGGGAAATTACGTAACCCTACACTGAGCGTGGCCCGACACACTCTTGGCCGGTTTTTTGCTATTAGATCGATTAAAGTTGGTTTGGTCGATTAAAGTTTGTCAAGCTATTATTGAGACTGTAGCTCCGTACTTAGCCTTAATATTTAATTTGTGTGTGGACCAGGGTGTCTTCCCGGACCTTATGAAATACAGCAAGGTAATACCACTTTTCAAATCCGGTGACAGTAAAGACACCAATAATTATAGACCCGTATCCGTTTTGCCAGTTTTCAGCAAGGTGTTTGAAAAGGTAATGCTTAATCAAATGCTCATTCACTTTAACACCAACAAAATCTTACATGAGAAACAGTATGGTTTCACCAAAGGACGTTGTACGACTGACGCCGGTGTCACCTTATTAAAACATATATTTACTGCGTGGGAAGAGTCACAAGATGCCATAGGGATCTTCTGTGACCTCTCTAAAGCATTTGATTGCGTCAACCACGAAACCCTTCTCATAAAGCTCAAACATTACGGTTTAGGGAATCTTGCGCTCAGTTTAATGAAATCGTATTTAAGCGATAGACATCAGCAAGTACAAATAAATGGTGTCAATTCAATGGGCTTAAAAGTAAGCATGGGTGTGCCACAAGGTTCGATATTAGGTCCCTTTCTCTTTTTAGTCTATATTAATGATCTACCCCATTTATTTAAAAACCAACCTGAAATGGTATTGTTTGCCGACGATACTTCTTTAATTTTTAAGGTAAACAGACGTGCCACGAATCTTGATGCCGTAAATAACGCCTTACTGCAGGTTCATAATTGGTTCACCGTTAATAATTTAGTATTAAATGGGAAAAAAACGAAGTGCATAAGATTTGCTCTACCAAATGTCAAAAGTACTGATTGTGACATAGTATTGAATCAAGAGAAACTAGAATTTGTCAATGAAACTGTTTTCTTGGGGATAACGATTGACTCAAGGCTGCAGTGGGGTCCGCATTTAACATCTCTTGCAGGACGGCTGAGTTCAGCAGCTTATGCTGTTAGGAAAATCCGTCAATTTACTGACGTAGATACCGCGAGACTAGTCTATTTTAGCTATTTTCATAGTGTTATGTCATACGGTATTTTACTATGGGGACGGGCTGCAGACATCGAGTCTATATTTATTCTGCAGAAAAGAGCCATTAGAGCCATATATGGTCTACGAAGGCGCGATTCTCTGAGAGAGCTGTTTAAGGAAATTAACATCATGACAGTACCTTGTCAATACATCTATGAAAACATCATGTACGTCAGGAAAAATCTGCATTTATTTAGCAAAAGAGGTGATAGACACCACTATAATACGAGAAATAGGGACCAACTAGTTCAGCCAGGTTTCAGGCTAGCTAAAGTAGACTCATCTTTCATGGGGTACTGTTTAAAATGTTACAATAAAATACCCCCTCACATTCTTCAACTAAATGAGACAAAATTTAAATCTTGTATTAAACGCACACTATGTAGGCAAGCTTACTATAAGTTGGGGGATTACATTGATGATAAAAATGCTTGGCTCCATGCTGGTCCTGCTCCACAACCATAGGGGCAATTAAATCGATTATCATGTGAAGTTATTGTAGAGGCTGCAGAAGATTGTAAAAATATCTTTGCATTGTATAGATTCAATGTCTTAATATTGTATAATTGCATGGCACATGTGTGAGTACTATAAAGCCCCTTTTTACATTTAGTTATATTTTAGTGACGTTGCCCTGGTGGCTGAGAGAATGTCATGCTCACTCAAATGTCTCGCTGATGGTGGCGGGTGTGTCGGATCATTTAGTTCCCTTCAAAATGGTTGAGTTAGATGGTGCTGATCCATGCGTCATGTTCGTGAACGGGCGCTGTCAGTGGAGACTGGTCATTCCTTAGTTGCCATGGTGTAAATATATTTTTCTTTTTGATTTGTTTATTATATCTTTTTACTCTGGACGCTCTTATTTTGCACGTCTTGCTACATAGTTCTCACATAATATACCATCTCAACATGAATGATATAATGTACCAAGATTTTGTAACAAATTCTAATTTAAAAGAGTGTCCATGGAGTTTCTTGCCCGTTCTTCTTCATGAGATCTACGTTAGGGAACTGGCAACTACAGTACTTTCACAAGTTATTATGCCTTGTGATTGTGACTGTAGCGTAGGAGTGCAATGCGTCGTTTCGGGAGTTGCTGCGTCGGGCTGCGCGGCGCCGGATGTTACCGGCGGCGGCGAGTGGTGTGGGAGCGGGGGCGCGCGGTGGCGTGGGCCGTGGCAGCGGGTGTGCGGGGCTCCGGGTCGCGGGGCGGCGGCGGTTGCACGTTGCGGCGTGCATTCGTTGTTCCGTGATTCGGGGTCTCGAGCATTCGTTGTTGCGGTTTGCGTCGCTGCGTGCTTTCGTGCTCGCAGTGTTCGTTGTTGCGGGCATTCGGTGGCGTGTGGTTCGGCGTGGTGGCTTTCGGGATGACGCATTGCACTCGTAGTTTCGTTCTTCTTCCGTCCTTCTGACATTCAAAAGTGCCTGTAATGGCTTAATTGAATTAAACTATTTGAGTTTGAGTTTGAGTTTGAGTTAGATGCAAATTGTACAGTTTGATAACCATCTACCGTTACTATTATGTAGACATTGTGAACGTATATTTTTGATTAAATCAGATTCATCTAATCAGTGTTCCGATTTACAAGCACCGAAACGTACTCACCAAACGCCCATTTCAACAATCTGTATCGTTATCGCAAACAGATCGAATAGTTGTAGGTAATCGGGTCTCACAGTGCGCTTATTGATAACACCATATCTGTGTACCGATCGATCGTTTGGTCCTACTATGATAAAAGAAAACTGACAGGGCGGGTATAAATGAAAGTCTATTCAAATTAATTAACTTATTTTAATATATAAAGTAAAAAACGCACTACAATAATCGAAAAATGAGCAGTGTGACCGTCAGACCGCCTAGTCACATCTCGGGTTCGAACCTGAGGCACGTACCTCAAAACTTTCGGATTCACGTCCGTGAGGAAACCAGCACGCCGGAAAGATATTTCTTGACAGCATGTTAAGCCAAGTTAGAAGTCCATGAGCGGCATAAAAACTCTGATGCCAATTTATATGCCTCTAGGCACTAAAACCACACGATAAAAAAAAAAGAATTTAAAAACAAAATTCTGCACCTTTTTCCACATGATTCAGTTCAGCATTGACTCGGTAGAGACATCCACCACTTGTGAAAATCGTCATACACTGTAGTCGTCTTTACCATTTTTTCGTCATTTAAAGTGGTACAAAATAAACAATATGGATCAGTTTCAACACTTTCACTTTTCAAATGATATGAGTAATGATTTTTCCATTTAAAGTACTCCGCATATTTTTCCTTGTCATTCATCAATTCATGCATTTTTTTGGCTAAATCCGCAGGACTTAACAGTCCAGCATCCAGGTAAGTACCATCCGGCATAAATCTGTAAAAAGATATTAGTGTTACTATCATTTATAATATTTGACACATTTATTACTTGAAGACTTTACCGCGTGATGGTCCGGCGGCAACCTTTTCTATTGAGGCACAGGACGTGGGTACTTACTTTTCTTTGAGCAAACTGTTTTTTTTTTATTTATTTTTTTTCCACAACTATCACACAACGCCATCTAGTCCCAAGCTAAGCAGAGCTTGTGTTATGATTGTTGTTGTTGTTGTGTTATGCTTGTGTTATTGTTGTTATGGTTGTTGTGTGATGATTTATTCAGACACTAGGTATCTTCTTCTTATCGTGTGGGCAGTAAGGTCTAACGACCCCATACATCCTAGTGTCAGAGTTTCTAAACCGCCTCAAGGGCCTCTGACATGGTTTGACGACCGCCATTTGGCGGCCGGGACTGCTGGCTTACACGTGCCTTCCGAAGCACAGAATCATCTTATTTTAGACTATCAGGTGATTCAAGCCTGCAATGTCAAACAGGAAATAACTTTTACATAGTTTGACTCCCGCGGGAATCGAACCCACGACCACTGGGTCATAAGGCAAACGCATACTTAGCACGCGAGGCGCGTCACGTGAGTAGTAGTGAGCACGCATCGCATACCACGTCGCGCCAAGCGCTCACAATGGCGAATGTTTGGCAGCGCGTGCGCAGGCGGCGCGGCGACGCGCAGGGTTGGGAGAGGATTTGGGTTTGTTTTTGTTTGTAAAGTTTATTGTATTCCATATTAAGTATATTTAGCTTTAAATTGTATTAGGGGTACTGTTTTATTTTATTTTCTGTTTATGTGGGTAACAATTAGCATACGTTTTAAATCCGTTTTGACGTTCGTACGTTATTGTTTTCAAGGGTTACCACTGAAAACCAGCGCTGTGCTGTGGGTCCCCATAGCACAGCACCATGCTGAGTGGTAACCTATTTGTCGCAGTAGTGTTCCGTTTTAAGTATAAACTATGTAAACGCAAACTTGTTTTTTCTTTTTTGTACCTATCAATTTTTTTTTTTTAATAATTAGTTGTAAGTTTTGTGTTTACCTGCTTTTTTTTTTTTTTTTCTGCGACAATAAATATTTTTTCTTTCTTTCTTTCTTTCTTCTTTCATACACCACTCGACCACGGAGGCAGATAGAGACAATAAGACGTACTCCAATATTGCGTTATTTATGTTTAATACTATTGTTCATAAAACTGTTACTGTCTATCTGTGAATTTAAAAAAAACGATTTGATTAAAGATTTAACTACCTCGAAAGCCTCATTAATTACTTACCTAGTGTAATTAGCACCACCATATACTACAGGCACAGCGTCGCTCTTCAACGCTCGGAATAACTTCTCAGTGACGTAGTCTTCACTAAAAGAGTTTTCAAACGATAAATAAAAGTGATAATTCAATTTGATTATTTTATCGCAATCATCTTTACCATCTCGTGAACAACTCATGGTTCCACATTTACCAAGTATATCTAAATTCAATCCGTATTTTTGTAATTCTCCTTTTAATTTATCAGCAAGTTGTTCTCTTCTACTTTGCGTATGGCAATTAGACACGAACCACACCGCGGCTTTGGTTTTCATCTTAAACTGTTCTTTAAAATCGGCCGACCGTTAACGTCGCCACCTTCAAGGAATGTTCCAGACCAGCCAACTTCGAATCTGACACGCTACGAACGCATCGAGCAGCTGCGGCAGCACTTCTGGCGACGCTGGTCCACGGAATACATCTCGGAGCTGCAACTGCGAACCAAGTGGAAGACCAGGCAGGAGGACGTCACCTTGGACAGCCTTGTCCTCATCAAGGACGACCAGTTGCCACCATTAAGGTGGCGGCTCGGTCGCATTCTGCGTATAATTCCAGGAGGAGACGGCATAGCTCGAGTGGCTGACATCAAAACAGCCGCTGGAACGATCAGGCGTGCCTTCTCTAAGATCTGCCCGCTGCCTCCACAACCTGTGAGCGACGACGCCTGACTCCGTGCCGGGAACCATTTTGGAAGCAGCGCTTCCAAGGCCGGGGGCATGTTCGAGCCAACCGCTAGCGCCACCTTCTGCCAAAGCCGCCGAACTCGATGACTATTGTGCCGCGCCGCCTACGATTGCCCCACCTAACCCCCTCCATTTAATTGCGACAGCGCATTCACAGTAGCTATAAAAGCTTTTGTTTTGTATAGAATCAGTCTTTTTCACTTTTTTCCTTCACCTCACATCCACCATCCAAACAGACCCCCGCCATGGCCATGGCGGCCCAAATCCACCTACGCAGTCTGTAAATATCATATAAAGGAAAATATATGTATTAAATCATCACGCTATTTTCAATTTTACATCGACGGAACAACTGATCCCCAACAATATTCCTTTTGAAAAAACAAAATTCGTTAAAATTATTGTTTATTCCAGTTTGACTTCAAGACAGAAGAAATTAAGAAACTATTCGAAATCATGCACGGTTTGGAATCTAAATACAATGAAAGGAAGGCAATCGATCTAGATCGCTGCTTCAGCGATAGAGGTGTTTTTGTATGTCCTGAGTACAGAGGGCTTGGTATAGCGCAAGAGTTCCTCAGAGTCAGGTTAGTTTAAACCCTTATCAATATTTTGTTAAGCTGTGTTATCACACAGCTTAATAGCTTAGTCCAGCTTAGACGAGCTGGACTAAAAGCAAAGTAAATGGAGGGTTTTTCAGATCCGTCAAGCAGACGTGGTCGCCATACAGCCAATAGAGCCCGGCGGAAAAGGATCGCGGAGGCAGCGACCGCAGTTATGGGCGACCATTCTGTCAAGAGTGAAGGACTAAGAAGAAGAGATATTCGATAATAATAAAGTTTATTTTTACATTCTTTTTCAGGCGACTGGTGTGCAAAGAATACGGAATACCAATAAATGGAGCGTGGATGACTTCATACGGAACACAGAAAGCTGCTGAGCGCGATGGATGGGAGACTGTCTGCGAATTACATCGTGAGGAGTTGGGGAAAATGTTTGGACTTAAATACGAAACAGGACCTCCTTCTTCTAAGTTTATGATTGCTAGAGTTTTTATCTTCTTTTATTACCATAATCAGTTTTCGCTAAACATTGCGTTGCTTAAACACTTCCTAATTCTTACATATTTTAAGCAAATTGAAAAGTCTGCATAGTCGAAAAAAAATAAGAAATAGAAAAAAAGCTTGACTTGGTACATAATATAATGGTCGACTTGAGGGACTTGAATTTGATCGTCAGTGGCCTTTAAGGACAAACAACAAATGATCTAACCAAAGAGATTTAAAATAATTATATAGAGCGGATTTGGGCTGAGATATCGCTCGACCAGCCAGGCCCAAAGAAGTCACACGGATTGGACCCTGCATGTGCGCTTTTTTTTTTTGAGTACGTGCGGTCACCGGCCGCACTTGGTGATGAGGTCCAGGGGGAGTTGCAGGCTAATACCAGTCGGGGGTTGTATAATTAGGAACAGTGGGTTTTTAGTCGGTACCCCTGCTCGCCCCAGACGGAGGGTATTAGGTACTGAGTTTTGCCGTGAATTTTTCAGTAGCTGTCATTCTGAATTTGTGCATAGTTGATGCCAATAGGCTAGCCCTCTATTGCATGGGACCTAAACATAAGATGTAAAATGTAGGTATATCTACTATTATTAGGTGCGACTCTGTCTAACTCACTCTTCCTTACAGGCGCGATGTATTACAATAATTTCGAAAGTCAAGTGATAATAACCGTGCAAAAGAAGGGACAGTTCGATACTTATGTTTATATATAACACTATTATATACCTACCTATAATCATAGTAGATAGTTCAAACTACTTCGTCTTGCATATTTAAAGAGGATACAAGTTGTCTTTTACAGTCTACTGGTGCCCAATGAGACGTCTTTAGCGCGTCTACGTAAACAAAGACGGCAAAGCGTGTCAACGACTATTTACTTAGTATGCACATGAAAAATTTAATAGATAACAGCGTGAAGAATTGCAAATATTTTTTTATTTTTCATAAAAAAATTGTGACTTTCTTTCCTTTCTTTCTGCGCACCGGTCCTTTCTACAGAAAAGACAGTGGAGCGTAGTAGGTACTCGTAACCGGCGTGCGTGTATGAACAGATGTATGAATGTAGACGAGACAAAAGTAGGTTGGGTGCAATCAAATTATCTTGGCAGGTCCGAACTTCGTGCAGGTGATTTTGTTATAACTAATGTTTAAAAGTGTTATGATATTTATGTATTTCTCACTGTTTAAATTAGATATTTTCTGATCGTATAGGTATTGGTTTATCTGGCAATAACAATTTCCTTCACAAGTTTTACATGCGTAAAAGTTCGCAAAGCCTATGTTCAGACCTGTTAAGAAAATTTGATCGTACTGTATGTAAGGATCATAGCAAGTTGCGTTCGGTTGTTTCTACCTACCCCATGGGAAAAGGGCATGAGTTTATGTATGTATGTAAAAATGTGACTAAAAATTTATTTTAATAACGCGAGTGCAGGTTGGTCACAAAGATACCGCAGCCTCGACATAAAGGGCTAAGAAGGAACATGTGTGGTTTCTAGTCAGTAGAAGTCTGACACTCCCTTTCGCTCTGCCCAAGAGCGGGAGGGGTTATTTGATGATTTTCCACACGCCCAAAAAAAAGGCTAAAGGACTAAATAAAATGAAATACTTTATTTCAGACCTTAATCCATATGATTTTAGTAATACACACTACTTAGAAGCTATGTTAATGACAAATAGAATGAAAGATTTTAATTCATATAAATCTGGTACCTGACGCACGACGGCTAAAGGCTGATTAACCGTAAAATGTTCCGAGGCAATGACAAAAATAGTAATTTAAAATTGTTTTCTACCAATAGCTTACTATTATGTTAATTCCATGTTTGTCGGTCGGTTGTTCATGAACTTTCTCTACGTGTGAGTTACTCACGTCCTGAATTTGCGACTCTCGGGTAAACATGTTTACTTGGAGTGGAAAATTCTATTAATTCCTTTAAAATACTTTGACATCTATCTAGTTCTTCAGTATATGCCTGCGTGTTGTGTATATGTCTTTCAGCGTATCATTGCCATAAATTACGTGATTCTACGTTTTAATAGAGAAAAACCGCTTAGCTGAACTGGGCCTGGGCTGGCCATAACCACGTTGTGGATCGGTGACACAGCCAAAACGCGACGCGGTAGGCCTCACAGGAGATGGCGGTACGAGCTGGACAAAACAAAATACCAGTGGTCCACATTGGCCCAGGATCGCAAAATTTGACAGTCATGGGGGAGGCCTTTGCCCAACAGTGGGATGTCACAGGCTAACAGTAACAGTAACAGAGGTATCCTGGCTAAAAACTAACAGCCTCTCCAAACTTTACGTTAAGCCACGTTTCTCTAGGTTTGTCTGTACCTAAGTGTTGGTGTTGGCACCGAGTTTCCTCAGTGGCACGGAAAGCACGACAAACCGTTGCTTACAGTTGTTATTTGTAGATATTTGACAGACATTACAGGTAGTCAGTCTTACCAAGAGGTAGCATATGAAGGTAGGTATCATATCAGTACAAAATAGGTTGTGGAGGATTGTACATGGAGTGACTGCATATCTGACCTCCACAGTGGAGGATTCAGTTGCATCTGGTTAGACTGGAAGCCGACCCCTTAATTGGGAAAAGGTCAGGTAAATGATGATAATAGAAACGTCGAACAGATGGTCTTTAAACTTTATCCACTGGTTACATACATGAGAAGAAGGATACCTGAGTATAATAATAATATATACTAGAAAATAGCAGTAGAAAAAAAATTAGTTCTTCATTCTGTTTTACCCGAACAGCACGAAAACAGTCATTTCTTACTTTAATAACTTTATGAGATCTTTTATTTGTAATCGGAATCATAAACTCTTGCGGCCCTTGACTTTTACTACTATTCCTTGTTATTTTACGATCTCTTTTCTAGAACTCCCTCGGGATGTCGCAGTGCCAATTCTCCTGTGCAATACTCTAACTAATATTGTAAATGAGAAAATTAGTTTTTTGTTACCATTTTACGCCTAAACCACTTAGGACTGAACCTTGACCAAAATATTAGGATGGTCATCCCAAAATTTTGCATATACGTTGTCAGGTATACAGAAAGGCAGAAACCGACATAGAGTACCTTTCTTTTCAAAAAAGTACTGTTTCTGAAGAAAAACAACATTAACATTTTTGTGATAATAAATGGCGCCATGTGTCTTTTGAATCCTTATTGAATTATTAATAAAGAAGTTTTAGTTGTATTTTTATTTCTCACGGATGAAGGTCGCAGGGCTCAACTAGTAAATAGATAAATTCGAAAGAAAACATCAGAACTCGTTACGAAGTGTCGTTCATATCTTGACTGTTTTCTTGTCCGTAGTCCATGGACGGTGAAGACCTTCAAACTAAAACGGTTATAATCGTTATTTGTATTTCGTGTTTATTGTTTGGGATAACCAAACATCATTACTAATTGTCAATATCGGATAAAGTCAATCTCTACATCATTACCATTGTCAATATCGGATAAAGCCAAACCTTATAAGCGTTTCTTGCAGCGTGCAGCGTAAAAATAAATTGTGGTTTTTCCGTTTTTTCAATGTTTCTTTCGAAAGTTTCAAAAACATATCATCCGTTTCTTTCGTATTATAAACGGAAAAATACGAAAGAAACGGGAATCTTTCCGGCTTTTTTCAACGCTACGCAAAACACGCCCTTAGCACATGGAGTTACAGATACAAGTCCGATATGCAATACAGGACAATACCAGGCTTCATCTCTGTTCCATGTCTAGTCTCGTAATTGTAGGCTCTAAAACTACGGCCATTTTGCACGGCGCGTGCACTCGATGGCAGCAATTACGTCACGAGCCGAGTCTAACGACTCACTCGATGTCGCCTAGCGTGCCTAATGGAGTCGTGGAGTCGTGGACTTATTGCGTGTCTCGGGCAAGTCAGGTACAATGGTAGACAGGGATTTATGAATATGTTGCACTGAGTCTTGGTATGGTAGTTGAATATTATTGTAAGAAAATACTTATCTTTTTAAGCCTACGATTTTTTCCTACCCAATACGAATCCTTATAATACTCGTATCGTTTATGTGAAAATAATAGGTGATAAAATTATGTAAGTGCCAAATTATTCCAGAAATATTCCTGTTGGGTATAGTTGCGTTACAATCTTCATCACTCTTACTACACACATTCAACCTAATATTGACGTTGTTAAGCAAAGGTAATCAAACTTATGAAGACAAGTGTTTGTCAAAACCCTTCGGAATATGATTGAAAAGTAGCATTGATATCATCGTCTTTAATGACTAGAAAGTTTTATTCCAACAAAAACATGTAGGAAAATATAGGTACAGAGACTCCTAAGTTTAGAAATCAGCTTGATTAAAATAACTATAAAATAAGTATTGATGATCTACAAGAATAAAAAAACTGTTGGACTATTTCAAAGGTTCCCAGGTCCATAATCAACATCGTCTTTTTCCCCGGAAAAAAATGAGGTATTTTTAAGAATGCAGCTCAACATTTCTAAAAGTAACCCAGACAATGAACGATCTGATAAGATAGCCAGTTTATTGATATGAGCATATTTTGTCTCAAAATAAAAATTCGTTCATAGAAATATGACTTCTAATACCTAGGCTCTAAGCGATAAAAATAAATGTTATCTAATGAAATATTTATGTTTGATTTTTTAATACAAATAATATAACTGAGATAATGGTTTTGTTATTTCTAGTACGACATTTGAAGCTATAGCGGATACTGGTGTGATAGGAAAGTAATAAGATTGACAAAATGTCTAATTCACCCAGAGTATGGTCTAAATTCTCTGCCACAAATCGCAACAGTGGTGCTACTTTTAATTTCCGTATAGTGGATTTGCCAAAAGAACGCTATGGGGATTTCTTGGAACAGTACATGAACTGCTTTGTGAAAGAAGAGTCTACATTTAAAGCTTCAGGTAGGTCAATATTTTCTAGTTTACAATTTTAAACATAACGTAGTATTTATTAAAATATCCAGGGAGAAATGCCACTAACAACATTCAATGCAAAAACAAACATTTTTGAGGACGTCGCATTGACCAAAGAATGTAGTAGTTAACTGGGCAAACTGGTTTTAATGAAAAAATATTTAATGATTCCATAGACAGGTTTTCTTTATTTAAAGTGGATACGGATTTATCTATACTACCTCATAAAAAACTCTGTGCCATTATTTTAGGAGTATCACAAAGTCCAGAAGCTATGGAAGAAATCAGAGAAGTTATATTGAAAAGGAGAGATGATGGAGTAACACATACAGTAATTTGTTGCTTAGATAACGAAAATGATGAAATTAAAGACATCATTGGATCATCTATAATGATGTTAGGTACAGCAGAGGATGTGCTACAGCAAAAGGTAAACATTCAAGAAACCAAATTAAAATGTATTATTATGTGTCTTAATATAATATACTTAGCTAGCTTTTGCCAGCGGCTTCGCCCGCGTGAAAATGACGATTTTCCATACAATCTTTCATCCCCTATTTAACTCCCTTAGGGGTTGAATTTCGAAACATCCTTCCTTATTCCTTGTCTACAATATAAAGGGAACCTCTGTGCAAAATCTCAGCTTTCTAGGTCCAGCGTTTGGGCTGGGCGTTGATGAGTCAGTCAGTCAGTCAGGACTTCTCTTTTTATTTATATAGATTATTTTTTACCCTATATTGTCCCACTGCTGGGTAAAAGTCTCCCACATTAATATTCCACTCTTCTCTCCGTGTTGATTTCTCTGGTCAATCTCTCACAAACGCCTCTAAGTCATGACGAGTTCACAGCACGTTCGTGTTCCACGCGCGCCTTAAAGAGATGTCAGCACCACTGAAGGCCCGCAAGGGCTAACGCCTGCCGGGCCTGCAGGTTGTTCGAAAGCGATACCACGGCCCCGGAAGACAGAGGGCTAAGTAGGAACATGGGTGGTTTTTAGTCAGTAAAAAACTGACACTCTTTTCCGCTACGCCCTGGGCAGGAGGAGCCATTTGATTATTTTCCACCCACCAAAAAAATGGCATCTGAGTGATTACGTCAGCATTTTGAAGACCTCCCTCGGCGACGCATGTCTTCTCGCACTTACTGCGTGATGTCTACCGTTACGGTTCATCGGTTCTGATGCATTCTACAGACATGGCCCACTCAATCCCACTTCAACCTTGGAGTATTATTGCTCACATCAGTGATCCTAATTTTGCAGCGTTCTTTGGTATTGCGAATTCTGACGCTGACCTTAATCTATTTTAAATAGCAGCCACTCGTTAAACCTGCATTTATCGATAGCTGGCATCAATACAAACATGTTTTGTACGAGATAAAATATTGTAAAGTGTCACGTATCCGAAAATAAATATGAGCTATCATAATTAAAGTCCATTTACTGATGGCATCTTCAAAACAAATTTTTGTTTGATAAGCCACACACTAAACCTGTATCAATGGATAGGCCTACATGGGTACCTAAAAAACGTCGATTGTTTCACCGAACACTATTCACCTAAGCCTTCATACTGCGACGTTTTGTTTGGCCTACGCCTTTTTTGTTCGATGTTACTTTACACCGACCACCTTACATCAACTTTTGTTTCACCAACGTTTGTTTGTTCTATGTAACGTTACTTCGAAAATATTTAGCCAACACAATAATACCTTCCTTAAGAGACTTCTGGGGAGGAATTGGGGCATAAGCCCCAATCACCTACTGGCTATACACCACAGTTATCCGACCAATCATCACACACGGCTCTTTAGTTTGGTGGCCTAGGACCAACCAAAGTACAACCCAAAAGGATCTCGAGAAACTACAAAGATTGGCCTGCGTAGCAATCACCGGCAGCATGAGAACTTCCCCCACTGCTGCCTTACAGGTGATGCTGGGGCTACCTCCACTGCACCTCGTCATAAGAGAGGAGGCGGCCTTAGCGACTTTCAGACTCGAAGTATCCGGTACCCTAAGAAACGATTCGAGAATCAAACACGCATTAGAGAAGATGCAATCAAAGAACAGCCAATGATGACATCACCCATCGACAGAACCCTGAAGGCCCATTGCTTCCAAAAACATTACAACATAGAGCTCACAGAGGAGTGGTGTGACTACTCAGGTACAAGAGAGCTAAGGATCTACACCGATGGATCAAAAACCGACTATGGGACAGGCGTCGGGGTGTTCTCCGACGACCTAAACATTAAGATATCCAAACCACTTGAAAAGCTTAACTCTGTTTACCAAGCAGAGTGTGTAGGTATCATCCAAGCGGCACACGCTATAGAGGCCAGGGGGGTTACGGATACCAATATTCGAATACTCTCCGACAGTGCCTCAGTTCTTCAATCCCTGAAGAGTAACCAGATCACGTCGAGACTGATACTAGAATGCCACAAAGCCTTGGAACGAATCACGGTAATAAATCACAACACGGTAACGCTACAATGGATTAGAGGTCACAGCGGATCACTTAGAAACGATGCGGCCGACGAACTTGCCTGAAGAGTATCCAGCACAAAACCTTACGGACCCGAACCCATTGTGCCCATCCCTTTCAAGCAGCTAAGAAGCTGGCTAAAAGATCATACTCGAATACAAGCGGAGAAATGGTGGAGCTCGACACCAGGATGTAGGCAACCCAAGGAAGCTATGCCATCCCTGGATATAAAGCTGGCGCCTTCTGCGCCTGGACAGAGATAGCCTGCGCCTGGTGGCGGGGCCATCACCGGACATTGTTCACTGAATAAACACTTCCACACCCTAGGGATCACTGACAGCCCCCTGTGCAGGGCATGCATGGAGGCGGAGGAAACTGTGGCGCATGTGCTCCTTGAGTGCACAGGCGTTACCAAGATTCGTGAGGAGACCCTGGGAACACCACGATCTCTTGCGGATGCCCTGAGGAGACCGGGAAGTCTGATCTGCTTCTGGAGGGAGGTGGGCTGGCTGGAGTAAGCGGCCACCACGGCTCACGCACAATGGTCCACCTTAAGGACTAAGTGAGGAAACCTGAAACCCCATAAAGAAGAAGAAAGAATACCTTCCTTTCGGCTCAGCGTTTTTGTTTTGAAGCATTGGTAATAATAACTGCCACTCGGGTCGATCTTTAGGTTAAGCCGCGCTTGCCTAGGTTGGTCTGTGAATGGGTGAACACCACATACCGAGTTTCCTCCGTGCCTCGGAAAGCACGCTAAGCTGCTGGTCCCGGCTGTCATAGATCGATAGATAACGATAACGATCGATAATAACCAAAAATAAGGTATTATTGTGTTGGTTAAATATTTTCGAAGTAACGTTACATAGAACAAACAAACTTTGGTGAAACAAAAGTTGATGTAAGGTGGTCGGTGTAAAGTAACATCGAACAAAAAAGGCGTAGACCAAACAAAACGTCGCAGTATGAAGGCTTAGGTGAATAGTGTTTGGTGAAACAATTTTCGAAGAATAGTGTTTCGAAGAAACGTAGGGGACCCGCACGGTTCAGGTTTGTCGTTTCCTGATACAAGCTAAGACAAAACCAGAATAGAATAATGGTTTTATTCAACAATAGAGTAGCAACAATGACAAACAGAAAACATAGAGTATGACAATCTATTAAGCCAGGAGTTCATGTCATTCACCCCCCCTAAGAAGAAACGTAATCCTGGAGATAGCCTGGAGGTCTACGTTCGCGTGTAGAGTGGCGCACTTGAGAGCCACTCGCTTCTAGGTTATCAGGCGGGTCTGTACCCGTAATAGGCTGCTCAGGCTCCTCTTCATCCGACAAATAAATTGATACAAGCTAAGACAAAACCAGAATAGAATAATGGTTTTAATCAACATTAAAATAGTAGCAACAATGACAAACAGAAAACATAGAGTATGACAATCTATTATGCAAAGAGTTCATGTCATTTCCTAAGGAGAAGAACCGGCAAGAAACTCCATGGTTACTCCTTTAAAATGGTTTGGTTTTAATATATTGCAATGTTACAGCACTTGTAGTTAGATAAAGGGGGACAACGTAGGCCTGACAATAAGTCGTAGGATACTACACGAAAAAAATATACAAAAGATAAACTGTGTGGAAATTGGTTGTCGCTGAATGTGCATGTGATGGATGCGGAGGAACGAGGAAAATGTCGTGAGGAAGGTTTTGAGTATGAATGATGGGTGGGTATAAGAGTTGAGGAAGGCCAAAGAAACGATGGATGGACTATGTTATCTTATATATTTAAATAAAAAGAGAAGTCCTGACTGACTGACTGACTGACTCATCAACGCCCAGCCCAAACCATTGGACCTAGAAAGCTGAAATTTTGCACAGAGGTTCCCTTTATAATGTAGACAAGGAATAGGGAAGGATTTGTCGAAATTCAACCCCTAAGAGAGTTAAATAAGGGATGAAAGTTTGTATGGAAAATCGTCATTTTCACGCGGGCGAAGCATCATATAGCAAGAAAGGGTGGGAGTTATCCCATGACATGACGAGAAACAGAGAAATACGGAAAAATAAGACATCCTGCGCCGACCCCAATAGAGTCAGTGAGGGAAGAGAATGATGAAAACAAAAGATAAAAAAAGTTAACAAAATAATGTCTGTCTAACAAGCATCTAGAAATCTACAAGACCTAGCTATGATAGCTCATAATTATATCTCGGAAATGTGACATTTTTGAACATTACATTTCATATAAAACTTGTCTGTTATTATAAAAATATTTAATATGAATTTTCAACCATTTCTATTCGATGTTTTGCAGTTACATCCGAAAACAGATGCACTAAAAAAGCGATACGTACTACTTGATGCTTTGGAGGCTGCGTACGTCGACGTGAAGGAACTCAATCTGGAGACCTACTTCACTGACCGCGGCGTCTTTGTACATCCTGACTACAGAGGATTTGGTATTGCGCAGGAGTTGCTTCGAGTCAGGTCAGTAAATACATCAATATTTCAATGATAAGTCTGACATGACCTCGTGACCCGGAGATCGTGGGTTCGATTCCTACGGGAAGCATACTTTCTAAAGTTGTTTCCAGTTTGGTTAGGAAATTGCAGGCTTGAAACACCTGATTGTCTGATAAAAAGATGGTTCCGTGCTTCGGAAGGCACTTATAAGCCGGCGGTCCCGGCCGCTAAAATGGCGGTCGTCAAACCATGTCAGAGACCCTTGCGGCGGTTTAAAAAATCTAGACACCAGGGTGTGTAGGGTCGTTAGACCTTACTGCCCACATGATAAGAAAAAGAAGAAGAAGGTCTGTCATAGTGCTGTGCAAAAATAATAGGATTGGTATGTACGTGTATACATACGCCAGTAAATCAAGTTTCCAGAAACTGTAAAATGTTCTCAATCAACGTAACGTAATCCTGCTCTAGCGATAAATTTAAAAATCCCAGTACCAAATGGCTTAACGTTCTGTTCAAGGCACGCCACGGGGGTATCATACCGCCAACTTCCAAACACCGTGTTACAATTGAGTTTTTTAATGTACCTAAATGCCCATTAATGCTTTTTGCCCGACCCGGGTATCAAATCCAGCACCCCACGAGCTTCAGGGGGGCACTTACATAAAGCCGCTATAAAGTACACCGCTGCCTCACCGTTCGGCAACTACAGGCGTGCTGTAATCGTTTTAATGAAGTTTATAAACAAATATTCTTTTCAGACGTTTGATTTGTAAAGAAAACGGAGTTCCAATACACGGATCGTGGATGACTTCATATGGAACACAGATTGCTGCTGAGCGCGATGGATGGGAGACTGTTTTCGAGCAAAAGATGGAAGATTTAGAAAAAAAATATGACGTGTCTTTCGGAAACGGTCCTCCTACTAGTAAATATATGGTGGCCAGGATACCTTTATCTTAATTTGATTTAATCGGCTGTTGTATGCACCGTGCCACCATTATTTTGTATTAAAAACGAAGTTTAGACATAATATATAGTGATTTTATTTTATTTTATATCGTGTTCCCGATACCGGTAGGCTACAACTTTTTATATTTAAAATTATTTTTTAAGAAATCTTTAAATAAAGGATAAACAAAATCTTAATAAAGGATAAAAATAGGTACATATATTTACAGTGTTGACGACATATACGTTATAATTATGTCATCAACAAGTTAATAAAAGTAAAAGTTTACGGTTAACTTATTGAGTTATTGTGGTTTTGTGCTTTTTATTGATTAACTGAAGGTGCTTTAACTTTTTTAATAAAAATGCCACTAACACCAGCACAGGTTGCACAGGCTGTAGCATTATTCGACCAAGGGTTGACACAGCGTGAAGTTGCCGTGGTGCTTAATGTACCACGTTCATCGATGCAGTATGCTCTAAAACGATACCAGGATGCCTCCTGGTATCGTTTTACCACTATTCCGTAGACCAGGCAGTGGAGGTGTCAGATGCACATCGGCCCGGGACAACTGTTTTATTTTACTGGAAGTTTTAAGAAACCGCTACCTTTATTTATTTATTTTTGGTGGGTGGAAAATCATCGAATGACCCCCCCCGCTCTTGGGCAGAGCGAAGGGGAGTGTCAGACTTCTACTGACTAAAAACCGAACCCATGTTCCTTCTTTGCCCTTGCGCCGAGGCCACGTCATCTAGTACAAAAGTCCGCGGCCCAGACGGGTGTCAGCCCTTGCGGGCCCCTCCTTGCTGACATCTCTTTGAGGCGCGCGTGGAACACGAACGGCGCCGCCGACACGGTCTGTTGCCGTCATGACGACGGCCGGACGGCGAGCTAGCCCATTACTCACCGTCCAAGCTAAATAGGTATGTCAGGTAGAAACCGCTACCTGACCGCTATATGCGGCGGATATGGAAAGACCGCAATATATCCCGCAAAACCAAAGTGAGGCTGGTGCGCACGTTGGTCTTCTCGATTTTCTTTTCGATTATGGCGCTGAATCCTGGACAATAAGACAGAGTGAAAGGGCAAGGATCGACGCTATTGATATGTGGTGTTGACTGCACGCCGGACCAACGTGTCCATACTTAAGGAACTATAGGTATCACCAGAAGGCTGTCCACTATCTGTTACCAACACATACTAAAGTATTTCGGACACATCGCCCGCAGGAACCCTAACAGCCTAGAGAAGCTGATGGTAGTTGGCCAGGTCGACGGAAGAAGATCACGCGGTCGCTCACCTACCCGCTGGTCAGACCTAGTAAAGTCGCTCACTGGCCTATCAATAACCAAGACTATAAAGACTGCCGAGGACAGAAATACGTGGAGAGGCATAGTGCATCGGGTGATTAACACTTCAAGCTAGACACGACCTTCAGCAATGAAGATAACGACTAAGAAGATGAAGACCTGACCGCTGTTGAGATACGGCAGCGGTTCCAAATTGCAAGAGGCGCGAATGTTAGTGAGCGTACGGTGAGAAGACGAATGGATGAAGTGAATTTAAACGCCTGTAGACCAGCACGCGGTCCAGAACTCCTCAGACATCACCGAGTAGCTCGACTTCAATTCGCACGTGAACACACCAGCTGGACCCACGAGCAATGGGCTCGAGTGCTGTTCACAGATGAGTGTCGAATAGCTTTGCGCACCCCAGACGGTCGGGAGCGAGTGTGGAGAAGAAGAGGAGAGAGATTTCTAACCATTACCACCACACAAACTGTGAGATCCCATGGAGGCTCTGTAATGGTTTGGGGAGGAATAAGTTTCGATGGTCTTACGGAGTTGGTTATCGTTGATAACCGGCTAACTGCGGCCCGATACATCAAGGAGGTCTTCCAGGAACATGTTTTGGTGTATTCGGGATACATTGGGCACGACCAATTCCTCCTAATGCACGATAATGCACGCCCACACGTTGCACACTGGATTGAAGAATACCTTCAGGAAGTTGGTATCCAAAAATTGCAGTGGCCAGCTCGTAGTCTGGACTTAAACCCGATTGAGCACATCTGGGACATGCTCAAAAGAAAGATAAAGTCCACTTCCGACCCGCCTGAAACTCTTAACCAACTTCGAAATGCAGCACTGACTGCTTGGGAAAGCATACCGCAAGTTGATGTCAGAAACATCATTCAAACCATGCCAGATCGAATGCAGGGTTAGAGGGGGAAATACCCGATACTAAAACGTAGAGACAATGAACCAAAATAAGGTTTTTTTTAAGCTATTGCATAGCTTCTATCGCGGGCCTTGAGCGTGGAGACCGAATCCAGAAATTCCGTAACGAAAATAACCTAAGCCTAGGTTGCTAGGTTACGGAAAATAACAAGGTTGTCAAATTAAATAATTTATAACGTGTAAAGGTGTAAAGTTTTCTGTTTTGTCTCTCTGCTTTCTCCTTCTAAAATATTCTTACACAATAAGCAGTCTGATATAAAGATAGTCATGGTCAATATAATTGATAACTATTAATCTGCAAATAAAAGTTTATCAGGAAAATAGCTCCAACTACTTAGGTTATAACGCTTAATGTTATCTACCAACAATGATAATAATAGAATAAAAATATTTACCAACAATGATAACGATTTTGTAATAACTAGTATGATAAATGAAACTAAAGGGGATAGTAGTGTGTCAAACTTATAAAAATGTCTAATTCACCCAGAGCTTGGTCTAAATTCGCGTCGAGAGATAGTAGTTTACTTTCCGTATAGTAGATTTGCCAAAAGATCGCTTTGAAGATTTCTTGGAACAGTATATGAATTGCTTTGCGAAAGAAGAGTCTACATTTATAGCCGCAGGTGGGTTCCCTTTTTTTTAAGTTGCCCCACACATGCAATTTCACCTGTACCGTGCGTGTATTTGCAAACACTTAAACTCACATACACAAGCAGTCAGACCTGGAACAACTACCTGTATGTCATATAAAATATTTGTGTCGTACGGGAATCGAGCCCGGGACACGCAGCACAGCAGTTACTGTGCCAAACGTGGCTTCAAAACATAACTAAGGCCCGGTATCCACCAAAGCGGAGAGAATAGGAGACGAAAGAAGATGTGCGGAAATCGGGCAATCACATAAGTTAAAAACACCTGGTCTTTTGCCATTCCTGTGATTGTTCGAATTTGGCACATATCCTCTCCGCTCTGCTCGTCTCCGCTTTAATGGATATCGGGCCTTAAACGTACATGGTGTTAGTAGAACTTAGACATTATGTAAGTATCTACCAATGGGGAAGAAAACTGTCAAATAGTTCCACGTAGAGGGCGCTGTGCGTTGGCTACAAACAAACTGTCTAACTCCATAGAAATTGAACAATATCTTAATATTTTGTGACTTTTTTCAATATTATGGGTCGTTGTGTAGCCTTTGTATGCAAAGAAATAGGCGTTGTCAGATTTCCAAGAAATTTGCGCATGAAGAGAAAGTGGGAAAAGGCACTGAAACTAAAAAAATTCAAAACAAGTAATTTTTCGAGGTTAGGTATGTGGGAAACATTTCAACGAAACAGACTACGAGACCACTTCTAAGGCGACAGGTTAGTACGATACCTATTATTAATTCGAACTTTTATTAATAATTTGAATGTGTGGGAGAAACAAGGGTCGAACGTTGACTCGGTTTCTCCCACTTCAAGTCAACGTTCGCTCATGGGGGATTTAAGCCGCACTGATATATGCCAAGTATTAACATCACCCAATATTGTTTCAGGCTTTCCACTCCAACGCAACATTTTGAAGAAATCTGCTGTGCCCTCTATATTTTGTTGGAATGAATCACAGAGTGTCACCTCAGCTCGAACTGAGCGATTGCAACAGAAAAATGCAAGGCGTTGCTTATTATCAAGCCCTCTATTATCAAACGAACCACTGCCATCTACCAGCTTTGATCTTATTCCAGACATGAACATAGAAGAATTGGTACTTTTCAAATAACTATACATTTTGTAACATTTTAACAAATGATGTATTACCTTAGCTTGTTTAGTATTAGATCATTAAAAAGCAAAAAGTTAGTGAGTGAAGTTTATTTTACAACTTGTAGAACCATAATATTGCCCAGAAAACAGCTAAAAGTCAATAAAATGTTAAATCTATTGTAGCTTTCGACAAGCTCCGCTTTCTTTACTTGTTGCGTTGCTCCTCGTTTTTTCAATTCCTCCTTCAACTGGGCGATACGCCAGGTAGCATACATTGTGCAGCGACAAATTGAGTTAAAAAACCCGCGCAAATACTTAAAAAATCGTCCACACAATGCAAACGTTTATTTCAAAAAATTTGACATGTGTAGCCAAACACCAGCGCCATCTTGCGGCGAAGTTTCCAGGAAACAACCCCATAGCTGAAAACCAAAATCCAAAGTTATTTGACATGGTTTAATAATTTTATGGCAACCTGTGATGGCAACATAATAATATAAATAGTTCAAAACTGTAAAAAGATGGGTTTGTTTAAGGATTACCAAAAAGTCCAGAAGCAATGGAAGAACTGAGACAAGCTATATTGAAAAGTAAAGATTATGAAACAACACATATTGTAATTTGTTGTTTAGACAACGAAAATGACGAAATTCAAGATATCATTGGAGCATCTTTAATGGTGTTAACTACATCAGAGGAGATTAAGCAGAAAAAGGTAAACATAATTATATGAAACGAAAGTAAAAGTGATGTGATGGGACTGACAGACGTTATCAATCTACACAATAAACCATTTCATACAGGGTTTATGAAGAGGGCTGTTATCAGCTGTGCTAAAGATACCAAACGTCGTAACACAAAGGCAAATAATCGCATCTCGTTCACAGCCGTGATGAGTATCGTTATCTTTGTAGCCATCAGGTTTTTTTATTATTATTATAAATGGGCTTGCTCTTGACTTCAATCTTGCCCTAATCAATTTATTAATTTTATTTTTTTATTTATTATAGGTATCAATTTTGTAATGAGTATCGATATCTATGTAGTCGCCAGCGCATCAAGTTACCACAAGTTTCGATTTTAAACTTACACAACAACGTTTTATGATTTAAAATCATTTGAACCAACGTTTAGTAACTTTATGCGCTGGCGACTAGACCCATGAGGTATCAATATCGTGATGAGAATCGATAATCGTCAATTTATCTTCTTTAATTGATTTGCAACTTTATCACTAAAGCTTCGTGTATATTGATATGCTGGCGTGTCTCCAGGTACCAGGTTTCGATATCTAAGCACTTATCACGACCACAAAGTTTCTCTAGCTAATTAAATTTAAACTTGTACGATAAACATTTACTTTTTTCTCAGCGTTTTGAAGTGATCCTTTACCATGTGCTTATTTCAGCATAATTTAACGTTGATAGATGGAGACGGAGAGAAAGGCCATAGAAGACGGAATGATTGTGTGGAATGTGGAACAGAAAGAATTAAATAATGCCGTGATGTCTGCCTTGGAAGAATGGAACAAGAAAACTTGCTGCGCCAAACCCAAACAGAATGGGCCAAGGTCACGTGATCTCAGCCTATTAAATGTGTTTTTTTAATTTCTATTCTTCTACAGTCGCAGCCAAAACCTAAAACAGAAGCACTAAAAAAAATGTTCGAAGTTTATGGTGGTATGCTGTCTGCATACGACGACAGCTTTAAGGAGTTCAATGTGGAGCGACTCTTCATTGACCGAGGCGTGTTTGTGCACCCCGATTATAGGGGACTCGGTATTGCGCAGGAGTTGTTTAGAGTCAGGTCAGTAGCAGAAACCAACCAACTCTTCCACGAGTCATTAATCATAATAGGGTAGTAATATGAATCAGGATACGTTATAAATGGCCGCAGACGAAGTTAACATTACGAATTTAATTTTTTACCAATTTTAAGAATTTTATTGTAACGTCATCATCATCATCAGTTTATAGCAATCCACTTCTTCTTTTCGATTCGACAACTCAAATTTTGTCCGCCCAGTAAGTAGCAACCTGGACAGCTTTTTCGTTTGCCTCGTTTAGGTCTTTGAACGTGCAATAAGTTGGGCACGACAGGCAGGAGAGAAGGTGTGACATGTCCTGTGTTGGGGCTCCACACTCACATTCAGTCAGAGATGGGTCGATTATACACCCCATCTAGCCAGATTGGATCGGCAGCGGCCAACTTGGGCGCGTAGTCTTTTTAAAATTTCCATAATGGTCACTGCAGTTCGTGGCCAGGGGGTAGTTTTTCTGCCGGTGTGATGTAGTGTGGAGGAGGGGGTAGTTTATTCCGCCACAGTGTGCTTCGTTCATCTGCTGCACTGTGCTCTGAAGAGATGGTGTGCCTGAGGAAGCTTTTTCGGCTCTTCAAACGGGTTTGTTGTAATTCGTGTTCGTACAAAGGGTGTCGGTTGTCTGTTTCTTGTTTACCCTTTTCAATACGAGTACGAGACGCTATTTCCCGGCGCACTACTAGAGGAGCTATTCCCGCCAATGGGTATAGTAATCCACTGCTGGATATAGGCCTTTTTTGATCTTACGCCACTCAGTTCGATTTTCGGCAACTCTCATCCAGTTGCTTCCAGCCACTCTGCGAAGATCATCGCTCCACCGAGCCTGAGGGCGTCCCACCTTACGCTTGGCGATTGGCGGTCGCCACTCAAGAACACGTCTACTCCAACGAACGGTAATAGATTCTGTGGCTAATATGGCCGGCCCACTGCCACTTCAGCTTACTTATTCTGTGAGCTATGTCGACAACTCTAGTCCTCTCTCGGATCACCTCATTTTGGACACGATCCCTCCCTGAGAGAGACTGCTAGCATAGCTCGCTGCGCTGAGCGAGCTTGAATTTATGGACCAACCACACCGCGAGTGTCCACGTTTCGGCCCTGTATGTCATAACAGGTAGGACGCATTGGTTGAAGACCTTATCTTTAGGCTCTGCGGTGCTTTCTGGTTTTGATTGTAACGGTATCCACATTATTATCCTATTATGATTTACTCAACAAAATCTTATTTTTTCAGGAGAATTATTTGTAAAGAATATGGAGTAGCAATTCATGGGGCGTGGATGACGTCATATGGAACACAGAAGGCTGCTGCGCGCGATGGATGGGAAACTATCTGCGAGATCCAGTATGATGAGTTGGGAAAAAAATATGGCGTGACCTTCGAAAATGCGCCCCCTACTTGCAAATTTATGATAGCCAAGATTATACCATTATCACAATGTTGAATTTGTACATTAAAACGACATGTATAAGTGAGAGTTTTTTAATTAAATATTTTTTAGACAAAAAAGGTTTTATTTTGAAACAATTAGTCCGGTCAAAATAGATATTTCAAACTTTTTAGCACTCATGAAATCAATAGGGACTTTTGGCACTTTATTTCTACTTGTGTAGACTTGTGTACCCAAAATCTCTATCAAAATTCTGTCTGAATTTTTGTTATTTGATCACTATTTTTTTATGTCTAATTTGATCGGACAATTATTCGGAACTAATTCCCACAATAATTATAAGTACCTATATCAAAGAAGCAACCTGTATTAAATACTTTGACAAAAACCGGCTTTCTAATGAGCGGCCCAACCGCCCAATAGCAAGCACTCACTAACTTACGGATAGATGTTTGCGTGCAAAATATTTTTCATGTACCTACTACGTAAAAAACAAAAAAAAAATTACTAAGTAAAAATTTTTTTACTTATATTTCTTTTAGTCATTAAGTAGTGCTGTTAAGTAGTTGTTAAAGCGAATTTGAGTACCTACCAATACAAACCATCTATGGTTTAATGGTACGAAATTAATATGAAACTGTGTTAAGACTGTAAATGTGTAAATAAATAAATCATCATCATCATTTCAGCCAAAAGACGTCCACTGCTGGACATAGGCCTCCCCCAGGTGTCGCCACATTGACCAGTCCCGTGCGTCTCTCATCCAGCGGGTTCCCGCAACCTTGACCAGGTCATCGGTCCACCTAGTGGGAGGCCTTTCAACGCAACGTCTTCCGGTTCGCGGTCGCCATTCCAGAACTTTTCGGCCCCATCGGCCATCCGTTCTGCGAGCAATGTGCCCTGCCCATTGCCACTTAAGTCTGGCGATTCTTCGGGCTACGTCGGTAACCTTGGTTCTCATGCGGATGTCCTCATTTCTGATTCGATCACGCAAGAAAACTCCGAGCATAGCCCTCTCCATTGCCCTTTGGGTGACTTTGAGCTTTCTAATAAGGCCCATTGTGAGCGACCACGTTTCGGTCCCGTATGTAATCACTGGCAACACACACTGGACAAATAAATAATTATAACTTTTGATGGTAATAAAATCCTCTTAATTTTAACTATGATAACCACTAATTAGAAATGTCCTCTCAATTTTCGCAGGTATGTAACAGGTCGTACGGCCAGTAGGTTCCTTTTGTGTGTTAGTTACGGATTTGTTTCGAGAAAAGCTTGATGTTTGACCTTAGTTCATTGGGTCATGCGACAGACGTAGCCAGCAAGATCATATTGTTAAAAAATTAAAATAAATTACTTTGACTTGGTTTTAAAGAGCAGTTTAGCGGCAGATATCCTATTTTGAAAAAAATATTCAGTCGTTTCAAATCATGAAATGGAGACCATATTTTATTTCTTGTTTTATAATAATTACGATCAAAATAATAATATAATATTTATTCAGAAAATCACTTAAATTAGATTCTATACCACATCCCAATACATTCTTGGAATGAAAAAGTGGCTTTGTTATTTAATTCTAGCAATCATAAACTTTAAAGTGGGAGGATCATCAACAAAGGTCACTCCATGTTTTCTTCCAAACTCTTCGGTCTGGACCTCGCAGACAGTCTCCCATCCATCACGGTCAGCAGCCTTCTGTGAACCGTATGACGTCATCCACGTTCCGATTATAGGTATCCCTTGCTCTTTGCACATCATTCGCCTAGAAAAAACATAAGTATTATATTAGGGTAAGACCAGTACCCACAATTCACCAGTTATGTTTAAGTCCCATGTTATAGAAGGCGACCCTATTGCCATCAACCGGGCTCAGATCCAGACTCCTCCGCTGCCGCTTATAAATTCCTGATGGAAGAAAACTCAATAATACTTAACTCGACCTAGGAATCGAACCCAGAACCATATAATATGCTCCGCAGGCGAGGTTGTGGCCACGAAATCAAAAAGATTCTTTACTAAAACTCTTTTGATTAGCTAACAAATAAATTAATTGTTCATGTATTTGTTTACAAGAAAGTCTTTCCTGCTCCAGCGCCCCACGCTTTTACAATCAAATATTATAATTAAAAGCACATTTTATTTTTGACTTTTTTTTGCACGTAAAAGCGTGTTTTTTAGTGTTTTTTAAACTATTAATTTATTTTATACTTTTTAGTCATTTTTTCTTTCATATCCATCATGAAGTTCCAGTTCAAATCTTCCGGCTCCATCATCACTACAAAACCTTTCTAACAAGTCCAAACACGGCTATGATACGATATTTCATCATGGAATGCTAGTGCCTATCTTCCGGCTTCATCATCAGACATTGAAACCTAATCGTGGTCAAAGTTCATTACAAGACCTTTCTAACAAGTTCAAACACGGCTATGATACGATATTTCATCATGGAATACTAGTGCCTATCTTCCGGCTTCATCATAATTACAAAATATATTTTTTAGGGTAATTTGTTATAACTTGGAACAGCTTAAATGTCAACACACGGAAAGCGCGCAACTAGATGTGGTATGTGATGTACTAAGGTACGCTCGATTTAATTATATGTTTATGTAATTTTAATTGTTTCATAAATATTGTAAAGGACTTTACGTTTTTGATGACATTTAGAACTCCACTAACCTGACTCTGAGGAGCTCCTGCGCAATGCCAAGCCCCCTATATTCAGGAATGGCAAAACCCCCTCTATCATTGTAGTAGCGGTCCAGATTAAATGCCTTCTTTTCATCAAAATACGCTGTCAGATCATTGGAAATGTCAAGCAGCTTCTTGACTTCTTTCGTTTTCTTCTTATACTGGAATGTAATGATGTGCATAATGTTAATATTTAACACCGCAAATAAATCCAGGTTTTTTTTTTTATAAAACGTTGCCCCACACTAGGAATTTCTCCTGTATCGTGGGTGCGTTCACAAACATATAAACTCACATACACAAATACCCAGACCCGAAACAACTGTCTGCAGGTCATACAAATACTTGTTCCGTGCGGGGATCGAACCCGCGACACGTAGCGCAGCAGTCCAATCGCTTAGCCACTGCGCCAACCGTGCCGTCAACGGTTTGAAGCAAGCAGGGGCACAACAGTCTGACAACCAGTCTTACAAAAGGGTATCGTATTACCCAGTATTAACTGGATTGTGGAGGTCAGATAGGCAGTCACTCCTTGTAAAATACTGGTACTCAGCTGCATCCGGTTAGACTGGAAGCCGACCCCAACATAGGAGAAAGTTAGGCAGATGATGATGCAATTAGGGTTCCAGTACCTAATAGTATACCCACGTTATGTTTGAGTCCCATGTTACAGAAAGCCAGCCTATTGCCATAAATTGGGCACAAATCTGGCCTGCGTGGCTGCTACTGAGAAATGCTCAGTGGTCGCGACCACTAAACCAAATCTCAGGAGTTAAAATTTACCTCTGGTTCAATATTTGCTCCTTTTGTTAATATCATCGAGGATACTCCTAAGATTTCCTTAACTTGGTCGTGTCCATTGTCTGGGCAACAAATCACAGTGTGTAATGCTTGTTCCTTTATGGCTTCTAACATGACCTCACGTACATCATTCAATGCTTCTGCGCTTTTTGAGACTCCTGTAAACAATTAGTTTTATGGTCGACCGACACGCTTAGAAGAATCTAAGCGTGTCGGTCGGAAAAATGATTCAATATGTTTGGCCCAAATCGCAGCTATACGAATTCCACTCGCTGATGCTTTTATTCTTTTATAAGCATCATCAAGCATATAGGACAAAATGGTTTTAATGGTTTAAATTATCAGAAAAAATAAAGCATTTATTTTTCTTATTTTAAGTTAAATTATTCGATTCATGTAGGTATTGAAAGTTAAAAATCTTCTATGGATTTTGATTTGAGTTTCACGTACAGCCACTCACGCGGTTTTGAAGGCTTCTATTCGGAACCAGGCTAAGAGACACAAAAAAGGAAGATTAATGTACTCACGGGATACTGGGAGCCAGGAGATCACCACACTGTTCACGATCAGTCGTATTTTCACGGTATTTTTGTGTTATAGTCTTCACGGAGAAGATGGGCTGGCCGGCCGCTCGTTTATTGAGTTCGAACTGACCTTTTTGTTTTCTTCCGTCAGAGGGCGCGAGCGATCCGACGATAATTATGATGTTTGGATACGCCACGTTTGAATGTCGCGTGTGGCGGCAGATTTAAATTAGGAATACAAGGAAGGAATGAGGATTAACTGGGAAAGCATCCCAAAGCCTGTTCATATCCCCCCATTTGAAATCAACCGGTGATTTCATAAGATAAGATAGATGAAGTTCGAGACTTACGGCCTATGCAGATTCATTTGTCATCATGCTGATAAGATTCTAAGATTAAAGCTAAGCTGATAAGAACAAAATAAGTTTAAATGTAATAAGTTTGATATACATATACTAGATACTTGAAAATGGTTAAGTGTTTTATGTGCGTTAAATAAAATTATAAGTATGAAAATATATGCAGATAAGTTAATTATTTTGCTCAATTGGAAGAGGACAAATTTTGACAGCAGGTCTTACTAGTAAGCCTTTAGATGTTTTGACTGTCACAACACGAGTAATGTCATCTTTACCCGGATGGAGCTGTACAACGCGGCCCAACCTCCATTCGTTGGCAGGTAAGTTGGGTTCATAAATGGTAACAAGATCGTTCAGTCTTGGCTGATGGTTGCCGTGTTTGAACCATTTCATTCGCTGTTGTAAGGTATGCAAATAATCCCTTTGCCAAGTGCGCCAAAAGCTTTGTGAGAGGCGCTGTAATAGCTGCCAACGAGTACGTAAGGTCTCGTTTTCCGCGTACCTTGGTTCAGGAAGAGATACTAAAGGTCGACCGATGAGGAAGTGACCAGCTGTAAGAGCGTCAACCTCGCCGGGATCGGAAGATAGTTCCACTAAGGGTCTAGAAGGTGGAAGATCACCTTGTAAAGGTTGAAGTGGAATAGGTTTGACTTTAAAACAGGTCACGCATTTAGATAACCGTGATCTGATAAGATTTCTAACGCCGAGTATCCAAAATCGACGCATAATTAAAGATTGGAGTAGGCGAGGCCCACAGTGAAGATAAGTTTTATGATAGCGGTCAATAAGAAGAGTACTCAATCGTGAAATCTTAGGTAAGAGGTATGGATGTTTGACTTGACTTGGTAAGGACGCGTGTTTAAGGCGTCCCCCCACTCGCAAGATTCCGCGAGTGTCAAGAAAAGGAGAGAGTTTAGATAAGTGTTTGGGTAAAGGTTTATTGGATGATAGTAAAGATATGACATCATTAAAACTTTGATGTTGAACATATTTTGTTAAATGATCTAAAGATTGGTTTAATTCAGTGGCTGTCAGATAAGGTAATAAGTTACGCTGAGAACGTTTAGCTTTTGCGTTGTTGATGAAACGGTAGATCCATGCAACCACTCTTTCCACTTGAGAAAGAGAGGAGTGGCGTTCCATGATGGAAGTAAGCAATTCAGCTTCACGTGTCACACCAGTATGACACGCGCGTGATGGGGGCTTAAGTTCTGGTAAGCTATCGGACATTGCAACTGCTGAAACAGGCCAGTTGCAGAGTTCGTTGGACAGCCACTGAGGACCAGACCACCAGAATTGAGATGAAGATAAAGATAGGCATGATAAGCCACGACTACAGATGTCGGCTGGGTTGTCATGAGTGGACACATGTCGCCACTCAGCTGGCACAGGACTGTCATTAATTAGGACTACTCTGTGGGCAACGAACGTTTTAAGCTTGTGTGGCTCAGTGTTCAACCACGACAACACAGTCGAGCTGTCTGTGAACAAGATAGATTTATTTAAGATGATCTTTGAACTAAGCAAAGAATGAATGCGATTTATTACTTTTGACAGTAATACAGCACTGCAAAGCTCTAAGCGGTTGACAGTCAACACTTTTAGAGGTGCTACTTTGGACTTAGCAATCAAAAGATAAACTTGTACGTCGTGAGAGGTAACGACACGAAGATATACACAACATCCATATGCTTTAGTGGATCCATCACAAAATCCGATGAGTTGAAATTCCTTAGACTGAGAAGGTATAATCCTACGAGGGATCTCTATTTGTTTTAAGTTATGAAGATCCGCTATAAAGCTTTGCCATTCTATAGCTATGTCTCTGGGCACAGGTTCGTCCCATGAAAGATTAAGACGCCACAAGTCTTGAAGGAGCAATTTGGCTTTTAAGATAAAAGGTGTGAGCCACCCAAGAGGATCGAAAATACGTGCGATGCTAGATAAGATGGAACGCTTAGTACATTCTTTGTCCTCGATTGGGGACTGTGAGTAATTAAAGCTGTCACTCACAGGATCATATTGGACTCCTAAGATTTTTAACGTTGATTTGTCACTTTCTTCAGAGAAAAGTTTAGGTACTTGACAATGATCTGCAGGCAAAGTTTTAATAAAGGATTGTGAATTGCTACTCCATTTTCGGAGCTCAAGTTGAGCACAGCCTAATAAACTGATAAGTTGATCTTTTAGTTCTATGGCTTCGCGTACAGAGGGCGCGCCGGTCGTAATATCATCGACATATGTCTCGTGAAGGAGAGCTTCAGCTGCGCGTGGGTACGCGGCGCCATGGTCGGCTGCTAATTGATGGAGGGTACGGATGGCCAGATAAGGTGAGCTACTAACTCCGTAGGTGACAGTCGCAAGTTCGTACTCTTTTACTGGATCACTAGGAGATTCTCGCCATAGTATGTGTTGAAAGTTCCGATCCTCCGGTCTAATTAAGATTCCTCTATACATCTTTGAGATGTCACAAGTTAAAACTACTGTGTGTACTCTGAAACCGGTTATGATATCTACAATATCCACTTGAAGCTTAGGGCCAGTGAATACAATATTGTTTAAAGATAGACCGTTAGTAGTTTTAGAACTAGCATCGAAAACTACTCTTAATTTAGTCGTCGTGCTCTCTGGGCGAACAACGCAACTGTGAGGGATAAGATAACGATTGAGAGTAGGTACCGTTGGGTTAGGTACTGGATACATATGATTTAAATTCTCGTACTCGCGCATATAATTAACATAATCGGATTTAAGTTCAGTCTGACGATTAAGTCTCTTTTCTAGATAAGTAAAACGCGACAAGGTACTATTGTAGGATTCACCCAGAGAACGATCGCCATCCTTTAAGAGGATTGGTACGACGTATCGTCCGTTAGGTTCGCGATAGGTTAAATCAGTGTACATGCGTTCACAGGTATCATTCTCGGGTACGGTGATAACAGCGCGCGGTGGTTCTTCCACTTCCCAGAACTTATGAATTTGTTCGTCTAATTTAAATGTGGTGGCCACTAAAGAACACGCAGTGTTTAAAGGTGCAGAATTAGAGTTTACTGCCCCTGATAGAATCCACCCGAAAACGCTATGCAGAGCGGTAGGTAAACCGGGCCCCAGATTGATGCGTTGACCGTCATAGATTTCATGGAATAGTTCCGCCCCAATTAATAAGTCGATTTTGGCGGGAACATCGTAGTCGCGATCGGCTAACACTAGATGGTTGCAACGTTCTCGAACGACTGATGGTACCTTCACGCTAGGTATTAGAGCAGTGATACTATCTAACACGACTGGCTTGATATTAAATTGTGGAGCCTCACCATGTACAGGTCGTATAGTGCATTCCGTCACCCCTTTTACTTGTGTGACTGAGTTTTGTCCTAGTCCGGCTATATTAAGATTACAGCGGCGGAGTTTTAACCCGAGTATTCGCGCGCACGCAGCGGTGATAAAACAATCCTGCGCCCCACTGTCTACGAGTGCACGCACGGTATATTGAGTGCCGGCGGCGGTGTTGAACACGCGCGCCTGACACGTCCCTAGTAAAACCATGTCGCGGTTGGGAACGGCAGCGTGAGAATGTGCTGTAACGTTCGCTCCAGTGGTCGCGCCGGCGCTGGATGGCGCTGGGTCAATATGCAATAGGGTATGATGACGTAATCCACACACCGTACAAGACATTTTAGATACGCATTTTTCTATGACGTGATTTGTACGCAAACAATTTGTACACATATTGTTTTTACCTTGTACTAACGCGAGTCTAGCACGAGAATCTAAGGTTTGAAAGGTAGGGCACCGATAAATCAAGTGCGGCTCACTGCAATGAGCACAAGCCACATTGGCAGGTGGATTAGATTTTGCGAGATAAGATGAGCGTTTTGAACCGCTGCTATTTTGCCTACTGGTCGCAGGCAAAGGTTTTTTCCCTTCGAGGTTACGAGGGTTAGGATTGTTATTAGATTTAGAAGATAAATGACTAGTTTCTAAGATTTTAACATAATCTTGAAGAAACTTTAACAATTCACAAAAAGTAGGTATTTGTGAAATGTTTTTCTGAGATTCGAAACGATTACGCGTGTCCGAGTCCAGCGCACGTGAAGTTAAACAAAATAAGATAAAATCACCTAAATTTTCGATTTTTAAAGCTTGGAGTGCATGGTATGCCTCATAAATTACGTTTGATAAAGTTTGTAAATCTTGGAAGTTACCCGATTTCAACACTGGCTGGTTAAAGAATTTATCTAAATATGTTAAAGCAATAATACGCTTGTTTTGATAACGCTCGATCAAACTATTAAAAACTACTTCGTAATTATCAGCGGTCATCGGAACCCCTTTGACAATAGACAAAGCCGGGCCTTGTAAACAAGACGCTAAGTAATGAAATTTTTCTATTTGCGAAATCGAATTGTTATCGTGTATTAAAGTTTTGTAAATATCATAAAATGTTTGCCAGTTTTCTATTTTACTATCGAATTTAGGTAACTCAAGAGTAGGTAGTCTAACGTTACGTCCTGTTTGCATGGAGTCGAGAGCCGCCTGCGACGGCCCGTCGACGTTGTCGCTCTTAACAGCGACTTGTAAGTCAGCTGCTGCACCGATTACGGCATAGTACAAATCATCAAACGAACTCAAAGACTTTTGACACACTTTTGCATCAGGTTTTATGGCTAACTCCAACGCCTGTATTTTACTACACAACGCAACAAATTCTTCGCGAATTGAATGTATCCGCGTATATCTCGCCTTGAACGACGATACCTTTGAACGATCTTGAATCATAGATTTTGATAAGTCATAAAGGATTTGGATATCACGATAGACATATTCGCGTTGAGACTGAAGAAGTTTAAGTTTACCGTCTTCCATTTTGTTTTACGTAGGTAGAATAATGCTAAGTATGAAAATACGAACCTAAGTTGAGATTTATTAGGTGTAAATCAATACCTTTAGGTGAAATAGTTATCTAGTAACGTTTGTTAGTGTATAAATACCGTGAATAGTTAAAGTTATTAAGATTGCACAATGAATTTCGTAAAATAACTACGAATTATTGTGATATAACCCGACTAAATTAAGATGACCTCTGAATCTGCATAGGTTTACCCTGCGAGTATGACAACACAATTTTGTAGGATAATACTTTTATTTTGCGAAATTCTAGGAAATCTCTGAGTTTTCTATTGAAATTGAACCAGAGAATGCCTGAAAAAACTGTAATCTACAGGTAATCGCGCTCGAAATGGACCACAAATATGATTTGAGTTTCACGTACAGCCACTCACGCGGTTTTGAAGGCTTCTATTCGGAACCAGGCTAAGAGACACAAAAAAGGAAGATTAATGTACTCACGGGATACTGGGAGCCAGGAGATCACCACACTGTTCACGATCAGTCGTATTTTCACGGTATTTTTGTGTTATAGTCTTCACGGAGAAGATGGGCTGGCCGGCCGCTCGTTTATTGAGTTCGAACTGACCTTTTTGTTTTCTTCCGTCAGAGGGCGCGAGCGATCCGACGATAATTATGATGTTTGGATACGCCACGTTTGAATGTCGCGTGTGGCGGCAGATTTAAATTAGGAATACAAGGAAGGAATGAGGATTAACTGGGAAAGCATCCCAAAGCCTGTTCAGATTTAATTGAACAGTACTAAGTTTTTCATATAATAAAACTTATTCTACTCACCAGCAGCTTTAAAGGTAGCCTCTTGTTTAATATAATAGTTCATGTAAAGATCCAAAACATGTTCTCCTAAACTTTTGGGCATGTCAACTATTTGTAAATTTAACACACTACCCCCCTTTTTAGATATAGTCGAGAATTTTGACCACACTTTAATAATTTTTGAAATTTTTATAGTTCGTCTTTAAAAATACTTTTATTGCAAATGCAGACAAAACTTACGCTTTGTTTGTAACAATATCACTAAAATGACGTAGCTTTACATTACGGTAACAGTATTTTTTTCAATTACCACCAGTTTAACAACCCTTTTACTTGGCTATAACCTCCAATGATTGAGTTAACCCGTAAAGTTGACAAGTGTCAGCTAAAGACTTTACTGGTGTGAATAACAAAACATTGGAAATCACAACAACATGGTGAATTCTGCGTTACATTACAGCCATTGATATATTTAAAAAAACGGGTTTTTATAATATATCAATACTTATTTAAATTTATATATTTTATCAATGGTTACAGCATAGAAACACGTTATGACCAGAAAGCGAATAAGCAACAGACTGAAACAAGCAAGCTCCAGAGGCAGAGCTATACTCATTTCTTTACAAAGAGGTCTAAATAAATGTTATCTTTGTATTCTCATTGTAATAAGTTTTCCACTGTCAAAAATAAATTAACTCTGTAAGGGCTGTATACAGGATGCTTCGTAGAAGGACTGGCGCAAGTTTGCTTGCTGTAACGAAAAGTTTACTAATTTTCTATTATAGTTTGGTTTTGTTCAGTCACAAGCAGACAATTGTGTATTTGTTGGTAACTTTAATGGTATTAAAGCTTTATTAATATATTGTAGTAGGCCAGATATTTCATATGGAGTAAATCTGTTAAGTAGATATATCAATAATCCTAGTATAAATCATGTTAATCAAAATAAGAGGATCATTACATATCTTATGAAAACAAAAATTGCATGTCATCAAGGTCATGAAAGTTTAATTGGATATTCAGATTCAGATTTTGCTGGGGACTTAGATATAAGAAAATCAACCAGTGGTTATGTTTTTATGTCAAATGGTGGGCCTATATCTTAGTCTAGTCAAAAACAACCTTGTGTTGCTTTATCAACTACTGAGGCTGAATTTGTGGCTGGTTGTGAAGCTGCTAAAAATCTTTTATGGTTAAGACAGTTTTTCAAAGAAATTGATATCCTTGAAATTAATAAATAATCCTGTTTACCATAAAAAGACAAAACATATTGATGTTAAATTCCATTTTATTAGAGAAAAAGTTAAAAGAAAATAATTGAAATTAAGTATGTTCAAAGTTCAGATCAACTGGCTGATATTTTTATTAAGGCTTTTCCTACTGTTAAATTCGAACGAATAAGAGATGAAATACCTATTGTCAGTTATGTAAGTTAAGTTTTTTTTTTTCAAAAGCAGGCAAATATGAGAGATTTTTGTTTATAAAATTTAGTGGGAGTATTGGTGTATAACTAGGTTGTATCCTACTTGTCGTTTGCCTGTTTTCTATACTAATATTATACTATAGAAGTAAAGTTTGTGTGTTTGTATATTTGTTAAATTGTAAGGGGTAATCTCGGGATCTACTGAACCGATTTTAAAAATTCTTTCACCAATAGAAAGCCACATTATTGCTGAGTATCATAGGCTACTTTTTATCCCTGTATTCCCACGGGAACTGGATCTACGCGGGTGCAACCGCGGGACGTCCGCTAGTATTTTATAATTAAACGCCAGTTGGCAATACTGTTTTAGTTCTGTCATGTTGTTCGTCGTAAAACTTTTTTTGTGCAATGTGTGGTTTATCTATTAAAAACGTTTATTCATTTCAAGCCAGAAGAAGTCTTGTTTATAACCTAATCTCAATACCTATTGCTTGCTCATTTCATGCAACTTCGTATTTAAATAGATAATTTTAACTTGTACGTTTTTAATCAATAAAACTTACACCTAAATATTGCTTTTATTTCTCTGTATTATTAAATAAAACTTTGAAGTCGCCATTTTGTACGTGGCTAAAACGCTAGCCGCAAAAAGCCATAAAAAAAGATAGGTACCTACCTCATTGTTGTAGTCTATGATAATGACCGTTCCATTATTAGATACACGCACCTGAGAAAACTAATTTCAATTTAATATTATCTTAATAATCTAAATTAAATAATATAAATTAAAATTCCGCCGTTACGAAAAAAAAAAACTCGTTTTCACTGTTTTCTTGTTGTTCGTTTTGACTGTTGTTGTTATTTTCTTCACAAGTGTGTTGAAAAACGTCGTATGACACACCTGTGTATTGGTATTGATGATTCACACTTGTACAGCCACGAGCAATAATATACATACATTGTCACATTTTCTAAAATGTCTTAAGTTCTACCATTCAAAAAATAAGTGTACGATATTTTCTTCTAAATTACCTAACCACCAAACTGTGTCAAAACTGGGTATACATTGGTTTCACAGTAATATAAACAAAACAAAATCAGTAAAAAGTTTACACTTCCAATGTCAATTTCTATTACATAATTATATACACGTAATACAAATTGTATACGTGCTATAGGAATTATCATGGATACATTCAAATGATATTGAAAGTGTATACCTACTTTTGAACCGACTTCCATAAAGGAGGACTGGAGGAGGTTCTCAATTCGTTTGTATGTTTTTTGTTTTTTTTTTATGTAAGAGATATCTGATAACAATACCAGATATCAATAAGAGATATCTGATCTGATAACAATAAGAGATATCTGATAACAATATCAGATATCTCCGTCATTAATGAACCGATTTTCAAAATTATTTTTGTATTCGAAAGATACTCCCGAGGGGGTCCCTTTGTCACCAAGTTAGAATCTGATGATAGAATCCCAGGGAAATCGAGGGCAACCCTCAAATCTTTAGGCACTTGTTACGTTTTCGCTGTTCATGTATTGGCGTCTGATTTTCATAATCTCATCATGTGAATGCGCTAATGATGGAAGGTACAACTCCTCCACGGTTAGGAGTTGAAAGAAGATTCTTTCAAAATTATCCTTACTTACGGACCGATAGTTGTATTCTTTCAGGTTATTATGTTAACCTGATGATGATGGCATCCCAGAAAAATCAAAGGAAACCCTCAAATTTTATAGGCACGTATTAAGTGGTTTTTCTAAAGCTTTTCAAGATTTCGCATCATAGCATTCATCACTTCATGTTGATGAGCTGATGATGGAAGGTGCAATTCCTTAACTGAATTTTAGTGAAATCACAATTTCTCTAAAAGTCTCAATTATCGTGATGAGGGCAAAAACGGAAAAGCCTCCTCCTACTCCTGAAAAAGAGATGTCCGTCCGTTTTCCAAATATGAAAATATGGAGCTCGTGGCTACATAATACTTGTAACAATCACATGGACCGGTTTTCAAAAAGTCAAGCTGCATTTACCTAGGCCGGTCCGTGGATGGCTGACAATCCATCAATTCCTCTGTGACCCCGAAAACCGTTGATCCCGGTTGTCATTAAAATTTGTAGATCTTTAATTGTCGTTACTCTCTACGGTAGTCTATGGCCCGAAAGACCGATAGCCGATCTCATCAGTGCTATCGTATTACCCAGTACTAACTGGATTGTGGAGGTCAGATAGACAGTCGCTATATCATCATCATTTCAGCCAAAAGACGTCCACTGCTGGACATAGGCCTCCCCTAGGTGTCGCCACATTAACCGGTCCCGTGCGTCTCTCATCCAGCGGGTTCCCGCAACCTTGACGTCATCGGTCGCTGTATGTAACTACTGTTATTCAGCTACAATCGGTATGACTGGAAACGGATTCTAACCAGTTGAGTAGGTAAAGGCTAGGCAGGTGATGACGATGTCTTTCAAACATCCTGTGTAATACACATGTACAATAATCATGACCGCAGACAGCCCGTATTGGTCGACACAGCCATGAAGTCACACTGACATAGTTTATTTTTAATTTATACATTCTGTTTACCAGGAATGTAAATATAATGTATGCATGCATGTTGAAAAGTGTTACAAAATAGGTAATTATCTAATTTGACGTGTTGATTGGCGAATTAATAATGTTTTACAAATGGAAAAACTTTCCACATGCGAAAACTATTATCATATTATCCCATGCAGAGTTGACTCTCTGCTGCCATCATTTTCAGTTCCATGCGTCTCTCATCCATATCTTTCCTGCGACTTTAGTTTCTCAGACGGCTCACTTTCTATGCGCTACCTTGGCCACCCTTCGGTCCAGCCTTTATCAGAGCATTGTGTTCTACCAAGTACTTTGATTGTGCATGGAATACTGTTCCGCCTACCAGGTGTTCGTTCTATCGCCGACCTCATCTCTGTCCTCAGGACAAGATTGAGGTCAAGAGTAGGAGTATCATTTCATACAATATCTTTATATGTCGCAGAATCAACACCGAGGCACAATAGGTAATTAGAGGTTGAACTACCCTCGTTATATTTAATATCATTCTTCTGGACGTGTACATGTATGTCATTGAAGTCCTCCTAAACCGCTGGACGTTTTGATGAAAAATTTTGTATGGATTATTATTTAAAAAAATTATTTATTATTCAAGTGGATTTGAGAATGGTTTAGATTTACAATTGGACCCGGTAGGTGGCACTTCTGTCCGGGCAGGACGTCAACCAGGTCTGGGGCGCTACTACAACGTCTTAAAACAGTCCTGTTTAAGTCTTACTTTGCATTTTCGTACCATCACGTCCATAAAACAATCTTAATGCAGGACTGCTTCTTCTTTTTCTTCTTATCGTGTGGGCAGTAAGGTCTAACGACCCCACACACCCTAAGTGTCAGAGTTTCTAAACCGCCGCAAGGGCCTCTGACATGTTTTGACGACCGCCATTTGGCGGCCGGGACCACCACAGGCAGGTACATTACTTCGTGTAATATATTCCTTTACCAGTGCTAGAAACGTGCCAGAACCAAAAATTCGAAGAAATAAAATTACATTTACGAACACTAGGCCCGCGTGGTGGATAGCACTCTTCCCACTCCCTGTCTTATCTACAAGACCCGTGACCAAGTAGTGGGGAATAATAGACCGATTATAAGTAATCGGATAATAATTAATTCAATTTTGTTATAATTAATTGACATTGAACTTACCAGCTGCTTTAAAAGTAGACTCTTCATTCACGAAATATTTTACATAAAGATTAAGAACATTTTCAAAAATACTTTCGGTCGCTTTCATTTTATACGAAAATTGAGAACAGTCCCATTTTTATTCTTAGCCGAGAAAGTAGTGCGAGTTGTTCGAAAGAGTTAACGCGGCCTCGGACACAAAGGGCTAAGAAAGAACATGGGTGGTGTTTAGTCAGTAGAAGTCTGACACGCCCTACCGCTCCGCCCAGACCAGCAGGGCTATTGCGTATCTTTTAATGAAAGTGGATAACATAAAATGTCTATCAAATAACTGTCAAATGGTGAGTTTTTAAGAAAAAAATGTACCAAACCATAACCAATTTACAGTTAATCTATGGACATTTCTGATAGCCACTGACGTTAAAAAGATACGCAATAGGGGGGCAGGAGTAGTCATTTCATGATTTCCCACCTTAAAAAACAAAGGGACAGGGGCGTAGCAGCATGCTAGTTTTGGGGAATTTCAGAGTGCAGCCACTGAGTCTGAATTAGTGCCCGATTGATGATAAAAGGCTTCTTCTTATTACGTGGGATTTAAATCAAAACAAGCACTATAAAAACTGAAATGATTTCGAACAGAGAGGACTTCTAATCTGGATCTGGTCGAGGAAACTTCTCCTTATTATAGGTACTATCGTCTTCACTGAGTCTGTGCTGCTGCTGGTTCATTGAGTGAACAGAACGGTGCCGAGGCGCTACGCTGACGCCAAGTACCTCCTAAACTACCCGAGTGACCTGCACAGCCGTGAAACTGTGGATCTTCTCCTGCACTGCCGTGAATCTGTGAATCTTCTCCTCTGGACAAACTGGAAAGCTAACGTTCTTCTCTTAAAAACCTCCCTCCTCCCTTCTGAGAGTGTGCCTTTTATAACTTCTACTAGCTGACCCGCGCCACTTCGTCTGCGTCACATAAATATAGCTATAACCTTTCTCGATATATCGACTATCCGACATAAATTAAGCTAAATCGTAACAAACAAAAAATCTTATCTTTCCTCTTTATTAAAATAGTTTAGATGGTTTAGATTAGCTTAGATTATATTAAAGTGTGAATTACTATAGGTATCTCTTACTGTTAAAAATATACTATAACACTCTGTAGGTACTTGTAAACATAAAGCCGGCTTTTGACTATGGGATGTAATATTATATTACATCACACTTAGACCGGGAGATGGTGACACAAAATATTAGGTCATTTGTATGGCGGCTCTTCAGGGGTCTAATTACGCAATGACAAAAACGAAAATGATGGTTATAGCGCTGGTATCGGCGGCCCAATTGCGTGGGCGTTAATCGAACGTGTCGGATAAGTATGTATACGATATGATATGTATGTCTACCTATCGATCGATTTGTTCGACAAAAAGCTTGTATTTTCTGATAGTCGGTAAACAAAAGAAGTACCTATGCGGTAGCGTAATGCCAGCCCGCCATACCGACGCAAATACATTAATTTAAAAAAAAAACAATTCAACCATTTGTATTGTACATACCTACATACCAGGCTAATTTTTGCGCAGCTAATCGTCGTCGAGTTTACCATTCACGAAAATCACCTTGCCATACTTTTTTTCCCACGGTTCCCAATAGCCGCCATACCATACAAAGGAGTACCTATTTTTTTTTCTACCGTCATTTTCGTTTTTGTCATTGCGTAATTAGACCCCTGAAGAAAACTCATACCTACTGGTACAAATGACGTAATATTTTGTGTCACCATCTCCCGGTCTAACTGTAAGATATATTATATTATAGCACAGTGTGAACGGTCACGTACAAAATGTATGCGAGCGATATTTAGAGGTCATTTGAAGGAATATTACATCCCATAGTGAAAAGGCGGCTTTATGATGCAGTAAATATTTTGAATTTGAATCCCCCGTACTACATTGCGATTGCGACGCGCGAATTATTTTGCCGCGCGGATATTTTTACATTGCGATATCTTCTAAGATATTTGTTTAAACTATATAGAGTAAAGAGCACAAATATTCTATGTTAAATTTCCGTTCTAACAAACACATTTATTTAGATATAGATTAATACCATATGGGTTTAATAAGTTTCGCAAAAAATAATTCTTTTTAACCTAACTGTTTAACAGTAAAAAAAGGTTACAGTAAGTCAATCTTAAAAGATAGATATATGCTGTCGCGGACTTTTTTTTAGAACTTTTAAAGAGGAACAATTCCTTCATACATGATATTTGCGTAACTTAAACCGTTTTCGCAGCGCACGCAGCGGAAGCTCTCAAAAAGGAAATACCTTTTCCCGTTTTTGCAACATTTCTCATTTATGCTCCGATCCTATTGGTAGTAGCGTGATGTTATATAGCCTATAACCTTCCTCGATAAATGGACTATCCAACACAAAAAGAATTTTTCAATTCCAACCAGCAGTTCCTGAGTTTACCGCGTTCAAACAAACAAACAAACAAACAAACAAACTCTTCAGCTTTATAATATTAGTATAGATTGTATTTTTTACTCCTCCCTGAATTCATTATAGTGTTCAAGTCTACAACCTTTTATTTCTTCTAAATTCAGTAGATTTGTTACAGGGTACAGGAGTGATTATGATGTAGGTAATGAAATCGTCTTAATAAGACCTGCATTAATAACTTCACGAGACGGTAATATATCATACTAAACTTTGATGTTATTAAAGTTATAAAGACGATGAAAAATAGCGTGATACTTCCTGGCCGCGCCAAAGTCGAATTTTTAAATTAGTTTTAATGCGTATGAATGTTCGAAAAGTGTTCATTATTGTTCATTATAATAAAAAAAAAGTACTATAAATGTTTGCGAGATATTTAATAAAATTGGTGGCGCGGCCAGGAAGCATACTTCCTAGCCGCGCCACCGCGTACGCTGCGCGCTGCAATAAATATGATATTTATGTACAGATTCCATTACAAAGAATTGTACGACTGTTGTTTGTTCTATTGGTAATGAGAAATTGAGCAAAAGTCATTACCTACATGATAAATACTCATATTCCTTCTCTGTCCATGCTGTAAGGTTGTGGAACTCACTTCCGCCTAGCATCCGAGACTTAAAGACACTATTTAAAACAAGAGTCAAAGAACACTATCTTTCCTCTCCAGTATGATTCATTATATACATATGTATTTTATTTGTTTATGTATCTTAGCATTATCTACGTATTTATTTAAGTATATTATATCTATATTTATTTATTTATATGTGTATTTTATTATTTTAGGTTAAGTTAGTTAAGGCACATATACACATTATTCTTATCCTATTCTCACACACTATCGTCTACATTTCTTTATCATTTCCCCTTTAGCAGGTCTGCTGGCAGAAATTTCTAAAGAAATAAGCAGTACCTTTGTACTCAATTATTATTTTATGTTAATTTCCTGTGATGTCTTCTGTGTGTACATAAATTGTTAAATAAATAAATAAATAAATAAATCTTGTAAATATAAAATTCTTATGGTAACAGTGTTAGTTGCCATAGTTCTCGAAAACGGCTTGACCGATTTTTATTAAATTTAGTGTGTGTATTCAGTAGGTCTGAGAATAGCACGAAAAGCATTTTTTTTTAATCTGTTGGAAATTTGTGCCATGAATTTGTAGGTTGGCGCAGTGACTGAGCGATTGACTGCTGAGCTGTGAGTCTCGGGTTAGAATCCCGCATGAAACAAATATTAGTTATTATAAATTCTGAACCATCCCTGAATATTTGGCTGGTCATTGAAAAGTAATACTTACGTGGTTAGTTTATTCAATAAAAGACATACCTTATACCTACCCACATCTTAAGTAATATTTATTTGTAGTGATTAAGCAGTGTTGTTTAAAGCTAAATGTACTATTATCTCTGAACTGTTAGCTACTGGACTAAATGCTACCTTATTTATGTATTTATTCGTTAGTGAACAATGTATGTTCTTTTAGAAAAAATAAAGAATCTTTAAACCCAACTCACATTCGCACTGAACCAATGCAGCTTCGTGGAAAAAAAATCATCAACATCCTATTAATGTTCCCACTGCTGGGACACAGGCCTCTCTTTGACTTTGGCTATAATTTACCACGCGGGCCCAGTGCGAATTGGTAGATGTCACATGTCTTCGAATTTTCTGGTTCTAAGACATGCCGCCGGTTTCCTCACGATGTTTTCCTTCACCGTTTTGATAGCAGCGGTGATGAAATAAATTTCACAAAGTAATGTGCCTGCCTGGGTTTGAACCCACGACCTACTGTTCGTAAGTCGGTGCCACAACCACTGGGCCACCGCTGCTCACATCAAGAAAAGAAATACTTACATGTTATGCAGGTTTGTAGTTGCAAAAAACACTGAATATTGATATAAAAGTACAGCCTACAGAAACCTTGTACCTTCTTTTTATACAAATAAATACTATTTTTAGCGTTTGTATAACCGATTTTGAAGTTTCGATATTTTTTATCAATAAAAATTACTTTTTTCAGTATTTCTCATTATCAAAAGAATAAACAACAGACGTACAATTATTTACCATTGAGTTTGTACATAAATATCATATTTATCGCAGTGTACGCGGTACCACAAATTTTGTTAAATATCTCGCAAACCTTTATAGTACTTTTTTTTTATTATAATGAACAATAATGAACACTTTTCGAACATTTATACGCATTAACTCTAATTTAAAAATTCGACTGTGGCGCGGCCAGGAAGTATCACGCGAAAAATATGCGTTCGTGTTTTTATCTCGCTAGAAGAAACTAAAACAAAACTACATCCCTAACAAGTGTGTACATGCAGGGAGCTTGTAAAAGAGTAAACTACTATGTATTCATAGAGATTGTGATCTCGTTACACAGGTTTGTTCCGATTTCGACCTTTAAGTTCAGGCTTTGTGGTTAAGATGAATTATAGTGTTTCGATTTGAATTAGTCAGTATGGAAACAAACATACAGGTATCATTTTTGAAGTAAAACCTTCTTTAGCGGCGTTGTGCACATTTTTTGGGATGGGTAAATAACGTTAAAACTCCCGTCAGGTCACGTGACCTGATCGAAAATTTGTAAACCATTCCAAAATATTCAAAAATGCACAACGTTCATGTTTAAATTTTCACTTCTGCTGTCACTCCCGGAGTGACGGCTAATAGGGCTGTTAATTTTATTGATATGTTGCGATGCTTTGTTGCTGGATGGCTGGTAAGTGGTAATTTATTCGAAAGATTCAATGCCACCCTAGAACACAAAGGAAATCAGGTCGAATATGAATGGGTTTTAATCAGTAAGAGTCTGACACATAATTTTTTCTTAGGTATTTTTTTGGTACAAAAAGGAAAAACACAAATTTTAGCGAGAGTAAACACGAAAATAACTGAGTTTTACGTAAATTCGTTCTTTTTTTGTTGTTACCATAACCATACCATAGTACGACATTCAGTATGCTTTCATGCCAAAACCACAGAACCGACTTAATTGAAATTTGGTACACAGATAGTCTAGAGTATTTTGAACCCTTTACAACCCTTTTTTCGCATTTTTTTTCTAAAAGTAGTAATATAAACCATAAGTACTCAAGACACATTATATGATCATTAGTGGATATCAATCTTCGTAGAGGTCTCTACGCCGACCCCACAAGGGTTCCACGCCTATTAATACTGGCCAACGATATAGTTGTAAGAAAACCAAATTCAGAACTAATACAAAAGATTTAGAAAGTTGTAAAGAAAAAAGGTTTCATTATACATATTTTATGATTAAATGGAGTAAAAAGATGTGAGGCTACCCCAAGTAACATGAGACAAGGGATGATAATTATACATTTAAGATTAAGTACATTAATTTGAGAGCAGCGGTGGCCCAGTGGTTGCGGCCCCGACTTACGAACAGTAAGTCGTGGGTTCGAACCCAGGCAGGCGCATTACTTTGTGTAATTTATTTTATCACCGCTGCTCTCAAAACGGTGAAGGAAAACATCGTGAGGAAACCAGCATGTCTTGGAACCAAAAAATTCGAAGACATTTGTGACAATCATCTGCCAACACGCTTTGGGCACGTGTGGTGAATTATAGCCCGTCCCTCTCCTAGAGAGGAGGCCTGAGTCCCTGCAGTGGGAACATTATAGGCTGATGATGATGACATTAAGACCTCAAGTAAATCATTTAGCATTTAATCATGAAGCAATACGGTCTAGTGGTTTAGTGGTTGCAAGCTGACTGCTCAGCATGGTAAGGTCGTGGGTTCGATTCTCGGGTCTGGCAAAGTGTTATGGGGTTGTCCCATCAGGAATAATATAAATTACTTTTCAAGACGTATTTACTATTCATGTACAAGAATCCAATACTCAAGTTTTTCAATACGTCTTTACTGTGAGATTTGATCAACGAAACTGTCTTCTAACAAAAGTTGTATGTGGGAGTGTTTACTAACTTTTTCGACATTTTCAGTTTCACGCGTCAGGAATCGCAGAAAAACATGTTAACCCAAAATATAGAGGCCGGTAACTTAGTTTTTATCGATTTTGTGTATTGGATTTATATGGATTTTGTTATTTCATATTTTGCTGGTTTATAATTACTTTTGCATTGTGAAAAGACACCGTTTGAAATCGTTTTAACATAAACCTGGGTAGCATCAACCTTAAAATGATAAAACCAGCCAGATTTATATTCATCACTCGTTAATTAAATCGTTCGTTGGTACACTTTGCCTGTCGCATTCTGGATTCTGTAATATCTCAAAGAGGTGTCTCTGCAGGTAATCCTGTTATGTAGATGAGACACGTAGTCTGTAGTACTCCGGCCACAACTTGACGTCGTCAAAGCAAACTTGTTCAGCGATGTTGCTGTTTGAAGGTAATGTCGGATTTAAATAGCAGATACCTTGATTCCGTTTCTTTTTATGTGAATAGTTATTTGAGGGTTTGGTTATAAATTCGAGGAGTGCGACCATTATTCTTAATTCAATTCTGTATTGCGTACTAACACTACATTATAATATAGTACATTATGGTATAAGTGTGTAACGTTGGTGATTACCGCCGAGGCGGCATTGAGACCCGAGCCGTCAGGTGAGGGTCTTAAGAAAGCCGAGGACGGTAATCATCAATACACACGTGTATCATACGACGTTTTTCAACACACTTGCGAATAAAAAAAAACGTGTGGCACTCGGAGACTGCCGCGGTAAAGCTATTGCATAGCATTTTTTTTTCAATTATTTAATTTGACAACCTCAGTTAACAACCTTGTTATTTTCCGTAACCATAGCAACCTGGTTGAAATATTTTCATTACGGAATTTCTGGATTCGCTCTACACGCTCAAGGCCCGCGATAGAAGCTATGCAATAGCTTAATAATACAAGAAAAAACATTTTATTTAGTAGATAAAAAGTTTATTTAGAGAAACAATTAGTAATGGACCGTGTATGGTGAATGACCTTGGTATTTTATTCTTCGTGATAGGTATCTTCACTAAAAGCATCTGGCCATGGTTCTGTATGTCTTTTACAGTTATATTTGTTAATTCTTGTATCCTACATGCATCAGTTACACCAAATATTAAAGGAACCTGAAAAAAAAGAAAAAAATAATTATTAAGTTTAACACACAACACGCTGAAGCTGAAGTCACGTAGATAGATATTTAAAATTAGTTTAACTAACCTTAGTAACCAGTTAATGGTTATCTGGAGAATCTTTTATAAATTTTTCAACATCGTTAGACGATAAAACCTTTGATTTCTTGCTTCTAAATGCATCTGACAGTCTTTTTAGATAAGCCTTCGTTCGGACTGTACTTTTTAACATTGAGTACATACACCACAAAGAGCTAGGTTTGTACTTAGAAGATAATTCTTTAAAGTACGCCAAGAACACATTTTCAGAAAATGACTGCGATTTCTTGGTGTTTTGCCACTGCTTGAAATTTTGGTACGCTAATAGATATTTCTCCTTGGAGTTTTCGGGTAGCAAATTTTCCATAACGGTAATTAAGGGCTTCAAATCTTACATCGGGCGGCGTACAACATGAATCATTTTCTTCAAAACTAGACATTTTAACTAATAAAGTAACTATAATAACAGTGAAAACGAGTTGTGTATTTTTTTCGCAGTAGCGGGAAAATATTATGTTTTTTTTTATAAGCGATCAGCCATAGACTAAAAGAGGTTTTTTTTTTTTTGTTTGTCGTGGATAGTGTTTGAGCCACGTACAAAATGGGGAATTCAAATTTTTATTTATCACAGAGAAAACTAAAATTATATTTGAGTGAAAGTTTTATTTAATAAAAACGTACTAAGTTTAAATTATCTATTTAAATACAAAGTTTCATGAAATGAGCAAGCACTAGGTACATTAATTAATTTTTACTATTGAACACGATCTTTTTTGTATCGAAACTTTTTTAAGAACATAGCAACTCAACCAATTAAATTTAAAAAAAAAACCTATAACTCCACTTTATGAGCAAGTGTGTTGAAAAAACATTTTTCAACACACTTGCTCATAAAGTGGCTATAATTTCACCGCAATTAGGCACATAATGACACCTATAATCAAACTGTGAATTTTTCATTACTATTATTCACTAGTGAGTTATAGTTTTTTTTTTAAATTTTATTGGTTGAGTTGCTAATGCTATGTTCTGAAAAAAGTATCGATAAAAAAAGATCGTGTTCAATAGTAAAAATAAATTAATTTACCTAGTGCTTCCCCATTTCATGCAACTTTGAATTTAAATAGATAATTTCAACTTATACGTTTTTAATAAATGAATCTTTCACTCAAATATTATAACTTTTGTTTTCTCTGTAATAAAGAAAAAAAAATCCTCATTTTGTTCGTGGCTAAAACTCTATCCGCGAAAAGTCAAAAATAAAGAAACCACATTCTTTTAGTCTATGCCCGATCGAAATTGTTACACTAGTGGCGCCACTGGTCAAGAAAAAATGCATCGCTACGTCAAACTTAGTACATTTATTTTAGTTCCGTGTTTTCCCGCCTGCACAGATAACTTGGTAGAACTGTATTAATTTTTCCCGCTATTGTGAAAAAAAAAAAACAGAACTTGTTTTAACTGTTGAAGTTGGTAGAACTGTAGATGCGCGCGCATTAATTTTTCCCGCTATTGTGAACGAAAAAAAAGGACCTGTTTTAACTGTTGAAGATGACTTTTTAGTATTATTTTCTTCACAAGTGTGTTGAAAAACGTCGTATGATACACGTGTGTATTGATGATTACCGTCCTCGGCTCTCTTAAGACCCTCACCTGACGGCTCGGGTCTCAATGGCGCCTCAGCGGTAATCACCAACGTTACACACTTGTACCATAATGTACTATTATTTGCTCCATGAATCGTGGCTGCAGGATTAAGTTATGTTTGTCATAAAAATGTATTGTCACCAGAACTAAAGGTGTGTGCAAAGTTTCAGTTCAATCGTTGGAGGGAACTAGTTTATAAGTCACTTGCAAGATTTATATGCTGACAAACTAACAAGGCAAGATGAATAAAAGCTTATAATAATGGACCCTGTCGGATATAGCATAGATCAAGTAGGAGAGAAAACAATCTGTTTATAAACTATTTAGCTCATTTTGACGCAATCAGCCTACATTTTCAATTAAGCTGACCTAGATAAGTAGAAATCGTTTATAATGCTAATTGGATCCCATCGTTCGGTAATAGATTACAATACGGCACACACCTGTTCACTACGTATTCATATATTACAGCTGCTATTAAATATTGATGGATTAAACACACGTAGGCTTTGGCAGGTTATCTACGTACAAAAAAGAAATGGGTAAAAAGCTCTTCTAATATTTTTAGGTAAAAATAAGCGCGTTAAAATAGGTTCCTTTGTTACAAATATCTAGTTGAATTCTATCTGAAAAACCAAAGGGGCGTACAATAGAATAACCATGTTGCCCATGTTAAATTTTGTATGGTTTAATGGAAAACTTCACTTTTTTTCTCTAGGCTTCCTCGTGGGTCTAGTGGTCATCCGCAGCGACTGACTGCTGATGTCCTGGGTTTGTTTTCCATGACTGTCTCGGGCAAATGATTACTGGATTTTTCCATATTTTTTTAACTTTTTCTCAGAACACGCCACGGAGCCTGGGTTTGTCTACTTGACAGCAATTGGCTTGCCTACTTTTACATAGATCTTAAAAATAACTATCGTAATGTGGATGAACTATTACGTCTCTGTCTAACTTTTCTGGGCGTGATGATACCTACTATGTTGGAAATTTCTTTAGTGTGATAAACAAGCAAAGTTTTCAGTAGATACAATAAAAACACCAGCAATCCGTTATTTTAATTAAGTGTATGCATAAAATGACACATACACAAATAAATAACATAATTATGACTTTATGTAAATCCCTCGTTTTGACAACAAGCAGGTTTGAGGGTAGTCCAGTTTTTCAGATGACAACAGTAACTGTTAGAGTTGCTGACATAACTCAAAGCGGCATGTCGTTTCGTTTGTAAACGTACGTAATTATACGAAAGCTCCCGAGACACCTTTCATGTGGTTTGCTCCTTTAATAGGGGATCGGACAAAAAAAAAACTAATTAGTCCGTCAGATAGATTTCCAAAAAATATTGGACACTGTAACGCGGCAAAGAAACGACCACGGCAGAAGACCTCGCACGCACGTGATTGACGACGCGCGTCATCGCTGCCCCGCCGCGCACGGCCCCCGCAGAGCCACGGCCGCCTTTATAAACCAGCCCGCCGAGCCGAATCGTCAGTCTGAGTTCAGCACGGCTCGGGAGTACACACCGCATCGACTTAGGTCGGTCTCGTTTACCCCGCTTCTTGTTGAGTTCAGATTAGCGCCTGCCTTGTGCGAACATATTGCTGGTGATCCGCATTATTTTCGTACAGCGTACGGTGCGCTTAGGGCTTTGATAGGTTTTAGTTAGATTTAGTTATTTTGTATTAGTTAGGTTTGTTACCCATGAATGTAGTTTTATATTGTTTTCAAATAAACTTGTTATATTTTGTGGAAAGTGCGTTTGGATTTATCTCCTCACACTAAACCCTGTCACAATTGGCGCCCAACGTGGGGCTTTCTTATCCACATTAATTTATTGTAGGTTGTAGGTAGATCTAAATATTTTGTTAGGAATTCGTTAATTTGTTAGAATTTTTAGCTTAATCATAGTTCTTCTTAATAGGTTCATATTTTCGGTATCTTCATAGCCGCTATTTTTTGTTATTGTTTAGATCTTAACGCTAGGTTCTTTGGGAATGGGCAGTATTTAAGGTTAGTGACATAATTTATGACATACAATAAGACTGATTTTTATAGCATAGGTTACTTTTGTCATAATTTGTAGTTTTGTTTATGTTTCGTTTTAAGTACCTTCACGCTATTTTTCTATAGAGTAGGCAGTATTTAAGGTTAGTTATATAGTAAGAGTGATTTTTATAGGATAGTTTAGGTTAACCATTTCTGTAGTTGCTTATCTTTCGTTATAGCTATACCTTCACGCTATTTTTCTATAGAGTAGGCAGTATTTAAGGTTAGTTACATAGTAAGATTGATTTTTTATAGGATAGTTTAGGTTAACCATTTCTGTCGCCGCTTATCTTTCGTTATAGCTATACCTTCACGCTATATTCCTATAGGGTAGGCAGTATTTAAAGTTAGTTAAATAATAAGATTGTTTTATAGGATTGTTTAGTTTAGCCATTTCTGTAGTCGTCTATCTTTCGTTTTAAGTATACCTTCACGCTACAATTCTATAGAGTAGGTAGCTTATAGGGTTGATGTAATATATTTAACAAACATCATTGATTTCTATAACATTTTACCTAGACGTAGCCGTAGAAATAAAGAAATGGCAAACGTCAGCTTCTCTGATGATCAGTTTAGGGACCTTTTAGGTGTGTTGGCAAATCGGGGAGATTCCCGTGGTCCACAAAAAACAGGCAGCTTTGCGTCAAGCACTGCCCGTTTCGATGGAACTCGCCAGTCGACGGTGGTCGAGGCGTTTCTAGCAACGGTCAATACTTTTAAAAAGATTGAGTCAGTTACCGATGAGAATGCCATAGAAGGGCTAACTCTGCTGCTTGTTGGCGATGCAGCTATTTGGTGGCTGGGAGTGAAGGAAAGTATTCGTACTTGGCCTGAGGCTGTGTCGTTAATACGAACGACATTTGCTCCAAAGAGACCCGCCTACCAGGTACTCAACGAGATTGTGTGCGATAAACAAACCAATCCAACAGGCACAGAACTATTTGTTGCTAAAAAACGTGCACTCATCGCAGAATTACCAAAGCCGTCACCCACCCCATCACAAGGTCTGGACCTGCTGTATACATCCCTGCATGTCCAGATAAGGGATAGAATACCGAGGGATTCCGTCGAAACCGTTGACGAGTTTCTCTCAAAATGTCGCCAGATCGAAGAAGCAGCCACGGAACACACCAACACTTGTGCCAACACGCCGCTATTGAAGAGAACCCGCTGCAACTTCTGTCGCGCTTACAACCACAGCGAGCAGGAGTGCCGCAAAAAAGCGGCTCAAGACAAGGCCACTGATGAAACCCCCAAGAAAACCGAGTCCAGGCCACCGCCAACAACCAAAATAACCTGTTACGGGTGCGGTGAGCCTGGTGTAATTAGAAGTAAATGCTCGAAATGCAACAAACCAAAAATAGGCGCAGTGGAAGTTGGATTTTACGCATTTGGAAAAGATCTGGCATCTGCACCTCGACTAAGGCCAACAGTCCAAATTTGTATAGATGGCATCAACGGCCAAGCTCACATCGATTCTGGTGCAAAGATGAGTGTCGCTTCTACTTCACTGTATTACGTATTACGGCAAAAGGGAGTGACATTCAAGACAGAAAAGGCCACGGTTACCCTGGCCGATGGTCTACGGCGAAGACAACGGGTACAGTCAGCAATAGTACCTGTGACTCTAAGTGGACGAACAATCCCCACAACTTTTATCGTGCTACCCGAATCGCACGATAATCGCACACTCCTAGGAGTAGACTTCATCCAAGATGCGAACATGGTTCTCAACTTGCCGCAACTACTGTTCCACTTCTTGGATGCCCCTGGCAAGAAATTTGACCTCCAGAACGAGGATGAAGACGGTGCATCCGTGTCCACGGTGCCAATGGAACCTGAGGAAACCGAGTCGGTGATTGCAAGGCTAGCCTCGATCACGTCTCTGGAGCCAATGTTGAGCCCACTGTTCCAGACCCCGTCTCCGATGTCAGATATGCCGGAAGAAGAATATAAAATGGCGGACGCGTACGGACCGCCTTGTTTAATCGACTTCTGTACGCCCCCGCAGTCTCCCACACAACGGGAACCTACGCTTACTGGCTACTCGCCGAGGTTTGTCGGTTCACTGTTCCGGGATGCGCAGTCCAGTATAAACAACGCTGAAGTTACTCTGTCTCCAGACAGCAGTAAGTTGTTTGGCCCAATATTAACGTAGCTATGGTTGCCACGCTAGGGATTATGCTCTAGGAGCTGTTGCAGTCCAGGGGGAGGACAGCGATGAGCAACCTAGCCGAAATAATCCCAAAACTTATTTTGTTAGTAGAAGCCATTAACAGTACGAGGAAGAATGCAGCAGAAGCACACTGGCGTCCAGCACCTACCTACGAACTCGGCAACCACGTCCTGGTTGCGGCCAATGTCCTGAGCAGCGCAGCTCGCTACCAAACAGCGAAGCTGGCTCCACGTCGCGACAGGCCCTACATCAGCACGGACCTTGTTCTTACGAGGTCGCCCACCCAGCACAACCTGCAATTCCTCTGGTATTTACCATTCATCTGCGCTGAGCCCATACCAGGGCTCAGACCGCGATGTACCTAATCTTGAAAGACCTTTGCACAGACTGGTAGACCCAGGAAAGAAGACCGCAGCCACTGAAACTGGTCTCCTCGTCGAGACGACTTCGGGACCAGAGGGGGAGACTGTAACGCGGCAAAGAAACGACCACGGCAGAAGACCTCGCACGCACGTGATTGACGACGCGCGTCATCGCTGCCCCGCCGCGCACGGCCCCCGCAGAGCCACGGCCGCCTTTATAAACCAGCCCGCCGAGCCGAATCGTCAGTCTGAGTTCAGCACGGCTCGGGAGTACACACCGCATCGACTTAGGTCGGTCTCGTTTACCCCGCTTCATGTTGAGTTCAGATTAGCGCCTGCCTTGTGCGAACATATTGCTGGTGATCCGCATTATTTTCGTACAGCGTACGGTGCGCTTAGGGCTTTGATAGGTTTTAGTTAGATTTAGTTATTTTGTATTAGTTAGGTTTGTTACCCATGAATGTAGTTTTATATTGTTTTCAAATAAACTTGTTATATTTTGTGGAAAGTGCGTTTGGATTTATCTCCTCACACTAAACCCTGTCACAATTTATTTTTTCTTTTTTCACGTAAACTTAAAATGAAGACGATACAGTGCTTCGAAAACTCGTGTGACGTCATATGATAGTACATTTTGACGACACAAGTGACGTTTCAAGCCCCGCTCCAAGATCTTTGACGCGTTTTATCTTCGTTATTTTTTATTGATTTGATAAAACAAAAAACACGTATTCAATATTTTTCGATAATCTAACTTACGGACTAAACAGAATCATATTATTTTGACCCAGTCCGATCCCCTATAAAACGGCTCAATGTCTTTGTGAAAGCTTTCTGTAAATATTTTCAAATATTTTGTCAAGTAAATTTTTGAATTTTATTACTATTTAGCTGACGTCAAGTAAAGCAAAAAAAAAGTATTTTAGGAACCTAGGCTTGATCATATATTTTAACAGCTAGGTCAAACGGTGTAACGTGATTTTGAGGAAACTTGTTATGTAATGTGCAGTCACCCATCGACGGACAAACCTAGGCAATCAACCCGAGCGGCTGTTATTATTTTTACACCGAGTGCCCCGAGCTCCTCAAGTATTAAGTAATACCATATTTTTTTAAATTACAAATGAGTTACCCTCGGAAATTGTATTATACTTAAAAGAATATTTATAACTAGCTTTTGCCAGCGGCTTCGCCCGCGTGAAAATGACGGTTTTCCATACAAACTTTCATCCCCTTTTCCCCTTCGGGGTTGAATTTCGAAAATTCCTTTCTTATTCTTTGTCTACATCACAGATGACAGAAACAACAGGTCTACATTAAAAAGGGAACCTCTGTGCAAAATTTCAGCTTTCTAGGTCCAAGGGTTTGGGCTGGGCGTTGATGAGTCAGTCAGTCAGTCAGGACTTCTCTTTTTATTTATATAGATTGTACCTAGACCAGCACACAAATAAAATTTTACCAAAAAAGAAGAAACCGTATAAAAGTTTTCGGGCGAATTTCATCAATTTTCGAAGAAGCCGCGAGCAATATTTCGAAAAGTATTTGCAAAGTGGTCGATAGATATTCAGAAAGTTCAATCTGAAGCAACAGGCGGGTTCCTGAGAAGACGCGGGGACCTGGGAGGCACCCACAAAGTTTTCCTACTTTATTTATTGCTGATGGAACACGAGTCTAACGGAGTGAAAGCTGCAGCTGCGAGAGTTTCATTCATAAACTTTCACACGAATAATCTTCGAAGACGCGGAATCAATTCACGGAGACAGACTTGCGACTAAGATGTACTTTTTCTACAAGACTTAAATTTTATTTACAAGACTTAAATTTTTTCTTCGATTTGATGCTGATATTTAGGTAACCTACCAACTAAAACAATTAAAAAACGTAAACCGAGACATACATATAAAATTAGTTTAAAAGGCGTACCTACACAACCACATTGAGTAAGAGTGCTATTTGAATTTTGTCAGGCGCACTTTTTAATTGTAGGTACCGCGATATGGTGAATCGTCGAGTTATTCCGTTCGGATCCCCAAAAACTTACCCTAGGGGATCCGTTTTATTATAAATTATTATCTATTCCGGTCTGATCCCCCGTAAAAGATTATAATCTGATCGGATACCCTGTCGTTACCACTGCTACCTGGTTCCACCAGTTTTTGTGACAATTAACAGGAAACAATCACAAACTTTAACTACGAGTATACCTGCCTGAAAATTACAATTCACTGAAATGTAGGTATTATAGTACCTTTTAGCCTGAATGTATGTCACCTACGAGATCTTAGCCGTGAAATGTGTTAAATAGGGCACTCGTTTGCTTCGTTAGTCAATATCCGCTGCCAAATGAACGAGTAGATTGACAATTAGAGTTCCATTTCCAGTGTCGGCAACTGTCCAAGCGCCCTTGACACTTGGGCATGTTAGCTTTCTGATAATTATGAGGAAAAAATTGCCTATTGATTTGTACTGCGTTGACTATAAAGGACAATGGTACACATTATTATATATTGAGTGAAATAGATATAAAAATGGTGTACAAAAAATAATAATTCTAATAGAGCTGAAGAAATTGGTGAAGGTCTTTTTTTTTGGGGGCGTATGGTAAATCATCAAATGACTCCTCCCGCTCTGGGGTAAGGAGTGTCAGACTTCTACTGACTAAAAACCACCCATGTTCCTTCTTAGCCCTTTGTGTCGAGGCCGTGGTATCTCTTTCGAACAACCCGCAGTTCTTTGTGGAGGTCTTGAACACACCATTAAAAACAAAAGTCCCTACCAATGCCTTGCGTGTTAAAAAAGTATTTCAACGTCAAAGGTGACAGTTAGTCAGTTTATCGCATTTTTTATCTCGTTCGATTTACAATATTGAATACCATAGTTCATAAGTAGGTAAATGTAAGTGCAGTGTAAATACCTATAACCTAGACTAATAAAGCATTTCATATTCCGAGTATCTTATAAAGCTAGGTAAAGTTTCAGGCTCAGACTAATACCGGGTTTAATATATGCGAACTTACGGCTTCACTCACAGTCGTAAATTGAGATTGAGAAACTTTGGCGCACCTCTTTCTCGCAACACGTCTTGAACACTAGGATTAACCATAGTGTGCAGTTTTGTATAATATTGTGAGCATTTCGCGTAACTTTATTAAAATGCATAATATATTTTACATTAGGTATTTAAACCAAAAGCAAAACTAGTCATTTCTTTGGCAAGATTTTTTTTAGTACTTTATTATTTCTGTATTTTAGTAAGAGTATTATTATTTTTTATCTCTTCTATAATATAAAATTTTCGTTGCACAATGTTTGTTGCCATACTCCTCGGAAACGGCTTGAGTGATTTTTATGAAATTTTATATGTATCTTCGCATAGGTCTGAGCATCGGTCGTAATCTATTTTTTCGTCACACATTAAAAAATCCACGGGAACGAAGTCGCGCATCAGCTAGTTACGATTTATTTTTTATCAGATTATTACATGCGTATTCTTTTCCTAAATATGTCGAGGTTGGCTTCCAGTCTGACCGAATACAGCAGAATTATACATAGTATGGCATTGTGTTTTACATGGAGCACCTGTTTATCTGCCCCCCACAATCCAGTTAATACTGAGTAATACAATACACCCTGGTACAGTCAGTGCAATCAAATTATCTTGGCAGGTCCGAACTTCGTGCAGGTTATTTTGTTACAAGTAATGTCTAAAAATGTTTTGATATTTATTTTGTTTGTATTTCTCACTGTATATATTAGATATTTTCTGATCGTACCTATAGGTACCTATTAGTTTATCTGGCAATAACAGTTTTCTTCACAAGTTTACATGCGTAAAAGTTCGCAGAGCCTATGTTCAGACCTGTCAAGATAATTTGATCGTACTGTAAGACTGGTTGCCAGACCTTAATCGGGCCACTGACTACTGACAGAATCATGGCTAAAATTGGCCAGCAGCCGCGCAAACCAATGAGGCAGTCGCAATGTATTTTCCACCCAAATAAATCCGCATTTTGACGTTATGAATTGCGCAAATTATAGAGTAGCATCGGACACATTGTGCTATTTACCAGCTAATACGAATTAGTTGATACACTACACTGAGCTAATTAGAATTGGCCATCGTGCATATTTCGTGTTACCTACCACAATTCATTAATGTGAACGATTGTCATTTGTTAAAAATAAACATCCAAACTGGTTTTAGTTTGCATACGTTTTTTTTTTTACAAATTTAAATTCATTTATTGGCGAATTATTTGTGGATAATTTACACGGTATGATGCTTATTTATAGGTTGTAAGATATGTACGAGTATTTGGCTCAACATGTTTGACCATGGCTGGTGTACATTTTGGCGATTTTTTTTTTGTGTGGCCTATAGAACTTTGGTGTTCAAAGCACAAACAACAAATTCAGACTCTATGGTTGCTACTGTGAAGTAGTCTAAATTTGTGTCCCTGATGGAAAAACCCAATAGCACTTTGGCCGACCTGGGAATCGAACCAAGGACCTCATTCGAAGCAGTTGCACTTACAACCCCTTGACAAACCAGTGCAGTCATATTGATCTATCTATATATAAATAATAATAATAATAATAATAATAATATTCCACAACTATCACACAACGCCATCTAGTCCCAAGCTAAGCAGAGCTTGTGTTATGGGTACTAGACAACTGATAAACATACTTATATATTTCTAAATACATACATATTATAGATAAATTACACCCAGACACAGAACAAATGATCGTGCTCATCACACAAACATTTGTCCTGGGTGGGAATCGAACCCACGACCTCCGGCATAGCAGTTAGGGTCACTAACCACTAGACCAACAGGCCAGTCAGAAATAAAAAGAGAAGTCCTGACTGACAGACTGACTGACTGACTGACTCATCAACGCCCAGCCCAAACCCTTGGACCTAGAAAGCTGAAATTTTGCACAGAGGTTCCCTTTATAATGTAGACAAGGAATAAGGAAGGATTTTTCGAAATTCAACCCCTAAGGTATTTAAATAGGGGATGAAAGTTTGTATGGAAAATCGTCATTTTCACGAGGGTGAAGCCGCTGGCAAAAGCTAGTATTTTAATACTTCTACGAAAGTGGTGCCGTTGACTGACTGGAAAGTTGTGTGGAAATCGGTTGACGTTGTATGGGCATGTGATGCGGAGGAATGAGGAAAATGTCGTGAGGAAGATTTTGAATATGAATATGAGTGGGGTTTAAAAGAAGACCAAAGAAACGATGGATGGGTTGCGCCGACCTCAAATGAATTGGGATAAGGGCAAGAGAATGATTATGAATTCTTCTACAACCTGTCCAATAGGGGATCGGACAAAAAAAAACGAATTAGTCCGTCAGATAGATTTCCAAAAATTATTGGACACGGTCGTATTTTTTCTTTTTTCACGTAAACTTAAAATGAAGACAGTGCTTCGAAAACTCGTGTGTCGTCATATGATAGTACATTTTGACGACACAAGTGACGTTTCAAGCCCCACTCCAAGATCTTTGACGCGTTTTATCTTCGTAATTTTTTATTGATTTGATAAAACAAAAAACTAACTTACGGACTAAACATAATCATATTATTTTGACCCAGTCCGATCCCCTATTCAATGTTGTGTACGTTCCTACAGACTTGATGAACTTAACGGACAATTCCGCATACAGTTACCTAGTTCCCGTTGATTGGAATTAGCTCCGAAGCTCTCGAGTGTATCGAAGTGTTGGCGTAAAGGCCATTGGCAATTTACGAATTCAGATGGCACTAATTCGCCCCTAGGACATGTAAAAGCGAGCGCTTGTGTGACGTCGCTTTTTAACAAGAATGGGAAAACTGATAAGTGGGATAACTTAAAACTATATACTCGTAATATCTACTCCTAAAAGGCTGGACCGATTTTGATGAAAATTTGTTCAAGTAGATTCGAGAATGGTTTAGATTTACAACTGGACCCGGTAGGTGGCGCTGCTGTCCGGGCAGGACGACGCGACGTCTGCCAAGACCGCTAGTTACATATACAAATGTTTGTATGATAAGAATCCCTTCGGGCCGATCATTAGATTAAGCTGTGCTTCGCTAGGTTGGCCGTGAATGGGTTTCCACGCATTACATACCAAGTTTCCTCCGTGCATCGGAAAGCACGTTAAGCCACTGCGCGCTCGTCGGTCTAGTCTTATCAGTGGCCCGAAAGGCTGACCATGTCTTAACATGGGTTATCGTATTAACCAGTACTAACTGGGAAGTGGAGGTCAGATAGGCAGTCGCTCCATATGAAATAGGTACTGTTAGTCAGCTGCTTCGGTTAGACTGGAATAGGGGATCGGACTGGGTCAAAATAATATGATTCTGTTTAGTCCGTAAGTTAGATTATCGAAAAATATTGAATACGTGTTTTTTGTTTTATCAAATCAATAAAAAATGACGAAGATAGAACGCGTCAAAGATCTTGGAGTGGGGCTTGAAACGTCACTTGTGTCGTCAAAATGTACTATTATATGACGTCACACGAGTTTTCGAAGCACTGTATCTTCTTCATTTTAAGTTTACGTGAAAAAAGAAAAAAATAAAAATAAAACGTCCAATAATTTTTGGAAATCTATCTGACGGACTAATTATTTTTTTTTTTGTCCGATCTCCTATTCGTTGGGAAAAGGCTAAGCAGGTGATAAGTATGATATTATGGACCAAGAGATAATGTCGAATTAATAACTTGGTCTATTTATAACAGTAATACAATTTAATTACGTATAAATGTAGTAAGGTTGACGAGCTCTTGGCTTAATCAGAACTGCCACTCGGGTCGATCTTTAGGTAAAGCTGTCCTTGCCTAGGTCGGTCTGTGGATGGGTGACCGCCCGACATACCGAGTTTCCTCCGTGCCTCGGAAAGTGGTCCCGGCTGCCATATATATAGATCTTTGGCAGTCGTTACAGGTAGTCAGTGACCTGAAATTCTGACATCCAGTCTTACCAAAGGGTATCGTATTACCTAGTATTAACTGGGTTGTGGAGGTCAGATAGGCAGTCGCTCCATGTAAAATACTGGTATTCAGCTGCATCCGGTTAGACTGGAAGCCGACCCCAATATGGTTGGGAAAAGGCTAGGCAGATGATGAAATATAGTAAGTTTGTAGCCAAAGTATGAAGTCCGTAGGGACCGATGTCCGTTAGTGTCCGGACTGGTAGAGGCTGTTAATACCGGGCTAGTTATTTCAGTACACTATCAGTCTGATTCCGGTGTCCGAAGCCGCGTCCGGTTCGGCCGGACCATGTAGTATCCAGAGGGTTAGTTTTAAAAACTTAATGAGCCCTCGAAACCAATCTATAAAAGACAGTAAGTACTATCGATCCTGGCGATCAAATATAATTCAGTAGATTTTAATGATCATAAAAATGTTTCTCTAATGATACAACCCACTTACACAATAACCGTTTTCTTAACTTCTTATCAGACTTGTCCTATTGCGCTATTGCTACTTTACTTGTCTTGTCAACAATTTTGTTTAATCTTGTCATTTAGGTATTACCAATTTCGGCGCACCGTTGTCCTTCAAAATTAGGTAAGTCATAGTGTAATTAAAAAAATAATACTTTGTTCATTTTCATGAACCATAAGCAAGAATCCTAATTAGGAGGGTGGGATCCCGTTTCTATGGGAACATGGAACAATAGGACTTATTGTTGGTGCTCATTTGAAAGGGTTCATACTTACGAAAATTTAAAGCATTTTGTTGGAGGCTGTCTGTTGTTAACTAAAATAGAGATTTTTATAAAAACTTTATTTTATTACTGACTCATTTTTAATCTAAACATCGATGTGAAAACGTGTGTTAGCTCCTAGGATTCAGTAAAATATGCTAAAATTACTAACAGATATAATTCCCGAAAAATTGTGACTAATAAGTATACAGATCATTGTTAGACCTACTTACTCGTATGTAGGTACCAACCATTTACTTCTAGGTGTAGATGTTACATATTAATAGAATCGGTCCAAATATTAAGATCTAGGTTACCTGTTCGTAACTCAGTATATTTCTGTATGGAATATTACTAGGTACCGGTCTTTAAAAAAAAATCAACAGCAGTTTGTGAAGAAGTAGAGATGTCTGGACGAATGTATATTTGTTACTCTTTCACGCTTAAACTACTTAACGAATTAGGTTGAAATTTAGCACTGAGATATCGAACTCCACGTGGACGAAGCCTCAGGTATTATAAACTAGTAACCTATAATAATGTTAATAAACTCCTTGAATATCTGTAATAAGTACTTCACTATAATAAGCCTCACCTGATTGTTATAGCAAACTTCCACTAACTTGCCTTGTTAAATGTTGAGCAACTTCTTCTGAACGCCGGCCAATTTATTGAGTTTTGTAAATGTTTCTATAGAGATGCTTGCAAACTTTGAGAGTACGTCACTATTCTATGAAGACTTTTTACGAGACCAGAAGACTACTTTCTGAACAGTTTTTATTATTTATAACTAGCGACCCGCCCCGGCTTCGGCTTCCGTGTCCTCTTGAATCACTCTATCTAGTTCTGCAGTAACATTCGTTGTCAAGTTTAAAATATCTAAGCGCATAAACAGCGGGAGCGACTTTGTTTTAAACAGTGAAACTTTGTTGGCTAAGGCCCAGATTCACAGACCACACTTTGACTTTACTAAGTAAAGTATGATTTTTGGAAAGTAAAGAACAGCTTGACAGGACTAAGAAATATATTTTTGCGTGAAAGTAGATCTTTCTATCAAAGTAAAGTCAAAGTGTGGTCTGTGAATCTGCCATGGGCCTAAGAAATATATTTTTGCGTGAAAGTAGATCTTTCCATCAAAGTAAAGTCAAAGTGTGGTCTTTGAATCTGGGCCTAAGTGAGAAACCTCCATAACTGGAACTCATGCTGAGTTCTCAACACTTTGGCCTGGATATCTGAGACACTGGGTAAGTGGGAAACCTCTATAAGTGAGACAAATTTTCAGGTCCCTTGAGGTCTCACTTAACCAGGTTTCACTGTACTATGTAAAGAAGATAGATAAAGATTTAATATTTTTCTTTATCTGTCGCAATCGCGACTGCTGAGCAGGATTGATAAAGTGTTGTTGTGTTTGTCCATCAAGAATTTCAAACTCAAACTCAAATCATTTATTTCAATTAAGTCATTACAGGCACTTTTAATTGTTAGAAGGACAGAAGAAGAACGAAATTACGAGTGCAATACGTCATTCCGAAAGCCACCACGCCGAACCACACGCCACCGAATGCCCGCAATAACGAAGCGAGCATGAAATCACGCAGCGACGCACACCGCAACAACGAATGCACAAGACCCCGAATCACGGAACAACGAAAGCACGCCACAACCCGCAACCGCCCCCCCGCGACCCGGAGCCCCGCGCACCCGCCGCCACGGCAAGCGACGCCGCACGCCCCCGCACCCACAGCACTCGCCGCCGGTAACATCCGGCGCCGCGCAGCCCGACGCAGCAACTCCCGAAACGACGCATTGCACTCCTAAGCTACAGTCACAATCACAAGGCATAATAACTTGTGAAAGTACTGTAGTTGCCATTGCCATTTCTCAGTAGCATCATCGGAGTCTGGATTTGTGCCTGGTTGATGACAATAGGCCTTATTACATTGGACTTAAAACATAACTTTCAAAATGTGGGTGTAGTATTTGGTAGGCTAGGCTAGATACGTTTGTCCAGCATTGGAACACGAGGTCGAAAAAAAACAACGTAAGCCACATTTGAAATATTACTGACGCCTGCGGCTATATTGATTACTAAGTTATACTAATACCGCGCCCTGTAATTTGCTATTTGTTTGGAGCAGGTTCTTCCTACTTTCATGCAAAATTATATTGTACTAGCTGACCCACGCAACTTCGTCTGCGTCACATAAATATAGCTATAACCTTTCTCGATATATCGACTATCCGACATTAATTAAGCTAAATCGTAACAAACACAAAATCTTATCTTTCCTCTTTATTACAATAGTTTAGATGGTTTAGATTAGCTTAGATTATATTAAAGTGTGAATTACTATAAAATCTATCTCTTACTGTTAAATATACTATAACACTCTGTACTTGTAAGCATTATGATGCAGTAAATATTTTGAATTTGAATGTCCCGGAGGCCAGCCAGAATCCCCCGTACCTACATTGCGTTTGCGACGCAACCCGCGTAATTATTTTTCCGCGCGGGTATTTTTACATTGCGATATCTTCTAAGATATTTGTTTAAACTGTATAGAGTAAAGAGCACAAATATTCTATATTAAATTTTCGTTCTAACGAACACATTTATTTGGATATAGATTAATACCATATGGGTTAAATAAGCTTCGCAAAAAATAATTCTTTTTAACCTAACATTTTAATAGTAAAAAATGGTTACAGTGAGTCAATCTTAAAAGATAGACAGATGCTGTCGCGGACTTTTTTTTAGAACTTTTAAAGACGAATAATTACTTCATACATGATATTCTCGTAACTTAAACCGTTTTCGCAGCGCACGCAACGGAAGTTCTCAGAAAGGAATTTTCTTTTCCCGTTTTTGCAACATTTCTCATTTATGCTCCGCTCCTTTTGGTAGTAGCGTGATGTTATATAGCCTATAACCTTCCTCGATAAATGAACTATCCAACACAAAAAGAATTTTTCAAATCCAACCAGTAGTTCCAGAGTTTATCGCGTTCAAACAAACTAAACAAACAAACTCTTCAGCTTTATAATATTAGTATAGATGAAATCAATTACCTACAGTTTTTTAGTACTAAGGTACGAGTACTAGAAAACAGTAATTTTTAGTTCTAGAACAGCAATGTAATGTGAAACAAATTACACAGAGTCATGCGCCTGCTGAGAGCAGCGGTGGCCCAGTGGTGACGGCCCCGACTCGCGAACAGTAGGTCGTGGGTTCGAAACCAGGCAGGCAAATTACTTTGTGTAATTTATTTCATCACCGCTGCTCTCAAAACGGTAAAGGAAAACATCGTGAGGAAACCGGCATGTCTTCGAACCAAAAGATTCGAAGACATGTATTGTGACATCTCCAATCCGCACTGGGCCCGCGTAGTAGATTATAGCCCATTCCCTCTCAAAGAGAGGAGGTCTGAGAGAGCAGTGGGAAAATTAATAGGCTGTTGATGATGATGATGACGCGCCTGCTTGGGTTCGAACACACGACTTAATGCTCGTGCAGGTCGCCACCGTGGGCCACCACTGCTGCCCAAAGAAACACTTTTAAGACCCGGACAAATACATCTCATATTCTCAAAAACAAAGATTTACATGGATATAAAAGCGTAATAAAATATTCAGCTACCTATGTTACAAAGGCAGCGTGACCTTAGCCCGGATAGCAAAGCAACAGGTCAGGGATGAATGTTACCTTGTTTGAGCAGAGTTGGTACCTAGATAGATAATAATATATAGACACACTTTCCCGGCCATTTTGGGGTCGGTTTCCAGTCTAACGGGATTCCTATCTGACCTCCTCAACCCAGTTAGTACTGTATACGAAACTCCTTGGTAAAACTTGTCAGGCGTTTGGGCCACTGGCCTTAACGACTGTTTATGGTCTATTTGACAGCCAGGACTATCGGCGTAACGTGCTTTCCGAAGCACGTAGAAAACACGGTATGTAGGTAATGGGCGATCACCCATCCACATACCTACCTACCAACAGCAACATACCAACCTGGAGATCGACCCGAGTGAAAATAAATTTTATAATACAACGGATCCCCTAGGGTATCAGTTTTTGGGGATCCGAATGGAACAACTCGTTATTATTTACCACCTACTAACATAATATGGACACAACACTGTGTAAAATAAATATTTTTATTTGTTTTTTTTTAATAATTATAATCCCAAAAAAATGGACTAAGTTTATTCTTTTTTTCAACTTAATTATGTTGTAAATATATCGTAAGATTGACTAGTAAGAAGTAGACTAGTAACCAAAGATTTATCAAAATACGGGCTTTTAAATTAGTTACTGTAAGAATTTATTATTTAAAACCTATTTAATAACATCTGCATAAAATAGAATATAAATTGTACCTTTGCCGACGGACCATAGCAAGCTCATCAGCTCACAATCCTCCCCTCTCCCCCCCGTATTGATTGTTCAATACCACAAAAGAGGTAAGCCCTCAAACAGCTGAAGTCTAGCTAACGAGAATCTTTGATCTGTATCTTTGCTTTCAGCAACTATTGTATTCCTGGTAACTATATGTAGCTTATAGTTCGAAACTATATCTACGATACAGGAAGTTGTAGGTGTGCTATGCTATTTCTACGTAAATGACATTTAATAATGTCTGTATCCTCATTTTGCCAATGATGTCTCTCTCATAATAGAAAGTACCTTGATACTTTATCAAATTTACGGTAGAAAGTACGTCATTGCCTGTCATTGCATATCGAACAAATATGCGGGGAGAAAACGCATCTGAGCGGGAGAGAAAAGTGTATGAAAATCCATTTCTGTGGTTTTATGCGTCTTACCCAAAACTAAAAAAGAAAAACCACGTAAGAAATGGATTTTCATACACTTTTCTCTCCCGCTCAGATTCACTAACTGCAAAAATTTCAACGTAAGAAATGGATTTTTATACACTTTTCTCTCCCGCTCAGATTCACTAACTGCAACAATTTCAATATAAATTTCAATTAGTAAAGATTTAGTTTTTTATTTTCCTCGTAGGTGTAGTATAAAGCACTATGTATCACTCGAGAGAAAGTGTGATTCCCGATCTCGGGTGTTTTCTCCTCTCGGTGAACAATGTACCTACTATTTTTTGGAGGATGTGAAATCATCAAAATGACTCCTCCCGCTCTGATCAGAGCGGTAGAGAGAGAGAGTATCAGACTTCTACTGACTCAAAACCACCAATGTTCCTACTTAACCCTTTGTGTCGAGGCCGCGGTATCTCTTTCGAACAACCCACAGTCCCGACGGGAGAAAATAATAGATACCATAAGCGACTATGTTCGTAATAACGTAACACATTAATCAATACAGTAGGAGAAAATGACTTTTAAAAGTTGCTTTGTGTGCATTGTGACTTAACAAAACGGTTAAAAAACCCCAAATAAGACGAATCATCATCATCATCATTTCAGTCAAAAGGCGTCCACTGCTGGACATAGGCCTACCCCAGGTGTCGCCACATCGACCGGTACAGATCGGTCGGATAAGACGATTGATACATTATGTTTCGTAACTTTAAATGAAACGTAAACTTACTGAAATCCTCGGTTCTTTGAAACAAATGAAAATGTTTGAATAAGTTTACAGGGGTTGTAAAGTCGTTGTTTGATATTAAATACCTTCCTCATATTCCAAAGTTTTATGCAAAGGTAACATGGGCCCCGGGGCTGTTTTATCCGACTACGGCGATGACAAAAGAGGGTAATGTGTTTCAGTATTGCTTGTATGTACCAATAGCTTTTTTTTGACAGATTATGTAGTTATCATGATTACCTTGTTGGTCTTGTGGTTGCAAGTGCGACTCTAAAATGTGAAGTCTTACCTTTGATTCTCGGGTCGGGCAAAATGTTATTGCATCATTAGCATTAGAAATGGGATATAATTCACCACGCGGGCCCAGTGCGGGGTAGGAGATGACACATAAATTTAAGATTTTTTATTGGTTTATTTGTTTTATTGGGTTTGTTGTTTTACGAATTTATTAGAAGTGGCCCGGCGCGGCGACGCTTCGAAGTTACTTGTGTGCCACAACAACAACAACCCCGTGCGTAAAGCCAGCCGTCTCGTGTCGGTTCAGTGCCTATATATAATTTCTCCCTGGTCATGTCAGATTTTCGTCCCATCCGACTGTGATAATAGAGAAACAGAGTCAAATCATTTTAAGGCGTGAATGTACGTGTGAGTTCTTTCGATTAAACTCGTTCCATCGCGGCATCGTCGAGCTTATCTCTGTCCCCAATACAAGATTGGGTTCAAGACTATTTAATATAAAGAAGTCTACCTGTGTTTTCACATACACTTGTAAACTATACATCTTCTGTATCCTAAGCAATTGTTAAATATTACCATATATTGTATTCCCAGCGGCTATTCAACCAGTTAGGCTCCTTCCATAAGCGGTCAAGATATTACACTGGCAACAATGCGGCGCATCGACGAATATAATGACAACACTGCTACTCACAACTGTTTCCCATCGTCAGCATCAGATTGGCACACCACTGATAAGCACGCTCGTCTTCAAAATAAGGCTTACTGCAAACGTCAGTGCATGCAAGCTTCGTAAAACCAGGGGCCGATCGAAACTTCAGATGAAATGAAAGTTACTGTTTTTGTTAGGAACATAACTGTACGGCTGGAATCCCCGAAGGAGCCAGGCAAAACTATACCTTCGGAGCTGCGAGTTGTCGATACCGCGGCTAGGGACACGAAGGGTTAAGAAGGAACATGGGTGGTTTTTAGTAAGTAGAAGTCCGACACTCTTCCGCTCCGCCCAGGGCGGGATTAGTCATTTGATGATTTCTAACCATTCAAAAAAACAATGCAAAGCTATACCTAATAAACACGATAAGAGAACAAATAAAATTAAAAATAATTATCCAGGTCATCAGACAACTAGTAGATTACTATGATTACTAGGAAGGCCAAAGAAAAGATGTATGGATTGTGTGAGGAATGATATGAAAGAGAAAAAAAAAGTAAATGACGCCGTGACATTCGACAGGCAGGGGAGAATGGAAAAAGAAACTATGTTGCGCCGAACCCGAATGGGACAAGGGCATGATAATTCTATTCTATTTATCTTCGGGGACGCCGGCAGACACCAGGGCGATCAGTCCTTTCGTTGTGGATTATTTCGCCCAGTTCCCCATTTTGGTGGATCCCCTTCATGGGTTACTGGTGGTCGGCATCGCGAATCTTCCTGTTGCCTTGCAGAAGCTCACCAGTTGTTCGGTAGAGATTTCTGCGAGCTTTCTCTTCATTAATCTCATCTGTTCCTAGGATTTCCCATCTGAGTGGCTCATACATTGTGCATTCCGCCACAAGGTGGAAACTTGTTTCTTCTGCTTCTCCACATGCTGGGCATATGGGATCTTCCTTTACTTTCATAATCGTCAGGTGTCTGTTGAGTCCACAGTGTCCTGTTGCGATCCCTACTACTAGTCTTATGTTTCCCCTACTCATTTTAAGTAGCTTGTGGGATTTCTTTTCATCATATGACTTTGAGAAGATTTTCGATTGTCGAAAATCTTGAAGAAGATGTTCGAGGGCATGATAATGGCGATGAGACGACTAGATCAGTCGCAATCATTTTTAATAGCTTTTCGTATAAATATGGGACAAGCCCGCCACACTATTCCCAAACCACTGTAACTCCTGTAAGCCTGAATCAACAGTGGCAACCACCAGAAAAGTGCCAAAAGACGAAGTCTCAGAGAAACGATTTGTCTTTCTTGGTTTCTGCAACGAAATTAATCAGAAAAGAATAGTGGAGGAGTAGAAAAATCATAATTTCCACTTCCCTCCATATCAGCAGGAGACAGAACAGAACAAGGCCGATAGGCACACAGGGACGTATACAACTGGGATAAGCCCGGTTGCCTAGCACCACGGATATTATTGTCATTAATATTACTAGGCCCAATAATAGGCATTTCGTATAAAATCTGCAATGATAGGATTCAGATTCGAGACAAGGTCAGAGTGACAAGGTCGACAATACTATATCTAATTGGTGACTCGTGATAGCCGAAGACATGTGCCACAGTAACGTACTAATCGGTAATAAGCGTTAATTAGCACTCGCTTAGACCTCGTGAATTTCAATGATTCCGTATTTGTATTCCGCAAATACAATAAACCTTGGTTTTCTAAGTACATACACAGTAATATCCAAATGTATATCAAGTTTGCTGTCAAGGTTATGCGATATAATTTAAAAATCATACTTAAAATCCTCAGACCAAGAAAAAAAGAAAGACGGCGCGCCGCGAACACCAACACTGAAGCCACAAAACCACACGCCTATAGCAAGTAAACATACAAGCTCACGCACACACCTACACTAAAACCACACGCATTTCTCCTAGTACGTCACGACTTCACGAAACATTGTCTACACACATAGATAAAAAGTTGGCTTCACTTTTGATGTTCGTGGCGCGTCGTCTTCCTTTTTTTGTTGGTCTGAGTTAAAATCATACTTAAATCATACGTATGGAAGAAGAAAGGGGAAGCCTTTGCCCGGTAGGTACTGGGACACTGACACGAGCATGAAAATGAAAAAAAATGCCAATATTTATAGCTTCATTGGTCTGTTGGCCTCAAGCGCTACTGCTGAGCACGAGGACCAGGGTTCTACTTCCCAGGGTCAAAGCGATATTGAGTTTTTTCCATCAGGAATTTCTGATAAGCGGCCACGGAGTCTGGATTTGTGCCCGGTGGATGGCATTAAGCTCTTTTGCCCCCTATTAGACTTAAATATAACTGGTAAAATTTTGGCGTACTATTGGGTATACCTCTATGTATAACTTCGGGGATTCCATGACTTAATTATATTAAGTTTAAAACTAACATAGTCAATAATCATACCATAGTTTTAAGGCTCTATTAACTAACACAAATTGTATTTTATTATATTTATGTTAGTCTGTAAGGTATTTATCTATGGGCCATAGATGCCTGAAAATAAATTGATTATTATTCTCTTTATTTATTTTTCTTACATACTAATTTACATTTTTAAATATTTGTTAAAAAAGATATCAAAAAACATTTAAAAATATAAAAAGTAGTAGTCCACCGGTGTCGGGAGCAGGGTCCAAGCCACCGGTGGTTAGGGTTCCAGAGACAGGAACCTCCTCACAATACGGGCCGTATCAAGAAGTACTGCCTTCTGAATCAGGCCCTTGATCCAACCGCCAATCGAAAGTTTTGACAGGTGGTCGTCCATGCTTTTTGCTATCAGGCCATTGGCCGTGACGACTATCGGCACAATGATAGCCGAGTTCACATGCCACATATCGACAACCTCGTGTGCTAAGTCCAGATATTTTATTTGCTTCTCTTTCTCAGCTTTCACGAGGTTCTCGTCATGTGGGATGGTAACATCGATTATCATTATGCGGCGCGCTGATCGGTCCATCACCACTATGTCAGGTTTATTGGCAACAATAGTCCTGTCAGTGATGATAGACTGATCCCAGTACAACGTGACATGGTCGTTTTCGAGAACTGGGTCGGGCACATACCTGTAGTACGGTACCTCAGATTCCACGAGTTTATATTTCAAGGCAAGTTGCTGGTGAATAATCCTGGCCACTTGATTGTGCCTGTGCAAGTACTCGCCGTTAGCCAGACGAGAACAACCAGAAATAATATGTCTGATGGACTCACCCGGACGGTGGCATGCCCGACACACGTCAACCGTCCCATCCTTCATAATATATTTCCGGTAGTTGTTCGTCAACATAACTTCGTCCATAATTGCACAGACAAAACCTTCAGTTTCCCCAAAGAGGTCGCCGAAACGTAGCCAGGACACGGACGCTAGAAAATCTACATCGGGCCCATGAAGAGCCCGGTAGAAGCGCCCGTGAAGCTCCTTGCTTTGCCATACTTCCTTGCGGTTTTCAGCAGTAAGTACCACAGGTTTGCGCCAGTTCTCGTTAGCCATGGACAGCGGGGTGAGTCCCTTGTCCACTGCGACCACATCTCGGTGCATACCCACATCGGCCTTTAAAAAATATTCTCTGAGACTGCACACCTCGCGGTTGTGGAGGGTCTTCGCGTTTAAAAAGCCTCGACCCCCGCATTTCCGCGGGATGTACAGTCTCATGACCGATGATCGTGGGTGATGCATCCGATTTGCGGTTAGCAATGTACGGACTCTCCTATCCAAGGCATCGAGTTCAGTCTGAGTCCATTTGAGTATGCCGAAAGAGTACATTAAAACTAGCATGACCCAACCGTTGAAGGCGCGCACCTTGTTCCCACCTGAAAGAAGGCTATTAAGAACCTTCTTCAGGCGTCCGAAGAAGCGCTCCCTCAACGATTGCTTCATGTCAGCTACGTTAATGCCTAACGCTTCCGACATACCCAAATATTTATAGCTTTCGGATGAGGAGAGGGATCTGAGGTGTATGGAATCCGAGAGCTGAATTCCCTCGGATTCCATAATCTCTCCTCTCTTTACATGCATGACTGCACATTTGTCCACACCAAATTCCATCCTGATGGCGCTACTAAAAGAATCAGTTATTTTTAGTAACTCCATCAGTCGCAATTTGTTGGGGGCAAACAGTTTCAGATCATCCATGTAAAGAAGGTGAGATATGACCTGATCATCTCTCCTCAACCGGTAGCCTAGACCTGAATCCTCCAGCAATGTGCTAAGAGGATTCAGGGCTAGACAGAACCATAGCGGGCTCAGACTGTCGCCCTGGAATATTCCCCGTTTAATCCATACAGGTTCATCGTTCCCCTGAATCCGTCGACATCCTGGATATCGAAGGACCGTCTTCCATTGCCTCATACACGACTCCAGGAAGGCGCGTAGAGTTGCATCTATCTTGTACAACTCCAGCACCTTCATCAGCCATGTATGTGGCACCGAGTCGTAGGCCTTCTTATAATCTATCCAACATGTCGACAGATCCTTGCGGGCTCGACGAACCCGTTGGCTAATGGCCATGTCGATGAGGAGTAGCTCCTTAGTACCGCGGGACCCGTTCCTACATCCATTCTGAGAAGCAGACATAATACAGTTTTGCTCAATGTGTTTATTAATTTTTGCCCTCAAAATGGATGTAAGAAGTTTATAGACCGTCGATAAACACGTAATCGGTCTATAATTCTTGGGTTCCGCGGGACTACCTGACTTATGGAGCAGGTGGGTAACGCCTGTGGTTAAAAACTGCGGAAGCGACGCAGACTCTAAGGCCGACTGGAATTGAGATGCCAGGCAAGTGTGTGAACTTCTGAGCCATTTGAGCCAGAAATTGTGCAGTCCGTCCGGACCTGGTGATTTCCAGTTCGGTAACTGACGAACTGCACTGGCTATATCTAGTGGTGTTATTAGGATAGTTTCCATTTCTGGGATAGGTTCACACATTCGCTCGACATCACGCAACCAGTCAGCCTCAGTATGACAGACGGGTACCGACCAGATGCTGCGCCAGAATGAACTGGTAGCAGTATCATCTGGGTGACACACGTCCGTCATATTTTGCTCGGGTCGCTCCCAAGTTCGGTATACCCACCTTTCATCGCTCTGGAACATGCGATTCTGCGAGTAACGATCAACCCGCCGCTTATACCGCCGAATACGGTTGGCCCATGCATAAACCTTCTGCTTCAGGAAGTCGATGCGCTCTGTGACACGGGACATGTAATCTTGGGGACTGATTTCAGTTCCCGAGAATGCTCGCTTCACAAAGCGCATCACACGTGGTCGTGTATTGCCCTCCCTGAAGCAGTATAGTTTGCCAATGAGCACCCTGGCCCCGTCGATACGACGCTCGATCCTGCGCTGCCAGGCCGGTACGGCTGGTTTTGGTCGACTAGCTAAGTCACAATTTGGGAATTTAACATTAGCTAGTCGACATGCCGCAACAGCCCCACAGTACAAGATCGAGTGTGCATCAACGAGGTCCTCGCTACTCTCGAATATATTCTTGAGTTGCAAGTCCAGGGCACACACCAACGCCCTATTTCGCCTATGCATGGGTAACCGTGGTAATCGGGGCCTAAGTTCGGTAGGAATGGATCGATACTCGCGAAGCGCATCCTCCAGTGCGCTCCTCAATCGGTCGTTGCACTGGCTACTTACCGTAGCAACCCTATCATCTTCCTCTACAGCAACAGTATTGGGCCGCGATGTGGTCGCGTCAATAATAGACGCTGGTACCGCAGTCTGTGCCTGAGTCGAGATGATACGGTTGCTAAGTACCTCTGAGCGCAGCCTATCAAGTGCGGCGTCGTCCAACATGCGATTGCGTTGGATGACACGCACCTGATCCGACAGTCGTTGGCTTGACACGTTGACGGTTGGTTCAAGGTCCTGGAATAGAGACAGCATCCTAGCACGGTACGCAGTGAGGTTAGTTCCCCCCTCTGTAGACCCGTAGTATGCGCGCATGACGTTCTCATTTATTGTTCGAGTCCATTTCATGCGCTGCACACAACCACCGGTAGCGGGGACCCGGCTCGGGGCCGGTTGGCCCCTAGGTCCCAAGCTGGTCGGCGGCCGGCCTCTCCCCTGCCGACGCTCTGGAGATGGTGATGGTGTTCGTGATGTCGTCGGCGGAGAGAAATACTCGTCGCTCGAGCTCGACGCTACTGCCGCCGCCGGTGACGCAGGTGATCCAAGGTTCGGCGGTGGCGAGGCGGAGCTGAGCGACGAGTCCGGGGATGGTGGGCGTGCGCGTCGTCTAGCTGCAGCTGCTCTCGTAATCATCGTTGTTTCATTATTCGTCGTAAATATTGTTTATTGAGTCTCAGAATTTTGATGTCTGTCATCGTTGTCAATGAGTTTGTCAACTTCATTAATCTTCGATTTCTATTTCTTCATTTTAGTTTTTGGCTGTTTTAATTTATTTATAGGATACAATATGAGGAGTTTTAATTGATTCTGTAGAAACTGCAATATATATGGGTTTTTTGGAATAAATATTATAAAATAAAATTAGGTTTTTTTCAGACGACGTTATGTGTCAACGAGAGTTGCCAGCAGATTATTAGATTATTATTATTATTATTACTTACACTATAATTGGCATATTTACCATGTTATCATTCCCCGTATCCGTGATCATTGCAACAGCGTCGAAATATAGGGAACCCAAAAATAAATAAAATAAAAACAGACATTCTATGTAGAATTTCTGTTTTTATTTTTATTTTATTTAAACATTACCATGTGGTAGTGTTTGAAGCTTGCAAAACAGTTAGACTTTTTGAAAATAAATCAAAATTAAAAGTCTTATTCAAACTAGGCTGATAATCAGCCTTTTTCGGACGAAGAAATTTATTTAGGTACAAGAGACAGTCCCCCAAAACGCCCTCCCTTCGACACTTCGTAGTGTTAATTAAACAACAATTCCAATCTGTGGAAAGCCTAAGGTGTCTAAAAATGTACAGAAATAAACCTTGCAACCGTCTTTGATGTCACACCAACTCGACATGCCTTTTCAAAAAATAGGTACTCGTAAATTGTTCACGAGGCAACCTTGCGACTCACTTTATAATTCCATACACTTTGCTTCGACGCTTTGCAAAAACTCGAGGTTTCAAAGCCAGGGTTGTAAATAGGAATGGGCATTTAAAGAAAAAAATCTGCTTCTTCCGTTATTGATGATTAGGGAAATCCAAGAACGAGCTTTTAAAATTTATTTTTATTTGGGACACCTACGTATTCAACCGACTTCCAAAAAGTAGGAAGTTCTCAGTTTGTTTCCGGATATCTCCGTCATTAACGAACCGATTTTCAAAATTATTTTTGTATTCGAAAGAGAATAGGTACTCCCGAGGTGGTCCCATTGTCACCAAGTCAGGATCTGATGATGAAATCCCAGAGAAATCGAGCAACCCTCAAATTTTATAGGCACTTGTTACGTTTTCCACATATTTTCTAAAGCTGTTCATGTATTTTTTATACTAAATGATGTTGGACACGTTCATTTTAGGTAAAACCACGACTGGTGTGCCGTTGGACGGGCTGTGTGATGTGTGCAGGTTATATGCAATTTGCGTGTCAAGTATTGCTAGCCCGTATGCAAGCAAGCACATCACGCTTCTAATCCCCGAAGGGTCGGTAGGTGGGTGCAGGGGTGTGCCTAATAGCCTACACCCACAGTTCACCAGTTTAGTTTTTAAGTCCAAAGTAATAGGGAGCGACCCTATTGCCATTATTCGGGGACTAATCCCGACTGTTACTGAGATATTCCGGATGAAAAAGCCTTAACACTTTGCCCGTCGGTCCGGCCCGGGAATCGAACCCAGAACCTCATGCTTAGCAATGGCGCTTGCGACCACTCGACCAATGAGGTAGTCAAGTAAGCAATATTATTGACTTACATGACACTATGCAAAAACCAGTAGGTACCGACTATTCAGTGGTCACTCTAATCAGGTCTGATCTGGTGATTCACTTTATAATAAATCATAATTTGTGGTGGATGGTGGTGGTTGTGGTGGTGGTGGTAGATGAGATGCTTTGTGAAAAAAAAACTGTAACAAGTAATGGAGAAGTATCCAAGAAGAAGGAAAGCTGTTCCGATCCCAATTAAATTGATATAAGGAAAGGAAAATTTCTTCTTCTACGTGTAGAAGCAGATGTGATTCTCTGAGGCCACCCACGACATTTGTTTTAGGTTACTTAGGGGGTGCTAGTGCAAATGCAGTCACTTTTAGACATTTCTTTCTTTCTGGGATGTTAACGCATGTCCAGTGTCTCTGGTATTGCAAATCACCGTAGGAAGGTGACGACTTATCATCACGAGGTCTTATATTCTTGTAGAGCTTCAAGTGATGCATACAAGTTGAGTGGTTTTTGTGAAGAAGCTCTTATGATGATAATGTTAAATAATCAGGTTAATCAGACTGATAAGAGCTTGAGGGCTCGCGATTATATCAAGGTTTATAAATACTTAGGACTTATTGTAGTGAAAAGTACTTTAAAATGACTTTTAAAAGTACTTTAATATTCGAGATATGAAAACAGAAAAGGTTAATATAATTTTCATTTATCATCTTTAAAAAAATAAAACACTGATTTATAGCGACAGTTGGTTAGTAAAAAATTATAAAATGCAAATACAGTGAGTGAAACTTGGTTAACTGGGACGTGGATAAGTGAGAAACCTCTTTAACTGGAACTCATGCTGAGGTCCCATGAGACAGATTTAGATATATGAGACACTGGGTAAGTGGAATACCTATATAAGTGAGACAAATTTTCAGGTCCCTTGAGGTCTCACTTAACCAGGTTTCACTGTATTAGCAAGTTGGGCAGTTAAACTTAGCAGTAAAGTAAAGAAAAATGTATCATGAAATCTAATGAAATGGAATTGAATAAAATATTGATTATAAGGAGCAGTTCTGTGTGAGCAGTTAACAAATCGAAATTAGTCAGTATGAAATCTCATTCCAAGCAGTTCTACTTTGTCTGTTATTTCGGTGATTTCCTTCTTTGCAATGTGTGTGTAACATTAAAATAAAACGCACACAATCTATTTAGAAAATCAACATGTTTTGGAATGCAAAAAAATGTAACGATTTGAGCGCTAGGAAAAAAATATATTAAGTAAACGTTACGAGAAGGCTAAACCAATTTGTCGGTAACAATATTTCAGTATACACAAAACATAAAAGCAATATCAAATTGTCTGTTTAAAAACCAGGCCGATTCTCGCTTTGACCTTGGCCTACTTATGGGCCTGGGCCTCAGTCGGCGCCTCCGGGACATTGGGAGGCTGCAAGCTCTCGTAGGTACTCTTGACAGATTACCTGGCCTCTACACTTGTTGAATAGGGTATTTCACCAATTAGTCCGTCTTTTAGATTATCGAGAAATATTGGATAAGTACGTGTTTTTTGTTTCATCAAATTAATAAAAATTTACGAAAATAAAGCGTGTCAAAGATCATGAGTGGGGGCTTTAGACGTCACTTTGTGGGTAAAACCTAACCTTATGATGTCACACGAATTGACTCGACTTTTCGAAGAACTGTATCGTCTTCATCTTTTGTTTACGTGAAAAAAGAAAAAAATACGTGACCTTTATTTTTTGGAAATCTATCTGACGGACTAATTAGATTTTTTTGGTGAAATACCCTATTAAGAAGTTTCTATGGCCAGCATCCGACTTTATCTACATTGGTGTCTTAGTCAAAAAAACATATTATTATTTTAAGGCATGCAAAATATTGTGAGAATTTTTGTGTTACCTCTGTCTATGAATTTATTATTATTTATATTTACACATAAAACATAATAATATTATGGTAAGTAGGTACTTAAATCATTTATATATGATGCCCCACAAAACCGTAGTATTGACTGTGGGGTCAGTGAGTCTGAGTAAACACTCATTCTTTTTGTAATTTTTCATTTCATTTTTACAGTTATATTTACAGTTCGTCGGCAAAAAAGCCGCAGCTCTTTAGTGACCACTACTCCGAACGCTGCCCATCCGAGTCAAACTCAAACTCAAATATTTAATTCCAATTAAGCCATTACAGGCACTTTTGAATGTCAGAAGGACGGAAGAAGAACGAAACTACGAGTGCAATACGTCATTCCGAAAGTCACCACGCCGAACCACACGCCACCCAATGCCCGCAACAACGAACACTGCGAGCACGAAAGCACGCAGCGACGCAAACCGCAACAACGAATGCTCGAGACCCCGAATCACGGAACAACGAATGCACGCCGCAACGTGCAACCGCCGCCCCGCGACCCGGAGCCCCGCACACCCGCCGCCACGGCACACGCCGCCGCGCGCCCCCGCACCCACAGCACTCGCCGCCGGTAACATCCGGCGCCGCGCAGCCCGACGCAGCAACTCCCGAAACGACGCATTGCACTCCTACGCTACAGTCACAATCACAAGGCATAATAACTTGTGAAAGTACTGTAGTTGCCAGTTCCCTAACGTAGATCTCATGAAGCAGAACGGGCAAGAAACTCCATGGACACTCTTTTAAATCAGAATTTGTTACAAAATCTTGGTACATTATATCATTCATGTTGAGATGGTATATTATGTGAGAACTATGTAGCAAGACGTGCAAGTTAAGAGCGTCCAGAGTAAAAAGATATAAAAAACAAATCAAAGAAAAATATATAAACCATGGTAGCTAAGAGATGACCAGTCTCCACTGACAGCGCCCGTTCACGAACATGACGCATGGATCAGCACCATCTAACTCAACCATTTTGAAGGGAACTAAATGATCCGACACACCCGCCACCATCAGCGAGACATTTGAGTGAGCATGACATTCTCTCAGCCACCAGTTCAACGTCACTAAAATATAACTAAATGTAAAAAGTGGCTTTATAGTACACAGAACTCACACATGTGCCATGCAATTATACAATATTAAGACATTGAATCTATACAATGCAAAGATATTTTTACAATCTTCTGCAGCCTCTACAATAACTTCACATGATAATCGATTTATTTGCCCCTAAGGTTGTGGAGAATCCAAGTCTATGTGTGCTCAAAAAAACAAAAAAAAACTTTAAAATGTTATGTTTACGTCCCATGTAATAGGGGGCGAGCCGCTTCATCAACCGGGCACAAATTTAGACTCCGAGGCCGCTACTGAAAAATTCTTTATGGAAAACCTAGTAACACTTTGCCCGACCAGGGAATCGACCCCCGGACCTCATGCTCAGCAGTAGTGGTTACTTCTAAAACCCAAATTCTTGAGGCAAGAAAATAATTCAGGTTCATTTCTAAAAACTCTTACACGCAACGGATTACGTCTTACGGTTAAAGTATTTTATTACTGTGTAAGGTGCTGATATAAATATCTAATCTTGTATTGTAACGGTAATTAACGACGGTTATTAGAATTACTAGTGATAAGGATTAAAAATATGAATAGACATCGCGCGCCGTTTCATTCGCTTTCGTGAAGACGTAGGTACTTCTTGTGTGATCTTGATGAGAATATGATGTGATAATAATATGGTTCTGAAGTTATTCAAGATTCTGCTGTTAACGTTTCGGAATATCACAAATCAAAAACGGTTCAACGCAGAAGTATGAAAATAAATGGTTCTCTATTGTGTCACCTAACTTTTTTATCCATAACTAGCTTTTGCCAGCGGCTTCGCCCGCGTGAAAATGTCGATTTTCCATACAAACTTTCATCCCCTATTTAACTCCCTTTACTTAGGGGTTGAATTTCGAAAAATCCTTCCTTATTCCTTGTCTACATTATAAAGGGAACATCTGTGCAAAATTTCAGCTTTCTAGGTCCAAGGGTTTGGGCTGGGCGTTGATGAGTCAGTCAGTCAGTCAGTCAGTCAGTCAGGACTTCTCTTTTTATTTATATAGATTTAAAATGCCATAACTTTTTTTGTCCTAATCATCATTTGTCCGAATGATAACTTACCCGAACTAAATATCACATAATATCACATGCTATAAAATTGAAATCCCTAAATATAATATGTCCTAAATCCATTTGTCATAAATATTACAATCAATAATATATGAAAGACATAAAATCGTTTTCCATAAAAGTTTTAAGTCCTAACTTAAAATAACATAATGTTTATTTATCATAATAATATTATTAGAACAAAGTATAACAAAGCTTTTGGGCACGTCACTCATACATGCAACGCATGTTGTACTCCATGACGCGCGCTCGCTTCGCTCGCATATTACATAACACTATTGTCTTCTGTCCCCGAAGTGCCCGGCCTCCGCCGGCCTCCTTCGTCGGCCTACGGCCCGGTGCCCATGCCATAAAGGATACTGTCGCGAGACGGTGATTCATCCACTTAGCGGACGACTAGCAACAGCCTATAATTTTGGTTATTCATCCGGCTAATCGGACGACTAATTAATTTTATTCATCCGCTAATCGGACGACTAGACACTTCGAATTTTTTTTAGGACTAAAAAATCCTTACATAGTATAAAACAAAGTCGCGTCTGTTTGTTTGTTTGTTTGTCTGTATGCTTAAATCTTTAAAACTACGCAACGGATTTTGATGCGGTTTTTTTTAATAGATAGAGTGATTCAAGAGGAAGGTTTTAATACCTTTTTTGTACCCGTGCGAAGCCGGGGCGGGTCACTAGTTTATTATAAACGAACATTCGGAATAATACACATTAGGTAAAGCAATAGTTAGGACATATTAATTTAGGTCATGTAAAATTAGGAGATTCAATTATTATAGTAATCGATATTATGACAGAATACTTTTAGAACTAAAGATAATTATGTTAAACAAAATTTCGGCAATTTGAACATTATGGTTAATGAAGTTTATGGCAAACGTGTTATGGATAATGATTTTCGGACAAACAATTTTAGGAGAAGTAAGGGAGTACCAAATAGATACCAATAAGAGACATGAATTTGTTTAAATTTCTTTAATCATTCGTTTTTGATTTGGTTGACGTAAACCAATGTAATTAAATGGTTTCAAAAATCGGAAAATGTCGAAAACAGGATTTGCAAGTAAACCATTACACTTATTAACAAACTAACAGCTGTAATAAATATCCGTGGTAGACGCTTAATTATTATTACACAGTCAGACAAATGTTATTAGTTTATATGATAATAGTGCAAGTAAACATTATGAGGGGGGACTATTACGGAAAAAAAATACCCCGGAGGTACCCCGTTGCTATGGCGTATTCAAAGAATTGTTACTACGCTTAACTATTAGGAAATATAAAATTTCTTGCCTGGCTGTATGTAGGAATCTGCTTTGGACTATGTTTAGGGGCCGAGTGGACACCAATGAACAAATCTTTTTTAGGGGCTGGGGGTCCGAAAGTGGGCTTAACGAAATATACAGATCTCAGAGTTGGTAATCGGGATAGTTTAATATTTAGTGGTTTAAAACTACACACACCTACAAGTGAGTAATCATCAAAATAAATAATCAATAATCAGTTATCTCAAGTGAGTTAGTCAAAACTGAATTAACCAATACCAACCCATAGTTCTAGAGAGGAAATAACATTTTATATTGTTAATTGGTTGTGAGTTGAAATTATGTAAAAACACACACAAACGTTGCTAAATTGTTAGGTACTCAAATGTTTATATTACGATTCAAAATGCATTCATAAACTCACTATAGATTAAACTTACTGATAAAGAGTCGCGATTAGGTGATGACAAACATTATGTAGCACATTGTCAGTCTCTCTTTACACTAGCTACAGACTCCAGTTTCACATGTGCAACAATTCGAAATTATAATGAGGGCCTTGTGTGCAAAAAAGACGGTATTTTTTATCTTTACATTGATAATGTTGCTACTTTTATATAATGCAGCGAAAAGGCATAGTAATGAAATACTTTCAAACAGTGGCGAGTTAATAAGTGACTGGACGATGCTAAAAAGTGCAGTGATTAAAAATGTATCACGAAACAAAGTGGACTTAAAATATATTTTACAATGGACGTCACCGGTAAATGTTCCTTTCGTGTATATGGGCAAGGGGCAGGATGGATTTATTGAACGGAAATGTCCTTACACAAACTGTATAGTGACTGCAAACCGCTCATACCTCGATAACGATATTACGAAATTTGATGTCATAGCATTCGCAGGGCCAGAAGTGGTATTTTATGGTACTTCTCAATTACCTCAAAAAAGATCCCCGCACCAGAAGTATGTTTTCGCAAGTATAGAATCCTCACACAATTATCCACTATGCTCTGATAAATTCAACAAGTACTTCAACTGGACATGGACTTTTAAATTAGATTCTGAAGTAAGATGGGGTTATTTAACTATCAGAGATAAAAACAATGCTATAGTTGGACCAAATAAAGAAATGCATTGGATAAAATTGGAAGACATGGATCCAGTAAGTGACGACTTTAAAGAACAGCTTAAGATGAAAACCAAAGCTGCGGTGTGGTTCGTGTCTAATTGCCATACGCAAAGTAGAAGAGAACAACTTGCTGATAAATTAAAAGGAGAATTACAAGCATACGGATTGAATTTAGATATACTTGGTAAATGTGGAACCATGAGTTGTTCACGAGATGGTAAAGATGATTGCGATAAAATAATCAAGTTGAATTATCACTTTTATTTATCGTTTGAAAACTCTTTTAGTGAAGACTACGTCACTGAGAAGTTATTTCGAGCGTTGAAGAGCGACGCTGTGCCTATAGTATATGGTGGTGCTAATTACACTAGGTAAGTATTAATGAGGCTTTCGAGGTAGTTAAATCTTTGATAAAATCGGTTTTTTTATACACAAATAGACTGTTACAGTTTTAAGAACAATAGTAATAAACATAAATAACACAATATTTTAGTAGGTACTTATTGTCTCTAAATGCTTCCGTGGTCGGGTGGTCTATGCGTTTGCCTTGTGACCCGGTGGTTGTGGGTTCGATTCCCACGGGAATCATATTTTTTTTTTTTTTTTTGTAAAAGTTGTTTCCAGTTTTACATTGCGGGCTTGAATCACCTGGTTGTCTGATAAAAAGATGATTCTGTGCTTCGGAAGGCACGTATTGGTGGTCCCGGCCGCCAAATGGCGGTCGTCAAACCATGTCAGAGGCTCTTGAGGCGGTTTAGAAACTCTGACACTAGGATGTATGGGGTCGTTAGATCTTACTGCCCGCACGATAAGAAGAAAATAAATAGTGTCTGAATAAATAAAATAAAACAGTTTTCTCAAAGAAAAGTCCTACCTCCAGTGCCTCAATAGAAAGGTTGCCCCCGGGGTACTCCCTTACTTCTCCTAAAATTGTTTGTCCGAAAATCATTATCCATAACACGTTTGCCATAAACTTCATTAACCATAATGTTCAAATTGCCGAAATTTTGTTTAACATAATTATCTTTAGTTCTAAAAGTATTCTGTCATAATATCGATTACTATAATAATTGAATCTCCTAATTTTACATGACCTAAATTAATATGTCCTAACTATTGCTTTACCTAATGTGTATTATTCCGAATGTTCGTTTATAATAAATTTTATAGTCCTAAAAAAATTCGAAGTGTCTAGTCGTCCGATTAGCGGATGAATAAAATTAATTAGTCGTCCGATTAGCCGGATGAATAACCAAAATTATAGGCTGTTGCTAGTCGTCCGCTAAGTGGATGAATCACCGTCTCGCGACAGTATCCTTTATGGGCGGCATGGGCACCGGGCCGTAGGCCGACGAAGGAGGCCGGCGGAGGCCCGGCACTTCGGGGACAGAAGACAATAGTGTTATGTAATATGCGAGCGAAGCGAGCGCGCGTCATGGAGTACAACATGCGTTGCATGTATGAGTGACGTGACCAAAAGCTTTGTTATACTTTGTTCTAATAATATTATTATGATAAACTAAAATTTTAATTTAGGACTTAAAACTTTTATGGAAAACGATTTTATGTCTTTCGTATATTATTGATTGTAATATTTATGACAAATGGATTTAGGACATATTATATTTAGGGATTTCAATTTTATAGCATGTGATATTATGTGATATTTAGTTCGGGTAAGTTATCATTCGGACAAATGATGATTAGGACAAAAAAAGTTATGGCATTTTAAATTATGGATAAAAAAGTTAGGTGACACAATAGAGAACCTGCCCCCGGACTATCACGCGGTAAAATCGTCAACTAATAAATGTGTCAAATATAATAAATTATGATAGTAACACTTATGTCTTTTTACAGATTTATGCCGAATGGTACTTACTTGGATGCTGGACTGTTAAGTCCTGCGGATTTAGCCAGAAAAATGAATGAATTAATGAATGACAAGGAAAAATATGCGGAGTACTTTAAATGGAAAAATCATTACTCATATCATCTGAAAAGTGAAAGTGTTGAAACTGATCCATATTGTTTATTTTGTACCACTTTAAATGACGAAAAAATGGTAAAGACGACTACAGTGTATGACGATTTTCACAAATGGTGGATGTCTCTACCGAGTCAATGCTGAACTGAATCACGTGGAAAAAGGTGCAGAATTTTGGTTTTAATTTTTTTTTTTATCGTGTGGATAAAGTGCCTAGAGGCATAAATTGGCATCAGAGTTTTTATGCCGCTCATGGACTTCTTTCCGGCGTGCTGGTGTCCTCACGGACGTGAATCCGAAAATTTTGAGGTACGTGCCTTAGATTCGAACTCGAGATCTGACTAGGCGGTCTGACGGTCACGCTGCTCATTTTTCGATTATTGTAGTGCGTTTTATACTTTCTACATTAAAACTAATTAATTTTAATAGACTTTCATTCATACCCGCCCTGTCAGTTTTCTTTTATCATAGTAGGGACCAAACGATCGATCGGTACACAGATATGGTGTTATCAATAAGCGCACTGTGAGACCTGCTGATTACCTACAACTATTCGATCTGTTTGCGATAGCGATACAGATTGTTGAAATGGGCGTTTGGTGAGTACGTTTCGGTGCTTGTAAATCGGAACACTGATTAGATGATTCATCTGATTTAATAAAAAAATATACGTTCACAATGTCTACATAATTGTAACGGTAGATGGTTTTGTGTAGTTACCCTACACAAAACCATCAAACTGTACAATTAGCATCTAATAGTAAAAATTAGCTAACTAATTGTCAACGCATATTAGACAGATGTTAATTGTTATGTCACATTCTACGCAAGAACTCTGATATTTTGGGCGTTAGTTTAGTAGTTTACTGCCGCAGTCGGAGAGCTTCTGTGGTTGCTTGGGCCGTCGCTTGGTAAAGGTTTTGGCAGTTTTGTCATACAAAAGTATGTCAGGCCTTAACCGGGTGGCGGCTTGAGTAATCGTTGGATATCTCTGAGTGCCGCAGTTAGTTTTATTCGACTATTCAAAAGTGCCTGTAATTGGCCTACTTGAAATAAATGTTTTGATTTTCGCTTCATAAAATGTCAAAACATCTTCTTTTTCGTCGTGTCGAATATTCCCTTTATTAGCATAACATAATTCCTAAGAGGTGTACCTAATAATTACACCCACATTTCGCCAGTACGTAAAATGTTCAAGTCCCATGTAATACACACACACACACACACACACTTCCGGATAGCGTGGCTGCTACTGATTAATTTCTGATCGAAAATTCCAATATCACTGTCCAACCTTTCATTTTTTTTGGTGGGTGGAAAATCATCGAATGAACTACTAGATGCACCACTTAATTTTAGTTATTTTCCTCAGATGTTTAGCTGTATTCTTATCTTTACTCTTGAAGTTCAGTGAGCTGACAAACCTCAATTATATGCAAGGTTTTGTCAATGACCATTTTTGGCAGGCGTTAGTGAGGCATCGAACAATGCAATATTGAAGAGTCTTCTCGTATTGGTAATCTTTCATTTTATGAGTTTTTGTAACGTCATTCGTATTATTTTCTTTAATAAAACTGCTAATGCAGCCCTATAAGGCTCCCATATAATTCAGCCAAATAAATAATCTTGAATGTTGAAGAAAGAAAAAATATAAAATTGTCACAAGGACGGCAACTCGCAATGACCTTCCCGTCAAATCAAATATATCACATGTATATCACCAACGCATGTTGTATTCCTAGTCCTACACCATTACATACACTTATCAGAACTGCAGTTGTGCAGATTCAGTAACTTTATCCGGGTAATAAAATTCGACTTGTATACAATATGTAAAACATGCAGCATTACTCATAATATTATAGAAGCGATAACAGAATGCAGTCAAAGTCAACACAGACGCGCCGAAACAATACTATATCAATACTTGTAGTGTACAAGAGACCAAATCAAAATACTTATGTAGTGATACGTGTGTGTTAAATCAAATACCTTAGATGTCCGGCTACTTGTAAAAAGTCGTGAGCCTTAGTTTCGGTTCAACGCTCATGTCTTACATGACGTGCTGTGTTCACTCTCCGGTCGGACAGACAAAAAAGTCAATTATAAAATATAAAAAAAAATATATAAAAAAAATAAGATAAACTGTCGTTCTTAACATGGCTATCAACAAAATGAAAAAATTCTTCACCAAATTAATAGTTTTTGTGATGTTTTCCGTTCTTACTATTTCAATGATAAAAAAATATAGAGCTAACCAAAAAAGTCTTAGTTTACACGGAAGTAATGCAAACCCAAGAATGAAATACATATTGCTGTGGACTAAACAAAATACAATACCGTTTTCGTACATGGGTCTTGGAAGATTAGGATTTATTGATAGGGAATGTGCGTACACCAATTGTATCGTGAGTGGTAATGAGAGCTTGTTGGGCAGTACTACCGCATACGACGCAGTTCTTTTTCATGGACCGGAATTAATTGACCCTCACATTACTCTACCAAAAGAACGATTGCCTTACCAAAAGTTTGTATTTGCAAGTATCGAATCACCAGCGAATTATCCACTCTGTGTACACGATTTTAATGGATATTTTAATTGGACGTGGACATTCAAGTTAGAATCCGACATACGGTGGGGCTATATAGTGATCAAAGACTCGAGCGGCAACATTGTCGGGCCAAAGAAAGATATGCATTGGATAGAATGGAAGAATATGGATAGTGTCAATGAAACGATGAAGGTTCAGCTCCAAAATAAAAACAAAGCAGTCGCATGGTTTGCGTCTAACTGTCATACTCTGAATCGGCGTGAGGATTATGTAAAGAGTCTTAAACGCGAATTAAAAAACAAATATGATTTAGATATAGATGTGTACGGAGATTGTGGAGAATTCTCATGTAATCGTGGAGACAAACAATACTGTTCCGACATGATATCCAAATATTATTACTTCTACTTATCTTTTGAGAACGCCTTTAGTGAAGATTACGTTACGGAGAAATTGTTGCATGCAGTACAAAATAATGCGGTTCCTATTGTTTATGGAGGAGCTAACTATAGCCGGTAAGCTGAACGAAATTATTCCCTAAAATTATCTCATAAGTTGTTATCTTTAGTTATTTTAACCCACTTGGGATAAGAGAGTGGTAAAACATCAAAAGTCTACGCAGTGGTAAAAACTAATGAGTTATTTTAGTACTAATATAAGTACCTGGATAACCGGTGCAGTAGTTTTTTGAGTTTATCGCGAACAGACAGGCAAACGCGGATGAGAACTTTGTTTTATAATTTAGTGATAGTGACCAGTATTGCTCGTTTAAAAGTGAAAAACCCGTATGTTCTAAAATGATTAAAAGTTGCTATTTGGATTTGTCTATGTGTGTTCTTAGATCTTGTGAACTAAATAATGGATACTGAAATACTATCATTTAGTAGGTATATTGATTCCGGACGGGCCGTGTTTATTATAATAGGCACCTACTCTGTATATTTAACTTTCTGAATATTTGGACATCGCGCCACATAGTGTAAAATAAATAACACCCACAACTGGATTGAAACTACATAGGTCACTAGATTTTTTTCAAAACCCAAACACAACATTTCATTTCAGATTCCTGCCAGATCGATCGTATTTAGACGCCAGAAAACTGCATGTCCCTGAACTAGCACGTCTAATCGATCAGCTCATCAGAGAGCCTGCAATATATGTGGAGTTCTTTCGATGGAAGAAGTACTATTCGTACCACAAGACAACCGATTTGAAGGAAACCAATGAGTATTGTAAAATGTGCGAAGCCCTGAACGATGACAAATTGGTGGAAAAAAAATCAGTGTACAGTGAATTCAGCGAATTTTGGGAGGTGTTTGGCATGTGCTAAGGAAATCATTTCAGGGAATTCATTTTTGATGGACATTTGTGTATTCTCCCCATCTTGACCTACGATGCACAAACTTGGTCTTTGAATAACATCCAAAAGTGCAACTCAAGGTTTTCTAACGTGCTATGGAGCGCAGTATTTTAGGTGTAAAATTAACAGATCATGTTCGAAACATTACTCTGCGCTCCAAAACACAAATCGTTGACGTGGCTCAAAAGGCTGCCCAACTTAAATGGGACAAGGCAGGACATGCCTGTCGCATGCCGAATGAGCTGTGGGCCCGTAAAGCTCAGGATTGTTGCCCTGAAACAGCGACACGGGGTCGAGGCAGACCATGTGGCGGGACGAACTGGATGTCTTCCTTGAGAATTGGAAAGAAGTTGTACAAAATCGCGATCGTTGGAAAGAATGAAAGGAGGCCTTTGCTCAGCAGTGGGATGGTATGGGCTAACTATAATAATAATAAAGTGTTGAAAAATAAAATTGTATATAATTGACGCCATCTGTGGTACGCTTCAAAGAACTGACGTTCCGTGAAGTGATGTTCTATACCTAATGATGATAAGTTAGTAAATACGATGACCTCATATTACCTCACTTGTTAATAATTGTAAATTACATAGTAATGTTGTGGTCAATTTAGAATGCAACTACAATAGTTGCATGAATAATATTCATGTTTTTTGTACTTACTTTACAAAATATAGTAAAAAACGCTTTATGAAATAATATTTTTATTTAGTCATAAAATGCTGGCCAAAATGGCAGAGTTATTTCATGCATCATGGTACCTACCTATAACCATAAAGCATGAAATTGTCCGATACGTTATGACGACGGTAACTATATTTTACGGTATAATTTCCTATTCAATATAATCAGATTCTGACAAATAGGTAAGTGGGAATCTGAAGTAAGACTGACTTAGAAGAGGGTTATTTCACCTAGAGACGTGGTTTGTATTGTCATCACCACTATCATCAAAATAGTGAAGGAAATCACCCTGAGGACACCGCTATGACATAAAACCAATTAATCTGAGTCTAAATGACTTCTACCAAGGAAGCCACATCCTGGAAAGATTTACACATAGAAGAAGTCAGTGGGAATGCTATAATCTGATTATTCTTGCTTTCTGACAATTTTCTTGTAACATTTCGTCCTGTGTAGCTTTGTGGTTGACTGCACTCAAATAATAATTATAGCTTCTAAAGCTCATCGGATGCATATTATAATAGCTATCCTTTTTTGTTTCAACTTACCACACATTAGTACCACAGAATCGCTTAACACAAACAAAAAACGTGGTCTACCTGTATGGCTTTTTTATTTTTAACGGGTGCAAAATCATCAAAAAACCCCTCCCGCTCTTAGGCAGAGCGAAAGGAAGTGTCACACTTCTACTGACTAAAAAACCACCCATTTCCTTCTTAGCCTATTAAGTCGAGGCCGCGGTATCTCTTGTGAACAATCCGCAGCCCCGACAGGCACATGTATGGCTTTCATCTAAATCCGGTCTGCTGCTGTTTCTTACTATAACAATGGTAAGAAATATTACACATAAAACCACGCCTGCAATCCATGTAGGGTTCTGCAGAGCTGTACCTAATAGAACACTCCCATTTCATCAGTTACGTTTAGGTCTAATGTAAAAGAGGGCAAGATAAAGGGATGTTACTAAACTGACTAATATGATTCTGTTTAGTTCGTCAGTTAGATTACCTATAGAAAAATATTGGATACGTGTTTTTTGTTTTATCCTATTAATAAAAAAATTATAAAGATAAAACGCGTCAAAGATCATGAGTGGGGGTTTGTGACGTTAGTTTTCGTTAAACATAATTATAGTGAAATGTGACGTCACACGAGTTTTCGAAGCACTGCATCGTCTTCATTTTTTGTTTACGTGAAAAAATGAAAAAATATGACGTGTCCAATATTTTGGAAATCTGTCTGACGGACTAATTAGATTTTTTTTCAACCACCCCATGCTAGCATTCAGGTACAAATCTACACTCCGTCGCTGCTACTGAGGAATTCCTGGAAAATTTCAAAAACACTTTGCAAACCTGCGAATCGAACCACGGACCGGCTCAGCAGTACCCCTTGCTTCCTCCTAAAGGTAATAGAAAGACAGAGTTACCTCCACATACTGTTAGTTAAGATATATTATTATGTAGTAGGTACAGGCTGTAAACGGATCCTTGACGATGTCGTTAACCAAGCATTCTGTACCTACATTTAAAAAAACCCGACTGAAAAAACTGAAAAGCAAAAAACAAGCACATTTTAAATTAAACAAAACTTGGAAGCAGGCGGGGTTCTATTTTTTTCATTTCATAATTTAATATTCAAATGAACCCCGCCTGATTCCAAGTTTTGTTTAATTTAAAATGTGCTTGTTTTTTGCTTTTCAGTTTTTTCAGTCGGGTTTTTTAGTTTTTTAACTACTTTTTTATTTCCAACTTTTTAGTTCTTTTGTGTTTGTTCAAAGAAAACTTGCGGATTTTGGGGGCCACCCAAAATCCGCAAGTTTTCTTTGTTTTTTTAATTTTAATGTAGCCTATAACACTCGCGCTATCAAGACGAATCTAACGACGTATATGTCATTCAAATCCCTTCATCCGTTTAGGAGTTATGAGGGAACAAAGAAACGGACATACATACACGTCAAACACATAACCCTCCTTTTGGGCTTCGCCGCAGTCGGGTAATAAGTAACCCTACGCAAAAAATATTGCTGGACTTTAAAAATAATTGAAACGACTTTTTTTTGGTAATGAAAAATCATGTTTTACGTTAAAACTCATAACAGTTTACTGATGGACGCATGAATAGTATTCGGGTCGTAACATTAAAAACTGGTATTGAAAAACTTGTAAAAAATCTTTGACCACCAATATAGTATAACAGAATATATAATATAAGTAGTATATAACTAGTACGTTTCAAGTACTTGCGAACTTTTAAAACTTACAGTCGCTTTGGACGAAATAGGCTGGATGCCTTCATCATTATCAGTCCTGTCCTCTGCGACCCAAAATCAACCTCATTTTCTCGTAAATAAAGATCACTGTGATTTTGACGGTGATACAGAATACCAAGACTGTTAAATAACTGTAAAAAGACTGATCTCGTGTGACGTGCTGGTTGTGTCAACAAGGATGTTGAAATGTTTACACTTCAATCAACCTATCTGTATAGGCATAATCTGCATAAAAAGTTCTCACTGATGGGATTGGGCTATAATCCACCACGCGAGCCCAGTGCGGGTTGGTAGATGTCACATGTGTTTGAATTTTTAGATCTATAGGACATGCCAGTTTCCTCACGATGTTTGCCTTTGAGAGCAGTGGTGATGAAATATTACACAAAGTAATGCGCTTGCCTGGGTTCGAACCCACGACTTTACTGCTCGTAAGTCGGGGCCGCCACCGTTGCTGCTGTAACTTATTGAGTAGGCGGGAAAACACAAAAATAAATAATTTTACAAAGTTGAAAATATAAAGTTGTCATGCTGTATGTTGACTGTTTAAGGCATGTCCATGTTTGACTAATTATCGTGTATGTGTTAAACGAGAGGGCGATGACACAATATGACGAACATCGTTCAACTAACGCTAACTCATTGCTTTATGCTGTATTCATAAAGATTTGATAAAAAAACCTTGGTATTTCGTTCTTAGGGTTCCGTACCTCAAAAGGAAAAAACGGAACCCTTACAAAAGATCTCGTGTCTATCTGCAACGTGTTCTGGTTCCCGGAACTCCTACTCCAGAACTTTTCGGTCCATTTATTTACTAATACTCGTGGGAACAACAAGTTAGTAACTATTAACGATCTACTATTAATATCATAAACGGGATATTTACCATGTTTGATTATTGTTTCGAGTTCCCGATATTTCGGCGCCTGTTACAAGCACCATGATCACGGATAAACTGAAGTCATTGCGGGTCCATGTCAGTTTAAAAACTTATATTAACGATCTTTGTATAGATGAAATCTTACAATTCTCAATTTATAAGCAGACTAAATTTTGACCTTCGAAAAGTGCTGATTATCAGCCTAGTTTGAATAAATGAATTTTGATTTTGATTTTGACTAGCTGAACCCGCGCATGCGTTGCTATGCGTTTTTCCTACCTACCTATCTACTACCCTACCTACTACCCTACCTACTACCCTACCTACTACCCTACCTACTACCCTACCTACTACCCTACCTACTACCCTACCTACTACCCTACCCACTAAAAAAAAAATGCTTTAAACCTCACGGAGCCCGAGACCTTTCCAACGAATGCAAAACCGTGGAAATCGGTTCGTGCGTTCAGGAGTTATAGCGTCAGGAAGGAAAACCCGACTTTTTTATGTAATAGATAGAAAGATAGATATCTTCAACCAATTGTGGTGATGTGATTGTGATGTCATTCTAATTCCAATATGATGGAACACCTCTCCAATATAGGTATCAAATGAGGGGGTTTGCTGACAATAACTCGAAAAATAAAATATTGTCACTCTACAAGTCTACGTCCAATGGTGAACTTCTAAAAATGGCGAACTAATTTTTTTATGCTTTACCATATTAAGGGTATCAAATGAAAGGACTAGCTGAAAAGGCGAATGCGATTTTAACCCTATTCTTGGCGTTGTGTACAATTTGATACATGGAACTTTATGAAAATCTAGAGGCGTTACAAGACATATTTTCAGCCAGCCTAGGCCATTGTGTCCGGTAACATCCTTGTAACTTCAAGTAAATTCACTGGGACCCTCTAGACCTCTGGTTTCTTTGTAAGTGGCTTCACGACTGGCAACCTCCTTGCAACTACTTATAGCATGAGCCAGCAACTTGATAACCAGGTGCTGTCACCATTGTTTGCACCTTCTCTCTCAGCGGCTACTCGTTCTAAAAGACTTAGAGTGGTCGCGATAAAGAGAAAAGTAATACCAGCTAAAAGATTATAACCTAACTGGCGTTGCTGTAAGTTTATCGGTTCTGGAGAAGTGCTATAACTCGTTTGACCCTCTCGAAGAGACGAGTGTCATTGAAAGCTGTATTTGATGACTCTCTCATAGAACAACAAACAAATATCTATAGCACGCAAACAATTGGCAGCTCAATATATACCACGGATGATGATTTTCTGGCGATCCTTTTATTTATGGGGTAAAGTAAAAAAAAAGCCAAAAGAGTATAAAGCCTCCGTAGCATACCGTACGCAAAATACATGCTTTGGACATGGACACGAGCCCGTTTTGAAAAAAAAAACAAGATTTTATAAGGTCCAAAGGGCTTTACTACCATGATTTTTAATTTTTACCGACTAATACTAAAAGGGTGTTCTGTTTTTCAATTTTATGTATGGAAAGTACAAAAAAAATGTATCATAAATGAAATGTTTTTTTCACGTTAGCGTGCATTTATTTTTTGTTAAAATGATGTTGAAAGTCTGGCAGTGTAGCAAATATAATATGTCGCCGCGAGAATGTCTTTCTGCTAAGATCATTGTTTAATCTCATTACCAGCTTATAATATTGATGAACCTGCCATCTCTGAGATCTTAGTACAAACATTACAAAGGTCGAAATGAGCGACAGTGCCATCTATTGACTCACCATTGAACAACCATCATTGAACCACCACATAGATGGAATGTAATTAAATGCTCCATAAATCGAATAGTAATTTATTAAACAGAAGTCTCTAACTAAGAACTATAGTTAAAATTAAGATAATTATGAATATTGAGATTTTAATGATTGCCACACTTGAAATTAGGCTGTCTACAGTCTATGAGACGTCAGTGCACAATGTTGTGAAGATGGCGGTGAATACGATTGTAATGGTCAATAACTCAATTTATAATCTGAAACTACAACTAAACCAGTTTCTATACGTAATTATAAACTTTAAGTCATAAGATCATTTTATAGAACCATTCGTGTTAAGCAATTAGTAGAAAACCCATTGTCTGTTTTAAATCCTTAATCAACCGGAAATGGTTTAGTAACATTTTGTTGTAAAAAGGAATGAACCTATTAATTAGACATTAACGTTTAATTACGCCTTTACATTATACTGGTATTGTTTTTTGTTAAACAATTAATAGAATCAATTGTGAAGTATTTTAGTAATGATTGTTAGTTTTAACTAATTAGGTCATTAATTACTATACTGGTTTTGTGGTACTTCCGCTGGAGACTACAGACTGTACAGACGCATGCGACGAAAAGTTGAGACACTCGATAAGGCGCGTTTAGCGAGTAATTGCAATACTAAGTAAACGAAAGTGGTTTTTGAAGCGATTAATGTTAATTAGTGCAAATTTATGAGAATTGTACACTGAGAAAAATAAATGATATTATGTATCAAGAATGTGTCTCCATCATTCATGTAACTTATTTATATAGGAACGCACAAAGGTGTACGATTACAGTAATAAAGTACAGACGCCAGCACATCAAGCTACTACAATCTGTCAGATTTCTTTGATAGATTTTCGACTTTATTTCTAGAGCATTAGGTTCAAGGTTCGTTGGGAAAATTTGACAGTTTCGGGTAGCTTGACATGCTGGCGTCTGTACATTGAGTTGTCCGTAGTAAGATTACTTTATGGATGTCGCTATGATTTTTGTTGATTTTATTAAGAACTTGTTTACTTTTTTGGCCAGTCGCAAAGCGTAAATAAGTATAAAAATAGTCGCTTTATAAATTTTCTTGATTAATTTGAATAAATAACTTGACTGATATTAACATGCCCTTTATCAAAGCGTTTAGGTCTCTTGTTTATGCTAACTATGGCAGTTGTTGCGTTTAAAAAGCACTTGACCAATGTATAAAAGTCACTTGATTGATTTCAACATCTTCGCTGATAGATCATTATAATTGTAAGTTTTAAAATGAAATATACTTATGAAGATAGGCGATTTGTTTGATAGTATCATGTCAGATGATAAATTTTATAAAGACAATTAATTGATTGATGTAAGTACATCTTTGTACAGATCATGTAGCTTATTAAAGTAAATAATTAAAAGTGTTGATCTAATTAAGTACTTTTTTGTTGTGCTTAAGTTGTATGTTTGTTGCTATTAAGTTGTATGTTTGTTGCTAATAAGTTGTGTTTGTTGCTATTAAGTTGTATGTTTGTTGCTAATAAGTTGTATGTTTCTTGCTATTAAGTTGTATGTTTGTTGCTAATAAGTTGTGTGTTTGTTGCTATTAAGTTGTATGTTTGTTGCTATTAAGTTGTATGTTTTTCGCTATAGTTGTTTGTTTAGGCTCAATTTACACCGCCGCGGAATGGCAGCGAAGCGACTTTTTGCAACGAAATTCTACATAGCATAATGAACTTTATGTCAATTGGTTAACGTACAAATTACGTACGTTACACAAGGTTCATTATGCTATAAGCAAATTCGTTGCAAAAATTCGATTCGATTTCGGTGTAAATTGAGCCTTAACAAACTCAAAAGCAACAAACAAACAACTTAATAGTAACAGAAGACATACAACTTAAACGCAAAAAAACAAACAATAGCAACAAACATACAACTTAAACGTAATAAAGATAATTTGAAATATTCTTAGGTGTTACTGAAATAAAATAATCAAGTAATTTGACTCTTTTATTTTTATTCAAAACAGCAAGTAAGTTAAATAATCAACATAAAATGAACGAAATCTTTGAGTTAGGACAAGCATCAAATAACTCTCTCATCTGGGATATGTTTCACATACGCTTCGCGACTCTCTGACTTTGATGGTCTCCATTTGCTTTCTTTATCTCCCTTTTTTTCTTAGCTGCTGGTGGAGAAGATTCTGTTCCAGAACTAGTAGGCAGCGCCACAATACTTGGCGTTATAAGTTCCGTTAGGGATAATATAGCTGCAAGGTTTCTATTTTCTTCAGTGTCACCTGAAAAAAGAAACATTTTATATTAATATATATTACACACACATGTCTGTATGGTGTCGGACGTAAAGAATAGCACCATCCCATATCTTCCCGTGGGTGTCGTAAGAGGCGACTAAGGGACTTCCCAGAGAATGGGCAACAGCGTTCTCTGAGCTTTTGTAACAACCGCAACGAACGAGTGATGCAGTGCCTGTGGCATAAGCAAAGTGCGAACACTAGCAATAAAACACTTTTAATACTTTCATTAGTTAAGTATTGATTGCTTGAAAGCTAGACTGAACTGAAACACTGACTTTACGACGATCGATCAATTTTGAAATTTAAAATGAAGATTTATCTAAGACTAGCTAATAATTCCAGCCAGTGGAGCGTAAACCACGGGGTTACAATCCACAGGCTACTTACCTACCATTCTAGAATTTCCAGAAAAATTTCGCACTGCGCCCTTACCAGTTACTTACTTTTCTTACGAAATTGTGATTGGTCTGAAGAGAAACTAAGCAGTACCTAATGGCAAGTAATGTGGAAAGTAGATGCAAAATACTTACTAGTGAAAATGGGCTTTAAATCCGAGAGGCCCCACGCCTCTAGTAAGTCGCCAGCTTCCTCCATCAAACACTAGGTATTCACTTGCCGCCACGCCTTGATACCCGGACCACTTTAAATAATACTATACTAATGGCAAATTATCAGAAATTGTATTTAAATTAACACGGGACAATTGCAAAATATCAAGAAAGAAAATAACAAGTTTCGACACGATGTCGCGCCACACAGATTAAACAACGACTGATTGAAAAAATAAAGACGAAGTTACCATTTTAAATCAATTATTAATATAAAAAAGTTAATTGATTTCTCATATTATTTTCCGATCATTACTTAGATGAAGACATTTATAAATGTAATAAAGATATTTTATTAATGTTGCTAATCAAGTACTTAGTAGGATTTATCATGAACTACATTTACATCAATAACGTAGCTTTATAACTGAATTATATGCAAATGATTGAAATAACCCAATCATTTTATCTTATTAGAATAAATAATGGTTTATGACGTCACCAAAATTAAATAAGAAATTTTATTGTTTTAAATATATTTCACTTTATAAGCGTACAGATTTTCACAATCAATTGTGGTTTGTTGTTTTAAAATAATTAATGATTCATTTAATCGTTTTTTACTCAATCAAGCAAAATTTCAACTTGATAGGAGACCAGTTTTCTCAGTGTAACAGAACAAAACAGTGCATAAGGAGTTTCTTTGTCTATTCTTCTCCTAAAAGACCAACTATTAATCTAAATGGGAGGCTCGAACTAAAGTCATTAGCGTTTAAGTGCCTGTAAATGGACTATTGTAAATAAACGTTTGGTGTTTGAGTCAAGTATTGTGTGTGATTTCAATTACCCATTTACTCATCTGCCACGAAGACGAATCTATGGCGAAGACAATATGGCGGAGCCCATTGATATATTTTGGGAACAGCGCCCCTCCAGAGGGTTTCCCGCCATTTTAGATACATAGATTTTGTAAAGTAGATTGTTAAGAGTCTGGCAATGTATCTCTCTCTCTGTGTATGTATTAGGGTTGATGAGGAAGAGGTTATGAGGAAGAGGATGCGGATGAGGAAGAGGATGCGGAAGACGAAGAGCTAACATTTCGCAAATTTTATCCGTTTCGCGGCTTTTTTCGTGAGATGTATCCCAATTCCTAATACTGATGTCTTTGGATTTGGAATGCCTCCTGTAAAGTTACTTGTCTCTTAGCCTGTTGAAGAGGAGTCTCTTCTGACAATTTGCGTTTATCAACCGCGGCTTTTTTTAATGTTGTATTATTTTGTTCATACTCTGCATATTCTACTTCATGGTGTGACTTGAGATGACTTCTTAACCCCGAAGTCCAGCGCCTTTTCCTACGTTTGGTCACATATTTTACATCTTACAGTATCAACGCCCATTTCACTAAAATACGTCCATATAGCACTACATTTTGGCTTCATCTCATATACTTTTTAACTTAGCAATAAACCTAACTACGACTTTAGTAGTTCTAGTTACTTACGACCACTCAGAACAAAACAGAGACTGGCTTAGTGGCTACAGTAGGTACTACACACACACAGTAGCGTGTTGTATTATATTTCTAAAACACGTTCGAGCCTGTTCGTGAAAGTACCTAATCCAGCGAGCAAAGCTTTTATTTACATTGAATACGTCAACAACACTTCCTCATAAATTCCTCTTAATGAATGAGGATGTGGAAGAGGAAGAGAAATATTTTATGCCTGATTTTGGGGATGTGGAAGAGGATGAGGAATGGCTTAAAAATGCGGAACTTCCGCATAATGAGGATGAGGAAGAGGAATCCTCATCAACCCTAGTATGTACCTCCTCCTTTTTGGGAAGTCGGTTAAAAATTAAATAATAGGTATAAATAGATTTTTATTTATTTTTTTCTGCCCTCTGTGAATAGAAATGAATTTTCAATATTTCAAAAAAAGAAATCCTTGCCAAGTATAGGGTTAACTCCGTTGCTCTAATCCACCTGATATTTTGGTGTACTGGGGTTTTTAGAGTCTTCAATTATGATACTGAGGTGGATATTTTTGAGTCTGCAGCATGGGTTGTTATTTAAGGCGACATTAGCTGCCCGCGACCTTGAGCGCGCGTTTAACTCACCGCCTAAACAAATAAGGTTGAAAATGGCTATGCGTTTGATGCTCGTGACTGCCAAAATGAACGATAGTTAGCAGATTTAAATTATTAAAAAAAAAAATACGCTGTAATGTTAAAATATTTTTACATATGTCTTTAGTTGGTTAAATTTCCTTTCTGATAGTAAAAAAAAAAATAACAGTTGTCACTCAAAATATTGAGCATTTCGAGACGAAAAAGTTTCTTCGTGTGATTTTTTTGTGATTTTGTGTTTTTTTTTTCGAGGTTCTTGATTACTTTTAGAAAATATTCTTGCATAAGTCTTTTACCTATACATTTGACTATACACTGTATTTTTTTTTGGAATTGTAATAAGTAGCAATACGGCTAACTCTGCGACGAAAAACAGGTCGTTTTTACGGTGCCCCTTTGACTGCGCCTTAACCCTTTATAAGGCATAACGATCTGGCAATCGGAAAGTAAGGGCAAATAGGCATAGGTATAATTTGGTAATTAAGTCATTTATTCATTCGTTTAACATAGGTACAATAATAGTGGTCTAAGTAGGTAATAATGAGTGAGCTATGTTATGCCAGAGAGCGTACAAAAATGTTTTTAGATTTTAAATTAATTAAGGCTAATGATAACTCACAATAGATAAATTAAATAATCTTGTACAATAGAAACCAACTTAGAATGACATAATACAAATTAAACAATAAACAATGTAAATCAATTTCATCAAAAAATAAAGAAAAATTAAATTAAAATGGTTATGTCAAATAATATTATTTATGTCAATATGCAAAACTAATGTCAATCTACAAAACTAATGTCAATATACAATGCTAATGTCAATCAATAATACAAATGTCAATATGCAATTATAATGTCAATGTACAATACAAATGTCAGTATTCAATACATATGTCAATCTACAAAACGAGTGTCAATATACAATGCTAATGTCAATCAATAATACAAATGTCAATATACAAAAATTTAAATTAGCATGTCAAAGTTCCGTCACTAGATTTTTGTCTGGTTGAAAATAAAATTTCATTTTTTTTTCTTTATTTTGTTTTTGAATATTTAATGAGTGATTGATAAGTCTTTAAAAAAATCTTTGTACAATCATAGAAATTAATAGAATTTTGAGGTGGAAAAAATGGTGGGAAATATATTCCCTTTACCTTATCAATTTTTGACTTTTGCAATTTGGCGAAGTCTTTGAGAAGGATAACTTCAAAATCTAACCCGAAGATGTGTTGCGTTATGCACAAAGTAAGCTTCACGCTGAAAAAGTGTTTTTTTTTGTCCTGAATTTGTGCTTTTAGATTTGCCCTGGTGCCTTACGGCGGTATGTTCAGGACCTGATCATACCGCTGTAAGGCACCAGGGCAAATCTTGTTGTATATAAGCTCTTACCTTCCATGTGAAGCTCTGAGAGAGTCTGCGAATGTTGCTTCGGTGTCAAGCATACGTGGCCTCTAAGTAGGGTAAATAATTAGAAGATCGCCTTAAAGAGCTAGACTGTTTGAAATATGACGGCTAACGACATTGCAACAATGATGCATTGAATGGGATGAACAGACTGAGAAACCTGTCCAGTAATAATTAAATTAAAAATATTTTTTTATAAACAAGCTTTTATAAACGTGATAAAAAAAACATTTCATTTAAAACTTTTACTATACACTTATACCGTCATTCACTCTATCTGTATATTACCTATTATGAAATGAAATTAATTTCTATATCAGCCTATAATGTTCCCACTGCAGGGACTCAGGCCTCCTCTCTAGGAGAGGGATGGGCTTATAATCTACCACGCGGGCCCAGTGCGGATTGGTAGATGTCACATAATTTTCTTTGAATTTTTTGGTTCAAAGACACGCCGGTTTCCTCACGATGTTTTCCTTCACCGTTTTGAGAACAGTGGTGATGAAATAAATTACACAAAGTAATGTGCCTGACGGGGTTCGAACCCACGACTCACTGTTCGTAAGTCGGGGCCACCACTACTCTCCTTTTTCACTCATTACACAATTATTAATATGATATAAAAGTTTTAATGTAAATGTTTATTTTATTTTCTTTGTAGCTCATTTAGGTATTAAAGCAGTTCTATCGTAGGACTGTGCAGTAGAACTAGTGGGAACGATCCGTTTTTTCTACTCGACTGTACATACAAACTTTGAAATTAGCTCGTATCTAAACATAGTGGTTCGAATCGCCCCATTCCTAAGAGCTATTGGTCGATTCACACCACTCGCCGCTCCAAGAACTGCCGTGGTGCGAAACAGCCCATTCTTAAGAACTCTTCTGCGTTTCACACCGCGGTCCGAACCGCTCGTGGTGCGAAACGACGAAAGACCCTATAAGTCAGATAGGCAGTCGGTCCTAATAAAATCCTAATGATTATAATAGAAAACGCTCAACAGACGATGATTATTATAGAAAAGTCTAAGTATTGATAATATAGCACTGTTGAAAGTCGAAACGAGAAGCAAAAAAAATCAAAACTCATTGAGTTGTTTGGAAGATCTAAGTCACATTAGTCAGGAACTCAGGACATTGTAGATAGTTAAGCAGGGAATCATACATAAAACCACTTCGATCAATAAGTACTATTATTGATCGAAGTAAAAACACGAAATTATTGCAACCAATTGTTATTAAGTTGAAAAAAACTAAAACCCGACTACGACAAAAAAAACGACACTGAAAAAATATGAAACAAGATTTTCAGGATAGAACAAAAAGAAAAGCCGTAGTCACACGGTATCAAAGTGTTTATAGGTTGGTACCTATAACGTGTGACTACGGCTTTTCTTTTTGGTCTATCCTGAAAATCTTGTTTCATACTTTTTCAGCGTCGTTTTTTTTTGTCGTAGTCGGGTTTTAGTTTTTTACTTTTTTTTTATTAAACAATTTTGGTGTTTTTTTTTCACTCTTGACTTTTTGTCCGGTAGAGGGCGTGATTTTAAATTTGAGCAATATTTTGGAAATGTAAAAGTGAGGGCCTTTCAAATGATACTAAACACGGCGTATTTATCTCCATTTTTATTTTTAAGCCTTACTTTTTGTCCGCTAGAGGGCGCCAAATCGCTTTTTGTGACACGTCACGTAGCCTATGTTCAGCGGAAAATTAAGACGGTTCTAACGATACCTCATATGTCGAGTTCAGATAAGTGGATTAGAAGCTATGAGGGAACAGATGAAGATACTCACATAGCTCACATACATACATACATAGCCACTTAGCCAGTCAAAATTATAACCCTCCTTTGGCTTTGCCGTAGTCGGGTAAAAAGAAACACATTTAAAACATTCTAAGGACATTTATATTGTTTAGGATTCCACCATTTACTAAAATCATCATAGACACTTGTTCTCAAAACTTTTTCTTCATTATTAACTAACGCGCAAAATTTGCAAAAGGCATCTGTGTCAGGGGACTCAGTCAGCCAGTGGTAAGTATAGTAGTTGTGCCACTTGAAGAATTCGTAATACTTTTGTTTGTCATTTATAATATCCACCATTTCCTTCGCTAGTTCTTTGATCCGTGATTTTTGCGCATTCAGGTATATTCCATCCGGCATGAACCTAGAAATTAAAAATGAACAAATTTATTTATTACCATTAACTAGTTTATGTCTCCGTATAAATATTACACATTGGAAACTGTGTACCAACCCTTCAAATTTTTTTTTCTGTATAATTTATATGTGTTTAACCACCATCGATCTACTTATATACTACGAACATCTTGGCAACATCAAACCCCGACCCTGTTGGAATTTGTGAAATGGGCATAACGCGCAGTCTGATTTCAATGTAAACTTAGTACTTATTAATACATGGTAGTCTTGTTAAAAAACAAACAAACTTGATAAAAAGGTGTACATGGTCAAGCATATAAAAGAAGAAAATGATACGTAATTGAATTAAAAAACCAATAGTTAAATACAACTAATAGTTTGTCTGCATTTTCCTGCCCATATCCTAATTTATTCGGGGTCGTTGCAGCATGTCTGCTTCTCTATTAGTAATGATCTAGGGAGTCATCCCCTTTTGAGTCATAATTACTCGTATGAACTTTGACAAAGATAATGTTTCCAGCTAAATTAAAATTAACGAACCTAGTATAGTTGGCGCCACCGTACACCACCGGTACGGCATAATGGTTGAGAGCATGCAACAACTTCTCTGTCACATAGTCTTCAGCAAATGAGTTCTCAAACGAAAGGTAGAAGTAGTAATCCGTCTCTAGTTTCAGCAGACACTCTGTCATATTGTTTTTAGGACACTTTAGCGTCCCGCATTTACCAAATATGTCAACTTGCATTTTATACTTTGCTAGTTCAGTTTTGAGCGCTGCAGCCTCTTTATTCCTTCCACTCAACGCTCTACAGTTAGATACGAACCAGGCTGCTGCAAGTTTCTTCGTGCTTAGTTTAGCTTTCAGTGTGTCGTTTATAGGTCTCATAGCTTCCACTTTCTGCCAGTGCATCTCTTTTCTAGGACCTATAACTTTCCCTTCTTTATCCCTTATACTAATATATCCAAAATATTCATCAGAATTGAATTTGTAAGTATATGTCCAATTGAAATAATTATTGAACATTTTATTACAGATCGGATAGTATGCTGATGACTCCTTACTAGCGAAAACATACTTTTGACGAGGGGAACGCAAGCGAGGTAAAAATGAAGGTTTAACATTTTTGAGTTCTGGTCCATGGAACAATATCACATCTGCTTTTTTTAGCAACCGTCTGTTTGACGACACGTAACAATTAGTAAAGGAACATCTTTTGTTTATGAAACCATTTGTGCCTTCACCAAAATATTTGAACGGGTCCGTCTTAATTGACGTCCATATAAGTACATGTTTCAAATATGAGGATTTATGTGATTCTGTTAAACCCAAAAATCCAGTTTCTGAATGATACCAATTAAAATTATAGAAAAGCGAAATAATAATAACATTGAAAATCACGCAAAATGTTACATATTTTGCAAAGCTACTCGTAGCCATGTTAATAACTATCATAACGAGTCAACTTACAAAAGTTACCTCACTCACGTACCTATACCAACCATGTAATAATATGATATAGTTTAAGCAAATATAGTACTACTGTACCCTACTGTACACTTTCCACCCACCAAAAAAAAAAAAAAAAGGCATGCTGGTTTCCTCACGATGTTTTCTTTCACCGAAACAAGTTACAAATAATCAATTATGCACATGAATCTAAAGGATCAAAGGTCTTGGGTTTGAACTCAAGACTTACGAGTTGGCAGTTTGACAGTCACACCACTAGAAAATCACTCACGTATCACATACTATCAAAATCGTTTATTTAGTTTACTCTTACTTTACTTCTACTTCTAATTAAAACTGGCACTGATACTGGTCTAGAATTATGTCTCCACACCCGCATAGAAACAGTTATGTTACAAAACAAATACTATCTAAACAGCTCTATTAATGACTATTTGACTACTATTTACTGCACACAATTGAATCGATATCGTACGAAGAATTTATTACTTTCAAGAGCCCAAGTGTGACAATGTGTTTGGATAGCTGAAACACCAAGGTCTAATACACAGTATCAATATGGACAGTACCGTAACTAAGCCTAGTTGATGCAATAATTACCAACACTCTATTGAAGCCATAGGGTTGCCCCTTTTAATGTTGTTATTATTGTTTTTTTTAATTTTTTTTTTTTTTTTGTATGCGTTTCCTGTCTGCAGCAGCAGTTTATGGTGGAGCTCATGTTTAGCAAACAAAATTAAATTTTAATACAAAGTTTCGAGTTCATGCTACTTACCGTTAAAGAGTTCCTTTTTCGATTTTAAAAGAGTGTCCATGAAGTTTCTTGCCATTCTTCTCATGAGACCAACGCTTTGGAATTGGCAACTACAGTACACTCACGAGTTATTATGCCTTGTGACTGGGACTGTAGCTTAGTTTATTTAGCTTCAGTAGTTCAGTAGTTTACTGCCGCACTCGGAGAGCTTCAGTGGTTGCTTGGGCCGTCGCTTGGTAAGGGTTTTTGGCAGTTTTGTCATACAAAACTATGTCAGGCCTTTGCTGGGTGGCGGCTTGAGCAATCGTTGGATATCTCTGAGTGCCGCAGTTAGTTTAATTCGACTATTCAAAAGTGCCTGTTACTGGCCTACTTGAAATAAATATTTTTGACTTTGACTTTGACTTTGAAGGAGACAATAATGGATGTAGGAGCAGTTCATGATCAAAATCGTGTTAAACTATCAAAATTAAACTAACATACAAAATTATGTGACCTGTTAAAGAGTTCCCTAGTGAGGAGGAGATATCATATTATTGCATTAGCACTAAAGCTACGGTATACAAAATATCAGCACTATTTTGGAAATGTACAAGTTTAGTGAGGCCCTTTCAAATGATACCAAACACGGCGTATTTATCTCCATTTTTATTTTTGAAGCTTACTTTTTGTCCGCTAGAGGGCGCGCTTTTTGTGACACTTCACGTCCAGGGTAAAATTAAGACGGTTCTAACGATACCTCATATGTCGAGTTTCGATAAGTAGATTAGAAGCTATGAGGGAACAGATGAAGATACACTTACACACATACATACATACAAACATTCATTACGTACATACATACATAGCCAGTCAAAATCATAACCCTCCTTTAGCTTTGCCGTAGTCGGGTAATAATTGAGGGGGGCTTAGAAGTAGTAGAGCACGAATCCATAATAAAAATGCTGTCTGTTTGTTTGTACATCTTCGGAACTACTCGACGGATTTGAAAGTTTTTTTTTTTTGTATATAGTTATTAAGTCTGTGCAACATAAAGGCTATAATTTATCTTGGAAACTTGAACACCTGATGCAGAACCGCAACAGACCAGCTAAACTATAAGAGATGCGAAAATGGTACCATAGCACAGCGTAAACCGGTTTTTTCTAGTCTCGCCACGCACACGACAAGCAGCCAGTGGTCACGCACACATGACCCGCGTGCTTGCAAGCAATTCGCGCGGTTGTATGAAGCTTTATCTCTGTTCCGATTATCTACTCATGTGGTATTTCTGGAGAAAATCAAAGGACACCATGTCCTACGCTAAGAACCTTCTAAGAAATGACTCAAGCTGTGGCAAGAAACAATATGTACACGTTTTGTGCCATTCGCTGAAAATGCCCCAACTGGACACGAGTTGCAATAGATGACCTGAAAGTCTTGAAATAGATTTATTTCGGACACAGATTGACTGAATCAAGAAAAGTCTGTTCAGGTGGAGATTCATAGATAACTCTGCCTTTGTTTATTTTGGAGATTGGGAAATCATCAAATGACTCACACTCAGACTGTCAGACTTCTACTGACTAAAAACCACCCATGTTCCTTGTTAGCCCTCTATGTCGAGGCCACGGTATCTCTTTCGAACATCCCGCAGCCCCGACGGGGGATGACTCTGCCTTGGAGTGTACTAAACTTGGTGCCAGGGTGGACTTATTAAGACTAACACCCCCACCCCTCTCTTTCTAGTTTTGGTTGAAACCGCATTTTGAATTAGGTATGAAGTTAATACGAGAGAGAAGAAAAGAGATAACCCTACACGTCTTAGACTAATTTATGTTTTACAAATGTTTGGTTTCGTTACACGTATTAGCTACAGAGGTATATAATAATAAAATCATGAATAAATTCAATGAAACATATTATAACTTTGTTAGGTCATATTGGTTACGGTTACGTACGATCATGTTTTAGTCAACATACCTGCAAAAAGGGGATCTACTGACTCAAAAAAATATGATTCTGTTTAGTCCGTCAGTTAAATTATCGAAAAATATTGGATAAGTGTTTTTTGTTTTATTATATCAATAAAAAATGACGAAGATAAAACGCGTCAAAGATCATGGAGTGGGGCTTGAAACGTCACGTGAAGGTACAAAATGTACTAGCATAAATATGACGTCACACGAGTTTTCGAAGCACTGTATCGTCTTCATTTTTTGTTTACGTGAAAAAAGAAAAAATAGGGGTCAATATTTTTTGGAAATCTATCTGACGGACTAATTAGTTATTTTTTGTCCGATCCCCTATTGCAAAAAACGTAAGTTAATGTTAGAATTTCGTATGCTACCCTGGCGGGTGGTTTCACACGCCGTCGGGGCTGCGGTAAAAAAAAATACCCATTTTGAGCTAGTGGATGCTTTGAATAGGGGATCGGACAAAAAATACTAATTAGTCCGTCAGATAGATTTCCAAAAATTATTGGACACGTATTTTTTCTTTTTTCACGTAAACTTAAAATGAAGACGATACAGCGCTTCGAAAACTCGTGTGACGTCATATGACAGTACATTTTGACGACACAAGTGACGTTTCAAGCCCCACTCCAAGATCTTTGACGCGTTTTATCTTCGTCATTTTTTATTGATTTGATAAAACAAAAAACACCTCTTCAATATTTTTCGATAATGTAACTTTACATAAACAGAATCATATTATTTTGACCCAGTCCGATCCCCTATTGTAAAATTGTAAACGGGTCATGGAGGTAATTTAAGTAAAGTTATAACCAGAAACACTAGTATTAAAAAAAATATGGTAATGGTATCTTGGTACGGAGATATTGGGGAATATCTCCGTAACTAGGGGTTCCCAGGTATGGTCTAGAACAAAACACTGATCACAGTGACGAGGAGAACAAGTGGCTTCATTAAGGGTACTTTAACACTCTTTTTTTTTTTGGTGTGTGGAAAACATGGAGCCATGGTGGAAAATCATCAAATAAAGGGGTTATTCCCCCCACCCCCGGAGCGGCGGTGGCCCAGTGCTGGCGGCCCCGACTTACGAACAGTAAGTAACGGTCGTGGGTTCGATCCCAGGCAGGCACATTAATTTGTGTAATTTATTTCATCACCGCTGCTCTTAAAACGGTGAAGGTAAACATCGTGAGGAAACCGGCATGTCTTAGAACCAAAAAATTAAGAAAATTAATAAGACATGTAACATCTACCAATCCGCACTGGGCCCGCGTGGTAGATTATAGCCCATTCCCTCTCAAAGAGAGGAGGCCTGTGTCCCAGCAGTGGGAAAATTAATAGGCTGTTGATGATGATGATGAACCCCTCCCGCTCTGGGGCAAGAGCGAAAGGGAGTGTCAGACTTCTACTGAGTAAAAACCGGGTCCATATTGGCTCACCTAAAGTTCTTTATCCGAAATTGTTCTTCCTAACGATTTGTAATCCGAATGATCACTCTTCCTAAAATTTTTCATCCTAAAGTTTTCATTCATACTATTTGTAGTGCTACCGACGATGTTCATAACACTCATGTTTCCGAAAATTGTAATTCTTATCATTAGTGTAAATATATTTAAACTCCTACTGTTTTTTATCCTAACGCTTTTATTCCTAAACATAATTACCATAATATTTTCACTCATACAACTGTTTAGAATGATTAAAGGTCGTTTCACTGATTTTTGTCTTGAAATGAAATAAATGAATGATATTCAGGTCAGAGTGTCGTCTTGGGGGCACTATGAAAAAAATACATAGAAAAATTTCGTGACCAATTTCGAGGTAGCGCTCGCCGGCCGCTACCGCGGCACCGCTCGCTTCGCTCGCTCGGCTCGCGCGTAGTTGGTCACAGTTCTAACCTAACCTAACCTATGGATATCTTTGCATAGTATATAAGCTCCCATTAAAATAGGTGGATAAATTTTAACACAGCGTTTAGTAAGCCTAACTAAAGACATCTAAACAAAAAAAAAACACTACCTTTATAAAGTGATTTTATTTTGACTTAAACAGAACAAACTCATCATATGAAAGTAGATATTTTAATGTCTTTTTAACCGACTTCAAAAAAAGGAGGAGGTTATCAATTCGACTGTATTTTTTTTTTTTTATATATATTTGTTAGCTCATAACTTGCGACTGGGTGAACTCATTTTCATGATTCTTTTTTCATTTGAAAGCTGGTGCTTCCCGTGTGGTCCCATTGTCACCATTTCAATATCTGATGATGGGATCTTGTAGAAATCGGGGGAACTCTTCAATAAATAACAGCAGATTAACCGCGATTGTTGCTATAGCATATCTAAGCATTGTTTACGCCATCACACAACATAATATCACGCCTGTACTCACTACAAAGGTGATGAAGAACTTCGGAGATAGGCAACGGAACTCCTCAATTAATGATAGCAAATGGACAGGGATTGCTGAAATCTCATGACTGTCTATTTTTTACACCAGTTCATAACATAACATCACGCCGGTACGTTGTGAAGGGGTAAGCACATGTGAACCACTAAAAAGTGAAAAATAAAAACTTTTTTACAAAAAATAAAACCGACTTCGACAAAAATAAAACACAAAAAAGTGAAAAATAAAAAATCAGCTTCAGAAGTCGGTGGCAAAAACATGAAATCAAACAAACAAAAGTCACCGACTTCAGAAGCTGATTTTTTATTTTTTTACTTTTTTGTGTTTTATTTTTGTCGAAGTCGGTATTTTCTTATATTTTTTTTTACTATTGTCCTTATTTTAGCGGTCTGAATGATTTCTAAAAATTTGTCCACCTATTTTAATGGGACCTTTTATAATACTGATTATTATGAATAAAAAGTAATATAAACCAAAAAGATAAGACTTTGAATAATAGTGTTAAAGATGGTTATGTTGAGAAAATATAGGAAAACAAATAATAGTGTAATAGATGTTTATTGCTACTGACATTATGAAGTTGAATGCTTCGGAATCAAAACATTAGAGACAGAGTAGTTAGGAATTGCGATTGTTAGGATGAAAAAAGTTAGGAAGAACATTTTCGGATTTCCAATTATCGGAGTTGAAATTTTAGGTGAACTTTGGCACACCCGTAAAAACCATCCGTGTTCCTTCTTAGCCGCGGTTTCTCTTGTGTTGTGAACAACCCTACTTTTACACCCCTCATAACCGAAATGTCACCTAAAAGTTTATTCTATTGAAATACCTTACGATTATGTACTGGAACAGAAAGGAAGTCAATATTTTGTATAACCAACTCTATCAAATTCTAGCGTACATATACACTCAATACATCAACCGAAATACAGTCATTGGCTGTGACTTCAATATTCAAGATAATTTTTAGTAAGCTTGTAGGTAGGTTTATGGAAACCTGAGTATAGTTTGTACAAAATAAGTAACTACATCTATTCACAATTTTTTACACAATGTTATACATATTTTGTCCCAAAAATATTAAAAAAAAAGGTTACAAGTTGGACACTGAATGACACTAAATACCTGTTTGCAATCATACGCGTACAAAACAGTAAAAAGTTATCACCAGTTAATTACAATACGTTCGCGCCGTGCCAAATTATTATCAACTAAAGTGCGTTTTTTAATTAGGGAGACTAAAATGACATTACGTGGGTTGTCAGTTTTTTGCAACTCTTAAATAGTGATGTGCCACTACCGTAAATTGCCGTTAGTAAAATCAAGTAATATCGTTTTTTTTATTTATAATAAGCTATCCTGAGTAAAGAGATTCGTTTCTTTAAAATAATTGATGAACTTTGTTCACTTAATAAGTGCGCTTGACAGTTAACCATGTTTTGACATGTCTCTTATTAAGCGAACTTAACAGTCAAGAGGTTATGCAAGAAATCATAAAATAAAAACACAGAATTATTGCGACCACAGGTTATTAAGTAGAAAAAACTTAACGCAATTTAAACATTCTAGTGACATTTATATTGTTTAGGATTCCACCATTTACTAAAATTATCATAGACACTTGTTCTTGAAAATTGTTCTTTGTTATTCATAAACGCGCATATTGCACAAAATCTGTCCGTGTCGCCAGTCAGATCATGATACGAGTAGTGGTTGTGCCACTTGAAGAAATTGTAATATCTTTGTTTGTCATTTATAATGTCCACCATTTCTTTCGCCAGCTCTTTGATCCGTGTTCGTTGCGCAGTCAGATACATTCCATTCGGCATGAACCTGGAAATCATTGATGTATAGTTACATAAACTATATACATAAACTCACGCCCTTTTCCCATGGGGGTAGGCAGAAACCACAGAACGCCACCTGCTACGATCCTTACATACTCCTTTTGCCTCGTCCACGTTCATACATCTAGTCATACACGCACGCCGGTTGCGAGTACTACGCACCTGTCCTTTCTGAAGAACATCACGAATAAGGTCAATGTATGTCTTTCTAGGGCGTCCCCTCCCGGCGTTGCCAATCACATCTGACTTGTAAATACCTTTCGTTAATCGACTTTCACTCATCCTCTCTACGTGACTAAACCACCTAAGCATAACTTTTTCAATCTTTGTCACTACATCTGCTTTTAAACCGCAACGTTCTCGTATAACCTCATTCCCTAACTTATAATTCAGAGTTACACCACACATGTTTCGCAAGGAACGCATTTCCACCGCATTAATCCTACTTTCATGCCTCTTTTGCCACACCCAACATTCACTTCCATACATAAGTGTAAGAACCAGCACACCAATGTGAACAGTCAACCGAGCCTCTTTCGACAACGACTAGTTGGTCACCACCGCATGCATTGTTGTATAGTTTTTATTTGCATTTAATTATTTCAGGTGAGATACGGTAAGGTAAGAAGGGGTAAAAGGGGGATAATCTGATGGTTAAAGCTGTACCAATGAATGGAAGATGAAGTTATGCTGCACCAATCTCCAATAAATTGAGATAAAAGCAGGAGGGTGATATGATTACAATTCCTTGTTGCAGTGGAGGTTTCCTGAATGCTCAATGTTCAACCTAGGTCAATAAGTATCAGACTTAGTAGCAGGTACGATCTAAGATTAAGAGAGTCTAGCATAATTGTATTGATGCGTAAAAAATAAAGTTCCGCCTGTACGACTTGTACCACACGATTACCAGCGATTTCCAATCAAATCCAAAAAAAGTACGATTATGTATAAAAATTATTGAGTCAAGTATGAATACAAGTACCTACCTATCAATAGATTTTGCAACAGAGCTTCTGGTGCCCGAGGCTACAGAGGCTATGTTGCTATCGATATCTACAAGGAGTGCTGAAACAGAACTCGGTCTTGCGTTGGGCACCAGAGATCTCTTTTAAACACTTGATTTACCCTACAAGAGCGAGTATTATGAAGAGTGTATGACTTGAAAATTCATTAATAACTTTGTCAAAAAAACATTACAAGTCTGCGGGAATATTTCGATGGGTTGACAATTTTCTTGGACTGGGCCCTTTTTATATAGAGTAAAGAAAGCTTATGGAATGCTTTACAAAGTGATTCTGATCTGACTGACGAATTGGCGTGGGCTGACTTTCATCAGATAGGAATTAAGAAATTTTAATATTTTTATTTCAAATTTTCACTCACAATTTAACAAAAAATATTTAACAGCAGCACCCTGAAACAACTTGTGGCTAACGAATAACTCTCAAGTTAAAGGGTAAATATTAAACAAGACTGTGATTAGATCTATCGTAATGTATGGATCGGAATGCTAGGCTGTGAAGAAGATGGATGTAAAAGATTGCATGTAGCGGAGACGATAAAGATGTGATGGAAGTGTGGTGTGACAAGAATGGATAAAGTAAGGAATAAGTATTAGAGGAAGTTTGAAAGTTGCGCCAATTACAGAAAAGTGTAAAGAGAATCGACCTTCGTGGTATAGGTATGTGGTGAGGATGGAGGCACATGGTGATAAAAAGTAAATTAAACTTTTAAAGCAAAGAACCTTGTATAGTTGGCGCCACCGTACACCACCGGTATGGCATAATGGTTGAGAGCATGCAACAACTTCTCTGTCACATAGTCTTCAGCAAATGAGTTCTCAAACGACAAGTAGAAGTAGTAGTCAGTCTCCAGTTTCCGCAGACACTCCTTCATATTGCCTCTAGGACACTTCTTCGTCCCGCATTTTCCAAATATGTCAACTTGCATGCTAAACTTTGCCAGTTCAGTTTGGAGTTGTTTGGCTACTAAATCCCTTTTACTCTGCGCTCCACAATTAGATACAAACCAAGCCGCCGCAATTTTCTTTGTGCTTAGTTTAGCTTTCAGTGTGTCGTTTATAGGCATCATAGATTCCACTTCCTTCCAGTGCATCTCTTCTCTAGGACCTATGACTTTCCCTTCTTTATCTCTTACAATAATATATCCAAAATATTCGTCAGAATCTAATTTGTAAGTCAAAGTCCAATTGATATAACTATTATTATATATTTTGTTACACACAGGAAATCTTGCTGACGACTCCATATTGGTGTAAATATACTTTTGATGTGGGGAGCGTGACTGGGGTAACTGTGAGGCACTACGGGGCATGTTTCGTCCATGGAACAATATGGCATCAAAATTTGAAACATTTCCGAACAACTGTCTGTTTGTCGTCACGTAACAATTATTAAAGGAACATCTTCTCTCTATAAATGTGATTTGACCTTCACACATACTTTTAATCGGATCATACTTGTTTGACCATAACAATATGTACTTCAAATCTAGCAAATTATTTGATTGCAATAAACCCCGAAAAGATGTTTTGGAATTCATATAATCCAAATTATAGAAAAACGACAGTAGAGTAACAATGAGAATCGCAGAAAGAAGGAAAAATTTCGCAAAATCACTGACAATCATCTTTATAAGACGTAGTAATACAACTGTTTAACAGTCAACTTAGACAATCTATCTTTCTTTATTGTATGATTAGTGCCCAACCTGATGTCAGAGTTTTTATAGTCACCTAAGGGCCTCCAACTTGGCATAACATGCCGTTGTGATAATTATATCTCTCTGGCCTGCTGGTTTTATCACGATGTTTTCCTTCACCCAAGCAAGTGACAAATAATCAAATGCACATGAATCTAAAAGATCAAAGGTCTTGGGTTGGAACTCAAGACTTACGAGGTGGCAGTTTTTTTTTTTTTTTTTAAACTTTCCCCCACACTAGGAATTTGTTTGTTTTGTTTGACAGTCACACCACTAGAAAATCACTCACGTATCACATATTATTATTATAAAAATCGTTTATTTAGTTTACTCTTACTTTACTTCTACTTCTAATTAAAACTGGCACTGATACTGGTCTAGAATTATGTCTCCACACCCGCATAAACAGTAATATGTTTCATCACTAAATTTTTACAAAACAAATACTATCTAAATAGCTCTATTAATGACTATTTAAGTACTATCTACTGCACACAATTAAATCGATATCGTACGAAGAATATATTACTTTCAAGAACCCAAGTGTGACAATGTGTTTGGATAGGTGAAACACCAAGGTCTAGTACACAGTATAAATATGGACAGTACCGAAACTAAATCTAGTTGACGCAATAAATTACCTACACTCTATTGAAGCCATAGGGTTGCCCCTTCTAATGTTGTTATTATTGTTTTTTTTTTTAACATTTTTATTCTTTTGTATTTTCTTTTTTTTAAAAAAAACGTTGCCCCACACTAGGAATTTCTCCTGTATCGTTGTTTCGTTCTGTATTTGTATGCGTTTCCTGTCTGCAGCAGCAGTTTATGGTGGAGCTCATGTTTAGCAAACAAAATTAAATTTTAATTCAAAGTTTCGAGTTCATGCTACCAACCGTTTAAGAGTTCCTTTATACGGAGACAATAATGCATGTAGCAGCAGTTCATGATAAAAATCGTGATAAACTATCAAAATTAAACTAACATACAAAATTATGTGACCGTGCTACTACCTGTTGAAGAGTTCCCTAGTGAGGAGGAGATATCATATTATTGCATTAGCACTAAAGCTACGGTATACAAAATATCAGCACAAACAGACATCGGTGAGTGGTTCAAATCTTACTTACAATATTATGATACATTTTTAATTGCTTCTAGAATTATTCATACATACAGTACCTACAATTATAAATTACCATTATTAATAATAAAATACCAAATTTTTACATTAAATATTTAAACTTGCAACTAACAAAACAAAGGACGTGCATCGCGCCGACTCTGAGTCCTATTCCACTGGCTGTGCCAGCGTAAACCGGTTTTTTTCTAGTCTCGCCACGTACACGACAAGCAGCCAGTGGTCACGCACACATGACCCGCGTGCTTGTAGTAGGGGATCGGACTGACTCAAAAAAATAAGATTCTGTTTAGTCCGTCAGTTCGATTATCGAAAAATATTGGATACGTGTTTTTTGTTTTATCAAAACAATAAAAATTGACGAAGATAAAGCGCGTCAAAGATCATGGAGTGGGGCTTATAACGTCAATAATAATTGAAGGTACAAAATGTACTATCATATGACGTCATACGAGTTTTCGAAGCACTGTATCTTCTTAATTTTTTGTATACGTGAAAAAAGAAAAAATACGTGGTTAATATTTTTTGGAAATCTATCTGACGGACTAATTAGTTTTTTTTTGTCCGATCCCCTATTCGCGCGGTTGTATGAAGCTTTATCTCTGTTCCGATCATCTACTCATTTTTGGTCGTGGTGTGCAACTGTATTTCTGGAGAAAATCAAAGGACATCATAAGTCCTATGTTAAGAACCTTCTAAGAAATTACTCAAGCTGTGGCAAGAAACAATGTGTACCCGTTTTGTGCCATTAGCTGAAAATGCCCCAACTAGACACGAGTTGCAATGGATGACCTGAAAGTCTTGAAATAGATTTCGGACACAGATTGACTGAATCAAGAAAAGTCTGTTCAGGTGGAGATTCATAGATAACTCTGCCTTTGTTTATTTTGGAGGTTGGGAAATCATCAAATGACTCACACTCAGACTGTCAGACTTCTACTGACTAAAAACCACCCATGTTCCTTTAGCCCTCTGAGTCGAGGCCACGGTATCTCATTCGAACATCCCGCAGCCCCGACGGGGGATGACTCTGCCTTGGAGTGACTAAACTTGGTGCCAGGGTGGACTTAATTAAGACTAACACCCTCCCCCCCCCCTCCCTTTCTAGTTTTGGTTGAAACCGCATTTTGAATTATGAAGTTAATACGAGAGAGAAGAAAAGAGATAACCCTACACGTCTTAGACTAATTTATGTTTTTACAAATGTTTGGTTTCGTTACACGTATTAGCTACAGAGTTTTAATAATTAAAATCATGAATAAATTCAATGAAACATATTATAACTTTGTTAGGTCATATTGGTTACGGTTACAGATCATGTTTTAGTCAACATACACTGTCCTGCAAAAAGGGGATCGGACTGACTCAAAAAATATGATTCTGTTTAGTCCGTCAGTTAGATTATCGAAAAATATTGGATACGTGTTTTTTGTTTTATCTATATTGAAACCCGTTTTCCGTTGTCACGACATAGCATGAAAACGGCTGGACGGATTTAGATGAAAATTAGTAGGGAGGTAGCTAAGAACCAGGAGAAGGTTCTTTGATACTTTTTTTTTTTTTTTGGTAGTAGGTAGGGTAGTAGGTAGGGTAGTAGGTAGGGTAGGTTAATAGTGTTACGAGCTGGGTATGGGATAAATAAAATCACTACCAATTAAACACACAAATTAACTTTATTACTCACAATACACTTATAAACAATCACTTCAACAGTACTGAACACTTTAATCGCACTAGATTTCTCTTCGAAGCTTTCGTTGTCTCGCTTAAAAGTGAACTGACTCACTTCGTCCTCAATCGGTCCTTTTATACCCACGCAAACAAAAGATATTCGAGATAATTCTCTATTATTCATGAAAGCTTCAACAAAAAAACATTAACAAAAAAATAAATTTAAAGATAAAAGAACCGACAAGGAAGAAGTTACTTTACGCGCTCGGCATACGGTCGAAATTACAATGTCAATTGCCGCTGACGCCGCGCGTCGGCTGACCTTGACTACAATGTAACTATACCTAAAAAAATGAACTCGTCTCTACTCGTCTTTTCTAGGTACTGCACAGTTATTAGCAAGGTTTCTCGAAGATTCTAGATGACCGTCGTAACACTGCCCCCTCCTTAGACATGCTCGTCCCGAGCATCATTAGTCCCGTAATATCGCGCCAGTCGGTCCACATGCACAACCTTAGGCGTACCTCGCGGACCCTTCTGTATTCGGTAGGTGACATCGTTGATCCTGGTCACAACTCTGTATGGTCCATCCCATTTTGCTTGCAATTTTGGAGACTTTCCCTTGCTCCGCACTGGGTTATGCAACCACACCAGCGAACTTTCGTCGAAGCCACGACTGTTTGCCTTCCGGTCATAACGAGTCTTCATCTTCTCAGACATCTGTTGTCCGGATTGCCTGATATGCTCATACACATCATTTAACTTGTTACGCAGATCATTCGCGTAATCCGTTACACTGCGTGGGACATCAGGGGGAGTTCCAGTAATTAAATCTGCAGGCAACCGTAATTCCCTTCCAAAGTTCGCGAAGGCTGGAGTTACAGTCGTACTTTCGTGAACTGCACTCCGATAGGACAGAAGAAACGGCTGTATGTGCTTGTCCCAATCCCTTTGCCTGTTTTCCACAACTTTTGCCAGATATCTCTCCAACGTCTGGTTGAATCGTTCCACCATTCCATCAGATTGTGGGTGATAAGAGGTGGTTCTGGTTTTGTGGGTACCCATCAATCGACAAGTCTCCTGAAAAACTTGCGATTCAAAATTCCTCCCTTGATCGCTGTGAATTTCTAAGGGTACTCCAAAACGACAGAAGACTTCCTGAACCAATTTATCTGCGACTGTTGTGGCTTCTTGGTTAGGAATGGCGAAGACTTCTGGCCACTTTGTGAAATAGTCCATGACAACCAGAAAGTACTTGTTTCCGCTGTCACTTTCTGGAAATGGTCCCGCAACGTCCAGTGCTATCCGCTCCCAGGGAGCTCCAACGTTGTACACTTTCAATGCACCTCTGCTTCGTGTGTGGGGTCCCTTCACAGCCGCACAGCTGGTACACTTGCGACACCAGTCTTCGACATCATCTCGACAGTGGATCCAGTAAAAGCGCTCTCTGATTTTCAGTAGAGTCCTTTTTACCCCCATATGTCCTCCTGAGCATCCATCATGGTAGAGCCGTAAAACATCCGGTACCTTAGCTTTAGGGACAACCATTTGTAGATGACAGTTGTCCCCTCGAGCGTTTTCCCATTTACGGCACAAGACTCCATCCTGAATCTCCAAACTGTTCCATTGTGCCCAATAACTCTTCGTGATGGAACTCATCGCAGCCACATCACTCCACTTGGGCTTCGGAGCACCTGCTTTGATCCAGTCGAAGATTGGCTTGATGTCCGAGTCACTTTGTTGAGCCTGTTGTAGAGTCTCCTTCCATTCATCGCTGAGATCCGTTCTAAGCATCCTCACGGGCACTACTTCCTTAGTCTCTTGCCTGGCACAGTGCTTGCAGTCTTCAGGACAAGGTCTTCTTGACAAGGCGTCTGCGTTACCGTGAGTTCTCCCACTGCGATGTTCGGTTACAAAGTCAAACTCTTGCAGTAGTTCAATCCATCTCGCCACTTGCCCCTCTGGATTCTTGAACTGTAATAGCCACTTCAATGCAGCATGGTCAGTTCGTAGCTGGAATTTCCGTCCCAACAAATATTTACTGAAGTGCTGCAATGTCTTCACTACGGCGAGCAGCTCTCGTCTCGTTACACAGTAATTCCTTTCTGGTTTGGATAAAGACTTGCTGAAGTAAGCTATAACAATCTCCTGATCTCCTTTCCGTTGAGATAACACGCCCCCAATTCCAGTATTACTTGCGTCTGTGTCGACTATAAAGTCACTTTCAGTGTCAGGATATCCCAAAATAGGAGTATTGCACAGCCGTCCCTTTAATTCTTGAAATGCGGCGTCGCAGTTCTCATCCCAACAGAATTGTTGCTTTTCCTCAGTGAGTCTGTGTAGAGGTTTCGCAATGTCGGCGAAATTCTTCACAAACCGGCGATAGTAGGAGCACAAACCCAAAAATGCTCTGACCTGTGTCTTGTCTTTCGGAACTGGCCAATCCTTGACGGCGACTACTTTCTCTGGGTCTGTTTGAACACCTTCCCCCGAAACTATGTGTCCTAAAAAGTTCACTTGTTTCCTGAAAAACGAGCACTTTTTCGGACTCAATTTCAGGTTTGCTGTTTGGATCTTCGACAGCACTCGGTTGAAGTTTCTCAGGTGATCTTCAAACGTACGCCCCACAATGATTATGTCGTCTAGATAGACAAGACATGCGTCCCCAATCAACCCGGCAAGTACTTGCTCCATCAGCCTTTCAAATGTTGCAGGAGCATTACATAAACCGAAAGGCATAACTTTAAACTGCCACAACCCTTTTCCTGTTGAGAATGCAGTCTTCTCCTTGTCCTTGGGGTCTATTTCTACCTGCCAGTAACCACTTTTCAGGTCTAGTGTCGTAAACCACTTCATTCCCGCCAGCGTATCCAGTGTGTCATCGATCCTAGGCAGTGGATAGCTGTCCTTTTTCGTGACGTCGTTCAGTCGTCGATAATCCACACAGAAGCGCATACTGCCGTCCTTTTTCTTCACCAGGACCACAGGAGAACACCATGGACTGGATGAAGGTTCTATAACACCGTCCTTCACCATTCCCTCAATCATGGTTTCCACTTCTTTTTCCCGTGCAACTGGCAGTCTTCTTGGTCGCTGACGGATAGGTAACTCGTTGCCTGTATTAATCCTGTGCTGAACCAGTCCAGTTCTGCCTATGTCAGCATCACTCGTAGAGAAAATACCAGCGTACTGAAGTAGCATCTTCTTAGCCTTGTCCATTTCACCTTCAGTTAAATGACAATTTTCTAGAAGCGTTGACACGTCGAATTTGGCACTACTAATTTTGTTTCCGGTGGGTAGATCTTGCAATTGACGCATCCAAGCTACTTCCTCACAAGTGCCGATCAAGGTACCCTTCTTAATTACTTGCTCCTTGTCACTTGGATTCAGGATTCGTACAGCTGAGATGTTGTAGGCCTTTACCAGAGTTCGTGCCATCTTCCATGAAAACTCATTGTCCACCCTTTCTATCAGAACACTTCGATCTTTGAGTCCAGAATTCTGTGGTAACTTAACTGGCACGATCGTTTCTGATCTGCGAGGAAGAACAATTTCCTTCAGGCAGTACACTTTCCCTGATGGTGCACCTTCCATGAAGACTTCCTCTGAACCACATTTCAACACTCCTTGGTCAATGTCGATCTCACAACGATATTTCCGCATGAAGTCCAAGCCCAAGATGCAATCGTCCACTATGTCGGCTACGATGACGTTGTGCCAGTAAATTCTATCACCTAACTTTAACTCCACCTCCTTCTTGCCTCGGACGGGTATGTGCTGACCGGTAGCTGTTAGTAATTGAAGACGGTCGCGGTTATTGAAGTAGCCCCCAAGAAACTGATTCGCCAGGTGAGAATTGACGACCGTGTGAGAAGCTCCAGTATCCAACGTCAGTTTGCATGGAGTTCCGTTGACTTCGCCGTTGATAGTCAGGCTGTTCCCGTCATGTGCTTGTGAGATCGAGATCCTCGGGGCTCTTTCAAAACCAGCCAGCACCCGCCCCCCAGTCCTGGCATTTACTCGTTTCCCTGCTGTGGTTGGGCAGCCACTTCAGCCACCTTTCCCTGCTGAGGTTGGTCTTCTCTTGGTGAGCTGCGCTTAGGACAGCTTGATCGAAGATGACCCCTTTCTCCACAAGTGTAGCATCTAGGGCTGTATCCTTGCGGGCGGTCGCGTACAGGTGACGCTACAACCTCCCTGACCCGGTGCGTACGGTGGTCCTGCCTCACTGCCTCTACTTCTAAGGCATGGGCCAAGGCATCTTTCAGCGTCTCATGATGCCCAAGTCTCACAGCAGCTCTAACCTCCAAGTCGCGTATTCCGTCGATGAACACCTGTACCAGATTGCCATCAATAAGCGCAGGGGCAGACTGGTAAGCTTTCCGAACCAACTTTTCAACTTCCAGGGCCCACTGTTGTAAGTTCTCGGCACTACGTTGAACGCGATCCCTTAGTTTAGCACGAAAAACGTGCTCCAGGTGCGCGTCGCCGTATCTGGACTCTAATGCCTCCAGCAGCTGTTCGTAGGTCACATCCTTCCCGAGTGCCTCAAGAATGGTAAGGGCCTGGTCTCGGAGACCCAAGGTGAGTGCGGTCATGGCTTGACCTTTGGTCCACCCATTCGCCTTCATAACGGCCTCAAATTGTATTTTGTAGGCCGACCACGAAGATGTTCCGTCGAATGGCGGCACTTTAAACCCGCGTACTGAAGGTGCAGCAATCACCGAAGCCACAGCCCCGTCCCCAACCTTAATTTCACTTAAGGCCTTCTTCACATCGGCGATCTGAATTTCGGCCTTTGCGATACGGTTGTCGTGCTGCTGTACCTGCTCCTTCATCACGCTCAGCTCTTTGCCAACGGACGCGTGAAGATCTTTCATCAGGAGCATCTGTTCTTCTTGGCGTCGGACCTGCTCCTCTTGATCGCGTTGCAACTTTTCCTCCAACCGGCGGGTCTGCTCCTCTTGACGGCGAGCCTGTTCTTCCTTGTCCCGTTGCAACTGCTCCTGCAACTGGCGAGCCTGGTCCTCTTGACGTCGAGCCTGCTCCTCCTTATCCCGTTGCAACTGCTCCTGCAACTGGCGAGCCTGCTCTTCTTGACGACGTGCCTGGTCTTGCAGCAGTGCCATTAAGGCAGACAAGTCAGGCGCCGCTGATGTAGTAGGCGCCGCTGGAGTAGCTCTAGATGGGCCAGCGACTGGCTCTGACGTAGGCTGGGCACCGCCCGGTGCCTGTGTCGGGGAGTCCCCAAATCGCCTTTGGTCCATACCTTGCTGCCGCTGACTCCTCGTACGGATACTATCCGTGTCGTCCTTCGGTAGAATCGGCATTATTTATCCCCGCTTCTGACACCAAATTGTTACGAGCTGGGTATGGGATAAATAAAATCACTACCAATTAAACACACAAATTAACTTTATTACTCACAATACACTTATAAACAATCACTTCAACAGTACTGAACACTTTAATCGCACTAGATTTCTCTTCGAAGCTTTCGTTGTCTCGCTTAAAAGTGAACTGACTCACTTGAACTGGAATACGCGGCGCCCCCGCCAGGGGGCGCGGCAATGCGCCGCGGCGCTGCTGTCTTCACAGCACCTCGGCGGCCCATCCCCGCCAGGTGAGACCCCCGGTTACCCGGAGGAGGCCCAGCGGAGGACGGCCAGCGACAGAGGTGCCGACTTACGACGCACCTACAGTAGATGTGTGGCTCCCGTCCGTCCCGTTCCCAGAGCTAGCCGGTTGCGGTCCGGACTAAGGGGCCGTCGTGTGTGTGTGGGCGGTATTGTACTGTGTAACACCGCCCAGTGTAGCGTGCCACCGCGAGTGATCGCGAGCCACGCGTGAATCTATGTATGTATAGTGGCGTCTGTCTGTGTTAGTTGTGTGTCATGCCTATATTAACTTAGAACACGGCACACAACTGGGTGCGAGTTTTATGTAGAGTCATATTGTGCAGGCAAGCTGTGTGTAGCCAGGAGCAGCTTGCCTGGAGTCACAGCCGGGGAGGGCTCACGGTCAACCACCAAGTCGGTAGGGGCCCCGCGTCGGAGGGGAGGGGGTGCGCATGCCAGGACACAGTGCGCCCGCCGTATGGCAAGCAGCGTGCCGGCACGCGCGACCGTTACCGACGCTAGGCGACGACTGGGGGACACGTGAGCCCTAGAAAATCTATGAGAGGAGACGGCGGAGGGGGGCGACCTTACCTCTAAGGCCGCGGGGGACCCACAGAGCCGCTCTCGACGGTCGAGCCGTAGTACAGGGTGGTGAGCTCGGCCAGGCCGTCGAGTACGGTCAGCCCTGGGTCTTGGCCTTCCCTGATGGCTTTAATCAGGCCCATCAGTAACTTGATGGCGCAGGCAGTGAAGTTCTTGTCGGCGGGGCCGGCGCCGGTCGGTCTCGCGGCGCCTGGCGTCGCCCCATGCATAGGGGGCGGGGCCGGCGGCTGCGCTGTGCCGGCGCCGGCTGTTGGATTCGGTACGTGTGCGTGGGCGGGCTCAATAGCCGCCTCACACTGGGATGGGTCACTTGCCTGCGCCACGGAGGCAAGGTCGGCCCGTTTGTCTGCTTCTTCTTCTTGAGCGGGGGGGGGCGCGGGCTTGTTGCCCTTGCGCGCTCTTTTCTTCTTCCTCCGCTTCCTCCGCCTAGAGGAGGGAGGTGGGGCATCTCCCCTGTTTGTGGGCCCATTGGCCGGCGCCATAAGCGACACGCCTTGGACCTCATTGGCGTCCACATTTTTCTGCCTCTCGGTGACCTGTTGCGGTCGGCGTGAGGCGGTCGTGGCGGCGACTGTACCCGCTCGCCTGTTACGTATTTCCGTTTGGAATACGGGACACTTAACGTTGTTGGCGGGGTGATCACCCCCGCAATTGGCACACGTAGCCGGCTCCTCCCGTGGGCGGGGGCAATCACGCGCGGTGTGTCCCTCTCCGCAGCGGACACAAGCGAGCGGCCGGTGGCAATGGTGCGACGAGTGCCTGAATTTTTGGCACCGGTGGCACTGGGCGGGCCCACGTTTTCCCCGCCAGGCCTCGATCACGACACCCTTCATGAGCATGAACTCAGTGGTGTCGAAGAGTGACCGAGACTCCTGCGTCCTTTTAAGGACGGCGTGGAACACGCAGCCGGGTCTTCCCTGGCGCGCCCTAATGTGGCGCACGTACTCCGGTTCGTGCCCCAGCGCGCGGAGTTCCTCCGTAATCTCCTCTGGAGTGGTGTCTGCAGGCAGCCCCCTGATGGCCACCTTGATGCTGCGCTCCGCAGGGGGTGAGTAGGCGAACCAGGCTGTGCCGTCCCTCTTTTCCAGGTCCGTCAGGTAGCTCTGGACCACCCTATATTCGTCCCCGCTTTCGGGCAGGAAACGAACCCCTTCGCCGTAAGGTCGGGCGTTGGGGGGGTGACCCAGCTTGTCCCTTAGGGCCCTAAAGTGGGTGGCCCATCCCGGCAGCTTCTCCACCACCAGCGGAGGATACCTAGTCCGCTTGGGCGGCTTCGGCTTGGGCTGAGCGGTGGCCTCTCCTTTCCCGTTCCTTGGGGAGGGGGCCGCCGGTTGGGGGGGGGAATCAAATTGTTCTGAGACACTCACCCTTCTTGTCTCCTCTCGTCCATGTGGTGTCCGCGGTGATGGTGATGCACGGGGTGTGCGTGCCATCTCCGCGTAGGAGGGCGAGGCGCCGTCGTCCCGGCCCGGCGGCGGCGTGTGACTACGCTGCGGTCGCGGCGGGTCGAGGCAATAACGCTTGGCCTCCTCCTCGGACTCATCTGTGCTCCGGCGCCGTCGCTGCGGACGTGGCTCCGGGAGGGACTCGTACCTGAGTTCCATCAACGGCGTCGGAGATATCGGTGTGTCGCGCCGGGCCCTCGGGTCGCCTGGCCTGGAGTTGTCTGAGCCGGCTGAGCCGACCGACATGATCGACGTGCTCGAGCCGCTACACGACGAGCACGCCGAAAGTCCCGCCGGCGAGTCGTAGGCCGCGGTGCGAGGTGGCGCAGGGGAGCATGGTACCTGACCGGCACTTGGCGTCTTAGTGGGTTTCGGTGCGGGCGTCGCGGACGCAGCCCCGGAGGACGCAGTCGACGCGGCAGGCCGTTGCTTGTGTGCGCTGTTGTGCGCAGGCGGCGACGGGGTGTGCGCTTTTGGCGCGGGGGTGCGGTCAGAGGCCGCAGGGGGGCGCCGCTCGGGCGCGGATGTCCGCGGGGGGGGCACATTTTTCCGTGCATTTGGCGCAGGTGGGCGTGCGGCCGGCGCGGGATCACGCGGCGGCACACGTACCTTTGGCGCGGTGTTGCGCGCTTGCTGCGCGCGGCCTGGGTAGGCAGAGGCGGGTTTGGGTGCTTGTGTCGGCACCGGGCGGAAGGATGACGGGCGCACGACCACGGCATGCGGGTGGCCCGGCGAAGGCGACGGCACAACGCGGGCAGGTGCCGCTGACGACGTCGACGGCCCACGCGCCGCCGCTGCCGCGCTTGGTCTTCCATCTCCACCTCTTGACTCCTTCGCCTTACCTGGGCTCTTCCTCTCTTCAGTGCGAGGAGGGGGGGGTCCAGGCGGAGCCGCATCGGCCGTCTCGAAGCCAATGTTTGGCATCGATGACGTCCGATCCAGCCCCGGGAGCAGATCTTGAATCCAGCCGGCGTCGCCGCTACCAAACGAGTCGCGGGCGCCAGGCTTCGGCATCTTCTTGGTTTAAAATATGTATTTTATACTGTACTTGCAGTTTGACGCGACCACATTGGTGAGCAGGGCACCAGGCAGCACGTAGGCTCCCTCTGTGCTCGCACCAGTGCTAGGCACCCGCGCGAACACAGAGAAAACAGGAAAAGTGGTCCGAGCGAGCAGCGAAGTTCCGCGGCGCGCCTCCAGGTGGCAGCACACACGCGTGACTTTTTGCAGATATCGCAGCACGATGGGCGACCTCTGGCTGGGACTGCAGGCGAATCCCTGACTCACTTCGTCCTCAATCGCTCCTGGACCTGCTCCTCTTGATCGCGTTGCAACTTTTCCTCCAACCGGCGGGTCTGCTCCTCTTGACGGCGAGCCTGTTCTTCCTTGTCCCGTTGCAACTGCTCCTGCAACTGGCGAGCCTGGTCCTCTTGACGTCGAGCCTGCTCCTCCTTATCCCGTTGCAACTGCTCCTGCAACTGGCGAGCCTGCTCTTCTTGACGACGTGCCTGGTCTTGCAGCAGTGCCATTAAGGCAGACAAGTCAGGCGCCGCTGATGTAGTAGGCGCCGCTGGAGTAGCTCTAGATGGGCCAGCGACTGGCTCTGACGTAGGCTGGGCACCGCCCGGTGCCTGTGTCGGGGAGTCCCCAAATCGCCTTTGGTCCATACCTTGCTGCCGCTGACTCCTCGTACGGATACTATCCGTGTCGTCCTTCGGTAGAATCGGCATTATTTATCCCCGCTTCTGACACCAAATTGTTACGAGCTGGGTATGGGATAAATAAAATCACTACCAATTAAACACACAAATTAACTTTATTACTCACAATACACTTATAAACAATCACTTCAACAGTACTGAACACTTTAATCGCACTAGATTTCTCTTCGAAGCTTTCGTTGTCTCGCTTAAAAGTGAACTGACTCACTTCGTCCTCAATCGGTCCTTTTATACCCACGCAAACAAAAGATATTCGAGATAATTCTCTATTATTCATGAAAGCTTCAACAAAAAAACATTAACAAAAAAATAAATTTAAAGATAAAAGAACCGACAAGGAAGAAGTTACTTTACGCGCTCGGCATACGGTCGAAATTACAATGTCAATTGCCGCTGACGCCGCGCGTCGGCTGACCTTGACTACAATGTAACTATACCTAAAAAAATGAACTCGTCTCTACTCGTCTTTTCTAGGTACTGCACAGTTATTAGCAAGGTTTCTCGAAGATTCTAGATGACCGTCGTAACAATAGGCTGTTGATGATGATGAACCCCTCCCGCTCTTGGGCAAGAGCGAAAGGGAGTGTCAGACTTCTACTGACTAAAAACCACCCGTGTTCCTTCTTACCCCTTAATGTCGAGGCCGCGGTTTCTCTTGTAAACAACCCGCAGCCTACTTTTACACCCCTTATAACCGAAATGTCCCTTAAAAGTTTATTCTATTGAAATACCTTACGATTAAGTACTGGAACAGAAGGGAAGTAAATATTTTTTACATCTCTCATATTCGGTAAGTAGGTCCATAATACCCCCAAATGGGGCTTGTAGGTGAAAAATTAGCGCTCTAGGGTAATAATGTATCTAGAAAAGCCCTAGGGCGGTAAGTAATTAAAAAAAAAACACTTCACTCTTTCAATAAGTTCGCGTACATCTAACCATCATACTGGCAATAGACATCATGCATTCAGCCCAATGACAAAAGAGGTCGCTTCGCTATTCAGCCTTGTCTTCGTATGAGTATAACGCCTCCCCCACACAGGAGCGTTTTTGCGTTTCTGCGTTTTCGCGTTTCTGCGTTCTCATATTGTTGACATGAGTTCTTAGAACATTTGGTATTGGCGCGCTTGTTTGGGGGAGGCTTAATAGTCATCAATTTAAAATATCGTACGGCGAAGCTCAATTTCGTTCTCGAAAAAAATAAAATAAAAAAGAGATGAAAAAAGGCGAAAACAATTCAGCTTTAAAAAAATTAAACATCTTTCTCAAAAGATGATCCGAAACCATAAACTTCTGCTGAAGAAAGCTTCATCCCGTCAGATTTTGTCCATGACCAACAAATATCACAATCTCAAACTATTAACATACCCAAAAAACACCTGTCCCTAAAATTTGAAAATTGTTCTCATTTCACAATAAAATTTGAACTAATAAAATGTTTTATTCTTGTAATGCCGGTTTTTTTCTACTTACCTCACAATCGAGATATAAAGCAGAGTAGTTAGCTCGGAAGCATCAATTGCAACCTCGAACTGCAGCCCGAAATATTTAGGCGCCCTCGCTGCGCTCGTGCGCCTAAATATCTCGGGCTGCAATTGATGCCTTACAGCCCTTGGCTACTAATCTACTATTATAACCAACTCTATCAAATTCTAGCGTACCTACATAAATACTCAATACATCAACCGAAATACAGTCATTGGCTGTGACTTCAATATTCAAGATAATTTTTAGTAAGTAGGTAGGTATATGGAAACCTGACTTTAGTTTGTAAAGAATAAGTAACTAAATCTATTCACAATTTTTTACACCATGTTATATTTTGTCCCAAAAATATTTAAAAAAGGTTACAAGTTGGACACCGAGTGTCACTAAATACCTATTTGCAATCATACGCGTACAAAACAGTAAAAAGTTATCACCAGTTAATTACCCGTACAATACAATCGCGCCGTGCCAAATTATTATAATATAATATAATATAATATAATAATAATATTCCACAACTATCACACAACGCCATCTAGTCCCAAGCTAAGCAGAGCTTGTGTTATGGGTACTAGACAACTGATAAACATACTTATATATTTCTAAATACATACATATTATAGATAAATTACACCCAGACACAGAACAAATGATCGTGCTCATCACACAAACATTTGTCCTGGGTGGGAATCGAACCCACGACCTCCGGCATAGCAGTTAGGGTCACTAACCACTAGACCAACAGGCCAGTCAAAATTATTATTATCAACTAGACTAGACTTCGTTCGCGTGGAAGTTGTTATGTGTCGGTCTAGTCACAAGCGCGACTAGTTGGCATGAGTTTTTTCTTTTGTTTTATTATAAGAGATGGGCTTACTCTTGACCTCAATGTTGCCCTAAGGGCAGAGATGAGGTCGACGATGGAACGAGCTTGCTTACCCAGAAGAAGCCTATTTACTCGCGACTTAAATATATTGGGGTTATAATTATTATGAACTCGGGAAAACCGACGCAGGCAGGGAGTTTCACTCCTTGGCTGTGCGCATAATAAAAGATTTAGCAAAGCGCTTCGTACGAATGTGTGGAACATCGACAAGGTATGGGTGATAACTTGCAATACGTCTAGTCTACCGATGGAAGAAGGGGAGACTCGACGTACTGCAAGAGAGATTCGATTTCTGGGATGGGCAAAGTGTTTTAAGGTTGTTCTATTCCAACAGGAATTTCTCAGTATAATAGCAGCCACACAGTCTAGCTTTCGTATCCAGTTGATGAAAATAGCCTCGCCCTTCTCTGCCCCCTATTATATGAGACTTTAACATGATATGTGAGTGTAAGATTATGTACACCTCTGCCTAACAGGGGATTACAGGACTGATGTTATGTTGCGTGTGACAACTGGTGTGATCAAAATGTGATAAAGTAGATATAAAAGACGTCCTTTTGGGCGCTGTAATAGGGGATCAGACTAAGTCAAAATAATATGATTCTGTTTAGTCAGTTTAGATTATCGAAAAATATTGAATACGTGTTTTTTGTTTTATCAAATCAATAAAAAAATACGAAGATAAAACGCGTCAAAGATCTTGGAGTGGGGCTTGAAACGTCACTTGTGTGGTCAAAATGTACTATCATATGACGTCACACGAGTTTTCGAAGCACTGTATCGTCTTCATTTTAAGTTTACGTGAAAAAAGAAAGAATACGTGTCCAATAATTCTTGGAAATCTATCTGACGGACTAATTCGTTTTTTTTTGTCCGATTTGTCCTCTGGGCAGCAGAGGAAATAAAATTATGGCAATAGGTATAGCTCTGCCTCACCCTTTTTAAATTACAAGCGGGATGTTATTTTAGTTTAATATCCCGGTCAGTGACTTGCCCTACACATCAACACGGTCTAGGGATATTTCATACTCAATTAAATAACTCGAAAAGTACTGGCCGCATTGGAATCTTTAATACACCGATTTGTTTGTAATTTATCTCAGACTAATTCCAAATTCAAATTTTTGAAAATTCTTTTGTTTCGGTGGCATAAAAATGTCTTGATGTATAGGAGAGGGAATTTTCATTTGTGCGAAATTTAAAAAACAATACGAATTACGTTTAGTTACAGTTTTTTTTCATTTTTAAACGAAAGATAAAGTTAACATTGAGGTATTGTAGCCATGCAACGCCGACATTTGACGAGGGCGGAGATGTTACGAGCTGTGGGAATGCTGGAAGCTGGATCTGTTCAGCGTAATGTTGCTGAGGCCATAGGGACCCATCAAAATGTAATTTCAAGATTGTGGACACGCTATCGTGCCACAGGTGAAGTAGCGGAGAGGCACCGGGGGCCAAGTCGCATCACTACCCCCAGACAAGACCGATTTTTGCAAATTACTGCGCGAGCTCAACCAAATGCAACGGCGACTCAATTGGTCCAAAGGCTGCGAGTGGAACACCAAGTGCTTGTGAGTGACCAAACTGTAAGAAGGCGACTGCATGAAAGCAATCTACGCTCTCGTAGACCACTCCGGGTCCCACCTTTACGGAGAGGCAATCGTGGACGACGATTAGAATGGGTTCGGAACCACGTGGACTGGGGCCGTGAGCAATGGTCCAATGTGCTGTTCACGGATGAATCCAGGTTCGGCTTCCATCCAGATTCATGAAGGACGCGTGTTTGGCGAGTTCCTGGACGATGGAGCCGTCTCCAGAACCCTCAGGAAGTTCACCCATACCAAGGAGGAACAATTATGGTTTGGGCAGGAATTCGTCTTGGAGGACGGACGGATCTCGTTTGGGTGCGGGGCAATATGACGGCAGAACAATACGTCCAACAGGTGCTGGGGCTCGTAATCTTGCTCCACAGAACACAAATGGGGCGAGATTTCCTGCTCATGCACGACAATGCCCGGGCACACACGGCGAGAACGGTAGCAGCTTGGTTACATACACATAATGTTATTGCCTTAGACTGGCCTGCTCAATCGCCAGATCTAAATCCCATTGAGCATGCGTGGGATATGCTGCAAAGAAGAGCTCTGAAGGAAGTTCCTGAAAATTTGGCTACAGAAGCTCAACTTTTTGCGCACCTCAGAAGGACATGGGACAATATTCCGCAGCAAGACATTGACAACCTTGTTCTGAGCATGCCGAATCGTTGCCGATGTGTTATGAACATCATGGGCGCTTTCTCAGACTACTAACTTCAAGTTTATAAACACAAATTAAATGGTTTTTCTATTTTTTTCAGTTTTTACTCACAAATTAAAAGTCAATTCATATACGGTTTCCGTCTATGCTTCATTTTTTTTCCATAAAATCCTGAAATTTTAATCAGTACCTTAACCATTATTAAAAAATGGTAGAATATTAAATAACGTATATTTTAAATATATACATGTCATATAAATAATTAACACATTGATAGTAATTCGCTTTTTTAAAAATATCCCTAGACCGTGTTGATGTGTGTATATCAACCGTGCCATCCTTCACAATGTATTTCCGGTAGTTATTCGTCATAATTCGTCGATTATTGCACAGACAATTGACCTTCGATTTCCCAGAAGAGGTCACTGAAATGCAGCCAGGATACAGGACGCTAAGAAGTCTTCTTCGGGCCCGTGTAGGGTTCGGTAAAAGCGTCCGTGCTTACATTTTATTGCACACATTAGTTTTTGCTTTGCTCTACATGGTTCGTCATCTTCATTTATTAGGTCTTTACCTATGAAATTGCCGTTCTGCAGTACTGGCCATTTCAAATCTAAATAATTTTTGTTAAAGAAGCTGATGATACACAATCTACGGCTGAATTAGTAGCAGCTTTTGACGTTAGCGTCAAAACAATATTGGTCCATTTGCGTCAAATTGGCAAGGTAAAAAAGCTTGACAAATGGGTGCCCCACGAACTCAATGATCGCCAGCGTGAAGTACGCGCCGAGACGTGCCTTGCACTGCTCAACAGACACACAAATGAAGGAACTTTGAACCGCATTGTTACCTGCGATGAAAAATGGATCCTGTACGATAACCGTAAGCGCTCAGCAAGTTGGTTGGATCCTGGTTCAGCACCTAAACAATGCCCTAAACGAAAACTTACCCCTAGAAAAGTGATGGTCACTGTTTGGTGGTCTAGCGCCGGTGTGATTCATCACAGCTTCTTACCAAACGGGGTGAGCATTACTGCAGATGTGTACTGTGAAGAACTGAACACAATGATGGAGAAGCTGGCACATCTCCAACCAGCATTGGTCAATCGCTCGTCTCCGCTGCTCCTGCACGACAACGCGCGACCTCATACTGCACAGCAGACGGTCTCCAAGTTGCAAGAACTGGGGTTGGAAGCTCTCCGTCATCCGCCCTACTCACCAGACCTTGCGCCTACAGACTACTACTTTTTCCAGAATTTGGATAACTTCTTGGCGGGAAAAAAATTCAATACCCGAGAGGCAGTACAAAATGCCTTTGAAGAATTTGTTGCCTCCCGACCAGCTGATTTCTTTAAGAAGGGCATCAATAAACTGCTACTGCGTTGGCAAAGATGCATTGATTGCATGGGTGATTACTTCGATAAACAAATATCCTAGAAGATAACGCAATGTAAAAATATCCGCGCGGCAAAATAATTTGCGCGTCGCAATTCGCAATAAATTCAAAATATTTACTGCATCATAATGTTTACAAGTACAGAGTGTTATAGTATATTTAACAGTAAGAGATACCTATAGTAATTCACACTTTAATATAATCTAAGCTAATCTAAACCATCTAAACTATTTTAGTAAAGAGGAAAGATAAGATTTTTTGTTTGTTACGATTTAGCTTAATTTATGTCGGATAAGCGATATATCGAGAAAGGATACAGCTATATTTATGCGACGCAGACGAAGTTGCGCGGGTCAGCTAGTTATGGAATGAAAATAAAAATATGAATACTTTTACCATTTCATTGCTTTCAGACTATTGTATCTTAATTTCAGTTATTTCCCCCTCTTATAGGGACAAGCAATTAGATGTGTTAAGATTATATTAACAATCATAGTACATATACTTTATAGTAAAATAAAACCATGACACACTTACAAAATGATTATTTTAATATTGTTAGAATTTGAAGAACCAAAAGAAACGTAAATGAAGATTTTTAACAAGTCGAAAAAACTAATTGCATTACGCTCCTTACTCTACCGCAGTCGTTTAAAAGTAAATCCAATAAAAATAATCTACTGACAATCATTTTGTGGACTCCACCACTGAGTAAAATCTTCATAAAAACTTCTATTGAAATACTTTTCTTGATTATTTACTAACGCGCACAATTTGCAATAGGCATCTGTGTCGCGGGACTCTCTCGGCCCTTGGTAACTATAGTGGTTGTGCCACTTGAAGAATTTGTAATACTTATTTTTATCGTTTATAATATCCACCATTTCCTTCGCCAGCTCTCTGATCCGTGACTGTTGCGCTGTCAGGTATATTCCATCCGGCATGAACCTGGAAATAATTTTAATTTGAAACACTAAATAAAACTACTTAATAAAGGGAAATATTACCTTCTTTGGTAATTTCTACTATACGAATCAGCCAGTATGCTATGATTATTATATTTTTGCAGCGTTACTATTCGGTAAGTGAACAAAACGTAAAAAAAATGTATTTTCATAATTTCATGTTTACATGTCTTTACGAACATCTTTCTCTGGCTCTTATCTTAATTCATTTGGGGTCGGTCAGAGATATTAACAGACTTTTGCACTTCCTCAAGTTTGAGCAATTTTAATTGCAATCAACGAACCTTGTATAATTGGCGCCACCTAAAACCACCGGCACTGCATAATGATTCAGACCATTCAACAGTTTCTCCGTTACGTAGTCGTCAGCAAACGAGTTCTCAAACGACAAGTAGAAGTAATAGTCGGTCTCCACTAACTGCAAACACTCCGACATACTGCCTCTAGGACACTCCTTCGTCCCACATCTACCAAATATGTCAACTTGCATGTCATACTTTGCCAGTTCAGTTTGGAGCTGTTTTGCAATTAAATCTCTTCCACTTCGCGCCCCACAGTGAGATACGAACCAAGCCGCTGCAATTTTTTTCGTGTTCAATTTTTCTAATAGTGTGTCGTTTATAGGCATCATTGTTTCCACTGTCTTCCAATGCATTTCTTCTTTAGGACCTATGACATTCCCTTCGCTGTCTCGTATACTCATATATCCGAAGATTTCGTCCGAATCCAATTTGTAAGTCCAAGTCCAGTTAAAGAAACTGTTATACATTTGATTACACACCGGGAAGTTTGCTGACGACTCCATATTGGCATAAATATACTTTTGGTGAGGTGAACGAGACTGAGGTAAAAGTGAAACATTGTCTGGAAGTTCTCGTCCATTGAACAATATCGCATCAAAATGTGCAACGTCTTCAAAGAACTGTCTATTTGACGTCATGTAACAGTTAGCGAATTCACATTTTCGGTTTCTAAACGAAATATTGCCTTCACGTAAATTAGACTTAATCGGTTCAGTCTCGTTTGTCCATAATAATATATATTTCAAATCTAGTGAGGTGTTAGATTGATTATTATTTGACCGTATGACTGTAGTAACCTGATAGCTCGGTTCTGGATCATAGTAATCCAAATTATAAACAAGCGAAAACAGAGTGACGCTGAGAATCATGCAAATGACGAGATATTTGTCACACTTATTAACAACCATCTTTATGACTGTAGTACAGTAACAGTTAGTTCACACAATCACTCACGCGGTCCATCAACACTGCTATGATATCACGTATTTTATGGTATTCATTGGGTCACTTTTCCGGATTCAAGCTGATTATTGTCCGGTACGAAATAGTTATTCTCAAATAATATATTAGATTTTAGTAACACTTGCTTGAATGGCTTAATTTACACATAAGAGACATGTTTTATTATTCAATGGAACGAAAAAGAGCTCGATAGTGTTTCACTTGCAGGAGGATACCTGCTGTTACCTGTTACCTAGATTAGTGGCTAAAAATATATGTACTTGAACCAATTGCGTTGAAAACCATCTACATTAAAAATAGAGTACAGTACGAAGCAAGATTATTAGCCGAAACCGAAACCATAGATAAATATTCGGCTCCTTCACTAGTTTTGACTTTGTATTTAAGAATTTATAATTGTTTCCCGAATTTATAATTGGTCGAAGAAACTAATAGAGTGGTGTCCAAGACAACACAAAAGAAGGAAAGGAAGACAGCGTCTTATACGGGAGAATGACGTTATAAGAACGGCGAGTACTACTTGGATGAGTCAAGCGCATAACCGAATCCAAGCAAGACAATCTTATGTTACCGGTGTCAAATTAATTTTAAAAAGTGAAATTAAACAGTGTAAGATTGTTAAATTAAGGCTGTAAACAAATAAAACAATAAAAATTGTTTGGAGCTGGTATGAACCCTAAACCCGCTGCTAGGTATAAAGTTCAGTGTCAGTAGGAGGGTTTGAGTACGATTCGTGTTTCAGTTTTCTAAATGAGTGCATTGTGTGATTTATTTCGTTTGTATGTTTTAGAAGGTGTTTTTGAACCGTTACATTATCCCTAAACAAGGCCAACTAAGATGATAAATGTTTAGCCAAGTCGTTTCACATCAGATTAGCTACGGCCAAAAAATTGAAGTTACCGCCAATTTTGGCTAAACATAAACCGTGGCCGAAACAAGAAACTGTGGACGAAACTGATATTTGAGTTCAACACTAGAAATTGTATATAAGATTAGGTCTACATATCGATACTAGGGTACAAGATAAACCAATTAACTAGTCATATCCTTAAAATAATCACAACGTACAATCTTACTTCCTAAAGATAAAGTGTTATAAAAGTAAAAGTCTGTAATTTTGATGTTTGTTATTCATATCACGGTTTTACCAGACCAGTAGACTGCGACCCGGATAAGGGAGAGGAATTAGTTATTTGTGCAACAAGAGAGCAAAGTCGTTTTTTGCTGCGAGAGCTGATTTTGAATCCTGAGCAAGCGAAGGATTCAAGGATTTGAATCACGACGCGTAGCGAGTGATTCTAAAGTTGAATCCTGAGTGTGGCGAAGGATTCAAAGGTACGAGATGCAAAAAAATTTGCTCTCGTGTAACACACATAACTTTTCACTTCAGCAGCGAGAACACTCTAGGAGATAAAATAATAAACAGGAATAGATTGAAATAACTATTTATTGTGAATCAAAATAATTAACATTTTAGGTAGTACCTACCAACCAATTCAATAAAATGGAACATTTTAAAAGTTAAAAGTAAAATTACTGCAATTCTGCAAATTAAAAGTAACAGATTTATTTGGCAACGTTATAGTTACATTGAGTTGAGTTTGATTATCTGGGGTTAAGGTTTCTGTTTTGGTGGCGGATTGAGGAGGAACTACGGTGAACGTTGGTGACTCTGATCGGCTTTCTGTTTAAGTACACTGTGCGTCGTTGGAAGTGGATGGGCGTGGGTGAGACCAAGAATCCGAGGTCGAATTCAGACTTATTGTTTCCACTATACGCTTACAGATTTTCGACAAGTCAAGGTTGTCAAGGTTCGTTTTCGTATTATTCACTTTAACTAACAGTAATTTATCTGAATGTTTTTCGATATTATTAACTGTTAGCTGTAATAGCTCGTTATTGCGACATGCTCGACTAATTCCTATGATCAGTACAACCTGTAATGAGAATATTACATAATTAATATGCATAATTTAACATTTACAGCATCTTTTACATATCGTTATAAATATTTCAACAGTATTGCTAAGCCCGACTATGATTCATTGCGCCTCCAAAAAGTTAGTACTTAGTAGTAAGCAGTAAGTACCTTTATACATAACAGTCTACACACAAATTTTAATAACTAACAACATAGATTCATAGGTACCACTTACTTTAGCGGCAAGAACATTGCAGTCCAGGACTTCATTAAGAAATTTTTCTACTTTTTAGCCTTATGCCCAACTGAAATTCTTTTTAGAAAAGATACAAGTTTTGTGTATGTTTCAATATGCACGTTATGTTTTGTTTTTAAAGTAGCTTTCAACATTGAGTAAATACTCCACATTGTAGATGAACGCCTCGTCTGTGATAAATCTAAAAAATAAGATAGTAACACCGTCTCCGAAAAACTGCTTGCGCCCTTTGAAAGTCTCCATTCATTGAAGACATGAAAAAAAAAAAAAAATTCAAATCCGTTTATTTGCCAGAATGTAGGTTTAAACAGGGTTTGGTCTTAAAACTATAATATGTAGCTCCATTACATTCTACCATTACATATGGTGTGCAAATATTTAATTAAGTACATTAAAAAAATATAATAATCCGAAACAATAAAATATAAGATTAACCATGGAAAGAAACAAATTAATCAATTAATAATGATGTCAAAGTTATAAATGTCAAAATTATAAATGTCAGATATAAAATTTTATAAAATGTCAGATTAAGAACAAACAAATAATTACAATTGAATATGTCATCACTATTAATTTGAACATTGATAAATTATATATTATTATTGATTCATGTTTTCCTGTCCGCGATCTGACATGTATTCTTTAACGGTGTAATAACATTAATAGGGAATATGCATAAAATTTGAAATGGCCTAAAATATTTTTTTCTCGAATACTTATTATCGTAATATTATAATGAAAAGGATTTTTTGTATTTACTTATTATTTAAAACCCCTAAAATAATATTCAAAAAGTGCAAAATAAGGGAGCGAAATTCAAACTTCCAAAACGCGCCACCATTGGTCGAACGAAATGTGACGTCATCTGACACGACATTGTATTCATCAGCGTCGAAACTCATACTGTTTTACAAGTTTTTGTGAAAAAAATAAATAATTTAAACTTGTATTCTTGTGCTGATTGTAGTGAAGTTTAGTTAAGATTTGTAGTGAATCTAGGACGATGACTGAAGCTGGTTTTGTCAAAGCACAATCGGAAAATCTACCGAAAATAGATGCTTTCATTTCAGAAGTTAGTTTTTATAACTGAGTACTGAACTTTTCTTATAGGTTAGGTTAATTTTAAACCGAATTTTCTAATGTTCAATAACTAATGCAAAACTTACTTTTTACTAATTCACAATAAGCTGTAAGTATATAAATACAGTCATCATCATCTGCCTAGCCTTTTCCCAATTATATTAGGGTCGGCTTCCAGTCTAACCGGATGCAGCTGAATACCAGTATTTTACATGGAGCGACTGCCTATCTGACCCCCACAACCCAGTTAATACTAGGTAATACGATACCCTTTGGTAAGACTAGATGTCAGAATTTCAGGTCACTGACTACCTGTAACGACTGCCAAAGATCTATATATATGGCAGCCGGGACCAACAGCTTAACGTGCTTTCCGAGGCACGGAGGAAACTCGGTATGTCGGGCGGTCACCCATCCACAGACCGACCTAGGCAAGCACAGCTTTACCTAAAGATCGACCCGAGTGGCAGTTCTTATTAAGCCACGAGCTCCTTCATATATAAATACAGTACACTTACGTTAAAATGATCTTCACAACAATATAACACGATTTAGGAGATATATAACCAAAGTGAGGCTGGTGCGCGCGTTGGTCTTCTTGATTTTCTTTTATGGCGCTGAATCCTGGACAATAAGGCTGAGTGAAAGGGCAAAGATCGACGCTTTTGAGATGTGGTGTTGGAGGCGGATGCTGAGAATTCCATGGACTGCACGCCGGACCAACGTGTCCATACTTAAAGAACTAGGTATCACCAGAAGGCTGTCCACTAAGTATCTGTTACCAGCACATACTAAAGTATTTCGGACACATCGCCCGCAGGAACCCTGACAGCCTAGAGAAGCTGATGGTAGTTGGCCAGGTCGACGGAAGAAGATCACGCGGTCGCTCACCTACCCGCTGGTCAGACCTTGTAAAGTCGCCCACTGGTCTATCAATAACCAAGGCTATAAAGACTGCCGAGGACAGAAATACGTGGAGAGGCATAGTGCATCGGGTGATTAACACTTCAAGCTAGACACGACCTTCAGCAATAAAGATAACGACTAAGAAGAGAGGAGATATATTATCCCTGCTCATCACCTTACACCACTGTTTTCGTATATTCGCATCACTTGAAATACGAAAAAACACTTTGTCGGGTGTTTTTCGAGTAGTATTTGTGCACTCCGGTACTATACAATACTTATAAGATAATTTTTTGACTTCTTCCATGGTTTTAAAGTTATTAAAACTGTAAATATTACGAAGTAACTGAAAAGTCCACAGTAAACACTAAGGTAAACACCCACTGGACGTGTCATGTGACGTCACGCAAAGCGCGCGCAAAATGGCGGCGTTTGAACTGCTTACATTTTTTAAAAGTTTTAAATTTCATTTTTAAAAATATCTAGAGTATTTTGAAGCGAATTAATATTTTTTTCCACGTTATAAAATAGTAAACTATTAATTTAAGACAAAAAAGAAAAACATGAATATTCCCTATTGTCTTTTAACCACTGCGTTACCCTTTTCTTAAACATAATCAGTGGTACCTAAATCTTTAAAAGCGTCCGGTAGTTTATTATATACTTTTACAGCATTTATATATGAATTTCTCATACAATTCGAGCCTGCATTGCGGTAAACAGAGCTCATGTTTTAATTTTGATACTGAACTCTTACCGCCGGACTCGCATACTTTTACTAGTTCCGCCAACGGTTCCCTCCGCTGGCTAGATCACTGTGTTGTCACTGAGGCCGCTAGACATTTAGTAAATAATGCGTCTATCTTGTATGGTGTTTACGTGTCAGACCATATTCCATTATTAATTGAGTGTAACATTAATCTAATTAAACCTAAAATTACCTCATCCTATAGTACTTGTAATAAGATTGTATGGGGTGAGAGGGATTTAAAACAGATAAATAAATATGTTGATTACTGTAATAGCAACTTAAAACAAATAGATTTTCCTCTAGAATTTTGTAAATGTGCAGATAATATGTGTCACAATACTGAGCATCGGTTGGTGTTGGATATGTTGTATAATAAATTAATTTGTATTTTGAAAAAAGGAGCCGAACTCACTTATGCTGGTTCAGTTAAAAAGCGTCATAAAGGAAATTATGTAGTTGGGTGGAACAAACACGTTCGCGAGGCTCACCGCGATGCCCGACTATGTTATCAAATGTGGCTGTTATACAACAAACCTACTTCTGGATTAATCTATGAAAATATGTGTGCATCGCGAAAACTTTTTAAAACTAAATTAAAATATTGTCAAAATAATCAAGAAAAAATTAAAATGGATATGTTAGCATCTTGCCATGAAAGTAAACAATTTAATAAGTTCTGGAAATTAACAAATAAATTAAAACATAGATCGGGGGTTCCGGTGAGCGTCGCGGGCGTGAGCAATCCCACTGATATTGCCAATGCTTTTGTAAAACATTTTAATGTAAACTCGCGTTTGCGTGGTTATAGTGAGCCGTCGGATGGCGGAGCGGGGGCGGCCGTGACCGGGGCTCCCCCTGTCAGGTTCTCTGCTAAAGAGGTCACGAAAATTATACAGAACATGGTGAGGGGAAAGTCCCCCGGTCACGACGGCCTCAGCGTCGAACATCTTAAATACGCTGGGGCACACTTACCGCGGGTCCTTGCTATGTTTTTTAACACGTTGCGGGACGCACTGAATTAGCAGTAGATTTTTTGAAGTTGAAAAATGACAGTACGGGCACCGCCGTACAATTTTAAACTCTTCTAAAATGAGGTACGGGCATTACAGCGAAATTTTGTATAGAGGAACAAGGAAAACCGTTTTTACTGTCGTATCACATCAATCCCTCATACGTATAGAAGCATTAGAACGCACAAAGTCACACATTGTATTAAAAATATATGTGTTAGTGCGTTTTCTATGAAGTCCTCGCACACACAGTACGGTTATGCCCGTAATCGGTCTATACAGATTCTTTGCGACGGCTCGAGTAGTGTTGTTGTATTATTATTCTCTAGTATTGCTCTAGGTAAGTACGGATATAGCAGTGGTCGTAACTTGTATGGGCAATTTTACTGTCATATCGCATAATTTGAAAAAGTCATTACCGTCCCGCAACGTGTTAACCTGTGTCTAAGTCATAGTTACCTACCTGTGGAACTTACTAAGACGATCGTTGTGCCAATAATAAAGAATAGGACTGGGGACGCCTCCGATATTTCCAACTATAGGCCGATATCGCTTGCCACTATCTGTGCTAAGTTATTGGATAGTCTGCTTGATAAAATCCTAGCTAAACACATCGGGCTTGAGGATGGTCAGTTTGGTTTTAGACCAAACTTATCAACTGATAGTGCAATTTTATGCCTTAAGCAGACTGTCCAATATTATACAGACAGAAAGACTCCTGTAATAGCATGCTTCTTGGATTTATCGAGGGCTTTCGACCTAGTCAATTATGACTTGCTCTGGCATAAGCTGTCTCATGATACTGCTGTCCCGGCTGATGTAATTTCACTGTTTAAATATTGGTACAGTAGTCAGAAAAATACAGTGAAATGGGGAGGCTCATATTCTGATATGTATGGGTTGGATTGCGGGGTGAGGCAGGGCGGCCTGAGCTCGCCCCGTCTTTTCAACCTGTACATAAACAAACTGATAGGTAGGCTCAGTAGCACAAATGTTGGCTGTCACGTGGACGGTGTATGCGTGAATAACATCAGTTACGCTGATGATATGGTGCTGCTGAGCCCATCTATCAGTGCTATGAGAAAGCTTCTCAACATTTGTGAGAGTTATGCAGTGGCTCATGGGCTCAAATACAATACCGGTAAGAGTGAATGGCTGGTTTTTAAATCGGGTACTTTAACCTACGAACAGCTGCCTGAACTCTCACTCTCTGGGTCTCTTTTAGGTCGGGTTTCAAAATTTAAGTATTTGGGTCACTGGGTCACTGATGACTTGAAAGACAATATGGACATAGACAGGGAGCGCAGGTCGCTGGCTGTCCGTTGCAACATGCTGGCCCGCAGGTTTGCACGTTGTACGGACTCCGTCAAGATAACGCTTTTTAAGGCCTTCTGCCAGTCGTTTTACACGTGCAGCCTGTGGACTAAGTATACCCAGCGGGCATACAGCGACCTGCGCGTACAGTACAATAACGCATTCAGGGTGCTTTTGGGGCTACCATGGCGATGTAGCGCGTCAGGGATGTTCGTGGATGCATGCGTCGACGGGTTCGCCGCGATCATGCGCAAGCGATGCGCTTCCATGATGGCGCGCTTGCGCTCCTCCTCCAATGGCATCCTGAATGTGTTTTCAGACCGATGGGACTCACCCCTTTTACGTAAGTGGATAAGTGTTCAGACACACTTATCCAAATAAAATTAATATGCAGTGTTGTTAATTATTGTAAATTTAATTTTAATACTAACATTAGGCTAAGTTATTTTATAATTACTAACAAAATATGGAATTCATTCCGAAATAAACTATTTGAATTTGAAATTTATTTTTATTTCTAGGTGCAACATTTCGTTTAGTTACATCCTTGTGTTTCGTGAAATATTTTTGATGTTGTTGTACAAAAAGGCACAAATCTCGAATATACATACATGGCAATGGCAGAATATTATATTTTTTAAACAAGGGCTTACAACTATCCGTATACCAGGCCCCACAGATGGCCCGTACACATTTTTTTTGTACTCTAAACGCTTTAGTAATTTCCACCGAATTCCCCCACAACAAGAGACCATAAGCGAGTACGGGGGAAACGTATCCATGATATGCACAAAGAGCAGCTTCTGTTGATACCGTGACTCTTAATCTTTTTATTGCATAGACAAATCGGTCTAGTCTATCACAAACGTAATTGACGTGTGTTTTCCAGTCGCAGTTCTGGTCCAACATTATACCCAGAAATTTTGTACTTGCGACTTGTTCGATAATAGTGTTATTATATTTTACATTTAACGTCAATGGCTTTCTTTTGTGTGTGTGGAATTGAATCATTTTAGTTTTTTCCATATTTATTTGTAAATTGTTTGAATGTAACCAGTGTATTATGTCGTCGATTGCTTTGTTTCATGGTAATCATAATCATAATCATAATCATCATTTATTGCATTCATGTAGTTTACAGGTTGTTACAGGTATATAGGTTTCATACATGAACCCTGCTAGGGCACAGCAATATACATATTAATTTAAAGTGCTACAGTGTCACATTATAAACAAATCACTGTGCTTGTACGAATAATAATTTCAATGTTAACATGCTCATCATAATAATATTATGTCCATCATAAGTTATTTAATTAAGTAACTGTCATGAATAATAAGAGTACCATTAATTGGTCAACATGTCCATTCATAAAATTCGAATACGATAAAATTGGATTAATACAAGTATAGCGAAAATAATAATAATCAAGATAAAAATAATATGACATAAAATAGTCAACATTTTTGGTGTTGTGTGTATTGTAGGTACAGGTATGAATGTCAAATGGGTGTCAAAAACTTACTTATCGTCAAAGAATTCCTTTAGAGTATAATAAGATTTTAATTTAAGGAATTTTTGGAGACTGTTTTTAAATTTGTTTTCTAACTCCAAGTCCTTAATTGAATTTGGAAGTTTATTATATATTTTAACGCACATGGCTAAAGGCCCTGAATGAAACATAGTTAGTTTTGAGCTTGGTAAGGCTAATTCATTTTTGTTTTGACGTCTAATACTGCGTTGCTGTGGGCGAAGGTCCTTAGTGAGTGGAAACAGTGCCTGGTGTTTTCTCACAAATTTGCTAACTTCCAAAATGTAGATACCAGTTAGTGTAAGGATCTTGTATTCTACAAAGAAATTCCTACAGCTTTCTGTGCTATCTATATTGGCTAGAATTCTTAAACATTTCTTTTGTAGAACAAAAATTCTTTCTTTATCTACGCCATTTCCCCACAACACGATTCCATAGCTTAACCAGGAGTATGCGTAAGCATAGTATGCTGTGAGAGCAGTTTTAAAATCGGTAGCTCTTTTAAGCTCCGCTAAGGCATAAATAAAGCTGGCTAGTTTATTTGCCAATGTGTCCATATGGGCTTTCCAGTTAATATTGGTATCTATGGTCAATCCTAACAGTTTAAACTCGTTAATACATTGCAGCTTTATGTTGTTATATGAGTAGTTTATGTCCAGTTTGCGTTTTTGGTATGGTCTATATTGCATTAGTTTTGTTTTGTCAAAATTTAATTCTAAGTTATGATGTTTCAACCATGCTATTATTTTGGATAGCTTATCGTCTAGACTTAAGTTTAGGTTTTCTTGGTCAGTATAAGGGAAAATTATAGAGATATCGTCAGCAAATAAAATACTTTGAGCGTCAATTTCTTTAGGGAGGTCATTAATATAAACTAAAAATAATAAGCATCCTAACACGCTGCCTTGTGGAATCGACATTGTTATTTTTGCTTTATCGGATCTTACGCGTGTTATTTGGCCAGTGTGGGGATCGATATGTTCTACCTCTACGTATTGTTCCCTATTATCTAGGTACGAGCAGAACCACTTGTGTGCTGTTCCTCTAACACCTATTGCATATAATTTATTGAGTAAAATTTCGTATGAGACTCTGTCGTACGCTTTGCTCATATCCAGTAAAATCCCTACTGCGTAATTTTTATTATTTATTATATTTAAAGCTTCCTGGATATACTTAAATGCGGCTAATGTCGTGGATCTATTTTTTCGGAACCCATTCTGGCTCTCATTGAAAATTTTGTATCTTTCACAATAAGAATAAAGTCGTTTTGACATCGCAGTCTCCAATATTTTTGAGAAAGTTGGTAGCAATGCTATTGGTCGATAATTACTTGCGTCAGTCTGGTCTCCCTTTTTGAAAATTGGTTTTACTATAGATACTTTCAGTAGGTCAGGGACTGAGCCTTCATCTAAAGACTGATTTGTTAAAAAAGTCAGCGGTAACGTCAATTCTTCAGCGCATGCTTTTATAAGTATAGGCGGTAGCTCGTCATGCCCATAACTTCGCTTGTTCTTCATTTTTTTAATAATATACTTAATTTCGGTAGGGTCAACAGGTCTTAGGAAAATGGAGTTTTCGCTTTGGAAGGAGGTAGGACTACCAGTTGTACAAAAGTTCCCGCCAGTTTTTCCCACTGACACAAAATAATCATTGAAGGCGTTGGCAATGGTAGTCGCGTTTTCTGTCACATTATTCTGTACACGCAATTTTATGTTCTTTAATGACTTTTTACTATTCTTATTTGTACGTTCTTTTATTATTTGCCACATTGTTTTAGTTTTGTTTTCTGATTTGCTCATCATTCTTATGTAGTTTAGTTTTTTAGAGTGGGCTACTGTTCTCTTAAGTAATTTTTCGTAACGCTTATAATACCCTTCCAATATATTGTTATTGGTTGTAGTTAATAATGCTTTCAGTTGTCTTTTATGCTTACATGCTACTCTCAATCCAGTGGTTAGCCAAGATTTAGATGATTTCTTTTTATTTTTTACGATTTTCTTTGGTATACACTGATTTAATATGTTTTGTAAGGTGTTATGAAATGACACATAGTTAGTATTTACATTTTGGTTTTCGTTTATTATTTTACTCCAGTCAAGCTTTTTTAGTTCTTTTTTAAATGAGTCTATGTTTTGTTTGTTAAAGTTCCTCTTTAGGGTTCCTATTTGTTTTCTATTATTAGTTATTGGATCGTGGGTAGGTAATTTGATTACTATTCCTCTATGGTCTGAGAGTCCAAGCTCGACTACTTCTAGATGTAATTTGTCGTTTGCATTTGTAAATATTAGGTCAATACACGTGGTGCTTGAGGTTGTTATTCTGGTAGGTTCCGTCACTAGTTGTCGAAAGTTGTACTTGGTCATGGTATTTAGAAGATTGAATGAATTACGATTTTTCTCTAGGATATTTACGTTGAAATCCCCACCTATAATTATGTGTTTATTTTTGTCCTTTTTATTGATTTTAACCAACAGTTTTTCCAAGGATGTATAAAATATTTCAGTTTCCCTATTTTTTTGTGGCCAATATATAACTATGAGTAAAAGATTCATTTTTGGAATTTCAACTGCACACGTTTCAAATATAAATTCGATTGTCGTTTCCGCTAAATCTTGTCTTTCTTTGGATTCGATATCGTCTTTTAAGAATATGCACACACCACCTCCCGCGTAGTTGGGGCGGCAGTATTTAGCAGCTACACTATACCCTTCCAAACTTAGTAGGTCTTTTTTAAATTCCGTAATCCATGTTTCCGTAAAACAAAGTGCTTTTATTTTATATTCCTCCGTGATTGCTTCTAATAGGTAACGTTTATTTTTTATGCTTTGTACGTTTTGGTATAGGATGGTTGTATTGTTGCATGTATATGTCTGTGTACTATTTTTTGGTGTGTCGTTGTTAGAGAAAAAACTTAAGGCTGGCTTGTGGTTGTGAGTCAGATATTTCTGTTTCGTCCGACTGTGAATACTCCACCCCAGAATCTTCATTGTTAAGGTTACCTATCGTCATGACAAGATCCCGTAGGTCGGATACCACAATTTTCGTGCCATTGCTATTCAATGCGCCCGTGCGTTGATTATACATATCGTAGTTAAAAGAGAGATTAAGATTAGAGTCCAGTAGGTATGCATAATTAAATGTATGTGTATCAATATATAAAAGGTTATTAAAAGTTTCTATTCTACTATTATACAGGGTATTGCCATAATTTTGCTGTTTTATATAATAGTTATTGTTAAATTTAAATTTATAAGTTGGTACACAAATAATGATATTGGGTTAAAGAAACTAATTTTTCTCGAATAAATATTACTAGTTCTACATAGTTTTGCGTTCTTCGGAAGTCCTCTTCGCCGATGAAAATAATACAAAAGTCCTTACTTGTTAGGTTTTGCACTTTTACGTCAATACCCTCAAGTATTTGTTTCAGTCCACATTTTGGTTTGCGATAGTGGCAAATCTCGTAGCTTCGTGGGTTAGTTTCCTCTAAAGCAGTGTATAATATATTTGTAGTTTCGCTGCTTATTAAACATATTTTTGGTTTAGCTAAGGTAGTGGTCTGCTTGTTGTGGGTTCTGCTCAGCGGTGATACTCGAGTAGTACTAAAACATTTTTGTGTTAACTCACTAGTATTAGTGTCATAATTTATGTTTTCAGATACAATATTTAAAATCTCTGTTTGGGTCTCTTTGTTATTTGTACTTGTCTGTTTGCTTGAAGTTTTCTTTGGTGTAGATCTTGGTTTGGCGGCGGGGCTATTGATTTTTTTAAGGAGTTCATTTCTTTTTGCTAGTTCGTCGTTTTGTTTCTTCAATTTGCTATTCTCCAGTGATAGCGATTCAATTTCATTATGCGCACTGTTTAGTTGCGATGTAAGTCGTTCGATTGTGGTTTTTAATGATTTTAGTTGTGAGTCATCGTCGTCCTCAGACATCTCAGGCATGCTATTTATTGTAACATTTTGAGATATACTAGTACTACTGTCGTCTTCTGGTTCAGAGCGGGTACGCGTGCGACGGAATGTAATATTCTCCAGAAAGCTGTTCATGTTTTTAACAAAATAATCTTACCTATGCGGTGAGATTCGAACCAGGGGCTCTTTGCATCAAAGTCTCATGTGTAAGCCAACTCGCTACGTGTTCAGTTTGATTTGTATCGAAAAACGCAGGTCGTATTCTGTTGGTTCAGTATTTTATTTCTTTGTCAATAGATGTCGCTAGTTGAGGCGTATGTAATGAATGTAACTTGTGATGGTAGCAGTATGATAGTATGCTTTCAGATATTAATTCTTGCGAGACTTCTCAGGTAGGAAACTTAATTCTGCATTATAACTTGTTGCTTTAACTCTTCCGGTGTTAAAATACTGTTCTAGTCGCTAGTTTCACTCATAATATATTTTACGATTATTTTAATATTTTTTAACTTATTCAACTCTTTAAGCCAGCCACGAAATTTTATTCCCGCTCTTTTATTTAAATTAAGGCGTGTTCGGAAATAGCACCCATAATATTTTATTATTCAAAATATATTACGTGACATTGAAACTAGAAATAAATATTTACAGGTAATATATCAGTTTTATTTGCAGTAAATACATTTTCGTTTAAATACAACTATAGTTAAAAATTCAATAAATTACATTAAAAGGCATCTTTTTGCAAAATTTCTTTAGTTAGTACGTAATTTCCGAACGTGTTTGTCTTTGAGGTCGAATTCAAATTCGGAACTTCGAAAGGGCTGGTCCTTTGTCTCTCTCTGTTTCTAATGGCGGGAAAGAGATAGAGTGTGAATGTTCGAATTGCATGTTTAACCCAAGGCTGAATAAGATATTCGCGGCTTTCTGAAAACAAAAATTAAAAAGTTACTTTGTCTCACTCAGTGAGCAAAATCGCATTTTGCTCACTGATTTCAGGCAGCAAAACCTACATGTTTGAGCTACTGAAGTGAAAACTTTTTTTTTTTGAGTAAAACGTTCCTGTGGGATAAGTTTCAAGTGCGAGGAAAGAACAACTATATGAATATATAAAAACCGGCCAAGAGCGTGTCGGGCCACGCTCAGTGTAGGTTTCCGTAGTAATAATTCTTTTTTTTTTTGAAAAAAGATACGTTCAGGTAAAATATTATGTAAACGAAGCTAAAAAAAATGCTTGCATATACGATTATACTACAAACTTAGTCCAGAAATTATTTTGTACAACTTTTCGTCTTTTTTGTACAAAAACTGTTTCCATCCAAGTTCAAAATGATTTTCTACTTACTTTTCATAATATTTTTCTATTTACTTTTCAGTTTTTTTTCATATTTTCTAAACTTATGGTTCAAAAGTTAGAGGGTGGGGGGGGGGGGCACATTGTTTTTTACTTTTGGAGCGATTATTTCCGAAATTATTAACATTATCAAAAAATGATTTTAGTAAACCCCTATTCATTTTTAAATAACTTTCCAACAATATATCACACGTTAGGTTTGAAATAAAAAAAAAATCACTTCCCACTTTACATAAAAAAATGTTTAATTAGGGGGGCTACCCTAATAAAAAAAAAACAATTTTTATTTTACCACTTTGTCGGCGTGATTGATACACATATTGGTACCAAATTTCAGCTTTCTAGTGCTAATACGGTCACAGAGATTAAGCAAGGACGGACGGACAGACAGACATGGCGAAACTATAAGGGTTCCTAGTTGACTACGGAACCCTAAAAATGACTCATAGGGCTCCGCTGCTCGAGAAGAAGCTATGAGTTCTTTGGTCACATTGCCAGAAAGAGAGACGAGAACTAAGAAAAGCTGCTGATAGCAGGCAAATGTGAACGCGCACCTGAACGCGCCGCGTTCATCCACTTCCATCGTAAATGCGATACCTTCCTTTTTTCGTTGTTGGGTGGGAAATCATCGAATGACTCCTCCCCCTCTGGGCAGAGCGGTAGGGAGTGCCAGACTTCTACTGACTAAAAACCACCCACGTGTTCCTTCTTAGCTCTTGTGCCGAAGCCGCGGTATCTCTTTCGAACAACCCGCAGCCCCGACGGTGTCTGCGATGCCTAACACGCTGTCGAAGACAGAGTGACCTGGCCCGAGACAGTCTGGGAGAAAGTGATCCAAAGAGGCCACAACCCTCAGCATTGATGAAAAACGATGCAAGGAGGAGGGCATACGGCTCTCTGGATTGGTACCGCGTCTGGCCTTTTGCATCGGCTTCCAGTCTAATCGGATGCAACTGAATACCAGTATTTTACATGGAGAGACTGCCTATCTGACCTTCACAACCCAGAGAGTAATGGGTACTGCTACCCCTACTTACTGACTACTGTCTACCTGTTACGACTGGTAAAGATCTGAAAATTACAGCCAGGCCAAACGGCTTAACGCGCTTCACGAGGCACAGAGGTAACACGGTATGAAATGGTTGGTCACCCATCCATAGATTTAACCTGAAGATTGATTCGGGCAGATGTTATTGTCGAGTCACGAGTGCCTCGGAAGGCACGTTTAGCCGTTGGTCCCGCTGTCATTTGTAAAAGCTATAAAGGCTGCCAAAGGTCTTCAGTTTCACGACTAATATAGCCGGCCCGTATTAGCAAAAATATATTATTATCATCATCATTTCAGCCAAAAGACGTCCACTGCTGGACAAAGGCATCCCCCAAGTGTCGCCACATTGACTGGTCCCGTGGCTCTCGCATCCAACGTGTCCACGCAACCTTCACCAGGTCATCGATCCACCTAGTGGGAGGCCTTAGCGCCACTCCAGAACTTTTGGCCCCATCGGCCATCCGTTCTGCAAGGAAGGTGCCCTGCCCATTGTCACTTAAGTCTGGCAATTTCGGGCTACGTCTTCGGGATATGTCTTTATTTCTGATTCAATCACGCAACCGTATGTTTACGTTAAAAAAAACGTATGTCAAAAAGTAATAATATGCAGCCTCATTGGTCTAGTTGCAACAAGCACTACTGACCAGCATTCATAAGCTCCTGGTATAAGGTATATAGGTTTTTCCATCGGGAATTTTCCAGTAGTGCTCATGGGGTTCAGATCAGATATGTGTCCGGTTGGATACACTAGGATCGACTCAGTTACATGTGGCTTAAAATATAATTATCGAATGGTAGGTGTACTATTATTTCTGCCTTATCCTTCGGTGAAAGCCTTATGTGTCTTCTTCTTATCGTGTGGGTTGTAAGGTCTAACGACCCTACACACCCTAGTGTCAGAGTTTCTAAACCGCCGCAAGGGCCTTTGACATGGTTTGACGACCGCCATTTGGCAGCCTGGACCACCGGCTTATAATAATAATAATAGTCCTCCTGACCGTTTTTCGGACACGGCGGCCAATCCCAGCGGAGATTAGCCATCTGCGCGGGAGATATTATAGTGCACAAGTGTGTGCGCAGGCACAAGTGCACTCTCTGTTCCCTTTTCTCTCATAGTCCGATGGGACGGCAATCCGACACGACCGGAGAGATCAGGCGCAGGACCAACGGCTTAACGTGCTTTCCGAGGCACGGGGGTATTATATCACCAACTTCCAAACTCCGGGCTACTACTGGGAAATTTCTAATGAAAAACCCAATAGCACTTTTTGGGTAATACGGCTTATACGTGCCTTCCGCGAAGCAAGGAACCATCTTTTTATGCCTTTTTTTTTTTTTGGTGGGTGGAACATCATCGAATGACCCCCCGCCCCGCTCTTGGGCAGAGCGAAGGGGAGTGTCAGACTTCTACTGACTAAAAACCGAACCCATGTTCCTTCTTTGCCCTTGCGCCGAGGCCACGTCATCTAGTACAAAAGTCCGCGGCCCCGACGGGCGTCGGCCCTTGCGGGCCCCTCCTTGCTGACATCTCTTTGAGGCGCGCGTGGAACACGAACGCGCCGCCGACACGGTCTGTTGCCGTCATGACGACGGCCGGACGGCGAGCTAGCCCATTACTCACCGTCCACAGGCCCGCGTCTACGGTGGCCGGAAGCCATCACGTGGCCCCCGACGCCCGGAGCGCCTTCCGCGGTGGCTGGGACGTTGAGAGGTTCTCTCCCTCTCTCGTTCCGCCACCTCCTTCGCTAGCATCACTGCTTCGCAGAAGGAGGCGACGGCGTCCCATTCCTCCTCGCCCCGGACCATGGCTTGCACCAGGGCCGGACGCGAGAGGTCGCCGCCGCCGATCGCCGCTACGAGAACACGGCGGGGCTCCGCTTAAGCAGGGCACACCTCCACAGTGTGCTCCACCGTGTCCTCCGGTCGATCCTCGCAGTGGAAGCATCCAGGCGTTTCCTCCCGCCTGATTATCTTTTTATGCCTTATGTGAGTACCGATATACTTACACTATATTTAATTATTTAATCATACCATAAACATTATCACAACATGCAATCCCGCCTAGATTATCAAGTAATATATTAGATAAAGATAGATAAAGTAATCAAGTAGAAATACATAATATCATGTAGTCATCGTTTATCGTGCAAGAAATTGTGCACTTCGAGATTGCTGACTAATCATAGCATAGTTCAAAAGCATTGGTCACATTTATTTATTTATTTTATGAAAGGTAGCTTCACAGATGACAGTTACTTTAGCCTGCGTCATCCCACTGCTGAGCAAAGGCCAATACAATGACCTAAAGAAACTTTTTTTTTTATTATTATTATATATCCAGGGCCTAATATAGGTACATAAGGACCCATCAAGCTATATAAAATCAGTTTGTCTCGCATTGTTATACTTTATACTGGAAAATAAGTTGACGTCTCGTCTTATTTACTTACTAGCTGTTGCCCCGCTACAACTCGAAAATTATCCCACGAGAAGATAAAATCGGGATAAAAACTGTCCTATTAGAGTAAGATCCCAGGGCCGCCAGACGTCACGTATTTTCTGACGAAGGAAATGTGGACGATTGAGTAGTGTTAGTATGACCTAAGAACACACTATACTACCAGCTAGCTTGCTTGGACGGTCAATTTTCAGATAACAGGCTATCAAGGTAGGTAGGTACCTACATAAAAACATTACTAACTTCACGTATTTTCTGACAGCGGATTTTTACGTATATTGTAGGCAATAAATATTTAAAAAAAACCAAAGCCAAAGTAGCCTGAAAATAAATAAATATTATTATTATTATTATTAATATCCTTAAAAATAAGTTGCCAACACTCCCAGACACTTACTAGCGGCCGTTTAGCCTATCGGACGCTTTAAAGTTCCCAAAAAGTTTAGACTTAAACGTATTGTGACTGTTTACCCAAAAACGCATGGCATCGCTGCGTCTGACATGCAGACCTCCACTGGACTCATTCGGTGGGCATTCAACAGGATCTGTCCATTGCCTGTGTCTTCAGAATTTTGTTGAAAACGTTGCTTTGACCACTCGGGTGCATGTTGGAGCGCCTGCCCAATATAGCATGGCAATAACCCGATCAATTAGCTTTAAGTATTAAAACATTAGGAGTGTATTCTTTAAAGCGTCTGTTAAGCAATACGACCGACGGAAAGTATCTGGGAGTATTTGCGATTTATTTTTAAGGATATTGCCTAAAATATACGTAAAAATCAGCTTGGAGAAAATACGTGAAGTAAGTAATTTTTGTATGTACACACGGCTACACATCAAGCTATACAAAACCAGTATAATCTGATCGTTCATTGTGCGAAAAGATCTAGTAAAGTGAGGCCAAGATTAACTGGTTTTGTATAGCTTGATGTGTAGCCGTGTGTACCTTGATGACCTGATACCTGAAAATTGGCCGTCCAAGCAAGCTAGCTGGTAGTAGTGTGTTCTTAGTTCATACTAACACTACTCAGTCGCCCACATTTCCTTCGTCAGAAAATACGTGACGTCTGGCGGTCCTGGGATCTTGGGCTATATGTGTTAACCCAGGTTATAAACTATCTGTGTACCAAATGTAAATCCGTTCACTAGTTGTTACGTGAAAGAGTAACAAACATCCATCCATCCATACTTAGTTGGTAGTGATAAATGTATACATAGTATGTAGGTATGTAACGAAATCAAAAAGAAAACTATCACAGCTAATAATAATAATTTACTTAATTATTTAGACACAGTTCATAAAAGATATAAAAATTAAAATGACATAACACACAAATGTAATACTATTAAAATCAATACAAATCAAACTACACATACACATTAGAGTTACTTACGTAATCATCAATGTCGAGCACACTTAAATGAAATTAATAGTACATTTTGATACAAGTGCGGAAAGTTTGTTATTGCATTCGAGGCAGATTGAACACCCGAGCCGTACGGCGAGGGTGTTCATGGGGTCGAGAAATGCAATAACAAATTCGCACGTGTATCAAACGACGTTTTTCAATACACTTTCAAAGAAATTAACTAAAAACGTTATGTGTTTTTGTCAACGATGATATGATTTAATTTACTTTTTTTCCGCGGTTTAATTTCGCCAGGTTGAAAAAGAAGCAAAGGTATAAAGCCGCCAAACAGCCTCACAGGAAAAATATAAAGTTCAAATATTTTTTTAACTAAGAACACAAAAAAATGTTTACTTGTTCTTAAAAGAGTAAATAATTGCTTAAAATATTTACGTTTATTAGTAGTATTCTTTTTACAAACACAATTTAAATATTCAAAAAATATTTACGCTGTAAAGACGCAGATCAAAATGACGAGATTAAAAAAAAACACGCCTGCTCTATAATAATAGTCAGTGGTGTTTTTTTTTTTTAATTTCTGTTTTAATAGAATTACCGCTGCTTTCCTATCTATACTCCATGATGTATGATCTTTTTCTATAATCTTATTACCGCACGCGTGCGAAGTTGTTGCTTTCGAGGAAGTGTATTAAAAAATTACATAACCAATGTCAAGTACAATCAAAATCAATAATAATTAAAATAATACACATTAAAACAATTAAGTAATTTATAAAATTAAACAAACACAAATGTCACAATAAGGGTGTTTTTCCACCAGAGATATGCTATGCAGCTATGCTGCGAAGATGTAATAGCTAAGCTGTGAAACTAGATAGACATCTTCCACCCTCCCGGATTAAAATGCTTTACAATAGCCTTTAATATATGGCAGTAAAAATCTTTAACAAATTACCGGAACAAATTAAAAAAGAACCTAATTTTACTATATTTAACAGAAAATTAAAAGAATATCTAACTCAGAAATGCTTTTACTCGGTCGCAGAATACCTAGAATGAATTATTTAGAAAATATGAATAGAAACTTATTTAAATTACATAATTGAATTACATTGACATGAAACATTTACAAAAGCACGCATGACAGATTGGTGTATTATTAACTTGTACCTGACTTTCTTAAACTTTTGTTATTTTATACAAACTAAGACTGTAGGTAATATTATAAATTCCTCTGACATTATTGTGTAAACTGGTGTAAAAATTAATTTTGACATCATCTTTTGACAGCCAGTCTAACTGGACACTGCATTATATTTTGACATACTTACTGGGAATTAGTGATTTTATTTTTTTTTGCGATATAATTTTACAGACTTTTGGACATTTATAATTTAAACTTTTTATTTTGATTCCTGAATTCTGTGGTTATAAGTTGCAGACAAACATTGTAATAATAAAACCTATGACTATTGTTTATTCTTTAAATGTTTTGTTAAAAACTGTAAGCAAACGATGATTTTAATGATTAGGTAATTAAAATATCTGTATAACTTAGTCACGGTAATATTATCATACAGTAGTTCGACTTCATACAAACGGACGAAGCGCGAGCTATGCCTACGCGCCTCGAATAAGGGATGCGCCTGGGATGCAGACAGTCGCGACTGTGCCGCAGTGACGAGCGGACGGTGTGTTGTTTTTTAACAATAAATGCGCGATGTTTTCTCTAAAAATAAGACAAGTACATTTAATTTTCATTTTTTGTGTTGTTTTTGGTTTTATGAATTCGTTAATAACGTATCCAGAGATAACTTTTTTTTTAATTACCTGGAAACTTTGAAAGATAAGACTATAAAATAATTTCACTTACTAGTAGGTAGGCTTATAATGTGTGTCTTTTTAATGGATAAGTATTTCTTTATATGTCCCGAAAAAAAACATGGTTTTTTAATTAAATCTATCAATCAAAAAACAACACGCATGTTTATTGAACACTTTCTATTCAATTCACAAAGTATTTTATTTGTTTTGAAAAGTATATTTACGATCACAAAACTAAATGGAAACACGAAGTAGGCACATGTAATTAAAATACTGGAGGCGGGCAGCCCTTACGCATGTTTACGTACCGCGCGGCTGTAGGCATTTATTTCAAGGACACGGCCGAGTCACACTACTGGCTAGAAAAATTGTCATAGTAGGTACTTAATTATATCTTAGTTATGTATGACTACTGACTTGGTATACTACCTAATTTATGTTGCCGTGCCCTAGCCGGGTTTCATGTTGGAACCAAATTCATTGTACCTAACAACTTCTAAACACATGAATGCAATAAAAAAATTGAGTTTGACTACGTGACCGTTTCCACTGATGCTAAGCTATGTGCACCAATAAATATGATTGGTGGCATATCAAACACATCCATAGCAACGTAGCATAGCACATCTCTGGAGGATAAGCACCCTTAGCGCGGAGAGGTTAACGAGAAGCTGCATCGTTTCTAATTTGGCCGGTCTTTAAAATCTTACCCTTTATAAGCTCCGACTAGGAAAAACGAAGAGTTACAACTATCTCCGGCTCTCACCAACTAAAACTACACTATACTCCATTTTTAAATTATTGGTGACATTTGTCAGGTGGATTCCACCAGTGGCTAAAATCTTCATAAACATTTGTTCTGTTTTCTTGATTATTAACTAACGCGCACAAGTTGCAATAAGCATCTGTGTTCGGAGACTCTCTCAGCTCGTGGTAACTATAGTGATTGTGCCACTTGAAGAATTTGTAATACTTATGTTTGTCATTTATAATATCCACCATTTCCTTCGCCAGCTCTCTGATCCGTGACTGTTGCGCTGTCAGGTATATTCCATCCGGCATGAACCTGGAAAATATATGAGTATAAGTTAATATTTTATTTCACCATAACGAATTTGTTGTGTGTTAATATGAGGTTTTCTATAAACGTTAACCCACGCTATTTTATTTCTGCTGTATCGTGGGTGCGACTAAAAACATTTAAACTGCTTTAAACAAACAGCCCAACCCGGAACAACTATTTCAAGACCAACAAATACAAATAGTTGTTCCGTACGTGAATCGACCCCTTGACACTTCCATTTTATTAAATTGTACAGATACACACAAACAGAACTACTTTCTCTTTTAATAATCACCTTGTATAGTTGGCGCCACCGAACACCACCGGTACAGTATAGTGATTCAGAGCATTCAACAACTTCTCTGTCACATAGTCTTTAGCAAACGAGTTTTCAAACGACAGATAGAAGTAGTAATCTGTCTCCAGTTTCTGCAGACACTCCTGCATGCTGCCTTTAGGGCAATTCTTATTCCCACATTTACCGAATATGTCAACTTGCATACCATACTTTGCTAGTTCCTCTTGGAGTCTTTTTCCAACTATATCCCTTCCATTCTTTGCTGCACAATTAGACACGAACCAGGCTGCTGCAATTTTCTTCGTACTCAGTTTAGCTTTCAGTGTGTCGTTTATAGGTCTCATAGCTTCCACTTTCTGCCAGTGCATCTCTTCTCTGGGACCTATAACTTTCCCTTCTTTATCTCTTACAATAATATATCCAAAATATTCGTCAGAATTCAATTTGTAAGTCCAAGTCCAATTGAAATAATTATTGAACATTTTATCACAGACCGGATAGTACGCTGATGACTCCATACTGGCGAAAATATACTTTTGATGAGGAGATCGAGACTGAGGTAGTAGCGACCCAAAGACGGGTAGATGCCGTCCATCAAACACTAACACATCGAAATTTGCAACATCTCCTAACAACCATTTATTTGACGTCACGTAACAGTTAGTGAAGGAACATCTTCTGTGAATGAAACTTTTTGTGTCCTCGCCCAAATATATGAAGGGATCAACCGTACGTGTCCATAATAGTATGTATTTCAAATTGTACGATCTCTTCCCTTGTAGACTCATAGACCTCGTGTGTGAATCCGATATAAAGTGATAGATAAACGAAAGCAGAATGACGCTGAGAATCACACAAAATATCAAAAGTTTCGTCGCCATCCTAACATAGCTGTAGCAGTGTGGTACATACACAAGCAGTCATCTCTTACGCACTTGCCATCAATTATTTTAAATTCATTTCACTTAGAGAACAGTTAAAAACACTGTAAATACGAAAACTGTAAGTGTTTATTGTTTATGAGACCATCGCAACTTGGCGTACACCTCATAATCTAGTAACTAGTGCTTGTGGTGTATTACGTCCCTCCCTCACCGAAACCTAATGTTACACATCAGATTCACACAATTTATTATCACACATTAGAGTGGACACCAATTATACTGGCCATTTAATTTTTTGACTTTTCCATATTTGGATGTATACACGACACTACACCACACCGTAAACCGTGCTACTAGCACCTGCCAAGGCTGCCAAAAATACTTACACATACATCTATTTCTATCTAAATTTTAGAGTTCCACGATAACTACGGAAAACCGAAACACAGCAGTACCATCAGACACACTTTATACATTATATAGATTTTTACAGTATTTTATACACAGATTTTATACAATGTACAGTTTTTTTTTTTTTAATAAACTAGCTTTTGCCCGCGGCTGCGCCCGCGTGATAATGTCGAATTTCCATTTATATGACATTATCAGTTTGCCACCCTTTTTCACCCCCTTGGGTGTTGAATTAAAAAAAAACCTTCCGTAGTGTAGGTATGCCTACGTCATAAGAGGAATACTTCTGCGAAAATTAAAGTTTGTAGCCCTAGGGATTTGACTTGTGCGTTGATCCTCAATCAATCAGCTTTGATGATGATTGACCGATTGACTTGAATTAAATTAATACAAATAAACAGTCGGGTAATCTTTTACCCGACTGTTTATTTGTATTAAGTAATTTAATTTATTACCGAAGTTAATCATGAAACGACTGAACCGATTTTGATAAAACGTGCACTGCTTCCGAAATTGAAATATATTTAACCTAGTAAAAAAGGAGTAGTTTATTGGTACCACAGATTTCGATTTGTTATTAAATATTTTTTTCTATTAATTTAATAGCAGGAGCAGTTTATGTCGCTTCAATTGGAGGTGATCATATAAATGCGTGAAGAAGAGCATGTTTACAAAACAGTTTTACACTAGACAGTGGGCCTATAGGATTACAATAAGTATTTGCCTATGAAATACCCATCTGATTGCAAGGTAAATGACCTCTCGGCCAAAGGTGCGTCATCAACACTACTCAGCGACTGTAATAACTGCGTCTCTGTCTTGCAAGAACAAAACAGTGAGACAACGCATCGCACGCGAATGACATGCAAAGATGAGAGCGGTTTGTGCGGGAGTGAGTCAGCGCGAGGATTGGAGCGGGAGGAAGCAACTAACACCGCGGCTGCTTGCATTGCAAACCGGTTAGCATAACGAGCCCGGCTACCTGTGCGCAAGCGCCCCTAAACTCCCCCACCGGCAAGCGGGGGGCGGAGGGCCACTGCCAGTGTGGCCACCGCTACGGCGGCGCGGCGGCGGCGGCGGTGAACGCATCGAGTGATCTCCAGCAGCCAACAGTGCAATGTGAGAGTATGCCTTCGATAGATACGTATGATAAAACGGCTTCTAAAATAGTGGTGACTGGTGAGTGATCCTAGCAATAATGAGTGGACTTTAGTGCAAAAAAAACGTAAGCCAAAAAGGTCGTGCGTCTATCTATAGTACCGGACAGTAAATTCCGAGCGGCTGATATTAAAGTACCGTTACTAATATCGAACGTGAATACGGATACCTCTGAAGAGGTCATTATTAAACTAATGAAAGTGTCTCTTTAAAAAAGCTTAGTATTAAGTCGTATAATAAGAAATATAATGCTTATAAACTATTAATATGTATCTAGCTAGACACAAGGTGGAGCTGTTCATAAAATCAGTTATGGCCTGAGGGTATTACTTTTAGACGTTTTGTACATTTTATGTACCGAACAAATAGAGAGGCACCTGAGGTGCGTAATGTTGGTTAACAGAAATTTCAGTATGGATTGTCAAAATAAGTATCAAGTAAAAATGGGTGATTTTAATGATCATCCGCAACAATTATTTTATGTGGAGTTATTAAGTTTTTGTAACGATCAATCCTGATCGTCTCATGCCCTGGGGCAGTAGCCGCTGCTACGCTTCACCACAAAGCAAGTTAGATCGGTGATAAATAGTATGAGTAGGGGCAAATCCCCTGGGCTTGATGGGCTTAGCATTGAGCACTTAAAATATGCAGACATGCATATGCCGGGGCTCCTGTCCTTGTTTGAATCTATGTATCAGCCACTCGTATTTACCGGCAGACTTAATAAAGACCATTGTGTTACCCATCGTGAAGAACAGGACACCGCCCAATCTTCCTTGCTACTATTATGGCCAAAGTGTTGGACAGTATGCTTGACTCTTGTTTGGCAAAATATGTTAAGTTGCACGATGCTTAGTTTGGGTTTCGTCCCGGACTATCAACCAAAAGTGCTATTGCTAGGTGTCAAGCATACTGTCAAATACTACACTGACCGTAGGACGCCTGTGTACGCCTGCTTCCTTGACCTCTCCAAAGCTTTTGATCTCGTTTCTTATGATGTGCTCTGGAGTAGGTTGAGGAGTAGGGGTATACCGGAGGAACTGCTCAGTGTATTGCAGTACTGGTATCGTAGCCAGACAAACCGTGTCAAGTGGTCCAATGCGCTCTCGGAGTCCTATGGGTTGGAGTGTGGGGTGAGGCAGGGTGGTTTGTCGTCCCCTCGGTCTTCAATCTATATTTTGATGACCTCATTGTCGAGCTCAGCAGCATGCGTGTCGGATGCAGGGTAAATGGTGTAAGTTGTAATAACATCAGTTATGCGGATGACATGGTGCTGCTGGGCCCGTCACCGGGGGCGATCGTGGAGTTGCTTCATGTATGCGAGACCTTCGCTGCTTCACATGAACTTGTCTATAATGCCAAAAAGTGTGAATACATGGTCTTTGGGGTCGCTGGTAAGTGTCGGGAAAGTACATTTGAACTGGCTATCAATGGTACGTCAATTCGTAGAGTGAAAATGTTTAAATATCTTGGGCATTTTCTTACTGACACCTCAGTGACCATGTGGACATTGAACGGGAGCGTATGGCTCTGGCGGTCAGGGGTAATATGTTGGCACGAAGATTTGTTCGGTGTACTGACCAAGTAAAGGTAACGCTTTTCAAAGCGTATTGTCAGAGCTTTTACACCGGCAATCTGGGTCAGCTATTCGAAAAGATCGCTGGATGTCCTGCGCGTCCAATACAACAATGTTTTAGGATGCTGTTGCGATTGCCTCGTTTTTGCAGTGCCTCTGGAATGTTCGCGGTAAACCATACCGGTGGGTTTCATGCGATCATCCGCAAGAAAACGGCCTCACTCCTGAGCAGAATAAGGGGCAGTCACAATAGTATCCTGAAAGCGATAGCGTCTGATTCTTCCTCCACCATAATAAGGCAATTAGTGAGAAGACTAATACCTTAATACGAATATTTCATTGTTTTGAGTAGATGTGTTTATTTATTTATTTAAACTTCATGCACAATAGTGGTACATAGGCGGACTTAATGCCACAAGGCATTCTCTACCAGTCAACCTTAGGGTTAAATAAGACAACATTGTGGTAGGGTACAAAATATCTAAAAAACAACATCAACTCTAAAAACTAAACTATTTATACTATATAAAGCTCGATTACCACTCACTTATTGACAGAATTGTTCTCCCAGATGGTGGATGGGGAGGTGGGTATATTTTTACAGATTCGTAAACAACTAACTCTCAAACCAATGGGAAAAGTCCCAAACCCCCCCTTTTCCCCCCTCTTCCCCCCCTCCCTATCGTATCTCGGAAACAAAGAGACTTGAAGTGTTTTTTTTTACGGATTCGTATAGAGGAGGCTCGGTAAAGTAAAAATCATTTTTCAAAGTGGCCCCCCTTGCCCCCCTTCTCCCCCCCTTTAGGCGAATCTCGAAAGTTAAGAGACTTGGAAAGATTTTTTTTCAGATTCATTTAGAGGGGCCTTTGCGTTAATCGAAATCATTTTTCGAGACTCCCCCCCCTCACCCCCCTTCAACCCCCCCCCCCCCCCTTTTCACTTTTTTTTTTTTTCTTACATAAAACTACTTATTGAGGGGCGTTGAAATTTGTATACCCTCCCCTCCCCAACCTCCCCTAAAATTAAAAGGGCTGTAACTTCATAACGGTTAGAGATAGCCATTAGGTGTTTGAACAAATAATAGAGTAGGCGTCGAAACCTGTCCGGTGGTGGTACAGCGGTAAAGCGAAGGGGGGAGCGGGCGAGCGAAGCGAGCCGGCGATCCCCGTAGCGTAGGGATAATGTCACGATAGCTTTCCGGTGGTAGGTAGGTCCTGAGTGGAGCGAACCTGCGAGACCGAGTGGAGCGAAGGGGGGAGGTGGCGAGCGAAGCGAGCCGGCGACCTCCTTAGCGTAACGAAGGTTGAGTGGGTGAAGCGTTACTCAGGGGCGACGACAAGCAAACTTTAGGTTAATGTTTTTTTAGTGGTAGTAGGAGGTAGTAGGTAGGTAGTAGGTAGGTGTAGGTAGGTAGGTGTAGGTAGGTAGGTGTAGGTAGGTGTAGGCCCGTGTAGGTAGGTGTAGGTAGGTGTAGGTAGGTGTAGGTAGGTGTAGGTAGGTGTAGGTAGGTGTAGGTAGGTGTAGGTAGGTGTAGGTAGGTGTAGGTAGGTGTAGGTAGGTGTAGGTAGGTGTAGGTAGGTGTAGGTAGGTGTAGGTAGGTGTAGGTAGGTGTAGGTAGGTGTAGGTAAGCAGACCCGCGAGCTGCGTGCAGCGAGCGCAGCCACGCAAATACTAGTTATACTATATAAAGCTAAACTACCACTCACTCACTGACTCACTGACTGACTGACAGAATTGTTCTCCCAGATGGTGGATGGGGAGGTGGGTATATTTTGACAGATTCGTAAACAAGTAACTCTGGTGAGTATGGGAAAAGTCCGAAACCCCCCCTTTTCCCCCCCCTTCTCCCCCCTCCCTATCGTATCTCGGAAACTAGGAGACCCGTATTTTTTTTTTTTTACTGATTCGTATAGAGGAGGCTCGGTAAAGTAAAAATCATTTTTCAAAGTTGCCCCCCTTGCCCCCCTTCTCCCCCCCTTTAGGCGGATCTCGGAAATAAAGAGAATTTACGTGTTTTTTTTTTTGGGATTCGTATAGAGGAGGCTTGGGGAAGTAAAAACCATTTTGAAAATTTGACCCCCTTGCCCCCCTCCACCCCCCCCCCTTTCGGATCTCGAAAGTTAAGAGACTTGGAACGATTTTTTTTTTCAGATTCATTTAGAGGGGCCTTTGCGTTAATCGAAATCATTTTTCGAGACTCCCCCCCTCACCCCCCCTTCAACCCCCCCCCCCTTTTTTCAACTTTTTTTTTTTTTTTTCTTACATAAAACTATTGAGGGGCGTTGAAATTTGTATACCCTCCCCTCCCCTCCCCAACCTCCCCTAAAATTAAAAAGGCTGTAACTTCATAACGGTTAGAGATAGCCATTAGGTGTTTGAACAAATATTATAGTAGGCGTCGTTACCTGTCCGGTGGTGGTACAGCGGCAAAGCGAAGGGGGGAGCGGGCGAGCGAAGCGAGCCGGCGACCCCCGTAGCGTAGGGATAATGTCATAATAGCTTTCCGGTGGTAGTTAGGTCCTGAGTGGAGCGAACCTGCGAGACCGAGTGGAGCGAAGGGGGGAGGTGGCGAGCGAAGCGAGCCGGCGACCTCCTTAGCGTAACGAAGGTTGAGTGGGTGAAGCGTAACTCAGGGGCGACGACAAGCAAACTTTAGGGTAATGTTTTTTTAGTGGTAGTAGGAGGTAGTAGGTAGGTAGTAGGTAGGTGTAGGTAGGTATTAGGAGGTAGTAGGTAGGTAGTAGGTAGGTAGTAGGTAGGTGTAGGTAGGTAGGTGTAGGGAGGTAGTAGGTAGGTAGGTGGTAGGTAGGTGTAGGAAGGTGGTGGCATACGTAAGATTCATTTAGAGGAGGCTCGGGGAAGTAAAATCCGTTTTTCAAATTTGAACCCCTTGCCCCCCTTCACCCCCCCTTTAGGCGGATCTCGAAAGTTAAGAGACTTTAAACATTTTTTTAAGCTTCATTGAAAGGGGCAATGCGTTAGTCGAAATCATTTTTGAAAGCTCCCCCTCTGCCCCTCTTCACGCCCCGCGAGCTGCGCGCAGCTCGCGCACCCACGCAAATACTAGTTATACTATATAAAGCTAAATTACCACTCACTGACTGACTGACTGACAGAATTGTTCTCCCAGATGGTGGATGGGGAGGTGGGTATATTTTTACAGATTCGTAAACAACTAACTCTCAAACTTATGGGAAAAGTCCCAAACCCCCCCTTTCCCCCCCCCCCCCCCCCTCCCTATCGTATCTCGGAAACAAAGAGACTTGAAGTGTTTTTTTTTACGGATTCGTATAGAGGAGGCTCGGTAAAGTAAAAATCATTTTTCAAAGTGCCCCCCCTTGCCCCCCTTCTCCCCCCCTTTAGGCGGATCTCGGAAATAAAGAGAATTACGTGTTTTTTTTTTAGGGATTCGTATAGAGGAGGCTTGAGGAAGTAAAAACCATTTTGAAAATTTGACCCCCTTGCCCCCCTCCATCCCCCTCCTTTCGGATCTCGGAAGTTAAGAGACTTGGAACATTTTTTTTTTCAGATTCATTGAGAGGGGCATTGCGTTAGTCGAAATCATTTTTAGAAACTCCCCCCCCCTCTCCCCCCCCTTCACCCCCCCCCCCTCTTCACCCCTTTTTTTCTCTTTTGTTTACAAATTCGTATAGGATAGGAGGCTCGGGGAAGTAAAATGGTGGTACCGGTAAAGCGAAGGGGGGAGCGGGCGAGCGAAGCGAGCCGGCGACCCCCGTAGCGTAGGGATAATGTCATGATAGCTTTCCGGTGGTAGGTAGGTCCTGAGTGGAGCGAACCTGCGAGACCGAGTGGAGCGAAGGGGGGAGGTGGCGAGCGAAGCGAGCCGGCGACCTCCTTAGCGTAACGAAGGTTGAGTGGGTGAAGCGTAACTCAGGGGCGACGACAAGCAAACTTTAGGGTAATGTTCTTTTAGTGGTAGTAGGAGGTAGTAGGTAGGTAGTAGTAGGTAGGTGTAGGTAGGTAGTAGGTAGGTAGTAGGCAGGTGTAGGTAGGTGTAGGTAGGTGTAGGTAGGTGTAGGTAGGTGTAGGTAGGTAGTAGGTAGTTGTAGGTAGGTAGTATTGGAACATTTTTTTTTTCAGATTCATTGAGAGGTGCAATGCGTTAGTCGAAATCACTTTTCAAAGCTCCCCCTCTCCCCCCCTTCACGCCTCGCGAGCTGCGCGCAGCTCGCGCACCCACGCAAATACTAGTTATACTATATAAAGCTAAACTACCACTCACTCACTGACTCACTGACTGACATAATTGTTCTCCCAGATGGTGGATGGGGAGGTGGGTATATTTTGACAGATTCGTAAACAACTAACTCTGGTGAGTATGGGAAAAGTCCGAAACCCCCCCTTTTTGCCCCCCCTCCCCCCCCTCCCTGTCGTATCTCGGAAACTAAGAGACCCGTATTTTTTTTTTTTTACGGATTCGTATAGAGGAGGTTCGGTAAAGTAAAAATCATTTTTCAAAGTGGCCCCCCTTGCCCCCCTTCTCCCCCCCTTTAGGCGAATCTCGAAAGTTAAGAGAATTTACGAGAGTTTTTTTTAGGGATTCGTATAGAGGAAGCTTGAGGAAGTAAAAACCATTTTTAAAATTTGACCCCCTTGCCCCCCCTTTACCCCCCCCTTTCGGATCTCGGAAGTTAAGAGACTTGGAACATTTTTTTTTTCAGATTCATTGAAAGGGGCATACAGTTAGTCGAAATCATTTTTCGAACCCCCCCCTCCCCCCCCCCTTCAACACCCCCCCCCCCTCTTCACCTCTTTTTTTCTATTTTGTTTACGGATTCGTATAGAGGAGGCTCGGGGAAGTAAAATGGTGGTACCGGTAAAGCGAAGGGGGGAGCGGGCGAGCGAAGCGAGCCGGCGACCCCCGTAGCGTAGGGATAAAGTCATGATAGCTTTCCGGTGGTAGGTAGGTCCTGAGTGGAGCGAACCTGCGAGACCGAGTGGAGCGAAGGGGGGAGGTGGCGAGCGAAGCGAGCCGGCGACCTCCTTAGCGTAACGAAGGTTGAGTGGGTGAAGCGTAACTCAGGGGCGACGACAAGCAAACTTTAGGGTAATGTTCTTTTAGTGGTAGTAGGAGGTAGTAGGTAGGTAGGTGGTAGGTAGTAGGTATGTGTAGGTAGGTGTAGGTAGGTGTAGGTAGGTGTAGGTAGGTGTAGGTAGGTGTAGGTAGGTGTAGGTAGGTGTAGGTAGGTGTAGGTAGGTGTAGGTAGGTGTAGGTAGGTGTAGGTAGGGGTAGGTAGGTGTAGGTAGGTGTAGGTAGGTGTAGGTAGGTGTAGGTAGGTAGTAGGTAGGTAGTAGGTAGGTGTAGGTAGGTAGTAGGTAGGTGTAGGTAGGTAGTAGGTAGGTGTAGGTAGGTAGTGGGTAGGTGTAGGTAGGCAGACCCGCGAGCTGCGCGCAGCGAGCGCAGCCACGCAAATACTAGTCTATTATATAAAGCTTAATTACCACTCACTCACTGACTCACTGACATAATTGTTCTCCCAGATGTTGGATGGGGAGGTGGGTATATTTTGACAGATTCGTAAACAAGTAACTCTGGTGAGTATGGGAAAAGTCCGAAACCCCCCCTTTTGGCCCCCCCTCCCCCCCCTGCCTATCGTATCTCGGAAACTAAAAGACCCGTATTTTTTTTTTATTACGGATTCGTATAGAGGAGGCTCGGTAAAGTAAAAATCATTTTTCAAAGTGGCCCCCCTTGCCCCCCTTCTCCCCCCCTTTAGGCAAATCTCGAAAGTTAAGAGACATGGAACGATTTTTTTTTAGATTCATTTAGAGGGGCCTTTAAGTTAATCGAAATCATTTTTCGAGACTCCCCCCCTCATCCCCCCCCCTTTTTCACCTTTTTTTTTTTTTTTTTTTTTTCTTACATAAAACTATTGAGGGGCGTTGAAACCTGTCCGGTGGTGGTACAGCGGCAAAGCGAAGGGGGGAGCGGGCGAGCGAAGCGAGCCGGCGACCCTCGTAGCGTAGGGATAATGTCATGATAGCTTTCCGGTGGTAGGTAGGTCCTGAGTGGAGCGAACCTGCGAGACCGAGTGGAGCGAAGGGGGGAGGTGGCGAGCGAAGCGAGCCGGCGACCTCCTTAGCGTAACGAAGGTTGAGTGGGTGAAGCGTAACTCAGGGGCGACGACAAGCAAACTTTAGGGTAATGTTCTATTAGTGGTAGTAGGAGGTAGTAGGTAGGTAGGTAGTAGGTATGTGTAGGTAGGTGTAGGTAGGTGTAGGTAGGTGTAGGTAGGTGTAGGTAGGTGTAGGTAGCTGTAGGTAGCTGTAGGTAGGTGTAGGTAGGTGTAGGTAGGTGTAGGTAGGTGTAGGTAGGTGTAGGTAGGTGTAGGTAGGTGTAGGTAGGTGTAGGTAGGTGTAGGTAGGTGTAGGTAGGTGTAGGTAGGTGTAGGTAGGTGTAGGTAGGTGTAGGTAGGTGTAGGTAGGTGTAGGTAGGTGTAGGTAGGTGTAGGTAGGTAGGTAGTAGGTAGGTGTAGGTAGGTAGTAGGTAGGTGTAGGTAGGTAGTGGGTAGGTGTAGGTAGGCAGACCCGCGAGCTGCGCGCAGCGAGCGCAGCCACGCAAATACTAGTATACTTATATAATTATACTAATACATAAATATAAAAAAAAAAATAGAATAAACTAATAAATATTTTACAAATACCAAAATAAAAAACGAAAATCTGAACAATAGGCAATAACATGACTCGACTTATATTAATTGAGATCTATTTGGTCTGACTTAGATAGTGGCTACGTACTTTCCTCTTAAAAGTAAATTTGCTTTCAGCTTTTTTAATGCCAAGGGGTAGCGCATTCCAGAGTTTAATAGATGACACAGCGTAAGAGTTTGACAAAAAACAGGTGCGATGTGAAGGAATTTGGAGAATGAGATTTTTGGAAGCTCGAAGGCTACGACTATGACAACTGCCCAACACTTTGAAATAAGTTTTTAAATAATCGGGAGCACGTGGATCGTTCATAATTGAGAAGAGCATGCAGAGAGATCTGAGGGACCTCCTGAGTCGGATAGGCAGCCATTTAAGCTGAGAACGGAAGGAAGAAATATGATCGTATTTACGAAGGCCAAAAATAAAACGAATACAATTATTGAGAAGTCGATCCAATTTATTTAGAAGTTCTTGGGATAAATCAGAATAACAAACATCAGCATAGTCAATAATGGGAAGCACAAGGGACTGAACCAAAGCGAGTTTCGTGCTAGATGGAAGAAAATGCTTGAATCTATAGAGAGACCGCAGTGAGAACGTGACCTTCTGACTCACCTGAGCGACGTGCTTGTTCCAACTCAAACTGCTGTCAATGTAAAGACCCAAGTCCTTTACGTGGGGTGAAAGAGAAATGACGGAGTTCTCGTACATCAATGGCACAAGTTGGCTAGTGTTCACATTCTTCAAATAGTATGAGCTACCAATGAGGATGGCCTGACATTTTTCGACGTTAACAGACACCCCAAATTTGCCAGACCATTCCTCGATAACACGAAGATCAGCGTTGAGTGTTGAAATGCAGTTATCAAGGTTGGCAATGTCTGTTTGAGCGTACAGTTGCAAGTCATCAGCGTACAGATGGTAAGAGCATTTGAGGATAGCAGTAAGAGAGTTTATAAATAAAGAAAATAAGAGAGGAGAGAGTATACCGCCTTGTGGAACACCAGTTACCAGGTCGCACCAGTCAGAGCAATTCTGATCAGCACGCACCGCTTGCTGGCGACCACGAAGATAAGATGAAAACCAATCCCGTGACAACGATGAGACCCCAATCTGCAACAGTATGGCCAGAAGAATGTCGTGATCAACGGTATTAAAAGCATTGGAGAAGTCTATTAAAACCAAGACCGTTAACCTCGAATTCTCCAGACCATCCCTAATATCTTCAGTGACTTTAAGCAGAGCTGTCGCTGTGCTGTGACCAGGCCGAAACCCGGATTGGAAACTGGACAACAGGTTATTTTTAAAAACATATGAGGATATTTGATTAAGTGCAACTGCTTCTAGGATTTTGGAAAGGAATGGGAGAATGGAGATTGGCCTGAAGTGATTGGGTAAACTAGGATTGGAAATTTTGGGAAGGGGAATAATGTAAGCCTTACGCCACATTTCAGGAAAGACACCAGTCTGCAGAGATGAATTGACGATGTGGGTAATAATTGGAATTAAGTTCGCAATCATAAAAGATAACATGGTTCGACTGACACCATCACAACCCACCGCTTTAGATTTAATAGAGTTGAAACATTTCAGGATCTCAGCGTTAGTCACGGGGGAGAACGAAAAAGAGTCAGGGGGAAACTTTGGCTTGGAAGTAATATCAAGGATAGTTGTATTCTTAACGTCAACCGCAAGCGTAGCAGATGTTGAAAAGTATTTATTGAGAACATTTAAAGGCAGATTAAGAGATACAGAACTGGAGGGGGATTTTGCTATGCCTAGTGATTTGAGAAACTTCCAAATATCAGCCGGTGAAGAATTGAGGACATTCTCGCAAATGTATCGGCGCTTAGATGCTCTTACCATCTGGTTGCAGCGGTTTCTAGCCAACCTATACAGGTCCCAGTTCTCCTCACTGCGGTCCCGCCTATATTTTCCAAAAGCCCGGTCACGCCGTCTCATTGCCATCCGAACCCCAGGGGTTATCCAGGGGGCAGGAGGGCGCTTGACACGAACGGCTCTCAGTGGTGCATGCGTGTCAATGAGCTGGAGTATATAACCATTAAAAATATCCACCTTCTGATCCACTGATGATGACTGGGCGATATCAACCCAATCAAGGGCTTGTGCATCACTATTTAGCTTATCTTTCTCCAATCTTGCAAAATTCCTGATAAAAACAATGGCAGGCCGCTGCTTAGGTGGTTTAATTTTGTAAGATAAATAAATGAGATCATGTCTGGATAAACCGGGGGCAGCGATCTGGCCATGGTTGGCAACGAGGTCCACAGAAGAAGCAAGCATAAGGTCGAGCCAGGAATCGCTTGAGCCAACATTATGATGAGTTGGACTAAGTTTAAGGAGTGACAGACTCAACGACTCCAGGATCGCACTCAGCCTACGTGATCTAGTGTTATCCTTCAAAAGGCCAGTGTTGAAATCACCCATGACTATGAGATGTTTGTATTCTGAGGAAATAGATTCAAAGAGAGATTCCAAAGTAGAGAAGTAATCTATAGTAGGAGGGCAGTAGACAACTCCTAGAACGGCTTTAACCCCTTTAACAACGATTTCCAGAAATAAATATTCAGGGTTGCCATTATACATTGGAGACGAGGAATGTAAAACTTTGTGGGAGATATCAGAGCGCAGATAAATGGCAACACCCCCAGCCCTTTTCCCAATACGATCGTTGCGAATTAAAGTAAAACCAGGTAGTTCGTAAACATTTGAGGGAAGCTCGGGTTTAAGCCAACTTTCGGATACCAAAACAGCATGCAAAGTGACGTCAGAAAATAACTCCAATATCTCAGAGTGGTGCTGAGGAATGCTCTGGGCATTGACATGACATACATTAAAACACTTGTTAAATCGCTGGAACTCATTAGTAAGAAAACTATTCACCGACAGAGAATCATCGAGAGTTGAAAAAGACGCGGAAGAACAAGAATAAAAGGAGTCATCGTCAGACATAATTATTGCCCAATTAAGTAAATAAATATAATATAATAATATGGTAAAATATAATAAATAATACAAAGTGGATTAGAAATAAAAATTCACGCAAAAATTAATTGCATAACCTGCCGGCAGACTGTTCACAAAAAAAAAAGTTCTAAAACAAAATGCGTGTTTCCGAACGAAACTGATACACACCGTTGACACATGTGTGTGTGTTGCTGTAGGTTAACTCGTTAACTCATTAACTCGTCTTTAGTTAAGTTACTAACAATAGTTTTTACGTGCAAACCTATTACTAACAAGTTATGGATCTCTCAATTGTCCGAAATAAAATGATTTATTATTATAATAACAAAACCGTAGCCTATTTTGCATGGTAAATTGTTTGTAGGTATGGTATTTAACTAAATAGTGCTTTTGAAGTCATAGTATAGGTACTAAAAAAAACTTTTTAACAAAAAATAAAACCGACTTCAAAAAAAAAGTCAAAAATAAATCAGTTTCTGAAGTCGGTGACTTTTGTTTTCACCGACTTCAGAAACTGATTTATTTTTGACTTTTTTTTTGAAGTCGGTTTTATTTTTTGTTAAAAAGTTTTTATTTTTCACTTTTTAGTGGTTCACCTAATGTGGACAATGTAGTATTTTTTTTGAGTTTTGTTGATTTTTCAAAAACCGCTTGTCCGATTTCGATAAAAAAATTATGGGACCATTTGGGAAGTACACCCTTTCCAACAAAAAAAGAATTTTTCAAATCGGTTAGCAAGTAACGGAGTTATGCCCGAACAAACATAAAAAAAAAAAAAAACAAACAAACATCCGAATTGAGAACCTCCTTCTTTTTTTAGAAGTCGGTTAAAAAATGGCAATCTTGATTTTTATACGTATCGTATTTCTGTATTGTAGGTAGAACTAATACAAGAGGTATAATGGTCGGTTAAAAACGTGATCACGTTTTTATCCAAAAAAGTCAAATATGAATATGGAATATTCTTCTTTGAAAAGTCAGGAAACATTACTACCTATGCCCATTGTACGAATTACACTTGGCGATATTTTGTAAGTAAATTAACCGTGACGTGGCCGCGAAGTTAATTGTTATTCTATAGAAATGTATTGTTATTCTAAAGGAGTTTTTTTCTGTTTGTGTAGTACGTACCTACGATAGAAATGCTAATTAACCTGTGGTGTTATTTAAAAGGTTAGGTTTATGGTACGTATAGACGACGGCGTAATTCCAATCCTTATTATACATAAATATTATGTGTTAACTGGAAAACGACTTTAATTATCCTACTAATATTATAAATGCGAAAGTTTGTAAGAATGGATGGATGGATGTTTGTTTGATACTCTTTCACGCAAAATCTACTGATCGGATTTAAATGAAATTTGGCACACAGATAGTTTATAATCTGGAATGACACATAGGATACCTTTATTCCGGTACTACAATGCCGTGGGACAAATCAAAACACCACATGGGCGAAGCCGTGGGCATCAGCTAGTAACAATTAAATATAGTTTTCTTCCAACTATGCTTTAATTTCATCACAATCACACTAAAAACTCAGTACAAAGCGAGTCTTTTATGCTCTAGAGCAATAAAAATGTATGAATTTTCATTGTTGCACAGTTTATTTTTTAATCTCACCAAAAGGTGCCAATCTCAATGGATTAGCTTTATTCAGCCAGCCGATATCAATACTTTTTTTTTACGAACGTTATTCGTTTCTATCCTATTTGTTCCAAATTTAAAAAACAACAACCGACTTCAAAAACACCAAAAAGTGAAAAATAAACTTCAGAAGAAAAATCAGCTTCTGAAGTCGGTGGCAAAAAAACCAAATAAAAGAAAGAAATGTCACCGACTTCAGAAGCTGATTTTTCTTCTGAAGTTTATTTTTCACTTTTTGGTGTTTTTGAAGTCGGTTGTTTTTTTTTGCAAAAAGTTTTTTATTTTTTCAGTTTTAGTTGTAATATCTTATAGAAATACTTACTATGACACCTAACCCTTAACCTTCAAGATTCACTGATTATTGCTTTCAACTCCTAACCATTGAGGAGTAGTACCTTCCATCATAAGCTCATCAACATGAAGTGATGACTGCTAGATGCGAATACTTGTATAGCGTCAGAAAAAGCACGAAACACGTAATATGTGCGTATGCAATTTGAGGGTTGCCCTCGATTTCTCTGGGATTCCATCATCAGGTCCTGGTTTCCATATCATGGTGGCCCTTGAAGTATCTTCTTTCCAATAAAAAAAAGAATCATCAAAATTGGTTCATAAACGACGAAGTTATTCGCGATACACAAAATCAGGTAACATACCTACTTACATAAAAAAATGTGTATTGTACACATCTGCATACCCCCTCAGAGCATACAGGCGTGATGTTACGTCACGATAATGTATATTCAATAAACAACCAAGCGATTCCAGCAATTACGACAGATTTGCCGTCTATTTTTGAAGAGTTCCATTGTATATCTCCGAAGATCAGCACCAGATCTTCACCAAATTAAAATGGGACCACCTCAGGAGTATACTCTTTCAAATAAAAAAAGAATTTTGAAAATCGGTCCACAAATGGGGCAGAAATCAACAAATAACATACAAAAAAAAAATACATACACACGAACATATAACCTCCTCCTTTTTTGAAGTCGGTTAAAAATGATTGCTGCTAACTCTGATTTAAAATTGAAAGAAATTTAAAAAAGTGATTTGGCGGGAACTTTGTTATTTTGCTTGATAATATTTTTGGCGGCTTTTGGCTGAAATGATGATGATGATGATTTTTGGAAACGATAAAGTGTGATACTATCTGATTTTGAGTGCTTCGGCTTCGAATTAAAATAATATTTAAAAGAATATTTTTTGTGTATTCCATGCATAATATATATACCTAAGTTAATATAAACCTAATTATAATAGTCAAGCCCAGCATAGTTAAAAGCAAAATGTTTGAAATTCAATTTCATCGCACCTATAAAAAAGCTATTGTAAATACAAGGTGTATTTTTTTTCCAAGCAAAAGCTCAAAAGAGTCAAATCCATTTAACGGAACAATTTGTTACCAGACCAAACATGGACGTTTGATGTGTTGCCGATTTATGATTGGCCACATAGAGCACTCATACACACGGCTTAAAATATTTGTCGTTTTATTACATTTTATAGCATACTAGCTGATGCCCGCGGCTTCACTCGCGTCGATGTTAAAAGCTTGACAAATTATATACTTACTAAAACCTTCCTCGAGAACCACTCTATCCATTTGGTGAAAACAGCATGAAAAATGATGCAGAAGTTTTTGAGTTTATCGCAAACAGACAGACGCGGCAGAGGACTTTGTTTAATAATTGTATTGATAGTAATGATAATTACAGAATTTGATTGCCTCGTTTGCCTAATGGTCGGATGCGCGACTGCTGTGAATCAAGTCCTGTTTGGATTCTTAGGTCGGGCAAAGTGTTACAAGGTTTTTCCGTCAGGAATTTCTCAAAAGCAGCCTCGGAGTGTAGATTTGTACACGGTTGATGATGGCAATAGGTACGCTCACCCCTATTACATGGGACTTAAAAACTTTAAACCTTAAGATAAAAGTAAAACATAATAAAAAAGCAATGTAAGACGTTGACGAACTCAAAAGTCGGGATAATTTTCGTGAGAGTTTATTTGAATCGGTGTAGAAGTTTTTAACAAAGCGGGCCCTGTGGCATTCGGACGGGCAGACAGACAGACATGACGAGGGTTCCGGTTCTTGCCATTTGGCTACGGAACCCTAAAAAGGTTTGGAGTAAATCTAAGTTAAATCTTAGTTTTAGATTACCGATTCAAACAAAATCTTTTGCAAGGGAGATCATCAATCACCCACAGGATTCTCGCTACAAATATGTCAGTGGACAGTTTGTCACTGAAAGTGTCCACCCCTGACCTATTAACGACACGGGACTTTATTTTGGACCCACAATGATAGGGTCAAGATAACATTTAGCTATGCAATTTGTGAATCATTGAAAGTCGTTACGGGTAGTCGGCGGTCCGAAAGTCGTAACAAGGGTCGGGGCTGCGGGTTATTCGAAAAAGATACCGCGGCCTCGACACAAAGGGCTAAGAAGGAACATGGGTGGTTTTTAGTCAGTAGAAGTCTGACACTCCCTTTCGGTCTGCCCAGAGCGGGATTATTTGATGATTTCCCACCCCACAAAAAAAGGGACCTGTACTATTGGGGACAAAAGTCATGCTCCATCCATGTGTGGAAATTTCATCTAAATCCGCCAGAGCGACTAGGGCACGAAAACATAACAGCTAACTAGGCTCAACCTGTGGCCACTGGCCGATAGTTAATTATAATTATTATTGTAGGAACAGTCAGCATCAGAAGTATATTAACATTACTTACTCAAAGTTTCGAAGCTGTTTTTTTTTAATAAAAACTTGTTAGATATTACTCGTTACTAAATGATATGGGAGTATAAGGACAATTTTAACGAATAATCTTCTTATACATTAAAAATAATAGCTAGAGTCCTGTACTTAAAAGAATTAAAACTCCGAAATGTTCAGCTACTTCTGATGCTGACTGTACTAGCTCGATTTGACCGAGTCTTGTAACCGAGGTGGCTTCACTTCGATATGGTCGAAAAAGATCCCATGGGAGCGTTTTAGTATAGTAGTAGTTTTAGTATTTAGTAGTATACGGCATTAGGGGATAGGGGATAATATAATGAATGATTTGTTTTGAAATCAGTAGTCCCAAAGATCAGCGCGGTGATCTTTATCCAAACGTATCTTTATAATATTAGAATAGAAGTATAGAATAGCATGGTTTCAATTAATCTACTGCTCTATGTGAGTAGGTGTCTGTAACACATGATAATAATTTTCTTTCCATCCCATTTTCATGACTGCTTTCCTATCCGAATATGACATCATGACACAATGTGAATAGCACTCGATTATTCATTCCTACACCTGTGACTCGAGGGGTGAATTACACTGTCACCCTTATGGAATACTAATAGACTTTCGTTTAGAAAACAAATTAATGATTTGTCTGAATTGAGCATGTTCTATGAATTGTGACATTTTAACTTCGGTTGTGTAATAATAATAATATGCAAGTAAGCAAACTTTGGTAAATGTGGTCTTGCCCCACAAATTGGGAACCTGATTTCGTGTCCAGTCTGTCCTGTTACTTGCACATCACAGGATCAGCCCCTTCCTGAAGGGGCTGATCCTGTGATGTGCAAGTAACAGCCTACCCTCTCTAGTAGTAGTAGTGGTAGTGGTGGTAGTGGTAGTAGTAGTGTCTAGTAGTGTAGCCTGCTACTGAAAGTGCCAAACTCGTCGCCAAATTTATATACAAAGTGTAAATTAACCCATCACACAGCCGTATGTAATCAAGCATTCTGTACATCCAACTAAGTAACCCTACGCACAATTTTTTGCTGGGAAACAACTTCTTTTTGTTGGGTGAAAAATCACATTTTATAATAAAACTCAATGCAGCACTATTCATACGGGTCGTGGGGGTAATTTAAGTAAAGTTATAACCTGAAAAACTAGTTTACAAAAACAGCTGTGAAAAATATGGAACTTTGACCCCAATACCTCCGTAACTAGGGGGTTCCCTAAAAAAATATCGCAGTGGTGGGGAGAACAAGTGCCCTTAGTTTGCGTTAAGGATACTGTAAATAACAGCTTATGTTTAAGGCTAGATGCATGTAAAATATAGCCATGTAAACGTGTTATTTTTGTTATTAGTCCTTGTTAGAATAGTTTTATTCATTTTTAAGGCATATAAGAGCCTTATTGCTTATGTATTAACGTAAGAACCACTTTTATTTACCTTTTGTTTACTGTTTAGTGCATTTTAGTGCCTAACACATAAGATTTCAGTGTATAACTTGCTATGTACATCTAAAACATAGATAATCCGTACATGTAACCTAGATATATGAAATTTTGATATTGTATGTCCAACTACAACCTAATATGTACTAGATTTTACTATTTCCAAGTATGTAACTCGTTATTTCAATTTGTGTCTTATATAATAAATAATGCTGCACTCAATACATATACACACACACATGTGTAACATGAATAGGCGCCTCTCATTGGCTAATTGAAGTTGTCTCATTCTATCACTGCCGCGCGTAGCGCTAATGTGCAAAAAGTATAAATAGGGCCCAGCCAAAAATCTTGGTTCACTATTCGCTCGACCGCTGCTTGAAGACAACTTAATAGAAGATCACCCGTCACCTCTACACTACACAAGCACTACACTCCACACGACTTTGTTTTAAACTGAAGAATTCGTCTTTCATTTATCTCCATCTGAAGAAACATACAGTCCTAATGCTGAAGAAAAGTTAGGCACAGTTCCCCGCTGAAAAAGTCTGCGCCTTTCAATGGTCCTTCTCGACGGATCTCTGCAATCAAGCTTTGAAGAAAGAAAACTCAAGATTTCGTCATTCAAGAAAGAAACAAGTACGCGCGAGTGTTAGTAGTCGGTCCTTGCCTAAACCGCTGCTAATTACTTGGAAGCAATCATCAATTATCACTCGTACGTGGCCACCTAGCGGTGTTAAACGGCCTATATCGTACGGAGGCACATGTGGACGAACTGACGCCTCCACGCACCATCCCTGGTGTTTCAGTCAGACCCCGCCGGTACGGTGTTGGTACTCTCTGGGGCCACAAGTTGGCATGCAACGACGGACGTGGTTTTCCTCCCACGTTTCTGACGCACCCGTGAGACCCTTCGCCCACTGCCGGGAGGTTCCTACCTTCCTATCCCTCACGATCCTATTCTGTTCGGCATCCCCACGCTAGTAGTCCGAACAGGCAGTTAGGCAAAGTAGGCGTCACATCGGGAAGAACAATAAGTGAAAGTGAAGTGATAAAGTGAATTAAAAAAAAAAAAAAAGTTAAATTCAGTGTTAATTCTAAGTAATTGGTAGGATTAGGGACCCTCTTGCGCGATGATGAATGACGCACGTGTATTGCGTTCAGGCAAAACTACGCCTCTCACAGACGCCACGCCGGTGTCCGGTCAGACAATGTCGACCGAAACAAATACGTGGAGTAATGGCACCAGCACAGAGGACACGAGCGGTGACAGCAGCACATCACGAGTCGAGCAAACGATAGTCACAGATAGGTCCGCACAAGTCGATTTAAATAATACTTTAGTTAGGAGTGCGCCGGGCACTGTAGTTAATGTCCCCACGACGGAAAGGGCGTGTAGTAGGTTATCTATGCTAAAAGCTGAGCTAGAATTACATAATTCCGAGTTAGCACGAGCTCAGGCGGCATCCGCAGTTGCTATGAGTCGTTATGAAATAGCCAGGATCGAACTGGAAAGTTCTAACGACGCGGAGTGCCCGCCTAGGTTAGAAGAGTCGCGTGTTAGAGGCTGGATTTCGGAGCAATGTGTAGCAGAAAGGCCAGCTATCGTAGATAACACCCAAGTCCCGGGACAGGCCCCGCGGTCACCCACTAAAAGTAGGAACGAACCACGCGTCGGAAACGACATGTCTAACAGTAGCAGTGACATGGCGATGCTGGCCGGCGCGATATTGCAAGCGGTGAATTCCAGTAAATCAGACTCCGCGGCTCCCAAGTTCATCCACGAACTACCCCACTTCGACGGGGCGATTACGGAGTGGATGGCTTTCAGATCAGTCTTTAGCGACACAGTAGGCATGTTTTCTGACGTACAAAACGTAGCCCGCTTAAGAAAGGCACTGCGAGGTGCAGCCCGCGAAACCGTTAGGGCGTTATTATTCACGGTGTCGGATCCGTATGAAGTCATGGACGCCCTTGAAAGGCGTTACGGCCGACCAGAGTTACTCGTTTTAGCAGAACTCGAAAATATAAAACGCATGCCCCGCATGAGCGAAGACGGGCGCAATGTGAGTAGTTTCGCGAGCAAAATAGCGAATACAGTTGCGGCGATTAAAGCACTCCACCAACCGCAATATCTGTATTCACCTGAGTTAGTGAGTCGAATAGTTGAAAAACTCAGTTTAATTTTAAAGTACAAATGGTACGAGTTCCGTGCAGAACACTCCGGCCCACCGGAATTGGAGCTGTTGTCTCGGTTTCTGAACATTACTGCGGATCATTGCGGGACCATGTTTGCCTATGAAGCCGCGCGAGACGAAAGAAAAAATCGTAACAATAGGCCGCGCGCGATAAACACAGCTCGCGAACGCCCACATAATGATGACTCCGGTTCCTCGTCAGATGAGTCAGAAATCGAAGAAAAAACACACAAAAGAACGGTCGCCAACGTAAATAAATCCAACTCTAAAAAGCAGGCGCCGAAATCGCAAAAGCCACGACCATCACGACCGAATAGCGAGTCGTCAGCAGAAGTAAACAAAATTAAAAAATGCGTGTTTTGTTCAGGAAATCACACCGCGGCGGAGTGTGCTGATTTCGTAAAATTAACGATTAAAGAACGATGGGATGCGGCTAAGCGTGAAAAGTTGTGTTTTAGGTGCTTAGGTAACTCGCACATACGTACATTCAGGTGCAAATATGTACCATGTGGAATAAATGGATGCGAAGCATCACATAATAAAATGTTGCACGGCAGCGGTAATTCAACTTTGCCACTGTCTAACCGCGGTAATGTAAGCTCGATAAACCATATACATACCTCTAATACCTACCTAAAAATAGTTCCGGTCGAGTTAAGCGGCCCTATTGGTTCCACGGCCACCTATGCCTTACTTGATGAAGGCTCAACCATGACGCTTGTTGAGAGAGGTGTCGCCGACAGCATAATACCTAGGGGACGCGGCCAACTATTATCTCTAGAGGGGGTGGGAGGTAATCGTATAGACGACACAGAGTCGTGTCACGTGAAGTTATCGATCCGCGGTTCATGTAGTCGTAACTTAGAATCTATGAGTGCGCACACCATAGAAAACTTAAATCTAGCTCCTCAGGAGATAAGCAGGGACATAGTGCGACAGTGTAGCCACTTAGCGGAGCTTGAAGATGAGCTGTGCTACGAGCTGGGAAAACCAACTATTTTAATAGGCCAGGACAACTGGCATTTAATCACGTCCCGACAACTTCGTGTTGGCCATAAGTCCCAGCCCGTAGCATCGTTGACCAAGTTAGGTTGGGTGCTGCACGGGCAAGATGCACGTCCACGTAGTACCGTAGCGCTGGTTCACCACGTACGGCCCACTACAGCAGATGACCCCGCGTTAGAACTTATTAGGATTTTTTTCAGTTTAGATTCACTAGGAATTGAGCCACGACGGCCCGCGTCTGACCCCGAGCAGCGCGCCCTAGCGATCTTAGAAGGAACTTGCAAAAAGATTAGCTGTAATAGGTTCGAAACGGGATTACTGTGGCGCACAGACGATGAGATAATGCCAAATAATAAAAAACAAGCTCTCAGTCGTCTGTATAATTTAGAAAATAAATTGGATAAAAACCCAAAATTAAAAACCGAATATAGCAAGCAGGTTAATAACTTATTGGAAGCGGGCTACGCCGAAAAGGTAGACACCCCAGCTTCATCGCCACGTAGCTGGTACTTACCGCACTTTTCCGTAGTGCATCCACAGAAGGGTAAGGTACGTTTAGTGTTCGATGCAGCAGCTAAGTATGGGGGAAAGAGTCTAAATGACGCGTTGTTAGCAGGCCCTGACCTACTCCAATCGCTATTCGGTGTATTAGTTAGATTTAGGGAGGGTAAAATTGCAGTAGTTGCAGACATAAAAGAAATGTTCTTACAGGTCAAGATCGCTCAGCAGGACCGTGATAGTTTGCGATTTTTATGGAGGGGCGAGGATAGAGTAGGACCACCACAGGAGTACCGAATGACTTCACTGATATTCGGGGCGGCATCTTCTCCGTGTACCGCTATCTACGTCAAAAATAAAAACGCAGACAATCACGCTCAACAATATCCCGAAGTCGCGAGAGCCACGGTGCGTAATTTTTACATGGACGATTACCTAGGCGCGTTCGACAGCGAAAGCAAGGCGAAGCGAGTGATAGACGCTATGTATAAGGTCCACTTAAACGCATCTTTCGAGTTACGCGGTTGGGCATCGAACGTGCCGGCTGTTATAAGTGACGTCACAGATACGCGCTGTAGCGATTCGACTACGCTGGGGAAAAGCGATACGGAACGAACATTAGGTCTGATATGGAATCACGCACGCGATACGTTAGGTTTTAACGTGAATTTAAGAAGTACGCCCGCCAGCGTCATACAAGGCGACACTCTGCCTACCAAGCGACAGGTAACTAGCGCGGTCATGTCGGTTTTCGACCCACTAGGTTTAGTTTCGCCAATTACGATGATAGGTAAATGTCTTATACAAGAAGTATGGCGCAGTGGTATAGATTGGGACGACCCCATCACAACCGAGCATCACGTGACGTGGTTATCTTTTATTAAAAACTTACAACTTTTAAAGACGTTAGAAATAGATAGGTACGTACCTGCTACACCCCCTAACGAAGGGGAGTTACACGTTTTCTGTGACGCAAGTGAAAAAGTGTATTCAGCCGCGATTTATTTCGTAAGTACAAACTCTGACGGTACTAAAACATCACGACTGATAGCCGGTAAGGCCAAAGTGGCCCCGCTGAAACCTATATCTATTCCTCGCTTAGAGCTGCAGGCTGCAGTGTTAGGCAGTCGATTAGCTGAATCGGTCAAGCGCGAGTCGGATTATAAGACATTAAACTGCTTTTATTGGTCTGACTCTAGAACCGTATTAGCTTGGATTAAATCAGACCCGCGCACATTCAAGTCGTTTGTAGCTCATAGACTGGCTGAAATCGAGAGTATAACTACTCCAGCCAACTGGCGATGGGTACCCAGTGCTGATAACGTCGCGGACGATGCGACCAAGGGAATTCCTGTCGATTTCAACTCTAACCACAGATGGTTTTATGGACCCGAGTTCATAAGAGGCGACCCCGCATTATGGCCGCAGGAAAAGCGAGCCGCGGCGCCGCCACCCCCTTCAGGGGAAGAAAGAGTTCTTAAGCAAGTACATGTGATTATTAGGCATGACGTTAGCGATTATTTACCACAGTTAGAACGTTTTTCAAAATACACTCGATTAGTACGTGTTGCTGCCACCGTTCTGCTCGCCGCCGAGGTATTTAAAGCCAAAATGCTCAAAAGAATCACAAGTAAAGAACTGGCACCAAGCCATATAAAACTAGCTGAACTGCTGCTAGTAAGAAGGAGTCAATATAACTCGTTCGGCGAAGACATCACGACGATTGAGGCTGGGCGGCGACCACCGAAGAAGTCCCCGTTCTACAAGCTCTCCGTGAAGATCGACCGCAACGGAATCCTGTGTCTAGACAGCAGAATAACTGATAAGCAAAACCTGCCAGTCCTACATGCCAAAGAAGGCTTTACTCAGCTGTTGGTGCATCACACGCACTCAACTTTCAATCACGGAAACCACCAAACCGTAATGAATGAGCTGAGACAACGCTACCACATAATAGGACTGCGCGGCGTTATACGCTACATTTGCAACAAATGCCAATGGTGTCGGACCTATAGGGGAATCCCCTCAAAAATTCCCTTAGGCGACTTACCAGCTGAAAGGCTGGCCCAAAACCAACCGCCCTTCACAGCTACTGCGGTGGATTATTTTGGGCCCATGCATGTTAATGTCGGGCGAAAGCTACAGAAAAGGTGGTGCGCTTTATACACCTGCCTCACCACTCGAGCAGTGCACCTGGAGGTGGCCACATCTCTCTCGGCCTCCTCTATGATCATGAGCCTGCGCAGAATGATAGCTCGCCGCGGCACGCCAACTATAATATACAGCGACAACGCAACCAACTTCGTTGGCGCTGAAAAAGAAATTTATGAAGCCATGCAAGGCAATGACCAAGAATTGAGAGCTTTCGCGTCTGAAAAGCTGATCACCTGGAAGAAGATACCACCTGGTGCCCCAAACATGGGCGGCGCCTGGGAAAGAATGGTCAGATCGGTGAAAACAGCATTACGAGTCACTCTAAACGAAAGATTTCCTCCTGACGATATTTTACACACGTTATTATTAGAGGCTGAACACGTGGTAAATTCGAGGCCATTGACCCCTGTGAATCCCAACTTGGATGAAGAAGCGTTGACCCCAAATCACTTCCTTATTGGGCGCTCAAGTGGGATGTCACCTTTTGGTTCGTTTAAAGACGCACAGCTGACTTCACACTCCTGGAAAGCTGCTCAGGCATTAGCTGACGCCTTTTGGGCAAGGTGGACGGCAGAATATAAGCCTCTCCTGATGCCAAGATCTAGCACCAACCCTCAACATAATAACTTAAAGGTTGGCGACATCGTCATAATATGTGATGGCACAATGCCCAGAGGAGTGTGGCCTCGAGGTGAGATCATGAAAGTCTACCCAGGCCCAGATGGACGAGTACGAGTAACTGAGATACGAACAGCTGCTGGATTACTTCGTCGCCCAGCCTCTCGCCTCATCTTAATCCCTACAGCGGACTAAAACCTTATAAATTGTGCTCGCGCACGAGGGGGAGATTGTAAATAACAGCTTATGTTTAAGGCTAGATGCATGTAAAATATAGCCATGTAAACGTGTTATTTTTGTTATTAGTCCTTGTTAGAATAGTTTTATTCATTTTTAAGGCATATAAGAGCCTTATTGCTTATGTATTAACGTAAGAACCACTTTTATTTACCTTTTGTTTACTGTTTAGTGCATTTTAGTGCCTAACACATAAGATTTCAGTGTATAACTTGCTATGTACATCTAAAACATAGATAATCCGTACATGTAACCTAGATATATGAAATTTTGATATTGTATGTCCAACTACAACCTAATATGTACTAGATTTTACTATTTCCAAGTATGTAACTCGTTATTTCAATTTGTGTCTTATATAATAAATAATGCTGCACTCAATACATATACACACACACATGTGTAACATGAATAGGCGCCTCTCATTGGCTAATTGAAGTTGTCTCATTCTATCACTGCCGCGCGTAGCGCTAATGTGCAAAAAGTATAAATAGGGCCCAGCCAAAAATCTTGGTTCACTATTCGCTCGACCGCTGCTTGAAGACAACTTAATAGAAGATCACCCGTCACCTCTACACTACACAAGCACTACACTCCACACGACTTTGTTTTAAACTGAAGAATTCGTCTTTCATTTATCTCCATCTGAAGAAACATACAGTCCTAATGCTGAAGAAAAGTTAGGCACAGTTCCCCGCTGAAAAAGTCTGCGCCTTTCAGATACTTTTACACACTTTGGTTCCACCAATCACAAGCGGAGTGGAGAAGAGATGAGGATTTCAAGCCACTGTGATTGGTGAATCGCGGCACAGCACAACTCCGCTCCGCCTCAGTGAAACCTCAGCCGTAGAGTTACCTATATAACATTTGCACAAGCAACACCTTTACAGCAACTCTGGCGAAAATTGATAAACCGTGACAAAACACAACTCTCATCTCGTCACCTATTGGTTCGTATTCCTCTCAATGGTATTTGATTTTTCCTTCTCTTCCTCTATTCTTTTCTGATTCATTTCATTATGGGATCGATTGGGAAGACAGTTAAATCGTCTCTCCGGGACTTCGTCTAGCTTCATTATCTCGGCGCTTTCCTGGTGGTCGCCAGTGTTGGTTCTGGTTTTCAGGAGTTACAGTTGTTAGGGAATAGTGTGGCTGGTGTGTCCCAAAAAAAAAAAAAAAACGATCCTGTTCTCAATTTGTAGAACCATGCGTGAAATATTGTATCGATGTCTCATCTTTGCATCATATTGACGCTAAAAAAAATACCATACCTACCTAATTCCATAATATAGGTAATAAAAGAAACGTAAAAACCTCTTCATCCCATGAAAAATCATGTCAATATGATTATGTCTCAATAAAAGACATTTATCCGGATCTCTCGAGTAGGGACCGGGTCCGGATGTTCGACCTTCGAATATCCGGCACCGAATGATTATACCTGTATACGGTCGTACTAAATCTTTTACGGTTCCGAGAAAAGTAGGCCAACGGGCAGAAATAGGTGTTGTGATAATAATATATGGTAGGCTATAATAAGATCTTTTTTACTTTATTATATGCGTCTTACTGCACTTTTGGCAGTCAAACAAAACCCCAGACCAACCATACCGATTAAAAATAAAAATAAATAGGTAATCATTATTTGTCTGCAATCTACCTATCTTAAGCGCCATGACAAATCTTTCTTATTTTATTTGCATGCACTATTTAGAGATTATCAACAAACTGTAGAAGGAAAATCTGCACAATCATGTTGTCTATAACTGCGCTCCCGCCCACGTCAGACTTTTTGTCGGGCCGATTTAAATATTTTGTTGGTTATTTCTGAGTCTGACCAAAAAAAAATCGGTCACCGATTTTTTACGAACAAATTTTAAATCGACCCGACAAAAAGTCTGACGTGGGCGTTCAGCCTTATAGCCCTTTTTTAAGGGTGCGGAAACACTAATTGACTCCTCGCGCTCTGGGCAGAGCGGAAGGGAGTGTCAGACTTCTACTCACTAACAACCCCCCATGTTCCTCTTTAGCTCTTGTGCTGAGGCCTCGGTATCTCTTTCGAACAACCCGCGGCCCCGGCTGTGCTCTTCCATACACACATGCATACGTAAACTCGCGCCCTTTTCCTATGGGGCAGAGACAACAAGATTAAAGAAAATGTGAAAATGTGAAAACAATTTTAATGTTTCAGTAGGTAGAAAAAGTGTGTATTGGATAACACATAATAGTTCATTAAATAATACTTTCAGTAACATTATAAATTACATGCAAACAAGAAACAGGATAGTGAAACAATTAGGTGGGTACGTTATCTGAGCAGCACTTAACAGCTTATCAAAGTGCTTGATCTACTTACAGAATGGAATTTTTCCGACGAAATACAGACTAAGACATTTGTGTGGCCGTTTTACAGTCGAACAAGCTAATAAGTTAGTATACTGCCAGCTATCTTACATTTACTTTTGAGATTATACAGATACATTTAGAGACTGATTTCAAGCGATACAGCGATAACATCAGTTGCAAAACGCTTTATAAAACGCAATATTTTCAGTGTACTTGATTTATAAAGATTTCTGCCTGTATACTAAGCTTGTTCGACTGTACACGCAAACAGCTGAAACTATACAAAGTGTAAATGGACCCTTCTTAAAGTCGTCAAGCAAGCATAAAACATTGCTGGGTAACGATTTTTTTGTGGGGTAAGAAATCACGCTTTATGGATTCATTGTAACGCACTCAAAACAACAACATAAGATAACATTATTAATATGTATATAAAACAAAAGCTTGAGATAAAGTTAGAACTTTGATCTTCAATATCTCCGTAAGTAAATGATGATTCCCATGGATCGTCCTGAAAACAAGAGAGACAGAGCTGGTTTCCTCACCATATTTTACTTACTACATATTTTGAATGCAGTGATACTAAAATCAATTACATGAAAGAATCTACCTACAAGTATGAACCCAGGAGCTCTAAGCAGAGCTCCTATTGAGAGGTACCCCTCTCCAGTGGATTCGGCTGCATCTTACAAGTGTAAGATGCAGCCGAATCCACTGGAGAGGGGTACCTCTCAATAACACACTTTTTTACAGGTTGTGGGGTACCAATAGGACCTGTAAAAAAGTGTGTTATTGTATAATAGTGAAATAAATCACAGGGAACGGATAGCATCGATCTATCTTTTGCCCGCTGACGGCGCGACATGTGAAAAATATTGCCCGTTTTATTATGGATTATGGAAAGTAGGCAACAATACGCGGTCAGGCACGTCTGTGAACCATATTGTTGCGTTGTCCGATCACCGAATATATTGCGTTTTGATTGCTTAAAGCCAATCTGATGGAAGGAGATTCGAGGGGTACCCATTTGTACACCCACATTTTTCCAGATACCTATTTAAGTCATCTGCAATAGGGGTAGAGCCTACAGCTATCAACCAGGTACAAATCCAGACTATCTTCTGATACCCGTCGGGGCTGCGGATTGTCGAAAGAGATACTGCGGCCTCGGCACAAGGGCGAAGAAGGAACATGGGTGGTTTTTAGTCAGTAGAAGTCTGACACTCCCTTCCGCTCTGCCCAGGATTATTTGAAAAGGGTCCCTAATTCAACCTAACTCACACATTTCTGTACATAGTTTAGAACTGACTGGTCAAAGCGTCAGCTTTCCTGCGCGATTCTCCCCAGTTTTGCCAAGGAGTCCGTCAATATTGCGTCTAGGACCTACCAAACAGTTTGAGCCGTAGCTGTCTTTGCAGAACATCAACTAAAACCTTAAAAAAACTTCCCTCACATCTAACCAAAAACAAATAATTCTATCAATAATTCATCAATATACACTTTGGTAAAAAAAGTCATAATGTCAGCTTCCATCGCTAAGATGAGCAATTGAATTTATCAAAAAATACAAAAACCTAAACATAAGTACTATGCGCTCTGTTTTCGTTTACAAAAAATATTCACAGTATTTTAAAAATGTGAAGAGAATTGCGTGGTTTGTATTGTGTGTTATTCTTTTTACTCGACTGCGGCGAAGACCAAAAGGAGGGTTTATTACTATGTTCAGACGATGGGCAAAAATTACCACTCAGTGGATACCAAATAGCAGGAAACGACAACGCGGCAGGCCCAGAAGGAGAAGGCGGGATGAGTTGGACTCTTTCTCAAAGGACTGGCCTACAATCGCACTAGATCGCGAAAAGTGGAAGAAGGGAATGAGGCCTTTGCCATGCAGTGGGACAATCTAAAGCTAATAATAATAATGTTTTATTAGATCGATTCAAGTAGAGAAGAACTGACCTTTGATTACTTTTAAGTATGAAAGGAATTTTCAACAAAAAGAACTCGATAACACAAGTCCGCTCATGAGAAGGCACGTATATTTTACGTGCTAAGTGAACATCTACTTCCAAGTTTTTAAAATTCGAAGAATGGGTAGCAGCAACAATACTTTATTATCAGCATTTCAAGTATGAACTGGTTGGAAGTTTGAATTTGGTTCCAGTTGGAAGGTGAAATGAAAAGGGATGACCCGCATGTGACAAAAAAAGTAATTTAAATTAATGATAATGGAAGGAAACGGAGACGAAGGCCAGAGATAAGATATATGGATTGTGTGAGGAATGATTATGAACAAGAAAGGTGTCAGTGAAGTCGCAACATCTGACAGGGGAGATGATGATTTCAAATAATAATATGAACTTCCACTTCACAAAAGGATTATAGACGAGTCCACAACAAAACCTCAACAAAATCTCGAATGTTTATGATGAAGCACTATACAGATTCCCTAAATCCCTACATAACAAATGATTACAGAGAAATACCTTTTTTTTTCAGGTATATCTATTACTCATTCTAAAAAAAAAACAGCAGAAAAATAAATTCAGAACCCAAAAAAAAACAAAATGTGTACAAATGACAGGCTGATCTATCGTTTAGAATGCTACATGGACAATATGGTGGACTGCTTCGAGGATTTTGTCCAGAAGTCTATGCTCGTGATCTCAGTAGCAGTGGGAACACTAGTTCTGATGGTGATGTACGTCATCAAACTAATGTTTGAACGAGCTGCCCTCAGACAGATAACTAATACGACAGGTACCAAATAAATTTAACTCTTTCTTCCATCATCGTCATTCTTCTGCCTTTATCCCATCTTATTTTGGGCTGGCGTAGTATATATCTTCTGCTTCCATAATTCTCTATGACTCGTCATCTCAGCAGTCACCTCATTTCTAGTCAAATCATCTTTTACACAGTCCATCCATCGTTTCTTTGGTTATTGCAAATAACGTAAAATGGAAAATTGCAAAATACGTAAAAAAACGAATTTCGCGGGCTACCCTGAAGCATTCACCCTAAAGACTAGTACCTGGTCTAACTATTGCCCGTAACTTCGTTCTCGTGGAAAAATAAAGAAATGGTTCCTTTGGTTTGTTGATTAGCTTTTAGCTTGTAATTTAACTTTAAGTTGTCTCTCTCTGCGACAGGTTTTTCTTCAATTAGCAGCACACTAAGTTCACCTTTGTCATCAATTCGAACACCCTAAAACACCGAACTATTTTTCCTCGGCCAAACTGTGTAATTAATAACAACTTTTATAATAACGTTGGTATTACAAGGTAATCCGCATACACATGAACACAAGATAAACAGAAATTCGAGAAACAACTGTTACAAACTCGAGTTATGTTTGACTTTTCGGAAGTTTTCAGCCGGCCTCGACGTCGCATGAAATACTCGTATTTCGGTCTTGTTTATGACCACGATTACACGTAAAATATTAACTTTTGTAGGTGTAATGAGGGTGACAAAGTCTTAATTTGGGCATAAACACGTAGATACCTTTGACTGGACGACTTTTTAGAACATAGTCGTAGGAGGAACCAGCATGAGAGTAAAAAGTCATCGATTGATTTGGAAATTTACTGTTTAACTTAGTTTTTGGCTATATTTCAAAAGTTGTATATAACGGGGTTGTTCTGCGTGAGCGACGAATACGACGCGACGCGACACGTTGCAATGCGACGCCATGCGACACGACACGATACGGCTTTGAAATCATCATTTATTTCAGTGAAGACGGTACACATAATTATTTTACGATGATGTCAATCCCATCGTACACACGTCGACACTTCAACCTATACATTTCCTGTATAACTAGGGCACACTTTAATTTAGCATAAAATATGAATCTGATGAGAGATCAGAGATCCGCATAAACTAGATTTGTACAGCCTGATTGATCGCCCGAAAAGAAAATGAATCTAACTACTGATAGCGCGCGAGTTGAATGCAGAGCTTAGGAATGCGGTAGTGCTGAGACAGCACTACCGCATTACACTAGTGTGAATAGCACAGCACTACACTGCTCCCGCTCTTTACCTCAGACCCCGACTGCATTCAACTCGCGCGCTATCTGTAGGTATCTCCTTCCCTCTATTTCAGATGACACTGAATGCACTGACAGAAGCTGTAAATCCAGGGTTCTAAGCCTTTCAGAAAGTTCACCTAATGTCCACTCTGAATACGAAAACACTGAAGCCTTACTTGTAAACTGCGTTCCGAGTATAGACGGCCTCTGTAAACGGAACATTTCTTCACATGTCATTTCTACTCATTCTAGTTTTGACGATAATTTCATGCAGGAAGTCGAATTGTGTGTAATTTCTAAGGTGGGTTTCTAGTCAAAAACTCAAACTTAAACCTTCATAAAAAACAAAGCTACAGTCACAGTCTTAAGGCATAATATTAATTATAATAATATCACGAATAAGAAATCACGCCCGTAATCTCTGAAGGACTCTACAGAAGTGGAGACGAGACGCGAGGACAGGACAATAATATATGTTTTTGCAATCTTTCGTTCTAACATTTCGCGACTCCGCTTAACTTTAGTGGAAAAAGTTGAGCAGTTAGCGAGGTCTCATATTTGCTTGGGCTAGCCACTGCAGAGGTAGCAGCGCACATTGAAGTCGAGAAAAGATGTGAGTGGTGTTGGGCGAGCGTTGAGTGGTGTTCGACGACCGGTAACCGGTGTTCGGCGAACTGGTGTTCGTCTGTCACTAAACTGAGTGACCAGACTGAATGCACATCTCTGCTCCGGTCTAGCTGTAGTTTAATGGCACTAGCGCAAATACGTGCGTAATGCATGCTAGGTGCATACTAATGCATCTCTGCACCCAAGCATCTCGTCTCCTGTCCTTTTCACACATCTCTGCACTTCACCGTTTTGATGGAGACTCCGTTGGCCTCAACAATTACAAGTCCTCCTCCTCTTTGCTCAACCGTTTCCACTAAAGTAAGGCGGAGACGAGAAGTGTATATATATAACGAAATTCTATTAGTGGTTTACAACACATCTGCTCTCCTCTTCTCTCGTCTCTGCTTTGGTGGAGTTAGTGTCTAAGGCCTTATCTTATTAGCGGATTGCGAACGTCTTCGAAGCAGAGCGGGCGCGCAACGGGTTCGCCGCGAACAGTGTATGTGTATTGTAGTGTGCAGTGTATTGTACGGCGATAATTTAACAATACACATACACTAGTATGATAAGGCCTTAAGGCGAGGTTGCAGTACTTTGTTTTTATGTACGCACGACCTCGCCCCCCGCCCTGCCGCGCGAGCGATATAATGCCTAAATTTTGACTGTTTTTTGCTTCTTGGAGAAAAACTATAAAGAAATTACACAATATGTTTTCAACATTTACTTCAAAATAAAAAGTTCTATCTATTGATATAACTTTTATATAAATTCATGATGAAATGTCTTAGCAGTACACGTTTGAAAATGTGATTTAGAGTCATGTTTGATAAAAAAAAGTATCGAGCCGATCATTCTAAATCGCGTTTCTATCTTTACGATTTATTAGAGAGTATGTTCAATTTTTATGTAATGATTTTTATTTATTAAAAAACTCGTATTTAGTTCGATTTTTATAGGTTCAAAAATCTTAAAATTACTGCAACCCCGCCTTAAGAGACCGAGGCGACATAGTACCTACCTAGAACAGAGAAATGATGGTTTAAATGTTTTCAGCCCTGTGAATCCAGTAAACAGACCCAAGTGAGTGACGATTTGAAAAGTGCGAGGCAAGTGTAATTATTTCAGGGTTCCGTACCCAAAGGGTAAAACGGAACCCTAATAATACGACTCTTCTGTCCAAGCGTCTGTCTGTCTGTCTGTCCGTCCATCTACCACCAGGCTGTATCTCATGAAGCGTGATAGTCAGACGGTTGAAATTTTCACAGATGATGTAACTCTTTACCGCTATAACAACAAATACAATAAAAAATATTTAAGTTCGGCTCCAATACAACAGACATGATTTTTTGGCGTTTTTAAAGTTAATGGTACAGAAACCTTCGCGCGCGGGTACCTACTTGCACTGAGCCGGTTTTTTATACAAGATCTGAAGGGCAAAATTAAATAATTTTAGTTTTATCGTTTTGATAATCAAGGTGGTGTTTTAAAATAGATCCTATGTTTTCAGTACATCATTCTGAACCCCTAACGTTCAAGGTTTTTATTTTCAGAACCGAATCTAATCACTGGATGCCAAAGCGATGCTTATCTAAAAGTGACCGTATGGATCTCCTACTGAACGACTTAATTACTTTAAAAAAAAGCGTTGAAGGAGGAGTATATCCAGGTGAGCCCTACTATTTTAAAATGGTTTTTATCATTCCGTACCTCAAAAGAAAAACACGGAACGCTTATAGGATCACTTGTGTGTCTGTCTGTCTGTCCGACCATTCTCCCCCTTACCTCCGAAAAGCCTGAGCCTAAGATTCTGTAAACAAAAATGAAATTAGTTAACATGGAAAATCTCTCAATATCTACTACAATGGAACGGAACACACCACTGTGGGCTACTTATCATCATTTCAGCCGAAAGACGTCCACTGCTGGACATAGGTATCCCCTAAGTGTCGCCACATTGACCGGTCCCGTGTGTCTCGCATCGTCCCGCCATCGATGTGCTGTTTTATATTTTCAGGTCACCAATCAACTGCTCGGCAATGCAACAAACGCTTAGCAACGAGAAGTTCCTGTTGCTCAATCTGTTGCCAGAACGACAACCCAACGAGTGAATGACATCCAAAATATCATACAACTTTCATAAAAAAGATACCTACGTACCTACTCCTCATTCTTTTATAAGTTTTATTTTTATATAAATGTTGCTGGAGCTAAAAGGGACATATCTGAGGAAAAGGGAATAAGGAATAATGAACCTTATTATTATGAGACTTTTGGTTTAGCTTATAGTTTTGCTGCAGGTACGCCCTTTTTTGCTAACGGCGACGGACTTTGTGCTATATTATTTGAGAACATGACGTGCGCATAGGTGTTAGTGTTGTTAGGTTATAAAATAATTTTGTAGAGTAATTACCTTTGTCTTGTTAGTAATATTATTTATTTTGTAAATTGACTATTTATATTGTAACATCATTTACCTAATTATTAGGATTCAAATTAATTCCTGATTGCTTTAAGTGCATCTTTTACCATTTGTAACTTGTAATATTAAAACCAACTGACAAGTTCAACAAGTTCAGCATTTTTTAATAAAATTAAAGAAGGAAGTGACTTTTTTATTTGCCGTCGTAGTTATAGGACTACGCGCAGGATTTGAACTCGTGACTGCACAAGGTTAAAGACTTATGCGCCTACCATATGCTCACACTTCCCCACAGTCTTGCCTGCGCGATTACACGATGCGTGTGGTTTGTAATGGCAATACAGTTTTACCAACCATACGCGCGATGTACTGTGAAGTGTGAACGAAAAGTGTGGTGAAGCTTTGAGCGTGTAGTAGGCCCATTAGATACAAGTTGACATAATCACATAACCGCATTTTGTCCTGAAGCTCGGATTTCACTTCAGTTTCCCGATTCCTTAAAATAATCATCTCACTTTGGTTGCGAGTTTGGTTAACAAACCGATGACAATGCGTGGACGCATCATCATCGACTTGTTATGAGTGGTTAGAATATTTTTATTGCTATAATGCATGACAAAACAAAATCTATTTGAGACTTGCGCAGACAAAAGATAAAACGAGGAGTACGCTGTACGCATTTGGGGGGTGAGAAATCATCAAATAACCCATCTCGCTCTGGGCAGAGCGGGAGGGAGTGTCGAGACTTCTACTGACTAAAAACCACCCATGTTCCTTCTTAGGACTTTGTGTTGAGGCCGCGGTATCTCTTTCGAACAACCCGCAGCCCCAACGGCGCAGCCCCGACGGACATGTATTGCCCTTGAGCACTTTTATCTTATTATGTATTCCATCATAACAGAACTATAATATGTTTAAGTTTCTTCCTATTAAGCGCCTACAACACTTGAATAGTTGTCAAGTTATACTATTGCCATTGAATTATTGTCAGGCGTATTCGGCCTGAAAAATAGATCCACAAAATCATCTCATTTTGAAGTAGGTCTATTTTATAGTACCTACACTAGCTGACCCGGCAAACGTTGTTTTGCAAAAAAAAAAAAAAATGGGGATGAAAAATAGATGTTGGCCGATTCTCATAGATACCGGATAAGCACAAAAAAATTCATCAAAATCGGTCAAGCCGTTTCGGAGGAGTATGGCAACGAAAACTGTGACACGAGAATTTTATATAAGTATTAGATTAGATTAGATTAGATGACATGTGCAATTCGGTATGTAAAGTAAAAATTAACCTACGCTGATTCCAAAACCATTTGGAGATTTTGAGGTCTTATGTCTTATTTTTCTACTTTTAGCTCTCTATATCACAAGATTGTGTTTATTTTCACAATAATACTTGTAACGATTTGACTTTCATTTGACCTCTAAATGACGTCATAAAGTTTCCTGAATAGACTACTTCCTTCGTGCTTTTCAAGATAAACTTTAAAAAAACTGTTGTTGTCAGACTTGTCAGTCTGTCATTGTCAGTGTCAATACTAGATGCTAGCTAAGGACGGATCGCGCGCTGCCTTAATTTCTTTTTCTCTACGTTTATTCTTTGTGTTACACGACTTAACACACGACAGACCTTGCTTTCCCGTTGGACTTTGATACTTACTGCACCATTGATCGACCATTGCACGCTTTACGGAACTGTCTGCCTATTGTTTGGATTAGTTAAATATGGATCAATTTGTACGCAGCGACTCCACTAACTTGCCCAAATTGGATAATGTTATGATCCTGGAGTTCATGAAAAATGATGATAAATATAACATCGCTGAAATCCGTGGCTACTACTACGTAACTAAAGCTCTAATGTAAGTAACAATGTAACTACTGCTGCACCTACCTATATTTATAAATACCTTACTACTTAACTAATACTACTTAGCTCGTGACCGTAAAGTTCGGGCGCGTCGGGTTCGCGCGAAGAAAAGAGCATTTAATTCTGCCGCAAAGTCCTGCAAGCGGGTGATTCGAAAGGCGCGCTTCGACCATGTCAGTCGCATAGGGGCTAAACTGGCGTCCTGCCCTTCTGGCGGTAAACAGTTTTGGTCCCTATCCAAATCGGTCGAATCCAACTTCTGCCGGTCCTCACTACCCCCTCTGCAAAAACCAGATGGGTCGCTGGCTCACTCCGCTACCGAGAAAGCAAATCTATTTGCATCTCTGTTTGCGGGCAATTCGCGTCTAGATACTGGGTCAAAACAGCCACCAACGATTCCTCGCTGTGATTCTTCGATGCCGGAGATCACAATACACATGAAAGAGGTTCGTAAAGTACTTCAGTGCCTAGACGTGAATAAAGCTAGCGGTCCGGACGGTATACCAGCAAGGGTCTTAAAGAACTGTGCGCCTGAGTTGTCTCCTGTGTTGACACGCTTGTACCGCCTCTCTCTCAAAACTAGAACGGTGCCGGACTCCTGGAAGGTCGCTAATGTTCAACCAGTACCCAAGAAGGGTAGTCGTGCCGACCCTTGTAACTATCGACCAATCGCCATCACCTCCATACTTTGTAAAGTAATGGAAAAGGTACTTAACGGTAAGTTGCTGGCGCACCTTGAAGCGAACGACCTGCTCAGCGACCGTCAGTATGGCTTTCGCCGGGGACGGTCAACTGGGGATCTTCTGGTGTTTGCTACGCACTGCTGGGGCGAAGCCATCGAGAAACACGGCGAGGCCCTTGCCGTGTCGCTGGACATCTCGAAGGCATTCGACAGGGTTTGGCACGCAAGTCTGTTGAGCAAACTTCCGGCATACGGCATTCCCGCTGACTTTTGCTGCTGGATATCTGACTTCCTGAGTGAACGGTCGATCCGAGTAGTCATTGATGGCTGCTCCTCTGACCTTGTGGCTATTGATGCCGGAGTTCCTCAGGGGTCAGTTCTCTCCGCGACACTTTTCCTGCTGCACATCAACGACCTCCTTGGTCCTGGTATTGTTGGGTACGCAGATGACAGCACTGTCATGGAGAGTTACACATCCAGCGCAAAAGCCGGTGGTGATGAAATACGTTCATTGAGAGAGGCCATGGTAGAGCGAACGAATTCAGCCTTAAGTCTTGTCTCCAAGTGGGGTGACGACAATCTGGTTGATTTCAACGCCACCAAAACGCAAGTGTGTCTGTTCACTGCTAAAAAGAGTCCGTTCAATCTGGCCCCCACTTTCCGGAGTGCGTCTGTACAAGTTACCGACAGTCTCGAGCTTCTTGGCACGAAGTTGAATGCAAATCTGAACTTCGGCGCCTACATCGAGTCAAAAGCTCAAACTGCGGCAAAAAAGCTGGGTATCCTAAACAAGGTCAAGCGGTACTTCAAGCCTGGACAGCTTTCAATATTGTATAAAGCTCAAGTCCGGTCCGGCATGGAGTACTGCTGTCACCTTTGGGATGGCTCAGCCAAATACCAACTTGCCACACTAGACTCAGTAGAACGCAGAGCCAGGAGGCTGATTGGTGACGCCAAGCTGGTTGCCAAGCTACATAGCCTGTCCCACCGCCGCAAAGTCGCATGTCTGTCGGTCTTCTACAGACTGTACTTCGGAGAGTGTGCGCAAGAGCTCCACGAGCTTATTCCACCATCTCCCTTCTTCCATCGAGAGACTAGGCGTACTGCAGGTTATCACCCATATCTTGTCGATGTTCCACACATTCGTACGAAGCGCTTTGCTAAGTCTTTCATTATTCGTACAGCCAAGGAGTGGAACACCCTGCCTGCGTCGGTTTTCCCGAGTTCATATAACCCCAATCTATTTAAGTCGCGAGTAAATGGGCTTCTTCTGGGTAAGCTCGTTCCATCGTCGACCTCATCTCTGCCCTTAGGGCAAGATTGAGGTCAAGAGTAAGCCCATATTAAATAAAAAAAAAAAAATAATAATAATATTTTTGGTAATCCAGGTCGTCTCGCGCTTCCTATGTGGACTCTGCTGTTGGCTATGTTGAAGTCAAAAGAGACCAAGTCAAGTGCATCGTGAGGGCCAAAGTAGTTCCAGAACACCGTGTCAAATAAGCAGTACATGGTAAATGTAACTCTCAACGAAAAGGATGAAGTCATAATATTGCAAGCAACTTGTGATGGCTGTGCTGCTTCTGCCGGTGGATGCCAACATACACTGGTGTTTTTATTTTGGTTGGAAAAAAGGAGCAGTGAACCAGCATCAATACAATAGGGACCTGATTGATAAAGCGTTGATATTTTGGAAAATGTTTATATACAAATAATAAGGTATTGTAATTTGTACAGGTCTATTAACTGCTCGTTTCTTGTAAATTCAGCAGTATTTACTGTTTAGTGCTTATTACAAATAAAACGATAATGTTATTTAATCAGTCTTTATTATTTCACTTTGTAAATTTATTAAACCACATGCAATTAACAATACAGCATCTAGGTATCCAACATGTTTGTGGCTGACTACTGAATGAGTAGGTACAGGTCTTCCTTTCATTAATTTGTAATATTGGTAGTTTTCTAGATCTTCTTCCAACTGCAAAAAGATTGAATGTTAAACATGGCTTGAAGTAAATTGAAAGCTGAAATTGTTCTAATATAAAAGTAGTTCACGAGATTTAATTTTCATTTCGAGAGCCCTGACCACCCGACATGTTCTCTGAATTTTGAGTAGGATTCTATCTCAGGATTCTATTACCTACTTTTCGCCTTCGTTATTACATAGGTACTTTTTTGTAATATTTACGTTCAAATGATCTTCGCAACAAAAAAGACGACGCCCAGGCATGTATTCCATATTTACCTCGCACCACTTCTTTTTTTAGCGTTTCTTTCACATTTACAAACAATTTGTGTCGGCTATTTGTTGTATTGTTTCTACATGACGGTACGAAGCATTTAGCAGTAGTTATCGATGACCGATTCATTGCACGGATACGCAGCACGGATGGAAATTAAAGCTAAAAATCGTAGGAAATCACAGCCACGATCACAGCATTAAGACTTAAGAGCGTATGGTACCTCAAACGCGAGTTTTATAATGCGTAAAAGTATATGATTCACTGCAGTAATCAACATCAGAAAAATATATGATATTCTTCAGGATATATGCTAGTGCCATAGTGTTGTGAAAACATAATACAACTAACTTTGCTCGATAGAAAAAAAACGCGAAGATACCTCTAAAAATTTCTTTTAACGAGTAAAAACCATATTAAAATACATGTCATCGTTCTGATTTTTTTGCCAAATAATTCTACAAGCAACAAACTAAAGTCATAGTAGTAGGATATTATTGGGCATTCTACCCCACCTTCCGTTCCATCGGCTCACTCCGTTCGCCTCGTCTCTCTCGGTGGAGTAGAATACCCAATAATATAAATGAAATCCTAATGAGTGGTTCGGCGCCTATTCCACCATTTCAATTCTAAAACTCAATGCGCCTACTCTCCGTTGTGACTGAATGCCCAATAACATACGAAAACCATAGTGTACCCGTTCACCTTCCGTTCCATCGGCTCACTCCGTTCGCCTCATCACTCTCGGTGGAGTAGAATACCCAATAATATAAATGAAATCCTAATGAGTGGTTCGGCGCCTATTCCACTACTTCAGTTGAATCGTTCCCATTCCATATTCGTGTTTTTAAACTAGTCGTACCTCCTTCCGTTCCATCGGCTCACTCCGTTCGCCTCGTCTCTCTCGGTGGAGTAGAATACCCAATAATATAAATGAAATCCTAATGAGTGTGTTTATAATCTACCTTCAGATTTTTGATTTTCTCCGCCTCGGTGCGACAGAGGCGAAGGGGCGGAGGTAGAGGTCGAGCGCTGGGCTCGGCGTGGATAGGAGTTCGTATTGAGTCGCGCTGGGCGTCGAACGAATATTATAGTAGCCATAGAACGGGTGAAAGCGCACGCGCATTGATTAAATCGACTTGTGGAGTCATTTCGCGGCACCCAATTATACTAGTTAAGCAGTACGGTTAGCGACGCTGTGAATGTCGAACGGGTTATTGATAATATCATTGGTTTGCCTTGTCACGGGAGTGCTATTGGGAACGCACCGAGGCTTTTGTGGTTAGACTAATACGGAGTGAGTGTGGTGGCTCGCGTTAACGGCGTGGCTTGCAGCGACGTGGAAGAATCGTCCGGAACTACCAGCAAACCATCGCAAGGTCATATACACTCATTATACACATACACAGTTACACAACTTGCGAGGGGTCAAGGAAGTGAGACCGGCTCGAAGAAATGAGGTAAGGGTAGCTTTAAGTTCAGAAATTGTAATATTGTTCGGAGGCGCGTATCGCGTCTATTTGAACCCGTTAGGACGGCAGCTGTTCTGAGACCTGTCTTCCATGGGCCCGAGATAAGGTTCGGCTGAGTCCTGGCGCGATCAAATTCTGGTAGCAGAGCTTGGTTTATTTAAACCCACTTTGTAAAAATTAGTAGGTACTTGGTACCAATTTACTTTGTAAAAATTGTGTTCATGTACAAATTCAACTTGTAGGTAGTAGTACATTGACCTACATACCAGTGTACACCTCAAGTTGAGTTTGGAATTATTAATAATAAGTACATAAATGGAATGTGAATATTCGTTGATAAAATAATTTGTTATTTACGTTCGGTTACGCACAAATATAACCTCATCACAAATCGTGTTATGATTGTCAACATTTGAGACATAGAGGAATAACCTCTAGAGCACGTAGAGGAATAAGTTCAAGAGTTGGCATAGCGTCGTAGATTTATTCACTCAACGAATATATTATTATTGTTAGTTCCGGATACAATAATTGTTATTTTTTTTGGTTATTGTTATTTATTATTGCATAATCGCGTATTGAAGTTGGTACTATGGCTCCGTCAGTAACGAAAACTATCGCAGCCAGAATCGAAGCTGAATTGAGATGGTTTTCATCGGTTGTTACGTTGGTAGGTCGCACCGATCGTGAAGATGCGTTATTGTCACGCGCTCGGCAAGTTGACGAACGATATGACGCCGTGTTAAAGTGTCACGCTGAGTATTTAGCATGTCTCGAATCGACGGATCTGTCGTCGGTGGACAAGGATGCTCAGGTGGTACGGGGCAATGTGGACCAGTGTGGGGAAATGTCCATGAGCATAATCCAGGCGGCGGCCGACATTGAGCGATCGCGCATGGGTGACGTCAGGGAATCATGTCGGCCAGCAGGCGTAGGAATTCAGGCGCCGTTGCCACCAGTACATGTACCCGAGTTTAGCGGCGAGTATGCCGATTGGCCGCGATTCCGCGATATTTTTAATAGTGTCGTGCATTCGCGTACGGATCTCTCGCCCGCCTACAAGATGGCTCAATTAATGGGTAGGCTTAACGGTGAGCCGCACGACATCTTGACCCACCTGGAGATTACGGACGCCAGTTATGAGACGGCATGGGGCCTATTAATCGACCGATATGATAATCGGCGATTAATAGTTGATGGCCTCATCGATAAGATTTTTGAAATCCCGAAGGTGTCTAACGTGTACGAAATAAGGGCGAAAATCCTTAATCCGGTCACGGTTGCGGTGAACACGTTAGATCGACTTAAGTTGTCGTTAGGGGACAATAAATATATCATCGTCAATAGGGTTTTACGGAAGTTGCCGATCGACGTGGTGGCGCGCTTTGAGCAGTCACATGGTGGCGAATCGACGGACCACCTCCCAAGTTACGATGACTTGAGGGTGTTTTTAGAAGGCGAGTGCCGGCGGGCGGATTGCCAAGGGGCATCCACGTCGCACCCTCCTCCGTCAACCCGACGTACGAGCGGGCCCAAGCCGGTTGAGCCCCGTCGGGGGGGGAAGAAATACCACGCCCTCCAATCGGAAGTGTGCGCCTTCTGTCGGAAGGAAGGGCACGGTCTCGCCGCATGCGCGGACTTTAAGGCGCAGCGGGTGCATAGACGAAGAGGGGTGGTCAAGCAGCGCTATTTGTGCTTCCGCTGCTTGGGGACTCACTTTGTACGTGAGTGCCACAGGACCACTAACTGTGGAACCTGCGGAGGAGCCCATCACGAGTTGCTATGCCTGGCGGAGAGTAGGGAGGTGCACGGAGCCTCGCCGGGAGGTCACCCCCCCTCTCCTAAGCCAGATTCGGGTGGTCGGTCACCCCCCCCTAGGGGGGGTGGGTCGGCCAGGAATCAGCGGTCGCCGCCCCCTCGGGGGGGTGGGCCAAGGGCTGATCCAGAGCACAACCCGATACCGTCGTCTTCCCCGCGGGGGGGGGATAGGCACCGAGACTCGGGCAGGGGCCCGGAGGTAGTACAGACGGGTTACGCGGCGTACTCGAATGCGTTGGGGGGCATGTTGCCACCCCCGAGTAGTCGCTTCTCCCCGCCTCTCGCAGAACGCCCTCGGCTGACGGCGCGCCCGCCACCGTTCGGAAGGATGCCAGTAGGCTACTTCCGACCGGCACGGATGTCACCGATGGGTCGGGAGGGTTACTACCCGGGTTGGGACCCGTATACTGGGACAGTATTTACTCCCCCTCCGGCAGGGGAGGAGGGAGGTGCCTCCTATTAGCAACTAGCAGCCTGTTCGTCAGTGGTGCCCACCCCGACAGTAACGGTATTATTACCGACGGCTAGGATTACTGTCAGGGGTACTGACGGACAGCCGGTGCACGTGCGAGCACTGTTAGATTCAGGGGCACAAGGTTGTATTGTGTCCAGCTGTTTAGTGAAAAAGCTGGGCCTTACATTAGAGCCATCACGGGATGGCGCCGTAGGTATAGGTGGCAATCGGGTGCCTCACCTCAGGGGTCAGACGACATTCCTGTTCGAGATGGGTGACACGGCATCGGTCACGCGGGTGAATGCCACGGCGATCGTTTTGGACGAAGTGGTTGGGGTCCTCCCTCAGACTCGGTTACCGTCTGCGGTAAAAGGGTTGACCAATGGATTGGAGTTAGCCGATCCCCACTTCGCGATCCCCGGACGGGTGGACGTCTTGCTTGGGTCTGACGTCCTCGGGAAGCTGCTCCGAAGCGGCAAACGGGAGCTGCAACCAAACGGGGTTGTGGCCATGCGTACCGCAGGTGGTTACGCGTTATTGGGCCCAGTACGGGAACCACAGCACTCAACGGATTATAGCTCCATATATTATGGCAGCGTGTTATCCGACGTCCTGCAACGGTTCTGGGCAACGGAAGAGCCACCCACCGCTCTTAGAAATAACCCACGTGATGAGGAGTGCGAAACATTCTATCGATTTAACACGGTGCGCCTCCCATCGGGTAGATTTATGACCAGGTTGCCATTTCTGTCAATTCGACCTCCGCTGGGGAGCTCATGGAGTCTGGCAGAAAAGCGGTTAGTGGCAATGGAAAGGCGCATGAAGCGGGACTCCAACTTCCGACAGAAGTATGTGGAGTTCATGCGCGAATACCTGACGTTGGGTCACATGTCGGTGTCCAGGGTTGACTATCGTCATGAGGAGCATTATGTGTTGCCTCATCATGCTGGTTTGAAGACACCTGACTCAAAGATTAGGGTCGTGTTCGACGGGAGCGCGGAGACGTCTAGCGGGGTGTCCCTGAATCAATGTCTCCATGCTGGTCCTAAGCTGACCAGAGACATTGCAGACATTCTCACGGACTTCAGGAGACACCAGGTTGTCTTCGTTACGGACGTACGGATGATGTTTCGTCAAACTGAGATTCATCCAGACGACCGTCGGTTCCAGCTGATATTGTGGCGAGAGAGCCCAGAGGAACCGATGGTCACGTACGAGCTCAACACAAACACGTACGGATTAAAGCCCAGCCCATATGTAGCCATGCGTACGCTACGAGAACTGGCTGATCAAGAACGGCTCCGCTTTCCCCGCGCGGCTGCTGTCATTGATAGGGACGTCTATGTAGACGACATTTGTACGGGCTCAGACAGTATTGAGCAGGCGCTCATCTTAAGGGATGAATTGGTGGCGCTCATGGCCTCCGGTGGCTATGAACTCAGGAAATGGCTGTCGAACTGCCCAGAGGTACTGGCAGGACTGCCAACTGAGTATCAACAAGACCCGCATTTGTTTGAGGATTCGGAGAATCTTCATGCGTTGGCCATTTTAGGGGTCCAGTATCGACCGAGTCAGGATGCCTTCACATACAGTTGTGAGGCCGAGTTGCTGTCGAAGACCTGGACCACGCGATCGGTCCTTTCGACTATCGCACGAACGTTCGATCCAACCGGTTGGATCGCGCCGGTCACGTTCATGGGAAAGTGCTTCATTCAGGAGCTTTGGTGGAGTTGTTGGTTAGGGACCGTCACACCAAGAATTCACACGCAGGCTGTAACACCCTTCTGGGCATTTTGCAGCGTGAATTTTGGATTTTATCGGCCCGCAGAATCATACGGAGCGTTGTGTTTCGTTGCTTGCCTTGTTACTGACTCAAGGCAGCCACAATGCAGCCACAAATGGGAGATCTCCCGGCCGACCGAGTCACGGAGGCTCGGCCATTTGCTGGCGTAGGGACAGATTTCGCGGGGCCTTTCATGGTCAAGACATCGCACCTTCGCAACGCGAAGTCGGTTAAGGCATATCTGTGTGTCTTCGTGTGTCTGGCGACCAAGGCCGTTCATTTGGAATTGGTGGCCGATCTCTCTACGGAGGCCTTTCTGGCGGCGTTAGATCGATTTGTTTCTAGACGGGGAGTACCGTCACTGATTCGGTCGGACTGTGGTACCAACTTCAAGGGCGCCGACCGGTGCTTAAAGGAAATTGTATTGTTTTTAAGTCAGAATGAGCGAGAGATTGGCACGGGCCTCGCCAGTCGGGGCATTTCGTGGTATTTTAGTCCACCTGGATGCCCCCACTGGGGTGGAATTTTCGAGGCAGTAGTCAAGTCTTCCAAGACTCACTTGTATCGGGTCATCGGCTCAACGATTCTCACCTTTGAGGAGTTGTCAACGGTGTTTTGCAGAATTGAGGCGGTCTTAAACTCGCGACCTTTGTGCCCGTTGAGCGCTGACCCGAATGACCTTGAGGCCATGACCCCAGGTCATTTTTTGATTGGCCAACCACTTAACGCCTTGCCGGAATATCCGTATACTGATGTCAAGTTGTACCGGTTGTCACGGTATCAGATGTTACGGCAAATGAGCCAAAATTTTTGGAAGCGATGGTCGCTGGAGTATTTGCATATTCTACAGCAACGCGTTAAGTGGACGGACAGGACGACCCCACCCTGCGTTGGAGACCTCGTTCTGGTTAAGGATGCTAACCTATCACCGTTGTGTTGGCGACGGGGGCGCATTGTTAACCTGATTACGGGCAAGGATGGGTTTCCAAGGATCGCAGACGTCCAGGTGAGGGACTCGATCCTTAGACGGGCAGTTTCAACTTTATCTCGACTCCCGGGAGTTTGAGCGGACCGACAACGGGTCGGTCCGGGGGGGGTGATTGTTTATAATCTACCTTCAGATTTTTGATTTTCTCCGCCTCGGTGCGACAGAGGCGAAGGGGCGGAGGTAGAGGTCGAGCGCTGGGCTCGGCGTGGATAGGAGTTCGTATTGAGTCGCGCTGGGCGTCGAACGAATATTATAGTAGCCATAGAACGGGTGAAAGCGCACGCGCATTGATTAAATCGACTTGTGGAGTCATTTCGCGGCACCCAATTATACTAGTTAAGCAGTACGGTTAGCGACGCTGTGAATGTCGAACGGGTTATTGATAATATCATTGGTTTGCCTTGTCACGGGAGTGCTATTGGGAACGCACCGAGGCTTTTGTGGTTAGACTAATACGGAGTGAGTGTGGTGGCTCGCGTTAACGGCGTGGCTTGCAGCGACGTGGAAGAATCGTCCGGAACTACCAGCAAACCATCGCAAGGTCATATACACTCATTATACACATACACAGTTACACAACTTGCGAGGGGTCAAGGAAGTGAGACCGGCTCGAAGAAATGAGGTAAGGGTAGCTTTAAGTTCAGAAATTGTAATATTGTTCGGAGGCGCGTATCGCGTCTATTTGAACCCGTTAGGACGGCAGCTGTTCTGAGACCTGTCTTCCATGGGCCCGAGATAAGGTTCGGCTGAGTCCTGGCGCGATCAGAGTGGTTCGGCGCCTATTCCACTACTTCAGTTGAATCGTTCCCATTCCAAATTCGTGTTTTTAAACTAGTCGTACCTCCTTCCGTTCCATCGGCTCACTCCGTTCGCCTCGTCACTCTCGGTGGAGTAGAATACCCAATAATATAAATGAAATCCTAATGAGTGGTTCGGCGCCTATTCCACCCGATGGAGTATCTTAACTCGTACAGCCGACACTACTAGCTCACATGTTGAGTTTGAGTTTGAGTCATCGTGGTGAAAGGATTAGTCAGCAGACTCTGCGTTACCGAGTGCTAGCTGTCCAGGGTGCGCCGGGCGTTTTGAATCGTAGTACGAAATTTTTTAACGCCGCTCGGGGAGGCTCCTTTCTTGCACCCCATGTAACATGTATCACGAATTCCGGACAGATTGTCTCATGTCTCTTCATAAAGCAAGAAATAACATGCACCTACAGGCACACGTACATTCTATTTCTATGACCCCAGATTGGGCACCAAGGACATCGGAACTTTAGGATACCGTAATCATTAAACTAAATTTGGGACAGATTGTCTCATGTCTCTTCACAGAGCAAGAAACAGCATACACCTACGGGCACACACATATTCTATTTCTGTGACCCAGATTGGGTACCAAGGACATCCAAATGTTAATTTACTTTACCGCTACATTCGATTCTTACTATTGTAGTAAGAAGGTTGTATCACGAATTCCGGACAGATTGTCTCATGTCTCTTCATAAAGCAAGAAATAACATGCACCTACAGGCACACGTACATTCTATTTCTATGACCCCAGATTGGGCACCAAGGACATCGGAACTGTGAAAGGATTAGTCAGCAGACTCTGCGTTACCGAGTGCTAGCTGTCCAGGGTGCGCCGGGCGTTTTGAATCGTAGTACGAAATTTTTTAACGCCGCTCGGGGAGGCTCCTTTCTTGCACCCCATGTAACATGTATCACGAATTCCGGACAGATTGTCTCATGTCTCTTCATAAAGCAAGAAATAACATGCACCTACAGGCACACGTACATTCTATTTCTATGACCCCAGATTGGGCACCAAGGACATCGGAAGTTTAGGATACCGTAATCATTAAACTAAATTTGGGACAGATTGTCTCATGTCTCTTCACAGAGCAAGAAACAGCATACACCTACGGGCACACACATATTCTATTTCTGTGACCCAGATTGGGTACCAAGGACATCCAAATGTTAATTTACTTTACCGCTACATTCGATTCTTACTATTGTAGTAAGAAGGTTGTATCACGAATTCCGGACAGATTGTCTCATGTCTCTTCATAAAGCAAGAAATAACATGCACCTACAGGCACACGTACATTCTATTTCTATGACCCCAGATTGGGCACCAAGGACATCGGAACTGTGAAAGGATTAGTCAGCAGACTCTGCGTTACCGAGTGCTAGCTGTCCAGGGTGCGCCGGGCGTTTTGAATCGTAGTACGAAATTTTTTAACGCCGCTCGGGGAGGCTCCTTTCTTGCACCCCATGTAACATGTATCACGAATTCCGGACAGATTGTCTCATGTCTCTTCATAAAGCAAGAAATAACATGCACCTACAGGCACACGTACATTCTATTTCTATGACCCCAGATTGGGCACCAAGGACATCGGAAGTTTAGGATACCGTAATCATTAAACTAAATTTGGGACAGATTGTCTCATGTCTCTTCACAGAGCAAGAAACAGCATACACCTACTGGCACACACATATTCTATTTCTGTGACCCAGATTGGGTACCAAGGACATCCAAATGTTAATTTAATTAATTCATACACTTCAGCTAACACTACCTTATATACTACTGCAGTTGCTGACTTGCACTGCTGTTATACTGCGTTGCGCTTGATTAAAGATGCATTCACACTAAACGATAGGACAGATAAAATAAAAAGACCCATCACCGAAACAGAAAACACACAATTACACGTAACTTTGCACAGCGGAAAACAATTATGGACATGCAATGGATAAACACATTAAACTTTATAGACGGAAACGAAAAAATGACATAATAAACATCTTCACCATCCTCATCATCATCTTCATAAATAATGGAATGTTCACCAGTGGGTTCACTACGCGACATTAGCTCCAAAGTGCGATTGTATGAGTGTGAATGTATTTTAGCAAATCTTAGTTGATGGTTATTTCCAGTTAAGCTTACAGTATAGGTGTAAGTGGTTCTTTATAATCGCAAATTGCATTATGTAAATTTGCAGTGTTCGAACTTTATTACACGAGGTGTATGTATGAGTAATTTCCATGTATTCAACAATTACACTGTAAGATGATCGCCATGCATGTTGCAGTGTCTGATTAAAATTGGTATTTTATTAGGTTTCCTATCCAATGCAATTAATTCTTACTGCTCTCAATCTAATCATTCGAATTTCATAACCATATTATTATATTTTATTATTTAATAATTTGTGGTTGATCATGGAATGAACGTTATTAATTAAAAAATTATGTTGTAAACACCTGTATGTAATGTATCACAAATAAACGATTTGATTTGATTTATTTTCTAGGGTTTCCTAATAAATTGATAATTCTATTAATCTAGGAATTGTTTGAAAGATGAATAATAATATCAGTACCTACTGAACCTTTGCATGAAATGATTATAAAAGGTTCGTTTTAGTCGTTAGATGATATTACTTAAACTAATTTCAAGTTTTACTGCAACATATTAATTAACTAACTTTTTGACTCGAGTTCGTTAACATGGATTATTCTGCACAAAAAATGTTTTCAAGATATTTTTCTTTCAGCTCGTCGTAACTTGCGTCTTTGAAGAAATGTTTATTTTACATGTGGAATTTCATATGAAGATTTATTAAACAAACAAACATACATACTTACTAAATTACGTAATGTAGTAATCATAAGTGACATGTATCGGCTTCACCTTTGTCGGCGAGGGTAAAAAGCTGGCTTGTATTTGGGTGAATTTCCCAAATGACTTATTTTTTTGTCTTCGGTGAAATTAGTACTTGAAAAAAGGAATATTGTTCTGAATTTTTTTTTTTAGTATTCAATAGATAGTTATTGCGTTGTGGCAAAAATATAATTTACCTAGGACTATTTACAAAGGTAGAAATATATACATAAACCTCTATTTTTTTCAAATCGGTGCTGTCCCTCTACTTTTTTTACAAACAAAAAGCTTAATACACTAATAAAAATAAGTAAGATAAGGATATAACTTATTCTATTTCATAGAATATTAGTTATATTAATAATATATAACATATTTTATTACATAATTAACGATTATTATTACTGAGAGGCACAAACGTACTTGTCCTGCGAAATGTTCTCATATCGCTGGACAAAAGTAATTTAAACCTAACTTTACATCGACGAGTCCGACAGCGTCCCCACCCCAATTTTATTTCTCTCGTTAGTGTGTGCTAGTGCGCAGTCAAGACGGACGTGTGTCAAATCGCTGCATATTCCCGCCAATAACGTAAGTACGCCATTTCAGTTGCTCCCGGACAATTATTTTATATTATCGGTGGTTGCATTTTTCTAGTGTAATGAGTAGTTTCATTATTGTTGTTTGGTTCTAACAGAGGTAGTAAGTGAATTAGCTTCATTGACTGTTATTGAATTTATCCTAGATATTATGCATTTTTTCTAATTTTCTAAAAATTGTGTTATTTCTCACGTCGCTGTTCTCATATCGCTGTAATCGGTGGTCTTTATTACCACCGATGTGATAATTTACACCGAAATGATGAGAAAAAATCAATCGGTGTCTTATATCTAATATCGGTGTTTTGATTCATGATCAACGCACAGTTTTGTCACATCGGTGGATTGCTTTATCATATCGGTAGATATTTTATCATCTCGGTGAGTCGTTTTATCATATCGGTAGAGCCCGTGTCATTTCGTTAAGTATACAAAGAAACAATGGAACATACAAACATACATCCAAACACATACATTATATACATACATATACACCGTTAAATTTCGGTCGTTTTAATCCCATGGCTGGTCGATCTGGTACATGGAACACTATCGATTTGCAGCGATAAAATCAAAAAATAAAGTACCTTTTTTTTAAACTCGTATTAGGATAGATTATCATATCGCTGGATATGTACATCATTTCGGTGGATAAACTTATCATATCGGTGTACAGAAAAATAATCGGTGCCGGTTTATCATATCGGTGGAAACCAGAATTCAAACTGAATTTTCTCTTTAGTCTTAAATGTTACGTTGTTGATATTAAATTTGGGGATATTTGATATCCTAAAGATTACATAAAACCTGAAAAATATAAAAAAATAACATAAATGAAAAAGTTCACCGATATGATAAAAAAAATGGCATTTGTTGAAATTCACCCATTTCATTTCTCACGATAAAATTGCAATTCGACAGAAGCGATTTCAATCATTACAATTTAATTAGACGTAAGTAACGTAAATTGGTCATACAACTGTGGGGCATGAAGTCCTTTGTTCTCATATTATTACATTCGCAAAATATTATAATATATTTTATTAAGGTTTAATTTTGTAATGAGATAAATATTGCTGAAATGCTATTTTTAGGTATAAAATCAAACAATTTTGATCACAATATTACATTCGCTCCAGTATCTTCCAGCGATAAACATCCTAGCCCAACCATACAACCTTCAAAATGTAAGTAAGTACTACAAACTTTACTGTATTTAATTGTATGTATTTAATCGCTACCCAGCTACGGACCTGGTTTCTGCCTGCCGGCTGGTGTATCGATAGTCTTATATTTAATCGCTACCCAGCTACGGACCTGGTTTCTGCCTGCCGGCTGGTGTTTCGGTAGTCTTAATTAAGTCACAGTTGTTAGTTACAAAATTAATCGTTATGTGTTCCATTTCAGGTCTGACTCCGACTCAGAATTCACTCAGACACGGTCCGCAGCTGTAGCCGAGGTTGCGAAGGGACAACCAAAGAAGAAGGTGTCGAAGCGCAAAGCTTCCGGGAGCACTGCGCCCGAGCCATCAGGATCGAAATCAAGGTAATTTTGTGTTACTGCTTATACCTTCAGGTGGTTGTTGTGTTTGTTATGTCAATGCAAATGTTATACGCAGATATATGTTGGTTAGTGGATTTAGAACTAAAACGAAGAGAGCGCTGAAATCAATTTCGATTATATTCCTTGCAAGAATGTTTACAGTATTGTTTTTAAAATATTATAACATAGCATCATGCTTTCTATCTCCATAGGGTTCTACAGAGGAGTATAATACGCCTTCAATTCGTCAATTAAAAATAATTGTAATGTAATGTCTAGTGTAAATTATTATAAATAAAATGTTAAATTGTTTACAGTAAAAGACGCAGCTCGCACCTGGACCTATTTGGTTTGGAGGACTACATTCCGTCGTCATCCTCAATTGGAGACTTCGGATCAAGCCTCACCAGCCGTGTCGCCAACGGTAAAGTGCGGCGAACGGCGGACGTAACTGGGGACTTCTATGTGGAGGTAAAGGTCTACAACAAGGCCGAAGTTGTCTCCACCCTTAGACAGGATCGGTGGAAGAAAGCTACGGTGGCCCTAAAAGTACAGCTAAACCGCAACACCCCGCAGTGGGACGGGCTACAAGTTTTTATGAGACGGAGTCATGAATTATTTGATAATTCTGAGCCCGTCTTTTATAGTGATAATATAAATATAAAATAAATATTTAAGTTGTTGAGGCATTGGGTACATATTATCCCATGATCATGATTTATATTGCAACATTATTTTAATATTAAGTCTAAAACTATTTGAATTTAAAATGCCTTTCTGTACTGTTTGTAACACATCTGTTGAGCGCAGTCACTGGACAGGTCACCTACGTAGTACTAATCATAAAAACAAAACTATTTCGCATTTTTGCGAAGGTGTTGAAATAATACATTCTGCATTTCGTAATCGTATAGCTTCTTACAGAATTGTCGATCCGTCTGAGAATTGATCTCTAGAACCATTTCTTAATAATATTTGGGACAAAATTAAAACGTTAATTGACATGTCTCTGAAAGTTCATACTTGTATTAAAGTTAATTTCGAATATTTTGCTTTGTTTTTAATGTTTAAAAATGATTCTCAGGAGATGAAATCATTTGCCACAATTACATTTTGAAGGTTGTATGGTTGGGCTAGGATGTTTATCGCTGGAAGATACTGGAGCGAATGTAATATTGTGATCAAAAATAATTGAATCTAACTACATATGTTTTAGTTATTAGTTCAATTAATTAAGTATACCTACTTATGTATTTTTAGGGATTAAGTAATAAATAAAATATTTTATATATGTTTTAAATCTGTATCATTTCACTCCTGATGACATGTACCTATGCAATAAAACACCCAACACGTAGAATGTTGACTGGAGACTGTGACACATGCCATTTATTTGCTTTTAAGATTTGTTTGTTAAATCCTAATAGTTTTCTAAAACAGTCTTTTTTGGTAAAATTAATGTCTTTTGTACAGAATATTGTAGTTTTCAAAGTATTATTATTGCACCGTAGTTTGATAACTGCATCTTTTATTTCAGATTTTAAATAATCGCTGATATCTTGCAACTCATAAGTGCCTTCTGACATTTCAATAACTTCGTTAGAACCATAATAGAAATTATTATTACTTTTATCAATGTTTGGAATAGAATTAAATGTTGAAAAGTGCAATAAAGCACACTCATACTCTCCGTCCAGTTGCAACGTATTAGGAAAGTATGTAGTTAACACTGACGAGTCCCCAGTTATAGACAAAGTGAACGACATCTTGCAAATGATTGAAATTAAAGAAAAGCATATATTTTATAACATATTTTTATTCCAAAAAGTCGACAAATATTCTAAACATAAATGACCACAATTTACCGAATTAAGTGTTTGATATCTTGTGTAGTTATAAAACACATTAAAATTTTTGAAATATCGCATCAATTCCATAGGTGGTTTTAAATTTCCATAGCTATCAAAGTATTCGCAGTGATTGTATACTTTAGCATAAGCTACCCATTGCGTTCCTTCGTTCTTAGAATCATCTAAGTTAACGATACCACATTCAATCTGTTTCGGCTTCTTAGGTAACCGATCCTTCATATATACCCCACGGAAATATGGTATGTCTCTTGAATACTTTTGAATGTCCACATTAGTTAGAGGACGATCGGGTAGCATATTTTTCAGTTTTTTGAAGATGTTATAAACAGACCTTTACCACTTTTATACGGCTTTATGTATAAACCCTTGCCAACCATTAAAGCCTCCATAGCTTTATTGTGGCGTTCTGATTCTTGTAAATGTTCTTTGCTAGCTTTGTAATCATTAACGGTTTTTGCAATGCCAGCTGCACCACCAGCTAAACTTCCTAAAGCCGATAAACCAGCAAAAATTGGAATTAAAGGTAGAACTCCTCCAGTCTTTGGTATGGGTATTACTCGGGGTACTCGAACTCGATGATGAATGTTTGGAAATATTTTTTTTGCTGCTAAGTATGCTGCTTTTATCAAAGTCTTATTATCTTTGGATTTGAGTTGCTTAATTTTTGATTTTATTTTTAAAACGAAGTGTTTAAATGATTTAATGCCGGATCCAGACTTTAGTTTCGCTTTCATTACTTTGCTCACTAGCCAAGAGCTTAGTTTTTCACCTTTCCCTGCATCTTTTGATTTAAATCTTTGTTTAGCCATGTTAAGTAGTTCTAAATCGGCTTTGTGACGATTTGATAAGTCTGTATGGTTTGTATACGCAATATCGTGTTGCATGCAAGCTTCGTCTAGCTTATTTACACCTCGGTCACCTCGCGCTAAGCGTTTGTGAAGTTTGGTTCCTGGTCCACAATAGTTGTATCCTGGCAAATGAACTTCGAATGGTAGATTATTAATTAAGCTATTAACAAGTCCACCTCCTTGCATTATTCAAATTATAATGTTCAGATTTCAAATGAAAAATGGTTATATAATATCTTAGTTCATTATTGCAGCTTTTTCAATCCAACTGTTTTCTGCACTATTTAGACCTAACCATTTGACATACAATTTATTTCCTTTCTTTTTTAAAACCTTTTCTATCAAATAAACATCAGGATAATTAGATCTTTGCAGTTCTTGTTCGTAAAAAGCTCCTAGTATGTTTTGCTTTCGTTGATCTTCTATGTGATATGTCACTGGTAAGGTTTTATTTACCTTTTTTATGATAAATAATTCAGTCGACCAATTAGGAGTGTAACTTTTCTCAAAATTATGTTTGTATTTACTTATACGAACACAATCACCAACTTTGAATTTAGGCTTCCGCTGAACTAATTCATATTTGTTATTTTTTTTAATGATTTCTTTGATTACTTGTTCATTACTTTTATTTACATTAACTGGTTTAAATTGAATAGTGCGATGTTTTGTGTTGTTATATCTCTTCAATATATCTTCCAATGGTAGACCTAACCACTTATAGTTTCCATTGAGACTAAAATATTTATATAATTTATTTTTTACAGTTCTAATCAGTCTCTCTACAATTGATGCTTTTTTAGTAGAAAACGATGAGTAATGGTTAATGTTGTGTTTTTTCATAAGCGTTTGAAAAGTGATGTTATAAAATTCTGTCCCCTTATCAGTTTGTAAGTTAACAGGATTATTACGACTATTAAGCAGTATATGTTCGAATGCACGAGTAACCTCAAATTTATTTTTCGATTTTAACGGTTCAGCCCAAGCATACTTTGAGAAGCAGTCAATCACCACTAAGATGAAATTGTAACCTTTGTTATACTTTTTAAGGTTTTGCATGTCCATCAAGTCTGCTTGCCATAAGTCATGGATTCCTTTCAGAATAACAGAACGTCGAAAAAAATTTCTTCGTGCCGCTTTGTGTATTTCATTTACAATTTGCTGTTTTGTCATTACGGAGTTTTTAGTAGTAATTTATCTACCTCTGCTTTAGTATAAAAGTTATCTTGGAAATGAGATGAAACCTCAGGTATCTTTGCTTTTAAAGTAGTTAGAACTGTATCCTTTGCATCTTTTATTATTTGAGAACGCAATTTACCAATCAGAGTATTAAAGTCTTTCAACATATTTGCATTCAATCGATCTACATAATCTTTGTTTACAGCCAGATTATTTAATTCTTTAATCGTATTAGCATTCAATTGATCTACATAATCCTTGTTCACAACATCGTCTGCCTCTACTGGGGCTCTAATTCCTCTCAGTCTTGATGTTTTTAAGTCAAAATCTCCGTTTTCTGATTTTAACAATGCATTCTCATTAAACTCAAATAACTCTGATAAACGCATTCTTTTGTGAATGTAGTGTCCGAATTTGTCTACGTTCATGGTAAAGGTGTCTTGTTTCGAGCGGATGATAGTAAAATAAACACATTTTAAAATACTTATTTATTTATAACTTTACTTTCACGTAATTCTTCAATGATGGATATAATTTCATTATCTAATCCTGTGTTGCCAGCATCTCTAGACGCAATCAATAATTTCAACCTTTCCACTAATTCATTAGGATCATCCCAGTACACTAAATCTACGTTTTTTCTCCACTTTTTTAATAACGGTAGACCTTTTCCCTGAACTGCATTCTTCAGTTTAAAAAGAGGTTTAATAACTTGCAAATATTTTTGTCCTTTGTTACTTTTTATTGGCTTACTTGGTTCATAGTCTCGACGATGTGCATTTGTATCAAGTAGCATCGACTTATAATTTTGCATATCACTATCTGTAACCAAGCTTAGGTCTACATCTTTCTTAAGCAATAACTGTTTTAAGCCAGGTGTATTTCGGTATTTACGTCCAACCACGGTGATGTATTGATCGTTGATCGTTAAGCACGCAGAACCTAACATCAGTTTCCCGCGGTCTGCTCTAACACCAAACGGAATATCTACCAACGCTTCTGAAGATACTGACCAGGATGACGTATCACCGTCTTGATTCCTTTCAACTACTGATTCATAAGAAGAGTCACTGTTGATATCGGATTCATATTTGTCTTCATCGTCATTATTATTATTTCCTGCGGTACCAGTTTCGTTAATATACGAACCATCAGCAAAATCATCACTAACACGCAGGAGAGGAGTTTGCTTACTGGCATTAGCAATTAGGTTGAGAGGTTCTGTCACAGGTTTGAAAACAGATTCTAGTGCTTGTTTATTGTTAATCTCAGCATCTCTCATTTTTCGTACTTTTATCTTCACAGCTTCTGCCGCATCAACAATTTGTCGTTTCAATGATTTTTCCATATTGGTTTAACAGGTCGTAATTGATTTAGCGTTGTAAGGTGAATAATAATGTCAGACAGGTAATAGCCTTATATATGTATTCGTGATACTAGTCAAAGACTACAAACGTGTCAAATTTACTTCTATAACATCCTCTGTTTTTGGAACAATCTTTATTAATTACAACATAATTGAAAGGTATATTCCATATTTTTGAACACATTTCACGAAATTCAATCCAAGTCATGTCAGTGTTGACGTGTTCTTCATAAACATGTCTCATATTTCTTTCATCTTGTTTAAAAAGTACAATTAGGTTTGCGTTGTCTCTTACCAATTGCTTAGGGATTTTACTATACGTCTGATTTAGATAAAAACAATCGATAAATTTATGTCTCCCCATAGCAAAATAATCACGCATATTACTTTGACTTTCACAAGCAACATCATCAAATACAATTACAGAATTCGGTTTTGCGATCTGAACACTCAATAATTGCTCATTTTCATGATATTTCTGAAATGAAATGCCTGGTACTCGTTGCAAGACTTTTTCTAAAAAAACGTACTTGGGTTGTTGCAAGGTTTTCGAATAAACATAAACATTTTGAAATCTTAATCCATTCTCATGTATCTAATAAATTGGTTTTTCCACAATTTGACGGCCCGCAAATGATACATCGTATGGATTTAGGTAATAATTCTCCATGACGAAAACCAGTTTCCTGAGACTGAATACAGAGTTTGTTTACATGTAACGATTGTGGTTGTTTTACAAATTTCATGATGACTTATTGAAACGGTTATATCAATAATAGATCAATTAAACAATTACATCGACATTTATACGTCGTTATGACTTTTGTGAACCCTCTGAATAGCGACAAATGCAAGTAGTGGTGAGATAATATTTATTCAAGGTAACACGGTAACAAGGTACCAGCACAAAATGAGGTAACAAGGTAGTTGATTCTATGAAACGACTCACAAAAAATGTTTTAGATCACTTATACTACAAAAAGTACTACAGCACCATCTATGACACATCGGATGAACTAAAACACCAAATCCTACATCGCGCAAGCAAAGTTTTCCACGTCGTAAGACTATAAAAGAACCATCTGGTCGTCATAAAAAATGTGTTTATATCAATATGCTCACAAACTCGCATGAGCGGATCCTGGTTGATCCAGATCCCAAGGCGGTCACATTGGCTAATATGATTACATTAATTTATGATTACGTATAAGATTTCAATTTCTCATTTTTTTTTCCCCACTACTGGCACAAAGGCTTCTCTCACAGAGAACAGTGGTGGTGAAATAATTTACACAAAGTAAAGCGCTAGCCTGGGTTCGAACCCACGACCTGCAACTTGTAAGTCGCAACCGTTACCACTAGACCACCACTGCTCTCCGCTCTAACTCTCAAATATGTTTATCTAATGTTATTTTACGAAGCGATTTGTCGCTACACTGTCTTCTTCGCGATCGTCGTTTCGTTATTTCGTCCTACTGGCTGCGGATGCAATTCTTGGTCTGTCAAAACAGACCCATCCTTAAGTTGCTGATATAGGCAGTGGTCTGTTGATGAGCGAGCAGCTATGTCACACATCTATGAACGATTGCTAATGAGTTTCGACTTCGCGGCTAAAGGCCGACTCCGTATGTTATTGGGCATTCAGTCACAACGGAGTAGGCGCTGAACCACTCATTAGGATTTCATTTATATTATTGGGTATTCTACTCCACCGAGAGAGACGAGGCGAACGGAGTGAGCCGATGGAACGGAAGGTGGGGTAGAATGCCCAATAATATCCTACTCATAGTGTTTTACTTTTTTAGTCCAATCAATAGATTTTTTGTAAATCGCAAAATACCACTAATTTCGCACTATTCGGCCGCAGCGAAAGACGTAACAACCGCTTTGTAGTGCAAGCTGATTAGAACTTTATTTTCACAGTATTACAAGCGAAGTTTGAACCACCACAAAAAGGGTTGCTAATCTGAGGTAGCATACGCTCTTAACATTTCACAACAAAATAAAAAATCGTGTAACTGTCAAGTGTTACAATGTTAACTGTTGGTGTTAAAGTATTAAAAACACATCATCACAAAACCGGTAACTTAGTCTTTTTGCACAAGTTACCACATCCCTATTTCCCTTCCCGTCTCTATTTCCGGTTCCTGCGCAGGCTCACTAGCGCCCAACACGCATATCGTCACTCTTCCGCAAAAAAACTTCGAATCAAAACGACGGCTCGAGCCGGCTCCGTGAAAACCTCCAGAAACATTCAAGATAGTGATAAATATCATTCAAGGGACGTCCCAGACTATTATTAACGTAGTGCACTGCGAAATAAACATTAAAACGAGGTGAAGTGAATCAGAACAACAGCTCCACGGCCACGTGAGTACCCATCTTGTATTCCTTCTTTCCCCTTGTTTTTAGGCTATTTTACCGGTGGGTTTACAGTCATTTCGAAGGGATAAAACGATAACATTATTTGGGCCTTCAGCCGGATTTCATACATGTTCCTATTAAAATAGTTTTCGTTTGTACTACGACTGGCGTCCATCTTTTTTCCAAAAAATAGGTATCTTATTTCAATAAGTATCTCATTACTGTCTCATCATATTTATTTATCACTTATCATTACATCATACATTCAAGTGTTTTCGGAGTAAAAGTATTCTCATTTCAAATCAAACTTTCCTAACCAGTTTCGACTAGTTCAGTCCGCGTCGTCGTCTCGTTTTCGTGCCGCGGATTCTTAATTCGAACGGATTGTCAATACTATTTTGATGTAACATGCAACATTTGGATAGTGAAATCATACTTATAGCGACCTATAAAATGTAACATACAACGTTTTAGGTTCAAAGGCGATCTAAACGTAACATACAGCGTGTTAGGTTCATAAAGGCGATCTAAACGTAACATACAGCGTTTAGGTTCATTCATTGTTAACATAACAAGCGTTTTAACTTTTTATTTATTATTAATAATTCTCAGAAATACTTTTATCGTTAAGTAATTCGTATTTCATCTTAAATATGGTCCTTCGTTATTCTTACTTCTCAGAATAGGTGAGGTCTCATAATCTCCTTGGGTACCTACCCTACCTGTTCTGATAGAGTGATACCAGCTCTAAAAGCATATTAATACCAATAATCAAAAATGCTTCCATAGATTTTATGGTAGTTTCATGAAAAATACTGTCTACTGTTTTGTTGTTGTTACAAATGTCAAATTGTTTTAATTTTTAATACTTTGAAGTAATTTATGGATTAGATACCGGGTTCAGGATAGAATAGTAGCATTTAACTATACTCAAGTAATTTAAAAAATAAATTGTACTTAATTTAATTTAAATTAACCTTTCTGAATTTCAATTTCAATCATGAGTGAAGCAATGGCGGCTCACCATGAGTCTAAACGCAATATAGCCTTTAAAAGATTATCAGATGCTGTTACCTGTGCTCGCAAATGTCAAAATGACTCCAGTATTCTACCACGTTTTGAAACATGGTGTTCACGGTTGGAATCCGTTATGGATGCGTTTAATGATGCTCACATCAAACTCATAAGTGAGTATAGCGGCCTTGGAAAAGAGGACTGCATTCACAAACAAACCACATATCAGGAACAGGCAGATGACATGTACTTTGAAATTCTTGAAACTAAACGGACACTTCTTCCTGAAAACTTAATTGAGGATAAACCTTCAACATCATCATGTAACCACAAAAATGAACACAAAAACCTGGCTAAATTGCCACCAATAAAGCTGCCTACTTTCTCTGGTCAATTAAAAGACTTTCCGGGTTACATTGACTTATTTAATACTTTAGTCCATAGTCGGACAGATTTAAGTAATGTTGAAAAGTTTCAATATCTTGTCACTTCCCTTTCTGGGGAACCAATAAATTTAATTAGAGCATATCCTATTTCAGATGCTAATTATACAAGTGCTTATGAAGCACTGAGCAAGCGTTATACCAACAAGAGGTTTTTGGCTTTCTTATGTTGGGAACAAATTTGTAATTTGAAATCTATTAGTACAGCATCAGTGCAGAGTTTGCGTACTCTCTTAGATAGTTATGCTGAGAACCTTTCAATGTTAGACTCTCTAGGGTTGCCCACTTCTAAATGGGATTTTGTTTTATTTCATTCTCTTATAACTAAAATTGACAAACAATCTCGTGAAGCTTTTGAACTTTCTTGTATAGACAGTGATATCCCACAATTTAGTCAGCTTCAAACATTTTTAGGAGATAGATGCAGTGCATTAGAGCGATCATGCCTAACAAATGTACCAACATTATCATCAGCTCCCAATAGTCAAAGAAATAACAATCAAACCAAATCATATTCTATAAATAAAACCTCTTCGCTGGTAGCTCAAACGCCTAACATCGAATGCATAATTTGTAAAGAAAATCATTCTCTTATTAATTGTAATAATTTCATGTCTAAAACGCCACAAGAAAGGGCTCAACTTGCTAGACAACATAATCTTTGTTTAAATTGTTTACGTGCCAACCATAGCACTTCTAAATGTTTTTCAACCCGTTCATGCAAAAGTTGTAATCAACGTCATAATACTTTATTGCATTTTCCTAAGGAATCATTGACTAATGTCAATCAACAAACTTCCTCACAAGTCCATATGACTACAACAAATCAGACTATTGCAGATAGCGCTGAAAAGCAGGTTCTTACCCCTGTTACTACATTATCCAATATATCACGAGGCTTGGCTCCCACCTTTGTTTTACTTGCCACAGCTCAAGTCATGGTCAAGGATGGTAGCAACACTTATCAGAAGATTCGTGCTTTGCTAGATCCTGGTAGTCAGAGTCATATCATGAGCAGTGCTTGCGCTCGTCGCCTTGGTCTGACTCGTTATAAATGCAACACACCGATGTCTGGTATTGGTGATGTTCCTACTAATTCAAGTAGTCGAGTTTTCCTTGAACTCTGCCCATTAGGCAATTCAGAAATATCTTTTAGTATGGATGCAGTAGTATTGGATAAAATTTGTGGTAATATGCCCACACATTCAATCAATCTCAATGATTTTCAACATATAGGAAATCTTAAGCTGGCAGATCCAGATTTTCATCAGTCTCGTCCCATCGATCTCTTAATTGGTGGAGAGATATTTCCCCAGATTTTGTTACCAGGCAAAGTTGATGGTGGCAGTCATTTGGCAACAGCCATTAACACAGTGTTTGGATTTATTCTCATGGGTAGGACCAAAGCAGCTGATCCCAGTGTTGAATCTCCTCCAGCATCTGTCAATCATGTATCACTGGATGCTAACTTGGACATTGCTGTCCAGAAGTTTTGGGACATAGATCATGTACCTACAGAATCAAAAGTTAATCAAGCAGCCTCCGCAGACGATGTTCGGTGTGAGGACATTTATAAGGCAACGCATAAACGTGATGCTGACGGTCGTTATATCGTTCAGTTGCCATTTCGAGATCAATCTCTTCCAATTTTTAGCGATTCATATAATACAGCGCTTCGGCGTTTTAAGCAGCTGGAAAAGCGCCTGCTTCAAAACCCTTCATTTGGGAACGAATATAAAGCACATATCATGGAATATTTAACAAGTAATCAGATGGAACGCGTTTCATCTGACGAGTGTCAGTCTCCTACCGCGTACTATATTCCACATCATGCGGTAGTAAAGCCTAGCAGTGTTTCCACTCGGTTGAGAGTTGTATACGATGCCTCGGCCAAGGATAAACTTGGAATATCACTCAATGACACTCTTTTAACTGGTTGTAAGTTGCAAGCAGATATCACAAATATTATTTTACGGTTCCGTCTTCACGCTATCGTCTTATCAGCGGATGTACGTCAAATGTACCGCCGAATTATCGTTACCCAAGAGCATAGGGATTATCAGCGTATTCTCTTCAGGTTTTCACCTGAAGAACCTATTCAAGAGTTTAGGATCAATCGCGTGACCTTCGGAGTCTCATCGGCACCATTTCTGGCCATCCGCACTATGCATCAACTGGCTCAAGACGAACAAGAGTCTTATCCAACCGCAGCTAAGGTTCTGCAAAAAGATCTCTACGTGGATGATGTAGTCACTGGCTGTAACACCGTAGAGCAGGCAATTCAGCTACAGCAAGAATTGACCGAAATTATGGCTGCTGGTGGTTTTGAGCTCAGAAAGTGGTCCAGCAATCATGTGGCTGTACTGCAAAATATACCAGAAGAACATAAATTGGTTCCAGATTTGACGTTCGACAGTGACACTCTCTTTGTCAAGGTTCTCGGGCTTGCCTGGAACGCTCATAAAGACGTTTTTAATTATCAAGTTAATGAAATTCCACGCGATTGTACCAAACGAACAATGCTATCAGAGCTTGCTCGCATCTATGACCCCATTGGTCTTCTCACACCGTTAACCTTTTTAGCTAAATTTCTTATTCAACGTTTGTGGTTACTAGGAACGTCATGGGATGAACCAGTACCCGGTGATATTCACCTAACTTGGACGAAGTACACTAGCCAGTTATCCAATTTACAAAACCTTCACATTCCGAGACGTATTACTCACGCTCACGCATCAAGCTATCAAATTCACGGTTTCTGTGATGCCAGTGAGGCTGGCTATGCGGCAGTAGTATATCTTCGTTCCAATGTAAATCAAAATCATCATCAAGTCTGTCTTGTAAGTGCACGATCGCGGGTGGCACCAATAAAGCGTAGAACGCTGCCAAGACTGGAATTGTGTGGCGCTTCTTTGTTAGCAGACCTTATGCATTATATTATTAACTTATTTTCTAACATACTAAACATAGACGGCATATATGCATGGTCTGATTCCATGATCGTGTTGGCATGGATCAAATCTAATTCTAAAAATTTTAAAGTATACGTAGGCAATCGCATTGCTAACATACAGCGAAAATTATCTACTGCTGTCTGGAAACATGTACCAGGCAAGCAAAATCCAGCTGATTGTGCGAGTCGTGGCTTGCTACCTGACGAGCTCATCAGTCATGCCCTCTGGTGGTCAGGACCGGAGTGGTTATCATTATCTGAAAATCATTGGCCTAACGATACAATTCAATCATCTTGCGTCACAAGCAATGATGTACTATGCGAAAAGCGTACAACAGTTTTAAGTAACATAATCGATCTTGATCCCATCGATAATCTTCTTCAAAAATATTCATCACTTCGTAAAATTCAACGTATTTTAGCATATTGTAACAGATTTATCAGTGCCTTACGCAAAACCAAATATTCAAATAACTTAACTCAAGCTGAACTTCATTGTGCTCTTATGAAGCTTGTTAAACATGTTCAACATTCCGAATTCCAAAATGAAATTAAAATTTTATCAGCAGGGAAAACTTTACCTAAATCATTTAGAAAACTCAATCCATTTTTAGACCATTCCGGTGTTTTGCGGGTGGGGGGAAGGCTCTCTCGATCTGAACTCGATTATGAAACAAAACACCCAGCTCTACTTCCACGTAAACATCGCTTAACTAAATTAATTATACAATCAGTACATAATGATAATCTTCACCCTGGTTTACAAGCATTACAGTTTTTATTATTGCAAAATTTTTGGATATTGTCTCCTCGGCGAGCAATTCATCAAGTCCTATCGGATTGCTATAAATGTTTTCGCACAAGGCCAATTGCATTTGAGCCTAAAATGGCAGATTTACCAAAAGCACGTATTACTCAATTAAAAGCATTCCAAGCCGTCGGTTGCGATTACGCAGGTCCATTTAATATAACCTTGCAAAGATATCGTGGCACACGTACTACAAAAGCATATTTGTGTCTCTTTGTATGCTTTGCTACAAAAGCGCTACATTTAGAGTTAGCTTCCGATATGTCCACCGACGCATTTTTAGCGGCATTACGCAGATTTATCGCCCGCCGTGGCAGGTGCAACGTAATTCATTCTGATTGTGGTACGAACTTTAAGGGTGCGGAGTCACAATTGGCCAATGTGATGAAATCAGCCTGTGAGTCTGAATACATTCAATTTAAATTCAACCCTCCAGGGGCACCACATTTCGGTGGACTTTGGGAGGCCGGTGTAAAGTCCGTAAAGACACATTTGTATAGAGTCATAGGTACTCAAATTCTCACATATGAGGAATTAAACACCTTACTTACACAGGTTGAAGCAGTACTCAATTCAAGGCCGTTATGCTCACTGAGCACTGATCCTAATGATGTATCAGTTCTGACACCAGGACATTTTTTAACGCAAGCACCCTTAACAGCGTTGCCAACGCCAGATTATTCAAACATTAAACTTAACAGACTTAAGCGTTGGCAACTCGTTCAACGTATGCATCAGGACTTCTGGGCCAGATGGCATACAGAATATTTAACTAGTCTTTCACAAAGACTGAAGTGGACTAGGTCAACTGATCAAGCTCGCCTTGGTCAAGTTGTCATAATAAAGGACGAACAACAACCTCCGTTGCGTTGGCGTTTCGGAAAAATTATGAATCTTTATCACGGTCGTGATGGTATACCACGTTCTGCGACTGTCGAAACTGGACAAGGCGTAATTAATAGACCTCTTGTTAAATTGTGCCCCATCCCGGATGGTGGTAACTAATTTCAAAATTTTTCATTTAGGTAAATGTTTATTATCATTTCGTCTTTATATTTTTGTAACATATATGTAAAACATAATATTTATCTATTCCATCACACTCTTACACATCAACTTTAACATTAGGTGGACCTAGTCTTGGTATTTTTTCTTCAGTCTCAATAAATTTCGCCAGCGGGGGGGAATAATGTTAAAGTATTAAAAACACATCATCACAAAACCGGTAACTTAGTCTTTTTGCACAAGTTACCACATCCCTATTTCCCTTCCCGTCTCTATTTCCGGTTCCTGCGCAGGCTCACTAGCGCCCAACACGCATATCGTCACTCTTCCGCAAAAAAACTTCGAATCAAAACGACGGCTCGAGCCGGCTCCGTGAAAACCTCCAGAAACATTCAAGATAGTGATAAATATCATTCAAGGGACGTCCCAGACTATTATTAACGTAGTGCACTGCGAAATAAACATTAAAACGAGGTGAAGTGAATCAGAACAACAGCTCCACGGCCACGTGAGTACCCATCTTGTATTCCTTCTTTCCCCTTGTTTTTAGGCTATTTTACCGGTGGGTTTACAGTCATTTCGAAGGGATAAAACGATAACAGTTGGCAATGTCAAGTTTGAAGTTAATGTGTTTTTTGTATGTACTGAAAAATTGGCAAAGACATAAAGCTATTCAGGATACGAAATGACGTCATCACGAATATTACTTTAAAAATTAATAAAAAAATAACTGTTAATGGGAAAACAAAATGCTTCAAATTAGTGGCTTAAAATTAAATGTTTTACGAAATAAAAATAAAAAAAAAATACCTAAAAAATACTTTACATAGGTACCGAATTGCATTATCTCATATTGAGGTCAAGAGCAAACACTCTAATAAAAAAAAAAACATTAATGTTGTTAATTTCAGCCGATCTGTGCGTGGCCATGCTAGGACGGATAGATGTAGCCCGGGCACTTAAAATGGTGTAATAAGTTATGAAATAATTTGGTATTGCTTTTTCTCTTTCGAGTAGGTACCAAAACTGAGACCAAAACGTATAGTCGACCAAGAAATTGGTTTACCACTCTAAGGTTGAATATCATTTGCACGTACAAAACATCAAGTGCTATTTTCACGTCAGAATCTGTCAATCTGTCATCCTTAGCGAATAATTATGTTACTGGGAGATGTCATCAAAAGTGGTAAACCAATTTCTTGGTCGACTATACATATTCGTAGAGTCAACTGCCATACAAATGAAATATTTATGGTATTCAAATGTTCAAGATAACCTCTATGTATATTTTATTTAAAAACATAATTTGGACAGAAATTTTATCTCTCAAATAAAATGACAACACATCAGTTGTGAAATTCTTGTCAAACTTACAAAAATGTATCAAAATTAAACAAAAATAATAAATTTAAGACCATGACGAAGCGGCATAATTTTTCAGGTAAGTCATAATTTTATTTTTACGCCGTAATAGTACCAAAACACTGCATGTGTACTATTTATAAAACTAACCTTAGACGCCAAAATATAGTTCCGATGGTGATGGTGAGTGCCTATCCCGTTGGTTTAGTGTAACACAACATCACCTGCCTAGCCTTTTCCCAACTATATTGGGGTCGGCTTCCAGTCTAACCGGATGCAGCTGAATACCAGTATTGTACATGGAGCGACTGCCTATCTGACCTCCACAACCCAGTTAATACTAGGTAATACAATACCCTTTGGTAAGACTGGATGTCAGAATTTCAGGTCACTGACTACCTGTAACGACTGCCAAAGATCTTTAATTATATATGGCAGCCGGGACCAACCCTAGGCAAGCACAGCTTTACCTAAAGATCGACCTGAGTGGCAGTTCTTATTAAGCCACGAGCTGTTTAGTGTAACACAACGTTATTGGATAATCCATACTATTGACTATAATCATCATCATCATCATTTTCCTGCCCTTATCCCGTTCTATTTGGGGTCAGCGCAACGTTTTCTTTTTCCATTCTTCTCTGTTAGACGTTACGGTGGCATTTACACGTTCGTACGAAGCGTTTTGGTAATGCCCGGTTTCTGAGGCACTTTATCTGTGGTTTATCTATTCAAATGTACGCATATGAATAGATAAACCACAGATAAACGACAGATAAAGTGCCTCAGAAACCGGGCATAAGACTTTCATTATTCGTACAGCCAAGGAGTGGAACACCCTGCCTGCTTCGGTTTTCCCGAGTTCATAGTATAACCCCAATCTATTTAAGTTGCGAGTAAATAGGCTAAGTAAGCTCGTTCCATCGTCTACCTCATCTCTGCCCTTAGGGCAAGATTGAGGTCAAGAGTAAGTCCAATAAAAAAAAAACATTCCTCACACAATCCATTCATCTTTTCTTTGGCCTTCCTCTCCGTCTCCATCCATCAACATGTATCATTTAACGATCCATGCTATTGACCAAACTCCTGAAATTAACCGCTAATAAAAATCTAGGTTGCTACCTTCGGAAATGTACCCAAAAGATGCCGACACTCCACCAGGCGTCAGCCATGGTTCGCAGCACGGTGTTTTGCGACTGGGAACTATTCACAAAAACCGCCCTAGACTATATCTGGACAGCGTACTGCGCGATGAGTGGCAACTACATCGCAGTCGGTACCGTCGTGGTGGTGCTAATCCTCAGCTTCCTACTCCCAGACATTTCACAGAAACTCCACGCAACCCAAGACCTTAAGTCCGTTCAAAAAGTTTTGGATAAGATGTCGGTAAGAACTCAAATATCATTAATAACCGTAATTAGTTTTTTATGATCTTTCTCTATAATTATTATAGTTTCTGAACTAGTCCGGTATTGTGACTAAATAATAATTAGAGTAAAACAGTCACATTTGTGTTCAAAACCATATTCTCGGAGTATTTCACGACCACAATTGCTTCCAGAATGAAGTGAAACGTGCCGAAGTGGCATGCCTAACTGTGGCCGATAAGATCTGCAACCTTCAACACAACATGAATGACGACACCACGGAAACTGTTAGTATCGGCTCTCGTAAAGGTATTGTATCATATCAATTTGTTTCATAGGCATATGCTTTTATTCACTGAGTTTATTTTGAATATTATTTCAGTCGAACCAAAAGCTGCAAAACCTTTCTGCCTGCACCAGCCGTTGCATGCGAGTAACGCAGTCAGCACCAGTTCAAACAGAGAAAAGAATCAATTTCTTTCGGCGCATATTCTTCCCAAATAGGAATACCTCCACTAAGGTTCGTCGGATAGTATTGCACTCATATAGGCACACACATCAACAGAGTCTACGGATAGTTTAATGTATTTTAATATCCCTTTTAATGGTGTATAATTACCAGCCTTCAGGAAATTCGCTTTGATACTGAATGCATCATGTTTGGACACCACACTGCATTTTATGGGTTGCTTTTCTGACAGGCGCTATATTGAGCTTCCGCAAGGGTATAATACTCAACCGATTATTAACATAGGTTCTGTAAAAGTAACATATTATTGCTGCTAAGGTACACCGAGTAGTAGAGCAGTTCCAATTTTTTACTTTTTACATCCAGCGCAACTTAAGATGCATATCCCACTCACATTACGCTAATTTTTGTTGAAATTATAATTATTTGTATTTTTTGTAAAAGCTTTCCTCACTATTTTTGGGGAAAAAATTCCACGGTTTGAGAAGTAATTTTTTTTCTACAGGAAGTCACAATCATGTCCTATCTCTACACCGATTCCTTCGACGACAAAAACAAAACAGAAGAACTACAGCAATTGGAGATCTAGTACCTAATAAATGTGGATTCAAGAAAATATTACTGGAAATAAGTATAAGTACCAGTGTAATGGAAGAGGCATACTTCTTCTGAGACAGTATGTGCAACGTCCCTCCAGCTGCTACCCCCTCTATTCCGCCGTGGTCACCTCTAAAACGGTAGTTCTGTGAATTAATAATATGTACCTAATACATAAATAAATGTAACCTGCTTTGTAAACATACGCTGTAATAAATGACCCGAACTTAGTTAACAATGGACTTTTGTTTTAGTAATTTTCTATTTTTTGTTTTAGTTGTTTTAGTAATTATATTGTCCCACTGCTGCCACTGCAAAGGCCTCCTTCGTAGCCTGCCATTCTTCTGTCTAGTCAATCTATCACAAATTATTCTAAGTTGTGCCGCTAGCTTTTTCTAGGCCTCCGTCGGCGACGACGTTTGTCTTCTGGCACTCACTGCGTGGCGTCTCTGGCCCATCACCTAATACCATTTCAACCAGCAGTCATAAGACCCTCAAAAGTGATTCTAGTTTTTAAGCGTCTTGTGGTATGTTTTAGACCTACCTATCTTTATTAACGTCTTCCATGCATTTTTTTTTAATGGGCTTGCTTGCTCTTGACTTCAATCTTGCCATAAGGGCAGAGATTATGTCGACGATGGAACGAGCTTACCCAGTAGAAGCCTGTTTAAAGGTTATATGAACTCAGAAAAACCGACGCAGGCAGGGAATTCCACTCCTTGGCTGTGCGCATAATAAAGGACTTAATAGCAAAGCGCTTCGTTCGAATGTGTGGAACGTCGACTAGGTATCGGTGATAACCTGCAGTACGTCTCGTCTCCCGGTGGAAGAAGGGAGATGGTGGAATCAGCTCGTGGAGCTCCTGCGCACACTCTCCGAAGTACAGTCTGTAGAAGACCGACAGACATGCGACTTTGCGACGGTGGGCCAGGCTATGTAGCATTTGAAGAAACCGTCTCTTCTGTTTGAATAATGTGCTGAATATAACAATATTATTATTTTTTTAATATCATCATCATCATCAACAGCTCGACTTCACCCACTGCTAAGGCCTCTCTTAAAGTGTTCTAAGCTCCACGTTATTGTCCCAGCCTCATCTAGGATATTCCCAAAGACTTCTCTTTCGAGTCCTTGGACGCCAATCTATAAGGGAACGATTACTCGTTTGCCACTCAGTAAAGGTTTTGATAGTTCTGTCATACTAAAACTGTCAAAACCTTTACTTTGGCCTAAGTAATCATTAAAGCTCTCTGAGTACGGGAGTAAGAATGTTGCTTAGTGTTTATTAGTTCCTTGGTCAAAATTCATGATCATGTAAATTGTTAAGGCAGGTGATGATCGCAGATCTGACGGTAGATGTGTTGCATATCTTCGGTTTTGTAACGCCAAAAACATTTTTCAACACACTTGCTCATAAAGTGGCTGTAATTTCACCGCAATTATGCACATAATGACACCTAATCAAACTGTGACTTTTTCATTGCCATTATTCACTAGTGAGTTATAAGTTTTTTGTTCTTTCTGTTCCGTGGTTGCTATGTTCTTAAAAAAGTTTCGATACAAAAAAGATCGGGTTCAATAGTAAAAATAAATTGATGTACCTAGTGCTTGCTCATTTCATGCAACTATGAATTTAAATAGATAATTTCAACTTGTACGTTTTTAATAAATGAAACTTTCACTTATGTATTTTTTGTTTTCTCTGTAATAAAAAAACTTTGAATTCCCCATTTTGTCCGTAGCTAAAACTCTATCCGCGAAAAGCAAAAAATAAAGAAACCTCATTCTTTAGTCTATGATAATGGCTGATCGCCATTGTTGTTTGACCATTTTAAGTGTGAATTTCATAGTGGCGCCACTGGTCAAGAAAAAGTGCATCGCTACGTAAAACTTCGTACATTTATTTTAGTTCCGTGTTTTTCCGCCTGCACAGATAAGTTGGTGGAACTGTAGATGCGCGCGCATAGGAAAACCGATTATTTTTTTCCGCTATTGTGAAAAAAAAAATCAGAACTCGTTTTAACTGTTGAAGATGACTTTTTAGTATTATTTTATTCACAAGTGTGTTGAAAAACGTCGTATGTTAAACGTGTCTATTGATGATTACCGTCCTCGGCTCACTTAAGACCCTCACCTGACGGCTCGGGTTTCAATGGCGCCTCAGCCACAGGCCTCAGCAGTAATCACCAACATTACACACTTTTACCATAATGTACTATAACCTTTACACACATTATCTTCCGTCAGTGGTTCGAGCACCTTTTCAACTAGCCTTTTGGTGAGTGGGAAATCATCAAATGACTCCTCCCGCTATGGGCAGAGTGGAAAGGTGTGTCAGACTTCTACTGACTAAAAACCACCTATGTTTCTTCTAAGTCCATTGTGTTCCGGGGTTGCGGGAATCCGCAGCCCGTGTGAAACAACCTTAATTGGCCATTTATTTATGTTGGTACCACGGCCACATGGCAATATGGGCAATAGACGTGTCAAATCATAGTCATAAAAATTGGTAGTGACAAAAATGCAAAAAAAAAGGTGCTTTTATAAATTCACAATCATAAAATTTATCTAGATAACAATAAAAACAGATGTGAAAAACGTGGAAAGTTAACATTTTCCAAAATGCCCACTGCATTCTTAAGAAAACCTTTCAAAACTGTTTGTGTTGACACAGTTCTTTTCTTTGCAATGTTTGCGTTGGTGGGGCATATAACTATAAACTATTGGGAAAGATATACGATACAAAACGAATTATTTTCAATGAAACATAGCCTACACACACTCAAGGTAAATGTAAAATCGCATTTATATTGTTCCGTACAATGCTGCATAGTCCCGAGTTCTAAGAAGCATTTTTTTTCTTATGTTACAGAATAATATAGGCAACATCGGAAAAGCTTACGACACTCTTCACACCCAACTGAAAAGCTTGATCCAAGAGGTTGATAAAAAACAGATGGATACACATGAATGTCGGCACAAGGAAAAATTAGAAGCTAAATGTAAGACCGAAAATAATTTAAATATAAAACACCGCAATTTTGAAGTTCAACCAACGATAGCAAAATCAAGTAAACAGATACCAGTATCAGTAGATGTACCAATTGATAAGAAATCATGTGGTTGTGAGGATAAGGCAACTGGGCCACAAGGCATAAATGTTTCAACTAATACAAGAAACCCTCCTAAATCTACAGGAACAACTCCATCAGATATATCAAACGATATAAATCATGTTTGTAAAAAGACTTGCTTCGAAGACTCTGATGATTACCGCAGTAGACATGTCTGCCACGGTACCAGTATGACTGGTAGACGAAAGATATACTAAAGCACAACTCTTAATTCTGTCATTCTTTTTCTCAAAATTTGTCCCTTTGAATACCACAGTAATTCTCTTCGCAATTGTAAATTCAATCAAATATTTTTCAGATGTTGTGTGAGTGAGAATTGGGAGTGAAAAAAAATTGAGAAGATAATGTTTACTTTATTTTTGTTAATAAATAATATTATGTACTTTCTTCCACACGTTTCTCTTTCATCTAGCTTGTTGTTTTTCATTTTATCGTCAATCGTGGTATCTTGATTATGCAGAACTTGTCTTCTAATAATTTTGACCCCACTCCCCAAGTATTATAGAACAAGAGTAAAGAGATGCTGATTTTGTCTTCAACTCTCTCTTCTATGTACTGGACAAATTGTATTACTATCGCAGGTGAAATTCTTTCCTAGTTGACACGGCGGAGGGTTGAGGAAAACATCGACATTGGGTAAAGGCAGACATCTTCGCGGATCCCAACCTTCTTTTTTATCTATTGCAGTAGTAATTGCTTCTATTATAAGTTCAAATTGTCCTTCTAACTTTGGTATTTCTGTAGAAAACCGAGATATTTTCAGTTCTAGATCGCGATACTTGTGGTTCATGCAATCTACAGTTTTCTGAAACAACAATCGAGAAATTATTATAAGAAAAACAGTCAAGCTTATAAAGTGCACCCGCATCAAGCCTTTAAATATCCGGTTGCATAATTGCGGTTTCACAAAAACACGAAAAGCGCTTTTGTAATACCTATCTATAAATTAGCAAACATTTAAAAATATTACCGCAATATCTACAATGCTCTTATTAATATTATTTAGATCACAATTCGAGTTGCAAGTTTTGCAATGATTTTCCAGCATTATATAAATGAGTCCTATAAGACACGACAGTATTAAGAAGCTGCTAAATCCGTCTAGGAAGCTCCAAGGTTGACGGGACTCAAGAGGAATGCCCTCGGAGCAAGCTCGTCGTCTGCGGCTTCTTCTTGAACGGCAATCCATTATCTTCTTACGCTGTCGTTTTCTCCCAAAAAATCTACTGTCGTGACGAGCCACCCTTGCTTCTTCAATATTCTTTTTTGATTTTTTTGGTTCACATTTCCACTAAAATTTTAAATGGTTCATTCTCAGATCAAATAGGGTTCATTTTAGTTGACATTTTTGACTTCCACAGATTTCTCAGATCCAAAGTGACAAATTACATTGACGTTTCTGTCAAAGACTACAATAATTATGTTTCTGTTTTCTACAGGGCTTTGAATACCGTTAAAAATTAGGTATCGTTACCTCCTTCATTCGAAGGTAACGTTAATTTCATAGGTAACGTTAAGTCTGGTATCGATAGTTGGGTGGACTTTTACCGGTAATTTGACTTAACGTTATCAATGATTTACCGTTAAAATGATAGTGTTATCAGGTAACGATACTTGATACCGATACCAAATTAACCCTATAAGTAACGGTACGCACGCATTTATGTCGTCATAATAGCTTTTTTTTCTGTTTCCACTTGCTGTGAGTTTAGTCGCCACCCAAAACCGAACGCAAACGGTTTATCTGTTCATTTAGTATATAAAATTACCTACGTGGGTTAACCGAAATGGAAGGTAAGTGACTGTAACGGTAAAAGTATCGATACTTTTACCGTTACCAGGGAACATTAATAAACTGATCCGATACCAAATTACCGATACCAGTGATAACGTTAATAAATTAACATTATGAAAATATCGTTACTTACCGATACTTTTATCGTGAATTTGGTAACGTTAACAAGCCCTGGTTTTCTATAGTGTCTGGCAGTGATGCAGCCAGTTTGTTTTTGCCATACGAACGCCATCTATACAATTCGAGCCAGACTAACGTAAACTTTCATGAACTGAGTACCTACCGAGAAGTCGAACAAGGTGGGCGTTTGGTTTTACCGTAGTAGTTTGCTACAAAAGGCTTTGACGCAAGTTCTAAGAGATGGCACTATTAAAAACGAAGCTAAAGAATATTTTGACTTGTATTTTGTCGCACAGATGTCGACAACATAATATGAGGTGTATGGGTTAATAGCACTAATTATCGTTATCGTTATAGGTTCATCTATTAGCTAACACCGCCTCGCTTGACCGTTCGGTGTATATCTGCAAATGTTAATTTTGTTTACTTTAAAAATACTGATTTAAGATATTCAACTGTTTACTTTTCCTATCATATATTTTATATCGTTATCAAAAAACTGGGAATGGCTGTTAACATACACTTCAGCATAGATGCCTATTGTAAATTCTATGCACGTTCTGATTCACGTTGTGGCAATTTCAATACCTAATAGTTGCCTAATACATCTATATTTACTGACATAAATGTAATATTTAAGCAGTAGGTACCTACTTACTTAAGGCGACATTAGCTGCCCGCGACCTTGAGCGCGCGTTTAACTCATCGCCTAAACAAATAAGGTTGAAAATGGCGATGCGTTTGATGCTCGTGACTGCCAAAATGAACGATAGTTCGCAGATTTAATTTATTTAAAAAAAAAATACGCTGTAATGTTAAAATATTTTTACATATGTCTTTAGTTGGTTAAATTTCCTTTCTGATAGTAAAAAAATAAATAACAGTTGTCACTCAAAATATTGAGCATTTCGAGACGAAAAAGTTTTTTCGTGTGATTTTTTTGTGATTTTGTGATTTTTTTTTCGAGGTTCCTGATTACTTTTAGAAAATATTTTTGCATAAGTCTTTTACCTATACATTTGACTATATACTGTATTTTTTTTGGAATTGTAATAAGTAGCAATACGGCTAACTCTGCGACGAAAAACAGGTCGTTTTTACGGTTCCCCCGTTAACTGCGCCTTAATGGAAAAAATAAAAAAATATTGGATGAAAGAACTTCAATGTCCCTTAAATATATAAGTAAATAAAATATAACCGAAATAGGTTGGGCTCATGATGATTAATAAATACAAAAATGTAAATGATCTATAGTAACACGGAGATGCAAGAAACATACATAATCATGAAATGACGTCAGAGCGGAGAATAACGACAAAACCTCTGTACCGTCACCCGTCTGTATCAAGTGTATCAACTATCAGACTTGTGCCATAAATACAAGATTTTAGACCGTATGATCAAATTATAATATACAAATTAGCAAATCTCCCCAAGTAAAATCTAAATTATCACATTAGCTAGAACTTATTTTATAGTAGTTAGGTACCATACTATTTGTTCGGTATTATTATTGGCACAGTATAAATATCGTATTGGTGAAGGTATTAACAGTCCACCTTTCTAGATATTCTCGGTAAATTCTATGACTTACATTGACTATAGGTACTATATAGGTATGTACATCGTTTAAGCACAAACAGATTGTTTGAATTGTGAGTAAAACTTAAAGCAACCGGTTATAAGGCTACCCGAACGAAGTTAGAAGCAATATGAATGGAGTCCCTTGATCTTCAACTATAAAGAATGCTTTATTATTACGTTAGTAGAGGCCAGTCGAACGTGCTTAATCGCTTTCACGCGTTATCAAATATTGTGTTTTTTCTCTCATTGTTATAATGCCTACTATCGTATGAATGTCCACCAATATTCTAAATTCCTCACAGAATTTATGTATTGGGAACGGTATCCGGTAAATTTTGTCTGCGACTTTACTGCTAGCTGCTTTAGGCTAGGCATTCGACATCTACAGGCCTCTTAGAAATACGTATAAGGAAGTGACTGGTTCAATAGCTTCTCGGAAATGCATAAGTTAGAGGTTCACTTACGTTAGGCTGTTGTGAACATTCAAACCACATCGTACAAAGCCTCCCAGACTCCTTAGCTGAGGTCGGATCACTCGGGTAAGTTGCCGCCATTTCGACGCGACGTTAAAGAGGGACGGGCTTATGTTGCTCACCCTTTCGCTCTCATTGTATTCCTTACTTGGTTTTCGTTTTACATTTCGAGCTTTTAGTGATGGGCTGAGCATGGTATCGATAGTTAAGTTTTTTGTTTTATTAAGTTTTTGTTCACAGTTTCTTTACACTGATGTTACTGCTATAGGTAGTTATCGTTATCGTATTAGAACCTGATTTCATCAATTTGGTTTTTCTCAGAGGGAAAAGTCAATAGATGAATGTAAACATATTTATGCATTAATTTAGTGTTAGTAGGTAGTATATTTTCCTCATTGATCTTTCCCTGTCAACCGTCGCGTCATTCATTCACACTCTTCAATAACGTCATCCGTAAACGCTATCCCTCAATGTTAATGTTGATAGAATTAAATGTTTGGAGACCCAGGTAAGAATATACTACCTGTCTCCTTTTAAGCGTCATGAAGAGAAGGTTGTTGATGATGAGCGGATTTTTTTGCCTTATTCGTTAGTGTGGCTATTGTTGTCATTTGTGTTGTATAACAATAATAAATAGGTATGAAAAGTTTGTCAAACTGGAAACAGTGTGTCGGTTGTTCTTACTGCATTCTAATGGGACTTATTAGAATTTTGTCGTTTTTAATTAGAAATGCAAGCTTTTGTCGACACGTGACGCTGACGCCAACCCTAGTAGCTCGCGCTCGCACCGGCCGGCATCGGCGCGCCGCGCTGCATGATGTCATTCATACACACACTCACACATCAGACTCCGTGTGATTTGGTCGTGTCGTGTTGACCCGCGCGCCTGTTTACATTCTGTACACAGTGACTTCACGGCGAACACCCGTGTCTGTGATTTAATTTATTATTTATATTAGCTAGCTATTAGATAGTTCACTCAACATGGCCAACAACAGGGCTACCAAATCTGGATTTGCTGCCGAAGCACAGAGGAAGGTAAGTTTTGAACTTGTGATTTTCAAACTATAACCCGACCATGTGTTGTAGTTCAGATTTTATTTTATAGTGGGATGTGGGAGTGGCTCTTCGTAAACAGGTCGCGTTATACGGCTAGATTATTGATTCGGGAGGCTGTGAGGTCCAGAATTGTGTTACAAGGACTCAGCCGTGACCTAGTTTAGTGAACAGATGGTGTGACCTCGTTAACAAGATACAAGGGCCAGATGTTCTTGAATGTAAAATGAAAGACTGAACTAACGCGTACACAGCACACACTTGTGTGTTTACTTAGTTTCTGTATCCATTCTTACTTGATGTAGGTACTTACCTAACCCTTTTCCATACATGGCTACAGTAATATTCGTTCCGTTAGTATTTAATTTACCTGCCAATTATCACGGCGACTTGTCAGGGCGCCACCGGCAGACATGGAGGGTAGCGAGCTGCAGGTATAATGACTACACGTGTAGGGTACCCTAAACACACGGTAAACTGGTTAGGTAAGCCTTACAATAAGAATTCAATCACGTATTCAGAAATACTCAGATTACAGTGTGTGCCTTTGCCATTGTTGGTAAAAAATATTCAAAAAACCTAACGGCGCGAGACGGTTTGTTCCTAACTCGACCATTTTTATTGTCACTATCGTCATACATCAAAAGATTGTTTTCGTATTAATTCTCAGTAGAATTCGTAACTTAGGTAGGTACATGCGAAATTAATAAAAATAAACATTTACTCTAATGCTGTCTGTCACAGCCATTATTATGAAATCTACAATAGTGTTTAGAAGTAGATAGGCGTAGTACTGTATACAAATGACTCGGTTTAGCATTTAAATACAAGTAACGTATAGTCGCATCACACGTTTGCATTGAAGCAAGGTTACAGATGATTCATTATCTCGCCTTTTTTATAAAAGTTGCACCATTTTATAAAAAGTGGTAACCTTTTTTGTTAGGAACGTACCTAATGTCAATGCTGCTTCCAGAGACAGACCATAAACAGACGTCAGGGAGAATAGATTGGCGCGTTCTAATTAATTAAGCAATTTATTTTATTGTCTATTGTGACATCTCGTTTGTAGAGGACATAACTATCATCATCATTGTTCTAAAAATAGATCTCGAAGCATGATTTGACATCTGTTGTTACTAGAAGCACATAACTAAGTAGGTACATTATTTTCCTACCTAGATGTTTATGATTTCTCAGTACTTACCGAAGCACCTCCTTCAAATAGGATCCCACTCAAACTTAACATTCTCAACAATACCTAAACGGTCATTGCTCCAGCAACGCTCTGCCAAGCAAGCCTGTCGTCTTGATAACTACCTAAATAAATATTAATTATGTCTTCACACAATGTTGAAATTCATGGCACCGTAGGATTAATTTACATTCCGTTACTTTTAACAGCGAACCCAAGATCTGTGAAGTTTTATGGTCTTGACTCTTGTAATTATCAGTCAGGACACCTTTCTTCCTGCAGTCGTCGCCTGCGCACCGGTCGCTTGTGGGTCAAGGAACACAGCTTTTACAACCGGTTTTAGTACATTTTTGTGGGAGTCCTTAACCGCACTCAAGTAGAAAGAACATGGAAGATTTTCGTTAAAATAATTCATATTTCAACAGTGGTCTTTCCAATGAATACCAAAATAAGTGAGTTTTCCGACTGACAAGCAGGTACGTGAGGCAATGCGCCTTATCAGTAAAACGAGTATGCAGGTCAAACGGATGGACGTTTATATGTATTAGTTACTCTCTTCTTCTAATTACGGAGTTACAGTTAGTTCCAATAAGACTAAATACATGCATGTGATAAGTAGGGACGGAGTAAATTAATTATTAGTAGGTAACATGACCTTATGTCTTAACGTTGCCGCCGTTGATAATGTTCACTACGTTATCAACTGTTCAACTTGGATTAGTCACGACTCACGAACAATTTCGTGTACGAATCCTCACAAATAAGTTGAACGAAACAGATGTTCAATTGGCTCAAAAGAATTTATTTTATACTAATTCACCGAGACGATGACTCATATAAGGCTTGGTTCTGTTACACCACACAGTACCCCACCTTATAAGGTATGGCCTTTACGCAGGATTCATTTATATGGCTTAAATGCAGGCTACTTTCAACGGGCCATATGTTCAAGATTGACACTTGACCAAATTTCTCTTCGATATTTAATTTAAAATGGAATTCTATTTTGCTTGCACAAGCAACATGGAAGTGTTGTGCAAGTTCAGAATGTTCAGTTACATAGATTAACAAAAAGGTGAAGATCGTATTACAACTTGTGTGGCCTGACTGGAAATATGATACATGTAAATAGTATTGCTTCATTTTGGTCGTTGTTTTTACTATGACACTATCATTTATGCAGTTCGCAGGTTCGGCCCTATTACAGCGTTAATTCAAGGAAATAATCGCAGTGAATTCTCGTTTAAACTTGAAGTTATCCCCATTTTCGCGAATCAATACTGGTTGCATTGCATTGACCGCGTCTGTCAGCCGGCCTCGTGCGGTGACCCCATTCCTGGCCCTTACTAGTCAGTGTTGGAGCCATTGTTGCTGATGGCCTGCGAGACTGGATATTTTTATACGATTTACCTTAAATCTACGTTGACTGACCTAATAAAACTTGCGTTTATCCTACCTATAACGTTTCAAGAGAACAATGTGATTGTATTAGCAGTATTTCCTCAAGTATCTCCTAGTTGTAGCAATGATCCATGATCTGACGTAACTGCGAGGACTTGCTGCTTCAAAAGACTGAAGCCGTTGACATTGAATCATAGTTATTTATGGCCACAAACGTTTTTGTTACCGATTCCTTGTATGGCAGTATGGCGATTAGCAGTGAATGAATGCTTTAATATCATTACATCAGTATTGATATTCGCAATCCTTATCCTTCTTGGCCTCGATTCGCATCTGCTTATGATGACTGCTGTTGGCTAAAAAAGGGAAGGATCAAATGACATACCATTAATATTACAAGTTAGTCCAAAACAAGACATTTATTCATTTCCATTGGCAGTTTAAATTGAACTGTTCTCATATCAGTGAAATTTAAATTACTCTATTTTAGTTACCAAACTTACGAATTGATAGCTGCCATATTTATCAAAACTAACCCAATTCAACCAACGACCTTTTGTTTTAGCTTGATAATGACGCTAACTAGCAACGATGTTAATTAATTGAATATAGTAAATAGTGATTGACATATCGCACACCTAGTTAAAGACTCGCGCAACTCGAAATAATTCAAAAACGACTTATTATTACTACCGGAATCTGTGTTCAAAACTACGTAATCTCCAAAGACACCTGTAGAAATAGTTCCCTATATGAAGTTATGATAACGCTATAAGCTAGTATTGCGGACTGGCTTGGTCCACACACCCCGCCAACAATACTAACGCATCACCAAATGTGACATGATTGACTAAGGGATAGGTGCTGTTAGTACACGTAAAGACCGGATTATTTCGAGTTGGTCGTGTATTCGTGAGTAAACGCGTTTGAATACGTTAATTTCATTTCATGATGAACTGAAATATAATTGATTACAGTGTAGTTCCCAATTCGCAAGTATTTGGCATCGCAGTTTTAGAGAAAATAAAAACTTTTTCTCTATGGATTGGCAACACAGCTTTGACACTTCTTTTTCGCGCGTTGAACGGCATCGCAAGAAAAAATGGTTTCTGATGAAAAACTTATTGGAAAAATGTGGAAATACTGTTGTATAAGTGGGATTGTCGACGTCGAAACAAAATACGGAGTCCCGATGGTTTGCGCAAACGCAACCTCAGTTTAAATCGACGGCAAAGTGTCGACCGGGACCGGAGCCCTTTTGCTCGTCATTACTTCGCCTCGGATATCGAAGGTAAGCTTTTTGTTTTAGGTGCAACTAAGTCAAAAAACGTGGCTGGCTACAGCAATGGTCGAGGATAATATACCGTGTTGGTACGAGATACTTAAACACGAAGATCAACTTTGATACGAGATATCAGCTTTGATGTAAAACAGATTTCTGTTACCGGCACGCGATGCCGATGCCGACCACATATGCTTACAGTACGAGATACTGTTTACCGTGTTAGTACGAGTTACCAAACACGAAGATCAACTTTGATACGAGATATCGACTTTGATGGCAAACGGCACGAGCTGCCAATTTGATCTAAACCAGCATGTGCTTACAGTACGAGATACTGTTCAGTGCTATTCTAATGCTGTCGAGAAACCTTACAATATACAGTGTTTACAAACACTACAAGATATCAACTTGGATGTCAGTTTTCTATTTACCGGTACGTGATGCCGATTTGATCAAAACGAGCATGTGCGACAGTACGAGATACTGTGTAGTGCATGTCAAATGCTGTTGAGAAGCCCTAAGGGACCAAGTAAGGTATTTTTTCATCATTTTTTGAGAAAAAAAAAAATCATTAAAAGGTGTGAAATTTGTCAAACATCAGGCCCCGATGAATAATGTGACACAATCCCAGATATTGAATCCTTATCATCACCAAAGTAAAGCTAGTGATCTCTAAAATGGGAATAACTAGAAATAAGTGTATCGCTTACCAGCAAAGACAGGTGGGCACAGCACTTACAATATTAGACAAAATCATGTCTCTTATAATAAAAAACCTACTAGATAAAATAACTACTTATGTTAAAATCACTTGGTGAAGCAACAAGCATTTCATAGAAATTACTCATAAAACTATTTTTAAATGGTGGCAATTTATCAAAGAATTGCGGTAAATAAGATGTCTAATACAACAGAGTTCAAATTCTATTAAGAAAACTGCACCAAGCCAGCAATTTCTGCTTAAAACATAAGTAACAAATATATGGGAAACAGGAAAAGTCAACCACAACAGTTGAAAGCATCAACCAACCAAGTAGATGGCATGAAATGGACCACAGACTCGACCACAGCCATCACACCGCAGAACATCCTTGAACCCACAGCGTTCCGAGAGAACCCGGGATGCCTACTACAACAGCAGGAAATAAACAAGGTACATAGGTATTTTGTTTGTTGGTTGTCATCAACAAATGACCCCATTATATTGCAGTGGATTAAGGATTTCATGTCCCTTTCATGTCTCAGTCCTAAAAATAATTTACCTGATTGTGAAATTACACATATGCAGGAAACTATAATTGTTCACCTTTTACAATTAAGAGTTATAACACCATGTTGTCATCCAAAGGGAGAATACATCTCAAAAGAGAAGACAAGTAGTCTGGGTCGCTGTCGCCGGATACGGTGAAGAGGTCTATATACATCTCAAAAGATTTTCCTTGTTTCAAAACCTGATGGCAAACAGGTTAATTTTAAATCTAAAACCTTTGAATAAGTATGTAAAAGTCAGCACTTGCAGTAAGGTTAATTGCTGATCAAGGTGATTAAGGTGTGTTGCATAGACCGAAGGGAGTCATTTTTATGATTTAAAGTTCCTTTGTTTTGAATTCAATGGAACCTTAGATGAATTTACAGCATTGCCATATGGACTATGTACTGCACCTAGTTTGTTCATCATTAGGCCACTTATTCATAATCTACATTAATGATATTTTATATATTGACCAAGCATATTACAAGGAGTGTTTACAATACATGAAAACAACAAATAGTGTGTTAAAGTTCATATGCTATTATTAGGGTTCCGTAGTCAACTAGGAACCCTTATTGATTATGACAAAAGTACCTTAATACCTTGTTAATGTTGTAAACTGGGATTCATGATTAACTCCAAATCATTGTGCCTACCTACCAACCATACCTTTTGAAAAAAGAAATACAATGAAGAGTATGATAAATTCTAAAATTTAAAATAAGATAATTTTGCCTTGTTTTTAGGCACATTAGTAGCAGCATGGCCAGCTTTATCATAATATGGAATAGTACATACAAAACAAATGGAAATGGAATACCATTACTCAAATCAAACCATCTTTTTATCAGACAATCAATCAATTATTTTATAAATTATGATGCATCCATGACATTACATATGGTTTACTTTTTCAATGGTCATCATCATCATCATTTCAGCCGAAAGAAGTCCACTGCTGGACATAGGCCTCCCCTAAGCCCCCCTCGCCACATTGACCATGACCAATTGACCGTTGACTTTCAATGGAGAATGAATATAATTATGTTATCCCTCCACCAATGACACCATGCTTATCAGCAAAACTTAGAAGCATAGCAGTGAAGAAAATTTGATTTACAAGTTTATACAGACCTGACAGGTTGGGATACTCATTGCTATGGTGAAAATGTTGGAGGCTTGTGGTCACAATCAGAGCAAATATATCACATAAACCAGGTTAAGGGCAATATTTTCTGGTTTAAAATGCTTTGTATATTTAAAAAAATAATTGTGATATTCTTCTTCGGATTGACAACGCTACTGCCATTGCTTGCATTAACAAGATGGGTAGTGTTCAATGCCCAAACCTAAATGATGGTAGCAAAATTATTATTATGGGTTTGGTGTGAAGCTAGGTGTATCAATCTCCAAGCATCTTACATAAAATCTAAATATAACTTGTCAGATGAGGAACCAAGGCATACTAACATTGCCACAGAGTGGGAATTATCAATTATGATTTACTAGCTACCGGAGTTAATTCAAATTGTAAAGCATACTTATAGGGATACCTATGTGTCATGAACTTGATATAGAGACCCATATGCATTTGAGATAGATGCCTTCTCAATTAAATAGAGCTCCTACTTTTTTTTATACACATTCATACCATTGACATTAATTACGAATCGTCTTCAAAAATTAAAAAAGGGGGGGGGGGGGGGCAAGGAAATATGAGTAGGTGTAGGTACCCAGTGTGGACTTGTCAGATATCCTTTGGTAAAAATGATGATGGTTATAAAACCAATCATTTTCTATTCTAATAATAATTTATTAAAATCTCCTTTCAGTACCAAACACCCATAAAGCAACCAGCTTACTCCGGCAGTGACCATCTTTTGCAAAATGCATTCACATGTAAAGGTTTGCCACTAACCTATCCACTCCACCAGGTAGGCTAAAACAATTTAGTACTACTTAAAGAGTAACTACCAAATCACAGTGTGATTCAATACCAGATCTAATACAATACCTCACTGAAATACATTATACATAAACCAAAATAATGTTGGCTACAGCTTGTTACATTAGGCTAGATCAATACTTTCGCTTCTCTGTTAAATGAATGAATTGACAGGGATGATCACACCAAGCGTTTTCTCATGGGTCTTTAAAGAATTCAACCCGCTTTATACAAGTATGGGAATACTTGTGATCCTACAATAGTAGTGTAGTAGTATTCACTGTCTTATTGGGGATAATCTGAATTTTAATTTAAAAAATTAAGTAAAAAGCTTATCAGCTCTTGCTACTGCTCAAAGAGTGCAGACTCTATCAGTTATTAAAAGACAATATGTCCATGTCACAAGACATAATACATTATGTACATTACTATTCTTATAAAAATATCACTGTTATCAAAAACTGAAACCTGCTTTCCTTTTCTATCAGGCATCCAAACAAACAATTAGTAGAAGAATTAAATTATTAATGAAGGGAAGTGGGATTGACTGATATATTATGTACCACACATAACACACTATAGGCAGACACATATTTTGCTAAACAGGCAAGGGTGTCATTAGATGTCATTAGGAAAACTATTGGCTAGCCAGATAGTTTTATTACATTGACAAGGTTCATGATGTATCAGTGAATGTTAATGGTTTATGTCTGTTTGACGGCACGGTTGGCGCAGTGGCTAAGCGGTTGGACTGCTGAGCTGCGTGTCGCGGGTTCGATTCCCGCACAGAACAAATATTTGTATGACCTGCAGATAGTTGTTTCGGGTCTGGGTATTTGTGTATGTGACTTTATATGTTTTTGCACGCACCCACGATACAGGAGAAATCCCTAGTGTGGGGCAACGTTTAAAAAAAAAAAAAAAAAAAAAAAAATGTCCTACATGACAGCTTTATTAATACCGTCTTAAATACCAACTTGAAGATGTAAATAATATTTACATTCCTTTATTTATCTTTACACAAACTTAATAAGTTTCATTAACATTCACTTTTAAGTTTTATTCAAACATTCCTTATTATTAATGATTATTTATTTTATTTGTACACTGTCATTAATAGTGTTTTAATTTAGTAATATGGCATTATTAGCTATACATACTTATAGCATTTATTGTTTCATATTGTATCTGATTATGAGACAGGACTGATAGTATTTTATTATCATGAAAATACTAGTAGCCAATTATCATTGGTTTGTCTTTAATGACGCCCTAGTTATGTAAGCCACACAATGGCTAGGTATTTTGTCTTTTTACACATACATACTTATTATATTATAATACCATAAGATTGATGATTATGAATCATACCTACCTAAGATATACAAGCATAGGGTAGTTTGACTATATTGGTCTCAAATAAATTTGATTCATGTAACAATAAGATTGATTTGGTAAGTCTTGTATATTTCCAAAAGAGTGGCCCATGTCGACTTAGACTCTAAACAGCTACACTGTAATCAATTATATTTCAGTTCATCATGAAATGAAATTGATTAATCAGACGAACTTACCTTAAGTGAAGTCCGATTACAATTTCATGAAGGATGAACTGAAATATAATTACCCACCCAACCCATCCTTTTTAGGATTAGTCCCTTGTCGAATGGGCTAATAGAGCAACGCTATCTCTAAAGAGTGTCAAAGCTGTGTTGCCAATCCATAGAGAAAAAGTTTTTATTTTCTCTAAAACTGCGATGCCAAATACTTGCGAATTGGGAACTACACTGTAATCAATTATATTTCAGTTCATCCTTCATGAAATTGTAATCGGACTTCACTTAAGGTAAGTTCGTCTGATTAATCAATTATTTTTAGTTAGGCTGATCTTCGTGGTCAAACTTTTGATGAACTAAGACCAATTTTTTGACTATTTTGACTTAGTGGAGTGTTTGTTTACAAATGTAAGTATATTTATTTTACTAACTAAAAATGGTTTACTATTGTTGAAATTATTTGAGTTAGGCGAGTATTGCTGGTTAAATGAAAATCGCCCTTAAAACTGTAATAATAGCTGCTACGGTTTGTTTGAATATAGGAATATTTTGTGTTGTAGTTGTATTTGTCGCAGTGATTAAAAAAAAAATATTAAGAAGTGTCCACTTCGAGTTATGGGTGTTTTTTGAGTTAGTGCAGTCTTCTTGACTAAATCAATTTAATGATTTATTTTTCAGAAGATGAAGGGTCGTGGTCTACTTTTGCTAAAAAAAGGCTATGGCAGTTCATTCAAATGAATCTGAGAGCAATGATGTAGAATTGGAGCCTCAAGAATGCACATCATCGCCTTCAACGAGCACCACAATGACAAAAAAGCCATAGCAAATGAGCTAGTGGGCAATGATAACGAGCAGGAGCTGCACGAGAATACACCGACACCTTCAACTAGCCCCTCGATCATGAGATAAATTTAGCAAGTGAACCAGAGGGCACTGATATGGAAATAGAACCGCAACAGTGCACAGCAACACCTTCAACAAACACAAAAGTAGTTGAAGAAATGTTTTTTTTTATTATTAGAAATTGGCTTGCTCTTGACCTCAATCTTGCCCTAAGGGCAGAGATGAGGTTGACGATGGAACAAGCTTACCCAGAAGAAGCCTATTTACTCGCGACTTAAATAGATTGGGGTTGTATGAACTCGGGAAAATCGAGGCAGGCAGGGAGTGGAACTCCCTGCCTTTTTCCCGAGTCCTTGGCTGTGCGCATAATAAAAGACTTAGCAAAGCGCTTCGTTCGAATGTGTGGAACATCGACTAGGATTACCTGCAGTCCATCTAGTCTCTTGATAGAAGAAGGGAGTGGAATAAGCCCGTGGAGATCCTGCGCACACTCTCCAAAGTACAGTCTATCGAAGACCGACAGACATGCGACTTTGCGGTGGTGGGCCAGGCTATGTAACTTGGCAACCAGCTTGTCGTCACCAATTAGCCTCCTGACTCTGCGCTCTACAGAGTCAAGTGTGGCAAGTTGGTATTTGGCTGAGCCATCCCAAAGGTGACAGTATAATTACTCCATGCCGAACCGGCTGTCCAGGCTTGAAGTACCGCCTTACCTTGTTTTAGGATACCCAGCTTTTTGCCGCAATTTGAGCTTTCGACTCAATGTAGGCGCCGAAGTTCAGATTCGCGCTCAACTTCGTACTAAGAAGCTCGAGACTGTCAGTAACTTGTACAGACGCACTCCGGCAACTAGGGGCCAGATTAAACGGACTTCTTTTGGCAGTGAACAGACACACTTACGTTTTGGTGGCGTTGAAATCAACCAGATTGTCGTCACCCCACTTGGAGACAAGTCTTAAGGCTGAATTCGTTCGCTCTACCATTGCCTCTCTCAATGAACGTACTACATCACCGCCGGCTTCGCTGGATGTATAACTCTCCATGACAGTGCGGTCATCTGTGTACCCAACAATACTAGGAACATGCTATTTTTATTAATGAAGAAGATACTACTACTACTTACTACTACTGTTTTTGTACTGATTTAAGTATTTTTTTTAAATTAAATACTTTGCTAAGTACAATAATTAACGTTAAATATAATGTTTATGTACCAAAACCTATTCGTAGGTTTACAGGATTTTTCTCGAGATTTTCAAAAGTTTTGTTTCTAGTTTTCTTTATTTCTTTGTGACCTAAATAAAGGTAATTTCTTTAATAAGATATTTGTTTTATTGTGATAATCGTACAGAAAATAAATCAATTATAGCGTAGATACACTACTATTTTTGATTAATACTTGATAAATAAATACAGATTAATAGTACACTAAGTAAAAAAAAGCCATTAATATGAGTTCAATTCGATTTAGTAAAAATATTAAGCAATCATTTTGACTTAAATACCAACCTAACTCAAAAAAATGGAATTATACAGTGTTACTGTTATTTGATGGAAGACCATTATTACAATAAATATAAACGTAAAATTACACACAAGAACATACAAGAAAGTTTTTAATATACTAAATAGAAATGAAGTAAATCGTTTTTTTCGATTCCTGAAAAAAGTGATATTTTGAGTTGAGCTAGTCTTTAACTAGGTGTGCGATATTGTTTAAACCTAAATGAGGGAACACTGCTAATAAATGACTAGCTGATAACCGTTACAGTTGATACTGATTTAATTAGTATAAACGTTAATGCACATAGAACTATTTACATATTCGGTGCAGCAGACGTCAGCCTATTTTTTACTAAGGTGCAACAAAGTTTAAACAGGACGTTGCTTACAAGAAATCACTTCCTTTGACTTCAAACACAAATTAGACAGCGCTTCGGAATATTAATGAAAGGGACGAGCCTATCAGTTCGACCAATCTGGGACAAATTAAAATTCAGATAGTAACTTCGTTGTTGATCCAAAAGCAGACGAGCAGTCTTCTTGCGTAGACCACAAATAAGCCATACTAATACGTATTATAAATGTGGTAGTAGCTCTGTGTCTCTGTCTGTAACTTAGACGCATAAGCAAATTTTGATGAGATGAAAATTTTTGATGTATAGTCGACCAAGAAATTGCTTTACCACTTTTGATGACATCTCCCAGTAACATAATTATTCGCTAAGGATGACAGATTGACAGATTCTGACGTGAAAATAGCACTTGATGTTTTGTACGTGCAAATGATATTCAACCTTAGAGTGGTAAACCAATTTCTTGGTCGACTATACCTACAGGCGCCAGTTAGTAAGTACATCAAGTCACCCGAAACTGACAAATTTTCTAAATCAACTTTGAGCCAAATGCTTAAGCGATAAAGTCGAAAATCTATTAAAGAATATAGTAACTTGATGTGCAGGTTTCTGTACCTGGGTTACAATACTTACGATACAGGATAATTTTAATCCCAGTAGAACGTTACCTTTGACTAATTTGTGGCCCCTCCTAAGTACCCGATGAAGTCGCGAAAAAAGTGAGTTATAATACCTATATGTTTTAGCGAAGCATAGGTACATCCTTGCAAAGCAAGTTGTGAGAGACCATGCTTTTAATTTTTTTAAGGTTACAAACGTCTGACATACCGAACTCTGAGTCACGTTTGAATCCTTGGCTGGTTACGTCACCGGCATCGTGCGCATGAGTTGCTTTTGGTGGATTACTACGTATTGTTACGGGAATATTTGATTATTTCATTTTGATTCCAACTAAGCTATTGATTCATTAGACTCAAATTTGGTCATCTTTAATGACTAACCAAAATGTGCATTCAGCGACAGAAATAACATGTAATAATTATTTATATTTATCAATTTAATGCTAAATAACACTTTATGTATGTATGTCAATGTTACCGTAAAATTCAGTCATCAACCAAAATAACCCTACCTAAGTTTGCGTGCACCTGTAGCGTGCACAAACATAATAAAAAAAAGAAAACATGTGCCCATCCCTAGCCCTACCTAGTCTTTAGGGTTGGTATTTTACTTTTTTCCTATCTTCAAGGCTTGATTAGTTGCCAGTATTCTTCCAAGTCATTTAGTAGGTAAACAGAACGGGCACATTCAATTAGTACAGCTGTTTGTGCACGTAACAAACCCACTGTAACTTCATTATAGTCACGGAGACTGTCGTATCGCACACTTTCATAGCACAGAACGTGATCCGTATTCATTATTTAATATGATAATACGGTCAAATAGTAAAGAAATACTAATGATATTAATTTTCTAAATCACGACTGAACCTTTAGGCAATAAGGAATCATCAGCAGCTATAAGAATAACATTGTTTTAGATTTTCGTAAAGGTACGTTCAGTTGTCTTGAGTTACTTTATAACGTTTGACTGTATATTCGCATTTAAAACAAAAGATTCTTATTGTTAAACCTTAATCTAAGATGTCTTGTCATTTTCGTCATAATTATATAAGGTCGCATTAAAATAGGTGGACAAAATTTCAGAAATCATTCAGACCACCAAAATAAGGACGATGTTAAAAAAAATAATAAGAAAAACGCACTTAAGTACCAGCTACTCCTAAAGGATGAGTTTGTATTAGAGTGGGCGGCAATTAATTATTTTAAGTAAAAAAAAAACACTTTTTTGTTTAGATATCTTTGGTTAGACCTACTGAACGCTGTGTTAAAATTTGTCCAACTATTTTAATGGGACCTTATACCTATAGTAATAAAGTATGAATAGAGCAAAAAGAGAACAACGGTTTGGTAATTAAAAATGTCCGAACGGGGAACACGCCTTTTAATATTGCCGTGCAAAATCAACAAACTATCAGCAAAAAGTGGCCGGAATAGTTTTAAAATAGCTAACTTAATTACTAAGATATTATTTTTATAACTGGTGATAATAATAATCTTTATTTGAGAGTTTTGACCTGAAGAATTGAGAAACATTGAAAGATCAACTCTTAAAACTGTTAAAAGATTACACTATCTAGTTAACTTATAAACATAACACCTGTGATTCCCAAGGGGTTAGGCAGAGGACCTTTTAGTACACCACCACATTTCGCTAGTTATGGTTAAGTAACATACAGTTAATTTACATTGTTTATTCAGTTATGAATCCGAATTATTATAAGGCAATAAAACAGTACCTATGTGCCTGCTTAAATAATAATTTTATGAACTAAGCAACAGTAGGCTATAATAAACTATTCGCTCATTTCTTATCGGCGCGACCTTGGGCTGCAGTCACTGTTGATATTCACTGAATAACATGGTTATGTGACTTCCCGCTTAGACATCAATATAGGTATACCAATCGGAATATTACAGGAAAAACTTGGGTTGAGTTAGGGACCTGCTCGGTTGATTTTAAGTTTGCCTTTTTTTTTGGTGGGAAATTTTCAAATAACTCCTCCCGCTCTTGGGCAGAGCGAAAGGTAGTGTCAGACTTCTACTCACTAAAAACCACCCATGTTCCTTCTTAGCCCTTTATGTCGAGGCCGCGGTATCCTGTGAACATCCCGCAGCCCTGACGACGGGATTTAAGTTTGCCTTCACTTCTCTCTCTCATAATATATTAAAACGACTGGCGAAATGTCTTTTAGGTGGACATCTGCGTCTCTTAGGATATTACACTCGTGATGTTATGGTATAATCATACTTGAATCAGGTAGGTGTTGCGCGTGGTAAACACTTTATCGTGAGCCTTCATATCATCAACATGTCTTCTTCTTCCATACTTCCCCATTTCTCGTCATCTCACCAGACACCTCCTTTCTGCCATCTCTCTCTCTTCAGGTGCCTCTCCAACTAGTGAAGGTTGGCAGTCAGCTCCGCATATCCTATTCGGTCCTTTGCCAGTCTAAAAAGTTCCACGGCGCTCTTAACTCCCATCCATTCGAGGATACCCACGGATGCGCAGCCAGGATTTCTTCCTACGTCCCACTGTTCTTTTGCCTGCCACTTTGCCCATCATTATTAGTTGCAAGAGTTCGTATCTGTCGTGTCTTAATACGTGACCCAGATAGGCAACTTTCCTCTTTTTGATGGTCTGCATTAATTGGCGTACCTATCCTCCCAGCACGACGTAGCACTTCAACGTTGGTCACTCGATGTGTCCAGCTAATGGTCAACATACGTCTATAGGCCCACATTTTGAATGCTTCGATACGTTTCCGGAGATCATCTTTTATTGTCCAAGCTTCAAATCCGTAAAGAAGTATAGGCCATACGTAACATTGAAGGAGGCGAGTGCGCAAGGATATTTTAAGGCTGCGACTGCAAAGAACCTTTTTCATCTCATTGAAGGCACTACGGGAAATTTCAATACGGTTCTTATTTCACAATCACTGTCCCAGTCTTCATTCACCCAAGTGCCTAGATACTTATATTTACGCACCCGCTCCAGCCTCTTGCCTGCCACAGAAATCACGGGATGTGTAGTCTCTTTCTTAAAGATCACCATGACCTTCGTCTTGGAGACATTCATTCGGAGACCCGCCCTTATAGACTGCACTCATTGACCCGGTTAACTGTGTCGTCGGCATATCTGAGATTGTTGATAACACGCCTGTTAATCTTGACTCCACAGTCCATCTCATCCAGTGCTTCAGCAATGATTACCTCCGAATACAAGTTAAAAAGTGTTGGTGAGAGTATACAGCCCTGTCGGACGCTCCTCTTTTTATGTCTATCTCATCAGTTTCTTCACCATCTACACGGACTGTCGCTCTCTGGTTTCAGTATAGATTCTGGATAATATACGTCTTTGTCATCTAATCCAATGTCTTTTAGGATTGCAATAAGACGATCGTGCAATACTCGGTCAAAGGCTTTCTCGTAATCAATGAAACAAAGGAAAACGCCTTGTTGCATATCTTTGCATTTTTGGACCAAAACCTGTACGGCAAACAGAGCCTCCCTTGTTCCCACACCAGCTCTAAAACCAAATTGGCTGTCACCTAATACTGTTCTTCACATCTAACTCTTATACGAGCATGATGAATGATCGAATGATCTTCCATATTCATACTTAAAACTGGAACCTTTTTGGAGCAAATACTTAAAACTTTAACTGGATTTTTTTTTTTATTAAGCAAATTAGCAAACATTCGAAGACTTGTAAGTTGTAACATCCAGCAGGAAACTAAGACGGCTTTTAGCATTCTGTACGTTACGGCTTTTAGCGTTTTAGCATTCCGTACGTTACTTGAGTAGGTACCTACATATTTTATTTCTACTCAAGTCGGATACGCATAATAAAATTCATCGGGATTTGGGGACCTTTGTAGTCCAAAATAGTTTTTCCCTTTACTAAACAATAAACCATTGTATTACTGATGATATCATCATAAAAATATTGCATAAACTGTGTTATTCTCTGCATCGTTTCGGCTATTTCGTAATAAATATGCATCAAATCTGCATATTGTTGTTATTGAATTTATCGGCGAAGAATATGCAATATCGTAAGTTGACGTGAAAGGTGTCATACTTTATATGCAAATCTAGGTTGAACGTTATTCGTGGAAAATAAATTAAGAAGTTTCTCTTGTTCTGCAGTATTAAAAAATTGAGTCGTTTTCGTCGAAAATATTAAGTTATTGTTGATCTCAGTAATGTTATAGAAGACCAAAGTTTCTGAGTTTGAGAGTTAATCTCTGAAGCTTCTGATGCACCTACAAATAGTGTAACCGTATGGTGCCACCTTTGCCGTGGACGAATTCGCAGGCTTGCAGTATTAAAAAATTGAGTCGTTTTCATCGAAAATATTGAGTTATTGTTGATCTCAGTAATGTTATAGAAGACCATAGTTTCTGAGTTTGGGAGTTAATCTCCGAAGCTTCTGATGCACATAGAGTGTAACCGTATGGTGCCACCTTTGCCGTGGTCGAATTTGCAGGCTTTTCATCTTCATCACCCACAGCCTGACCCACTGCAGGGTATAGGCCTCTTCTTTCACCCACTGCAGGGTATAGGCCTCTTCTTTCTTGTGCCAATCTCCACGGTCCTGCACCAGCCTCATCCATATTTTCGTTATAATATGGCAACGTCGTCTGCCCATATCACCCGACGACAATCATGATTTGCCAGTTCTTGGACCCCATTCGGTGTTAGCATTAGTCCACGTCCTGTCATCACTGCTCCTTACTAGGTGTCCTGCCCAACTCCATTTGAGTTCCGTAACACGATTTGCGAAAAGAAGGTAGTTATCGAATAACTAGCTTCTAGCAGGCTAGAAGCTAGTTATTCTTTATTATTAATCCTAGATCTCAGTTGAGTACCTATATATTTAATTTTATATCTCCCCTTAAAAATAAAGATGATTCCAACTATCAGAACAAGTTATCACTTTCTCCTTCGAGTTTTTTAACAACTCTTTTACGTTCCTAAATGGTATTTTGTTTACTATAAAAATACGAATATAGGTAAAGTATAATAGCTGTGACGAATTGATTTGCACTTGGATTAGCTGCTGCATTTTCTAGAGAGTAAACAGGTTTCTCGTTTACTTAAAATGCTGCTTTGACCGTGCAAATATGAGACTGGCCAAGTAACTGCAACCTGCAACTTAAGAGTACCTACCTACTTACCTAGATACATAATACGATATAACTTAGATTAGGGACACATGCCTAAAAGAGAATAACATAAACAAGCCCGTGTTTTGCGTATTTTCTATTAAAAAAAAAATACAAATTCCTTTTGAATTATCGTTTCACAAATATTTATTTTGGACTGAAGAAAATGATAAATTCATTAAATAACGGGCTACTTACACTTTCCTCGTAGACACACTTTTGAAAAAAACTCGCTTCTATAGATTCACGTTCGTTTAGTACAGCAAAACAGAAAATAGTTATGTAATAGGAATTTGTCAGTTAGCAGCCACGGAGTCTGAATTTGTCCCCGGCTACTGGCAGCTCGCCTCCTACCTACTACATAGGAATTAAAAATAACTGGCGAAATCTTGGGTCTAGTATTATTAGGTATCTAATACTACAACTCTGCCTAACCCTTCAGGGACTAGAGGCGTGATTGGTGCAAAACTCACCAATCCTAGTAATACACGTGTGATCGATGAATCATCATCATCATCATCATTATTTCAGCCGAAAGACGTCCACTGCTGGACATAGGCCTCCCCTAAGTGTCGCCACATTGACCGGTCCCGTGCGTCTCGCATCCAGCGGATCCCCGCAACCTTCACCAGGTCATCGGTTCACCTAGTGGGAGGCCTTCCAACGCAACGTCTTCCGGTTCACGGTCGCCACTCCAGAACTTTCCGGCCCCATCGGGCATCCGTTCTGCGAGCAATGTGCCCTGCCCACTGGTCGATGAATGCACAACAAAAACTAAGTTAGGTACCAACACCATCTATCAGACACCTAGTTTCTTCTAGAAATGTTATTTGAAAGTGGGTCGATTTTAATGGAGATCGTAAACTTCCTCGCAAATACTCATATAATTATGTGCGACACAGATAGACGAATTCAATGAAGTTAGAACAACCTTTAAAACTTAATGTCTCCTACAAGTTAGTACTGTTTTTACGATGCAATAACTAAATAAGCTAGTTTATTATTTCGTAGTTGTTTTTTAGTTTTATTTTACTTACATACCTTTAAAGATACCTTTTCCCATGGGGTAGGCAGAAACCCTGCCACCTGCTACGATCCTTACATAGTTTTTTTTTTTTGTGGAAAATCATCAAATGACCTCCCCCCCCCCCCCGCTCTTGGGCAGAGCGAAGAGGAGTTACAGACTTCTACTGACTAAAAACCGAACCCATGTTCCTTCTTTGCCCTTGTGCCGAGGTCAAGTCATCTCGTTCTATAATCCGCGGCATCCTTACATAGTCCTCTCTCAAAAACTCTGATCCTGTTTGCGATGCCGGTGCGCTACTATTTTTTGCTTTATTAAATGTTTTAGAAATATTTAAAAATTATTTATTTATTTAGTAAGTACTTGGAGGACTTACAGCTAACAAAAATAAACAAAAAAGAAAAGATGAATTATGTAACAAATTAAATCATCGAAATTAAAACAATTTTCTTACATGATCTGCCTCGTTGTTCTAGTGGTCGCACTTCTGTGCATGAGGTCCTCCTAGGTGAGATTCTCGGGTCAGGCAAAGTGTTATTGGGTTTTCCCATCAGGAATTTATCATTAGCAGCCACGGATTTGTACCCAGTGGGACATGGGACTTAAACATAACTAGCGAAATGAGGGTGTACTATTAGAAAGAAAGAAAATTGTGTTTATTTGGCAAAATAAAAAACAAATTCAAAATTATTAAAACTAATAATGCCAAAAGGGCCTCAGCTCAGCATAATGCCAGATGGCAACACAAAGTGCACCACCTGACGCTGATTTTCAGCTGCTGCCCACGAGTGCCATACGCTCGAAAATATAAACAAACATTAGAAAAAAGTCTTAAATATTTTGCAAAAAAAAGAACAAACATCCGAATTGAGAACCTCCTTCTTCTTTTGGAAGTCGGTTAAAATTAAAAACCTAGGAATATAAAATGGTTGCAACTCATAATCAAACAACAAGAATTTATGTGAACATTAATAAAAAAGAACAAAATGCCAATAACAATGAGGTACATCTCTGCTTAACCCTTCGGGGATTACAGGCTTGATGTTATGTTTCTAACTTTATCTTCCATTTTGTTTGCAGATCAACAGCAAGTACAGCGAGGAGCTTGCGCAGGAGTGTCTGGAATGGATCAACACGATCATTGGTGAGCCGACCAACACGTCCGGGGACATGGACAACTTCTACGAAGTACTTAAAGACGGCACCATTCTGTGCAAGTAAGTACTTACCCAATCATAGATATACCCACCTCTATAGGGTCCCATTAGAATAGGTGGACAAAATTTCAGAAATCATTCAGACCACCAAAATAAGGATAATGGTAATGTCCTTATTTTGGTAGGACAGACAAGACCTGGATTTAACAAGGCTTTGCAGTATGATATTCACGAAGTAAAATCGTTCGCAGTACAGTTTTTCGATGTAATGAAACATCGCAGTAACAAGGCGCCGATTTAACAAAGCATCGCAGTATAGTAATATCGATGAAAGGTTTTAATGCGACTTTATATTTGTATAATATACTTCTACATAAAGGTTCGCAAAAAACAGTATATACAAATCGTCATTGTACTAAAAGAGTTAAACGCAAAAAAAAATTAAACATCATTGTGTCTTTGAACTGTTTGAACGATTGAAGAAACAGAACAATGCAGTTTCATTTAGCATTAAACGTATTTAGTTATACGGGCCAATTACAGCATGTCCATTCAATATTCATCAGCTCTTAAAGTTCCCAGTGCTGGGACTCAGGCCTCCTCTCTATGAGAGCGAATGGGCTAAAATCCACCATGCGGGCCAGTGCGGGTTGGTGGATGACACAAATGTCTTCGGGGTTTTTTGGTTCTAGGACATGCCATGGTTTCATAACGATGTTTTCCTTCGCCGTTTTGAGAGCAGTGGTGATAAAATAAATTCACAATGTAGGGGTTCAAACACACGACTTACTGTTCGTCAGTCAAGGCCGCCACCACTGGGTTACCGCTGCTCTATTAATAAAATCTATTTAATAATCTTTGATCTCCCAAATCCTTATCATCTATCATTAAAAGAAGATACCTACCTATATCTTTAATTTCAAGTCAAAGTAAAACGGTGAAATATGGTTACCTATGTCTTAAAGTTCGCGTACCTATGTTAGAAGTAGGTACCGTTTCCCAGACAGAATCTGGCCGTTTTAACCATTGAATTTGCATGGCAACCGACAGACAACGGAACCACGTCGCTGAGTTAAGATCGGTCATCCATTTCGCTCTTTACGGCTATTTCAAGTCTTTATTGGCAGAAGAACGGCTATATTTTATTTAGTACTAGCTGATGCCCGCGGCTTCACCCGCGTGGATATCGGTTATCGTGACCAACATTGTATTTCATGAAGTTTTGATCCCGTTCCCGCAACCCATGGGAACCTATTCCAGGGATAAATTACTAAAACCTTCCTCAAGAACCACTCTAGCCATTGGTGAAAACAGTATGAAAATCGGTGCAGGAGTTTTTGAGTTTATCGCGAACAGACAGACACAGTGGAACACTTTGTTTTATATAATAATATGTAGTGATGAAGTGACTAGCATTCTCTCACTACCTATACGTCGAAAACGTGTTATTGATAAATGGGATTACGAATCGCCTTGGGAGCCTCGTGTCTGAAAATGGCAGAAATTTTGGCACAAGGTCGAACTTCACTGTACAAACTTGGTAGCATAATATTGGAACTGGATATTACTTACTTCAATCACTTAAAGTAGATTGTCGAGCCTGGTAATGCAGGGTTCCCCTTAAACTCATCACATAATGGATCATGCAATTCCGTCATTGCTGTGGTATTATGTCACATAGGGAAGCTAGTGTTGTGGTTTGAATACCTATACCTACTTTAGATACCTGGTCTAGTCCTGTTTATCTACTTTAGCGGCTTTGTGTTCTATTCAATCGGTTGGTAAATGAAATCACAATAGACATTTTATTCTGGTATAAGTAACTTCGAACAAACATGACTTCCTTGCTAGTTACATATGAATGTTTTGTTATATTGTCATATCATAATTTAGCCCTGACCAAATGCCAGTTGGACTCGCTTTAAAAGGGTTCTACACATACAAAACTTAGACCCAAAAAGAAGAACTGTGCCAGACTGACGCGTTGACGTCAAGATGTCGTAGAACTAGTCCCTACCAATAGAGCTTTGGGGGCAAAAGCCTAATAGAAACTAGAGTATACCCACCTCCACTGCACACGGCAGCACCCTATGATCGGAACAAAAGCAATCCTTTCTTTAGTATCTTTCAAACTGAAACCAACCATATGTAAATGTACACATGGAAGATTGAAGATTTCAGAAATAAGCGTCTATTCGCGAAGAATTGAAGAATTACCACTTACAAATATTTTCTCCCTTACAGGCTTGTGAACGACATTCAGCCAAACATGGTGAAGAAGGTGAACGTTTCTAAGATGGCATTCAAATGCATGGAGAACATCAACGCATTCCTTGAGGCTGCCAAGACGCTGGGCGTGCCGGCACAGGAGACGTTCCAGACTGTCGACTTGTGGGAGAGGCAGAACCTCAACTCTGTTGTTATCTGTCTGCAGTCACTTGGCAGAAAGGTAGGTCATAACTTGTCAAATATAATGTCCTTGTAGCTACCTCTTCATCCTACCTATACAAATGGATCTTTGATCGTAAGCCAATATAATAGCAAGCAACACTTATTTGCCGTAAACTAGGTCAAATCATCCGCGAAAAAACCAATAACTTATCAACATTTCTATTACAGGCTGGCAACTACGGCAAGCCTACGATAGGACCCAAGGAGTCTGAGAAGAACGTGCGAAACTTCTCAGAGGAACAGCTGAGGGCTGGTCAAGGTGTCATCTCACTGCAGTACGGGTCCAACAAGGGGGCTACACAGAGCGGCATCAACTTTGGAAACACGAGGCACATGTAAACACCAGTCAGACTTTAAAGGCGGAACCACATGCCTCGCCACTTCTCGCATGCTTAGACGCTTACTCACTTGAATCTCGATTATTTGTCATCGGTGTTGAGCGATTGGTCTGGGGTGTTGTCAAAGTGGTTCTGCCTTCAACCTGAATGTACACGCGATATTTTTGTTGGATAGGGATGATTCGCATCAGGAAAGAAAACCAACCTTTGACTTGTAATACTTATTAGTAGTTTAATCAAATTTCTATTTATAAATGTTTAGAATTTGTCGTCTATACCTGTGTCTATTTAACTTTTATAAAAAAAACGATGGGATATCATAATACGCACACGCACAGTGTACTCGAATTCGTCGAATTCACTGTGCGTATGTGCCTTTTAAGACAATGATAAGATTTCTTGATGAAAATCATCCCTGAAAACACACAAAAAATAAATTATGCTTAGTGCAGTACTTACTTATTAGATTCAAATGACTTAATGTTAGAATAGAAAGGACCATTCCTTGTAAAAATCTCTTTTTTCGAATCTCTGTTTTTGGCTATTTATCTGCAAGACAAGAACTTACTTAGTAGTTTTGACATTTTTCTTCCATCACAGATTTTTCTAAGACAGGAGTAGTGTACTACTTCGGGCAATGTGCCAATGTCGCACTCATTTAAAAATTTAAGCATTTAGGTGACAAAATCATTCCGTAGTTCCATTCCAGAACTTTGTGCCGATTATTAATATTAATTTATAGGTATTTCGATAAGTTTTTAAGTCAGCTAGCATTTTGATATTATCTGGTTGTTTTTTAAGTTAATAAAAGTTTCGGTTTCGCTTCTCATAAATTCAAATTATTGTGCCAATGTCGTTTTACACTTTTTTTTTAATAATAAATTCTATTAAAACAGTACAATTATTAGAATTACAAATTCTTTTATAGTAATACTTGTGCCTTCGAACTCCGTAGGGGTTGAGAATCTGTGTATATGTTTTAAAAGGTGTCTAACAAATATGTATAATCGCTTTTGACTTACAATCAGGGTTTCCTTCTATTTTTTATTATTATTTATTAAAAGATTGAAATTAATCATTCCATATATATTTAGAATGTTAGTACACACTGTGATTAATGATTTTATAAACATTCTATACTATATTTTCGTATAGTTACGTATATATTTGACGATGACGTGTAATTCTAGTTGTGTAAGTTTCATAAAGTATTTACTATGCTTTATGGAAGTACGTAGAATAATAAAATTTAAGTAAACTAAATAGTGTTTTAATTATACTTAATCTATACTAATATTATAAAGAAGTAAAGTTTGTGTGTTTGTTAAATTGTAAGGGGTAATCTCGGGATCTACTGAAACGATTTTAAAAATTCTTTCACCAATAGAAAGCCACATTATTGTTGAGTGTCCTAAACTTTTTATCCCTGTATTCCCACGGGAACGGGATCTACGCGGGTGAAACCGCGGGATGTCCGCTATAGTTTCTTATAAGTAGCCTAAGTAGGTACCTGACTAAGATCTCAATGACTAAAGTATGCATAAATTTTGTCGATCAAACGACACCAAGTACCTACCATGGGTCATAAAAGATCTTCCTCCTTACATCTCCATACATCTATATAACAGGAAAACACATTAATACCAACGACACGGATCACAAAAGGATTCTGCACGTTCACGTATGAATGTGGATAGCTAAAACACTAGAGGAAGACCACGGAAATGATAATGGATAATGAACTGTGTGAAGGATGGTATCTCAGACACTAATCTGCATAGTCAACCCAAACGATTATAAAAGAGTGTCCATAAAGTTTCTTGCCATTCTTCTCATGAGACCAACGCTTTGGAATGGGCAACTACAGTACACTCAACGAGTTATTATGCCTTGTGACTGGGACTGTAGCTTAGTTTATTTAGCTTCATTAGTTTAGTAGTTTGCTGCCGTACTCGGAGAGCTTCAGTGGTTGCTTGGGCCGTCGCTTGGTAAAGGTTTTTGGCAGTTTTGTCATACAAAAGTATGTCAGGCCTTTGCTGGGTGGCGGCTTGAGGGATCGTTGGATATCTCTGAGTGCCGCAGTTAGTTTAATTTGACTATTCAAAAGTGCCTTTAACTGGCCTAGGTACTTGAAATAAATGCTTTGATTTTGATTTTTTTGATTTTGATACGGTTAGATAACGAGGTGTCCGATGAAATGACGAGTAGGTACCCACCCTATAACGAAGTTTGGAAAAAAAGGGCATGCTGCACCGACTCCAAATAAATTGGGAGAAAGGCAGTGGAAGTGGCGGCCCCGATTTACGAACAGTAGGTCGTGGGTTCGAACCCAGGCAGGCACATTACTTTGTGTAATTTATTTCATCACCGCTGCTCTCGAAACGGTGAAGGAAAACATCGTGAGGAAACCGGCATGTCTTAGAACCAAGAATTAGAAGACATGTGATGATGTGACATCTACCAATCCGCAATGGGCCCGCGTGGTAGATTATAGCCCATTCCCTCTCAAAGAGAGGAGGCCTGTGTCCCAGCAGTGGGAACATTAATAGGCTGTTGATGATGATAATGAAGGGCAGTAGATTTAAATGATTTCGTTTCATTTAAGTGCATATATTTTCGCATTTTGGTAGTGCATATTATTATAATCCGATATCTAATCACCATTTATTATGGTCTATTATTACTGATGAACTCCTCATAATCTTTTCCCAACTATTTTGGGGTCGGGTTCCAGTCTAACCGGATTTAGCTGAATACTATTATTTTACATGGAGAGCGACTGCCTACCTGCGATCTCCACAACCCAGCTAATACAATGCAATATGATACCCGTTCTTGGTAAGACTGGTGGTCAGACTTTCAGGTCACTGCCTGCCATTATCTCTTTATATATATAATTATGGCAGCCGAATCCAACAGCTACGGAGAAAACTCGGTAGGTAATGGGTGGATGTAATTGGTAGACCAACCTAGGCAATCGCGGCTTAAACTAAAGTTTTTTTTTTTTTTTAGCTACGTTGCCCCACACTAGGAATTTCTCCTGTATCGTGGGTGCGTTCACAAACATTTAAACTCACAGACACAAATACCCAGACCCGAAACAACTATTTTTTAGGCCATATAAATATTTGTTCCGAGCGGGGATCGAACCCGCGACACGCAGCGCAGCAGTCCAATCGCTTAGCCACTGCGCCAACCGTGCCGTCAAGATGGACCCGAGTGGCAGTTATTATTAATCAGGCTTAATAATGGCTCCACTGATGAATTCCATAACAATAAAAAAGTAAAAAGTACCTATTGTACCTAATAGGGGATCGGACAAAAAAAAACTAATTAGTCCGTCAGATAGATTTCCAAAAATTATTGGACACGTATTTTTTCTTTTTTCACGTAAACTTAAAATGAAGACGATACAGTGCTTCGAAAACTCGTGTGACGTCATATGATAGTACATTTTGACGACACAAGTGACGTTTCAAGCCCCACTCCAAGATCTTTGACGCGTTTTATCTTCGCCATTTTTTATTGATTTGATAAAACAAAAAACACGTATTCAATATTTTTCGATAATCTAACTTACGGACTAAACAGAATCATATTATTTTGACCCAGTCCGATCCCCTATTATGTAAGCAGCCGAAACAGAGCGTCTACACGACTTGAACGCCTACGCTGAACGTACTCTCTAAGATTTTTTCCTAAAGAGCTACTGCTTGCTATTACTTTTCCCAAAGGCGTTTGATTTTCATATCACCTGAACAAACTATGATAGCAATTAGTCTTCAGATTGTTTAATTAGCTTCAAAATAACAGTTCCTAGGGTCGAGTGGTTGACAATGAACCAGCAGTACAGAGTGAACCATTCAAATAATTCTGAAATGTGACGTTACCGTTATATGCAAACTGCATAATAAAATAAAGGTCTTTGAGGGCCCCCCCTCTCTCCCCAATCGACAGCGAGCTAGTGTTGCAGGCGACCGCGCACGCCCTTAGTAAAATTTCGTCTCATTTTATTTGTGTAAATAGTAGCTGAATATCAATGGGATTGATAAATTAGTGGATTTTTGCGCTTTTACTTAGGATAGTTTCGTCAATCAACTCGTGTTTGTGCATGTGGCTACTTAATCTCAAAAGTAAGTAAGATGGGGTGGTCCAAAATAAATTCGAAGAAAAGGAATGGCGGATAGCGAATGGTTGAAAATGCACCCTGATTTGTCCATTATAAAATCAGAAGCATGTAAATGCACGAGTCACGACATCATTCAATCCTACGAAACTAAAGTTAATTTCGTTAATGTTTACGTTATAACCACACCAATGGTAGTGCTTGACACTTGTCAAGCACTACATTGAAATCCCTTGTCTATATAAAAATGATGCGTTTTGATCGTAACTACAAATAAATAGGTACTTTAAACAGATTAGCGAGTTTTATTTACTAACATTTATTTTAATTACTTAATATGGTTATTCAAATTGGCATGGTTCATTGTTTGCTCACACGGTTCACTGTGTCTGGTACACACCCCCGGTTCATCGAGTCCACTGAGTGTAAGTACACAGTGAATCATTTCCCAAAAAATAAAAATAGATAAACACATTAAAGTTATGGTACTTTAACAAAAATGAAGTACTACATAATGTAGCCAGTTATATTATCTACAATGTTATGTAAAAAGTATATACTTAGGGCCCCTAGGAGTAGAGCTACATAACAGCTCTTGAAAATTTAGGTGGTTCATTGTCGACCATCTTACCCTACTCATAATAATAAGATCGAAATAATAAGTAAGTTATTGTATCTCTAAAACATGGGAATGTTACTAGGGAGAAGGGGTTAGTTTGTAAAAATTGCCTGAAAATCATAGACCCAGTCAAGATAAAAAAGTTTTTTTTCAGCTACAAACGGGTCAATAGCTCATCATGATTGTGATACTTGACGTTATGGGTCAAGACAAGAGGTACTTCGCGCTTAGATAATGAGCAGGAAAATGGTGTGACTTTTTTGTAGTAGTTCGTCACTGGTCTTTGAAAAACAAGCGCTATCTGATTGATTTTACCCGACTACGTCAATAATTTGGATTGATTGACTAATAATAACTTAACAAAATATTATTGAATTTATGATAAAATTATATCTCTGTCCGAGCAACGCCCACAATGGCCAATTATGCACTCTTCAATATTAACTACTAGGAATACAGAATGTTCTGTGATTAAGAAACTACCCTCCTCGCACCCTTGCCCGACCGACGCGCCCAGTTGGTTAAGTAGGTACCTACTTAGTAATTTCAAGCACCCGTGCTGCTGTCCCAGTACCTATAAAGGCAAAGGACCTGGCTGATGATGATGGTTTAGTGGCGGTGGAATTGGAACAGGAACTGGCCGTCAGCGAAGCTGTAAGAACGGATTATTCCCCGCTGCGGCAAGGCTCCAGTGAACACCAGCGTAAAACTACGCCCACAGGGGTGCACACATGTACACCCCGGTGTACGTCATTCATTTATTTTGATTAAAACAAAATATTATGAATTTTTACCCGACTGCGGCGTAGCCCAAAAGGAGGGTTATTGATAAATATCTCTGTGTGAGCAACGAACGCCCACAATGGCTAATTATGTATACCTACTTATAGTAAACTCATCTAACTTCGTGATAATACTTAATAGTAGTAATAAGTGATATTAGTACTAATAAGTATTAATATCACCGAATTAGGCGAATCACAGAATTAGATGATTTCACCCTACCTACTCTTCGATACTAACTAATAAGGTACTGCCTTCTGCCCTCCGCTCACCCTTGTCCTCCCAGCAGGATAAGTGGTACTTTCAAGCACTCCTGCTACTCTCCCCGTACCTATAAAGACAAGGGACCGGGCTGATGATGATGGTTTCGTGATGGTGCAAAGGAGGATAAGCTTCGTCAGCGAAGCTGTAAGAACCGCTGCGGCAAGGCTCCTTTGGATACCAGCGTAAAACTACGCCCACAAGGGGTGCACACATTTACACCCCAGTGTACATCTCTCACCAACATTACACAATTGAGGCGGAGGAAATCGAGGAGTACGTGCATCGAAAATTGAAGTACACGCCGAGTACAGCTGCTGGAGTCGCGCCACATATATACCTACTCGTACTAGAGGACCTGGCAGACGTCGTCATGCTGCGCCACCTACCGGGTCCAATTGTAAATCTAAACCATTCCCGAATAGTGCTCCATGACTTGAACACATACCAGTCCAGTCTCTCACAAAGGAACATAATCTGTTGCACCTTGTTAATAATAATTATTTTAGTCTTGCAATTGTATTCCTTAAGACTACGTACCTATGTAAACCTTTGTGAAGAGAGAAAATAAAGATACTTATAGTATTGTATACAATTTTCATCAAATAAGGTCCAGCCGTTTAAGAGGAGTTCAGTGACTTACACACGTACAGAAGAATTATACGAGTATATTATTATAAAAAAGAAGAAGATTGACAGCAAAAGATAGACTGTTCAGAGTTTCAGACATTCGCAGATTACTGATTACAGTGACTTCATAATTTAATATTTTTTTTGACATAATTGAAACTTTAACAAAGACAACATTTGCATAGTACCTAGTAACATTATTTTTTTGTGATGAAATACAAGATTTCATCTACGAGAAAGGAAAGAGAGGGAGAGAAATGGAGAGAAATGAATAGGTTTTAACTTTTAACATCTTTGGTGTGAATTTATTTATAAGATCTTATAGGTATTTATAAATGTAAGACTATACTAAATATATAAACTAAACTAACCTAAAAACAAACTAACTATAAAAGGGCATCGAAAAACTCCTCCCCAACGCTGTCAGCAGGTAAAGTACCCAAGAGACTGGCAGCGTTGCCGCGTTGTATGGCAACACTTATCCTCTGGCCAAAGAAAAAGCCAGCCCTTGGGTCGGAGGAAGCGTCAACAAGGCGTTTTGAAATATCCTTAAAAAGGCTGTGTGCACTAGGACCCCACGGCCCTAAAGTTTCAACCCCAAACGGCTCGAAAATATAGTTTCCACAAAGGTTACTATATTTACGCCGCTTGAGGTTCTCCGCAGCCGCAGCGGCAGCGCCAGCACAACACGAAGAGCTTGGAAGATGCGATGGCGCAAGAGTATCGACGCAAGTTGCGTCCCATACTAAAGGCCTACCCATCTTCCAAGGAAACAAAGACATGCCGTCCGGTCTTTTGCCATCGTCGCGTGCCAAGCCATTTGGCTCTAAGACAGCAGGGACGCCGACGGTAACAAGAGCTCGTCGGATGATGTCGTTTATGTTTGCGTGTCGCGCAAAACGACCCGCACTTCGACTGCAGGACAGGCCATGGTGTCCGAGGTTGCTGACAGCTTCACCACATTGACAGCGATGAGGAGAGCAGCATACGGCACCAAGACGTAAAGCAGCAGCGAGGCGAAAAGTTGTGTCGTCAAAAAGAGTGCCAATGCTTGACGACGGCAGTGCGTGAAGCCAAAGACCCGTCTCCCACTCACCCACAGCCAGCAGGCGCGCACGCTCAGCAGTAGTAGCAGACGTATTCAGTAGATTATTCTGAACTACCCTGCAGAGCGGCTCGTCCCACCGTCTCTGGGAAAAAGGATGGTCGGGTTCTTCTGTATTCGGGCAAGCGATTTTCCAAGCGACTATAGCCTCGGAGAAACACGGCACATCAAAACCAACCAGTGTGGAAGCCAGGATATTCCTGATTAATTTCTCCGTGCCGTGAACCGAGGATATAAAAGCCGGTAAACTAATAGGTACTAGAAATTTTGCGGACGCCGAGTCCTCCCATACGAATGGGAAGAGTTGCTTGTTCCCAAGCTCGGTCGTCCAAAGCCACATTTAAAATGGATGACAAAGTATGTCTGATGATTTGGTCCATTTTGTCCAAAAGATGTTTGTGCTTCCATAAAGGGGAAGCACGAAGGAAATATGTTAATTTAGGGCCGAAACAGCAGTATCGAATAATGGTGATGGCCGAATGCATATTAATTTGGAGCAATCTTTCCGAAACATCATTAAAATTTAGAATTTTCTCCTCGATAAAATCGGGAAAAGAATTTTCATGGATAGGAGACCCAAGGAGACGAAGAGAGTTTTTTTCAATAATTTTGATGTCTGGAGCTATTGAGTTAAATTTTGAAAGAGTCAGTTGTCTGTCGGTACCGTCAGCTAAATATAGTTCACATTTCGAAAGATTTAAATCTAGGCCAATGGAATGAAGTTCACTTTTTAAGAAATTTAGATCATCTAAAACGGTATCTACTTCGCCTCCCAAAGTTCCATCATCAAGGTACCAAACGTTAAATTTAGAATTTAGCTGTCGAACAATTGGGTGAATAGCTAAACTGAAAATCACTGGCCCGAGGGGGTCACCTTGTTGACAGCCAACAGCAGATTCTGGTGTGAATGTCTTGCCAGTACGAACGCACCGAGAACCTTGTTCAAATCAAGACTAATTAATTATCACGTGTTGTCCACGTTCATTGCTTGTTGCTCATTATAATAAGTCATACCCCCAATGGCGTGTTATCATCAAGACTTCTCTTTGCAGACAGGACAGAACGATAACCTCGAGCAAAATATTCCGACACTTAACTATTGTTGGTAGGCAGGCAGAATAGCGATAGTGGGGGCCATTTTATTATTTATAAAGACGTCAAAAATAGCTGCCTATATCAGTAGTTTTATGTATGTACTAGCTGTTGCCAGCGGCTTCACCCGCTACAACTCGAAAATTACCCCACGGGAAAACTATCTATATGATTAACACATAGGTAGTTAATCCAGGTTATAAACTATCTGTGTACCAAATTTTATCCAAATCCATTCAGTAGTTTTTATTAAACGGTTTTATTTAGCTCACCCCGTTTGTTTTTTTCTTGGATCAAATTTAGTAATTCAAATTTCACCCACTTCCAGTCAACCGATTAATCTGAAATTTTGTATACACTTTGGATTTTGGTGACAATACAATTATGTTTATTCATTATCATTATAAATTCAAGATGGCCGCCGCTACAAAATGGCGGATAATTTATGTTTTATTAATCCCATCAATATGGGTATCAAATGAAAGGGCTCAACAAGCAGAATACAATATACTATAAAAAATTGAAATCCAAGATGGCGGCCGCTACAAAATGGCGGATAATTTATTTATGTTTTATTAATCCCATCAATATGGGTATCAAATGAAAGGGCTCAACAAGCAGAATACAATATACTATAAAAAATTGAAATCCAAGATGGCGGCCGCTACAAAATGGCGGATAACGTAGGTTTTATCAATCCCATCAATATGGGTATCAAATGAAAGGGCTCAACAAGCAGAATACAATATACTATAAAAAATTGAAATACAAGATGGCGGCCGCTACAAAATGGCGGATAACGTAGGTTTTATCGATCCCATCAATATGGGTATCAAATGAAAGTGCTCAACCAGTATAATACAATATACTATATAAAATTAAAATCCAAGATGGCGGCCCCTTTAAACAGAATGCGAAATAAAAACTAAAAACTAGAAAATAAAAAAATAGGTAAAAAAACTTTTTAAGTTAAACGGTTTTATGTTAAACATACATTGCAATGTTTAAGATAAATGTACTAAAAACCAAAAAATAATAAAATAGAAAACCGTGGGGCACGTCAATTGTCTACAATCGTTGATTAAAATCATATTAATAATAATTAAGTCGATAATTTGTACCTAGACAATTGACGTGCCCCACGGTTTTCTATTTTATTATTTTTTGGTTTTTAGTACATTTATCTTAAACATTGCAATGTATGTTTAACATAAAACCGTTTAACTTAAAAAGTTTTTTTACCTATTTTTTTATTTCGTGAAGAAGGAACAAACATACACACTCACACACTCAGATACTCACACACTCACACACTCAGATACTCACACACTCACAAACTTTCGCATTTTTAATATTACAGGATAAAAAAAACGGGACATGCGGTACAGCCGGTACAGGCCTCATGTCCCGTATTTTGGTAACTACAATTACCTACCTGTAGGTAGCCGCTGCGTTGGAAGGCCTCCCACTAGGTGAACCGATGACCTGGTGAAGGTTGCCGGGGCCCGCTGGATGCGAGACGCACGACCTGTCAATATGGCGACACCTGGGGGCTGGGGGAGGGAGCCCTATGTCCAGCAGTGGACGTCTTTGGGCTAAATTGATGATGATGACTTGCAAAAGTGTCAATTTAAATTAATTATTTTGTTTTTCTTTAAACTAAGCCTAATCTAATAAAATATCTTTCAAGGAAGTTATTAGGTAGGTATTAATTTTTTGGACAAACAACTTATTGGTAGGTAGATATGGGGACATACCTACCCACCTACTTTAATGTGGTTCTGATAAACTTATTAATTAAAATGGTAAACGCAAGCATAAAAAACTACTGACTAAAAACCACCCATGTTTCTTCTTAGCCCTCTATGTCGAGGCCGAGGTATCTTTGTGAACAACCCGCAGCCCCGACGGGACATGATGTTAAAGTATGACTTGAGGTGACGCCGTGACGCGTCACCTCAAGTCATCCTTTAACATCGCCTCGGTTTGTATCTACAATGAGACATTCGCATAAACTGGTCTAGGCAAAAAAAAAACATTTTAGAGCAGCATGTTTCTGTTCGCGATTGAATAACTTTAGCTGTTAGTTTAGTTCAGACTGTGGCCACGAAAAAATAATGCAGTACCTACCTAAGTACCTACTAAATAATAGAATGCAATGGTAAACTACAACTTCTGTGACTACAACAAACTGTTAAAGGTACCTAGGTACCTCAAAGAGTCAAAGTATAAAAAGTACATATGTACTTATTTAGATTTTAAACCATAGGTATCATTAGAGCATTATGTTCCTTCAAATTGATTGGGAAAATAATTAAGTACTTATTACAGTTTCGGGTAGCTTGATGTAGGTACCTACGGGCGTGTGTAGCTAAGTCCAGCCCAGCAAACAAACTAACTACCTACTTAATATTACTACGCGTGTCGCGACCTACTGTAGGTAATATACTTTTCAACACACTTGCTCGTAAAGTGAGCCTTATTACATCGTTCTTAGGGCCATAAACCAAACTATAACTCACACGTGCATAATAATATTATAGATTAGTGCATAATAGAATTATCACTACAAAGTTAAGTTAGTACCTACCTTACTGCAAATTATATGCGAGTAAACAGAGCATTTCCGGGTAATACCGTTTTTTTTTTTTTATTGGTTGAGTTGCTAGTTTCAATACCTACAAAAAAGATCGTGTTCAATAGTAAAAACCCGAACCCATAACTGAAAACTGCATCAAAATCGGACTAGTAGTTTTGGAGAAAAATGGCAACATGTATTTGCACAAACAAACAAACAAACAAACAAACACACAAACAACCTCTCACCCCAAACGCATATACCGTCTCCGTTCCGTCGTGGGTAAAAATAAATTAATGTAGGTACATAGAGTGCTTGCTCATTTCATGCAACTTTGAATTTAAATAGATAACTTTAACTTGTACGTTTTTAATAAGTAAATGAAACTTTCACTCAAAAAATATAACTTTTGTAATATTATATATATAACTTTTTTTTAAATAAACAAACCTCATTCTTTTAGTCTATTTCATGGTGGCGCCGCGAACCGGAAGACGTTGCGTTGGAAGGCCTCCCACTAGGTGGACCGATGACCTGGTCAAGGTTGCAGGAACCCGCTGGATGAGAGACGCACGGGACCGGTCAATGTGGCGACGCCTGGGGGAGGCCTATGTCCAGCAGTGGACGTCTTTTGGCTGAAATGATGATGGTGGCGCCACTGGTCAAGAAAAATGCATCGCTACGTCAAACTTAGTTCATTTATTTTAGTTGGTTCCGTGTTTTCCCGCATGCACAGATAAGTTGGTCGAACGAACTGTAAGTAGATGCGCGCATAGGAAAACCGATTAATTTTTCCCACAATTGTGAAAAAAAAAATCAGAACTCGTTTTAACTGTTGAAAATGACTTTTTAGTATTATTTTATTCACAAGTGTGTTGAAAAACGTCGTATGATACACGTGTGTATTGATGATTACCGTCCTCGGCTAAGACCCTCACCTGACGGCTCGAGTCTCAATGGCGCCTCGGCGGTAATCACCAACATTACACACTTGTACCATAATGTACTATTAAACATAACGTAGGTGACGGTGTCTCTGGTGAAATGATCTTATTATGTTATGCCGAATGAAAGAACTAATTTAGATGTTTTTAACTAAAGACCTGCCTCGTGGTACCTACAGGTCACACAACTACTATTAGGTACAGCATCTCGTACTGTCTCGTAGTTGTAATATGGGTAGGCTTCGTCATACAAGTACTGTTAATAAAGCACGCGCGACTGCAGCGCTACATCCGCGCTGCGGGTGTGCGGTTTTAAATCCGCGATTTTTATATGGATTAACAAAGCAGCGCGGCGGCAGCGCTGCAGCCGCGCTGCCACCGCGCGGCTCTTTGCGGCTAATTTGAAGGCGCCCTTACTATTAGGAGGCCTATTTTTTGCCAATAAAGATTAAAATGAAAAGATTTTTCCGTACCATACTGTTGATGATGATAAAACCACTGAACAAAAATATTTCTTCTTAATTATGAACGCAATATTCACCTTCACAAATTCAAATCGTCAAAATCTTGCGATGTCAATGTCAACGTCAGACTTCACCAAGACAGCCAAGACTTCACTGTAATTCGGTATGTTTTCTTTGACGAGTCCGAGGAAAATGTTGAAATACGCCTCATCCCGATTCACCATTGGTTGAAAACTTCATCAAACTCAGCTGATAATGACGTAAGTTATAAAAAGCAGCTAAGAACGGTCTGTCTAGATGTTTTCCGAAATATGGTTGTAAACATGTTAAAATTGTTAAACGATTAATCTTGTTTCTAACTATTATCAGTTGATAATCTTGACGGCATGTATCCTTAGAAGAATGATTAGTCAAAGTGGAATTAAAAGCAACGAATTACAACGTTGCAGTATTCTTATCTAAGCGCCAAAATACGTAAAAATGTTAGTGAGGTTAAGGCGTAATATTTTGGCACTACATTGGTAAATAATAAGTATGTCGCAATCGGCAGCGGCATTTTCTAATGATGGATGGGCGATTGACACAACGCCTGACCTGCAGAACTCTACTGATAACGACGTAAGTGGCCCCCTGCGGACTTGTTTGTCTCAAAGATAAAGCGTCCTCTAGTATGACCTTATCAGGACGATGTCGCGTATTTTTCCTAATTTAAATTATACCACAAGAGTTAATTTACCTACTGCTTATTTCTATCTGTACCTATTAGTAGATTGTTTCTTTATCATGGTAGAGGATATATTCACAATCTTTGTTTACTAATTACTCAACTAATTACTGGAATATCTGTAATGTAATTGATTATCTGATTTATTGATTACTTACATGTAGATATTGTATTTGCACATCATAATGTAAATTCAGACATAGTACATTATATGCTTTAACAAATTAAATGCACAGTAAATAAAATTATAGTTCTGAGGCTTTCCGAACTCTGGAAAATAATTTTAATAAAAAATAGAAGCAAGTCTTTCAAAAAAAGTACTTCATTGTAATAATAAAAATGCTTTAGTTGGCCCAATAGGATAGGAACAAAATAAAAAAAGGTATTAATGACAGTTAATAAAGGGTCCCATTAACTCACACAACATACCTAACTGAAAAGCAACAACAACTATTTATTTAACCTGTGTTAATCAAATGATTAATTAGACTTATGAAGTTATGACTTATTTGGAAAAAAAAGTCATTTAGATCTCAGGCCTAAAATAACCTACAAGAACTTTGTTTTAAAACTAAAATAACTTCTTGTTAGCATCTTGATGTAAAGGCCCATTTGGCGCCCAATTTGATAAGAACAATGAGCAGTGTCAAGTCACTGACCTTTGATCTCCTCTTTTCATTTGTTTAGACCATTCTGATGATTTCATTATCAGACCATATTATTTAAACAAGCGCTTAATTGTCTTCAGAACTAAGGATGCTAACTTATAAATTTAAAATAAACAGCAATTTTCCTACAAATAATATAATAAGAAAAAGGTAGTGTCGTTCCCCTTTTATATTAAATGGGCCTACCCTTGACTTCAATCTTGTGCTGAGGATGGAGATGAGGTTGACGATAGAACAAGCTAACCCAAAAGAAACCTATTAACTCACTACTTATGTAGAATGTGGTGGGGTGAACTTGGGAACACCAGAGCGGACAGGTCCGTCAGCTTTTTATAAGGATATTATTTTTTAATTTTGTGTTAGCTCATAAATTACATACCTAATTCTTTCAAGTATCTATAATATTTATTGTCTGACAAGCATACCTGGATAACTTGTAAAATTTTACCACTATAGTAGGTAAGTACATTATAATATTAATATAAACTGGGTTTGCTTATACCTGGATTTTAAAATGAATTCAACATAAAACAAAATAATTTATAAAATCTTTGATTTATTTTACTGTTACATTTTTGTGACATAAAAAACAGAAAATCTACCTTTCTTAATATTTCTTTTCAATGCTGCCCTGACTCATGCAGTAGACAGCCTTGCAATGATAAAAATATGTAATTATAGCATTAATTGTCATTGAGCACCTTGATAAAATGATTTAACAGATAACGCTCCAAAATATAATTCTGCAAAATGATTTTTTAATTGAAATTTTACCAAACACCTTAATTGTATTAGTCCTAAGGCACTTCCTTGAGGAACTCCAATCACTAACAAAACTGTAATGAGGCTTTTTGCACTAATTCTTATTTCTTATTGTGTTGCATGAACTGAATTAAACATTGACCACCTTTGAACTGATCCCTTATTAGCCTAGCCTACATAACATTAATTTGATGGTATTTAAATTGAACACTACTTTATCAAACGCGTAAAACCATTCCGAAATTTAAACAATATATTGCATCAACTTCTTTCGACATTAATATTATACAAGGTTGTAATTTTGCCTACAGGTCGAGGTACTGGGTCTGGCTGTTTGTGTATGTGACTTTAAATGTGTTTACAAACAAAATCCTACTATCCTACTAATATTATAAATTCGAAAGTTTGTGAGTGTGTATGTTTGTTACTTCTTCACGCAAAAACTACTGAACGGATTTTGATACAATTTGGTAGTTTTTATCTCGATTTTATCTTCCCGTGGGATAATTTTCGAGTTGTAGCGGGTGGAACCACTGGCAACAGCTAGTACTTATATAAAATTATAAATATTACTTAATACTTAGTAGCTTTCCACTCCTACATTGAGTCTGTCCTATTACAGACTAGAACTGCAAAATAGATATTCAGTTTGAAGAGAAATAAAAAATATCAAAATAGTGGGCTCGAAAGTCAACTCACACGAAAACAACTATTTTGGATACTAATGCAAAACTAAATACATGTAATAAATCATTACAATACAGTGTATGTGCTCCTTCATACCCAACAATTAAAGAATGGTCCTTTTAATCAATATCTACAAAAATGTGCCTACATGATTGTAATCACAATAAGCCGAGACCCCACATCAACTTATCAATCTATCGCATCGCGTAGAACCAACGTATGATCGGATGACTTATTTATACGTTATACATAATTATTATTTTATAATTATCTAAGTATTATCGTAGTGTCACTTTGATAATTATTGCACGCCTCTTTTCAATACGTACAGAAACTGTATAAATAGACTCGTGCTTGTGTTTTCAAGTTAAGTATAATGTTCTGCGTGGTTGTTACAGTGTTGTGTATTTTGTGATGGTTAACAATTTAAGCGTTGCGTGTGGTGATTTTCTGTCCGTGAGTTGTATATTACATAGTTAATTAGTTACCTGTTACTTAACCATGAACCCACTATTTCAATACCAATTTCTTTTACCTGTTGCGATTGTCATAACTCCCTCAAATTATTAGATCTCAAGAGATTTAAAGGTAATTTGCTAATTAGGGTCATCATGGCAAAGCATAGCATTCAGACCGACTTAAACTTGAATATTCCCACCACCAATACGTTTGTAACAATATCGCATAAAATACTCACAATCAAGAACTGTTTTCTGCTGAGTTAACTGCATTGCCGGTTGCATGATCTTTATTTTCCAGTGGCGACCCTACGTTATCGGAGCTACTTACTCGTTACCCCCTAGTCAGTAGGCACGGATACTTATTATCATGTGGGGTGCTGAGCTCGACCTTCCACCTCTGCTCACCCGCGTTGTCCACGTCCCTCGTCTGCCGCTGATAACAACTCATATAAATGATCGCTTATATTCGCCCCGCACTATATTCGCTTCGCTCAGTGTTCGTTCACCAACCTACCGGTGTGCGCGTCCCTCGTATCGCTCTGATTCATTTACTTTTGTCCGCGCAATACTGTTTTTGTTCAGTTCTCTTCTGTTTAGTACCCATGGCTAAATTCATCGACCGTGATTTTCTTTCTCCTAATTAAGTTGATCCAGTGTCTTTGAAAGTGGACTCACAAGTGCTACAAACTTTCTGTGAACGCAATTTCTAGCGTTATTTACGTTTCTTTTAAAATTCGTACTGGCGCCAGCATACATGCATTTTACAAGCGAAGTTTTGCAAAACATGACCATTGTTCTGATGTACCGTATCAACCCCATTTACTATTCAGACTACTCGGATACGATCTAGAATTTTGCTTGAATCTCTTTCGGTTCAAAAGCACTCTCTGTCATTGGCTATTTCACTTTGAATATTACAAGTTCGGAGTATATTCCAAAGATATTACCTGACAAAGGATTTTTACTTTTTTAACAAAAAGGATTTGATTATAACCCAGAATGGATATTGTGGCAAACGTAAGTTATAAATATTATAAAACTCCATGATAGACTCGTTTTATCACGAAGTTAACTTATTCAAGACTCGTATGGGGGTCAAAGTGTATCTTTCGCTTCTGATTGAAGGAATTATAATGCTAACAGAGATAATATTATTGCTTACAGTACCACCCGGTGATCAAGGCATTTCTCGCCGGTTCTTTCTCCGGGACCTTCAGTACTATACTGTTCCAGCCCCTTGATTTGGTGAAGACTCGTCTACAGAACCCCACTCAACATGTTGTTGCGACGACTGTCAAGTAAGTCATAAAATTATTAATCATAACAATAACATCTCAGTTAAATATCAAAAACACTGAGTTCATCATCTTCATGCCGAATAAGGTACATTCTGGCTTACAAGCTTCGCCTTTCGCCACAAATGATCAGTCTTATGCTTCGTAGACGTAAACTCGACTTGGTTCCAGATAATTAAAATGAGACCAATGGACTTCTTTCTTCTTAGTAACAGAAGAATTAACATCGCCAAGTAAATAGTAATCAACGAACACTCATAGAAAAATAAATTCACTCATAGATAACAACAGGCAGTTTAATATCTTGTTGCTACGAAACAGAAGTAGGTAGGTAGACACGAGCAGTGACCAACGACTGATTAGCTGTTTCATTAATTTGTTTATTGTAGTTACTTTTACTTCGTAAGATAATTGTTGTCATGTAATTATTGTTAACACTGGACATAGGTAGTATCCTTAACATTGACATTGATAGCGTTTGCAATTCGTCTGAGAATACTTCCTTAAACTGCTAATGACCTATTATCTTTTTCCGTGTTCAAGTTTTACAAATATTCACGACATTTCAGCATAATTTATCTTTTGTTAAATATGTTATTATTGGTAATAAAATTACATCAATTATATTTGAAATGATACAGATTTAAATTAGTTTAGCGTTTCATTATCTTATTTCTCTCGAAAAGCTATCTCTAGGGCGACCTATTAGGCGCGTGCAAAGTTGCAACGGTCGTACCTATATTTGATAAGAATGATAAACAAACGATTTTGTTTATTTGATTTCCTACCACCCAGAAAGATTATGAATGACTGCAAAAACTATTACGCACAAGTCTTTTACTGTCTTTTAGTAAAGGTGTTTTTAAACCAAATCTTGGCAAAAGATGACATCACAGGGCAAATCAATCCTGCCTTAAAGCACATTGATGCGATTGATTGAATATAATCAATGCAGCAATTCAATAATCTAAAAATTCTATCAACAACTAACTTCAACTCCTTTTACAGCAGCCGAATCCAACCCGGGATGATAACAATCTTCACGAACATCATCCGGCAGGAACAAATAGTTGGGTTATGGCGGGGCATGGTGCCTTCCGTCGCTCGCTGCGTTCCCGGAGTGGGAATCTACTTCTCTTCCCTGCACTGGCTGAAAGCCAAGATGGGAAAGACCAAAGGCGACTTGGGTGCCTTGGAAGCTATCACGTTAGGAGTCGTCGCTAGGACCATGAGCGGCGTTGCCTTAATACCCATAACTGTGATTAAAACTAGGTGAGTTGTCATGGAATTTATAAGTGTTGTTTACAACAAAAAACTTATCAACAAACTTTGTGTTTTCAATGTTGGGTTCTTAGTTGCTAGTGATTAATAGCACTACTGCTTCAATTTCCATTTGTTGATTGTTAAATATTGTCATTTCATTACCCAATACTTTATTTGCTGTAACAATTATTTGACTGTCTAATCACTGGACTACAACTATATTTAGACTGTTTTGTAGGCATCATTATCTACATAATTAAATTTCGGTCGCACTCACGTATAATGTTGAACGAAATACCCAAAAAATACAAGTCATTGTATTTGATAATACCGATTGTGAATTGAAATAATCATTAATGATATCAAAATTACCTTGCCAAAAATGTTCCAATTACCTTTTAATCGCGGTTTATTCCGTTACGTAGAGCTAATTAGTGATTACTGTCGGTAGGTTGGTCTCTGTCGTCATATGTTTGAGCACACCTGTCGATAACACTTTACAATCAATAACAATCATGATACCTAATTATACGTACGTTGTCCTCGATTACTATTACGTGTCGCACCTCGTGCAATGTAAAGCACGTTATTTAGACGTGCTTTAACGTTTAGGTCGCCTGTAAACAATAGCTATGGTAATCCGAGGTTACAACGCAGTCGGGGCTTTCTACGTTGTAGGTACCTACTGTAATCAACGCAGTACGGGACAGTACCTACGCTTTATATGTTAATCATTTGGAAATTTCTTGTCTGGTCACCTTTATCGACTACGACGTATATCGCAACACACCTTTCCGGCCCTTTCTGAGAATAGTATTTGCTAACAATTGATTAAAAGTCTCTATCAATTCAAACAACTGAGAATTATAACTGTTTATACAACTTTAAATAATTTTAAATTTGATTCCTTCCTCAGATACGAATCTGGAGTGTACAAATACAACAGCTTGGGTGGGGCTCTGAAGGCCATTTACAAAGCTGAGGGCTTCCGTGGCCTGTCCTGTGGGCTGGGCCCAACTCTAGCCAGAGACGCGCCGTTCTCTGGCCTGTACCTCATGTTCTACTCGCAAGCCAAGCAAAGAGTACCTAAAGGTAAGATATTGGGTCCTATGCGGGAAAATGGACCAGCTTTACTTCTCGTTGCCTACATAAAAATAACTAGTATTTGAATTATAGGATTATACTAGTATTTGAATTATAGTTTTCTTTTACAAATGACAAAGAGAAGTGAAATTGGTAAATTATGTTGTTTTAGGTGTGACATTTTGATTGTAAATTTGTATTTCCAATGAAGTCATAACAAGGTATTAGACGCACAAAAGTATTAGGTTAATTGCAATGCCAAATACAATAATAAAATGCGTACCTACTTAGGTAGATAAAGAAAGGTCGCGCGATCCTTCTAGCAATTTGGATGGATACTTAATTCATTTTATGTTTCTGTTCGGCAGATAGATAGCCTTTTCATAATCTTCTAATATAATGTATTGTAGACTTTGGACTGCGTGATATAAACATAGAAATTCATGACTAATTATTAGATGTACTTAGTGGTCTATGCATGTTTGATTAGAGCTAACTTGGATAGGGACGTATTCAAATATTTTATTTATTATAACGGTACATCTTTCGATGATTTTGATTACACAATAATAATACTTAATAAATAATTCTATGCCTCCAAAGCTAAAACATGGCATTTCCAAAAACATGTTTCTTAATAAGTAATCATACGATAGCGAAATAATCGTAGATTAGGTACTTATAATATTATCATGTTTACTTATGGTTAAAATGCGTCATCAAATTAATGTGTTTTTTTGTTTGTCAGACCAGACTATGATGACATATCTAATCTGTAGGATTTAGGCATTCTTACTGGATCCGTTTTATTCATACTTCTATTGCAAAATACAAAATGAAGCCTAAGACTCTACAATAACGTCCAGTTTTTATTTTGCAAGTTTATCATAAGATTTATGTTATATTTTCGTTTGTAAGTACGTCAATATTTATTATGAAATGAAACTAAAAAGACATCACGCTATAAGACGTAGTCTCAATGTTTTATAAACATTGAGATGACGTGAATAGAATTAGTCGCGTCGATCATTAACTTAGTTACCAAGAGATAACACCAGTATGATCATAAATACCTAATTAGTTTACCCCCTAACGAATGCAGCTAAACGTGACCGTTAGAAAGTACATTCCTACCTATATTTAATCGTAACTTCACACCTTTAAGATAACGTTTCAATATAAACTGTGAAAGTCCCCTTTTCTGGGTACCTACCTATACCTACCTACTAGCGACCTAGGTACCAGCGACTTCCTCTGATTTTGACATTATCGCGTTCAAATAAAGAATGTAGTAATAAGTAGGTGTGTGATTAGGGTGTCGCAATAGACACCGCTTTTTATCAGAACACCGGTTTTATCTTACTTGGTCAAATTACTTATTATCTTCCTGCACCTTATTTCATTCTACTTAGGGTCGGTGTAATTCTTTATTTTCTTCAACTCGGGGAGAGTTGAAGAAAATAAAGAATGTCAGACGTCACGACATCATTGACTCCTTTTTCTTCCATAATTATTCCTCCACACAATCAATTCCTTTGCCTGCCTGTCTCCCTCCATCCATCAACATTCATATCGATCACTCTTTTAGTCTTGATCAGGAAGTCTTAATCTAAAATGGCCACTTCAGCAGATCATAATAGGATCATAATATGAATTGCGTTAAAATTCGTAAAATGGTCAAAGACGCTGACGAATATAGTTCATTTTAGACTCTTTTTTTGGTGAGTGGAAAATCATCAAATAATCCCCCCGCTCTTGGGCACAGCGGAAGGGAGTGTCAGACTTCTACTGACTAAAAACCAACCCATGTTCTTTCTACGCCCTTGTGCCGAGGCCACGTCATCTCTTTCGATAATCCGCAGCCCCGACGGGCATTTTAGACCCTCTGATCTCTTTTGGAGCTCGGTTACCATAGTTAAATTAAAAGTAAGATAGTTGTATCCACTCGAACTAACCATAATATCTCCTCTTTCCAGAATGGTTGCAATCTCCCGGAGCATCCAGCGCCGTCCACTTCAGTTGCGGGATAGTTGCCGGGATCGCCGCGTCACTGGCCACTAACCCCGCAGACGTGCTCAAGACCAACATGCAGCTGTACCCTGACAAGTTTCCCAGCGCATTCAGTGCCGCTGTATATGTACAACAGGTGAGCATTCATAGTTTTAAATATTGTTTGAAATATTGAACTCTCTGTTTACTCCCACACTTTAAAAGTCCTTAAAAGTACTTCCGCTTACATTTACTATAATAAGAGTGACAAAGATAGGCTTACGAGCATAAGCATTCGGCCAATAGAAGATCTAGAACGGTTGAATAGATCCGATGGGGATAACGGGACCTAGAATGTCGCTTCACGCGAAGTTTGACTATGTCTAATTTCCCACTATATGTCTTTATCGCAAATTATGAAACTGAAAGAAAGTGATAGAAACTTGACTAATCTAAAGCACTTGTTACTATTAAGTATCTCAAGACATAAGCCGAAATGAAAAGTCTGAGATCCCGAGACCGAATTATAGATGGCATTTAGATGCCATCTACAATTAGGTCCTACTATTAATCACTATGCTAACTTTGCTTTACTACCTATTTAATAATTGTTGAACTCAAATTAAATTACACAGTTCTACATTAAGAATAATAAAATGGAACTGTAGGTACATACCTATCAGATAGATATCAAATATGTACTGTCAATTTACTATATTACCAAGAAGCAAATGTCAAAGGTCTCAACGTGATAACAGAATTTGGGAAGATTGTTAATAAGTACCTACTGCTAAGTTCGTTAAGATGGTTTCTTCATCATCACTACATATTATAAAACAAAGTCCTCTGCCGCGTCTGTCTGTCTGTTCATGATAAACTCAAAAACTACTGCTCCGATTTTCATGCTATTTTTACCAATGGATAGAGTGGTTCTCGAGGAAGGTTATAGTATATAATTTGTCAAGTCTACCGACATCCAAGCGGGCGAAACCGCGGGTATCGGCTAGTAGTCATTAAAACAAGCACGTTCTTTATTATTCATTAATTAGATAAGCCACATCCGTGGGGGTCGTTTATTTATTTTTTAATTAGGTATATCAGTCATTCAAACTTCGCGTGTGCGAGGTTCATAATATCAAGTTTAAAAAATAATTACTTGGTACCGTAATTGAGGTCACGGGTTCATTATTGTTTAATTTTTTAACCTGAGTTTAGGTTATCGATTTATCAGTGATACTTTTGCGCAGGAAGATGTCTTGTATTCTATAGCTAGCCAAAATTATTGTAGCTTAAATGTAAATAAGATACCTATCCCAAATAAACTGGACCTTGGTGGAATTTTCTAGTAGATCAATATACGTTCCAAATCAAACTTTATTCTAATAGGAAAAGGTTTATTTTACGTGGCATAGAACGATGTTACCGTCATACCATCTTCGTCACAGCCTACGAGTTGGTTTTACTGCCTAGGCGTGCATATAGATGTTTCATATCAATATGAGAATTCAAATTCAAATATGCATTGCAAGTTTTTTTTTTTAATATATAGAATTACCTGCATTAACAGATTTCCAACTAATGACAGCGCTTAGAACTGTCTATGCTAGCGCCATTAGTTTCTCAGTTCTCCACCGAAATAATCAAAATTATAGAACTAGAAAACAACGCCTGTTAGTTTATTACCAAAAATGCAACAATGAGTTCGACTACAGTATAATACTTAGTTGCAAAAGCATGATTTAATCGCAATACTTAACGAGTTGTTGACAAAGAAAATAAAATGAATATTGTGATAAAAAGAATATTGCTATCTTTGCTCGGTGAAGGACAAAATATAATGCCCCCTGTCGAAGAGTTCGATTACTGTTGGTATTCAAGAGCAGATAATATAGCGATTAATTAGTGAATCAAAAGACTAATAAAACGACCGTACTATTTGCAACTAAAGGCTGCCTGTAAACTAAGCCGAATTTAGAATAACACTATTGGACAAGTATTCAAATAAAATTTGTTACAATAAAAATTGTGAGTACCATGTAGGGTATGTAATCCTATATCGAGTATCTCACTCTAGACAAACTACTTAACCGTATTTACCAACCGAGAGTTTTTAGTGCAAACTGGCACTTCGCCCGCGACTTCGTCCGCGAATAAATTTTCGTTATAAGTACTTTTGAAATACCTACTAAAACCTTCATAGAGAACCATTCTATCCATTGGTGAAAACAGCATGAAAATCGGTGCAGAAGTTTTTGAGTTTATCGCGAACAGACAGACAGACAGGCAGACCCGGCAGAGGACTTTGTTTTACAATATAAGAATAAGAATAATTTATTGTTCCAGAAATTAAATTCGTTACATTGATTCCTGAAACTCACACTAGGATTCCCTGTGTCGCGAGTTCCAGGCTCATTCGTTCCGTTGACATACTTGTGACACAAATAATATTCTAAACAATAATTTTCTAAATCTAACAGTAATTTACCTACTATCTAAACAATTTACACTAATAATTTAAGAAAGGAATACACAATAAGAAAGTGCCTGTGTGTATGGTATTTGTGTGAGTGTGCAAGGGAATATGAATATGTAAGGAAACCTTTTTTTTTTTGGTGGGTGGAAAATCATCGAATGACCCCCCCCCCCCCCCCCCCCGCTCTTGGGCAGAGCGAAGGGGAGTGTCAGACTTCTACTGACTAAAAACCGAACCCATGTTCCTTCTTTGCCCTTGCGCCGAGGCCACGTCCAGCCTAACCCTTCGGGGATTACCTACAGGCGTGATGTTATGTTCAGCACTAGCAATACCTACAAAAAGGCCATTACTGTGGGGTCTGTGGGAACCAAATTATAGCTAGATAACTCCTCTAAAGACATTGCAACTCACGTTATATCTAATTATCCTTTTTATTTATTTGTTTCTTTCTTTGTTACAGACATACGGTGTAAAAGGATACTTCAAAGGTGCAGTACCAAGAATGCTGCGTCGTACTTTAATGGCCGCGATGGCCTGGACCGTCTTCGAAGAAGTCACCAGAACTATCGGCTTAAAATGAGATTCCGTAGTCTATTATTTTCGTTTTTTTTTATTTGTGATCCGATTGAAGGAGATCTTATTGGTATGATGTTCCTAGTTTATGCATCTGCTTAGTTGTATTCGAATATTATCTATGCTTTAACTTAGTTTAGTTATATCTGTTTTTAGGGTTAATACCTTGTGATAATTATGTTACCCTGTATTTGGTTCTGTTTACCTTCGTGTATTACTGTTAAACTGTTACCCAACCTTAACTGATAGGCCAATTGTATTGTATTGTTTAGAGGGATTATTTAGAATATTTTTGATATTGACGCTGACTTTGTTGTGCATATGCTATCCCTTTCTAATAGACAGAGCGAGAAAGAGAGGGTGACAGTGTTGTTTTGAAAATATACCTCATGGAATATTTTTTGAGGTTTCTACTTTTGTCTCTTCTTATTTTATTTGCGAGGAACATTGAAATAAAGTGATTGCTTCAATGTTTAGAAATCCACTTTTATGATTAAATCAATGTTGGATTTTTACTCAAGGAAGCAATAGCCTTACTTGAGTAAATAAAACAACTTGCACAAAAAGCCAGTGTCATACCTACTAATAAAGTAAATAATTGTAAGGTTACAATGTACCTAAATATACATAAATATTATGTTTTATTTTGAAAGAAATAAATTTTATTTCAATATTAATCTGTCTTCTCATTTTATTTTTATTAAAATTCATCATCATCTTAATCATCCTACAGTAATCCACTGCTGGAAATAGGCCTCTTCAATCACACGCCACACAACTCGATTCTCGGCAGCTCTCATTCAGTTGCTACCAGCCACCCTGCGAAGATCGTCGCTCCACCGAGCCTGAGGGTTTTCCACCTTACGCTTGCCGATTCGCGGTCTCCACTTAAGAACAAGTTACCCTAACGGTCATCGGTTCTGCGGCTAATATGGCCGGTCCGTTGCCACTTCAGCTTACTATTTTATTTTTATTTAAAACATTGCCACACTAGGAATTTCTCCTGTATCGTGGGTGCGTTTACAAACATCTTTAGGCCATACTAATATTTGTTTCGAGCGGGGATCGAACCCGCGACTCGCAGCGCAGCAGTCTAATCGCTCAGCCACTGCGCCAACCGTGTCGTCTAATAATAATTCTGTGAGCTATGGCGACAACTTTGGTCCTTAGTCCTAAAATTCATGCTTACCATTAATGTATGCTTAGATCTTTGACAGTCGTAACCGGTCAGTCGCCCAAAAGTCTGATAACCAGCCTTACCAAGGGGTTTCATATTACCCAGTCCTATCTGGGCTGTGGAGTTCAGATAGGCACTCGCTCCTTGTATGAAACCGGTAGGCGTAGCTAGTCGCTGCATCAGGTAAGACAGGAAGTCGACAGTTCGACACCAACATAGTTGAGAAACGGCTAGGCAGATCGAATCTTGGTGAGTAGGCAGACAAAGTGGAACGGACACCCACGCAAAAACGGTTACACATTTCTGAACGCCCCCACATATAAATAAATCTGACGACATTGCAGTATGGTCTACTACAGACGGGTCTGGGTGTTTATTGTGTACGTGAGTTTGAAGGTTTAAAAAAAAAAGAAAAGAACAACTATCTTTTGAACGGCCTATCTAAACCAAGCTATATACTTAATTACGAAGAACACGAAAGCTCGTGTCTCCAATGATCATCTTTGTAACGGAACGATACGATGTCAGTATATTATGGATGGTTTATGAACGTGGCCGAGACATTTCTAGGTCGGGGACCTTAATAACGGCGATAAAGACCTCATAACTTGTAACCTCGTCCTTTTCTTACTCATCACCTTTGTGTGGGTAACTACAGTCCTCCTTACTGCTAGTCCAACAGCAACCTTATTGTCACGGTGATAAAGATCATTGTAATTTTGACAACTATGCATCGGTGAAGGTGCAATAACAGTGAAGATACTGTAGTACCCTCTCAGTCCCTCTCGTTGTTCAGTACCTACTAGTATAGACCACTTTAATGGAGCAAAATAACCAGTTACTGGTTATTGTGCTCCATGATTACTATATTAGACAGATCGCCTTGTTACCTCACAAGCGCGACTGCGTAGTGTGAGGTCCTGGGTTCGATTCCCAGCAAGCGTAGAAATGGGTTTTGTCAACGGAAGGATCTACAAATTGTAGAAAGATTTTCATGTCAAGTGTTATTACTTATCTTTTTTAATTTAGAAATTTCTCAGTGGCAGCCACGGAGTCAACTTCTGTGTGGGTACCTACACCTCTGCCAAACCCTTTGGGGATAATAGGCGTGATGTATGGTGTTTACTGTAGTACCCTGCGTCCTAACCTTGTATTATATTATCTGTGGTCCTAACAAAAGGAATCGGTGGCGCGAATCGGTACGTGATCGTCGCGACTAATTTGTTCGGAAAAACGAAAGGCGCCCTCTATCGGCACGACCACGAGTTTGGTTTCGCTGAACAAAATAAAAGGGACAGTTGAGTGACGTCTTTATATGGGGGGGGTCTGGGTTTATGCTTTTGCGACTTTATAACGACATGCTTTGCGCACGCATGGCCTGGTAGCATAAGCACAGGCCTACCCTACTGCCTCCTTCAGAGGCGGTAGGGTGGCGGGGTCTTGAGGGGGAGCGCCACGGTCGTGTAGATCCTCAAGGCAAGTCTGGGGGATTCACCTTCACGAGGTTGCCACCCTGTTTTTGGTCTAGTTCCATATGAAGTAGACGCAACAAAAACCCCCAGGCGATTGTTTTTCCCGAAAGCCAGATACCAGGCCTAGGGTAGTCCCACACCCCATTCCCATGATCCTACGCCCAGTCCCTCCCTCCTTTTTTTTTTTTTTTTTTTTTTTCCCTTCTCCTTTCGGTCCAAAGCTCCCACAACGATCCCCTAGTCTAGGGTTACAGACATTAATGGCTAGCGCGAATAGGAAAAAGGAATTACCCCAGGAAGGTACCGACAACGTCGGAGAATCCTTCCCCGCGCCGCTTCACGGCCCGGGCTGTCCCACGTATTCTGGGGGGGACACTATCGTGCACAACCCGTCAACGGGTTTATCATTAAAAAATTTAAGTTTAGAGGAAAGAAGTACACCCATGCCTGAGCTAACCAAGATTAGCCCGGGAGCCGCGGGGAGCCAGCCCTCATCTGCGCCAGCTAAGACTGGTGCGGAGGAAAGCAGGTACACCAAAAGTAAGTGGAGAAGGATGAAATCCAAAAAGCGCTCCGAACTAGCGACACAACCTCCGTCAGCCACGGCCGCTAAGGCGTCCGGAGCTGGTGGAGACGAGGCGAGGCCGCGAGCGCCAAAAGTTAAGAGGCAAGGTACAGATCCTAGTGAAGGACCGTCTCAGCGTCCAACGGCAAAACGCCCGAATCTTGGTCAGAGTCGGACAGAGTTCTCGCGAAGCTCCGCTAGGGAGCAGAACGAGCTCGCTGTTACCGTACACAGAGAGGACGGTGTCAAGCTGGACGACGCTGCGGCGACCCTCATTAAGGACAAAATGGCGGACCTTATAGAGGAGTCGGCGTATGGAGGAGTCCCGGGCAGGTGTCTGTCCTTTGCAACCTCGGGATTGGTGTCGGAAGGATTCTTCCTTGTGACACCAATGACGGTGGAAGCAAGGGACTGGATATTAAGCTGTGACTTCGGCTCATACAACGACGTCCCTATAAGGTGTACAATTTTGAGCAGATGTAGGGTAGCTATCTGGGTTCCTACCAGCAGGAAAATGCCGGCGGACCCCCTTAGGCTGATTAAGTGCCAGAACGACTACAGGACGGAACTGAAGATATCCGAGTGGACCCTCCTTCACAGGGAAATGCAACCCCTGGGTATGCGCCTAGTGCTGGGGGTCCCGCAGGATGTAATCGGCGACGAACCTGGGTATGTCTGGCTCAATTTTCAAGCCACTCAGGTCCAAGCCAGGCTACTAAAGCAGAAGACACAAAGTCTACTGAAGAGCCCGACACACACAGACAAGGCCACTCAGACGGACGCCGCACAGACCGAAAGGACGGGCCCTGGAAATTCGTGCAGAGACGAAGAGTTCTCAGCGAGATCTATAGGGCCTGACCAGAGGAACATCGGTGAGGCGTCCAACACTCAGCAAAAGTCCACTAGCGAGCCGAGGCCAGTACCAACAACGACCACCATAGGGGAGAGCACTAACACTCGAACCAAGGCGGCGAGGCGGACTGACCATTCGGGGAGCGAGTCGGACTAACACACACACAAACACACAACACAAAGAAACAGACACAACTTACAAAAACTCTACAAATATACACACACACTTCAAACAACACACACTCATGAACACAAAAAACAAAAACACACAACACCTCAGGGTACTTCAGTTGAATTTGCACCATTGCCGCGAGGCTACGGCAGAACTCTGCCGATACATGGCGGCGAATAATATAGATATAGCTCTGCTACAAGAACCATACATCCATAAAGGAAGAGTGGTTGGCATGGGGTGTATGGGAGGAGACATCATCTACCATAAGGGAGGTGAGTCGAATCCCAGAACATGCATTTTTGCCAGTAGCAGAGCTAAAACATTAGGACTAATCGAAGTGGAATGTTACAGAGACCTCATTGTGGCGGAATTTGACTTTTCCCCACCAAGTGGAGGAAAATGCAGAGCAGCCATAATGTCAGCATACATTCCAAGTGAGACCAACTACAAGCCGCCAACACCAGAACTGGAACGGGCGATAAACAAGTATGGAGGTAAGAATATTCCGATTATTGTGGGGTGCGACGCCAACTCACATCATGTGGCTTGGGGTAGCACAGACTGCAACAAAAAAGGTGACTTGCTACTAGACTTTATTATAAGCAGTAATTTAGAAATAATAAATGTAGGTAACACACCCACTTTTATAACCAGGTCAAGAGCTGAGGTGCTGGATATTACGATGGCATCCAGCAGCATAAGCAAACACATAAAAGACTGGAGAGTTGACGAGGAGGATTCGTACTCGGATCACCGTAGGATCATCTTCAGTCTGGACTGTGAGATGGAGAAAGTAATGATCAGAAATGCAAAGAAAGCCTCCTGGGAGATCTTTGACTCAAAAATAAAGACATGGTCTCCTAGTCAAAAACAAAGCTACGAAACAGCGGAGGAACTCGAAAAGGAAGCCAAGCGTCTAGAGGAGGCATTAACAGAAGCCTACCACTGCGCATGCCCTCTTAAGGAACTAAAACTAGGTAAAGGCCAACCATGGTGGAACAAAACACTAAGGAAGATCAGGAAAAGCACGCGTCGAGCCCTCAGAACTGCCCTCAGAAAAGGGGGCGATGAGGACTGGGACAAATATAGAGAACTAAGGAACAAACTAGGACAAATGTGCAGGAAAGAAAGCAGATCAGGGTGGAACGCCTACTGTGAAAATATCAGTAGACACACTGATACCGCGCGAATAGTCAAGGTGCTGTCGAAAGACAAAGCATGCAAACTAGGAAGCCTAAAGATAGGGGAAGAGATCATATCCGACCCAAAAAAGATACTGACCGAAATGATGAGTAGTCACTTCCCCGGATGTGAAACTTATCAAGAGGAAACAATGATGACCGAAAACCAAGGCGAAGTGACACAAGCTGAGGTCGAAGAAATCATTACAGAAGACCTAATAGATTGGAGTATATCATCCTTCCAACCATACAAAGCACCTGGCCCGGACGGTGTACTCCCGAAGATATTACAGCAGGCATACAAGTATATTATCAAAGATCTACTAGCTCTATTCAGAAGTAGTGTGGCCACAGGCTATATACCTGAAAATTGGAGAAAAGTAAGAGTAGTCTTCATCCCTAAGCCTGGGAGGACGACGTACCAGGAAGCAAAATCTTTTAGGTGCATCAGTCTCTCATCTTTTGTGCTGAAAACCCTAGAAAAAATAATAGACAGACACATTAGAAACAAAGTGGAAAAAAGTGACACACCGCTACAGAGAAATCAACACGCATATATGGAGGGCAAGTCCACGGAGACAGCTCTCCATAACATAGCGGTAAGAATCGAAAGAGCGTTAGAAAACAAAGAATTTGCATTGGGCTGCTTTTTCGACGTGGAGGGAGCTTTTGACAAAGCCAACTCCACAGCGATCAAGGCCGCTTTACAAAGGGAAGGCATAGCAAGCTACATGTCAAGATGGATAGAAAACGTACTAAGACACAGAGCAATTCAGGCCGAATTAGGCAACAATACCATCACAGTGAGAGCGGTGAGGGGTTTTCCCCAGGGAGGATGCGTCTCGCCGCTCCTATGGTGTTTGCTGCTTGACGATTTGCTTGAGAAGCTAAACAAGATGCACATATATATACAAGCATACTCGGACGATGGAGTGCTATTAATCACTGGAAAAGTACTTAGCACCATAAGTGACGTAATGAAGAAAGGAATTAGGGCTACCCTCGAATGGTGTAGGGAAAGAGGACTGAACCTCAACCCCACTAAAACGAAGCTAGTCCTCTTTACAAAAAGAAAGAAATACGAGGAGTTATCACCAATATACATAGACGGTGAACGGATAGAAGTAACCAAGGAAATAAAATACTTAGGAGTGATCTTAGACAAAACCATGTCATACAAGACGCATATAAAAGAAACATGTGAGAAAGCAAAAATTGCATTACTACAATGCAGAAGAGCTATAGGTAGAACCTGGGGAATGAAACCGGCCATAGTAGCCTGGATATATAATGCCATCATCATACCCAGAGTTATACACGGAGCAATAGTATGGTGGCACAGAACACAAATCAAGACTAACAGCACAGAGCTAGCAAAAGTTCAAAGAATGGCCGGGTTAATGATCTCTGGGGCAATGAGGACGACTCCCTCAGCGGCCCTGGATGTCATACTAGGAATGATACCGCTTAGTCTACAAGTTAAGAAAAGAGCCTTGGAGCAGTGGTTCAAACTGAAAAGCTTGAACCTCTGGAAAGGCAATTTTATGGACAAAGGTCACTCGGAGATAGCAAAACCGTACGAAGACAATCTATCAATGATTATGGCCAACAATGACCTAATCAAAAAAGAGAAGATCTTCGACAAAAAGTACAGAATACATATAGGCACAAGAGAAGAATGGACAATCGAGAGTGATCCATCTATGGCGGTCTGCTATACAGATGGATCAAGGAAAGAATCAACTAAGCTATCCGGCTCTGGAATACACATACCAAGACTGGAAATAAATAGATCATTCTCACTAGGAACAGGCGCAAGTGTGTTCCAGACAGAAATACATGCCATTATGGAATGTACCAGAATAATTGGAAACGCCCTTACAGGTGATCTTTCCAAAATAGTTATATACAGTGATAGTCAAGCAGCACTCAAAGCACTGAACAAAGTGGAAGTCACATCTGCACTGGTTAAAGAGTGTAAGGAAGCACTCAACCAGCTAGCGGAAAGAGCAGAAGTAACAGTCGCATGGGTCCCTGGTCATCAAGGACACGAAGGGAATGAGATAGCGGATGAGTTAGCCAGAAAAGGAGCAGATGAAACCTTTGTGGGACCAGAGCCCAGGCTACCGATCCCACATAACATAACAAAAGGAATCATCCATAGAATAACCACAGGAGAGTCAAATAAAAGATGGAATGCAACAGAAGGTTGTCGACAATCGAAAATCTTCTTAAAGTCATATGATGAAAAGAAATCCCACAAACTACTCAGAATGAGCAGGGGAAACATAAGACTAGTAGTAGGGATCGCAACAGGACACTGTGGACTCAATAGACACCTGACGATTATGAAAGTAAAGGAAGATCCCATATGCCCAGCATGTGGAGAAGCAGAAGAAACAAGTTTCCACCTTGTGGCGGAATGCACAATGTATGGGCCACTCAGATGGGAAATCCTAGGAACAGATGAGATTAATGAAGAGAAGCTCGCAGAAATCTCTACCGAACAACTGGTGAGCTTCTGCAAGGCGACAGGAAGATTCGTGATGCCGACCACCAGTAACCCATGAAGGGGATCCACCAAAATGGGGAACTGGGCGAAATAATCCACAACGAAAGGACTGATCGCCCGTCTGGTGTCTGCCGGCGTCCCCGAAGATAAATAGAAATAGAGACGTCTTTATAGGAAGATCCCGTGACCTCCAGACCTACGACATTTCATAAAAGCTTTAACTTTTTCTGAGAAAGAACCATATTATACTATAGTATAGGTAAGAACAATAGGGGATCGGACTAAGTCAAAAAAATATGATTCTGTTTAGTCCGTCTATGGATGGTTGTTTACTTCGTTTACTTCTTTATGGATTGTCTCTTTCCAACAATAGGTTTGTTTTTATAATTATCGAAAAATATTGATACGACGTGTTTTGTAACTGTTTTCGAGGAGTTCACGAGTTTTCGAAGCACTGTATCGTCTTCATTTTTTGTTAATGTGAAAAAAGACAAAATAGGTGTTCAATATTTTTTGGAAATCTATCTGACGGACTAATTCGTTTTTTTTTGTCCGATCCCCTATTGGATAATTATGATGCAAAGTGGGACGTGGTGGCTTTGGCAGATAGGTATAAGGCGTACTTTATAGCGTATGTATTCTTATATTACATGAGGGTTAGTATGATGATTCACCTCCACTCCCAGACACTAAGGATCGTACTATGCAGGTGGCATTCTGTGGTTTCTGCCTACCCCCATGGAAAAAGGGCGTGAGTTTATGTTTGTTTAATATTCCTCAAAAAAAGTTTCGGCTATAATACTAAGAAGGAAGTAGGTCTGGCATTCATGACATCTTGGTCCACTTTGTTAGGACTGTCTTTACTATCCGGAGGCACGGTAGTGCCCCCGCCAAGTCAAGCAATAAACCGGCACGCCCGGCGGCCGTACAATCTTTTTCTCGAAACAGTTCAGCCCATTTTCGACCTCCTATAACTTCTTTATGGATTGTCTCTTTCCAACAATAGGTTTGTGACCAAAAATAAAACACAAAAATAACGAAACTATACTTTTTTACATATTTACAGTTACGATTTTTATGTTCAAATTTTCTAATACACTATCATATAAACTCCAGGCCCTCATATTTGATGTTTTCCACCAAGGTGTCGTGTAGTAACACGGTGCCGTCTGTGGTAAATGCACTTATATAAGTGGCCGTTTTGCCTTCAAACTCTGTGGTCTTCAAAGCCACTATGGCTTCGTCATTCGTTCCCGGTATGAACTTGAACGATGAGAAACCATGCTTTGGCTGATGCTTTGTTATCTGAAAAAGGACAAAGATGATTTTTATATTAGGTAATTGAAAACAATATGAGAATGAGTGTAGCTTAGCATTTATGTGTCTTGCGTTTACAAACAAAACTTGGAAACATATTCTGTTTTTTTTTTTAATAACTTTAATAGTCTCATTTGAAACACAGTTTGTGCTATAATTATACAATAATTGATGTTTCTTTGTGTGGAAATAATGTTAACTTCGAAACGGATTTCGCACTTTGTCTTCATACAGGTACTTTGAACAGGTATGCTACATTACGCGCATACAAACATAGCATGTATTTTTTTTAAACTATGGTAAGAATTTGACTATGACAGCTCTATTCGGAAGCAGTAAGAGCGATTTTAGTAGTTCAATTATGACCATCTTCGCGTAGACATTTTTTTTTTGGAAGCTAAACGGGCGCGTCTATAGAAAAACGTCAAGAAAATAAGAGTACAAGATTCAGTTCGTCCCATTTCTTTTCTTCGTTTCTATTTCAAGAGAAAACACTGAAAACTGGCCAGTTCAGTGTTTAAAAAAAAAAGTACTTAAAAAAAAGTTACCTCAAGAGCATGAATATGCTTAAAATTAGCATCAGCAGTGATCAGGTAGTTGCAACCCATGACTTCGTCCTTTGTTTCATTGTACGGTTCATGACTGCATCTCCTTGGCAAGAAGTGCCATAATTGCTTGACAGGTGACCATACTCCTGACTCATGGATCAGATAGCCTGGCCATTGGATCCCGATTGAACTACGGACGGATTTGTACTGGTTAATCCAGCTTAAATGCTGCACCTGGGAAAAGGAGACAAAAAAAATATACAGGAAATGAACTTTTTGCATAAAGAGTAAAATTACTCTAAAATTAAGAAGTTTTATTGAAAACTAGCTGACCCGCGCAACTTCGTCTGCGTCACATAATATAGATTATTCCTACCTACTACCCTACCTACTACCCAACCTACTACCCTACCTACTACCCAACCTACTACCCTACCTACTACCCAACCTACTACCCTACCTACTACCCTACCTACTACCCTACCTACTACCCTACCTACTACCCTACCTACTACCCTACCTACTACCCTACCTACTACCCTACCTACTACCCTACCTACTACCCTACCTACTACCCTACCTACTACCCTACCTACTACCCTACCTACTACCCTACCTACTACCCTACCTACTACCCTACCTACTACCCTACCTACCTACCTACTACCCTACCTACCTACTACCCTACCTACTACCCTACCTACTACCCTACCTACTACCCTACCTACTACCCTACCTACCTACTACCCTACCTACCTACCTACTACCCTACCTACCTACTACCCTACCTACCTACTACCTACCTACCTACTACCCTACCTAAAAAAAAAAAAAAAAAAAAAGTATCCTATGTCCTTCTCCTGGTTCTTAGCTACCTCCCTACCAATTTTCATCTAAATCCGGCCAGCCGTTCTTGAGTTATAAATGGTGTAACTAACACGACTTTCTTTTATATATATAGATTTCATTTCCAAAAGTGATACTTCAATTGTCCTGGGTAGACTAAGAATTTTATATTGACACGAAAATTAAGTGTTTGGCTGACTATTCTGTTAAAGCGCTTCACTATTTATATTCATGTTTTTAGCCTTTTTTCCAAGGGCTATTTGTATTTAAGTTCAAAATGCTATTTAGGCCTCCTCCATCATCATCTGCCTAGCCTTTTCTCAACCATGTTGGGGTTGACTTCCAGTCTAACCCAATGCAGCTGAATAACAGTATTTTACATGGAACGACTGCCTATCTTGGGTTCTAAAATGGGCACTTCAGCACATCACAATATGGATTGCGTTACAATTCGTAAAATGGTCACAGATGAAGCTTTTTTTTTTATTTTTTATTATAAATGGGCTTGCTCTTGACTTCAATCTTGCCCTAAGGGCAGAGATGATGTCGACGATGGAACGAGCTTACCCAGTAGAAGCCTGTTTACTCGCGACTTAAACAGATTAGGGTTACTTATATGAACTCGGAAAAACCGACGCAGGCAGGGAATTCCACTCCTTGGCTGTGCGCATAATAAAGGACCCAGCAAAGCGCTTCGTTCGAATGTGTGGAATGTCGACTAGGTATCGGAGCTACTATTACGAAAGGTCCATTTTACGCTTTTTAACGCAATTCATATTATGATCTGGTAAACTGGTCATTTTGGACCCCTGGCCTCCTCCAATCCCATAAAAAATTTATGTCCAGACCTCGCGCCTGTCTAGTCCAAGTATTTGCATCCCTACCAAGTTATTCTCTGATATTTCTAGAGATTTCCTTTATTTGTGATCACTTTTATATTTCAATAATCTTTTCAATTTATTTTTTGTTAAGTAGCCTGTTTGTGTTTCCTTTTTTTTGCCAGTGTCTTGGTAAACCCTTTAACAGATTTTTTGTGGGAGTTTATTGCCAGGAGAGAGCTATTTATTGGGGGGAGACTGGCCTGTTGGTCTAGTGGTTAGTGACCCTAACTGCTATGCCGGAGGTCGTGGGTTCGATTCCCACCCAGGACAAATGTTTGTGTGATGAGCTCGATCATTTGTTCTGTGTCTGGGTGTAATTTATCTATAATATGTATGTATTTAGAAATATATAAGTATGTTTATCAGTTGTCTAGTACCCATAACACAAGCTCTGCTTAGCTTGGGACTAGATGGCGTTGTGTGATAGTTGTGGAATATTATTATTATTATTATTATTATTCATTGATTGAGAAAACTGTCTCTTATTTTTATTATTCCCAAATAAATAATTATAAGAGCTTTTATACATTCTTTGCATGTTTTTGCTTGGTGTTCTACTTCCTCCTTAACTGTTTTCATTTCTGTGTATTTGTACAATTCACTCATTTTGATAAATAGATGTGCATTAGTGATTGCAATATAGTTTTGAGAGCTTTAATCAGAAACCGTTGCAAGATTTCCACATTAGAATTTTTTGCTGATCCCATAGCTCAATACCATAATTATGTCAAACTAACCTGATTATGGTTTTAATGATGATAATCTTATTCTCAAAAGCCAGCTTAGGTTTCTAAGCTGTAAGTTTAACTCATCACATTTTTTATGGATAAGTATGAGTTTCCCAAGTTTGCTATCAAGAAGCATGCCCAAATATTTTGCTGAGTCTAGATGTTAGTTTAACCTTTTGAGCGCCACAGTCACGTATAGTATAGACGACAAGCCGAACAAGCAGAAAAGTGCCCTAAGTCTGTCGACTTAAGGTACTTTTTCGCTTGTCGTCTTACTTGACTGTGGCGGTCAATAGGTTAATACTGCTGGGCAGAGACCTCCCTTTTCTTCTACCAAACCTCTCCATCAATAACTTAAATAATGATAATTTCTCGCCAAAAAGAAGGCGATTACGTAACATACATAAATATGATAAATAAATTAAGATAACCTTTTACGAAAGAGTAGACCTTGTTGATAAGATAGGTAAGTATATGTCATGCTTTACTACCTTATATACTGCTAATACATACTGCAGTATTTTAAACATTACTTTTCCTGTTTACCTACCTATTTGATGTAAAGTTATCACTTTAACATTTTACTTGTACTTGAAAAAGTGTCTAATACTATTTGGTTAATAAATTTATCTGATCATTTTCTTGCTTCTTTTGTGTGAAAATTCAGAATATTTAAAACAGTTTGCTTAGATAAGTTGTAAAATATTTTAAAAATTAAATTCACAAAAACTTACATAGATTAATGTGAAATGTGTCTTCTATATTATCTAGAAACAGACAATTTAAATTCATTGTATTTCAGACTTATTTATATTAAATATTTAATTTTATACTTATATTTGTTTGAATGGTCTTACTTCTCCATGAATGTTGATTGCTTTTACCCACATGGGGTCATAGGTTTGGAACTCTCCGCTGGCAGTAGTCCATTCTTTGCCAATAGACCCGACATACAAAATATCGTCCTTGATAGATGCCCATTCGCACTTAAATCCTTTCTCGACCTGGCCATTACCATCTGGTAATATCACCCATGGCACTATTTTATTGTTGATTATTTCAAACACCTGGAAAATATTAAAGGCACTGTTATTCATGGGACATTTCAAACTTATCGAAATATATTTTTGCTATTTTAATCTATGGAATGTGGATCGGCACAATCCTGCTAAACTGCCAGAATGCAGATCCACAACAAATCATACTTTTTTTAATAGATAACTTTGGTTTAATTTGTAGATCCAAAGTAATACATATATTATAGTTATGTGGCAACCATAAACTAAGACATAATTAAAAGTTATATAAAAATCAGTAGGAGATAAGATATAATTATGTAGTTACCATTCCTGATCGATCATCAAAAGTGAGCAATCTGCCATCATACACAATCAACTCGGACAGCTCCATGCCACGTCCCTTGTGCGAGTATGTTGATGACAAGAGAGTGGGCTCCCGGATGTCCCATGACACTTGCACAGACTTCTTGGCACGGTTGTAACTTAGTTGACCTTGTTTTAAATAACTTATGTATGTATGCTTGATTGTATTGCTTTTAGAATTTGTATCCAAGTCTGCCACTACCCCAATCTTGAATGTTACTAAATCTCCAGTAACCAACGGTCTTGTCAGAGGGTAGGTTGTGTTGTATGGCCGTGTGGATACCGCCCATTTCTGGACACTCACTGACTGGCTGCTTGTCCACCAATTATAATAACACAATACCAGGAGGAATACTCCAATTAACACAATTAATAACACGAATTGTGGCTGAACCCTCACAGCGTTGCCAACCCTGTACGTGGCTGGAGTGCGCAGCGCCTTGCGCCAGTCGCGAAGAGTACCTTTCATTTTACGATCTTCAAACTCGTAAGACTCGTTCATAATAATTATAATTAAAACATGATAAATTCACTTAAATTGACTTTCTTTATCATATGATTAGTGGAATTGAATAAATTATGATTTAGTCAACGTGTTATTAACACCTTAGAATGCTAAATAATATTACTGGTTGATTTCACTAACTGTTGAGTAAAAACCCTTTGTAAATGTAACAACCTAACACTTTTAGCTAGATTTAATGATATTCCCAACGTGTTATGGGTTAGAGTATGGCTCATTTTGGATAAAATTAACTTTACTTAATTTTATTGCTGATTAAATTCATGATTAAAACTGATACGAATAAGCATGACCACTTTTTGACACAAATAAATTGACAATCTAGACATGACGTTTGATGACAGTGCTGACGCCTGGCTGACATTGACACTTAAAAAAAGTGATGTTACCATTTCAGTCTGTTCAACAACGCAAGAAATATAAAATATTTATTTATTGTACTCAAGAAGAAATATAAGCATTATGCTCAAAAAAAAGCTGCGTGTGCACTCACCATCGGTTCACTGTGCGTTCATTTGGTACTTGGCCGCATATTTTAATATCAATTTTTTTTTGAAATTTTAGCGGTGAAAAGCCGTGTCCGCAGTAGAGCCGCGCGGCTCATATTTTTAAATTTAATACAAGCAGCGGTGGTTCTGATCGAACGGTTCACTGAGGTAATGCCGTCCTGGGGTCACCAAATCGTGGACCTATTTTGTGCGGACCATGTAAACAGTAACTTGTACTGAGTACGTAAGTTAATAAAATGTATCCCGCGCTTTGCCTTTGTTGCCATCAATGGCATCAATACGACAACAGTAACAGTTACTAACAATATTTCAAGAAAAAAACTTATTGGTGACCCCTGTCTAGATTATTATAGTTTGTAGTAGCGTTGAGTTGATTGTTGGAATTTGGCGATAACTTAGGAATCTTTCTCTGCATTTTCTGGGGATTGACCGTTACAACTGTCTCGTCGAGTGTCCGCAATAATTTCTCTAGCATGCATTCACGTATTTTCTGTATAAAAAGGGTAAGAAATGAGCAATTTTTTTATCGAGGAAGATGCGCCAGTTACAGAAAAGTTGATAAGGAATCGAATGTCGTGGTATGGACATGTTATGAATACGGACGAATTGCATGTGACTAAAAGAGTGATGAATACAAAATGTTGATGGAGGGAATCTATACCATCCTACCACTTTGTCACCAAACTTTTATAAGACTTCTTAATTAAGTTGTCGTTTTTTTCAAGACTGTGACTTTATTGCCTCTAGCAATCCTCTCAGTGAAGACTTTAGTGCCTAAAATGAAAGGTTTCTCCATGTAAGACTAGGCTTAGGAATTCACCACACACGAATCTTTTGAAATTTCTAATGAGTACTTAACGCATCGCAACAATGGACCACACTAGTTACTAAGATAAAAAATATTCTAGCTTTCACTGAATGAAGAATTCAAAGTGATTACTCACGGACGGACATTCTGAACAAAAAATCTAATTGAAATAAATTTAAACTAAACCATACGGTGATGGTCCACCAATTTTATATTTTTGTAACTTTTTTTTTTTCTTTGGGCCGAACAGCCGTCTAGAATCGACAAATCATACGAAGCTTGATTGACTCACATAGGTTAGGTAGGTAATGGTAATGGTTGTACACAAAATTTTTATCTACCCAAATATCATAAACCCTCTCTAATGCGTTCAAAAACCATAGGCAATGACCAGCATTACCAACCAGCAGAAATAAACGGAACTGTTATGAACTCATAACCTACTGAAAACAGTAGGATATGAGTTTTTTGGAACAGGTGTCAAATTCAAGAGTGAGTGTGCTATTCTTAAGACCATCAAAAAGACATCTGAACATCTACATTTTTTCTTGTGGGTAGATAAATTAGTATATGCAAATAGTACATAATTAGGCATTAAGTATTGAGGTGGGAAACTTCAATTACCATCATCAAAATTAAAGAATATGTATTCAGCAAGAATATTAATAGTTTTATTATATATTGACAATACAGACAGTGACACACATCATTCTAATAAAAAAGAATTCAAAAATAAATAAAGGCCAGTAATAATTAACTGAAAACGTCCTTTTAACATCCTCCCTTTTTGGTTAATTAATACACCATCAAGCCAATCATATTAGATATTTGTTTCAACCTGGGCTTATGAACAGGCTTTGTCAATATATCTGCACACTGGTATTCTGTTGGAACATATTTTACCTTTAGCTCATTATTAGTGACCAGTTCTCTGACATAAAAATGTCTTATCGCAATGTGCTTGGTTCGACGATGGAGCTCTGGGTTTTGCGATAGCTTAATAGCTGCATCGTTATCAATCTGAAGAGAAGGAGTTTCATTTAGTTTAGTGACTTCGTTGAACAATCTCTTCAGCCATACGATTTCACGTGCTGCTTCGCTAGCTGCAACAAGCTCAGCTTCCGTGCTTGAGATAGCAACTGATGATTGTTTACGGCTTGCCCATGAGATGACTCCGCCTGCGTACATACATATGATTCCAGATGTTGAACGTCCTGTGTTTTTATCTCCACCATGATCAGAGTCACTAAAACATTCTAAAATGCCATGTTTGTATCCTTTCTTGTACACAATAGTACAATCTAATGTTCCTTTTATGTACCTAAGAATACGTTTGACTTTATGAATATCTTGACTTGAGGGATTAGTAAGTGATCTAGATACGACGCTTATAGCATAGGAAATGTCTGGTCTGGTTCCTGTCATTAGGTAAGCCAGAGCACCAACAGCTTCTCTGTAAGGAAACTTATGGTCGTTATCCTTTTTCGTATCTGGTTGTGCTTCTTCTTTAATAATTGGAGTACTGACCGGTTTACAGTCACTCATACCAAAGCGTTCTAAAATCTTTTGAGCATAATGCTTTTGTGAAACACTTATTGAACCATCATTGTCTTTGTAAATTTCTAAACCAAGAAAGTGAGAAGCTGGCTTTGTTGTTATCTTGAACTTTTGTTTTAGTTCTGCCATAAGCTCCACAGCATCTTTTTGATTTGTGGAAGCTATAAGTCCGTCATCCACATATAGTGCCAGTATAATTTTATTTCCTCTTCTGTTCCTTATGAATAAACATGGATCAGTAACACATTGCTTAAATTCAATCGTTTTTAGATAATCAACAATGCATTTGTTCCAGCATCTAGGTGATTGTTTGAGACCATACAGACTTCTCTTCAATTTACAGACTTTGTTTGTTCCATCACTGAAGCCTTCTGGTTGAGACATATAAATATCTTCATCTAACAAACCATTCAAAAAGGCAGTGACTACGTCAAATTGAGATAGAGTCAATCCTTCATTTGCAGCGATACTCAGAATCGATCTGATTGTCGTCATTCTTGCAACAGGGCTAAATGTGTCATAATAGTCGACACCCTCTTCTTGAGTGTAACCTCGTGCTACTAGTCGAGCTTTATACTTATCAAGGCTTCCGTCAGCATTAGTTTTGATTTTGAAGAGCCATTTACAAGAAATTAGCTTACGATCTTTTGGTCGATCTACTAAAATCCAAGTATTGTTCTCTTCAAGAGATTTCATCTCGTTTTCAATTGCTTCTAGCCATTTTGCATTGTGCAGACTTTTTAATGCTTGCTTGTATGTCTTAGGTTCCTCACCCTCATTGACAATAGCAGACATAATATAGTCTTCAAATCGCACTGGTATCCGTAAAGCTGATCTGTCTAGAAGTACTCTTGTATTATGGGTTTCTTCAGAAGAGGCTTGCTCATTATCAGAGTCTTCTGGTGTAACATAATATTCATCTTCTATATTAGGGATATCATTCACATCATTTGACGTAGATTGAATGTCTTCTCCAGAGCTGGGAATAGGAACATCATTCGGGATTTGAGGCATACTTGCTATACCTTCATCACGTGATACATCCTCCCTTGCATCAAAAACTGGATGATTTTCATTCGTCATTGGAAAGTGAATCTCTATGTCAGTCGCAGAATTTTCTTCTTTTGTTGTATCGACATCGGATTCTAACCCAATTGATCTAATGATAGATTCATTAAACGTTGCATCTCTTGATCTGATTAATGTTGCAGAACCATTTTCGTAACTCAGTAACCGGTAACCATCATCACCATCATATCCAATGAGTATACATTTTTGAGTTTTCTTCGACAATTTTGTACGTCTTTGTTTAGGAATATGAGCATAACATTCTGTTCCAATAACTCTCAAATGTTTGATTTCAGGCTTTTTACCAAACCATAACTCAAATGGTGACTTTCCTTCTACAGTTGTCGGTCCAGTTCTGTTTAAAATATAAGCGGCAGTATTGATAAGCTCTGACCAACAGGCAAGTGGAAGTTCTTCGTGTGCATACATCATAGTACGAGCAGCTTCAACGAGAGTTCTGTTCTCCCTTTCACTACACCCATTTTGTTCAGGCGTATATGGCATTGTTAAGCGTTGTAGAATACCAATGGATTCCAAAACTTTTCTAACGGCCTCATTATTAAACTCTCCACCTCAGGTCACCTAGGTGGGAAACTTCAATTACCATCATCAAAATTAAAGAATATTTATACAGCAAGACAGCAAGAATATTAATAGTTTTATTATATATTGACAATACAGACAGTGACACACATCATTCTAATAAAAAAGAATTCAAAAATAAATAAAGGCCAGTAATAATTAACTGAAAACCTCCTTTTAACATTAAGCACAGTCGCATAAACTGAACTACTATTTTAACTCTCTCTGAAGTAACTTTGTAAAATGATCCTTAAGTACGTGGCACGTGGCGCCCGTCGCTTTTGCGTCGGGGGTTAAAAATAAAGATCACTGTTAGATGCTCAATCAGTAGTTAAATAATACTTTATTAGTTATTTTTTCTCGATTTCCTGCAGAGATATCAAGCTCTCTCCGTTTCACCATAGAGACATTGTATGCACGTGGAGCATTACGCGCCGCCCTACCGGGTTCAGTGGGGTGAACGACGGATGGCCCCGAAACCGTCACCCTTACGGGCTGCATCAACCTAAGCGTTCCATGTTACGGGCGTTCAAAGCAGCAGCACTGTATGGTAAATGGTATTTGTCCGTATGATAAGTTCTAAGTCTGAGCAAGTGCAGCCATTGACTTATATATTACTGCCTAAGGACTGGGCGGACCGCATGATAAAATGACGCCTCGAATTTGGTCCCAAATAGGTCTTGACTAAACCGAAGTTTAAAAGAAAATGTTTTTTTTTTTTTTTTTTTTTATTAACATTATAATGAAAGCTTTATTTAATTTCTTTATACCTCGATAATACTACGCCACGCCGCTCATACAAGGTTACGTTTACGAGCAGCCTGATTAGTTCTTATAGATGACGTTAGTGTTTCTCTATAAGGGGAACGCATCGAGCAAAATGTTCGGACGACCGTATCTTTAGTTTTTATATCAATGAGTGCAGCACTATTTATTAATAAATTCTTCTGTACGTGTGTATGTCACTGAACTTCTCTTAAATAGCTGGACCGATTTTGATGAACATTTTTGTATTTGTTCAAGTGGATTCGAGAATGGTTTATATTTACAATTGGACCTGTTAAGTGGCGCTGCTGTCCAGCAGGGCTATTGCGTATCTTTTATGAAAGTGGATAACTCAAAATGTCTATCAAATAACTGTCAAATGGTGAGTTTTTAAGAAAAAAATGTACCAAACCATAACCAATTTACAGTTAATCTATGGACATTTTTGATAGCCACTGACGTTAAAAAGATACGCAATAGGGGGGCAGGTAGGACGACGTCTGCTAGATCCGCTAGTATAAATAAAGTCTATTCCACGAAAGAAGTCCCGCAGACGTAGCGCTGTATTCGTGCGACATAATGTTGCTATATCTCTCTCTCTCTCTCCATATCTCCCTATCTGTCAAAAGTACCACAATATTGTCCGCGGGACTTCTTTCGTGAAATGGACTTTACAATTATTATCCGACAGAAACGGGCCTCTCACTGTCACTAGTTTGTGTACAGAACAGCAGGGCTATTGCGTATCTTTTAATGACAGTGACTAACGTAAAGTGTCCATAGATTAACTGTAAATTGGATAAGGTTTAGTACATTTTTTTCAAAACTCACCATTTGACAGTTATTTGATAGACACTATTGAGGACACTATAAATCCACTGTCATTAAATGATACGCAATAGCCCTGCTGACCACACCCAGCGGAATGGAACTAGTAAGTACTACCCAACAAAAACATTCTGTAAAAAACTAGCCAAGTCTCGATGGAGCTGCTTGTTTATCTCTAAAAAGTAATGAAATCTAGACAAAGTCGTGCCAAGTCTAAGGTTCCTTATTGCGATTTCTTTATTATTATAGTTATTGTTGTGTGTCTTGGCCGTTGAACATTCTCTATACGTTAGTGGGTACAAGTCAATTTAGTTTATACGTAATGTTATATCTGTTGTAACTACCTATGATTGTTAAGCGAGATAATAACCCAATAACCCATAAAGGTATTGGTAATTGGACGCCATGAAGAAAAATGACCGAACTAAACGAAACGAACAACGGCCAAGTCACACAACATTAACTATAAGAATAAAGAAATCGCAATAAGGAACCTTAGACTTGGCACGACTTTGTCTAGATTTCATTACTTTTTAGAGATAAACAAGCAGCTCCATCGAGACTTGGCTAGTTTTTTACAGAATGTTTTTGTTGGGATTTCACTTCTTTTTGTAGAAACGTGGGCATATTGATTTATTTTATTAGATTTTCTTATTTAAAACAATTTTTTTTGTAGTTTTTTTTTTTTTTTTTTTTCCTACTTTTTATAGTTTTCCCTTTATGTGGCTATTAAACCCTAACTCTGTACCAAATTTCAGCTCTCTGAGTTTATGGGAAGTACTAGTTCTATTTTGATGATCATGAGTGAGTGAGTGAGTGAGTTTCATAAATGCGAAACTTTGCTTTCGCTTAACTTCGGAACTAAATGACTTACAGACTTGAAACTTTTTATTTTAAGTGTGATTGTATAGCTTACTGGATGACGAAAATTTCAGCGTTCTGGTCTTATCCAGAGGTTCTCAAATAGGGGCCTGAAAATGCGGCGAAATGGTTCCAGTAAAGGATGGTACGGCAGTGTTTGCTTCGCGCTCGACTCGGCGGGGGCACTGCCGTGCCCCCAGATTCATTATTGGCTACACTGTCATTTGGATTTCCCATTCCAAACGGAAAATGTCGGTTTATATTTTGACATTTTGACTGATTTTATCTTCAATTTATTAATTTCAACAAAAATTCAAAATTATTGTAAATATTATCACTACGATGGTTATAAATAAATAATTATGAGAAGGGATAGAGTGCGTTGGTAATAACGATAATTTTCAAATGCATGACATTCGTTGCGATGCATTCGTTATTTTCTAATCCGCTTTGGTATTTGGAGTTCTTCGCTTTTTGTTTCTCGTTGGCAGCATTCTTCTGCTTCGTCTTGTATTTAGCCAGTTTGAATGGCGGGGATTACATTCCAAAATTCGATTATAGGAAAAAGTAAGTAGGTACCTACAGTGCGACCAAATTATCTTGGCAGGTCTGAACATAGGCTCTGCGAACTTTTACGCATGTAAACTTGTGAAGAAAACTTTTATTGCCAGATAAACCAATACAGAAACGATCAGAAAATATCTAATTTATACAGTGAAAAATGCCTTAAATAAATAACTTTATTATCAAGCAACTAACTTAAAAATAACATACATAAAATAAAAACAAACTAATAATAGGTGAAGTGACAGGTTAATGGAAAGGTTTATGACAAGACGTGGGGAAGAGCAGCACCATCTTCATAGATGTTTATCCGTTGCCATTTATGACGGGTGCCACGAATGCACATACTACCTACTTGCTCTGATGATGGCTGTTTGTATTCTCGCACGTAACCAGCCTGTAATTGTAGAAAGGGGCCTGCTCCAGCGGTCCGCTAGTGCTTCGGCAAGGTGTGCTATGAATGAAGTCATTTGTGGAGCAAAAACTCCGTCAACAGAAGTCACCAGGGGGGTGAAAGTGGCATGACGCGTCTCGCATGGGCCGCAGTACTTCCTTTTCTTTTCTTCTTCGGCAGAGCGGAGGACAGCTGCTACTGGGCGTGATGCGTAGGAGGGAGCGTCGGTGTCAACGACACGGACATCAAATAACGCCTCCCTCTGGGCAATCCACACTCCGCGGCAGGCGAAGTCTCCACGCAGTCCTGAGTCGCCTTCAGTGATGACTGGCTCCTTCGTGACGTTGCCCCAGGTTTGCTGGCACAGTTCACAGAAAAGGTCTCTTATCTCGTTGTGTCTGCGTGTGATGAGGCCGCCCGTCTTGCAGCATAAGGCATGGTCCACGCTAAATTCGTCGCTGCCGCAACCGTCGCACGACGCAGGCATGGAGACTGGTGTGCGGTGATATCTTATAGCTAGCGCGTCCCTGAATTCGTGGGGTGAAAGATCGAAGTTGTCTTTTCTTGTGGGTATTACTGAGAGCCAGGTAGAGGTTTTTGTTTTCATTTTTGTTAATATTGATCTTTCTATTGCTCTTTTTTTTTTGGGTGGTAATTTAGTGAGAATATTTTCAAGTTTTTCATTGTCGTATGTTTCTTTTTCCTTTTTTCCTTCCTTTCTTGCGTCGCATAGAGATTTGTGATGTTCGGCTAGGTTTATGTCCTTTGAGTTGATGAGAGCTGTTGAAAGTATTGCTGAACCCTTTTTTGAGATTTGGTATGCATGATTTGGTGTGTTAAAAGGGTCCGAAATGGCAAGCCCACCTTTGTGAACTGGAAGGGTAAATAGCTGGGCTTCCAGTTTTGTTATTTCGCCTCCAATTAGCGTTGGTAAGAATTTTTCTTGCAATGTGTTAGTTATAGGTTCAAAATGTTCTTCTGCATTATTTAAAACTCGTAGTAGATAGGACCACTTAAACTGGGCTGCTTTGGTAAGGGCAGTGTATGCAGCTTGAGGTGAGTCTTTACAAATTTTAGTTAATTTCTCGACAGTGGATATCCAATTGGTGACATTCTTTTTTATGAAAACTTCACTTCCTGTGCCTATGTATCCTCCTAGAAAGCGGGAACCGGTTACAATGTCGAGATTTGTACCGGAGAACATTTTTTCAGCGGTGAGCTTGTCGGATTCTGACACTATTAGAAATGATTTTTTGCCTTGTGGGAAGTAGCCGTATGCTGGCCCTATTTTGTTTAAGTTGTCCCACCAGTCTCGTAAGCTCTGGAAGGTGCCTTGCGCAGAGGAATCATCAGCGTACCAGCATTGTGTTACTGTGTTTTCAGTTTTAAGTTTATTAATTAGTGGTATTGTCGCGAGCGCGATAGTGGCATGGCAAGTGGGTCTCCTTAGGTAACTCCTTCTCTACTGTATAATCTTATTTCAGAATCACGAAATACTAGTTCGGCATGACCATTGTAAGTGTTGTAGAGAAAGCGGGCACAATGTGGCCAGTATATTCTTGCCTGCCAGAGGGCTAGTTGTCTATTTACGGAGTTGAATGCATTGTTTGCGTCAACAAGGAGCATTCCCCAATTTGAATCAGGTTGGCATTTTTTTTTAAAAGCGTCATTCATGGAGTGGATGGCGCACTCGATACCATTGCTAATTCCACTGCAGAGTTGTGACTGGCCACATGCTTCGGTAACTTCGGAACCTGTGGCTTCGATCATGCATTTAGATAGTATTCTCCGTAGGCATTCGCCAATACCGATGGGTCTCACGCCTGGGCATTTGTCTAAAGCTACGAGGCGGCTTGACATTAGAGCTTGTATTTGGATCCAGGGTACAGTTTCATTGCTTAGTTTCATTGTGAGATGTGCAACGGCTTCCCTTAAGTGGGTGCTTGCTTGACCAAATCGGAGGAGGAAATCTCTCCAATTTTCAGCTGTGGATCCAGTAGGGCCGCCACCACCATGTAGTTTTCTCGCGACTGTTTCGACATGATCACATGTTATGTCGACTTCAAGGAGTGGTGGGAGTTCTGTGAGGTTCCTGGGGAGAGTGAGTAAAGTAGGATCTGGTGTGGTTGGTGAGGGGTGCTTTTGTATCAGAATATCACTGACAGTATTTCCAGAGGAGTCAACTTCGGCGTTAGGGTTTAAAACTTTGCTTGTATCTTTTGTAAGGAGCCAGTTGAGGGCTTCCCGTGTTTTTCCACGTAGTATCAGTCGTGTGAATTTTTTCGTTTCTTGGTCATCGTAGTCATGTTTTCTATTGCTAACGTTCCATATGTATTTGTCCGCTTTGATAGATTCTGTGATGAGTTCCTCAAAACTGTCGTCAGCCCACAGTTTCAGGCGCCGATCAAGTAGTCTGAGCACATCTTTTGCTTTTTTAACTTTTTTGTCTCTTTGCAATATGACTGCGACAAAGATTAATAGACGTTCAGAGGGGTACGTTGATTTTGTTAAATATTCAACTTCATCAGCCAAGGTGTGTACGAATTTTCTGCTGGAGGTGCCGCATGGTAGGTCATACATCTTACCGTGAAGGTTGCACACGTTGTCCCATCGATGTTGCCAGATGCCAGACTTGGTCCCAACAGCATTGAAGAAGGGGGACCCGAAAGCTTCTTCCAACGGTGAACTAAATGACTGGTTGGTGGTTGTTGTAATCGTTGTAGGTATAGATTGATTTAGCACATATGTGTGCGCTGCTTTCATGTGCCGTTTGAGCCCATTTTTCTTGAATCTCCTGGGACACAAAGGGCATTCAATATCGGGCTGTGACATGTGGGAACAAATTTGTGTGGTTTGCACTTGAGAATACAAATAAAAATATACAGTGAAAAATACAAATAAAATAAATATCTTAACACTTATATATACACATTAGTTTAACAAAATGACCTGCATGAAGTTCGGACCTGCCAAGATAATTTGATTGCACTGTACTTATCTAAAGTTGATTTAAACTGAGTTTTTAGCATTGTGCCCTGTAAGTTGTGGTCTAGACCTGTGAGTGGCGGTGGCGGCCAAAAATACCGCCCCGGGACCCGATTGCTTGCCTGGCAAAGCCTAAATTCATCTTATGGTCGGGAACCATCTGACAGACAGGGCTGTCATCTTTCATCCACCCCGTCGCAGCGGAGAATGGAACCAGCGAGAGATGTCGTGTGGATCGATTCTGGGGCCGCCCGGTGTGGAACATCCGCGTGGTTACGCGCCAACCTCCGTAACGGCGCGCGGCATCAGCCAGCGTAGCTTGTTGGTGCTGGCACAGGGGAGGTCGTAGGAGGCGGTGGCCGAAAATTATGACACGCGTGGTTGCGATAGATAGTCGTGGAGAGCAAAAGTATTTTTTTTTTAAATAGGTACCTATTTTGCCCCACTCTAGGAATAACTCCTGTATCGTGGGTGCGTTCACAAACATTTAAAGTCACATACACAAATACCCAGACCCGAAACAACTATCTGTAGACTGTAGGCCATACAAATATTTATTTGTTCCGTGCGGGGATCGAAACCGCGACACGGAGCGCAGCAGTCAACTGTTTGAAGTGCGCCAACCGTGTCGTCCATTTATGACGTCAGTGAAATATTTACCGAAGATTTTTAAAGTCCATAAGCAGTATTATGGTGTCAGGTGTGATATCTTTTTTCTCCGGTACTTTACAGTGTTCTGCCCATAATGAAAATTGAAGCTTATGATAGGGTTTAATAACGTCAGTCAGTCGATAGTTTACTAATGTATACATTTCAGATACATAGCAGATGGTACTTGGCTACTACAAGCCTAAATGCGGGGGTAGCTATAGATGGCTCCACAAGCACAACGAGTATCTCTGTAAGTATATATACCAATACCAACTGACTTAAGTATATTATGTACTTTGGGTCAATTCAGAACGAAAAGCAATTTACTAAAGTAGGTACAAAATTGTATAGATATCGACGCGGAGTCGCGGATATCAAGCGCCGCCCAGCGCATGCTCGCGACTCGTTCGCGCACCTTTAAATAATGGTACCAATACGGTTTTATTTTAAATGCTGCTAGAAAATTGCTCGCACATTTTCCGTTCTGCCTGACCCTTAGGCCAAATTCGACCAATCACAGGAATGGCAAAAGACCAGATGTAAATTGTAACTAATGTGATTGGTCGTTTTCCGCACGTCTCCTCTCCTGTTCCTGTCCCTTAAGGCCGGCTTTAAGCTCTACTGTGCCTTATACGTATCTATTCATTTCTTAACGTCTCTGGTTACCACTCTGTTCATTATCCATTCATCCTTCATCATCATCATCAGTAGACCATTGCAGGACATAGCCCTCTTCAATTGCAGACCATTGCCAGTGACCTCGTATCTCAGCAACTTTCTTCCAACTGCTACCACCCATTTTGCGGAGATCATCGTTCCACTCAGCCCGAGAATGTCCCACCTAACGCTTGCCAATTGGCTATCTCCATTCAAAATCACGTCTACGGCTAACATGACCGGCCCATTGCCACTTGAGTTTACTTATTCTGTGGGCTGTCGACAATTTTGTTTGCCTGCCGGATTACCTCGTTCTGGGGTCGATCCCTCGGAGAGGCTCCTTTAAAATATAGTTACTGTCTACAATAAATACACGACCAGTAATTGGTAAAGTATGCATACAATGTCCAAACGACGATGTCCTCCCGCAGTCAACTAAAGTATGACAGTCTCTTGCAAGGACATGCTTTAGGTGATTTGTTACGAAATCTAATTGCTACTTACTTGTAACTAAACAGAGGTGCCCCACAGTGCTTCAGTAGGAACGGGCCTGAGCTACGAGTTGTAGATCATTCATAGGTTCAAAACCAGACAGTGGCAATCACTACTTACCGTGTGTTATTATATTCATTACCATCACTGCTTTCAAAACGGTGAAGGAAAACATCGTGAGGTAACTGCCATGTCTTAGAACCATGCAAACATTTCGAAGGCATGTGTCATCTACTCACCCGCACTGAGCCCATGCGGTGGATGCAGCTCACAGCATGGCAACATTTAATACTGATTCCACTTCCTACCCCTACTACATGCGTTATATTATTGCAACTTTTTATATACTTTGGGCAAATGTATGTCCAGCAAAATGGACGTTTCGCTGCATTGATGACGAAGCTGAACCTTTCTGATTCAGAGTACCAGCGAAACAGCGGATACCGATCGATACCAAGCCAGTATGCTGCGACGCAGGATGCATTTGGTTTTGCAGCTTAATATTATCCATCTTCACCGTGGGAATGTGCTACTGGCTGGCTTACTCACTCTTAGCACACACCAAACTTAGGTTTGGAGTATTTATGCCTTGAGAAACCTCACTGGAAATTGTGGCGCCAGATTTGTAAAGTATAGACAAAATTTTGTTAGAAGATCATAATATAAATGTTGTTTCGCTGTTTAAAAATGTACCTCTAAGTTAGGTGGAGTTTTGTAAAATTGACATTTTGTTAGCTCAAAATGTAGATTATACCTACCTACTACTAGCTAGATTATCATGTTGAAATCATAAAGCTAAGAATACCTATTATTAGGTTGCTCGTAACAGTTATCAATTTGTGAAAAATGAAAAAAATAAATGAAAAATCATATTCTATTTGTTGGTTTTGTTCGTAATTAAAGACTATAATATTATTATCGATTTGTTTGCGAACCAAAAAACAGGAACAAATAGTTAATTGAATGAACTCTAGTCGGAATGAAAGTGACCCGATCATTGACTGCCGCTCAATGGAGATACCTAACATCAAACGGTTTGAACGACGTTATCTCTTAGATCGTGATGAGATGTGTTGAGAACTGAAACCATGACAGAAGGTCCACTTCACTTGCATCAGCATCAGCCTATAATGTTACACCTGCAGGGTCTCTGGCCTCCTGTCTAGGAGAGGGATGGACTATAATCCAGTAATCCACCACGCGGGCTAAGTGCTTGTTGGTGCATGCAGGTATTACATATTTTTGCCGGCTCGGTTGCTGAGCGATTGGCTGCTGCGCTGCTTATAGCGGGTTCGATTCTTGCACGGTACAATTAATATTGTCGTTCCGGGATGGCTGTTTGTATAAGTGACCTTAAATGATTGTAAAGAACGAACATTTCTTGGTTAGGCAGAGGTAGAACCTGATAGTAGGTACACCCACATCCCATCTGTTATGTTTATATCCCATGTAATAAGGGACGAGCCAATTGCCATCAACCAGGCAAAAATCAAAACTCCGTGCTGCTACTGAGAAATTCCTGATGGAAAAACTTATTAACAATTTGCCAGACCCGGAAATCGAACCCGTGACCTCATGTTCAGCAGTCCCGATTGCGACCACTAAACCAACGAAGCAGGTCACAAAAAGTTAACAAAAGAAAAATATTCAAATTCTAAATGAGACAAAACAATTTACCTGCACGGCAAATTATAACAGATCATCTTGGCTCTTGACTGATCTTTCAGCCATCCAAAAGGCTTAACACTGTCACTTTTAATAAGCTAAGTAATTCAGGCTAAGTCAATTAGTATTTCATTCTTGTATGTACCCTATATACACTGGGGTCACCAGCGACAACTACATTATCAATTTAACGTGTAATTTGGAACTAAGATTAAGGCTGAGATTCAGAGACAAGAACATAAGACGGGCGAAGACCGCTCTAAGCCAAGTCGTGGCTAAGCGCATCTTAGAAATTTGTATTCAGAGACAAGTCCCCGTCAAACTTACGTCGGTCTTAGCAAGGTCTTGGCTAAGCTTACACTCTCTTATCTATGGCCATTTTTAAAAGCAAAATGTTCATCGGTGAGTTACGGTTTTTATGAAACTGTGTAGCCAGACGTAAATAAAAATTAAAGCAGGATCGCAATAAATACAAAATGCTATTGGAGTGAGTGAAACAAAATATTTGAGACACAAACCTATTTATTTATGTTACAACCTCTTTGTAAACCGCGGGAGTTATGAAAGATTGACAAGTGAGCGAAGATACGGTATCATGGCTGCTAGAAAGGCTCCCTTTTCATCTTACGAAAAAGAATTTCTAAAAGAGTTAATTGGTCCACATGCCGCGATATTGGAATCGAAGAAAATGGACGCAGATTACAATAAAAAGAAATCGATCCTTTTTTTTTTTTTTTGGTGGGTGTAAAATCATCGAATGACCCCCCCCCCCCCGCTCTTGGGCAGAGCGAAGGGGAGTGTCAGACTTCTACTGACTAAAAACCGAACCCATGTTCCTTCTTTGCCCTTGCGCCGAGGCCACGTAATCTAGTACAAAAATCCGCGGCCCCGACGGGCAAGAAATCGATCCTGTGGGCCGAAATAACAAGGGCATATAATAACTCGCCGAGATGCCAAGAAGTAAGTTTATTGTTCTTTACATAATTATTAATGAATTACTGGGAGGAATAAATTAAGCACAACATTGTTTTTGAATAGCTTAACATTTATTTACCTATTTATTTAAAAATACCAATTAGAGCATCGTTACAGATTCCTCCAAGATGATGCCGTAGGTAACAAACACAAAATTTAAATTAGTTACACCTTAGCCCACTTGGTGGCGCTAGTTCCGTCTTAAGTAGTCGATATTGACTACTTGGCTTATCTTAGTTCACGCTAAGTTTAAGACGTGTTCCGAACGTCTCTGAATACAAATTTAAGGGTAAGTCGTTGATTTTGACAGATGGAAGTGTAAGTTCAAGCTTAGACTCGTCTCTGAATCTCAGCCTTAGACGTTTTTCTAAGCAAACAGCGCCACCTTGACGTCTCAAGTTATGTTGGTCGAGTAACACAATGTTTACCTTCTAAGCATTTATTTTCTGTGGCTTATTCGCGTGTATTGTGATCCGCTACTAAGTACATGTTAGCTAAGAAAGTTTCGGGGACGAGTTAAAAGGAAATTAATTAGCAATGTGGACTTAATTTGCAATATTGCACCTACTGTGTCCGGGTGTGACTTTTGGTGGATCCAATACACATATGCTACTAACTTATGCATTAACAAACAAACGCACAGACAAACGAGGGCTTTTTTTTTGTTTAACCAGCTTATAATAAAATGGACATTAGAGAAGTGTACGAAATAGTACCTACACCGGCAATTAAAATTAAATGAAAATGGTTTATCCATCAAAATTGAAGACTACAAAGTTTCGTGTCCTGGCTTATTACCCATTGAAAAGTTTTCTCGTGATGAGATTCACATACTTAATTAATTTCCCGCAAATTGCATTATTATAACAAGAATTTTAAAATATAATTCTTGAATCAAATAAATATTTTTTAAATTCGCAAAATACAAGAGATTACCGTGACCCTAATTTAGAGCTTAGACTTTCGCAAATATTTTTACAAAAGGTAGGTACTAACTAGTACCGGTACATCAATGTATTAAATATTCATAATTTGGGACCGACAATTTGCTAATTTACAAGAGCGGAAGAACTATTAACTAATGTAAGCCAAACATGCGAATTAACCGAAGTATTTTTTTGCCTCTCAACGCACTGAAAAACATTACTTAGGTACCTACTGAGTGCTAAATACTGACAAAAAGTGCCCGATGATTGTGTTATGTGTCGTTTATGAATAATTGTTGAATTGTGTGTGAATTTTAATTTGATAGGAACACGATAGGAATATTGTGCCACAAACTGTTTCGGGAAAAAAGGTGAATGTAGGGATGAACGTGACAGGCACTGGGTGGTACTTCTTCTTAGCGTGTCGATGGATAATTAAGTGTATTTGGCCCAAAATTCAGCAATGCGAACTCCACTCGCCGATATAATCATAAGGTCGTCAAGTCTGCAGAACTCTGGACATCCAGCTCCAGATGGAAGGTGGGTCCGTGTTTATGGAGACATGGGTATACACATTTGAGATCTGAGCGACGAAAGATAAGTAATTTCACAATTAACTATTCAAAAGACTTATATAGATAGAATCAACTCCAACTGGCTTATCTTAAGACGCAGTTAACGGGGGAACCGTAAAAACGACCTGTTTTTCGTCGCAGAGTTAGCCGTATTGCTACTTATTACAATTCCAAAAAAAATACAGTGTATAGTCAAATGTATAGGTAAAAGACTTATGCAAAAATATTTTCTAAAAGTAATCAAGAACCTCGAAAAAAAAATCACAAAATCACAAAAAAATCACACGAAAAAACTTTTTCGTCTCGAAATGCTCAATATTTTGAGTGACAACTGTTATTTTTTTTTTACTATCAGAAAGGAAATTTAACCAACTAAAGACATATGTAAAAATATTTTAACATTACAGCGTATTTTTTTGTTAATAAATTAAATCTGCGAACTATCGTTCATTTTGGCAGTCACGAGCATCAAACGCATCGCCATTTTCAACCTTATTTGTTTAGGCGATGAGTTAAACGCGCGCTCAAGGTCGCGGGCAGCTAATGTCGCCTTAAAAGCAACTAATTGCTATGTCACTATACGTTGAATAATATCTACACTATCTCTACCAATCCGTAAGCCAAAGATTATTAATTTTTTTTTAAATTAATCCATCGACACTGATTAACAGATATGAGTAGAAATTAAGATTTGAATGAAAGAGAACCCATAAACATCGTGCCTTTTTCAATGAGAAGGCTACCACGCCAACTTCCGGAGGTTCAAGTCCAAAGACCCTTTAGAAACTTTACCCTTATCATAACTAGTGATATCACCGCAAAGGCGTGGGTCGGTCGATTAAAGAGAGAGTTTCAAGTGATAAGTCATTACACAGTCTGATAATATCAATCAAGTAACGATATGCAAGGTAACGAGTGGAAATACTTTCTTAGTTTTATGTTGAACATGAAGACTTATAGGAATATCTGTAACGACTAGGTATGTCTAGTTAGAGCTTACTTTCTTTCTTGCTCGAAATTTTGTGACACTTGCTTCTTTCTTTACCATGTCGTTAGTGCCTAACCTTTTTTTTTGGTGGGTGGAAAATCATCAAATGACCCCCCCAGCTCTTGGGCAGAGCGAAGGGGAGTGTCAGACTTCTACTGACTAAAAACCGAACCCATGTTCCTTCTTTGCCCTTGCGCCGAGGCCACGTCATCTAGTACAGCGGCCCCGATGGGCGTTAGTGCCTATTTGCCTAACCTGGCGTCAAAATGTTTATGCCGCCCTCAAACCTTTGACTTAGCTTTACATGCCGTCGATAAATATTTCTCAGGCATGCTGATTTCCTCACGATATTTTCATTCACCGAAGCAAGTAATCTATATAAATAAAGAGAGAAGTCCTGACTGACTGACTCATCAACGCCCAGCCCAAACCCTTGGTCCTAGAAAGCTGAAATTTTGCACAGAGGTTCCCTTTATAATGTAGACAAGGAATAAGGAAGGATTTTTCGAAATTCAACCCCTAAGGGACTTAAATAGGAGATGAAAGTTTGTATGGAAAATCGTCATTAACACGCGGGCGAAGCCGCTGGCAAAAGCTAGTAATTATATAAAACGTACTTAAATCCAAGGAGCTCGTGGCTAAATATTAACAGCCGCTCGGGCTTATCTAGAGGTTAAACCATGCTGGCCCAGGTTGGTCTGTGAATGGGGGACCCCCCACAGTGCTTGCGTCCACGTCGCGTCCCCTGGAAACGACCCAGTTCTGACCACCGTAACGGAGTGGCAGTCTGGGTTGGCCAAAGTGCACTGTGCTTTCGTAGTATTTATATTTGCCTTGTTGACTACGAACCTGCGGAACTATCATGACGTCTAACTCTTTGCGGGATGCCTGCGGGCGATTTTCAAAACAAAAAGGCCCTTCTCAGGGCCAACCCAAAGGCCCTTCTCAGGGCCAACCCAAAGGCCCTTCTCAGGGCCAACCCAAAGGCCCTTCTCAGGGCCAACCCAAAGGCCCTTCTCAGGGCCAACCCAAAGGCCCTTCTCAGGGCCCACCCAAAGGCCCTTCTCAGGGCCAATCTGAGGGCGCATCGGCGTCGGAGGCTAGCCGCGCGGTGTCTGCGGCTAGCATCTATAGCTTAGCGGGCGAGTTGTTGGACTCCGACGACGAGTCCATTATTTGCGAGTCGGACGCAAGTTCGGGGATTGGTCGCCGGGAGCCGGAGAAGCGGGCCCGTCACAGTAATGGGTCCGGGGGTTCCTCGGACTCGAGGCGGCCATCCTACGCGAAGGCCAGGAAGCCGGTGTCGGACACCCACGACGTGGGTCTGGCAGAGGCCCAACACCAGTTGGACCTGTCTCGGCGGGCGCAGCTCCAGCAAGACCTGGAGGAGCGGGTTGCGGCCAAGGAGCAACGGACGCGCGCCGCCCGCGCCAAGTCCGGATACGGCGCGTCCCGCGTTCTCTATGCGGACCACTCACTGGTGGAGCTGGAGCGGATGGCTGAGGAGGACGAAGAGGAGATAGTGGAAGTCGCCTCTAAGTCCTCTAATTTAAAAGGGACTTTTCAAAAGTCCCTTAAATGCAGGGCCGCGAGCATGCGCGGCATCGTCGGGGAGCTGGTGCAGCGGAAGGCGACCGACGAAACGCGGCAACTGCAGGCGAAAGTTGATCGCCTGCAGTCAGAGGTCAGCCAGCTGCACCAGAAGCTGGCTGATGCCACGGCCCGGCCAAACCAAGCCGAGCCGAGACCAGCGGCTGAGGTCCCCCCCTCCAACCTTGAGGATATAATCCGCAAGGTCATCATGGAGGAGAGGGCCTTCACGAGAGCCTGCCTTGCGGGCATAGAGGACAGGCTCTTGCCTGAAAAGCGCCTCCGACCGCCGCTCGCGGCGGACAATAGGCCACGCGAGCTGGAGCCGGAACCTGCGCCTTTGGGAGGCCCGGCATCGGGTGCGCAGCCCCAGGCCTCGAAGCCCTCCAAAGGCAAAGGGAAGGGCAAGGGCAAGAGGACCGAGCCGAGGCCGCCGCTTGCGGCGGATAACAAGCAGTGCGAGCCGGAGCCGTCCTCCTCCCAGACGGAAGACGCCCAGCTTCCCTCAACCACCCCGTCCAACGAGTGGACAGAAGTGGTCCGTAAGGGGAAGGGCAAGAGTAAAAAGTCGGCCACCACCCCTCCCAGCCAATCGCAGAAGACTGGCAAGGGAAAGGGGAAAGGAAAGGGAAAGGGGAAGCTAGTCGCCCCAAAAACCGCGGCCGTCGTGGTGACGCTCACCGCGGAGGCTGCGGACCGAGGGGAGACTTACGAGTCAATTTTGGTGCGGGCGCGTCCCAATGCCGATCCAAACAAACTGGGGATCGGCACTGTGACTTGCCGGCGGACCCAAGCCGGGGCTCGAATATTCGAGTTCCCGGGGGCAGAGGCGAGTGCCCATGCGGACCTCTTTGCAGCGAAGCTCCAGGAGGTCATCGCGGATTCGGCCAAGGTGGCCCGGCCGGTCAAGTCGGCGGCCATAGAGGTGACGGACCTCGATGACTCCGTCACCAAGGAGGAGGTGTTGGTGGCGGTCGCAGCGATAGGGGGCTGTGGCGTCGCGGCGGTCCAAGGCCGGGACATAAGGCCCGGCCGCGGTGGCATGGGCACCATTCGCCTCGAGTGCCCAATCGCCGCTGCCAAAGCCGTCCTTGCCAAGGGACGGCTCACGGTAGGGTTCAGCTCGGGTGCAGTCCGGGCACTCGAGAACCAGCCTCTGCGGTGTTTCCGGTGTCTCGGCATCGGACACACCCGGCCCCTGTGTCCGTCCACAGTAGATAGGACGGACACATGCTACCGCTGCGGTAAGGAGGGCCACAAAGCCGCCTCCTGCGAGGTCACCAAGCCGCACTGCGCGGTGTGTGCCGCCAGTGGCTGCCCGGCAGACCACGTCATGAAGGGGAGGAACTGCAATCCTCCCCCTAAGCGGGGCAAAGCGCCGACATGGTCTGCTGCAGCAGCTAGCACCGTCGTTCCTGCGGCGGCTGCGGAGGGAGGTGCGATGTCCGACTGATGGATAGAGTCGAACATCGCATCGTCTTACTCGGTCCCAGGCCGTTGGCTGGGCGACCGGGACGGCTTGGTGCCGTTGGTGTCGCGGTCTTCCACAGACTCCCCTCTCCTCTCGCTCTTAGAGAGGGGACCGGGATACGTGGCCGCCGCGTGGGAGACATGGCCCTGGTTGGTGTCATTCCGCAGTCGAAGAAGGGGTTGGAGAAGGCACCGTCCTCTCCCTCCTCTTGGTGGCGATGGGCGGGTGGCAGGCGCGGGGGCGCCTGCGCCCGCATTGCACCCATCACCACTTTCGTCGTTCATTCCCGGGCCCGTCCACCTCCCCACGGGGAAGGCGTGAGGGGTCCGCCCTGAAGGGTAATCGTCGGCGGGGGGCTGGTAGTTGAGGCTGTGCCAGTTTCCCGGTCCCTCGCCACTCAGACGAAGCGGGAGTGCCGCTGGGTCGTTTTAGTGGGTATACCGGGTCAGACCGGGGAGTCCCACATAGCCCCCCATCCCCCGATGGGAGGGTATGCGTAATGCATTTTTTCCCAGCGCAAAAAAAAAAAAAAAAAAAAAAAAAAAAAAAAAAAGGTTGGTCTGTGAATGGGTAAGCCGTTGGTCACGGCTGTCACTTGTAGATCTTTGACAGTCGTTATAGGTAGTTCGTAGTATCCCGAAAGTCTGACAACCAGTCTCACCAAGAGGTTTCGTATTACCTAGGTACTCACAGATGATGACATACCTACTTAAATCTAAAAAATCAGAAGTCTATATATCAGAAGTCTATCCTTATCCTTACATAGTATAAAACAAAGTCGCTATTTTTGTCTGTTTGTCTGTATGCTTAAATCTTTAAAACTACGCAACGGATTTTGATGCGGTTTTTTTAATAGATAGAGTGATTCAAGAGGAAGGTTTTAGTATATAATTTGAACGACATCCACGCGGGTGAAGCCGCGGGCATCAGCTAGTAGATATATAAATAGGCTTCTTCTGGGTAAGCTCGTTCCATCGTCGACCTCATCTCTGCCCTTTTTTTTTTTTTGGTGGGTGGAAAATCATCAAATGACCCCCCCCGCTCTTGGGCAGAGCGAAGGGGAGTGTCAGACTTCTACTGACTAAAAACCGAACCCATGTTCCTTCTTTGCCCTTGCGCCGAGGCCACGTAATCTAGTACAAAATACCGCGGCCCCGACACCCGAATAATCCTTAGCCGCACCTGAATTCGAAACCACGACCTCGACACAGTATAAATATGTACAGTAGTGTGACTCGGCCGTGTCCTTGAAATAAATGCCTACAGCCGCGCGGTACGTAAACATGCGTAAGGGCTGCCCGCCTCCAGTATTTTAATTACATGTGTCTACTTTGTGTTTCCATTTAGTTTTGTGATCGTAAATATACTTTTTAAAACAAATAAAATACTTTGAAACTACAAATAATTGAATAGAAAGTGTTCAATAAACATGCGTGTTGTTTTTTGATTGATAGATTTAATTAAAAAACCATGTTTTTTTTCGGGACATATAAAGAAATACTTATCCATTAAAAAGACACACATTATAAGCCTACCTACTAGTAAGTGAAATTATTTTATAGTCTTATCTTTCAAAGTTTCCAGGTAATTAAAAAAAAGTTATCTCTGGATACGTTATTAACGAATTCATAAAACCAAAAACAACACAAAAAATGTAAATTAAATGTACTTGTCTTATTTTTAGAGAAAACATCGCGCATATAATGTTAAAAAACAACACACCGTCCGTTCGTCACTGCGGCACAGTCGCGACCACAGAACACATATACTCTAGGGCCTAAAACACACACAAGCGACGTAAGGCGCAGACACGGGGCAGACGCAGCGCAGGCGTGGCGCAGGCATGCGCCGCTTCAAAACGATTTCATACAAAATGTATGCAGGCGACGTTTTTGAATTATACTGAAGCGACGCGGCGCAGACACGCCGTTTCGTTGTCCGCGGCGCAGACAACGAAACGGTGCGAGGTTTGCACCGGAGCGAGATTTCAACAACCGATTGAATTCACGTTTCTTGCCTGTTCCACGCCTCTTCTGATATAATTCAAATCGCGTCTGCGCCGTATCTGTCCCACGTCTGCGCTGCGCCTGCCCCGTGCCTTCGCCTTACGTCGCTTGTGTGTGTTTTAGGCCTAGGAGAAGATTGTCAACTCAATACAAAAATTTTGCGGACAAAAACTGGTGCACAGTCACGCCATCTCTTGTTATACCCAAATAAAAGTTTATGTAGCGGGAATTTCGAATCTTATTTTTTTTATATTAATTAAATTATTTTGATAAAATTTGGCTTTTGCACCTGCAAGATAACTTTTCAGTTTTCTTGCAAGTGCAAAAGCCAGGTGGAACAAAAAAAAACAGTATGTGTTGATTTTAAATGTAAAAAATATTTATTTCGTTCATTACAATATCGTAAAATAAAGTTTGTAAAGAAAAAATATTCTAAGCAATATACTGACATGACTATCGACGACATAATAATAATTATCGAGTCCGAAGTAACCGGATGCAGCTGAATTGGTTTTTTGCTGATTTGGTTCAATGGGATGTTACAGAAAAGGTTGTGTTATCTGAAAAAAAAAAAAAAAATTGAACTGGCTATCTCTTACCATTAATGCGATAAGGCCTTGTGTGTGACAGATGAACCAACATAATAGGCTAAAGTAATAATTCCATTGACACCCTTTCAGTATTGAACCCTATTAAAATATTAATTTACCTTATCATGACTATGACTCCTTCATTACTTTTCCTGGTTGATTGTGCCTGGTTTGTGACATCGGACCGGACAGTGCCCATTGACATTTGACTGGCCTGTTGGTCTAGTGGTTAGTGACCCTAACTGCTATGCCGGAGGTCGTGGGTTCGATTCCCACCCAGGACAAATGTTTGTGTGATGAGCTCGATCATTTGTTCTGTGTCTGGGTGTAATTTATCTATAATATGTATGTATTTAGAAATATATAAGTATGTTTATCAGTTGTCTAGTACCCATAACACAAGCTCTGCTTAGCTTGGGACTAGATGGCGTTGTGTGATAGTTGTGGAATATTATTATTATATTATTATTACTTGCGAGACCCGCAACAGGTTCATTGGAATGTTGTGGAAGAGTTTGTGTTATCTGAAAATAATTACATATTTGTATATTAGACTCGTACATTGAGGTTTTGTAACTTCATAAGAAGTATAAACAGTTATTTAATTTAATCAATTTTCCTTAACTTCTGTACTAATGATGCTTTATACCTATAATTTTAGCTGAATAGAAATTAACACTTCAATTTACTACTCGATTAATTAAACATTTTAACACTTTTGAAACAGAACCTTAGCAATAAAGTTCTAACCTGTACAAAGTTTTCTTCAGGAGCAGCATCACAGAACAGAAAAGTGAGCAGCATGCCTACGTAGTTTCTTGGTAGTTAAGTCTACATAGTCTACTATTATAGAGCTTCATTTGGAAATCTGGCGAAGACCACTGTCCATGAGGAAAACAGAATTTCGCCCATAGTTTGCAGCTGAAAGAAACAATTAATGTTTGTATGTTTATTGCCATCTTTTAATTATGTTATTGTACTGGACGGGCGTGATCGCTGGACGTAAAGGGTGCAAGGAGGGTGTATGCCTATCCCGGTTTGGAGGTTAGGTTAGGTTTGGTAGGTCGGTGGGTCGCCTTAGGGGCGGAGGTCTGTACAAGGTTTAGAATTGAATGTATTTTTTGAAAGGAGGTAGATAAATAACTATGTAAGGGCTACAGTCTGCCAAATTTATGAAGATACGTACCGGAGATAGTTTTTACTTCCCGGTTTAGGAAACCGATGTAGAGTTATAGCTGGATTCTCACTTGAACTGCCACACATGTTCTGCACTTCCTTTTGTGGTCTTTCATCGTGGTAATTTACTTGATCTGAGCGTGGTAACCAGAAAGTACCAAAACACAATTAAGTTAGACAAATTAAATTAACTAAAGTAAGCAAGCACGAGCCAAACAGGAAAACTACGATGATAATTGATAATATTACAGTTTCAGAAATTGAGAGGATAAGTTACGGAAATAAATCAACGCAAAACTTTAATCGATCAACTTTGCTAAATGCAAACAAACATTTTTAATTTTTTAAGCTGTGTTGCTATGTCACGTTTTAAACTTCCTCCAAATTTTTCCATATTTTACATCAAATCATTACGAAACAAAATGTATTTTATTTTTATACAATGGGAGTTATGAGTTGTTTAAATTATTATGTCAAATAAAAAAAAGTACTTGAAAGGTGCCCCTTTTTCTTTTGTTAGCGACGTTTTTACCAAGGAGATAAATGATAGTTGTACCTAGGATTGACGTAAACGTTAAAATTGTAGCAACACTTGCGTTGCACAGTTTTCTTTTTTTTTATTTGATGGTGCCACATAAAATTCAAAATTATTTAATATAATTTCTGGCAACATAAAATTGGCCCCAGTAGGTATGTTACCGATTCGACAGTAAGAGTCGACCACCCCTGGTCGCGACTGTCTGCATCCCAGGCATATATTACTTTACTCTATGATCCCAGGCGCATCCCTTAATCGAGGCGAGTAGGCATAACTCGCGCTTCGTCCGTTTGTATGTGTTATTATTTATAGTCAGAGGCCGATGAAATTAAACATTACTTGAGTTTTTATGGTTTTATTAGCGCGTCACACGCCTTGATCTACAGAAGTTAATAGCGGCAAATTTTGACATTCTGACGTTATTAACTTTGACAGATAGAGCTGGCTGCATTCAGAAATCTATGATACTAACAAAAAGTTTAACACTGCCCCTCGATTGAAAATCTGTCATAGATTGAAATCGTTACAACACTATTGGTACATTATAAAATTACTAAAATTATTATTAAACAATATTTAAGATTTGTTTCATAGTGTGCAGCTTTTCACCAGACAATGCCTTTGTTAATACATCTGCCACATTGTTATGAGTAGAGACATATTCAACATTAATTAATTTTCTACTTATAATATCTTTTAAGAAATGGTGCTTTATATCAATGTGCTTGGCACGTTTGCTATTTTCACAGGATTTTGATATTTGAATTGCACCTCTATTGTCCATATACATGACACACAACACATCACTTTTCAGTCCATTCAAATCACTGTATAGTCCTTTTATGTAGAGTAGGTCACATGCACTAGTTGCAGCTGCTACATATTCGGCTTCTACTGTTGACAGAGAAACGCAGGCTTGCTTTCTAGAGAACCAGGCAACCGGACATCCGTTGTATAATGTCACAGATCCTGATACACTCTTTCTGTCTGTATGTGAACCTGCCCAGTCTGCATCTGAGTATGTTTCTATAGCTGTCATATGTTCCGATTTTTTGTAGTGTAGTCCAGTCTCTTGTGTTCCTTTCAGGTACCTCAGAACCCTCTTGGCCTGTATCCAAAGGCTCTTTGTAGGCTTATCCAGGTATTGACTTAGGTATGAGGTTGCGTAGGTAATATCAGGTCGCGAGACTGTTGACACAAACATTAGACTACCAATTAACTGGCGATAAGGTACATCAGATATTATTGTCTCATTTTCATCAAATTGGTATCCTTTTGTTAATGGTGTCGTTGAGCTCTTGCAATCTTGCATTTTGAATTTTATGAGCATGTTTTCTATTTGTCTTTTCTGTGTAATCTTCAGACCATATTTTTTCTTTTCTATTTCCATTCCTAGAAATGACTTCGGAAAGCCAAAATCTTTTGTTTGAAATTCCATTTTCAGATATTTCACCACCTTCTCTATATCTTCTTCAGTTCCAGTTAGAATTATATCATCGACATATATTAACATCCACACATTCATTGTTTCTCCTCTGTATAGACATACATCATACTGAGATCTTTTGAAACCCTTTTCTTCTGCAAAACTATTAAATCTTTGGTTCCAACATTTGGGACTTTCTCGTAATCCATACAATCCTCTATTCAGTTTTAAAACTTTGTCCTTTGTTGCTTTTACACCTTCAGGTGGTTTGATGTACACTTCAGATTCAAGCATCCCGTTCAAAAATGCTGTGGGTACATCAAGTTGTCGTATATTCCATCCTTTCTGTATTGCATGTGCCAGGATCGTTCGAACTGAGGATATTCTTGCTACTGGAGCATAATTTTTCCCAAACTCAGAGTCTTCTTTTAGTTGAAAACCCTTCACAACTAAACGAGCCTTTTTCAAGTTATTTTCTTTAGTCTTAAATACCCATTTTGTGTCGATGGCTTTCTTGTTTACAGGTAAATCAGTTTCTGTCCATGTATTCATTTTTTGTAGAGCTTGTATTTCTGTTTTGATGGCTTCTTCCCATCCATTTTCCATAGCTTCTTTAAATTCCTGGGGGTCTTCTTCTGTACTTATCAAGCAGTATGCTTCATACATTTCATACTCACTTAAATGTTTTGGTATAGTAATTATTCTGCCACTTCTCGTATTTTGGCTAGTACTTTCCTCATTTGTTTTTCTCTCTTCTTCAATTTTATTTTCTTCTTCTTTTCTCTTTCTTTCTTCTTCTTCATCTTTTCTCTTTCTTTCTTCTTCTTTTCTCTTTCTGTCTACTACATTCTTTTGTTCCTCATATTTTTCTTCAATGTATACATTATCATCTTCTTGTTCATTAATCTGGGCTTGATGGTACTTAAAATCTCTTTCATTAAATCTTACATCTCTAGTCACAATAACAGTATCTGTTATAGGATCCCACACTTTATATCCGTTTCTAGCATAGCCGATCATTCTTACTTCTTTTGCTCTAGAATCTAGTTTATCTCTTCTTGGTAGTATGACCATCCATCCTTTGCATCCAAATGGTTTCAATTTATTGAGCACTATTTCTCTGTCAAAAATCATTGCTGGTATCTCAAAATCAATTGCACTTGATGGGCATCTATTGATCAAGAATGCTGCTGTCAAGATAGCATGGCCCCATAGATGTCTTGGTAAGCATGATTCATCTAGAATAGTTCGAGCTTTGTCATAAATGGATCTGTTTAGCCTCTCGCTTTTTCCATTCATTTGTGGGCTATAAGGTACCGTATACTCTATTTTTATACCTTTCTCTTCACAAAACATTTTAAAATATTTGGACGAGTATTCCCCTCCATTATCACAACGGATTCTCTTTATTTTTAATTCTTTTTCTGTTTCTATTTCCCTTATATACTTTATCAAGTTGTCTGCTGCTTCAGATTTGTTTACTAACAGGTAAGTTTGGGTAAAATGTGAGTAGTCATCCAATATGGTTTGGTAATATCTGTAGCCTTCTTTTGTTGGTACTTTCATTGGTCCAGCAACATCTGAATGTATTAATTCTCCTATATCTTTTGATTGTGGCTTTGTAATTGTCTTGAAAGGTAGCCTTGTACTTTTATTTTTCATACAAACTTCACATACCTTTTTGCTGTAAGGCAAGTTCATCAAATTTAGTGCTTTGCGATTGAGATGGCCAAGTTTGATATGCCATAAATCACCGTCATTCAGTTCTTCATTGCTGTAATAGCATTTATGTTTTTCACTAGGTAGTTGCATTTTCAGTATGTATAACTTTCCTTTCTTTTCTCCATAATATACTCGTTTTTCAGATTTTATTATTAACTCTCCATTTTTAAATATTACACATTTGCCCTTATTCATCAGTTCGTTTACTGACAGTAAATTACTTTCGATTCCACTCACTATGAGTCCCTCAGTTGTGACAGGTATGTCTCCCTGATAAAAGGTTTTTAAATAGCCTTTTTTCTTAGCACATAAAACTTCTCCATTTGCAATTTTTATTTTTATTGGTTCTTGAAGTTCCATCACATTAGTCATAAATTTTTCATATTTTTCTTGTATGAAATTGTGTGTTGCTCCCGAGTCCACAACAAAAATAATCTCCGATGCATCTGTATACATTATGTGTTCTGTGCTTGAAGCAATAAACATTTCATCGTTACTAGGGTTTTCATTAGCTTGTGCTACATGTCCTTGTCCTCTAGACTTTCCTTTGAACCCTGATCTTCCTCTACTTCTCACTCTAAATTTTCCTCTGCCTCGCTGTACTGGATTATTATTTTCAGTCTTCTTGTCACATTGGTAAGCCATGTGTCCTTCTTTTCCGCATTTATAGCAACAATAAAAACTGCTCTCTACAACTTCACTTTTCTTTTCTTTAAATTTTAGCTCTGAATCTAGAAGTCTAGATTTCACAAAATCTACAGTGAGCTCTTTTTCAATACTCATGGTTTCTAATGTTGTTATCACTGTGCTATATTCCTCAGGTAGTGTAAGGAATAAATGTGTCAATTTATCACTGTCTTCCATTGTAGTTCCGGCTGTCTCCAATTGGGTGATTAGGTTATCAAATTGTAGGAAATGGTCCTGTAGACTTTGACCGCTGGAACATTTCATTGCGATTAGCTTTTTACGTAGGAAAAGCTTATTGAACACACTTTTCCTCTCGAAAACTTCTTCCAAAGAGGTTAACATTTCGGCCGCTGTTTTACATTTTTTGATTATGTTCAGGTATCGGTCAGTAACACACTGTACAATGATTGACCGAGCTTTTGCATCACTTTCAACATTTTCTTTGATCTCCTTGTCGTATTTATCTAATATGCTTGCAAGGTTTCTTTCTTCTAGCAAAACCTTCACGCGAAACTTCCAGTTGGAGAACGCTATGTTGTCGTTCAGTTTAGGAAAATTACACGTTCCCGACGACGACATTTTACTTTTATCGATCAACCACGCTCTGCTGTTATTATTTATAGTCAGAGGCCGATGAAATTAAACATTACTTGAGTTTTTATGGTTTTATTAGCGCGTCACACGCCTTGATCTACAGAAGTTAATAGCGGCAAATTTTGACATTCTGACGTTATTAACTTTGACAGATAGAGCTGGCTGCATTCAGAAATCTATGATACTAACAAAAAGTTTAACACTGTCGAAGTGAGTGACGAGTAAGTCGAACTACTGTATGATAATATTACCGTGACCTCGATCACTCTGTGGCCGAGCTTGCACCTACTCGAGATTTAAAACAAATATGTTAGATAGGTACTAATAAAGTCAATATTTCAACTGAGTTGTTTGTTTTAAAATCTCCCTTGTCTTAATTTGTTTGCCTTCAAATAGTAGTGAGCCCGCATTTGTTTACTCGAAAAGGGATACTAAGTAAAAATGGGCGGAAGGGATAAGCAAATGTGGTAATTAGAATTTAAAACTACAAAAGACCAAGAAGGGTAATCTCTGCATAGTTATTCTTAACCAAAATGTTGGTAAGTATTGACTTCGTATCAGAAAAGGTTAAGAGAAAGGGAAAGCGTTGGAATGGTAGGAATGTTTTAAAACGTTTTAAAACATGTGCATAAACCCAATATTTCACGCACACCCATTTGCACGCACAAACATTTGGTATCTACCTGCCTGACTCCAAATTAATAAAGTAAGTACCTACGTGATGTGGTACTCGGCTTCTGAAATAAGAATTTGAAAGAGAACATGTCAAACCTCTAAAGCATGAAATAAAAAATTAGTTACGCAAATAACATTGGATTCTGGTTGTATTGTCTGATCACCAGCCTAAGTAGAATTAACAAATTCTTTACTTCAAATTCTTAAATCTGAAACGGGGTGTAAGATTCAAGCTAAACCTATGAATTAGCGAAGAATGTGTTTCCACAGCAATAATAGTTCTGATTCACTCCGTTTTATTTTTCATTCCATTTTTTTACATTCTGTGTCCGTGAAACATCTCCTAGGACAAAAACATTTTGTTTTAGAGAATTGGAAAAAGGCTAGGATTCTGATTGTAGTCTTTAAGGGACAAAGGACCACCACTGGTCTGTGTGTCTGCATACCTGCGTGAAATATGTGGGTAGGTACATCAAGAGCATTCCTCCCGAAGTATTCTGCTTATAACCATTTATGTCTTGATATATTATCGTCTCGGCACTTTGTTTCGGCGTCAAATCTAGCTCCTTAAACGAAGCTGCAAGATATCTAATCTACCTTTCTCAATATCCGCAGGTCCTAAAGATCTAGGGGCAGGAATTTCAACAATTTATGAGCGTTGATAGTATGGACTCATGGAGTTGTGGCTCGTCGGCTTTACGCTTCTCAGGGAGCTGGCAAGTTCCCTATTTAGTTTGGATGTAACTTGTTTTTTTTTGGTAATGCAATAAAGACGTTTACACATTTTAGCTGCGAAAATGCCGAGAAACTTTGACTAAATGGGCTGATTTCAATACAGCTGATTATGTAAACAAAATATTTATTCAATGATCTTTTCTACTGTGTAAGGAAATCTTCGTCCCCTGCAGTAGATCACTTAGAAGCTTCTATTACTTAGGTATTTTTTGCATAAAATGATCTTATTTTTTCTAACCAGCTTTCTAACTAAATCTTCTTATTTATTTCGCAAAAGTAAACTCTCTAAAGTAAAATGGTTTCTTGCGAAAATTATGCTTGGTATTTGTATAATATTAAAATGTTGAAAATTCTAGCGACTGCTAATTTGGGTGGCCGTCATGGCCAGTGGTCCAATAAACCGTTCTATGCTACATTAAGTTTGTTTTGTTCTCATTTATTTCACTTGTCTGGTCTAAGAGATAAGGCGTGGTAATTTTATGTTATTCTATGAAGATAAGAAGAGATTTTCAGATCATTATAGTACCACTCTATTACAGTCACGAAATAAAAGACTTCTTTTGGGTTGCTCGTTCGTTCCTTGAGTACAGAATTTGTTCAGTAGTCTCGCATGCCCCTCAAAAGCAAAGGTAAAGGAGGGCTCCCCCATAATTACTTTCAGGTACTTACTTCTACCACCTTCCAGTCTTCGTAAAGATCTGCCGGCGACATGATCTAGACCCATTAATAAGGTACGCTAAGGTAGTATCTACGCGAAATTCAAATTCTCTTACGTTTTTTTGCATAATGCAGGTCATTGTTAAGTTTCATGTTAATTAAAATATGATTAGTGCAATAATTTCGTATGTAGGTATTAGAGATTTATCCATTAAAATCATGAATAAATTCCTCTTGAACTATTTGGTGACAAACGCATTCAAGGAAGTTAAATGAACTGAGAGGGTTGTGGGTTGGGTTGGTTATTTTAATCATTTATAGGGACCGACATCATATTTCGAATGCGAAAAAACCCAACAACACTTTGACCGACCCGGGAATCGAACCCACCACCTCATGCTCAGAGTGGTGCCGAAAGCACGACTAGACCAATGAGGCAGTCAAAGTTCGTTTTGTATTTTCATTTTACTCCTGGGCTGGCTAGCCTCATAAATTATAGAACTTCATCATCAGTCTACAGCAGTCCAGAACTCCAGATCCAGACATAGAACTCTCCAATAACATGCGACTCAGTCCAATTCTCGGGAACTGTCAACCAGCTACGACCAGCCTGCGGAGATCATCGCTCCACCAAGCCTGAGTAAAGATTTGCGGTCTCCTCTAAAGAAAACGTCTACCCCAATGCTATTATAATACCAGTGCCCAATGGACATCACTGATAGGTATTATAACTTTACGAATTTATTTTGTAAAAGTTGTACCTCTACAGGTTGACACACATACCTACACGGGAATTGACTTGTCAAAATTATATCACCAAACAATAACCTCCCGTCCGCTAATAAATCTCCAGGAGATTTATAACAAGCAATAAAACTCAAAACAATTTATCAAATTGCCCTCAACAAAGAGAGTCTAATCAATGACATAACAGAAAATATTCTATAGGTAAGAACAAAAATATAAAATTAGCACCTTTCTATTATACCTATTAATTTTTTCTTCATACCCGACGCAGGCGCAGCGTCGTGATTCGATTACAACATAATTGAATATCGATCAAATATTCAGACGAACAAAAAAAGATTTATAAGGAATCGAACACACTTATTGACGAGAAATTGGCGATCTCGAGACGCATGAGTCTCGAAATTTAATTCCATGAAAATAAGGCGAATTATTATTGTCTGACATAGACGACGAGATTCATACGTTATCCGAGCCAAAACAAGGCGTATGACGTTTTCGAAGACATTTTAATTATTTATAGAGGTCAAAAAACCATTCGGAGTCTTCTTTAATGGAATGAAGAAGAATGTGAAAAAGAGGCGAGATTAGGTGTGATCATTCCTTACCTAAAGAATATCTTATTAATCTTTTATCTAACACTAGCGGACGTCCCGCGGTTTCACCCGCGTAGATCCCGTTCCCGTGGGAATACAGGGATAAAAAGTAGCCTATGACACTCAGCAATAATGTGGCTTTCTATTGGTGAAAGAATTTTTTAAATCGGTTCAGTAGATCCCGAGATTACCCATTACAATTTAACAAATATACAAACACAAACTTTACATCTTTATATTATTAGTATAGAAGTATAGATAGGGAAAGGCCTTGGATTTCAACGTACGATAAAAAATTAGGATGACGAAAAAACAGAACCTCTTTGTTAAAAGAAGGAAGTGTTAAAACAAAGATGTTTTGCAGACCATCAAATTAGCGTAATGCAGTCTCCATTAATGTGTGACTTTGCACAATATTGTTAGTTGAAAAATAATTACTATAGAATAGCTGCAAACCAATAGTCAATCGATTGGTAAGGAGGAACTGAAAACTAAGGTAGCTAATATGCCTCTAGAAATAATATTGAAATTGTTCTGTGGATGGTACTCGAAATTTCTGCCTAACCCTTTAGGGGAATGCAGGCGTGATGATATATTACAATAATAAAAGATTGATAAATTAGGTGGGAAATGATTTTATAAAGGAAAAATTAATATATGATAGCATTGATGATTGACAGGGGACAACGGAGGTGGGAAATCATCAAATGACTCATTGTATTGACTAAAAACCACCCATGTTCCTTCTTAGCGAGGCCGCGGTATATCTTTCGAACAACCCGCAGCTCCGACTGACTCTCTACCCTTAGATAACGTTGAAGATGTGACAGAAATAGTTAACTTACATTTTAAAACATCTGCAAACACCTCGACTGGGTTCGCATTAAGAGCGTATGGTACCTCAAACGCGAGTTTTATAATGCGTAAAAGTATATGATTCACTGCAGTAATCAACATCAGAAAAATAATATGATATTCTTCAGGATATATACTAGTGCCATAGTGTTGTGAAAACATAATACAACTAACTTTGCTCGATAGAAAAAAATCGCGAAGATACCTCTAAAAATTTCTTTTAACGAGTAAAAACCATACTAAAATACATGTTATCGTTCTGATTTTTTTGCCAAATAATTCTACAAGCAACAAACTAAAGTCATAGTGTTTTACTTTTTTAGTCCAATCTATAGTTTTTTTGTAAATCGCAAAATACCACTAATTTCGCACTATTCGGCCGCAGCGAAAGACGTAACAACCGCTTTGTAGTGCAAGCTGATTAGAACTTTATTCTAACAGTATTACAAGCGAAGTTTGAACCACCACAAATAGGGTTGCTAATCTGAGGTAGCATACGCTCTTAAGTTAAGGCATTAAGTTCGCCTATGTAACACTAAGACGTTGCGTTGGAAGGCCTCCCACTAGGTGGACCGATGACCTGGTCAAGGTTGCAGGAACCCGCTGGATGAGAGACGCACGGGACCGGTCAATGTGGCGACGCCTGGGGGAGGCCTATGTCCAGCAGTGGACGTCTTTTGGCTGAAATGATGATGATGATGTAACACTAGCGTATATGAAGTTGAAATAAATAAACTATTCGAGTGAATCAATGAAACCCAATAGATTCAAACCATCAACCAATAGTTCAACGAAACCCATTCATAAGTCTGGAAAGTAACTGCGCCCGTTGCTGTCTGACACAGTCTAGTTGCCAGACGACGACGATCTAATCGATCTGATCTAGACTTGCGCAGACGCAAGAAAAATACAAACATTTCCTACCAGAATTACACGGTAACAAAAAGAGAGAATGGAAAAGTAACAATTTAAAAGGAAAACTGAGATCTCACTAATTGCAGATGATATCTCGGTTTGAATGTTTAAATAATTGCATTTATGTTGTAAGATTCGAATCGTAAAAACATAAGTAAGTACCAAACAAAATATTTTTGATTCGCTGAGTTTGTGTCATTAAGAACATGTGAATTAGTTATGAATATTAAAGAATAACAAAATCGTCTTATCTGTTCTCTAAATCAAAGAGAACGTAGCAACTATATACCTACTCACGATTACCCGAAAATCTACGTTTAAGTAGGTAGGTATTATTAGAGCATAATTTGCATGACATTAATTTATTGTATGACATAATTATATGTAGGTATCCTAAAACATTACTAAATAAAATAAGAACCATTGTATATTCACGAATTTTGTGCCCAAACCCAAAAATCGAGTAAATTTTTAAAATGTAACAGTATCGTCTAATTGAACTAAAGTCATGTAAGTGATTGTACACGTACACACGGCTACACATCGAGCTATACAAAACCAGTTAATCTTGGCCTCACTTTACTAGATCTTTTCGCACAATGAACGATCAGATTATACTGGTTTTGTATAGCTTGATGTGTAGCCGTGTGTACCTACATAAAATATGATTAAAAGGAGTGTTTTAACACTAGGTAACAAGGTAGCAAGTCGTAAAGCAATCAGTAACCGATACATAAGGTGTATGACAAATCTGCGGCAACACGGCATGCGGTAGAGGCATTGCGGAAGGACATTACCATTTACAACTCCTTGAGGATTTGATAAACATCCTTGTTTATTTAATTACACGACCCATACATAAGTAAAGAGGATGTAACGGGAAATACATGTTAAAAACATCGTGTCTGCTTACTCCTTTTTTATTTTATTTTTCTTAAAATAAGGGTACACACAAACGTGTAAAAATTTTGGCACTTACAAAAATCGCCTACTTTGTACAAAAAGCAATAACAGCTTTAACCTCTCTGTTGCCGCGCGAAATAATTGACCCCTTTCCCTCCCGCACCGCCTGGTTACGTCATCGCATGCGTCATCTGACCTTGCCTACTAAAACGCTTATTGCTCGAGTTCTGTTATCTCTTATCTCAAACGGTAAACAGTTTCGTGTTTCTGAAGAGCTAGACGATGTATTATTATATAAACAACTCTTTTATAGCTTATTTAGAATTAAAAATATCGTATAGTTAGGACAGATCTCGCCGCCACTCGACTTGTTGCGTATCTTATTTTGTTTTGGTAAAACTACTGAATCAATTTACACGAAACTTTAGAACTGATATAACAAATGTACAAGTAATATAGTGACAGTGTTTTTTTAGGAGACCTACATACATTATTCTAATAAGGGGGTCTACGCTCGCTAACTCTGCCGACTAATTTACGGGCCGTCCTAAAGTCGGCCCGAACTAAGATACAAAATTGACTCAGAATAAAATTATTATTGATAGAATGACTAGTCGATTTGACAGCTACCCTACTCCCGATGAGTTTTAGCCCGTCCGTAAATTTGAATTTGACACTTGTTTACGCGGATTTTTATGTCATTTGATACGATAACAAAATAGTTATCGTGCAGGCCCCGAAAGTTTAACTTAGGGCCGATTTTTCAATCATCGAATAACTCGACGAATAACTACCTAGCGAATTAACTTATCTGACTGATAAAAAGACAAATAAACTTGTTGCATTTTTCAATGGCCAGATAGCAGGCGAGTAGTTATCTGAGTATTTTTGTTGCCAACTTCACTGTAATATTGTATGAGCGCGAAGCACGCATACGGTGTAAAGCGTGTTAGAAAAGGATAGCAAATGCTTCGACATTCGTTTATTACCTCTACATCTGGTGGTGCATCTTTTATTTCTCTTTCTCGTGTGCCGTGTTTTTGTAGTTTGGTTTATTGTCAGTGACTTGTTAATAAATAAACTTATTGCTAGTAATATTGTCTGTAATAGTAATTATATTTGTGGCTTATCCGGGTTTCATGTTGGAACTGAATGTAATGAAACAACTTTTTAACACATGGATGCAATTAAGAGTTTGAGTTTATTATTTTTATAATAATGGAATCAAAGAAAAGACAGCACGACGCTAATTTAAATACTGCTGAAGTAGAATTACTAATTAGTCTAGTCGACAAACACAAATGTATTGTGAAAAATGAGAGTAGGTACTTAATATTGTTAGGGAAATTAAAATTTACAACTGTATTCTTTAGAAAGAAATCCCACATAGCAAACTGGTCGGGCCTTGGTCTGTTTACTCTTTGTTTCCTTTCAGTATTTAAATATTCAAACATTATAGCCTCTTCTTTAATTGGCATATCATCAATAGTATCGAAAATTTCCATAATTTTAATATTTCTTTGAGAAAAGAAGAAATTACCTCAAACTAAACTTCAACGGATCTAGTTTTATCGATTGAATAGACGTTTATCTGGCCGTCGAAGGAGCAGATAGATTTATTCGTCAGTTAGGGCCGTTAGTGGCCAGATGGAGCCTATCTGACGATTGAAAAATGCAATATTTTGTTATCTGTCGAATAAACTCTATCTGACTGTTTATTTGGGGATTGAAAAATCGGCCCTTAATAGAAAAAAAAAAAAAAAAGGTAGGTAGGTAGGTTAGTAGAAAATCATAATATGGCTGCTTTTTGAATGCTCGAAGGAGCTCTAAAAGTGGATTCGCCGGTTGTTTTCACGCTAAAACTTTCGGTTGTCGAGTATTCACCATTTTGAGTTTAAAGAAACTATAGGCTCACAAGGGAATTAGGTATTTGAAGACTATAGTGGACGTCCCGCGGTTTCACCCGCGTAGTTCCCGTTACCTTAGGAATACATGGTTATAAAGCCTATGTTACTCAGGGTGAATGTAGCTTTCTAATGGTGAAAGAATTTTTGCAATCGACGCAGTAGTTTTTTGAGTTTATTCATTACAAACATACACACAAACAAGGAAGGAAGGTTCAAGGTTCCTGCGAGGAACTATTACCTTTTTTTTGCCTCAACAAAAGCAACGAAATGGTGTTGATTCAAGAATGAAGGTAGGTAGGTAATGGTTTGGTTTGGCGTTGGGACTGGCAGAAGATTCTGATATAACTAAAACAAAGATTTCTACTATAAAAGCATAATTTAATGTTGAACAGTTGTTTCTTTTATTTTGCACCTAAATAAAATAATAAATAAAAAATACACAAAATAATCTTCAAGTATAATAATAAACTAATACATCAAACAAATTAACACCATTAACTATGTTTGGCGGGCATCGAGTCAAGGTGCCATGTAGCTTTTCGCGAAAACACTAATACACAATATCCTACGACCAAAACTCCTTCATAATTATGGGTCTCAAGATGATATTGTGTCCTGCACCATAAAAGACTTGAAATGAATCTTGTTGCTCCTTAAATACTCCAAAACCTCTGGCATCATGATGTGATGTGATATGTGGGTCAGGCCGTAGATTTTGCCACATTAGATGTAACTTAACTCTCCGCTACATGAAAAAAAAAAAGTATAAGACTTATACGTTTGTCAATCACAGCATCGTATTGCTTATGAAGTGGTGAGCCGCGGCCACTAAACATATTTGATTATGTTCATAAACTTAGAAAATTATATGACATTTTTCTACAAAAAGTGACGAAATTTTCATTAAAAACGTGAATCCGCTTTGGTAGGGGTGCACTTACGCCATCAGCAAAATAATTTTTTTAATGCTTTTTGGTAATCTGTTTGATTTAACGTTATAAAATAATAGTTAGCTAGCCGCGTTTTTAATATCGGGTGGTGTTTCCTAAGAAAGTACATTAATTTTCACACATTTTTAAAAAAATAAAGAAAGTCAATTCTTTGCGCTACTTCTATTGCGCACCTATTATCTGCCCATTTTGTGGTGTTAAGACATTAGCAGGATTTGTATCTGAGTAGTGGCAGCACTAAAGTAACTTTCTCTACAGTCAATACGGCGTTGGCGGCCATATTTTCTTCAGTCCGATGTCAACTTCGTTCCGAGTAAAAAGTGTCAAATTTTTCGAGGAGTGCATTTTTTTAGATTTCAAGATAAGTTTACTATTTATATATATTATTGTTATTGCGCATGATTTAATAGGCTGTGTGTGATGTTTTAAAGGCTAAATTAACCTGAGAAAATAGCTTATTATCGAGTTATTATAGATTTTATTTGCGCCATGGTTACGCAGAAACTACATTATGTCACTTTGCGATACCAGAGTGGCATAGAATTTGCGCCACTTTTTTACGCTATCTTATAATGGTGCATGCACATTAGAGATTACTTTATTGATTATGATGATTTTTTGATTTTGTTTTAATTATTCATTTCATATATTTTTTAGAGTAATTGCGAGGTTCTTAAAGGTTGCTAGTCAAAATTTTTAAGCCACTCAGACCACTTGGCTGGCTTGTTTGCTGGCTTGACTTGGCTTGACTTTCAGATCACTTGGCTATGCTGAGTGCATTTTTATTTATTTATTTATTAAAACTTTATGCACAAGTAAAAACTGTACACATCAGGTGTGCGCACCCCTTATCATTTTGCGTTACTATTTTACGTCACTTTGCGCGACCGACTTACAGAAGATTTTGCGTCACCTTTGCGCTATTTGTGGCAAAATCTACGGCCTGACCCATGTATAGCGGGACGCAGCAACATGTTGTCCATACAAATTAAGCCTTCCTCATCAGCCTGTCCTTGGCTTGATACCGGTGGCAACGTGCTTTTAACTAGCTTGGGGGGCTCCTAGTTACTCCGTGTTTGTTTGTTTTTATTTCCGCTGATGTTTATTGTTGGTAGGTACCAACTCGTTGTTTTCACTTATAAAATCGAGGAGTGCCTCTATTTGAGCGCGTGAGGGCCTACAAAAGCGTTTGAGGCAATTTTAAAATTTATTACGAAAAGTTTCCGGGTCGTAACTCGTATTAATAATGCAAATTGTTTATTATTTATTGTAAATAAAAAACTGACATTTTGACATTTCCATTGACAAATCGGTATCCTTATTGGAAATTATAGTCTATGATAGATTAAGTTGGCAACACTCTCTCTTCCTGTTAAGCCGCCATGTAGTGATGGCGTATGGTAGTTTTGTACTAATGAATATTAAATGGTCTGGCTTGATTCATGGTGCCGTTTCATTCCACTACTCAACGATAACGTGAGCAAGTTATCGTCTATAGGTTATGGGCCCAGAACCCTGAATCCAAAAGCACCAAGATTAGGATTGGAGTCAGTCAGATCGACAAAGGATAGTGCAGGAAGTAAAAGACAAAATGGCTACTAGTACGAATTTTTCCTATCCAAGATTAAATGATGGCTCAAGCTTTTCGAACTGGAAGTTTCGAGTTAAAACGATATTAGAAGAACGAGGTCTAAAAGATGCCATAAATAAGGACAAACAGTTAGACGAAAAAGTGAAGAACGAACTTGATGCCAAAGCAAAAAGCGTCATTGTTCAATGTATATCCGACAAGTTTATAGACATAATAAAAAAATGTAATACAGCATTAGAAATGCTAACAAAACTAGAGGAAATATTTGAAAGGAAATCAGTTTTCAATCAGCTCCACTTAAGAAGAAAACTACTGTCATTGAAATGTGGAAACAATGAAAGATTGACTGATCACTTTATAAAATTCGAGAATGTAATTTCGGAACTGGAGTCGTCAGGAACAGAGATGAAAGAAAATGACAAGGTATGTCACCTATTGTTGACACTACCAGACCAATACAATACTGTTGTAACAACGTTAGAAACTATGGACAAAGATTTGACGATTGATTTCATAAAGTCAAGAATGTTAGATGCTGAATTAAAAATAAAAGGTGATCAAAGTAATTCGAGCAAGGAAGCCGATGCTCACAGCTTCCTCACATGTTTTAAATGCGGCAAGGAGGGCCACAAATCTTTTAAATGTAGAAGTGACCAAGCTAACAGAGGCAATAATAGAGGTCAAAGAAGAGGAAATTACAGAGGCAGAGGAAAACAACATAGAGGACAAGCTACCAGCTCAGCGAATACTGCAGAACAGCAGGAGAATAATGATAACACATCAGTAACATTCTTCGCACAAGCATTCTCTACAAAAACAAATGACATGAATAGAGAAATAGAATTTGTGATAGACTCAGGAGCAACCTACCACATGATTAACGAAAAATATGAGAAGCATATACAAAACATAAGTGAAATACCTGAGATTAAAATTCAAGTAGCAAATGGAAATATCCTATCAGCAACGAGGAAAGGAACAATAATAGGAATAAGTAAGGAAAATCTAAAAATAAACTTTGAATGTTTAATAGTTAAAAATTTGGCTCACAACCTGATATCTGTACTAAGATTAAATGAAAAAGGATTTAAAGTAACATTTGAACTAACAAGAACAGTGATTAGCAAAGAAAGTCACAATATAATATGTGAAAATAATGGAAGACTGTGTAAAATCAAACTTAACCTGAATTTAGACGCTATGTTGACAAACAAAACAGATGAAAATCTATGGCACCGAAGAATGGGTCATTTAAACTATGGAAGCATGAAGGTACTAGGATTACCGCTGTCTAATGAACGCTGCTCCATATGTATACAAGCCAAAGGTACGCGTCAACCATTCAGTCCAACTCCAAAGCCAAGAACAAAGCAAATAGGAGAACTGATCTATTGTGATCTCGGAGGACCTGTCTCACCCATAAGTAGAAGAGAAGAAAAATACTATTTAACAATAATTGATGACTACTCACACTTTATGGAAGTCTACCTATTAAAATCAAAAGAAGAAGCAAAAGGCTATATAATTAACTACATAAGAAGAATGAAAAACAATGGTACAAATGTTAGAAGAATAAGAACTGACAGAGGTACTGAATTTGTAAACGAACAATTAAAAGTATTTTATAATGAAAATGGTATAAAGCAAGAAACCACATGTGCCTATACACCCCAGCAAAACTCAATATGTGAAAGAATGAATCGAACATTAGCTGACAAAGTGAGAGCTATGTTATTGGAAACAAATTTACCAAAGAAATTATGGGGCGAAGCCATCAGATCTGCAGCATATGTTATAAATAGATCCCCAACGAAAGCATTATATGGTGATACACCAGCCAGCATATGGTATGGAGAGAACAAACTTGAAAAAATAAGAGTATTTGGCTCAAAAGCATGGAGTGTCATATTACCTAAGCCAAGCAAACTAGAACCTAGAGCAAAACCTATGATTATGATTGGATATTGTGGATCGGGATACAGGCTATGGAATCCGTTAACAGATGAAACAGAAGAATCTCGAGATGTAAGATTTGACGAATCAGATTATAAGTATGATGAAAGCCAATGGAATAAATTCATTACTTTTGAAAAAGAAGAAGAAACGAAAGAACCAGAAATAGAATATTTAGAGGAAGAAAAGGAAAATATTCCAGAACTATCAAATGAGAAAGACCTGAGTTTAGATCAAGGGCAAGAGCAGAATAATTCAGAGAAAAGAAAACAAAGACCTACTAAGACACCAATAAGATTCCAAGATTATGAAATGTCAAATATGGCTTACGCATTACTGCTAGAAGATCCTATAAACTATGATGAAGCCATAAAACATAAAGATTGGTCTGAAGCTATACAGAAAGAGCTAGACGCACACAAAAAATATGGAACATGGGAAATAAGTGAACTACCAAAGGAAAAGAAGGCAATAGACACAAAGTGGGTATTCCGTACAAAAGCAGATAATACCAAGAAAGCTAGGATAGTGGCAAAAGGATTTCAAGAAGAAACTACTGAAAATATCTATGCACCAGTTGCTAGAATGACAACTGTGAGACTATTTCTAAACAAAGCAGTACAAGAAGATCTGCCTATAAAGCAAATGGATATACCAACAGCATTCCTGAATGGTGAACTAAAGTCTGACATATACATAAAGTATCCAGAAGGGTTAGCAAAAGAAAAAGGAAAAGTTTTAAAATTAAGGAAAGCGCTATACGGACTGAAAGAAGCTCCAAGATGTTGGAATGAAAAACTCAATGATTTTCTCATAAAGAAAGGATTTAATCGTTCACAAAGAGATTTCTGTCTATACACTGGAAATAATGTTTACATATTAATATTTGTTGATGATATTTTAGTTATTGGAGATGGACAGAAAATAATACAAAATTTGAAAGAAGAATTTAAAGCCAAAGATATGGGCAATATACATAAATTTCTAGGAATGGAAATTAGGAGATTTGACAATGGAATAGAAATAAATCAGACACAAATTATTGATAAGATTTTATTAAAATTTAATATGCAAGATTGCAAAGGCGTATGTACACCTATGGAAACGGGTTTACACATAGATCCAGACGAAGAAATCTTGACAAACATTCCATACAAAGAACTTGTAGGCTCACTGATGTATCTTGCTACAATTAGCAGACCTGACATATCATATTCAACAGGATTCTTGAGCAGATACATGAATCGATCAACACCAACACTCTGGAAAGCAGGAAAAAGAATTTTGAGATACCTGAAACAAACAAAGGAAAAAGGATTAATTTACAAAAAAGAAGAAAATAATAATAATTACTTACATGCATTTTCAGACGCAGACTGGGCAAGTGAGAATATTGATAGGAAAAGTGTAAGTGGAATCGCTATATTCCATCAGGGCAATTTGATCAGCTGGACTTCGAAGAAACAAACTTCAGTCGCATTGTCTACAGCAGAAGCTGAATATGTCGCTGCTGCATTAGCTGTAAGTGAAATAATTTTTATATTAGGAGTATTACAGGATTTAAAGTTTTGTGAAAATATAAATTCTACACTGTTTATTGATAACCAAAGCACTATTAAAATGATAGAAAGTTACGAAAATAGCAAAAGATGTAAACATATTGATATTAAGGTACATTTTATTAAAGATATTGTAAGCAAAGGTTTAATTATGTTAAAGTATGTGTCTACTAACCAAAACAAAGCTGATATATTTACCAAGGCACTGTCTAAGGATAAACACAAGTATTTTTGTAATTCTCTCGGTTTATTGTGTTAAATAATATAATTGTGTTGTGTAATATTATGTCAATTTATGTACTCTTATTAGTTAATAATTGATGTGGAACTCTGTGAAATGTTTACAAATTATAATGATAACCTACAAATTTTGAACTGTCATGTTGACATTTGTGAATTGTGTCAAACAAATGTCAAACTTGAATTGTCACTAGTGTCATGTGTCAATTTTAATGTTGCCAGTTTTGTAATGTTTTGTATGATGGTAACAAGTCCAAGTTTAGTAATTTTAGTTTTGTCTAATTTAAAAAGAAAATAAGAAACTTGAACTTGAGCCGGGGTATTGGAAATTATAGTCTATGATAGATTAAGTTGGCAACACTCTCTCTTCCTGTTAAGCCGCCATGCAGTGATGGCGTATGGTAGTTTTGTACTAATGAATATTAAATGGTCTGGCTTGATTCATGGTGCCGTTTCATTCCACTACTCAACGATAACGTGAGCAAGTTATCGTCTATAATCCTTCAATCAATTACAAAGAAGGCAGAGGTTACAGCTTAAACCCGGACAAATATATTTAAATTATGTCTAAAAAGACATAATAATAAATATTTTGTGCAAATGCGTCTTTTTCTAACAATACCAATGATATTTTTAATTTGAATGCTTGAAAACATCGAAGTAAGAAAACCGGGAATCAACCGAAAGAATAAAGCAAAACTAACGTCTTTTATCATTCGTTCGCTAATCCAAACTAATCTTGTCTATGACTCCGTTCGAAAGACGTTGGTCCGTGATCACTAGAGAGGGAACCAGCAATGGCCAACACAGCAATGTACGACACGAGAACGCGCGACATCGTTTTGACAAGTGTTTTCAATTCCAGTGTTGCGCGTTGCTGTGTCGTGCATTCTCGGCCCGGTCCTCGATTGTCCGGGCAAGAATGTACGACACGCCAATTGGAATCATCACAAACAGTGACGTCACATTTAAAAAAGTAGTAAGCCATGTGACAATAGGGACGGGTGATACAGATTTTATTGATTTTGATTGACTACGGGTTGAAAGAGACGATTGATTTTGTAGTAATCTGTGAATTATCTATGGTATGTTTTGTGTTGTGATGGTGTTGTGTGTTGTGGTTGTGTGGAACGTTCTAAAAACGCAGTTTGGGTTACAGAGTTGTTTTAAATTCTGGTTGTAAGGCGGGTTTCTACAGCTAAATTATGAAGAGAAAATGGTCCTGTTATGAGATGGAAGAAAACAAAAGATAATGAAATACTTCAGTAATAATAAAATCAGCAACGTGCAAGCGTTTTCAACAAGAAATGATATTTCATTGGTGATCTTTGAGATGTTGCAACATGTTTGGCAAGTAAGTACCTACTTACAAATTACAAAAATTATGTAGGTAATGGAAGTTTGAATCAGCATAGCAACAATTTCTCCATGAGCAACCAGGGCTCCTAATATGAACTTACTAACCCACCTCAATAGCATTATTCTCAATCCGTAACTTGAAAATCGTCTCAACTAAGATACCTTAATATCAGTGTGTAAATTATTAGAGCTCTGTGTGTATCTGGTGGGTCAAAGTGTCGTCCTAGGGGCACTATGAAAAAAATACTTCGAAAAATTTCCCAACCAATTTCGAGGTAGCCGCTGCCGCGGTACCACCGTACCTACCACTCGCTTCGCTCGCTCGGTTCGCGCGTAGTTGATCACCACAGTTCTAACCTAACCTATGGATCCCTTCGACATCGTTTTTACGACAAACGGTTGGTCGAAGACAAAAAACACCAAGACACTTTTAAGCTTTTATTTCACTCCAACCGGAATTTTGTAGAACGTAAGTACCTACCTTTAGCTGCCATCATAATAACTTTCTAATTAATCTTATTTATTTTAGATTTTCACTGCGACCGTAAGATGTGCGCGACTCTCACTTGATGGAGATAATTATTATAAAAGCAAAGAAATATTTGCCCCGAACATAGTCCATACCACTATTGTGTTGCTGCTTGCTGCTCAAGAGGACCGCAAGCCTGACATAGAATTCCATTACATTATTATATGGTTTGATCGCAGAAGAAAAGAACACTTTAGTAAAAAGTTAATTGGTTAAACCTAGTCAAAGCTGCCCTGAATTACATACCTACATAACTGCTTGTGCAAAAGAAATACCTACTATGAAATAAATTCTAGAATAAGAATAGTAATTGGATAAACTAAATTAAGGGTGCAACCAGAGGTAAGAAGGTTAAGTGTGGAGACAGTATGAAAGTGGCAATGTAAATTATTATCCAGATAGCATTATAGTTACTGCTCAATGAATGCTATAGCTTATTAAAACCTTAGCTTATTTTCCTAATTTCGATCAAAGTATCAACGCTATAGACAATAACATTTAAATTGACGGCACAGTTGGCACAGTGGCTGAGTGATTGGACTGCTGCGCTGCGTGTCGCGGGTTCGATCCCCGCACGGAACAAATATTATCAAAAAATTATTTTAGTAAACCCCTATTCATTTTTAAATACCTTTCCAACAATATATCACGCGTTAGGGTTGAAATTAAAAAAAAAATCACTTCCCACTTTACGTAAAGGGGGGCTACTTACCCTAATAAAACATTTTTTTTCCAATTTTTATTTTACCACTTTGTTGGCGTGATTGATACACATATTGGTACCAAATTTCAGCTTTCTAGTGCTAACGGTCACAGAGATTAAGCGATGACGGACGGACAGAGAGACATGGCGAAACTATAAGGGTTCCTAGTTGACTACGGAACCCTAAAAAATACGGAAATCACGAGTAATGTTTTAAAATCAGAATAGTAATACCAGCTGTTTGTGTTTTCAGACCGTAATGCCGAGGACGTGGAGTCTACGCCTGAGCTGCCAGACACAGTGATGTGCCATCTGGCGAGATGATGCCAGAACCTGTGTCAAGCACCTCCAGTGCTGCCGAAGCCCTGCAACCTGAGTTATAGGAGTACGAGGACGTCCTCCGGTCAGGAGAGGCCGTGTTAGCAGAAAAGACACCGTCACGACGATGCGTGAAGAGGAACGCACACTCCAGCCACCACGCGGCTATATAAACCGCTGCACGACGCATTTCGTCCCTTTTCTCCATCGAGTCAACAAGCTACGAGGAATCTGTTAAATTGAATTGTTTAAAATATAAAACCGTTGGTTGATACTTAGTTGTTTTTATTTTTATCTGTTTAATGCTAGTTTTCTTATAATAGTCTATACTTATTAAATAAGTAAGAAAGACCAATTTAACCACTAGACCTTGTGGTGCACCTTGGCGGAGAGGCCCATGTCAAGCAGTGAAGATGAACCATTAGCTATTTTTATTATCATCATCATCAGCCATTAGATGTCCACTGCTGGACAAAGGCCTCCCCCATAGAACGCCATAAAGATCGGCAGCCTGCCGTTTGCATCCACCGGTTGCCCGCGACTCTCACGATGTCGTCGGTCCACCTGGTGGGAGGCCTGCCAACGCTGCGTCTTCCGGTTCGTGGTCGCCACTCGAGAACCTTTCTTCCCCATCGGTTGTCCGTTTTTCGAGCGATGTGGCCTGCCCATTGCCACTTCAACTTGCATATTCTGCGAGCTATGTCGGTGACCCTGGTTCTTCGGCGAATTTCCTCATTCCGGATTCTGTCGCACAAAGAAACTCCGAGCATAGCCCTCTCCATGGCTCGTTGCGTGACTCTGAGCTTTCCTAAGAGGCCAGCAGTTAAGGACCATGTCTCTGTGCCATAAGTCATCACTGGCAACACACACTGGTTATACACCCTCGTCTTGAGACACTGCGGAATTTTGGACGAAAAGATGTCGCGTAGTTTCCCGAACGCTGCCCATCCGAGTTGGATTCTTCGGGCGACCTCTTTGTCGAAGGTCGATCTACCCAGTTTAACAGTTTGTCCCAGGTAAACATATCGAATATAGGTAAGAGTATCGCTCCCAACAATTACCGGTACGGGTGGAACACGTTAACCATGACTTTCGTCTTGTCCATGTTCATCTTAAGACCCACCTGTTGAGAAACGTTACTGAGGTCTCTGAGCATTGTGTTCATATCCTCCAGCGATTCAGCCATGATGACTATATCATCGGCAAAACGAAGGTGAGTGATATATTCGCCGTTGATGTTGATGCCGAATCCATCCCAGTCCAAGAGTTTGAAAACATCCTCCAATGCGTTCGTGAACAGTTTCGGAGAAATAACGTCTCCCTGTCTCATTTTTATTAGATCATCAACAAATTAACAGCCTCCATTGTCTAGTGATCCGAGGTTCTGGGTTCGATTCCCGGTGGGGACACTGTCTCACAAAAATATCTTAAGGTGAATCCTCCAACCAGCCCGCGAAATTCAAATTTTATTAAGTTTTTTGCAATTTGCAGGCCAGTGATAGGTTGTATGTTGATGAACACTTGATTCGCGGCTGTTAGACGTATGTAGTTACAGAATTATAATCATCAAAACCATTAATACAACCCTCCGAGCTCATAAAGGTTTAAAAATGACTTTTTACAAGGTCAAAGCCATTCCGGAACCTTTATGAGCTCGGAGGGTTGTATTAATGATTTTGATGATTATAATTCTGTAACTATATACGTCTTACAGCCGCGAATCAAATGTTCATCAACATACCACCTATCACTGGCCTGCAAATTGCAAAAAACTTAAGAAAAATTTGAATTTCGCGGGCTACCCTGGACTGTTCTAACTTCCAAGTTTAGTTTTAAAAGGCATTGCAGGTTAAAATCACTTGATTGTTTAAAAAGTAAGATGATTCTTAGCTTCAGATTCGGAGGACACGTTACTGTCGGTCCTGGTTATTTTCTACGCGGCACCTAGTCGAAACGGGTCTGATACATAACATCGCGAGTCACTACATCGATGGTCGCTGTATCGACAACGGTCCATCGACGGGTTAATGAATCGACAGTACCCCACATCGATGGTACGCTACATCGACAGTACACTAAATCGACGGTGCGCTATATCGACAGTACACTACATCGATGGTACGCTACATCGACGGTACCCCAAATCGATGGTACGGTCAGCATCAGAAGTATATTAACATAACTCAAAGTTTCGAAGCTGTTTTTTTAATAAAAACTTGTTAGATATTACTCGTAAGTACATGTTATTGGAGTATAAGGACTATTTTAACGAATAATCTTCTGAAACAGCTAGAAAAAATAGCTAGAGTTTTAAAAAACAGCTTCGAAACTTTGAGTAATGTTAATATACTTCTGATGCTGACTGTACCATCGATTTGGGGTACCGTCGATGTAGCGTACCATCGATGTAGTGTTTACTGTCGATATAGCGCACCGTCGATTTGGTGTACTGTCGATGTAGCGTACCATCGATGTGGGGTACTGTCGATTCATTAACCCGTCGATGGACCGTTGTCGATACAGCGACCATCGATGTAGTGACTCGCGATGTTATGTATCAGACCCAGTCGAAACAGAGCCTAGGTAGTTATAATGCATGTTAACATCTCGCTGAAGTCAAAAGCAGATTTCATTTGCTGACTTTTTTTCCTTCTCCCAATTAATGAGATCTTCCGCCTTGCTAGACCTAAAATAAATCGGGAGGCTGAATACTTATTACTTAACCGATAAAAAAACAGCTTAAAATTATCCATCACTATCATTATTTATTTCATACTTAGTATGCTGCTGCAGCTGGAGGTTGAGTTACGAGCAGTTGGTCGTTATGGGATGTACGTTTGCCCCGCACGGCCCCCCAGAATTTGCGTTTTAGGTGTGCACCAATGCAATGTAGGTACTCGCCTCTAGGAATATATGTACTTACCCGTTTCTTTTTCAATGTACCTACCTCTGTAGGAACTTTTGAAGATACTACTTGCTTTGCTACTACTAGCTTGTCCGTGGCTTTCTTCAGCTTCACCTGCGCTAAAAGTGATTTTTCCTGGATAGTACCTACATATTTTGTAGGAAAGTCAGAATTAACACTTGTTAGTTCTGTGAATGTTATAAATGCGGTTTCCAGCCCATTCTATTTCGGGTACTTAATCGCCGTGATTGCAATAATAAAACTAGGAGCTTTTTTTCTTCGTGGTCCATAAAATACTGGAAAAACCCGTGGTTCCTTCTTTTTTTCTTCGTGTTCCTATAATACGACCGTCTCGCGACAGTAAATAAATAAATAAGTGTATATAGGTTTAATTCGTTGCTAAAGGTAAATAAAAAACTGAAATAAAATACTGAATTTTATTATCAAATTACATCTATGACATTTTAAACAATAGGTAATGGATAGATCTGGGTTTTCCAAAATATCACTAGTTTCCATTAAAGATTTGACATAGGTATATTATGCTTCGTCGTATTCTACACATATAATTTCAACTTTATTATTATTTTGTAATTTACTATCTGCAACACAAAAATAACATTTTTTTATACCACAAACATACATTTGTAATTGCATTTGTGAGTAAAACTTTTTTGTTGGCTTTCCATTTTGTATGTAGTTTTTATAAGTTTCTTCACTAAATGGACAATATGGACATTTAATTTCAATAATAAAATCCTGACCTATTACATCTGGTGAACCAGCAATCATGAAAAAACTTTTACTTAAAAAAAGGCCACCTCTCTGAATTTTTTTATTTAGCTTTCTGTAGTACCTCAAGCACTTTATTTTCCAACACTCTGCCTCTTTTAATAGCTGGTGTATCAGGCACTTTACCACCCATGATCAGCCCGACTAATGCCCCATCACTAGTCTGACATTTACCGACTTCATAAGATTTTGATGCTGTTATTCGAGCAAACCTTAGCTCATGCCATAAGTGGCTTTCGGCTTGATCCCTTGTACTTTGATCCGCCTTTACTAAAATATCTCTAGTAAATGATGAACATTTTTTTTTTTTTAATTCTTCACAACTTTGATCTCTATACATGAGAGATAACTGACATTGATATTGTATCAAAATCCTTTGGATTATTTTGCACATGTCTTAGTAGCTCAGTTTTTGATGCCTTTGTATCTTCAGATGTTGACGCTATTCCTGATCCCATTTCCAAGGCCGTTACATATTTTATTGACGAACCAACTTTGGATAAAGTTGACTTATGTGCAAGAAGGTTCTTCACTTCTCCGATGTAACCACATTAAAAAAAGCAACGGCATGCTTGCAACCGCCTGCCGATGCCGCACAATCATGGCATTTAGAACTCACGACAGCACCATTCTTTTCGTCCACAATAACAGTGACTGCGTAAGGCGTAGAGCGAACTTTGTGCTCAGGGCATACACGACACTTAATAGTACACACATTTAGGTCTCTTTTTATTTGGACATATCCAACAGCATCATCGCCATAAGATTCTCTTGAAGATCTGAAACAATCAAACAAACGAGCTGTTACAAACTTATTATTTTACGCACATAACCTAACTCTGTAAACAATGATTTAAACGAAGTTCTAAACACGATAAAATAGATATAAAAAGCAGAAATCATCTATTGCATATGTACTTGAATGTTTTTTTATGTATTTGATAAAACTGTACTTATAGGGTGTCTCAGTAAGAGTGCACTTTTTCATTTTAAAATAAAAACAAGTATTTTACGACAGAGTTGTGATATTTTTATTGTATTGTATTGTAAAGAAGACATGTTCCAATTAAGTATGGAATAAAATATCCGGCAAATGACCCCCACGGCTCCGATGACAGGCCATTACTCTTTTCATGAAATTTTCCGTGACTTTTGCACAGAGATGTGGCTGTATCTCACCGATAACGCGTTGGATTTCCGATTTGAGCTCAGGAATTGTTTCGGGTTTATTCGCATAAACCCGAGATTTCACAGAACCCCAAAGAAAAAAATCGCACGGCGTTAAATCGCACGATCTTGGTGGAAAGTTGACATCAGAATTTCGTGAGAAAATGTGTTGATAATGTGTTCCCCATTTTTGTAATGAGTTTTCACAATTATAACGCGTTGGTCTTTCGAAAAGCGCTCCATTTTTAATAATCGGAATAAACAGAGATGACAGCTGTCAAATTTCAGAGTTGCCACTTGCATGAAAAAAGAAATATTCCAATTTTAAAAAGTGCACTCTTACTGAGACACCCGTTACAAAGATGTTTTCACGTTCCTGAATTCTGAACCACAAAAGTCTTTGTTGCTTGCAAAAAAGTTTGCCACCATCAAATAATCTATCTTTGGTAAGTTGGAACTATTCCCTTTAATGAATCTAGATTCCATCGTAGTATTAATATTAAGTAGTTCACAGATTAATTCGTCGGTAAGATCGCAAAATAAGAAAATACAGAGAAGTTTAAACAAACAAGTTGCGTGCGTTGTTGTAAACGTGTTTGACGTTTGACGACAGCTTGTTTTGACTTTTGAGATCTGTGACATATGGCAAGCGTTTGCAATCACGTGACAACAGATTAAAAATATAGGATTTGAAATCATTTTTAATTTTATTCTAGATTTAATATAAAAATGTGATTTTTGCACTGGATTTTTGGCATTATATTAATACAAACTATTAAAAAATTAACACTAAACATTGATTTGTGATTAGTGTTTAACCTGACAATAACCTGCTAATTGCAAAACGCGTAAGAAAATTTGAATACCCTGGCGCTTCCGCCATAATGGCGCACCCTCACCACTTGTAATTTAGCAATCCAGATTTTGAGCATTATGATACAAATAGACGCTCCCGGTGGTGAGAGAAGATTTTTGGTCAGTGGGGTGGATTTACCTATTCAATGGAACAATCAAACATCCACGATTCAATTTTGAGTTTGCATGGAAAGAAGTTACAAGCTGTGTAGTGCGCATGAATGGTGTGGTGCGCAACCTGTAATCCATCTGGGATTAGGATTACAGGTTGCGCACCGCAGAATCATCATCGTCAACAGCCTATTAATGTTCCCACTGCTGGGACACAGGCCTCCTCTCTTTTGAGAGGGAATGGGCTATAATCTACCACGCGGGCTCAATGCGGATTGGTAGATGTCACATGTCTTCGAATTTTTTGGTTCTAAGACATGCCGGTTTCCTTCACCGTTTTGAGAGAAGAGGTGTTGAAATAAATTACACAAAGTAATGTGCCTGCCTGGGTTCGAACCCACGACCTACTGTTCGTAAGTCGGGGCCGCCACCACTGGGTCACCGCTGCTCTCACCACAGAATACTTTTATTATAATACACACAACACTGTCTAGGGATATTTTGTATAAAGTTCTTAAACTCAAAAAATATTGGCCATTTTTTAATTCTTTTGAAGAAAGTTTATTTTGTAAACCTTTTTGAATGATTCTAAATTTGAATTTGAAAAAATTAATTAAAAACGAAATATTTTTTTACGCGGTATAATGGTAGCGTAGTCCGAAGGTTTCATTTACCTACAGTAGGAGTCGTTCTCGTTACCCGTGGTTCCATGGCATTAGGGATTTATTTATTTATTAAAACTTTATGCACAAGTAATAAAACCGTACAAAGGCGGACTTTTTTAAGAATGACCTTGGGCATTTTCTACCAGTCTACCTTAGGGTGATGCAGAGACATTATACAGTAGGTGCAAAACAGAAACAAAAATTAGAAAAGAAATAAAAAATATATATATACCTAACTTATAAGAATAAATATATACTTATATATATACATAACATATATAAACTTTGAAAGATACACAAGAAAACTATAACAACTTAGTTCTGAGACGAAGCTGCCAACTTCTTGCGAATGTGCTCGCGAGCTTTCAGGGATTGTTTCCTGGACTTCTGAATATATCGATAGAAAATACAAATCCATAATAACAGCACATTTATTAAGTACCTACCTTATTTACGAGTGCGGTGCCATTCGTCTAACTAAATAATATAATGAGTTCCCAACGAGTCAAACCCAATCGTGTCACACTGTGACTCGGTGGGATTCTTGCCGGCCGCGAGGCCGAGCCTCGCAGCCTAAATGCCGCGCGGCATCTAATGGGGATGCGGCTTGACGTTTGTCAGTCTCTTGTTTATATTTTTCGGAGGAGCAATCAACACCTCTCTTCTGACTTCAGAGAGAGCCACTCTTGCGAGTTTGATATAAAACAGTAAGCAGCCAGTGATGATTCTGCATGTTTCAATATAGGTCCCTACTCAAAGCACTGCCTGCAGGCCCCTGCCTGCAGTGACACTGCCAATTGTATTGTATGTATTTAAGCAGGGCCGATATTTTAATTGTTCACCCTACCGCAAGGCCGCAGTGTCGTTCTGCTAGCCCAATGCACGATCTCCCCACTCCAAATACTGCAAGCTGTGCAGCATCTCTGAGATGGACTACTTACACAAATTATCGAAACTTTGTGGAGCAACACCTTCTTTGGCAGTAACTGCAAGCAGGCCCTGCAGGCAGTGCTTTGTGTACGCTCGGGCATGATGCATACAAGGAGTAAATTCGCCAGCATAGGTTGTGGATTTTCTTTTTGTGAATCGAGTCATGTTGTTTTTATTTTATTTTATGTGTTTGTTTTTTATTTTGATTCTTTTAGAAACCATTCAGATGTAGGAGCCCAGCGAAGTGGATGACGCTCCGTTGACCGGGACTCCCTCAACTTGGATGCAAGAGCGAGCGATTCAAATTATCAAGCCCTAGCCGGTGCACGGTGTACAGCACGAGTAGATAATGTCATTTGGTGAAATAAAAAAACAAACAAAAAAACTCGATTCACTTTGGCTGGGATCGAACTCACGTCACAAGATTGTAAAGCAGCGCTGTACCCTGTGGCTGTACCAGCTGGCTTGTTATAAACCGTGGCGAATATTTGTGAATAAGTATGCTACCTAATCGCAAACCAGTCTATTTTTCGTGCTTTCTATCACGATGTATAAAACCTCTTTTTTGATATTCTTTGGTTTTACTATTTTAGATGTTTTTTTATCGTGCTTTTTGTTGTTTTCTGTCAGTGTATCCAATATAAAACTGTAAAGCCGCGTCCCCACTTACGTCCCCCGAAACGTTCCTGTTAGGCTCGCTGCTCGGCCTCATAGAACCGCGCGGCCTAAGTCGGGACGCCGGTAGTTGTTGCCTATTAGGCCGCGTGGATTTTGTGGGGTCGCAGCTTAAGATAATGCCACTCAGACGTGCTAAAAAGAAGTATGATCGTAAAAAGTACGCTTTTGAGGTCTGTGCTTTAGAGCAAATGTACCATTGGTTTTACTATTTTATGTTTTTTCGTGTTTCCCCTTTCACCTTCACCTTTTTGTTGTTGTCTGTCAGTGTCTCCAATAAAAGACTGTAAAGCCGCGTCCCCACTAAAGTCACCCGAAACGTTCCTGTTAGGGCGCGTCTCAGCCTCACGGAGCCGCGCGGCCTAATTAGAGATGCGGCCAAACGTTCCTGTTAGTCCACGCGGCTCATGCCTCGCTTACGTCCACACTCATGTCAACTCATGTGGCACGGCTGCCCGACTCTAGTGGGGACGCGGCTTAAGATAATGTCACTCAGACGTGATAAAAAGAATATGATCGTAAAAAGTATGCTTTTGAGGTCTGTGCTTGAGAGCAAATGTGCACACTCGGAAAGCATGCTTTTTAGGACAATACTACCTACTAACAAACAAGCATGCTTTTCTAGTAGCATGTGTTTTTCAGGCTTAAGATCTACATAGTCGCCACGGTTTATAACAAGCCAGCTGGGGGTACAGCGCTGCTTTACAATCTTGTGACGTGAGTTCGATCCCAGCCAAAGTGAATCGAGTTTTTTTGTTTGTTTTTTTTATTTCATGCATTAAAATTTGGTCCCAAAAGTCATACTTTAGGACAATAAACAAACCAAATATCGCACCCTTACTTACTTTTTCCATGCAATTTTCACAGAGTTTTTATTCGCCTTTTTTAAATTCCTGGTGAACGTAAAATATAAATTATAATATAATATAAATATAAATATCGCTGAACATTACACACTTAAAATGGAACGTGTTATAACGGTCAATGGCTGATCGAGTCCCTATCAGTTTTTCAATCACGCAATCAATCGTCTTTCGGACAGCACTACCTAGCTCAATTACCTAGTATCCAAGTCCCAAAATTTCGAGCCGACCAGTCGGCCAACCAGTCGGGCGATGTCGCCGATTGGCGTGCTGTACATTCTCGGGTCGAACCAGCAAGGTACACCCCAGCAATTGGCGACATCGCGATGTCGCCAATTACAGTGTCGTACACTCCTGTGTTGTACATTCCAGTGTCGTGCACTGCTGGTATGTGCGTTGCTGTGACGTGCATTATAGGGACTCACTAGAGAGTAGGGTTTACACACATTTACGGCGTAGAGTAAAAAAACCCGTTTATACGGCCGTATTTACGAGTTTGGTGCTTAGCGAGTAGACCCCAAGATCCCAACTCAACTCCCTCACGGACCGCCTAGTTACGTGATTACGTCATCGCATGCGTCATCTGACCTTGTTCACTAAAACGCTTATTGCTCGAGTTCTATTATCTCTTATCTCAAACGGTAAACAGTTTCGTGTTTCTGAAGAGCTAGACGATGTATTATTATATAAACAACACTTAAAGCTTATTTAGAATTATAAATATCGTATAGTTAGGACAGAGGTCACCGACCTCGACTCTGACTCGACCTCTTGCGTATCTTATTTTGTTTTGGTAAAACTACTGAATCAATTTACACGAAACTTTAGAACTATTATAACAAATGTACAAGTAATCTAATGACAGTGTTTTTTTAGGAGACCTACATACATTATACTAATAAGATTCCAACTCAAAATTCTTATAAGATTCTTATTAGCGAACTGTCATTTTAGAATTGCGAAATAACCTTGAAATATAAATAAATACGAAATTATTTGCTTCGAATACACGATATAATGATTTATCACTATATTTTACGTTGATAATAATGTTTCCAAGACCATTATTTCAATGAAAAGGAGTCAAATTCATATTTTCAATTCGGTCATTCAATGACGACGACGAAATCTTTGTTATGATATTTTGTTGGCTCGAAACATAATTTTGGATATGAATTGTCAAGCAAATTATTATCTACAAAGTTGCAATAGGTACTTCTTACCTAATAAACATTTACTTACCAACGTTTCACAAACAAACTCAACACAAAACACAAAAACACTACGACACCCACACTTTACCACACCGTTTTTTGCATCAACTGTCAAACGTCACTATGGCGCCTCTCAATATTTTTTTAAAAGTGTTCCGGGTTTATGTTTAGTACTTTCTTGGTGCCATACACAGCTCTAGCTAGTTTCCCTTTGGCACAAATTTTGTCAAACGATTTAGAGCCTTATTTTACGTAAAAATAAGGTTTGAATTTGCTGCGCCCGACTGGAACGATATCGTTCCAGCGGGTCTCAACGGAATTTTCTCACTGGAACGATATCGTTCCAGTCGGGCCTGAGCGGTCGTAAAACAGGCATAACACGGCCGGTAGTCTCTACAGAGATAACGACAAAATCGCTAACTTTCGATTGTTAATTACCAACGAATAAATTCGGTTGCAATAATGATGCTTGCGAGAAACGCATCTTGGATTTAGAGACTTGCATTACTTGCAAGCATCATTATTGCAACCAGGGCCTGATTTACCCACAGGCTAATAAGGCTAGAGCCTAGGGCGCAAGGACCTAGGGGGCGGCGTTTGGGAAAATACGTGCGTTAAAAAATTAAATGAGCGCGGGAGCGCCGCAGCCCCGCACCCCAACCCCGCGCCCGGCCGCGCCACGCGCGCGCCTCTCTCATTTCACAACGAGTTTAAACCGGTTTTTTCCGCTATTTGTTATTTCTTTCTTTCATTTCATTTGACACGTATGAGAGGTAGGACAGGTGGATTGAGTGAGAAAAAGAGCGGTCTCGGTAAAGGCAAAGCCTGGGTCCTGGCCTCAGAGACTCTTGGGCTCCGACTGGAGGGGTTATTAAGCGCGTGCTTGGAAAGAGGCCAGTTCCCGATTCGTTGAAAGACGGGGAAGCTGGTCCACATTCAGAAGCCGGGGCGCCCTGCGGACTCGCTGTCCGCATACCAGCCCATTGTGCTACTCGACGAGGAGGGGGCAAGCTCTTAGAAAGAGTAATTAAAAACCGCCTCGCCGAGCACCTTGAGGGAATGGGTCCGGATTTTGCGGAACACCAGTTTGGTTTTCGCAAGAGGCACTCGACGGTGGGTGCCATCATGCGCGTGAGAGCCCTCACCAGGGGGTTGCGGTCTCTCGGGGCGGTATCTCTCGACATCGCCAACGCCTTCAACACCATGCATTAGGGAGGCACTCCGGTATCACCGGGTGCCGGCCTACCTTCGTCGTGTAGTCGGGGACTATTTGACAGACAGGGCTGTCATCTATCCTGGTCAAGACGGACAATGGAATGGAACCGGTAAGAGATGTCGTGCGGTGTTCCGCAGGGATCGGCTCTGGGGCCGCCCCTGTGGAACATCGGTTACGACTGCGTGCTGCACTCCGACCTCCCTAGCGGCGTCACTGACGTCAGCGTAGTTTGCTACGCTGATGATACGCTTGTGTTGGCACAGGGAGGGTCGCATGAGGCGGCGGCCGACAATATGACACGCGGGGTTGCGATAGTCGTGGAGAGGGCGACAGACCGTGTCGACGGCGCGTTCGTATTCCACGCGCGCCTCAAAGATAATTATGTCAGCAACATGGAAGGGGCCCGCAAGGGCCGTTGGGGCTGCCGGTTGTTCGCAAGAGATACCGCGGCCTCGACATAAAGGGCTAAGAAGGAACATGGGTGGTTTTTAGTCAGTAGAAGTTTGACACTCCCTTCGCTCTGCCCAAGAGCGGGAGGGGTTATTTGATGATTCCCCACCCGCCAAAAAAAAAAGGTTACGTAAACTCTCTTCTGTACTTGTAATTTAATTAGTTGCACCTGTATGAAAAGGTAGGACAGGTCAGGCTGGGGGCGCGTATTCATAGTTAGCCTAGGGCGGTCAGAACTCTAAATCAGGCCCTGATTGCAACCGAATTTATTCGTTAGTAATTAAGGATTGAAAGTTAGCGATTTTGTCGTTATTAGTGTAGAGCGGCGCCCTGGCGCCTTATTCACAACGCTTCGATTCGGTTTCGATTTCGACAAGTCGTATGTCTATCTTTTTTTCGCATTATAAAAGTGTGCGAGATAGACATACGATATGTTCGATTCGGTTTCGATCCGATTGTTTGTAAATAGCTGTGCTGGAGAGGTCTAAATACCTTATATTACACTGTGGTATTTCGCTATTCTAAACCACGTATTTTATTTATTTTATTGAGTGAGCTGTAGTGTTCACCTTATTCACACTTACCACACATCATAATACATACTTACACTATATACTTACTTATATTTCGCATCAATCATTCGTTTTATTGGTTTTTGCATTACTATTCTGCGAATCGGTCTAAAACGATTCGTTTCCTTCTAAAATATCTAAAATAAAATAAATAATTTTCATATTTTTCATTGTTATGACACTTACGTCAGGCTGTCAAGCTGTCAATACTTTTTCTTTTAATTTTCTCTCATAGTTTCTTACTGGCTTAGTCTATGAAGTTTACTTTTGATTTATGTAATTTAAATTCTTTTCAATATGTTAGCCCAAATATTATATTTTTCTTCCAACTATGCTTTAATTTCATCATAATTACACTAAAAACTCAGCACAAAGCGAGTCTTTAGTGCTCTAGAGCAATAAAAATGTATGAAATTTCATTATTGCACAGTTTATTTTTTTTAATCGCACCGATGCCAATCTCAATGGATTAGCTCTATTCAGCCAGCCGATATCAATACTTTTTTTTTTTACATAAGTATTATTCGTTTCTATCCTACTACTTGTTCCAAATTTAAAAAATGATTGTTGCTAACTAGTTACTATAAAATGAAAGAAATTTAAAAAAGTAATTTGGCGGGAACTTTTGGGGAACTTTGTTAATTTTGCTTGACAATATTTTTGGAAACGATAAAGTGTGATACTATCTGATTTTGAGTGCTTCGGCTTCGAATTAAAATGGAATCATTTAGCGACACATTAACTCCGGAAAACATTCTAAATGAAGACGACAGTGATAAGTATAGAAAATCTTTTAACTGTTTGATATGAGTTTCTTTTATCTACTATTCCTTTATGTAATAGTTGAAAGAAAAGTAGATTATGCACCTCGCCTTAAGTAATTTATATTGCCCTCGTGCCTGTTAGATTAGAGCCCTCGCTAACGCTCAGGCTCTAAATCAGGCACTCGGTGCAATAATAAATTACTTTGTGCTCGATGCAATAATCTACTATTATAACTTAAATAGCTCAGATATTGTATTTTATAACTTACATAATTATAATTAATTAACACGCTCTCAGAATTTTACGAAAAGGTTTTGGATTGAATATTACTGGCTGTACTGAATACTGGCAAGTTGCATTTCTAAGACGAAGAAGTCACTATTTGAAATTCTGAAAAATGAACTGAAAATGACAAGCTGTGGATCTATAAAAACTGAAATGATTTCAAACGCGTGGACTTCTATTCTGGATCTGGTCGAGGACACATCTCCATATTATACTCTTCACTTTCTTCACTGAGTCTGTGCTGCTGCTGGTTCATTGAGTGAACGAAACGGTGTCGAGCGAGACGTTACGCTGACGCTAAGAGATTCCTCCCCCGAACTGCTTGTGGCGCTGATGACTTTCATCCGTCACAATAACATAAAATTATAAACCTGCCTGTGGGTGTGGTATGTGTATATTTAAATGTTTTAACAATTTTAATATATTTATTTATTTCTATTTTTTGTTTGTTTCAGTCCCGTACTAACCCGACAAGTTTCACGTGGTGTCGAAGAATGTAATTTGCGACCAATTGGTTGTAGTTTATCAAATAACATTACATTCTCGTATTTTTTATTTTTCCACTCTTGTTTTTCCAACTCACTGGACATTGGCAGAATAGTCGACATCGGCTTTAATTGCCATTAAATAAAAATAGAATAGAATAGACCTCCACTACACGAGTGACTGGTGTCGAGCGAGACGCTACGCCGACGCAAGAGGACCTCCAATACTCGAGCGAGACGGGACCTCCAACTCTTCTACCCGAGTGACCGGTATCGAGCGAGACGCTACGTTGACGTCCTTCTTATAAAACCTCCCTCCTCCCTTCTGAGAGTGTGCTAGGTTAGGTATATTTTTATAACTCCTACATTGAGGTATAACTCCTATTGTATTTTTTTTACTCCTCCCTTTTATTATATTGTTCAAGTCTACAACCTTTTATTTCTTTTAAATTCAGTAGATTTGTTACAACACCCACATTAATTTGCTAATAAGTTAAGTTCCAGGCACATGCAAAAACAGCACTTTGTTTGTCTAAACTTTTCCCAACCATGCGGGGTCGGTTTCCTGTCTAACCGTGTAGTTAGAGCCGTTGCACATCAGTATTGTACATGACTTCACTGCCTGAAATAACTTCCAAGACCCAGTTACACGAAATCCCTTGGCTTGAGTGGTTATCAGACGTTCTGCCTTCTAACTGACAAGAGGTGTGTATTGTATAAGAAAACCTACCTTGCTTAAAATAAATCATTTAATCAAGTAACGGTTGTGAGTCTAACTAACTACCCATAAACCTCTTATAAAGTTGTAAGAATCGTTAGGTAACTACTAACTTCGTTCTTAGTCCTGTAATATTCTCAGATTTTTCTTTATATGGTTTTAAATGGTCTTAGATCTTGTGTAATCATCCATATATTAAGCTAGCTCATCAGGAAAGCAAACGATCTTAGCAGGTACAGACAACTGACGGTCTATGGTCACATCATTGGAACAGCTTTATATCATAGCATTAAGGGTGTTTTTTGTAGAGTACTAGCACATATTTTTCAAACATTACCACAGATGAGCGTTGTGCGGAAATCAACCGATATCCTAATTAATAGACTGTTTACCCATCTCAATCTAGATTTTTCACTTTGTTGTGAAAGGATTTATGTGACAGAACCAGTCGTCATTCGAGCTTGCTCGTCTGAACAAAATTAAAAAGAAGCAAAAGACCATAGGTTACACCGCAAAGAAACCGCGGCACGTACTAGAAACAAAGAATCGAAGACATGACATGCATAATTATCGTCCACCAACCCGCACATGATGTATCGTGGCCATTCGTGGCCCACTTCCTTTCAAACAGAGACCTGTGTCCCAAAAACATACGTACCTACCCCTTTACACCCGACTTGATACGATAGTGAGACTTGATTTTCAAAAATTCTGGCGCTTACACAAATCGACTTTTCGAGACGCAACCGGCCTCGATCTATCATGAGACTATCTCTTTCTTGGAAAAACCACGCGCGGGCCTCTTGCGATTTAGTTTGAACCTGTCAGTCGCCCGTTATCACTTTGAAGGATGGCTGCGTTTTTTGGCGCGTAAACTCGCCCGGGTAAGTGTTTGGTTATTAATTAAATAAATGCAATTTCTATTACTTTTTTGTGTGATTTACTTACTTTGAGTATTGTTTTATACCTATATGTATGTAATTTGAACCTAGCATGCTTACTAATGGATATAATTGTGACTCAAGATCAAGGACGCACAATCGTGAGGGTTAGGTGATACGTACCAAATAAATATTCAATTTTTTTTATGATTTTCCTGAATTTTTCATGAATTTGATTTATTTTAGGGTTTTTACTTTATTTTTAAGAAAGGATGACCAAGTTGCACAAATATTAGCAACTTGGAAATTGAGAAATTGACTGATGATGATGAAGATATTGTTGCGAGAGTCTTAGATCACCTAGAAGAGAGTGGATCTGGTTCTGGCGATGATTCCTCCGAAGTGGATGAGGCACCACAACCTATCCCAACAACATCCAGAACCAGGAGATCCACTAGAGTCAGATCAGGCAGGGAAACGTCAAGAGAAAGATGCAGATGGCGGGTTACGGGAAGAGGACAGGCTAGACGAAGAGGATAGTCTAGAGGAAGAGGTTTAAAAACTCATTATTAATATCGTTAATAAATGACTGATGATATAAAGACAGTTTAATTAGTTTAATTTTCATTTAATATTAAACCATATCTCCTAACTAGACAAAACTCACATCTCGAGCTACCTCCTAAGCCCCACGCTCGTGAGGGTAAGTTTTCAGGAAACCAGAGACTTCAGGATTTTTTTATTTATTTTTACATGATACTTAGGTACCCATGAAAAGGTCATATGAATTTCAAAGAAGTCTGAGTAAATTATTTTCGTCGGGTGTAAAGGGCTACGGTGGCAATGATATTATGATTCTTTATGATGCCATTTTGAAAACCGATAGAATTTAGAGTTTAGAAGCAAAGTAAAAAGGCGTTTCAATTTCAATTGAATAATATTAATATCAGCTGTGTAATATTAATTATTTTATCAGCAGCAGCAGCGGAGTCTGGTCGCGGTTGATGGCAATTAGGCTCGCCCCCTATTACATGGAACTTAAACATAACTGGCGAAATGTGGATGTACTAATATAAGTCTTCTACTGCATTTGTCTAAACAACATCTGTTTAAGTCGCGAGTAAACATGCTTCTACTGGGTAAGCTCGTTCCATCGTCGACATCATGATCTATGCCCTTAGGGCAAGATTGAAGTCAAGAGCAAGCCCATTTATAATAAAAAAAAAAAAAAACAAAAAAAAAACAAAAAAAAAACAATTTATTCAGGCGTGATTTTATTTTAATGAGATCAATTTAACGGAAAACACTCCGACCCGGCTATTGAAAACACGGTTCCCTTTCGCAACAATTATACCAAAGCGACATCAAACATTGCGATACACATCAATAGCATTAATAAAATTAATTAGCCGTACTATTAGCGTTTCGTTGGCAACCTGTCTCTTCGCTGCTCACTACTGGTACATATACCTCAATGATTTATGTTATGTGCCAGCAAATGTTTAGCTATCTCAAACCACATAATACTATCAATCATGCTAAGCTTGCTAATATTTTAATTTATGTGTTAAAACGCCCACTGCTAGGCGTAGAACATGGACATCTTAATTAATTTAGACGTAGAACATAGTCATCTTAACTAATTAATTATTTACGATTCAGTTTGATGTGTCAGTATGTATGAGTTAGATTAAAAAAATGTTCATTAATGAAATTAAAATGTCTTGTAAGTAGGCAAACAGTTGGATTTTAATAAGTGATTTAAAAAAGAATATAATTATTTTGATTGAGTTTATTTCGAAAATAAGCAGGATCCTAAGGAAAATCGTTCGCCAAAAAGGTCCATAAGAAAGGTGAGCTGACCACTTTGAAAAGCTCTGGTCGCCTAGAACGTAAATTCAGCATTCAGCTTAAATCCTGTTATATTATGCCCTAGTTTCATTAAACCAGCGTCTACTGATTCTCCGGGATTTCGTCGAGTTTCATTGTCTCGCCGGTTTTATGGTCTTCGCCACTGTTGATTCTGGCTTTCAGGAGTTACAGTGATGGGAATAGTGAGCGGTGGGCTTGTCCCTGTAAAAACAACAAGCCTCTAGTTACAGATATCCAAAGTCCACTTAACATTAGTTTAAACGCCTGCTTAGCCACTTTGTCAATCGATAATATATAAAAAATTGACCCAATGATTCAAGTTACCAAGTTGTTGTCTTATGTCAGACGTATCGTCTGTAATAAAACGCATGGGAAGAGATATAATGACTTATCCGAGGACCTCCAGCATTCACATAGCAAAAACTACATTAAGCACCTATTTTCGCATGACGAAGGAGCGTGTCAACAATACGGAAATAATTCCAAGGTACCTATAGATTTCCCATGACAAGGGATTCTCGAAATACATGGTATTTTATGGTGTTTTTCCATCAAACGGTACTTACAAGTCCACGTAAAACTCATCAGAAACACATGGTATGCTTAGGAATGGTGAATTTATAGCCTGCATTGTTACGCTCACATTATTTTATGGTTCTACGTGATTCTGATTTCAATAATGGTCCCATTATGCTACATTTCGTACTGTAGATACATAATTACATAGCAATAACTCAATCATTAATGAGTCGAGATGTAGTGATGTGATTAGCGAAGCGGAGGCTAGACTTCCCTGAGCAGAATTCTCACGTAGTGGAGTTTTTATAGACTGTTACGCTGTTTAAAAAAGTTGTAAATTAATCTTTGTTTAAATCCCGGAGATATGTTGATGTTTGTTTAGTAGCTGGTAGGTTTACGTCTTGATTGCATGTAGTGACAAAAATGAATGAAGTACGGAATGAGTATATTTGAGGAAGTTTGAAAGTGACGCCTGTTACGGAAAAATTGAAAGGAAGTCTTGTATCTTCGTATAGACATGTAATGAGAAGGGATGGAGATGAAGGATTAAATGATGTCGTGCTCGTGACGTGTGATAGGAGATAATTATTGATTTTTATCAGAATACCAGCGCTGCGGTATTTGTTTTCATTTATCGCAGCATCATGCTGAGATAGGAGCCTTTTTGGCCTCGCACAGGTTTTCTCTTATTTAGTTTTATATTCTTTTTTGTTATTATTATTTTTTGTAGTTCCTGTGCTTGTCCCAAATAAATATTTTTCTTTCTTTTTCTTATTGTTATATACTTTTGTTTATTACTGATTATGTCTGTAATAAATCTTAAATTTAACTGACACCTTGCTATTGCATCGAGTCTGGTTCTTCTAACCAACCTAACAGACAGATGTGTGCTGGGGAGTTTGTTCCGCCACTTCATCTTTCCAGCTAAACACTAGGAAGTGTCGATGGGTGGGCGTTTTGGGGGACTGTCTGATAAAAATGTAAATAGTAAAGAAAAGTTTGACGGCACGGTTGGCGCAGCAAGGAATGGTCTGCTGCGCTGCGTGTCGCGGGTTCGATCCCCGCACGGAACCAATATTTGTTTGACCTACAGATAGTAATTGTTCCGGGTCTGGGTATTTGTGTATGTGATTTTAAATGTTTGGGAATGCACCCACTACACAGGAGAAATTCCTAGTGTGGGGCAACGTTTCTAAAAAAATAAAAAAAAGTTAATTAAATTTTGACGTTCGAAAAGTGCCTATTATAGTTTGAATAAATGACTTTTGATTTTGATGATGTTGTAATCGTCTACTACTGGTCGACCTTTCAGTTTCAGCTATGTTTTTAGGTTTAGGGCCCTTTCACAGTACCTACGTAATAGATACGTACGTCTTTCACAATCTCGACTACTAAAATCGACTAAAGGTATTGTGCCAACCTTATTTCTAGATTGCTTCCACATGTACATGAAAATATGTGTCAGTTTCTGTATATAAGACTATGTTCCTTAGGACCTTTGGGGTTGTTTTAAATTTATTCTAGTGTGGAATAAGCGACAGTGCTATCAGTGCTATGGTGCGATAGTGCTATGGTGTCTAGTGACATCTCTGTTCCACACTGGAATAAGACTATAACAATCCTGCTTTAAGACGACATGGTAGGCCACCTGGACTATGTTCCAATAGACCTGGTCCCACAGGGTGTCGGAATGTTGCCCAATGTGATTATTTGCCAGGAATCTCTCACACCTAGGAACAACACTGCTTATGAGCGGTACTTAATTTTAACTTAATGCCAATCTAGTTGCTACCGGTCAAACATTATAAAGTTAAGTTACGTTTTCCGCATACCTTGGTCAGACTCAATAAATATATCGGATTAAGGTAGCCATTAAACGCTTTGCTCATTAAACAACTTATTTACAGTATACTTTCGTGATTAAGTCATAATTTACAAGATCATTTTCCTATTAGAACTACAAAGTAAAAGTTAGCTCGTTATTGTGTTGGAGTATCATGTTCTTCCCAGCTTTAATACTGAGAAGCGGCGGAGGGAAGATATAACTTAGTTTTAGATTCTATATTAAGATAGGTAGGTGTTATGATATTGTTTGTCGTGAACCGAAGGGACTGACACATGACGTTTTAATCAGAGAGGAGTACACAAATCATTTAAGGAATTATTCTGTACTTTAATACATATGACGAGTTGTCGCGCCAAAAGTGGACGCCTGCCTGCCTAAAGAACGTTGAAACGTTGGGTCGTGGAGCTTTCGGGACCGGGACATCGGTCCATGATCTCACTTGACAGTCGTTACAGCCAGTCAGCCCGAAAGACTGACAACCTTTAAATAGGACAAACCCGCCACACTATTCCCAAACCACTGTAACTCCTGTTAGCCAGAATCAACAGTGGCGACCACAAGAAAAGCGCCGAGACAATGAAGCTCGACGAAGTCCCAGAGAAGCGATTTAACTGTCTTGGATCCCGCAACGAAATTAATCAGAAAAGAATAGCGGAGGAGTAGGAAAAAACATAATTTCCACTTCCCTCCATATCAGCAGGAGACAGAACAGAACAAGGCCAATAGGCACACAGGGACGTATACAACTGGGATAAGCCCAGTTAGACTGACAACCTGTATTAACCAGCTTATGAGGTCAGATCAGTCGTTCTTTTTAAAACACTGGTATCCAGCTGCATCCGGTTCAACCGGAAGCCGATCCCAGATGATGATGATGGTGACGATGAAGTGTTTGTCGCACGAGATTCATTAATATCGCAACTTTTAAAATTCCTTTTTAGGAGTCGCCATCCGCCTTTAATTTAACCGCTCATCCTTTTTGCCGCTTTGAGCATTTGCTCGGTTTACCCCACTCTCCATTATATCGGACCTTGCGTACTTGGAAAATGATAAGTAGGAAAACACCGTTATGTCTTGTCACATACATTTAGAAAAACGGTAAAATTCAATAGATTAAGTTATCTTCCTTAGATATTTGATGTTTTACAATGTACCTGATATCGCCCATAAACACTAGAGAGTTACAACATACTGCATAAATATTATCAAAATCTCGCGTACAGGCTATAAATATCTACATAATTATTATATAATAATAAATTGGTGGAATGGACATGTTTGGAAACTCTATGTCTAACATATGAGTTTAGAGTAGATGTCACAAATCTTCGAACATTTGGTTCTCGGACGATTTCCTCACGATGTTTTTCTTTGCCGTTTTGAGAGCAGTGGTGATAAAAAAAAATGGCATAAACTGCCGCAGTGCATGTACTGTCGCCAGGTATCACCAGTAGGTGGCGGAATTAAGTGTTATATTATTAAGTTTGTCGTTGTTATTTATTGTGCAGGCTTTCGTGAATTTTACTAACATAGGTTAAGGAATACTAACACATTATGGGTCTGTACCTGATTTAAATGAAAATAAATAAATAAATAATAAAAAATCTAATTTATTAGGGGTCGCCCGGTCGTCGCAACATGTCTTCTTCTTCTACACTTCTCTATTTCGCGTCATCTCAGCAGTCATCTCCTTTCTAGTCCTAAACTAATACGCCTGTCTGAATTCAAACCCAGCACGACTTACCGCTCGTAAGTCGGTGCCGCCACCACTGGGCCACCGCGCTGTCGCGCTGTTCTCTTGTTTATGTCTGTCTATGCACGAACCTCTATACGAAAGAATTGCTCGTGTTTACAATGTGTGTTACATAACATTAACGTGACGCCCACGGGTCATTAGAGACGCACATTCTCTCAAGTTTTCTTTCGGTAACTCGACTATGATCGCTTTATAGCCTCACAATATACCATTACATCCCCATGTGAAAGCTACTATATCTTTCTCGTGTTCAATCGACACGTACTGCCAAATACGTACTCGCACGAAGATACTCTTCGACCCCATCAGACAAATCTTTGTATACAGTTACAGGTTTTATTCCAAAGAGATAGTGACCAGAATAGCGTGTAAGATTGAGCTATAATTTATTACGCTGCTCAATCATTCTCTTAAGTATGTATTAACTCTAAAGTTCAACGATAACTAGGGTATCTAGGTAATTCTGCAGTTTCTTATAATAAAGACATTATCGAAGGCGTTGTTCCATGTCTATCATTTTTATTTTGTATAATTACTAATGATTATATCTTGCAGGTTCTTTATTAGTAAACGTTAAAAAGTAGTTAAGCTTTTTATTGTAGGCAGCTGTGATAAACTAACTAGGTATGTTGATAACATCTAAATCTAAAAGGAATTATGTTGGAAGTACTTCGAATACTTGGTTTGATGCGCTGAGTTTTATGTGAAAACACGCAACCAATGATTGGTTCTTAGAAATGTGTATTTGAGAATGTTGTGGAAAAATACTTTTTTTTTTGTATCTCGGTATCATATTTAAGTGTTGGACTTTTATGCGATAATAACAGTTATAGGGGAAGAGGATGAAACTTTGGGCCAAGAAAATACGTTAGTTATAAGTCATCATCCGCCTAACTTTCGCTCAACTTAATTGGAGTCGGCTTCCAGTCCTACTGAATCATCATCATCAGCCTATATGTTCCCACTGCAGGAACTCAGGCCTCCTCTCTAGGAGAGGAATGGGCAATAATCCACCACGCGGGCCCAGTGCGGATTGGCAGATGTCACATGTCCTAGAATTTTTTGGTTCTAAGACATGCCGGTTTCCTCACGATGTTTTGCTTCACCGTTTTGAGAGCAGCGGTGATGAAATAAATTACACAAAGTAATGCGCCTGCCTGGGTTCGAACCCACGACCTACTGTTCGTAAGTCGGGGCCGACACCACTGGGCCACCGCTGCTCTCCTACTGAATACTGTAAATAAATGTCATAGTGCTAGCTATCTCAAAATTAAAAATTTACTGCCATTCGTCATGCATGGAAGGTACAGGTGGCCGCACGACAGTTGTAACAAAACCAGTGTAGGCTCTGCTCTTATAAATTAAAACTTCGTAAGCCACAAGGTCACATTCAACTGAAAGTGTTACCACATACCGTATAGTCGACTGTACCCACTGTGTACATGAGGTTCGATATTTAACCAACACCATTCTAAGACTTTCAATTAATTAAGAGAGAGTCCATTCACGACCCTTCTCAATTAAAGCTGTTCAAATGGCTTCATTGATCCTTTTTATTCTGTCTGATCACCACTTAATATTATACAGACAATAGTATGAATCCGCATCTCGGTTCTAAGCATTGGTAATTATATGTAATGTGATTACATGAACACATTTGCGAATCACTAGCTTAGCCCGTGACTTTCCTTTTTTATTTACATTTAATGATGCCTATTAGAATAGGAAAAGGGTCCTTCTAGCATACAGAGGTTCTTTACAAAAGTGTTAATTTAATATTGACAACATTACTGGAAAAGTGAAAATGTATTAGATTCAGATTGACCGTATGGAAAGGAAAATGTCATGATGAAAGTTTTGAGTAGGTCTGTATGAATATGGAGGATATGAATGGGTATGAGAGTAGAGGAAGACCAAAGAAACGATGGATGGACTGTGTCAACTGTGTGAAGGATGATATGGAATGAAAGGAGGTGACTGATGAGATACCGATTGCTATAGAGTAATATAAAAGAAGAAAACATACTGCGCCGCCCCCAAATAAAATGGGCTAAGGGCAGGAGTATGATGACAAGGTACCGAAAAGTTAAAATAAAGAATTCATCAATCTTAAAATTATAAGAAGAATTAAAATTGAAACACGTAGAAAAGTATTTCCATTGCCTAGCTAGATCTTCAGATCCTCCAGACTTCTGCCAATTTTTTCTTTAATGGTATAGGCATCAAACGCTAACAGACAAACGTAGTTTCATTCTACTTTATAGTATTAATTTGAGTATGAATTCAAGAATCATTTCTAAAATAGAAAGATGTAATGCATACTCTTTATTACAATGGATGAGAAAGGAAGCACTAACTCTGCTGCCTTATTTAATTTTAAAATTTCTCCTTTGTTGAATAATGTAAGGCTTATACCGCGCCTTATTCAACATTGAAAGTTCATCCCATAGGAAGTAAGACGCTAACTTAACTATTCATAAGTTCTTGTAACTTGTGATCGTGGTTTGTTTCTAATATTCTGATGGAAAACATGATTTCATAAGTATTGACATAGATTCCAATGTCCTGGGAACACGTAACATAACATAACTTCATGCCTTACTTATATCCATACTCACAGTTCGCTAGTTATAATTAGCGTGATTGTTCCCCCAAAAAAAAAAAGTATCACTTATGTTTTCAATGATTGCGTATCTCATCATCATCATCATTTCAGCCGAAAGACGTCCACTGCTGGACATAGGCCTCCCCTAAGTGTCGCCACATTGACCGGTCCCGTGCGTCTCGCATCCAGCGGATCCCCGCAACCTTCACCAGGTCATCGGTCCACCTTGTGGGAGGCCTTCCAACGCAACGTCTTCCGGTTCGCGGTCGCCACTCCAGACTTTCCGGCCCCATCGGGCATCCGTTCTGCGAGCAATGTGCCCTGCCCACTGCCACTTAAGTTTGGCGATTCTTCGGGCTATGTCGGTAACTTTGGTTCTCATGCGGATGTCCTCATTTCTGATTCGATCGCGCAAGGAAACTCCGAGCATAGCCCTCTCCATTGCCCTTTGGGTGACTTTAAGCCTTCTGATGAGGCCCATTGTGAGCGACCACGTTTCGGTCCCATATGTAATCACTGGCAACACACACTGGTCATAGACTTTCGTCTTGAGACATTGGGGTAAGTTGGACGAGAAGATACTTCTCAGCTTCCCAAACGCTGCCCAGCCGAGTCGGATTCGACGATTGACCTCTTTCTCAAAGTTGGACCTACCTAACTGGACTGTTTGTCCCAGGTAGACATAATCGTCTACAACTTCGAGTGTAGAGTCTCCGATCTTTATGGGAGTGGGTGTAGCATGGGCATTAAACATGACCTTGGTTTTGTCCATGTTCATTTTTAGACCCACTCTTTCAGAAGCTCTACTGAGGCCATCGAGCATTGTACTGAGGTCCTCCATGGTCTCAGCCATGACCACAATATCGTCGGCAAATCGAAGGTGAGTGATGTACTCGCCATTGATGTTGATGCCTAGTCCTCTCCAGTCCAGAACCTTGAAGATATCCTCCAGTACAGCGGTGAACAGCTTCGGAGATATGACGTCTCCCTGTCTCACACCTCGCTGCAGAAGGATAGGTTTCGTGGTCTGGTCCTGAAGCCGGACTGACATGGTGGCGTTTTTGTATAAACACTTCAACACCTCGATGTACCGGTAGTCAATTTGGCACCTTTGGAGAGACTGCAATACGGCCCAAGTTTCGATCGAATCGAAGGCTTTCTCGTAGTCCACAAACGCTAAACAGAGAGGCAGATTATACTCTTCGGTCTTCTGTATAACCTGCCGCAGCGTATGTATGTGGTCTACGGTGCTAAACCCTCTTCGGAATCCGGCTTGTTCGGGAGGCTGAAAGTCGTCGAACCTGCGCGCGAGACGATTCGTGATGACTCTTGAAAACAACTTATAGACATGACTCAGAAGTGAGATGGGCCTGTAATTCTTAAGTCGGGTATTGTCGCCCTTCTTGAAGAAGAGTACCACCACACCTCTGCACCATGCCTGCGGCGTTTTTCCCTCGAGTATGACGGAATCGAACAGCTTCTGAAGGGCCTTAAGGATTGGTTTGCCACCCGCCTTCAGGAGTTCGGCCGTAATTCCGTCATCACCCGGTGCCTTGTTGTTCTTAAGTTGTTTCAGAGCCATCCTAATCTCGTACAGGCTGACATCCGGGATGTCTTCGGTATAGTGTCGGGTCAGTCTAGCTCTGGGGTCTTTCGCTAGATCTTCAATGGGTTTACTGGTTGACGTGTACAGCTGCCCATAGAAGCTCTCGATCTCCCTCAGAAGCTCCGGTTTGGTGGATACGATTCTGCCGTCGTCGATTGCGTATCTATTGAAGAAGTATTTATTTTATTTTCTTTTATCTTAATTTTGTATGTTTTTCCTGTTCATATTATCTTTTGTTAACTTTTCTTTTTCTTGTTTTCTTTTCGCTACATGTCTGATTAAATTATCTATTGAACCTATGATTTCCTAATGTATTTTATAGTAGAGAGACAATATCCCAATTAAAGTATTATTAAAGAAAAATGACGATTGTTATCGAGCTATTTTCTAATCTCGCAGAAGACTTTGCTTGTACGATGTATAATTTTGCATGAGTGCAGACGTCAGGATTTTGGTAGTTCGTATCGTATGTGATATTGTAAATGCCGCCACAATAGTATAAATTTTCAACTTTACACAGAGTAGATGAATAAGTGCTGTGATCTCCCATAAGACTGACTATTGGCTTACATGCCAACTTGACATAGTATAAAACAAAAGTCGCTCCCGCAGTTTGAAACTATGCAACTGATTTTAAAGCAGTATTCAGCAGTAGTTATAGTGATTCAAGACGAAGGTTTTGCTTTACACCCATGTGAAGCCCAGTATCTCATAAAATATAAAGGCAATAATTCTGTTCTGTGACCTCTTCACCCTAACTAGTGATGTTCCTATTTGGACAAACCTACTATTATCAGGGCCATTAACTCTGCAGGAACTGATGTCAATCAGCCAAGTTACACATCAAGACGGTTGTCGTAAATATTCACGTTATGACTGTTTTTGACGCGACAGTGATAGTTACGCGCCCTCCCGGAGCCACAGAGGTCTCAATACTGATTATGTTCTGTCACTCAAACCAGATTCATTGAGGAAACATTGCGCAATTCTGCAGAGTGATTGATAACTGTGCGTACAAAAGGAAACTGAAGAAATGGCTCCTCAATAATGTTTTTTATACAATAAATGAGTTTCTAACATACAAACCCATTTCTAATAGTAAAGTAACATAAGTTCCTATTTTATTTTATTGATGTTTTGTTATTTGTTAGGTGTTATTTTATTTGTGTTAGTTGTTTTTGTTAGGTGTTATTTTTTTCGTGTTATTTGTTTTTTTTTTCAATTTTATTACTTTATTGATTCATTTTAAATGCTCTGAACATTATTGTCAATAATGATCTTTTTTTTTCCTTAACTGTTTTATGCACTTATGTAACTAGATAAGTACTTAAATTACGAGTAGGTACTAGGTGTTTTAATGTAATTTAATTTTAAGTTTGCATGCTGAATGTAGTAAGCGAAATATGTGAAACTTTTTTATTTTTAAGACCATATTGTACCATATTTCAAGCAAATAAAGAATCTTGAATCTTGAATTAGTAATGAGTTGGTGAGGTTCTCAATGAAATATCGTAGTTATAACTTGCTGAACTTACGGACGTACTTAAGGCGGGGTTGCAGTACTTTTTAAGATTTTTGAACCTATAAAAATCGAACTAAATACGAGTTTTTTAATAAATAAAAATCATTACATAAAAATTTAACATACTCTCTAGTAAATCGTAAAGATAGAAACGCGATTTAGAATGATCGGCTCGATACTTTTTTTTATCAAACATGACTCTAAATCACAATTTCAAACGTGTACTGCTAAGACATTTCATCATGAATTTATATAAAAGTTATATCAATAGATAGAACTTTTTATTTTAAAGTAAATGTTGAAAACATATTGTATAATTTCTTTATAGTTTTTCTCCAAGAAGCAAAAAACATTCAAAATTTAGGCATTATATCGCTCGCGCGGCAGGGCGGGGGGCGAGGTCGTGCGTACATAAAAACAAAGTACTGCAACCTCGCCTTAAGTATCTAAACAATCGATAACTTTTGTGTCATGTATTATCCCAATTTACGTATTTGGGGTCGGCACATGTCTTCTTCTTCCATACTTTTCTTTTACTCATCATTACATTAGACACCTCCTTTCTTACGTATATCCTTCGCGTAGTCCATCTATCGTTTCTTCGGCCTTCATACTCAAACCATTCATCACGACATTTTACTCATTCCTCCGCATCACGTGGCCTTACCACAACATCAGCGTAAAATCTAGACAGTTTTGCTGTTACTATTCACTATCACTATATACATAGTATAAAATAAAGTCGCTTTCTCTGTCCCTTTGTATGCTTAAATCTTTAAAACTACGCAACGGTGTTTGATGCGGTTTTTTCTAATAGATAGAGTGATTCAAGAGGAATGTTTATATGTATAATAACACCCATTTGCACGCGTGCGAAGCCGGGGCGGGTCGCTAGTAATACTATAAACGGGATATTTACCATGTGCACTTATTGTTTCGAGTTCCCGATATTTCGGCGCTGTTACAAGCACCATGATCACGGATAAACCTAATATAATATCCGTGATCATAGTGCTTGTAACGCTATTAATAGTAGTGTCAGTGACCATGTCAGTTTAAAAACTTAGTTTTGCTATTACTCAATATTTATTACGAACTTAGTGTTGTATAACGGTACCAAATATCACTACCTACTAATGCTTACGACAACTATGAAACTATCCTGTGTGTAATACCCATGGGTTATGATTTTATGAATCACATTTATATTATTGAATTTTTAAGACCACGACTACTCATAAAAAATTGCCACCTATTTTTAGACAAATACATTCAATTGAAGTGCAGTCTGTTTAACTGAAGTAGGTATGTAAGGTCACTTACACCAAAAAACTTATAACAAACAAACAAACATTTTTTGTACTTGTGCTTTTTTTGTCTGCCTGCCTGACTCTTTGTTTATCTGTCAGTCTGTTTGCTCCAGCTAATCTCCATAAAGTTTGGACTGATTCTAACTGGGCTCCCTTTTAGGGTCCCTTGTAAAAATTAAAAGTCTAGAAAAAATTACGAATCCGTTTAAATTTTATTTATTTATATTAAATTGCAACCGGGCAACCGGTGGATGCAAACGGCAGGCTGCCGTTCTGTATGGCGTTCTATGGGGGAGGCCTTTGTCCAGCAGTGGACGTCTAATGGCTGATGGCAATGATGATATTAAATTGACGTCAACGAAGGTCGCGCACAACAGCTAGTGTATAATAGAACAACACGAGGACCCAACACAGTTAAGAACTCATATTGATGCATGTTCTAAAAAAAACTGGCCAAGTCGGACTCGCACATGAAGGGTTCCGTACCAAAACGGTATGCTATAATTTATACAATAATTTCTTCTACGGGCAAATGAAACTTGACCTCTGGATTGTATAGGCGCTCATACGATTCAGGGACCAAATTATATTGGTTATCTGCTGTTTCCATCTGTTGTTTCCATCCAAGTTCAAAATGATTTTCCTAGAAAGTCTTTATAAAGTTCTACTTTTCATATTTTTTTCATATTTTCGAAACTTATGGTTCAAAAGTTAGAGGGGGGGGGACACATTGTTTTTTACTTTTGGAGCGATTACTTCTGAAATTATTGACATTATCAAAAAATAATTTTAGTAAACCCCTATTCATTTTTAAATACCTTTCCAACAATATATCACACATTATGGTTGAAATTAAAAAAAAAAAACACTTTGCACTTTACCTAAAGGGGGGCTACCCTAATAAAACATTTTTTTCCAATTTTTATTTTACCACTTTGTCGGCGTGATTGATACACATATTGGTACCAAATTTCAGCTTTCTAGTGCTAACGGTCACAGAGATTAAGCGAGGACGGACGGACGGACAGACAGACATGGCGAAACTATAAGGGTTCCTAGTTGACTACGGAACCCTAAAAACGACAAAAAGTGAGTGAATAATGCTCAACAATAAAAATTCGCAAATCACTCTCTAACAGTCCCATTTAATTTAATTTAACAACAAAAAAAGCCTTCATAGAAAGTGTGAAGCTCTACACAAGCTATTAAGGTCGCATGAAACCAACCCTAATGACCTTAAGTACTAATCTAAGTTGGCGTAATGATACAAAAAAATAAACCACATATCTGCGTGTAAAATGACGCGGTTGCTATAGTGGCCTAGGGTTACCATTTCGAAATTGGAATGGTCTACCAAACTAACTACGAGAAAGTAATACCCAAATATATTTTTTTTTTAATTTACTTATTCTCTTCTATTTGATGGGCAAAAGCCTCCCACATAAGTTTAATCTTTTCACCTCTAATCTCCGAAGGGATAGGCAGAGGTTTACTCTGTAATTGATAACCTTAAATTCCACCAGTTATGTTAAATCCCACGTAATTTGGCTTATTGCTATCCAGTGGGTTCAGATCCAGATTCCGTGGCTGCTACTTAGAGTATCCTGATGGATAAACCCTATAAAACTTATACAGGTTTTGTATCTATTATACATCAAGAATTGAATCCTCATGGTGAGCAGTCGATCTTGCGAACAAAAAATACCATCAGCAACTTTTGATACTTTTACCAATAACCAGTCTAGACAAAAGCCAAACGGAGGGCCAAAATGTAGGACATGTGGACGGTGAGTAATGGGCTAGCTCACCGTCCGTCCGTCCGTCCTATGACGATGACAGGCCGTGTTCGACGTCGCGTTCGTGTTCCACGTTCGCCTCAAAGAGATGTCAGCAACATTGCGCCTGTCGGGGCTGCGGGTTGTTCGAAAGAGATACTGCGGCCTCGAAAAAGGTTAGGTTTATAGTCAGTAGAAGTCTGACACTTCCTACCGCTCCGCCCAGAGCGGGAGGAGTCATTTGATGATTACCCACCCTCCAAAAAAAAGGCCAAAAGGTAGGACATGTCCGGATAAATACGGACGAATGCTAACCCTATCGCGGCACCTCTGAGTCACCTCACATGATTTACTTTTGACACGATTAAGGAAAACAATTGAATAAATAAAAAAAGCTCGCCTACGTATCGTAACTGATTCTGTTTGGTGAGCGATAGAACTAAATGACGAGTATTAATAATTGGTATCTATATTTTATAACGGTAAGTTTTTAAAAGAATTGATGTCATCAAAGAAGAGGCAATAATTTGTGCTATTTATTACTGAATTGGGTTCAATTCATCGCTACGGTATTTAATGTCTTAAATCTGACATGACTGTCATTGTACTAATCTGAAGTATTTTAGGGACGGAGTTCCATAAGGCACCATTATCTTTCTGATATGACTGTTTGTGGGCTGAGGGACTAGAACGAAAAATGTGTACCTAACAGAAAAACAATACCGAACACCGACTTCTTTTGGGCAGGGGGTTTTCAGGAACTTCTCGATCATGTAGTATTATTATTATTATTATAGCTAGCCTATGTTGTCCCACTGCTGAGCAAAGGCCTCCCTCCATTCCTTCCAACGGTCGCGATTCTGTGCAACGTCTCTCCAATTCTCAAGGAAGACATCCAGTTCGTCCCGCCATCTCCTACGTGGTCTGCCACGACCTCGTGTAACTGTTTCAGGGCACCAATCCTGAGCTTTACGGGCCCACAGCTCGTTCGGCATGCGACAGACATGTCCTGCCCAGATCATGATCATGTAGTAATAATTTTTTATTACTAATATGTAATATAATTTTCAACACACTTGCTCATAAAGTGGCTAAAATTTCACCGCAATTAGGCACATAATGACACCTATAATCAAACTGTGAATTTTTCATTACTATTATTCACTAGTGAGTTATAGGTTTTTTTTAAATTTAATTGGTTGAGTTGCTATGTTCTTAAAAAAGTTTCGATACAAAAAAGATCGTGTTCAAAAGTAAAAATTTATTAATGTACCTATAGTGCTTGCTCATTTCATGAAACTTTGTATATTATATAGATAATTTAAACTTAGTACGTTTTTAATAAATAAAACTTTCACTCAAATATAATTTTTGTTTTCTCTGTGATAAATAAAAATTTGAATTCCCCATTTTGTACGTGGCTCCAAACACTATCCACGACAAGCAAAAAAAAAAAAAATCTCTTTTAGTCTATGGCTGATCGCTTATAAAAAAAACATAATATTTTCCCGCTACTGCGAAAAAAATACACAACTCGTTTTCACTGTTATTATAGTTTTTTTTATTTTTTTATTAGTTAAAATGTCTAGTTTTGAAGAAAATGATTCATGTTGTACACCGCCCGATGTAAGATTTGAAGCCCTTAGCGTTATGGAAAATTTGCTACCCGAAAACTCCAAGGAGAAATATCTATTAGCGTTCCAAAATTTCAAGCAGTGGCAAAACACCAAGAAATCGCAGTCATTTTCTGAAAATGTGTTCTTGGCGTACTTTAAAGAATTATCTTCTAATTACAAACCTAGCTCTTTGTGGTGTATATACTCAATGTTAAAAAGTACAGTCCGAACGAAGAATGGAGTGGACTTAAAAACATACTCTAATTTGTCAGCTTATCTAAAAAGACTGTCAGATGGATTTAATGAAGCAAGAAATCAAAGGTTTTATCGTCTAACGATGTTGAAAAAATTATAAAAGATGCTCCAGATAACCAATATCTGGTTACTAAGGTTAGTTAAACTAATTTTAAATATCTATCTACGTGACTTCAGCTTCAGCGTGTTGTGTGTTAAAATTAATAATTATTTTTTTCTTTTTTTTCAGGTTGCTTTAATATTTGGTGTAACTGTAGGATACAAGAATTAACAAATATAACTGTAAAAGACATACAGAACCATGGCCAGTAATCTATCTGAAGAGACCGCTACGCCATCAAAAACAATTAATTATAATTTTACTAACTGCACATTTACTAATTGTTTCTTTAAATAAACTTTTTATCTACTCAATAAAATGTTTTTTCTTGTATTAATAAGCTATTGCAAAGCTTCTATCGCGGGCCTTGAGCGTGGAGAGCGAATCCGGAAATTCCGAAACGAAAATATTTCAACAGCATGGTTACGGAAAATAACAAGGTTGTCAACTGAGGTTGTCTAATTAAATAATTGATAAAAAATGCTATGCAATAGCTTTACCGCGGCAGTTTCCGAGTGCCACACGTTTTTTTTTATTCGCAAGTGTGTTGAAAAACGTCGTATGATACACGTGTGTATTGATGATTACCGTCCTCGGCTTTCTTAAGACCCTCACCTGACGGCTCGGGTCTCAATGCCGCCTCTGCGGTTATCACCATCGTTACACACTTATACCATAATATAGTCGACCAAGAAATTGGTTTACCACTCTAAGGTTGAATATCATTTGCACGTACAAAACATCAAGTGCTATTTTCACGTCAGAATCTGTCAATCTGTCATCCTTAGCGAATAATTATGTTACTGGGAGATGTCATCAAAAGTGGTAAACCAATTTCTTGGTCGACTATACTATAACTCCGTGCCAACTGAATCATAAGACACCTGCATCAAAGGGGCCTACCCTTTTGTCTGAGCACAGAAATGAGGTTAAAGATGGAACGAGCTGACCCAAAAGAAGCCTATTAAATCGCGACTTTACTAGATTGTGGTCATTTGAACTTGGGATCACTTGTGAGCAAGCAAGCAAGGAATTCCACTCTTTTTTCTGGTAGCGTAATAAAAGATGTAGGAAAGCGCTTCGTGCGAATCTGTGGAATAAGTAAAGAACGTCTTTGGTTACTAACCACCTTCTCGGTGAAACATAGATTAACAACATTTTACCGACTTATAGGCTTTTGCGATCATAGACACGGATATGGTCGATGGAATAAGGTTCTGACCGAATGCTGACCGAGTTTGGGCCAAAGAACCCAACGCGATTTTGGACGGCCTCGGTGGCCATCCAAAATCGCGTTGGGTTGACGATATTGTCAGGAGCGTGGGAAACGGATAGATGAGGGACGCACAGAACAGAGAAGAGTGGCAGAAGAAGCTAAAAGCCTATTTAATAGCCAACAGTGGGTGATTCTGGGCTAAAATGATAATGATGATCTGAAAAATGAAGCCTCAACTTTACAAACTACCTAGGTATAACTAAATCAACAACTCAGCTACTTTATTTGAGCAATGCTCTTTTAATTTTTCATGCAAAGGGTCGTTATACCACCGGCGAGTGCCGGCCCCTGCGCCTGCACATGTAAAACGAACGAGTTATGGCACAGCTCCCGAGCAATCACTTTTATTATATATTTATAGATGCGTAATTGCATAATTATTTAGAAGTAGCCGTATATATTCTTGCGTAGTGTGTGAAGTTTTGTTTACCACAGAATTTGTTTATTTAGATTTAGAACTATCATTTGACACTTGAAGGATGTGCCATGGTACCCCGCGAAATTCAAAGGAAGACCCAGATTTTGCAGTATAAAACAACTGGTCTATGGTGACGCTTATGAAGAGAGATCTGAAGATGTCCTTGAAGTTCAAATTCATCGATGTGTGTATCTTACCCGTCCTAACCTGCTGTGCTTAGACCTGGTCACTCACCGAATCACAAAAGTTCTGACTTAGGGTCCGCCAAAAAACAATGGAGTGCAGTATTCTGGGTGTATAGAGAGTTGATAAAATACGAACGGTAATAGCAGACGTAGGCAGAAAGGCTGCCAGCCTCAAATAGGATTGGGCAGGTAACGTGAGCTATAATACTTGCATACCGGCCGCTGGACACACGTCTCAACACAAGGGTGACTGAGGATGAACGGCGCTCCGCCGCGGAAGGCGCGGAAGGCGCTCCGGGCGTCGGGGGCCACGTGATGGCTTCCGGCCACCGTAGACGCGGGCCTGTGGACGGTGAGTAATGGGCTAGCTCGCCGTCCGGCCGTCGTCATGACGGCAACAGACCGTGTCGGCGGCGCGTTCGTGTTCCACGCGCGCCTCAAAGAGATGTCAGCAAGGAGGGGCCCGCAAGGGCCGACGCCCGTCGGGGCCGCGGTATTATGTACTAGATTACGTGGCCTCGGCGCAAGGGCAAAGAAGGAACATGGGTTCGGTTTTTAGTCAGTAGAAGTCTGACACTCCCCTTCGCTCTGCCCAAGAGCGGGGGGGGGGTCATTCGATGATTTTCCACCCACCAAAAAAAAAAAAAAAAAAAAAAAGGATGAACGGCGCTGCCGAGGCCGGCCTAGAAAGAGGTGGCGAGAAGATCTGATAGAAAAAATAAATAAATTAAAGGTTTAAAAAAATATATAGTCTTTAGGTTATGGACAAATTCAGGCGAATTTTATCCAATTACACCATTGCTTTGCGAGCAGTGGTGGCCCAGTGGTGGCGGCTCCGATTTACGAACAGTGAGTCGTGGGTTCGAACCCAGTCAGGCGCATTAATTTGTGTAATTTATTTCATCACCGACATCTACCGATCCGCACTGGGCCCGCGTGGTGAATTATAGCCCATCCCTCCCCAAGAGAGGAGCCCTGTCTCTGCAGTGGGAACCTTATAGGCTGATGATGATAATGACACCATTGCTTCTACTACATATTATGACAGTCATGAAATAACTGACACATGTTTTTTATTCTAGAGTCAGACAACAATGGATTGTTATTTTCCGGAATGGAAAATTGCTCATGTCATCCTCGGAAAAAAAGTAATGCTCAATACATCAGAGCTATTACTACATCAAGATTGTTCCAGCGTTGAAAATATACAGAAAGTCAACCTCACTTTGTATGATAAAGAATTACGAGTAAAATGTTAAGAGGACCTCTCGCTATGGTAATCCCGTTGGAGCTGGAGTGGTAATGGGCTGGTCATAATAGCTGTGCCGTTGGGGAGTAGACGTGCTCTTGAGTGAGGACCGCAAATCGTCAAGCGTAAGGTGCATGGGACGTCCTCAGGCTCGGTGGAAAGACAATGTTTGCTGGGTGGCTGGTAGCAAATGAATGAGAGTTACAAAGAATCGAATTGAAATAATATGATTGAAGAGATCACCACAACTACTGTGTGTAGTAGTATAGTGATAGTAATTATGCATCCCGTTGGACCTTTCCTTGTAATACGAAACGCTTTCAAAGCGATTAACACAAATCTGTCGATGTTTTGACAAGTTCAAAAACCCTGCCCTTGCTTCGCACGTTTTTATGGATCCCTAGTTATAAATAAACACTACGTTATACTATGGTACCGTCAATTAGTACATTCTTATTATGCTAAATAACGCAAGCAGCGTGTGTCTTCATGGGAAAATGATTAAAAACTGGTTGAATGCAAAGATAAAAGGAAGTCCCACAGGATTGGTCGCGTCATATAACGATTAGACTCAGGCCTAGACACTCATAAAATTAATATCCCGCTTCCTTGGGAAGCAAGATACATACAGCATCGAAGCCTTTGATAAGCGACCGTTTTCAGTTCAACATTATGTTTACAAACTTGTTTGTGCGTAGGTACATTATATTTTAAATTTAAATCTTTAGATAGTAATAAATTATCTTAGTATACAGGGTGTAAACGGCCCCTTAACGAACCTATCAACCAAACATTATGTACCTACATCAAACTAAGTAGCCCTACGCAAAATAAAATTGCTGGGAAACTTTTTTTTGGGGTGAAAGATAACGTTTTACGGTAAAACTCAATGTAGCAGACTCAAAAAATTGTGCTTAATGGATGCTTTGAGTAGTAAACGGGTCATAGAGGAAATTAAAGTAAAATTATTATCTTCGTAACTAGAAATTTCCCATGTATGGTCCAGAACAAAAAAATGATTTCAATGACAGAGAGAACAAGTGCTTTTTTTGACTAGCCACTAAAACTAGAACACTATTCCCAAACCACTGTAACTCCTGTTAGCCAGAATCAACAGTGGCGACCACAAGAAAAGCGCCGAGACAATGAAGCTTGACGCCTTTCGGCTTTATTATTGTTCGGCCGGCATTCTTACAGCTTTTATAGGCATACTGGATACTTTTCAGTTCTTCGCTTTACAGATATATTGATGTACAGGCTTCTACTCGGTAAGCGCGTTCCATCGTCGACATCATCTATGCCCTTAGGGCAAGATTGAAGTCAAGAGCAAGCCCATTTATAATAAAAAAAAAATAATGTCCGGTGCACAATTAGGATTAGGAAGGCTAAATTAAAGTACAAATTCAACAAGAGAATGAATGAATACAGCAGCCATTTCGGTCAATCTTCAGGTTAAGCCGCGCTTGCCTATAATAGGTTAGACGGTTGATCACCAATCGCATACAGTTTCCTCCAGCGCTTGGAAAGCACTTTTTAAGCCGTTATTACCGGCTTTCAGTTCGAGATTTTATCAGTCGTTACAGGTGGCCCGAAATTCTCAAAACATGGGAGAATTGTGTTACCTAGTACTAACTAGTTTGTGGAGGCAGATGGTCATGAGTATGAATGTTGATTGGCATAAGAAGGGTCTGTCTCCACCGATCCCGGAATCCGATTTGACGTAACACGGATCCCGGCGATTTGTCTCCACGGATCCCGGGATCCGTGGCTACAAGAAATAAATAATAAAAATGTAGAAACGGATCCCGCGTACAGAGTTAAGAAGTTAAGCATAAAATTTTTCGAAACTGTTTTTCTTTTTTCTACTTTCAAACGAAAAGAAGTTATAATTTAAAATTATAAGGATTGGAGTAGAGGAAAACCAAAGACACGATGGATGGACCGTGTCAAGGATGATATGGCTAGAAAGGAGGTGTCTGAAGAAATGTTGAGTAACAGACAAGTATGGAAGAAGAAGAAAGGCTGCCCCGACCCCAATTAAATTGGGATAAGGGCAAGAGAATTATGATAAGCCACGAGCACCAATATGTATTACTAATTTACTAGCTTTTGCCAGCGGCTTCGCCCGCGTGAAAATGACGATTTTCCATACAAACTTTCATCCCCTATTTAACTACCTTAGGGGTTGAATTTCGAAAAATCTTTTCTTATTCCTTGTCTACATTATAAAGGGAACCTGTGTGCAAAATTTCAGCTTTCTAGGTCCAATGGTTTGGGCTAGGCGTTGATGAGTCAGTCAGTCAGTCAGTCAGGACTTCTCTCTTTATTTATTAGATTTACACAAAGCAACTTTGAAAAGTGATTTCCTCCTACTGTGTTGACCAACGTTTTACAATTTTAAGAACATAAGCATTTTGGAAGGGAGACTTACCTAAAAGTAGAAACCTATATTTCCCAAGAAATAGCTTTTGAGTTTTGCTAAGTGTCCATATCATTGCTCGTGGCTGTACGAATGTAATAGTACATTGTTACCTTAGGGGTGAAAGTAACTTATTTAGCCCCCGAGACGGGGTTTGGCGCCTGAGCGCAGCGAGGGCGCTAATAGTTCGAGGGACTAAATAAGTCTTTAACCCGAGGTAAACACTGTGCTTTTCATTACGAATACAAGGAAAGTTGATGGGAATAGGCTTGCGCCCAATTACCTAAATCGAAAGAAAGAAAATTCAAATATACAAAAAAAATAAAAAGTAAACATAAGAGGAACACTTAAAATCGGTTAAATCTAATCGGTGGCTGGCAATAGGCTTGCTCCTAATTATATCGGTTGATGGCAATAGGATTGCTCCTAATTAGATTGGTTGATGGCAATAGTCTTGCTCCTAATTACATCGGTTGGGGGCAATAGGCTTGCCCCCAATTACATCAATTGATGGCAATAGGCTTGCTCCTAATTACATTGGTTGATGGCAATAGGCTTGCTCCCAATAACCTAAATCGGTGGATGGCCATAGGCTTGTTCCTAATTAGATTGGTTGATGCCAATAGGCTTGCTCCTAATTAGATTGGTTGATGGCAATAAGCGCGCTCCTAATTACATTGGTTGATGGCAATATGCTTGCTCCTAATTAGATTGGTTGATGGCAATTAAATAGGCTTGCTCCTAATTAAATTGGTTGATGGCAATGGGCTTGCCCCAAATTACTTCGGTTGATGGCAATAGGCTTGCTCCTAATTAAATTGGTTGATGGCAATAGGCTTGCTCCTAATTACATTTATTGATGGCAATAGGCTTGCACCTAATCACATCAGTTGGTGGCAATAGGCTTGCTCCTAATTACATCAAATAATTTGACAGCTGTCAGTAGAAAGCGATTCTCCCTAGGGCTGAAAAGTAGTACTTTCAACCCGCTCCGCAGGTGATAGAATAGCCTTATGTATATAAGAATATAGCATCAAATTAATAATCATCGTAAATATATATCTTGAGAACAGTAAGGTTCTTATTCCGAATAAACCTACATTGTCCTAATAATATTTTATAGCCCGAAGTATTTTATAGAAGTAGTTATTATTGTGGCTTAAAAGACTTGGTTTCCAAACCGAAGATAGCTTTGTGGTATTAAAATTAAATGTTTATTTACTTTATATTGCCAATAAATTAAGTAGTAATTATTATATGATACTTACAATGTTTCCTAGATTTTATCTTGCAATTTCGATGTATCCAGTTGTTTCTATCTATTCCCGGAACTATCTATTGATGTTCATATTTTATCCGAATAAATGTAAAGATTACAAATAAATACATACTAAATTGCTAAATTACCTAATGGAGTTTTAAAATAGTTCCACTAATTAAGATTAGCTAATTATTGTATGTGTTATTAGTTATTTGGCTATAATGTTTGACTATTGCCATTGGCGGGAATCGTTGATATAATAAGTATGAATTGACGGTTATAAAAGCAAATGTTACCGCCAATTCAGGGTAGTTACGCTGCAACTATTCTACGAGTTAGCTAGATAATACGAGTAATATCTGGATCTGTACCCAGAGTGTTATATTCTTATTGGATATGTATTCCATGTGTGTAGAATAAAGTTCACATGTAAACGTCCTATTATTGAACCAAGATTACAAAGTGGAGAAAGCTGTAACCTATTTGTATTGTCCTAAGGATCTACAATGTTTATGTAAGTTAATTGATAATTGATATTATGCTATGAATATTACTGATAACTATGTGTTAGAAATATGTACTATAATATGGTTCTTATTGATTGTTGTTTATGTAAACTGATAAATTGCTGTAACTTGAGACAGTCCAAGACAATGTCAGGTTGTCTTTGCATAATACTTTAAAATGTGTTCCCGTGGAGTTTCTTGTCCGTTCTTCTCCACGAAGACTAGGGACCTAGCGAACGGAATCGAGTTTGATGTAGGTAGTTGACAAGACCAAAAGAAATATAAAAAACTTTTTGCAAAAAAAAACAACCGACTTCAAAAACACCAAAAAGTGAAAAATAAACTTCAGAAGAAAAATCATATTCTGAAGTCGGTGACATTTGTTTGCTTGTTTTGGCTTTTTTTGCCACCGACTTCAGAATATGATTTTTCTTCTGAAGTTTATTTTTCACTTTTTGGTGTTTTTGAAGTCGGTTGTTTTTTTTTGCAAAAAGTTTTTTATTTTTTCATTTTTAGTTGTGTATCTTATAGAAATATTAACTATGAAACCTATACTTGCATAGCGTCAGAAAAAGCACGTAATACGTGCCTATGTTCGAGGGTTGCCCTCGATTTCTTTGGGATTCCATCACCAGGATCTGGTTTCTATATCATGGTAACACCCTTGAAATATCTCCGTTCCAATAATAAAAGAATCATCAAAATTGGTTCATAAACGACGATGTTATTCGCGAACACACATAAAAAAACGAACGAAAAATGTTCATAAATTATAAAAAAAATATCATAAAATGAAAAGTACTAGGTCAAATCATGTTAAATTTTTATGGGACCAAATGGCAACTATTCCGCATCAAACTAAAAAAGAATCACGTAAATCGGATCATAAATCGCAGCGTAATCGGTGTACATACATAAAAAAAAAAAAAAAAAAAATACCGATCGAATTGAGAACCTCCTCCTTTTTGGGAAGTCGGTTAAAAATGAATAGTCTTGTCTTTTGTGATTTTACTTCATAAAACCCCTGTTCCCAACACACCTTTTTAAAGAGACTTTCGAACACAGTAAATAACTAGTAATCATCCTGACACTCAAAGTTTATTAATTGGTGAATATTAATACATTTACACATAGTCTTACATCCACTGATGTAAGACAGGCATGTCATGACTTACTTTTAGAGTATGAGTAATGAAAAATCTTAAAACCAATTTTATAAAGCGATAATAAATTTTATTAAAGAAATTAAAGGATGTGCACTGCAGCGACGAACTGCCAAATAGGTAAGCACTTACCAAGTTCTCGACTGTTCATAAATTATTTCATGCTGTTTAAATGCAATTATGTCCTTTTGTTTGTATAAACTATTCCAATGAAATGTCAACTCTGTCGTGTCTCCTTTTATATTTTCTTCGCACTTATTGAAGTTGCGATTTTTATAGACCAATAGTTTAGTCGTAATGCGACTGCGACTCTGTTAACTATTTACTAAGGTAATTTTAAATCGTACAACGTGTGCGACTTCCATTTATTTTAATGTCGTGGTAACTAACTAAACTAGGCATTGGACGATTTAGATTCTAAATTGGTACTCGTAACTGTATGCTGAAATGTTAGTTGGATTTACTGCTGAAGTTGGAAATTATATTAACTATAATAGGAAGCCAATTCTTCGTAATTATATGACATTTGCTGACGTTGGAATAGTAGTTTATGCCTAATTATGTATAGTTGCATACACTACTTTATCTACCCAAATATCACAAGGGCTCCATGATGGGTTCAGGAACCATAGGGAGAAATGACCAGCATTGTTACTAGTGTAATGCAATAAAAAATAAACAGGTTATTAGTTGCATTCGTCGCTGCATTTACGATATCTGGCGGAGTGTTCATGTCAATTTCTGAGTCACTATCACTCATTTTCGACAGAAATAAAGAACTTATCAGAAAAATTTTCTACTCGTAACTGGAAATAAAAAGCTAACGAACAAATTACAGCTCGAAATGGCGGCGTTTCGGATATCTGTAATTTTTTTTAAATCTTAAGCAAACGAACAAAGTCACTATTCTTGTGTCACTCGAGATCAAAATGTCGTGCGATTTATAATTAAAATCATACTGAATTGGGGTTTCGTATCGATAGGTATCTGTTTTAATGTAGATACTAGAATAGCACACTCACTTGAATTTGACACCTGTTCCAAATTTAAACTCATAACCTACTGTTTTCAGTAGGTTATGAGTTCATTACAGTTCTGTTTATTTCTGCTGGTTGGTAATGCTGGTCATTGCCTATGGTTTTTGAACGCATTAGAGAGGGTTTATGATATTTGGGTAGGTAAATTATATTATTATGACATAGTCGTAAGTTTGATAGGGTCCAAAAGTAAATTAACTATAACTAAACATACTTTTCTCGACAACTATGTTGGGATCGGTTTCCAGTTTAACCAGATGCAACTGAATACTTAGAAGCGACTGCCTATCGTCCACAACCCAGTCTGTACTTTTACGTAGGTACGTGGTTTTTGGCGATTAGCGTGTATGGAAATTGATACACGTTACTTTTATATAAAGGTTGTAAAAATACCTTTAGCGAAGTCTAAAGGTTCTCCCCGTACTTGTGTTTTTTTTTGTTCTGAACCTTATCTGGAAATCTGGGAAGTTAGATATTGGACCAAAGTAAAGTTGGTGGAAAGTGTCATTCAACTCTTTTTGAAATACTATTATAAGGTACCCCTTTACTGTTCGAAGCATGCTGATGCATAGTTTTACCTTGTTTTTAATGGTGCTACAGTGAGTTTTAACGTAAAATCTGATTTTTCACCCACCAAAAAAAGTCGTTTTCCAGCAATCATTTTGTCGTAAGGTTATTCAGTTAGGTACATATTGATTGGTTGACTGTTTTGTAAAGAGTCCATTTACAACCTAACCTGTAAGTATTAAGAAGATTTGACACACTAGACACATTATATTTATAAAACACATTCCAACTGTCAGGATCTGCCGATCTACAGCTCAATCGGGACGAAAGCAATTACACTCATGAAAGTACTGAATAAAATATATTCGTTTATTTAATTCTATCTGTATTTATTAGTATTAGTTTGTTTCAATTTATGTTAACTAAATGTTTTTCCACAATGCTGTCCTATTTGACCCTAAGGTTGACTGTTGTACATGAAGTTTAAATAAATAACTAAAGTAAATATATACCTGCCGATAAAATATTATTAATCCATCAATCAGCGTACAACCAATAAATGCATAAACATAAATCCGAGTTCAATCGGATGCACCCTTACCCTTACAGCCTCTGGGATGTTTCGTAGACGTCGGGCGGCGAAAGTGCAACAGCCGGGCTCGCGTCGCGCGGGGCGTATAAACGCGCGCATTGCACGCGGCGCGCCACTCGAGTACTGAGCCTGTAGCTGCGCGCGCCGCACGCACACCGTCGCACGCGCACGCACGCACGCACGCACGCGAACATAGTGTGATGCAGTGATTCCAAACGTTTGTGATAGATTATATTGCTCTCTACGGTGATAACGCTGAAAAAATATATTTTTTTGGTGAGTTTTTCAGTTCAAGTTTTTTAGTATGTAGTTTTAGAAAAATATGCGTAAGTAATTAAATTACTTAAATATTAAGAAAATTCAATTTAAGCAATATAATATTTAAAACTTAAAAGATACATAGTTCATAATTTAAATTAAATAAGTTTGAGATCAAAATATTATATTAAATGAAAATTAATTATTATAGACAGAAAGTTTTATCTTTCTACAAGGGTACTTTTACAAAATAAATATTGCAATGTTTTAGCAATCAGTCAGAAACAATGTAAAATATTTTTTCTATCATGAAGATTTTAATTACTTACATTCAATAAAATTGCACCCTCTGTCGGAAAACCACTATTTTCTAGTGCCTAGTGTTTTGATTAAATATATCAGTGGACAAAAATTCACTTACCCATAAAAACTTACGATCAATTTTAAAACACTGCTCTCATTTAAATTGTTAAATCAATCTTAGGAAGCCGCATCATCAAATTACTTATTTTCAATATTCTTTTACATGTGAAGAACACTAATGCATCCATGTAATCTTCGCTCATACCTGCTAGGATAAAATAAATATCTCAATTATGGTAAACGCTCGCTTCGACTACTTAGTGTAGCTTTATTAGATATCTTAATAACGACCCGTGCAGTTTAATTCGCATTACTTTTACTTATGAAACTATAAACTCGGAGACTTGTATATGAACGCGTAATAAAAAATACGCACTTGTCAATTTTCTTGTTACAACACTACACTAAGTAATTTCAATATGTAATGAAAAAAATACATTTCCATTTTTAATGAGTGTGGAGCAGATAAGTGGTTTAATTACAAAAAAGATGCATTCAGACTCTTAAAATAGGGCTGTACTTAATCAAAATATATAAATATGCACATTTGGATATATCGCGAATATCGTCGTGCAGAAATCGCCCCAATTATCGCTGCTTTTGCTTAGTTACAAATAATAAAATCAAATCAATTATTCTACATTCGTAGACGTTACCGTTTTGACGATAATCGATTAAGAAATCGTTTTACGCGCGTTTCCGTGAAAGTGTCCGCCGTTTGTGGGTGCGAACTGCGAACGTAGAAAGTGATGATTTGGTGAACTATATTGTACTGATTATTTGCCTTATCACGCGAGCGTAATTCAATTGGTCAAATGTATCGTGAACTAAACGAGTGCTTCACACGACGACATTAATCGAGTTGAATAGACTGATATGCAAATGTGAGTAGTGAGGAGATAAATTGGTTCGCGGTTGTGAGCCAGCGGCTGGCGCCGATAATGTTGTACAATTAATCAATAAGACGTTTATATTAAAATCATGCGTTACAACCGTGTAATGAATTGATCGGTGTGGATATTGAAACTTCATAGTGTAATTACCTTACACTTGACGTCCTTGCAAGTCGTTTGGCGAGAGTACGAGAAGAGAGGATTCTTGCAGAGCTTTTTACAGTGTACTTAGCGCCGAGGCGTAGCGAGTATCATAAAAATAGATAAACCGTAGTTGGAAAATCGATACCGGCGTCAGTTCAGAATTAGCGTCAGACTGTCGCGGAGTCCGCGGAACTACGGATATAATATGGAATAAATAGTAATCTAATCAGACAGTGTTATTGCTATCCAACACGCTTCTGTTGTTTTTATTGCGATACAATGCTTTAACATGCACAGTTTTTGCACTATAGACAGTTTTAGTATTTACCTAGTTAACGGATACTTGCAAGCATCAATAGTGGATTAATATTACTATGAATAAATTTTAAACAGCAACATGCTGTGAGCATTTTTTTTATATTAAAAAAAGTACTAGAAAAGATGTTCGACGTCCTGGCAGGATGGTGCATCACTATTATTTATTGCAAGTTTGCAACTATTAATTTTCTCTATCGATAGTTGCCGCTCGAGACGACACACCAGCCTGCAAGCAAGTACATGTTCACACGACAGCAGGTATTTAGCTAGAAACTTGCTATGACACAATTATTAAGAAAATTATGCTACTTAGAAGAAAATATAGGCAACATTTTTTCATTCACTAACACATTTCCTTTGCGGTCTTTAATTATATTCAGTTGCGATAGTTGCGATGTTTCGTTCTATTCTGGATCATTTCGACACGCAACGGTACTAATATCGGGCTGGTACAAATAAGGCTCGACACACCGGGACACCGGCGTCACGAACCCACCTAATGGATGCTGAGTGGCCATAAACAGCTGCTATTAAATTTAGTCCCACTCGCATACCTCGGGAATTTAAACGCGCAAATTATTCTGAACATGTATGAAAGCTGGATAGCAAATTGTTACATTGCGATTCTTTGGGGTGCTCAAGATTTTTTCTAGGAATATGTGAATTAGTGCCACTGTGCTGGTTGAACTACCGCTAATCTTATAAGCCGCCAAGCGCGTCTTTTTGAGAACCATAAAATCAGCGACCGAAAAGATTGCACGCACGTTATTGTTTTATTTACACATTTCATATTCTAAAAGGTACCTATATTTAAAACCGATATGTTTCGCATTTTCTCGGTTGACTACTAACATTCACGAGCATGTCTGCAGTAAAAGAGTAGCAGAAAAGTAGTAAGCCTGCAGTAAAACGAGAAGAAAGAGCGTAGGTAGTTTATTGTTTTATAATATTAATACAGTAATATTTTTTATTAATTTTTATTACTAAGTGCTTACAGTTAAAGCCGATTAGATTGATGTCTATGATAATATTAATACTTAATAATAATTTTAGGTTCCTAAACAAATTATGTATTGTACATTTTGTCGAGCGATACAGATAAAAGTATAAGTAAATTCTAAAAAAGAAAACAAAAAATTTAATTCAATTACCTCTATCTGTCTGTCTGTATGCAAGCGTGTAGCTCAAATTATACCTTGAGGTTTCTCCTATCTAAGTAGTGAAACCGAATTCTATCAATCAAATTATTAGACATTGAACTTTACTGTAAAATTAAACCACCGGAACGAAAATGCAGCTGAACTAACAAACGTTTTTCTTTTCTTTTTATCTGCACTATTATAGTCGAAGCGAAACTGCAAGTAGCAACACAAAAAAGTGGTCGCTATGACTTGGACAATTTTGTTCGTAAATTCAGATCCGCTGTAATAAAATTTGTCTTTATCTCCCAGACGTGATGAAATTAGGGTTAGTTGTGAAAAATAAAACAAGGTGTGAAAGTTGTTCGTACTGAAGACGTGACTTCCGCTTTGTCGGCTCCGACAGAATTGCACCAGAAAGCGTGAACATATGGACATGTGCAGCAATAAAAAATGCATGACTGATGCAATTTGGCAGGATGATCATCTATCTACCGAAAATCGTTCGATAAAAAAAAATTAAGACACGATTTTTGTTGCGTAACCGTAGCAGAAATAATGAATATTCGTTAGTGAGAGTTGTTAATTAATAAGCCGTAATTTGATAAGACGTGGGAACAAATCCGTAAACGTTTTGATCGATTCGTTCGACTGTAAAATCGATGTATCCGTTGAATTGGATTTAATTTTTGTTTCCGCTTACATTAAAATGAAAAGTTATGGAAAGTAAATTGATAATAATTTGTGTCGGAAATGGAATTGGTTAGTGACTTATGTCAGCTAGGAATGACAGGTTCGTCACGATACAGTTCACACGCGTACGAAAGTGGGTGCGTACTTATCTAAAAAGTTCTCGTCTGTATTCAGTCTACGTTCAGCCCGTAATCATGATTTTGCCGAAATTGGTTTACGAGTTCATTCGATCACGCGAACCGTTCTGTGCTCGATTTTAATTTGCTCACCTCTATTGTGACGGACAAGAGTCGAGTTTCTTCAACTCGTTATAGGTTTGTTGTTACCTTAGGGCTGGACACTTTCGCTGACTCAGTCATGATCATGATTTTATATAATGATAGACAAATTGTCGTGTAAGTTATGACCGTTGACCTCTGACTGGAATTAAGTCATTATGTGTGCATAACTTACGAATTGAGATGTCTAAATTGAACATTGAATTCTTTTTCTTTTACTTTCATTTCTCATAAAACGTTTTGGCATTTTTGGTTGATCAGTATTTGCATATATTTTTGTTAGACTTGGATATTTAGTTTTGTTAAAACTTTTTTTTTATGTTTAGGTATCTCTTAATTCGGTTCAAATGGATTTTGAAGTTGTTTTAAGCTTAGCTTGTGGACAAAGATGTGATGTTTTGTTTAATGTACGGTTATGCTAATTTATGCTCTTCTGTATGTTAATATGCCAAGGCGTGGTACGAAAGTTTTTTCGGATTAGGTAGTTCAAGTTCATGACTCAGTTTTATAGCCATTATGGTTAATTGATTTGTCTTGTTAATAACCGTGATTTAAATAGTAATGAGGAAAAAAGCAGTATAATATGGTTCAAGAGATGTTTTTTTTTAGTATTTCATTTATATCCTATTAAATACATTATATCTGCGGTTGAGCATTTATGTAAGGTGTAAACGGACCCTCCGTGAATGTCAACCAAGAAATTTGTAGATAAGAAGGAAAAAACCGGCCAAGAGCGTGTCGGGCCACGCTCAGTGTAGGGTTCCGTAGTTTCTCATCCAAGTTCAAAATGATTTTCCTAGAAAGTCCTTATAAAGTTCTACTTTTCAGATTTTTTTCATATTTTCTAAACTTATGGTTCAAAAGTTAGAGGGGAGCGGACACATTGTGTTTTACTTTTGGAGCGATTATTTCCGAAATTATTGAAAAATGATTGTAGTAAACCCCTATTCATTTTTAAATACCTTTCCAACAATATATCACACGTTAGGGTTGAAATAAAAAAAAACACTTCCCACTTTACATACAGGGGCTACCCTAATAAAACATTTTTTTCCAATTTTTATTTTACCACTTTGTCGGCGTGATTGATACACATATTGGTACCAAATTTCAGCTTTCTAGTGCTAACGGTCACAGAGATTAAGCGAGGACGGACGGACAGACAGACATGGCAAAACTATAAGGGTTCCTAGTTGACTACGGAACCCTAAAAAGGCGTATTTTTTTTTTTCGAAATTGAGTTACATACATATTCGGAATCAGTGAAAAAAATAGCATCCAATAGCATCCACTAGTCAATTTCGAAAAAAAATTTAGCTACGTATTTTTCCTTATGACAGCAGAGTAGCTCTACGCAAAAATGATGGACTTGTTTTGAGGTGAAAAATCACGTTTTACGGAAATCTCAATGTAACGCACTCAAAACATGCTAATGGCTGCATTGATATTATTATTTTAAGAGGCATGGAAGTGTTTAAAGTAAAATAACATTAAACCATTTTTTTTTATTATTGTAAATATGTAACAAAAAAATATCACAATAACAGGGGAGAACAAGTGCCTAATGGCTTCGTTACCTAAGGATTTTTTTACACCCATTATAGGATGCCACCTACCATTGCTTCTGAGTTTTTCTGTCCAATTTCCTAATGAGTCATCAATGACTTGATTCGGTATAGTTTTTCGTCTTATTTACAAAATGTAGGTACATAAAAGGCTGCGCCGGTGAAAGGAGTAGGTACCTACTTACTAATATCATTAGCATTGCGAATCGGCACTTTGTTTAATTATCTAATTAGAGTGCGTTTTCATTACACGATGTTAATACGGGTGTTCGGAAGTCTGATCTTACACAAGCTTCTGTCCGCGACTTCGTTCGCGTGAAACACAAACTTTCCGTCAGTTTAGGAATTTAATAAATATATGAAAAAAGGTTTGAGAGATTTCCTCTTACATCCAAACTTATAAAAACGAAATAAAATCAAAAAAATATTAAGATTATAGAATAAGGTGGTCATCGATTTGACAGTCCTATTTTTGAAGTACAAAAATATCTGACAATGTTGTGCTTTTAGCTTGTAATTTTCACAATTCACTGAAAAAGCCTATTACTTACATAGTTAAATATAATTTTAGCTCGCCATTGTGTAAGTATATATTATTATACTTAAAGAGACAACGTTATGTGCACATATATACGCAAGCTTACAATGAAATAACTGATCAATTAAAAAATATCCCTATTATATTACGTAAATTAAATCAGAAAGTTGATCAATATAATTTACGTTAAAAAATCTCTTTTTCGGCCAAACAGTGAAACCACTCTTCAACATTCAACAAAGTACATACATAAAGTCAGCTGTTACCTAAATAAATTCGCGAAAGAACCAACATTACAAAATGGTCTACTCTCTCCTTGGCTCAATGTGTGTACATACTACGCACATGTGATCTTCTATACAATTATTGTGTACCAGTTGTGTTTGTACAGACTACGTTAGTGGGCCGCACTTTAATTGATTTCTTTTGTGGTTAAGGCTCTTTGTGTGTCATTGTTTTTTTTTTTAAATTTGTTTGAAGGAGAAACCGTTGAAAAAAAGGTTGATATTGATAGTGATAATAACATAACAATCACGTCTGTTATACAAATTGTTAATGGCGTCTGTGTAAAGTTGAAAATGTATACTATTGTGGCGGCATTTACAACATCACATACGATACGAACTACCAAAATCCTGACGTCACTCATGCAAAATAATACATAGTACAAGTAGAGTTCTTCTACGAGATTAGAAAATAGCTCGATAACAATCGTCATTCTTCTTTATTAATACTTTAATTGGGATATTGTCTCTCCACTATAAAATACATTAAGAAATCATAGATTCAATAGATAATTTAATCAGACATGTGGCGAAAAGAAAACAAGAAAAAGAAAAGTTAACAAAAGATATGAACAGGAAAAACATACAAAATTAATATCATAAACGGGATATTTACCATGTTTCATTATTGTTTCGAGTTCCCGATATTTCGGCGCTCTTACAAGCACCTTGATCACGGATAAACCGGTTACCCGGTTAACCTGTTTATCCGTGATCATAGTGCTTACAATAATACAATAATCAAACATGGTAAATATCCCGTCTAAGATAATTATTAATAGTAGTGTCAGTGACCATGTCAGTTTAAAAACTTATATTCCTGTTCCTGTCACCAACCTCATGATAATGAGTTATTCGATAGCAAATGAACGACTAGTATCACTTATATAAACTACGTTACATCCACAACTATGAGAAATAAAACAGATTCCACTATTATCAATTTTATGCCGTTTATACGTCTAACGATTAACCTACAATTGAAAATGTCCAACCTACCTAAGGTAAACGGCCCAATAACCGTGAAGTCTCGAACTTCACTGACTTTGCAGGTCTGCTCTGCTAAAACTAGTAGACTTACAAAAACAAATTTTATATGACTGGATAGATAATTTTATCTAGTTTTGGTGTAATATCCTCTTTTTAAACAAATATAAATGTGCATTAACTATAATACAAAAATAGTAATAAACGGCTATTTGTACCAGTACCCGGTAGATTTGTACTAGTAAACGTTAAAGTGTCCCAAAATCCGGTAATTTTCACCGCGAATTTGAGCTCTATTGCTACACGTTAAAGTTCACAGAAATACTACTTCTGTGTTTAAATAAATAAAAAAGGGCTTATCCAAAGAAAAGATGAAAAGAGTTATCAAATAAGTATAATGTATTTTATACTAAGGTTACATCAGTTATTTATTTATACAATCAAGTTTGTAAACCTAATATAATAAGTAGGTAATGAAGTGTTAGTAAATCACTTTTTTTAACAAAAGTATTATATCACCAGCATACATTAAATCAGAAAACGCTAAAATCACATAAAATACCTACGAAATACTAAAACATAACACAAATATATTGTTTCACATACAAATTCTTAAAAAAAAAAAGACAGTAATGCGCATGGTGTCCGACGTAAAGAATAGCACCATCCCATATCTTCTCGTGGGTGTCGTAAGAGGCGAATAAGGGACTTACCAGAGAATGGGCAGCAGCGTTCCTGGGCCCCGAGTCTGCTATTCAATAGTGTCAGAATGGTCGATCAGTGATCTCATAATTGTTGATTGACGACAAGCCAAAGAGAACCTTATGCCTATCGACTTAAGGTACTTTTTGGCTTGTCGTAAATCAACCATTATGAGATCAATGATCGACCATTCTGACACTATTGAATAGCAGACTCGGGGCCCTGTGCTTTTGTAACAACCATACTGCGATCGCCCACCCGCTTGCCACACGTGGCGATTATCGCAAAACCCCCTAAAAAATGAGTGCAAAACAAAAATGGCCCTAGTACCAGGCAGGGTACTCCCTTACTTCTCCTAAAATTGTTTGTCCGAAAATCATTATCCATAACACGTTTGCCATAAACTTCATTAACCATAATGTTCAAATTGCCGAAATTTTGTTTAACATAATTATCTTTAGTTCTAAAAGTATTCTGTCATAATATCGATTACTATAATAATTGAATCTCCTAATTTTACATGACCTAAATTAATATGTCCTAACTATTGCTTTACCTAATGTGTATTATTCCGAATGTTCGTTTATAATAAATTTTATAGTCCTAAAAAAAATTCGAAGTGTCTAGTCGTCCGATTAGCGGATGAATAAAATTAATTAGTCGTCCGATTAGCCGGATGAATAACCAAAATTATAGGCTGTTGCTAGTCGTCCGCTAAGTGGATGAATCACCGTCTCGCGACAGTATCCTTTATGGGCGGCATGGGCACCGGGCCGTAGGCCGACGAAGGAGGCCGGCGGAGGCCCGGCACTTCGGGGACAGAAGACAATAGTGTTATGTAATATGCGAGCGAAGCGAGCGCGCGTCATGGAGTACAACATGCGTTGCATGTATGAGTGACGTGACCAAAAGCTTTGTTATACTTTGTTCTAATAATATTATTATGATAAATAAACATTATGTTATTTTAATTTAGGACTTAAAACTTTTATGGAAAACGATTTTATGTCTTTCGTATATTATTGATTGTAATATTTATGACAAATGGATTTAGGACATATTATATTTAGGGATTTCAATTTTATAGCATGTGATATTATGTGATATTTAGTTCGGGTAAGTTATCATTCGGACAAATGATGATTAGGACAAAAACAGTTATGGCATTTTAAATTATGGATAAAAAAGTTAGGTGACACAATAGAGAACCACCAGGCAGCCCATCTACTCTCGACTACGGTAGCGGTCGATTGACAAGATTTTCGCTGAAGGTCATACAGGTCTACACCTCGACAATAAAGTAGAAACCATGAATGAGTATATGTCTAAAGCCATGCATGGTTTAAGAACTTACTTCACCGTTGTCGTAGCGTTGTAGAAGCTAGACAAACGAAGCGAGGATGATCTGCAAGTGGGGCAATTTGTGGTTGGACATCGGATCAACCACCAGGGTCACCAACTGGCTAGTTTATGGAGAAGGAAGGCCTCTTTATGATGAACTCCTTCTTCAAAAAACGTGAGCACAGGAAGTGGACCTGGCAGAGCCCCGATGGTGCGACTAAAAATGAGATAGACTACATCATGTCTACCAACAAGCAATGCGTCATACTCAAGGGGCAAACGCCACAAGCATGGTGCAGGGGTGCTCTTCAAAAAGGGTGACAGTACCCGCCTGAAGAACTATAGGCCCATCTCACTTCTAAGCCATGTCTACAAGTTATAATCGTCTCGCATGCAGATTTGACGATTTCCAGCCTCCCGAACCAGCCGGATTCCGACAAGGCTTTAGTACCGTAGACCGAAGAGTATAATTATATATACCTGCCTCTCGGTTTAGCGTTTGTGGTCTACGAGAAAGCCTTCAATTCGATCGAGACCTGGGCGGTACTACAGTCACTACAACGTTGCCAAATCGACTACTGGTACATCGAGGTGTTGAATTGAAGTGTTTGTACAAAAACACCACCATGTCAGTCAGACTTTAGGACTAGACCTCGAAACCTATCCTTCTACAGCGCGGTGAGAGGGACACGTCAATTCTCTTCGAAACTGTTCACCGCTGCACTGGAGGATGCCTTAAAGGTTCTGGATTGGAGAGGAATGGGCATCAACATCAATGGCGAGTACATCACTCACCTTCGGTTTTGCCAACAATGTGGCGACACCTGGCGGAGGCCTTTGTCCAGCAGTGAACGTCTTTTGGCTGAAATGATGATGACGCGAAATGTGCAAAAATTGGGATATCATACAGAAAAACTAAAAAAAGGTATCAAAACCACGTGGTTACAACACAAACAAGGAACATAATAACAACATTCTACTAAGTCAAAAGAAAATAATACAGTTTATAGGAAAATGAGCCTTATTTCAAGGCAATAAGTATACATAACGGGTATCGGTGTAACATGTGATTGTGTACCAATATCCGGTAAAAAAAAGTAAGATTTTAACGGGTACTAGGTCAAGTAGGGGTTTGTGAGTACCAATAGATGTGATATGCAATAATATTTACTTTTCAATTAGATTTATCACAATTTATGGGTTTTATCGTTAAATAATACATTCTTATATTTTATAAAATTAACACTCTTACCTTAACGTTATCCGTTGCAGTGTGGCTAGCTGATCAAAGGGAGGTGGTGGTTTGGTAGTTCACTGACAGAACTTCGAATTTTCCTAAAATTTTTATACAGCAAACTTTTCGACCGCATAAGTTTGACGCCGTTAAACTTTTTGGCCAGTGCTGCCATTAAAATTGTGTCAAATATTACCAAGAATGTATTGCCATTCGCAAACTATAATTTATTATTGATAAAAAAGTGCAATAACGCAATAACTGACTTTTTACCGGGAACTGGGACACTCACGGGAATAGGTGCTTCTACCTTATTACTTACACCGAGGATAGAATGAATTAGAATAATTAATACTCGCTTAGACTCAAAGCTTTTTTTTTCTATTCAACAGACGTATAATTGTGAACGGATAATTTAAATAGATTAACAAAACGTAGCACATAATTGTTTTAAAAATGCTGTAAATAATTACATGTTTAAGACCTGTCTATTTTAATAGTCTTTAATTACATTTGTGAGTGTAAGGGCTGTCGGCCAGTGAATGCGACAGATAGGTTTTATTGCACAAAGAAATAAAGAAAGAAAACAAATTTATTAGGCACATATCCAAAAAACACACAGAAACAACCTCGTTTTTTCTTAACAGAAAAAAGAGATAATATTTTAATGGGTTCTCTGCCTTTTCGCCGAAAATTGTTTCCCAAATTTTCACTTGCCAACCAACGTTTCGCAGAATTTTATTTCGCCGAATAATCATTTGCCAACTTATCATAATATATTTTTTTATTTCCCAACCTCACAGTTACCAACTGTACGTTTGGTTTGCTTTTCATTATGACACTTTTTAAAAGGCCAACTTTCAAGTAGCAGAATGTTTTACTTTGCGTAATATTCATTTAGTTGTTTATTGTTTACCAAATTTATTAGCACGGTATTAATTTTGCACCTAAAGTATGTGTGTTAGATTTCGAAAAAGCTGCAATACTGAGTCTGCGATCAAATTTTGAAGAAATTTATTTACAAGGATGCCATTTTCATTTGGGACAAATTATATACAGGTAGTTATTGTTATTATTTTTTTTCTTTATCTTTAATGTGACCTAACCTAACTTAACGTTTCCTTTTACAAAAGCGATTCGCTTCTGGCACATCGCCGGCCGCTGCCGCGGCACGCTCGCTTCGCTCGCTCGGCTCGTGCGTTGTTTGTCATAACCTAACCTAACCTTTAATGTGACCTAACTTATCTTAACGTTTCCTTTTACAAAAGCAATTTGCTTCTGCCGTTGTTTGTTATAACCTAACCTAACCTATCGTAACCAAAGATTTCTCGAACACAAAACTACATATTCAGAGGAAAAACTATTGCTCTGCATTGCTGCCAATTTAAAAATTTAATGTTATTTTTGATATTCTTAAATAAAAAATGTATGAAAAAAGTCGTAATTTTTTTATCAATATATCAATGTATGAAAAGGAAACTGTAACACTGACAAAACGTCATTCGTCTAATAGTTGTGTTGCCTAGTAAAATGTTTGCCAAATGATAAATGTCCCAAACGTTTTGTGTCTTTATAATAATCGGCTTTACAATAATTCTACCAAATGAAACGTTGTCAAACAAAAATTTGGTAATCGTTAGTTGTCAAAGTGAAACATCGGCGAAACGTTGGTTGGCAAGTGAAAATTTGGGAAACAATTTTCGGCGAATAGGCAGGACACCATTTTAATGAGAATAGTTCAGCAAACTACCAGAAAATGACTGAAAATAAATACAGAATTTTATTGTTAAATGTTTCCTTATTTGTGTATTAGTCGAACAATTTTTAACTATTAGTCGCTTATTTATGAGTTTTATGAGTTCTTCAATATGAGTTGTTCTATATTGTTTGTTTAAATTTAAGTAGAACAGAGAGAAGACTGGGCTGAACTGGCGAAAAGTGAGTATACTATTATTAGGTACGCCTCTACCTAACCCTTCGGGGACTACAGATGTTGACTTGATTATGTATGAGAGAGTAGATTCAGTATCAAATAAAATGCAGTTTATGACGTCTTCTTCTACTGCATAAATGCTTCGAATCAAATTGCATAATTATGTTAGGACACGCCGCAATCATTAACTTCGAAACCTAATGAACAAGCTTTTTATTCAAGTCAATTAATTTTACTCCACGATATATTACCGATCGCTTATCTGCCACTGGCGCACAAGCTCACCACTCAGTGGCGTGGCGCCATTAGCCGACAGTAGCGCCAACAAAAACTGATATTAGCCTTTATTGAACATAATTGAATAGTTTATGCATACATTCATGGTTCTATAGAAAGTACAATTATTTCGTTATGTATGCTATTTTCATGGAAAATTACACGAACGGTGCTGGCTTCCGAGTGATTGAAATTAATTGTATGATCAACAATCTGATAATTTTCATGGTGGATGCGTTGTGCATCCGTGTGCCGTATGTTATACCAGTAATTATATGGATTACTGTCGTGATTCATCTCGCTATCTCACGTGGTGGAAGACAAAAGGAACCTGTGATCTTTAGATCACAAATTATATTAATTACAGTGACTTTGTCATGTCCTTTCCTTATTCAAGCTTTTTTACTCTCACACTGTAATATAGTGCTAGAGGTGAAGGATTGTGGCTAAATGCCACACGCCTCAATCAAAGCCTTACAGGTCAAGCAGCGCTTATTAAGGTCGGTCCTTGGATTTTTTACCTAGGGGTATCGTAGTACCCGGTAGGAAACTGAACTGCTGGTGAAGAGACTGCTTATCTGGCAGTCTGTTCATGTCAATAATTAATCGTATTCCATTTCATTTTGTGCTGAATGGTAATATAATTATTGTCACTTCTAATTGAATAAATCGGAAATTACTATTCCTTTTCTCGTCGCTTCGAAATGTGTGTATTACCCAAGACTCAAACAAAATAAGAACATCCAATGATCAGCAATCCGTACAGCCTGGTCGTTAACTAACACTATAACTCACAAAACTGCTTGCTGATTCAACATGAGATCAAAGTGGACGCTGAAATGTATGTATCGAGATTATCTCGCTACTTCCGTCGCTTATCAAGTCTTATTGCGTCGCCCGTACAGTCTTGAGCACTCATATGTCAGTACACAGACTACCGCAGTATACAGACTATGGTATTAACTGTTGTAATAATAATGTTATTAGGTATTTCCATCAGAGATTTAGTAGTAGTGACCACTGGATTTGTGTCCGCTTGATGGTTGATGCCACCTAACAAGAAACATTACTGGCCTGTTATTAAGTGAACCTTATTCACCTTTACCTAACCCTTCGGGAAATAAAGGCGAGATCAGTTGATCACAGAAGGAGACAATAACTAAAAATGGTGGTACCATTTTTAGTTACCTATTGTCTCCTTCTGTATCGATGACCATTTTTTTGTTGATGAAAAGGTCTCAAAGTTGCAAACATTCTGCCACTTGCTAATCGCTTTTCAATTTTACAAAGTACAAAAATTAGTGGACGTGACTGTACGCGGGCACATAGGTACCCACTTAGAATTCATACCTGCCATCTCGTTATGGGTGCATGGAAGCGATGACGTCTTGTAGAGAGCATGGTGTTACTGTTACGTGCATGTGGGCAATATACACTGCCCCACGTTATTAATATTAAAGCAGCCTCCGTCTGAAAGAAGACCATGGTTGGCGTGTGAACTGAAAATTAAAATATCCGTAAAGCACACGTGAGGAGACTAGTAAACCGAGTAACTGTCCACCAAATAGACGGGCACCGAAGTGAGCGGAACAGCCATGCAGATCCGTGCATAGCAATGAGATCTGGGACAGTGTCTAGATCGTAAAAAAAACTGTAGTAAGTGCACGATGAATAAAAATACTGCATGACTGAATTTAATGAATATTTTTTTGTCTTACTGTACTTTACCAATCCTATAGTAGTAGAACTGCCTGAATTACGCTATGATATATTTACATAATGGTGATGGCAGGATCAATAAAATCGATATTGCAAGACTTCTTCCTTTATCTAGGTGCAAAGGTGTGGTAGAGGTGTGAATACCTCGTTAAATACTTAGGCGTGCATACTTAAGTGAATATGATAGTGTTGGTCCATATTAATGGACCCAGTGTCGTCGGTTGTCGTGGCCCAACATTCTTTACAAGGTTTTTCGTTGGGCTCACCTTGTATCATTTGGGACGCCTCGTTACCGATATTTTTATTTAATTCAGTACATGTATCGGTTTCACTCGGAGTCCCCACGATGGAATTGTATGTAAGATATCTAAGGTATATAAAACAATCAAGTGTGTTGACTTTTGTTTGTTTATTGTTGCTTGGGTTTCGTAATTTTCTTACTGCAAGATAATGTGCATAGATTATGATAACATCTAACTGTGTCGTTGGTCTAGTGGTCGCAACTGCGACTGTTGCGCATGAGGTCCTGAGTGCGATTCCAGGGTCGGGCAAACTGATATTGGGTTTTTCAATCAGTATTTTTTCCGCAGCAGCCACAGAGTCTGTATTTGTGCCCGTTTAATGGAAATAGACTCGCACCCTATTACATGGGACTTAAACCTAACCGGCAAAATGTGGGTGTATTAATGTTTACACCTTTCTCTAACCCTTCGGAGATTACAGGCGTCATGTAATGTTATGTTAACTTATACGATAAAATAACACAACTCGTCCTTTAATAATATTGTACATACATTTCCGTTCCTTACTTATTCATCTATTAACTCTTGGACGTATGGGTTATATGTTTACCTATTTGTGTTACGAATCATAATTTTTAACCTTCACATGTAACTGTTTTTTTCGTCCCTAATAAATATATATATAGGTATATATATACCATTCCAATAAATAACGTTCATTTTCCAAAGTAAATAATAGTAAATGTTTCACAACTTGCAATGGCTGGCAATTAATTTTTGCAATTTAAACGAATTGGTCCACGATCCTACACTCCTCCTCGCTAAATGTCACTTGTGCATGTTACCAGTTCAGCTACATATCTTTTTAAAAATAAATCTTGATAGCTATTTTATAATTGATACGAAACAAATGTTTTTGCGCACCCTACGTCCCTTATAAGGTACCGATAAAGAGTTGGGCATAGTTCATCCGAAGGATAAGATTCCCTATCATTCTTTTAAGGTTCCATGTCATCATCTGTCTAGCCTTTTGTTAAAATCGACTTCCAGTCTAACCGGGTGCAGTTGAATACCTGTATTTTACATAGGCCGACTGTCTATGTGACCCCCAAAACCCAATTAGTTCTGTGTAATACGATACCCTTTGGTAAGACTGGTTGTAAGACTTTCTGGCCACTGACTAAATACTTACCTGTAACGACTGACGACGAGACCAACGGCTTAACGTACTTTTCGAGTCACGGAGAAAACGATTAGCAAACGAAATTAATTTGGCTTGGCTTCTTATTTTAGCATCGATTTATCTTAAACTGTTGTGTTTGTTATTAGTGTTACTCATATGAGTCTCTTTTTAATATTTTAAGTAATTAGAGAGTATATTTGCAGTCATAAAACCCATAAGTGGGATTTTTAATGCATTGGGAAAACCAAGAAATCATTTTATTGATTGTTGTTAATTATCAGCAATCAGTGATATTTTTCTTTATTGTTAAAAGTTAATGATTTACTTAGAAATAAAATTATACCTTGCTTGATTGAAACGAAGGTGTAGGCTTTATTTGGCCATTGCTGAATTAACTCATTAAATTTATAAATACAAAGATAATAGAAATGTATAGTCATTTGGTTGCATTTTTTAACCAACTTCCAAAAAGGAGGAGGCAATGTGGTTACTGGGCCGAATTACGTGATTCTTTTTTTCCATTTGTTAGAGCAAGTCGGTGGTTCCACATAAATATGATTCATTCTATGGAAAGTTTTTCAAAACAACATTAATAGCAAAAAAAATACTCTGTTTACAGACAAGTTAAAAGACAAAATCATTATGTAGACGGTACCTGCGAAGAATTTTAATTCTGTAAGTGCAAATATTTTGCACTACTTTATTGGAGTCCCGTAAACCTGTTCTATAAACAAATATTAACTTTATTAAGAACTTAAAGTTATCGAGTCTATTCCAATAAAGCTAAAATATGCTGTTTATTTTTAGTTACGATGATAAAATATGATAATTGGTCGCTGGCCAGTGCAAACAGTCTCGGTTAAGGAGGAAAATATAATTCAATGAGGCTACTACTTTAAGTCTTCACGCATTTTTTATTTCGTGAAATCAGAATGTGTCCTTCGTTACATTTCTTATTACAATAATTTAATTTACAGACCCACAAATTATTTTTGAAACATGAAATATATGCCGCGTTAGCGATGAGAGCAGTAAGTATGTTTGAATGCAGAACATGCTTACTGCTCTTATCGCTAGCGTGGATTTGATAGGAATAGGCTCCTATCAAGAAATATGGGTGTACCATTAAGCACACCATGCCTAACCCTTCGGAGACTATACGCGTGATGTTATGTATAAAACATACCTATATATAAAACATACCTATATATAAAACATACAAAACAATGCCGTTCATTCATAAAGGGATTTGCTTCCTTTCATTTCAATCTCGTTTTACCAGTAATGTTTAAGTCCCATATAATAGGGGGCAAGCCTATTGCGTATTTGCATCAAACGGACACAAATCTAGACTGCGACTGCTACTAAGATCAAATTATTCAAAATTCCGTACATTATAGTACTTACTGAACAACATAATCTTTATTATGAACTATGAGATATCATTTCCAATGCCATAAAAGGAAAGTAAAGCTAACAATTCAGAAGCTTGTCTGCAATTTAAATGGCAATATTATTATTCAGACTAGTTTTGAGTACATAACCTATCATAACAAGGGCATAAACTAGGCTTATATTCTCTCCAATTTGATATTTATAGAAAGCGTTTCAATAACTGCCCCGTAAACGTCAATATTTAATATTATTATTTATGTATCTAACATTAATATTAAACCTAGGAGTAGGTACATACCACGAGTTCTAGATCCGGAAGAGTTATGCCCGTGTTCGGTGACTGACACCTTATTTTATAGCTTAACTAGCTCTGCCCCGCGACCTTTGTAAGCATGAAATTTTTATTAAAAATATTACTTCCCTATTTAAATTGAATTATATTAACAATTTCTAGGGTTTTACTTTTTTATACGGAAAGCTTATCCATTTTCTAAGAGAAAAGTAACTTAAGTTACCCTTAATAACATCAGATATTGGCCAGAAAAAGTCCCGTCAAAAAAGGTCTAGCCATTTCGGAGATTAGCCAGACCAAACAGACAGACAGATGTTGTTTTGTTACAGTAATACATATACTTTCAAGTGCAAGGAGTAAAAAGCTGTAATTACTAAATTACAAGGCGACACTTTATTTTTTTTCGTTCTATAAAATATTTTTCAATTTGCAAAGAGAAAAGCGCGTTGTGTAATTTTCAGTTTTCGGTACTGAGCCGAGTGTGAATATTAAATCATGCACTTTTTTATTAATCCGTTGACTACATTGAAAGCGACACTAATAGTAGATTAGTAGCCAAGGGCTGTAAGGCATCAATTGCAGCAGCGAGGGCGCCAATAGTTCGAGGGTGCAATTGATGCTTACACCCGAGCTAACTACTCTGCTTTACATCTCGATTATGAGGTAAGAAGAAAAAACCGGCATTACAAGAATAAAGTTTTCAAATATCTCTCTTTAGAACTTTCGGGCAAAATATTGTTAATTGCTGCTTCAGCTTCCATTTTCATTGAATCGGGAGTGCAGCTTATATCTTCATCACTTGCAGAACTCATGTTTTTTTCCTAATTAGCACGTAATTAAAAAAAAAAAACCCAAAAACAAACAATATTTAAAGTAAAAGTTTTCTATTACCGCCTTTTTCATCTCTTTTTTTTAATTTTTTTTTTTCAAGAACGAAATTGAGCTTCGCCGTTCGATATTAAAAATTGATGACTATTAAGCCTCCCCCACACAGACGCGTTTTCGCGTTTCTGCGACCCAATACCAAATGTTCTAAGAACTCATATCAACAGTTAGGAGTTCTTAGAACATTTGGTATTGGGACGCAGTTCAGAAACGCGAAAACGCAGAAACGCAAAAACGCTCCTGGGTGGGGGAGGCGTTATACTCATACGAAGACAAGGCTGAATAGCGAAGCGACCTCTTTTGTCTTTGGGCTGAATGCATGATGTCTATTGCCAGTATGATGGTTAGATGTATGTACGCAAACTTTTTGAAAGAGTGAAGTGTTTTTTTTTAATTACTTACCGCCCTAGGGCTTTTCTTGCTACATTAATACCCTAGAGCGCTAATTGGTCACCTACAAGCCCCATTTGGGGGTAATAAGGACCTACTTACCGAATATGAGAGATGTAAAACAACTTTGTAATCTTTCATAGAACCTAAATAGTAAATCTACAAACAAGCTTACACTTTCGATTATCGTTATCAATTTAAAGAACATAAGATATCTATTGGCAGTACATTGTCTGTTAAATATTTACAACCGACGCGGACGACCTATTGGCAGGACCTACAAGAAAGTGGAGGTTGAATTTTACTATCTTTTGTCGGACAGAGGGTCACTCAATGGATAATAAAATATTTAACTACGATTTAGTATCTTTTGTCTGACCTTTTCAGCGGCTTTATCTGTTTCTAAAGGTTATTTCACACAGAAAGCTAGGCAAAACTGACAGTGTGCTATGTGATAACTTTGATAAAGTTAACCCTAGCATATTTAATACATAACACACAAGTTAAGAGAGAGCAGTGGTGGTCTAGTGGTGGCGGGCCCCGACTTACGAACAGTGAGTCGTGGGTTCCAGTGAACCCAGTCAGGCGCATTACTTTGTGTAGTTTATTTCACCACCACTGCTTTCAAAACGGCGAAGGAAAACATCGTGAGGAAACCGGCATGTCTTAGAACCAAAACATTCGAAGACATGTGACAACTACCAATCCGCACTGGGCTCGCGTGGTAGATTATAAGCCCATCCCTCTCCTAGAGAGAAGGCCTGAGTCCCTGCAGTGGGAACATTATAGGCTGATGATGATGATGACACAAGTTAAATAACTGTTGGTTATACGATTAGCAATAGAAAATCTTTCGACGAAAATGCAAGGCAACAATCGTGTGTTAAAAAAAAGCAGTCTTCCTGTTCGAATTTGGTAAAAAATAAAATCTAAGGCGAGCGTTTGGGGTTCATCATCATCATTATCAACAGCCTATTAATGTTCCCACTGCTGGGAGACAGGCCTCCTCTCTTTAAGAGGGAATGAGCTATAATCTACCACGTTTTGAGGTGCATAGTATTATATTACAGCTTATTTATCTATTTAAATAAAAATGTTATGTTGGTTTGTGTACGCTTCAAAAACTCAAAAAGTTCTGCACCGATCGAGCTGAAATTTTAGAATGATATATAATCCGCATCAAGCATTGTTTTTACAGTATCCACGCGAAGCCGCGGGCATCAGCTAGTACCTTATAAATTAATAAGAATAATCTGAGAAAAAGTTATTATTTGTTATAATGACAGAAATCTGTTTTTGGAATAAAATTACTAGGTTTAGGTAGAGTGACTTTCCAAAAGCAAAAAATTATATGTAAAAATTAGTGGTATTAATCCTGTAACAAGATGATTGAATTAAAGTCTTTGAAAAAGGAAGCGTACTTCCTTCTTCAAAGAGTTTTAATCATCTCATCAGCCCTCTGGTCATTCATGGTATTACATTTATGAGAGATTTCTAGTTACTGTTCCAATTATCGGGTACTTAAGTAACTGTCAATTTCAAGCGGAAATTAGTACTGTACGTGCACAGCTCACTAACGACGAAACCAGATACTATCACAGCTTCTCGAATTACGCTGAATTACCTGCAGAAGTAAAAATTTTTATAGTGGCGAGTAAAACCTTAAATCAAAATATTTTAGTTTAACATACGGCACACTTAAAAACAATTATAAAACGCCGAGAAAAGGTGCAAGGTTCGGGTTTGTCATTTTCTATGGAGAAGAACCAGCAAGAAACTCCATGAAACTGGAAAGAAGCTATATGCTATGCAAAGATAAATTAATTTTATAGAACCAACTAATTACTAGTTATTTCAACGACTTCGTTCCCAGCTGTACTTGAACAGATACCAGATCATATCCTCAATTTAAATGTTACAGCTTCACCTCTATAAGGAACTCACACCATTCTTATAAATCAGGTAGTTCTAACATTTATGTCTGTAATATATCTGCTCGCGCCGCCTTCAGTGTGTTGAGAGGTTCAAGAAATAGCAAGAGTAACCAAAGAGCTCTCGATAAGGAAACAGAATCCAATAACAATTAACCGGTGTTAACTGCACCCGCGTTGACTCAAGGAGAGATGTGCCGTTGCCGGCAATATTGCCCGAAGTGGGAATTTTGGTGGCAAGATTGCCGGGAATATTGCCGGGAATGGAAATATTCGGGGAATATTTCTTAATTATTATAAGTCAAATTAAGTACGGAAACTATGTAGCATTTATAGGCCCTAATCTACATTGACCGGCAACTTTGGCAATATTTCCAATGCTGCAGGCAATTTTGGTATTTTACCGGCAGTGGCAATATTGCCACCAGACACATCACTACTCAAGTGTCATTTATCTCAGTGCCGGAGATCACTTTGCCGCACTAGTTAAGAAATATTGTTATTAAATAAATATTGCTTTATATGCATGCTTGCTTACAGGACGCCTTAGGAGGCTTAGGTGCTGAGCCGTATGGTCGTTAAAATCACTTAACGATACTTATATCCATTGGTCCTCCTAAACTACTAATAAAACTATATCTTTAGTACTGTTATTAAATAGTAAGTGTGTTTCTACGGTGATTATGATAACGGTTGTGAAATAATATTGATTGGTTCGCGTTGAGCTTTGCGTGTTGTTAATTAGTGCCATAATATCAATATATTATTATGTTTTAACCGATATTGTTATCTTATTCATTTTAATGGTGAAGATACCCTCAAACATTATGATTTACTAGCTGTAAGCTTTGCCCGCTTGGAATTAGTATTAGAAAATAATACTTACCGATTTTTATCAGATTATGTTAATTTCAAGGTTTGTTTCCTGAGCGTAATCCGTAACGTAATTATTGTTCTTTAATTAATATCAGCTATCTGCCAGTAAAAGTCACGTGAAAATTGCTTCAGTCGTATCTGAGATTAGCCGTAACACACAGACAGACATTTTTTTTGTATGTGCCATATGTAGGTCTCAAACTCAAACTCAAAGCATTTATTTAGGTACCTACTACTATTACTTTTCATTAAATCAAAAGCTGTTAGTTATTTTATTACTAAATAAATAAACTTAAGAAGCATATTTGGTATTAAAGCGTTTAGTGGATCTTGTCCCTAAAGTATAATAAAGACACTAAGGGCACTCACAATCCCCGTCGGGGCTGTGGTTTGTCGAAAGGTTAACGCGGCTCCAACACAAGGGCGAAGAAGGAACATGGGTTTGGTTTTTAGTCAGTAGAAGTCTGACACTCCCCTTCGCTCTGCCCAAGAGCGGGGGGGTTATTCGATGATTTTCCACCCACCAAAAAAAAAAAAGGGCACTCACAATCTCCCTAAAGCAAGCATTACGAAAGGCCCTCAAAGCCATCACTAGTTACCTCACTCATCACTGTAATCACAAAACCATTGACACGTCCAAAGTACGTAGTGTTTACTCAGCGAGCAAACCCGCGAATAAAGCATATGCTACAAGAGATGATAGGGTCCGTATGTAATCAGAGCAAAGCAACACGGAAACAGCCTCCGGGACCGTCATTAACACACAGAGGGACCAACCTGTAGTTATTTTAGATAACACCTTTAGTGGCTGTAGTCATATTTATAACGTTGACAGTTTTGTGGTGCAAAGTAATTAGGTATTTAATTAACGGTGAAAACTATTTGCAAAAAAGCCGACTTGCAAAAAAACACTAAAAAGTCTACTTTCGGAAGTCGAAACTTTGTTTGTTCATTGACTTTTTTACATCACTAATTATTATGAGGAATCAATTTTACATCGTGTCAACTTAGGTCGAGAAGAAAAAAAACAGCACCGATTTTCATGGAAATTCTATCAGATAAAATAAGTTTTTTTTTACAGTTCATTTATACGAACTTATGAAGTAACACGTACTTACATAAAAAAACTGGCCAAGTGCAAGTCGGACTTACACAAAAAGGGTTCCGTACTTAGACTTCATAGAGGTTTTCCTGTAATCTATGAGTGTTGAACTAATTTCTGTATTTTTTTTAGAATTTTAGGCTCAGTAGTTTCTAGACAGGCAGGCAGACACACGAGTGAACCTTTATGGGGTTTCGTTTTTTCCGGAACCCTAAAAATACAACCGAATTGACAACCTCCTCCTTTTATTGAAGTCGTTTAAAAATATGGTAATACGATTTAAGTGTATTATCAACTGTTTACAAGCACAGAGATTTTATGAATGGAGTTATCAGTGACTGGCAAGTCGCCAGCGGAGCCGCGTAGCGTGTGTACACTTCAACGGCTAATTTGGTGAACAGCCAACAGAAAGATTTATTTGTTGAGTAGATAGATGTTTCAATATTAACATTGTCTAACCAAAATAATACTTATCATCGACATATTTGAGTGAGTTCAAGTATTTTGTCAAGGTATAAACGTGACTTGAATGTACACACGACAGCTTATCAAGCTACCCGAAACCGTCAAATTCAAATTTTCCCAATCAACCTTGAACCTAAAGCTTTAGCGATAAAGCTGATTTATTAAAGAAATTTGTCAGATTGTAGTAGCTCGAAATACTGGCGCCTGTAGGTCTTATAATCTTCGCTACATGTAATCTTTTTTCATTCATCTTCTTCACATCGCAATGAAATAAAACATTCGTATGAACTATTTATCAATGAAAATTGATTCGGCAAGAGAGAGAGAGAGTTTACACAAATAAAATGACGATGAAAAATTACCTAATTTAAAAAAGACCTTATTATTACTTTTCAGCCGTATCAAATTGTCTCATTCAATTTTCGCTACCTCTCAACTCCTTTCAGAGTTCGTGATCGCGACTAGAATAAGATCTCGGGTTAGACTAAGATGTTAGATGTCTATTAACGTCAATTTAAGGTTTTGTATAGTCTACCTTCACTTGTTAGCTTAATCGTTCCCGTTTCTAGCTCGAAGGAGCTCTCAAATGATTTTGAATTCAATAGCCTCAATGCCTCCTGGTTAGGAACGGTATTCTTAAGTATTATACCGTTCTGTAATGAATTATTTGAACTTCTTGGTAAGTATTCACGTACACACGTTTACACGTTTAGTATCTCATTGTGTTACTGTAAATCGCTTACATTACTGTAATAGAGTACATTTGGTTACGTACCGATTGCTTAGAAGTTATTAAAGTAATTTCAACATCATCTGCCGAGCCTTTTCCCAAAATATGTTGACTATTCGTCAGCTTCCAGTCGGCTTCCAGTCGGCTTCCAGTCGGCTTCCAGTCTAACCGGATGCAGGTGAATACCAGTATTTTACATGAAACGACTGCCTAGCTGACCAGTTATCAGTTGTTGAAGTAGTTTATAGTCATTCAAAAAGTCATGTCAACTTTTCACGCCAGCAGCAGTAACGCGGAAAATGTTTAGGTACACCAAGTCATGTTTCAAGTAAAAACAGCAATACAACAGGAATACAAACACTTCGTGCTTCTAATTCAGCACACAACAGCACAATTTTTTACTCTTTAATTATATATTCCGTCAATACATAAGCAAGGCGGTAATCTATCGTGCAAACGAGGCGCCTTATTTGCATATGAGCCAGTAAAAAGGCAACTTCATCGCATTAAAGAGTTCATCAGAATTTCCAATACTGTGTCTTCATGCAAATTTTTTCATTGTCAAGATTTGCACGTAACCATTGAAGGCAGGAGTGAAGAATCTATGATCTGAATGCATATAATTATGGGCACTTAGTCGAGTTTAGCCGGTAATATTATTCTGTGAGATCTGGCAACACTCTCGGTTCACGTGTCTGGAACTTGCTTTAGTTGATTGATTAAGAAATGGTTGCTGATACTTAAATTGGATTTAAATTAATTGCTGGTCCTTTTCATTTTATGTCTATTACGGAGGCAATAAAATACTGTACGCCTTCTGCTACAAAAAGTAGCTAGATTCAAGTTTCTTCAGATATTAGTTACTGAGATAATTATTTCTGTGTGCAAGATGGGATTTTCTTAGCCGTGAATCACTACACTTAGTAATTTGATCTGCAGCTATTAAAGTAAAACTAGTTACCGTTATCTCGTCATTAAAATCATGTTTAACTCACGATTATCATTAAATGAAATAACTAATTACTGGAATGTTGCTATTTTAGTACTTTCCCGATTTCAGAAGAAATTGCAAGAAGTAGTAATTATGATCGTGTAATACTAGACTGTCAGGAAGTCTTTGGAAATATTATAGATTTCTTTCTTAATGAATATTAGTATACCTAGAGATATGAATCTTCTTTGACTAATTAGATGATAAATTAAGTTAATTACCTAATAAATAAATTAAATTAATAATTACCTAATGATCGGTATCAGGTTTCCCAAACATTAATGCATGATGAATATGCATTTTAAAACGCCGAACATATTGAGTGTCTATTTTTAAATTCGCGTTTAGTTTTTCTGCAATTGGATTAACGGTGTTGCCTCATTTGAATCGTCACGAGTCTCTTGAAAAACAATTTGAGGTTCAAGTAGTCCTCCATGTTTTATTTCGTAAGTACTTGTAATTGTTTGCAAACACGCAAACAAAGTGGGGAGTATTTGCTTTACACTTCATTTCATGTCGGCTTTTATACTTTACAACTAAAGCCACTATTCCTTGACAAATAACTGAATACTGAAATTTCAACCCTCGGTGGTGAATCGAACGTATAATTTAAACTGTTCGTTTTAAGGCATTCAATTTAGTTGTCACCTAACGTTTAGCGAAAACTTGTATGAATGTTTTTGTCCTGGTACCGTTTTGTGCGGTATAGGTACAACAGTTTATTTCTGTAGTTGTTTGTGTAAACAGACGTATTCCGGTACATAAACTGACGGGGGTTTATTAGCAGTACATAGGATATTTGTCCGACTCCCGCAGCGCTGGTAGGCAATTGACACTTTACAGTGAAGTGATTGTAATATTGTTCTGTTAGACCATTTCATTGGAGCTTTCCTATTTTAGTGTGCCAATTGTGGACAACATTCTTCGGTACTTGAGTAACTTGAGTTAGAACTTTATTCCACAATTAAACCCTAATGACAGATTAATGATACCTAAATACGTTTGAATTGTAGAGCTTGGGAATGTGATAAATGTTATTTCTAACTCGACTCTTTGGACGCTGAGCAGTCGTGCTTGCTACCACATGATTGCAAGCGCGACTGTTGAGTGTGAGGTTCTGTGTTCGATTCTCGGGTCGGACAAAGTGTTATTGAGTTTTTCCATCAGAAATTTCTCAGTAGCAGCCACAGAGCCTGAATTTGTGCCTGGTTGAAAGTTGGCTTGCCCTCTATCACATGCGTGGGGCGGGGCTTACATAATTATAACTGACTAGCGGACGTTCCGCGGTTTTACCCGCGTAGATCCCGTTCCCGTGGGAATACAGGGATAAAAACTAGCCTATGACACTCGGCAATAATGTGGCTTTCTATTGGTGAAAGAATTTTTAAAATCGGTTCAGTAGATTCCGAGATTACCCCTTACAATTTAACAAATATACAAACACACAAACTTTACTTTTTTATAATATTAGTTTATATGTAATATGGGTTCGTACTAATAAGTGTTCACCTATTATCCTAGTAGAGGTACACCTCTGCCTAACCCTTCTACGATTACATGTGTGATGTTATGATGTTTAAAGTCTCTCTATCTACTTTTATTTTCTTTAGAACTTTTTCACCTATTTTAAAAAGTGGTATAGTACAGCTCAATGCTTCTGGGCTTGGCTACCTCCTTTTTTGCTACAAAAAGTTTCGGGATATGTCGGAAATTATTCGAAATGTACTAAAGACATGCAAATACGAGTAGAGCCGGTGCCGTGTATGGAATAATTGTATGACACGAATATACAACAAAAAACGGATCGATCATGCTAATAGAGATGTTCGAATAAACTTTTAATGTTTTATATACGACTGCATGATTAGTTTAATTAATTAAAATTTAATGCGATTTTTATAGCCGATGGTAATTAGTGACGGACGTGTGTGTCGACGGCTGAATTTGTTTTTAGTTTTGTTTTCTTTTTGTGCTGATTTTTATTTTAATGCAAAAGAGTTTGATTTCAAGTTATCAGCTATTTATTTATTTAGTACTATGCTTAATGCGAAAGCGTAGGTTTTTTGTATGAAGCGTGATATGTTAATGTAATGTAATGTTAGTAGCTCTGCCTAACTTCCGCCATTACATTTTATTTTTTAAATGTTGGCATCAATACAAACAAGTAGGTAGAGTCCTAGGCAAATAACTTGAAACAAAATAGCGTCGTTCCCTGTTTGATTTGTATGGGACGTCTAAAATTCGACTACTGCTCATATTCAACTTATATGCCGCGTGGTATACTGTATCTGAAAATCTGCTAAAGTGTGATCATCCAAGATACGTACCTATCTGCTCGAAAGCGTGTAATATTGATGCCTGCTATTGATTGATATAGGTTTATTTATACGTAGCCATATTTTAAATAACAAAAAATGGCGAAAGTTAGGCAGGCCCAATAATTCAAAGCTAACATTACATTACATTAACATAACATTATTCAAGAGCAATTCTCACGTACCGGAAACAGGGAAATTACATTTCGCGATTTCGTATTTCATCTGTCATAAATCGTCTATCGTGAAACGGGTAAAGGAAACACCTCATACATACCTAATATCTTAGATTGCTTTCGAAATTCCTAGGGACTTAGAATTGAATGCACCTCGTTGGAAACTAAACCTCTTCGGTATATCAGAAGTCGATCGCTTGTCGCTTGTCAGAGACCAGACAATCGCTAGATTCTGAGCTTGTTCCAATTCCACCAGTATTCCTAGACTTAAAATCAGACATTCTAAACAGACTGTCTGATTTTAAGCCTAGGTACAGTCTTTAGAGTGCTGTGGATTATAATAATAGTCTTGATACTTTTTCTTGCATAAAAAAGGTACTGAAAGTATTAAGGAAGTTTTACTAACAATTTGTTAGTTTAGAATTGGACGGGACTAGAAATATGTGTGAATCGTGACACAATAAGATTAGTTAAAATAACAATGACTGCAATTCCATTCGAAAGTTCCACAGAAGATTGGACTAGATTGAAATATGGAATTTTCAGCTGAAACTTTGTTTTAAGGTTCTTTTCAGGCTATAAAGCAGTTTCCTTCGGTGATCTGGAACGCTGCGATAAAATAAGATAAAAAAAACGGAAGTTCGAAATATATAACATACAAAGCTGGTTCCATCATCAAAATGCTCGGTGGCAAAATGTTTAATTTTAATTCGACGCGGATTATGCAAACGGCCAGTTTTAATGAATTTAGTCATTATTTTGAGGTCACAATTATTATTATAAGGAAGTTTATTAGAAGGAAGATTTGAATTTCGTTTTTTTTAACATTCCTTTTTATTACAGCTTCATTGCCCAGTGGTTAGCAGGAATCGATATTATTTGTTACGTTTGCTTACACGCACACAACAGAAAAAAACGTAGTTTTTGTCTATTTTTTTTTCAATACTTTGATGGTGACGTAAACATATTCAAAAATACTCTGTCCTTGTTGTCAAAATTATTCAGACTATTCCCCAACTTCTTTTTACATTTCGCAGTCGGTTATACAATAAACATACGGGACCTTACAGTCCCACACGTGTCTGTTTATCAACCAGACGTCTTCCAGTAACAGTACAGGAGCCAGATATGGGCTGAGCCGCAAAATATTCAGTACCACTTTGTTATAAAGTAAAATCGACGCTGTTGTGAATACATTCATACCGTATGTGTCCCTGTTTCATAAGCTTATGTTATTGTTAGATGTAAGTGGACAGTTTGTAAGTGTACTGCTAAGTTATATAGAAGGGACTTTTACGTTTGTTTGTTAGAAAACATGGAAATCGATTCATCATCATCATCATTTCAGCAAATACGTCCACTGCTGGACATAGACCTCCCCAGGTGTCGCCACATTGACCAGTCCCGTGCGTCTCGCATCCAGCGGGCTATTAGTCGATTATTAGGCTAAAATCGTTGACTTGATTAGAAAGCTTTAAAGCCTAGTTATCGCGGTAATTTCTAGATTTAGTATGGACTTTGTAGTTCAATAACTAAGAGTGAAAGTCCATCAAGTATAGTTTATTATTTTTTAAGGCGTATATTACTGCCAGACGTTCCAATATATAGTAAGCTTCAGACTACATTTGCACAGACAACGGCTTCACAAATATTCTGATTTTCGGATTCACTAAATTAATTGCGACTAAATTAATTATCTAAGTCGCGAGTAAACAGGCTTCTTCTGGGTAAGCTCGTTCCATCGTCGACATCATCTCTGCTCTGAGGTCAAGAGCAAGCCCATTTATAATAATAAAAAAAAATGGATTAAAGTCAGGGAAATGTTCATCGTCATCATTTCAGCCCGGAATCACTGACTGTTAGGGCATAAGTCGTCTCCCCTTTCTTCTGCCACTCTTCTATGTTATCTACGTCCCTCATCCATCAAGGGAATGACGATGATGAGTACATAACATTCGATCGCCATTGATCGCAGAGTAAGGTCCAGAATCCACCAAAGCGAAGAGGAGCGGAGACGAGAGGGGATGTGCGGAAATCGCCCAATCACATTTGTTAAAATTCACATCTGGACTTTTGCCCTTCCTGTGATTGGTCGAATTTGGCACATCTCTCCGCTCTGCTCGTCTGCTTTGGTGGGTACCGGGCCTAAGCCAGCTCAAAAATCTGAGCACAGAAAGATAGCTATGTACCAGACAATGCATTTGTAAGTATAATACACCTAATAGTTAAAATTCAGTTAGGTATGTTGGTACCACTGCGAGCCTTAAACAGCGTTGTGTCATCATTGAGCAGAACCAACCGTTAAGTCTTTCAACGGCGATGAATAAACATCGGACAACAAATAATGTTGTACTTGTATGAGCATACGTTTTTGTGTGAACATGGAAATTCTCAGATGAAGCTTTTGATAATGACGTTATGACATGAACATCAATATTTATTTATTACTCCTTTTATGTACAGAGGTGGATTTAATGCTAAAGGCATTTTCTACCAGTCAATACTTACATTTCTTGGTACCATCAAAGTAAAGTTATCTTCTCTTGGAATCTCTTTCTTTAAAACTCTCTCAGATGAGTACAGTTATGTTTAAGTCCGAAATAATGACCCCATGGAGCTACCTATTGTCATCAAACAGGTACAAATCCTGACTCCGAAGCAGCTACTGAAAATATTCTTATGAAAAAACTCGACAACTGCACATTGCTTGACCTGGGAAGCGAGCCCAGGCTCAGCAGTCACGCTTGCGTCCACTAAACCAACAAGGCAGTCCCACAGTAGCAATAAACTCGAAATATGATCCAAAATTGTTCCAAATCCTGTTGGGAAACCAATAAACACTTTTTCTTTCTTCTTTATTTCAAATTAAAAAACTAGAGTAGTAGTGCTACAACGGTACAGAATCTTCCACAAATCCGTGAAGCCATTAAATTGTGAAGACACGGTACTAACAGCCGAACAAATGGCACAATCCATGAAATAATGAACAATGACCATTTCAGAATGATTGTTTATTGGCTCTTTCTAACGAGATATTTTATTATCATTAACATCGTTAAGAAAGGAAATTGGTAGAAAGTGTAAAATGAAGCGTTTAATTTACTTTAATGTTCATTTTGTTTTATTTATAAGAATGTTCATTTTGTTGCTAGACTAGTGAAGATGGGTATAACAAACTTAGACAGGTGAGCCAGAAGGCAAACTCGATGTATAGCAAGGCCACCCAAACTACGAACGACGTTTGTCGATCATAATCATTATCATAATTTCAGCCAAAGGACGACTTGTGAACTAGGCGGACTAGGCCTCCCCCAAGTGTCGGTCCCGTGCGCCTCGCATTCAGCGGATGCACGCAACCTTCACCAAGTCGTCGTTCCAACTAGTGGAAGGCCTTACAACGCAACGTCTTCCGGTTCATGGTCAACACTTTAGAACTTTTCGGCCCCATCGCCATCCGTTCTACAAGAGTTACTTTTTGACGATCAGCAAGCATAAGTTCAACATTATAGGCTGAGTATGGTAATACTACGAAAAAATGACAGCTGGGACCAACGGTTACGTATAACCGTTGGTCCCAGCTGTCATTTTTTTAGATCTTTGACAGTCGTTGCAGGTTTCAATTGTCAGGTGTCAATTCTGACAATCAGTCTTGCCAAGGGGTACTGTATTACCAAAAACGAACTAGGTTGTGGAGGTAAAGTATCAGTATTCAGCTGCATCCGGGTATACTGGAAGCCGACCTCAACATTCGATCATTGAAGCATTAGCTTTATTTCATACTAGCTTTTGCTGCTGGGACCAACGGTTACGTATAACCGTTGGTCCCAGCTGTCATTTTTTTAGATCTTTGACAGTCGTTGCAGGTTTCAATTGTCAGGTGTCAATTCTGACAATCAGTCTTGCCAAGGGGTACTGTATTACCAAAAACGAACTAGGTTGTGGAGGTAAAGTATCAGTATTCAGCTGCATCCGGGTATACTGGAAGCCGACCTCAACATTCGATCATTGAAGCATTAGCTTTATTTCATACTAGCTTTTGCCAGCGGCTTCGCCCGCGTGAAAATGACGATTTTCCTTACAAACTTTGATCCCCTATTTAGCTCCCTTAGGGGTTGAATTTCGAAAAATCCTTTCTTATTCCTAGTCTACATTATAAAGGGAACCTCTGTGCAAAATTTCAGTTTTCTAGGTCCAAGGGTTTGGGCTGGGCTGGGTCAGTCAGGACTTCTCTTTATTTTATACTATATAAAGCTAAACTACCACTGACTCACTGACATAATTGTTCTCCCAGATGTTGGATGGGGAGGTGGGTATATTTTGACAGATTCGTAAACAAGTAACTCTGGTGAGTATAGGAAAAGTCCGAAACCCCCCCTTTTCCCCCCCTTCCCCCCCCTCCCTATCGTATCTCGGAAACTAAAAGACCCGTATTTTTTTTTTTTACGGTTTCGTATAGAGGAGGCTCGGTTAAGTAAAAATCATTTTTCAAAGTGGCCCCCCTTTTCCCCCTTCTGCCCCCCTTTAGGCGAATCTTGAAAGTTAAGAGACTTGGAACGATTTTTTTTTCAGATTCATTTAGAGGGGCCTTTGGGTTAATCGAAATCATTTTTCGAAACTCCCCCCCTCACCCCCTTCAACCCCCCCCCCCTTTTTCACTTTTTTTTTTTTTTTTCTTACATAAAACTATTGAGGGGCGTTGAAATTTGTATACCCTCCCCTCCCCTCCCCAACCTCCCCTAAAATTAAAAGGGCTGTAACTTCATAACGGTTAGAGATAGCCATTAGGTGTTTGAACAAATATAAAAATTTATACAAATATATAGTAAGCGTCGAAACCTGTCCGGTGGTGGTAAAGCGAAGGGGGGAGCGGGCGAGCGAAGCGAGCCGGCGACCCCCGTAGCGTAGGGATAATGTCATGATACCTTTCCGGTGGTAGCTAGGTCCTGAGTGGAGCGAACCTGCGAGACCGAGTGGAGCGAAGGGGGGAGGTGGCGAGCGAAGCGAGCCGGCGACCTCCTTAGCGTAACGAAGGTTGAGTGGGTGAAGCGTAACTCAGGGGCGACGACAAGTAAACTTTAGGGTAATGTTCTTTTAGTGGTAGTAGGAGGTAGTAGGTAGGTAGGTGGTAGGTAGTAGGTATGTGTAGGTAGGTGTAGGTAGGTGTAGGTAGGTGTAGGTAGGTGTAGGTAGGTGTAGGTAGGTGTAGGTAGGTGTAGGTAGGTGTAGGTAGGTGTAGGTAGGTGTAGGTAGGTGTAGGTAGGTGTAGGTAGGTGTAGGTAGGTGTAGGTAGGTGTAGGTAGGTGTAGGTAGGTGTAGGTAGGTGTAGGTAGGTGTAGGTAGGTGTAGGTAGGTGTAGGTAGGTGTAGGTAGGTGTAGGTAGGTGTAGGTAGGTGTAGGTAGGTGTAGGTAGGTGTAGGTAGGTGTAGGTAGGTAGTAGGTAGGTGTAGGTAGGTAGTGGGTAGGTGTAGGTAGGCAGACCCGCGAGCTGCGCGCAGCGAGCGCAGCCACGCAAATACTAGTTTTATTTATATAGATAGATTTACCCAAATAAAATGGGTGATAAGTTTTTACATTGAATTTCTCTATCATTCTCACCTGTCGGCTACTAACTAGTTATTTTATTTCTGTCAGCATCTTTAAACATGCAGTTGTTATTTTTATGAAAAAAATAACGCCTTCAAGGCATCATTAGCCGCCATTTCACAAATTACTCGCTTGGAGTGTCGATATTACTTTTTTAAATCACTTACAGCCCTAATAATGTCGTGGATGCGCAGGCGCGTAAAAAATGGCGGGCGTTGAGTACACACGTGCGACGAACATCGATCGATGTAAAATGCAATTATACCGAATCCGTTTCTAAATGGCGATTGGTGCAAATGTATGTGGAAATTGTAGATATATAGATGTACTTATATGATGAAGCTGTTAGTGGAGAAATGACCAAATGATAGAAGACGTTGATCTGTTTTCGTATATAACCATTTTAACATCTAAGATATTTTATTTATTTATGTATTTATTTAAACTTCATGCACAAACGTGGTACATAGGCGGACTTAATGCCACAAGGCATTCTCTACCAGTCAACCTTAGGGTCAAATAGGACATCATTGTGGTAGAGTACAAAAATAAATAAATTAGGAGAACACTGTTTTTTACCTATTCATTTCAGGCAGAAGTACCTATACCTAGAGAACACCCACATATCGCCAGTTATGTTTAAGTACCATGTAATAGGGGGTGAGTCTATAGCCACCATACGGGCACAAACCCAGACTCCGGCTGCTACTGAGAAATTCCTGAGGGAAAAACCCAGTAACAATCTACCCTTGCATATTCTATGGGTAAATCCTAATGATATTTCCTCTCAGACATTACTTGACCAACTCAAAGCTTGGCAGTTTTATACCAGCTGTGTTATCTTAAGACCTGTTATAGAGCCAAAGTTAAACATGTGCTATGCATAAAACTTAACCACGAAGCAAGCTTATAGTAGACAGGTACACCTATAAGTTATTCATACGTTGCGGTTTTCCATAGAAAATAGAGTAATAACATCTTCCACGTCCTTGTGTTGTCTTACGAGCTGATATTTCCAATAATAATACGACTTCTCTATAATAAATTGGTACCTATCCAATAATAAAAAAAAAATAAAAAAATATCTAAAAAGTAAATAATAATTAAAACGCTTGAACATGAACATGCATGATGCGCATTTATTAATGAACTTGTTCAGTTATCTGCAAACATGTTTATTGACATTTTTTTTCAACATTATTATTTTATAGGAGCTGTCAATCTGTTAGCACTTAGCAGTTTTGCAGGCGCGGTATTAACACTTAGAAGTTTTTTCATTAAAAAAAACTGTTAAAATTATAAATTAAATAAAGCAGTGATACTAGTCAAGGCGATTATAAGTATATGAGACCTTTACTATCAACGTAAGTGTACCGCATCTGATTGAAATGTTTTATTTTTTATTATTATAAATGGGCTTGCCACTGTCATTGCTTGGAATTAAATTTTCTAACTTCTTTACTGTTTTCCTAAAATAGAGTGCATTTTTACTTATTGTGGAAGTTTAAATTTCATTAAAAAGTTAGAACTCACAGCTGGAAAAAAAGTGCCCAGTTAATAAATAATGTAGCATAGTTATCCGCTAATTTATTCTAACTTCCCCATGTAATATTTTAAACGATAATCCAACAGTTGCTAAAAGTGTTGCAAAAACAAAAAAAAAATAGCTCTTCACGGCAATTATTCATCATGAGCCAACAAATAAAAACTACAAACTTAATAAAAGAAAAGCGACGCCAAAGAAATGATATGAACATGTAACATTAAGTGCAGACAGGCGGTTACTTGTCCGTGTAGGTAGGATTACACGGTCGGCGCCAGGGTTGCTAGATTGAGTTTCTGAATTTTCCCCGTGTTTAAATATTTTTTATCTGATGTAAACGAAATGTGTTACAACTTTTTTCACCATTTTTGAATAACATGTTTATACACAAATTCGTCTTTATTCGTAGAATATCCAAAACTTCGTTCTTCCAACGCTTTGTTTTTATTATGCGCACAGCCAAGGAGTGGAATTCCCTGCCTGCGTCGGTTTTTCCGAGTTCATATAACCCTAATCTGTTTAAGTCGCGAGTAAACAGGCTTCTACTGGGTAAGCTCGTTCCATCGTCGACATCATCTATGCCCTTAGGGCAAGATTGAAGTCAAGAGCAAGCCCATTTATAATTAAAAAAAAAAAAAACGCGTGATTCAAGTTATCACAACTACATTTTAGTAATAATTTATTGCAAAAATGTAATACTGAAATCGAGTTCGTTATTTATTCGGGATTAGGGCAAGAGCTTATCCCAATTCATTCGAGATCGGCACAGCATGTCTTTTTTCCATACTTCTGTATTATTTCAGTTCGTACCTTTCCTAAAAAAACAAAGACTTCATTTGACCATTGTTTTCCACAAGAGTGATATTTTCCCCTCAAAACTGTATAACTTCCTCAATCGAACAACACAGGTCGGTGCAGGCGCAGGGAACAAACAAATTACTGGCAGACAGCACGCATTGAAAGCTATTGACGCCTCGAGGAGCGTCTTCCAGTTTATGTGCTACTGAGTTGCGAATGTTGCGATCAATGGACGTACAGCCGTGCATTTGATGTAATATGTTGTTAATGCGTTAGGTGATAGGTGTACTGAATATTCGCACTCGTGATTCTAGAGGTGGGATGAAAAAAGCTGGTTTTCCCGCATTTGGATATAGATTATTGCAAAATAATCAGAAAAGACCATGCAAAAGATAGCAACTACCTATAGTTGCTGTTCAAAGTTTATGTGGGAAAGAGTACTTTTTGCCACAAGTGTGGAAAGTTGGTCATTGCATTTCAGGTGCTATAAAATATAAAAGATTACGTGTTCGGAACGACAGTTTTCATCACATCTTTACAAATGTGATGAAAACTGTATATGTAACAAATAAAAGAAAATATAATATAGACGTAGAGCTGCATTGAAAGCTATTCACGCCTGGAGGAGCGTCTTCCAGTTTATGTGCTACTGAGTTGCGATCAGTGGACGCATAGCCGTGCATTTGATGTAATATGTTGTGTTAGGTGATAGGTGCCGCGTTCAGACTGTGTTTCGCACTTGTGGTGTTGGAGGTTGAATAAATAGGCTGTTTTTACATTTTAGTATTGACTATTGCAAAATAATTAGAAAGGATCGTGCAATAGATAATTATGACTGTGTAGTTGCCCTTCCCAATTTGGCGCCTTCTTAGTATTACTGGCAGACAGCACGCATTGAAAGCTATTCACGCCTCGAGGAGCGTCTTCCAGTTTATGTGCTACTGAGTTGCGATCAGTGGACGTACAGCCGTGCATTTGATGTAATATTTTGTTAATAGTTTCGCACTTGTCATACTAGAGATGGGATAAAAAAGCTATTTTTTCCGCATTTTGTGATTGACTATTGCAATTGCAAATTATAAAGACAATTTAAATGCTCACGTGTTCGGAATGTCAGTTTTCATCACATTTACAAAGGACAATAATATAAAATAATAAAACTAGGTGTTGCCAGCGGCTTCGCCCTCTACAACTCGAAAATTATTCCACGGGAAGATAAAATCGGAATAAAAACTATCATAAATGTGTTATTCCAGGTTAGGAACTATCTGTGTACCAAATTGTATCCAAATCCGCTCAGCAGTTTTTGCGTGAAAGAGTACCTAACAAACATCCATCCATCCATCCATACATACATTCTTACAAACTTTCGCGTTTATAATATTAGTAGGATATATTAGACATAGAGCTGTATTGAAAGCTATTCGCGCCTGGAGGAGCTTCTTCCAGTTTATAGGTGCTGAGTTGTGATCAAAAGATGTCTAGCCGTACATTTAATGGAACAATATGTTGATAAGTGTGTTACTGGAAATTTCCGGTAAGGAAATCCTAGAGATATAGTTCTCCTGCTAGCTTTTCGGCATAGCTGCTTGTTATTGACCTGGTGGAAATCCTACAGAGATCTCGCCCAATTAAACAGTTTAACTCACGAGTTTACGACAGAGTTTGACCCTCTCTTAATTCAGGTTAGCATTCATGATCTGTAGTATGAAGAGCATTTGACTCTTCTGAAAAAAAAACCCGCATTACGCTTTTACCACGGCTTTGATGTTCAAAAACAACATGTAGTTCTTATTTACTGCGATATACCACACATTGAAACCTATTCCCGCTTCTATAATGTCTTGCCATGTGAAGTTTATCGTCTAATACGTGGTTATCAGATATATGGCCAAGCGTGTGCCGAGTTATGTTATCAAGAATGTTAGTTGTCGTGTTTTATTCGATAATCGCTACTTGATGGCCTGCTGCTGATGAAAGATAGTGTTGTTGATAAAATATTGACAAACTAACTGTTGTCAGCGGCTTCGCCCGCTACAACTCGAAAATTATCCTAAGAGAGGATAAAATCGGGATAAAAACTATACTTTGTGTTAATCCAGGTTATAAACTATCTGTGAACCAAGTTTTATACAAATCCGTGCAGTACTTTTTGCGTGAAAGAGTAACTAAAATCCATACTTACAAACTTTCGCGTTTACGTATATTATTATTACGTTTTGTATCTATTAGCAATATTTTTAGAAGTAGGATTCCTTTGAGCTATTTTGTTAGAATAAAGGTTTGGTTTGGGCTTTTATTGTGCTTATTATCAGAGGTCTTCATAGATGTTTTCAACTTTTCAGCTTTCTTCCTCGCATAAAAAAATAAACCCACATCTTTTTTCCGTCGGGGTTGACAGAAATCACAGAAAGCCTTCATGCTACACTTTTGTGTTAAATAAAAACATGTTATGATAAAACAAAAACTGTTAGAAAAAAATTTAATCGCCTACAGCGCCTTTTATGTCATGTTCTATTTCAGAACAACAAAACAATTTATTATCTAGTACTGATCGAAATATTTCACACAAACACCGTACCAAACCTGTAAAAAAAATCAACCAACAAACGATCTTATCGCTCATAGTCATAAAAGTAATACGATCGTCGTTAGAATCATGCCCATGCGCCGGTCCAGCCCGCCGCAGGCATCCCGCAGATTTGCGGGATCTGCGGGCTCCGGCAGATCCTGCGGGATATTTACCGTTTGCATTCCGAACGCCATAGGTGAGACACGCTTGCCATCATCGACGCGGATGGCAGGTGTAATTGGCGGTCGGAATATTTGGTTTGAAAATGGTCTAGTTATAAAAGAATGTGATTGCAAGTACTTAGGTACCTATTTGAAGCATAAAAAGCTAAGTGTGAGGAAATGAAAGAACGGCATTATAAATATTTGTCACTGCAGATACATGACGCGGAAATACTTCTTAATATAGGTAACTCATATTTTTAAGGTACACTAGTAGCTTTTTTGTATGTTTGCAACATACAAATTTTTCCTCACAAACAAATGAAACTTGTTTGTAAGCACGAGGATCAATCAAGCTATAAGTACAAAAACAAATAACCTCTCATTAACTAGGAAACCCTTACAAAGCGGGATCAGTTTATACTGGATAATTAGAGCTTTGTGTGTCGCCGTGTGCGCTGCAGAGACATTATATCGGTGTTATGCTGATAACAATGATGTAATAGTCAGAATCATGTTAACAAAAAACAATCGAAGTTATCCCTTTGGAAGTTATTGTAGTATAAATAAGAAACGCTTCGAAAGCAATTATCACTATCAATAAGCTGTACTTAGTTACTTTTAGTTCCTTTAAAAATGTCACATCGATCCAATCAAACTGAATAGCCATTTAAGGCGCGTCCCCGAGCAAAACGTAGCTCAAGCCGTTTTTTGTGCAGTTTTCTGGAGCTTATAACTCTTTAAAAAAAAGATATATCAACCAACAAAAAATACATTAAATTTCTACATACTCTTACCTTCAAAATGGTACGTTTTGTTGTTTTCTTTTTTAAGTAAAATATTTAATTAATCCCCTCACAACGAAACTACAGAAATGAGAAATAATTATTTAAAACATGCTACTTCTCCAAAACTAACAATTGTTTTTATTTTGTTTTTACACTAATGGATAAGCAATTTCATAATGAACATTATGGTACGTTTTTTTTTTTCAAAAAACCAAAATTTGATTTTATAAAGATTTTATACAAAATTCTGAGCGTATTCGCAACTGTATCTCTTGCGCAGGCATTGACATTCAGTATGCCGCCAGGCCTCGAAGGGGGAACCCGTGTCGCTCGTCACCGCGCCGCGTCGGCTCATGCGCTCGCACGCTGACGTCACATTATCAACAGATCTAAGAAGTAATTTCAAGTAATAGATATGGCATTCAATGAAATATTTTTTTATGAAATAATTATTGGTGCGTCCAAATACTTTTGGTCATTATGAATTCAGTTATTATACTCACGTCGATAAATAGGTAGGTACTTTCAACTTTTACTGTGATACAAATATTGGCTCGATTACGAAAATGAGCTCAAAATTAAAATCCAAGATGGCGGCTAGGAAAATTTTAGGTTTTTCCGTCATGGGTGTCGTTTTCATGGTTTTTGGGGTCGCTGATTACGAAAATGAGGTCAAAATGAAAATTCAAGATTGCGCCGACGAAAATTTTTGGTTTTTCCGTCATGGGTGTCGTTTTCATGGTTTTTATGGTCGCTGATTACGAAAATGAGGTCAAAATGAAAATCCAAGATGGCGCCGACGAAGATTTTTGGTGTTTCCGTCATGGGTGTCGTTTTCATGGTTTTTGGGGACGCTGATTACGAAAATAAGGTCAAAATGAAAATCCAAGATGGCGGCTATAAAAATTTTAGGTTTTTCCGTCATGGCCCGGGTGTCGTTTTCATGGTTTTTGGGGTCGCTGATTACGAAAATGAGGTCAAAATGAAAATCCAAGATGGCGGTAAAGATTTTTTAGGTTTTTCCGTCATGGGTGTCGTTTTCATGGTTTTTGGGATCGCTGATTACGAAAATGAGATCAAAATGAAAATCCAAGATGGCGCAGACGAAAATTTTTGGATTGTCCGTCATGGGTGTCGGTTTCATGGTTTTTGGGGTCGCTGATTACGAAAATGAGGTCAAAATGAAAATCCAAGATGGCGCCGACGAAAATTTTTGGATTTTCCGTCATGGGTGTCGTTTTCATGGTTTTTGGGGTCGCTGATTACGAAAATGAGCTCCAAATTAAAATACAAGATGGCGGCATGGAAAATTTTAGGGTTTTCCATCATGGGTGTCGTTTTCATGGTTTTTAGGGTCGCTGATTACGAAAATGAGGTCAAAATGAAAATCCAAGATGGCGGCCAGGTAAATTTTTGATTTTCAGTTATGGCTGTCGTTTTATAGACCAAAAACCAAAATTTAGTCGAAAAACCAAAATTTTCGTCGGCGCCATCTTGGATTTTGATTTTGAGCTTATGTTCGTAATCAGCGACCCCAAAAACTATAAAAACGACACCCATGACGGAAAAACCAAAAACTTTCGTCGGCGCCATATTTGATTTTCATTTTGACCTCATTTTCGTAACCAGCGACCCCAAAAACTATGAAAACGACACCCATGACGGAAAAACCAAAAATTTTCGTCGGCGCCATCTTGGATTTTCATTTTGACCTCATTTTCGTAATCAGCGACCCCAAAAACCATGGAAACGACACCCATGACGGAAAAACCGAAAATTTACGTCGGCGCCATCTTGGATTTTCATTTTGACCTCATTTTCGTAATCAGCGACCCCTAAAACCATGAAAACGACACCCATGACGGAAAAACCAAAGATCTTCGTCAGCGCCATCTTGGATTTTAATTTTGAGCTCATTTTCGTAATCGTAATATTTGTATCACTGTAAAAGTTGAAAGTATAGTCGACCAAGAAATTGGTTTACCACTCTAAGGTTGAATATCATTTGCACGTACAAAACATCAAGTGCTATTTTCACGTCAGAATCTGTCAATCTGTCATCCTTAGCGAATAATTATGTTACTGGGAGATGTCATCAAAAGTGGTAAACCAATTTCTTGGTCGACTATACCTACCTATTTATCGACGTGAGTATAGTAACTGAATTCATAATAACATTTCATAAAAAAATATTTCTTTGAATGCCATATCTATTACTTCTTAGCTCTGTGAATTTTACTTGTATTCGTAAGAAGTTCGCCAGGTGGCGCAAGTAATAGTTTACGAAGTATTGTAGAGGTGGGGTGCGGCAAAGAGGGAGCAAATGCTCAAGGTTATTTGCTCAGGGTACCACCTTAACCAAACAAAACAACCAGCGATTAAGCTTAACGACCAGCGATTTTACGAAACATGAACTTGCTCCTGGGCTATTGATCTATCAAGACCTGTATAAGAAAGCCGTCGCACGCGCAGCCCTTATTAATGATCACAATTAGTATCAAAATGTTGTGATCCCGTGATTTCCGCCCGTAATCACTTCACCGGATACGTACCCGATACAATTTACATTTATTTTATCTTAAGTATCTCTAGAATTATCGCCGCCATCAAACATAAACTCTAATTACAAAGCTTAACGATATTATTAATTTATTCATAAAATATTGACGGCGACTTAGTTTCCAGCTAACTAAGGTATAGTGTAACCCTTAATTATAAGCCGTATTTTCTTACGAGCATTTTCTTCATGTACAGAGGCCAGCACATCAAGCTACCCCAATCTGTCAGATTTCTTTGATAGATTTTTAACTTTACGCCAAGAGAATAAGGTTCATATTCAATTGGGAAAATTTGACAGTTTGGGATAGCTTGATGTGCTGGCCTCTGTACATGAGACTAGCTGTTAAGATTTTTAGACAAGTATTTTTTTATATAGTCTATATATTTCCCACTGCTGGGCAAATGCGGGCGACATTTCTGCCGTCATAACGAAAAGTGCAATAACTAGGTTAAACATGATTTCGAGAAAAACGCGGTTAAAGATTTTTTTTTTGTTTTGTCTGTATCTCCATCACTATACATAATATCGACTTGAATCTTTCACTATATGATAGATAACAATGTAGAGAATATTACGTGATACCTCAATGTTTGTTCCTGCATTTATTTCCATTATTAAAAACAATAAATGCTATAATGTTAAGTATTTTTACTATTTAGAAATAATGTTTACTAGTCATAACCGCAATAAGTAACCTATTTATTGCACTAATGGTTAGGAAACCAACATGATGCATTTTCAAGTAGCAATGAATATATTTTTTAAGAAGTGTTTCGTAACCAAAGATGCATTAATTTTCTTATTTATTGCGGTTTTCATTAGCAAGAGACCAGTTTAATTCGAAGAAGTTGTAATTTGTTACCTACTATTAGAAAAACAGGTGTTACATTTTATGTCAAATCTGAATGAATAGAAGCTTGCAAAACTTTACTTTTCTTCCTCTCACCGATCTACTATGAAACTGTGTTCGGTAAAGCCAAATCTACTCATTATAGCTATGTTCAGATGTGTTTAAAAAATCAGGAGGGTTTACCACTCAAAATAACTTTGCTAGGGTAGTTTTAGCTGATTAAATTGCTCTAAGTTATTATAATACAAGTATATTTATTAATACTAATATTTCCTTAAAATGTTTTCAATGATCTTTAATAATTATGTTAGGGTGTATGTCATCACCATAGTCCTTTTGAGTGACAATCACCTCACCTAAAGCAGAAACAATGTCGCTGGATAGCTCCATATCCTCTATATCATCAGTATCAGCAACTGGAACAACTTCTGGCTCCTCGGCATGAACTTGAGCTCTCACTTCCAACTGTTTGATGAGGGAATCAGTCTCAGTATGAATTTCTCAACGAGAAGTAGGTAAAATGTAACACATAGTACCATAATTTACTTTATTAGTATATTTTTTCGGTGAAAAATGCTTACAGCTCCGCCATTTTGGCTTTACATAACTCCTCGTACCCCCAGATTAATACAGCAGCTGCCGTCTTCTGGTGCTCTTTGACGTGATTTTTTAGATCTTGGATGAAAAATAAAAGCGGCACCTAGCAACACTGCTGTTACTTGTCATTCAGTTTAGAGCAGTGGTACAAGGTAACCCACCTACGGGAAGAATTAATCAACGGTTAATCTTGGGAGGGTGGGAGTGTCATATCTCGGACTAATTTCTTCATATAATAAGGATAGAACTTCACTGGGTAAGTTCGTTTAATCCATTTATTATATTTGAAATTAGTCCGAGGTATATATTATATACCTGCTATATAATATATACTAGCAGATGTTTAGAGAACATGAACTAATAAACTTTGATGTTGCAAACAAGTTGTTTGCAACTTTTTTAATATTATATCTAATATAGAAAATTCTCGTGTCACAGTTTTCGATGCCAAACTCCTCCGAAACGGCTTGACCGATTTTGATGAAATTTTTTGTGCGTATCGGGTATCTATGAGAATCGGCCAACATCTATTTTTCATCTTTTTTTTTTTTTTTTCTGAAAATGGCAAAACAACGTTTGCCGGGAACAGCTAGTATAATATATATTTATTTAATCATACTTAGGTCTCAATCATTGCTGATCTTATACAATAAAATCTGAATATTTTAAACTTAAAATATAATATTTAAGAATAAACATCTGGAGTCACCTCCATTCATTATGAACTAGCTTTTGCCAGCGGCATCGCCCGCGTGAAAATGACGATTTTCCATACAAACTTTCATCCCCTATTTAACTCCTTTAGGGGTTGAATTTCGAAAAATCCTTCCTTGTTCCTTGTCTACACTATAAAGGGAACCTCTGTGCAAAATTTCAGCTTTCTAGGTCCAAGAGTTTGGGCGGGGCGTTGATGAGTCAGTCAGTCAGTCAGTCAGGACTTCTCTTTTTATGTAAATAGATAGATGTAGTAAACAAAACACTTAAAATTCTTCTTAATTAGAGACTATCAAAGTCAGTCATATATAATCACAGCATTTATAATTACTATATCAATACGAGCATAGAAATCGTAGTGTTAATTATATACTTGTATTATAACTTAGAGCAGTTCAATCAGCTAAAACTGTCCTAGCAAAGTTATTTTGAGTCTCTGTAAATCCTCGTACCCCCTCAGCCCCTGGTGCTAGTTATAAACGCAATAAATGGTGAATTTATTGCAGTTTATTTCGCGTAGGTATACTGTATTCGTTTAATCTTCCTACAAATAAATGCAATAAATCTACTTACTACATACATTTTAGTATTCTTCGCATAATATTCCTTAACATAACTGCAATAATTCAAGCTTATTGTACTTTTAACTTGTAAATGAGAATCACAGTAACGAAATATGGTAATTATAAATGCAATAACTCTTACATATTGCAGAAATATTTAGTACATTATATAGTAGCGCAAATAAGGTTCCGTATCATATTTGCAATAACTTAAACTTATTGCAGATATAGTTAGTAAAACTACTTAATACCTTAAGTAAATTATTCCTATCTATAGTTATTTCGGTCTTGATATGTAAATCATAAAGCACCGACCTAGATATTTCAGTTATGCTTAGTATTAAAACCGGCTACGTCATAAATACGTAAAAAGTGTCTTAAAAAAATATGTAGATCTCGTTCTGCAGATTCCGAATATGTACTGAACTCAATTTGGGGCAAAACTCGAGTTATTGCACTTTTCGTTTGGACGGCAGATTTCCTTCCATGTGCTTTTTCTCGTACTTCCTTGAACCTTCACCCGCGGTACCCGTCCAGATCGTCTTGCCACCTCTTTGTGGGCTTCCATATAAACATTTTTAGTATCAAAATTTTAGTTAGGATCAAAATAATATAATGTATAAAGGTTGACTTGTACGACGTATTCATTTCAGGGCGTAATAATGTGACTCCATTGCATTGAGGACCCCAAATTACTTTTGAAATTCATGGAATTCAAGAGAATTCTACATATTTTTGTGTCACTTACACACTCTACGAAGATTTCATGAAAAATAAACGAATAACTTTTTTAAATTGTTATAAATTACTGATTACGATCTTGTTAGAACGATTGCACACTTCGCAAATAAAGATACCAGCTCAATTAATAACCAAAAAGACTATTTATTTTTAAGGTTGTGAGTAGTTTTTTAACTGTACATTTTTACGTTAAATTAAGTTCCCAAATCTGTTTTTAATTGCATTTAGGAAACAGTGCAGAAAGTAATCTGGGCCTCAAATACAAAAATGAATTAAGATGTTAACTAATCCACTGAGTTTACTGTACACTCCAGTGACTCAAATAATTGCAAAAAATAGTATATTTACTTAGCACCTTTTATGCAAATCTAATCCGTATGTAAATACAATAAATCTTAAATTAATTTCAGTTTTAAACTGCATATATCTCAAACATTGTGGTGAGATGTGAATACATTCACGTATTTATTTTTTTATTACATCATCTTAATAAAAAAGTAGAAATAGAAAAAGAGTGATTTCACACTAGAGATTATTTTACTGTTAGCATCAATCATAAAGTCATTTTAGTGTGAAATATTCGGAAGATTGCCTCCACACTTATCGCAGTTATTTCCTCTTACACTGAATGAGACACATGTTGTTATGTCTATAATTGAAGAACTTGAGACTTTTTAATGAAAAAATAGTGATGGAAATTGTACAAGATTTAATATCTTGTTTAACTTTCTTACATCATAGACTGCCGAGTGATTCATGAATGGGCCGCATTCAAACGCAGGTCCGGCGAAAGGTTATAGAGACATAATTTTATAAGGTAATATAATATTATATAATAATAATATAAATAATATAATAAATTTTTATTCATAATTATAAGGTATTTCGTTAAATACAATATCACGCCTGTAATCCCCGAAGAATAATGCACCTACCACACGCTCACACTTCCCCACAGTCTTGCCTGCGCGATTACACGATGCACACAATACATCGCGCGTGTGGTTTGTAATGGTAATATAGTTTTACCAACCATACGCGCGATGTACTGTGAAGTGTGAACGAAAAGTGTGGTGAAGTTTGAGCGTGTAGTAGGCCCATTACGCAAAGGTGTACCCAATAGTGCACCTTCATTTCGCCAATTATGTTTGAGTCCCATGTAACAGGGGTGAGCCTATTGGCATCGACCGGGCACAATTCCAGACTCCATGGTTGAAAAATACCTAATGAAAAAACCCAATACCATTTAGGATGCTCAGCTTCACCTTGCTACTAAATTGCATCCCAAAATAAACAAAGAAGCTACAATTTCATGAAACGCCCAAACAGATGCTCCTTACTCTACCTTGACAGTAACGGCGCCTATAATCGTGACCGGTCCCACCGAGTCTAATAAGTCGGCTAGACAAAGTCTGGAACTAAGGCTGAGCGAATTTTGACTTAACTCAAACTACAAAGTAGCATTTCATACAAAAATTAGCCGTAATTGCATATGGTTAATGGTCATAATCGTACAAAACACTTAGTGTCTAAAATAGTCTTTTGTAGGAATATGTACTTAAAGTTAACAAGAAGAAGGTTTATTTTTAGCCTAAGTGAATTTAGCGCGAAATCAATCATAAAAGTAATACCTGAAACAAAAGTATACAGCTCGATCCCGATAGGGGTTTTAAAATATTTTAATTGAACTGGAGTTTTGACAATAAATACGGTTTAAAATGTAGGACGTGACTTAGATTGTTTGATACATTTAATAAAATTATAATGTTTACATGCAGAACTTGAGGACACCTTTTTTAAAGAATAAAATGAACAAAAACAAAGTGAATGGAAACGACAAATTACTGGAAACGACTTGCACTTATTTTACAACCAATATTCAATATCCAAAGGGATTGAATATGACATACAAATGACCAGTCTTTTCAAGAAACATAACTGACTCCATAAGTGGGTGTTTAACATGTATTTCTTTCAATTTTACTTGTTTTCAAGCATGTGACGGCACTTTTGTACCGCCTAATTTGGCACTGCATTTATTGGCAATTTAGTCTTCAAAAATTTGACGTAAAGCATTGTAGAACATGCATGTGAATGATTTCTGACCACAAAACGTTTCTGACAAAGATTCCACCGGATATGTTCAGTCAAACTGTCACTCATAAATACCGTGTTTTTCGTGTTTCTTTTTGTTATTGTAAAGCCAAAAAAAGAGAAAATTTAATGAAGAGTTTTTGACACTAATTGCAGTTTTTTCTTTTTCGTTTGTTGTATGCTTATATTTATACTATTTTTATTATAGGTGAACAGTTTGTTCGTTTGAACGCGCTAATCTGTGGCACTTCCAGTTGAATTTGGAAAAGTCTTGTTTTCAAAATAAATTACTAAAAAATAATAAATATATTTTTATTATATTTCACATACTTAGATCTACATAGGCTTTTATTAATTGTCGAGAAAAGGTACACGGTTCGCCTAGGACATTTCCTATGAAGAAGAACCGTACGTTGCATTTGAAAGCCTTATAATTATTGTGGGAGGTTATAGCTATTATATTACATGTCTTTAAGCTTTTACGCTATATTAACATAATTAAAAGAGAAACACGGCGTTTGAAACCGCGGGGCATCGCTAGTTTTTTTTTTTAATACAAAAACAACTTATTAGTAAGGTGGCGCCAAAAAACGAGTGATCAGTCTATTATTCCGGCGGATAATAATCGATCAAATATTTAAGCGGTCATTGATTGGCACGCGTTATTATCTGATACACAATAAAAGGTTATTGATCATGATAATGTCCGAATCACGAACATCGGACGGGATCGGCTTCACCACGTTAGAGTGTATAAACAGCTGACGTTTGATTAATGATCGTTTGTAATTGCTTCGTATCGAGCACTTCCTGTAGAAAGAGTTTTCATTGTCCAACATGGGTGCTTACATACATTTAAATTATGATGATGACTTATAATAGCTTTGAGCGAAAGCGAACGCCGAATACGCAAAATTCATCTCACATTTTTTTCACTTTTGCGAAATGATGAATCATCTTTCTTTAACTTTTGACTGGTTACGTAGTATTCTCGTGCAAAAACCCGTTGATAAATATTAATCAGGGATTTAATTTGATCTGTTTTCATTGCTCATCGGTATCAGATTGCACACGCGACCACTAACGTCGGCAGATTGTTAGATAGAAATAATTTAATGAAGTTTTTCTGTAGCCTGATCAGCTTGACTTGGTGGTATTGTGTGTATTCCCGTACATTATACATTACGTTTTTTTGAGAGATTTATTACCGGTACCGATAGTAAAGCCTCCAGCGTAACATGCCATTTCCTCGTATTTGTTATGATGTTATTCAATTAATCCACAAGCTGGTAGCTGTAACTGCGCTTGTTTTAATAAATGTTCTCACTAACTTACATAATCTGTCTTCAATAAATCATAAAAGCGGCTCTGTAACAAGAACAAAATTAACTGCTCTTACAGTTTTAAATTACATTTTGATGCATCTCATTTCTCACGACACGCCACTATTACTTACCTACAAACGATATAAATAGCGTTATATTTTTTATGAAGTGTCAAAGATGAATATTTAATAGGCCGGGAGCCTGGAGAGCCGGGAGATGTGAGATAAATATCCAAATTATGTTATTATAGTAATTTATCGAGCCCTCGGAGGCAGCATTTCGAAGGTCCGTTAGTCTGCTCGATAAAACTCGATAAATCAGCATGGTTGAGTGTTGAGGGTCGGGTGCGAATGTTCCCGCCTACTGTGTCGACCGGGCCACGGAACAAACAAGTGAGCCCAATTAAAATGTCACTTATATTGTGAAATATTACGGTGTAAATCATAGAAAAGTCACGAAGGTGAAATTACCTACAATCAATATTAATGAGGAGGTTTTTGTGAACGATATTGCAAGTGTGAGGTGTGTGTGCGATACATGCACAGAATCGACAATGTCTGACATCGTTCAAGCTCACACGTTCGCGCGAACAATTACATTGAATTTATTGGCCGTGAATTTTCTAGACTAAAGTATGTGACCTAGAATGGCGTAAATTGTGTCAAGATGGGAAAATACTCTAGGTATAATGTTATTCGTGCTCAATATAGAAATGATCGTGTGCACTGCGCGGTATGCACGTAATTATGAAATGGATACTATCGATATCTTCTGCTGCTACTTAATTAAATCTGCTATGACTTGAGACAACTCTACGATCGATTAAAATTACGATATCTAAGACACGATATTTAGCAGATAATTATAATTATTATACGCACGCAAACAAATACTTATACTTACCTACCTACTTTTAAAATTCACTCGATTCATAATCCGCTCTGTTTAAGTCAACCTGGTGGAGCTGTTATCCTGACGCCATTTTTGGCCTTGAAAATTAACTGACCGAATAAAATGCGAATTAGCAAGTCGCTACCGGACTAATGACCACCGTGTTTTCGTTCAAACTCATTATAACTGCACTTGCTCGTACGCAAAGAGCAGGTAGCGTTAGGCCTGGTTTACACCGACGACGCTGAGACGACGGGAGCCGCGCAGAGACATTAATGATTCGACAAATTGAAAAAAAATACATTTATTTGGCACATGCCACAAGTGCACTTAATATAAATAACAAAAGCAAAATTAAAACTAAACAAAAAATGAAATAAAAATTACAGAGCAAATGAAGCGCGAAGTGGATTTCAAAGTATGTGATTGGTAGTTTCCCGTTCATCTCTCCGCTCTTCGTACCCGCTTTGGTGCAAAACTGCAAACAGAGCCTAACAACGCGAACCACTGTGCAAAAAGTTTAACTACCGCAGAAATGCAAATTAACTAATTAACATAACACTGAAATGTATCACTCTGTTAGATATATCTTTGAAGTTCACACACATTTAATTGCACGGTAATTTCTCTCATTTCCATCTGATTAGCCGATTTATTCGGTTCCCTGCTAATAAGCTATTGTTGAATTGTGTTGTATTCTGTTTCAGATTGCGAGATAACGGACGCAGAGGTGAGAGCCAGTTAACTTTACTTTGATAGTACAGTCGCAAGCACCAATAGGTATGTGTACCTACTTAATTACATTTCAGCCCTAAATCATTCGCTACCTATTGGCCTCCGCTTTCTTCTGCCTAAGTTTAAGGTTTAGTTCTTTTAAACTTACTTACATTCATACTTCGATCAATAATTGATCGAAGCATTCATAAGCGATTTTCGTGAAAAATCTATAGCAAGACCTTTGGCAAAAATAACATGGGTTTCAAAATTACGTTCATATATTATGTACATGCAATTGTAGTCAAAACTTTAGAAGAAAATCACTGATACAAGTTTGCTAATTTGTATGTTGATGCTGGAAACTGTACCCAACTGTGTAACTACACACATTATTCGTCAGTGTTAAACTTTTCGGAATGGGATTCAATGCAAATGTTCTTGTAAACACATTAATGCTGATGTTCTTTTACGATACATTCTTTATTTCTTTCTTTATTTTATGTTTACGACGAACATTAGAAGATGTAATGTTTTAGATTACTAGCATGTCTTGGATTAAAAACTAATGCTAATGTTTTAATCTGATGAACAACAAAAAAAATGAAAAATGTTGTAAATTACTTTAGTAGAAGTCAGATAAATAAGGATAAGAAACATGGCTAATATAAGACGCAGGATGTAAGGTGTCTGATAAGCGGAGAAACAAACGACCGCTATCAGTGTTCTGCTTGATATTTTATTAGCAGAACCTGGAAAGCCTGGAAAAGCGATAATCGTTTTCTATTAGCGATTTATATTTTCATAATGACTTTGTCGTTTGCACATTCAGCTTCTGGTGTTCCCAGTCTATAACACTGATAGAATGTCGCTTTGTTAGGCTATCAAAACTTTATAACTATAGCAGTACATTTTCTTCTTTTGCTATATTATTTTCAAATACATTTTCCCACATTTTCGTACACAGTACAGTCACCAACACATCTAACTGTCAAATATTCCGAATCAACCTAGAACCTAACGCTTAAGTGATAAAGTTGCAAATCAATTAAAGACATTTGACAGATTGTAGTAGCATTAAAATGCCATAAGCGCACCACCGGTTGCCTACCAATGCATCTAGCATTTTTAACACCATTACGAAATAGTAACGGTAATATATAATGTCCGTCATGCCAGGAGGCGTGTAACCACTCTTAATTTTGATAAATGACTTTCTGACTTTGACTTAAGTAATCAGTTTTGTTTGGTGTCAGTCAAAACAAACTTACAGAAGAGGCGGGTTTAACGATTAATGAGATTGTCATTACGTGGGTTATTTAATGAACATGACATAAGTACTGATTGACAGGAAATAAAGACTCTAGGTTTCAGGATGGAAATGTTATTTGGTGATTAATTAAAACTTTTAAATTACGGCGGTCAATCTCACTTTCAATAAACTTTAATGTTAACTTTCTAAAAGGGATGTGACAAGTGATTTTTATTCATTTAAAGTCAGTAACGTTTAATAAAAAGCATTTAAGAAAGTGACAATAAAACATTCTCCCGCATACGGTCGGCAATTGACGCCGATGCCGACTTACCACTTTAATCAAGAGAAGCAAAAACATGGCGATACAAACTTGGACTTCGTTAATTAAATCACAATTTATTGTAGGAACAATAAGCTTAACTTACTACATGAGCCTTACTTTATTACAAAGCCCGTTACCGATAACTATCAACTGTAAAGTTCTAAACCTCGTTATAACACCAAACAGCAATTTCGCCAAAACAGGTTCATCCCAATCGTGCTTTATCAATTTATACGGATTGCTTTTTATGTCAATGTCAAAACAGTTATAATCCACGAATATATTGACCGTCGTGAACTCTGTGGTTCGCGTAGGATGACAAACCTTCCTACAGACCATAGATATTAATGATTTTATTATAATTTCTGCGACACGCCATTCGTTAAAATCCATTTAGCAAAGGCTGCTGTTTATACGTCAAGATTAGATTTCGTTGAAGATAAAACGATTTATTAATATAAGCGATTCATTATTAATACATTTATCATCATAATTTCTATGGTGTCATATAGTGAAGTGTAATTTTCGAGGTCACAACTTAATAATCTAATAGTTCCCACGTTGTGATGGCTGAAATGGCTGGATACGGCTTATTTTGTTGAATCAATTTTAATATGGGATCATTTATGTACATAAAACGGATATGACTTTATGTTTGCATTTAAATTACTCATAGACTTGATAGAGCTCGAGGGATTTCCTGTATCAGAAAAAAAAATGTTCACATCGGAATAACCTACATAGACCTTTCCCTTGAATTAAAATTAACCGAGTTTAAATTGGCATTAGATTTCAGACATAAAATAAGATAGGAGACCATAAAATCTTATTTTATGACTGAAATTTAAACGAGAAAATCTAAGAGGCACAAATAAAACCATGAGGATTAATACTAGCTGTCACTAAACTGTTTCAATCTGCGGCGATTAAGACCCGCGTAATAACCACTGCGCAAGAGTTCATTATTTTCCAAGTGCTCGCGAACTCAAATGATACAGATAGAAATAGAATCCATACTAATCTATCTATCTATCTATATAAATAAAAAGAGAAGTCCTGACTGACTGACTGACTGACTGACTGACTCATCAACGCCCAGCCCAAACCCTTGAACCTAGAAAGCTGAAATTTTGCACAGAGGTTCCGTTTATAATGTAGACAAGGAATAAGGAAGGATTTTTCGAAATTCAACTCCTAAGGGAGTTAAAAAGGGGATGAAAGATGTTATGGAAAATCATCATTTTCATGCACGCGGGCGAAGCCGCTGGTAAAAGCTAGTATTGTTATAAATTGGAAATTATCTGGCTTTGTCTTGCACCTTTCCACGATTTAACTACTGAACGGATTTTAATGCAATTTAGATTAAGAATAGACTATAACCCGGGCGAAGCCGCGGGCATGAGCTAGTAAGATTATAATGATTAATGTTGTCCATTGTTCCTGAAAGCATTCAAATGAAATAAATGAGAATTGATTAAATTAGTCACCGATTGTTTTATTCTGCTGATTAATTATTCGATTGTTGTTACCGGTAATTAATTTTCGCGTGAAGTTCCAAGCATTGAATAGGTCTGTATCATTGATTAACAAAATGACGACCGATGAATGTCATGCATTTGAATATTTCATGAACAAACGTGGTCCATGAACTCGTGATTATGCTCATCTATAGAGTAATTTACTTCCAGGAATCTTTTCTCTGAATAATATAGAAATATTGAGGAGCTCGTAGCTGAATAAAAACACCCGCCACCCGGTGACCAGCCATTGATCTGACATCCAGCCTTACCAAGGGCCATCGTATTACCCAGTATACTGAGTTGTGGAGCTCAGGTAAATTACTGATATTCAGCTGCATCCAGTAAGACTGTGTGTTGGAAAAAGGATGATCAATAGGTGATCATTATAAGAAATATTAAAGTGGCAGTTATGCAAATTGTGTACTCAATATAGTTAATAATATATCGTTTCTATTATAGACAGAGGTCCTAATAGAAACTAGGGACTATTAATTTTCTACCTGATGCCCGTTAGCATTTACGTTTACTGTTTACCCTGCCTGCCCTGAGGCATCAATTGAATGAAATCTTTGAATTGATCGCAAGTAATCTAGCCAAGATTAAATAAATGGTATCCTAATTAATTATATTATGTACGACGTATTTAATCTTAGATTGCCTTGTTTGATTTTAAAGTATTGTGCAGGAAATAAGACGTTTATCATTTTAAGTGTGTTGGTGGTGTAAATGTAGGGTAACCTTAGACTTCTGTTGTGCTTCGATTCTGTTTAGAAATAAAGTTTTTTTGGATCAAATAATTATGTTATTTTGGCTATATCGTTTTTAATAACTGGTTCTCTTTCGGATGGTTTAGTATCTAGATTCTAAATTAAAATAGAAATAAAGCAATCAAAGAGACAAAAGTAAGTAATTGAAGTTACCATGAGAACTTATATAACCAATTTATGCCAGCTTTTATGAAGCCAGGTTATTATGCCTGACCTTAACTGCGACCGTCTATGGAGTTAACGATGAAATCTATGTGAAAACAGTGACTTATTATTGTTTGATGATATAAATTACTGCACGTGTGATTGTCGTTTTAAATGGTCAGTTCTAATTGAAGATGTTTTTCCCAGATAAATGTATAAAGCTAATTGGTTGCCTGGTTCCGCTACTGATTTATGGATTGGTTTATTTCAATGAATATTCATTGATGTTAGCTAGTACAAACTACAAAGTAATCTCGCAATGAACATGTTGAATGTGGTTAGTTTATTTCACGATACTGACAACAGTTGCCAGTCGTCTGTACTGTACTTATAATATTCTGTGTTACTTGTGTTTTATAACATGCATCTAAAACGCGTGCGCGTATCACAGAGCAACATAATATCAATTCAAATGCCGTGTAATATCTTGTTGCAACACTAGCTCTTTCAATTTTCAGTTTATTTTATTTTTATTACGGGAAATATTTACGAGTGTGCTCACGGCATAGAGTTGTCAGGCGTTCGGAACCTTGAGGTATAAATCAAAGTGTGACGTAACAATGGCGGGCTAGAGATATCCACACGCCTTGTAGCCCGTTACATGGAGAGGCGGGGCATGGTTTTAATCTATGCGAGTGTAAGGACAATCTGGACAATGCACACCGGTATTGTGTAAGCGCTGTTCAGACGTCCAAACTGTTTGTTTGAAGCCGCTAAGGTGTTATTATGTCCACGACAGCCTACCCAATGATCTATAGTTGGTTCCACCTGGCTTTTATCCGCAATTTCTCCCTGGGTGGCTTGTTTTGACACTAGTGATATATGTGGTAACTTTCTCGCTGATCTACGGGTAAAAGAGCATGCCAGTCGGATGCAATAAGTCAGCAAACTCCTAGACTAGGTAGCTAATGCGGTTTGAACTACTTTAGACGTCTCGTAGTTCTGTGAACCAATTTTCACGCTCAGTAACTTAGAGTGACGTCATTATTTGCTTGTTTAGTTAAAAATAAGAATAAAAAAGTGTTGAGAAAGAAAATGAAATGAAAGTTGAAGACCAATCACGCTGACGTGACTAACGACAGGAACCTTTTGCGTGCCACTTTGAACACTACCAACAGACGCTACTCCATACTTTTGCTCTTATTAAGCTACATACAGAGATGTCCAACGATGCTTTAATCACCACTAACCCCGAAATCTGATTGTCCTGTAAATTAAATCGACGAAGAGGCTGATTAAATATGCACAGAGCCGGTAACGAACCGGACTCAGCGCTCATTATTTGCCAACAAGCGTGACGGCTCCCACAAAAGCTCGGTAACATAATGAACGTTTTTCAACCACTTTCTTCCAAGTAAAAAGTGCACAATTTATTGGACCTGTAAAAAAGTCATTAAAAAACCTAACTTAATTGTCACGGCTGTCGGCGAGACGCCGCGCGCTGTCCGTCGCGCGTCGCCCGCGCACTCGACCGCCGACCGCCGATTATGTTACCATTGTAACAGTCTTTTTTCACCAAATTGGTCTCTTGCTTCTTTTACAGAATTTCGGTTTCGCTTTCACTAGAATGTGTATTACTGTTCATTGTATTGATTAAACAAATTGCAATTTGATTTGCGGTTGTGGTGATACGAATTAATGTATATTTTGTTGTTTTTGACGTTTTGGATGAAAGCTGTAAGCTCCAGTTTCTTTTAAGTTTCAATTGTCGTTTCTTGGTTAAGTAGGTAATGTTTAGAAGTAGCTCTACAAGTTCAAATTGGCTTACAATTTCACTATCATCTTACTAACATTCTTTGATTAATCTTTTATGGATCTGATATGAAGCATTCCTTCCCATTCTCCCATGATCTGTTTCCATCATTGAATTAGTTACGTAACCATCAATCTCAGTGGCTCTAAGTGGGTTATTAGCTTGGGTTAGCTGACTCATCCCTGTCATTGCGATCACGAGGTCCCGACCAACCTTGCCTCCATTGTGCAATGTTGCACTTGCAGCAAGCAACGACGGGTCAATGACTGGCCGATTAAAATGATAATTATCATGATGGTTAATCATAGGTTGGTGGGTAAAGTATTATTGTTTCTAACGATTATGTGAAGACTGGTGTGGGAAACTGTGTGTTTTAGTGTTCGTAAGGGATTTGATGATAACTTGTTCATAACTTTATTGAATCTAAAATTGAACTCGTTTGTAAGTTTGAGCATTGATTGATGGGTAATGTTTAAAATATTTAGTAATTAGTAATACTTATTATGCTTTGTAACTTTTATGGGTAGGTAAATAAGGTAACAGATGGAGTCTCTGTCAAGTTACACTCCAACTTTCAAACAGTTTTCAAACAGAAAAATCTTTTTTGCGAATTAACGAAAGAAAACTTTCATTTTTAAATAAAATTCGTACCTAATTAGTCTTTATGAGCGTGTCTTTCTATTAGCGCAAAAATAAAAATTAATTAGCGTGTTAAATTAATGGTATTGCTCTACAATGTAAAAATGTTTGAGAGGAAAAACCTGCGTATGATTTTATCGTGTTGTGCCAAAAAAACTGTAGGTACCTACTTAGTTACTTTGCAGATAGTAGGTACAGATAACAGCAAATCAAACTACCCGAACCTGTAAACTTTGCCCAATTAACCTTAAACCCAATGCTTTTGCGATAAAGTTAAAAATCTATTAAAACATTTTGACAGATTTTAGTTGTTGATCCGTAAAGTTGACTATCGAGCATTGACCCATTGCTTTTAAATCCCTATAAATTCTTTGGAACAACTACATCGCCACAACTAAAGTTTTATGTAGGTTTTATTTCACTTAGATCGCTTTCGTTTTCATTTCTTGCACCAGTCACCCAGACATAAAATGAAAAAGGTAATGAACATTTCCGTAAGACTTCTACCACTTTTAAATTTGAAATTAAAGATCTAAATAACAAACTACATACTATAACCAATTAATAGGCAAAAAAATGTCAAATTTTATTTAAAACTTTAATTACATTCCATATTCACGAAAGCATAAACATACAGCCTATTCATTAAAATTCTAGCTTTTTTTAAGCACTCTATCACTATGTCAGAAAACGAAGTGTTTCGAAGGCAAAGAATTCTTAAAAAGGAAGAGTAAATAGCTTGTAATATAACTCGGTTTAACCAAGGATTCTAACCGGGCGATTAAAATAATCTTCGGTTACGTTCACAATTTGCGTCACAGTAATCACGAATAGCTACCAATATTCACTGCAGAGATATTCCACTATTCTTTTTCTAAGTCTTTTTCTTGTATTCTATATGTAATTTCAGAGCTCCAGTGACAGGTAATACGTGTAATGTAAGAGCTAAGAATTTGTTAAGTCATGCTTTGCGTCCTAACTAAAGCGATTGGTCTCGGAATCGGTGCGTTCTTTTGTGTCGTTAGTGATTAACCTGGTGTCAGAGCTTTAATGCCACCTATCGGCCTCTGACTTGGCTTTACATGCCGTCAATAAATATCTCTCAGGAATACTGGTTTCCACACGATGTTTTGCTTAGCCGAAACAATTGACAATTAATCAGAATGCTCAGCAATCCGAAAAATCAGAGGTGCGTCTCGAGGGTTCGAACTCGAGACCTATCGAACGCCGCGACTCACTTGTTTGGGAATCTGAAAAGCATGTAATACAAAGACTGACACGGCACATGACACTATGGATTCGGGTTCGCCGAACAAAATAAACGCAATGGCAATGTTTGCGCAAGGATCGCTTTGATTAGAACTCGGCCATAGATATTGAATTAGTATTCACAGGCGTGCAATCATGTCTTAAAAAGATGAAACAAACCGAAGTAAAGAACTTTATTATAGTACCTTTCTTGCGTACTTATTATTAATCTCTACGAGTGTGAAAGCTCCAGTAAAAGTGAATATTGCTTGTGTTATGAGCTTAGTAAGACTATTTCGACCTCCCGGATAGTTTCCGGAATAGATATCGAATATTTCCAAGCGCACGTCTGGAAATAGACTTACTCTGTAAATTGACACTTAATGCAGATAAAAATTGGTATTTGGATGTTCCTTGCATCGCCTTCCTCGGGTTTTATTACAGCTTAAAGTATTCATAAAAGCGTCAACAGTTTTATGTTAAAGTTACCGCATTTGAAAGTGAATTGTAGCGTTATGCACAAAGCATTAAAGATTTCAAATAAAGATGGTAATGTGTGACTTCTTTTAGGTCTAACATTTACACTGCTAAATATAAGCAAAGTGCGTCTTAAAAACATTAACTATTAACATAGATGAATGTCAGACGCTGGCTTGGAAGTTACATGACATGGTGCATAACACACCTTACAAGTGAACTATGTAGTAGTATGTGTAGTATATACTTTAATATGTATATGTCGCAGGTTTTTCATAAATTTAGGTTTTTGATCAAAAACCTAGGTTTTTCATCAAACACCGGAAGATGACACATTTTAAACTCAATTTCATCATAAACCTGTAACAATCCAGACTAGTTCAGATTTTTGATCAAAAACCTGAACTAGTTTGGGTTTATGATAAAGTTCTGTGTCGCAGGTTTTTCATAAAATTAGGTTTTTCATCAAAAACCGGAAGATGACACATTTTATATCCTTTATGGGCGGCATGGGCACCGGGCCGTAGGCCGACGAAGGAGGCCGGCGGAGGCCCGGCACTTTGGGGACAGAAGACAATAGTGTTATATAATATGCGAGCGAAGCGAGCGCGCGTCACGGAGTACTACTGGGATTTGATCAAATCACTAGATTTGTTTAGGGAAATAATAAAACCGTGTTGTTATTTTATCTTCCTCCGTGGTTTGATCAAATCCCTTAGGTTTTTGATCAAAAACCTAATTTTATCATATCCCTGCGACATATATACCAAAACTATCCTAATTAAATTTTAATTTATTGGTTTAGTAATAAAGTTAAAATTGGACAGATTGCAGAAGCTTCTCTAGTCTGAATTAATTGGATCTCCACCGATTCCATGTTATACATAAAGAGGTTATGATGCAATTTTTATACATAAACATTCTCTCTAATTCCGAGATAACGATTATTCTTGTAAAGGAAGCCCTCATCACACGGCTAACGAGGGATATCGAGTAAGTGCTGCCGACTTTACTACTGACATCATAAGTGGCTTTCTTCATGTTTACAAAAACGGAATATTCACTAGTGTTCTATTCTGGGAACAACGACTTTTACTATTGCTTTCCTTTTACAAATACTAAACAAATAAAACCGGCCAGTGCGAGTCAGACTCGCGCACTTAGGGTTCCGTACCATTGTCATCGCGTTTGTTGTATGGGAGCTCCCCTTAAATATTTATTTTATTTTGTTTTTAATATTTGTTGTTATAGAAATACAACATTTATGAAAAATTTCATCTGTCTTGCAATCGCGGTTCTTGAGATACAGCCTGATGATAGACAGACGGACAGACGGACGGACAGACAGCGAAGAGGAACCCGATTTAACCTTTTGGGTACGGAACCCTAAAAAGCAAGGGTAAAGTCATTTGCGACAAGGCAGATGTGAGTGGCAATGTCGGAAGGAGATGACCTTGCTAGAAGAACATCTTCAGAAAGGTCAGGATCGTAGTACTCGCAACCGGGCGTGTGTATATAATCAAATGTATGTGCGTGGACCAGGCAAAAGGACTATGTAAAGATCGAAGCAGGTGACGTATTGTGGTTTTGGCTTAGCCCCATGAGGAAAAAGTGTCATTTTATGCATGCTATTTCTACAATTTGTTTGAAATTAAAGTTTGTAGAATAAGTATACCACTTAATCTACAAACTTTAATTTCAAACAAATTGTAGAAATAGGCGTTGTATTTGTACCTACTAACTAATCTAGGTTCATTATATTTTTTTTGAGGGTGGGAAATCATCAAATGACGCCTCCCGCTCTGGGCAGAGCGGTAGGGGGTGTCAGACTTCTTCTGACTAAAAACCAGCCATGTTCCTTCCTAGCCCTTTGTGTTGAAGTCGCGGTATCTCTTTCGAACAACCCGCAGCCCCGACGGGTTGTGCATACATCTTGAAGAAATATTAGTTTGAGTAAGCTTTTATTATTATTGCATACGTGATTAGAATTTGATTTATTATGATAGGACGCTGTATAAAATCTTATAGACGATAACGTACACATGTTATAACATATTGCAGCCACTAGAACAGTCCTTATAAGTTACATCAGATAAAACTATAACATTTTTCACATCCCATCAGCTCAGCCGACAAACAACACATAACTTCTGTGTTGTGGTGCACCTATCATTAAAATTGTTACGACTATTGCATGTCATTGTTAATTAGTCGACTAGTAATATTACATCACAGTCAGCTTGAAGTATGGCGGTCATAAATCGTATTTTATACAATTACTGGGCCGGAGGGAAATAGAAAATTCTACACAAGTACGCAGCTACTCGGATCTTGATTACATCATGTAATAACGGGAGATTAGGAACTATAACAAAATGATGGGGCTACTCGTATTGTTAAAACTAAGATTATCATCAATTTATGTTTCAAAGAATATTTTTGGATGCAGGCGGTGCATTTTGTGTAGCGTTGCTACGGCGTAGCACTAGGAATATTAATTTCGTAGATTTTCTATCTACACTGATTTATAATTTAGTCGCTTCTAATTTTAGTTTAAAATTTAAATACATACTGTGTACAAATATTGTTTTGTTCTTTTGCAAAAAAATAAGTTGTTAAAATATTTTTCCTCTTTGCTACGCCATGGTTTCTTTTGCAATGTAAGTTATAAATAGGGTTGTTTTTATATATGGTTTAAGAACTTTATTATTCCTCATCAAGAATTAACAATAATTCACTTACTGAGAAACTAAATTTAAATAATATGTTTGAGCGTACAGAGATCTACGTTCACATTAAAAATAAACAAATTTGAGGGTAAGCGATCACAATAACAAAACAACTTACTTACAAGATAATAAAGTTTGTATCCAAAAGTAGTAAAACATGGCAATTTACTATGTAGAGTTAACTCACAATATTTACGAATCCGCTCTAGAAACTGCTCTAATTTTGTTTGTTTCTCTTATCAGTCATCTTAAAAGTACACTTTATCTATTTACTCTGTTCCCACAGAACTCAGCACCAATTGCTTAAGTTATAGATAGCTACACAGACTAATATTCTCGTAAATAATCAGCAAACATTACTTTCACGTCACGAGAATGTGTGCAAACACTTGCGTTCTTATCTTAACCCGTCCAAATTGGAAAGTCGTAAGTTACACTAGGATTTGTATCTGGTAAGGGTGATTTTTTATTTGTCCGTGTTATCGTTGGCAACTTGAAGGGTAATGGTGCAAGTGATAATCGAGTGAGTTCTAAGGATGTTTTATGTGAGATTGTTTTGGTTTTTAGTTCAACGAGGTGTTGATAGATTGTGGCCCTTGGCTGTTGCTAACTGGGTAAGGGTTCAGTGCGCACTAGGTGATTACTTGAGTATATATAAGATTAGCTGCTGCCCGCGACCTTTGTTTAAAAAAATTATTAGCGTGATATTACTTCTCCTATTTGAACTGAATTGTGTTAACAATTTCAAGGGGTTCAGTTTTCTTGCAAAGAACCCCTTGTTGTTTTTCGAATAAAAATTAGTCTTAGTTACTTCTTGTGAGATCAGGTATGAGCCAATTTAAGTCCCGTCAAAATCGGTTTAGCCATTTCAGAGATTAACCGGAACATACAGACAGGCAAATTTGGAAAAAAAAAGTGTTTTTGTAATAAGCGCAGTAAATATTTTCATAATGTAAAAAGCTGTTATTTGCATATTACAAACATACACTAGACTTTTATTCAATTGTATAAATCAACGGAAGCCCAGTGGTAACTGTTCCGAGTTACTAGTGTTATATCGTAGGTTCAAATCTAGGGTGGCATATTACTATAAGTGATTTAGGCAATGCAACTATAATAGTAAAATTTTAAAAAGATTTCACTCAAAACGTTTCCACATTTATATTTTACTAGCACTTTGCCCACGGCTTCGCCCGCGTGGATGTCGGTTCAACTACAAAAGTGACGATTTTCCATACAAACTTTCATCCCCCTTTTCACCCCCTTAAAGGTTAAATTTCCAAAAACCCCTTCTTAGTCCTCCCCTACATTATAATAGGAAGCCGTGTGCAAAATTTCACATTCCTAAACACAAGTAATAAGATTTTCCATACAAACTTTAATCCCCCTTTTCACCCCCTTAAAGGTTAAATTTCCAAAAACCCCTTCTTAGTGCTCCCCTACATTATAATAGGAAGCCGTGTGCAAAATTTCACATTCCTAAACACAAGTAATAAGATTTTCCATACAAACTTTCATCCCCCTTTTCACCCCCTTAAAGGTAAAATTTCCAAAAACCCCTTCTTAGTGCTCCCCTACATTATAATAGGAAGCCGTGTGCAAAATTTCACATTCCTAAACACAAGTAATAAGATTTTCCATACAAACTTTCATCCCCCTTTTCACCCCCTTAAAGGTAAAATTTCCAAAAACCCCTTCTTAGTGCTCCCCTACATTATAATAGGAAGCCGTGTGCAAAATTTCACATTCCTAGCCCCAGTAGTTTCGGCTGTACGTTGATATGTCACCCAGTCAGTTATCCTTTTATATATATAGATTTTATCGTTTTGTAGATCCTCAAATGAATTGCCAACCTTTTATTCTTCTTACATAATATTAATTTCTCGTCAGTTACCACCCCATGGTATAGCAAAGGTGTTGAAGGTATTACTCACACTGATAGCTTTACTTAAGCAGCTCGTATACAAGCAGCATCAGATTTACGATGTCAGCTTGTAATACCCACAGTGTTTACATGCGCTTGCGATTCAATTAGCATATAAACGGCTTGTAAAAATAAAAACAAATGCGAGCACATCCCCTAGGGCACAGAATAAATTAGGTACAGAAGTTGAGGTTGATCCCGTCGGGACTGTGGGTTGTGGGAAAGTGATACCGCAGCGTCGAAAAAAAGGGCTAAGAAGGAACATGGGTAGTTTTTAGTCAGTAGAAGTCTGACACTCCCTTCTGCCCAGAGCGGGAGGAGTTATTTGATGATTTCCCACCCCGCCTAAAAAAAACGTTGATACAGCTCGTGACTTAGTAATAACTGCCTCTTGGATCGATATTTAGGTCAAGCCGTGCTTGCCTAGATTGGTCTGTGGATGGGTGATTTCACATTATAATTATACCGGGTTTCCTCCGTGCCTCGGAAAGCACGTCAACCTGTTGGTCCCAGCTGTCATTTATGGCATTTATGGCATTTATGGCAGTCGTTACAGTGTCCAAAAAGTCTATGACAACCAGTCCTATCAAATATCGGTATCCAGTATTTACTGGGTTGTGGAGGTCATATTGACAGTTGCTCCATATAAAACACTGATTCGGTTAGACTGGAAACCGATCCCAACAAAGTTGGGAAAAGGCTACGCAGATAATGAGATGAGGTTGATACAATGTTCGAAAAACGCTTCACTTAAAACAGGTGCAACTGCAATCCCGATTGTCATTTGTTTTCACCTTGTAGTTGGTCTGCTGTACGTTATATTTTTGTTGCCTTATGGCATATCCAAGCCCTTCTCGGTATCAATACAATTATTCAAGTGCAACCTAACGACGTAAAGTGAGATTAAATTAGATTACAACGACTATTTACAATGTAGTTTGCGTTGCGTTCAATTTAATTTAGCATCCATCGATCTTTAAAGTTTTAAAAGAAATCTGTGATTAGGAGGGTGGTTTTTTGTTGGAAAAACGAACTAATGGGTACACCTCTTCCTTTGTGGATTACAGGCGTTATTTTATGTTTTTCGTTGGATAATATGTTTTCTTGCTGATAATATTACATTCGTTGTTTATTGGATTATTTGTAAAACAGTATATAAGCTTCTGTTTGATTGTCTTATTTTTAGAGGTGAACGAACATGAACGAAACGAATATCAAAATCAAATAAACACAACTAAAACAAAATAATACATTTCCCACCATCTTAACAAGACAGGTAGGTACATAATATTTACATCAATCTCCACAAAAGTTCATTTGCTAAAGAAAGATGCGCCGATTTGTCCAACCGCTGTAATGCATCTTACAAATTGCATACTTTCGTCGAGCCAAAAAGAGATGCACATATCTTTTTGCAGTGATTTTACGGCTCTCTTTTTATCATAGGCCAAAACAATAGCTCTGGCGCCAGGAATAGGGATGACCACGTTTTCATATTCCTGGATATTTATGATTTCTATTCGGATTTCAAGAGGGGATTTTATGGGAAAAAATTACTAAGGCAGGAAAATTGTTTATGATGGGGGCCAAAATACATTTTTCTCTTACTATGGATACCGAACCAAGACAGCCATTAAAAATATAAATTATTTTTTTTTATAATAAAAAAAAAGAAAAAAGTAGGTCGGTATAGAATCAAAATATATGATGCGTGTCCGTTTCTGCAAAAAATCTAATCGATTTTGAATTTTGCGGGTTACCTTAGTAGGTACCTAATTGAAGTTCCCAACTCCCATTGCAAACCTTAGCATTCCGTACGGTTAGTATACTGACCTTTAACCTAAACGAAAAGAAGAACACCTCAAAACATCTTACACCAATCTTTCCCCACACAGGGTTATTCCCCAACTGAGCAGCCCTACGACAAGGATCCCTGTCTCTCGGCCGATGACGGCGCGACCACTGCCGTGCGAGCGTGCGGTAAAGTGAAGGCCGCGCGGAGGCCGGTCATCGCCCGCGCTATTTACGTCCCTGCCAACCGTGGCCGGCCGTCCGATTCTGGACCCAGCGTAGTAATGTGAAGAAACGTCAAGCGTTACCATGGAAACGAAACGTGTTTGCAGCAAAATTGACGTATTTCTTTGTAACAGTTTGCGAAGGGCAGTGTTAGGAGTTCAGAGAAGTCAAGTCAAGCCAAGGCGACAGTAGGCTCACCGCGGGATTTTTAAGCCAGTGGAAGCCCCACATAACCGTTTAGTTTCCTCGAAAGGTGCGGTACGCGTTAGGCATTTTTCACCGCTTAAAAAAAAGGGGTTCAAAGAATGGTCAAGTCAAAGACAAACTTCGATAACTGACAAATGGTGCATCCGCATTTCACCAGTTATGTTTAAGTCTCTTGAAATGTAATATTATCTATTCTTATCTATATAAATAATAAAAAAAGAGAAGTCCTGACTGACTGACTGACTGATTGACTGACTGACTCATCAACGCCCAGCCCAAACCCTTGGACCTAGAAAGCTGAAAATTTGCACAGAGGTTCCCTTTATAATGTAGACAAGGAATAAGGAAGGGTTTTTCGAAATTCAACCCCTAAGGGATTTAAATAGGGGATGAAAGTTTGTATGGAAAATTGACACTTTCACGCGGGCGAAGCCACTGGCAAAAGCTAGTTTAAAATAAATCTCTTTTAAAAGATCGTTGACATAATATTATCATTGTTCAAATGACTTTATTTATCGGATGCTATTTCCAAGTGTTATATATTCTGTGAATCTGGACTAACGTGAGTTTTCAAAGCGTCGTCGTACCGGATATTCAGGGGCGTGGTTACATAAAACCCATAATTTAAATAATATCACATTCCTTTTTCTTGGACGAAGTTTTAGTTTAGGGTGTCCCTATTACCATACTACCTTTTAAGGAAGGTTTAAATTAGTTTATTACTATTCATGTTTATTTTATGCATTACGTGCGTACTACATGCAAATAGCGTAATCTTCGCAGAAATCAAATCTGAACTAATGTTATAAAGTGGAAAAATTTGATTTTTTCATACTTTGTGACTATTTAACTCAAAAATTACTCGGAAAATTCTAAAAATTCTTTCATCATTTTAAAGCTACATCTGAAGTCTGAACCGAGTATAACCGGCTATATTTTCAAAATACACGCGGTCGGAGTCGCGGGCGATATGCTTGTAATAGTTATTTCAGTACGAAGTATTTGGAATTTTATTATAAAATGCTGATTACAAAAACGATTAAATGAAATTCTCTTTTCTTGTTAAGTAGATCTAAATTAGATCTTGAATTATTTAAATAGCTTTCTTTCCCACTGAAAAACTCGAGCAATAGCTTAGATTAGAAGAAAATAAATCGTTTTTGCTAACATTCTTTAATTTATCTACGTCAAAATATTTCTGGAAATGGAACATTAGTTTTTTTAAGTGTTTTCAGAAGTCATAGAATGAATTGAATGAATGAATTTTATAGGTTTTTGCTATTTGAAACCTTTTCAAATAGCAAAAACCTATAAAATTCATTGGCTTAGAATTTGAAGTTATAATTATAATTGATTTAGAGAAAAATCATAAATCAATCATTTTCGCCACGCCACTTAGCTAAGCGTGCATTATGATCCAAACTATACGTGTACGCAAAATTTCTGCTCAATAACGAAAAATTCGTCATAGTTCGTAACCACGTGTAACCTGTGTTTGAAAAAAATATATACGTAGTTAAGCCTGTGTAAGAATTAAGTTTTACCTACGTATTGCACTATGAAATCTTTAAAAAATATTTATTCAACTAGCTGTTGCCCGACCGTCGCGCGTCGATCGCCATAAATTAGTATTAAAAATATTACTTACTCTCCTTTGCGCATCGGATTTTGTTGCCAATATCAAGAGTTTTAATTCTTTTGCACAGAATTCTAATATTTTTTTCTGAATAAACATTATCTTAGTGAGACTTTATAATAAAAGCTATCTACCAGTAGTAGCAGTAGTTTTTTATTTTATTTTATTTATTTTGTTGTGTGCCAAATAAATATGTTATCTTTCTTTTTCTTTTCTTTAAAACGACATGTAACGAACAAAAAGTTACAAACAGATACTTTTGTATAGCCCTGCATAACCCTAAAAAACACCACCCATGTTCCTTCTTAGCCCTTTGTGCCGAGGCCGATCTCTAGCCCTGTATAACCCTGCAAATTTGAATACAAAGAAAAAAGAAAGAAAGAAAACATATTTATTTAGCACAATATGCCACAAGTGCACACAACAAACAATAAAAAATAAAATGAACAAACAAACAAAAAAACAAAGAATACTTATACAACTTACTCTCTCTTTTCTGTAGTCAACCCTATTCCTTACTTAAAATAACTTAGGCACAGCCCAGGTGTACTCACTGAGAAAACTGGTCTCCTATCAAGTTGAAATTTTGCTTGATTGAGTAAAAAACGATTAAATTAATCATTAATCATTTTAAAACAACAAACCACAATTGATTGTGGAAATCAAATTTAAATGATTGTACGCTTATAAAGTGAAATATGTTTAAGACAATAAAACTTCTTATTTAATTTTGGTGACGTCATAAACCATTATTAATTCTAATAAGATAAAATGATTGGGGTATTTTAATCATTTGCATATAATTCAGTTAAAAAACTACGTTATTGATGTAAATGTAGTTCATGATAAATCCTACTAAGATACTTGATTAGCAACATTAATAAAATATCTTTATTACATTTATAAATGTCTTCATCTAAGTAATGATCGGAAAATAATATGAGAAATCAATTAACTTTTTTAAATTAATAATTAATTTAAAATGGTAACTTCGTCTTTATTTTTTCAATCAGTCGTTGCTGTGACTCGAGCGCGCGCGTCTGTTTAACCGTTTTTCGTTCGTGATTGTGTCGAATTTTGTTATTTTCTTTCTTGATATTTTGCAATTGTCCCGTGTTAATTTAAATAAAATTTCTGATAATTTGCCATTAGTACCTATAGTATTATTTAAAGTGGTCCCGGTATCAAGTCGTGGCGGCAAGTGAATACCTACCTAGTGTTTGATGGAGGAAGCTGGCGACTTACTAAAGGCGTGGGGCCTCTCGGATTTAAAGCCCATTTTCACCAGTAAGTATTTTGCATCTACTTTCCACATTACTTGCCATTAGGTACTGCTTAGTTTCTCTTCAGACCAATCACAATTTCGTAAGAATACTCTACTGGCGGGAAGGGAACAGGTAAGGGCGCAGTGCGAGAAACAAATATTTTTTTTTTTTTTTTTTGGGGTTCCTCCGCTACGTGTAAGGTGGAGATGATAATTTGTTTTGCGTTCCCTATCGTGTGGGGTATTGTTGGATAGGTCTTTCAATAATGACCGTTTTTGATTTAGTAAACCGTTTGTGAGTTATTATGCAAATTTTCGTTACGAGTCAAGTGAACTGAGTTTAGCATCGGTCTGAGTCACTGTTTCTGACATTTGTTTGTCGTTACACAAACCTCTGACAGCAGGGCTTGCAAGCTCACATGGGTGTGTCTGTGAGTGTGTGTGCGAGTGAGTGTATGTGTAATATATCATCATCATTTCAGCCAAAAGACGTCCACTGCTGGACATGGGCCACCCCCAAAGGAGGGTTTTTGCTATAATCGCCACGCTTGGCAGGCGGGTTGGCGATCGCAGTGCGGTTGTTACAAAAGCTCAGAGAACGCTGTTGCCCATTCTCTGGGAAGTCCCTTAGTCGCCTCTTACGACACCCACGGGAAGATATGGGATGGTACTATTCGTTACGTACGACACCATATGCAGACATGTGTGTGTAATATATATTAATATAAAATGTTTCTTTTTTCAGGTGACACTGAAAAAAGGACTTTGTTTCATGGACTGATTACTCTGCGAAGTTTTCGGAAGGCCGTCCCTAACACCCGTTTATTCTTATGTTATAACAATTTCGTTCATTTTATGTTGATTATTTAACTTGCTGTTTTGAATATAGATAAATGAGTCAAATTACTTGATTATTTTATTTCAGTACTAAACACTTAAGAATATTTCAAATTATCTTTATTACGTTTAAGTTGTATGTTTGTTGCTATTGTTTGTTTTTTTTTTGCGTTTAAGTTGTTTGTCTTCTGTTACTATTAAGTTGTTTGTTTGTTGCTTTTGAGTTTGTTAAGGCTCAATTTACACCGAAATCGAATCGAATTTTTGCAACGAATTTGTTTATAGCATAATGAACCTTATGTAACGTACGTAATTTGTACGTTAACCAATTGACATAAAGTTCATTATGTTAAGTAGAATTTCGTAGCAAAAAGTCGCTTCGTTCCATTCCGCGGCGGTGTAAATTGAGCCTAAACAAACAACTCAATAGCGAAAAACATACAACTTAATAGCAACAAACATACAACTTAATAGCAACAAACATACAACTTATTAGCAAAAAACATACAACTTAATAGCAACAAACACACAACTTATTAGCAACAAACATACAACTTAATAGTAACAGACAGACAACTTAATAGGAACAAACATACAACTTAAGCACAACAAAGAAGTACTTAATTCAGATCAACACTTTTAATTACTTAACTTTAATAAGCTACATGATCTGTACAAAGACGTACTTACATCAATCAATTAATTGTCATTATAAAATGTATCATCTGACATGATACTATCAAACAAATCGCCTATCGTCATAAGTATATTTCATTTTAAAACTTACAATTTTAATGATTTAATCTATCAGCGAAGATGTTGAAATCAATCAAGTGACTTTTATACATTGGTCAAGTGCTTTTTAAACGCAACAACTGCCATAGTTAGCATAAACAAGAGACCTAAACGCTTTGTTATAAGGCATGTTAATATCAGTCAAGTTATTTATTCAAATTAATCAAGAAACTTTATAAAGCGACTATTTTTCTACTTATTTACGCTTTGCGACTGGTCAAAAAAGTAAACAAGTTCTTAATAAAATCTACAAAAATCATAGCGACATCCATAAAGTAATCTTACTACGGACAACTCAATGTACTTTATTACTGTAATCGTACACCTTTGTGCGTTCCTATATAAATAAGTTACATAATTGACGGAGACACATTCTTGATACATACTATCATTTATTTTTCTCAGTGCTGATAATGCCTTGATAAGCATCACATATGGCGCCTACCGCTGCACATACAAGTAGATCGTAACTCATCGCTCATTATATTTAATTTACACGTTTTTTTACCCTTTTAAAGATATAAGCGACCCGATCAATTCGATTTGCCTCCAATGAATTGCCTACGCCGCGCGCCGGTTGGATTTGTTATGAGGCGGGCTACTGGTTAATTAATTATAATTACTGTTTATTGTGAATGGGTACTTTATTAAGTAGTAACAGTATTTTTCTTTCTTTATGTTATTTATGTGGGAAAAGTATTGTAAGGTAATCCAATCAATGTAAAAAAGGTGATGATGATTTTTGTAAATATTTGTTATGGGTTGTCTGTTTATTTTTTTAGGCAAAATATTTTGTTTTCTATCTTTCTTTATGTATTACAATCGGTAGGTACTACTCACAAGCTATGATATAAAATCTATCGTCAAAGGTGTAGTTTCAAGAATCGATTACAATTTTAACATACAAAATATAGAACTATATTGTAAATCAGATGTTTATTATTTAAAACATCGATATATCTCAACCACCATGCACCATGCATAAAAATGTTAATGATATGAAAAGTAAAACAAAGGACGTAAACAAAGAAATGTAACCAGCTTTTAATGAAGCCCTATAATTATATCTATAATTAAAACTTCCGATCTGGATGTACTTACGTGGTATATCGCGAACAATTAATCGTAATTTAATTAGTTCATTATCTGACCTTTACCTTCGCTTTCAACGTACAGTCGTGAAAAATACACAACACCTTTTCGTGGAATTAAAAACGGAGTACGCTTTCATATTGATCGCAAAGTGACGATAAACCCATTTGTGGTTTTTTTTTTGTTGAAAATAATTAATGAAAATATCACAAAATATTTATTGTATAGTACAATTTGGTCAATTCATCCTGTGTAAACAAAATACTAAAATAGAGCTTATTTTAAACATCTCTGTTCATGACTGTACCTTTCTACAGTAGTATTTTTATAATTAACTCGTTCTGTCCAAACCTTATCTGTTACCTCGATACGCAATTACCTTTTTATTTAGGGCGTGCCCCAAGTAAACCACTCAAATAGTAATTACCATCTTACTTATTAAAATTTAATAATCATGTGTCTTGTGCAAACTAGCGCGAAGTACCTTGTCAAACTGCTATAGCAGCTGATCAATATTAAGATAGAAGACACAAAGACGTTATTATGCTATAAATCTGTCTTTTTTGCATCTTCATTGAAAAAGCTCAGATAAAGTGCAGACGGTAATAATGGATAATAAAGCCTTTTAATTGGTATCTACGATGGGAATTTTAAACGCCCAAGAAAAATACTAAAGAACTTTAGCACTCACACAATGTTGCCAAGACTTCAAGTTTTAACTCAAAAGTAAGCAACATTGAATTGTTGTCTGACGTTTAAACGATGCAATTAACCCGCCATCGTAATACAATAACAGTTTCCCACAAAGATTGTTGGTATTAATGAATCATCGTATTGTTATAAATAAATTGAAAACAAACAAAACATCGAGAATAGCGTGACCCGAAACAATACAATTAGTATTAAAGGGCTAATTAACAATCAAAATTTAAAAAGACAATGGTATCCACACTATAATTTCACACTCATTTTCTTAAAAAAATAATTACACACTTTAAAATAGTCTGTGGTGAAAACATGATTTTCTTTGTTGGTGAAATTAGAACGGAACCAGACGGCACATCGCTTCGGTAAGTGCTGTTATCGATGCTTTAGAATCACTCGATTCATTGTAATAGCACAGAAAATGATCTGATTGTAGTACAATAATAATATTATAGAGCGCAATGAATAACAATTGTGCAGCACCGAGTGGATTTCGAAATCGATCGCATTGCGCAACACTAATGATAGCACAGGAAATAATAACACACATTTGTGCATAATAACGCGTTATAACTATATTTTTGTTAAATTTATTACTGAAGGGTGGTATTATTGATTTGGGATCCGGAAAGGGCTTTTGTAATTTTAGATATTTAGATTGGTCGTGGGTTGCAACCGTAACTAAACATAACATCACGCCTGTAGTCTCCGAAGAGTTAGGCAAGTATTTATAATATAGTATACCACGCGGCATATAAGTTGAACCTGCGCAGTAGTCGTTTTTTAGACGTCCCATATAAATCAAGCAGAGAACCTGCGCAGAACGACGCCATTTTGGTTCAAGTTACTTGCCTAGGAGTATACACCACCCATATTCATCCAGTTATGTTTAAGCCCCATGTGCGAGTCTATTGCCATCAACCAGGCACTTTTCCAAACTCCGTAAATGCTACTGAGAAATTCCTGATGGAAAAACCCAATAACACTATGCCCGACCAGGGAATGGAACCCAGGACAACATGTACAGCGGTCGCGCTGGCAACCATTAAACCAAAGAGGCAGTCAGCTTGTAAGTGCTTTTTGTTAGGGACTGCACAGGATGCAATACTTAGCAAAATCTTGAAAATAACGAATATAATATTTTGTTTAAGCAAATACTCACGCAAGACCTTTTTTTTTTTTTTTTGGTGGGTCATCATCGAATGACCCCTTCGCTCTGCCCAAGAGCGGGAGTTGGGAGTTGGGAGTGTCAGACTTCTACTGACTAAAAACCGAACCCATTCCTTCCCCGCCCTTGCGCCGAGACCACGTAATCTAGTACAAAAATAGGCAAGCTTTGAGTGAAGTAGTCGGGATCTATCTTTATCGCGTGGTTAGTTTCTGACTTAGCGACTTAGTTTTTATGGCACCCAAGGACCTCTGACTAGGCTTTATATGTATTAAGGTAGTCAAATAAGTCATGAGCCAAAAATAAACCGACCAAATGAGTTTCGGAATCACGCATGAAGGGTTCCGTGCCATCGTAGTAGGGGAGCCCCCTTTAATTCCTTTTTTTGATGTTGTTACGGCAACAACACATTCTGTGAAAATTTCAATTGTCTACCTATTACGAATTATGAGATACAGCCCGCTGAAACACACTGAACACCTTTTGAAATGTAATACTGTTTTATTCCAGTCGTGCGGCTATGAAACGATAAGGTTAAATCAAAGTCAAAATTAACCCAGAGATGCCTATCGTGTTCATTCTTCTCTTGATTAAAATTTCAACTAAATTATATTTTACTCCAAACACTAAAACAATGCTCTCAAAACTACACCAAAACGTGCCTAAACCAATCGCTTTAAAAATTAAGCGAACTTTAATAAAAAATCAAGCTCGAAACCCCATACCATCCGGTCACGTGCTTTGAAACCATTACATCAATTTGATTCAATTCTCAAAGTAACTCTCACTCTCTAAATGAACGACAATGAATGAATGAACGGCGAAATTTAATATGTCTGATGTAATATGTACAAAAAATAGCAATTCATTTCACATTAGATAGAAATGAGATATGTTTAGCCTCTCGTGAGGCTTTGCTGTTATAATGAGGCTATGAAGCGCTTTAAAGCGTTTAATAATTACGACTTTTGAAGACTTCATTCCGGTATCGTTTTTGTGCCCATTTATTGCTTCGATTATGGATCAATTATGTCTCTTTTTTTTTGACCGTCTTCATTAATTAAAATCGATCTTAATTAACGCAGTAGATTCATAATTGTTATTTAGTTCCCAATAAGGCTTTTTAATTAATTTAAACACAATGGTAACCACCATTTTCACACATGGAGACAGTATTGTTCGAACGCATAATTTTATCGACACGACATTCAAGAAATGGGACTGCGGACAAGTTTTTGTCTCCTCACTATTAATTCTTATTCCCCACACTAGCTAATATGGCCGCTAATTACCTACGTGGTCACAAACCGGCGGATGTAAACATCGTGATCATAGTATTGAGGCTATTTTTACACACCCTATATAAGGAACCTTAAGGGCAAGCAATAGAATTTAAAGTAGAAATAGTTAGTAGAGAAAAAGAAAGTAATACATTTGAGCTCTTCTTTTTGCTCTTTTTTAGGTATGTTTTATCTTTTTCGCGGCGGTTAAATCCTTTACGTTCCTACACGATACGATTTTAGTAGCTATTCAAACACTTCGCGACTTCGTTCATTACTTTTATTTTATTGCCATTCCTTCCATGGAAAAAGAAATTACGTCTCCAACTTGATTTTCGTATAATTTCATCCAGCTGACGGATAATTGCGTAGTCATTTTATTTGTAATGCAATCACTGCAATACTAACAAGGCGAAACAATAGAACCGCGGTCTGCTATCAGACCCGCAATTTCTATAACAACATTGCGGTTTTTGAAACGTATTATACCCAGCGATCTTTGCGACCTTTACAAATTATATAACGATCAATTTTCTAAAATTGATTGCATGGATTTCGGTGGTGCACTTACGTGCCTACGAAGTTCCGACGCCGACTGTACATCACGACCAAAAATCAATAAATATTTCGTAATCACCTGTCCGCGCAGGTTCGTAAATATTGCCTCCTTTTCAGACTTCGAAATTCCAATGAATAATTCAATTTACTTTTCGATAAATATAAATGATACATTTTGGAAGGTACTTTGAAGGTACTTTGAACTCTATTCCTTTGAAGTTAAGCCTGAAAGATATTTTTTTATAAATTGAAAGACCTTCAGGGCTGTTCGGAAAATAATCCAATAACTTTACTTATAAATCGCTGTAGGTGTCCTAAAAGATGACTGTACTGCAGTACCAGTAAGTAATAAAGCATACAAGACACCTATTTATTTTTAAGTACTTCAAAATCATTACCATAACCGGCGAATAACCTTACAAGATAAATGAAATCATTACACAAGAGATATCATATTTGAAATGACCATCTATTCAAGACTTGTAGAATTATTCATGTTCTTTCTCCATATTGCTATACATTTTCTGTCCAATAAGATAAAAGTTGACAAGACAAGGAGGTAACCGAAGACAAGCTTTATCTCGAAAACTATTCCGCATATAAAGAAACTCCGAGCTATAAAGACAGCTTGAAATTGCCTTCAATGCGGCCATTACCTTATCTATCAAACATTAGCGAGCTTTCGACTGCAAAATTAATTAGAAAACTACATATCTAGGTATAATAACACTAAGTTATGTTTCTTATTCTTAGGTAAATAAGTCTTTGATTTTGCTGCAAGTAAACCCATTAATGTGATAACCTAGACCATTAGAAACGATTTACATTAGAAATTGTGTGGGTTTCACCCGACGACCTGAGTCTTTAATACGATTAATTGAATGAGGCACTTGATATCAATGTTACTGATTGATTCGCAGGGCTGATTGGTTGCTACCAAGCAATTGACAGCTGCCGAAATTGTAATGGTTTCATTACATCATGGAGAAAGGTATCGCCGTAATTGTTTTAATAACTGATACTCGTGATGAGGTGGGAATTAAAAGGTTGAATTATTGGCTGTTTATCATACCATTAATGTTAAAATTCCCCGTAAATCACTGGTCATTTAAGACGATGACAATAGCTATTGACTTCTGATGTTTCAGTATTTTTGGACACGCCCACAATTTTTCCGATACCCTAGCGCCATACTACCAAGTAAGAAACAAATAGTCCAGGATCCGCGGTCCATTTTTGCACTTGATTACTATCAAGCTAATTTTGATGAGACGGCGAGACGCCCAACAATTTCCTGCACGAAACTCTCGAATTCTCGATTGTGGTAAGTAATAGGGGTAGCAGGGATAAAATATGTTGGTTTGATGATTCTCAAAAGTGTTAAGTACAAACACTTTTGAGAATCATCAGCTGGGTTTTTTTTGGTAAATCTGATGATAATTATCTAAATTATTTGAAAAAATATTTGTCCTACAAAATGTATGGTTTGATCAAAGAGTCCCCTTCCTTCCTTCCGATATGTATCGATAACGAAGTCATTAAAAATGATTACTTACTAACTGGGTTTTGGGGATTGGATATTTTCTATTAAACCCACTCTTTACAAGTTGCCTACAAGATTCTAAAAATTATATTAAGTGTTTGGCACTTACTCCACGCACCATCAATACTCCTGTACATCATAAACAACAGGCTAATACACTTTCTGGAGCCACAAATTCCAGAAGAGCAAGCAGGTTTTGTTAAAGGCAAAGATACGCGGGAACAAATCCTGAACGTTCGCCAAATTATAGAGAAAAGTCGGGAATTTAACAGCCCTGTATTGATATGTTTCATAGATTATACCAAAGCATTTGATTGCGTGGAGTGGGACAAGCTGTGGGGGGTTCTTAAAGACATGGGAACGCCTCAACATCTTATTGACATAGTCCGATGCCTCTACCTACACATCAACAACCGCTCTTTCGTCAAAATATATAGACACCGACTGTTCAAATGCGTTAGGCAGGGATGCATCCTCTCACCTCTGCTCTTCAATATGTATGAAGAGTAATATCATTCAAGACTCTTTAGGGCTGGGACAAGGGGTTTACTGTTGGTGGAAAGTGGATTTCCAATCTAAGGTACACTGATGACACCGTTCTCCTTGTACATTTGGCAACATGAAAGAGATACGGCACAGATTGGAAGTGGAAAGTGGCAAAGTAGGGTTTGCAATAAATAGGCAGAAAACCAAGCTTATGGTGGTAGATCGTGCGGGAAAGCTATCGGGCGCCTATAACATCTAAGGCATATATACTGTGGACAGCTTCGATTAACTGGGCTCCAATATAAGTAATGAAGGTAGCTGCGTCACAGAAATAAAACGGCGGATAGCCATGGCTAAAGATGCTATATTACGCCCCCGGAACATCAAAACGAAGGCCCGTTTGGTCAGAGCACTAGTTTTCCTGATTATCCTCCATAGAGTTAATAATAATAATATTTATTTATTTTCAGGCTACTTTGGCCCATAGATAAATACCTTACAGACTAACATACATACGATATAATTGACAGCTTGTGTTAGTAAACAAAACCTTAAAACTATATTAGTATCACTACACTTGCACTACGTCACTGTGCGATCATGTGGCACTTGCCCGCGGAAGCGTCGAAACACCACCCCCTGCGGCCAAAAGTCCTCTTCCAAGACGAGGTGCAGGTAGCATGTCGGTACTCGCACCACAAACGCCTTAAAGTTGACGTTGCGGCGCGACTCGAGCAGCTGCACTCTCGCCACGTACTTGATCTTCTGGCGCACGTACTCCACGATGTCCTCCGTCGTAGTGGTGTAATGTAGACGGGAGAGGTACAAAGGAGTGTTCGGCTTTGCGGCACGAATATGCACATTGGGCTCCGATGGAGCCGTGCCGCAGCGGTTCTTGATGGTTCGCTGACGGCGCTTCCTCCTCAACACCGTCACGAAACCATCATCAGCCTGGATCGGTTCCTTTTCAGGCACAGGCTTCTCGGAAGGAGCATTTTTCCCCACAAGTTAAGACATGGACAATCCAAACAAGAGTAAGACAGAGGATAGACGCATTCGAAATGTGGTGTTTTAGGCGGATTCTCCGAATTCCATGGACGGCCAAACGCACAAATGTGTCTATCCTTTACCAACTCGATATCAAGACTCGATTGTCAACAGTTTGCCTACAGCGTATTTTGTCTTATTTCGACCACATAATGCAAAGAGGAGATAGCAGCCTTGAAAAGCTGGTCATTGTTGGCAATACCGAAGGCAAGCGACCGCGAGGCCGGTCGCCATTTTACAAATTTGGAAGTGTCTGTCTTCCAAACGATTGGCTTTGAGAAAAAATTGTTTGTGGAACCTCAATGTCATTTTTAAAGACCTGTCTAATGTCTATAGACACCCCACACGTAGGTATAGGTTTGATGAAAAAAAAAAATAGTTTCAGTTCCATGTATGGGGCGACCCCCTAAATCCTTTTTTTTATTTTTGTATAAAAATCGTAAAGCGGTTCACAGAATACTTGTAGAGTTTCAACTGTGTAGTCTCAATAGTTTCCGAATGAAGTGGCTGTGACATACGGGTGGACAGACGGACAAACAGACATGACGAATCTATAAGGGTTCCGTTTTATGCCATTCGGCTACGGACCCCTAAAAAACAGCTGGTTTGTAGTAATTTTTGATGAGCTCGTTATCAATACATGTTGGATTTAGATAATGATCATCAGATAAAAATAAAATAGTTAGTAATAGATTTTTGAAAATCATCAAATAAATAATTATAATAATAAATAATCAATATATTTTATCCCTGCTGCCCCTATTACCTACCACAATCGAGAGTTTTCGTATAGGGTAATGTTGGCGTCTCATCAAAATGCTGCTGATGCTTGTTTTCGCTCACGGAAAATTTAAATTAAAAAATAGTAATTTAAAATAAAATAATAATTTAAATTAAAATTTAAAATAGTAATCAAGTGAAAAAATGTACCGTGGATCCTGGACTAACATTGTGACGCGGTCAATAATAATTTATAGATGAACGGATAGCTGTCAGTGGGGCGCAAAGTGACATACGTCCGTCTAGCACCGCGCCTAAGCGCTCACTGTCGGATTGCTTAGGTAAGAAAGAGAGCGCGATGACGCAACGCTCGAACTTCTTACAAACCATATAAAGATTAATTACATCAAAATAATTTATTAAATAATCAAAAATTCAAAACAACCAAATTTTGTATTTAAATATGGTACGTTATTGTTATAAATTTTACCAACGTACGTTGATCAGTAATACAGATATTTTTGTTGGAAGATCATTTTAAGAGGTTAGTTTACCATTTATTGTATCGAGAAAACTTTTCAAAAACGTGTTTTGAAAACAACGAAATTATCAGAAATATGTTCAAGATTAACATATATTTTTTCCGCCGTGTCAAACTGTATAGATTTGGCTAAAAAATTGTTCAATACAAGCCTATTTGGCTCTTGTCAGCGCCTTAAGTCATAATAAAATTATAAAAGATTAAGAAATATTGATGGTCAGATATATTATGATTGGTCGGGACGGTATATTTTATGACGAGAAAAGTGCCGATGAGTTCGCAATTTGTCGTCGCTTAATAGATGACAATTTAGTCGATTTAGTACTTTGCTGTAGGTACCTACCTACGAGTTAATGGTTGTACTGACAGTAATGACATGTTAACGTTATTACTGTCACTCGCATCCTGTTTGGGCATAACTTAGCAATGATATCTACTAAAACTCCAATGAGTTTTTTAGAATATGTTCGTATTGGTACTATATATATATATATAATATACCGGACGCCGCTTATTAGAATAAAAAACTGCACTATCCTAAATAAAAATGAAAAGTGCAAACTAATAATAAGTCCCTACATGATGAATTTTAATTATAGTACTATAACGTCAAAAAATTGAACAGCACGTGATTTTTAATTCACTTATATTTAATAGATAAAGACAATAAATCATCGGCTTTATTAAACATCGTCAAATGTCATAAAATATTAATTAACAACACCAGTTAATTAATTTAAAATATTCATGGCAATATTTTATCGAAAGTTAATTATTATTAGAGCTATAAATAATACTACTATTAAAACTATAAAGGCTTATTTACGCCACCAACCTTATGGCTAGCCACCTAAGGGGTAAAGAAGAACAAAACTGACTGGTAACCAAACTACCTAAAATAATAATATAAATGCTTATCATTACCATTTACATTATTTATTTATTACCATAGGTATACTTATGTAAAGTTGGGTCTGCTATAATTACTGACCGTAATGCGCCTCTGAAAAAACCTTCTATTTCACACTGCGTTTGTTTTTATTTAGAAACAACATTTTCCTGCATGCGATACAATCGCCACATATACATGCATACGTGTAAGTACCACAGCCACTTCATATCTGCATTAGAAACGTTTAGAGATGCACCTTAATTGTAAATAATTTAATGCTATTAAGTGATGGACGAGTGTCGAGTTAGCACTTGCCTCAGCCATGGTATCAAAGATAGACGGCGGCGGAATGTGGACGCATTACGACCGAGTGTTACATTGATAATAAATCTTATCCACTAGTTGACTTCGTGCTTCGTTTGCCAAGTGTGAGGTCTCGATGTGATTTTCAGGTAGCGGGTAGTTTTCTTGCTTCCTAAGGTTTTAATCGAAGGTTTTTGGTTGTACATTGTGAATTTTTCGGTAAGGTAGGTTTTCGGTGCTTCAAAATTATCTTAGCTATTTCTAAGGCAACAGTACAGGTTTTACGCACTAACCCGAGTACTATGGCGTAATACACATAATCACGAATGATTGCAGCTATCTTCGAACCTCCGTCATGATTTATTTTTATAGGTATTAGAAGAACGGAAATGCGTAGTTAAACTAAGCTATTACTCTAAGCAAAAATGGTGTTAGAACCAAATTGGTTCATCATTTCTCTAACATTACCTACAATTTTCGAACTGACAGCTCCTCAAACAGGACTCATTTTAACTGAAGCAGAGTTTACTGGTAAGTGACGGGCTAGTGTCTAGTTGCCAGCGGTCAGGCGGCTACCTGACGAACGACCACGATAGATTGGCGGTGGAATGCCGACGTATTACGTCCAAGTCTAACTTAGATATAAATCTAGAGTACCTATGACGGTCTTAGATTGATAATGTCGTTCGTAGATGCGGAAAACCGTTAAAGATTGTTAACTTTTTCTTGCGTTTCTATTCCGCTGGTGTTTTCAGCCAGTAGCTTTTTAGTAACTAATTGCTAGTGTGCCAAAGTGGGATGTCTAATTATTTAATCTTAATTGTGAAAAAGGTTGATTATGTGTTCACAATGTATACTTACAATGTTCATCTATTAAGTCTATCTATTATATTATTAATTAATTATGTACCTATACGAGAGGACGAGATGCCAGGCATTTTTACGGATTTTTATTGCAATTAATACTTAAAAATGGAGAGCTCAATTGAGTGATACTATTGATCTGCCATCAATCCTGAATTCTATATTTTTCACCTGTCGATCACACTGTTCATTTGCACTTCATTGGCTAAGAACCCCGAGATAGTTTTACAATGTAGAAGATATAAATCTCATCGGTTGCTCCCGTTGGTCGCACTCTACGGGGGGCGCACGATCCGCGTTGACCGGCCAATCTATTACATAGTGCGCTACTGTGCTAAATCGCACTTAGGAACGCCTGCAAAAATTAAAAAAGCTTTTATATCAGATATATTTTTTGAACCTGTCATGCAGTTTTTTGTTACATGTTATGAGGAAAATTGGCATGAGTTTCAAAGTTTCAGTAATAGGCGTGAATTTAACGGTTTCATAGCACACTTTGTTTTTTTTTCAAGTCAAAGTCTTTGAAACGACCTCTCGATCAATCGAAGTCTTACTGAAAATTAAATTTTCTTGAACTGTAAGAAAGCTAACTAATAATTTGTAAGACTCTGATATCGTCTTCAAAGTTCGATACGGATTTACACAATGATTAATCACTCGCATCATGTCCATATTGTACACATCCGTCTTCATGACAAAGCATACAAGTCATTTTTAAAATGCCCTTCCATGTAGCGAATTAATTTATGATGCTGAGTGCTAATATAAAACTGCGATTGAGCGATACCGTCAGCGGGTGATTTGTCGACAAGTCGCATTACAAGGAACGATTTGTCGTCAGTATAGTGTAAATGCAGTCTAGCGATGAACGATGAAAAATTGAACAGGGAAGGAACAACATTTATATCGTCGGTTGCGTGGCTAAATGGCTAATGGCTACTTTAACGAGTGCTGACGTTTTGTACACGTGAAGTCCATATCTGGAGATTTTCTCGCGGAAACAAACAGGGATTGATTTTTCTTAACGCCTTCCTTGCGCGTTTATAATATTGTAGTGTGCGTAAAATGTTTTAAGTAAAACTTACACGAATAATTCAACATGTTAAGTACCTAACCGTTATTTTATAATTTACAATGACGTTGAATATGCTTATAAAATATATCATGGCTGATTGTAACGACGAGATGTGATAACTTGCCTCGCACTTTGGTCCACTTTTCCCTTAAAATTTAAGGACGCGATAAAAGCATAAACTACTTAGACTTATTGTCACTTCGCAACAATACTTTAATCTAAATATTATTTAAATCACAGCTATGAAACTTGAAGTTACTGCCTAAAATAACATGTAAAGTGTCAAGATCAGATTTATCATGACATTCCCCATATAAACAGCTTTCAGACAAAAACTAGGTAAGTACGTACGTAAAGTCTATTTATATAGTACACGTTGTGGGTCAGGCTGTCTCCGACTGTACCGATAAATCGTGGTCGGTACCGTCGCGTGCAGTGCCCATGTTAACATCGCACGGTGACCAACAAACTGAACAACGAAAGTTCTCGATTTAAATGTAAATATTGCAATTAGAACCTCCTTACACGCTTACTCACAGTGTCACAGTGGGACCAAGGTAGACCGTTAGCTGCGATCGCAATGATCGCGACCAGGGGCCGTAGCTAAACTTGGATTTATGGTAGGACAGTGGCAGTTGAGGGTAACCAAGACCTTGTAAAAATATTTAACTTAAAAGAGAGTCAATGATATAATCTCAGCTTATAATGTTCCCACTACTGGGTCTCAGGTCTCCGCCGCCTATTAGAAGGTATGGGCTACATATTTTCTAATTTTTAGTTTTAGGACATGCCGTTTTCCTCATGTTTTCCTTGAAGTGGAGTTTATAAAAAAAACCTTTTAGACGTTATTTTGTCTTGTGACTGGGTGTAGTTTTTTTTACATTATAAAGTGCCTGTATTGGTCTGATTGAAAAAAACCAGTTTCAGGTAAGTAAAGTGATCTGACCCGATTTTCGTGAATGTCGGTAGAGGAGATCTCGCGATTGTACCTATGTTTTTAGTGTTGACATAGTGCTAAGGCTTTGAATTTCAGACTGTAAATACTAGCTGCCATGTTGCTACGCTCACTTTCACAAGATTTAGTACAGATGGTACACTACATTTCCATCTCAGATGAATTGAATGATTAAGTGTTTGTCGACATGGCACACTAGACTAGACGGAATGCTTAAAGGACCAGTTATTGGTAATAGGGGATCGGGCTGAGTCAAAAAAATATGATTCTGTTTAGTCCGTCAGTTAGATTATCGAAAAATATTGGTTACGTGTTTTTTGTTTTAACGAATTAATGAAAATTGACGAAGTTAAAAAGCGTCGTGACGTCTTGGTTAACTTGTGGGTTAAAAATGTACTGACATGTAACGTTTTCGAGGAGTTCACGAGTTTTCGAAGCACTGTATCGTCTTCATTTTTTGTTAATGTGAAAAAATAAAAAATAGGTGTTCAATATTTAAAAAAAAAAATAATAATAATAATAATAATTATTTTTTAATAGGTGTTTAATATTTTTTGGAAATCTATCTGACGGACTAATTAGTTTTTTTTTGTCCGATCCCCTTCTAGCAAAGAAAGCAAAGGTAATTTTTATAAAGAGACAATCTCCTAGGATTGTGAGTTATTTGTTTAAAAACCATTGTAATCTGAGCCAAACGTCTATTTTCTCACATTAAAAACAAACAGAGTAAAAAATATGGTAAAAACGTATAGGCGAAGCGCATTTTATGCTTTCCTCTATAAATATCTGAAGTAGGTTTTATTACTGCACACAGTATATAATTACTCAATATTCAAGAATATAACTAAAGAATATTTATAACCATTAAAATATAATAAATATTGAGTATTATTAGGTTTGTGTACACAAAACCAGCAGCAAATAAAATAAAGGGTTTATTATACCAGAGTCCGCGTAAGACTATTATTAAATAAATCACACCATTTCAAATAATTGCATTATTTTTAGAAATAATAATGGTGCGGTAATAATTACAGTTAAAACAAATAAAATCGAATCTGAGTTAGTATTTTTTCAAATAAAATGTTTATGAGGATAGTATTTCTTATTTTATCTGAAGCAGGTTTTAGTGTTACGATTATTAAAATAAACTGCTCGAGCTAAATATTGTAAAATATAATTGTGATTGCATCTATCTACTTTATTACTGGTATTTCTTGGGAAAATGTAAACTGGAGCGGGGCCTATAAACAATTTATCATAACTCCTCTTGCTTTCACTGAGCGTGGTCATGCTTGCATTTATACACAACGTATGTTTGCAGTTTACCTAAAAGAATAATCATAAATTTGATAGCTAAGAAAATAAAATAAAACTTTTTGCAAAAAATTACAAAATGGACTTAGGTACCTACACAAAACCACAAAAAAATCTAAAGTAACTCTACATTGGTGACTTTGTTTGTATCATTGTTATGTTTTTCACCGACTTCCGAAACGAATGGACTTTTCGCATAGGTACAGCCTATTTTATTTTTTTGTAAACTGCGTTTAGTTTAGTTGATATCCTACAAAAATTCGTGTCATGTTTAAAATTTTTCTTCGTAAAGAGAATTTATTATGATTTATCCTACTGATTACTACTAACACATAGGATAGTTCTTTACCGATTTTATCTTCCCGTGGGACAATTTTCGAGTTGTAGCGAGCGAAGCCGCTGGCAACACCTAGTGTTACATATTTTGTGATAACTATCCAAGTTAAGTTAATAAAATTTATATGGGACAACCACGCGAACTTCCTCAAATTGACTCTTTTCTCTACCAAGTGATAAAATAATCACGAAAATGGGTGTAGTAATCACAGAGAAATCAGAGAACATACATGAAAAAAAAATCTTCTTCCTTTTTAGAAGTCGGTTAATAAAAACAACCTACTTTAATGATAACAGCAGCATAAAAGATATCAGATGAAACCTTAAATTAAATAAACTATTGGAAGCAAAACTAGCCAACTTTACACTACATGTCCGCACAGATCTCCAGTGCGGTAGATTAGAGCTGGTGGACGTACCGTTCGACTGCCAATACCAATTCCCGTCCATGCCCATTGTACCCGTACCGGTAACCAGCACTAACCACTAATGGCTACCAGGCTGGCATAAGATTTATTCCTATCTTATCTGAATAGATTGTCTATAGCTTATAGATTAGTACTAGGATACCCAACGCGTTTGATTTGCCTGTACCCCCAGAGACTCTATACATTGTTAACTATTTCCTATTTTGTTTACTGATTGAATATTTAAACTAACATGATAGCAAATTGAGTTTAACTGGTATAGGTAAAGGTTAATTTAACAGTTAGTTAGAGGAATGTATTGTTTTAATATCTGATTGGTGAATGCGAGTGTTCCTATTTGCAGTAAATCTATTATTTTAATGGGAACTGAATTTTAATTAGTTATCGATGGTCTGTGTTGCTTTGTTCGTTTATAAATGCTAATGAGTATACATGAAATTATCTGCAATTTGTTATTCTATGTAGTTACTTAAAGCTTAAGTGCCTTATTATGGTCAAGAATTCAAGATAGTAAAGCCTCTTTTCCTTGAACGGAATTTTGAATTTCTGTTTCATTCTTTCTTTATCGTGTGGTTATTGCCTAAGTTGGTGTCAAAGTTTAGGTATACATAATATACAAGTAATATCTCTCAGGCATACTGATTTCCTCACGATGTTTCCGTTCACTGAAGCAAATAATAGTCATACAATATTGATGTTTATTAACTAAAAAAAAATATGATTCTAATTAGGCCGTCTGTTGATTATCAAAAAATATTGAATACGTATTTTTTGTTTTATCAAATCAATAAAAATTGACGAACATAAAACGCGTCAAAGATTTGAGCGGGAGGTTATGACGTCACTGCTCGCTAAAAAAATGTCATACGTCTTAGAAAAAGACGTCACACGAGTTTTCAAAGCACTGTATCGTCTTCATTGTTTGTTTACGTGAAAAATATATGTCCAATATTTTTTGGAAATCTATCTGACGGACGAATTAGATTTTTTTTGTTAACATCCCTATTCGCACATGAATCCGTACAATCAAAGGTTCGAGTCTTGGGTCCGAACTTGACACCTATGACTTGGTACTTCGACGATCTCACCACTAGACTGCTATAAATTCTCTTTCATTGTAACACCATGTTTGTGTACCAGTAAATAAAACCTCAGTAGACTATAAACATGATCGTTATTACTTATTAGATGAGTCAACGAAATTCGCTGCTTCCTCGCATTAACGAGCACGAAACGGAAGCAAAGCATAAAGTGCAATTATTATAAGTCATACACGATGCAAATTGTTCATAATAACATGTTTCGACACCATAAAAGCTTGTAACATGAGGAGCGATCGTCATCATTATGTAATAATTATAAAACTTATCTGAACATGTGTATCCTATTATGAGAGAAAAGAATGGAGAAAAGAAAGGTTTTATGTCTGTCAATTCTGTGGTGACTTTTCTTATGTGTCATAGAAAAATATTACCTACTAAAGAGATGTCAGCAAGGAGGGGCCTGCAAGGGCCGACGCCCGTCGGGGCCGCAGTATTTTGTACTAGATTACGTGGCCTCGGCGCAAGGGCGAAGAAGGAACATGGGTTTGGTTTTTAGTCAGTGAAGTCTGGCACTCCCCTTTTCAACCACCAAAAAAAAAAAGGGCAAAGGCCTCCCTTCCCTTGCTGTTGTTCGCCAATCCCAATCCCAATATATTCGATAGTTCGTTATTTTAAAACTTTAACCGAAATACCCAATTCATCGGTTTTCTACAAGCGTATTTGATTCAACTTCTACTTTAATAATAATAATAATAATAATAAATCATTTATTTGCATAAAAACATGGTATACATTGGTGTTAAATAAAATTACAATAGTTCAAGCATGTTTAGCTAAGATAGAACATAGCATGCAAAATTTTAAAGTTTAGCAAAAATAGACAATGCATCAAAATCTATTTTCAATAAATTCTTTCAAACTATAGAAATTATATTCATTTATCCACTTGTGCAATTTAATCTTTAACAAACTTGAATTTAATATTTTAAAGTGGCTTGGTATCTTGTTATAAATCCGTACGCACATTGCTAAGCAGTTTTTATTATATTTTGTAAGTCTTGGCAAATCATGTAATACTAACAAAAACGGATCTCGTCTGTTGCGAGGATTTACATCGTTTGCTTTCTTAAATAGTTCTTTATTCCTTACCACGAACATACATATTTCATAGATGTACAAAGATGGTAACGGCAACAAACCAAGTTTTTTGAACATTGGTCGACATGAGTCATCAGGTTGAAGTCCACATATTGCTCTGATGCACTTTTTTTGAGCGATAAATGCTCTATTTACATCGGTGCTATTGCCTCACATTACTAGACCATAGCGCAGTAGTGATTCTACATATGCGTGGTATGACATAATGGCAGTTTTTACATTAGTTACATTTTTAACTTGTTTCAGAGCATATACAAATTTGTTAATTCTAGTGCTTATATTATCTATGTGGTCTTTCCAGTTTATATCCTTATCTATTACTACGCCTATAAACCTTGTATGTGTTACCTCTTTGATTTTGTTTATATTAAGTTTAATGTTATTTTTATTATTATTTGACTGGTTAAATTGAATGTAAACGGATTTATCTAAATTTATTTTTAAATGATTCATTTCAAGCCACTGTAGCAATGTATCTATTGTATTATTAATGTCGGACTCATGATCTGCAACGGTATTTTCCTTTTTATCAGATGTTACTATGATAGATATATCGTCTGCAAACAATATACATTTATGTTTGGTTATTTTTATAATATCATTGATGTAAATAAGAAACAATATGGGGCCTAGAACGCTTCCTTGTGGGACGCCATATGTATTATGTTTATATTCTGATGAGTATGGTATCATATCTTTATTTTTGTTGATTTTATTGATAATGACACGTTGCTGTCTTTTACTTAAATATGATGAAATCCACTGAAGAGCAGGTCCCCTAATCCCTATATCCTCCAACTTATCTAATAATATGTCGTGTGACACTAGATCGAAGGCTTTCGATAAATCAAAAAAAAGACCAGTAGTTAAATGATTATTATTAATATTTGTAAGTATTGCTTTCATAAGAGAAAATCATTACTACCTTGTTGTGTTGGTCTAGTGTTTGCTGAGTTTGAGGTTTTAGGTTCAGTTCCAGGATCGAGCAAATTGTTACTGGATTTTCCATTACGATATTTTGAGTAGCAACCACGGAGTCTTGATATGTATTGTGTGAAGCAATAATAGCATAACTGACACCAGCATCTCAAATACCATCGACTGAGTACCTGCCCGTGACAAGAATATTAACCAACAGGAATCTAGGTTTACATTTTCACATATTTTATCTCTGAAATTGCCATACCTTGGTGATATGTGACATACTCGTAAAATGTACCTTCCATAGCTTGCTATGGAAGGTTTAAATACGCAAGTTGTCTTTTCTCTATCGAGCTAGATGTATTTTGTTTATCGCTAGTTTTATTTCCGTGTCGACCTATGTCATTCGACATAAAGTTCGAGACTTTTACAACACTTAAAAGTTTTTCCACAGATAGCCCTAAAGTCAGATAATAATAATATGTTCTTTTGTTCAAGGTAAACTTTTGTCGTGCTTTTTATCTTAATTATTATTATTTTTATGTTAGAGTAGTGCACTATCCATTGTGTGATTTTTTTGTGTGTGTTATGACAATGAGCATGACAGTCCGTTCTCCAATGAGGAAAATGGTATCAGACCTATAAAAGTAGAGAAATAACAAAGAAACGGTGGATGAAATGCGTAAAGGATAAAATGGCAATGAAGAATGGAAGAAGAAGACATGCTGGGCCTACTCCAAATGAATTGGGATAAGGTCAAGAGAATGATGATGCGTATGACAGTCCCGTCCTACCATAAATTCATATAAGTAGCTATATCTGATGAATGGTGATATTAGACGACACGGTTAGCGCAGTGGCTCAAGCAATGACCCCGCGCTGCGTGTCGCGGGTTCGATCCCCGCACGGAACAAATATTTATAAGACCTACAGATAGTTGTTCCGGGTCTGGGTATTTGTGTATGTGAGTTTAAATGTTTGTGAACGCACCCACGATACAGGAGACATTCCTAGTGTGGGGCAACGTTTAAAAAAAAAATTCATTGATCACAATCATGATCATTCACCATGGAATATGCTTACAGCAAGAATTTTTAACGTCAGGACCTTAAACAGGTCATTTATTTAAGAGCCTCCTACACTTCTAGATATGTGTGTTTGTAAATGAAACTCCTACGTCCACGCATTTTAACGGTTCTATTTATTTACTCTTCAGAATATCCCTATAATCTGCACATAGTCGACTTTAGCGGTACCCTACGCTTTATAGTCCATTCCCACGAGGAACCGGTACTGTAGAGCCTTATAAATCGAACTCCCTAAAAGTGCAGTGGTTTCAGATAAACGGTGGGTTAACTCTGATAGTAATATGTCTCTAACTTTTACAGCTACCAGAAAAGGTTTTTCAATTAATTGTACGTCATCTAATAGAATAATATGTAAATAATATAAAACGGCCGCATTGCCAACCAACGTGGTCATGCGGCCAGCCATCTGGGCAATCTTTCTGTTGACCTGATGCGGACGAAATTTTTGACACTCTTTAATGCTGTTTTTCTTTTCCATGTACAATGTTATTATAATTTTAAGTTTCGTGGTAGAAAAATATGTAAACTGGAAAATAAGAATGATTAATAACATAAATAATTTCTGTCTTTTCAGGTGTACCGAAGAAATAGGCCAGTACTGAAAACTAACATATTTACAGCTACTTAAGAATACAATAAATACGGTAAGTTATCTATAAACTGAATCAATTCAAAATAGTATAATAAAATGTTTATATAGATAATAATAATAATAATATTCCACAACTATCACACAACGCCATCTAGTCCCAAGCTAAGCAGAGCTTGTGTTATGGGTACTAGACAACTGATAAACATACTTATATATTTCTAAATACATACATATTATAGATAAATTACACCCAGACACAGAACAAATGATCGTGCTCATCACACAAACATTTGTCCTGGGTGGGAATCGAACCCACGACCTCCGGCATAGCAGTTAGGGTCACTAACCACTAGACCAACAGGCCAGTCTATATATATAGATCATACTACTATACCTATTGGTTTAGTAGTTTTATCATAGAGCTGTATTATCCTGTGTATGATAGTATACTAATACACATAACGACTAGTCAAGCTATACAAAACCACTGTATGCGGATCTCTCAGTATACGGAACATCTATACAAAGAGATGCCAAGATATATATACTGAAATGTAAAGGTTGATATGTCGCTGTTTATAACAGAACATGATAATATTTCAACCATCCTCTTTATCTGATACAATAACCATGTGACAGAAAGGACTGACACAGTAATTGTATAGAGGGTACAAGGTATGCATTAAAAACGTCTTCGTGGAGGATTCATCTTGTAAACGTCAAGAATAGGACATGATAGCCCTGTAATGTATCTTAAGACTATATTTATACTGGGTGGTCCAAATGTGGACATGAAAAAAAATAGTGGGGAATCTCTTTTTTTACGGGATTTTATGGAATATTCTGGGATACACTTGTATACCAGAATTTCCTATGTGTGTTCTGCGATTATTGTAAATTTTGTAGTTATTCTTTCTTAAAAATAGTATCGGTACCTACCGTAAGTTTTGTTAGAATGTTACGAAAATCATGAACGTTTTAGGTTCTTCAAAATGAATACAGAAAACTATTAAATCTCTAAACGAAACCAAGAAATGAAATAAAAATCAGAAAAGAATATTATCGAAAGCTAAGCTATTTATTTAACAATTTTTAACTATTAACACACGAAAATTAAAACACTTTATTAAGCTAGCAATTCGCCTTTTTACCTTAATATTAAAATGTCTATAACATACACAGACTAAACTTATAAAAATACGAGTAATGCCTACTGCATAATTTGCAAACGTTTGCCCTTAGATACATCGTTAAAAATCAATAATAATTTGTTTTAATTTATTAATAAATTCATCGTAAAATATTTGCTCTGCATCTGGCGCCAATTATTACGACCTCGTTTAGCAAGCTACAGCGTTATACTTACATAATTTATACCATACTTATAACGATGCCATAAGAGACCGTCATTCGTGCCTTAAGCCCTCGTTCACGGACTCGGGTGATGCGACATGCATCAAGCGAAACGCACGAGCGTTTCGTTTCTGCTGGCGAGCAAATCGTGTATTGGTGACTCTAAAGAATTTAACCGGTAATTTCGTAAGAGCCGATAATATTAAACAATGTATTCAGAACGACAATAATGTATGTATTGGTTAATAATATGCCTGTACAGTTAGACTGTATCGACAAAAGTGCACATGCATAACCTATCTTCTATAGCCGGCTTAACTCAACGCTTGGTATCTGTTTTTTTTTTGTTTGGATGTTGGGAAATCGTCGAATGATTCCACAGACTGTCAGACTTCTACTGACTAAAAACTACCCATGTTCCTTCTTAGGTATTTGTGTCGAGGCCGCAGTATCTCTTTCGAACAACCCGCAGACCCAACGGGCGTCGGCCCTTGCGGGCTCCTCCATCAATGTTGCTGGTATCTCTTTGAGGCGCGTGTGGAACACGAACGCTCCGCCAACACCGCTTTCTGCTGTTCCTGCTGTTGTGTCCTGTGATACCCGAGGTGGTAGCACTATTTACTTAGTTATTCACCGGCTCACCAGATCAGCAAGTCATCTGTACCGGTCGCTTCACAACACACTTACCGCCATTCGTAGTGACTGTCAAGTGTCCCTTGTGACAGCTCCCTGACACTTACGTCTGTGAGACGGTGTTGCTATATCAATTAAATAGATACAACTTCGATGTACACTACATCCCTTTCTTATTATATTTGTTTTAATCAAAATGCTTTACCCATAATGCTCACAATTACATTCAGTAATCAAGCAAATTCAACAACTATCGAATATAAAATGTTCAACTATACTTGCATGTTTTTGTTACCAGATTTACCTTGTCATCTTAGACTGACTGCCACTGGCCAACTATAAACCAACCAATTCTAAATGTACAATGAACCCTCTCAGGTTTTACGCAGTTACCCCATTTGAACATCTCCTCCAGTAGCCTCCACTAAGTGTGGAGTAGGATTAAAGTTTATTAGACTTTATTAGACTATTTCTATGAACTTCATCGCCTATTCTAACCTCTGGGGGTCTGCATGATTTCATCTTCCTATTTCCATATTCCTCTTCCTATTCCCATATTCCTTTCCATTCCATTGTTTTTTTTTTCAGACATTTTTTTTTTTCAATGACATTTTCATAACAAAAGTTCTAATGGTCCCTGCCCCGTAACCGATCATGGGGTTTAACTTATCCACAACTTTGTGGTTTGATCGTTTTCTCTTTTTAAATTATTGATGACCCAGGGAAGACCAAGGCTTCTCTCTTTTTAGGTCTTGCTATTTCTTCGTACATATCTGGTGTAGAGAAATATTTTTACATTTTATTTATTCATTAAGATTCTTTTAATTATTCTTGACATCTGTACTTTTTTTTATTTTTTGTCTTCGTATGTTTGTTCTTGGGGAATGTGAATTTGTTGTTGTTATTGTTAATGTTCGTTGTTTTTTTTTTTCTTTGGCTGTTTACTAGGTAGCTGCTATTTTAAGTTTGAGTGGTTTGCCTAGTGCTATTCATGAATTCAAGGGCATTTAATTTGTTTTTTTCTAAATTGTAATACCTCTTTATGTAAATTCTTTGTAACATATTATGTTGACTCTTATTATCTGGTTGAGTTCCCACATCTCAAATTCTCGTATTCCACACTTTTTCCTTATGTAATTTAGGAATCCCACAACTAAATACATGAGCTCAGTGTTATTTGTCTCTTGTTTCTTTGACCCATGTAGCTGAATATTGTTTCTTCGCATTTCTTTTTCTAGGTTCTCAACTTTGTTTGTCATTGTCATCACCTCGTTGTTAAGTTTGGGGTTTTCTTCAAGTAGTGGATTTAATTTCTCTTCTATTATGTTTACCATATTTCTCCAAGCCGGCTGGTCACCGTGGGGATTAATGACCGCTACCCTTCAGTAAACACGTCCAATTTAATTACTTCACATCAGTCAATTTAATGGATATTTACCATCCAATTTAATGGATTATTATGAGCCAACGTAACAGTTGCTCCATCCAATTTAATGGATATCATGAGCCAGCCCAATGGTTGCTCCATCCAATTTAATGGATTTCATGAGCCAACCTAATGGTTGCTCCATCCAATTTAATGGATTATCATGAGCCAATCAGCCAACCCAATGGTTGCTCCATCCAATTTAATGGATTTCATGAGCCAACCTAATGGTTGCTCCATCCAATTTAATGGATTATTATGAGCCAACGTAACAGTTGCTCCATCCAATTTAATGGATTATCATGAGCCAACCCAATGGTTGCTCCATCCAGAGCCAACCTAATGGTTGCTCCATCCAATTTCATTGCTTTTGTCCAGCCAATGTAATGGATTATTTTGAGCCAACTCAGCGGTTGCTCCATCCAATTTTATTGCTTGTTCAAAGCAAATGTTATGGATATTCGCATCCCAACTTAATGGTTGCCTTCAAAATCTTACCACGCGTAAATAGTGCGATGGTAAATGTCACATGCCTTAGAAGTATTGGTTCTAGGCCATGCCGGTTTCCTCACAGTGTTTTCCTTCACCGTACTAAGAGCGTTCCCTGGTGATGAGTGAATGAACACAAAAAACCTGCCTGGTTTCGAACCCACTACAAGTCGAGCAAGGCCATCACCGCTCTTACAACATTTAATATAAGAGCGTTCCCTGGTGATGAGTGAATGAACACAAAAAACCTGCCTGGTTTCGAACCCACGACCTAAGTAGAGCAAGGCCATCACCGCTCTTACAAAATTTAATATAATACATGAGATACTTATATGTGTTATTGTATTGCTGCATATCATCTTTACTAAAACACATTATTTTATATCGGGAAGCGATAATTTTTAGCACTAGTCATTAGTTAACTGTGGGCCCCGGTGGGTAGAGTTGGATGAAGAAAACAGTCTTGTACCCCGATACACTCAAACAATAAGACGAATTAGAAACACAGTACATAGGTAGGCACGAATAACCCTGTAGGTACAATATTAATATTTATACCGAATACGACTCGATGCCGACATTTATACATTAGCTTCATATTTAAGTTAAACCATTACACAACCACCATTACGATTCCCTAATCAGAACTTAGTGACCTGTGTAACTATACCTATTTATTTATGAATTATTTCAACTTATTCCAATTCAAAACTATAATTTTGTCAAACAGTATTTTATTTATTCAAATTTCATGCCCAAGAGTACTTTCCATTATCCGCCTAACCTTTCCTCAACCATGTTTAAGTATATATTTTTTTTTCTAAACACTTCATTTCTTCTTCTTTTTCTGTACAAGAAGAGACTTGCCCCTCAGTCATAGGCTGTTATTATTTGAATGTTCACTTTAAATTGTATTATTAATATTCTTGCATAGTAATAACATCCCTATGTAACACCAAGCTTGCATTACGGGGCAACCTTGTACCCTCAATCATACAGTAATCCCGATTCATTGGCTTCTAGGAGTTAAACCCAATAAGCTCTCCTCAACCTGGGAATCAAAACCAGGACCGCACAACAGGCTACTTTGCCTGAAACCAATGAGTCATAGTGTCAACATTCTCCTGCCCCTATCCCAATTCATTTGGGATCGCCACAGCTTGTTTTCCTTACATACTTCTCCATACTTGCATTTCATTCGACACACCAGGTGTATTTTGACAGAGGTGTCTTTACAGACTGAACAATCCATTTTAATAGACTGGACATCACATTAATAAACAAAACAAACAAAACTGGATATTTCATCGACATAGCTATACCAAATACACACAATTTACAAAGTACAATAGCAGAAAAATTATCTAAGTATACCGAACTAAAAGATGAAATAATCCGACTTTGGCATCTTGAAAAAGTCACGATAACTCCCATAGTGTTGTCCACAACAGGAGTAATTCCAAAACAACTTCACTAGTCCCTTACTTCTCTGAATCTGCCCCCAACAACGTACTACCTCCTGCAGAAAGCAGTGATATAAAATACGTGCAGACTGGTGAGGAAGTTCCTCCATGTGAATCGGACAACCCGCACCAAGAACATTTTCAATCAAACATCCCTTCATCTTTCATTCAACCAACAGCACAAAACCATGTTGTATCTCTTTCTACTGTTTCACTCTTAGCCCAGCTGATAACCACATGGCTTAAGCCCGTGCTATCTGTACTTTCCGGCTATCCGGATAGCCCAGCATAATAAAAGCTTAAATAATAAAGCCCTTTTATTCCAAACTACATACAATTTGTTTTTCTTTATTGCCTCTTGGCATTGACCTCTCCAGCTCTCTCCATTGAACTCGGTCTTCTGCAACTCTGCTCTAGTATGGGGATGGCCTAGGGTTAGACTGATATCGACGGTCCATCTTGTTGTCGGACACCCCTGTTTTCTAATGTCCGCTTTTGGATACTATAAGGTTATGAATAAACTCCAAAAACTCCATTATTTATTTTGCAACATAGCATATGACCTGTCCGACTCCATTTTAGATGTTCTATTTGCTATTATACCCGTTACTTTTGTCTTCCTTCTTATTTCCAAAGGGGTTTGGCTAACTTTGTATGGGCTAGTGGCGTCATTTTTTTTTTGAGCGGCCACTTTTAATTTTCATGTTATTTTGTTGTGCTGTATCAAATACACATACATGTTAAATTATTTTTGTCCTAAGTCATTTCTAAACTGAGATATTTGAGTTTGAATATTATAAAAATGTCTTCTTCAATTACTGTTCTGCGTAAAGAAATCTTAGTTATGTGTTTAGAAGGTTGATATTAGAGCTGGCTTAATAATAACTGCTACTTGGGTCGATCTTTAGGTTAGGCCACGCTTGCCTAGGTGGGTCTGTGGATGGGTGGGTGTGGATTATATACCGAGTTTCCTCCGTGCCTTGGAAAGCACGTTAAGCTGTTGGTCCCGGCTGCCATATATACTTATGCAGTCGATCTTTTGCAGTCGTTACTGGTTGTCAGTGACCTGACTCTGTCTGACAACCAGTCTTACCAAAGGGTATCGTATTACCCAGTATTAACTGGGACGTGGAGGTCAGATAGGCAGTCGCTCCATGTAAAATACTGATATTCAGCTACCTCCGGTTAGACTGGAAGCCGACCCCAACATAGTTGGGAAAAGGAATAAATAATACAAGAGCAATATTGCATCCAGCCCTTGTGTAGCAGTTTCTACGAGAATGCAGTACACGTAAATGTCCGTCTAGATGAATGTGTAATACGAGTCCCGCCGACACGATTCAGACTTCGCTGGCTACAAATGCAAAATGCACTGTTAATTACATCCATGGTGTTATACATCCAAATCTTAAACATATAAGAGTCTAAAGAGGTATGCTGGGTCTGTCACAATACACAAACGATCACAATGCCAAGTCTTTATAATGCATCAGCCCATAGATAACAGACATCGAGCCATGCAATCTACGTACGTATTTAATTTATTTTGATTATTTTTTCATCGTTGGCCAGCACTAGGAACTTCAGTCTGCTGTATCGTGGGTGCATTCACAAACATTTAAACTCAAACACACAAATACCCAGACCCGAAACAACTATCTGCAAGTCATACAAATATTTGCCCTGTGTGGGAATCGAACCCGCGACACGTAGCGCAGCAGTCAACTGCTTGAGCCACTGCGCCTACCGTGTGGTCTGAATTCTGAAAAAAATACGACTGGAACCTTAAACAGTGCAATAGACTGTAATAACTTCTTCGATTTTAATGAGCAATTCAAAACCAAATATCTCCGTTCCGATTAGATTTAGAGAAATGCATCCATAATATTTTTGGATCGCTTTAATCTGTTCTTTCAAAATATCCAAGTTTCATTACTGGCCGCGCAACTTCAAAACGACGCCAACTCTAGCCAAACCCCTTTCAGTTTCCGTCACTAAACCTGATGTTCGACATGTTTCTTTCCATTGCTCTTTAGGTATACGTATCTACATACCTATATTTTGTCTTAGTACATGTTTAAATTGTAGGGCTTTAGTTATACTCCATACAATGTTTATTTTGTCTAATAAAACACATATCAATTTCCTAGGTGTACTTTTAATTAAATTAAGTTTGTACTTATTTTGTTTAGGAGAAGGTATCAACAAAATCAGCCTACTCAAAATCAATCAAATAACTTGAACAAATGTCGGTTCTCCCTTAATAGGACTGTTTGAGGTGACATGTCAAACAATAGACATTTTCAAAATAATAAGTACCTAGGTTACTTACTTCATACAATCAAGGTTATTATTAGTCACTATAGGCAGGGCTGGGCAAAATACATGCTTTGCTTTAATTGAAATACAAATTACAAAATACAGTATCGCAAGTAATTAAAATACAAAATACAAATTACATTTAAGTAAGGTATTTGAAATATAAAATACAAAATACAGTATTTTAGCAATTTTTAATTGAAATACAAAATACAAATTACATAAATACTTACAAAAACTTAAAAAAAATAAGTTCCGCCTTCAAAAACCATCAGAAAAAAGTGTAAAGTAACTTTCTTTCGGAAGTCGGTGGCAAAAATTAATTAAAAACAAAATAACCAAATTTTAACCTTTTTTGTTCAAAAATCTCAAACTCTTGTCAACAACCTATTTTTCTTACACATGCAAAACTAAACCGTTATGATTTGCCATCTAGCTTGACATTACGTTCAGTATATAACAGGTGCAGTGTTGTTAGCTCTAATAGCTGCTTTACCATCATTGCACTCTCGCCTCGCCTCACGATCGCTAAATGAAGGTAATAAATGTATTTTTGTTAAAATGTATTTTGAAGCCTCAAAGTATTTGAAATACTAATTACAAAATACTTCGTCGTCAGGTATTTGAAATACGAATTACAAATTACATTTTAAGGAAGTAATTGAAATACAAATACAAAATACGTATTTGTATTTCAATTACGTATTTTAATTACAAGTAATTCAAATACTGCCCAGTCCTGACTATAGGAAATGGTTTGTGATAAATCATCACTATAATAAACGGTCCTACTTACTATAAGTAAGTCAACATGTTCACAGCTATAGGAATTTAACCTATTGCTAGCGGTCTGCATATAACAGTTAAGTGAAGTTTATAACCCTAGAAATGTGTTATGAATTAAATCATTTGTCATCAACTTGTATTTATTCTATTGACATCCTAGCTAGTACCTAGTTTGATGTTCGGTAAGTACTAAATAATTAAGGTCATTAATAACTTACCAATGTGTCTTAAACATGTAACAAGTTAACATATTTATTTATTTTCTTCATGTTATTGAATATCCAAACGTCACTGTGTGATCTATCTCTTCAAAACAGTGTAAAAGCAGCCCATTGTGGACAATTATGTAGGTAAAATGATAAAACAATAACATAACTCTTCCTTCACCTTGAAATACTTAATGCCAGTACGTATGGCATACAATAATCATTAATTAGTATCAATTACAGTCAAATAACTGTACTTACTTAGTAGTGAGACGACCCACTGACCGTGTTTTGTTTTTCAAATTGTTGACAGCTCCTTGCAAACTTTTCCTGAGTATTAATATGTAAATTTCAGACCTTAATCCTCGTCGCCACTTGTTGTGTCCTGTGATACCCGAGGTGGTAGCACTATTTACTTAGTTATTCACCGGCTCACCAGATCAGCAAGTCATCTGTACCGGTCGCTTCACAACACACTTACCGCCATTCGTAGTGACTGTCAAGTGTCCCTTGTGACAGCTCCCTGACACTTACGTCTGTGAGACGGTGTTGCTATATCAATTAAATAGATACAACTTCGATGTACACTACACCTGCTATCTTCTAAATCGCTGTCGTGTGATCTAGCAGTTCGTGGCCACAGTATTATATAGTTACTCGTACATAGATAACTTTCATTATCTTTATATTAAAACCGTTGAATAGTAAAGCAAGCCTGAGGTGCATCTTACGATAATGTTTGTTGTAAACGTGTATTACGACCTGTAAAAAGATTGTGATGGGCTGGTGTTTATTGCAGAACAAACTTTATGTTCGTGTCTTAAGGGCAGGTTGACTTGTTTACGTGGGAAAATAGATTTCCAGGTGTTCATTTATTTATATCTGTCACCCAAGTCGTGGAGCAAAGACAATCTTTGCAGATGGGGGTTCATGGACGGCTCAGACCTCATGTGTCTATGTGGCGTCTCCCCACAGACAATGGCACACCTTCCATCTTGGACAGAATGCCCTATCACCCGCGCACTTGATGACCTATTTACACCATCAGTGAGCATGATTTTATCACCTGCAAGTGTACATTATGCATTGCAATAAGCTATTTGAATTTTATTTTGAGCGGGGTTCGCGTAGCTTAGTTTTGAGCTTTAAACACATTTGAAGTTTATCCATCGAAACGCTAAAAAGAGGACTATCAAACGATCATTCACAAAGCTGTCAATCAAGCACTATGCTGATGCATACATGCATCGCAAAATTGATTGTATTATAATGAGAATAGACTGTTATTTAGTTCGATAACTAAATAACAGTTTAATACTCATTATAATACAAACAATTTTGCGATATATCGATCGATCTACAAGATCGCATTTTCAACAACCAAAGGGGTCTCGATAACGAATTTTCGGTTATGTACATTACACCTGCTTTACAATTTCAATTTCATTAGTATGTTATGTAAGTAATTTATTTACTCAACGAAAACGATTACATAATAAAATTAAGCTATTAATTAATAATAGATTAAATGGAGAATGTATTACATACGAGCAAAAGTCGTGTGTAATTACAGCAGGCCACGTCAAGTTTCTTATATTAATAGTTTATACCTTATTGATTGATAATTAACACTGGTATCGTTAGTCGTGGACTGAACTTGAGTTGGACTTGACACGCCTACATTCCGCTCCATTAGACATATTGACAGCTACCGTTTGTTTTTAAATTGCCATAAGCGACCAGTTTTCAATACTTAGAATGACATTATATACATCTTTAACATAGATTACTGTGATATATTATGACATCTTAAGCATTGATTAAGGCAGAATGCAACTACGGATTTGACAAGGATGGCTGGTGTAGGAGGGAATGTACAGGTGTGTATATGGAGAAAGTACGTTATTCCAAGATCCGCCATTTGTGACCAAGAAATTCTAGGATTGTTGTTCGATGTTCCCCTTTTGTCATGAGCATGACCACGACAGTCGACCGAAGTTCAAAAATAGATTTGAGTCGGCACTATAAATATGGGTGTAAACTTTGGCATAATTATTTATTCACACGGTCCTTACTATGTTGAAGATAAATTATAAAACGCTGTTGTTATTAATTTCTGATTAAATTAAGTACAAAGTAACGGCCTAGTGTTTAGTTGGGGTTTTATCTTATACCGTGCAGTGGCTAATAAATATAATCAGGATATAATGTTGGGCCACAAACCTCCTATGAATGAGATGGAGTGAACTCTAGTCCACCGCGGGTCTAGTGCGGATCAGTAAGTGTTTCAAAGGTACTTTTGATTCTAGAACATGCCGCCGGTATAACCACGATGTTTTCCTACACCGTTTTTACAGATAGTGCAATTAAATGAAAATAAATTACTCTAACTAATGTGCCACTCTGGGTTAAAACCTACGATATAATACTAGTAACTCGGAACAGTTATCGGAAGTTCGTAATCCAAGTTTTTTTTTTAAGTAGTATTTTATTTTGTACACATTATATTTTATTTACATAAGTCTTCGAAATAAAAGTTTCTTTTTTCCCACTAGGTTTCCGCCGGTCTCTAATAAGGATCATCTGTTAATAGCCAGCATTTATGTATTTAATTATTATTGCAATTAAAAAGCAAACATTTTCTCTTTACGGCCGCTTCCTTGCATGCTGCTATCCTAATTGATTATTTACTTACGTTAAACGTTATTAGTTTTTATACTTATACTGCTTTAATTAATACTACCTGGTTAATGACTGCTAAATAACCTTTAATAACAATTAATTAATCATTCGTAAATACAAAAAATTAAAGGGAAATGGATACAGCTCTCGTTCTTTGCATAGTCACATAAAATGGATTTAGCACTGCATATTGATGAGGTGTGCCAATTGTTTGATTAAATTATTAATTTTACCCGACTGTAGAACAAAATAACTATGTAGAATAGAATAGAATAGAATAGAATATGTATTTATTCGCTAATGGACATCAAATATTATAAATATAAAAAAAAAATATATAAAATAAAAATAAAAAAAATATAAAATATTATAAATATTTCTGGGCTAATTGTACCTACATTATTTCTAAGATTTATGTTATTACTGTACCAGTTTTAACAAAATATTTATTTATTATTTAGTTTAATGTGGTAATAATGGAAGTAAGATTAATAGGTTCCTAGTTAAAAAGCAATTAAAGAGAAACAATAATTACTCCCCTATATGCGCCGGCTCCGCCGACGCATGCGTTTCGCGACGCGTGCCTACTGGGCCGTATTATGCCACCTAAGAAGGCCAGCGAACCGACTTGCTACCTTTCCCACCATTGCTCACTATGTGACTCCGGTGGGAGTGATACATGGCTGGTTCAGGAACTACGAGGGTGTTGTGATACGACCCAAACTCCGGCTATGCCGCAAGCAATGTTCTTGGCTGGGAGTTGAGCATATTCATTCATTCATTCATTCAACAATAATTACTCCCCTATATAATAATTCTAATTTTTAATAGTTCTAATTTTTCATCATAGTCCTAGATTCCTAGAAATTATAAAAAGAGAATGCTACTACGTAGAGTACTTTTTACCCAACAGGACGACAACCATCACAGGGTAATGTTGTCACTTGAGCAATTCTTGGTCTTAAATAAACAACAGAACAAGATTCACGTAATCTGAAGATCAGATAGCCATCGTAAAGACTTAGAGAGTATATAACAATACTAAAATCAGATAAAATGATACCACTGTATGTCATGTACAATAACATGTCGAATTAATTGTTCGTAACGCTTTCTACTTCTTTAAGTGCATGTGCTAACTAGTCTGTTTCTAATAAGCGGAAATTTTAAATTAAAACTCAAATTGGAAAACAAAGAAAGTGTGCTTGATTAATTGTTTGTTTCATTTGTAAAGCCCTTTGTAATTATTGTTTTCACACGGTAATAAGAGCGAGAGATTAATGTAGTTTAGATTTTATTATATGATAGTTGTAATTGAGAGTAGCCCTGTTAAGTGTTGGTCTCTCGGTTCAGCGGACTATCACGTTAATTTACGTAAAGCGCTTTAAGAAAAGTCTACGCCTATAACGTGGTTCAGGTTGTTTTTTAAGTACGGGTTATTTCCAAATAGAGATTTTTTAACTGAAATACTTGTTCTGAACTACCCAAGTTATGCGTACTATTACTACCTACCCATATTAAGTCTTAGTCTAAGCAAAGATAGCAATCCACAGCACAAGATCTAGTTAAGAAATAGATCCGCATCCTATTAGGGCACTGTGAAGGATATAATCCTGTTTATGATACGATTTTATTATCTAAAGCGAACCAATTTAAGCCCGGAACGCGGTATCAGATGTAAAAAATATTGCTAATCTTAGGTTACCAGCGTGTTAAACCGTAGTTTTGCTATCGCCATCCGCCAACTCGGAGATAAAGTTTGAAATAAGTGTAATCGTTAGTCTCAAGTAACTTTAGTCCTTTCATAATGATCATTTTTATTTTCATGTTGACTTGGGAATGGCTGAGGGACTATTTAAACTTAGTTTAAGCATCTCGTTAATCAGGCGTCGGGAGTTATTTGAGTTAACTGAGGTTAATCGGCCAGTATCGTGATCTCGAACGATGGGTTAGCTACTTATTACTTATGCACATGCAATCTTGCACGTTATGGCTATTCAGAAGCGCAGGAAGTTGTTGATTTTAGGATGTTGGAGATTTCTTCTCATTATTAAAGTTATGGGAGTTCTTCTCTATTATTAGCAGCACGAGTGTGTGCCCCGTTGATGGCAATAGGTTCGCCTCCTATAACACAGGACTTAACTAAACGTAACTGGCGAAATGTGGGTGTACAATTAAGTACACTTCTTCAAAAACCCTTCAGGGTTTACATACGTGATGTTATGTTATTAGTTGGAACTTTTCTACACTATAATACTAACCGATAGTTGAAGATTTCGCTAAGTGTGCGTCTTTTATACGTATCAGTTTCTTTTGTATCCAATGACAAGTCTTTTATAGAATACCGTTGTATTATTTCTATTGGTAAGTAAGGTACAGATACTAAATGACTACTAAATAGGCACACCTAACTTATAGGTACAGGGTATAAACGAACCCTTCACTTAGCATGCTGTAAATCAAAGTCTCCGTTAAAACTTGTGAAAAAGTAAGATTAACTTTGACCCTCAATCTCTGTAACTATAAGGTATGTTCCAGAACAAAACATTGCTCGTACGTAAGGACGTAGAGAATGAGTGTTTTCCGGCTTCGTTGAAATAGAATACGTGTAACCAACACCTCTATTATATTTCATAATAAAGTGACGAAATGAGTACACGACGATGTACGTAAGTACAACTTATGAGAAAGTACAATCATCAGATTTTCAAGTAAAGAAAGTGCTGTAACCAAAAAGAGTTGTTGAAACAATTACTACCAAATAACAGCCTACACCAGCCTAAACTACTTAAAAATAATTCTAACATTTGTACACAGACTAATAGATTTAAAAAGCTGAAACCTACTTAAAAAATTAAAGTTTCTCCTTTACTCGCTATTTATCCATAATTTTGTTTATAATTTCACGTACTCTACAACTACTTATTAAATTGTTGCCATTATTTTCGCAATATTTTTTTGCGAAGTTTCTTGACTCTCGCTTTTTTAGCATAATCCTTACAAAATAGACTGAGAAGATTTTTTTAGATACAATTAATGCGATTATCTTCAATTTAAAGGTTGTTAGTAATTTAGTTTTTAGGTATTGAATTAAATAACATGACTGTAATGCTGGTATTTACTTGTGTAACAACATTTATTTTAAGTAGTTCTAATTGTTGGAATGATAGAAAATAAAGTAAACGATGGTCGTTACTAAGCAGTTTGGTGGCTAGGTGTAGGATTTTTACTCGTGTCGCTCGTGGGTAAATGAACTATTTTGCCAGCTGTGGAGGCTTGTAAATGGCTTGTTGTTATTACACACAATAAAAAAAAATAACAACCACTCGGATCAACCTTCAGGTTGTTATTTTACTTGGTGATTCAAATAAAAATCATTTTAAGTAGTAATTACGTGCGTTCTTTATTTCCGCCATCTTAGTTCTAGCTGCCCATAAACAGTGTTGCCACCTTATCCTAACATCCTCCTTCACAAGTCTTTTAAAGTAGATAGGTAACATCATTAGGTACAAGAAAGAAAACTTATTCTAAGTTTACACTAAATAATTAATAAACTTAACTTGAGTTTATTAAAAATTTTAAAAACTAATACTACTTTGAATACACTTATAGTATAATTTAAAATTGAAAGAAAAACTTATCTTTAAGTTGACACTTGAAAAATACTAAACTTAAGTTTAATAAAACCTTAGAAAACCTTAAATAATCAATACAATTTGAGTAGGTACTTCTAATAGAATTTAGAATTAAACAAAACAATCTAAGTTTCATTAATTTGTAGCTTAGTCTCAGTAGGTAATGATTAAACATTTTGAGTAACTAAATAAGACACATTTTAATCATCATATCTCTTAGGTCTATAAACTCTGCGACCAACTCTAGTTACATATACAGGACTATCTTCCAGCAAAGTATCATCTGACTGGGATCCAGCATCCTCATCTACAGATCTAGAGGTTTCATCTGATCCAACATTCCCATATGCACCAGCCATGGATGGTTCTTCAGATTCAGCATCCTCAAATTCCCCAGCCATGGAGGATTCCTCAGATGATAAGACTATTTCATCAATAACATGAATTTCCGACCTATAATTCCAATAAGATCTTACAAGTGAGTCTGTTTTACTTTTGTGATCAGGCCACCCTTCATTAAAATATTTTAAAAGTAATTGCAAACATGCATCCTTGTGAGTTTCTTCTTTAATTGTTTTTAATTTAGACTCCGATATAGACAGTGCTGTTATGAACAAGTTTGCATGTATAGCTATTTCTTTATCAATAGCATGTTCCATAGATTCTGATAAAGCAGCTCTAGATAGTGTATCAGGAATGTATAATTTTGTGCCCGGAATGTATGTGACTTCTATATCATAAAGCTGCAGTGCTAACATCATTCTTTGTAATCTGTTAGGTACTTGACTTAATGACTTATTGAATAAAGTGACTAAAGGCTTATGGTCAGTCTCTATTTTAACTTTGTGTCCATAAATGTAGTGATGAAATTTTTGGCTGCCAAATAAAATAGCAAACAATTCTTTTTCTATCTGGGCATACCTTTTTTGACAATCAGTTAATGTTTTTGAAGCATAAGCTATAGGCTGACCTGACTGCAGTAATACTGCACCTAAAGCTGACTGTGAAGAATCAACACTCAATGTCAGGGGCTTTTTATTATCATAGTGACGTAAAACTGGTGCCGATGTTAATGAATTTTTTAAATTTTGAAAAGCCTTGTCATGGTTCTCATCCCATAACCATTGTGAGTCTTTTTTAAGAAGGTTTCTTAGTACTTCTGTTTCTGAAGATAGATTTTTAATGTAACTGCCTAGGTAGTTAATCACTCCTAAAAATCTTTGCAAGCTTTTTTGACAATCAGGTTTAGGCATTTCACAGATAGCTTTTATCCTATCATAGTCTGGTGACATTCCTTCAGCACTAAACACATGACCTAAAAATTTTATTTTTGTTTTTCCAATAATACATTTGTCTTTGTTAAATTTTAAATTAATAGATTCTGCCCTTTCTAATACTTTTTTCAATGTTTCATTATGAGATTTCTCATCTGATCCATAAATGAGCAAGTCATCTACATAAATGATTAAGTTTGGTATGTCAGAGAATGATTCTATAAGTATTTTGCTAAAAATTTCAGTGGAACAATTTAGACCATACGGTAGACGCAAATACTTATATCTTCCATAAGGAGTGTTAAATGTGCATAAATCAGAGCTACCAGAGTCTAATGGGATCATCCAAAATCCTGAATAGGCATCCAAATGTGAATATATTTTGGCTCCATTTAGTCTACATCTTACATCTTCTAGAGAAGGTAACGGATAATGAGACCTTTGGATGGCCTTATTCAAGTTTCGAGGATCCAAACAAATCCTTAACTGTTTATTAGATTTTTCAACAATAACAATTGAGCTAACCCAACTAGTTGGTTTGGAGACTGGTTCAATCACTCCCAGTCCTGTCATCCGATCCAATTCCTCCTTCAGTCTTGCTTGAAGTGCATATGGTACTTTGCGTTGTGCATCTATCGTTGGTTGTGCATCAGATCTCACAGTCAGGTGACACTTGCTTGGCAGACACCCCAGGCCCTGAAAAACATTTTGATGTTCATTTAACAATTGTTGTAAGGCTGGTTGTTGTTTGTCACTGTTATTTATTGTATATATTCTTTTAACAATACCTAATTCAGTACATGTATTTGCACCTAAGACTGGCTGACATGGTATGTTAACTACAATAAATTGAATCTCATATTGTTGATTATCTTTATGACATTTCAAAGTACAGCAACCTTTGACTGGTATTTTATTACCTCCATATGCTACTAAATTAGCTGAACAACTTTTCAGATCTTTATCACATAATTTTAATTTATGAAATAAATCATAAGACAAACAATTAGCTCTAGCACCAGTATCAATTAGGAATGTTACATTTTGTTCATTTATTATAAATTCTATGAGCCAATCTTTCATATCTATGTGATTAATGAGACACTGTTCAGTATATAAAACACCCAGAAACAAATCATTGTTGGAGTCACTATTATTGGATACTAAAAACAGGTTACCTGTGTCTTCATTCTTGACTGCTTCTACTGTATTTATTTGTGTTTTGCACAGTTGTGCAAAATGTCCCATTTTCTTGCATTTGAGACACTGCTTTCCTTTTGCCGGACATGTAAACCTGTGTACTTGCCCGCAGCGTGTACATTTTTGTGTTTTGGACTTTTCCACGACCCAACGACCCTTGGAAGACTTCTGAACTGCTGCAATTTCCACATCCCCACCCTCCAAGTATGAGGTGTTGTTGTACGACATCTCCATTGACTTATATATATTAACCAATTTATCAAGTTCTATATCATTTTCCGCTAGAAGTCTTTGTCTTATTTGAGTGTATTTTTTACTTAAATTGCATATAAATATGTCTCTTATTAGTGAGTCTTTTAGCTCCTTAAATTCACAACTAGCAGCCAACTTCTTTAACTTAGTCAAAAACACGTCCAAAGAATCATCTCCTTGCTGTTGACTAAAAAATTTATGTCTTTCAATAGCCAAATTTTTCTTTGGTATAAAATATTTGTCAAACGCTGCTAGGACCGATTCATAAGTCTGTCTTTCTTCATCAGAGAAAGCGTTATAGACATCCAAGCATTGCTCGCCCATGAAGTGCAGTAAAATAGCAATTTTTCTGTCTTTACTCTCCTTGTCATACTTCATGGCAATTGAAAAGTTGTCAAAGATCTGCTTCCATTTTGCCCATGTCGCTACTGTATCTGAGTTGTTGAGATCAATTGGCTTAATAATGTTAATTTGACCTTCCATGGTAGTACCCCTTTCACTTCACAGTTCACACAGTTAGAGGTTGAATACTTTAAGACTTGAGTGAGTAGCACGTGGTAAACCAGCATGCAACGCAATACCTTTGTATCACTATTTACGACGATTCTTTTATTTTTAAAACACTAGGTACCTTAACAGTTAACTTGTGAAGACTTTTCCGCTGCCACCATGTTATTTTACTTGGTGATTCAAATAAAAATCATTTTAAGTAGTAATTACGTGCGTTCTTTATTTCCGCCATCTTAGTTCTAGCTGCCCATAAACAGTGTTGCCACCTTATCCTAACACAGGTAAAGCCGCGTTTTCTCCGTGCATCAGAAAGTTTGATAAGCCGTTGATCCCGACTGTCATTTAATTTTATAGTTCTTTGACAGTTGTTTCAGATAGTCAACGGACCGAAAGGTCGGATTTCGCGCAAAAACAGTCTTGCAAAAGGGTATTGTACCTACCTATTACCCAGTACAATCTGGGTTGTGGAAGATATAGAAAGTCGCTCTAAGCAAAATACTGGTATTATGTTGCATCCAGTTAGACTCCAACATAGTTGGGAAATGATGAGCTAGGCAGATGATGATGATGTAAGATTTAAACGTTTGTATCGGAGATTTGATGGCAGTAAATCTTGATTGAGTTATCTTTGTGACTCATTGAAGCTTTAGTCATAGTAGATTTAAGCTATTACTAAACCTTTTTAACCCTCTCAAGGTTTAGTCCTAAATTGCATGTGTGCTAGAGTATTTTACACGAATACCCTTGTTCCGGCTGTTAACTAAAATCGACGCAAAGCATCTTATGTTTGGGCTTTACAGACTCCTTAAAGTGTTATTTATAAAGGCGTATGGTGACCGTTTTATAACCACTATAAAACTCTGGCATTTCTAGGCGACAGGGTGGTACTACGTCCTTTCTTAACATAATAATTGATGTGATCTTTAACCTAACATTTACTGCTAAACAAGGCTTTGACCAATGCCGTCGCAGTTAATTTTGCGGCTAGAATTCTACTTGCTCTAAAAGGATAATAAGCGTAAGGTTCTAAAGCACTGAATAGTTTGTGACAGTACTAATTCTGTAATTATTCTCACAGTCTTAAAGAAGAAAAGTTAAGTTAAAGGCTTAAGATGGCGTTCCCATCGAGATGTGTTAGCAACGAGACTCAAGATTGAAATGAAACAGATTAACCAAGTTAACTAGCTATTATCTTTAACTATTCGTCATTATTAATCTCTGCGCGCGCGCATCGAGCGATCATGTGCAGTTGCGTACCCGCAGCCTACAGGGTTGCCTCGAGCGAAACGCAGTTTAAAAAATTAAAGATGAACCCATAACATCAAGCCTGTAACCAAATTACGCAGAGGTGTTACACCTACATTTCACCAGTTATGTTAAAGTCCCATGTAATAGGGACGAGCCTATTGCCATCAACAAGATACAATTCCTGATAGGAAAACCCAATAAATATGCCCGACCCGGAAATCGAACCCAGTACCTCCTACTCAGCAGTCGCGATTGCAACCACTAGACCAGCGGGGCAGTCGATCAGTCAGTAAAAGATGAAACTCCAGAAAAACAGAAGAATAGATTAATTTGAATTAATCAAACGTGTACCTTTTCAAAACAAATACCTTTACAGCTTGTAGTAGAAGTAGTAGGTAGTTCAGCAAAAAATATCAGGAATTGTTGTGCGTGATGTTTTAAGAATACCTACTCCAACCAACATAGGTCGTCCCAGAATTGCAGCAGCCTTCCCAGACTGCTGCAGGCTTCCGGGACAGTTAATGGGGATCGTAGAGTTTGTGCCCAGTGATCTGCTACACCCCTGCACTCTAGGAGTACGTGCCGTGGCGTTTCTTCCGCTTCCATGCATCCTCTGCACAGTGGGCTGTCTGTTACACCTATGTTATGTAGATGTTTGTTTAGGGAACAGTGACCCGTTAAAATTCCTATGATTTTACGGAGTTTGTCCCAGCTCTTTTAAGTTTGATGAGATTGCGAGTAAACTTCATTGATGCCTCGGGAACTGCATCTTTTGTTTGCCTGCATCCTTCGCTATTTCTCCATTCGGTGAGGTGTTTTTCTGTGGTTCTTGAACGCAGCCATGTTTTTATCTGGGCCTGAGGTATGTGCAGTAGTGGTTCCGGTCCAAATACTGTATTGCTTGAGCCTCTCTTGGCCAGCTCATCTGCTGCGTCGTTACCCAGCGAGTTGCTATGTCCTTTTATCCATTGCAGGGTTACACTATTCGTACACATACTGGAATATATTGAAACAAAAAAACAAGAACAAAATTCCTAGTTATCATGTTTCAAAATCGTTATTCAAGAAGCCTGTAACTTGGGAACCCTAGAAGCAATGGGCGCCGTAGTTAATCAGCGCTAATGTGCATATCGGCCATTACGGGCGCCAGATTGCGCCTCTGTCTTACTATGCGACGCGATACCTCGCTATACTGTTTGGCCACGAGTTACACGTTACACGCGATGACAGAAGAAGCACATGAACAAATCTTCTGACAGCATGCTTGATGCAGTCGCAGCTTAGTAAAAGTAGTAGTTTAGCAAAAAATATCAGGAATTGCTACTATGCGACGCGATACCAAAGTGGAGAGAAGCGGAGACGAGAGATGTGCGGAAATCGGCCAATAACGGTTAAAATTTACATCTGGTCTTTTGCCTTCCTGTGATTGGTCGAATTTGGCACATCTCTCCACTCTGCTCGTCTTCGCTTTGGTGGAAACCGGACCTTATACGTGCGGTTGTGGCGATGGCAGAGGAAAGAAATAAAATAATTTGTTTAGTCACTGCAACGCACAAGTCGTGTCGCAACTGTCGCTACTCGTATCGAGTAAGGTTGTGGACGGGGCTTTACTATAACACTCGTAGGACGGCACGAAATCTATCAGCCCCCGAACATTCTCAGCTTTTGCGACAATATACGAGTAGATCTAGATTTATTCATTTTGAATTTAATTAAGGGACCTAATTGGAAGGAAATAGCAATAATGGTTTTGTAATTGTTTTAGATTTTTCCTCCACATAAAACCGAACAGACGGTATAAAAACCGGCCAAGAGCGTGTCGGGCCACGCTCAGTGTAGGGTTCCGTAGTGATATATTTTTTTTTATTGACATTATTAAAAAATGATTTTAGTAAACCCCTATTCATTTTTAAATACCTTTCCAACAATATATCACACGTTAGGGTTGAAAAAAAAAATCACTTCCCACTTTACATAATATATAGGGGGGCTATCTTATTAAAACATTTTTTTCCAATTTTTATTTTACAACTTTGTCGGCGTGATTGATACACATATTGGTACCAAACAGCTTTCTAGTGCTAACGGTCACAGATATTAAGCGAGGACGGACAGACGGACAGACAGACATGGCGAAACTATAAGGGTTCCTAGTTGACTACGAAACCCTAAAAAGAAGCGACTAGCAGGTTGTGTATTGTCTGTCAGACTTGTGGAATTTGTTAAACGCAAAGGGCAATTATTGGGACACGTATAGGTTTTAGTCAATACGAGGTGGCGCAGAAGGAAGCGTCAGAACACTCCCTTCTGCTCCACCCAGACCGCGAGGAATCATTTGATGATATAAAATCCTTAAAAAAAAGGAAGGTGGTGTTCTGTAGTTACCCCCATGGGAAAAATACAATTATAAAAATATAACAATGAATTTTCTAACAGCTTCTTCTTCTTAGCGTGTCGAAAAAAAAACCGTCACTAAATAAATTATATTAATTTGGCCCAGTAATCAGCTATGCGAACTCCGCTCGCTGATGCAGTCATTAGATCATCAAGTGTGCAGGTGTCAGGGCATGCAGCGCAAGATGGAAGGTGGGCCATTGTCTGTGGAGATACGCCGCATACACACTTGAGATCAGAACCGTCTATGAGCCCCCATCTGTAGAGATTGTCTTTGCTACGGCCGACTTGGGTTCGGAGTCTATTTAGAGATTTCCAAGTCGGCCACGGCAAATCATGACCGGGTGGAAGGCTTTCAGATGGCTCGATGAAGTCGTCAGGGGGCTTAAACAGGTCCCGCCAGAGCTCTCGTCTTGCTATGGCGGCATTGCTAATAGCTGGACCAGTATTGTTAACGCACCCAAAAAAACTTTTACGACTTTTCAGTCTCTGGGGCACTGCAACGTGATTGTGCATTGGGCGGCGTGAGTCAGCGTGTAGCTTCGACCTCTCAGTGCAGCTGGCTTAATGGTCCTCCGAACCTTTGGCGGCTAACAGCTAACCTTTGGCTTAGTTATCCAACTGTACCAGCAACACCCACTAACTTTTTGCATGTGAAATTTTCACTACTTTATTGTCATAACTTTTGTTATTCCTTTCAAGAGTTTTTAAGTCAAACTATAACTTATACGGCCTTATTAATAAAAAAAAGTTAAGCCTGCTTAAACTTACGCTTGGTTTATCTCGCATGCCGTCTCACTTCAAAAATATTCAAATGAAAGGGACGGCATGCGAGATAAACCAAGCGTAAGTTTAAGCAGGCTTAACTTTTTTTTATTAATAAGGGGGTTAGATTCAACTCAATTAATTTTGTCATCTTTAAATTAAATATTCATTAAATGTTCAAGCATGCTCATTAAAACGATACATAAATTGAAGATAACGACGACTGATGATAAATAAAATAAAAATAAGATGAAACAGGCTTCCGCTTACGCTAAAATGTATTATATAAGTAGGTACTTAATTATACATACAATTTAAGTGTCTCTTTGCAATTTTACAATACCAGATTTTTACTGAATGCTAAATTGCTAACCATAATTTTATAAAGGTACAGTACTTAAAGTATTTTTTTTTCGGACTGTCTGTTTGTCTCGGCTAATCCTCAAAACAGTTAAACTGATTTTGACTGGACTTTCACTGGCAGATAGCTGATGTTATAACGAGTGATTTAAACTACTCTAATTTTAGAAAAAGGATTAGGATTCTGTACAAAAAAGAAAACAGATAAGTAATAATATAAGTTCGCGCGGACAAAGGTCACGGGGCACAGGTAGTATTTACTATTTTTAGTAATTCCCATAAACATATTAAAAATAAACACTTCTTGCACGTAAGTTTGCCGATAAGCATCTGAACATCGGTTTTATACACTTGCGTGGTAAAACGAAATTAATGATGTTTGTATCGAATTTCGCAAGACATTCTCAAGAGCTCCCACTAAAAAAGTATTGAACTATTAAACTAATAATATCATTCGTAAATATGGACGTCATTCGTCTATAGATTTACTTTTTTATCATAGAGTTCGCTGACTCTAAGAATGAAGATCAACGAATTTAATGGACCCACAAAAATAACAAAGTTGTCGATTTTGTGAATTTTCAGCACTTTTCGAAGATGTGAAGTTGGAAGAGTCCTCCTAGTTGACCTCCTTGCAGCTCCTAAATTTTGCCAACCTAATTAATATTTTTTAAATACTTACTTTTCTTAATCCATTTTTTTTCGACATAGCATGTCGCGGGTCTTAATTAACCGGGCTATCCTGTGGGTGACTGGGTGTAAAGCCTTCAGGCAGGGTACAAAACTTACTGACAGTCAATGTTGATGTTATTAATATGCATTTTGACTTTCCTTATTACGTTCTTTCTTTATCAGGGAATGGTGCCTAACCCGAAGTCAGAGTTTTTATGCCGCCCATGGACCTTTGACTTGGCTTTACAGGCCGTCGAGTTACATAATACTAGCTTTTGCCAGCGGCTTAGCTCGCGTGAAAATTACGATTTTCCATACAAATTTTCATCCCCTATTTAAATCCCTTAGGGGTTGAATTTCGAAAAATCCTTCCTTATTCCTTGTCTACAGTATAAAGGGAACCTCTGTGCAAAATTTCAGTTTTCTAGGTCCAAGTGTCACCTGTCCAAGTGTCCTGGTGTCAGTGTGTGTGTGTGTGTGTGTGGTCAGTATGTGGGCTGGGCGTTGATGAGTCAGTCAGTCAGTACGGTCAGTCGGACTTCTCTCTTTATTTATATAGATAGAAGATAGATTTCAGGCATGCCGATTTCCTCACGATGTTTTCCTTCACCGAAACAAGTGATAACTATACAATACGCACATGATTTCGAAAAATTGGAGGTGCGTGTCTTGGGTTCGGCCTCGAGACCTTTAACTTGGCATCCGACGGTCACACACAATTAGGCTATCACTGTTGTCACAACTCTTTCAAAACTTTCCCTGGAAATGCCTAATCTTTTTTACTTTCTTTCATTTAACTTTGATTGGATGCTACAGATTCTGAAATAGGTTTGTTACACCCTATCAATATCGTAACGGTTACAGATCTAATTTATTGTTTTTACGATTATAATTTTACGCTATTTTTAAATGAATAGATGAAAATGTTAATAGATTCTCTCGTGGAATATTATAATTTGATGATTCATCGCATTTATTAGAAAATTATAATTCCTTCGAGAAAGCCTTAATATGCCACACACAGATACCTACACTATTTTATATTTACATAAATTAAAACTTTATTAAGATCGTTATCACCTAATACATCTGTTACTACTAAGACAGTGATTTTTCTTGTGTTATTTTTAAAGTCTACTTTTCAGGACGGTATTTTATTACCAAAGATTGCTTTTAATCTTTTAGGTTTAGTTTATGTTTTTGCCATTAAAAGTGACATTGAGTAAAATCAATATCTACATAGGCTTAGTCACTTTTGCTGTAGGTAATATTTTGACAATAACATTATATCTGACTAGGTGGAGCCATTCATTTCAAGAATTTTCTCTTCTTTCTGGCCATATTAACTTTCATATATATAGGTACAGTCCATCCATTGTTATGATATTCGGGTATTGTTATCGTTTATCATATATTTGTTTGACAAATAACTTCTTCTTTAACTTTAATCATTTAAGCATAAAATAAATAATTTATTCCGATCTAGAAACTCCACTACAGTAATCTGACAAACTTAATTCCCCAGTACCTTGACCCCTATTTCCTTGACCACACCAGGTGTAACCGTTCGTTCCTAAAATAGCGTACATGTGGCGGAAGGTGTAGAGAACATGACAAACTAACTAAAGTACCGTATAACCGTAGTAACGAGGCTCATCAGCTACCGGCGGTTACTAAACTTGCCTGACTTACCTGTGGGTTTATACCGTCGGATTTATCCACCTGATATTATTCTACAACGGTCAGCTTGTCGGTATATTGTGGTTGTTTGGGTGCTCACTTGGTGGGGCCGTGGGGCGATTTCCAAATATTTTAGTGTGGATTTTGTAGTCTGTCACAATGTCAAAGTATTTATTTGCATATCACACTACACCGAAAGACACTGAACACTGAAATCGGGATTTTTAAGTACCATGTGTATTGTTTGTTTTGAGTTCCTGATATTTCGGCGCTGCTGCAAGCACCATGATCAGGGATAAGGTTACAAATGGTAAACATGGTGAATAAACCGTTTTCAGGGATAATGATAATATTAGTGACCGTCGGTTTAAAAACTTATATACAACACAACGAATGTCGGCCACTCTCATATATGCGTTTTGAAAAGTGGTGATGGATAGCTCGGTAGCTTATAAACGCAACTATTCGTTTTATGTTGGTATGTATGTTTCTAAGTCAGATATTTATGCCTTATTTTCTGGCTTATTTTTCCTAAATTTAATCAAGGCCAGCTTCAATTTATAATTATCTCTATGAATGCACTGGAGCACACAACAACAAGGAACTGCATAATTTATTTTCGTATTCATACTTTTAGTTTCAATTCAGATGCATACGGTTAGACTGGAAGCAGTCCCAGGCAGATGATGAGTTTCTACTGAATTCATTCAGTATCTATTGCAATAACCCTCCTTTTGGGTTTCGTCGCAGTTGGGTAAAAACTGCCTGAGAGCAAAAGTGAAAAGTAATTTAAAATCCTATGACCGTTAAATGTTTTCTCAGAAATCAATATAAATTATAAAATTAAAACCTTTATTGGCCAATAATAATAAAGGAAAGCTAATTCTACTAGCAATAAAAAGTTTATAACATAATATACGAGATTTTCAAATATGGCAGTTTTATTTACAGGAAAACCGTAATAATATCAAGCACTTAGATCAACTAGTTTAACAACCATGAAAACGAGGTCATATTTTCTTTTGAAATAATATACTACTGGTGATGATGATGATGATGCTATCTAGCCGATTTCGGCCACAGCGACTGCATTCGCTGACTTTCCAAAGATTGTCAAGAGCTTTGTTCTGTTGCTCTCTCGTGTGCTCTTATGTGGCTAGCATATCCAACTTTGGCCGAAAAGGATATATATACTATATACAAGAAGATGATTGCAGTATCTAGTGCATCTGGTTAGACTGAAAGCCGACCCGAGCATAGATATGATGATGATTATGATTGCCATGGAGTATTTAATAGTTGTGAAGTTTCTAAACAAGTAATAAAAGCTGATTATCAGCCTCTATCGACTTAAAACTTTTCAACAACTTCATTTATTTCAAGCCATAATGGTCCAGAGATAAACCTTATAAACTAACATAATTATATAAGTAAATACAAAACTTGTGTTAATACACACACCTCGTAAACCGCGTCCTGCGTTCAAAAATCTTCCTTCATCACCAAGGGCAGATGGTAATTATGTACCTACTTGCATGACGAACGCCTCGAAGTTGACTTCTTCTTCTTCTTTATGGGTTTTAGGTTTCCGCACTTAATCCTTAAAGTGGACCATTGTGCGTGAGCCGTGGCGGCCGATTATTCCAACCAGCCCACCTCCCTCCAGAAGCAGATCAGGCTTCCCGGTCTCCTCAGGGCATCCGCAAGAGATCGTGGTGTTCCCAGGGTCTCCTCACGAATCTTGGTAACGCCTGTGCACTCGAGGAGCACATGCGCCACAGTTTCCTCCGCCTCCATGCATGCCCTGCACAGGGGACTGTCAGTGATTCCTAGGGTGTGAAAGTGTTTATTCAGTGAACAATGTCCGGTGATGGTCCCCGCCACCAGGCGCAGGCTATCTCTGTCCAGGCGCAGAAGGCGCCTGGTCAGTTTTGTATCCAGGGATGGCATAGCCTCCTTGGATTGCCTGCAGCCTGGTGTCGAGCTCCACCATTTCTCTGCTTGTATTCGAGTATGTTCTTTTAACCAGCTTCTTAGCTGCTTGAAAGGGATGGGCACAATGGGTTCGGGTCCGTAAGGCCTTGTGCTGGATCCTCTTCTGGCAAGTTCGTCGGCCGCATCGTTTCCAAGCGATCCGCTGTGACCTCTAATCCATTGCAGCGTTACCTTGTTGTGATTTATTTCCGTTATTCGTTCCAGGGCTTTGTGGCATTCCAGTATCAGTCTCGACGTGAACTGATTACTCTTCAGGGATTGAAGGACTGAGGCACTGTCGGAGAGTATTCGAATATTGGTATCCGTGACCTCCCTGGCCTCTATAGCGTGTGCCGCTTGGATGATACCTACACACTCTGCTTGGTAAACAGAGTTAAGTTTTCCAAGTGGTTTGGATATCTTGATGTTTAGGTCGTCGGAGAACACCCCGACGCCTGTCCCATAGTCGGTTTTTGATCCATCGGTGTAAATCCTTAGCTCATTTGTACCTGAGTAGTCACACCACTCCTCTATGAGCTCTATGTTGTAATGTTTTTGGAAGCAATGGGTCTTCAGGGTTCTGTCGATGGGTGATGTCATCATTGGCTGTTCCTTGATTGCATCTTCTCTGATGCGTGTGTGTTTGATTCTCGAGTCATTTCTTAGGATACCGGATACTTCGAGTCTGAAAGTCGCTAAGGCCGCCTCCTCTCTTATGACGAGATGCAGGGGAGGTAGCCCCAGCATCACCTGTAAGGCAGCAGTGGGGGAAGTTCTCATGCTGCCGGTGATTGCTACGCAGGCCAGCCTTTGTAGTTTCTCGAGATCCTTTTGGGTTGTACTTAGGTTGGTCCTAGGCCACCAAACTAAAGAGCCGTATGTGATGATTGGTCGGATAACTGTGGTGTATAGCCAGTAGGTTATTTTGGGGCTTAAGCCCCAGTTTCTTCCCAGGAGTCTCTTACATTGCCATAGAGCTATACTGGCTTTTGTGATGGTGTGCTCAGTGTGTTTTGCCCAGTTCAGCTGTTTGTCCAAAAAGATGCCCAGGTATTTGGTTTCAGTCGATAGGCTTAGGGTTGTCCCAAAGAAGCTTGGCAATTGTAGCGTTGCCAACTTCCTTTTCTTTGTGAAGAGGACGAGTTCCGTTTTGGTAGGGTTCACTGCTAGTTTGTATTCCTTGCACCAGTCCTCAACTATTCTTAGTGCTTGGCGCATAAGGTTGCATAGTGTGTTTTCGTGTGTGCCGTTTAGTATTATGGTCAGGTCGTCCGCATAACCCACCGTGTAGTAGCCCCCACTATTTAGGCGTTTAATGAGGCTGTCTACTACGAGGTTCCACAGTAGTGGCGAGAGGACACCACCTTGGGGGCATCCCTTGGCCACTATGGCTCTAGTAGTGTCATTCACCGTAACTTGTACGGCTCTCAGTCTGAGCATGTTTGTGATCCATCCTCGCAGTGTCGAGTCCACACCGTGTTCCTCGAGGGCTGCGTTGATGCTATGGAAGATGGTTTTGTCAAAAGCGCCTTCTATGTCAATGAAGACAGCTAATGACGAGCATTTGTGGTCCACTGCACATTCGATCTTGGAGATCACATTATGCAGCGCAGTTTCTGTTGATTTACCTGTGGAATACGCGTGTTGTTGTTTGTGAAGTGGTCGTTCCCGAAGAGGTCCGTCCCGAATGTGTCGATCGCAGAGTCTCTCGAGGGTTTTCAGTAAGAAAGATGTTAGGCTTATCGGTCTGTACGCCTTGGGTTGTGTGTAGTCTGGTTTTCCTGGTTTAGGGATGAAAATGACTTTCACCTCTCGCCATGCTAATGGTATATATTTCTGTGCTATGCAGGCTTGGTAGATGGCGGTCAGCCATGGCGTTAGAGCTTCTACTCCCCATTGCAGTAGGGCGGGGAAGATTGTGTCCAAGCCTGCGGACTTGTATGGTTTAAAGGTCTTTATCGCCCATTTTATTCTTTCTGCGGTTACTATGGTGCGGGCTCTGGCCCAGTCTTGGTCATCCGGGATGTGCGTTGGCTCACTTGCCCAGGTTCTGTCCTCGGATAGACTGCAGTCCGGGAAGTGGGTTTCCAAGAGAACTTTACTTGTTTCGTGGTCCGACTTGGTGTATGTGTTGTCTGGGGTTTTCAGCGACCCGAGGGTGCGATCTTGATCGGTGGATAGGATCTTCCTCACACGCGCGGCTTCGCTGTTCGATTCAATTTCTTCGCAGAACCTCCGCCAGGCCGCCCTGCTGGCGTTCCTGACTTGTTTTTTGAAGATGTATTGTGTTTTCTTAAATGTGTCCCAGTCTTCTGGTAGTCTGGAGTTTTTGGCTCTGTTAAATTGTTTACGCATAGATTGCCTGAGCTTACTAAGTTCCGCGTTCCACCAGGAGTTGCCCTTGCTCTTGGTGTTTGGATCTCTTAGCTTGCAGCACGCGTGGTAAGCTTCAATTATAAATTCCGAGAGTTTTGTTACGGTTTCTTCAAGTTGTTTGGGGTCCATTAGAATTTGGGGCGTTTGGTGCTGTGTTAGTAGTGAGGCCAACAGCCGTTTGTAGCCAGGTACATTTGTACGGCGTGGGTTGCGTCTAGGTTCGGGTTTTTTTATGTTAGCAGTAAGTGAGAAGCGAATCCTTCTATGATCAGAGCAGGAAGGCTCGTTGGATACGTGCCAGTCAGAGATAAGTTTTGCCGCGCCTTCCGAAACCAACGTTAGGTCGATAATCGTCTGTCCGCGCGATGTGACCCAAGTGGGTTCCGAGCCGCGGTTTGCGATGTTAAGGTTAGTTGAGAACAAATATGTGCATAGTACCTCACCTCTAGTGTTGGCTTTGTTGCAACCCCAAAGCGGGTGATGGGCGTTTGAGTCCGTGCAGATGACCAGGTCCAGGTTGGTGCCTTCACAGTACCTTATCAGGTCAGCCATCTCTTTCGGTGGGCAGTCTTCCTCCTCGCCAGGCATGTATACCGAGGCCAGGACGATGTCGGGTGCGTCACCGTCGGTTTTGAGCCTGACGGTTGACATTGCGACGCTACTCCAGTAACTGCACCCTCGGCCTCGCCCTCGGTGTGATCATTCTCTTGCCTTTATCCTAATAGGGATGTTTCCTGACTAAAAAAACTATGATTCTGTGTAGTCCGTCAGTTAGATTATCGGAAAGTATTGGATCGGATACGTGTTTTTTGTTTAATCAAATTAATAAAAATTGACAAAGATAAAGCGCTTCAAAAAATCAGGAGTGGGAGCTTTTGACGCTACTACGTGGTAAAAAATGTAGTGCGATGTGACGTCACACGAGTTTTCGAAACACTGTGTCGTCTTCATTTTTTGTTATGTGAAAAAAGAAAAATATGTGTCCAATATTTTTTTGAAATCTATCTGACGGACGATTTAGTTTTTTTTTTTGTCAACTACCCTAATGCGTTGCATGTCTTCTTCTTCAATACTTCTCTCGGTACTCGTCATTTCATCAGACAATTAAGCAGCTGTTGGATGATGGTGTATAATTCTTGCCATAATATTATACCTACTTTACACAGTTCATCCATCGTTTCTGTTGTTTTCTTCTAAATTCAAATCGTTTATTGCAATACATAATGTATTTTTTTTCTACTCTTTTACCCATCCACATTCATACATAAAACTTTCCTCACATAATTTTCCGCTTAACTCCGCATCACATACACCTTCGATGTGCAGCTCAAATAAAAAATAAACTCTCTTCATTCAAATCGCTCCGCTCATGCTTCCCCGCTACCTTACCTCAAGGTTATCGCCGTGTGCCAGTGGCTGCATTCCTCCTAAACCACTTCATAGCCGCCAACTGTTTCTGAAGCCAGACCTGTACCAGCCCCTACCACGCAAGCAACACGTAGGCTTAACAATGCGATACGACAATACAATACACTAGATCGTTGTCTGTTTATGTTGACTGTCTGCTGTACTGTTTATTGGGACAGGCTTTTCTGTTATGTTCGTTTGTTTCTGTTCGGTTTGGCTGTTGTAATGGTCTGATTTCGGCTCGTTTGAGAGTCTTCTTTATTAATCTGATGCGATACTTTTTTCTTGTTATAAGCGACTTTCTGATTCAATCAAATCAAAAGTTAATTATTCAAACTAGACTGATAATCAGCACTTTACGAACGTCAAAATTTACTTTACTTTACTTATTTACATTTTTATAAGACAGTCCCCCAAAACGCCCACCCATCGATACTGCCTAGTGTTTATATTATCAACTAGCGGACGTCCCGCGGTTTTACCCGCGTAGTTCCCGTTCCCGTGGGAATACAGGGATAAAAAGTAGCCTATGTTACTCGTGGATAATGTAGCTTTCGAATGGTGAAAGAATTTTTAAAAATGGTCCAGTAGTTTTTAAGCCTATTCATTACAACCAAACAAACAAAGTTATAGATTAACATCATTATTTGGTAAATTAAATCCTTTAGAGTAAAAAACGCAGACGAAATGGTGGTACTAATGGGTGCACCTTTGACTAACCCTTCGGGGATTACAGGCGTGATTATGTTTATAATTATGTTAAAATACTGATCAAATTATTTAGAAATGTAGATGTGCTACTTGAACAATGATTTCATCAATCACCATCACATTTATTGATTCAGTTCAACTTCATTTGATCGGAATCTCCTTAGAAGCCAAAAACCCATACTTACTGACTAATCAATTAGGTTGTTGACCTCATGCTGATGTTGACACACCATATCTAAGAATACCTAAATATTGAGGCAGTGTTCAGAGATTCCGCCATCCAGTCTTAGTGACATTTTAGCACTTTTGGTAGGGACATGGCGTATGTTCCTGGACGACCAGCTACCTAAAGTGCAACAATAATTTCAAGTTCCAAGAAACTTAAATGTGATACCCAATATTATTGTCACAGAGGGCATTCACACGATGACGAGGTATATTTTGTTTTTTCTCTCCTATACGAGTATTTATGTGTAAAACCTATTCAAATGGTTCTGTGATACAGGTGTGGTGAATTTTAATTGCGTTATTTTAAAGAATTCTTATTGGATGATGTAATATACTCGTATTGCGGTTCTGTTTGGAACTCATCTGCTGTGTGGTAATTTGTATTAACTGTAACTAATGCCATTGTACTTTTATAGGTTTAGTCAATAGAAATAATTAAATGTTGGCGCGTTTAATAAAAAGAAATATGCTTTCTTAATAGATTTTCGTTTTTTTCTGCTCTTGTAATCATAATTTCTGAAGGCATGAAAATAATTTATTGGGCATAAAATGTATACCGGAGTATTCAATTCACAATTTGTGCATGGCTGTCAATCTAATATCCTAGAATTCGGCTCGAATAATAATTAAACCTGTTACCTACGTGGGTGTCTACGTACCTATAGAAAACGTATTGTTATAGGCTGTACAAAAATATGCGATGCGGTCATCCAATACGGGATCCTGACCCAAGAAAGCGGAGATTGTGTCATTCAGGTCATTGTGAAAGGAATACCTATTTCTTTTAAAATACCCATGTATTGAGAAGAATAACTTTCTTAGGAAATACCCAAATACTCCATAGTAGTAGGTACGTACCTAAACAATATTTGGGTATTCCTATAGAAAATGTTCAACTTTATCGCTTAAAAGCATCACGTTCAAGGTTGATTTGGAAAGTTTCTGATAGCTAGATGTGCTACTACTACCTACTTATTTGAGTAAAAAAAAGAAATAAGAGAGTACCAGCAAAGTAAACACCCGCCATTTTACTAAAAGCATGTAGTAGGGGAGTAGACTTACCATTACAGAGGCGAGATGATTATTTCCTTCGGCTAGTTGTCAGCACACCTCTATAGATCTCTAGAGATGTGCCACAGCCCACGATCCACGATCAACGATCGCATGACCGGGAGCTGTTATTATTGCTTGCACGTCCGATAATATTAACGTAAGCATTACATCTTGTATATTTAAGCGTTTTCGAATTAGATGCCGAGCAAATTGTAAGGTGGTAGGCGACTTTTATCGATGTTATTTTTTATGATGACGTTATGACGTAACGGTTCATATAAATACCTATAATAGATTCATTTTATAGGATACATTCCATGTTACATGTTTTTGTTGATGGAACTTATAAAATATTTGCTTACATCTAGATAAAGAGTTGCACTCTTGCTAGATATTTTTTTCTTCAACTAAGATAGCAATTGGTGATTTACCTACTTTTTTTAGGCTCTTGATTTTAAAGATTGACATTTCGTTGACGCCTATGTCCAGCAGTGAACTTCTTTCGGCTGAAATGCTTATGATGATGATGTGTAATCTGATCTACGTACCTATTTCATATTATCATGCAAGAAGCCTCTACTAAACAACAGCTCATTGCATACGCCATAAAACAACAACCAATTCTCTACCAACACAAATCAAGCAAGAATTCACATAAAAACGCATATAATTAACACATAGCACTTAGTTATGTACTAACACATACTTAGTTATTACAATAAATGGGATATGTCGGCTCATGTCCAACAGAAAGGTGTTTTTGCTATGCGTCCCGTTCAGCTGTTGGCAGGAATGCATTTCCTGCACCATGTTTACTGACTTGTAGGTATTATTTACTATCTAATGACATTGGAGAGAAACCAACCGTTCATTAAATTAAGTAATTATTTATCTTGCAGCTTAACACTTACAAGTCCAGATGAAATGCAATAAGTTTACTTTTTGTTGGGGTATCGATGAAAAAAACATTCTCTTCCTTACTTCTTTATTACTGTCCGCTAGACAACAGTGTGATTTGAATTTCTCAGAAAAAAAATGTATGAAGACTTTTACCATAGACTTTTCATTTCGGGGGTTTTAGTTGCCACAATGATCATATTTTCAATAAGTAAATATTTTAAACAAAAATATTACAACCTCACTTCGTTTGAGAATTAAAATAGCGCCAGTGCTTTATCCCTTCGTGCATTAAAAATAATCTACACAAATCAAATAGAATGATACAATAATAAATATGGTTGCCGATGTTACGGTTTTCTGGTTCTTTATGGTCATGGCTTTCGGTGCTGTCAATCAACATAATTATATAAGTGCTTACCAAGAAGTACGTGAGAGGAAAACTGGCCAATCTACAACTTTTCCATGAACTGCAGAAATATATAAATTTATTCCGTAAAGTGTACGGAATAAATTCTTGACACATGCAAAGCTATTAAGATTAATGAAGACCTATTTATCAATGTTTAATTATGACACGCCAATTGAGATGAAGAGCTTAATTTGGCCCGTAATTCATGTAAACACGGTGTTCAGGTATAATAAACCAGAATATGGCAAGTTAAAACATATTTTATAGTAACAGTAGTCCTATAATTCAGATTTCCCCGCATTTATAACCGCTGGAATAAATCAACTGCACCGAACTCGTAAACAAACATGGAATACCTATAAACTTTAATGAGTTTCTAATTACCCATACATGAAACGCTAACTTTTAATAGATAAGTACATCTAGCGATTAGGAAGTCCTGATAGCATTGATTTATGAATCTACTTGCAATAAAAAGTGAATATAAAAAGTTTTATTCTATGAAAATAGAAAATGTGTGCGCTTGTATTTGTGCGATGCGGGCGCAAGAATTTAATCACCATCGTTGCCTTAGAGTTACACATCAAACGGCGAACTACGAGCTCTAGATATCTTTACAAACTTTTATTTCGTTTCGTTCATCTGGTCAATGTGGTCAGAAGAAGGTCTTTTTTATTGCCAGACTCTCTATGTACGCCATCCTACTGAATATCTCATTTAAATAATACCAGCTTCAATGACTCGAGACTAGTCCCTGTTTACACGCACCATGTGGACATATATTATATTTAGCCGATATTTATGCAAGCTCGCCCTCTATGGGGTTTAATATCATTTATCAATACCCAATAAACAGTTCTATTTGTGGTACGCATTCATAACATTGATAAACGAGGTATGAAACTCGAGCGGTTAGTTCTCGCAAATAGTTTCTCTTTTAGGCCTTCCGATGATAACAGGTATCTTTGGAACTGGTTTCGTGGTAATGAATATCTTACTAATAAAGGAGACAATGCTCTGAGTACAGCTTCAAAGGCGGTAATAATGCATTGCAGTGAAACGGGATAAGCTAAAGATTACTCTCACACTGACTATAATAAGTCATCAATACATGCGTTTTCGATTACCTATCACTTAGTTAAAGCCAAAGCTTTAGATTAGAATATAACAACTTTATCAACATTCTATAGGCAGCAAACGTATCAACGTTTGACTAAACTTTGCCAGAACATAGTACTTCAGTATAATTATATCTGCTGGAAGACGTTCATGGCTGTATAAAACCCCTCCAAGTGTTGCCGCATTATCTGCTCTACCCATCTACCTGATTTCCACATCCTCCACCAGACCATCTGTCCACTTTGTGGATGGCTTTCAAACATTATTTATCTTCCGGTAGCTGATTGTCACTCCAAAACCTTTCCAGCCCCATCGGCCAACAGCAGAACTGTTGGCCGATGGGGCTGGAAAGGTTTTGGTAAGCAATGTGCCCTGGCGTACGTGGTCTATAACTCGAGCCGGCAAAATATGCTCTATTATAATAAAACAATGTGAAGCATCTTAATCGCAACACAAGAGCATGAAAATACCCCATTCAGTAACTCCGTAATGTGCACGCGACGGGGCAGTCACTATATAACATCCAAAATACCAACATTCTAGACTTTGATCAAATAAATATAAAAAGAAAAGGTGTTTACGGACTAAAGTGTTCATCCATCAACATTAATGATTGTGTAATATGTTAATTTGTTATTTTCACATTGGGTTTATACAGGGTTGCGTGCTGTTGATTACAATTTAGTGAACATACGATGAAATGCTTCTGTTTGGGATTTTCCGATCATATAGTAGTTCACCGATAACGTTCATTTTAAAAAGTGATCTTATCTAGTAAGTCAAGCGTATGCACTAGTTTGAAAAAAACACCTTTCTTGATATATCATGCTTTATAGTTATGCAACACGCTTTAGCAATGTGACTTCTTCTCTATCGCGTGGATAGTGCCTTACCTGGAGTCAGATTTTATGACGCTCGTGCCCTCTGACTTGGCTTTACATGCTGTCGGGAAATACATCTTTAGTCTTTATTACTTATTGTTAAGTACCTAGTTGCCTATTTGACTGATACATTTAACTAGCAACTTGTTCCAAAATACTCACAACCAACGTTGAAATCTTGAAAATTTAAATAAACAACTCTTCCTTCACCAATCCCAATAATTCCGAATGTTACGCTCCAGTTATAGCACCCTAACGGTGAATGCTAAACCTCTCTGTCAAACGCAATATAAATGCCACTAAAGTAATTATTAGCTAATTAGACGTTCACATACATGCAGTTAAATTGGCCGATTTGCATGTAATTAGTGTTTACAGGAAGAGCTACATTATTTATATGTATGTCCAGCGTTGAGTTCAGGTTAACGATGAGTATTGTCCTTTGTCATAACTAAGTTTAAATGAAATTAAGTTTATTACGGGTTGATTTACTTTCCGATAAAAGTACTCTGGTTTCCATAAAACGGTAATGGAGCTTTTGGTTGTTATGTTGCATTGTTTTTCTCTTCATCGAAATTCAAATGTATGTACTTATAACTGCTTTCTGAATGATGTTCTTTCTTTGTGTATCCAAAAGACGAGCATCTCTTCTTTCACTTTTGTTGTCACCACAAATGGATACGGAAGAATCTCACTGAGCTTTCGACCTACAGGTTATCTTTTTGAATACCCATAATTTATTTACCAGGAAAATAGGAACTTAACCTCCATACCCTCTACACCAATTTACTACACTTATAAATCAAGGAAAGATTCTCATTACTGCACTTGTTCTGTTAAGATCACAAATCGCCTGTCTGTCCTGACAAAACTCCACATCGTTAAGCCTAGCGGTTGTAGTTACCCTTTGATTCACACAATAAGTTGGCTCATCTATCCTGGGCAATGCTGGCCAATGTCGGCCGTGACTATTGTCTGTTTACGACGTAATATGTTTCGATTTACTGCCCGACTGGTTTCCTGGAGAAGATTGATTCGTTTTGTGGTCCAGGATTCCTTACTGCCTGTTATAGGATTGATATTTGTTATTTACGAATAGGTAACTTGTGTGTGTATTTCTCAACTCTTAGCCTGTATCTACGTGCTTGATATAGGGCGCTGTAAAATATGGTTGAGGCGCTTTACATGTTGAAATGGAAAATTTACACTTCCCCAGGCATTTATGGTACTTTCTGAATTTAGACATTACGAAAAACATTTCAGTACAAAATTATCATAATTTTTCAGTAGCCTGTAATTTATAAAGCCGATGTGTTGGTCGATACAAGCAAGCGAACGAATAACGGGGGCACCAATGTCATCACCCACTTAAATCTCGACAGACCTCACCATAATTTGCCAAAAAATCGGAAAGCAAGCCAAGCTCCACTAATTATGCATGTAAATAACTGAATTTATTTCGAATTCCTCTTATTTTGAGTACCACGCTCTACGTACATTGATTTCCTTAATTTGCGGTCAACAACAACATTATTGCCATAATTACAGTCGCCACACTAAAGAAATAAGTACAGTGGAGTACTATATTTAATTTAATAAAATGTGCTGGTACTTTTTGCGTTATTTTTGGTACAGTATTAAGCTATATCGCTAATGAGTCCCAATCGGTGGGCGTGAGTGGTTCAACAAGTTTTTGTCACCCATCTTCGCAAATCCGATACGATTACATGTTTAGTTCATTAAATGACGACTAACCATTACTTATTATCTTCGAGAGCTGCCAATCATAAGTCAGTGATCTCGTCTATGTATAGTTACTTAATGTTATGTGCGGCTAACTTGTCATGTGTCAAATTAGCCGCGAGATAAGACGCCGACAAAAAGTGTTTGTCACAAACATTGTATCTAACTCTGTTTGGTCACAGCTAGTTACGATGTTTAGGTCACTATTCTGAAAAGCACAGTTTTCCACGTTTAACTGAATTTGCACGGTGATTGTCAACAATAGTCAGTTTTAGAATTTCTGTTTAACTGTTTGTGACACGATAATATTTACACGCTTCAACAGCTTGTTACATTGAAGTGTAAACATTCTAAGAAAAACTTACACAACTGAGTAAATTATAGGGATCTGAAAAGAAACATTGTCATTTTATGTTTGCACAGAAGTATAATGAGACGACAGTGTAAATCCTTTGGTTTATTATCTGTAAATGGTTGTTGACAAGATCTTCTAAATGTTTAATTGGAGAGAGCACGTCGTCGCTTGCTCACTTTGAGCGTTTATGCTTATCTCATAATTGCGATTTCATCGACACTGCACAAATATGCAGTGCAGGGCTACCGCGAACGGTGTTAGAATTTAGAATGTATGAAATTTATGGGGAACAGTGAAATAAAGGATTAAAGATTTAATAATTAAGGATTTAAGATTAGGATTTTTTGAAGGATTTAGGATTAGGACATTAAATGTGCTCGGAGTTTCCTTGCGTGATCGAATCAGAAATGAGGACATCTGCATGAGAACCAAGGTTACCGACGTAGCCCGAAGAATCGCCAGACTTAAGTGGCAATGGGCAGGGCACATTGCTCGCAGAACGGATGGCCGATGGGGCCGAAAAGTTCTCGAATGGCGACCGCGAACCGAAAGACGTTGCGTTGGAAGGCCTCCCACTAGGTGGACCGATGACCTGGTCAAGGTTGCAGGAACCCGCTGGATGAGAGACGCACGGGACCGGTCAATGTGGCGACGCCCGGGGGAGGCCTATGTCCAGCAGTGGACGTCTTTTGGCTGAAATGATGATGAATGATGACATTAAATGTGATGAGTATGCCTATGTATATTATACGTAGTAAACCTACATGGATGTCTTCACATCAACATCCACAGCCCGAATTCACCCACTGCTGAGAGTAGGTTTCTTTTTGCTTGTTTGCTTGCTTCTTTTAGCTCCACGTTCTTGTGCCAGCCTCGTCCAGGATATTTCCGCGAAGGCAACAATGTCGTCTGCTCATCTCGCCGCCGACTGACCAACACTTTGGATCCCAGTCCTTGGATGCCACTCGGTCACAGCTTTACTCTTCCTGCCATCACTGCTCCTTGTGAGGTGTCCTACCATATAAGTTCCATAACTCGATTTCCAATATCGACCTATTTGTTAGCATTATCTATAAATGGCGCAGAATGAACCTCCCTATTTACAATAATTTTCGAACATCTTAAATTAACGATCCTTAACACAAATAAGGAAGCTGTAATAAAGAAGATAACGCATCAGATTAAGATAAGAACAAAAATTAAATGAAATCGACGATATAATCTCTTCATCACTTTGCCCGTTACGCCGTTTGCTGCGTCTACAAAACAAATTCTCGTGATTAACCAGTCAATTTGCATCCGCGGCTCGTTTTCTTTGTAGTGATGGTCAGTGGTTCAAATGGGTACATACTTACAACTTTCGCCTGGTCCGGGGAGTTTGCAAATTGCCCACATTACAGGGTAATGCGTTGGCAACTGACAGCCACTGACAAGACCACCGAGCGATCAATCTGGAAGATGTATGAGTCGTTGTGAAAACTGAAGTTGGTGATTTAATGTTTATTGACAGTGTTGGTTTTGTAGCTTTGTTTTTTAACAGTTATGGGAGCTTAATATGGGATTCGTTTCTTTATATTGTTTTATTTAATCTACAAGCGTAAGTTATATCTTCGACCATAAAACAATGTGCAGCTAATTCTGAAAGCAACAAGTGTCAGAATTTGACAAGTTTGAAATAAGGTACCTCCCTACCAAAGGGAAGTCCGTTTTTTAAAAGGTATTCCGTTTTTTAAAGGGTTTCCTTTAAAAGGTACTTTTTTACCCTTTGCATTCTAAGACCGCGGTGACTCTTTCAAACAAAATTTGCCACTGGTAGGGAAGTACCTGCAACCACGATGATACAGTTTTTTCCCGATGTCGCTATGAGTCACAGTTAAAGTGCAATGACAGAAATAGAAAAAACCATGTAGGTAGATTCATATTTACTTAATTAATTATTTAGCGTGAAGTTTTTTGTTTCAAGTCAACAGAAAAACTCCCCGGCAAGACTTTTTGTTCGTGTTTCATAGATAAACATATCACTCACATTATTGATGAAATTGATTACACCATTGACATTCGCACATCCATCAGAGATATGATACTTATGCAGGAAAGCAAAAAATATGCAACTAGGATGTTATTGCCCTTTACTCTTATTAAAAGTAGCTCAATGATAAATGGGTAGCGGCGAACAAGACGTCTTATAATCAGGATTAAAAATGCATCAAACAGTTTTATTATCGAAATTGCTTTTTTGACGTGTTGTATTCGTGTATCCAGATCTACTTTTTGCAAAAATAAGTTGAATGGGGGAGAGCTGCGATCATCCTTATTCGTACAAAACTTTATCTGGAAGATCATAGGTATTTTGTCTCGTAGTAAAACTTAAGATAACTTTAAAATAAAATTAAAAAAACATACCAATCGAATTGAGAACCTCCTCCTTTTGGGAAGTCGGTTAAAAAGTTTTTATCTAAGCTTTGCTTTTCAACGTTAACCAGAACCTATTCTATATTCGCTCTCGACCGCAGCATAGTTACTGTATCGAGATAAAACATACACTCTGACTCGACAAGACGATCAAAATTATTCTGATCACAATAAGAAATATCAGTTCAGCAATTGATCATAACAACTACAAAAACTTAACCAGTTAATGTTATATCGGAATTTAACGACACCTAATAAAATGGTATGCGATCACAGAGTGGTCATTATTTTTTGCAAGACACACTATTTTAATTTAATATCGTCTGCTTTACTGACTCGATAAGTGGTCACTTTATAAAGGTAAACTGTCGGGCAGAATAAAGCACCCAGTTCACTGGGATATATTCGTTTCAATATTTATGGATGGACTTACGATAGAGGTAATATCCTTTTGTGGTCGAAGGTTTTCTTACTACTGATTGTTTTTTTTAGGAGTTCCTCGTCTCAGACGATTTATACAAACAGCACGGCTATACACGCGGAAGTGATGGCATGTGAATAGATTGACAGTACAATCAATCTTTCCACTGTGTTTTTATGCCTTTGGTGATGAATTGATGGCGTCCGCTATCACCTTCCCTAACTGTAGGTTTTCCTGCAGTTTTCCATGTTTTAAGAAAGGAAATAGCTGTATTTAATTACTTCTCTTTATGGTAAATAATTGTTTGTAAATCTTATCGTGTTACCATCAAAGCAAAGTTAGAACTTGTATGTAAATCAACTCGTAAAGATATTGGGCAGTGTGCACCAACCGTAAAGCCACTGCTCTAATGATTCTGACATAACGTTACTTAATTTAACAAGAATAACAGTGTATTATAATTTTATTGCTGGATTAAACTTGTTGGACAAATTGGTGTAACTATCCACAAGTGTTAGAAGCAACGTTAATGATAATACGATCGGGAACATTAATACTACAGTTTTAAATTTAAATAAAATAACCTTCAAATGGCAGCTAATTATGGCCTCGTGTGTAATTTTCACGAGTATGAACATGATTGAGGAAAATGAAAGTAATAGACTGTTGGGAAATAAATTTGATGTAAAAAAGTAGCTGTCGGCTCGGCTAGATTCCTATGAAAACTTTCCTATACAAAGTATCAAGGAGAGATTTCAGATACCTAGGTTCCATCTTTGACTGTCAATCAAGTGACCCAGACACAAAATTTCAATAAACTACGGCATCAAAATAAAATAACGTAATAAAGACCTGTCTACATAACAACATAAAAGCATATAGTAGAAAATGGCACTTTCATTTCTCACATTGTTACCGTAGATTACCTAAATTGTATTTTAATGTTCGCACTTTCGTTTTACATAGCAAATCATGCAATTGCACGGAATATTTTGTATTTTCACATTTGTAGGAAATAAAAATTATTATTGCGACATAAAAATAAATTCATATCGTTGAGATTGTTAGAGTGGAGTTAATGTGTTATGATGTTTAATTATATTATATTATCACTGGGCCCATAACCTGTTGGAAATAACTAATAAGAGAAGTTTAACAACGGTTTATTATCCGGTAAAGGTTTTACAAAACAGAAAGCACACAAGTGACACACGTTGTCACATCAAACTAAGAACTACTTTTCTAATATTGCTTCCAGCTTTGAGGTTTATTTCAACAGTCGTCAACTGAATCGGGCAATTTGAAAACATAGCCCAACCTAACAAAACCTATGTGCTGCTGTCAATTTTATATTTAGGTATAGTATGTATATTGAAAGTAAAAACTGCACTCGGCAGTACAACGCGTTTATGTCTTTTTAACTAGTAAAGCAGTGATGAGTGTCAGTAAACATGACAAACTACGATACAAGCTTTCCTCCCCTGTTTGACCCTTTGGAATGCATTTACAAAAACCCTTAGTGATCTTCGTAGTGTGAGTTGAAAAGTGTTAATAACGAAGCCGAAAGACACTAAGGCCCAGATTCAAAGACCACACTTTGACTTTACTTTGATGGAAAGATCTACTTTCACGCAAAAATATATTTCTTAGGCCCAGATTCACAGACCACACTTTGACTTTACTTTGATAGAAAGATCTACTTTCACGCAAAAATATATTTCTTAGTCCTGTCAAGCTGTTCTTTACTTTCCAAAAATCATACTTTACTTAGTAAAGTCAAAGTGTGGTCTGTGAATCTGGGCCTAAGGCATCCCCGTTATTGCGAATTATTTTGTTCTGGACTATACCTGGGAACTTTTTAGTGTTATGAAGATTTTGGAGGTCAAATTTCAAACTTTTCGCAGTTTTTTTTTTCTATTAAATTCTTAATATTTTTTAAATGTTCAAAACTTTGATTTAAATACGGTCTCCATGACTCATTAATTATTCAATGCATCTATCAGTACAATGTTTCGAGTGCGTTACGTTGAGTTTTACCGCAAAACGTGATTTTTCACCCCATGAAAATAGGCTATAATTTTTTCATAAGGTTACATAGTTTTGATGTACAAAATGCTTGGTGGACGGCTTCAAGAAGGTTGCCTTTAACTCCTATTTAAGGGCAACCTTCTAAGCAGTTTTTTTCCATCTAGCCCAACAGGTAGATAAAGACTGCTAAAAAAAAAAGAAACTTGCTTGAATAAAATATACAAAACGCAACATTGTAAATGATCGCCGGTAGCTAAAACAAATTCCCGGTAGGTACGCTATGGTATCCCCGGTGCGGTACTTATAATTATAAAAATACTCTAATAACAGCCCTAAGATGCAACAGAATAAAAATAACAATCGCCTTAAGTGATACAACACAGTTTCTGCAACATTGTATCTAAACCAGACTTGTACTCCAGGCCTACGTATTTTTAACACGAATAAATATTATGTGTGTTGGCAGGACCAGCAGTTAATCTACATTAACACATTACAGGCATGCAACAGTGACAGGGCAAACACGAGAAAATAAATAACTACTTACTACACTCTTTTTAGTGAAGTAGTGGTTCTTACAATAACGAATCGAATCGAAGGTTCTCTAGGTTGAAACTTACTGACACATTTAATAAATAGATCTAAGGGCTTAGAGAAAGTGAAATCCTATCAATGTAAAGGATTACTGAAAAGTTTCCGTCAATCCTGTTATTTCTTTATTTATTTGAGAAAAATGTAAGCTATTGTACAGACAAAAATAAATCAAAAGCAACATTTTCTTACAATACGGAATGATAAAAGTATTAAATAGCTATTACTTAAAATTACAAGAAAATAAGAAGACAAAAAACTTTTGTTTTTAATCTCACAGAACCTCAAACATCTACGACATAGGTACGTCTACTCATCTCGAGGTAAATAAATAGAGTAGAGTATTCAGGATATGTAACGCTTTTAGAGGTGTAGAAGTGGCTTTCAATCTTAGTTTGGTAAAGTAAATAAGAGTTAAGAGGTAAGGGCCCGTTCACCAGGCAGGTGGAAATTCTAGGTATAGTGGAAACCTAAAATTTCCACCTACTTTGTAAACTGGCCCTGTGGCCCTCAGACCACGTGAAACATTGTAACTAAGCAAGACATATATTTTTATTTCTTCTTTATCGAGTTAGTGCCCCTGATGTCAGAGGTTTTATGCCGCCCGTTTGCCTCAGACTTGGCATAAAGACATAAAAATATTACACCACTAAAAAAAAACTAAGCTTCAAGCCATATTAGTACCTGATAAATTGTAATTATAAAAGCTGACTTGAAGATTAAACTATTTAAAAAAAGAGTATTTAATTAAACTTAACTACACAAATTAACAGGAGTCGACTCGAAGGCAAGTTACTAGTATCCTTATAATACTGCTATAATATTAATGCATCCTGTGTTCATTAAATAGGTAAATAAAACATTTTCCAAGAAAAGTTTTATTATTGTGAGGTTGTATAGCAGGAAGTCATGAAAGTGCATGTTCAGTCAATGAGTGTAGTGAGAGGCGATTGATAGCCTGAGGAGTTATTATCGAAAACTTCAATTATTATTGTCACTGGAACAGAACTAGCGAAGCTTACTTTTTAAAGCTTTCGAGTACGTACGACACTGATATAAATACAGTAGTTCCTTTGTTCACACTATACAGGGCGTCCCACGGCAATGCTACATGAAGGGAAAGTACCTTGAATATTGTAGATGGAACATTTTACTGATAGAAGACATTATTTTAATTTTAAAAACAATTTAAACGTCATTCATAGATTTTTTAATAATTACATGGTTGAACCGGGAATCGAACCCGCTACACGAGAAAAAAAATACCCTGTAGCTTCATCATACCGATCGAAAGGCTTCATCATAAGGATTATTGTTTTCTAAATAACATATATTATTATTGTCAGAAATAAAAGGAAGACCAAGAATTTTAACATTTTTAATACAAAATTAATCAATTTATCAAATGCTCAAAATGAGTCCCATACTGTTGAATATAAACGTCATACGCTTTTGATTATTTCACTATCTCACGATTTTTTGATCTTGTTATGGTGGATATTTAGAATAATACGTTTAAGTTCTGTTTGTAGCTCGTGGACATTTTCATACTGGTTCTTGTAAACTAATTTTATAACATAACCCCAAAAAAAATATCTAACGGGGTTAGATCTGGGGATCTAGGCGGCTATTATTCTAAACATTTAACACCAAATGTTAAAAATCATGGTATTCCTTTTTTTTCTGACACTATGATATTTGGAAAAAAAATCCTTATAATGAAAATCCTTTCGATCGGTATGATAAAGCTACAGGGTAATTTTTTTCGCGTGTAACGGGTTCGATTCCCGGTTCAACCACGTAATTATTAAAAAATCTATGAATGAAGTTTAAATTGTTTTTAAAATTAAAATAATGTCTTCTTTCTTATCAGTTATTTACGTCCAGCAAACCTTAAAAACCTATAAACATAGCCTATTGGGATAAGCTTTTAACAAAATCCGTAGAAGCGTACGCGCAGTAGTTGCAATAAACTTTCTATTGCTTGTTATCGATCAAGTGTCCGCACATCCGTGCCGTAAATATGTGTGTAATAAATGTCTTTCTATTAAAATGTGATGTATTTATCCGGACGTTAATCGTAACGAACTCGTGTACTTACAGTCGACTGCACATCAGTGGTTACACTTTAGTCTTGAGCTGGCTGAGTACGTAGTTATGACAGAGTAAGAGGTTAGCTTATTCTGGTCGTGTGTGTACGGTGTGGTCGACTGTACCCATTTTTCTTGGTCAGCAACAAGAACCTTAGTATGGTTAAGTTTTCTGCTAACTAGCTTTGCTAGTGATTTACATTTTATGAGCAGTTTTGCCAGGAATATAATAAAGTAAGATATATGTCTGATACGTTTTAATAAATTATGCAAAAAAAGATTGGCTGTCTAAGTACGTAGTATCCTAGGTACTACCGCTATTGGTTTTAACAGATTACCAATCTGCATTAACGTTTAAGTTAAATTTACGATTAAGTAAATGTTAAAGAGGATCGGGAATAGATGATGCAATGATTTTAATGATAAAGCGATAATTTACAATAGCAATTATGAAGCTAACGCCTTTTTGCAAATAGCAGGGACATGTTATACATTTTAGTACTTACCTACTTTTATTCGCGGCTTGCATATATCCTCTAGACTGTCAAGCAAAATTTTCACAAAATGGGGCATCTGTCACGGCCATCCGGATGACGTCACGTGATAACGAGCGGCGTGTGATTAAAACGCTGATAACTCTTGTTTTGTAAGAGAACTCTGTTTAAAACTTATGTTTATTTACATGAATAGACCCTATTTCACACAAATCAATTAAAATAACACAGCTCTCCATACATATTTGACATACTGTTAGATTCCAACTAAAGAAAACAGACTTCAATATTTTTTTTACTTGTCAGTTCCTATCTCCAATCAGTAAATTCAAAAGACTATAAACTTCGTTCACCGCAGCATCCACTTCTTATTTCATCCAAAAAAGCCATTTAATTTGCGCCTGTCTTAAGTAAACGCTAAGAATGAATAGATTACTGGATATAAGTGGTGTGGGGTATTAACCGACCTTGAGAACTGCCCTGGCTACATGAGTGTTGTTTTTTTTTCTTTTTTTTACTTACTTGTATCCTGTTTGCTAGGAATCCTACTGACGGACTTATGACTGGCTGGTTCGTCATAAAAATGAACAGCAGCAAGTCTATGCAATGATCATAGAGGTTTTATTTGATGTCATAATTCTGAGATTTTGCGCTTGAGGTTTCAATTTAGGAAGCCATTTGTATTTTACTTGCCTATTGATTTTGCCGCGATATTATTACAAGGAGAATACGTGGAGGCCTGTGAGTAATTTGATTTTGCGTTTCATATTATTTTCATTAGTGGAAAGTACTCAAAATTTCTTTCAACCTGAGCTGGCAATATTTTGCTCAATATGTTTATAGCTGATTATTACTTACCTTTAAAGTCTTATTTTTAAAACTGGCAAGCGTTCAGTGGTAAATACAAAAATATAGAAGATTCATTATTTTTAATGATTGTCTGTTGTTTTAGTTTCTCCCCTCTATTTTTATTAGCTTTACCTATAACTCAATAACTATGTAAACAAATACTAGAAGTTTCTTCCCAGTTTCCGATTGAGCTGAAACATGATTAATTTGGAAGACAAAGGACATTGCTCAAGTTTATATGAGGTTTGGTCCAAATGCCGCCCAGGAATGGGAGTACCTGCAATGGATTCCTGGCACGAAACTATGTCATTATACAAAATATTTTTAGAATCCATCCCGGGGTTCCCACTTTTTTTACCTATTTACTCTGATGAATTAATTTTTTCACATGGTGTTTTTTGACGCCTTTTGAAGATTTTTACACCTTTTAAGACCACAACTAAAGACATTTTGTATAAATGGAGAGTTTTAATACTTATTCCGTATTGGAAGTGATAGAAAGGAACAAATAACCCTCCTTTTGGGCTTTGCCGCAGTCGGGTAAAAAGACTGAAATGGCTTGTATCATTTATTTCTATTTCAATCATCATCATTTTCATCAATGTCTAGAGGTGTGTACTGTCTAAACAGAGGGCAGAGGTCTGATAACAACTTGGTGCCTATATTTTTATTTTATTAAGCAGTGAAAAATGCCCAACGCATACTGCACCGTCCGCGTCCGGAGAGACGGTTTGGTTATACGGGGCTTGTAAAAACACCGCCGTGAGCTTACTGTCGCCTTGGCGGATGAGCCCCAAGAACTGCTACACATGATGTTCGCGACCCATTTAGCGTACCCTGCCTCCGGGCTCCAGAATCCTTTGGCGATGTCTGGGCTCACCTAAAATCGCCACTACTCATGAGCGCCGTGCAATGCGGAGATACCCCGATCTATCACCCGCTGGCACCTCCTCGGGCGGTATCAGGTCGCCATGGCGGTTCCTTCACCACCCTGTCTTCCTGCCGCTGATCGCGGAGGCGGTGGAGCGCGTCAGGGTGAAATGTCTCCCTGCCTTCGCCGCCTCCATCTGCGAGATGACTTCCTCGCAGAAGAACGCCACTGCCTCCCATGCCTCCCTATTGTCAACCATGTCCTTGGCCACGGCCGGTAAAGCGCACGCAAAAGCACGGCGCTTCACCGGCATGCAGAGCAATGCTCAAGAGTGTGAAGCACCATGTCCTCGCTGCAGTCGCACTGGTGACACACGGGAGTCGCCTCCCGTCTGGCTACTTTGTGCAGGTATTTGCCAAAGCACCCATGCCCTGACAACTCTTGCATTAGACGAAAGGTTAACGTCCCATGTCACTTCCGTACCCACTCCTCTAGGAAAGGCTGGATAGCGCCCACGGTTCAGTGATCTGAACTAGGCGTCTCCCTGCCTCACCCACCATTTCCCCAGGGTATGGGTTTGGTCCTCCCGGACCTGCAGGTCTGCGCCACGCCGGTAGACTTCAGTGAGCACTTACGCCTCCGAATCCCACGAGGGTGTACCCATACCGGGGCTCCGTAGAGCGCCGTCAAGCGAATTACCCCCGTTTACAGCCGTCTCAGACCACGTTTGGTTCACCCAGGTTCGACAAAAGCCGGCTGAGGGCTGACGCCGTACCGATCAGATTCGGTGCAAGCTGAGCAAAGTGCTCGCCGAAGTATGTATAACAAGGCCCAAGTATTTAATGTTTGCCCACACTGGTACCGTTGCAACACGATGGTAATGTGTACGCAAGCCGGAAGCTGGCGTCGGAGCACAAGAAATACCAGTGCCTCCATCTTCTCGAGAGCCACCTTGAGACCCAGTGCCTCGATTTGTTTCAAGCGAGACTGCAAACGGCCAGGACTCTGTTTAAAAAAGCTAACAGACCGTCGATTCCGACATTTTTGACATTTTTTATGTCAAAAAAATAACGTATAAAACTGTCCATTTACACAAATTGTCTTTAGTTGGGCTCCAAAAAGCGTAAAAATGTTAAAATACCGTCAAAAAATAAACATGTTAAAAAAATAATATCATCAAAATAAATCTGTAAAAAAAATAGGAACCCCAGGATGGATTTTCAAAATATTTAGTATAATGACATAGAGTAGTGCCAGGAACCCAGCGCAGGTACTCCCATTCCTGGGCAGCATTTGGACCAAAGTTGTGCAATCTCCTTTATGGTTACTAATTTATGTAGTTAGCAATAAACAAAAAAAGCTAACAAAATCATGATTTTTAGTTTTTTAAACTATAAAATTTTGTTTCACAGTATCACATTAGGTTGTAAGTCTCCGTAAAGGGTCCATTTTCTCATAACTATTATCTTTTTACTGTTTCTCTTTGCAAAGCGCATGGCATATCCCTATTAGTGTTGCAGTTGTAACTACGATCGTTTCAAGTTACTTAATCATCCGCCTCACTACATTGATACTTATTGTTTTTTAATGAGCGCCCTGCAAGCTTGATTGATGTTAAATATACAGCGTAATGTGTGAACGTGTTATTGCCGCGAACCTCTCGGTAATTTAAAAATGTAAATAATTACCTTTGTGTGTTCTGTTTCTCAGTTTCTACGTGCATGGCAATTAAAGAGTGATTTATTTCTGCCACACTTTTTTCTTTATGCTTTATATCAATCAATATGTTTTACGATTTGCGCTAGTCATGGTATAATAACTTTATCGTCTGTACATACAACGTAGTCTGAAGTTTTATGTTTCTTCATTGAGGTGACGTCAATAAGTCCACGTAAATACAACAATTTATTAAGCTTGATCTTCTTTTAATTTCAGACTGACAATGGGATACTCAAGAAACATGCTGCTAGCCGTGGTACTGCTGGCGCTGCTGAGCCACAGTCACGGCGCGCCCACCAGGAGGTCTCGCGCCGCCGCCCTGCAGACAGAAGAACCCACCACGGTCCGAGAAAACAAACTACAAGACGAATTCAAGGAAACAACTACCACCACAGAAGCCCCTATCACCAGCAGGAGGAACAAAGCCCTCAACCTCTTCGGCTTCTATCCCTCCTTCCTATCCTCCGGCATAGACTATTCCGAAGACGATGAAGACATCAACTTCACCGTCAACGACGAGAACTTCGAGGAAGAAGAGCTCTCGCGAACTATCCCCACCAGACGCCGGCAACAGAACAAGAAGAAAAATGGTAACGGACAGTACCAGAATGACAACATCAATTCGCTGCAGTACGAAAACTCCCCCATCTTCTACATCAGGCTGCCCCCCACTCCGTACATGTTTGTTCCTGGTTTGGGTTACGTGTCTCAGCCCCCCAGCCTAGGACCCCCAATGGGGCCAATGATGCCCCAAGTACCGCAACAAGTTGCTGATCCTTTTATCAATCTGCCTCTTGACTTTGTGTCTAACGGAAAACCGACTGGCGTATATCAATGGAGCGGAGCACCGCAATACCAACAAATGCCCCAAGTGGATCCCTACGGATATGGAGGTCAGCCCATGATGCCACAAAGACCGACGTACAACGTACCGTCATACCAACCACCTAGACCGAAACCAGCGCCATCAAACTCGAAGATCACGAATCTTAAGGGCCAGTACATGTTCAACGGTAAACCAGGAGACAACGTGTTCGTTCTAAGAGACACATACAACTCGATATACTCGGATGCCCTCCAGAACTTCTACCCTTAACGCCTGAGATACGTAAGATAGGATTGTGTCTGGCTCGTATCGAGCCGTTGTAATTAACGAATTTCGAGGGACCAACGTGCGGACGAAAATAAGTAAAGGGAAAGTTTACAACAAGTCAATGATCAATAATTATAAGAAGGAAAGTTAATTATCCCCCACATGAAACGTAACGATGTTAAATGAAATCTTAAATACAATCATATGCTCAAGAAACGTGAGGGACCAATAACTACAAGCTGCCAATTGTTGCAATTATTAAGTACTTGCCAAGAAAAAATCGAGCTGACGTTGGCTCGAAGAATTATGAGTGAGATCTGCTACTTAATGAACTTATTAACACGAATTTAAAATTATCCGAAAGCTGTTTGTGTATATTCATTGTAACGAGTAGATACACTTAGTACTTACTAACTATAGAACAACTTTACTTTTGAGACTTGTGTCTCACTATTTGCCAGATTCAGACTTCTAAATAGTATACCTACTTACATACTTTTTAATATTTTAAATTAGTTTACCAAATGCAAGGTAGTGTTTTAATATGTTAAGAAAAATTTCCTTGCTTTTTTAATATAGGTAGTTAGCTATAGAAAATTAAAGAAAAAAGTAATTGACTGTTTTATTATTTATTTTAATACAATTACGATGATATGAACATCACAGTTATATTAAAATTATTAATTAAGGAAGTCAAAACATAGACTCTATTCGTACTTACCTGTAACTATTGCTTTCTCTGCTATTAAATTATAAACTAAGCATGGCTCAAATAAAGGACCGACATTCATTTCAATAAACAAAAATACATAGACTGCCAAAATCATAACCCTTCTTTTTGGCTTCGCCTTAGTCGGGTATTCAATCATTTGGGAATGTCTGTCAATGCTCATTGTTGATTTTGTGACCATAGATAGCTAGATCCCAATTTGACCAACGAGATTGAACTAATTTCAAATATAATTTATCAACTATGACGATGCTCGGAACTAGAGCTATGTTAGCACCATTACTTTCACAGTTGCCATGCTTATTGAAGTGATGAAGAGTCTGGTAATATCTAGTTAGGATTTTTGATTGTTTGCTAGAGTCTAAGAGCAACATTTTTTTTGAGTCAGTGCTAGATTTAAATTAAATAATAATTTATTGAGCTTGTATTTATTCTTTAAATTATTTACTTAGATCTAAGTTTTCTTATTAGGTACAAATAATAAATAATGGACCGTCCATGGATATAGTGTTAAATAAATAATAAAAATATTTTAAATAGAAGCTAACTCTGTATTTTAAAATGCAACAGATTGTGACATTCCTTTAGGAGTAAGCTCATCTTTGGTGTTATTGTAATCTTCGATTACATAGTAATTGTTGATCGAGGACAGTAGATAAAAATCACCATGTAATTATACATTTTATTACTAGTATTGTATTGATTCCATATTACCTCGAAAGGTAATTTTTAAATACGGACACTAGAAAATAAATAATACTCTTATATTCTGTTTTTTTGTGTGTTTTTGTTGTAGTCGTTGCCTGTAATATTTATTTGAATTTTGTATAAAGGCACTGTAATACGTCAGTATGTAACTTGTTCACCTGACCTTTCCACTCTCCTTGTTCCTTTCTTATTTTTTTTAATTGTACCCAATCTTTTAATGTATAAGATTCAGCTTTTAACTGTTTATGATACAGAATGTCACAATTTAGTGTAAGACAATAACATCGAATGTTCCGTCCATGTGAAGAGTAATTGGATTTCCCAATATTGTGCTTAAAAGTGAAGGCACTACTTACTCATTTGTTGATGTAGATGTAAACAAAATCATTAAATTGCAATATAGAATTACGAAAACTAAGACAATAAAAAATATTTTTATAAAGCCTCTGAGTTTTTTTTAACCATTCCTACTAAACTTGTAAGTACCTAGGTACATCATATAGCACAAAGATGTCGTGCAAAAAAATAACATGATACTGTGTTTCATTCATTGGGATCGAGAAGGGATTGCAATAGGGGATCGGACTGACTCAAAATAATATGATTTTGTTTAGTCCGTCAGTTAGATTATCGAAAAATATTGGATACGTGTTTTTTGTTTTATCAAAACAATAAAAATTGACGAACATAAAGCGCGTCAAAGATCATGGAGTGGGGCTTGAAACGTCAATTGAAGGTACAAAATGTACTATCATAATAAATGATAGTACATTTTGTACCTTCAATTCATATTATGACGTCACACGAGTTTTCGAAGCACTGTATCGTCTTCATTTTTTGTTTACGTGAAAAAAGAAAAAATACGTGGTTAATATTTTTTGGAAATCTATCTGACGGACTAATTCGTTTATTTTTGTCCGATCCCCTATTCTGTATGGGATAGCTGATTCTTTATGATTATCGCTTCATAGAGAGAACACTGTGAAAAGAAGTGTTACAGTTACATAGGTTTCACAACCCACTAGTATCTAACTTTGTACAAGTACCAGCATAGGTAGGAAACTAGGTTAGGGCGCCTGAAATTACTATAAACTAGCAAACTTATAAAATTGTGAGTCAATTAGTTTGTGCCAAGCTGCAGCAGCACACAAAATCCAGGTGATATTACTAAAAAAACCTAGGTTTAAGAAATTCTTTTAAGTCAGTAGGTAGAAGTAGGTACACACACACACATCTGTAATCCGAAAGGCCTTTCGCCAGTTATGTTGAAGTCCTATGTAATAGGGAGCGAGCCTATTGCCATCCACCACGCACAAATCCAAACTGGAAGAAGGTAGACGAAGAAGTAGGTCTAGAAGTAAATAATATAATAAAGCTCGTCACAAATAATGCTGCACCAATGAACATTATTATTTGACTTAAAGCGTTTGCAGGTATGAAGGACAAGTTCACTTTTAACTCCTCCAGTTATAGTTACGTTTAAGTTCTGCTACGGGGTCAAGTCTATTCCAGAAAACCAACCTATCTAAACTCCAGATTACTTCTAAGAAATGTATATTTGAACATTCATGGTTTTGCCCTATAATTTTATTCAGAACCCATGCTTGATTCCACTGCATCAAGGAGTGCTGCTGCATTGGAGTAATATTTTCACAGTAGCAGAGTCTGAATTTTTTGTCTGGATGGTGGCCGCAGGCTTGTCTGTTGTCTCCTATTTCTCAAGGCTTAAACTTAACTGCTGAATCGGGGATCTAGGTACTACTAATAGCTGTACCCCTCTTCCTAATCCTAGTAAAAAAAATAGAACTAAGTTTCAATTATCCAACATGCTGCTGCGCTGTTCCAACTTACAAGTCTGATCCTCAAACTCCAGACGAATTAGTTACAAACCAACGCCAAAAAACTCGTAAACAGAAAATTATGTGGTCATAGTAAAGCTATGCAAAAACAATACAAGTTATAGGTACCTAGTTATCACACAGGAATCTGTTCTGTCTGTTCACACACATACCGCAAAATCCTCTTTAATCACCTGGTAATCAATGTTCTATTGTTTGTGTTCGCAATCTATTGAACATGGGTCCATCTATTCATCATGAATTAGTACCTAATTAGCACGCTTGGCGGACAGATTGGTTTACTTGCTGTATGTTTATGAATAGGTAAAGATTCTTAGAATTCCGGATGTAATTTCTTAGATTCACAAAATCGGAGCCAGTTTCTTCGTAGCTGGACTGGACAGCGCGGCAGCGTGCAGCTAGCGTGCAACGTACTGCGTTTTTCTCCACATTAGTAAATCTACTTATTGTATTACAAATAACTCAGTAATTTAGGGTTAGCTTCCCTCCAAAGATATGACTTCAGGTCATCTGTAAACATGAGACAGCGCACCGTCCTGAGTCCTGACTACCTTCGGCAGGTCATTCGCCTTAACAATAAATTTCGTAGACCCCAGGGTCCTTGATTTACACCAGAAGTAGTTCGGTACGTATGGATCGGATTTGTGTCTAAAAATTTGGACATACTGAAGACGGTCAGAGAGATAACTCGAGAAGAGTTTGCTTTATTTAAATCCTATGGCCGACAGCTAGTTGGGTTTTGATCTGTCCAGTGACGTAACGATTAAGTACCACTCAAACACCTTGCCGAAGTCGGATAGAACAGCTATAGGCCTATAATTGTCTACTTTTGACCTAGAGCCACCCTTGGGTACAGGGTTAACACGTGAGAGTTTCCACTCTGCCGGATACGTTGTATAATATGATTCATAATTAGGTATTATGATTCATAATATTATGGTTTATATTATGATCCATATATTATTATTCATATTGATCCAAATTATGACTCATATTATGATTCATATAACGATGTGTTCATAATTTAATGATGCATATTGATCCATATTACGATTCATACATATTATGATCCGTGTTATGATTCTTATAATGCTTCATATTACGATTCATATTACGTTTCATATTACGATTCATATAACGATTCATATTACGATTCATATTATGATTCATGTTACGATTCATAATTCAATTCATATTAAGATTCATATTACGATTCATATTATGATCCGTGTGTGTATTCAAATTATGATTTATATTATGCTTTGTATTCTGACTCATATAATTATGATCCATATTCTGATTCATGTTCGTGGCAATTCATATAAGTGGTCATTTTAGGCCACCTGCTCAGGATTAGTTGCAGCTGGGACGGGATCGCACGGTAAAACACTGAACTAAAGTACTCAGAAAAAGAATTTGCTGCTTCATCTCCAACCACGACCCGTCCATCATACTCAAGCTCAGTGCACGTTTGCCGTTTGACAAAATTCCAAAAGCTTTTAGGATCCATATTATTATCCATTTAAGATCCATATTATGATCCATATTATGATCCATATTATGATCCATATTATGATCCATATTATGATACATATTATGATCCATATTATGATCCATATTATGATCCATATTATGATCCATATTATGACCCATATTATGATCCATATTATGATCCATATTAAGTATCATTTTGACATTTCATCTGGTAGCTTGATGTGCTGGTATCTGTTAATGATGAACTTTTTAGAAGTTGGATTTTCCACATAACTCGGCTATGTTGTCGGCTTGGTTATGTTTTGGTTGTGGCGACTAGCGACATCTATCGCAACACCTGCGTACTAACATCGATCGACAGAAATTCCTACATCACGCTATCAACATTATCCGCGACATTAAGCTTAGAAAGGAGTTCCCGACTTACATAAGTCGGGCAGTTAGCCCACCGGACACAACTGACACCCGTCCGGTCGGAGGATCCTCCCATTTCAATGGGGGATGAGCGAGCTTTACACCCTGTTCCTCCATTATCCCCAAATGGTCTTGAGTCGTGCTGTCCGAAAGTAAACTGGCCTCTATTAGGCCAGTTTACTTTCAGTTTAGTTTTAAGACGTGTGAAGACGAATTAGGTGGAAAATCCAACTTCTAAAAAGTTAATCATCAACAGACGCCAGCACATCAAGCTACCAGATGAAATAGGCCATTCGTCTATTAACTACGCCTATGACTCCGATAAACACTAAACACAAATTATTAGGCTCGTGCGCTGCCAAAAAATGAGCGCGATGTTGGCAGGTACTGTGTTGGAATCGAGCACTAGGGGCGCAGCGGAAACAGGAGCAAACCGAAACAATAATAGTCCTGCCTGGTCCGGCCATTCTTGCGCCCTCCAGAATTTACGCCCTGTACCGCCTGCGCCTGTACCTGCGCCTGGGCACCGGTGGCACCGCCCTATTTACGGTACTACCAAGGTCCGAAGCACAAAAGCAAAATTAAAAATACAGGTCGTCGTCAAACCAGGACTAAATATATTTAGCTATCTCTGCAAATGCTTAGTGCGTTTAGTTATAATTATGTAGAAGGAGAAAGTACAATTTTCGTAAAAGTCGTTCATTTAAATTAGAACGTCAAACTCGAACGAAGCTACTTCCTATCGTTGTAGCTGGGCATTAAAAAAAGCAGAAAAGACTCCCCAGCAAAACGATATTTTCAGATAATTGTATTTCTTTTTTCAGAAACAAATAACTACAATGGAACAAAACGGAACTCCAACTGTCATGCAGCTGTGGAACAACCCGAACAACGAGAGAACTGTCAAAATTACGTTGCTCAAGAATCAAACGAGTAATAAATTAATAAAAATAAGACAATTATTTATCAATTTCATGCACGTTGTTGAATAAAATACAATTTGCAGATAACGCGTGTAATGTTATGACCTAAAAAAGTGAAAATTATAATAAAATAAAGTAAAAAAAGGTAATGGTATAGTGCGACGACGTGCTTCAATGAATTAAAAAAAATGAAAAAGTGTGTTGTTTTCGTTAATCAAGTGTAGAAGATACTAGTGCCGTCATGTTTCGTAGCAGAAGCTGGTTCGGGGCTTCATGGGGGCGCCCTAAAAACCCTCATTCTTTAGAAAGATTGAAGTATTTACATAATATTCTTTGCAAAAATACAACTGTATCCGAAAGTAATCGGGGTACCTTGGTGGAGTCGCTCAGGTGTATAGCAGAGATATTGATATGGGGTGACCAGAATGACAGCTCCGTTTTTGAGTAAGTATCAGTTTGTGTTCATCATTTTGTTATTTGTAAACAAAGTTTCCTTAATTAGAGAGAACATTAGGAGAAAAGTCAAAGATAAATCAAAACTTTGTGGTTAGTAAGTAGTTTCAACCAACATTATTATCCTGAGATACCCTAAAAGTAATAATAATGTTGTTATGGTGTCTATAATTAATTTATTACCCTTATTACTTTAAAAAATAATCACCTCATGCTTGATTGAGTGCTGAGTCATTCAAGAAGTTTGTTTAGTAGTTTAAGGAATCTACTAATACTTTTGCTTTGGACTCTTTACATCCCATACGGAATAGAAAATAGCTAAAACACTGTATTTTACATCCATTCATTTCATTCACATGTTCTGAAATAAGTTTCAAGATTCAACTGTTCTGTTGCACCAATTGCAAAACAGGTTTGCTAACTGGTGCCCGGTCATGTACCTCAACCTTTTTGTGTCCTTTTTAAATTTTTTTGGTCATTGAATCTCTTGATGAGAAAGATCATGATTCATGTTTGAGATCTGCAAAGCATTTGTATTCGAGTACCAGGATCATTTTGTTTGTCTGTACAAATCATTGGGCTGCTGAACCTGTTCTCAACAGACTATGTTTTTTTTATATGTTGCCCCACACTAGGAATTTCTCCTGTATCGTGGGTGCGTTCTCAAACATTTAAACTCACATACACAAATACCCAGACCTGAAACAACTATCTGTAGGACATACTCAGTGCAGCAGTCCAATCGCTCAGCCAATGCACCAACCGTGCCGTCATGTTTGGGTCAGCTACCGATCAAAGCGGATACTTACTGCTGAATAAAAATATTTTACATAGAGTGACCGTCTATCCAAACTCCTAACCAATAAAAATAGTTAGTCACTTAGACCAATTTTAAAATTATTGTCCAATTTTCAGCTTCTTCTTGGAGAAGAATATGCTGTCATACTTCTTGAAGATCATGAGGCAGAAGTGTGGAGGCTCCTCATATGTCTGTGTACAGCTGTTGCAAACTTTAAATATACTGTTTGAGAACATAAGAAATGAAACATCGCTGTGTAAGTTGTTGAATAATATGGACTCCAATTTGGCTTGAATGAATCAAAACATTTTGGTTGTACAAAGCATTGTTTTGGATTTGCATTAATTTGACTTAGCCTTATTATTTTGTCCGTTGATTGGACAATGGTGGACAAGTTATGATTTAAAGAAAAACAACACATATTCATGTGTTATGCTAATTGCCGTAACACAGTAAAATGGGAAAAGTCTCTGTAGATTATTGCTATAACTGAATTTTTTTCCTGTTCTTGTTTCACACTACTTTAAGATGCAAAAGTAACTAAAAGAACTATCAATATTGAATTTCCTTATTAAATGCATTATCCTATACTTAAGCTACTATACTTGTTGCAGATTATTTGCTGAGTAATAACCATGTGAACTCAATAATAGTGCACAAATTTGACTTCTCCGATGAGGAGGTGATGGCTTACTACATATCTTTTCTCAAGACGCTCAGTTTAAAGCTCAACAATCACACCATACATTTCTTCTACAATGAGGTAAGTTTTAAAGTTAAGTTAAGTTTTATATAAAGTAACCCAACAACCGATCGTTATAGATTAAAAAAAAAAAACTGGGGGAATATCCTTTTATTTTTAAATTGAGGGTATTCCCCCAGTATATTTTATAAAAAAAATAACTAAGTACATATTTTTGTGTTGCTTTTGTGGGCTAAACTAGCTATCGAGATAAATCAAAATAATGTACTTACTATAGAATTATATTATATCTTAATAAGATGAAAAAAGTCCATCACTGGGTGATGGTGAGGGCTGGTTATTACATTGACATATAATACACACAGTTCTATAGTTATTTGCTTTCATTTAAGTAATTCAGAATTAATAACAACAATTATTCGCAGGCATAGATGGACCAGGAACCTACTATTTATCAATATTGTGTAAACCTGCTTTAGGTTTGCTATTGATACAAAATATCCCAATAGGTAGAATCAAAAGAGGAAATTAATAATCCAAACAGCTGATTAATATTGTTTTTACATTCATAAAAAATATTTATTTAAACTTCATGTACAATAGTGGTACATAGGCGGACTTAATGCCACTAGGCATTCTCTACCAGTCAACCTTAGGGTCAAATAAGACAGCACTGTGGTAGAGTACAAAACAAATTAAAAAAAATAAGGAGAAAACTATTTTGTTATGTGTTATTATCTCTGTTTAACAGACTATTAATAAAACATTAATTATCTTTAATTGTAAAATGAATGACCACAATTCTATTATGTCTGATAGTTCTCTTATCAGTTGAGATTAATTAAAGGTTTTTCTGTTCAGGTCACAATGTTATCTATTAATCTTTAGTTCTGGTCTTGAGCATTTCTTTTTGAGATTTAGGAATATTATCTATCAGAGATAATAGAAATAATATTACAGTTTACATCATACTTCAGGAAGGTGCGGTAAGGTATTGGTATAGAGTAGACCATCAAACTCAACAACTTTCTCCATGGGACCTGGAATCTGGTTTTGTTTTCGCGATTATATAATAAGAAAATAATAATAATAAAAATCTTTATTTATACAAGAACACTTAATCATGTTGCTCCCATTGACAAGGCTATTTAGTTTATGGTCTATGCCATATCATACCATATTCTAAAATGTGACAACGCCTTTTCTGATACATGCTGCATAATCAGATTTTTTTGACTTAATTTTTTTTTACCAAAATTCTTCCCTGGACTTACACTAAAATAAGCTCTCAAAAAAACTCTCATTGACAAAAAGAATATACATTATAGATACAACCTCATGTCTAGTTCAACTACATGTAACAAATTCTCTTATCAAGTAGTAATTATATTACTGTGATAATACCATTAACAGCTGCATAGGTACATTAATGATTGTGTTTAATGCGGATATGTCAGTCAGTCAATTTTCCGTGTTCTATTTGTCATTGTGCAATATAATTATGTTCCCCTGTGGACTGGACTATTTTGTAGGTGCAGGAGCATGTCCAATTGCCCATAAATGATCCCAGCCTCTTTTTGTCCCACTAAGCAGCAAAGATCTATTCTCATTCAAATGTAGAATGACGATCAAACATCTAATAATATAAAGTACTGGTGGCGATTATTTCTATATTTTAAATGTTTTTTAAAAATGTAGACTAATATGTAAATAAAATTAATAAAAGAAATTAAAATAATTAATTATAAAGTCTTTTTTTTTTTTTTTTTTTTTTTTTTAATATGGGCTTACTCTTGACCTCAATCTTGCCCTAAGGGCAGAGATGAGGTCGACGATGGAACGAGCTTACCCAGAAGAAGCCTATTTACTCGCGACTTAAATAGATTGGGGTTATATGAACTCGGGAAAACCGACGCAGGCAGGGCGTTCCACTCCTTGGCTGTACGAATAATGAAAGACTTAGCAAAGCGCTTCGTACGAATGTGTGGAACATCGACAAGATATGGGTGATAACCTGCAGTACGCCTAGTCTCTCGATGGAAGAAGGGAGATGGTGGAATAAGCTCGTGGAGCTCTTGCGCACACTCTCCGAAGTACAGTCTGTAGAAGACCGACATACATGCGACTTTGCGGCGGTGGGCCAGGCTATGTAGCTTGGCAACCAGCTTGGCGTCACCAATCAGCCTCCTGGCTCTGCGTTCTACTGAGTCTAGTGTGGCAAGTTGGTATTTGGCTGAGCCATCCCAAAGGTGACAGCAGTACTCCATGCCGGACCGGACTTGAGCTTTATACAATATTGAAAGCTGTCCAGGCTTGAAGTACCGCTTGACCTTGTTTAGGATACCCAGCTTTTTTGCCGCAGTTTGAGCTTTTGACTCGATGTAGGCGCCGAAGTTCAGATTTGCATTCAACTTCGTGCCAAGAAGCTCGAGACTGTCGGTAACTTGTACAGACGCACTCCGGAAAGTGGGGGCCAGATTGAACGGACTCTTTTTAGCAGTGAACAGACACACTTGCGTTTTGGTGGCGTTGAAATCAACCAGATTGTCGTCACCCCACTTGGAGACAAGACTTAAGGCTGAATTCGTTCGCTCTACCATGGCCTCTCTCAATGAACGTATTTCATCACCACCGGCTTTTGCGCTGGATGTGTAACTCTCCATGACAGTGCTGTCATCTGCGTACCCAACAATACCGGGACCAAGGAGGTCGTTGATGTGCAGCAGGAAAAGTGTCGCGGAGAGAACTGACCCCTGAGGAACTCCGGCATCAATAGCCACAAGGTCAGAGGAGCAGCCATCAATGACCACTCGGATCGACCGTTCACTCAGGAAGTCAGATATCCAGCAGCAAAAGTCAGCGGGAATGCCGTATGCCGGAAGTTTGCTCAACAGACTTCTAAGTTCAACAGAGTCTAAGTTTCCTTATTTTGTTTTACTGTAGGTACCTATGTCAAGAAGTTTATGCCCAAGATAAACCTTGAAAGTAGGTATGGTGATTTAAAAAAATCCCCTTGAACGTCTCAGCTATCAACCATATCCATATTTTCCAAAAAATGCTTTCCAAAACCAAAGGTCACGTTGTCACGTGGTGTCAATTTCAAGTCACGAGATATAGCGTGTTTCGTTTGAAAGCATCACCGCAAAATATCCGTTGTTTCACATTAACACGACATGTCTGGTTCGGATTTAAAATGTCAGTATCTCAAGGTCGTATAGACACCTACATCTATTTAAATAAATATTATTAGGTAGGTACCTACATATTTTAAAGTGTCATGAGGAGTCGGAGGAGGTCGTTACCGAAGTAATGTACACTTCCGGTCATGTTTAATTAATTAATTAATAATTTTATAAATAAATATTATGTCAGGTTTGAATAAACAAAAACACAAATCAGTACATTAAGAAAAGCATCAAACACAAGATATCATAAATTAAAAAATAAATAATTGAGAACACAGTAGACATATAGAAACAAATAGATCATTTGACAGGTGCCCGAAATCGGAACAAACGCCGTCATGTTGTTGCAAAGTCATTTTAGCGCCATATGATCCTTTTATGCCATTTTCTTATTAACATACCTACTGACTGTTTATATTGACAGCACACGAAGGATTTCCCGCTGTATACGGAGGCGATTAAGTTCTTCAACCATTCGGAGTCAATGGTGCGCATTGCCGTGCGAACCCTCACCCTCAACGTGTACCGAGTTCAGGATGCCAGCATGCTCAGGTTCATTAGAGATAGGTATGTAATATTGTTATTTTTGGAAGTATGTTCCCCCCTTGACAATGTCATCTCGTACAGACGTTTATGCAATGGTGACTTACTGAGATTGAAATGTTCCTACACAGTCAGAGTTTTAACTTAATACAAATCAATAAATTCGTTCCAAATATGTAAGTACCTACCAAATGCATTTTAAATAAAATCGATTGAAACTGAAACATTTTCGGAAGTAAGCAAGCTGATACGCGATTGTACGACCTAACTTTGTCATCTGGTGCGTTCTATGTTTTATCTAGATGCGTGTCAAAGCTCTATTGACATTGAACTTGAAACGTCTACAAGCTACAATTTACGATGTGGTCTAGCTTCGATTTCGACGTGATGTCGCGATGGCGCGCGCTTTGAGTAAACTTAAGGTTTCAGTTGTGATCGAGGTTTATATGGTGACTGTAAACTACGATGCAAAGCCCCGAAATGTGATAAAACAGATATACTTGTAGTTTCTACTACTTTCTAGTGACTTTCAGTCGTAATGTAGTAAATCTAAGGTCTCCTTTCGATGTTTGTGATTAAGTGAAGTGTGTTGTTTAGTATTTTTTAATACAGTTGCTCAAAAAGTGGCGTATTGCAGGGACGTATAGCGTTCGGGATGTGGGCTATTACGTACTCGTGCTTTTTCTTTACCTTTCCCGAACTCGTGCGTTCTCTTTCCCAACTGTCAAAATAATGTCCATTAAAAAAAAACAACCACGAAGTATTTACTAAATAAAATCATAGAAGTTTTTATGATTCATGCAAATATTTCTAAAGAAGCTACTAATTTGTTTCAATATCAGATTTAATTATTTGATTCAATGAGTTAAAGGTTTCATTCCATTTCATCTCATTAAATTTCATTTTTATTTCATATCAATAAAAAAAATCTACTGAAGACTTGGCTGTATGGGCATAGTTCCCTTTGCCTACCCAGAATAGGTAAAGAAAAAAAAAATCTCTGCGATTCTTTTACGTTATGCGCCATTTTCAAAAATGTTCTTTGCGAGTTTAATTACGGTTTTATTATTTTATTAAATTGCTTCATTTTTTCGCAACTGTATTAAAAATAGTTGTTCAGTACACGTGCGGAACCGTCATTGCAACTTGTTCCGACTGTCTACCCTCGCCGTCGGCTGTGCCTCGGCTCGGCTAGACATTTGTCGGAACTCGTTGCAATGACAGGCTTTCCGCACTTATAATGAAATATACTATTTAACAAAGAACGAAGAACAATCATCCAAAATGAGGCTCAAAGATATGGACGATAAAATCTTGCAGTCTAGTATTTCGTACGTCTTCAATTGTTCACACAGCACACTAGTAGTTTTACTGAAATTAATTTAGCATTAATATAAATAATGCATATAAATAATTATGTTGAGATCATAAGATAGTTTACTTACTTACGTCGTTACTTAGTCATACTACAACTATGCAAGATGTACTTACAAGCTAACACTTCTAATGTAAACACTTTTTCCCGCGACCTAAGGCCTAAGTACGGTAAAGGCATACCTATTTAAAAAAAAACACGATTCTAATAATTTGGATGTATTCAAAGTTCGAGTGACTATTCTATTCTGGATCTATTCTAAGTTCGAGTGATGATTAGAGAAAAGAGAAGCCGACAGTGAATCCTCAGGCATGAGACGTGCATGAGACAGTTCGCACATTAAATGTGCAAACATGGCACAAATCTTTGCCACCCATTAAGAAGCCACGCATAATAAACTATGTAGATATCTCGGTCATTTCATTAGTAGTCATCAATATGCTAACACAGTTTTGTGTCCCACAGGACTGCGGCCCCGTACTTCAGCAATCTAGTTTGGTTTATCGGCAAACATATTCTAGAACTGGACGCGTGTGTCAGGACCGACGCTGAGTAAGTCAGGCTATCGTATTACTTATGATTTTGTTTTGGTCTGTTTTGTTATGTTCGGATTTCATTCACTATACTTTTTTTGATTGTAGATAGAAGTTTATAAAGACATTTTTGGTTTTATTTTGAAGCTTTTTTTAAATCAACCGGTTACATACTAAATGTACCAAATTCAAAATCGTATTTTAGCAGTATCCGAATGCAGACTATATTTTTCACTCAAAATTCAGAAATTCTTTTTCCAGCCATCAGTCACAACAGAAACTAGATGACTTAGTAGCCGAACACCTTGACCATCTGCATTATATCAATGACATCTTATGTCTAAACATTCCTGACCTAAACGATGTACTGACGGAGCATCTCTTGCACAAACTGCTAGTGCCGCTATACATTTACTCTCTCACGTCCGAAAGTGTACGAAGACTACAATCTTCCTCACCGTACAACAGAGACCACATACAAAGCATAGAAGCGATTACAAGAAACTTAGAAGCTATACTAAAAGGCAAAAACGCCGAATCTCCATCACGACTGACATTCCCCAGACATCATAGAATGGATTCAGAGGACGAGACCAAGCCATCAGTCTCGTGCGTAGTGTCCCTGTTTCTGTTATCGCAAGTGTTCCTTATTATAACGCACGGCCCAATTGTCCACGCGCTGGCCTGGATCATATTACAATCAGACTTATCAGTTTTCGAGGACGGCGCAACCAAGATACTAGAAATGTACATTAGCAATGCAAAGTCCAATGTCAAACTAGAGTTCTCTAAACCACAATTAAGTCTAGAGAAGGCTTTAGAGAATACGTCAAGCGAGAGGGACTACACTACTCCAGAATACGCTGGTCCTAAAACATTCGGATATGATACCGATCATTCGAGTTGCGATCTCGATCCCGAATTAGTTTCGACTTCCCTTCCGTCCACTTCACACATTAGCGAGTCGTCGAGCATCGATCACGATTCCACTGAGGATCTAGTTACACAAATGCATCCAGCAAAAACTTCTAGCTCGGGGACGCTCAAAGCGAACATGCCCGACTCACCTTTGCCCGATTCAGGTATTGAATCAGGTTCGTCGAAATCAAATGAATACAATAACATAACCGATGAAGAGAAGCAGAAGCTGCTTGGTGTAGCACCGAGTACGTCTGCTGCTGAGAGGTCAGCGACGCTGGACAGTATTATAGAGAGAGAAAGTAAAGAGATTGAGAAAAGGCCGTTTTTGAAGACGATATTGGACTCTTTAGACTGCAGCGAGAATGATTACAAAGCGTTGTTTGCTCTGTGCTTGCTGTTCGCATTGATTAACAATAAAGGTGAGTAAACTTTTTACATGTGGCCGGTTTGTAGATAAAGTTGTCTCACCGTCCGACCTTTTTGATGCTATTCACCTTACATTCGATTTATATTTAGTTTTCCTTTTCTTTGAATTGAGGTCAAACTAATACGCGAATGCTGTAGATATTATATAAATACCTAAAAGCAGCTGGCTATAAGGTTTTTTTGGAATGAAGATTTTGGACCTTATGTAGTGCACCTTCCGAAGAAGCTTACCATTGACACCCGCTCGACCAAGGTTATTGCAGCGCAATGCTCGATTCAAATATTCTTTGATATTATTTTCTTTTTAAATATAGAAATCACGTGATTGAATGATTTTGTAAAAAAGAAAGCGTTGAATGCTTGTTCTTTATAGATACTAATTTTATATATATTCTCTGTCTTTTGCTTCCTTCGGATTATAATATAGTGGGTAAGTTAGTTTCACTCATATTTAATTTTTCGATCTTTTTACTTACATTTTCAACGAATACTATTGTCCTTTAGAGCGGCTTAGCACGCTATTATTTTCCTTAGTAATGTGTGTCACGAAATTTCGCAGTATAAAGGCCAGTATATGTCACAATCAGATTGCCAATTATTTTTCCTAGCTATGCGTACATATTGTAAGTTTGTCCCTCGTAAACGTAAAGCCTTACTGAGGCCATTTCTACGAATGAGGTCCCTGTGGATTGATTTTGGTCCAGAAAATGTCCTTGGGTGTATGAAGTTATATAAAATCTAATATTTATACTGTAAGCCCCAATATAGTCTGTCTAGTTTGAGGCTCACTGGTAACAACACCTTGCTAACAAATTTTTAGGTAATATTTTAAGCCACGAAATTTGTATGTAGTCGTTTTTTGGTTTAATCTTAGCCAAAGGTATCGTGATGATACCCAGTAATTGGGTATTGGAGCTGGAATCTATTTTCGTATTCAGGTGCATCCGATAGACTGGATACCAACCTAGGCATAGTTGGGTAAAGGCTAGGCAAATGATGATTTTGAATGTTTCTTTGTAACGTAATGGTGTGGGCGAAATAATCCACAACGAAAGGACTGATCGCCCGCCTGGTGTCTGCCGGCGTCCCCGAAGATAAATAATAAATAAATAACGTAATGGTGGCACAGGTTAACACAATCATTCTTCCTATTCTAGGAGTAAATACGGAGCTACTAGACACGCTCCTATGTCCTGAAGAAGAGATAACGTCTGATACACTCGAGGCCCCCGCACCGCCTGAGGTGGCTACCGCAGCGCCCTCTGGCGATACAATGTCGCCGCCGCCTAAACAGCTACAGAGCTTCAATGCGTTGCTGATTTCGAAACTGATGGCTATCGCTAATTTGAGCTGTAAACCTGGTTAGTAACTTTAAATTGTGTCCTGCCCTCGTATTCATAAAGGCTTCGATTTAATTTCGTTTCGATAAGTGGTATTTCCTGATTAAGGTTGCGGGGATCCGCTGGATTCGTGACGCACGGGACCGGTCAATGTGGCGACACTTAGGGGAGGCCTATGTCCAGCAGTGGACGTCTTTTGGCTGAAATGAGGATGATGACGAAGTGGTATTTTTATCTTTGTTTGGCAATACGAAAGTGAGCGAGATCGACATATGAATTTGCTAATCGAAGTGTTTGTGAATACGGGGACTTGGAAGGAATGTTGTGATGTAATAAAGAGCATAATGCATGGATTTATGTATCTAATTTGTTAAATGTTTGTATTATTGTAGCTTGTTTAGAAATGAACAAATGTTGTTTTGTGATTTGAAGGAAATGCTATGAAACAACACAAGAACTATGTGAAGTGAGAATTCCTGTAATCATAAATTACTTGTGATTTCCTTCTTAAACAGATATTAGAGATATGAGCAGTGGTTGGAGTACCTAGCTAGATTGATTTTTGGTACTTGCATATGATCATAACATGTACATGTCAAAAATTTTTAGTGAAAAAAGCCGACTTCCCCACTCTTTGTTGTGAATAACTGAGGAGAAATATTGCGCTTATTACATCAGCTGGTCGTAGGTCTCGAGTTGCGACCCCAATACACGATTTATAAGACTCTTGTGCGTATTGTTTATTTATCACTTGCTTCAGTGAAGGAAAACATCGTGAGGGAACCCGAATGCATGAGAGATATTTCTCCGCGGCATGTTAAGTCAAGACAGGGGCCCATGGGCGGCACAAAAGCTTTGACATCAGGTTAGGCATTAACCACACAATGAAGAAGAACACGCCAGGTGCCCTACTATGACGTCTTAAAACAGTCCTAAATTAATCTTATTCCAGTGCGGAAACGTGACAGAACTATACAGAGTGTCTAGCGCCATCTCTTTTCCACACTGAATTAAGAATAAGTTAGGACTGTTTTAAGACGTCATAGTAGGGCCCCTGCATGCTGATTTCTAGACCATAACTAAAACCTTTTTGTTCCAGCTTCAAAAGTCCGTCTAGTAACTCTAGAACTGAGTGTGACCCTGATGCGTGTGGCTATGTGTGGCGCGGGGGGCGGGGCCAGCGCTCGCCACGCCCCCGCCGCTGACGCACTGCGCGCACGCGCCGCTGCTCTCGCGAGGAACTTCTACAAATGCGACGATATTTTTTTAGACATGTTCGAGGATGAGTAAGTCGTAACTTATTGAAGTTTAATATATTAATATTGTGCCAGATGGGTCGTAATGAATATGTGTATGATGATTGTGTGTGGTGAAATAGGGAACTTGATTGTACTAGCTTTAATAACTTCATTTTATATGTTGCTAACATTCATTCACTCGTTTCACTCTTGACAAGCATTTATGACATAATTATCATCTGTACTCTTTAATGCTCAATCGTGCAAAACCCAGTGGTATCTTAAAAAAAAAAAAAAAAAAAACAGTTGAATATACTAGTGCATTACTCTACGATACAAAGTCAACATGGATAGAACATTATAAATACCGTGTCATATTATCCGATAAAGTTAGTTTATCACACACCAATAATGCCAGATATCCACTGACATTATCAATTACAATCATAAACACTTATTTGCTAATGTTATCATAATATCTCTTTATCATAGCAAAAATATTATGATCATCGCAACCTTTCTATTTGAAACACAGCAAAACATACACATAGTTTCCCCAAAGTTGTGCAGATATTTTTCTGCCAATACAGTAAAATGATCATCACATGAAACAGAGTGGAAGCGAATTAAAAAACAAGGCCAATCCTACTCTTTTTTACAGAAATCTCACATTTGATCAAAAAAGTTGTATGTCAAAATTGTGTTCATAATAATTTTAAATTAATAAGATTTTTTTCTATACATATATACATACAAGTTGGAAGCAGACACAAACGGTTACCACGTATTATAAAATTTTCAATCGGTAATTAAAAAAAATTCTAATTCCTGCATAATTATAACTTTTTTTATTTTATTTTTGATGGGCTTACTCTTGACCTCAATCTTGCCCAAAGGGCAGAGATGGGGTCGACGATGGAACGAGCTTACCCAGAAGAAGCCTTGAAGAACTTTTGAGGGAAACTGCTGATTTCTATTTAGTGGTTTGTGCATCGGTACACTTCCACCCTGTACGTATATTCGAATTTCCTCCTACTATCCCAGTAAAATTAATCACTGTGTACTTAATACCCAATAGAAACTACATAAGCTCACGTATATTCCAGATACTGCGAAACGAGCAAACGGCCTCTGAACGTGGAATGGCTGTGCATGGACGCTGCGATATTGCTGCCGCCCACCAGGACTCCTATGTCGGGTATCGCCTTCGCTAAGAGACTGCCAAGCGGAGAGGTAAATCAAGTATGATGTAGACATACATACTATCTACCTATTTAATTATTACGAAACTTCGCTCGCGATTTCGCCCGCCAAAATTATGTCGGCTAATTTGCTTGATATAATATATTTTTTTTGCAAAATGCTACATTATTCACCCATGAATAATGTAGCATTTTGCAAGTGAAAGAATTTTTTGCAATTGGTTCCATGCTGATTGATTACATGTTGTAGGAGCAAACAAACTCACAAAACATATTTTACCTCTTTATAATATTAGTATAGATGAGCCTATTGTGTGCCGCTGCAGGGCAAAAGCCTTCCTTCCTTCTTTCCATTCTATTTGTTTTGCTATTTAGGCCCAATTTTATTTATTTATTTATTCTTCAACAAATTACATTTGTGTCGAACATTGGTCTTAACATTATAGCATAAACATTTATTAATCAACATGAGGCTGAGAAAGACACAAATACTACATTCACATTGGTATAATTACTTAATATGAATTATAATAATTTAACAAAACATTCATTAAAAATAACAAAAAAAATCAAAAAATGTCAATGAATGTCAATAATAACAGATAATATGTCGAATGATATAATAGTGAAATTAATTATTATTAAAATTACACAACGGTTTCAACATCACAATCATATTGATCCTAACGTTAATAGTCTAAGGCTGAGTTGCATCAAAAAAGTAGTTAAAGTTAAAGTTTGTGTCAAATGGCACGTCAAACAAACATCAAAACTTCAGTTTTGTATCGGTTATGCCAACAATGAGTTGCGCGATTTGACAAATAGTTAAATGACGTCATAACTTTAACGGTAACTGCAACCACTCACTTTCCGCTGGTTAGTGTTATAGTTTATGTTAAATTGTCTGTCAATTTTATTGTCAAACGCGTTGAATATAACCTTTAGACATCATGTCCCTGCTCCAAGAAATACTCGCAGAAACCAGTTCTGATGACGAAAGCGATGAAAAGAAAAGTGTGATTACCTAGAGCCGATCGTTTTTCCACATGGAACGACGAATGTTTCTTGCCAAGATTTCGAGTCTCTAAAAACGTAGCTTGGTGGCTGACTATACGATTGCATTGCAAGGATATTCATCTTATGTAATTGTTCAACCAAAAAATAATAGGTACGTGCTATAGGTAGACAAAGCAATAAATATAATAGGTACTTACTTTGTTTGAATGTTTGCAAAAAAAAATTTGTAATAATTTTTCTATTAGATACCCCATATAGTACTGTCAAATTTGACAAAAACTTTAACTTTAACGACTTTTTTGGTGCAACTCAGCCTTAAATTAACTCTAATAAATCACGTCAACATTAATTCAAAATTAATACAAATTCAACAAAAAATATAAAATCCTTTAGGTATAGCGCTCATTTCGTACCAAGATCTCCTTCCTAGCTCATCGCCGAGTTCTTGTGTTCGCGACCCAATCTGTAGCTACTTCCGCCCAATTATTATGCGACATGCGGCAGATATGGCCTGCCCAGTTCAAAATAAATTTTATACTACACCTGCTTGGAAAGTACCTTGATACTTTATCAAATTTACGGTAGAAAGTACGTCATTGCATATCGAACAAATATGCGGGGAGAAAACGCATCTGAGCGGGAGAGAATGGATTTTCATACACTTTTCTCTCCCGCTCAGATTACAATTTGAAAAAAGAACATGTGACAATTGCAGACGCCATTGGCGCCATTTTGAATTTGAATTAGAATTTAATTTAGTTTTTTATTTTCTTCGTAGGTGTAGTATAAAGCACTATGTATCACTCGAGAGAAAGTGCGATTCCCGATCTCGGGTGTTTTAAAGCCCTTGCCTACGGCTTCGGGCTTTAAACGACACCCTCGACGGTAATCGGTCACTTTCTTCTCTCGGTGAACAATGTACTATTAAATCAATTTGCTCACAATTAGAAAACTTTCTGCCTTAACTACATGATCTAGAAGTTTGAAATTTCGCACAAGAGTTTCTTTCCTGTATCGAAAGTGCAATGGGCAATAAGAATAGTAGATTTTACAACAAGTGCACAAAACGAACCATTTTTATCCGAGACTTTTAGCAGCCCGCAGCCGAAGGCGAGGGCTGATAGTAATGTCGAGGATAAAAATGGTTTTGTGACCGAGTTATAAACTCTGCTTTTCACTTCGAATGCGAGGAAATAAAACAGTGTATAACATATTTCTTTAATTAAAATTCAAAGTAAAATTTGTACAGTTTTGAATACTGAAGGAAATTGTTATTTTTTTAAATCTTACGAAATTGATATTAGGCTTGCAGACCTATACAGCCTACTATTCAATTAAATTTTGTAACAATAATTTTCATTAATTAATTAAATAACTTACCGTACTTGAATTTAAATTCTAATATCTTTGAAGTCTTAAAAAACACCTAAGGCAAATAAATTTAAGTAAATATTATAAAATAACAAATTCTATCTATGAACTTCTTATTGTGTTTGGCTGTATGGCTCATTTTCTTTGCCTTAATAAAGATACATTTATGAGTAGATACGTTAATGCCCTTGTGCACAAAATTCGATTTTGTGCAGCCTATATCCTGCACAATTATTTGTGCAATTATTTGTGCTTTCAGAGCATGAGAAGTGAAAATTACATTTCATAATGCATCTTTAAAATTAGAGAGGTGCTTTAAAAGAACAGTAACCGAGTTTCCACCGTACCTCGGAGAGCACGTTCAGCCGTTACTCCCGGCAGTCATTTGTAGATGACAGTTGTTACATCAAATAGGCAGTAATTTCAAGTAAAAGACTGGTATTCAGCCGCATTCGGTTAAACTGAAATCCGATCCTAAAATAGTTGGGAAAAGTCTGGGCTAGAATGATCTCAAAAATAAGAATTCTACAAGTCTAAATTATTATTCTTTCAAACAGATGGAAAGAGCGCGGCGAGCAATACGGACCTTCTTTCTAATCCGGGACTTATATCTGAAGCTGACCGGGAAACCCGAAACACAGTTGCCTCTAACTAACCCAGTGCCGTTCGTTCAAGTTGGAGACGTTTTGGACCTCAGTAAGTGTAATCATCTTGTTAAAAAATATTAAAAAAAAAACAAAAACATTATAAAAATGACGCCATACTGAAAAGGAGGTAGAGCGCGTGGCTTTAATCAGAACTAATTCCACTTGATTCCTGACAATGTCCAAGTGCCAAAAGAACTATGTAGCCCTGTTTTTATTTTATTATCTATAACCTTCTTTAGTCATTACCCGACTGCGGCGTAGCCCAAAAGGAGGGTTATTTCACCAAGTCCTGGCCATAACAGCTGAAAAATTAAACCTCGCCAATATAGTGACAAAGAAAAAATAAATTGAGAATAAAATGTTTATGGCAACAATTTTTCTTTACGTGAAACTGCCTGCATTTTCTTATTGTAATAATAACTAGTGCATGAAACCTTATTTAGTGATTTCAACAAGTCCTGGCCATGTATCCAGACAAAAATAACATAGACATTAAAATAATAAAGAAAAAATAAATTAAAAATAAAATTCTAAGGCATCCTTAAACATTTTGATGGAAAACTGCCTGTATATTTTGAAATATCTTATAAAACCCTTTTTGAATTATATTAAATTCCATTTGTTGTGGGTTTATTGGTTGGATGTTGTAATACCATAATCCACGAAGAGTTCGATATTGAAATCTGTTTTGAAAATGGCGCGATTAAATTTAAAATTACTTTTTATCCGTTACAGATGATTCTGATCTCATATCTTGTGATATAATACAAAAGGATGGCACGTGGCAGCATAGGTTTCTTGCAGTAGACAATATTCAAATAATTTTAGTTGAACCTGATAAACAAAGGCTGGGATGGGGTGTCGCCAAACTTGTTGGAAGTCTTCAAGACTTAGAAGTAAGTTAAAATTTTAAAATTTTTCAATAAAATAAAAGTCACATTCTATCGATCATAATTATTATCTCTTACTTACGTTAAATTTGATTTAAAAATAAATAATCGTTGTCATTGTTTTTTTTTTGCGTTCTAGATAAATCAGGTACCAAATCAATGTAATTTTAGTTTTTCTAGTACTTATTATTTGAACCATAGATTTTTTTTATCAATTTTAAGTTACGCCTTCTTTGATTTCTTCTAGCACATTATTTTTAGTGAAAAATATACTTCAATTTATTTATTATTTGCATATCTCTGTTGTAAGCTTCATCACTACTGGAAGCTTCATAGAGTGAATTTTATTAAGTACATAGTTATGCTTACATAGTGCCTTATAACCATTGGTCGGAATAGGTAGTTTTTTTTTTAACTAAGCCTACCCTTGTAAAAGTATTTTCTTCCCAAACTTAAGTGCAATAGTTTGGGTGCAATCATTTTCTTTGTATTTTTAACAAATTTCAATCCAATTTTATTTTCTGTAAAACTTTCAATATATGAAAATCCCCAGAATTTGGCGACGAGTCATTTTCCTGAGATGTACACAAACAAATACAATTTTCACTCCTCTTGCTCAAAAAGAACGTCATAATAGCATACCAGAGCGGGCCTAAAATTGCATATATTGCCCTAGGGCTAACAGTAAATCTCGTACGACAACTGGTTCAGCCAGCTGGTGCGTGACTTAGTTTCAAGTAAAAAAAAGGTTTTATTTTAAAAAAATGGAACTAAACGCGCTGAATGCCGAACTCTTTGGTAGAATGTGTGCGTAGCATTGCAGCTACAGAAGAAATAAAAAAAAGGCAATGGTGCGAAATTTTTGGAATTGTATTATTAAATTTAATTTAATTTTTAATAAAATAAAGTCATATTGAACATGGTTATTTTATTTTCTCGCAATCGTAGTGAAAAGTACAGTGTAACACACGGCGCTAAAATCCCATTATAACTCGGTTCCTATTTACTACCTCGCTAAAGCTCGGTAGTAAAACTACCTCTTATATAATGGGTCATTTTAGGCCCTTGTATTACAATGTACTATTTTATTTACTAGATTGTAAAACAAAATTTTACTTCGGAACAAGTGGCCTTTTAGCCAAAAAAGGCTTAATCGGGTCACTTCGCTCTCCCGAAGTTTAAAGTTACATGGCCACCACCAATTTTGAACCTTATTATCTAAAGAAAACATAACTCCACCTATTCCGATCACTGCTTATATCACTATCATATTTATGTATATATCTAAATAAAATATGACTTCATATTATTCTCCAATCAGATCGCAGGAGATAAAGAAGATCCCCGTTGCCTGCACCTCACGATACACAAACCTCGCGTGGGTGCGTCGGGCGCACTGCCGCGCACTGTACTGTTGCGGGCTAAGTTCAAGTTCGACGATCATATACGTAGCATGGCTGCTAAGCAACGACTTACTAAGGTAAGATTATGAGTTGGTAGTTTGTTTGTGCTGGTATTCATTTATTTAACCGCCACCTAAATTCATCATCATCCGCCTAGCCTTTTCCCAACTATGTTGGGGACGGCGTCAAGTATTACCGGATGCAGCTGAATACCAGGGCCGGCAGTCTCTACACTAAATATCAAATTTCTTTAATAGATTTTCAACCTTATGCCGTTGAAATAAAGCTGAAAATCTATTAAAGAAATTTGACATCGAAACGACTTTGCGACAGATTTTTAACGATATTTAGTGTAGAGACTGCAGCCCCAGCAGTTTACATGGAACGATTGCCTTTTTAACTAATATTCAGTTAATACTGGGTAATACGGTACCCTTTGATAAAACTAGTTTTCAGATTTTCGAGCCACTGATAACTTGTAACGACTGTCTTACGCCCAAATACTCAAACGTCACTCAATTATAAGTAGCCCTCAAAACTCCTGCTGTCTCTGTCACTTTGCGTTAAAGTAACAAAGACAGCACGAGATTTAAGTGCAATTTAAAATTGAGTGACGTTTGAGTATTTGGGCGTAAGATCTATAAATGACAGTTAGGACCAGCGGATTACCGTGCTTTTGCCTCGTGAGTGTTGCGTGAGCGTGGCGAGGTATGTAATGCGTGGTCACCCATCCACAGGCCAACCTATAATAGCGCCGCTTAACCTAAAGATCTGTTATTACTTAGCCCCGAGCTCCTAATGGCCAAGTTCAAGAAGTCCTTTTTCTTAGGTTACAGAAATGGCGCCGGTAAAGTTTCAATTTGACTTTGAAACAACACCGAAATACCTTTGATCGCAAATATTGGTAAAAAAATTAATAATAATAATTATTAATTAATTAATTATTACTGGAATTACTGGACTTAGGCTAATAAATGATTAAAAAAACAGACTTAGGGACAACTTACAAACGTCTTAGATAGATAAAACCATAGATAATGACCTGCTTTAACAGCTGTGTTGCTAGTGCATAAAATCCCTAAGTGGACTTAGGGACATCTTGAACTTGGCCATTCCATTCACCATACAATCTTTATTAACCAGGGTCGTACGAAGTCCCGTCAGAAGAAGATGCAGCAAATCGGGCGACTACTGGAAGTGTCAGGCATGTGCGCTCCCTCCATGGCTCCCCGACACCGACCCTTGTTTGCGAGACCAGCATTGGCTACTGTGCGCCGATCTACAGGTGAACATTTTTGTAACTGCTTGATAACAACAGCTGGATCAGTCAGTCATTCAGAAATCTTGATGATTTTGTTTTTCTTTCATTTCACTAAGTTTACGATACGATAACTTGATAACGGTGCTTCGTAGGGAATTCTCTACAAAAACGGTGTTAATACTGTTTTTTTGACACATCTACAAACATTCTTTCATCCTTTTTCTGGTAACTCGCACCGTTCCAGAGAAAACAAAAGATGGTGACCTGGTTAAAAAACAACGCACATGCGGGTTCGTTGGGAACTTTTAACATAGCATTTGTTATGATGTATTTAAGACCCACAGGTACAAGAATCCAGTTCCTAAGGAGTTAATGCTAACTGAAATGTCTATTTTATCTGGACGATTTATAAATATATTGACATAGATCGTAAAAACTCTCTTTACTAAATCTTTGAATCCGTTTTTATGGCCGGAATCTGTTAGGTACTTTGTACAGTGCGATCAAATTATCTTGGCAGCTCTGAACATAGGCTTTGCGAAATTTTACGCATGTAAACTTGGGAATAAAACTGTTATTGCCAGATAAACCAATACTTAAACGATCAGAAAATATCTAATTTAAACAGTGAGAAATACAAATAAAATAAATATCATAACACTTTTATACATTCGTTGTAACAAAATGACCTGCACGAAGTTCGGAGCTGCCAAGATAATTTAATCGCACTGTACATAGTCGTCTGTTCACTATTAAGAGTTCGAACTTAAAATATAACTCAACACCTATGTGTAGATACTATCTTAATTGCTTTCACATGTCGCCCGTTAAACTAAAAGTTCATAAAACAAATAAACCACAGAACACAAGTATCCCTTGTACAGAATCAATATCACACTGTATACAGTTGTGTCGGTAGGTGGAGAGGACGACACAGACCGACGCCTGCGCAGGCCGAGCGGACACATGCTCAAGGACGGCATCGTTGTGTACCGGGAACGTACTACTAGCAGAGAGAGGTGAGATATCAAGGTCATTTTGATGTCACATTGTTTTGGTGCTATTCCATATTACATGTCATACTGATCATCATCACCATCTCAACCGCAACACGTCTCCTGCTGGAGATAGGCCTCCCCCAAACAATAACCGGTCCCGTGCGTCTCGCATCCCGCAGCGGATCCCCGCAACCTTCACCAAGTTATCGGTCCACCTAGTAGGAGGCCTGGATGTTTTTTTAATCACAAAAATTGTCCAACATTTTATATATAACGTGGTATAGCTTCTTCTCCAATTATGTTCAGCGCTTCAATTCTTTCTATTACGCAAGATCGAGGTCGAGAGCATTGAGAGTCCATTTAGCAAAAAAAGAAAATTACGACAAAACACTCGATTCTCAGCATTTTGCATCCACACTGCGGTGCATAACACATAACAGTTTCAAATAGTTCTGTATTACAGCAGTGTATCCCGAAGCAGTAGTGCCCACGGATCGCGGGAAAGTTCGCCGCGCTCGCGATCTGAAGAAATACCCATGGAGGACATTAAGAGGAATGCCGTAGTTTCCAGTCTAGCGGCTCCGCCCGTCGTCCCACAGGTATGTTCCTAACTTAATATAGTGTTGTCTTTGTCTTGTCCAAACTTTAATTCAGAATCTCAAATAATTATCACGTTTTGTAACAAAAACTCAATGTCGAATTATTATAAAATTCAAAGTCCCGCGCGAACAAAGTTAGCTGCATAAAATGAAATATTGATTATCTGAGATTGTGAATTTTAGAGCAGATATTGGCCAGTGGCACTCCACTGCTGGATATTTATTGAATCTGACATCTACTCTAAAATGTTTTCATGTATTAACAACACTAAAAACTCATTTTGAGTAAAATAACGACCGAAATGAATGAGTATGTAGTTTCGTCCCAACCAATCAAACCACTGATTCCTTCGCATGCTATTTATGTTCAGCAGTGGACATCAACGGGCTAGTTAGAAAACCTTTGGCTGCCTTGCCACCAGAGATAACCTAAGCTTCGCCTTTTGGTATTACATGCATCTACATAGATCCATTTCTGAATTCGGTTCAATTCATAAAAAAATGCCATACAGATCAAGAACGATGAAAAAATACCTTAATTACATTTTGTTTTAACTGCATCTTCTTTTCAACATTTTGTGGTGGTGTATCAAATTCAGCTAAGTCTTGTACATTAGTGCAAAGCGCATCTTCATAGCACACCATGGCCTCTGTAATATACAACATAGAGCTATGTTAGCTGCGAAGCTAGCCAAGGCTCACAGGTTCTCATCTCTGATAGTAAAGCAGCTTTAACTCCACATAGTCTCAAAGCATGACGACTGACCAGATATTCTTTTTGTCTCCGAACAACTCTCAACGAAACAAGAACTCATCAAACGATGCAGACAAGCAGATGAGTTCACATGACAACTTGAACATCCATATTGTGTAATGTATGTATTAACTGTAATCACTGTTACATTAACATTTATATTATTTATAAACATGGACGTAGCCACAGTTCAAGTTATTTTTAGCTCTTTAAGGGGCGGGTCTGGTCATCCCTTTAATCGTTTTTGTCGAACTAACTCGTCAAATCAATGATCAGGTTATCATAAATGTATCTTAAATGTAGTTTTACACAGCAGAAACCGTCAAAATATGTAACGTTTAGCTTCACAAAAGACTTTGGTGGGTTCGACATTTTAGTAACACCGTTAGAATTGAGTAATTTGTTGAAGTTGTGCCAAAAAACATCCTGGCTACGCCCATGTTTAAGCAGCTCTACAAATCCACCCTATTTCCTTTTCAGGTTCTACCAAGCACGTCCACCCTTCTCAAGCCCAGCACGTCATCAGAAGAAACATCGTTTATATCGAACGAGCCTCCACGACCCAAACGCATAAAGGGCCTCGTAGAAACCATATGATATTAGGTGGCACTTGGGAACTCTAAGAGAATAACACGGTAAATGCACTTGTTCTCTTTATCAGTTACTAATATGATGAAAATGGAGGTTAAGAAGGAATTGTGCAAAACAGATATGTGATATGAAAAAGTGTCATAAGATTGGCACTATGACGGATGAAGGCCTTTGAAACCTTTTTGTATTAAGAAAAGATGTAGGAACTATAATGAGGAGTTTTAAGAGGGATGAATAAGTGGCTCAAAGACGGATGTTTTAGTACTACAAAAAATATATGCTGGGTCAACGATTTCTTTGGTCCCTATCCCTTTATTATGAGAGTAAATATTGACATCATTGTTTATATTTTTACCGTTCGAACCAGTGATGTGATGTGTGATTTTTATTTATTTTACTAACTGTTACCTTTTTTTATAATTTAACGAATTACTGTTTGGATTGGAGGCGATAAATTTTAAAATAAGTAGTTTATTAGATGTTTGTTTACATACTGCAATTGACAATCATAAGGAGTATTGTTTTAAATAGATATACATTGACGTTTTATGGGCATGTTCTAGTTGACAATAACCCCGATGTGTAAAAATAGGAATTTACACTTAAAATACATGAGTTTAAAAAAAGCTTGTTAAAAATATCATAAATCATCTTGCATGATGTATTCTTTCGACTTTTGTCCATGGGAAAAGCGCAAACTGTGTGGGATTTTCATATACACTGAATTGGCAGCTCGTATTATGATAAAAGTTTCATCATATCATTATTTCATGAAAATCTAAGATTTTCAATACTTCGTAGAAGTTTTATTTTGAACCATTCTCGATGTCAAATATATCTCTAACCTTAAGTATCATATAGGTGGTCAAATATCTCATTTTCTCTGCTTTCGACACTCGTGTGAGTATTAATTCAGTTACCAACTGAAGCAATAACTAATTTGTTAGATCATCCTTAAATTGCAGTACTAATTTAATTAAGGTACAGTTTATTGTCCTAGGATATGTTTTGTATCGCCACTTCCATTTTTGTGTTTAAATACTGTCAAAACTGAAACAATAAAGGTTTATGTGGTTTAAAATAAAAATTTAATGATCAATTTTAGAGACGATAAATAATATTTAAATTAAAAACTTTAAAGATAGAGAGGCAGTTTGACAGTATGTAAACATAAGTAGCATTTAATTAGATAGTTGTCTTAAAGTAGCATTTAATTAGATAGTTGTCTTACACGAAAAGATAAAATTATAGAAGATTTCATAGTAATTGTTATTTTTCTAAAAATTAACGCGTGGATCTCTTGTTACGTCCAAGTAGTGTATGAAGAGAAATTTAAAGAATTTAAATGGTTTTACACAAACGGTATGAGGGCTTAATGCGAGTTTTTAAACCTATTCGATCGTATTAATGTGTAGTATGTATACTTCAATATGTACTTAAAACTTAAACTAGTACCGTCTGGTGACAAATATAAGTAATGAAATTATTCCATACAAATAAAAGTTTAATCCAGTATGTTGTCAGTGTTAGCAACCCACACTTTTATTATAGCTAGCCCATATTGTCCCACTGCTGAGCAAAGGCCTTCCTCCATTCCTTCCAACGGTCGCGATTCTGTGCAACTTCTTTCCAATTCTCAAGGAAGACATCCAGTTCGTCCCGCCATCTCCTACGTGGTCTGCCACGACCCCGTGTCGCTGTTTCAGGGCACCAATCCTGAGCTTTACGGGCCCACAGCTCAACGGGCATGCGACAAACATGTCCTGCCCAGTCCCATTTAAGTTGAGCAGCCTTTTGAGCCACGTCAACGATTTGTGTTTAAACCCACACTAAGCTCTCAGAAATTATAATTATTGCTGTATGTGTAAAGCTATCTGTGATCGAGTTTGCGTTGATTAAAATATTGTAGTCCTTATGCAGATTAGGTTAAAATTGAAACTTAAACAATTATTCAAAAGTCCAAAATATTTCTACTAACGATTAAACTAAATATTTGATACATTATTGTAATAGGTACCATAAAAAAAATGTTAAATATTACTACTTAATAAAATTTCAACGCAGACTAAACGTTAGATAGAAAGAAAATGTAATGTATTATTGAGTATCTATGTATAGTATTTTGTATTATGTATAGTAGTGAAGTATTTATCCATTATTGTTATGTATCGGTGTTATGTATCCCATTGGCTAGCCAAGAATTCGTTCGACGGTATGTGTACGTAAAATTTGTATTGAAGCTTGCTTTTTGCTCATTTCACGTACCATCAAGACTTTATTATTATTACTGATATTTTTACTAACTGCATGTAGAATTTAGGATCGAAATCTTTCATATCTTTTAATTTTACTAATTCAAAATGATGACTTAGAAACTGTCAATAACTTCGCAATACAACCATTCCTTAAGTGTTTACAATTAAAAAATTAATAAAAATCAAAAAACTTGCAAAAATATACCTACTGACCGACTTAATATGACAACGAAACAGATCTAACTAGAATTCTATCGATAAAAAAATAAGAAATTTTATGTTGTGATTTTTTTATTATTATTTTAAGAGTTGCAATAATAATTCATGTAAATAAATGTATTTTTATGTTCTTAAATGAAAATATTGTAGTGTTGAAATGAAATATATCACATGTTACATTTATATGCGTGTTTTACATTTTAAAATCCTTTGCTGATTCTCAGTAGCAGCCACGGAATCTAGACTTGTGCCCGTTTGATGGCAATAGGCTCGTCTCCTGCTACATGGGACTTAAACATAACTGGCGAAATGTGGTTGTACCTACTGGTTTAGGCGCAGAATGTCAGAAACGCAAAATGACAGATTAGCAAATCGTCAGATGTGAGATTTTCTTCTCAAATGGTCAGAAACGCAAAATGACAGGTTCGCGAAAAGACAGAAACGCAAAATGACAGGTTTGCGAAAAGACAGATTCGCAAAATGTCAGGTTCGCAAAATATGGGTACCTAGAATTAGAATTTATTTATTTGTCAGAATGCAGTTGTACATTGTATGGTGTTAGGTTCGTTAAAAGGTTTCTTACATTCTACCATATAATCTGGTGTACAAATATTATGTTAGACAACATACAACTCTGCCTTACCCTTTGAGGATTACATGCATGATGTTATGTTATGTGATCCTTTGCTCAGGTATTATGGGGTTGTATAGAAATGAAACGTCATTGTCAACTATATTTTTGTTCTAATTTATTTGATTAATCATCTGCTCTATACACATGATATGCACCAATGCCTATAAATAATATAAACGATGATGAACATTACCGGTTATGACATAAAATATTTACAATAACGTAACAAAACAAATATTACATATCATTGCTCTTTATCATTATAAAATTCTATAATAAAAATTTACACACAGGTAACCCTTGAGCTATGTCATTAATTTTATTTCAATATCCTCTGGAACTAAATATTAACATTCATCTTTGCCCAACACGTCTTTACATCCTTCTTTTAACAATAACATTTAAATCACAGTTCTGTCCTTTATGTTTTGCACCGCAATTACTTTCCTATAATATAGGAAGGTGTAGAATCCGCACACAGATGTATAATAGTTGGAGAATAGTCTCCTCAAGATCAAATTCATAGTTAAGAGAAGGAACGATTTTTCTGTCAGCATTCCAAATGTGAAGCTACTCTGTACTTAAAGATTTTTAGTTCTAGCGTTAAAATTTCTTTTTTGTGAAGTATTTCTGGTTTCTATTTTTTCCAAATTAAGAAAGAGCAGAAAACAGGAATAGAGTACATATAAAACATCAAACTACCCTTAATATACTTGAAAAGAACGGTCTTCGAATAATACAATAGATAAAATAATATTTTATTACAATCAAAGTTATTAGTTATCTTTAAGAACACCGCATGTAACTTATAGCTTTACGATTTGGTCGTCGCAACATAAGCACATTGTAGCCACAGACCAACAAAATAATTCACACAGGAGATAAAAAGTACATTGCCGTTAGTATCCTATCTAAAGTTACAGTTTTATGTAATAACTAAATAATTATAGCAGGGATATTTTTTCACGAATATTACAACATCGTCCAAATATACAACTACTACGAATTGTAATTTAACCGAAATACACCAAATGATAACAACATTTTCTTCACTGAGAAAAATTCGGGTTTACTTTTATCCAGTAAAATAGTAATATTCGAAGAAGACAGTCGATTTCATATTTTTCATCAAATATAAACTTGTACAGAGATTTGGTAATAACCGTAGGCTGAGTCCAAATAAATGCTACAGTAATAGGGGCTAACTCATAGATTACTTTTTATATTCGCCTATGTTGTCCATAAAGCAGGTACACTGTACATATATTTACAAAAAATCTATCTACGAAAACATCAGGAGGTTCCATAACCTGCGTTTTGATAACATTCTACAGTGATGCGAGGAATTATACTTACGTGAAACTTATATACTTAATAAATAACGACATTTGAACACGGCACTTATTATAATCAATGAAAATATTTATAGATTGCCGTCAAAACGCAGTTCATATTAGGCCCTGAAACTTAATGATTAGCTCATTAGGTAAATAAATCTAGGTTTCACGCTATGCAGTTGCTCTTATTAGGAAATACGTAAAAAGCATCACAAAGCTTAAATGGAAGCACGTATATACTAAAATATTAAAATATATTAACCGTGTGAAAACACTAGCTCTTCCTAATCCGGATATTCAATCTAATTTCTGAGTATTTTAGTCACAAAGTCAACTAGAGATGTCAAGTACAGCAATTGGCGCAAATTATTAATTTATAGTTAAATCTAAAGGAACAAAATGTCTATTGGTGTATAGCATTACGCTTACATTGACGTAAACACACAGATTCGACCTTTTCATTGCTTATTTACACAATTTCATTAGAAATTAAATTCAATTTCTTAATGTTAAACATTGGTGTTTTCAGTACGAACTGTGAAGTGAAAAGTTTTAATATGTCAATATTACAGTTTTTCTATAAAACGATCTATATAATTTTATATACGTAAATAAGCAGACGAATTTCCCTTCGTAAAATAGAAGTGATGTAATTTCTAACAAGTAAATGAAAACTCGTCTGCTGGTAGACAAAAATAAATGAACCCTGTCACCAGTTTTATGTGCGCTTAGATCGTATTAATCAAAAGTGAAGCGAAAATAATGTTATATACCAGGTGATGTTCAAAGTAAGAGTTACTTACGACGAAACCTAATTTACTACTAGTAAGTATGAAGAGATGCAAGGAGTGACAATGTTAGTAATGGACATCTATTTCGTTAATGTACACAACACTTTGTTACACAAGCCAGTTAGTCTAAACGAAGCTCATATTTTTCTTAACATCTATTATGTACGTCTATTATGGAATTCTGATTTTCAAAATATTTTATACGATTTTTTATTTCAGGCAATGTGAATTTTGAATGTAGGTCCGTTATAGCGTGCTGTTGTGGTCGCCTAATCGCCAATCGCAGACCGGACTAAGGTGTGTTTGTTTCGAGTATTTACTAATAAATAATGACGACAAGAAAATATCAAAAATAGATACCAAGAATATGAATGCATTAATTTGTATTGAAGATCCAGAATTTAGCGATCGAGAAAGCATATCAACGGTTACGATGATTGTATAATTAAATGGAGTATCTAAGCATTAGTAGTACAAGTAGTGCTTAATACAGACAGCAAGTAAAACAAAGCGAATCTTATCTCGAAAATAATCAGTAAGTAATTGACCCTCCTTAGATTTAAACAATTCAAAGTAACTACACTTTAATTTGATTACAAATATATAATTGACAAAAACTAATCAAAAACTTTTACAATAATTTTCTGTTACGTCTACAGAAACATAATTTTCAAAATATGTTTTTATGACACTCCATTTAGTGTCTTCCACAATAGTCTAGCTAAAATCTGCAGATATACATTTTAATATTTCACTACTAAAGGTGCAAATATTTCTAAAATATATTATATATTTATAAACAGTATTCACTATATTGTGCCATATACAATGCACGCGTAACACACATGTATGTATTATTAGTTTACAGTAGTCACTTACACATAAAAACATTACTGTTAGACAGTATCACTTGCTATACACCAACCTTTATGTAATTAGCTACCTATTATATTATATCCTTTGGTGTCTATACGTAGTTCACACGCCAAGTTTGATTATTATATAAAATTAAATGCTTAATTAAGCTGCAAAGTAAGGTTCCTCACTTGTGTGTCCGTTGTGACGTGTTGGTGAACGGGCACGAAGGAGCCGTGACGTCATCATCACTCGTCCGCTAGTCGCGACGCTCTCACGGTGTCGTCATCGGCACTCGGCGCTTGAACTACTCACGATTTGTTGGACTTAATCAAAATAAAATCAACGCACATACGCCATAACATTTTATACATCAGTTAACAATCATTATTGTCAGTTATAAATCTATTTTATGAATTTTATATTTAAGTATAAATTCGCGTCTAGTAGTAGGCAGTTTTAAAACAATTATGTTTATAATTATATTCACTATTTAGTTCCCAGCTGCTACGAGGTGTGGTGTTGTTTCAGTACTAATAAATAATTCTACTGTCTACATGAACAATGAACATCTTATAAATCTTTGGATGGACTGTCCCGTATTGTTCTCATTCCTCATTGGACGTAAAGCCAAACTTTACCTTTTATCTAATTCATTCATCAGTGCTGGAACGTCACACATTCTAGGAATATACTTAGAGATATAAATGTTTCTAATGTTTTTAAAACATGTTATTAAACTAATATTACCTACAGACACTCGTCTTCAAAATTCAAATTATTTAGGAATCTGGCATTGAAGCCATGTCTAATACATTTCATGTTTCTGAAAGAGAGAGACTGTCTCGCTGAGATGGCGTTAGATTAAATATAACCTCGTTACAATTATATAATTACAAAAAGTTGGTCGTCAGCACCACACCTCGTTGTGCAGCGAGGCTTCTACTAGCCGGCTGAGATGGATGGATCTAGCACATTCAGTAATTTGCTACACAGTTAGAATAAACGCTTACAGTTACATGATACGAGTACTACGGTAAAAAATAGTCAAGGGTCTGTCAGATGGGTTAGTGGCCGGATGGTCTGCCGAAAGTCTTGTGGGACAACCACGAGGCTACGTATGTTTGATCTGGCAGACCCTTATTAACTCGTTGCTCAATGAACATGCAGTCGAAGCACTCTGAACACAGAAACTGAACATAGAGTCACGACGTGTAACAAAGTATGGTCGGCATCACAATTATTACTTATACCTAATATTTTTACTCTGCTGCGAAATCATTTTTTACCTCTGGAGCTCTTACTCAATTTTGTTACACGTCACTTACACAAATGTAGGCATTCCAAAAACAGTCAAGTTAGTTCTAGCAAATTATACTTAAAATTAGTTACAAGTATCGATAGGAGTTTACGAGAATATATCCAAACGTGCAAATAAATCAACGGCCTCGTAGCTTATCGAATAGAAAATTCACTTAAAAAACATGCTAAAACTGTCAAGAGTCTCACGCTATCACATAACCGATATCCGTAGCGGTTCGCGTCGATATAGTCACATCGTCCGAAGAGTTTGGTAAAAAAGGGGGTATTGCGAAAACCTTTATTGCTTGTGGGTTAGGAGCGCAGTTGTGCGGGGCTAAGCACGAGCTCGCCATCGGGGTCGCCGGCGAAGGAGACGTTGCGCGGGGGCGGTCTTCGGGTGGGAGGCGCGCTGGGCGGCATCGCCAGGGTCTGCGCGCTGAGCGGCAACGCCGGGGCCTGCGCGCTGAGCGGCAACGCCGGGGCCTGCGCGCTGAGCGGCAACGCCGGGGCCTGCGCACCCGGCGCCGGTGACGTGGGCACACTGAGCGGTGCCGGCGCCAACCCCGGTGACACAGGCGCCGGGCCTGGCACCGGGCTGTGCGGCGACCCGCTCCTCTGTAGTGCGCTTTGATTGGACCCGCTCTGATGCAACCCGTTCCCATGCAAACCATTTGGCGAGCTTGTGCCCTGATGCGCCGTGACCTGTAAGCAGTTCAAGGAATGAATTTAGGTTAGGTACGATAATACCTAAGTTATTTCATTGTATCATCAAATTTTCACATTAAAACGCGCATAGACCAAGCTATTACCAGGTGTAATGGTGGAGGGTGAAGTGAGGCGGTGCGATACCGGCGCATACGCTCGTCCTCCTCGCCGCTGGACAGCGAGGACACGTCGCAGGACGACGCGTCGAGGCGGCGCGCGGGCGAGCACTGCGCAGGTCCGAGTCGGGGGCCCGACGTACCTCCTCCGCCGCCCCCCACACTCCCCGCCAGAGGCATCTCCTCGCCTTCCCCACACCCAGACAGTCTGAGAACAAGAAAAATGAAGTTTAACTCTAATAATCAGAAGACGGTTCAAACACATTTCGCCTGCGAAGGCTTTTGGTTTCTTTCTCCCTCATCTTCATTGAGCCCAAGGCCCATTCTGCTGGACATTGGCCTTGACCGGTTCTGTCCCTCCCGCATCCAGTGGATTCTCGTGACTTATACCACATCATCCGTTCATTTTTTGAGGGTTCTCTCCTCATACTGCGTTCTTCATCCACAGCAAGACGGAATGCTATACTTTGAGGTGGAATAGGTTACCTTCTGTTCTCCTTGTAGATGGTTCGCCGTCGACAGCAAGGCTTCGCAAATATGCAGAAGAGAATACGTAACAGACAGCAAGCAAGACCTGCCACGATGAGCGAAGGACCCACCAGACGCAGGGCCGGAGTCTTGAAACCCTGGAAGTGGTGTGTTGCGCTTTTAATATGTGTTTTATTTAATTTGTCATACGATTGTTCAAGGTTAAAGAACAACAGTCATTTTAATTAGGGTAGGTTAGTGCTTGTTGGGTAAAGAACTCGGAATTGCTGTTGTTGTTAATTTGTGGAATTAAGATGATAATCATTCTTTCGAAGTTGATTGGGCTGTAATAATATAACACATCCAAACTCAACCTATTTCCAAAAGGCTGGGTTTGAACTTTGAAGCATTCATTTATCGAGAGTTCTCAGCTAGGTCACTAAAAGCGAAGTATCTACTCAATGTCACAATGTTTTCTAGTGTCATAAATATGAGACTTCGCAACGTGCACGGCAAATGGTCATGAAAGGACGAATCTACGAGTGCCCGTCTACGTCAGCCATTGTCACCCGCTACACAAAGGACAACTTGTGCTCTTTTTGAAACTTTTATATGCACCCTCTTGCAGCAACGGCGAAAGCTTATGATGAAAAGCGTTTTGTGTTACGACTTTTTTGGAGCATTAAACTTGAAACGTTTTACGTCGTCAAATAATAAAAGGACCTAAGTATGTAGGTATCTACTTTGAAGCCACTGGGTTATCTAGGTATGGTATTTTACTACACCACTCCCGTGTGGAGCGGTCAGATCTAGGTAGGTACCTTCAACTACATGAATATGACTGGAATGGAGTTACGCAAGCTGTGTTACATGGGTTTGACCGCCATCTGGATCCTTATGTGGCCATGGTCTCTCTGCAACAAATCTAAGTCGACAGTCCTGCTGATGCTCTAGCGCTACGGTTACAAAGTGACCACACTTATCGATCTAATATTAGCGTGACTCTTACGAATCATCTCATTCCGTTCGGCATGGCGTCAAGTCACGTCATCTGCGCCGGACCGAGGTGAATCCCGTCTTTTAGGCCAATATTGCATGCTCAGAACGGCTCAAGCTTGCATAGTTAAGGTAGGTTGCTGTGCACTCTTGCCGGGACGCTTCGAAGCAGGGCGAATACGAGTTTTGAGAGCGCTCGTTTAGCCTCGATTTCAGGCTTGTATATTTACACACCCGCACTCGCCTTGTCTTGCAGTGTCCTGATGATAGTATACAGCCACCTTCAAGTGTGGTCCTTACGGTGACAGCTCTAAATTAGCCAACTACGTCTCAAAATTAAGACAAGTTCCAACTTACGCGTACCTTGTCGCCGGTGCCGACGAAGTAGACGACAAGGCCGAGCGCGAGCGTGCCGAGGCCAGCGTAGAGCAGTCGTGCGACGCCCCACGTGTCTCCTGGCTCCCGATCTGCCTCGCCGTCTGACTCCGACGACGAACCGTACGAAGCATCTCGCACCTGGAAATATCCACCATCATAGCTTAGCAAAAGATTTCGAAAGATTAAGAATCCTTTTATTTTTATTTGCTTTATTACGTGTAACAAAAACTTGCTGAACAACATTTAGCATTGTAAGAAGACAAAGTTACGTAGCTTTCTAGCCTCTAGCAAGAGAACTGATTAGAATCCACAAAAAAATAAATATTGAGCAGGACATTGGTTTCAGATAACACAGAACCATTACGCCACCAGTACTTTGACGAGACTGATACAGTAGTGACCTCTCGAAACAGTCAGCAGCAAGGTTCTGTTCCTTTTATTCCATCATGAATTTCAAACAGAAGCTTATGTCTCTGCAATACCGTTAGTTGTAACGTTAGTATACCCGGTTGTTCCTGTGCCATTTGCCGGTCTGGCCCTTGATGCGCGCGCCGGGGTGGTCTCCGAGCACGGAGCAGCGCCTCGCCGCGCCTCCTGCGCCCGCGCACCCTCCGCCGACGGACAACGCCGCCGCCTCCGCCCAGGCAGCGCGTCCGGCCGCGCACTGTAAAAAACAATACATATTGGTAAGTAACATAAACAAAAAAACCCGACTGAAAAAACGGAAAAGTAAAAAACAAGCACATTTTAAATTAAACAAAACTTGTAAGCAGGCGGGGTCCATTCTATTTTCATTTCATAATTTAATATTCAAATGAACCCCGCCTGCTTCCAAGTTTTGTTTAATTTAAAATGTGCTTGTTTTTTACTTTTCCGTTTTTTCAGTCGGGTTTTTTAGTTTTCTAACTACATTTTTTTATTTAACACTTTTTAGTCAGTTTTCTTTAACTTCGTTATAACTATTATAAGACGGTAGATTTCGATTCGATTTTATATTCATTCCGTACACGTAAAAAAATCCGGTTATAAGTCAGAAATGCGATATTGTTTGTTCTAATAACTTTAAACCGTTATATATCCTAAACGGTTTTAAAAAATGAAAAATGATAAAGGAAACCTAATATTCATTTTCAAATGCCTATTCAACGATACCCCACTTGACGTGGTGCGTCGATTTTTTTTTTTTTCATTTTGACAATATGGCGACTAGTTGTTATAGTGAGTATTGTTTACTGTAATGTTTTTAGTGACCTTCGCGAGGTCAAGACGAATCGATTGACGTACGGATCATCAAAATCGGCCAAGGCGTTTGGCCTCTACAATGCCACATAGGAACAAACATACATACATACATACATACATACATACATAGACTGATAAACACATAACCCTTCTTTGCTTTGCGCAGTCGGGTAAAAATCAGTCTAAGTATATACCTTATGTCTCTAGTCCTTTGCACTTGATTTTTTTTTTTCATTATGGGCTTGATGGTATTTAGCATGAATTTATAACTGTGTTCCGGAAATTCCTACCAAAATTAAGCTTTTTTTTTTGGGCGTTTGGAAAATTATTTAATAACCCCTCACGCTCTTGGGTAGAGCGAAAGGGATCGTCAGACTTCTACTGACTAAAAACCACCCATGTTCCTTCTTAGCTCTATATGTCGAGGCCACGGTATCTTGTAAACAACCCGTAGCCACCAATATTTAGCTCTATGCAATTTTTTGTACTTTTGCATGTCTATGACCGGGTTAAAAAAAATCCAACAGCTCCTTAGGACGGGAGAACTTGTTCAGGGAGTCAATAACCGGCTACGGTGATGGCGCGACCACCTAGGCAACTGGCAAGTCACTAAGTCCGCAATAGGCTCCTTAATTTTTTAGTCCTTATGACTTGATATCGGTAGAACCATGAGAGGTGAGTGGTTGCTTCTCACAGTGAGAGTAAGTGGACCATAATATACTGCGTGCACCCGGCACGGGTTGGTAGAGTTCATATGTCTTCGATATTGTTGTTTCGGCGACATACAGTTTCCTCACAAAGTTTTCATTCACATATTTATGAGAACAGACACATTTATAAACACGTAACTAACAAAATAACGTAATGAAAATGATGAGCAATGGAATATATAATAACATTGTAAATTCAGAAGTAGGACCTAAAGTCTGTGAATCTGATTACTATGCCTTAACGGATGAACGAATTTCGATGAAGTTTAGTTCACAAATAGACAAGTACGGTTCCGTGGGATAATATCTGAGTACACAAGTTGAAGCTAGTCTTAGATAAGTCTAAGTTTCATAGACATGTACTTTTGTTTAAAAAAAAATACTACCTACTACTTAGGTAGGTACCTACCTATATTAAAATCACATCGGGGCAGGTGAAAAGTAAATAAAAGCTTCTAAAAAGACATGAACATTGTGTGAACAGCGTGAAATCGTTTTCGTTTTCCATTGAAGATTTTAATGCAGTAATTTTCCCCATGCAAAGATAGTGGTCAAACGCGAACCTATCAATAATAAAAAAAATAAAAAAAATACAGAATTCAACGTATCAATTTTAGAGTCCTAATGAATCCTACAGTCATGGACAAGATACCTACACCTAAGCAGGTATACAATGTATCTATTTCTATGAAGACTAACAGCATACCACTCCCTAGGAAAAGGGAATCACATTTTTCAATTTGTTACTTTTCTGTGGAATGTCGTGTAAAACACAAATTCTCATAAGTAAAAACAACAGTATTACGTAGGCCTTCATCAAACATATCGTTGTTTACCAACTATAAAGCCGACATGTTTTCTTTGAAGGTTTATATCCCCAAACAACAAACTGCTACATATTGTCTTATAAAACGAAAACATAATTACATCCGATAGCAAAACCAATAAATACATTAGAAGTCAACCTTCCCTGAGTAAAAAATTGTTGATACAAGTCACGATTTCGATAAACAGAAAATGAGGACATATAGGCAATAGCCAGTGGATTTGAGAGCATATTACACGGGGTATTGGGCCGCCGGCAATATATCATGTCGTGCACACAAGGAAACACTGACTGCAATAAAAATCCTCTAAAAGTGGCTATAAACAAGTCTTACAAACAGCGAAATGAAACTAAGAGTTGGAGACTATCGATATATCAAACAAGTTATTCCAGTGCCCCTCGTGTCTTATTGTTCGTGGGATTTTGATTTACGGAAGTGGATTGCTTATTGACCTATATAAAGGACATTTTTTACTCTTATTTTATAAGCCCACACCATGCTAGTGTACGGGTAAAATCGTAACTATGCAAATCGTCCGTTTCTGGGTCAATAGAGGACGTAAATACTGAAATGATTGCGTCTAATAGTCAGCTATACCGAGTCTACTAAAATAATATACCGTGCGGCCGATTTTCCATAAGCCGTAAGTTTTCAAACACGGTAATTGTCTATGCGGTAATACATTATAGCGTAGAATATTTTATTATTATTTATTTATTTATTTATGTACACACAAAATACAAAAAAAGAATAAAAACATAAAAAGAAGAGCACTAAGATACTGCTTATTTATTAAGTATTACTATTATATTAGTATTTTATTAGTATTGTTTATTTATTTATTTTATTAAGTATCGTACTACTGATAGTAATAGGACTGGAACATAGGTCCCGAATTAGGTACCTACATCCCGGAAATACATATTATCGGAAAAGTCTCGTCTTTTTTCGGTCAAAACCTACCAGAACAACATCATCCTAGCTTTTTCTGAACTATGTGTGGTTTATCTTCCAGTCAACCAGATGCAGCCAAATAGCAGTATTTTATAGTGACCGACCCGTGGTACAACTGCGATGTCCAACTGGTTGTACTACGGAGAAGTAAATTTACCCATGGTTCAACTGGGTTCAACTGGTTGTTCTATGGGGAAATATCTTTACCAATGGTTCAATTACAGTGAGTTGTTCTTTCCTTGGTCCAACTAGTTGTACTTCTGGGAATTGAATGTATGATCTATGGAACAACTACTGGTAATAAAGATAGATTTTTATAAGGTATAACGACCGTCTCGCGAAAGTATCCTTTATGGGCGGCATGGGCACCGGGCCGTCGAAGGAGGCCGGCGGAGGCCCGGCACTTCGGGGACAGAAGACAATAGTGTTATGTAATATGCGAGCGAAGCGAGCGCGCGTCATGGAGTACAACATGCGTTGCATGTATGAGTGACGTCATTATTATTATTATTTCACATCTTTATTGCACCAATCACTTGCACCCATTTTTTAACCGACTTAAAAAAGAAGGAGGTTATTACAATAGCAATCGTTGTCAGATCACTTAACGATAGTCATTTGTTTTAGACGTTCATTTGTTTTACACGATCATCCTATCCCCGTGGTCCAACCAGTTGGACATAATTCCACAGTTGTACCACGGGTCATAATCATAAATATCAGAAAAAAGAGTTGAACCATGGGTAAATTTACTTCCCCGTAGTACAACCAGTTGGACATCGCAGTTATACCACGGGTCGGGGTGGTATTTTATATATGATGGAGTGATTGCTTTTCTGACCTCTGGTAGCCCAGTTACTGGGGAACACATTCCCTTTGGTAAGACTGGCTGTCTACCCGTAACGACTATCAAAGATAAAACTTAACAGCCGCGACGTTTCGACTGTTGTCGTTGTGGTAAATCGTTTGTTTGGCTTAATCAAAGTAGTAGAACAATGAACCTTTATGATAACGTACCTAAACATTAGGTCAAACATGAAAAATAATATACCAGTTTCACCACTCGTTTCTTTTAATAAAAACTAAAGAAAAACATGTGCGATAATAGAGTCTTATTCCCAGCGACATCGAAGCCCACATTATGTTAATTTGAAGTTCTTTGTGCAATTTATTACAACATGATTTATGTGGACAAAAATGTTATTACACGGTGGGCGCGGCTCACGCCACCGCGGTCATGCGAAAGTGCCTTAAATGTTTTAAAATTACACTCATGCCTGTTTTTACTAAAGGCCCCGTCCACGAACTCAGGCTATGTTACTTGCGTCAAGTGCCAAGCGCTTGTGTCACTTTGTTTTCTGCTTGTAGCAAGTCGCGTTCTATGAGTTCTGGCTAGTTCTAAGCAGATTTTTCATTTATTTATGCCGCACTTACTGTCGTTAAACCCTACTTACATTAGGCAGGTGTTTAGCGTAGCGAGACATGAGTACAGTGGACTAAACCGATAGTACAGTTTGTCTAAGATTTCGCTACTCATTATGACATAATAATTATAATTATTATTATATTGTTAGGAGGTTCCTTTTTTTGGATCCCTGACCGCCGCCGTAGCTTTGAGCCTGTTCCCGATGCAATTTTTTATAGTTTTAAATATTTTATATTGTTTTTTTGTAAACAAATATTTAAAAACATACTAAAAAAAGGTTGTAGTAAAGTATGTAAACCCTATGCCCCACACGTCGTTTTTCCTTGGCAAGTTCGCACCCTAAAGGTACAAGTTGGTAGCCGACTGCACGCAGCAGCAGCAGACGACATGTCGTCGCTTCTACGTATTTCTATGAAATTTAATAATGATAATTTATTATTTTCTATGAAGCGACGACATTTCGTCTGCTGCTGCTGCGTGCAGTCGGCTACAAACTTGTACCTTTACATTTGCAGCAGCTCGTTAAATTTTGGCGCTTGCTAGAAACCTTCAGTTTCAGCTCATTTGGGCAGAAGGTGGCCTTAACCGAAGCTTCGGTCGGACACCAGATATTTTTTTTTTTAATTTTCCCGTTTTACCGTTTGCTATACCGAATCAATGAGAATGTGTACCTAATTATGCTCAAATACAACATTCTGTAAGTACATAATATCTAGAAACTGACTGGAGGTTTTCAAAAGTTCAAAAACTATTAAACAAAAGAATGCTAATCTACTCAGCCATACCTAATTACGACCTCCAGAACATTTACCAACGACGCGAATTTTTCAAAGTAATTAAGAAGGCAAATGTTTAATATACCCAGGTATTTGGGTCACACAGTTACCCCTACCAACTCTATACTTTGGGGGCAAAACGTGTGTGTCTGTGTAAAATTACCCTTATCCTGGGCCATTTGTAATATTCAGGTTTGACACCTGGGCATTATGGCTAACGCGGCCGTAGAACTACCATTAATATCTGTTATGGAAAGTTTAAAGGTAATCTCAGGTCGATTTAAATAGTTTTAGAAAATAATGGAGAGTTGATAGGTGTGCCTGTAAATTCTTAAATAATGATGTCGGATGAATGTTACGGCTAACTTGCCAAATGATTAAGTAAGTAGATGAAAATATCTACAACAAAAAAACTCAATAATCAGGGAACATGAACTTGTCCCGCGTTACCAATGACCAGTAAGTTCTTATTGAAAAGTCCATTAGTTAGCCTTGCAGGTCCCGAAAGAATCTGTCGACCAAGTTGATTAGATTATAAGAAAGCCTATGATTCGATGCCTCATTCATGGCTCATGAGGGTGCTGGACTTGTACAGAGTACATGCTACTGGCATACCTTCCTAATATCATGTATGGAGCACTGGAGAATGATCCTTCACTATCCAGGATGTCGACAGATCCGGGGGAACAGCGAACCGATAAGGATCGTAGCGTAGGAAGTAGCGTATTCCTGGGTGATAGTCTGAGTCCATTGTGGTTTTGGCTAGCCTTGAACTATCCCAAATGCCCGGGACACCGAAATGATAAAGATAATGATCTAGGTGGATCATACTCGTATAAACAAATTCTATAAGATCAATGTAAACAATAATAATGTCTAATTTATAAGTCGGTAAAAATGTATTCTTGGCAAATTAAGACTTTTTTTTTAATGTTTGGGAAATCATCAAATAACCGGGGTCCCGCTCTCGGGCAGAGCAAAAGGGAGTGTCAGACTTCTACTGACTAAAAACCACCCATGTTCCTTCTTAGCCCTTTATGTCGAGGCCGCGGTAACTTGAGAACAACCCGCAGCTCCGAGGGTGGCAAATTAAGACTGAGATGAGAAAACTGTCGCTCTTAAAAATACTAAAATTGTTTCTTTACATGACCCAAATTATGTTAATTTTCATTATTTTAGTGTAATACCTCAACCTCGAATGACCTTTCAGCAAACATCTGAATCAATGCCTACTCCAATAGGTAACACGCATGAGTACCTACTCAATCAGTCATCCACGATGACTGCATCGTGTTTCTCCATAGTAAGTAGGTATATAATACGTCAATAGCCAGTGGGTGAAGGTATTATAGGGCATTGCCCTCGCCATCAATGTAAGGGGGCAGCTAATAGGTCAAGCGATATGATATAACTACCTTATCATTGCGAATAGTATAGGTTGATCGCTCACTGTAATAGAACTCGATAGGTTGGCATCTTTTGGCTAAATAATAGGAGTCACTAGAGTCGATCTTCTGAGACTGTTCTTTAAAGATTTGCATAGAATATTCGTACTTAACTCTACATTTAATGACAGTGCTTAGAAAAAGCTTATAAAAAACCGGCCAAGTGCATGTCGGACCACGCACAATGTAGGTTTCCGAAGTTGCCCATCAAAATAATTATGTGAACTTACTACACTGATTAACCAACCTGCCTACCTGCCTCCGAACGATGATTTTTATTGTCAAAATAACCCTCCTTTTGGGCTTCGCCGCAGTCGGGTAAAAACAAACTTACATTTGCAGTTTTAAGATCTGCGCTCTCATACATTATGTATTGGAAAACATTTTATACAATTACATTTTATAAGTTTTGATTTTTAGATTTAATAAGATACATTATCATTTACAGTTAGATTAGAGCCCAAACATTCACATAGAGAGGAGGCCTATGTCCCAGCAGTGGGAATATTAAAGTCTGATTAAGCTTATGGTCAGAAATTATTCGGTCAGAGGAACGTTAAAAGCCTGTGACACTTCGGAATAGTGTTGCTTTCTAAAATAAAATTATTCTCTTGCCCATAAAGGCTTATACCAATTCATTTATGGTCGCCGCAGCATGTCTTCTGTTTCAATACTTCTCTGTTACTCTTCATCTCATCAGACGCATCCTTTCTTACCATATCATTCGTTACACAGCCCATCCATCGTTTCTTTAGTCACTCTGCTTTTAGATCCCTGTATATTCATTCTCAAAACTTTCTTAATGACTTTTGACGGAACAATGTAGCTTTCCATTGGTGAAATATTTTTCGAAATCATATTCGTGGTTACAAAAACTACTTACCTTTTTCTCCAAACTTTCATCATCATCAGCCTATAATGTTCCCACTGCAGGGACTCAGGCCTCCTTTCTAGGAGAGGTATGGGCTATCTACCACGCGTGCCCAGTGCGAGGTGGTAGATCATGTCACATGTCTTCGAATTTTTTGGTTCTAAGACATGCCGGTTTCCTCATGGCACGATGCACGATGTTAACTTCATCGTTTTGAGAGCAGTTGTGATGAAATAAATTACACAAAGTAATGAGCCTGCCTGGGTTTGAACCCACGATTTAAACCTTACTTCCAACTCCAAACATTACTTCTTTATAATACTAGTTCCGCTATACCTAACAACAGTTGTAGGTTTTAAATTTTTATCGGAAACTTTATAACAAAACTATTTGTAAAACAACACGGTAGCAGCAATACTGACTGGTAAACAATCCCGATATGATTGTTTGTTTCAGTTTAAACTCGCCTACGTGTACTGGTTGTTCGAGCGATTGTTTTTCAACTTGTTTTGCAATTGTACCCCACAAGGTTTGCTCCAGTTATCGTTTGTTTTACAAAATAAAAATATTTTTTTGAAGCTTTTTTGGCTTGTTATAACTTTTTGTTTGTTACGTGGGTATTGATTGTTGTTGGTTGAAAATAACTAACACTTTTCTTTCCTAGTAGGTATATATACATATTTTTTTTCCTAGGAAGAATAATTAATTGACCACCATTGAACCTTGAAGTAGGTTTTCTGTAGCTACAACATCATTTGCCTAGTCTTATATGCCAACCATGTTGGGTTCGACTTCCAGTCTCACCAGATGCAGCTGAATACCAGTATTTTACATGGAGCGACTGCCTATCTGACCTCCACAACCCAGTTCGTACTGAGGAATACGATACCCAGTGACGGCTGCCAAAGCTGATGTAAAAATAACTGCCGGGACCAATATCTTAACGTGCTTTCCGAGGCATGGAAGAAACTTGATATGTAGCGGATGATCACCCATCCACGGACCGACCCAGGCAAGCGCGTATTAACCTGTAGATCGACCCGAGCACCTTTTATTATTTAGCCACGAGCTCATTCCTGTAGCTACTTGCACAGTGACTAACATTGCATTAAACTAACATTTGCATTGAAATTGAAACTCATTTGAGTTAAGTCGTAAAACGTGCCCATAACTTATTAGAAAATAGTTTTAACATTGAGAACTAATGCATTAAACAATATCGTGAAACAGTTCCCTATTAAAATTAATTCTTATTGTATAAAACACTATCGACAAGACTTGTCTGCTCCTGCCACAATCTAATTTATCACCGAGAAGCCACAGACGATTGCATCAAGTAATAAATTAATTTCCTTCACTCAACGTTGGTAGCATGGCAGCAGGACGTTGAAATTGTACCGTTTTTCTTTCATTCCTTCGCGTGCACGCCAAAAAATTTCCATATTTAAATGTCCATACAACAATGTTTGCGAAAAAATTCAGCTTGTATTATAAATCAAGTGTTGCATTTCGTTTGGTAAAGAAGAAATAAAATTGTGATAAATACGGTTTTTATTATTTTATTGTTGCGAATTCATTGAATCAACAAACCGAGGGACGTCATAAATTCCACGTTTTGGCGTTTAGGAGCTACAATAAAAATTCTAGTTTTTATTTAACGGTTTTCTTTTATCCTTGCACAAATATTTTTGTAAAAGAATTTAGCTTTTGAATTCACGAATAGAAAAGTTTTGTTAGAAGCTCTATTCCAAAATCGGCGGAATAACGCATTGTTATTAAAAATTAGTTATGGTCTAATCCATACTTCCATACTTATACTATATACTATATATACTATATAATATTATAAATGCGAAAGTAACTCTGTCTGTCTGTCTGTCTGTTACTCTTTCACGCCTAAACGGCTGAACGGATTTTGATGAAATTTGGTACAGACATAGTTTGAAACTTGAGAAAGGACATAGGATAGTTATTTTTTTTTTTTTTCGCGAGATAAACCAAAAATCTGCCGGAAGTCACTATTCCACGCGAACGAAATCGCGGGCAAAAGCTAGTAACTCATAATGGTATAAGTATGTAGGTATGAAATGGCTTTTAAAATAAATAACCACTGAAAAAAATTACCACTAAAATCATGTTAGTATTTATCAACAATAGTATCCCAGATACTACGTGAAAATTATACTTTTTGTTAACAAAAGTGACCCTTTCAAATTCACCCTCTGTTCACCGAGTCCTAATTATCTGTAAACATTGAAGTGTTTTCTTTTGTTATTCTAACAGCTTCTTCTAATTTATGCCTTCCTAAGCATTGTATCTTGACAAGCCCTTATAAAAATGTTCAGTGATCGTCAGCATATTCGCAGTGCCATCATTCCGTTAGCAACATTAGCAATTTTAGTGAGAAAAGATTTAATACACGAAATGGTTTTACAGCGGTAATGGTTTTACAAGCAACTACTGAAATTATTAAGATAAAATAATTTATTATATCCCTATTTGAATCGGATTTTGTAAACCATGTCGCGGCTTATAACAACTGACAAATTAATACCAGAGGTCTTCTCAAAGTGTGGTTCTTTTCTAAAAAGTTCTCTAATTTTTTTTGGCGGTGTTTCTTCTCGGAGTATTCATATTTTAAACACCGATCTCACAAGTTTACATACAATTTTTTGACGTGTATAGTATGCTAAAACAAATTCGCAGCAGAAAATTAAGCATTTAATGACTGTATCAAATAGTTTCACTTTACAAAGTAACAAATTCTGTGCAAAGTAAAAGTAATGTTAAATATAAATATTCCCCGAGCATGTCGACACGCTTTTCGTTGCGGTTATCGCCTCCGTACTTAGTTCAGCCACGGTTCATAATTTTCAAGCAGATTAGCATTCACGTAAATGAAACATGCTATGAGCTTACAATTTGATTTTAGGGTTCAGTAAACTTACGAAAATACCCTAAATGTTTCCTTCCGGAACGATCTATTAATTTTGATTGTTGTACTTAATTTTTTAATCGGTTAATGCTACGGTGCTTTCAAGTAAAAAAGGCAAAGTACTTTATCATTTGTTAACTACGTATTTCATTGTATGTTTTGATTATTCATAAAATAAAAAATAAACCAACAAGTTATAGATTCGTAGCACCGTAGCAAGTCGTAGCACATTTCAAACATAAATATTTGCTACGCTTTTCGCTACGATTATCGTCGTAGCGAGTCACCGCTACGGCTCGCTTCCTCTAGGTGAAAGTCAGGTCAAAGGAAGGAAGAGAAACGGGAGTAACTACCGACTGCTAAAGAAAAACTCGATTCATGTTTAAATGACTCCGATTTTACTGAAGAACTGAGGTTTACGTTTGTTTTGAAAGTTGTATTACCTACATAATTATTAAATGGTAAAGTTTATTTATGGATCATTAACTGTATTTTGGTACATACGTTAGTTAAAATATTTGTGTAACATGTTTATTTTTTACTGGTAATTTACTTGGTAATTTAACCTTCAGTGATACAAAATTAGAACCCCAATCTTTGACACGGAAAGCAAGTATGCTAATCAGGCTGCCTACAAATAGCTTTGCTTTAAAAATTAATGACGCGAAAATTAAGTTCCCAACTTTACTATGCATATTGGAGTTGCGAAATGTCACTGTAAAAGTTTATTACGACGCGTAAATAAGTTGTCTTTCCGAAATTTAAAGGACAAGAGACCTTAATTCCTAACTGATTACTATAACGATCTTTTACTAAGTATACACATCGCGAGGACATCAGAATTTAGATAAGTTATCGTCAAAAAGTACCTCGGTAGTGAAAATTGTCATCAATTTTCCCTATCAATTTGGTTCCTACTTTCTATCTTTATTTTATGTAAAATGTCGATTTTCCATAAAAACTTTGCCCCCCTTTTTTACCACCCTGGGGGTTGAATTTTGAAAAATCCTTCCTTAGTGATTGCCTACGTCATAAGAGGAATATACGTGTGCGAAATTTTAAGTTTGAAGGCCTAAGGTTTCGGCCTGTGCTTTGATCCTCAGTCAGTCAGGACAAAGCATTTTAAGTATATATAGAGAAATATGTAGGTCCCCAGACTCTTTGCAGTAGTAACTAACCAACAGACTCGTGTAAAGGATCCGATGTTGCATTTCTAAGTGTAAATAATTATTCATCAAACTCAATCCACAACAACGCAGCTACGTATAATTTCAGTTTGAACATCGCCCAGCCTTCCGCAACTGACCACATCATTGTTTATTCGCGCCCGAAGATCGAACATGCTCGATGACCGAAAATGTCGAGCTCACCACGTTTAGAATGTGTTGGCTCGTTCAACCATTCACTCATATCCTGCACGCGTTGTTGATCATTTTTGCTTTGTGAATGTTGACTTTCGAAATTTGGTATGATGGGTTCAAAATGAGAAGTATCAATTGATGTGAATCTTTTCGGTCAGTACCCATGTACCTATGTGTTACCTATTATGGAATACTTAATTAATGACTTGATTGAGTTCATAGTTGACGGCTATTCGGTGCGACGTGCGGTTTGCTGTACCTCAAGTTTCAACACTAATTAGTATGGCAATCCATATATACTTTTATACTAGTATTCTATAATGATATGTTTGTAATTTTGTATGAAGGGGGTTATTACGATATTTTTTTCACGTTTTTTTTTCAGAAAACCCGGCTACATTTAAAACCTTCCATACCTACATAACAGAAACAAAGCCGCGAGCAAAAGCTAGTCTAGTAACAACATAGGTTACCGTACCCATTTGTATGTAAGCCTGTTCTAAAATATAAATAAATACGCTTCAAATCATTAAAAACAAACAAAACATTTTCACAGCAACAAAAGTTATTTCATACCATTCAAAACCCGATCATTACAATATCTCCAGGGGCGACGGAACTCAAGCGACAAAACGTATAGCGGGTCGGGAAAAATGTGCCTAGATTTTTCTACTGATATTTCCGCGAGACCGGCTATAGACGGGGTGTGTTTCTATATTCCTATCTACCTACTATACCCTTAGTACGTACCTAAGTACATGTTTCTAGAGGAAAGGTTACGTTTTCACGTCAGTGACATTTAGGTGGTGACGCAGGCTAAAGCACGGCAGGCTTTGCGAATTGTATCGAGGTAGGATCGATACCCGTAAACCTGCGACAGCTTACACGCATTTTTATGATATAAGAACACAGTTTGTGTTTATTTTTGAAGTTTGTTTATTTTGAGTAACGTAATTATAAAAACATCTTCTAATTGATGGAACTTTTAATTGTACGGAATTTTTAATATCGAAGGTGTGCATTTAGGAAGATTTTTTAAATTGCATGTTAAATAAAGACACTAGGCAGATAATGATATTATGCCAACAAAATTGCTCTTCAGAAAGATTTGTAAATCGATTAAATCAGGAATTATAATTTTGTAGAGGATCAGTTATTTTGTTGATCACTTCCTAGGCTGGCTTTAAAATCAAAGGTCACTAACCGACGCACAGTTCTTTTACAGAAGTGCTTTCCGGCCATCAGGCATCATGGATTTTTTCTCCCATTCTCCTCTGGCAACCATCACACTATCACACATTTTTCGACCATATCATTTCTCACACAATCCATACATCCTCTTTTCGTCACATGCGATCATTATAAATAAATGTCAATCAAACAAATTATACAAACAGTGGGTATTAAATATAATGTAATGCCAACAGTCAGGCCTGTGAGGGTTGCGATACCGATTAATCCGGGCCACGGTTTCATTAAGAAATTAATAATGCATGTTTAAATTACAAGATTACTATTCAACCAGCATTAGTTATGAATTTTTGATTAAATACTAGTATATTTAGTGTCGTGAGAGTCGCGGGCAACCGGTGGATGCAAACAGCAGGTTTCCGTTCATTATGGCATTCTATAAGGGAGGTTTTTGTCCAGCAGTGGATGTCTTATGGCTGATTGGTGTTATAGCAGCAGTTAGCAGTTGTTTTAGCAGTTGTGCACTAATGTCTGAACAGTATAGACGGCTCATATTTCAACTACACAATTGTTTAAATCTGTTATTCTTCTCGACCTATTGAAGTTGGTAACTTGTGGACTATTTCATCATTATTGCCCTTATTATCCCAATTTGTTTCCCAAACATCTCCATTACTCGTCATCTCAGCAGTCACCTCCTCTCTAGCCATAATTATCATCCTGCATAGCAGTGGACGAGAGATTTTTGGGAAAGTGTCATAACATCAAATTCTTTTTCATCCTATCTAGTAGGATGGCCTGAAAAGCTTTTCATTCATGTTCAATTCATCAGTCTATTTCGTTGGCGACAAAACGTTAGTGAAAATCTACGTTAGAATTCCCGAATTCAGTCGTGAGGGATTCGTTTGCAAACATGTTGCATGTAGGTAAAAACTTTTTAAGTGTTAAAGATAAGAGTTAACGATAATGTTTGCATACGTTTAGCCTCACGATAAGCCATGTAACGTCCAGAGAAACATTTTACAGAAATATAATTTACAGGCATACTTACATGGTGTAACTAATAATAATAATAATAATATTCCACAACTATCACACAACGCCATCTAGTCCCAAGCTAAGCAGAGGAGGGAGGAGCCCGTGGTTATATGAAAACAGCCGCTCCGGTTGATCTTTAGGTTAAACCACGGTTGCCTAAGTTGGTCCGTGAATGTGTGGCCACAAATTTATTACTTAGTTTCCTCTGTGTCTCGAAAAGCACGGTAAGCCGTTTGACTTCGGCTGTCATTTTTAGATCTTTGATTCTCTGTCATTTGTAGTTATTAAAGGTAAGTCAGTGGCTCGAATGTCTAACAACCAGTCTTACTAAAGGGTATCCGTATTACCCAGTACTAGCTGGGTTAAGTAGGTTAGATAGGCAGTCGTTCCGCATAAAATACTGGTATTTAGCTGCATCCAGTAAGACTGGAAGCCGCGCGACACCGATATAGTTCGGAAAATGCTAAGCAGATGATAAGGATATGGTGTAAGTAAGGAATTTCGACCCGCAGCCTTTCTTATGAGTTCGATACATAGAATTTTTCATCGTGTATTAACAAAACAGCTGTACATCCATTCAGATTGATAATTGAAAGCGCAGAAATCATTGAACGTGCCACACTTCCACGGGATATGTAAAACCGCCAGTAATGCCCGCATTATGTATGCAAACGAATGGATATCGCTCCCGATCGACCTGACTCTTCAGGTCACTGGTATTTACTGTATGCACTGTGGGTTGCTTTGATCTGAACACACAAACATCTATCATTCCCTATTCTCCGTACAAACTTTTAACTTTAAAATACAACTCCAGAGAGAACTTTTAAAAGAATGAAGCTCGTTTTACGTTTGACCTATCACAAGGTAGGTAATAAATCTATTATATTCGCCGAGCTTCAGACTGGGGTATTCTGATGAAATATATTCAATTTGTGTAAGTCGTTCCAATTTACAAATGTGAAGTTATTAATTTTGACATGCTGAAACTTTTTGCGATTTTTGTTTCTGCCGACTGTTTCGTATTTATGAGAAAGTTATCTAAATACTACTGTTTTAATTTTTGGTTTATGTGAATTATGAATTGTCTGAAAACTTGTAGTGGGAAAACAGCGAATAATCAGCATATTTTGCAAAACAAAAGTCAACAGTTAGGTATCATCACGTCAATAATTTGTTCGTTATTAAAACCTCACGTTAGTAATTAATTAATTATTAATTTATCATTTATTTATTCACCTTTTGTTAATGTAAGTACTAAATTATTTTATCAATTTCAACAACTTAATTAGCTTTATCAACGTATAACATTGACAAACTTGACGTTGACACAAATTGAAAAGCGCTAAAACGTTCGTAATGAGCTTTTCCTTGTACATTGCAACGCGGTTCACTTCAGCAGCCAGTAATTTGATAGATGAGAGCTCTCGGTGAGTCGTGATGTAACCAGCGGTGGCGGGTCCGGTTGTGTCACGGGTTGTGTTGCACACAATGACCGTCACTTCGACGTATCCACGGCCAGGGTGCGCCAAGTGACCTCGAAATTGGTCGCGAAATTTTTCTAAGTATTTTTTTCATAGTGCCCCCAAGACGACACTCTGACCTGAATTTCATTCATTTATTTCATTTCAAGACAAAAATCAGTGAAACGACCTTTAATCATTCTAAACAGTTGTATGAGTGAAAATATTATGGTAATTATGTTTAGGAATAAAAGCGTTAGGATAAAAAACAGTAGGAGTTTAAATATATTTACACTAATGATTATTATGTATTACAATTTTCGTTAGGAACATCGACGGTAGCACTACAAATAGTATGAATGAAAACTTTAGGATGAAAAATTTTAGGAAGAGTGATCATTCGGATTACAAATCGTTAGGAAGAACAATTTCGGATAAAGAACTTTAGGTGAGCCAATATGGACCCCCACGGCCAGTACTTGATTTTTGAGTGTCAGGATTTTAATAGAGTGATTTTTGAAGCAGTGTTTATCAGTCACTAGCGTATGCTCTCGGTTTCGCCTGCGTGGTTGGTGTTCGGAAAATGCCCCACGAGATCGTACTAATACCGGAATAGTAAGATATCTTATGTGTTATGTCGTCCAGGTTATAAGCGATCTGTGTGTCTTCAAATACGTAAATTAAATTTGCGTGAAAGAGTAACAAACATCGTTCTATACATCCATCCGTCCTCAGAAACTTTCGCATTAATTAGAAGTAAGATTGTGAAGCTTTATTTTTCTTAATTTTGAGAAACATTCAGTTAAACATCATTTGGAATAAGTACCATCTCATAGAGAAATACGAGTATGGAATAAGACACTGCAGCGCCAATCCCAAATAAATTGGGATAACGACTGGAGAATGATGATGATGACCATCTCAAATCTTAGGATCTGACAAGCTCTGTCACCAGGATTTTACATTGGCATTTCCATACAACTATCATCACAAGAGTTGCCGTGGCTGACCTGGAAGTCTTTAAACAGACTCCGGACCCAGGTTGGTCGCAGCAAAGAAAACCTACTGAGGTGGAGATATATAAATGACTCTACTCTGGAGTGTAAATGTGGTGCTGTTCCTCAAACGATGGGGCACTTAATATCGTGCCCTGCGTGTCCTGCTGGTTGTTCACTGCAGGAACTGATGGACGCTACCGAAAGCGCCAAACTAGTAGCCCAATTCTGGGCCGACACAATTTAGATTGCCATCGACACGCTAAGAAGAAGATCATCCATCATAATTATATCAAACAAATCAACTATCATCCATAATTTGACTGCATCAGGGAATTAATTTAAATCATTTAATTAAATTAAACTGTAACAGGTCCTTTTGAAAGTCAAAACAATAGGGTTAAGCTACAGTCCTAGTCACAACGTAATTTGATAAACTTAAAATTCACGTTCATTAACTTAACATAACATCGCGAGGTGTACCTAATACTTAGTACACCCACATTTCGCCGGTTATGTTAAGTGGCATGTAATGACAGAAGAGGATGAGCCTATTACCCTATGGTAAAAAATAAAACCGACTTCAGTCGGTGACAAAAAAATGAAATCAAAGAAACAAAAGTCACCGACTTCAGAAACTGATTTTTCTTCTAAAGTTTATATTTCACCTTTTTGTGTTTTTTTTTTGAAGTCGGTTTTATTTTTTGTTAAAAAGTTTTTTAAGTACCATGTTTTGTTCTGCAGACGGTCTTAAGATTTAATTAAGGGCGGCCAAACTGCGCCCCGCTATACGTCTATTTTCGAAGCCAAATTGTGGTAAACACAAACAAAGTTTACCACTATGATGTCATTCTCTAGCAGAATAACGAAAAAGTCTCACTAATTGAACGTTTCACTATCGCAAATCCCATAATAATATACTAAGCAGCTTCTAAAATGACTGATGAGGTAAACTTGAAAATAAAGGCAGGTGGTAAAAATATCGAAGCATGGAAAGCCTCCAGTCGAGCCTGAACGTCAGCTGATAAAGTGTCAGGTAGGTCAAAGGTAAAAAATGAACGCAGCGGATGTAGGTGTACATTCGCGATGATACCCGGTGTCCCGTGGCGGGCAGCGAGAATATTTTTAAAATGTCATGTCACTGTCCACCATGATGCACAAGCCGGGGATGCAAAGCGGAAATCATCGGTATATTCGCACGGTAAGATTCTCACATTAGTGCAAATTTACTATTGGTATTTCTATATTCCGTTGAATTTCAGAAATCTGATATTTGGCAATGTACACGTTGAAGATACGAAGCATTTTGCATTGATTACAGAAACTACCAGGAGGCCAAAGTTATACAGATAAGGAGGCGTTTTGTAGGGAAAATTAGCAGCTGATAGTTACTCCGCTGTGATACTTTAATGTCAATAATTCAAAGCGTTCCTGCTCGTGTTATAAAGTGTATCGATTTTGTAATCAACAGGTGATTTGGTCGGTACCTAATCTGTTTGAGGTGTAAATTACGGCTTGTTTTTATTGATTTGTGGTGCGTGTTTTTCCATTGACGGGCGGTGTGAATGTTTAAGGTCAATCTTGTGTAGTTAACAGATTTTTTTGAAACTTGTTTTTTTTTTAAATATTGTCCTAAGATTTGGGGTTTTTCCAAGTATTGAGGTTGTCACACGGGGACGACGACGTTGGAGAGCAGCGGCTCTCAAAAATAGTGAAGGGAAACTCATAAACGAGGAAGCTGGCATGTCCTTAAACCAAAAATTCGAAGACAGACATAAGACCCGTGTGGTGGATTACAGCCCAGTTCATCTCAAAGAGAGGAGGCCGTCCCAGCGTCGGGGAGTGTCCCAGCAGTGAAAACATTATAGGTAGAATGATGATAATGAGAGGTTGTCGAAGTCAGATAGGCAATCGCACCGCAATTACCACTGATATACAGTCGGCTGCAACAAAAGGTAAAGCAGATGATATCTTAGTTATTCTCTAATTCTTGAGACACTAACTTAGGTATACTTTTTTTTTTTTGGAGGGTGTATAATCATCAAAGAACTCCTCCCACTCAGAGCGGTAGGGAGTGTCAGACTACTACAGACTAAAAACCACCCATGTTACTTCTTAGCCCTTTGTGTCCCCTACAATATTGCTGATAACTTATACTCCCTGGAGTAAAAAATCAATGATGAACTAAAAATAAGACCCTTTTTCGTTTAGCTTTAAAGCTAGTACCCAGTAATAGCAGATAATGTCAATGAAGCCAAGAATTGATGACATCTTTATCCTATACATTTAGAGGATACATACCATCTCCAAGTAACAAACTCGCTATTGCTCACTGGTGTTGGTAACTAACCACTAACCCTATAATGAAGCCTTATATCACGTAAACCACTTAACCAGACACATCTAAATCATAGACCACGTCGCGCGTTGGTAGCGTTGGCAGTATCAAGTGCTATGTATACAGTATGTTAGTTTAAATTAAACGAGGGACATATTATATTGAAACCATGCTTACATGATATTAATACAAATGTGAAAAAAAACACTGATACAGAACCATACCAAATATTTGCGAAAATTCTCGCAGCCCTTACGTTTATCACAGAAAATGCGTGGCTCAATGATTTTAAGATATAATCCATTTCCCCTTCATATTTTAAAACTGGCGTAAGACAATGGCGAAAAGAAACGTCTATTACAGTGAGATCTGAAGAGCTTGCCATGACACAAGTACGTCACAAATTAAGGTTATAGATTTTTTTACATATCGAGCCATTACCGCCGTCTTATCGTAAGCGACATTTTTACTTAAACAGCGTTTTTTATCGCAGACGACTTTTTAAACTATAACGGACTTGTTCTTCGACTTTTCCCGCCAAAAGACAACCAATTACAAAGTTATAGCAAATGCTAAGTTTATCGTTAGCACAACATTTTTCTATATTTTACAGTAACCGACATAATCAAAATTATCGTAAGTTGCGTAATTATCTAAGAATTGCAGCGTAAGCGACCCTACTTGTTATCGCAACCGACACTGTTCCGTAACCATATTTTTTATCTATGCGCGCACTGTGCTTGCGAACGAATGGAAAAGGCGTTGAATCCAAGATGGCAGCAGCAACGGTTGCCTAAGTGCGCGCTCCCGGTTAAAATCCTTGGAACGAGGGTTAATCGTCGCTAAACGGCTTCTATCTGGACTGATAGTGATCTCTGAAGGCTCATACAGTGCAATACAGACTTTGTTACACCAATTTGTGAGTGGACAATCGGACCGGCCGGTCGTGGGGCAACGCCAGCCACGTGCCACCAGGACAAGATTCCTTCGAAGAGCCACAGGAAGCTAGCAGGTGAGTGACGCACTTTTTGCTTGGAAGGTCTAACCGTCTCCCCGCGAGCAAGCACAGTTAGTCAGTTATTACTTAATTAAAATACGTATCGAAAACTGCGCTTGCCCTCCAATGTACCATCATCGGCTTGGTACATTTTTTGGTGCCGAAACCAGGGAACAACGGATATAATTCGATATTATGTACCTATTCATTCGTTTACCCGCTAACAGTAAAGTTCTCGTAAAATCTTAGGTAATTTTCAACATTCGACACAAAGAAATTAAAATCATTTTTTGTCCCACTTACCCCCAACTATTTCCCACTTTTGGGCATTACATATTCGTTTTAGGTCGATTGCTATACATTACACTAGTTTATTTCGTTAATCGTTGAAAAACAAAAAAGTGAATTTTCAAACGTACATCGATCTTTTCAGAATGTTAACATCGTTAAATTCTTTGTGTGTCCGATGCATTCTTGTTCATTCGCTATAAACTCGTGTGGCTACACGTATTTCGTTGTTATATTCCATCGCAATCATCATACAAATCGATATAACATCGAATAGAAACGTAAATAACCACAATTAACCATACTTAGAACATTTCTTCCATTTGAATGAACTGATTATTTTGTATTTTTCATCGCCGCCATATTAGTTCGAGTAGTTCGTTGTTCTTTCTACGATTTGAAATTGAACTGAACCATAGACAAATTGAATTTGTATAACGTTTAGTTTTTCTTTCTATTCAACGACAATATTAATTTGTTGGATGGATTAGCGTTGTGGTGAATGAGCCAAATGAACTGTGATTGAACAGTTGACGTACGGTGGTCGGATTTCGTTCTATTCAGTTTGGAAAGGTTTGTTTACCTTTTTCATTGTTAATAATTAAACATAACGGTGCCATTACTTGTTCATTATAGAATCTTATTGTTAAATATAGATTGTTTTAACGTTAATAAGGCTAACTAATAAACAAAATGCCTTACTATTCTAAAAAATCATTACGTAGATTGAGTAAAGGTAAATCGGTTGAAGTCGAATGCCCAACCGAACGCGACTTACCGGTATTGCGTAGAAAACGCACTTTAGCGTTTAATAGGTTATCTAAGACGCTTGAAGTCGCTCGCTTAGCGGAAAATAATGAATGTGATTTAAGTAAATTATTGGCACATTGCTCAGACTTAACGAAATTAGTAAATAACTTTGAAGAAGCCCATGATGACATACTTAGCTTATGCGAACTTACGGATGAACAACAAGTGGAACAAGATAGTATCAGAGCCGACTTCGACGAACGATATTATGAGATTTTAGCGATACACCGACGCTTAACGACGGTCGATAAGCCTAACGCATATAACGATGAACCAAATAAATCTCATAATGAGCCGTCGAGTGTACTCAAAGTAAAATTACCTAAAATTAACTTACCGCAATTCAGTGGTAACATAAAGTTGTGGCCCGAATTCTTCGATATCTTCAACTCGCTGATTCACGAGAATGGCTCACTTTCGGATACGGAGCGCATGCATTACCTCGTCTCTAGCCTGACTGGTGATGCGTTAGCACTTATACGAACCTTTCCTGTGACGGGCTTATACTACCACGAAGCATACTCTGCATTGGTTGCGCGGTATAAAGACAAGCGGGAACTTGCCTTTACTTGCTGGAGGGAGATCTTGAACGTTAACCTGAAAGCCAACTCACCCATTGATTTACGACGTGTCCTTGATTCTTTCAACGAAAACCTATCGATTCTCAAACGGCAAGGGCTACCGACGGATCAGTGGGATTTTGTAATCTGTTACCTTTTACTATCGAAAATGGATTCAAATATGCGTTGTGCTTTTGAACGAGTTACTACTTCTCATGAGTTTCCAAAGTACAAAGATCTCAACGATTTCCTGTACACTAGATGCGAGGCTTTGGTTCGCGACACACACTTCTCCGCAAGTGGTCGCGATAATCGTGCCAACGAAAAACCACAAAAGCCGAGTGGTTTACGGAATTCTAACACCGCGGTCGTAAGTAAAAAACCTACTTCGACATTTCTATCGAATACAGTAGTTGACAAACCGCCAGTAGTTGCGCCCACATCATCGAATTCAACCACATCGAACGCAACTGCACCATCATCGTCAACATCATCGCGTCCTTCACAAACAGCTCTTGTGTCACCAACTGAACCTCGAAAGTACAAGTGTCCGTTCTGTGGGGAAGAACATTCCATTAATCAGTGCAAATCGTTCACTGACAAATCTGTTCAAGAAAGACTTGACCACGTGAAAACCAAACATTGGTGCTTCAACTGTTTGAAGCCATCACATGGACTAAAAAACTGTAAGTCAATGTTCACGTGTCAAGTGTGTCGTCAACGACATCACACCTTGCTACATCAAGATCTAGAGGTTTCGAAAACCGATAATACCGAAAAGGCCACTACCTCGCAGGTCAGTGTACTTACCAATATCGGTGATCGTTCCATGGTTCTGCTGTCCACAGCTAATATCGAAATTCGTGATTCATCGGGTCGTTATCAAAGTTTTCGTGCGCTGATTGATTCCGGAAGTCAGGCCCACTTCATAACTGAACGCGCTGCTGAGCGTTTAGGTCTCCAACGAACGCAGTCAACGCGTAGGATTCACGGCCTAGGTCATGCTTCAACATCCGCTAGTGGTACAACCAGCTTAAGCGTAGGTGTCCACGACAACGATTTGTTTAGTATTGAAGCGTTAACATTACCTAAGATCTGCGGCAATATGCCAGTCGTTAAGCTGAACAAATCTGCGTGGCATCATATTCGAAATCTAAACCTAGCGGATCCTGATTGTCACTTACCTGGTCAAATCGATGTCCTTCTCGGTGCTGAGGTCTTCCCTTCACTCCTGTTACCAGGTAGTGTTAGTGGAGGATTGCACCAACCATCTGCAATCAACACTGTGTTCGGCTGGATCCTACTAGGAAACGTCAGTTGCTGTGATAATCACGAACTGCCAAGGTCGTTCTTCGTTTCAAACGATAATCTGCTCAATGAGCAGGTTAAGAAGTTCTGGGAAATGGACAACATTCCTCAGTCTTCAAAGTTAACTCCGGATGAAGAACTCTGTGAACAGAAATTCGTTACCGAACATTCCCGCGATACTTCAGGGAGGTATACCGTTACTTTGCCTTTCAAAGATAAAGACAAGAATCTAACTTTTCCTGGATCACGAGAATCTGCTTTAAGACGTTTTAAATCATTAGAACGCAAGTTAGCGGCAAATGAGGCTTTATGCGAACAATATTGTGACTTCATGTCTGACTATTTACAAAGTGGTCACATGAGTCTAGTTCCTTCAAAAGAAATCAACCAGGGTTGTTATTACATACCTCATCACTGCGTTTTGCGACCTGACAGCGCAACAACAAAACTAAGAGTGGTCTTCGACGCTTCTGCGAAAGACGCTCGTGGCGTGTCGTTGAATGAAGCTTTACTCGTAGGTCCTAAACTGCAGGCTAACATTGCCGAGATCCTTCTTCGCTTTCGAACACATTTTGTCGTATTTACAGCCGATATTCGTCAAATGTTTAGAAATATTACTATGTCAATTGAAGATCGAGATTTCCAAAGAATTTTTTGGCGATTCAAATCAACAGACCCAATTCAAGAGTATCGATTAAATACTATAACTTATGGATTATCATCGTCTCCTTTTCTAGCTTGCCGCACTCTCAAACAACTTGCAGAAGATGAAACCGACTTACCTCTTGCTTGCGAAGTAATGACTTCTGATACATTCGTTGACGATATCGTGAGCGGCAGTTCTGATATCCAGAAGGCCATTCAAGTCAAAACTCAGGTCATCCAGCTTTTAAAGAGAGGTCAATTTGAGCTGCGTAAGTGGGCTAGCAATAAACAAGAGGTGCTTGCTGATATACCTCCGGAACACTGTCTAACTGACTTTGTGTCTATGGACATCGAAAAGTCAAGCACCCTGAAGATCTTAGGCCTGAAGTGGTGTCCCAGAAGAGACAAATTTTTGTTTGAGGTCAAACCTATCGATCGCCAATGCACAAAGCGTGCGATTCTAAGTGAACTCGCACGTATTTATGACCCCTTGGGTTTTCTAACTCCTATAACTTTCTTAGCTAAGTGCTTAGTTCAGAAATTGTGGATGTTAGGTATTAATTGGGACGATTCTCCACCGTGTGAAATCGTTGAACAATGGCGTTGTTACACTGAGCAGTTACCTGTCATTAAGTCCTTGGAGATCCCTCGATGCATTTCTGTAAAAGATATGAAATCGTGTGAACTCCATGGCTTTGCTGATAGTTCCGAGTCAGGTTATGGAGCTGTAATCTACTTACGTGTCACTTGCGTCGATGGTAGTGTATCTGTCTTCTTTCTGTCTTCAAAATCTCGCGTAGCACCTGTAAAAAGAATATCATTACCTCGTCTCGAATTGTGCGCGGCGGTCCTCCTTGCCGATCTTCTGAAGTTCGTCAGAGAAACCTATTCATCATTTTTCCCCATAGCTGACACTTGTGCGTGGTCAGATTCGATGGTGGCATTATCGTGGATTCGGTCTTACTCGTCACGTTGGAAGACTTTCGTCGCCAACCGAGTGAGTCATATCCAGGACACTATTCCGGAAGCTCGCTGGAACCATGTCTCCAGTTCAGATAATCCAGCTGACATTGCCTCTCGAGGTCTTTATCCTGCTGAGTTGGTCAACAATTCGTTATGGTGGGCGGGGCCCTGTTGGCTCGCTCAACCTTCTCACACTTGGCCAAACAACAGTGATAATGTTGACGAAGCGGATGTATTATCTGAAGAGCGCGCGGTCTCTCTGTTTGTTCATAACGACACCAACGTCATTGATTCTTTACTGGAAAGTTTCTCATCAATTCGTAAAGCACAACGAGTACTCGCGTATTGCATTCGTTTTGTAGAATGCTCTCGCAACAAATCTTCGCGAAGGTCTGACCATCATTTACATCGAACAGAGCTTCACAACGCTTTATTGATTTTCGTACGCAGAGTACAATCATTGCACTTCGATGAGGAAATAACTCGTTTGAAAGACTCAAAACCTCTTTCAAAACCTATGCAGAAAATTAACCCTTTCTTAGATAAATCGGGAATTCTTAGGGTGGGCGGTCGCCTATCTCGTTCTGGGCTCGAGTATGAGCATAAACATCCTGCGCTGCTACCTAAGGATTCTAAACTAACGTTCATGATCATCGAAGCACTCCATCGTGAGAACTGTCATGCCGGTATAAATACAATGCAGTATCTTTTGACACAGCAATTTTGGATATTATCACCAAAACGTGCAATCCGTCATTGTTTGTCAAAGTGCTTACAATGTTTCCGCACGCGCCCTACACCGCTTGAACCTTTTATGAGCGATCTACCAGCGACTCGCGTCAACCAAGTCAAGCCATTTTCAATCGTCGGTGTTGACTATGGCGGACCTTTTCGCATTAAGTTAGGACGACATCGAGGAGCTAAAATAAGTAAAGCGTACCTTTGCTTGTTTGTGTGCTTCACAACGAAGGCAGTCCATTTGGAAGTCGCTTCGGACTTGACTTCGGACGCTTTCATAGCAGCGCTTCGCCGATTTGTTGGCAGGCGGGGTCGTGTAAGCGTTATCCATTCAGATTGTGGAACCAACTTCGTGGGCGCTTGCAACCAACTAAATGAGTACATGAAGGACGCATCTAATTTCGAAAACATAACATTTAAATTCAATGCTCCGGCTAGTAGTCATTTTGGCGGTGTATGGGAGATACAAATTAAAGCAGTTAAATCCCATCTTTATCGTATTATCGGTGATCAGACATTAACGTTCGAAGAGATGACAACGTTGTTTGTACAAATCGAATCTATGCTGAACTCGCGCCCTCTTTACTCGCTGAGCTCAGATCCCAATGACTTAAACGTATTGACTCCGGGTCATTTCCTCACTTTAGAGCCGCTTACTTCGGTCCCTGATGAGGATCTATCAGGCATAAATCTTACTCGGCTAGGAAGATGGCAACTCATCCAGCGATTCCAACAAGACTTTTGGAAACGCTGGAAGGTCGAATATCTACAATCGTTGACTCAGCGAGCAAAGTGGACTAAGCATTGCAAACCGTTAGCTGTAGATTCAATCGTGGTCATCAAAAACGAAAACACTATACCGCTGCATTGGCCTCTTGCTCGGGTCACGCAATTACATCCGGGTCCTGACAGCGTGGTACGTGTGGCCACCGTGCGCTTGGCCAATGGATCAGTTCTTACGAGACCTCTTGTAAAGTTGTGCCCTCTGCCAACTCAGACTGATTAGATAGATCGTTTACCGTAACTTAAATTCATTAGATTCTAGTTTAGTTTAGGTTAGTGTTAACTTTAGTTAGTGTTAATATGTCAATCGATCACATCAACTCTTCATTCGTTTTTATCCGTTGTTCTCGAGTTCCGCTCTTTCAGCGTAGTGAAAATACTATGCATTTTGGTGGGCGGAATGTTCCGTAACCATATTTTTTATCTATGCGCGCACTGTGCTTGCGAACGAATGGAAAAGGCGTTGAATCCAAGATGGCAGCAGCAACGGTTGCCTAAGTGCGCGCTCCCGGTTAAAATCCTTGGAACGAGGGTTAATCGTCGCTAAACGGCTTCTATCTGGACTGATAGTGATCTCTGAAGGCTCATACAGTGCAATACAGACTTTGTTACACCAATTTGTGAGTGGACAATCGGACCGGCCGGTCGTGGGGCAACGCCAGCCACGTGCCACCAGGACAAGATTCCTTCGAAGAGCCACAGGAAGCTAGCAGGTGAGTGACGCACTTTTTGCTTGGAAGGTCTAACCGTCTCCCCGCGAGCAAGCACAGTTAGTCAGTTATTACTTAATTAAAATACGTATCGAAAACTGCGCTTGCCCTCCAATGTACCATCATCGGCTTGGTACAGACACAGTACATCCAAATTTTGTCGTTTACTATAAACAAAGTGGCAAAAAACGTGTAGTGACGTTTTTTTGAAAATTTTAACCGTTACACCTAAGGTTTCAAAAATCATTATTATACGTCAAATTTCAACTTAATAGCGCAATTATTTATAAAGTTATTCAAAAAAAACCTTCTCCTGTAAAATTTGGTTTTTGTCGGTTACACTAAGTCGGCGGTAATGGCTCGATATTTTGGCATGAAAATCGAATACTGAACACCTTCAATATGTCCCGCATTTAACCACCTAGCAAACTGTATATCGTATATTGAGATGTGCATAGGTAGGTATATACGTAGCTTGTTCATTACCTGATAGTACCTACTTCGACATCCTGTGTGTATAAGCCTGGCTTAATTGCAATTAGATTGAGTTAGGGTCCACGGAAGAACTTGACGGGTTACATGTTTCAAACCTGAATCATTTATGCATATAAAAAAATAGGTATGTAATTTAGAATGTGGTTAAAAATGATCTAGCTTATAGGAGAACCCTGTAGATGGATTGCGTTTTTTTTTCTACCAATCTTTATTAAAACTTTATCATTTGTCCAGTGGTCGCAATCGCGACTGCTGAGTATGATCTCCTGGGTTCGGTTCCCGGATCGGGAAAATCGTTATTGGGTTTTTGCATTAGAAATTTTCACTAGCAGCCACGGGCTCTGGATTTGTACCCAGTTTGATGGCAATAGGCTTGTCCTTTATAAAATGGCACATAAACATAACTTACGAAATGTAGGTGTACACACGGCTACACATCAAGCTATACAAAACCAGTATAATCTGATCGTTCATTGTGCGAAAAGATCTAGTAAAGTGAGGCCAAGATTAACTGGTTTTGTATAGCTTGATGTGTAGCCTTGTGTACCTACTATGAGGTACACTTTTGCCAACCCTTCGGGGATTGCAGATGTGTTCCTCATGCACAGCGCGTGTTTCACTAACTCATAAAACAAAAGAGAAATGGAAAAAAAGCCGGGCATAAAACATTTTTATCATTGCATGAGCAGAAAACACAACGGTCAGCGGTCGACGACTTTCCCATTGATCTGAAACCTTATTGTTTCACCGATTTATAGCCATATTGAACTTTACTGAACGTATTGTGCTGGAAATCAATTAAGTAACAAAGAAAAATTTCACTGCGTTTTTTCTGCCAAAAATTCTTTTAATAGTGTCGTGGTGGTAGATGCTTTTATAAGACAACATACCTAATTGAGCATTGGATTTGCACATTTGTCGTATGTTATCTAATACAAAAATAGACTACCTTGGTGGTCTAGTGGTCGCAACCTCGACTGCTGTGCAGCCAAGGATGTCAATAGGCGCTTTGTGCCCGGTTGATAGCAATAGGCTCGCCCTCATAAGTGATAACTGATAACTGGTGAAATATGGATGTAATAATAAGTAGGTACACCTCTGCCTAACACTTCTTCATTACAGGTGTGTGTGTGTGTAAGTAACGTAGGTAATACAAAATTGATAAACAACGATCCATTTCAGCATTTAACTTCTAACCATTCATTCTTGTTTATGTACGTTGTATGACAGACAGATAAATGTTAGACTATTAGGTAAGGTACAACAATGTTCTACAGGGCTTTGTGGCTTCGATTTAAGTCTACAAAACACTGAGTAAAGGTTCAAACTCGGTTATCGATTTTGGTACGTACTGCTGACTGTAACTGCCTCTATTCTAGTTTTTTAAGCTGAAAATCCAATATGGTGGATGTTAGCCGTCACGTTAGCTAACGGTTGAGTCAGTTTCGACAATATCGCTTGGTCTGTTAAATTTTTAGTAGGTACCTACATGGTTTTTCGGGGCTGCGGGTTGCCGAAAGAGATACCGCGACCCCGGACACAAAGAGCTAAGAAGAAGAAACATGGGTGGTTTTTAGTCAGTAGAAGTCTGACACTCCCTTCCGTTCCGTCCAGAGCTCCCATTTGGTGATTTCATCATCATCATTCATCATCATCATTTCAGCCAAAACACGTCCACCGCTGGACATAGGCCTCCCCCAGGCGCCAAACTTTTTTCAACCAGGCTTTTTTTTTGGTGATTTACCAAGCACCAAAAAAAATATACGTAGGTTCGTACGTTTGCTATGCGTTGTATTTTGTGTCTCCTTGTATGTTCTTGTTTCTGCGCAAATAAATATATTTCTTTCTTATTCTCATAACATAGTTTCGAAAGGTTTAGATTCAGAAATTGGGTGAAAGTTTGTACTTATATTTTTTGCAAAATAAAATACTTGTTGCTAGTAAACAAGTATTGTTTGTTAAATTCCTCTTTCACCTTTTACCGAACAAAAATAAAACACAAAAAAGTGAAAAATAAACTTAAGAAGAAAAATCAGCTTCTGAAGTCGGTGACTTTTGGATGTTTGATTTCATGTTTTTGCCACCGACTTCAGAAGCTGATTTTTCTTCTTAAGTTTATTTTTCACTTTTTTGTGTTTTATTTTTGTCGAAGTCGGTTTTATTTTTTGTAAAAAAGTTTTTATTTTACACTTTTTAGTGGTTCACATGTGCTTACCCCTTCACAACGTACCGGCGTGATGTTATGTTATGAACTGGTGTAAAAAATAGACAGACGTGAGACTTCAGCAATCCCAGTCCATTTGCTATCATTTATTGAGGAGTTCCGTTGCCTATCTCCGAAGTTCTTCATCAGATCTTCACCAAATAGTTTTTATAACCTTTGTAGTGAGTACAGGCGTGATATTATGTTGTGTGATGGCGTAAACCATGCTTAGATATGCTATAGCAACAATCGCGGTTAATCTGCTGTTATTTATTGAAGAGTTCGCCCGATTTCTACAAGATCCCATCATCAGTCATTGGAATGGTGACAATGGGACCACACGGAAAGCACTAGCTTTCAAATGAAAAAAGAATCATGAAAATCAGTTCACCCAGTCGCAAGTTATGAGCTAACAAACATAAAAAAATAATTAAAAAAAATACAGTCGAATTGATAACCTCCTCCTTTTTTTGAAGTCGGTTAAAAACAAAGACGGTGGCTTGATTTACTTACTCGTTGGTTTAGTAGTTAGAAGCGCGACTGGTGTGCATAAGGTCCTGTGATCGGTTCCCAGGCCGGGCAAACGGGCCACAGAGGTGTATCCATAAGTACTCCCATATTTCTGGCCAAATGTGGATGTACCACGGATACACCTTTTTTTTTTGGTGGGTGGAAAATCATGAAATAACCCCCCCCCCCCTCTTGGGCAGAACGGAAGGGAGTGTCAGACTTCTATTGACTAAAAACCAACCTATGTTCCTTCTTCGCCCTTATGCCGAGGCCACGTTATACTCTTTCGATAATCCGCAGCCCTGACGGGAACTATGGATACACCTCTGGTTTACTCTTCAGGGTTGACAGGCATGTTGTTATGTTATACAGTGAAACTTGGTTAACTGGGACCTGGATAAGTGAGAAACCTCTATAAATGGAACTCATGCTGAGGTCCCATGAGACAGATTTGAATATCTGAGACACTGGGTAAGTGGAATACCTCTATAAGTGAGACAAATTTGTAGGTCCCTTGGAGGTCTCACTTAACCAGGTTTCACTGTATTATAAAGTAGTTGCCTGTAAACAATTTTTATTTGTGAAATCTTCTCCTTCACCTTTAATCGAGGAGAAATTAAGACGCTGTGTTTTAACCCAGATTAGCCTACTGCCCTATATGTAGGACAGTAGAAATATAAACTGGTCTATAAGATCAAAAAATGTCGTTTTCGTCAACGCTCTAGAAAATATAGTTTTAGACTTATCTGGGTTTGAAAAAAAAAATCTTGTCTCTCTGTGCCTTCCAAGAAAGCCAGCCTGCAAGAAAGCTAGGCTAGTCGAGTTAAATTGCTTGCTTTATAAATATATTCATGCTTGCTGCGGCGTCGAAGCAAGTTTCCTACCAGTTCAATGACATCCTGTGGCTCACCATAGAACTACGGGCTCGCGTTACGTGCCTTTGAGCTATAAGATTTAATAGTTTTTGTACAAAAACTGACAAATCTGATTGTCAGTCGCCATTATAAAACCTGTAACTGTCGCATTCCTGTCTAGGTTTTGCGCAATTAATTAAAGGTCATTGACCTTGTTCAAAGTTAACAAATAAAAACTATTAATATTTATTCATATTATCTTAATTATCCCTCACTGGATGTGGCGCGAAAGTCTGACAACAAGTCCTATTGCTCCAGCAGTAGATCATTATGGAAAACCAACCAGTTTTAACAAAAATATTAAGGCGTTTCCTCTTAGTCTTGACTAAAACGTCATGAACAGACTTTTCATGACTAGAATCTTTTCTCAGAACGCAAACCGCAAAGTTTATTTTCCAACTTAGCTTTCACGGACATTTTCCGGAAACTCTGACTCCATTATTTACGTATACGAAAATGCTTTTATATGTCTCTTTCAACAGCCTTGTAAATGTAGCCCACCTGTTTTATTCACTTAAAACTTTGACCAAAGTTTGCCTATCCTTTTTTACACTATTTAGTTATCCAGCCAGTAAAATACGACGCCATTAAAGACTAATATAGTAGCATGACGCATAGAAAATTATGGGAATTTATGTTTCCATGAAGAATGTATAAGTATTGCTAGTCTAATTATATGATTTTAAACGATGCTTATTAAAATAACGTGGCTGACGCCTGAGTTGGCTGTGCTGGATGATTACAATTTAAAAAATACTTAAACACTCCCTTAGAAAACAATGTTGCATTTTGTTTATTTTTTGTGATACATAAGTACCTAAACGAATCCGAACTGTGGAATCGAGTTTTAGAAGAATTGCTCTAGCTATAATACAATTGTTGGGAAGATTGAATTCGGCGGACGCAAGTAACAAGGTCTTATACACAACGAAGTCATCACTATAAGAACAAGCTAAAACATTAATAAGCATCTATGAAGCCAATATAATATCTGTTACTTCAAATCTGCTTACCCCATTGCACTACCACAGTTTTATAGAACCCTCTTACCCCTTACATCTCAAGGCCACACTCCAACAAAAAACAGCCAACAATCGCAAAAAAACAATCGATAGAACCTATCCTAACACGATTACTCATCAGCAAATCAAGGTTTCGTCATCGCAGCACGTCACTAGTCATCGTATCGATCGTCACGTCGATATCTGCATAGGCAGTCCTTGACACAGCCGGCCGTGTCACTACACTAGAGCTGTCAGATTTCTATTTAATGTATGCTCGCTATAGATTGGGTACGTGAATACTTTATTATCAGTTACGTGTGGGTTGTACTGTGTAATTATAACACTATTAGTTTGAATGCTTTTTGTTTAATGTCGAAGGTTGACCTGATTTTAATTGTGTATGGGTAGGGTAATGTTGTGTTGGTATTGGCAGTTTGTTTGTGAATTTAAATTGAGTTTGAAGTTTAAAACAGTGTTTTGAATTGGTGAAAGTGCCAAGTTGACCGCGAAATTCAACTTTCGAACGATTTTTGTGATTTGCAGGTTAGTGTGAGGTAGTGTGTTGAATTTTACGGGCTACGCTGACGCTTCTACATTAAATATAAAGCATGATCTAAGGTAAAATGGTTAAAAACTTGAATTGCTCCTAAAATATTGACAATAAAAACACCAACCTTCCCAAATTCGCTGAATACCTATCTACGTAAAATTAATTTGTTCACAAAGGTATGAATTATTTAGAATCGCTTTCAGTAAACTTGTACCGTTTTCATATAACCGGCCTTAACTCAAAGTTTTATATCATCTATAATGTGTTATTGTGTGTGATGTGTAGTTTAGCAGGGACCACAACCACTTCGTCAACGCAATTTAAAAATCCATGTATGTTGGTAAACACAGGGTAAACGAAGTAATTTTAAAGTTTAGTACAGTTACAATGTAGATAGTTACGTTGTTATTTTATGTGTAACTTTTGATACTGCATTTTATACATCGACACAGTAACATAATATTATCTAGGGTCTCCTCTTGCATTGGCAATGTCAGTAGGGCACATTTTTGTTCCAGATTACAGAATGTTGTACACGTACGCCAGCACAGCTAGCTAGCCGAAACTATAAAATTGACCTAATCAACCTTGACAAATGATAAATAATGTTTATATTGCAAATAAGTTTTTACAAACACTTTCACAAGGTCATAGTCTCTTTTAAGGCATAATCTTGGTTTACACACATGAAGACTATGCAAATTAGTATCTGAGTTGGTCTTTTGAAGAATGTACCACACAATCATAATTTAATGCTTTACCGACTTGAATCTAATGATTTCGCGATAAAGTTGAAAATCTATTAGTATTTGTAGTATAGCTTGATGTGTCTCTCCTTGACGAAGGTACAAAAAAACGATGTGATATCAAAATCAGTAGGTGGCCAGTTAAAGGTCTTAAGAAATATTTACCATTGTAACTACAATGAAAAAACAATGCATAGATTCGATCTTAAATACAAAACTGAGCTGAGCTGAGCTTTGTTTTTTGTATCAATATGCTAACCCAAATTGATGGTTTGGGGGAAACGGTAAATATGCAAGGTCTCAAAGTGACCGTGAACAAAAGTAGTTCAAAAATACTTCCTTATTTTTTTACCCAAGTTCATAGACGCAAACATAGGGCCTTTGAAATAAGGGAGTTTGACCTAGTTTAATCATTATTATAAAAGCAAGCAATAAGTAACACTACAACATGTATTTTATAACACATTTGCCTCCGCAACAGATTTTGATGCGTTGTTCAAAATTATTTAAATAATTAATTCCAGTAGATTTATGTGATTAATCATCGTCATCATCAATTCAGCCAAAAGACGTCCACTACTGGACATACGCCTCCCCCAAGTGTCGCTACATTGACTGGTCCCGTGCGTCTCGCGTCCAGCGGATCCGGATTATGTGTTCCATACATTATTATTAAACTATCATAATTTTCATGATTAAATTCCACTGTGTGAAGCTGTTATTATAAGAAACGTGGCGACGCGCTGGGTCACTAGTCAGTACCTAATAAAACAAAATAACTGATATTATTGGCTAATCAAAATAACAAAACAGCCAATTAAATCGCTCACCCTAAGATTTCAAAACAGATCTAATACGCTTTCAACCAATAGGCTTTCAAGAGCTTTATAGAGCTCGTTACACAAACCCGTGTGTTTAAAACCATTACTTAGACAGCACTTCACCGTTGTATGTTCACGCCAAGCAAACAAAATGGTTACTTACGCTATACCTCACGATAATTGCTCTATTACACTCAATTACAACACCACTTTATACAGTAATACTGCCAGTTTACCCCTATACACAGGAATGAATCGTTTTGGTTTACAGTGGTAGTGTGTTAAAGTTAGTAAAGAATCTTCTGTAATGTCACTTTGAATAGTGCCGTTCACTAGGCAGCATTCGTCTTCTGATACAGGAAAGTACTATAGTAATTGATTAATAATGATTTTTTGCTATTTATTCCTAATAATACCACGGTTATCATTTTTTTTTCAATAATTAATAACGACAGTTCAATAGCAAAAGAATCAACTATTTTAAACGGCACTTCACATTTTTAAGCCGACCTTTAATAATAATAATAATAATAATAATAAAAGTTTATTTCAGATCATACAATCCATAAATCAATAGTTACAAAACAGAATAGAATAGAATAGCCCGCCCACACATACAAAATATTACAAAAACAACAATAAATTCAATTAAAAACAAACAACATTCACAAAATTATAAACCACACAATAGAAATTAAAATAGAAAATAATTACATAAAGAAAATTAAATAACAAAAGTCAAAATTAATATACTAATGATCATCATGTCAAATAGTCAATAATATTATAAATTGCACACATTAAATACATCACAAAACAAAGCAATAGCACGTCAGTATTGTCCGGTAGATATACACATCCACTTATGTTGGATCGGACAGTCACTGCGAGAAGCAATCATCCTGAGGATGCCATTGCTGCTGTCTCTCACTCGTCGTAATAACGAAGCAACCCTTTTCCGAACTATAGCTGGATAGCCATCCGTTCGAGCTTCGGCAAACATAAGCGACGCACTGCAATAGGGAGGCAGCCGCAACAGCATCCTAAAGATGTTGTTGTATTGAACGCGCAGAACATTGGCAGCCCGACGGGTATGATTTACCCATAGACTGCTCGCGTAAAAAGATTGACAGTATGCTTTAAACAAGGTGATCTTAACTGCAATAGAGCAGCGAGCAAATCTACGGGCAACCATGTTCCCTCGGACCGCCAATGCTCTGCGCTCCCGCTCCAGATCCTCGTCATCGGACAGATTCTCTGTCACAATGTGACCCAGGTACCTAAAACTGGTCACTCTCTGCAGTTCCTCACCATACAATTTAATTGAAGGAACACACACTGGCACGGAAACACTGACTTTCGCCTTGAAAAGCAGAACTTTGCTTTTGGAAATATTATAGGTCAGTCCATGTTCCCCCGCATAAATGTCACAAATAGCTAACAGCTTTCGTATAGAACCAACCGATGGTCCCAGCAGCACCATATCGTCCGCGTAGCTAATGTTATTGACACATACGCTATCAATATGACAACCGGTATGAGTGCTGCTAAGCTCACCGATAAGGTCATTCACGTACAGGTTGAATAACAAAGGAGAGGTCAGTCCCCCCTGCCTCACGCCGCACTCCATGCCATAAGGCTCGGATAAGGCACCAGCCCATCTCACCTGGTTCCGCTGACGGTGATACCAGTCTTGCAACAGTGATATGACTTCACTTGGTACCCCCGCCTTTCCCAGTTTGTCCCAAAGCTTATCATATAGGACTGTGTCAAAAGCTTTTGACAAGTCCAAGAAACACGCATATACCGGTGTTTCCCTATCTGTATAGTACTGTACAGCCTGCTTAAGACATAATATGGCACTTTCAGTGGAAAGCCCAGCTCTGAAACCGAACTGAGCGTCGTGCAAACTTACATGTTTGATAAGAATGTTGTTAAGCAGGCTGTCCAGCACCTTGGCTATTATGGTCGCAAGAGAGATGGGACGATAGTTACTCTTATCCGAAATGTCCCCAGTCCTATTCTTAATAATTGGAACCACTATGGTTTTTGTAAGTTCCTCTGGTAAATAACCATGACAAAGGCAGAGATTATAGAACATGGACAGGACGCGCGGCAGGTGGACTCCAGCATGCCTAAGATGCTCGATGCTGAGACCATCATATCCAGGAGATTTGCCTCTGCTCATACTGTTAATAACTTTTCTAACGTCCTTCGCTGTAAATCTGACATCTCTACTCTGGCCGATGGTCCCAGCAACGGGCGACCGTGACTTGACTGGGCTATGCCGCGGAATCACCCTGAAGTGCTCACCAAATAAATTAGCAATCATGTGATGATCACTAATACCATCAATACTCACAGGAAGGCCAGGTTTCTGGCTCATATTTCCCGTCTCCTTCCAGAACTGTGAGAAATTGTTAGCAAAATGATGGGATGCAAGTGCATCCATTTTTAACTGTTCCTGCCTATCCTGGCACCATTTTAACTTTTGCTTAAACAGTTTCCTACTCTCATTCATGTCAACATATGTCTGACCATTTTTAGGTTTTCCATCTTCGACCCAGGCCAAAAACCTCAACCTGGCCTCCCTATGGTAACCCGCCACATATTTGTTCCATCCCGCAACATAACCACCCCTCCTTCGAGCCTTCACCCTTTTGCACGACGCTGTTGCTGCATCAGACAAAACAGTGACCAGTCTTAAATACATGCTTTTTAACAATAACTTGTGTTCAGCATTGGAACATATTCCATCGCAGCAACTACTCAATTCTGTCGGAAAATCGATATCACGTAGTTGAGCGCAACACAAATTATTATAACTCTGCACTTGCTCAGCCGTACGTTCACCCCAAATAACCCCATTGAACACTGGTGCACAGATTGGTAATTGCTCACCATACACTAGATCCAAGTCACAATCAATTATCAGTGGGAAATGGTCAGACCATTGCACGTCATACTCGACTTGTACGTTAACCACTGTCGACAGTGCTGCATTCGTGACTACACAATGATCTAACCACCTCACACAACCATGAGCCTCACTTATGAAAGTGAACGTATCATCGTTATTTATAAAACTAAGGTCCATACATGTCCAGAGCTGGTCATCACAAAAGTCCAATAAATGGTTACAAAAGAGCTCACCAGGATGTGCATTGAAGTCCCCTAGTACGTAAACCGCGGAACAGTCGATATTATCTTCTACAATAGCACTGATTGAACTCAAACACTGTGTGAACATAGGTAGATTATCAACACAGTCAGTTGGCATGTATACACTAAACACCATAATAGGTGCACCACTCATTTGTATTTTCACCGCTGACAAACGAACATCACTACAATCGATAATCTTGACCGATCGAAAAACACTCTTTCTCCACAATAAGGCAACCCCTCCATAAGGCCTGCCCTTCAAAAGGCCTGCTGAGACGTCTACCGCAGATGTTCCAGTGCTCCCAAACTCTTTACTGACCGCCTCTAACTCTGAAAGCTCATGGGGCTGTAGCCACGTCTCTTGCAGCGCAATGATGTCCGCTGTGCCACATAAATCTCTTACTCCATCTAACGATCTCTTCAGAGACTTGCAGTTAAATGAAATGAATCTTACGTTTCCTTGTCTATCCATTAACAATATCTTGTGTATGATGCATCACAGCCATACGTTGTTGATGGCTTTCATTTTTGCCTGTCATATGAACAAAGCGCCTGAAAGAAATACCCATAGGCCACATACTGTCATCAAGAAACGTGTGCAAGTTAATTTTGCTCACATATATTTTAAAGGCGCTGTAAGTACGTTCTCTTGCCATTTTAATTTTAACAGGCACTACTTCTTCTTGCGTTTTTGAAAAAATATACTCAGCTACATCCTGCTGTGACACATCCTTGTGAACATTGGTGATAAATAGAGGTATCTTAGTATCAGCTGCCTTAAACTTGCTATTTTCATCAATGCACGCCTTCCCTCTAGAAGTAATGAATTTGTTCTTCGACTTTCTCTTATTTTGTACTACAGTCCACTTATCAGTGTCAGATCGTTGATTGATCTTTCCAATCGTCGCCACCCCCGCAAACGTTCGCTTCTGCTCTAAAACATTCATTTCCTTGCTTTGTGTTTGTATACGCTCCACACTGTCTGTAATGGCAAGCGCCGGCTCGCTATAGTCTGCTGCCGGCTCACTGTTACAATGACTCATTGATCCCACCGCACAGGCCGGCGGCGGCGACGGCGGCGCGGGCGCGGGCTCATTCACAGTACTCGAGCGTGAGAAAGACACACAGTCGCTCGTGCTCTGTCTCTCGGTCATCGACCCCGCTACCGGTGAACTCACAGACCGCGGCTCAATTTCGGCACTGTTTACCTTACGCGCTTTTTTATTTACATATGAGGGCGTCTGATTAGGCGAACAAAATAACGAATCATGTTTTAAATTACCAGTCTTTGATTGCAATTCATTGAATTGTTCAATTGTAGCATAATTGTTCTTGATGTGATCTAGCTGTGATTTCAATAATACAATATCTTTCAAAAGACTAGTCACATCAACATGGTCAAAAGTAACCGGCGGTAATCTGTGCAATTCCTTTGCGACAAATATTGGAATTTTCTCAGGGTCAGTACTTTTAATCACAGTTACGATATCCTCTAGATCTCTTTGTATTTTACCATCGTTTTTCTTCTTCCGCTTAATGTTCCTGATGTCGGTGGAGATGGAATCAAAGAGGAGTTTTTTCGACATCTCTACCTCCTCAACACTAAACGATGAGACACATATACGACGTAAACTTTCTTGGTCCATCACATCCACTTTGTTCATAATAAATGTCAACAATTCATCAATTACAACATTGCAATTAACACACTTTACTGTATGCGACGACATTTTCGCTAACAGAGCTCACGACTTTGAGTACGCGCACGCGTCGATACGCTAGCGCTGCTCGCGACGGACTCCTCTAAAAGGCTCCCTTTTATTTTACGTTTAAAATGTTCTAAGGTTTAAAACGATGATCTTTCTCACAAACAGCTATAAACAGTTTCCTTATCATTAAAGATAAGGTCAGAACAATAAACGAAAATAAAATAAACAGATGCATAAATAATAATTGTCGTCAACAAAGCTTCCCGTCCCTACCCTAAGTGCTACAAAAACATTCTCATTTCCCGCTGCCAATTGCATTTTCCGTAATTTAATTAGCTTTGTTGCCGGCTTCTCGGAAAAATTGCGTTTTCCGCGGTTAGCCCACTGATTTTACTGGTTGCGGAGATCTTGTCACAATGGAACAGTCCATATTCCTAACAATTATAAATGCGAAAGTATCTCTGTATGTATGTTACTTTTTCACGCTTCAGTGGTTATACGGATTAGAATGAAATATGGCGACTAATAATGACACTTTTGATCCTGGAAGTAAGTTTCCATCCGTTAGTACGTACTTTAGGACTTATCCTAATACCAGGGCTGTGATATTTTGCGACTTACATGTTACAGCACCATACTGAGATAGGCTTCGTAAAGGACCAATTGTGTTTAATTTTTAAGCTTTTCTAATCTTTTATTTTTTTATTTTATTGTAATGTATTCTAGTTGTTTATCATTTTGTTTTGTCCTGTGTGAGATTATGTGTGAGCCATTTTTTTTTCATTCTTTCATTCCCCGCCCCAAAAACCCCGAGATAAATAGTACTTAGCTGTATCAATGGAATGTGAGTTTTTTGTTACGTTACATTTCAATTTTAGATAATGGTATTCAACTCCATTTGGTTAGACTGGAAGCCGTCCACAACGTAGTTAGGAGACGGCTAGGCAGGTTATGATTATGACGTTAAATGTAATACCTTTGTAAGTGTAAACATAACAAACTATCCGTGCCTCGGTGTACTAACTATGTTCTCAGTTTCTCAGTAATTTTCTCTTCTCGTCATACTGCTAATAGATGAAAGTTTTTTAGGTTGATTACTTTAGTAAACAATATAAGTTTTTAAACTGACATGGTCACTGACACTACTATTAATATCATAAACGGGATATTTACCATGTTTGATTTTTGTTTCGAGTTCCCGATATTTCGGCGCTGTTACAAGCACCATCCCGTTTATGATATTAATAGTAGTTTAGTAAACAAATCTGCTTCAGTCTAGGGTAACTTTTTTTTTTTTTTTTTTTTTATTATACAAAGTAATATTAGTAGATACTTTCAGTGTTTTGACTGGTGCGAACAAATTTTATTTAAGTTAGACACTCGTTTGTTGCATCCTCAGGAAAAGTGTTAAAACCGATCCAAGAAAGATTTATGTAGTATTTTGGAAGTCATTATTAAAAAAGATTTGCTTACAATCGGATCCCAGAAGATATTCCAACGAAAACAGTAAACAAAGACAATAAAACAGTTCCTATTTTATGTCCGAAAAATAATTCTATCATTTCCTCGGCAAAAAACCTACTGCTCAGTAAATAAGTCAGCAGGCAAGTAAAATTTCTGCCGCATCATTCGTGCCTAACACAAACTGACTTTATCATTGGCGCCCATCAATACCGTGTACACTGAACTTTCTACCGTACTGGTAACATATTAAAGCGTGTTTTAAAATACAGGTGTTGTCTGGTGGTGTTGGAAGGGGCTTGCGAAGCCGAGAGCGATAATAGCTTCCTCGTGATAGCTGAATGGGCCCTGACAGCACTCGCTCGCTTTATAAACTCGACGCAAACTGAATGATTTTTCATAGTACATGTATTGAGGGGTGTCGCTTGGGAATATGATGTAATTACGGTATAAAGCGCGTGTTTAAACACTTTTTATCTTTACGTCGTGTTTTCTTTGGATGACATTCTTACTTTATACAACCTGCTGCCTTAAATCTGTGATAATCTACTAACGCGGTATAAAAAGCCACCGGTACTTCTGGTAGATCTAGAAGTGCACAAGAGTGCTTCATACAACTTCTTTGTTGTGTGGTTAGTGCATAACTTGGTATCAGAGCTTTTATAAATATCGACCATGGGTCTCTGAGTTGACTTTACATGCCGTCAAGAAATACCTCTTAGGCATGATGGATTCCTCACAATGTTTTTCTTTATAATTATACAATATGCACATTAATCCGAAAAATCTGACGAATAACAACACAACTTTATACAACGGAAATGGTGGTCGTTGGAAAAAATATAAAACGATAGTTCGTATTTTTTTACCGACAGGAAATCCTTGCACACAGTTGTAAGTTGTGTTACAATAAATATCTAACAGTACTTCCCAGTGGTTTGTATTCAAACTGTGTAGTCAAAATGTAAGCGTTGCTTTTACGAGATATGTAAGTACATATCTCGTAAAAGCAACGCTTACATTTTGACTACTTAAGTAAGTGGGGTACCATTTGAAACCAGGTACAAGCCGAAACTGAAGGTCACGCAGCGAAGGCACGATAGAGTAGATAGTTAAACACATTAACAACGGATAATAATTTAACAAAACACAGAAGTTTGAAAGGCACATAGATTTTTCATACGAGCGTTCCACGCAACGTACACTGCGGGTTCATTATTTCGGGAATTCAAATATTTTGTGAACATAAGTAAACAGTGGCTGGTGGTATAATATTATGTAAAATTCAAAAACTATATACATATCCTTGGTAGTGCTTTCTCTGCATATAAACAGTAGAAAGGATTCCGACGCGAAAACGGTTATCACGTACGTCGTAGGTACTCATTAATACATCATCATAAACAGCTGTTTTTTTTTTCGATGTAGGGTACATGGTTAATAAAAACAGCTGTTCTGTACATTTTGACCTCGTTGGTCTTTACAGAAGGTGTACAGAATGATTGACTTAGTACCCTGCATAGTGCATAGTCGCGTTCGCAGCGCATACAAGTCCTTCAAGTCCTCGTAAATAAAACGCATATGTCCATAAATAATCTGGGTTAATGTATTGTTAAAATATTTCACGGTGCGTTTCTGTCTCAAAAAGCAGCGCTAGTAGCGCGCGTCTATGTTGCGCAAATAAAAAGGCGAGTACAAAACTCCTTAAAAGTTCAGTGTTGTCACAAGTTTTATTAAATTATTGTCCATTATGAATTAGCAGCCTTCTTAAAGATAGCTCAAACAAATTCTTGTAGTTTCATGCCAAAATATAGAGAAGCAAGATTATTAAATTTACTTTTCTGAGAATCTACTCTCACTAATTACTTGTCCTCATTTCGCGTGATGGAATATGCAACGGAGTGCACGTCCTTCCTTTCAAAGATAACTATACCGTGTGTATACCTAGAGTCTATTCAAATCCTTGTTTCCAACTGATGATGGTTTTACTTAAAAAATAGCTTGCTCCTAGTGTAAATAGGGGATCGGACAAAAAAAAACTAATTAGTCCATCAGATAGATTTCCAAAAAATATTAACCACGTATTTTTTCTCTTTTCACGTAAACAAAAAATGAAGACGATACAGTGCTTTGAAAACTCGTGTGACGTCATAAGATAGTAAATTTTGTACCTTCAATTGACGTTTCAAGCCCCACTCCATGATCTTTGAAGCGCTTTATCGTCGTCAATTTGTATTGTTTTGATAAAACAAAAAACACGTATCCAATATTCTTCGATAATCTAACTGACGGACTAAACAGAATCATATTTTTTTGAGTCAGTTCGATGCTTCGATCCCCTATTAGGTTGATTTTTCAATGACTAATGACTGCTATTAGAGTACACCTCTTCTAAACCTGGTGTTATGGTATGTAGTCCTATTGATTAAATCATAAAAAATTACGTTTCAGCGTTAACTGATCCTATCAACATTCGTTTTCCAAACTCCCATATTTGTTTACATTTCTGGAAACTAAACAGCGACTGTAGAATACCTACATAATTATGTGCGTTCGCTAGGAATGGTGTCTACTTCATGTCAGGCATTATTTATCTCGGAGAGAGTTTGCTGCACCAAAATACAGCTCCCAAGTTTATTGCAGTGTTTATTTGAAATACGATGTCGATGTGATCTTAGTGTAAATATTAGATGCTCTGTATGTCAGACGAAAGAATTGTGACTTATTTGGAAGAATTGAAGTTCTATAGTCGCTAGAAATTCGATACGAGGTATTTGTTGTAATACAGTATTAAGTAGTTTTGATAGTATGTTTGTAATTATTACATTATACAAGTCATAGGACTCTAGTTCGGACCCAAGATATTTACTTCTGATTTGTGGTATTCATGTACGTATTGTTTAATTACCATTTGCTTGGGTGGGGGAACCAACATGCCTGAAAGATATTCCTCATAATATATTATGTAAAATCAAGTCAGGCCCATGGGTAGCATAAAAACTCTGACACCTTTATTTTTTTAGTGGGTGGGAAATCATCAAATAACCCCCCCCTTCCGCTTTTGGGCAGAGCGGAAGGGAGTGTCAGACTTCTACTGACTAAAAACCAACCTATGTTCCTTCTTCGCCCTTGTGCCGAGGCCGCCTTATGCCTTTCGATAATCCGCAGCCCTGACGGGAGGTTAGACACCTAACCACACAATAAAGACGAAGCAGAAGATTATACATAGGTACAACTTGGCATGAACCTTTATTGATCAAAATGCCACACAGCCACATCAATTAATTAAAATTAAAAATTAAAAAACACGAATGTGAGAGAAGATCAAAACATCACATCAGAGACAACACAACACAGTCTCTCAAAGCCTGCACTCAGAAACGAAAGCACTGTACCTACACTGTACTTCAGAATCACAAAACAAACTTCTATACTTGATAAGTTCTGAAGCCAGGCAAGTGGGCCGTCACATACAAAGAGTACAAACTTCCAACGAGTACAATTATTTGTATTGTGTCCCAGCTGCGCGTATAAAACAAAGCTCGCAACACGCTTGAAACACCCAGCGATGAAACAAAGCTGAAAACAGGCTTGGAACACGGGGCGCGGACACGGTTGATAAATGGCCAGCCTGGCCCAGCCACTCGCCGTACATACTAAGTGGCCAACCATCCGTCATTTTTATAGTCTACCCGCTCCAAATCTATGTGTTTTATCATCGTAAGCCGAGAACTTTGAATATATCGGCTGTCAAATATAATTGTGTTGTGTCGGAATTGTTTTTTTATTTTATGCATTTATTACTGATTTTTATGAATTAAGTATATTATAGTCCAAGCGAATATAGTTTTGTATGTTTTATCATTGATGGGCGTTTTGTGATCAAAATGATCTTAATTATGAGATTTAATTAGATATGTGCACTTGAGGCGGTTTAGAAACTCTGACGCTTACCCGCGTGGGGTCGTTAGATCTTACTGCTCACACAATAAGAAGAAGGGAGGGATACATTATTTATAATTTTCACTAACTGAACAAATTGTCTCTTTATTAAATAAGTAGTATTATATCGAAACAAGCAACACAATAGAGCAATGCTTATAATTTTCGCCTTGATCGTTGGACATAATGTCATACATAATTATTATGCCCACCTATTCGTACGTCATCACCATCAATATCCTTTTCCGAAATATTTTGGGGTCGGCTTCCAGACTAACCTGATTCAGCTGAATCAGCAGTCAACCGTCGGCAGTCTCTCCATGTAAATTGCCCACTATAGTAGTCAGCTGACTACTATAGTGGGCAATTTACATGGAGAGACTGCCTATCTGACCTCCGTAACCCAATTAGGTAAGACCCTTAGGTAAGACTGCTTGTCAGACTTTCGGGCCGCTGACTACCTGTAACGACTGCTAAAGATTATTATAGGTTGGCCCAACGATTTAACACACAGCTTAACCTACGAATTCATGAGTCCTATCTCTATATATCTATATAAATAAAAAGGAGAAGTCCTGACTGACTGACTGACTCATCAACGGCCAGCCTAAACCCTCCAAGGGTTTGAAATTTTGAAAGCTCCTAGAAAGCTGAAATTTTGCACAGAGGTTTCCTTACTAATGTAGACAAGGAACAAGGAAGGATTTTCGAAATTCAACCAAACCAAATATGAAAGTTTGCATGGAAAATCGTCATTTTCACGCGGGCGAAGCCGTTGGCAAAAGCTAGTCATAAATAAATATAATTTTTCTTAATGTCACATCCATACGATTCCTTTTTTATTTTTCAATATCCTGCTGGCCGTATCAAGATGAAAGTCATCCGATTACTTCCTAAAGAACATTTACAAACAGTGGTCTACTCGATTGTATAAAGGGTTTGTTTCTAACGTAATATGTACCAACCCCTGTAGTATATAAGTACCAATGTTCTAATGAGAGTTACGAACCGGAACAGCTAAAAACTTTTTGTTAGAAAAACGAAGGTGTAATATAAAACGCTTTGTGTTTAATCTACTGCAGAAGTTTAGGAAGTGCTTGACCTACTTAGAGTAGTATATTCCTGCAGTTATTAGTGAGATCAGTTCATTAAATGCAAAAGGAGAGGAAAATGAAGAGCTTTAGAGGATAATAATCAAAGGAGCGTATTATATAATTAAAGTAACGAAGGTATGGAAATTGATAGTGAGTACCTACTGCTGATATTTCCCACACGCACGCAAAATACGCGTTTGGTCATGGAGTTGCGATCGTCCTGATATATTTACCATAAAATAGGTATGTACTAATCTGTGCGTTATTGAAGACTGTAGCTAGGTAGACGAGAATTGTTTTCTTTTTCTCGCAGGCCCTGAGGGTCAAACGAGAGTTGGAAGTAAAAGTTTCGAAAGTGCCTGAAAAATACTAATAAGAAAATTTGCGAGTATTTTGCATTTTCGTACCATTTCATTGCGTTTAAAATTGTTTGCTGTTCGTCGTGTACATCTGTACGAGACAACTACGAGACCATTGCACCTTAATTAAAATACGCCCGAACCGGGAAGCCACGTATGACATTTCGTGACCGGAAAATTAATATTAGGTTTTGGTTTGTGAATTTTAGGAAGTTTCGTCGAAATTGCGGTTTTAATATCATTTTGGTCAGCAGTAGTAGTAGTTATTTTTGAGGTATTCTTGATGATAAATATTATACCTAGCTCAAAATTTGACGAGAGGTAGTCGTACTAGATTGCATGGTCTTAGTTAAAAGCCAACATTTAAAACAGTTTAGTCAGCCAATTACATCAGCTCAACTCCGCTTAAATTCAGTGTTTAACTTTCACCAATTAATATTATAACCGAGTCACCTTCTACGGAACATTCGCCAACACTTCATTAAGCGATATGAAACACGTAACTTTCATGCTGCATTCCTGCTATTTACCTCGTAGCACAACAGCTGTTAAGAAAATTCGATATTGCCAACAATTTGCTTGATTTTGTAAAAGTCAAATTAATTCAGAAAAAAATACTTCAATGATTGTGGAGATCGACAAAAATCAAGCAAATTGGAAGGCACTTATTACACAATAACATCGAGAGTATTTTATGAATTATTCTATCACAACTACCATTCAGCATGCAACCACACACACCATCAATAAAATATAAGACATACCCATGAAGCCGGAGGGTATCTCGGAAAGGGCGCGATCAGCTTGGTAGCTATGTTGCTCGGCAGGTCGTGCTTGTATCCTCGCTTTAAGCGCTGTTTTCTTCTCTCCCGCGATTTGCTTCTGAGCATAAGCGCTGCCTGCATGCCTGCCAGTTTTGTGGCCTTGGAGGCACAAAACTCAGCCAGGGGCCCCTGAGCCACACAGCTCTACGGCTATCCACAACGCACACTTAGTCTCTGCTTCACTTATACAGTCATCTAAGTTACCACGGATCGACACACTATTTTTTAAGTCTTATCTCTTAAAGCGAAGAACTAATTCTAGCGCGTCTACTCTACCCCTAACTAGCGATATAGAGATACAAAGGCTATTTACACATCAAACGTCGATATCACCCTTAATTTAGTCCCATCACAGAATTAATTACTTTCAAATAGATCTCACTATAGAACGCTTTAGAATTGGATTGAGATAGGCACAAGAAAGGCGCGAAAGTATTATTAATTTTATAACTAATTTAGTCTATAAGTAAAGTGGTCGATCTTAGATTTAACGATATGTGAGTAGAGAATACGTTATGGAAGCAAGCGCAATTTGGCGTTTAATTTTCTTTGGTTAGTTCTGAGTTTTGTCACTGGTGTCGCTCATGTTTCGTTCCGTACGTCGAGCCGCAGTCTCTGGTTCTTCGACACCTGCCATCGGACGCTAGTGTGCACTGGGTGTCGCAGTTTCATGGCCGGCCCACTTTGATCACTGCACTCAATAACACTTCACGGTAACACATGTTACACGGTCTCTAACGCGAACTGAACACAATGTTTTATCAACGGAAGGCTAATTAAGGATATATCCCGATATTACCTACACATAACAATATGTAGGCGTACTATAAAGTACCCCTTTACCTATATTTTTGAAGATTACAAGCGTGAAGTTTATGTTATATCCCTCTTGATATAAAAGGTGACGTTTCGATTAGTTGCATTGTCTCAATTCTTACATGCTTACAATAACTAGCTATAAATTAATACATCAATACAGTAAACATTGAATACATACCTAAATAGCGGCGCAGCTACGTATGGTTACCTCTAGAGCATAGATGCGAGGCTCAAACCTCTGAACATACACAACACATAGAAATGAGATACCATGCTTACGCTATTACATGTAACACTTATGACGGTTATACAGTACTCGACAGGAGTGATGAAACATGGAACAGGCGAAAGAATAATCGGCAATTTTAGTTTTTCCCAGATTTTCCTATTTGTAGTTGTCAAATAGAAAACTATTACAACTTCAATGAAGTCATTCTTATAGTATGTAAGTACTTTCAATAAATAACAATAAAATTATGTTTTGAAATTGTTCCGACAACAACTAGCAATACCCAATCATGTTAACATTTCAACTTAAGTATAACTATTTCCGGATTATTGCTTGTTGCTTTCGCATATAATTTGCAATCGATTTGTACCGATCATGTCTGCCTCGTACCCCATGTTTTACAACTGCGAGTACTATAGTACAGTTAGTTTTTTTTACTATATCTTGTTTTGTAAACAAACGTGGAGTGAACATTTTGCGTTTTCGCATCAATCATTTAGTTTTGAAGTGATTGAACTTATCGTTTATTCGTTAGACTGCATCAAAAACTAGCTAGCTTAAAGTCCGTCCACCATATTTGTTTACCAAAAAGAATAAGTAAAAAAAACGCACTATATTTGTAAGCTGTATACCTCGATGAGTTCGCATGGCGAAGGCTGGTCGTCGCGATGGGGCGGGTTGACGTTGGACGGCGGCGCGGCGAGGCGGGACTCCCAGTGCTGGCACGAGTATGCGCGTACGCCGGAGGGTGCGGGGTGGAGAGGGCTGTGCGCGCGCGGGCTCGACGGCGCGGGCTGGCGGCCGTGCTGGCGCGCCTGTGTGGACAGTTAAAATATAAATGCTGATGACTACAGTCTATAAGGAAAAGTAAAATGTATGAAAGAAGAAGATATCTTCAGCCCAAACCACTAGGACTAGGTCTGGTACCGTGACCCAGACTTATATTTTTTTGGAATCAGCCCAGTTGTTTAAAAAGTTTTCTTGCACTACCAAATCAAATAGGATATGTAACATACTAGTCAGCTTAATTTGGCACGATAGGTCATTCTTACGATTATTTATTACTAGCTTGTGCCAGCGGCTTCGCCCGCGTGAAAATGACGATTTTCCATACAAACTTTCATCCCCTATTTAAGTCCCTTAGGGGTTGAATTTCGAAAAATCCTTCCTTATTCCTTGTCTACATTATATAGGGAACCTCTGTGCAAAATTTCAGCTTTCAAGATCCAAGGGTTTGGGCTGGGCGTTGATGAGTCAGTCAGTCAGGACTTCTCTCTTTATTTATTAGATAGAAGAAGAAGATATGGGTATTCTACAGGGCAAAGGCTTCCCTTCTCTCTTTCCACTTATCGCTATCCAGTGCTGTTATTTACTAATTCATCATCAACATCGTAGCTGGCCCAGATGGATCGCTTTCTGGGCCTGCCACGATTTCATTTTCTGCTGTTTGGGATCCATTCTTGCGAATGTATATATCTAGTATTTGACATCTTTTCACTGAAATGGCTACTCAGTACCAACCGGTGTCCAGCAAAACAAGTAATATAGCATTCAAAGCTATCATGAAATTGATCATAGTTACCTTACGGCCCGCGAGCGAGGCGCCGCCCGCCGCCGCGTACATGCACCGCCGGCGCCGGCGTTCAGCTAGCGCGCCGCATGGCTACAGGGGGCGGGGCCATGCGCGCGCGTCGCCTCCGCATCCGGGCTACTCACCGACACCTGAGACGTCACGTCATTATTAACGCTATACTAAGAAAGAGAGCGAGAGCAGCGAGCGTGGTTTCAAAATATGTCGTAAGAGAATAAGCATGCTTTTGATTTTGCAACGTTCAACTGAGAGCACGAAAATTGAAAATTATTGTTGTTTTTTGGTTGATTTTTCGTGCGCTCTTTGTATAGATTTTTCGTACAATGAGAGATCCATGTAAACTGATTTTGTGTTGTTGATTTTGAACTTAAGTGCACTTAGGTGAAAGTTGCTAATTCAAAAGAACGTTTATACCCATGACATTTTAGTTTTCCACCCTCGATGTTTCGGCGTGCATAAAATGATTGTGCATAGACAAGTGCGTTCAAGTGAACGATCAGGTTAATTCATAGCTAATATGCAAGCAGGTCTAAAACTCTGAAAGACTCGTGCATATTTAAAATGTTTTTGGGCAAGACGTGAAAAGTGCTTAAATAGTAGTCATTGGGATTGTATTATTAATTAAATTGTTAAGCTGTGTATGTATCTTTGTGCCAAGTAAATTAATTTCGAAAAGGAAAAAATATTGGTTGTTCCTTAATCTTCAGTCCGAACCCAAGGACATTTAAAACCGAGGGAGTTTCACAAAAAATAAAATTAAAAACGCAACATTATTACTAACGTATGCAACCATTTCTCTGAGCCACCTGAAACCATTTTCACACAAACATATTGCTTTGCCGTTGATAGCTTTGAACCGTTAACAATGTTATATCTTCTCTTCTTTGGATAAAATTTCGTTCGTCAAAAAAACAACAGTTAAAGTGTGCAATACGAAATGCATAATTCAACAAAAAATTAAATTCAAATATAAGCGTAAAACAACATGTTTCCAACACGACATTACATAATATGTAATGTGTGTGTTATATTATAACATACACATTACATTATAACATACACATTTCGCGAACACAAAACATCGGGTTACAAAATAATCCACAGGGTCCTAATATTTAATTAATTATAAACTAGACGCACGTAATAATTACACCGGCCATCCATTTGACAAATTAATAACAGAACCTACCAATAGCCACTGTTAGTTTACGTGTTTACAGCAACAAAGTGAACCTTATTTTAACGAGATTAAAGATGATTATGATTTTGGCAGACTTATCAGTTACAGCAAAGTAACAGCAACTGTATGCAACAAGCAATAAAGATTGCTGTGTTTCAACAGTGTTGCAAATACAGAGGTAATTGCGAGAGGACGCTAGTTTGGAACGTTTTCGACTGAAGTGAGAATGCAATTTAAACAAATTAACTGTTTAATGAAAGTGAATTTTCAGATTAATTGGTTTTGGTACAGGATTTAAGTTAATGTTGGAATAAGAAAAACAATTTTGACTTTGTTTTTCTGAGCTATGCATAAAGTCAGATTTGTGTAGATCAAAAACTAGGAGTTAATTTATTGCAGTTTATAGTAAAAGTCATTTTCATCATGTCACTTTTCAATATGACCTCAGCTATGCGGCTTAAAATGTTGGAACTTTGACCTCTAATATCCACCGTAATTATAGTTCATAAATAAAACCGGCCAAGAGCGTGTCGGGCCACGCTCAGTGTAGGGTTCCGTAGTTTTGTTGTTTCCATTCAAGTACAAAATGATTTTCCTAGAAAGTCCTTATAAAGTTCTACTTTTCAGATTTTTTTCATATTTTCTAAACTTATGGTTCAAAAGTTAGAGGGGGGGGGACACATTGTTTTTATACTTTTGGAGCGATTATTTCCGAAATTATTGACATTATCAAAAAATGATTGTAGTAAACCCCTATTCATTTTTAAATACCTTTCCAACAATATATCACACGTTAGGGTTGAAATTAAAAAAAAAAAACACTTCTCACTTTACACTAATTAAACACTTTTTTCCAATTTTTATTTTACCACTTTGTCGGCGTGATTAATACACATATTCGTACCAAATTTCAGCTTTCTAGTGCTAACGGTCACAGAGATTAAGCGAGGACGGATAGACGGACAGACAGACATGGCGAAACTATAAGGGTTCCTAGTTGACTACGGAACCCTATAAAGATCGCACTTAACGTTTAACGTTTTAATTATTCAGACGAATAAGGTTCCGTGTAGCGTTGAAAATTACGAAAGTTTCAATTTGTTTTTTACACGGTAAAATACAAATTCTCGTTTTTTTTCGTATTTTACGAAAGTTGCAGTGAAAAATTCACAGTACGAATCTTACGGAAAAATACGGGAATCTTTCGAATTTTGCATTGAAATTTTCAATTTTTCCGTATTTTACGAAAGTTGCAGTGAAAAATTCACAGTACCTACGAATTATTGTACTACTAACAAATTGCATTGCACAGTTAATTTTATTTAATTTTTAAATATGTAATAAACATAGTTTAAGTTCTTTGTTACTACTACCACCCACCCACCTACCTACCACCCACCCACCTACCTACCTACCTACCACCCACCCACCTACCTACCTACCACCCACCTACCACCATCCTACCTACCACCCACCTACCTGCCACCCACCTACCTACCATCCACCTACCTACCACCCACCTACCTACCATCCACCTACCTACCACCCACCTACCTACTTTCTCACCGTTTAAATCTTCCCTGGACTGCCATTTATATTTTAATACAAACATTACCCAAATCGGTCCAGCCGTTCTCGTGTTTTGGCGAGACTAACGAACAGCGATTCATTTTATATTGTGTTGATTTAAAACAACATGAAAGATTCCTGTTTTTTTTCGAATCTTTCCGTAATATTCCGTTTTTTACCGTATTATTCGAAAAAAACGTGAAATGTACACTGGCCAATGTTCTTGAAACTTACGAAACTTACATTGAAAAATACAACGGCAATTGCAAGAAACGGGAATCTTTCATTGCAATTTTCAACGCTAGTTCCGTGTAAAAAATGAACTAGTATGTTTCGGCAATCGTACAACGGACTAGGTCATTGGACTGATGAATAGTTCGAGAACTCAGTCCCATCCGCCTGTTGAACTATTGACGTGACTGCGATCATGATACAACTAAAAAAAACTAATTCTGTCGCATGGTTAGAAATTACCAGTAGTTAGTAGTAGTGATATAATTGATATAGGTGTATTACACAATGAGGGGAATGGGATGGCATAACATCTAGCCGCCCAAGCCAAACCTCACCTGCACGTGGTACCCCTGCTGACAGACGAACGAGGATATGACAAAAACTCACCAAGACGAGTGCGTTTTAAGGCCAAACACCCTCTTTGTAATATGAAAACTGCCAAAAAGCCCCGGCCCTCAGTTCCCAGCAGCCCCGCTATTCCATGTTCCGACAGCGGTTATCGGCTGGTAACGGCGGGGCAGAGGGTGCTATAAGAATCTCTGGATGTCGCCCTGCTGTCACACCCCGACGACCCTGACCCTGGCGTGTTACAACGCCAGGACGCTAAGAACGGACGAACGATTGGTAGAGTTTCAGGTTGAGACCAAATCTATCAAATGGGATCTCATAGGCCTGTCGGAAGCGAAGACCTCTTAAAAATTCAGTCAGGTCACCTTTTCTTCTTCAGAGGTCACGAAGATTCCTCATACGGTGGCGTAGGATTCCCAATTAATAACACGATAGCCTCAGCAGTTCAAAATATCAAAAGCATCTCACCAAGAGTTTGTTTTATTAACTTGTAACTGAATGATCGATACTCCCTCAAAATTATCACTTATAAATGAACTGACCCACCTACCTCAAAAACGATACTTATCTCATCGAATTGTGGTATCAAATCTATCAACACAATATTTTACGACCAAGGTTTTTAACAACCATACATAAACCAGCAACCTATCATAACACGTATAGGTGGTTATTAACCACATGACTAACGAACATAAAACCGCCCAACACCATTAACCGGTGCAGTTACCAACAGCCTGTATTTAAACCGTGGTTTAAACCGCATCGATGCATACGATTAGCTAACTCAGTGCCAATGCATCACCTGCAGTACGATAAGTCCCTGACCCGGTTCCCAACCGACTTTTACAACGGACGAACAATTAATCAGTTGTTTAAAATGTTTCTGTCTCATTCTATTACATTGCTGAATAGTGTAGTTGACAAACAAAATCTAATTAGACCGTCAGATAGATTTCCAAGAAATATTGGACACATATTTTTTCGTTTTTTTACGTCATCAAACAATTCAGACGATACAGTGCTTCGAAAAGTTGTGTGACGACACAGGGATCACAGAACAGAAAGAAGAAGTATTTGATAAAACAAAAAACACGTATCCAATATGTTTCGATAATCTAACAAACGGACTATACAGAATCATATTTTTTTAGTCAGGAAACATTTCTATTGAAAATAAACGGGTGGGAAAAGATAGGTCTGTAAAATTTTACGTCGTTTTTCAAAAGTGGATAACGATTACTCCGTGATATTATCATCATTCTCTTGCCCATATCCTAATTAATTTGGGGTTGGTGCAGCAAGTCTTCTTCTCCAATACTTCTCTGTTCTAATACCGATTCATCATCATCATCATCATCATTTCAGCCAAAAGACGTCCACTGCTGAACATAGGCCTCCCCCAGGCGTCGCCACATTGACCGGTCCCGTGCGTCTCTCATCCAGCGGTTTCCTGCAACCTTGACCAGGTCATCGGTCCACCTAGTGGGAGGCCTTCCAGCGCAACGTCAATACCGATTACTCCGTGATAACCAGGTCGATTTACGTAATTCCTTTTTTGACCATTTCTGTGGTCCTATATTATTTATTTATTCATTATGCACAAAATATACATAGGCGAACTTAATGCCTCACGTCATTCTCTACCAGTCAACCTTAGAGTCAGATAGGACAGCATTGTGGTGGAGTACAAAAAGCGAGCAGCACTAAATAGAAATAAACCTTTTATTAATAATTCTAAGACCTATTTTATAGGTAACTTTGACCTATATAACTCCACTATTCTAGAATTTTCCAGCTAAGTCTATTTCGAACAACAAAATTGCTTTAACTACAATTACCGACGAACATCTATTCGTATTTACCTAAAAGATCGGCGTAAGGTGAATTCGTACACTATGTCCATTCATAACATATAATTATAACACAACGCCTATTATTATACCGAAACGGTTAGGCAGAAGTACCGAAACTGTTATACCTACCCTACATTTATATTTTGCCAGCTATGTTTGACTTCCATGTAATACGGGGCCAGCCTATAGCCATCAACGGAGCATACATGTCGTGGCTGCTAAAGAAAAAATCCTGAGAGAAAACAAAACAACACTTTTACCTACCAAGGAATCAAAACCAGACCTTATGCACTAGCAACGACTAGACCGACGAGGGAAAACCGTGGGCTTTCCAACAACAATATAAGTTTAATGGAATAAACAATCGAAGCGCCGACAATCTAAATTAATGACATGCTCGGAGGCGCTCCGTGAATCTTGTACGAGTACTACGAGATGGTTCACATTTGCGTGTACTAAGTATCGACTGGCTATGGAAATAGGTTATGTTTCTGCGTGTTTTATTGATTTTTTTATAGGTTTTGTTACTGTGAAATTTTTAGATCGTTTTCAGTATAAAGCTTTTTTTTTGTCACTACGAATTTCTCGTGTACCGTGGGTGCGTTTAAACTGACATTCACAAACTGCCAGACACGGAAGAACTATCTGTTTACGTCATAAAAATATCTGTTTCATGAACCCGCAGGTTTAGATAGAACCCGCGACACGCAACGTAGCAGTCAATAGCCACTGTGCCAACTGTGCCGTCAAAACGTGCTTTGAAAAATATGTATATCATAATCAGTCTATAGTGTTCCCACTGCAGAAACTCAGGCCTCCTCTCTAGGAGAGGGATGGACTTTAATGCGCCTGCTTGGGTTCAAACGCACGACTTACTGTTCGTAATTCTGGGCCACCAACACTGGGCCACTGCTTTCACAAACTATATAGAAAAATAAAAACATTATTGGCCGGGTTAAGCCTCTCCCAAGTCGTACGATAGCACGCAAGGTCAACTCTTAACATATTGTTATAAGTAGGTATACGTAGTCACTGAATTATGTCAAACGTACGCGCGTAAATATGAACTTTATATTTGAGGTAAAAAGTAGTTTATAAAATCAATTAGAATGCTGGATTTTCAATTAACACTAAGTAAACACAGTAATTTAGCCTTCTAGCCTGATGGTTTTTTTTTCGTTTGTTTTTTTAAGATCCTTGAGCATAATATAGTACTTTGACAAGCCATTTCAACTGGATTTTTTCCTTCTGACCTTATTGGTGAGGTACTACGGAAAAGGCAGGTGCGTAGTACTAGCAACCGGCGTGTGTGTACAATGTATAACCATATGTATAAATAAACGTGGACAAAGTCCTACTGTTAAGTATATGAAAATTTTTATTTATTTTCAAGGACATGCTACTATCCGCTTAGTGTCATAAAAACAAGAGTAATTTGACCAAGTTAAACACTGTAAACTAGCCAAAGTTGTAATTAACAACGAACAACAAACAGGCGTTTGGTGAATCTTGTAGTACATGATACATCTCCCCGGGGAAGCCTCGACCTATGTTACTCAATGTACTGTGAGGATGATGAATCGTCTTACATGTACAAGTTGACATAACATCATGCTTTAACACCCCAAGGGGTGGGCTGAGGTGTTCAGCAGTAGTTATGTTTAAATAATAGAGGGCAGACTAAAGACTGGAATACACATGCTATGTAGTAGCACGAAATCATGCTAGTTTTGAGCAGCTGTCACTTAGTAGCATACGAGTAGCACGTGTATACGAAAAGTGCTTGTTTCTAAGCATGCTAGGTACCTAATCGCAAGGCGGTCTATATTTCGTGCTAACTAGCACGACGCATAAAACCTCTTTTTGATATTCTTTGGTTTTACTATTTTATATGTTTCTTTTTATCGTACTGCCACCTTTTTGTTGTTGTTGTCAGTGTCTCCAATAAAAGACTGTAAAGCCGCCTCCCCACTAAAGTCACCCGAAACGTTCCTGTTAGGCGCGCGGCTCGGCCTCACGGAGCCGCGCGGCCCAAGAGATGTGGCCAAATGTTTCGGTAAGGCCGCGCGGCTCAGATCTCGCTCACGTCCACAATCACGAGACACGGCCGCCTGGCTTTTGTGGGGTCGCGGCGTAAGATAATGCCAATCAGACGTGCTAAACAGAAGTATGATCGTAAAAAGTTTGCTTTTGAGGTCTCTGCTTTAGAGCAAATGTGCACACTTGGAAAGCATGCTACAAATGACAATACTACCTAGTAGCAAACAAGCATGCTTTTCTAGTAGCATGTGTATTTTAGGCTTAACGCCATTAACCAAGGTCAAGTCAATATTCCGTGCTGCTTTTAATTAAATTAATTCTTAATTTAACAATACTCAAAGTATTGGGTTTTACCTTTAAATCATCATCTTCCTGTTCTTGTCCCATTATATTTGGGGTCGACGCAACACGATTAACCTATACGATGAATTGAATAACATATTTAATACTTTTGTCACAATTCTACTTACCTTGCATAGTACAAAACGTATAAATTTATAAATATAATTTTAAAACATTTAACCCCAAAATCTCACTCGGTTTAGTCTAACATAACCCCGCAGTACCGATATTACGCAACAAGCCCAATAACCGAAGTCATTTTAATATTTTCGTTATGTTTAGGAACTAATTGGAATTCCGAATTGCTTTATGGCTACATTCTAAGGTCGGTAAAAGTTCAAAGAACGTTTAGATCGACCGATAACACAGAAATATCGTGACGCCGCGCCGCTACGTAGCCAAAGCGAAATAAGATTAAACCTCTAATATTGTAAATTTAAAATTGCCTGAATAATGTTCTACTAGTTACTTTTAATATACGATAAGATACTTAGACTAATTTTTATAGGCCACTTTGAATAAGCAGTCGCTACGCGGTTTCGTAGCGGTCGTAGCACTGTGCTACGCAGGTGCTACGAAAATGCTACGACATTTACGCGTGGGGTTATTTTTCTCAATGTTCTTTTTGGCGTTACGAAGTCGATCGATATCTTCATGAAGCTGCTTTTCTGACATTATTAACTGGACACTGAGCAGTTTTTCAAGCTATTTTGTGCACTCAATGGTTTTAAAGTACTTTTCATGCGTATTTATAAAGGGATATTTTTTATGATCTGGACTAAACTAATTTTATTTCACGTTACGTCATATTAAAACTAATTAGTTACATATAAACGTAGTTTACGGCTACGTTTCCTTGGTTTTTGTTAAAATATATGGTCTTCATAAATCCATCTAATTTCCTCAAATTATAACTTGTAATATTTAAAGGTACGCCATTAACTTTATTACTGTTAGTCATAAATAAATAACAGTTAAAGACTGTATAAAATACTTTCTGTGACGAAAGTTTAATGGTATAAATATTAGGTAAATAATTGTGTAATAGTTCAGTCATAACAATTATTGTGACTATATTGGAGTTTAAAAATATTCTATCAGTGTATAAGACGTGAGGACATGATTGCTTATCGTGTATTTATTTTTTTTACAAGAAAGTCGAAAAAAAATCACCTACTACCTCGCACTGGGGATGTGTGGATTAAGGCCCACTAGCTCTCACAGAACACTGCCTGTATACTACACAGCACAGAGGAGCTCGCAGTAGACACGTTAAAGGCTATGTGGCTATTATAACTTAATTTATCACAGTAAAATATTTCAATATGAATAGCATAGTGATAGTTAGTGATGTGACCGTCGAACTGCTAAGTTTTGAAATTGTAATTTCGAACCCAAAACACACACCTCTTTGATTTTTCTGACTCATGCGCGTATTGTATAATTATCACTCGTTTCAGTGAAGGAAAATTGTGATATTGCTCAACGGCATGGAAATTCAAGCCAGGAAAATACAAACTCAGAAATCAGGCAACCACACGATTAAAATAGACGCCAAATGATCGCATAATGTCAGTTTCACTGCAATCTTTAAATAACATTACGATACCGGAAAACACGACCGTTTATCAAGCCACTTATAATCTCTGACCCGACTAGGTATCTGATTGGCAACCACAACGCTTGCTTAACAAGAGTTTCTAAGTCACGAAAGAGCACGTCTGTTGTTAAGGTTCAAACAAACCGATACGGCCAAATTGAAATATCGATAACGGTATCATTTCATCTTCCTGCCCTTATCCCATGTCATATCGATACTTATACATAAATATTTCAATATCGATACCGGTATCGATATTTCAATTAGGCCGTATCGGGCTGCTTTAAGTTTGAGTTTATCTGTCCGGACAAATAAACATTAACTTATAGTACATATTATTTATAACAATTAAAGAAATCGAAGCACACGGCATAATAACTTGGTAGTTGCCGATTCTGCGAAAACCTTTATGGAGAAGATTGGGTGGTACTGAAGTATCTGTCAGTGCATTTTTACTCATTCAATTACTCGCCAAAAGGTTGCCTACAATCCGACGGTTGTAACGATTTTATTATTTATCTGATAAGAGTACCTACTTATTTTCTTATAACGCGAGTAAAAAGTCCTTAATTAAGCGAAAGGCACAAATGATTGCAACACCGTAAATAGAAAGTTCCCAGAATACCTTCTGGGAACCTTCTAGTCAAAATTCGAAATAATTGGAAAATCAAAAATAAAGTACCCAGCAATAAAAACGTGTTACTTAGTTTGATAATGCATGGTTAACGGCTTTTGGAAGGGTCCTATTATAACCTATTTACTATCAGCGTACATACCACATTAGTCGGGTTAATTGGTCACAGCAAACACAGCATAACTTCACAAATGGATCTTCTATCGCCAATTATTAAGCTAGAAGCCCCACCCACCTTTCTAGACCAACTAGATCCGACCATAGCTCTCTAATTGCGATAGTGGCTTTCATATCAGCATATGAAGTAAGTCGGTACTGTTTTAATCGATTTGACTGGATCCAGCTTATCCGAGTTACCATCGGTCGGACTTGCTTACTTGACTGTAACTTAGCCACTTAGGTTAACTGTTGCATTTCTGTAATTGTTGACTTGGTATATGGCTAATGGAATATGAGTCTTGATATGGTCTACACAAGGTGGTTGATACATTTTCTACCCCTGCACCGTGAACTGCTAATTGTGAGGCATCTTTCTACGATTAGCGGGTGTTATCGTGATGAGGTTGTTATTTGTATAAATAAAAATCCTACAAAGTTGTTGCTGATTAGCCCTAGTATCACCCATTTTTAGGAATTTACCAAATAAAATTGGTTCATAAACGACGAAGTTATTCGCGAACACACATTAACGAAAAATGTTCATAAATTAAGAAAAATCTTCATAAAATGAAAAGTACTGGGCTAAACTATAATAAATGTTTATAGGACCAAATAGCAACTATTCCGCATCAAACTCAAAAAGAATCACGTAAATCGGATCATAAATCGCAGCGTAATCGGTGTACATACATAGAAAAAATAAACATACCAATCGAATTGAGAACCTCCTCCTTTTGGGAAGTCGGTTAAAAATACCTTGTGTAGTTTATAAAAGGGAAGGTGATGATGTAAGAATGTTTGAATTTTTGTGAGAACGAAGCATGACTGTGTTAAATAAATTAGTTTAAATAGTTTAATTAGCTTCAGTCGTTCTATTTAAAATAAATAAATGAACTCGTATGTAACACTACTTTAAATGTATGACTGTTTTATGTCATACACTGGGATTTTTTTCAATCAGTGGCGATCCATCAATCAACGGCGCACATGGTACTCACTCGAGTGTGTTATTACCCTACTAGTGACTGGAGTGATTGTACAGATATGTGTGCTAATAAATATTATTTATTTGTAAAACTATATTATGCAAAAAAAACTATATCTGGACTCATTCTTAACAGATTGACCGGAGAAAGCAAATAACAAACGAACTTAGAAATTCATGGGGGAGGCCTTTGCCCAGCAGTGGGACAGCGTGGGCTGATTAAAAAAAAAACTATATGCAACAGTCTGTTTTCATATACGCATCAGTTAATAAGTTGCTAGAGTGTTTAAAAAATCATCATCAATCTCATTTCAGTAAAAGTTTCTATCGAGTCTGACTTTACGCACTTTTTTTCCCAGTATCCTTCCTCCTCACTCATACATGATCTATGCTGTAGCCTACAGGATGCATAACTGTAACTTATATAATTATTCCCTTACCAACTTTAAGCACACATTATGGTACGCAATACAGAATTGATAAAGGTACGGGACACCAGAGGTCGGAGAACCGCCGTCCCTCAAATAATAACAACAAAAAGCCACCGTTGCAAATATAATAAACTTTAGCAAAGAAAAGACCAGCAAACCGATTAACGTAGGCTTCCGTAATATTATCACGATCTTAATGTTCAACTTCTTTCTTACGTGTATGAAATGTGTATTCTCATTAAAACTTAGTTTACACAATTGCAGTAAACTACACCACAGAAATTAGTAAAGTTCACACAATGCACAGATGTTATCCATAACTAATTTAGAACGCGGTCGAATTGAGAGCTATAGAATTATATTGAAAGCAATATAATAGCAAACAATTGAATGGCTTTTAAACTGCCATTCCGCTTCAACTTCGTAAATCACATCGCAGTTTAGGCTTATTCCAGCCCCCGTCGGGACTGCGGGTTGTTCGAACTCGACATAAAGGGCTAAGATGAAACATGGGTGCTTTTTAGTCAGTTAAAGTCTGACACTTCCTACTGCTCTGCCTTGAGCGGAAGGAATCATTTGATGATTTCCCACGTTTAAAAAAAAAGGTTTGTTCCAGCCACTGCTGAGTATAAAAATCACCCAGTTGTGTCATGCTTTCAGCTGTAAATTAGCACTTTTAAAACTCCCTCTTCTCCCTCTCTCGTCCTCAATCCTTGGTCACTCAATTTTTAAACTATTCAGTTTTTAATAGTAAGTGATATCAGTAGTAAGCGATAAACTAGTGTGATCGCCGCACCGCCAAGTCTCAAGGCTTCCTCTTCAAGCCCAAGCGTATTGTGTATTTATCACTCTTGTTTCGGTGACGGAAAACATCGTGAGGAAACCAGACCAAGATGCCTGAGAGATATTTCTCGACGGCATATAAAGCGAACTCAAGGCAGCATAAACACGCGCCCGGCCCTGGTGCAAGCCATGATCCGTGGCGAGATGGAATGGGACGCCGTCGCCTCCTTCTGCGAAGCGCCGACGGTGAGTAATGGGCTAGCTCGCCGTCCATCCGCCTTAGGGCGACAACAGGCTGTGTCGACAGCGCGTTCGTGTTCCACGTGCGCCTCAAAGAGATGTCAGCAACATATAAGGGGCCCGGATGGGCCGACGACCGTCGGGGCTGCGGGATGTTCACAGGATACCGCGACCTCGACATAAAGTGCTAAGCAGGAACATGGGTGGTTTTTAGTCAGTAGAAGTCTGACACTTTCTTTCGCTCTGCCTAAAAGCGGGAGAAGTTATTTGATGATTTTCCACGCCCGAAAAAAAACAAAAAAGTCAGCATAAACACTCTAACACCAGGGTAGACACTAACCACTCGAAAATTAAAGAAAGAAAGAAGAAGTTAGTAGCTTTCGAGTTAAGAACTTTTCCACGTAACATTATGCTTATTTGTTTTCACACAAAAGGCAAACAAAGGCTAATGAACTCAGCTTGTAAGTACATACAATTAAGTTCTGCTTTCTGTATTAAATTAATAATGTACGGAACTGTATTTGGAATATTCCAAATTAATCAAAAACATTCTGACAGGTCTAAATTACCTTAAAATTATGACAAATGTCACTAGACACGTAATGGTAAGCAACTGGCTGTTCTAGACAAAATTGCGAAATAGAAGTAAAACGAAGGTTATCGGGGATGTCGGAATTATTTTTGCGTTCATACTACATATTTTAGTGTGTACCTGAGATTATGCTTTTTATTTTTAGAATGTATTTATAAAACATTTTTTTGTTGTTCTATTTAAAAAAAAACTTTATTGTTTCATAATTACAGTTAGCGTTAAGCGTTACGATGCGATAGCTATTATGTATTTTAGATTTCATTTTCGTATGTAGATTTATTTCCGTTCCTATTGACATATCGACCTAAAAATCGACATAGTTAAGTCTACACTAGCCATATTATCAGCTTATTAAGGATTAAAATCGCACATCCCTCCCCACATAAACAATCGACCTTCTGCCCTATTACTATAAGTCCCCCGCTGTCTGCCGGCACACGGGCAGGGCAAGCGTGAGGTGAAACGGCTAGGTTACGTCACCGAGCCACTGCCCTTTGGAACACGTCAAACATCTGACAGACTGGATCAATTGTTTTAACCGGCACTTTGTTTTGTAGGCTAGTTGTTTGTCCGGACGGTTTATAGGTCACGGCTTTCTTCGAGATGGTGTTGGGTTTGGGTACGTTTGTGTGGGGTGATGGTAAAGTTTTAGAAGTGATTAACGAGGTGGTTCTTGTAATTTAATTAGAACTAGTGTTAACATGGATGAGGAATTAAATTTATATATAGAGACGCTGGCGTCTCTATACATAAATTTAAATATTTTGTATACAAAGCAACAACTTCACAAACTATCTGTTGCTGCTACAAAGTTATAACCTAGCGGAATATTCTATGCAATTGTTATAGGCTCACATTACCTTCAAGTACAAAACTTATTCAACATAACTGCCTTGAGTTATAACTTACAACATCGCATAAATACTAAAACTAGTTTGTGCGAACATTTTGCCGCACAAAAGGTAACATTTGTAATCTGAACGTTCATTAGAGAAGAGAGCATCATATAAAATGTGCACAATATCCGATGTGAACGCGGCAATAGGCGGGCCTATGCCGTGCCTGGAGGCTCGTTTGGGTTGGTGAGCAAGTTACTGGCCGAGTAGGTGGGGAATGAAAATAACAATAACTGTTTTTGATTTCATAGAGGATGTGATTGTGTTTTTGGTCTTGTCGAAATGTTTTACACGTGTTGTTCAATACAATCATACTAAAATTCGATGCAAAAATAAGGTTTATTTATTCACGTAAATCCATTCTATAAAGATGGATGAGAGTGGTTAGTTTGAAGCCCATTGACATGCCTTAAGCCCCCTTTTTTTTTTTTGGTGGGTGGAAAATCATCGAATGACCCCCCCCCCCCGCTCTTGGGCAGAGCGAAGGGGAGTGTCAGACTTCTACTGACTAAAAACCGAACCCATGTTCCTTCTTTGCCCTTGCGCCGAGGCCACGTAATCTAGTACAAAATACCGCGGGACGGCTTCATCAAGCCGTCCGAAAGCCTTCCACCTGAACATGCTTTGCCGTGGTTGACGTGAAAATCTCTAAATAGACTCCGAACCCAGGTCGGCCGCAGCAAAGACAATCTTTTCAGATGGGGGTTCATTGACGGCTCAGACCTCAAGTGTGTATGCGGCGTTTCTCCACAGATAATGTCCCACCTTCCATCTTGCGCTGCATGCCCTGACACATGTACACTTGACGACCTTATGACTGCATCAGCGAGTGGAGTTCGCATAGCTGAATTTTGGGCCAAAACGATTTAACAGAAATTTGCCATCGACACGCTAACAAAATTGACATGCCATTCCAGTTGTACACATCTTGATAAAAGGCTATTCTGTATTCATGTTGAAGGTATTCTACTCAACTGAACAGTGTAGTGTATCAATTCTAATTCTCTTGCTTGCAATAAACTTATGTCATTTGCAAATTGTTAAAATGTCACAATTAAACTTGAAGTATCTTACTCTCGTCATCATCATTCTCTCGCTCTTATCCCAATCCGATCAGATTATAATCTTTTACGGGGGATCAGACCAGAATAGAAAATAATTTATAATAAAACGGATCCCCCAGGGTATCAGTTTTAGGGGATCCGAACGGAATAACTCATTCATTTGGGATCGGCGCAGCAGATCATGATCTTCCATGCTTCTCTATAATTCGTCATCTCATCAGACACTTCCTTTCTTGCTGTATTATCCGTCGCCAGCCGATCCATCGTTACTTTGGTCTTCCTCTACTCTTTTAAGAAAGAAAGAAAGAAAAATGGTTTCTCACAGGACAAAAACAAATTGACAAAAAATTACAGGTAAACATAGTAAATATATAAAATTAGGCATAATAATATTAATTAATTAACATATTAACACTTAAAATTAGGAATAAATTGTAGCCAATTTATATTAATCCCATATGCATGCGAAGCCAAAGCGCCACTATCTCAGCATGGTGCTGTAACATTTATGACAAATGTCACAGCGCTGGTATTCAATTTTAAGAAGTCTCATCCTCTCGTACTAGACCAAATGTAAACGCACCCTAGCTCCGGCGATATTAATATGGGATTGCGTTTGCCCGACCCAAACTGTACCTAACTATACCCAGTATCTATAGTTGCACAGAGCCCACACAAGCCGGCACAGACTAAACTATTGAATTTTAAAAATATTAGCACAATTCTACCGTGATTCAACATTTACGTTCTGCATTACAGAATAAACTAACAAAAGAGGTTCTACCTCGCGTGGTCTGTGGACTAGTGAATGGAGGCAGCGGATTTTATTTTTAATATACAATTTTGTACTCAATATCCGAGAGGTTTAGTTTGAAAATGCTTTTCTATTTCAGTGGATTATCTCTGTTTTTTTGTTACATTTTATTTTTCTCTGTTACAGTATTGAAAATGTTTTTGATAGAGTTGCGCTTGTACTACAATAGTTAAATATATACTTAGTATCTCGCGTGTAATCCCGAACCGCCTTATTAATAAAAATAGTTAAACCTGGTTTACCTTACGCTTGGTGTATCTCGCATGCCGTCTCACTTCAAAAATATTCAAAAGAAAGTGACGGCATGCGAGATAAACCAAGCGTAAGTTAAACCAGGTTTAACTATTTTTATTAATAAGGCGGGAAAGGTTTAGCCAGAAGTGTAGGTACTAACAGAGCAAACGTGCAAAAAGTTACCTATTCTAAATAATAAACTACAGAATTAGGCCAATTGTATTCGGCCAGGTGGAATTAAAACAAAATACTAGATACTATTACTGAGGGCACCCCAAGTCTACAACTTCCTACAATTTGCATCGGTGTCAAATAACAAAGAAGTGAAACAAAACTTGACTTAAAAGCGATCGCATTACAAATTCTTTTTGACGAAGAAAATTGTAACCCAAATGATATTTAAAACAAAAATTCGTCGTCCACAAAGGTTGTAGAGCCATACGACGGAAATAATAGTATAATAAGAGGTTTGCTTGTACTCGTTTTGATTAACACCAACTACATAATTTAATATATTTTTTTTACATTATTGTAAACGATTTTAACATAATTGTTATTAAGTAATTATTTTGTCATTATTAGTAATTATTACCAAAGTTTTGCAGATATAATTATGTACCGTACTAATGTTATGTGTATGTGTTACTTTTATGATCTGTTTAATAAATGATTAGATTAAAGTGCACCAACAGTTCAAAATCGAACAATGCAGTAATATTTAGGAATTTGTTTTGGTTTCTTTGTGTTACTGAGAACGGACATTAGACTTCGTAGTTTAAATCGAAACGGAGTAATGTGGTTTTAATCACACCCTGTATTTATACATAAAAAATATTGGTTGTTGATGTACAGTCGGTGTAAACATTGTGTTTTTAGTATATTATCATTATTGCTTATGGTGGTTTTTGTTAATGACCAAATTATTGATCTGTATGTTACAAAGTATTTTTTACTAATAATAGTCGGTATATATTCCGAATTCATGGAAGTTTATGTCACCATGCCTTAACCGTATATAAAAATCACTGTTTAGTTTTTGAAGTATCAGTATTCATGTTTAAGCTACATATACTAAAGAAATTGTGCAGTAAACACATTACTTGTGATATTGTCATGTTTGTTATGTGATATTTAATAGAATAGATAGAATTTACTAGAAGATATTGCTCAAATACGACCGTAAACTTTTAGCTCAAGTTTCATGTGCACAAACATGCTTAGGCCAAACGTTGAGAAACAAGCAACTACACTTACACTTTATTAGCACTAGAGCATTTTAATGTATTCCAGAAAGAGATTTTCACTAGTTAAGAGGGTAAGAAATGACTAAAACTTCAAGACTTAACTTATAAAGTATAAGGATAAGAGGATAAAATATAAGGGTTGGAACGAACATCGACGCGAAAATGTTTACTATGTTTATTACCGTATTTTTTATCGGTTTTTCCAATCAACAGTTGTTTTCTGCAAAAGTGTATTACCTACACGGTCAAAATGAATCCAACAGCTGATTTCAAAAAACATAAGTACCGATGAAAAATGTGTATGTTAGGTGGCTCAAAATTCCGCCAGGGCTGCGGGTTGTTCGAAAAAGATACCGCGGTCTCGACACAAAGGGTTAAGAAGGAACATGGGTGGTTTTTAGTCACTAGAAGTCTGACTCAAAAAATTCAGTAGTAACCGTTTTCGCGTTAGTCTTCCCACCCTGTATTTTACAGTGTCTAAAAATGTAAACTGTAATGTCTAAGCAAATAAATAAAATATTACCTGTGACAGTATTTAATCCCATAAGTCCGATCCACAGCACAGTTTGCACAACACAACACGAATAGGCATTACGTGAACAGAATGAGTAAACGTCAACACAGTCGAAATAAATCTGACTTCATGCCCATTATTTTAATAAAATAATTTACATTACCTAAAGTACTAAAACTTTTTATACAGTCGGAAAAAAAAGTATTGTTAAAATTACCTCTACACAAAACACTCCTTAGGTATAGTATTTGTTCACTTTTAACAATAATTCACATTACCTGAAAAATATAAACTTTTCGTACAGTCACAGAAAAAAGTGTTGACAAAATTACCTACTCGAAGTTGTATGTGCCACTCCAAAAGTATATTATTTGATTACCTATCAAAGCATTTGATCTTTAGGTAAAAAGTAAACAACCTGTAGGTACGAAATAACGATTCGATAAAACGAATAAAAAACCTGATTGTCTGTCGGTACATTTAACGTTAACAAAGGTTTCCAACGATAAATTATGGAAAAAGAATTAATATTGATAAATATTTTGATTAATGATCAAAACAGGACGACAAAGTTTTGTTAAGTAACTGTTACAAAAGTTTCTATTTTCGTTTATAAATAATTCAATAAGGTCAGTTTACTCATAAAAAAAAACGTTCGTTAATGTAAGACAAGTTTAAGCGTCACCTCGTCTGGTAATAACAACACACTGTGATTACCGATTCGTCTGGCAAGAAAGGTGATTATTGGAGATACTTTCTTTTCGACTGTACATTATGACCGCCTATTGGGAGTCTTATACATACATTCAAATAAAGAAAACTCATAGGTCAATTTGCCTAGTCATACTTATAAAATTATGAAATACAATTTGCCTGCCAATTTACGCTATGAAAATTATGATTCATTATTTTTGTCATAGGAACTCGTGGCTGAAATAATAAAGGGGAAATAATAACAACCAGTCGGGTCGATTTTCAGGTTAAGCCGCGCATATCGGGTTGGTCCGTGGTGACCACTCATTACGTACAGAGTTTCCTCCGTGCCTCGGAAAGCACGTTCATGCAGTATTTAGTCCCGGCTGTTATTTCTGGGTTTTTGATGAAGTCAGAGACCGGAAGGTCTGGCAACCAGTATTTTCAAGGGATATCGTATTACCCAGTACTGACTGAGCTGTGGAAGTCAGATAGGCAGTCGCTCCATGTAAAATACTGGTATTTTACTGCAATTGGTTAGACTGGAAGTCAACTCCAGCACAGTTAAGAACAGGCTAGATGAGGGCGTAATGGACGACGCCCGTCGGGCTGTGGATTGTCGAAAGAATAACGCGGCTCCGACACAAGGGCGAAGAAGGAACATGGGTTTGGTTTTTAGTCAGTGGAAGTCTGACACTCCACTTCGCTCTGCCCAAGAGCGGGGGGGTTATTCGATGATTTTTCACCCAACAAAAAAAAGGCGTAATGGACTCCCGAAAAAACCTGTAGATTAATATCAATTGGCTACCAGCTTGATAGTCATAGTAGCCCAATGGCACAAGACCAAAAAATCGAATTAATTGAGTTCGAAACTCGTACGTGGCACTTTTACCGTCCGCCTGTCACTATCAAGTGTTCGGACAACTGAATTGGTTCATAGAATTGAACAGTGACACAATGACTGCAATTTATAGCGGTACGGGTTTGAACTGCAGATTTATAGGCAGGCGGTTATCGCGGTGTGGACATGTGAAGCGGAGGAATGAGGAAATTGTTGATTATAAGTGTTGATGGTTATAAGAGTAGAGAAATACTAAAGAAACGATGGATGATATGGCGGCGGAGGTGACTGCTGATATCAAGAGTAACCCAGAAGTATAATGGAAGAAGAAAAGATGCAGCGCAGACCAATTAAATTGAGATAAGGGCAGGAGAATAATGACGAAGAAATTTACCGCTGTCAGTAAATCTCTTCGTCATAATTATCTTGCCCTCAGTGTTAGTTTCTTTTAATTTTGGAACAATTCTCTTTGAGGTACGTATCTAATGTTGCTGACATGGAAAGTTGTATAGTTCATTTTTAAACTAATCTCGAGCGAGAAAGCGAACAGTAATTATTTTGTAAAAAGTTCTAGTTTAGTAAAATCATTCTTTAAAACGATTCACGATTCTCAAAGCGCTTTTCGACCTTTCATCCGGTTTCTGATGTGAGATTTCATAGTTCTCAACTTCCTTGTTTTTTAATTTAGTATTTCCTGGTGTTTTTTCTGAGTTCTCAATTTTAAATGAATGACCTTATATTTAACCGGGTATATACATAATTAATCGATTATACAAAAATCGAGACTGACATTTTAGATTAGTATGCGAAGTAGTTAAAATTATTGCTGCGTACTTAATTTTCAGGTTTCTATTTATATAAAAAAAAACCTGTGAATGACTTTGAATTTTTGTCATTACCGCTATATTACCAGTTTGACCTTTTAGTTCAATTGGGCGAACTAACAACCTTTATAATGAATACGAAAATCTATAAAGAACTGATGTAGGTAGCAACTAGTTTGACATTTTCAAGTTTTTTCCAGTGAAGAAAGAAAAATGTGTTTATTTGGCTTTTATAACACCTTAAAAATATGAGAAAAATAAACAAACAAAACTAATAATGCCAAAAGGGACTCCGTTTAGCATAACGCCAGATGGCTACACAGTATAAGTATAACCTGAAACTGATTTTTCAGCTGCGTGGCTGCTACCCACCTAAAAATGAGACATCGAAAGCACTAAGCTTTGAAGTCATCAAAGTATGGCGTGATATGATGTTAAACCAGTATTATTTGCTTGGACAATTTCACCTTAACATAACTATCTACTTTTCCCAAATTAGCCAAAAACATTTCAGATTTCGATCGAACTTTATTTGTATACCTCACGGTGCCTGTTACCTACATTCTGTTTCTACTAAGCCTATAAATTTGCATTCGTCGAAACCTTATGTTGCCAAGTCGCGAACTCTACTCAGAATATCTACACAAATAAAACCTTATTGTACGCCAGCAATTTATTAAGAAATGGAGGATGTATTACTTAGATAAAGACAGTTTGAGAAAAATACCGCGAAAAAAGTCGTCCAAGGAATGAGAGAAAAGCGATATATTTATGTTATCTTAACGAATACGTAGAAATATCTTATTGCTGTCAGTAATATATTGCCTTATGGTTATGTTAGATGCTAATACAATAAAATGTTGGATGGTGCGTAGCTAATACTGGGACAAAGAGATTGCTTCTGGAAATAAATAGGCTTAAGACTGTTTTTAGGGAAATTTAAAGTTGTAGAACTTTTAGTTTGACTAAATGCTAGGTAAGCCAACAGACAGTCAGGTTTAATCGTGTACATAAATAATTAAACGTTTCAACTCCCTCGAAACGCCTAGAAAATTAGTGATTCTCTATTGAATATCGGTTTAGTATAAATGAGTATATCGTCCACGAAAGCTGCCAGATATTCATAAAAGTTTAATTTTCAAAAGTTTGTGTTGATGAGCGTCAAACAAAAGTTTTCAAATTAGTACAATTGCTCTCCATACGTCAATAAACATGAACAGCAAAAAATAAATGAATCATAATGCAGACATGTAGACTATTGTTTGTTTAAAGACATCGTGTATAATGCAATACTGTTCAGTAATCAATAAATATCGAAGGCCGAAGTCCTGCCGTTTACGTCCGCGTCAACAGACACCACTTATACATGAGACAATGCAACAATTAACCAATTAACAAACTTTTATTATCCACTAACACAATCGCGAATTAATCGCGATTACACCAAAATCGACCGCGGGAGTGACGTCACCTTTTAATAAAGAAAGAAACGAGCACAAATTTATGTGGTTGGGGGACAAACTGACCCGCGACCTGGCCGGCCGTTGCCAAACCCATAATCCCTTAATTAGCCCACCGTGTAGGATTTAATCAGGATGTGAGTGGCGGTGCAGGCGCGCGTGTGACTGGTCGCGGCGAGCGCGCGTATGTAGCGCGGGCGCGTGTGGGCATGGGGCGCGCGCGGGCGCTCTGTGCGCGGTGTTCGCGCCACGCCGCCTCAGCCTCGACTGCCGGCATGGAAATTCGATTTTTCTGACGTTTCCTCCGCGCCTTGCTCGCCACGATCGAACTGCACGCCACCTGAATAGTCACCCACCGCTGATTTTGCACGTTCATTTTACTGTAACTGTAATAATTTCAAATGTTTTATGACACTTTTGAACGGAGTAGACGGTATGAATGTGGTTAGGGTTTCGATCACGCAAAATCTCGATCTTTGCGATACAACCTCCTCGTTCTGACCTTGGTGTTTTTCGTATCCGCTCATATTAGCTTATCAAAAGGTTGTAAATACCCAATGCCGTTAGGCAGTTCATAATGAACCTCGTGAAAAAAAACATCAACAGTTTCTAGTTGTTTGTTTTTCTTTTTTTATAAAGTTTTGTGTTCAACTTTAAATCACTGTTAGCCAGGTAGAACTCAATTTTAGTTTGGGAAATATCTACTTAAATATTGATGGTGTTTGGTCAGTGTCCGCTAGCGGCGTTAGTTTACCGTGGTTTTAGTTAATCCCTACATTTTTAAGTTCTGATCGAGAACCTTCAGTTAGTGGGAGAGCGGCCATTAGGGCAATACTACGGAAGTGAGAATAAATTTCCCTCACGCCATCAACGCACGAGGTCTACATACTTGTAAACATAAAAATATGTTGAGTTAAAAGTTTACAGACCGTGAAAAGTTTTGACAGACCGTGATATGTTTTGAATAATAAAAGGTTTTTTAGAGGCAACAGTTAAAGTCAAGAAGCAGCAGTGGCATTTTGTTTTCGTTCATTGGCTGGTAAATATTTTCTACATAACGCGAGCCGCGATGGGTCACAAGTTCGAATCCCAAAACGAAGAAAAATTGTCTAGCTTCCCTCAATTTTTTGCAAGTATAGTAAATATATCAAAATGTTTAGCATCATATAAGGTTTATTATTTATCTAGCAACATGTCGAGAACATAATATTGCAAAAATAACATTAACATAACATCAAACCTGTAATCCCGAAGGGTGAGGTAGAGGGGTAGGTACTTTGATTCCCATGTAATTATAGTGGGCTAACCTTTCGCCCTCAACCGGCCACAAATCCAGATTTTGTGACTGATACTAAAAAAATCCTGTTGGAATCTAATTACATAAATAACAGTTCAAAACGAAACCATATGAGCGCTACATTACGGAATACATCTTTAGAATAAGTTTCAATGGGGGCCGCTGTTAGTAAATACGTGAGTTTATGGTGATGTCGACGTTTTGTTTGATTTTGGTCACGCGCTATGACATCGTTGTGAAACTATATGTAAGAATGGGGTGTCTACGACTTAGATTTTTTTTATTCTAGTAAATGCACAAAAAAGAATGCTCTAGCCAAAGAGCACACTTGAAAGGAATTGGGGGAGCCATTTGCCCAGCAGTGTAACAGTACAGGCTAGCAAAAAAAAAATGCACAAGGAATCTTTGACTGGGAAAATGGTCTGGAAATAAAACGATTGAACCAATGGATCATCCATTACGGCCAGCAGGTTACGCCGTGGCTGGTTTAATTTGTGGTTCAGTCCGAATTTTAGGCTAAACGGAACACAGGCAAGTGAATAGGTATAATAATAGATACATGCAAGTATATACAAGGTGTAAAACAAATTAAAACAATAAACGGAAGACCTTGTACCTTGAACATTATTATTATTGTAAACCCAAACGATTTTAAAAGAGTGTCCTTGAAGTTTCTTGCCATTCTTCTCATGAGACCAACGCTTTGGAATCGGCAACTACAGTACACTCACGAGTTATTATGCCTTGTGACTGGGACTGTAGCTTAGTTTATTTAGCTTCATTAGTTTAGTAGTTTACTGCCGCACTCGGAGAGCTTCAGTGGTTGCTTGGGCCGTCGCTTGGTAAGGGTTTTTGGTAGTTTTGTCATACAAAACTATGTCAGGCCTTTGCTGGGTGGCGGCTTGTGTAATCGTTGGATATCTCTGAGTGCCGCCGTTAGTTTAATTAGACTATTTAAAAGTGCCTGTTACTGGCCTACTTGAAATAAATGTTTTTGACTTTGACTTTGAGACCTGATGTGTGGCGTGTCTCAGACCACGAAACTAAACAACTTTTGTTCTGTGCCTTTGGAATTTTGTAACTATTTTTTAGTTTGATTATGCAGGTTGATCAGCTGATCGCGCTGGTTCCTATAGAAAATTCATTATTTTTGTAAACTTCGAAAGCTCATAGAACAAAAGTTGTTCAGTTTCCAATAGAAAGAAAGAAAGAAAATTGTGTGTGTATTGTGTTGTGTGTGTGGGTGTTGTGTATTGTATTATGGTGATTGTGTGCTGTGTGTGATTGTGTGACTATACGGGAGATTTTGCGTTTATTATGTTACACCTTGTATACGCTTTTTTCTTTTGTCCATACTTAAATCTTAACATGTTATCCAAAGTTTTTCAAGTACTTATAAACAATAATTTATTAGTTTATAAAATGAAACTAGAGTGGAGTTCACAATCTGTCTACCTTGACATATGTGTATGGGTACCTATATGGTATTGTATAGTTAGTTAAATAATTTATGCACGTATATTACAGTAAATAGCGCAATTTTACAAAAAAAAAATCCAACCATGGTATTACGTATTAGTAATTACCTATAACTACATCGAGAAGTAGGTAATTGGTTGTTATTTATACCTCTATTACCTGTAATTTATGTTATTTTCTTATCCAATAATGTAAGTCTAGGTTATACATGGCTAGTTTTCGTGTACTGTTGGTACTAGTAAAAATTGCCAAAAGATGGGAATCGGATGGAACTATTATAAAAAAAAAATCTTTACATGATACACAAAATTAATAAATAAACTGTCGCTTGCCATATTTGTATAATGATTTTTAAAAAAAAAACCGGCCAAGTGCGAGTCGGACTCGCGCACCGAGGGTTCCGTAAAAAAAATATATTTTGTGATGTAACTAAAAATTTATGGTTTTCGTAATTTTTCCTTTATCTATGCTATAAGACGTTGCTTCGTACCAAATTTCAAGATTCTGAGTTCACGGGAAGCACCCTGTAGGTTTTGATTCCCTTGCAAGTGTCGAAAATTTGCGGCATAAACGGCTGTATCTTTTGATTGCGTTGGCTTAGAAGTTTGATTTTTTCACAGCTTCAAGGGACAGTAGACCTGAGTAATTGATATAAATTTCAGCTTCATACCTCCACGCGTTCCTGAGAAAAAGGGTCTTGACAGACGGACGGACGGACGGACAGACGGACAACAAAGTGATCCTATAAGGGTTCCGTTTTTTCCTTTTGAGGTACGGAACCCTAAAAATACTGTCATTATTTCAGCAAAATAAAATATGTCATCGTATTAAAAAGGATTTTAGAGAATTTTCATTCATTTTCATTCCAATGCAATTACGTACCTACAAAGTATCAGATACTGAAGATTTTTTATTCCTTTCCCGTAAAATTAAAAAACAAATGTTCCACTTTTTTGCCCACCGTATCTACACTATCAACCAGAAGAAACACGTTGTATGAAGCACAACGACGCGTCATAACACTGCGGCTAGCTGCCAAGTCTTCACCCCGGTGTTAACTGTTCGGGGGTTGGCAGCAAACACTACAACTTTCACGGTTATTCGCCAGTTTAACCTCCATTTAGCTTTATTGCTTGTGTGTTCGCGAAAGGCAATTAAGTGCAATGTTTGGACATAGTTTTTAAGAGCTCGACGCTTACTGATAAATCGTATCGGCACATGTTTTCAGCAAGGGTCACCAAAATAAGTTCTCAGCACTAAATACAAAGTTAGACAAGGAATGTCAAAGCTTTTGATAACTTTGTCAATAATAGTAGATTATTAACCAAGGGCTGTATGACATCAATTGCATACGAGGTTTTTGGCGCCTGAGCGAAGCGAAGGCGCTAATTAACCCGAGTATGCAATTGATGCTTACGCCCGAGATAAATACTCTGCTTTACATATCGATTGTGAGGTAAGTAAACAACAAGACAGCAGGTTTCAATGAACATTTATTAAGAAAAAAAAATGTGTATTTAATTAAAATTAATAGTAAAATTATTACAATTTGTAAGAGATATGGTCACGTTCTTTTTAGGTATATTTATAGTTTGTACTAGTAGACTGCCTTTTTTTTTCACGCACGCAAGCGCGTCAAATCTTGCTGGCCAGTTTGATTTTTAAATCGATTCCATCTAACATACGATGTGGAAACAAATAGTTCCATATTTAAAATAAAATCTTTATAAAATAAATTGTCTAGATTCCGATTCGAGTAATTAATCGATACCGAGAAAAAAAAAATTAACTTTTTAAAAATATTCTTCGTGCAGTATGAGTATGACAGTTCTTTTTTCAAATTCCAAAACCTATGCTGTAATGATAGTCATACACCCCGGCATTCAGGGGTGTAAGGGTGTACTTACAGAGCATGAGATATGTAAAAGTAATTGTATATACACTTCTAAACGGCGCGGAAAGAACATCTACGCAAAAACCGTTACCGCGTACTTAGTACATCATTCTGAGCCCGGGGAACATAGGGAACTTTTGATCGGTAATAATTTAAAAAAAAACAATCACACACAAACAGATGTATAACACAAAATTTAAGTGAAATCCACTAAGTGTTTTTTTTATAACCGATTAAAATTTTGAATGTAGGGGAATTTAGAAAAATTCTGTCCTGTATCATTATCATCATCATCATCAGCCTATAATGTTCCCACTGCAGGGACTCAGGCTTCCTCTCTAGGAGAGGGATGGGCTATAATCCACCACGCGGGCCCAGTGCGGTTTGGCGGATGTCACATGTCTTCGAATTTTTTGGTTCTAAGACATGCCGGTTTCCTCACCTCTCCTGTATAACATGGCTCTATAATTTCCTTAGTTAAATAAATTACAGGATATGACATAAAACCCTTTGTATAATTCAATGTGTCAAGGATCAAAACCTAGTTTAAAATTCTTTACAATGTCTGTATCAACAGTCTTCTTACTTCCAAAACGCTGCATATTAAGGAGGCAATTAGGAGAAACATGCAACTGTAGGTTCTCAGAAACCATGACCGAATAACTCGACATTAAATTGGCAACATTCTACAAACTAGCAATTTGACGTTACGCTAACTTGGGTTGAATTCTTAGATGTTAGTAATGCAAATATTTACTCTAACTTCGTTTGAATAAGGATTTTGCAAGAAAATATTTTTAATTAAGTTAAAAATGCCCTCTAATACATTCTGAAGTTCACTCAGCTTATGCATAAAAATACACATTCTGACTATGACAGTGTAAAGTTAACCCACTCAAAAACTTTATTTACGGTTAAATTATTATTTACAGTAAATATTGACGTTCTGTTTTATGTAATAGAACCATCAACTACTACTATATACTAACTATATAGAGTTTAGACCAAAAAACATGTAAAAAATAATAGCTCATTTAATTCTACGTTTACAACAATAAAAAGCCAAACAACCTTGAACAAAAAGGCTTCATTACAAAACGAAAATTCCGCACTTCCGTTTAGTGCATTCTACAAAGTCGTTGGCAAAAGAAACCATAATTTCCCCTGATAAAGTCGACGAATTAAAGAGTAATGAAAGTGCTCATACATTACAAGCAAAATTACAGACGTTTAAATCTACATTACAGTGGGTATCATGAAAGTCGAGCTACTTAAACACTAGAAACTTGGCAGCACTCCAAGCTACCATGTTCTACAAGCTGTAACGATCGAATTCCATTTTTTTATTAACATATAATACATAATTTAAAGCCGTGACGTGATGGTGGGAAATTTAATTGCCAACAAAGTTTCTGACGATAAAATAAAAAGTTTTTGAGTGAATTAATGTGTTCTGAATTTTTAGAGTGCCGTTTTGCTCTTTCGCTGGTATGATAAAAAATCGCGTGTATTCGGCATGGGAGAATTCTTTTGTGTACGAAATTCGTTTACACGACCGTGGACGTGATGGAGTTATCTCTTTGTGCTATATGATAAATTCAGGTGCATTCATTTAGGTAGATTAAATTTTCATACGAAATTATCTCATATACGACATACAAATGTGTTATTTGCATTATATCAATTTTCATAAGGTAAATATTAGATATCCCATTTAATTTTTTTTTTTATAAAGTTGACGGAACATTTCTATTTTTTCTGCGAATCTTTCAAACAAACTTTTCCAATGTGTTGTTGTCTGTTTTAAGACTTCTTTAAAATAATTTGCATTTACTTCAAAAATATAGTATTAAACAACCACACTAGATTTTTTGTTTGGAGTTGAACTGATTTGAATACCTACAGTACTAAAATAATGCATATTCCTGAAATAATACTCAAATTGACACTTTCTCATCTTCACCAAATAACAAAGATAAAAAATTAAACCATGTTGAATGCACACTGTCCGCTAAAAGTGAACGCAAAACTTTGTTTCAGAATATTCGGCCCCACGTCGGGCGCCAATAGTGAGTGCCGACTGCCGCGCTTTTCTGTTTGTTTTTGTTAAAAAAATATTTGTTCCAACGTTCGAGTTTTTTATTCAAATAACAACGTGTAACATGTCAAGGCTTTGTTTTTTATATTGTAGATAGATTTGCTAGTAACCGCAACAATTGAACATTGTACGGGAAATTGTACAATGATTGTACGTTTGTTTTTTAATTGATTTATTTTTGTTGGAATATTATATTTAATAAAACATGATATTTTTTTAAAAAAATCTTGTAACCTCTGTGTGTTTTCAGCGTCACCTTTGTAACTTGATTCATCTACTACGTTACTCCACTGACTAACTTTTATCTTCACTATCGAGAAATATCTCTCAGGCATCTCTTCGTTTTAATTTATTAAATAAACCATCAGTATTGTACTTCAATTCCTTCTAGTAATTTCATCAAAATAACCTCTATATTAGATTACAGACACAAGATTTCGGGTTCTAACTCTTTGGGGAAATCGGCCTTCTGCCGTACGGTCATAAATAAATATGTATTCCTCGTAGTAAGGCCTAAGTTACTGCCTACCTTACCTTACACTAATATAGTAACGAGGTTTGTAAGTTTTGATGTAGGCGGTATTCTTCTGCACTACTGATCCAGTTAAACAATACTTTAATGTGCAAAGAAAGAAAAAAATAATAACGCATGGCAGGGATATGAAGTGCACACAATATGACAACAACAAAAACAAAAAATAATTACCAATGATTAGTAACAATGTCCCTTGTCAATGTTATTTAAACGCCAAGAGATACAAAATAACACTGTTTACAATAAATTGTTTTGAATAAGCCCTGATATAGATAACGAATACCACTCTGTATTTCATTTATTTACTTAGTAACAACGTACAAGCAAACAGCGTATTAACTGTAGTTTGCCATTTTACTTAAAACTTATCAGCTTTTATATCATAAATACTAACTTTGGGGGTGAATGTTTGTGCCCCGAATTAGTAACCGCAGGAGACGACTTAGATATTGTATTAGATTTGCCCGCGGTTTCACTTGTGTTATGGTTGGATATTAACCCACAGGAACGTTAGTATAGCCACGTACATATATAAAACCCTAAGCCTTATACTCGTGTAGCGTATTTTTGTAACGTTTTCTTTTGTCGGGTGACCACTGTAAACTACGCTGCACTGTGATGTGCCCCCCCATAGCACAGCATCATACTGAGTGGTAAACTGCTTGTCGCAGTCACGACGTCCGATTTGAGAACATTTTTTTTTGTTTTTGCGTTTTTTTATTACCGCCTACAACCTTACTAATATACCTCTTTGTAATATTAGTGTACATAGTTAGGTAACGTAGGCAGTATCTTAGGCCTTACTACGAGGAATACATATTTATTTATGATCGTGCGGCAGAAGGCCAATTTCCTGATTGTCTGCAATCTGATAATTATAGTTGTTATTGTGATGAAATTACTAGAAAAGAATTGAGGTTTAAATTCGATGATTTATTTAATTATACTAGCTGTGTCGCACGCGTCGCAATGCACGTTTTCCTACCTACTATTTGAAACCACATTAAGTATTTCGTAATAGATATAATTATGTGTCTATTCTTTTTATTTCTAGCCACCAAACTATCAGAATTCATCCATTAATCAGTTCTTATCACTTTACAGTGGACAAGTAATTAGAAAGCAATACTGTCTGCTCCACAAAGCGATACCTTGCAACTGCAAGCTTGCAAACCGTTTACATTTCAATTACAGAAACGTCTGGACGGTCATAATGCTAGCCCAACAGCTGGAATCTCCCTTTAAAGGCGGTTACATTGACTGAGTAATTCCATTATGTCCGTTTGTGTACCGAAATTGCACATATATAGGTGGAGTAAACTAGTTAGTGCAGCCGCAAGTCAATCCGCTGTCGAGTTTACATTGCAGCCCCAGGGATGTTGCAAGTGCTACCGACCTTGTTCCTAGCGCAACGTGATACGTAGCACGTTGCTGTAACAGTTCGTTTTGGGGAGTGTTTTATAGCATGTGACGTGTTTACTACGCTTTTGAGTTTATATGTTCCAGTATGTTGTACAGCGTGTGAGAACGAGCAAATAAAATGGTGTTTTCGAATGTTGTGATATTTTTGTAAGTGAAGTTTGTCGAATCTAAATGAGACTTAAATAAGATAAGATAACATCTAGTGATCGTAAGTGGTACTGTTGAACATGAAGTATTAGGTTCAGCTCCTAGGTAGGGCAAAGATATATAAGTATTATAGGGTTTTTCCCTTAGGATTTCTTAGGGGCAGCCAGTAGGCTGGATTATTTTGTGTCAGGTTGATAGAAATAGGCTAGCTCCGTATTACGTAATGATATTTAGATGTATTTTATAGTAAAGTTCCTCACCCTTTCAAAAATACAGTCGTGATGATATGTTCGGTAATAACAGTATTAGTGTGAGACTTAATATGTTGCGTTAGTTGCTGACCTCCGGACAGAAGCCTAATCAAATCGTCTGATCGCTTCAATCTAGTGTCTAATCGAATGTCAACTAATATGATTGGCAGTTGTCATATTGGGCAACCAATAACACATGAGCTTACACAGAACTGAGTTTTACTTAATGTGCACGTCTTTCTACATCGTTCTTAAGTATTATTAGTATTTAAGTATATTCTCTAACAAGAATGATGTTACCAAAATCTTGTTTTGATTTAAAAGTATGTTCATGGAGTTTCTTGGGCATTCTTCTCCATATAGAGGTCTACGCTTTCGAACCGTCAACTACGGTATGTTGACAAGTTATTATGATTTTTGAATCAGACTGTAGCTTTATGCTACTAAACTAGCTTTTGCCCACGGCTTCGCCCGCGTGGTTGTCGGTTTAACTACAAAAATGATGATTTTCCATACAAACTTTCACCCCCTATTTAACTACCTTAGGGGTTGAATTTCGAAAAATCCTTCCTTATTCCTTGTCTACATTATAAAGGGAACCTCTGTGCAAAATTTCAGCTTTCTAGGTCCAAGGTTTTGGGCTGAGCGTTGATGAGTCAGTCAGTCAGGACTTCTCTTTTTATTTACATAGATAGATGTCAGTACTTTGACTTGCATAAACCCAAGCAGTTTTACTGATCGAAGATTTGTTGAACGTTTCGAAAACTTACCGTAAGATAAATACTCTATTAGTAAAATAGAGTATTTATCTTACGGTAAGTTTTTATATTTTATAAGGTCTTCCATCATCATTATTTTATTTCAGCCTAGAATGTGCACTGATGGCGTATATGCCTACCTGCCTTTCTCGTAAAGAGCCTGGATGGGGGAACCAGGTGTATCCCGTGACTTTGATAATATTATCAACCAAAAGTTTGAAGTTAAACAGCCTAAGTGAGGCAAAAAGCCATTAAAAACTTTACATACTTCAATTAACAGTTCAATATAATGCGACAAGGCTCTATTATAATTCTACTAATATACCGCTGAAAAAGTTTGGGCGTTTCACTCGAGTGACGTAATGGCGACTTTGTACTCTACTCCGACACGACATACAACAATTCACCTTGGATAATATATATAACATTAACATTCTATACTAAATGATAATTTGTGATTACATTTTCGCATTAACTTTTTTTATGTATTTTTTTGGGTCATTATGCACTTCGATGGAGGTTAGGTTGGCGAAAAAAAAAACTAGGTAAACCCCTAAGGACGTTCGGATTGCCCTGACACAATACGATGCCTTTGTGCCCTAAATGTAATCGTGAAACAAAAGCACACCGTTGTATTTTCGGATGTTCCGTTGAGAACCGAGAGTAGAAAATCCAACGAGCAGTAATAGTGGCTAGTGTTAGTAAAAACGGGCATTAGATGCCATATAAAACACCATAAATTAAAGACGTAGATACTGTCCTTGCTCATCTAGCTGCTAGTTTTAGCCAGCTACAACCAAACCCTAGACCTAGGCGACAAAAAAGTACCGAAGTATATTTTGAAAACTAAACTACTGTTCATAAACATGCCATCCTCATGCAAAATAGCTCCGTTAAGTAAAACTGTCTAATTAAAAATATCTGCTTCGAAACAAGTGAAGAATGTTGAAGAAGAGAAGAATCTGTGAAGCTAGGCAGCGACCGGCGATCCCAAAAGTAATTTGTTTGCCCCCTCCGCTGAAATTACATTCCACTTGATAAAAATTTAAAGAATTAAACACAACATCAGTGTTGTAATTTAAAATGTAATTTAACTAGAGGACAACCTCGGATGAGTTTCAGAAAGCTTTTTAACGCGAAGGTTTTTAGAGACTGGGGTCAAGAGTAATTTGTTTTACATCGCTTTTCATCTACACCTAAATCTAGAAAACCAAGATAAGCACCGTATCCAAAAAGTATAAACACGTCGTAGAACGCTTCGAACGGGGTGTCAAATGTTCTGGAAGTAACAAAGTAACTTCCTAAATAAGTTCATAAAATTCTAATAAAGTATTCACCCTCTTAATAGCCGCCAAGGATACAAAGTAGCTTATTAATTAATAATGACAGCGACGAAGCACCAAATATTCATCGCGTCGAATTTTACATCCTATTAAATTCAAATTGTCTGCTAAACGATTTTGACGCAAAATAGCGCTATTTTATGCCCACTAAAAGTCAGTAAACATGAAATTAAGTTATAAAAGTATAGGTATAAGTCCATCCCTGGGGAGGTACTATGTGTTCTCGACTCACTTTAATATTGTAAAGTGACCTTACACTTTTTCGTAAATGTATTTTGTAAGATCTACATTTATTAAGTCTAAGCAACCACACAAAAATAACCTAAATATGATTTATAAGTAATTTTATAAAAAAGGGCTAGATAAACATTTCCGAAAGAACTTTTTTTTTCTGGTATTTTATTACTGCATTATGGTTTTCAAAATGCGTAGTGCGTTTTTTATGTATTCTATCGACAATTAAGAAAACGAATATATTCGAGTAGGTAGTATAATAATGTAGGTTTTCAATTGTAAGTTCCTCGTGCAACCGTTAGTATCTAACCTCTGCTTGAACTCATGTCAGGATTTTTTACCGAAAGGGTTAAGCATAAGCACAGATGTGCGTATAACCTCTTACCAAATGTGATTAAGTCTCAGTCATGTAATAGGACGACCCATTGCCACACAAATAAAAATGTTATTTCAATAAAACTGCTTCACTATCACTATCACTACATAGTATAAAACAAAGTCGCTTCCCGCTGTCTGTTCCTATGTATGCTTAGATCTTTATAAGTACGCAACGGATTTTGATGTGGGTTTTTTTAATACATAGAGTGATTTATGAGGAAGATTTATATGTAGCGCATATTACCCGTGCGAAGCGGGGGCAGGTTGCTAGTATTGAATAATAGGTAAATCATTAAAAAAAAAACCTAAACAGAAGTGAGTTACCACTAGTAGGGGTGTAAGTAATTAGTGGTGAATATTTGAAGGTTCCGCGGGCTATCAGGGCAAACGGTCTGTTTGCCCCGCCCCGGGGTGGATGGGTGGGTAACTATCATGCTACCCGCAACGCGTTTTAAAGTATTAACGTCTGCAAACTTTGTCATTGTAGAAGTTATTATGATTAATGAGATTATGATTGATGTCAAGAGAGAGATGGAATGTGTCGGAGAATTAGTCGGATTTTCATGAAGAACTGTTACTAATTTTGTTTGAATCTTTCATAATTAGATGTAATGGGAGACCAGTCGTAATAGAATATAGGTATTTCACAGGAACATAGGTACCTTCTTGATTTTTGGCAGAGACGTAGTTTATAGACAGAAGGTATCCGCTATAAATTAGTTTTGCGACAGGGCCGGATTAGGGTGGTCTAAGGGCCCTCGCAAGTTTGTATGAAAGTCCTTAATTTTTTGTGCTACAATCTTGATTTTCGGCAGAGACGTAGTTTATAGGCAGTAGACGTCTGCTTAGAACCGATTTTGTGACAGGGCCGGATTAGGGAGGTCTAAGGGCTCTCGCCAGTTTATATGAAAGTCTTTCATTTTTTGTGCCACAATCTTCATTTTTGGCAGGGACGTATTTTAAAGTTAGTAGACGTCTGATTAGAACCGATTTTGAGACAGGGCCGGATTAGGGAGATCTAAGGGCTCTCGCCAGTTTGTATGAAAGTCCTTCATTTTTTGAGCTACAAACTTGATTTTTGAGACGGACGTAGTTTATAGTTAGTAGACGTCTGGTAAGAACAGATTTTGTGACAGGGCCGGATTAGGGAGGTCTAAGGGTTCTTGCAAGTTCGTAAGAAAATCCTTAATTTTTTGTGCTACAAACTTGATTTTTGGCAGGCACGTAGTTTATAGTAAGTAGAACTCTGCCAAGTACAGGTTTTGTGGCAGGGCCGGATTAGAGAGGTTTAAGGGCGCTCGCAAGTTTGTTTAAAAGTCCATCATTTTGTGTGCTACTAACTTGAATTTTGGCAGGGACGTAGTAGGTGAGTAGAAGTTTGCTAAGAACCGATTTTGCGACAGGGCCGGACTAGGGAGGTCTAAGGGCTCACGCGAGTTTGTATGACAGTCCTTCCTTTTTTGTGCTACAATTTTGGCAGGAAGGTACTTTATAGTTAGTAGACGTTGACTAAGAACAGATTTAGAGGGTTTAGCAACATGGCCAGATTAAGGAGGTCTGAGGGCTTTCACATGTTTGTAAAAATGTACCTACTGTTTTTTTTTTTGTACCAACAACCTGAAATTTAACAAGTCTAGAGTTTAGGAGTAGGAGATCTAAGCTAAGAAATTTGTAAGGAAGACCTGGACTAAGGGCTCCCGTAAGTCCATATGAAATCCTTAGCTTTTTGTACCTCAAAAATTGGCAGAGAGATAGAATATAGTTAAGACATTTCAGGTAGGAATAGATTTTACGACTGGGCTGGTTTAAGGGAATATAATCGCTTCGATTGGCATTTGGCATTTGATTTGACATAGTACCCATCCACAGGCAGTTCAGACAAGAGAGTCAAAATTTCTACGCGAACGAAGTCGCGGGCAACTGCTAGTACGAGTATATTTATGAAATATTTGCAGAGTGTGTGTGAGGTCAGATAGGCAGTCACTCCATGTAAAAATACTGGTATTCAGCTGCATTCGGTTAGACTGGAACCTCGACCCCAACATAGCTGGGAAAAGGCTACGTAGATGACGACATTTTAAATATTGATACACACTTTTATGAAAACAGTTTAGCATTTCTATATTTAAATAAAAGGTTCACATGAAATAAAAGACAGTGTACTTATTAAGACAATGTGTTAGTTTTAGGACATGAGACACGTAGATACACGGTGGCTACTTTCATCTGTTTGGCTCTGGCTTCCGTCCAGGAACCATTGCTCTCACTTCACCATGCTTAATATGATAGATTTATTCTACACCATAGCTATTGGGTGTCAATTATAATAGTAGGTATAGCTCTTTTTAACGTTGACAGGTCATCTGCCTAGCCTTTTCTCAGTTATGTAAGCAGGTAAACGTCATTAAGACGCTTAAAAAATCGTTGTTACAATCATCGGCACGATTCTTGAGCGCTGACGCAAAAGTGAGTTATTGGGTCCCTTTGGTGGTATGAAGTGAGACGCGGGGGCGGGAAAAGTGCAGTGATTGGCTCGTAGCGCATCGCGTCATAGTCGTCACTGCTGCACTTACCTCACGACCAATAAATAATAAACGGGTATGCGTTATATTTCTCATAAAGTGTACGATGCGCACAGCGATCCCCACTCTTCCGCCGAGCGCTCAAGAACCGTGCCGTTATCTGTAGCCTCGCTAAATGTAGTTTTCGATAACATCACCTACTTAGCCTTTTCGATACTTTGTTGGGGTCGGCTTCCAATCTATCTGAATGCAGCTGAACACCAATATTTTACATGACACGACTGCCTATGATCACCACAACTCAATTTTGATATGTTGTGATAAGAATGACACATTATTTAATAGTGCTATTAGGAATTTTCATTAGAAATTTCCCAGTAGTAGCCCGGAGTTTGGAAGTTGGCGGTATAATACCCCCGTGCCTCGGAAAGCACGTTAAGCCGTTGGTCCTGCGCCTGATCTCTCTCCGGTCGTGTAGGATTGCCGTCCCATCGGACTATGAGAGAAAAGGGAACAGAGAGTGCACCTGTGCCTGCGCACACACGCCTGCACTATAATATCCCTCGCCGATGGCTAATCTCCACTAAGATTGGCCGCCGCCCGTGACCGAAAAACGATCAGGAGGACTATTATTATTTAATTCAAAGTAAACTTATTTACGTTTCCCTTCTTAATTTTAATTCTATTCTTTTCCTTTTTACCACTCTAGTGACCGGTTTCAGTTCAAACAGCCGCGGATAATTTTAATTAGGCGATTCTTATTTTTCTTATTTGAAAGTTGTAGAGTTAAAGTAGTTTCGACCGACTAGGCACTTTCAGAACCATTTAAAAGCTTCCAAAGCCGGTCGGAAACTAGCTGAAGAACAACATACAAAAAAACGTTTTCGTTAATTTATTTATAAGATTGTTCGCTAGTCTGGTATCCAATTTATAGAATGGTTGACTAATGGCAATAAACAACCCAATAAAAACCTGACCCTAGACCCTGACTCAAGGCCTCTATTATTATCTAGTTATTATTTCTACCTTCGATATATTGAATTATATGTAAGAACTTATACCATATTTTCTAAATTTGCTTACATAATATCTGAAAGTGAACATTTTTAATGTTATCTGCACAATTTTTCGAAAACGATTCGTTTTTTCTGTGTTCTTTTATGGACTTGATACAATTTCGCGCTTGCTTGGCAATTAGTCTAAGTGGTAGTTGCACTGCTGCAAATCAAAATGGCCGTTACATAAATCTATTTTTTTAAACATATAATAAAGATTTCACAGCGCCCAATCAACTTTTTGCAGTCCACAAACCAGAAACAATATTCAATTACGAACAGGAAGCAAAGCGAGACCATGCAATCTAATTTACCAAAGAGGATTATACGAAGATCCGATACACGTGATCAAATCGTTTGTTCTCGTATTCTCCAGACTGCAAACGATTAATTTTATCCACATGTAGAATGAAGAACAAAAGTGTGCTGTTAGGGAACAAAATGATATTCTGTTCGGCGAAATGGCGAAATGATATTTCGACGCGCATCGGTTCCGTGCGAATCGAGTTGGTAACTCGATTGCATTTTAAATGCATCGGTGTATCGGACGCGGATGGGGTGCTGTGGTGACGACAATGAAGAGGTATTGTTGCAGAAAGTCTATTCCACGGGAAGGACCAAATCTTCCAGCTCAGTGGACAGGCAAAGATGCTGTCAGAAGGATAATTTAGCAAATTGAACTGACTAGCGATCGATTGACCACAAATGTGTGGAGCACAATGGAATCCGGAAGAAAGAGCACCAGCTGTCTATGTCTAGCACTGTGTTTATTGTTTGGCTCGAGTACATAGATGTTAGCGGCTATGAGGGCTACTTGGCAAGGCACGTAAGAAAGTAAACAAGTTGTGTTTGTAACTTATATCAGCAAGATCTCACAAAGAAACTTGTGATACATGTAAGGCAAGGGTGTAGCAAATAAAGCTGGATTTCAATCAAGTTTTTTAAACCATAGCAGGTCTGAAGATTGCTTTTTTAATCATCATTATCAACAGCCTATTGATGTCACCCCTGCTGGGGTACAGGCCTCATAATCTACCACGTGGGCAAAGTGCGGATCGGTAGATATCACATGTCTTCGAATTTTTTGGGTCTAAGACATGTTGTTGTTTCATTGTTTCCTCACGCTGTTTTCCTTCACCGTTTTGAGAGCATTGGTGATGAAATAAATTACACAAAGTAATGTGCCTGCCTGGGTTCGACCCCCGACCTACTGTTAGTAAGTCGGGGCCGCCACCACTGGGCCACTGCTGCTCTCAAATGTTTTAAAATTGAATTGTATGTGCTAATCCGATGATAAATATTTCTACAAATTAGGTACGAACCAAAATAAAAAAATGCATGGCATGGGCCTTCTGCATGTTCATCTTCACAGTACCAGGCAAACGGGAGGCGGGTGGTGTGAACGTACCGCGGTACGGGGAGGGAGGGAGTTAAAAAATCAACGCTCATTCACCGTCAGCCGTAGTAAAATGCAATATGATTACATTCGTAAAGGTACATTTTTATTAAATTGAATCAAATCAGCTTCAACTTGAAATTTTTGCAGAGAAATGTTTTAAACTGTATTTAAAACATGTTGTGTTAGGACTTTTTTCGGATCAATCAATCTATGTATACCTACTATTCTTTAGGCCAGTATTATATATGGTATATAGAACATTACTTCAATTCTGTGTGTTGCATATAAGCAGCCTATTTTATGATTAACTGTAAAAAAATATAGCTTTTCTACCTTCTTGTTTGTAAAACAAAATATTTTGGTCAATGCTTCCGTAACTGCCTTTATCTCTCTTTTGTCAAACTCATAAAAGTATGACAAACATGACTGACAGGGTTTTCGTATGGAAACGCAGCACAATTAAATTCCTTTGGAGTCACTATTCAAACTATTACCGTGTAGGTACCTATATTAGGTCGTAAAAGGTCTAAAATATTTTGTTTATCTTCCACAAACTTTGAAGGAAAACAGAAAGCACGTGAACTACGTACGTAAATAATAAAATATTAAATGTCCTGAGAATGTTGCTGCTACCGCCATCTGTGGGTGATCGTGTGTACCTTTACAGGTACAGTCGGCAACAAAATTAAGTGACTAATAAACAAAGGTAGTTTTTTTGTTAACTAGATTTTTACATGAAACATGTCTAGTATTTCAATATAGAAACATAATATTGAAGTTTTCAAACTATAAGTTCTGCACAAAACATAACCATTAAGTTCCTAATTTATGACAGTACTAAAACTAATACTTGTAAAAGGTCGTGGTTTCACCAGTGTCCTTTTCTGTATTTTAAATAACATTTAATTCCAGCACAACTAGTTTTCATAACATGAAAAACTTGGTTTTCATCAAAACAAAAATCTAGATTTACTTATAATACATGTTTTAATTTTCGACCACCATACTCATCACTTAAATTTTATGCGAACTAATACCATGTAGTATTAGGACCGTTTATTATTGATGAATAAACTACCGAGAAGCCATGCAGCGTTGAGTGACCGTTGACAGGAGAAGTTTGCATACTCTTTCATTACTTTGTTATAGTCGGAATTGAAAACTAATAATGTAAAAACCTATATTGTTTAACAGTCTTGGTAATTATTGTTTCCCTTAACCGCCAATTATCCAGTTAACAGAAAAATATTAATAAAAACCGTTCTTTTTTACAATTCTAAATAATTTTCAAAAAATACTTCTCGTTTTCAAACATAGAGAGGAGAATAGTGGAGACAGATGGGCGAGGGTCTAAGGATAGATCTTTGAAATTCATTGATATCTGACTATTTGAAATTGAAAAAACTGTGGTAAAACCCCTTCAAAATAAAGGCCAACAATATTTTTTGCATATAGTTACTTTATAGTTTGATGTACCTACAGAATGCTTGGTTAAGAACTTCACGAAGGTTCCGTTTACACCTAGTATTCTATCTATCTACCTCTACCTACAATAAAAACAGGCATTCTATTTAATAACATGAAAACACATTCAAAATTAAACCCGTATTTTAATTACCGAAACGTCAATACCACGTTACTCCCACACAATGCACTTCAGCCCTCAAAACCGTCAACCTGATCAACACCGGTTTTATTCCCGGACAGTCGGTTAAACCGGTACAACAGGTGGTAATTACCCTGTAAATATTTAATACGTAAGGGTTATGTGAACTGACCTGGCTTAGATGAATTATTTATGATATGTGTTGGCGCTGCCAAGAAATTTCAGCCATTGATTGATAGGGTTACGTTGCGATTGGTTGCAGCTATATAATTTAAAGACAAAGATAACGTAGCAAAACATCACGCCTGCAATCACTGAGGGTTTAGGCAGAGGTGTTCCTAATAGTACACTTACAAATCACCAGTTATGTTTTTATAATAATAATAATAATATTCCACAACTATCACACAACGCCATCTAGTCCCAAGCTAAGCAGAGCTTGTGTTATGGGTACTAGACAACTGATAAACATACTTATTAAACAACATATTTCTAAATACATACATATTATAGATAAATTACACCCAGACACAGAACAAATGATCGTGCTCATCACACAAACATTTGTCCTGGGTGGGAATCGAACCCACGACCTCCGGCATAGCAGTTAGGGTCACTAACCACTAGACCAGCAGGCCAGTCGTTTAAATCTCATACTGTAATAGGGGGCGAGCCTATTGCCAACTAGGCTCAAATCCCGGCTCCGTGACTACTACAATGCCACGGACAGAAATCCTAATGGCAAATGAAGGAAAGATCCATTAACATTTTGTCCGGGCTGGGAATCAAACCCAGGACCTCTTGCTCAGCAGTCTGTAGACAAACCTAATGCTATAATCTATTTCAATACCCAAACTTTTATGAATTATCGTCGCTTTCGTGCTTGCGTAGTTTACGGCTTTCACCATTATTTTGATAAATCGTGGTTTATATAATAATAATAATATAATAAATTCGTAAATTCAGGTAATTTGAACCCGTCACCATTTGTCTCAATAAGCAAGCAATATATTTATATATATAAAGAAAACTTAATTAGATAGTTAATAATAGGTAACAGTAGAAACTTTCATTAATGTACATGAATATAAAAACTTACATTTACGATTAAACATCAGAATGCAGCAAAAAAATGCTCATGATTCTTTTCAGCGATAACAGAAACAAATCTGAACTTGGTTCCACGACGAACAATAGTGACCGCTAGCGCCATCTAGCGCGTCGGGCATGAACTACTGACCGGTTGTAGACACACTGAGAGGCAGGTGTTCAAGGGGATGTAGGTATTGTTTATGTGTATCAGTCTATAGCAGTTAGCTGCACCAATTTAATTATTTAATTTTCGTGTTAATGTTTGAACTTTGCCAAGTGTATATAATATAATAAAGCAGTGGTGGCCCAATGGTGGTGGCCCCGACTTACGAACTTAAGTCGTGGGTCCCGAACCCAGTCAGGCACATTACTTTTTGTAATTTATTTCATCACCAGTGCTCTCAAAACGGTGAAGTTTGAGATTGATTCAAACAATCTGAAGACATGTGACATCTACCAATCCGCACTGGCACCGCACGGTGTATTCTAGCTCATCCCTCTCCTAGACAGGAGGCCTGTCTGAGTCCCTGCAGTGGGAACATTATAGGCTGTTGATGATGATGATACATATGAGTGCTCTTGACTGTAACTACCTACATACTGTCTAGTATCTGCTATCATGGCAAGTTTAACTATAAACGATATTATATAATTATTAAATAATATGGGATGTTATTATATACGGAGAAATTTACAAACGAAAAAAAAACAAGCACAAAAAAGCAGTTGATCTTTCAAGACAGTCACATTAATTCACGTCTTTTTTACTTTCACGTGAAATCTAGAGACATTTTCCTAGTGTGTACTGTATAGGTACCCGGCAATTGAAATTTCATCACACAGCTCAATCACACTGTTCCTAGGCATAAAGTTAGACGTAGCAGTTAGTAACAATTTAAACTAGTTAAAATTTCGCTTCACTGGCTGCAAAATCCCCTAGTTGCAGCCTGGGGTTTTGGTGAAAATCTAACAGTATCTACATCACCATAAAGTAAATTGTAGTTAGATTTGGTTGAGTTATCTTAGATTTTGTTTCTAGTAACACAAAGTTTTTTTTAATATTTAATCTGTGTTTAAGAAATGCCACAAGGTAAGATGGTTGGCTCGCTTCCTATTGTGTTGTGTATGTAGTTGATAGTTGTATTATAACAGGTAATATCATAAGGCAAGTCATTTTAATAACCTATATACCTACTAGCGATAATACAGTCCACAGGATACAAGAACTTATAATTAGTCCTTCGAGCCGGATGAGTAGAAAAATATTATAGTTATTTGTGTAAAAACAAGGTTACTGTTGTAACTGGTTTAAAAATACTGAACAATTGCTTTAATACATGCCTTCTATTTTTAAGCCAGTAATTAGCCAGTGATTGCAGCATCCATTACGGCTCTCAATCACTTAATGCAAGCATTCACTATGAGAGCAACATTGTGGAACAAAAGATGATTGTTGTTGTGCATTATGAAAAGCAATAATTACCTAGAAAGGTACCATTATATCCTTGCATAGAGAGATTGAACTGTGACATGGTTTAATAATAAAACGTGTTAGTTTAGTGTTTGAGTTTACTCATAATACGTGCGCTAAAGACCTTATATGACAGCTAATGGTAGACGACACGCCAAAACTCAGAGAAGCTATCGACACGCTACACCATATTTCGTCCTAGATTCGGTTGCAAAAGTGTAATCTGTGTTACTCATACAGTGTAGCTATCAAATCTAGTGGATCAGTATGCCTTTTTCTCTTTTTAGATGGTTGGAAATAAAATGACTCCTGGTCAAAACCACACAATGTTCCTTCTTAGCCCTTTGTGTCCGGGGCCATGGCATCTCTTTCGAACAACCCGTAGCCCTGACAGGAGTCGGCCTTTGCAATGTTGCTGACATCTCTTTGAGGCGCGCGTGGAACACGAACGCGCCGTCGTCGTCGACACAATCAAATATCTCCCACAATTACTAAAAGTAACAAAGCTAATTTATTTGTTTACTGTGTCTTACCCCCTTCCCCTTCCCCCCCGAACCAATGAATCCTTTCCCAATACCAAAATTGTCAACAAACAGACTTGCTACAGTGGCAAGCGGAACACACTCTCTCCACCATTAACTGACTTCGTAAACAATCATGAATCATCAATCAGGGTCGCTGCTGTTAACAGCAGTATATGCTCGTGTTCACAAACTTGCATTTACAACTCCCAAACAACACTACATCGGGATTTTGAACCTTGTTCCAACGACACATGGGTGATATCAACACGAATATTGTTATATGCGGCACGCATTTCATGTAAAGTATTGTTTGTTAGGCAAGGTATGGCTACCGGTCTCGTGATGATTTATGAATATGAACCTAGTTGATTTTATGTAGGTATGTGTGTCAGGAAAATATTGGGTTTTCATACATTTTGACACTGTGTAATTCTAGGGGATATTGATGAAAGAGAAAAAGCTTTTTAATAACAAATGTTTGTTATTTAATTGATGTTCGCTGTTTGTCTTTTGCTTTTTATCATTATCGATGACACATTCAATTATATTTTAAAGTAGATTTGTAGAATAATGGGTAGTAGGTAATCTGATTATCGTGGGACTGAGTATTTACATATATTCATAACATCACGCCAGTAACCTCTGAAGCGAGTGGCTGAGGTGTTTCTAATAGTAAACCCACATCTCACCAGTTACGTTTAAATCCCATGTAATAGGGGACAAGCCTGTTTCCATCAACCGGGGACAAATCCAGACTTCATGGCTGCTACTAAGATGATAGAACAACACTAAGGCCCAGATTCAGAGACCACACTTTGACTTTACTACACTTTTCTTTTGTAGGAAATTAGTTTAACACGAAGGACTACATTATTTAAACGCATAATAATGCTAAGTTTACTTTGAGGCCAAAGTCATGATTATCGACTACTTCGCCTTTACTAAGTAAAGAACAGCTTGAAGTAGATCTTTCCATCAAAGTAAAGTCAAAGTGTGGTCTCTGAATCTGGGCCTTAGACTGAGTATTTTATGAACACCTAGTACCCAATCTAAATTTATTATAACTAATGTTTCAGATTGCCCTTGTCAAAACCTCTCTCAATAATTATTTCAATAAAGTTCAAAGCCACCATCAAACACACAACAATGACAAGACACAATATAAAAGAAAATCACCGCAGCCCTCACTTTAAACAACATTATAAATTCACAACACCAAAACGCCATTCCATTAAAAAGACATTTTGACATCCTTCCTATTCTTTTCCACACAAAAGCGTCAACCAGAATATATTGACCTCTGTCTATTGAAAAATCTCTTGTTTTTAAAGGCCAAGTGTTATTTGGCAGGTACAGGGGTAATCAACAGTTGAGTCAATCAATCAATTTGGGGCGACAGCGATCAATAGTTGATGGGGCAGGGATCCGATCGTCTTTGGTTCAAACTCTGTTATTGTTTGGCGATGTTGCGACGAGACGATCAATTTTAGGGGCGGAACAGTTTTAAGTCAGTGTTTCTTATTTTAATGTAGGAGATGTTTACTTGTTGAGTTTATATTCAAAGAATATTCAATGCCCAGAGGTGTATGTAGCTGAGTTTTAATTTCAATAAAGAAATTGTGAAGTCTATTTTTATTATTTTTCAGTAGTTTTATACAAACCTCAACAAAATGAGGGAAGAAGAAAGACTAAAGTGAATTAAAAACAAATTCCTCATTTTCTTGACCTTGCCCCACTTCTTGGCGTCGCCTTAGGCGCAACACGTTTTCTTCTTCTATTTTCACTTGGCTGGCGTCACGGCATCATTTACTGTTTTCTCTTTCATATCATTCCTCACACAATCCATCCATAATGGATGGATTGTCACAATCAAAAAAGGAAGAGGAAGGTCAAAGAAACGAATGGAGTCCATTCGTTTCCTTGACCTTCCTCTTCCTTTTTGTCCCACAACATAAATATCCATCACTGTTTTAGGAAACGTATTATAAAACAAAATTCATATTCATACCGATGCTACGATTAGGTATAGTGGTCGTAAGCGCGACTGCTGAGCAAGAGGTCCTGGGTTCATTTCCCGGATGGGGTAAAGTGTTATTGGATTTTTCCATCAGGAATTTCTCAGTAGCAGCCACGGAGTCTGGATTTTGTGCTCGATTGATGGCAATAGGCTCGCCCTCTATTACATATAACTGAAATATAACTGGCGAATTGTTGGTGTATTGTAAGGTACACCTCTGCCTAACCCTTCGGGGATTACAGGCGTGATGTTTTGTGATTCATATTCATCTAAGATAATCGAATTTCAGTACAAAACTTCACTTAAATTTTTCTCTTACTCCCGTTTCAAAAATTCACAAAAGCAACTCAAAAAAGGCAAACTTTTCGACTGAAAGCGGACCGCCTCTCCCGAACAAGGCACAACTCTCTGGGCACAACTTTAATTGCGTCGGCACTCTGCAAGCCACATGCAGGCTGCACTTCAAACAATCTTTTAAACATATAACAATAGCAACTATTAAGAGAACTATGTTTGAAAGCAAGGGAACAAAACATCAGCTTTTGAAAAGGTTTTAAAGTAGTTAAATAAAACATTATGTTTTATAAAAATGTGATTCTTTGCCTTTGTTCCGACGACAGTGAAAATATTTATGAAAATTAAGGTAAAAACTGTAGTCGTGAATTTTATAATCTAACTAGTGACCCGCCCCGGCTTCGCACGGGTACAAATAAGATACTAAAACCTTCGTCTTGAATCACTCTATCCATTAAAAAAAAACGCATCAAAATCCGTTGCGTAGTTTTAAAGATTTAAGCATACAAAGGGACATAGGGACAGAGAAAGCGACTTTGTTTGTTTCTGTTATCTATGTATAAAACAAAGTCGCTTTCTCTGTCCCCATAGATAACAGAAACAACAGGTTTTATACTATGTCGTGATCTGAAAATACTACCTCGCTGGTCTAGTAGTAGCAAGCGCGACTGTTGAACATGATATCTTGGGCTCAATTCCTGACCCGGGTAAAGTGTTATTGGGTTTTTAGCCCTGTTTGACCAGAAGAATGTGGTCGAGGCAAAAGGAGTATGTAAGGATCGTAGCAGGTGGCGTTCTGTGGTTTCTGCCTACCCCCATGGGAAAAGGGCGTGAGTTTTTGTATGGTATGTAGCCCTTTTTATGGCATACACCTCGCCTCCTCATACAACATGGGATTTAAAACATAACTGCCGAAATGTAGTAATTTGAAGGTACACCTCTGCAATACCCTTCGGCGGTTATAAGCGTGATGCTATGTAGCTAATTAACTCTGAAATTAAATGGAATAGATCACTATAATGTATTTTTTTATGTTATAAATTACTTTCTTTTTCTTGCATGCTGCATTGTGACCATCGCTCTATATTGTACACTATGCTTGTAACATATTGTTTGTATTTGACAAGCAGTGTAACAACTGTAGGTAGGCCAATAAATAAATTAGTTTAATATAACAACCAGAGCGTCTCAAAGCTCCTTCCAGCGCAACAGCTTACTCCCCTCATAAATGACTCGTAACAGAACAATATAAACTCCAAGTATCATGTTCTTGTGTATTAGCTTGGCAGCTAGTGATGCACTGTGCTCTTAATAGGCTTCTCTGGCGAGGGGCCAGTACAACCACATGTGAGACTTTAAGACCGTATGGTTCGGTCTATATTAGGGTACGTGCCATACGGTAGTGGAGGAAAGAGGCTTCCCTCTTTCCTCCACTACCGTATGGCACGTACCCTTTAAAGGTTATGATTAAAGGTTGGTAAAAAGTGAGTTTGAAATGTCTGTACGGTCTGAAAATTGTTTGTAAGAAAATCTAATCCTATCCTACATAGCCGAAGGTGCGTCAGCCAAACTAAGGAAAACAAATAACATACCATTCGGGTATTACAGGCAGGATGTTATGTTATGTTATGTGAATTAAGACAACCAATAAACCGGTCGGGGCTGCGGTTAGTTCGACCCGTCGGGGCTGCGGGTTGTTCGACCCGTCGGGGCTGCCGGTTGTTTTTTTTTTTTTTTATTATAAATGGGCTTGCTCTTGACTTCAATCTTGCCCTAAGGGCAGAGATGATGTCGACGATGGAACGAGCTTACCCAGTAGAAGCCTGTTTACTCGCGACTTAAACAGATTAGGGTTATATAAACTCGGAAAAACCGACGCAGGCAGGGAATTCCACTCCTTGGCTGTGCGCATAATAAAGGACCCAGCAAAGCGCTTCGTTCGAATGTGTGGAATGTCGACTAAGTATCGGTGATACCCTGCAGTACGTCTAGTCTCCCGATGGAAGAAGGGAGATGGTGGGATCAGCTCGTGGAGCTCTTGCGCACACTCTTGTTCGACCCGTCGGGGCTGCGGGTGGTTCGAAAGAGATAGCGTGGCCTCGACACAAAGGGCTAAGACGGAACATGGATGGATTTTAGTCAATAGAAGTTTGACATTCCCTACCGGTCCACCCAGAGCCTGAGGAGTCATTTGAAGACTAAAAAAGGCAACCAATAAAGAAACCTTATTTCTCAATTTCTATACTTTCTCACCCTTTTAACCCATATCATAATATCATTAATCATACAGTTCAAAAAAAGGTCTACAAAGCTTTTATAACTGTAAATACAGAAACTCATTGGTAACTTGACAAGTGAAATGGTGGAACGTTCACTAATGAGACCGCGAGAGCGAAGTGCTGGCTTCAAACTAAAGAGCAAATACAATCATAGTCTGCGCAAGAAAAAGAAAGAAACAAAAAATAAACAGTTCACATGGTCGTTACAAATAACTATGACATTTTGTTGTCAGTTTGTTGTTCATCATCATTGTTTCAGCCAAAAGACGTCCACTGCTGGACATAGGCCCCCCTTAGGTGTCGCCACGTTGACCGGTCCCGTGCGTCTCGCATCCAGCGGGTTCCCGCAACCTTCACCAGGTCATCGGTCCAACGCAACGTCTTCCGGTTCGCGGTAAATTTGTTGTTATTAGCTAATATTTTTTACTGGCTTTCAATTTATTGTTATTAGCTAGCTCTTTCGAGGAAAACGTCGTGAGGAAAGTTTTGAATATGAATGTCAGTGGCTATAAGAGTAGGGAAAACCAAAGAATGATGATAATAATATGGCTAGAGTACAGGTCTGATGATATGACGAGTAATAGAGAGGAAGAAGAAGAATAAATAATGCTGCGCCGACCCCAAAATAAATTGAGATAATTCCGTGTCCTGCCTAGTTCTACTCTCCTGGTAGTTTGTGCCGTTGTTGTACCTTATACTGTGTGATAGAACGAATGAGAAACTTGAGTCCCGCTGGTTTTACGATTTTGTAGCATCCTTTATCGTAGAACTATAGGGAACGAAAAAATCCATTGACTTTTCGTTCTCATTAGTTCTACGATTTCGTACCACTTTGAATCGTAGAACTAGTGGGAAAAAAAATTAAAAAAAAGTTCCCACTAGTTCTATCGTAGGACTGTGGAGTAGAACTAGTGAGAATGATCCTGATTCCTGTCTAACTTACACAAAAAACAGGTGAGATGTTTTCGATACCGTTATAAGATTCTAGGTTAATTAACTAAAAATAATGGAACGTTGTCTATTAAAAGTTAGTTTAAAACTGATTAAAGTATTCGGAAAGGTTTTAATTTCACAGCACAAAACATCAAACGAATTTCCTCAAAACAACTTGCTTTGAAATCCAACACCACCTACTGGCGCTATCTAGCGGCGCTTTCCCGAACTACCCAATAGAATGTGATCTTAACTTATCAAGTACACCTTAACCTTTTCATCAAAACTAAGTTGAGTCGGTTTAGTCTTACCGGACGGTAATTAATACTGTGTAATGAATGTTTACCCATCTACGGACCAACCCCGGCAAGCGCTGCTTAACCCTTTAAATTCCTGTATTGCACTGCCACTCTTTAATAATAATAGAGCAGTGGTGGCCCAGTGGTGGCGGCCCCGACTTACGAACAGTGAGTCGTGGGTTCGAACCCCGTCAGGCGTATTACTTTGTGTAATTTATTTCATCACCACTGCTCTCAAAACGGTGAAGGAAAACATCGTGAGGAAACCGGCATGTCTTAGAACCAAAATATTCGAAGACATGTGACATCTACCAATCCGCACTTGGCCCGCGTGGTAGATTATAGCCCATCCTTCTCTTAGAGAGGAGGCCTGAGTCCCTGCAGTGGGAACATTATAGGCTGATGATGATTGCACTGTCACTCTTTAAAAAAGAAGAAGTGAAACTTACATGGTTTGAAGTTACTTATGCTAGCACAAATGTTATTAGTATTTATATTTTGGTTAAGGAATTTAATATTATGGGTCTTTGATACCTGAAAATAAATGAATTTTATTCGAATAAACTCTTCTAATTAATCTCTCTAAATAAATCTTAAACTGTAATAATAACTAACTAAACGCTAAACGGCAGGTAGTTTGTAATACGTTTCTCGGTTGGCGTGTCGTCGACTTGAACTTGCAAATTACCTCCTTCCGTTTACTTTTAATTACTACGAGTTTAACATTCAATTGTGTGGCGTGCTAAGCGGCATTTCACATGAAATTATAATGAGGGACAGTTTAAGACCCGGTTTCTACCAAAGCGGAGACGGGCAGAGCGGAGAGAAGATGAGCCAAATTCGACCAATCACAGGAAGGGCGAAAGACCAGATATATATAATTTTAACTAATGTGATTGGCCGATTTCCGCATATCTTACAGCCTAGGGCCCGACACCAAAGCGGAGATGAGCGGAGTAGGGAGGAGAGGACTCGTCTAAAACCCGAACAATCATATCATCACGCCTATAATCTCCGAAAAGTTAGGCAGAGGTGTACCCACATTTCGCTAGTTATGTTCAAGTTCATTTGTGAACGGTTGATGGCAGTAGGCTCGCCCTCAATTACATGGGACTTAAACACAACTGGCAAAATGTATTATAATAATAGTCCTCCTGACCGTTTTTCGGCCACGGCGGCCAATCCCAGCGGAGATTAGCCATCTGCGCGGGAGATATTATAGTGCACAAGTGTGTGCGCAGGCACAAGTGCACTCTCTGTTCCCTTTTCTCTCATAGTCTGATGGGACGGCAATCCGACACGACCGGAAAGAGATCAGGCGCAGGACCAACGGCTTAACGTGCTTTCCGAGGCGTGGGGGTATTATACCACCAACTTCCAAACTCCGGGCTACTACTGGGTTTCTAATGAAAAACCCAATAGCACTAAAATGTAATACATCTATATCTATATCTATATAAAAGAAAGTCGTGTTAGTTACACTATTTATAACTCAAGAACGGCTGGACGGATTTAGCTGAAAATTGGTAGGGAGGTAGCTAAGAACCAGGAGAAGGACATAGGATTTTATTTTGTTTGTTTTTTTTTCTCTAAGGCGGATGCGGAACAAAGTTAGCCGGGTCAGCTAGTGTTAGATATATCTCTGCCTCATCCTTCGGGGATACTAGGTGTGATGTCTCAAGACGCGCATCGCTTAAACGTGAATCTCGTGGCCCAGCGTTAAGACGAGAGAATTTATAATGAACTGAGATTTAAGAGTGTTTAAAAAGGGCTTAGTTAATTATGAAAGGAGGCGCTTTTGTGAATGAACCAAGAAACGGGGTTTTAGTCTTGAATAAACGAAGAAAAGAGGCTCTTTGTTTATCTTAAAGTTTAATTTTGTGTGGGTTTGCATTTGATAGTGCTTTGTTCAGGATCATAGCTATTGTAAGTAATCCTCTGGTAATCGCAAAATATTTTTTGAAGAATATAAATATTTGATGAACCTGATTACAGTCAAAATGTCGAGACCCCGACACTAGAACTACATACTTTATTGTTGAAGGTCTTCAGACAGTCATATTTAAAAATAGTTTTAAGTTATGACTTTATAAATAAATGAATAAACAAATGTTTTTATGACCAGCTACGTGAATGTGGATAAAGCAAAATGAGAATTTTAGTGACCGGTGACATTCAGTACTTACAACCTATCCAGATGGGAAAATCGGCGTGCGTGTTTGTCGAATATGTGGATGTAAAAATATCTGAATCTATGCACATAAAGAATTTAGGTATTGCGTGGTATTAACAGTATTCTATTAAATGATTATTTGATCAGCTATTTAGTGCACTATATGAGTTTCGTGCAAGTTTGTAAATGGCCTACATACACTATTGTTTTTTCAAGTTGACACTGTTTGTGTCTATAACATTATTTCTACAGAATATATAATAATAGTTATAGCTCCATAAATCAATAACTTCATGAATAGAATAAGCATTATAAATTATGTTGTTCGAAGCATTCTAGCTAGCCTTTTTACTCTAATTACTGATTAAAGATAAAAGTGGCCTTAATCAGTAATTCTCTTAATTTATCAAGTCTAGAATCATGAAAAGTGATTTTAAAAATACTACAGGTTATTTACTAACATAGTAATTTTTATTTTTCAAATTTGATGCGATTTAAGAGTAAAAGAAATAAATGTGTGTGGCGCTTCGCTCAAGGTCGCTACCGATTATCGTAGCCTTAACGTGCTTTCAGGGACATGGATAAAACTAACCTAGCCAAACAAGACTTAAACTGAAGATCGGCCCGTTGATAATGTTGTTGAAAGTATTCAAATTTATTAACTTAAAATAAATGCTATTAACTTAAAAGCAGACGTACCTACCGATAAAGCAGATGTTATTTCTGTCATTAAAAAGCTTTTAATATAATAATAATGAAGCAGTTTATAAGACATGACTCGCAGTTTTCATTCGACTGGATCATGATGATGGTGGTTACCGGCCCACTCCCACACGTAAGCATATACGCCAGTTGTGCCTACGTGACTATCAATTTTTCAAAATCAACTCCCATAGACCCTGAAACACACACATCACGCCTTTTATTCCAGAAGGGTTAGACAGAGGTCTACCTAAAGGTACACCCACATTTCGCCAGTTATGGTAAAGTCCCATGTAATAGGGGCGAGCCTATTACTATCAACCGGACACAAATTCAGGCTACTACTCATTGATATAATAAAACCCAAGATACACACTCCGCGACTCAAAACCGTCCGCTTAAAATGAGTTCACAATGAACTCATTTCAAATACCTAGTCTCGCGTCGCTCGCGTTTCTGCACGGTCGTACAAAATACTTTTTATATTGCTTTTTATAACTGCATTGTAAAAGGAATCTGCGTAAGGTTGAATTTGCCAAAAAAAAATATGTTTTAGTGACGATAACTACATGTAGTAGTGCGTGTATTGGTGAGTTTTTGGCGACAGCTTCGACTGTTTGTTTTGTTCGAGACTGTGCATCTAGGGTTTTATTATATCAATGCTACTACTGAGAAATTCCTGACCCTTAAAAACCACATTTAAATCCAACTCAACTCCCACCCCACCAATCGCAACCATCAAACATTAAACTCAAATTAACAAAGGGTTCCAGTGTTTCCACCAATTAATTTAATCAGAACAAAATAAACATATCAGCAACGGCCGCAAACGACTTCAATTCACTTTTGATACGCTAAACGGCGGGCCGTCGGGGCGGCCTGCTGGCCGGATCGGCGCGTAATAACGCCGACGGGCCGGCGCGGCCGTTTATTACTGCCAATTACACGGGCCGTGCGGTTGCCACCCCTGCATTCGTAAGGCTGTGGGTATAGGAGCAAGCGACGCGGGTGGCGGAGCGGGTTAGTGTTTTTTTAATAATATGGACCGCTTCGCAAGGCTGTTAATATTGTTCATGTTCAATTAAGTCGTTAGTTCACCACTCTTATAGTTTTAGATCAAAAGCGCGATGACCTTAAAGCTAGACCACCTACTGAGTTATACCCTAAAATGTCATCAATGGTGTTCTGACATGTCCACTTTGTACTCGTACTTTTTCGGTCAAAGTTGGATACGCTAGCCACTTAAGAGCACACGATAGAGCAGCACAACAAAGCACTTGACAATCCATAGAAAGCCATCGAATGCAGTCGCTGTGGCTGAAATTGGCTAGATGGCATCATCATCATCATCATCGTGTAAGGAAAGTGATACAGATTGAACATTAAGTAGATTTTTATTTAGTTTTAATCAACATAATTATTTGACATAACATCAGGACTGTAATTCTAGAAGGGTGAGGTGAAGGGTGAGGTGAGGGTGAGGGTGAGGTGTATACGTCAGTTATGATTAAGGTGGCATGGCATGCCACCAGATAAAAATGTAATAGGACGACCCTATCACTTACTATTACTTTATTTATTGAGAATTTAAAGAAGACAGGAAAAGAAAAATAGCTATAATAATATATCACTAAAAAGACAAATAGCCAACTATAATGTCAAAGGTATAATAATTATTTATCGAAACACCACGATTATATGCTGAACTTACAGAGCAACGGGAAATACGGTTTTCTACTCTATATAAAGTACACGTCGTACAATGATACACAGCTATTACATGGATTTCCTATTCATCCATATTTTATCCGCAAACACATTAGGAATTGATTATTCACCAACACGGGCCGTATGTTGGCAACCCCTGCATTCTTAGTAACACTGTGGTTATAGCAGTGAAGCGGAGCGGGTAGCAGAGCGATTTGATGTTTTTTTTATATTTCAAATCCTTGTGGCACAGTAAATAAATAAAGCTATTCACAGACAATCGAATCGAATCTGGCGTGTCTACTTCACTCACTCTCGTAATGCCAAAATAAGATAGACATACGAGGGCTGCGGGTTGGTCACAAAGATACCGCGGCCTCGACATAAAGGGCTAAGAAGGAACATGGGTGGTTTTTAGTCAGTAGAAATCTGACACTCCCTTTCGCTCTACCCAAGAGCGGGAGGGGTTATTTGATGATTTTCCAAAAAAAAAGATAGACATATGACATTTTCGATTCGGTTTCGATTCGATTGTTTGTGAATAGCTATGCAGGTCTCGGAGTTTGTACCCCAGAATTCTATTGGTAAGGAAGTGAATATACTAATCAAGTAAATCGGGTAGGAAGGAAGGATAAGTCAAATAATGCAACGTTTGGAAGTTGATGTTGGAGTAACAAGCCAGCACACTAAAATAAACAGTAATTCACAATCTTATGAAAATATACGGGGAAAACGCACTTCTCTAATGAGGAAAATGTAGTTGACAAAAATATTGAGTATGACTGTGGATACTTTAAGAGTAGAGAAAGATCGAACAAACGATGGATGTACTGAACAATGGATAGAAAGGAGGAGCCTGCTGAGATGGCGCATATAAGAAAAGTATGGAAAAAGCGGACATGCACTGCATCGAACCCAAATAGATTAGGAAGGAGAATAACGATGAAGTAAAACTTCAAATGAAAATTCTTCTACATATCCAGATACAAATATTTATGCCAATTAAACAACAGTCTATAAATGCAGTCAGTTGCAATACCACGCTCCAACGAACACTACTACCAGGTAACATCTCCATATAAACAGATACAAGCATGAATGCATAGAAACAAGCATGTGAAGTAGAGCATACGTACGACTGCTGCATTACTGACTTCGTTCCACCATTCATACGGTCCGGGGAACCCCCCGCTGCTCCATAATGCAAAGCTAACTTGAATGTATTCTGTGGTGATGTGTGATGTGGTTAGTAATAGTAGAAAAATGTTTGTATATATAATACATACTTCATTATTCATTCATACATAAGCTCACGTCATTTTCCCTTATGTATTTACACGTCGTGGTACCAAATTAAAAAGGTTTTTTTTATTTTTTTATCGAAAATAGATTAGTTTTTTGTTTTCATGTAATTAATCACAGTCTATTAACCTTTTTTAGTAATTTTAGTGAAATGTGGCGGAAAGTCAGGATCTATCTTAAAAATTATGACAATTCATTAACAATCTCAGAACTGAGCAGTCAAGCGAACATTCCCTATAAAAATAAATTACCGCTCCGCTACCCGCCCCGCTTGCTAACATAACCGCTCCCTGCGGTATACGTCCACAGCGTCCCCTGTGGCGGCCCACTATGCAATACAATACACTTTCACTCCCGACTTTACGTTTATCAATGCTTCTCATAATTGACCAATTTGTTTTAACACTACGTGATATAATGCTTGCATTATCTATAGGGGTTGGCTGATATTATTAAATTGTTTCATGACATTTTGTTTTGTTTTTCTACCTCGTTGGTCTAGTGGTCCCAAGTGCGACTGCTGAACATGGGGTCCTGGGTTCAATTCCCGGGTCGCGCAAAATGTTATTGTGTTTTTCCCTCAGGAATTTATCAGTAACTGCCGCGGAGTCTGAACTTGTGCTCGGTTAATGGCAATACGCTCGCCCCCTATTACATGGGGCTTCAACATAACTGGCGAAATGTGGGTGTACTATTAGGTACACCTCTGCCTAACCCTTCAGGGATTACAGGCGCGATGTTATGTTTCATAGTTGTGCAGTACCTGAAAATTAAGACCAACTGGACTCTGAGGGTCGAAAGGTTGGAGTCGCGTCACAACACCAACTTTACGTCATTTGTGATACGTGTTTCAACTCACCATCTTCAGACCTTCTTAAAAGAGGACTTTTGGCCGACAGGTGTCCTATTTCGACGTTTCAGAGGTCGGCTACGCGACACCACGCTGAGAAACACGACGCCGGCATCGTTACGTGTTTAGTTTTAAGTAGTTTATGAATAATTGTTAATATGTATTAGTTTATTATTGTATAAGTTAATTGTATGTATTTTATCTATGAGCCTCAGTAGCCTGAAAATAAATTGATTATTGATTGATAACATGAAGCTTCTTACATTATTTAATTGTCTTTGTCTTCCTCCATTGTTAAGACAGGTGTCAATATTGTGGAACACCCAAATTCAGCCAGTTGGATTGCACCCTGGTATTGTGAAATTTATCATATAAACAACTAATAAATCCTTGGCAAATTGCTAACTTACCTAACCTACCATGCATCATCATCATCATTTCAGTCCGGAATCACCCACTGTTGGGTATAGGCAGGGGCATAAAGCTACCCAAGCTAAAGGTAGCTTGCGTAGCTTGAACCATTCGCGATATCGGTGGGCTACTATTTTTATTTATTTATTGCGTTTTTTTAAGAAATATTTGAATAATAATAATAAATAATATTAATAATAATTTTGAGAATGCAATGACTTTAACTATTGATATGTATATTATTTTTTTGCGAATAAACATTTTTGGATTGATTTTTTAATCCCACTCTTAATAGCGATGTGTCCTGGGTAAAAAAATATGATTCCGTTTAGTCCGTCAGTTAGATTATCGAAAAGTATTGGAAATATTATTTATTAATTTGACTAAATACGTGTTTTTGTTTTATCAAATTAATAAAAATTGACGAAGATTTCGACGCATCAAAGATAAGGAGGACAGACAGACCTTTGACAGCACTACGTGGTAAAAAATGTAGTGCGATGTGACGTCTCATGAGTTTTCGAAGCACTGTATCGTCTTCATTTTTGGATTATGTGCAAAAAGAAAACATAGGTGTCCAATATTTTTTGGTACCTAATCTATGTGACGGACTAATCAGATTTTTTGTCAACTACCCTATTGCAAATAGTGAGAGGGAACATTTAATAAATTCCGCTTCATCTTATCACTATGGTGTCTACCTTAAATAAAGGTCTACGTCCACTTATGTGTAACATGCAACTATGTAAGAACGAGACACTTTCCCTTTTACTCGCTGCTATTAATGTGCTGTGTGCTATTGTTGCCATTCACGGCTATAAATAATGTCTTAGAAATCGCATGTGTAGATTTATGGTTCCCAAATCAATAACAATCTATAAGCCGTATAACTTAATATTTTCATCTAATGAAAAAATTAATTCATGACACATTTAGTGTGTTTATCACGTCAGAAGGTGGCACCCTAGAAGAACATACATTGATCTTATTGATGATGTTCCTCCGAAAGGTCAAGTTTATAACTAGATGTATGAATGAACTAGGTAAGTAAAAGGGAAATGTAAGGATCGTAGTAGGTGGCTTCTATAGTTTCTCTTCCCATGGAAAAAGGTCGTAAGTTTATGCAAATAAATAATATTATGTTGCAGGCAAAACTCTTAATCAGTCAAAACCCTTATTGCGTTAAAACGCGTTTATTCTAATGAAATAAATGTTAGCTATCGTACAAGGTTATCCAAAGGGTCAAAAAAAAATACCTAACAACCTAATAAGTTTCCAAACGACATTTAGGTTATTATAATGTATAGAGAAATAAAAAAGAAACCATCCAATAATAGTTTTGACGTTCAAAAGTAGTTTTGACTAGTCAAAAGTAGTTTTGATTGATTAACGCCCAAATACTCAAACGTCACTCAATTATAAGTAACCCTCAAAACTCCTGCTATCTCTGTCACTCTGCGTTAAAGTAACAAAGACAGCACGAGATTTAAGTGCATCTTAAAATTGCGTGACGTTTGAGTATTTGGGCGTTAGTGTGTATATCACGTCAGTAGGTGGCACCCTAGAAGAACATACATTGATATTATTGATGATGTTCCTTTCGAAAGGTCAAGTTTATAACTAGATGTATGAATGAACTAAGTAAAAGGAAAATGTAAAGATCATAGTAGGTGGCTTCTATAGTTTCTATTCCCATGGAAAAAGGTCGTAAGTTTATGCAAATATATATAAGTTTTTAAACTGACATGCTCACTGACACTACGCGCCGAAATATCGGGAACTCGAAACAATAATCAAACATGGTAAATATCCCGTTTATGATATTAATAGTAGTGCAAATATATATGTGTTGCAGGCAAAACTCTTATTTCTTATTAATCAGTCAAAACCCTTATTGCGTTAAAACGCGTTTATTCTAATGAAATAGGTTATCCAAAGGGTCAAAAAAAAACCTAACAACCTAATAAGTTTCCTAACGACATTTAGGTTATTATAATGTATAGAGAAATAAAACAGAAACCACCCAATAATAGTTTTGACGCTCAAAAGTAGTTTTGACTAGTCAAAAGTAGTTTTGACTAGTGAGAGTTTTGAGTTTTGCCTGCAACAAATATCGATGAGGTACTCAAACTGGTTACACGACCAAACCAACCAAAACTAGAAATAGGTATCGATTCTTTTCGTTTCACTCCCAAGTTATAAAATTCTTTGACCGTGTCAATTTCTGTCCGAACTCGTATAAAGTTGCACTAGTTCGCACGAGATCGTGTTTGACAAACATAATCGAATTTTATAGTATGCTGCATTGTCGTGAGTGCCTCTTTGGGCTAGTAGTCGCAAGTGCGGGAGGGGCAAAGTGATATTGGGGCTTCCCATTAGGAATTTCTCAGTAGCAACTACGGAGTCTGGATTTGTGGCTGGTTGATGGCAATAGGCTCTCCTCCTTTTACCTGGGATTTAAACATAACTGGCGATATGTGGGTGTACTAATGGTAGGTACTCAGCCTAACCCTTCGGGAATAACAGGTGTGATGTTATGTTATGTTATGTATTGTCGTATAGGCGCCTTAATAACAATGCCCGTAGGGCACTGTTAGTCATCATTTAAAACATAAAATTGAAAGTAAAGTACAGCATCAGTCCCTACTACGGCCACGCGACAAAAACCCGTCTATCTTATTTAAAATTATAAACGCGTAAGTTTGTAAGTATGGTATGTATGGAGGGATGTTTGTTACTCTTTCACGCAAAAACTACTGAACGGACTTTGATAAAATTTGGTGCGCAGATAGTTTATAACCTGGATTAACACATAGGATAGTTTTTATCCCGATTTTATTTTCCAGATAATTTTCGAGTTGTAGCGGGCAAATCCGCTGGCAACACCTATTAGTCAGTATATATCGCCTTGTAAATAAAATACACACAAACCCTTCTTATTACCCCATCAGCTTATGTACTTAAGTTATTAATAAAGTGACATGTTAATTCTGAACCTTTTTATTTGCAACCGTCACCTGATGGCTATTTAATTACTTTTAGGAGTTTCAAAGCTTTCAGTAGTAACTTGTTAGTATTTTTTAATAACTTGACAAAATTACATTAATAAACAAAACCGATATAATTACTTGCCTGGTAGAAGTAAATAATTTGACACTATGTAGACCAGACGACAGACCTATGTAGATAAAATCTGGGTAGATAGATAGCCTATTTTTTATAAAGCTTCGAGACTGAAATGGGCTGGGCAAGCCATGTTTGCCGGTAGTCACCGCAGCTGTGGACCCGAATATTGCAAGACTGGAGCCCTGACACAGCTAGACAGGGCCGCGGTAGACCGAGGAAAAGATGGAGGGACGTTTTGGATGGCTTTCTCACCAACTGGCGAGAAGAAGCACACCATCGTAAGAAGTGGAAGGAATAGGGGGAGGTCTTTGCTCAGGAGTGGGACAATACGGGGTAACTAACTACTTAAACTTCATCATTTTGACTCATTAATTAATTCAATTGTAACTAGCAGCTACCATAAGTTCGGAAATAGTAATGGTTCCTATATAACATCTTTTTATGTATTTTTTTATGACGACTTTATTGAAATATTTTGGCACGAGATTGGCCATTAAATCATCTCCAATTTGATACCTCACTGAAGGGTGTTAAAAACCAAAATCAAATATGCCACCAGATTTACCCGAACTCGTTAATACTTGATGAAAGGATGGAGACCGTCGGACACGACGTGGGTATTAATATAGCTTCCATGTGGGTTTCTGTGTGAACAAATCGTTTTGCAAACCAACGGCAGTTTTGGAAGTTTCCGTCAATAAAGCTTAACTGAAATGATTTTACGGTCACAAAATTGTTGCATTAACAAAACGGGTTTTCTTCATAACAACGCGGTTTAACGTAATTTGACGATCCGATATCGTAAGTACACGAGAAATATGCCAAAAATCTAACTGAAAATTGTGTTAGTAAGAAAGGAAAAATAAGATGATATTTATGACCATCACTATTTTTTTTTTTTTTTAAAACGTTGCCCCACACTAGGAATTTCTCCTGTATCGTGGGTGCGTTCACAAACATATAAAGTCACATACACAAATACCCAGACCCGAAACAACTATCTGTAGGCCATACAAATATTTGTTCCTTGCGTGCGGGGATCGAACCCACGACACACAGCGCAGCAGTCCAATCGCTTAGCCACTGCGCCAACCGTGCCGTCAATAATTATTCAAGGTCTTCCAGTTCGCGATCGTCAATTCAACCCCATTGGCTAACCGTTCTGCGAGCAATGTGAACTGCCCATTGCCACTTTGTTGCCAATTCTTTGGGTTACGTCGGTAACCTTGTAAATCCGCCTATATAACTTTGTTACAATAATTCAGGTTAACGAAGATGCCTATAGCTGTTATCAATACAATTATCTAACACTCGGTACGCAATAGGTGGTCACCGATTCACGGACCAACCTAGGCCAGCACGGCTTAACCTAAAGATCGACCTTAGTGGCAGTTATTACTTAGCCACGAGTTCCTTCCAGAATGATTGAATGAATTGCATGTTGTGTAATGTTTTCTAACATGATCAGTACTAAGATAATAATAAAATATATATACAAGTATCAAAAAGGAGAAGTAATTACAGGGCGTCAAAAAATTCGTCCACACCGCTGTCAACAGGAAAAGTGCCCAGAAGGCTGGCAGCATTGCCACGTTGGATGGCAATGCTGATTCTTTGCCCAAAAAATATTCCAGCCCTCCGGTCACGTGAAGAGTCGACCAAACGCTTGGAAATTTCCTGATAAATTAAGTGGGCACTCGGACCCCATGGCCCCAGTGTTTCAACCCCAAACGGCTCAAACACATAACTACCAATTAAGTTATTGTATTTGCGCCGTTTGAGGTTTTCAGCACCAGCAGCAGCCGCCCCAGCACAGCTCACCGTGCTAGGAAGATGGGATGGCGCAAGGGTGTCGACACAAGTTGCATCCCACACCAAAGGCCTACCCAACTTCCAAGGCATTATGGTCATACCATCTGGGCCCCGAGTCTGCTATTCAATAGTGTCAGAATGGTCGATCAGTGATCGCATAATTGTTGATTGACGACAAGCCAAAAAGTACCTTATGCCTGTCGACTTAAGGTACTTTTTGGCTTGTCGTAAATCAACCATTATGAGATCAATGATCGACCATTCTGACACTATTGAATAGCAGACTCGGGGCCCTGGTCTCTTCCCATCGACGCGTGCCAACCCATTGGGTTCCAAAATAGCTGGCACACCGGCGGTAGCCAGAGCACGTCGGATAAGATCATTAATGCTGGCGTGTCGCGCAATCCGACCTGCGCTCTTACTGCAAGAAAGGCCATGGTGTCCGAGACCGTCGACTGCTTCACCACATTGACAGCGATGTGGAGCCCCACATGGAGCACCCAATCGCAAACAAGTAGCGAGCCGGAAGGTAGTGTCACCTAACATAGTGCCTATATTAGGTGACGGTAGTGCTTGAAGCCAAAGGCCCGACTCCCACTCACCCACAGCCAGTAGGCGGGCACGCTCAGCAGTATTGGTAGACGTATTAATAAGGTTATTCCGTACCAACCTGCAGAGCGGCTCATCCCACTGTCTCTGGGAAAATGGGTTCTCGGGCCGATCCGTGTTCGGGCAAGCCATTCTCCAGGCACTCTCTGCATCGGACAAGCACGGCACTTCCGAGTCAACCAGGGAGAGGGTTAAAATTTTCCTGGTTAGCTTTTCAGTGCTGTGGACAGACGACAGGAACGTCGGTAAGCTTACACTAGAAATTTTGCGGAAAATGATGAAAATGAACATGATCAGTTATTTCAAATGACGGTTATTGATTGCAATAATTTTTATTTACTTCACCAACGTCCACACACTTTATTTTATTGCGAAGAGTACTACGGAATTGCATTACGAGTATTCATTATCATAAAAGCAAATAACAGCCGTAACCAACAATTACGTCAAACAGTAAATAACGGAAAAACCAATTAATTTAAAGAGGTTCGGAGTGACATCGGGGTGACGTCACCCGTTAAAATCGAAATGAAAATGAGTCACCGCTGGATAGAAGCTCGCTCGTCATTTGTTAGTGACAGGCCACAGAACTGAAGTAAGCAGCAGTAGATCAAACTATCAAAATGCTGCGACACGAGTTTAAATTCTCAAACATAATTTGAAAAAAATACCATCACGTCTGTAATCCAAACAGGGCTAGTCAGAAGTGTACCAAATAGTATACCCACATTTCGCCAGTTATGTATTCGTCCCATGTAATCAGCCGAGCACAAATCCAGCCATAAAAACTGCATACCAGTACAATTATAAGACCATCGTCACCCTCTTATGTATACTTTTACTACAAAACGTATTGTTTTTAGTAAAGATAAACATTATTATGACGGCATCCCACAACTGGTTGCTATTGACTACATCAACTAATTAAAGACTGAGTGTGGCTGCCAATACAGCCAGTTTATCATTTATGCTCATCTAATTAACTCTGTTTTTCAAAACCCAACACAAAAGCCTGCCAGTAAGCCAACAAAATCAAGATTAATTGCCCAACATTGACTTACTGCATTCTATTACTCTGTGCCGGAACGAACCGGTCTCCAAAATCCCTGAAAGCTGAGCAATTAAAGCGCACTGTGAAACTGAATCTTTCACACCTTTTCATTCGCTGAAGAGCTTAATTTTCCTTTCGTTTCGCCGATTTTCTTGCAAAGATCATCAGTGGGGGTTTAATTCTTAGGGCTGGTGTTCACGACGGTGGTTTATTTGTGCTACTGAACTTGGGCAAACAGCACTGCAGTGTTTTGTTAAGAATGGGAAATCATTAAATGACTCTTACAGAGCAGAAATGAGTGTCTGACTCTTACTGACTAAAACCCGTTCCTTCTAATGTCCTTTGCGTTTCAGGGCCGAACTAATTCTGCAATCCTAGCAGGCACTGGCCCTAATGGGCGCTGTCTATTATGCTGACAACTCTTAGAGGTGCCCGTGAAACACAACGCACGGTCGACCCGGGTCTGGTTCAGATCTGACAGCGAGACACCCAACGCTCGCCGTCTGTAGGCTCGCGCCTAATGTCTCCGGGAATTGTCCTGCGATTCCCGACGCCTGGGGATCTTCTGATATTAGCACGTTGCGGCGTGCATTCGTTGTTCCGTGTTTCGGGGTCTCGAGCATTCGTTGTTGCGGTTTGCGTCGCTGCGTGCTTTCGTGCTCGTAGTGTTCGTTGTTGCGGGCATTCGGTGGCGTGTGGTTCGGCGTGGTGGCTTTCGGAATGACGTATTGCACTCGTAGTTTCGTTCTTCTTCCGTCCTTCTGACATTCAAAAGTGCCTGTAATGGCTTAATTGAAATAAAATATTTGAGTTGAGTTTGAGTTTGATTACGTTGTCCAGATACAGCAATTTGACTAAGTAAACATATTACAATGTACAAATAATGGGTATGTCAACATAATATACTAGTCGAGCCTTCTAGTAATTAATACCTTTACTTTTTATTAAAGACATCTGGCTCATTCTACTGAGCTGGTACGAGTGAATCTAGACATTTTAAAAAGTTGACATCTGGCCCACAAGCAAAATTTTGCGTGGGCGAGATTTCCCATTTGGTACGAAAAAAATGATCATAAATTGGTACGAAAAAAATTATGAAAACTTACAGTGCGTTTTTGTTGCGTTATACACTGTGGTATTTCGCTATTCTAAACCACGTATTTTATTTATTTCACTGAGTGAGCTGTAGTGTTCTCATCTAATCCACACTATAATACTTACTTATTTACATTTTACATCATATACTTACACTTCGCATCTATCATACGTTTTATTGGTTTTTGCATTACTATTCTGCGAATCGGTCTAAAACGATTCGTTTCCTTCTAAAATATCTAAAATGAAATAAATAATTTTCATATTTTTCATTGTTATGACACTTTACGTCAGGCTGTCAAACTATCAATACTTTTTCTTTAATTTTCTCTCGATAGTTTCTTACTGGCTTAGTCTATGAAGGTTACTTTTGATTTATGTAATTTAAATTCTTTTAATCAATATGTTATTAAATATTATATTTTTTAACTTACATAGCTCAGATATTGTATTTTATAACTTACATATAATTAATTAACACGCTCTCAGAATTCTACGAAAAGGTTTCGGATTGAATACTACTGGCTGTTCTGAATACTGGCAAGTTGCATTTCTAAGACGAAGAAGTCACTATTTTAAAATTCTGAAAAATGAACTGAAAATGACAAGCTGTGGATCTATAAAAGCTGAAATGATTTCACACGCGCGGACTTCTATTCTGGATCTGATCGAGGAAACATCTCCAATACTCTAAGTTCTACACTGGTTCATTGTTGCTGCTGGTCCTCCTACTCAAGGTGACGCTGATACTGCTGCTGGTCCTCCTACTCAAGGTGACGCTGACACTAAAGAGGACCATCTTAATCACAACCAGAGTGACCTGCACTGCCGTGGAACCATAAAGCCAAGGATAACCACAACCGTAAAGTTCTTTAAAACCTCCTCCCTCCTCCCTTCTGAGAGTGTGCCCTTTTTTATAACTACTTTTGTATTTTTTACTTTTCCCTCAATATTATAATGTTCAAGTCTACTGTCTCAACTCTTTTATTCCTCTAAATTCAGTAGATTTGTTACAACACGTGTCGACATTTTCTAGGTAAGTCGGTGTATGCAAATAGCCTAATTCTAAGGATTCTTTTCATTAAAATGTTTTATTACGTGGGCAGGTATTATTGGAAAGGTCACGTTTGATCACTTGAGGGTAGTAGAATGTTGTGCTTTGTAGGTAGGTGTATCATTTACATTTTATTTGCTTAATGTTTGAAGTTTAATATAGAGCAATGCTGATTTTATCATCCACGCAATATGCTTCAAGCTGGTCATCTTCATGACAGTTGTAAATATGGAGACGTTCAGGTTGTTGTACTCGCAGCAGTAAACTTGATACAATCTTTAAATTCGCTAATATGTTCACAGAATGTGCAGAAGTATACTTGCAATGTTTCTTTCATAAATCACTAAAAGTATTATTTAAAGGCGTCCCATAAACCGTTTTTAATATATTTGTGGGACCCACAAAAGGATGGAAAACGCAGCGCTGGTTTTCGGTGGTCACAGAATCGACGTACTACTATTAAGTTTACAGCACCTAGCACTGGGTGCCTGTATCTTTATGAATGCATCCCAAACGATCCCAGCACTAATCCTATTCACTGGTGTTGCTACACATGGGAGCTGGCTGTCCAATTTTTGCCGCTAGTTAATAATTAGAGCTGCGTAGTCCCGTCGACGCGTGTTAGCGTCTAGGTAAACGGATTTAAACTTACAGCCATTATGCAGTAACATGGCTAGATAAGTTGTAATAGTATCTAGCATTTTGCATTTAGTTAACTTTGATCACAAATACTAAGAATTTTAACATACAAAATTCGCAACAATTATTAATGCTGTAAAATAAATCCAAATCATTTTAAAAGAGTAACCATAAAGTTTCTTGCCGGCTCTTCTCCACATGAAACGACCAACACAACCCGTACACCTTTTGTCGATGTTATATAACACGACTGCCCAACAAAAATAGTGTTATTTTTATAAGTTCCCATGTAGGTAAATATTTTGATTTGTTTTGAACATAGTAAAGTACTACCATGATGGCTGTTTTCCAGGCTGTATAGGCATACAAAAAAAACCTGCGGATAAGACCATAAACGTCATGATTCGCTGAGTTAAATGTTCAAAATCTATACTAATATTATAAAGAAGTAAAGTTTGTGTGTTTGTTAAATTGTAAGGGGTAATCTCGGGATCTACTGAACCGATTTTAAAAATTCTTTCACCAATAGCCACATTACTGCTGAGTGTCATATGCTACTTTTTATCCCTGTATTCCCACGGGAACAGGATCTACGCGGGTGAAACCGCGGGACGTCCGCTAGTAATAAATATTTTGGAATCCTCGTCGTGCCTGTATACTTGTATAGTCTTAAAAAGAACCAGAATAACGCACAAAACTCACACTAAAAGCCTAAGTACAAGAAATTATTCTCTCTTAAACATGTAACATATTCGAGTGGAATTCTCATAATTAAACGTTGGCTCGCTTCAGTGCCTCCACATTTTACCTAGCGTAACGTTTATAAGAGGAATTACATCCCAAATCTCGGATAAAAAGGTAGTTTCCTATCCCTGGGGACTAACGATGCATTCACACTCGCGCGGTTGTGAATTCTTTGGTACTCCGAAACTAGCGAATATAAAGGTACTTTTAAATGGGTAAATTTTCAGTAAAAACTTTACATTTAATCCACTAAAACATGCTTTCTAAAGGCGAATGTTTATGCATCGTTTTAATACCTCGCGTTTTGGTGTTACTTTCAGCTTTTCGTAGTTTTGGTACAGGTGCATTAATTGAATTCTTTTGGTGTTACTTTCAGCTTTTCGTAGTTTTGGTACAGGTGCATTAATTGAATTCTTTGCTTTTTTAAAGAAAATATTTACGAGAGTTGCACTTATGTAGGTACATTGTTAGCATTAGTTACATAAGGAAATTACTTTTTTTTTGTGTATTTTTCAAATACTCTATGTTTTGATACTGCATTTCCAAAAAATATATCGATTTATTTATGTTAGTTTGAATACCTAATGCAGACATTAGTTTTCCTTATTTTAGCTTACCTAACCCTTGCTAATTGGTTAATCCATAACGAGTTTTAAACCAGTAGATATTAAGACTATCTGAACATTTCGGTTTCTATTGTTCTGTATCTATAAAAACTTAATTGAAATGTAACAATAGATCCCGGAAGCTATAATCATTTTTGTACGATACAGCTTTATTTACAACTTATGCAGCAATTATTTTGTCGTTTGTACACGGCGCGCGGCGGTGACAAAGCATAGCAATGGAAGTCAGCCATAAATTATTTAAAAAAGAAAAACAATTTTAATTGATCAATTAAATCGAAAATACTGCCTCGTTGGTCTATGATCGCAAGCGCGACTGCTGAGCATGAGGCCCTGGGTTCGGTTCCCGGGTTGGGCCAAAAGTTATTGGCTTATCTCCATCAGGATTTATTCAGTACCTAGCAGTCATCTAGTGTGGATTTGTGCCGGCTTGATGACAATAGGCTGACCCCCTATAACATGGGACTTAAACCTAACTAGCGAAATGGGTTTGTACTATTTGGTACACCTCTGCAATACCCTTCGTGTATTACAGGCGTTATGTTTACTCTTATAATATGTGATCATCATCAGCATCAGCCTATAATGTTTCCACTGCAGGGACTCAGGCCTCCTCTCTAGGAGAGGGATGGGCTATAAGATCCACCACGCGGGCCCAGTGTGGGCTGGCAGATGTTACATGTCTTCGATTTTTTTCATAATAAGCATGTAAAAAAATATCAAAACTAATACAAAAAATGAATTTTCCCTACCTAATTAGTTACCATTAACTTGCATCAATATGTAATTCCCCCCATCTTCTATGTCAGAGTTCCTATGTAAAACAGAATTGCAAGCGAGTCCCGAGTAAAATTAATGTAGAACTAATCCCGCGGAGACGCCTGTCTCTTCGCTATAATTAATTATCTGAATATGCACCTGGCCGTACGTTAGGTATTACTTAGATCCGATTAAGTTCTATTTAGTACGCAAACACGCCATTATTGATGATAGTGTTACGCAGCGGTTGTTTTGGACATAGGTACTACCTATGCACTGTTTGGTATTATATGTAATGTGTAATATTACATTATGCCTTGTAATTCCGAAGGGTAAGGGTGAGGTGTAGGTACCTAAAAAATAGAGTTACATTTTTCTTTTAGAAATACATATAAAAATTTGGGTGATGAAAGCTAACCGTACTTTTTAAATTGTTTACGAGGATAATGATGTAACGAAAGTGGGGAGAGAAAAGGATGCAAAGTTTTAGGGGCCAAATAAGGGTTGGAAGTTGTTATTTCTTCCAGGACTTGTGCAAGTGCATGAATTCATGGAAATAAATAATGATGTAGATAGTTTCTTATATAATAATATTTCGAAATGGTTATTACATGTGTAAGACAAGAAAAATTACAAAGAAGAAGATTTAAACGAAATTCGCAAAAGTAAGACACGGTTTTAACTAATGATTTAAAATTTATAATTAATTAAACACATCACGAGGTTCTTTATATAGGCACCGAGCGTAGTACTCGCGTGTATGACCAGATGTATGAACGTGGAGTTTACCTCCAAAAAGTATGTAACGATCGTAGCAGATGGCGTTCTGTGGTGTCTGTATGTATAAGTATGTAGGTGAGTTTATGTATCTATGTAAACACTTTAACGATACTCGCAAGAGCAGTAAATGAGTAGACGCAGAGTATTTTGTAAGTAAATGCAAAACTAAAATAACCGAGAGTGCATTTGCGTAGTTAACATAAAACATCACAAAATAGAATACGAAACATTCAAATTGGGAGACAGAGGAGTGCTAGGCTTCTTACACGCTGCTAATATATTTAAATTAACTTAGACTGGGTCTTAGATGCAGAAGTTCTTTTATGTAGGTAACTAGCCTCTACCCGCGACTTTGCCCACAGCGAAGAAACATAGCCTAGAAATTATTTAATTTTTGAAATCGGGGGTTTTGGAGATTATAATCCACTTCGGATAAATCTTTTAAATAATTTTACCAGGGTACATCAACGCACAAATGGTTACCAGGGAGTTCGGTATAGTCCATGTAGATAAAATTCTTTCATATGTAATTAAATACTAACTGTCTCGTTGGTCTTGTGCTCGTAAGCGGGACTGCTAAATATAAGGTCGTGGGTTGGATTGCCAGATCGGACAGTCATTGATATAATCATCTTTTTTTTTGGTGGGTGGAAAATCATCAAATAACCCCCCCGCTCTTGGGCAGAGCGAAGAGGAGTGTCAGACTTCTACTGACTAAAAACCAACCCATGTTCCTTCTTCGCCCTTGTGTCGAGGCCACGTCATCTCTTTCGATATCTGCAGCCCCGACGGGTTGATATAATCACCTCAAAGTTTGTTCAAAGACACATACCTAAGTACGAACAACGCTAAAATTAAAATTAATAACTTAGACTTCCTATCTAGATACAAATGGATATTCCACCCAATATTGAAACAGCGCCTGAAGTCGACTCCAAAAAGTAATATAACAAAAACACAAGTGTCACATACTTCTCGTTCGCAGTTCTTTCACAAGAACACGTTCCATCTCTGCGCTCACAAGTACCTATCTATCGTCGGCCATCTTACTTTGGGGCTAAAGCGATAAGCTGGAAAAGTCGAAAACGTAGCGTGGCTTCGTTTCAAAGCGCTCGTAAGTATGCTAAATTGTTGTTTATGCTTATGATAATGTTATGGCGTGTACTTGAAGCTCGAGGGCCCATTGAGGCCGAACGCAAGTGGCCTCACCCAATTTTTTGTGTAGGAATTTTAATTTATAAACGATTTACTGTTTGGAACGTGATATTTGAGAACGGAAGCGGCAACGTTCTCTTTGAATTCAATTATGTTGTGGTTATGTGTTGTATAATTAATTGTATGAGGAGTAATTCTGAAGTCATTAATACATACACAAATACATAAACGCAAGACCTCTTATTTATTTATTTAAACTTTATGCACAATAGTGATACATAGGCGGACTTAATGCCACAAGGCATTCTCTACCAGTCAACCTTAGGGTCAAACAAGACAACAACAAAAACATCCAACATCCTATTATTGTAGGCACTAGGCAGAAAACCACAAACCTCCACTCGCTTCGATTCCTTGGTCAAATACAGAAATTCATACCTGGTTTTTCTGATGAACATCACAACTATAAGACATAAAAAAGTAGAAAAAAAAGAAGAAGAGAGAGAGATAATTTATGTATCAAAGTTAACTTAGATACTCGAATACTTATTACTAATAATACTCAAAGATATTACAGTTTTCTAATAATCAAATCGTCTTTTTAGCTGCAACAAATCCGTCAGTTAAATTGGAAATACATATTTTATACTCAATTTAAATTTTTGAATACTCAAAGCTGCAAAGAAGAAAATAAAAAGTACTTATTCAACACATCAGCTCGCATGCTCCGTCGCATATTTATAAAGTGGTCTTATTTACTGCGTGTATATAATTATGCACGTCCCAGTTTTTTAAGGTATCGTTATGTTAAATACATCGTCGGTGTAATTTTAACGGCTATCGCTTTAACTATAACTAAGATTTATGAGTTTTGTATGCAAAACGGCAAATGAACCAAACGTTTTTTTTTTTTATTAAAATAGCTGGTTTACTTTGCTTCTTATAGTCCTAAGTTTTTGTTTGAAAGGTGTTTTTCGTAGATTTTGATAAAAAAAATCGGTTGTTGCAAAAGAAACCCTCTTATTTTCATTCACATCAACTTAAATTTTCCTCTTGGCAACGAAACTCGTATTTTTGCAACTCTCTCAAAAAAATCAGTGATTCAAATCGCAGAGTCATGGACGGGGTCCCTGACGAGCATAATCGAATACGTCACTTTAAATGAGCTAACACAAAAAACCAACATTAAATTTGAATAGAACCAAAAACAATCTACGTAAGGAAGCAAACACCAAACAGTAAAGCCTCACTTACATTAATCAAAACCAGTACCAAATGAAACCCATAATGAAGCATACACTAGCAAACAACTTTCAATTAGTGCCTCTATAAACAACATCTAATAAACGTTCCAACTGAAGCCGAACAACTGCACTCGGTCATGAACTAGCAACGTAAGCTCAATCTTCCATAGTTCATAACAACCCCATATTTATCTGTGTACCATTAAAGGCGATACTCCACTACAACCTACGGCTAAGCTACGCATGTGTACTTAGCTTCGCTATGTATAAATATACAGGCGAGCCTTGGACCACGTCACGCATAAATAGCATAAACAGACTCTAGTAGTAGTAAATGTCTTATGCCTACGTGTTTTTTACTCTAGGACATGAGATTTTGTGATGAAATATTATAATTAGCAAGCCTACCTACGCTCGATACTATGATCCACAATTAGATCCGGAGCGTTTCCACTAGACACACAATTGCAGCTAGTAATAAAATGAAATACCCAACTCAAGCGCATCAAATCATAAATGTGCATCTCCTTGCAGCAGATTTTAGATTTTTATCATTATTAAGGCAAAATAATATGACACTGTACCACCGCCTCTTGTAACAGCATTATTTCTATTACATTTCAGTGTAGGAAAGGATGCATCATACAGTTATCGTCATCATGCAGTTATCTAGAACGTATAGAATAGCTCTCTCCCACATATATTTTAGAGTCATTATTTCAAAATGAATTAGTGTGGAAAAAGATGGAACCATAAGTTCGGTATACACGGTCCTGGGTGGTCATTATTTTTAATTGTTTTTCTAATGTACAGGATTATTTAATTTAACTCTTGTGAGTTGTCTGGCTTGATTTATTAAATATCTAAAACATTTGTAGTCTCTGGTATAACATAACGCACTCATTATTACTTACAGAACTTATGACTTATTAATAAAATGGTGGTTGACCCCCTACACAGCCAACCTGGCAGACCTCTCCTTGCACATCCTAGCAGTGGACGGCCGACTTTTATCTGCTCGCCATTAATTCGTGCAACGATTACGCGGAGCCGGGCGGATCTAACACATCCGCCCTCCTAATGACCTGGATTTATAGCACTAGATAATATTAACTCTGCGAGGATTTAAATGAAGCTATGTGGACGTAGTTACGACTGTTTGTTGTTGTAAGTTGTTGATGCTGCTGTTTGGCTGTTTGAAGGAAGAGTGTATTGTATTTCTGCTGCTGTGACTGAAATTACTAGCTTGTTGCACTAGCCGTCTCACGTGTTACTTGCATGATGTCAATTCTCAATTCTTTGCTTACCTACTTCTACTTACTTACCTACTGTATTGCTTATGTATATAATTTGCAGGTAAATAATTATTATTAGTCACAATTGTATACTGTCAGGCACAGCAATTTATTTTCAGTAAAAACCGGGATTATGTATTTCCTGATTTAAATTAGTACCGATAGGAACACCTCCTATTTCATGGTGTTGAAACAATACTGGTGAAATTTTGGTGTTCTAGATACCTCTGCTAACTCTTCGGGGTCTATCTACACCCATAATGCTACTATATTGTTAAGTTCAAGAAAATGGATACTATTCCACTAACCTGTCTGATAATTTCGCACTTTTCTTCTATCACGAGAATAATATAATTATCACCTTTACTCTATTAGCCATCGCCCAGTTCTCGAGCTGAGTCTTACTAACAAGCTAAATCAACCGATCTACCGCACTAATGAGCGCTCACGCGTCAATTACTCCAAAATCAAGGGTGCGATGTTTCTGCACCATTTGCGAACAAAACCTATTATACTGAAATATTTATTATGCGAACACTACCGCCATTGAAACTGAAATGTAGTTTTTTAACTTTTTTAGGACTCATCGTTGCTGCGAGGGAGGCATATAAAATACTTATTTTTTGACCTGGAGGTATTTGTAAAAGATTGGCCGAAGGCTACCATGCACAGGATCAAGTGGAAAGCCCTTGTCCCACTGCTGGGCAAAAGCCTAGCTGTGGGACATATTATCATCATCATCATTAGTCCACTCAATTCTCAGCAACTCTCAGCAAGCATCTACCTGCCACCCTGCGAAGATTGTCGCTCCACCTAGCCTGTGGTCAATCAGTACTGCAATATAAAAACTAAATGATATTTCACAATTTAGTACTTTTCCCATATTCTATCCCATATTATGGAAATAAATTATTTGATTTGATGTATGTATTACCTAAAACCGCAAAATATTTGACAGCTATTTGCAACGTTCCAACTTTCAGCGTGTACTGCAATAAGACGCAAAGTGCATTCCTTTGCTTTTAGAGCAATCCGACAGAAGTTAGCACGTTTATCAATAGTGTTAGAGAAGGCAATGAAACTTTGAGTTCCGTGTACTTTGCTATTCGGCTTACTGAAACTATTCACCGATGTCTAGTCTAGCGTTTTGGTTTGATTTCACCAAAGCTTTGGAATGGTCAAAGGATTGAAGGATTGTTTGGTTTGTATCAAAAGCTATGGTATCATTCTCAGGAATCTAGCAGTATTAGTAATAGCAGAGATAACTATGGATGTCTATTACCTTTCAATGCTATATTGGCTGAATAGATTTCGATGTTTGGTAATCAGATAGACCATGATCTGGGGTACATTTCTATGATATGATTTTCGACTTCCATGCGAATTCTTGTAGATGATAGCTACAATTGATATGATGATATTGATGTAAAATGCAGTGAAATCAATGGATGTTCGATCACTGTTTTTTAAAGTGTTATGGAGAGGTAAGATAATGGATAATCACGGAAGATATCTCGTAAATGACAGTATAATTGAGTTATAAACCATATCATAATCTCATGTTTTTGCTTAATAAATTATAAGTTCATGCCAGGCGCAGTAGATATGAAAAATAGTCAAACTTTTCCTAAAATGAGGTGACATATAACAGCCTGGTTAGATAAATATGTAATATATTACATAAACAGCCGTATATATCGGGAACAGGGAACACAAACCACATCACATTTCCCTCATATAAAATATATGACAAATGCTATCGACCACAATGCGGTCTGGCAGCAACTGCTACAACATTTTGTGTATGCACGTACCTAAATGTTGGCTGGTTAGCTTTCTGGCATAGGTATTGCAGTTTTCCGGAATATTTCGGAATATTTACAATACCACGAAAATAAGTTTAGATTGTTAAAAGTTTTAGAATGCACTAGAGATAACCGTGCCTGGCATGGCATGACGCTGCGGGTTCTTCGAAAGAGATACCGCGGCCCCGAACACAAAGAGCTAAGAAGGAACAAGTGGGTGGTTTTTAGTCAGTAGAAGTCTGACACTCCCTTCCGCACCGCCCAAAGCGGGTGGAGTCATTTGATGATTTTCCACTTTCCAAAAAACAAAAAATACAAGAAATTGTTTGCCTGTCCACCACTGGTGGCCAAGCCGGTGGTGGACACCGGGAACCATTGTAAACGTGCACCTTAGATCAGCTATATTATATCTATATCTACACAGTCATATGTGACCGCTTTGTTCTACTAAAATACGCAACGCATTTCGACGTGGTTTCCACGTATCTGTTGAAATAGATGGATTACTTGTAATTGATGATTAATAGCTGTTGTAATTGATGATTTACTCCGGAAGGCCGGAATAATATAAAATTTTAATCATACCTTAGGTGAAGATATCTCGATGTTTTGTCAAGTTATTACAAAACGCGTATTTCTTCTAATTACAAGCTGGCGTGGTTAACTTCAACAATAAGAGATGACTCAAAAATCACACTTTCCCTGGAACAGCTATAAAGTATCTGTGTGCCAAAGAGGAGTCTCTTTGGGCATTAATGATACAGTAATACTTTTTTCTTTTATCTTCCGTGCTGTACGGCTAGTCCAATGACTCAAACAGAGTGCAGGGTGAGCCTTAAAAGAGGATTTTTGAAAATTAATACACACTAATAAACACTCATATTCTACCATATAAGTATATGCATTGGGGGGGTTAACATTTCCACCAGCAAAACAATTTTCAAATAAATCATTCTTTTAATCAACAAAGAGGTTCTATAAATTCATCATTAAGTAAATGACAATAAATTGTAATTATTTGACGTGTTCGTCCTTCACGCAAGGACATTGTACACACAATACGTTTGTATCATTTATTCATCAGGGTGACCTTACGCAGTCGAATTTTGTTTGCGCTGAACTAATACCCGGTTTTCATGCACTAGGTGAAACCTAAGTGGTGCTATTGAATTTCAAGCTTTCAGTGCTAAGTTCAGGGTCGAAATTCCAATTGTGCAATAAAACATACGCGGTCCTTAATTCTAGTGAAAACGGTCAAAATGTCTCATAAAGTACACGATATAATTATTTTATAGGACGTGTTTTATGATGCATTGTAAGTAAATATCTTTGTATTTAATGTTATTTTTTGTGTTATCATCAAATAGACCTCACCTAGTCTGACGAGTTTATTAGTTATGATTTTTTACAGCAAACTCTATGCCAACGAATGTGTCATGGTACAAGCTACACAGATTAATTTTATAGGTTAAAATTAATGTTTAAGGCTGATGTTCCAGGGTAGCCCGCGAAATTCAATTTTTCTTTTAATTTTCTTCATCAAAAGGTCATTCTTGAGAGTTACATGAACTTGAAGGGTTGTAATGATGATTTTGATTATTATAATTCTGTAACTGCATGCGTCTTACAGCCGCGAATCATATTTTCACTAACATACAACCTAGCACTGGCCTGCAAATCGCTAAAAACGTAAGAAAATTTGAATTTCGCGGGCTACCCTGGAACATCCACCTTAACTGGGCTTGATTCGGTGTGACCCCTCACAAATCAGGCGGTAAAATCGAATGTTTAAATGTATTTTGTTTTTTCCAACTGTGCCGATTCAGGCCCACCCGACTAAATGTGTAGCACTCTTAACTGTTTTCAGATCACTAGGTTAAATAGCCATTATTTATTCACTCTTTATTCATTAATTTATTCATTTATGTCTAATGACCCCGGTCAGTTTCCATCACCTCATCTGGCATACAAGGCTGGTATTTTACACACGTTCTGTTGTACTATAGTTGTATGAACTTTTAAACCCGGAAACTATATAAAAGTAGCCTGTTGACCGTAAGTTTCCCTAATTAATATTACAATTCCAATGCAATGCAATGTCAGTTTAAAAACTTATATTACAATGCTTAGCCTGAAAAATAACGCTAAAACCCAAATTGTGCTAGAAAACATATGTATTTCTAAAGTTCCAATATACTCTCATATATTGTTTCCGATTGTATATAAACGCCGCCTGTTCAAATACTTCTTCCATTCCCAGACATTGCATAAGCAGAGCAATCAAAATGCACTGTAGGCGATGAAAATACTCGTAGATTCACATTGTGCATTAAAAAAAACAACTTTTGAGATGTTTTCCCAAGAGAAAATATAATCTTTTTTTCCATTGAATACCTCGTAAAGCAAAGCAATGTTATGTCTATATATATGTGTAGCTGAATCCAGCTTACAGGAGCCCGCTTTGAGCGGATTACGCTCAACAATGGGTTTCAGGTGATTTAAAGATTATTAGGGATACAATTTTCGTCGAGATACGGGAGGGAAAGATTCACTATAGCAAAGACCCACAATATGCACATAAAATATCAACCAAGTGCAAGTCATGCCTTTTTTACCGTTTTGGACAGTAATAGGCTAATGGTTAAGGCTGGTATTATAAAAGTACAAGTGATTGTTGTTTGATCTCAATTTTATTTTATTAATTAATTTCTAGTATTGTATTGTTTTTGCCGAACTTGTTACATAAACTTTGTATGCCTCAATGGCGGGACATAGCTGACACCTGTATTTAACACAACGTCTTATGAACCTAAGATCCACAATTAATTATTTGAATTTGAATTTGAGACTTGCAAACTCAGGGTTCCATATCACGTGAAGTACGAATATACTTCTGTGCAGATCCCTTTAGTTACATGCAAAATCATAATTACGATGCCGTATACATAAAAAGAATATTATACATAGATTAGACAAACGTTTTGGCCTTGTAATGAAGCCCTATTACACCGTTGGGACTTTTCGGGTAAGAAACCCTAAAAATTCGCCAGGAATAGTACATTATGGTACAAGTGTATAACGTTGGTGATTACCGCAGAGGCGCCATTGAGACCCGAGCCGTCAGGTGAGGGTCTTAAGAAAGCCGAGGACGGTAATCATCAATAAACACGTGTATCATACGACGTTTTTCAACACACTTGTGAAGAAAATAATACTAAAAAGTCATCTTCAACAGTTGAAACAAGTTCTGTTTTTTTTTTCACAATAGCGGGAAAAATTAATGCGTGCGCATCTACAGTTCTACCAACTTCAACAGTTAAAACAAGTTCTGTTTTTTTTTTTCACAATAGCGGGAAAAAATAATGCGCGCGCATCTACAGTTCTACCAAGTTATCTATGCAGGCGGGAAAACACGGAACTAAAATAAATGTACCAAGTTTGACGTAGCGATGCATTTTTTCTTGACCAGTGGCGCCACTACTGTAACAATGACGATCGGCCATAGACTAAAAGAATGTGGTTTCACTATTTTTGACTTTTCGCGGATAATAGAGTTTTAGCCACGGACAAAATGGGTATTTTTTTTCTTTTTATCAGAGAAAACAAAAGTTATATAATTTGAGTGAAAGATTCATTTATTAAAAACGTTTAAGTTGAAATTATCTATTTAAATTCAAAGTTGCATGAAATGGGGAAGCACTAGGTACATTAATTTATTTTTACTATTGAACACGATCTTTTTTGTATCGAAACTTTTTTTTAAACATAGCAACTCAACCAATAAATTTAAAAAAAAAAACCTATAACTCACTAGTGAATAATAGCAATGAAAAAGTCACAGTTTGATTATAGGTGTCATTACGTGCCTAATTGCGGTGAAATTATAGCCACTTTATGAGCAAGTGTGTTGAAAAACATATAATCCATCCTGGAAGTCCCTGAACCGTCTCCGTACTCAAGTGGGAAAATGTAACTCCAACCTCGTTAAGTGGGGCTACCTCAACAGAACGGCAGCGGAATGTCGTTGTGGAGTTGTGTCGCAAACTATGCTTTACCTTCTACCCTCTTAGACTAAAAATTTGCAGCTGAAGTGACCTTCGCGCTGCCACTGACGACGTTGGGGAAATTTCGAAGTTCTGGGCTAATGTTACTATACCATATCAATGAGAAGTTTGTGAGGATGAATGGATGTTTTTTCCTCATTAACGCGAACACGGTTGAACGGATTTGATATATTATTTTTCATCTTAAACGGTGCTTAAAATCAGTATTATTGTAATAGTGTTTTGCTACGAAAAGGATTTAATAACTTAATTTACCAATATTAAATGCTAATTTGATTATTTTGTTTTTGACACACAGGTACTTTGTAACCGAGATAAACATATAAAACTTACTTTTTAACCCGCTGCACGCCTGGTACGATCTCGTGCGTAAAGGATCTTATTACATACTCTATTAAACTCTTCATCTCATGAGACACCTCCTTTCTTGCCATATCATCCTTTACCTAGTCCATCCTTATTATATATTTTAAAGAAGAAATAAATTTATTATTATTATTATCCATCGTTTCTTTGGTCTTCCTCTACTCTTATTTCCACATTATGTACCTCTAACTTGCAGGTACCCACAATTAATAAAACCTTCAGCAAGTTAGCATATGCCATGAGCCGAGATGATGGCTTCTAATTAACTATTCGATATTAATTGTTCCGGAATTAGGTCACCGTGTTGTAATTTCCCCTGAGTACAGTACGCTACTGAAGGTACCGGTACAGCCCTTGTAAAAGAACTTACGTAATTAAAACGCGTACTATAGACTATAGTACTATACTACGTGTTTTTTTTATATCCCATAGCTCTAGGGTATATTTCTATAAAATCATTTTGTTACGCACTGGGTAACATTTACACAATATGTCGACCCGTTGCCCAAAACCAGTAAAACTCTTAAAAAAAAATATAAGTAAAAATAATACAAAACTCCTAGAATATTTGTCTAAAAATATATAGATTCACACTACTCTCATGTTTCTAGGTAACTAAGTTTCGCTGATAAATAGTTACGTGTAATTAATTTTAAGTAGGTACCTGGATGCCCTTTTTTTGACGTTTTCTAAAAATTAAACCTAGCTAAATTGATTTGCAGCCTCTGAACGATTTTCATAAATTTTAGTATGCATAATATTTAGTATTAAATTTTAGGGTGCATACCTACTAAAATTTATGAAAATCGTTGGAGCCGTATCCGAGATTCAGATTATATATAAAATGTTAATTTAATACATAAAAAATAAAGAAATCGTCTGTGTCAATCCTTAAATACGTCTTAATTAGTGTTATTAAACTCAAAATGAACTTAAACAAACCTCCTTAGTCTAATTCGCGTACAGACATCTTCCAGTATTATGAACAAACTGAGGTATCATTATCTTAATGCTTCAGAGCGGGAATATTCCGTAACCTAATAGGCCGAACAGTGAAACTGAATAAATAACGCGCTAGCCAGAGAACACCGTGTTAAGCGACAGCGAGGGGAACTCACTCCAAAGTGTCGGTAACTTTTGCTCCTGACAAACTACATACGAGGAGATCCCAACTGTAATTGTGCAAGATGCAAACTAGGACTAAACAGCGTTAGTAATTTAGATGAAGTAAATACGAATGTTGTGGCAAAGCAAATATTGAATCAAATTAACGATACTAACGCCCGAATACTCGAACGTCACTCAATTATAAGTAGCCCTCAAAACTCGTGCTATCTCTGTCACTCTGCGTTAAAGTAACAAAGACAGCACGAGATTTAAGTGCAACTTAAAATTGAGTCACGTTCGAGTATTCGGGCGTTAGTAAACTTAACTCATAACTAGTTCATGTAGAACATGGAAACAAATATGTGACACAAATACCAGTTTTATTTCTAGATCGTTGTTCGGTAAGCTGTACTATGGATACAAGTATTTAAATTGTTAAGAGACTTCTCTTTTTATGTCGAAGCGATGGAATTTTTGCATATTGATAGTCTGGTAGCACGAACCGTTTAATTTAATACTCTTTTATTGTAAGGATTTTGACGTGGCATATGGCGCAAGGGAGGAAAATGAAGTTAAATTCAATGCGCATTTACTGAACTCTTAAATCAGCGACAAATGGAATCTTTTTGGTTATACTCTTTCTTCTGTTTAAAGTAAGTAAGTGTTTATTTTGCAAATATGGGTACAGTACATGGTGATATAAACAAATAGGAGGCTGGTTCAGCCATATTTTACCAAAAGGCATGCAAAAATTATAATTTTACGCTAACACAATTAAAGGAATTAATACGAGTAGTTTTTCAATAGTTTTAAATCACAAGTTATATAGATCATTGCAACACAATTTATAGAACAGAAGTGCATTTGTCAAAATATTGTACAAAGCTGGACTATCATTCATTACATTAAAATTAAATTATTAATCATTAGAATTATTACAAATAATATAAAGAAATTGATACAATGCGAGTGTGGAACCCCAACACAGGTAATTGCCACACCTCTTTTTTTTTCTTTTTTTTTTAAAAAAAAACGTTGACCCACACTAGGAATTTCTCCTGTATCGTGGGTGCGTTCACAAACATATAAACTCACATACACACTTACACACTTTACTTATATACTTTTGCCCGTCGTGCACAACTAACAGCATGCTCCAGGTCTTGTAAGAAGCAACCGACAGGGCAGTCCAGGTTTCTATGTACTAGTCGGACAAAATCTGACTCATCGATTTGAGAAGAAGGCGAATGGAAAATTAGAGAAATAACTTGTGTAGTAAGTAGGCCTCATACTGGTGGTTAACCTTTGACCTTGAACTGGCCAGCATTGTAAGGTTTTTTCTATAGAATAAGGGGCTAACATAATAATATACGAGTTTTAATACCACTGACGTGCTATCTACCGCATTATTTTATCAACTGTATTTTCGCAAAAAGCGAAATTTTGAAACACTTTTACTGTAAAATATTTGACACATCGTCAATACTCGCGGCCTCTCAGTCTATCACAATATCCTCAGTGCAAATCAATGGTGTCATCGCAACGCGACCATCGGCCGCATCATGTTTTATGCCGCCTCTTAACGTAATATCATGAATTAAACTGCTTGCTGTCATAATCCACTGACATTCTTCGAAAACAACGCACAAAATGTCACAAAGCCTATAGTTGCTTAATTTAATAATAGATACACCCACAGAATACACCTGATTTAGTTCACTAGGTTCACTGTAACACGAAGAAAACTTTCGACGTAGTTTACGACTTTGCGTCAATACTTTGTACTTTATTGGACAGATTTCCATACGCAATCTGATTAAAGGTTGAAAAAATATTCGCACGCGAAGTTACGTAAAAGGTTCGCTCAAGTATACGCAAGTCAAAGTACGGCAGTCAAGTATGGTCGCATATGTACCTGCCCTTATTCCCATGGCCTGTTTGCACGACCTCGGGCCAAGGCGGTAAATAAGAGGAATTTGTCAGTGCCATCAACATGTTATTTGATTATGTAATCTCAGTCCAGGCACGAGAGATCCTCTCGGGCGGAAACTATCGCCGGAGAATCGGCTACAACTATTTCTTGGTAAGTTATTCGAAATTTTTTTGTGAAAGATTTTTTTCCGTCGACTTTATAGTTCTACTAGCTGATGCCCGCGGCTTCACCCGCGGGGATGTCGTTCAAATTATATACTAAAACCTTCCTCTTGAATCTATTAAAAAAAACCGCATCAAAATCCGTTGCGTAGTTTTAAAGATTTAAGCATACAGACAAACAAACTGACAAAAATAGCGACTTTGTTTTATACTATGTAAGGAAGGATAAATGTTCATATTTATTTTATGCTTTTTATGTTTATATTATACTAAGGAACACAATTTACTATCAAAATAGAATTAATACTCACTGTTATAAACTAGGTACTCCCAAACACCAACTAATTGAAAGTTGCGTTGCCAATTCTCTGAAGTAAGTTACAAAATAAAAAATATCCATGTGACTACAAAGTATATTGTGTTTTTTTTATATTTTTGTGCATTTTATATAGGTCAAAACACTTGAATACGAAGACAAAAGGCTGTCCAATACGTGCTTGAAGCTGAGATGTGGGCCCTTGACATTGACCTCATTTGCAAGCTTAAGGCCCCTTTTATCCCTCTCAATTTTGTCATAAATTACAGCCATATTGATCCGGAGACAAAGAGAATGAAAAGAGGAAATCCTCAAACCGTTTGGAAACAACTGAAATGTCGCTATTACATAAAATACATTGTAAAGTAAATAGACATAATAATTTGAACTTAAAACCAACTTACATAAGAAACAATTTAATTTCATCCGTAACTTAAACATATCACGTGTCATACCAGAGCTTCATATTCCACATAAATTGTATCCTGCAGCAAGAACTTACAAGAAAATTAATAATACGCTGCTCTTACCACAGCTCTTACTAAGAAAGCATCTTGAGTATTCTACATCGCCGTACCACTTTGCCCCGCCTTGGTTTGCGACGGTTCAAATACTACTGCACTGGGCTATATAATAATGTCAGCGCTAGTGTTACCATGTTCCTGGATTGATTATACTGTGTGCATAGTGATGAATTGATGTGTCGACTTGGTACCGGGACGTGTAGTTTGGAGGCTTGTGTGTTTGAATATGCAGAAGGTGAAATTAAATTCGCTTTTGTTTTGATTTTGCTAGACAGTCATTTGTTTTCGCACCTGCGAATATTTTGACTCTCAGGAAAGGACATCATTTAAAGTGCAGGCACATACCACACAAGTTTTTTAAACAGACAATAACTAGTAATTGACAAACACTGCATTGTTTGAAATCCTTACATATACGGCAAAATTAAAAAGCGGGTGCTCCCATTTGAAGGCCCTTAATAGGTATTTTTTTCGGTTTCAGCAACTAATTTGAATTCAAATAGATAGCCATTATTTTTGCCACAGTAATCAGAAAACTGTCTGTTGTCGTTCAAAACCTTATTACTTGTGTCTATCAAAGACGGTACAAAGTTGACTCAGCCGTTGTTAAAGGTCAACAAACTTAATGAGGCTTTAATGTATAATAACCTCAATGAAGGCCAATATTTATGATTCACCTACGGACTTATAAGGTATTTGACGACGCTTCTATAAAGGGATAATTAAAAGGAACTAGTATAACTGCATTACAGTGAGGCCACTCGGTGCGATGCGTTAACCGTTCGGTGCGACGCCGCACCGCGCTGCAACGCATCGTGTGACATGGCATAGTGATTTGTATGTAGGATGACGTAGCGGCACCGCTCCGGCGTCGTACCGCACCGTTATCGCATCGTGTGGCGTCATGCTCTTATAATGTATTTGACAGCGCTTCTATAGAGGAAAAAATATGAGGAACTAGCATTTCATTATTTATTTTAATTTGTCTTGTGGCGACCTTTTCAATGAAGGACCATATTTATGATCGACCTACGCATTAATAAGGTATTTGTAGGTAGTTTCGTTTGTTCTAGAAAAAGAGACTTTATTAGGGGCAAAGGTCTGCTAGAACAAAATATAAATACTGTCGCACCAGTAACACAAAGAACAAGGTGTAAAAAAAAACAAATTGAAGCAAAATTGCTTTAGAAAAGTTTATAATAACCTCATTAATATAGGGCAATAATATATGTATGATCAGCATACGATCTAGTATGGTATTTGTAAGAAATTAAGTTTGTTTTAGAAAGCAGTTCTTCTTTAAAGCAGCGTTAAAATTGAAGCAAGAAAAGAAAAGAAGCAAGCCATTTTTAATTTTAAATTGTTTATAATCACCTCATCAGAGAGAACAAGATCAAACAAGAACTTTATTACTGGCAAAAGAAAAAATAAAAGCAAAGCGGAAGGGAGCAATATTTCATTATTAATTTAAAACTGTCCATAATACCCTTATCAATAAATGTCAATATTTACGACCCACCTACTTACAAGACCTTTTCAGAGAGCTTAGTTTGTTCTTCAGACAGGGCTTCATTATGGGCAGAGTAAAAAAAAAACAAAAACGAAGCGGGAGGGAGCAAAATTGCATTATTAATTTAAAAATGGAAAGCGTCCCGAAGCGTGTCGAGATTCCGCGCCGTGTGGTCACTCCAGCTGCATGTAATGCGGAGTAAGGACATGACCTACATAACACTACGGATGCGAGTTAGATGTTCGTCCCCTCTCCGAGACCTACCTGATATTTCGCGGACACAGTTTTGGCAACAGCCTCGCCAACGAACCGCCATTTGTTCCCGGCTCGCCTTTGTCAAGACGTATGTCAGAAATAAGCTTCGGAATATATTTATTGGTTAACTTCATCTAGTTCGTGTTTGGAGAATAATTTATTTTGGTGTCTCACCATTTAGGTCCATTTTCCTCAAAGACACCGATGGCAAAGTTTGATGGTTCAAAAGGTATCAGTGTTATCATTGCTCTCCATAGCATATTGACAGTGTTTGAACGTGGTTTTAATATGAAAATGAAAATCACGTTCTCGTTCATTAATGAATTTCCCTTAACTGTGTTATTCTCTGTGACTTATTTCCAGAAGTAAAAATACAGTTTTAATTAACTTTATAATTGACTCGTAATTTAAAATCATGCAACCTTACATTTTTAACAAGGAGTTTGTTAAACAAACACTTCCGGGGAAATGTTAAGCTACTTTGGCGGAAATACCAAAACATTTACTATTAAAATAAAGGTAAGTATGTTTGTTATATCTAGCTAACTGTTAATTCATGTTTTGTACTGATCCAGAATAATTAGACGCATTAAAGGTTTAATAATAATGGATCATCAAGGTTTTTTTGAGAGCATAAAATAAATTAAAAACAATCAATAATTAAAAAAAAAACGATTATAGAAGGCAATTTATTTAAAAGTATAAATAGGTACAATGTGTTCATCATGATAATCAATTGATATGTTTCTAGTTGAAAGTCTAGTTGACAGAATGAATTTTACTCATACGACTTCCAAAGTCAGCACCATCTGCCTAGCCCAACTACTTATGTGGAGGTCATCTTCCAGTCTAACCCAATGCAGCTGAATACAAGTATTTTGATGTAGCGACATGAGAAGTCGTCGTCATTTTAAAAGCCCCTTTTTAGGGTTCCGTAGTCAACTAGGAACCCTTATAGTTTCGCCATGTCTGTCTGTCTGTCTGTCTGTCTGTCTGTCTGTCTGTCTGTCTGTCTGTCCGTCTGTCCGTCCTCGCTTAATCTCTGTGACCGTTAGCACTAGAAAGCTGAAATTTGGTACCAATATGTGTATCAATCACGCCGACAAAGTGCTAAAATAAAAATTGGAAAAAAATGTTTTATTAGGGTAGCCCCCCTATATGTAAAGTGGGAAGTGATTTTTTTTTAAATTTTAACCCTAACGTGTGATATATTGTTGGAAAGGTATTTAAAAATGAATAGGGGTTTACTAAAATCATTTTTTGATAATGTCAATAATTTCGGAAATAATCGCTCCAAAAGTAAAAAACAAAGCGTCCCCCCCCCTCTAACTTTTGAACCATAAGTTTAGAAAATACGAAAAAAATCTGAAAAGTAGAACTTTATAAGGACTTTCTAGGAAAATTATTTTGAACTTGGATGGAAACAACAGATGGAAACTGCAGTTAACCAATATAATTTGGTCCCTGAATCGTATGAGCGCCTATACAATCCAGAGGTCAAGCTTCATTGGCCCGTATTTCAAACAAAAAAAGAATTATTACTACGGAACCCTACACTGAGCGTGGCCCGACACGCTCTTGGCCGGTTTTTTTTGAGAGGGTAGGGGTGCCCAATCGTTAAATGACTCCTCCCTCTCTTAGGCAGAGCCAGTGGCGTGCAGTGGTCCGCCACGGTGGGTAGGCCACGAAATATTGACAGCAAAAAAAAATTGTCACATATAAAACATTTCAAAATAAGCCTGTAAAAGTTATACCTAAATCCTACAATTCAAAAACTCACCACATTATTCAAGGTTCACTTGCAAGATAATATCCGAAGCGGCCTTCACACATCTACCCTTAGATACAACTTGCACCTTATCATTACGTAAACGATAATTGAGAAAACTTATTACCTATAACATCTAGCAAACACACAATAAAACACAAACTTCACAAGTAAATACCTACCAATGTTATTATTTGTTATGGGAATAAACAAATATTATACAACAAAGCTAATATTTACACTACTGCTAATAATGGTATCTATTAGCTGACACTATCTGTACGTTTTCGGTTTCAAGAATAATGGCTTCCATAGACGTAAAATATAATTTCTAATTTGCCGATAGAAAAATACTACCAAATAAAATTGCATCATTTTCATATCGAGTTTGTTCACAACAGCGGTCAACAAAATTTTGCAGGATTATAGGTACGAAATCAATCAATGAAATGTGTTGTCAGTGCTGCACTCTATCTGTGGACGGAAGAGCGAAGACCGCAAACGCGCGAAATTCAAATTTCTTAATTTCCTTACATTTTTGCAATTTGCAGGCCAGTGCTGGGTTGTATGTTGATTAATAAAATATGATTCGCGGCTGTAAGACGTATGTAGTCAGTATTCAAGCTAGCACTGGCCTGCAAATTGCAAAAAACGTTAAAAAAAAAAAAACAAATTTGAACTTCGCGCTGGAGTTCGCGGGCTGAAGATGGCACGCATGACGCATCCAATCGTAGCCTTGTGTTGTTGCAGCCAATCACAGGCCAGCTCCACTGGCAGGAGTTGACATGCATGTGTGCGGTTCATATACACGAAAATATGCATCGATCATTCACCGATGTGACGCTGTGTGCGTAAAATTATGAATGGGTTTTAGGCTATTCGAATGCTAGCCTAAGCAAGCCTGTAAATATAAGATTCGTACGCGAAAAATTGCTCTAAGTATTGTAACAGGAGTTTGAACTTTTTTATTATTATTTTGTACATGGTGTTTTTTTTATTACATGGTTAATTAGTTATAAGAAATGCTCAGTTGGTAAGGTAGGCTAAGCCTAAGAGCCTTAATGGAGCGCACGCCACTGGGCAGAGCGGTAGGAAGTGTCAGACTTCTACTGACTAAAAACCACCCATGTTCCTTCTTAGCCCTTGTGCCGAGGCCGCGGTATCTCTTTCGAACAACCCGCAGCCCCGATGGGTTTAAAATAGCCCTAAATTCTGGAACGATAACAATTTCAGTGGGTTAGTAAAAATATTACTATCAGTCGGAAGCTAGCCTTAAGCCAATAGCACTCAGGTTTTGTGTCGAGTCATACAAGTTATTAAGTTAAGAAGCCTTACTAACTATCTAATACAATCGCGAGCATCGTTCGTAATTCACTTCAATAGGTATAAAGAGATTGTTAGTTACAAAGACTTAAAAATATTACCCAGTATTTACTCGGTTGTGGAGGTCAGATTGACAATCATCATCAAAACTCAAAACTCAAAACTCAAATATTTTATTTCAATTAAGCCATTACAGGCACTTTTGAATGTCAGAAGGACGGAAGAAGAACGAAACTACGAGTGCAATACGTCATTCCGAAAGTCACCACGCCGAACCACACGCCACCGAATGCACGCAACAACGAACACTGCGAGCACAAAAGCACGCAGCGACGCAAACCGCAACAACGAATGCTCGAGACCCCGAATCACGGAACAACGAATGCACGCCGCAACGTGCAACCGCCGCCCCGCGACCCAGAGCCCCGCACACCCGCCGCCACGGCACACGCCGCCGCGCGCCCCCGCACCCACAGCACTCGCCGCCGGTAACATCCGGCGCCGCGCAGCCCGACGCAGCAACTCCCGAAACGACGCATTGCACTCCTACGCTACAGTCACAATCACAAGGCATAATAACTTGTGAAAGTACTGTAGTTGCCAGTTCCCTAACGTAGATCTCATGAAGAAGAACGGGCAAGAAACTCCATGGACACTCTTTTAAATCAGAATTTGTTACAAAATCTTGGTACACACGGCTACACATCAAGCTATACAAAACCAGTTAATCTTGGCCTCACTTTACTAGATCTTTTCGCACAATGAACGATCAGATTATACTGGTTTTGTATAGCTTGATGTGTAGCCGTGTGTACATTACATAATTCATGTTAAGATGGTATATTATGTGAGAACTATGTAGCAAGACGTGCAAGTTAAGAGCGTCCAGAGTAAAAAGATATAAAATCATCATTTCAGCCGAAAGACGTCCACTGCTGGACAAAGGCCTCCCCTAAGTGTCGCCACATTGACCGGTCCCGTGCGTCTCGCATCCAGCGGTTCCCCGCAACGTTCACCAGGTCATCGGTCCACCTAGTGGGAGGTCTTCCAACTCTACGTCTTTCGGTTCGCGGTCGCCACTCCAGTACCTTCCGGCCCCATCGGCCATCCGTCCTGCGAGCAATGTGCCCTGCCCACTGCCACTTAAGCTTGGCAATTCTTCGGGCTATGTCGGCAACCTTGGTTCTCATGCGGATGTCCTCATTTCTGATTGACAGTCGCGATTGACAGTCGCTCCATGTGAAATATTGGTTTTCAGCTGCAATTGGTAAGACTGGAAGCAGAAATTGTGGAAAAGCTAGGCAGATGATGATGAAAGACTTTAAAAATATTTTACGGAATATGTACCAAAGATCCCTTTTTAAAGTAGTAAGTAGATATAAGTTCTTTTTCCATTTTATTATTGTAAGCAGTTTTTGTAGTGCTTAAAATAATGACTAACCTTAATTGTGACAGGTTAGCTCATGGATAAAATGATTTAAAACAAGGTAGTTATACCCATATTTCCTGCCAATTAATTCAAGTAGGCTATTTACAGGTACTTCGAATTGTCGAAACAATTACAATAATGAAATGTAGCAACAGACCCAGTCACAATATAATCACTGCGAAAGTACTATAATTGCCCCATTCAAAGCGTAAAATAAATCTCTATGTAGAAGAACGGGCAAGAAACTCCATAGACATCACTGTAAATCTGAATATTGTTATAAAATCTTGGTTACATCATACATGTTGAGATGTTTCATTATGTGAGGTTATAAAATGTCAGATGACCACCTACACTTTCATAAACCTAGCTTAGGAACGGTTAGTAGAAGATCAACTCAAACAGCCAATATGGTAGCATTATGAGGGGTCTTCGTCAACATGAGACCTTTCAACGAAACCTATGAACATCAAGACAGGCCTTAATAATTTTAAGTTCAATCAATGCCCCGAAATAAGATTTTAAACTGACATGGTCACTATTACCGTTTGTTTGTGTGTTATTCGTGATCATGGTGCTTGTAACAGCGCCGAAATATCAGGAACTCGAAATAAGTAAACATGGTAGGTAAATATCCCGTTTTCAGTATAATTCGAAATACTTACCACAATACGCTCAAAAACAGGAATCGCTGATGTGGGCAACAAAACTGCTGGGTTGGGCGGGCCATGTCTGCAGAATGCACCAGGACCAATGGGCTAAATTCGTAATGCAGTGGGTGCCAGAAGACGGGCGTCGTCGCCGAGGGAGGTCTAGAAAACGCTGGCGTGACGACTTAGAGGCTTTTGCGCGAGATTGGCCGGAGAAAACCGCACGGAGAGAAGAGTGGAAGACTATGGGGGACGCCTTTGCCCAGCAGTGGGACAATATCCCGAAAGGTCAGCAGAGTTGTACCTAATAGTACTACACCCACAATTCATCAGGTATATTTAAGTCTCACGTGATAGAGAGCGATTCTCATCAACTAGGGTCAAATCCAGACCCCGTGGCTACTACTAAAATTTCCTAAACACCCAATAACACTTTCCCTAAGCCGAGAATCGAACCCAAGCCCTCATGCTCAGCAGTCGTGCCAACTAGACTAACGAGGCAGTCAACTGAGTCCAATCAATAGATTATTTCAAACTAGTGACCCGCCCCGGCTTCGCACGGGTGCAAAAAAGATACTAAAACCTTCCACATGATTTTTTTTTTTTTTTTAAATCCCACGACGGTTAAAAAAGGTGTTTTATGTTATTTTATCATTTTTTCAATTAATTTTTAACCGTCGTGGGTTTTTTCAAAAATTTTAATTTTGCATTTTATTTTAAACTTTTTACTTTTATTTTTTTATCTAAGAACATGCACCAATCAAACCTAAACCCATAACTGAAAATTGAATCAAAATCGGACTTGCAGTTTTGGAGAAAAATGGCAACTTTGATTTGAACAAAAAATGTTTTCTGCAGCGCCCCCTGGTGAGTTGTCACCGTAACACTTATCTAAGAACATGCACCAATCAAACCCGAACCCATAACTGGAAACTGCATCAAAATCGGACTAGTAGTTTTGGAGAAAAATGGCAACATTGTATTTGCACAAACAAACAACCTCTCACCCCAAACGCATATACTGTCTCCGTTCCGTCGTGGGTAAAAAAACCTGCATCAAAATCCGTTGCGTAGTTTTAAAGATCTAAGCATACATAGGGACAGACAGCGGAAAGCGACTTTGTTTTATACTATGTAGTGATAGTAATAGTGTAGACAACATACCTCTCCCCACTTTCGCGAACCTCTAAATGATTCACTTCATACTTCACACGTGATTGTTCTAAAACAATTGAATAGCGCTCGACACAATCGGGCAGTCAAATCTGTTCGTACTATATTATTAACATAGTCGGGCAGCCATTGTCTTGCGATATAGTGCCCTGTCCCTGACGGGTACAGTCTGATATATGGGCTAGATGTCAGAACGCCGCACTACTGAAAACATGGCACCTATTTTGTGGTTGGGGCTAGTTTGTGAACCTGCATTTCGTTTGGCGATTAAATCTTGCATAGAGAAGTAGTTTAAAATTTTGGTGCAGTTGGTTTTGAATTGGGTCGAAAATATTATTATAGGAGAGAGTTTTTTTAAGACGAAATATTCTGCAGTTTCGAAATACAAGCCCTCTGTAGAAAACAGAATGTATCGTTCTTATGCGAAAAGACAACATCACTTCACTACATCACTACATAGTATAAAACAAAGTCGCTTTCCGCTGTCTGTCCCTATGTATGCTTAGATCTTAAAAACTACGCAACGGATTTTGATGCGGGTTTTTGTAGTAGATAGAGTGATTCAAGAGGAAGGTTTTAGTATCTTTTTGCACCCGTGCGAAGCCGGGGCGGGTCACTAGTGATAGATAAACGTACAAAACTAAAACAAAAACATTAATTGTTCAACCAACAACAATATTTCATTGTCATCGTACAAGCAAACGTGATTAAGGTGCAATCAACCAGAAAGAAATTGATTACAGACAAATCTTTATTACGACACACTCCGTACGGGATACAGGTAGAACTTAATAACTAGGTACACAAATATCAGTAGGCTCAATTGCCCACGTTTGTTCGGCAAACAACTTCATAGTAATACACCATGTTCTTACAAAGAATAGTTCTGTTTAACTTGTCACGATGTTATGATATTTTTGTACTCCGACTAATGAAAGGAGAGGGCTATTCGATGAGATTGCCTGACTATCTACTTCGTAAGTGTTCGGGAAAGTTCGTTCGATAACGAAGGTAGGTGTATGATGGATGGCTGGCTACGGTTGTTGTGGGACTGTTCCGCTTAACTGATTTGTGATCGGACGTGCCCGTTAGATAACTGATGAACACGCGGTTTTGTGAGTTCGCTCATAACAAGTTTTTGTGATTTTTACGTGATATAGCAAACATTGTTTCGAAAATTATGATATACCTGAAGATGAAAGTTACATTTGTGGTTCTAATAATATTATTACACGTTTAACATATACTTTTATTACCATTTCAATTGCACCTAATAGTTCCTGTTATAACAACACGCTAATACTTCGTGAAAAGAGTGCTGAAAATGCGACGATGCAACGCGATGCAGGCTAATAGTATCAGTAGGTACCTACATCAATATATTCACTCTTGAGTACTTCCTTAAATAACTAAGTTTTGTACATCGATATTGGTGTAATACTAATAAAAACAAAACATCAAGTCATCAAAGGGGTTTGGCTAAAGTTGGCGTCGTTTTGAAGTTGCGCGGCCAGTAATGAAACTTGGATATTTTGAAAGAACAGATTAAAGCGATCCAAAAATATTATGGATGCATTTCTCTAAATCTAATCGGAACGGAGATATTTGGTTTTGAATTGCTCATTAAAATCGAAGAAGTTATTACAGTCTATTGCACTGTTTAAGGTTCCAGTCGTATTTTTTTCAGAATTCAGACCACACGGTAGGCGCAGTGGCTCAAGCAGTTGACTGCTGCGCTACGTGTCGCGGGTTCGATTCCCACACAGGGCAAATATTTGTATGACTTGCAGATAGTTGTTTCGGGTCTGGGTATTTGTGTGTTTGAGTTTAAATGTTTGTGAATGCACCCACGATACAGCAGACTGAAGTTCCTAGTGCTGGCCAACGATGAAAAAATAATCAAAATAAATTAAATACGTACGTAGATTGCATGGCTCGATGTCTGTTATCTATGGGCTGATGCATTATAAAGACTTGGCATTGTGATCGTTTGTGTATTGTGACAGACCCAGCATACCTCTTTAGACTCTTATATGTTTAAGATTTGGATGTATAACACCATGGATGTAATTAACAGTGCATTTTGCATTTTTAGCCAGCGAAGTCTGAATCGTGTCGGTGGGACTCGTATTACACATTCATCTAGACGGACATTTACGTGTACATTCTCGTAGAAACTGCTACACAAGGGCTGGATGCAATATTGCTCTTGTATTATTTATTCCTTTTCCCAACTATGTTGGGGTCGGCTTCCAGTCTAACCGGAGGCAGCTGAATATCAGTATTTTACATGGAGCGACTGCCTATCTGACCTCCACGTCCCAGTTAATACTGGGTAATACGATACCCTTTGGTAAGACTGGTTGTCAGACAGAGTCAGGTCACTGACAACCAGTAACGACTGCAAAAGATCTATATATGGTAGCCGGGACCAACAGCTTAACGTGCTTTCCAAGGCACGGAGGAAACTCGGTATATAATCCACACCCACCCATCCACAGACCCACCTAGGCAAGCGTGGCCTAACCTAAAGATCGACCCAAGTAGCAGTTATTATTAAGCCAGCTCTAATATCAACCTTCTAAACACATAACTAAGATTTCTTTACGCAGAACAGTAATTGAAGAAGACATTTTTATAATATTCAAACTCAAATATCTCAGTTTAGAAATGACTTAGGACAAAAATAATTTAACATGTATGTGTATTTGACACAGCACAACAAAATAACATGAAAATTAAAAGTGGCCGCTCAAAAAAAAAATGACGCCACTAGCCCATACAAAGTTAGCCAAACCCCTTAGAACAGTATACGCCATGTTACATATAAAAAAATGTCATATAGAACAGGAGAGCGGCCTGTGCACACTATAGTATCATTATTACCCGAATAAATAAACCATTCCAACAAAACAACGAAACCCTGACCTTTTTAAGGCCATACCATACAGTAACGTGTAAAATAAATCCCGTAATACACAGAGACGTAAAATTGCGTGGGTGTGCACCAGATCTTAAGCCCCGTTCAGAAATCCGACGGAGTCCGATATAAAGACACGGCTCCGTGGAGCTCCGTTCGTAAATCCGTGTCCCCGATTCAAGGGTCGCGCTGTATGTGCGATGTATCTGAATGGGGACATTTTATTTGAATATTTTATTCAATCAGATGCACACGTGTGTGAATTTATCTGTGTCATTGGGAATCTTTGTGGGATTATGTGGTTTAGATGTTTATATGCTAATTTTGGGTGTTTACTTTGGTTTAGTAGTAGTAAAGATCAATCGAGCAAACCGAGTTTCCTCCGTGCCTCGGAAAGCACGTTAAGCTGTTGGTCCCGGCTGCCATATATAGATCGTTGGCAGTCGTTACAGGTAGTCAGTGACCTGAAAGTCTGACCACTAGTCTTAACAATAGGAATATTTCCCAAATGTACTTCTTCAAATAGAAGGATACTTTTGATATTAATAGTACGTTAACGTGGAAACGCTTGTATAATATAAAAAGGGTTTGTAAGTAAATTACCTTCACTCATGATCCCTGATAAATGATCTAAAAACCATGTTCCATTCGTTGCACGAACTATCTACCAAATTCCCATGCAATGAAACATAAACGTTCCCCTTAACTTAAATACCAGCGATAAGCTATCCAAAATTGAAATATTCCACGTCAATCAGATAAGCATTTCCGTATAAATTCCGAACATACACACAAACAAAGTTTTCTCGTTACACCATTAGTACAATTTCCGTCAGCCGTATAGTTGGCAACTATTTTACACATTCTAAAAGGGTAGTAACTATTCTTAAGGCAAACATTAACGGGGTGTTAGTTCTATGAACCATGCTTGTAAAGGATTTAACATTTTTTAAGCCTTAATTATGATGCTGGATAAAGGACTCGATTTATGATCTAATAAGGTGTGTGATTTTGGCTTGTAGTGTTGGTTTTAAATTGAAATTTGTTAAACTAAAATTTATTTTAACAAAGTTCTTAGTTAGGTACTAAATGGATAAATGAATGTCAGTAGTCAAGCAAGAGTAGCAAAGAAAGAGTTGTTTAAAATCTAGAAATATATCCAAGGTTAAGGTGTATTTTCTTCGTGTTAGATGTAACACGAAGAAAAGACAATTTACACACAATATCTTCATCCTTACTCATCTTACACAATCATTTAAGCTACATCTTTTACATAATTAATATCGGATGGAAAATAAAAGTTTAATCATAATAATGAGGGTCGAAACTCAGCTTAACCAAGAGCCTTTAATCCCTTAATTATCCAAATAAACCAAAAAGTTTATAGCCTCAAATAAAATCAAACATAAAGACTGCCTTGCTATTAAAATAAAATTTAAAAACTCCGTCTCAAAGAACTGACCTAATTCAGAAGTTCAAGAAAGGATCAAGCTATTTTTTTTTCATATTTTTTTTTTAATTGGGAAGACCCGGAAATTTTTAAAAATATAAAGGGTATCGTCGACTGGCGTGGCAAAAATCGCATTTGAATGAAATTAAAAGAGTGCACATAAATCTTGATGGATGGAGAGTGAGAGGAAGACCAACGAAACGATGGGTGGATTTTGTAAGAAATGATTTGAAAGAATAAGGAATAAATGATAGCGTGAGGAGAATGGAAGGAATAAACGTGTTGCGCCGACTCCAAGTAACGGAGAGACCCTGAATCTGGCGCCATGATACAGTAAGGCGGTAGGCCACGAAGGCTATCGTGACGGGAGTAACTGGAAAGGTTCTGTAAGAACTATAAGGAAGCAGGAGCAGTCTAGTAAAAAAAGTTAGGTCTGTACAAAATCGTCTAAAGGGGTGAAACAGTATAGCTACGCATTTTTGATACCTATTGGTAAAGAATAAATTATTATTGAATTATAACAACGTGTGTAAATGACCACTTTACAGGCAAAAAGCTGATGTAATAAGGAGTAACTTAGGCAATTTTCATTTAAAAAATAAGAATTACGGTTCCCTACAAAAAAAAACCTTTAAAATTATTAACAAATTCCGATGCAAATAGGACATTAAGATTTTTACAATAATTTCACGCTGACAAAGATTGTGGGAAACAGAAAATAAAAGATAAAAATATAACAAAATTATTATACCATGTAATATTCCAACAATACGACAACACTGACAGAAACGAGTACAAGAAAAAGCTTGCGGCGAATCCCTTTAAGAGGGGAATTAAAGTGTTCCCTTTGACACGGAGTGAGATTGGTAACGGTCGTTTGTGGACTCGGCTCGTAAATAGGGAACTGTATAAACAACTACCAAGAACCAGTGTGCCGTAACGCGCATACATACATACAGAGAGATACATTTGATTAGGGAAATATATTGCTTGACCAGTTTTTACTGGATATAATGTCACGTTTAAATTGAAGTCTTTTCTCGGTTCTATTACAAAATTATTTGCTATGTTGATATTATTCATCATCAACATTACTTGCTTAGGTTAGTCCTTGGATGGGCGATCTACATTTATATACCTACCGTGCTTCGGAAAGCCCGGTTATTTGGTAGATCTTTGCCTTGAATAAGATGCGAAAGAGTAGTAAAAACTAAACAAACCCGACTGCAAAAACTAAAAAGCGACAAACAAGCACATTGTAACTTAAACAAAACTTTAGAATCACCTTTAATTTTCATAGGTATAATCGCCGTAGCAAAGTATAAAAAGTCGTGGCAATTTCGTAGCGATTCGTAACCTTGAGTTAACGAAGACAATAAATGCTATAATTAATATTTTAATTTTCTATATTTTACTAAAGCATTTTTAAGCAGGTTTAGTATTGAAATATATCTTGTAGGTATTAGGATTCACGAATATTTTCTAAGCAATGATCCCCGTAGTTGTTGTTAAAAAAGTCGTAACAGTTTCGTAGCCTCGACTTTACTATGACATGAAGTACCTACCAAAAATTATTTTAGTACCTTTTGTATTTTAAGGGTATTTTCGACATGGTTTTGTTTCCAAATATACCATGTATCACGAATACATGCGAAGGTAAGATCGTCATAGCATTTTTCAAGACGTCGTAGTATTTTCGTAGTGCCCAACGATGACAAGCCACGAACAATTTGAGTCCATGCTACGTGTGACATCTATCTATATATAAAAGGTAAAACTGACTGAGGATCAACACAGGCCAAACCCCTAAACAGGGTGAAACAGGCGATGAAAGTTTGTATGGAAATTCGTCATTTTTGGTATTTCCGACATCCACGCGGGTAAAACCGCGGGCAAAAGCTAGTCTTTAATAAATCTGTTATTTGACATCACATTTACAATATTTTATTAACTTAAGCTGGTTAAAAATGTACCTTTTACTACAAGCTGTGATCAGCGTAGCAGTTGTTCAAAACGTCGTAGTAATTCCGTAGCCATTTCGTAGCTCCTCTACGACGACAGGCTACGAGGTTACGAGCTATTTGATTTGCTTTGGTGCTACAGCTGACATCCGCAGTAAATCTGTGCGGTTTCAGCGAAGATTGTATTTCAAATGCATCCCTCAGGTGTTTCCAGTAGTGAGATTTAAATTGCTTTTGTCTAACACTGAAAAGATTCTGTGCAAACGAATTTGTTTGAAGGAAATTGAAATGTGTGTATTGTTGTGTTCTGAAAAAGTAGTACATTCTTAGGAAGGTTAAAGATTTTCCTCATATTACTAGTGACCCGCCCCGGCTTCGCACGGGTACAAAAATATATTAAAAAACCCGCATCAAAATCCGTTATCCGCATAGTTTTGAAGATCTAAGCATACATCGGGACAGACAGCAAAAAGTGATTTTGTTTTATACTATGTAGTGATAGTGATATATTCAGTTTATTAATAGTTAACATTTAAAAATTACTTCTTTAAACTGCACTGTATTTAAGTAATAATTGTATGGTTGCTAGGTTAACTCTGTCTATTGAACCGTTTACTATTAGAAGATATTGCATAATACACTGCTGGTACATATTCGTATTTCCCAAGATTCCATTGAACAAAAACACTATAATCTTATCCCAGCAGCTCTTAAGATAGATGTTATCAGTTTTAAGCCGGACGCAATAAAACCAGAACCCTACACATTTGCTAGAATCCCTTAATCACGTCTTAAGGCTGGCTGTGCGAGAGTGGGCCGCACTACCTAAGGAAGGGTTCAGGAAGGACGATTGGAGGCTATGATAATATATTACCAAGTCATCGTTAATGCTAATAAATTGATGTCTACATGGATAGGCCAAGTATTCACAAAATTATGTCTGGACTAGCTGTTTCCAGCGGCTTCGGCCGCTACAACTCGAAAATTATCCCACGGGAAAATATAATCGGGATAAAAACTATCTTATATCTTAATCCAGGTTACAAACTATCTGTGTACCAAATTTTATTCAAATCTGTTCACTAGTTTTTGCGTGAAAGAGTAACATACTTCCATACTTCCAAACTTTTGCGTTTAAAATATTAGTAGGATTTTTGAGAATTTTTTTCTCGTAAGTAACACATGATATAATATAAAATCACGCCTATAATCCCTGAAGAGTTTCGCCTGTTATAATAAGACCTTATTAAAGATGGCGAGTCTATTGCCATCAAGTGGGCACAAATCCAGACTACGTGGCTACTACTGCTGAAAAAATCCTTATGGGAAATCAACATCTGCCTCGTAAAGTCGTAAGTAATTTTCCAAAATACGTACTTATCTTTACTAAAAATGTTGCTTTTTACAAACATTTCTGCGCACGATGCTTTGCATGTCGTGCTCTTCTTCAAGTAATGAGACTTAAGTTTCCAATGTACAAACGATTAAACTGGTACTTATTGTTGAAACACGAATAAATAAAAAATAGCATGTCGATACACGTTGTAAAATACAGAACTGGAAAATTATCGGATGTTAGCAAATCACTATCACGACATAATAATATTATAAAACAAAGTCCTCCGCCGTGTCTGTCTGTTTCTTCGCGACAAATTCAAAAATTAATGCACCGATTTTCATACTGCTTTTTTTTCACCAATGGATAGAGTGATTCTCGAGGAAGGTTTTAGTATATAATATGACACGGGCGAAGCCGTGGGCATCAGCTAGTATTGCTATAATATCCTTTTTGTTACATAAGGTGTATAGTTAACGATGTATGATGAGGTAACTGTGCTGTTGTTTGTTATAAATGCTCATCAAAGGACGGTACCGCACAGTCTCTTGACGTTAATTCCTATTTAATGTTTTACGGCAAATATCTTCCCACTAATAGATTTCAATTTGCAAGGTTTTAAATGGTATCATAACGTTTACATGACATAATATATTTTGCGAAGACGTTCTTACCAACACGATTTTTATAAATCTTGTTGTGTCTGGTAAAAGGGATGATGAGATAATGACCGGTAATAGAGAAGTATGGAAGAAGAAGACATGTTGCGCTGACCCCAAATGAATTGAGATCAAGGCAAGAGATTGATGATATGTCCGACTGTCCGGTGTTTCGTACCTGAGTGCTCAGAGAAAAAACAACCGAAACTAACTCAGATGTCATGATCTATTCTGAAATAAAGTATCCTTGACACATAATTATAATAGTTTAATGAGGTGTTAGAAAACCAAATTCTGGGTTAAGTTCACCATTGTAGATCAGCTGTAGTATAGCAACATTTTTTTTAATGTAAAAATTTTTTGTATAATAAAACATGAGAAAGTTTTATTAAATAGATTATCAAAAAATCCCGTTAGCGTTATTGTTAAGAACCTGACATCCATAAAAAAATGAACATAAAGTTACGAGCTCTGCAGAAAAAAGTGGTCTCGTAAGTACGCTGGAATTTATCTTGTCAATTTTCCTTTTAAGAATTTACACTTTGAAGCAACCTATGAAAAGCGGTAATATAATTGCAGACAGACAACTGAAGCTTAAAAACAGTAATGGACTCAAAACACATTAATATAATTGATACGTCAGCGCTCTTCCACTCACTATTTTGTGTACTCATTCTATAAAATTCCCAGTAAAGGTTGCCACAAATCATCAATCAATCATTTGAAGCCGCTATACTTCGACGCTGAGTTAAGTACCTTCGCTGTAACAGCATCGTAAAGGTAAATATCACTTATCAGGGAGTATCGACTCCACAACGCGATGCTCTTCAATTAGGCGTCATCGCAACTTGTAACATTGTATAACATCCCGAGTGCTTGTAACGACATGATTGACAGTTTGTTGGCAGCCTTGTCGACTGTAACATAAGCTGGCAATATGCTTATGAACAAAATTGAACGCTGCGTATTATTACTTCATTATGACTTGTTGCTAAGTAAATATTGGCGATACTGTTATGTTACACGTTTTACAGAATAAGCTCGCTTGTTATTCGGATTATGTTTATGTTAATGTCCCATGGGGTGTGCGATGCAATCAGCGAGCTACCAATATGTCAGGACCTTAAAGTTTACGATATCTCTCGGTTCATAAGAAAGCGATGGCGAAGGAGAGATAACGACAGATAGACAGGTCGATAGAAACCGATTGGAATGTTTTATGTAATGATTGGGGTGTGTGTCTCGTACACACCTCGCAGATATCCGCGGCTTTCAATAACAAACGATCACACTGTCCTTCGATTACGTAAACCGATAGAGGATTTTTATAAATATTCCGTCAGAAACGACCGAAACTTTGGACGATCGATAAGAAAAACGTTTCTATATAGAAAATTTCCGCCGCTAATGTAATGAGAAGGTGGCTCGAGGAACGGGTCGCAGTAAACATCACACGGCGCAGTCGCATAAATTGTCTCCGGGTATTAATGCTATCGGAAAAACCATTATTTACTAACGGATTGGGGTGCTAGTGCGTGTACGTGTTTACTTGTGGCGCGGGTGGGCGCGTGCAGGCGCGGTACTTACCAGACGGGCGGTGTCGCGCGGCTCGCGGGACCGGGGCCGGTCACCTCGGGCACTCCATTGATGAGCTGAGGCGGCAAGCAGCGCGGGCGAGGTCGCACGAGCGGGCGCGCGCGCGGGCCGGCGAGCGCGGCGGTACTGCCGCCCGGCGCCCGCCGCACGTGGCCGCTCAGGTATCAATCAATCGATGCGCGGCGTCGGCGCGGGCGCGTCGCGGGCGCGGCACATTCATGTCGCGCGAACAGCTGACGGCCGAGCCCCGTAAACATGAATCGGGACCCCTCCCCGCCCCCTGCGCCCCGCGCGCCTCACCCCACGCCCTGCGCCGTGCACCCCGCGCTCCCCTGTCCTGACCTACTCTGCGCAGGGCGCTGCCGAACGCTTACACCATACAACGTTCAACCAAATACGGTGGAGGCTTTCAGCGAGAGTGTTTCATTTTCGAACTTTTAGACGAAGTTGGCAAAAACGCAACTGGTTGGCAAGAGTTCTGATGTTGCTAGAATATGATACATTTGCCAATATCCTCACAATACACTTTGAATACGCAAAAAAGATAGATCCAAGGAAAGAAAGTTGCGAAAGAATCTCGTTGTACTCTGTTAAAGATTAGATGTTTGACTCAAACAATCCATTTTACGCTTTATTCTAGTTTTACAAATCCCGTCACAAGTTTGTGGAGAACATCCTAGCATTATCGCGAAGGGGCGGGGGTGAGCAGGGCGCCTGCGTGCGTATCGTCCTGATGCTCTGCCTCCGCATCCCGAGATCCAACACGACTTCACCAGTCTTTCGGCGACCGCCACGGAGACCGCACGGAACACGACGGAGTTCCACGAGACACGATAGGATACAAGGAATGAATGGGACGGAATGGACGAAACTTTGAGTAATTACATGTCTTGTTAGCATAAAAGTTTGGAAGGATGAAAGGATTTAAAATGTTCTTGGGCTTGATTAGCATATAGGACTTCATTAGCATATAGATTGAAGTTTACGTTCCGGGTTTTTCCAACTTTTTGATGGGATAACATTATTTTTAATTATTATCATACTTAATACTACTGTCTGACCTTTTATCAAAACAACGTGTCGCTTTGGTGCTGGTTATTAACAACTGGGAACATAGTGAACTGTAATTATACATGCACAGATAACTCCTACTTTAACCTCTATCTACACGCTCACAACACACAAACGCTAAACTACTTAATAGGATACCGAAGGTCGTAAAACTTCGTCATGACAGATGAGTATAATATTCATACTAGGGAACTATTAAATAATAATTGACACTAACAATGTATGATCGTCGTCATAAAACACAAATTGCAACCAAACGTACCGCTTCACCGGTTTCTCAGCCAAATCTCAGTAGAAAGTGAAAACATTCATCATGTGTGATAAACTTGAGTTTTATTTAATGTATAATTGAATGGTAGCACCTAACATTGGCGGGCTGGACGCTAGCCAGGAGCAACAGTTCTTTACGAGGCTTCGATGCAATTGTAACAATATACTCTTTCTTTCTACGGATATACTTTGGCAGGGGATCTGGGTAAGGCCATGTCTTGTGTAACGCGATTTGCGGGACGCAGATGAAGCGAAAAGCGTGATGTGTTATAAGCTAACTCAAAAATATTTTGTTCATGAAAAATTTGTTTTGTTTAGGTATTATTTAAGATCACTTAAATAGGACAAAACCTAAAATCAAAACTTTAATAATTTATGTATTTTATTTCCTAACATGTACAATCACTGGTTATTATGCAACTATGCATGCATTAAAATTTTAGGATACAGTATTAAGACATGCACCCTGTAAAAGGTCACTACAATAGATTTTTTACAAAAGACAGTCCGCCACTTTCTAAAGTTATAGCTGAGAAGATGAAGAGGCAGCTAGAGAGTTCGCAGCAATACATAACATCAATACCATCTCATTTATTTTCTCTGAAACACAATGATTTATTATCGTAACACAGCAAATCATTTGATAATAACTAGTTTTATGTGCAAGTGTGCGTCACACTTAAAAGTACCTTTTTGTATAACTGTGACTAATATTGTAACTGTGTAACCTTTGTTGGAAATCTAAACAAATAAATAGAAACTTTTCTGCCTGCGCTTCCCCTAATACGCCCTAAACCCCGCCGTCCGCTCCGCTTTCAGTGGGACAAACTCAACTCTTTAAATCGCCGTCTTATTCGAACACGGTCTATTTGGTTAGCGACACTCGTTCGCAAGTCGACTGCAGAACGAAAGCGATACGCGTCATGACAAAGCGATTTAGGAACGAAGAACAACTTTAAGTGATTCTCTTTTCAGTTTCAGCGGAAATTTTGGTGATTTAGGTAATTATTTAATGTGTGGGTGGAACGTGGGTCGATGAAAAAGCTCGTCATTGTTTCAAAGTTTGATAGAATATATTCATTTTTGATTTCACTTGGGTTTTATGGCTTTTAGGGAAAGACAAATTATACGTAACCTGTATAGTGACCAATCTTAACCAGATTGTGTGTGCAGTTGTCACAGTGATTTAAAATCACCATGACAACTGCAGTTTTTCCTATGATCTATCTGTTACGTCCCTCTTACATAATAAATCACTTATCAGAACCACCCATTTCTCTTTTACACACACAAATATTGAATTTACCCTACTCTCGTAGCTGCTACGCAGATAAGCTACGCCGTAGCAATCGTAGCAAACACATGTCTTCTGATGTTGGCACGTAAAACGCGATAATGTTTTCCGTCGTGGTATTATGGACAAGCACTAGCATTGGATAAAAGCACCAACTTCTCCAAATATTTTAAATACGCTGCCTATCGACAAAATAGTTTAATATAATTATTTATTACACTTTCGAACTCTTATTCAGCTATTTCGCTCAACACGAGTCTCGATAGATTTTGTCAATTTTGCTTCGTGAGCAAAACGCATCCATGTATGTTATTAGATTTAAATCAACGAGATATTGGAGAATGGTTCATAGTATTACCCGCATAATAGAATATAAGAAAGATCGTCTTGCTTCTTGGCAGCCGAAATTACAATTATTTCAAAATTGTCTTTCGATTTAATTTGAACTAAGTTTCATGGATTAAAATAGCTGTACTAAATTATTCTCGTCTGTACGTTGCGATAACGATGATATGATTGAGAAGAAAAACCCACAATTAAATGGCGGAGGATCGAAATAAGTGGAAAAAGGAGAGGAAAGCCTTTTTCCAGCAGTTACCAAGAATCAAGATGAATAAGGTGTGACTTGTGTGTTCAGTAGCAAATAGCTGTAACAGAATGTTGAAGTTCTATTTGGTATATTTACTGTCGAAGCCCTCTTACAAGTAAGGACAGATGTACAGACACCTCCACATCAAGCTACCCAAAACTGACAATTTTTTCCAATCAACCTTGAACCTAAAGAAAGAAAAAGTGTTTATTGGTTTCCCAACAGGACAAAACAAATTGACAAAAAATTAAACGTTAACAAAGTAAACAATGCCTAATGCTGCACCTAATGCTTCACTAACATAATTTTATTACTTATAAGCAAAGTCCTCCGCCTCGTCTGTCTGGCTGTCTGTTCGCGATATTTCAAAAACTGCTGCACCAACTTTCATGCTGTTTTCATCAATTGATAGAGTGGTTCTCGAGTTGGGTTTTAGTAAATATATAGTATAATTTAGTCGCTATAACGAACATCCACACGGGCGAAGCCGCAAGCATCTGCTAGTAAGTGATAAAGTTAGTAATCTATCAAAGAAATTTGACAGATCGTTGTAGCGTAACATGTCTGTACCTACATTTGTTTATACAGCAACGAGGTGTTCTAAAATTTAGTTTACGCAAACAGCTCGAACCATGGTCCACTTAACTATGAGCAAATTATTCATATGCTCATTATTGAGCGGACATTCCCCCGTGCATGCCAGGTAGGTATGGTATGGCTGCCATGTTTGTCATTATAAACGCGAACGCTTTACTTGCATAACTGTTAAGGAACCAATTTAATACATAGGCCATTAAAGAAATTAAAACATGGACGATAGGAATTTCTCCTGTTTCGTGGGTGCGTTCGCAAACACACGGCTAATTAGGTACTTAGATAATAGGTACCTTAAAGTATGATGATAACCTTTTTTGTTATTTTTTTGACAGTCGGAAAATCTTCCTTGTGACCCACGGAGGGCTGTGCGAGACTCTAGCCGACTAAAACCCCCGGGACTCGGAAGAAAAAAGTACATTCAAGCATACTGTTGTTTTAACTCAACTGCACCAAAAATCTTTTGGACCCTATTTTTTTTTTTTTTTGACGTAGGCAAACTAAAATGGAAAAATCGTCCTACTAGTTTTAAGTAATTAAACATACTAATAAGTACTTTATGCTCAGATAGTTAAGTCTATAATAAGGAAAAGCACCGCAAACAGAGCTAATAACTATTCCACCGTGACCGCATAACTTGTAAGTGCAAGGAACTTGCATCAGGGACTTGGATGGAGCTCGTTAAGCTAATTCCTTTTAGCTAAGAGTCGTTACCGATCAATGACTGCACCAGCTAATTAAAATAGGTACCTCGGTACTTCATAGTTCTGAGTCCACCTGGTTGTATTCCCTGTAGGTTCTCTACCAGGTTTCTGCATGTATGAAATTTTGGATAGATCCATGCAAGTAAAAGCTTATTCTCTTCAACATCATATGCGTCTGTTTGGTAATTTTCTTCTCTTCTAAATATAACTATTTAAAATGTTGTAAGTTTTCAGTAGGTACTCATCTGGCTGAACTCCTATTTTTCGGTTCTTTCTTCATTCTTCTTATTATAACTTTTTCCCGGTATCACGTCAAGACTTGAAGAGTAGCTGTAGCACAGTATAACCTAAGTAGCACGACGAGGAAAATTAAAAAAAATAAAATCAGGTCCACCTACTTGCTCTGCTTCTTGAACAGCTTTGACCCCAGCATCATATCCAGAATCAGCACGTCGCGTCTGTCTGGTGCTCAAAAACCACGCCATACCACTGAACTCTAGTCACTATAGTTCACTATAGTCTTCTTGAACACACACTCACTGGCCCATCAGCTATGAACACTTTCAATGCCAGTCACCCAGCATATGGGTCGAACAATAATTCGTTAGTCTGCCCACAACCCGCTTCCGAGTCGTCGCTATAGGTACGTAGCTATAGATGACTTGGCAATTTCGGGCATAGGTACAAAAAACAAAAAAATATTTTGGAGTTGGCAGAGTCACGCGCAGACTAAAACCACTAGTATAATATTATTATTCAGACTAGCCTAATACATTTCGAGGTTTAAGTTTCGAATAAGTTTACTCCGGTTTTGTTACTAAAGGAATATAATTCTTGGATTCCAACGCCAACGCGTAAGGGCTGCTACTGCTGATCCAAAGAGTTGCCAACTTGATATATTGGACCGCCTTTGGCTATGTTAGTATTTTTTATTTGGAGCGATGTTAATAAAGGAGGAGGTAGGACTCTTGGATTATCACTTTTAAGTTGTGGGCACTGACACAGAGATTTGTGCAATCTCAAACTTTGAGAGATAAGTCAATAACCGATTATTTTGATTATCAAAAAATACCTGCTAGCTTAAGAACGGTAGACGGCCACTTATTCACGATATAATAATGAATTACCAGTAAACAATAGCTGGTAAAGCCACAACCGACCGTACACGACTGAAAGTTGAACGTAATGAGCGACAAAGCAAAGCCCGACGGTCAAAAAAATGAAAAGCCAGCCAAGTGCGTGTCGGCCTCGCATACTAAGGCTCTGTGAGTATTTCTAATAGCTAAGGTACATATTACCTAGTTACAAGCATATGTGGTCAGTCACGTGAGACAGACAGATAAACGCAGTAGACATAGTTAAAAATTTAATTTTCACTCTTTAGCTACTCCAGTCTCTACTTAACATAACATAACATCACGCCTGTAACCCCCGAAAGGGTTAGGCGGTGGTGTACTCAATAGTAGTATATTGTAGGTGATTGCAATCTGCCGGGCATAGGTACATTCAGACTCCGTGGCTGCTACTGTTGAATTCCTGATGGAGAACCCCATAACAATTGAACTAGAAACCGAACCTCATGTTCAGCAATCGCGTTTGTGACCTAAACCAACGAGGCATTCTCTACTTCTTTGTTTACAGATTTGCGAGCTGTAGGTAAGAGATTTGTGAGCTGTCGTGGGTTCGAACTCAGGAAGGCGCATTACTTTGAGTAATTTATTTCATCACCACTACTCTCAAAACGGTGAAAGAACACGTCTTAGAACCAAAAAACGCACCGGGCCCGCGTGGTGAAATATAGCAAATTCCCTCTCTTAGAAAAGCCTGTGTCCCAGCTGTGGAAACATTCTTTATCTTCCTGCCCTTATCCCATATTACTTGAGGTCGCTGCAATACGTTATCTTCATAAATGCTCCTCTGTCAACCGTCACGCCATCATTTATTCCATTTTCTTTCATACCATTCCTTACACAATCCATCCATCGTTTCTTTGGTCTCCCTCTCTCTCTCTCCATCCATCAACATACATCACTCTTTTAGAGTCACATGTGGAAACATTACTTATAAGGCTGATTATCAAACTACCCACATCTTCATATATTCCGGGCAAGATAAGTGTAAGCACTCCATTGCTACAAGCCTGTTTGTTTCTTTGGTATTTCTCTCCCTCTCCATCCATCAACATTCAATTCAACTCTTTTATTCACATGTGGAAACATTATAGCCTGATTATACCAAACTACCCACATCTTCATAAATTCCGGGCAAGATAAGTGTAGGCACTCCATTGCTACAAGCCTGTTTGTTTCTTTGGTATTTCTCTCCCTCTCCATCCATCAACATTCAATTCAACTCTTTTATTCACATGTGGAAACATTATAAGCCTGATTATGTCAAACTACCCACATCTTCATATATTCCGGGTAAGACAAGTGTAAGCACTCCATTGCTACAAGCCTGTTTTTTTCTTTGGTATTTCTCTCTCTCTCCATCAATCAACATTTAAATTCATCACTCTTTTATTTAGACACCATGTCGAAACATTTTAGCCTGATTAACTGATTATGCCAAACTACCCACATCTTCATAAATTCCGGGCAAGATAAGTGTAGGCACTCCATTGCTACAAGCCTGTTTATTCTCTATCTTCACAGCCCTTTCAACGTCGCGTCATGAACGTAACGTTCTTGTAAACATTCGTGCGATACCGCTATGCATTAGCCACACTGCCACGCAACAGGTTGTCGTGACGTGGGCCTTTAATAAACAATTGAACACGGTAACAGGTTGTAGTGGGGCTCCGTATCTAATGTCTGTCGGGCTAGTTAATTTTAAGGTGCAGTCTTTTGCATTCATTTGCGTTGAGTGATGGTGGCTGTAAATTTTCTTTTGTGTTAAGTGGTGTACGGTAATGAGATAGGATCGACTTTGTATTTGATTTCGAATGAAATTCTTAGTCCTGTGGATCTAAACTCTATGACCACTTTATGATCTTTACATGAATTGCGTTAAAATTCGTAAAATGGTCACAGACGCAGTTACTATTATGAATGGTACATTTTACTAATTTTAACGAAATTCATATTATGATCTGCTAAGTGGCCACTACGGTGGCCCAGTGGTGTCGGCCCCGACTTACGAACAGTAGGTCGTGGGTTCGAACCCAGGCAGGCGCATTACTTTGTGTCATTTATTTCATCACCGCTGCTCTCAAAACGGTGAAGGAAAACATCGTGAGGAAACCGGCATGTCTTAGAACCAAAAAATTCGAAGACATGTGACATCTGCCAATCCGCACTGGGCCCGCGTGGTGGATTATAGTCCATCCCTCTCCTAGAGAGGAGGCCTGAGTCCCTGCAGTGGGAACATTATAGGCTGATGATGAAGTGGCCATTATAGACTCCAGTTCACGACGCCTCTATTTATACGCGTCGTGGTGATTCGAAACATCGATTTTGACGACACGGTTGGCGCAGTGGCGCTGAGCGATTGGACTGCTGCGCTGCGTGTCGCGGGTTCGATCCTCGCACAAAACAAATATTTGTATGATCTGCAGATAATTATTTCGGGTCTGGGTGTTTAGTTGTGTATGTGAGTTTCAATGTTTGTGAACGCACCCACGATACAGGAGAAATTCCTAGTGTGGGGCAAGGTTTTTTTTTTTTTAAAGAAAAAGAAAGAAAGATTGTGTACAGAGACGCCCACATCAAGCTACGCAGAACTTTCAAATTTTCCCAATATTGAACCTATTGCTTTTGCGATAAAGTTGAAAACCTAATAAAGAAATTAAATAACAGATTGTAGCCTGTGCTAGCGTTCGTTCATTCATTTATTTTCCACGAAGTCGCTAAAACCACACGCTTATCGCATGAGCGTGCAACTTGTGGCCAAGTGGTATAAATAAATAAGTAATGCGGCCGTTCACACGCTTTCTGTGAGATATCATTTTTACTAAGAACTTGAGTTCACGCTTCAACATCCCACTGCTCTTGCAAAATGTTTTTGTTGTTGTTGTATGTGTGTTGTTATTGTTAATGTTGTTGTTTGTTACCGTCAAAAATGTACAGGTAATTATGAAACTACAACTTATAAGGTTGAAAAAGTTTCATGGATATTAATTCATTATAGGTAGGAGGAATACAGGAAAAGTAAAATAAAAATCACGAGTATAAAATAACATTTACTTAATTGTAACTTATTACAAGTGTCAGGTTGCGACATACCTACTAGTGAATCTGTTCGTCTAGCGATCCAATGTATAAATGTTGCATTGAACAAACGCGTCAAACATTCCAATTTATACCTTATTACAATGACATAAAAGTCACATAGCGCATCTATACCTTGTTCTTGTTACATCAACATTTGCTATTAAACCCGCACTAGGCTGGCCCACACTGAATTAAGAGGAAACAGGGCTTGAGAGGAATTTGAAAAATAGATGTTTGAAGAATTCATTGTCATTGCGCTGCATCAAGCCTGCCCCCGTAGAGTGTGATACAGGACTGCATTTCAGACCGATTATATCACAATTAATTTGGCAAGATCGATATTTTGTTAGACGCTGATTAAAATGACAGGGATGTGTCTACATTGACCTTGATTTTATGAAAAATAAATGAGAGGCATTTATTCAGGAAGAAAAAATAGAAATACATATGGAAGGAAAATCGCAGCCCCTGTTTCCTCTTAATCTACAATGGCAACAACCACGTTTAAATCTGTGTAATGCAAGATGTTTTCACACCTCAAATAAAGCACTTACATGACGAATATTATGCGCCTGTGCCGCCTAAGGTTAAAATGATTAAAACCTCATGGGTATTCGTGATAAACATTGTTGCAGCAATTTCACAAATTAATATTCATGACAAAAGGTTTTACACTCGTTCTGCAACAAGTTCCCGCAAGGCAAAACATGTTTCTGGAACATGTGTTGCACCATGTTTCTGGAACATGTTTTGCACCATGTTTCTGGAACATGTTTTGCAACTATTATTTGCCATCATGGCGAGGTTTATTCCGTGTGGACCAGCTCTATTTATAAGTACAGGTAGTGGCACTACGTACGCCTCACTGATGGGCCATGAAAACAATCACCACGCGACGCCATAGGGTTTGAACGCAATATACAGCGTGCTTCAACTTTATGATAACAAATAAAAAACGCGCGAATGGCAAACGCACTACCGTCGGACTTATCACTTAGTACCTAATCAAAAATTAAAAGATTATGACTACAATAATGCTGTATCTAAGATTAATTTTGTTGAAAATTCGTTACCAACAATTTTATTTATTATTACCAATTTAGAAAACACTTCTTATAAATACCAAAATTACGTATAAAACACCGTAACATTACACAAGTTCCAACTTTTATTTAAACAATACTACTTTGATTTACATTCACTTTTAGCTAACAGTTTTCCTGATTAGTCAATTCTACCTCGATAAAACCAATTACTTGACAAATCGATTAAATAAAGACCAATAGAAAGAAAGCCGCAGCTTTTCCTAATAATAATAACCACATTATATCACATTTAAAAACCATATTATAACATGAATTATGTCTATGGTCTAAACATTCGAATACCATCTTCATAGGCATACATTGTGAGCTCTATGGTCCGTCAATCGTAACCGAGCTGGCGAAACAGATTCAGTGAAAAAAAAAACAATCACATAAATATTTTCAAAAAAGCCATTTTTTTACTTCATTTCTCGTAAAAAATATTTTTATTACCGATCAAAATTATAGTTAAGAAAAAGAGCAGGTAAAAGAAAGCTTTTACTTCAACTTAGGAGCATTATTTTAGTTCTACTCAAGTAGCCGCAAATGACTTAAAATCAGCACTTCATTTTACTGAGATCTTAAAATAACATACACAAGTGAATTATTGCAAAAATCGATAGCCATAATTAGAACTATCCACGGACGAAATATAGAATATTTTCTTCAATATATTTTTAGATAACATAAGAAAAGGAATCTAAGATTAAACTGACAATTACTAATAAAAATATTAATTATATACATACAAGTACAGCGTAGCATGATTCTTTTAGCACTAATCTTGGTTCTTCAATACTATTTCCACAGATAATTTGACAAATCAATGTTAAATAACATCGTTTATCTGTCAATGCCATTTAAGTGCCAAAAGAACCATGTAGCATCGTACTATTGCAGTGGTTTATCTTTATAATCCACATTTAACACTCCAGGGTCTTATTAATATTAATTCATGATAAAATTTATTGCGGACGATTTATACCTGTGGGTTATAAGTATTTCAGATATAGAAATCTAGATGTTCCTTACATCAGCAGATTGCACCCGTGTGATCAACTTGGCTTTTGTATTTTTAATATCCACACTAGTTTTTCTTAGGTTAAACATAAGCTTATGTTTTATTACATAGAAGGCAAGAGTACGAACAATTTAATTAAGTTTAAAGAATTGTGCATAGTGTCTCATATCTATTTGTGAGAGAAAAAAATCTACTTACAGCTTTGGTCATCATCATCAGCCTATAATGTTCCCACTGCAGGGACTCAGGCCTCCTCTCTAGGAGAGGGATGGGCAGGATGGGCTATAATCCACCACGCGGGCCCAGTGCGGATTGGTAGATGTCACATGTCTTCGAATATTTTGGTTCTAAGACATGCCGGTTTCCTCACGATGTTTTCCTTCACCGTTTTTGATTTGGTCTCTGAAGCGAATCCCGCGCGGAAGGTAAGATGATAGACTTGCACCGATTGTGTGGGCATGGAGTTGTTCATAGTAGTGTGAAGAGTCGTATGCCTTCCTAATAGTAAAACGGTCGCCGCACGTTGTTTTCGTCTTAGGCGCATTCGTCACCGATTGGTGGTTCGGATCGGTGCGTTTTCGTTTCTGTACCGAATCTGTACAGATTGAAACCGTAACCGTAAAGTACAAGTAATTAAATGAGAGCTTCCACTGAGTATTTTCGGTACAGATCGTTTACCGAGCGCATACACATGTCTTTGTACCGAATACTACCACCCCACCCCGCAGTCGACGACATTTTGACATGACAGCACTGTACAAATGACAAAAACCGAGCCAGTCAAGAAGTGATTCTTGGTAAAGATTCTGTACAGCTTTTCATAAACAATACAATCGAATCCGAATCGAATCACGAATGTGTCGTATGTCTATCTCGCTCGTTATCGTAATGCCAAATACGACTTTTTCAATTCGATTGTTTGTGAATAGCTATGCTGATTTTGTACAGAAATGAAAACGCCCCGATCAGGTGAGGATGGCGCCCGGCTAGCTTTAATTTGCGACTGATATCTACTAATCAAGGAAGCGTGATGTCAATAAGACGCGACTAATGTTACTGCTCTGTTGCAAGCTTAGCGTTTTTAGGGAATTCGAAGAAGATATCTAATAGAGCTTTTAAGTTAAAAAAAAATAAAAAATAGTAGCAGAGAAAACTGGATATCATAAGATGTTCGGTAAAAAAACCTATGAGTAATGTTAGCAAGCTCATCATTATCATATTTATATTGCTCTCTTGACACATTCATGATTCTGATGGGTAACAGTTCAATTCACGTGCTTATTGAAATTTTCACTTCTAATATTCATCATCATCATGCGTAATTATAAGGTGTGTGAATATCATGAATCTAAAACCATTTGTTAAAATACCTACGAGAGGCCAACTGAAACTTTCTTCAATCGGCGGTTGCATACTCTCCGATAGTCTACGCTAATCCTAGTCTTAATTTAACGTGTTCTACGTCTCATCGGGAATAATAATCATATAATAAAACGATCCGTCCTAACCCGAAAAGAGGGTCAAATGAAACAAGCACGTGAATTAAAACCAGACACAACTATGAGCAGTAATACCCTGGCTATTTATACTAAGTCGAAGCAATCTATACTAACATTATAAAGCTGAAGATTTTGTTTGTTTGGTTGGTTGAACGCACTAATCTCAAGAACTACTGGTTGGAATTCAAAATATATTGTTGTGTTAGATAGTCCATTTATCGAGGAAGGCTATAGGCTATATTTCACGCGGACAAAGTCGCGGGCAGAAGCTAGGAATCTATATTATTGCAATTTCTGTGTTTGTGTGCAATAAAGAATAAGTGAAAGGGACGTCGCGTTACGCTCTATAAAGCCGACCTTTTCGTCAACTGCAGTTGGGTACAGGATTAAGGTCGAAATATCTAATGAATGACTAATAAATTCCAGTATTTACTACCACTAGGAGACACAAAACGTCAAGTCTAAACCAAAGTGCATTGTTGAATTTTCAACTGTCGTCGCTGAACCTAAAGTCGAAAATCCTACAGTGCACTAGCCGGTATACGAACAGAAATCTTCTGTTTGTAGTCGATTGTTAGAAAAAACGTTATAGCCAAAATATGAACAAAATTTAATCTTTAATAAGGGTATTATTACTAATTTAATCTTTATTTAATATTTAATAAGGGTATTACTGCCCTCCACATACACAACTACTTATAAAAAACTAAGCTGAGCACGTCAACGAAACAACACTGCACTGTTGGAAAATCAGCTCTCAGTGTTGAACTTAGAGGTGAATATCCAACAGTAGAGTCTTATTTATGTATCGCCTGATGAAATCCGCATTAATAGTCAATGGCCCACTCGTTGTCCTGTAGAAAGGCGTCTACGACCTCCTTCATAGTGAAGTTCGGTATCAGCTGGTCTGCTGTCAACTTCACACGGGTTACTGGATCGAAATGGCCGACACGCTGTGGACAGAAGAAAATGGGAATTAGCTGGGGCTCTTTGTAATCCAACTGCGCAGTCACGTATCTTCAAGTTTAAATAACGTAAAATAGGGTGTGTAGAACCACAGGGGTGAATCGGGACAAAATCTTGAAGGAATTTTAACTTTGAATGAATACGGTATGTTGCCAACCAGGTCTCAAGGAATCATATGAATTCAATGTTCTCAAGGCCCTCCTATCAAGACTAGTTAGTAGATAAAGCATATTATAGTACACTCTAGATATCGTATAACAGAGTTCTTTACTTCGGCTACTCAATGAAACATGATTGTACCATTTGGTGACTTACACGTTTTATTATGTTTCAATTGTATTACGTGTTTCAATATTATATGTAGAAAATTGAATAGTCATGCATGCATTATCAATCAGTCAATGAAACAACTATGCTATCAATAATTACAATCGATAAAGTTCTAGAATCTGCATAATATTATCGAAAGTAGAATTTTGAAATGCCTTTAAGGTCTCCCCAATGTATTTACAACTCTCGACACATCGTGGAAAGTCGAAAATCCAAGAGCACGTCCGCAGACCCTTACGATATTACAAATTTCAACAGCTCGTCTACTAGAGTGCTTGCGGAACTAGATGGCCGCGCCTTAGGTGGCGACAGGGGTGAGGGGGCGGGTTGCCTACAGCTCGCAATGCACAGGAGACTATAATTAGACAGTGATGACCAATCTCGAGATATCGTGAACAATAATAATGTATTTTAAACCATTTAGGTTCCCTACAACAGATCTATATAAAGTCAGCAACTTACTTTCCATAAGAAAACTTTATGTGCTAAATGTGATCTTAGCACTGCATAAATGTCTCCCTTTTAACCCAGCTACTCAGAGCAGAAGGCGCAGAGATATTGTGGCCTACTCTCCAGGTGTTCGATCAGCATTTGCCAGACGCCAATATGTTACACAATCCACCTACATCTATAATAAGCTGAATCTTAAGTGTGACATATATCCCCTGCTGTTACACGATTGTAAAAAAACAGTAGCTGATTGGTTGAGATCTCTAACATATGAGGCTACAGAAAATATTCTGATCAGGGTAAGTTAAATGCTGGAAACCCACACACATACACACACTCCCACACACACACACACATACACAAACACACTTACATTCAAACACACACAAAAACACGCGCACGAACATACAAATTCTCACTCCCGCGACAACAAGAGCTGCTTATTTAACTAATTTTTATTTTCAAATTTTATTGTATTTTTTCTATTTTATTTTTCATGTTCTTTTAACTCGTTTCATCATATTTTAATATCATTGCTAAGATACCACTTAAGGGAAGAGAGACAGCCCCGACACAAGTACTATTGTAACTTACTGGGGCTGCCTCAGTTTATGTCTGTCAATGTTTTTGAGAAGAAATAAATATTTTTGTATTTTGTATTTGTATAATTGTTCAATTTTTTGAAAAGAATACTTAAATAAAAAACAAAAACATGCCTAAGGCGCGGCCAACTAGTTCCGCGCGCACTATAACAAATTATGACTCTTAGAGCATAGTAAGATTTCAGGCCATATTTTGGCATTATCGTGAGAAATTAATGTTTAGGTATGGATGGGGAGGGAGAGAGGATGGCCAAAGAAAAGATGGATGGATGGTGTAAGGAATATGAAAGAGGGGGCTTCTGGGTAAGCTCGTTCCATCGTCGACCTCATCTCTGCCCTTAGGACAAGATTGAGGTCAAGAGTAAGCCCATATTACAACCTACCTAGCTGTAAGTTTTCCAAAAATAATAAAATAAAATAAAATATTAAATTAAAAAAATATAAAAAAAGAGAAACGAGTGAATGACGTCGTGGCGTCTAACACTGGAGAATGGAAGGAGAAAACGTGGTTCCCCCAACCCCAAGTAAAATAGGACAAGGGCAGAAAGATGATGAGAAACCTCAATGTGAATAAATAACTAATTTTACCTCCAAATGTTCCTCAATGTCCTTCTTTTCATACGTGATGCCACTAGGAGTGATCACCGGCTCGTTCAGTATCTCGAAACTTATCTTGCCGCACAAGTAATCCGGTACATCGCGTTTCTGCAGAAGAAAAGTATAAAAGATGTAAAGAGGTGAAACACAGATTAGTATCTATAGACAAAAAGGAACGCTGAGTAGTCTGTCGAAAGACGCTTTTAGAGTGTCTTTATGATGCAATTTTGATCATTTATTTCGGAAGGTCTATAAATGTAGACTAGGTTAAAATTCAATAATATTTAACCTTTTGACCGCCACAGACGACAAGCCAAAAAGTACCTTAACTCGACAGACTTAAGGTACTTTTTTGCTTGTTCGGTTTGTCTATACGTGACTGTGGCGCTCAAAAGGTTAATATTTCACTCAGATGTAGTACAGAAATCTTTTGGGTACTAGTAATTTATTCGGTCTATCACTACAATAGTAGTATTAATTCTTCATCATCATCCCAGCGACTCAGGTATCCTCTCTAGAAGAGGGATGGGCTATAATCCAACACGCGTGCCCAGTGCGAGTTTGAGAGCAGTGGTGAGGAAATAAATTACACAAACTAATGCACCTGCCTGGTTTCGAACCCACGACTTACTGTTCGTAAGCAATTACTGAATGATGAATTATAAAACGATGTTTATAGAATACGTACCCGTCTTCTTTCGTCCATTTTAGAAAATAACATATTTAATTCACTCCTGTAGTTATTCTGAAAACGAAACAACACAGAATTAAAAATCAAAACAATGAAATATAAAAGGTTCAATAATAATTGGTCACTTAATGAACACAGAATCTTAAGTTATTATCATGTTTTGGAACAAAAAAGCTCAATGTAATGCCTGTTGCCCAATGTTCATACATGATCAAGTACAAATTACATTGCAAACAAAAAAATATTGAAAACATATTTTTCACGTAAACAAAAAATGAAGAAGATACAGTGCTTCGAAAACTCGTGTTCTTTACCAGAGAGTGACTACACAAGCCACAAGCACCTTTGACACGTTTTATTTTGCTCAATTTGTATTAATTTGATAAAACAAAAAACGCGTAATAATCTAACTAACGGACTAAACAGAATCATATTTTTTAAGTCAGGAAACATCCCTATTAAATGTAATACACACATCAACACGGTCTAGGGATATTTTTAAAAAAGCGAATTACTATCAATGTGTTAATTATTTATATGACATGTATATATTTAAAATATACGTTATTTAATATTCTACCATTTTTTAATAATGGTTAAGGTACTGATTAAAATTTCAGGATTTTATGGAAAAAAAATGAAGCATAGACGGAAACCGTATATGAATTAACTTTTAATTTGTGAGTAAAAACTGAAAAAAATAGAAAAAACATTTAATTTGTGTTTATAAACTTGAAGTTAGTAGTCTGAGAAAGCGCCCATGATGTTCATAACACATCGGCAACGATTCGGCATGCTCAGAACAAGGTTGTCAATGTCTTGCTGCGGAATATTGTCCCATGTCCTTCTGAGGTGCGCAAAAAGTTGATCTTCTGTAGCCAAATTTTCGGGAACTTCCTTCAGAGCTCTTCTTTGCAGCATATCCCACGCATGCTCAATGGGATTTAGATCTGGCGATTGAGCAGGCCAGTCTAAGGCCCTAACATTATGTGTATGTAACCAAGCTGCTACCGTTCTCGCCGTGTGTGCCCGGGCATTGTCGTGCATGAGCAGGAAATCTTGCCCCATTTGTGTTCTGTGAGGCAAGATTACGGGCCCCAGCACCTGTTGGACGTATCGTTCTTCCGTCATATTGCCCCGCACCCAAACGTGATCCGTCCGTCCTCCAAGACGAATTCCTGCCCAAACCATAATTGTTCCTCCTTGGTATGGGTGAACTTCCTGAGGGTTCTGGAGACGGCTCCATCGTCCAGGAACTCGCCAAACACGCGTCCTTCGTGAATCTGGATGGAAGCCGAACCTGGATTCATCCGTGAACAGCACATTGGACCATTGCTCACGGCCCTAGTCCACGTGGTTCCGAACCAATTCTAATCGTCGTCCACGATTGCCTCTCCGTAAAGGTGGGACCCGGAGTGGTCTACGAGAGCGTAGATTGCTTTCATGCAGTCGCCTTCTTACAGTTTGGTCACTCACAAGCACTTGGTGTTCCACTCGCAGCCTTTGGACCAATTGAGTCGCCGTTGCATTTGGTTGAACTCGCGCAGAAATTTGCAAAAATCGGTCTTGTCTGGGGGTAGTGATGCGACTTGGCCCCCGCTGCCTCTCCGCTACTTCACCTGTGGCACGATAGCGTGTCCACAATCTTGAAATTACATTTTGATGGGTCCCTATGGCCTCAGCAACATTACGCTGAACAGATCCAGCTTCCAGCATTCCCACAGCTCGTAACATCTCCGCCCTCGTCAAATGTCGGCGTTGCATGGCTACAATACCTCAATTCTAACTTTATCTTACGTTTAAAAATGAAAAAAAACTGTAACTAAACGTAATTCGTATTGTTTTTTAAATTTCGCACAAATGAAAATTCCCTCTCCTATACATCAAGACATTTTTATGCCACCGAAACAAAAGAATTTTCAAAAATTTGAATTTGGAATTAGTCTGAGATAAATTACAAACAAATCGGTGTATTAAAGATTCCAATGCGGCCAGTACTTTTCGAGTTACTTAATTGAGTATGAAATATCCCTAGACCGTGTTGATGTGTGTATATAAAAACTTAACTTACACATTCATCCTCAATTTTAGAAGCATTAGTATTAATTTCTTCTTTGTTACTTATATCTAGTTTCATTTCTTCTATTCTTCGCTGCATATCTTCATTTATTAACCTGTAAAAACCAACATATTCTCGTCAGTAAAGCAAACATTTAAATCAATAGATGGTGTCTGGTGGTGTGATCATCGCACTACCAAGACATAGCGTCGTTGATAGTCCAAATCCGCGTAACTAACATCGTCAAATACCGCGGTACAGTCTGTGCCCAGTATAACCTGACCCATCTTCGCACACCACTTCCACTCTTATTTTTTATATTAGGGGTCAGGTAATACTTGGCTTCAAATCCGCGTAACTGACATTGTCGAATACCGCAAATTCACAGTCTGTACCCAGTATTATTCGATCTCTGTTCTCGCACCACTTTCCCTCTTATTCTTTATACTAGCTGACCCGCGCAACTTCGTCTGCGTCACATAAATATAGCTATAACCTTTCTCGATATATCGACTATCCGACATTAATTAAGCTAAATCGTTACAAACAAAAAATCTTATCTTTCCTCTTTATTACAATAGTTTAGATGGTTTAGATTAGCTTAGATTATACTAAAGTGTGAATTACTATAAAATCTATCTCTTACTGTTAAATATACTATAACACTCTGTACTTGTAAACATTATGATGCAGTAAATATTTTGAATTTGAATTTCCCGGAGGCCAGCCAGAATCCCCCGTACCTACATTGCGACGCAACCCGCGTAATTATTTTTCCGCGCGGGTATTTTTACATTGCGATATCTTCTAAGATATTTGTTTAAACTGTATAGAGTAAAGAGCACAAATATTCTACATTAAATTTCCGTTCTAACGAACACATTTATTTAGATATAGATTAATACCATATGGGTTAAATAAGCTTCGCAAAAAATAATTCTTTTTAACCTAACATTTTAATAGTAAAAAATGGTTACAGTGAGTCAATCTTAAAAGATAGACAGATGCTGTCGCGGACTTTTTTTTAGAATTTTTAAAGACGAATAATTACTTCATACATGATATTCTCGTAACTTAAACCGTTTTCGCAGCGCACGCAACGGAAGCTCTCAGAAAGGAATTTTCTTTTCCCGTTTTTGCAACATTTCTCATTTATGCTCCGCTCCTATTGGTAGTAGCGTGATGTTATATAGCCTATAACCTTCCTCGATAAATGAACTATCCAACACAAAAAGAATTTTTCAAATCCAACCAGTAGTTCCAGAGTTTATCGCGTTCAAACAAACAAACAAACAAACAAACAAACAAACAAACAAACTCTTCAGCTTTATAATATTAGTATAGATTAGGGGTCAGGTCACAGACTGTACATACGCGGTATTGGACTATCAACGACGATAGGTCACGAGTTCGAACCTGATTTTTTGGATTCATGTGCGTAATTAATAATTATCACTTGCATCGACGAGAGAAAACATTGTGAAAAAACCAGCATGCCTGAGAGTTCTTATGCCGCTCAGACGGCATGTATGATGTAAAGCCAAGTCAAATGTCCATGCATGTGACATAGCTTTATAAGTCTGTAACACCAGGATAGGCCCTAGTATAGTATAGTGTAACGGGCTGGTGTCTGCAACTACACGTCTCGTATTTTGCGCCACCAACCACTGTAACTCCAGTTAGCCAGAATTAACAGTGGCGACCACAAAAAAAGCGCCGAGACAATGAAGCTCGACGAAGTCCCAAAGAAGCGATTTAACTGTCTTGGATCCCGCAACGAAATTAATCAGAAAAGAATAGCGGATGAGTAGGAAAAAAACGGGTGGGAATAGTATTCGATTCACCCCAGCTCCGCGAGAAAGGCCAAAAATCGTTTATCGTTCCATGTGAAATGTTTGAGGCCATCACTTTTTTCGGTGCGAATACTTCTTCGCGGTGTGGTAAACATTAATTCACGCTTTTTTTCCTTATGAATACGCAGAAACTATAGAATTCTTTCTATGATCCTTTCATACTCTGAACTCTCTGAATAATGGTACATCTAACGACTATAATCTTTATCTTCTTCGTAGCGTGTCGATGTCAATATAAATTGTATCGGCCCAGAACTGAGCTACAAGTTTGGCGTTTTCGGTAGCGTCTATCAGTTCCTGTAGTGAACTAAAAACAGGACAGACAGGACTCGATATTAAGTGCTCCGTTGTTTGTGGAATAGCGCCACATTTACACTCCAGGGAAGAGTCATTTATGAATATCCACCTCAGCAGGTTTTCCTTGCTACGACCAAACTGGGTCCAGAGTTAAGACTTCCAGATCGACCATGACAACTCTGCTATGTAAAAATATTTACAGTAAAAAAAAAAAACAAACAAATCAGCAAATTGCTAAACAGTGTCCCATTGTTGATTTCACCTTGTGTCCCTTTGTGAGTAAACAATCTGAGGCCGACGACCATCTCAGCCAGTCAACCGTGATGTGCAAGGAACTGTATCATTGAATATTTCAATGTAAACTTGACATGAACTGTGCATTATTGAATTATGATGCAGTAAACAATAAACTGCTGGTGTGATGTGTCTATGTTATTTTTCAAATCTTTCTTTAACTGTTTGTCAAAAAACTCTTTACAAAGTGATTTTTTTTGTAAACCTGTGCTATTTTGGTTAGCTATTAAGGCGCTGACAAGAGCCAAATAGGCTTGTATTGAACAATTTTTTAGCCAAATCTATACAGTTTGACACGTTGGAAAAAATATATGTTAATCTTGAACATATTTCTGATAATTTCGTTGTATTCAAAACGCGTTTTTGAAAAGTTTTCTCGATACAAAAAAATGGTAAACTAACCTCTTATAATGATCTTCCAACAAAAATATCTGTATTATTGATCAACGTACGTTGGTAAAATTTATAACAATAACGTATCATATTTAAATACAAAATTTCGTTGTTTTTAATTTTTGATTATGTAATAAATTATTTATAAGTAATTAATAATTGTAGGGTTTATAAGAAGTTCGAGCGTTGCGTCATCGCGCTCTCTTTCTTACGTATGCAATCCGACAGTGAGCGCTTAGGCGCGGTGCTAGACGGACGTATGTCACTTTGCGCCCCACTGACAGCTATCCGTTCATCTATAAATTATTATTGACCGCGTCAAAATGTTAGTCCAGGATCCACGGTACATTTTTTCACTTGATTACTATCAAGCTAATTTTCCGTGAGCAGCTGCATTTTGATGAGACGCCAACATTACCCTATACAAAAACTCTCGATTGTGGTAGGTAATAGGGGCAGCAGGGATAAAATATATATTGATTATAAATATATATTGATTATAAATATTGTTGGCTCAAAGTCACGACATCAGCCAGTAACCGTGCGGTTAGCGTCAGGTCGACGTGCGGCAACCGACAGAAGTTCATAAAACGAGGCGAGCGGCGGTGCAACGGTCACTTTTTGCTTGGACGGCGCTCGGAAAGGACTTGCTACCCGACTATTATCGTGTGCTTCGCTAATTTTGGTTTATGTTTTTGATCGTGTACTGATTATTCCATTTGCTAGTGCTATTTCTATTTGATTATTGTTTAAAATGTTTGTCTTGATATTTTTGTAAAAGTGTAATTCAAAAGATATTAAACATTGTTTATTTTGTTCACGTATTTCACTTCTGATTCCTAATATCAGAAGTGGGATAGTGGATTCTTTTCGCCCACAAGTTAAAAACTAGTTTTCAGGCTTTTAATTTTAGATAAAAGCGGGTAGTAATTAGCAATGGATAGATCGAGTTGTTCGCGTTCAAAAACTAGTGCCTTGCGTTCTAAGCGATCTCGTAGCCACCATAAGTGGAGTGGAAGGTCACGTATAGCAAGTTTCGGGATCCGATCGCCGTTCCAAGCGCGAACGAGATCGTCGTCGTAGGAGCCGCGTGAGGACGCGAAGTCCTGTGTAACCGCTCTCGCGGTTGAGGCGACGCTCCGGACAGGATTGGTTTACTTTCGTTCCTGATACAAGTAAGATCGAACCATTTTAATATTTCGTTGGTTTAGTAGTCGTAAACGCGACTATGAGCATGAAGGTTCTGGGTTCGATTCCCGGGTCGGGCAAAGTGTTATTTTCTGGATTTGTGCCCTGTTGGTGACAATGGGCTCACCCCTATTACATGGTTAAGCTTATGTCTTAACATAACTGGCGAAATGTGGGTATTATACTGGGTACCTCTGCCTAACCCTTCGGGGATTGCAGGCGTGATGTTATGTGTGTGTTTATAAGGTCACTGGGGTGATTGGCAATGCCTCGGACGCATTGGTGGTTATTTACATGGTGGTGCTAATACGTCGCTTAACGATTGGTTGACCAATAACAGCACGTGGACTCATTTTAAACACGAATTTCGGTCATTGTGTCCGCGTGAAGTCGATATGGTCACTGTGCTATAATGACGTTATGAATACAAGTATCTGTATGACCTACAGATAGTTTTTTTTAAGTCGGGTACTTGTGTATGTTAGTTTAAATATTTGTGAAGGTACCCACGATACAGGAGAAATTCCTGGTGACGGGCAACGTTGTGATTTGTGATATCTGATGCTCAAATAAAAGCCGCAATTATGAACAAAACAAAATACAGTCAAAAGTCGTTTTCCGTATATTTGAAACCAAAAATTGCAGTTGTTGGCACATCAAACTCGAATAATCATGGTCTGCGTAAATGCAAACCCCTACGCATTATGATCAGTTGACTTGTTTTTCGTGTGAAGACGTAGGTAGGCCGTATACAGGTGCACTGTAAAGTCTGATAAGTTTTGCTTTATTAAAGAAGTAAGTTGCCTAATACACATGATAGGCTAAGAATGATGCCAATGAGTTACGTATAGGTAGTTGATGTTTATAAGGATTTTGATGATGTAAAGTTGTGGTTGCAAGCCAAGAGATTCTATCGGCTGTATTGTGTTAGACAGTACCAGTAAATATTGTGTAGTCATAGTCCGATTAAAATTGAAGGTTTTTGAGGAAACTCGAGTAGACAGTGGGTGTGTTTGTTGTATGTTGTGCGTTGTGCGTTTAGCTCTGGTTGAGGTCAGGATCTGGAAAGACCGTAGTGTTAAGTCAAATAGTGATACACACGGGAGATAGACTTGTTTACTAGTCAGTTAGTGATCTGTGGTTTTACTCGATGATTTTTGTGAACCTGGCATTTTTTTGACGCAATAATGTTTTTAAGATCGATTTAAACGACAATGGTAGGTACATGACCCAGGGTGGTTGATTGTTGTATTTTCGATAATTTCCAGTTTAGCCGCGTTTGATTTTATCAACGAGAGTGGGACCTAATGGATGTTTGGTCAGGTTCTGTCGTAGATTTGTCTCTTTGCAGAGTAACCATTACATAAGAACGTGTGGTTTGGTGAAGCGCGCGGCCTCAGCTGCGTGTGTGAAAGTCTGTGTGATACGCTAACAATGTGCCTATGTCAACAGCTACTGAGGGGTATGCAAACTTGGAGCCTATGCCTACAGTGTGTGTGGAAGTCGACATCTGAGGGGTATGCAAACTTGGAGCCTATGCCTACAGTGTGTGTGGAAGTCGACATCTGAGGGGTATGCAAACTTGGAGCCTATGCCTACAGTGTGTGTGGAAGTCGACATCTGAGGGGTATGCAAACTTGGAGCCTATGCCTACAGTGTGTGTGGAAGTCGACATCTGAGGGGTATGCAAACTTGGAGCCTATGCCTACAGTGTGTGTGGAAGTCGACATCTGAGGGGTATGCAAACTTGGAGCCTATGCCTACAGTGATGTGGAAGAAGTCTGTGTGATATGCTAACAATGTGCTTATACATCCCTATGTTCCTATTGGTATTCTTGTCTGACAAGTTTTGTTTGGTGAATGTTTCTTTGAATTTGATTCTCGACTTGAATGTTCCTTAATGAATGAGATTACTCTTTTGTTGTACTACTCGGTTAGAGAGCCTTGGTGTTAAAGGTTTTACTCGATGATTTCAGCAGTTTTTGTTGCAATTGAATTTTTAAGGTTGGTGTGAAGCACTATGGTATATGACTCAAGGTAGTTGAGTGTTGTATTTTCGATAATTTCCAGTACATTTGATATTAATGAGAGTCGAATTTGGTGCCACCCAATGGAACTAAAGTTTGGTCAGGAGTGATCGAGCGGAACAAAATTCTGTTGTAATTGTAAAGTTTGTTTGCAGAGTACCTAACCATTACACAAGGATGTGTGGCGTGTGTTTGGACGCAACGCAACGCTGCTTGGCCTTAGCAGTGGTTGCCAGGGCTTTGCCACAGTGACGCCGTGAACGTGCACGTCGCTGCAGGGCGACCGCGCGCCCTACTGGCGTTACCGAGCGCGCCTTACCGGCGTTGCTGAGCGCGTCGCTGCAGGGCGACTGCGCGCCCTCTTGGCGTTGCTGAGCGCGTCGCTGCAGGACGACTGCGCGCCCTCTTGGCGTTGCTGAGCGCGTCGCTGCAGGGCGACTGCGCGCCCTCTTGGCGTTGCCGACAGCGCGGCAGCGTCGCTGCGAGCCGACTGCGCGCCATACCCGCGTTGCCGAGAGCGTCGCTGCGAGCTGACTGCGCACCCTACTGGCGTTGTCGAGCGTGTCGCTCCGGGCTGCCAGCGCGCTACTGGCGTGTACAGCGCGAGGCTCCGGGCTGCCAGCGCGCTACTGGCGTGTACAGCGCGTGGCTCCGGGCTGCCAGCGCGCTACTGGCGTGTACAGCGCGTGGCTCCGGGCTGCCAGCGCGCTACTGGCGTGTACAGCGCGTGGCTCCGGGCTGCCAGCGCGCTACTGGCATGTACAGCGCGTGGCTCCGGGCTGCCAGCGCGCTACTGGCGTGTACAGCGCGTGGCTCCGGGCTGCCAGCGCGCTACTGGCGTGTACAGCGCGAGGCTCCGGGCTGCCAGCGCGCTACTGGCGTGTACAGCGCGAGGCTCCGGGCTGCCAGCGCGCTACTGGCGTGTACAGCGAGAGTCTCCGGGCTGCCAGCGCGCCCTTCAGGCGCAGTTGTGCGTGCCACTCCACTGTGCCAGCGCGCCCTTCAGGCGCAGTTGTGTGCGGCACTCCACGGTGCCAGCGCGCCCCACAGGCGCAGTTGTGCATGGCACTCCACGGTGCCAGCACACCCCACTGGCGTTGTGAGACACGCTATCAAGGAGACAGCGAAGACTCAGCCGCCTTGTTGGAAGCTGACGAGGACGTCAGAGCGTCAGGAGAGGCCGTGTTGGCTCAAAGTCACGACATCAGCCAGTAACCGTGCGGTTAGCGTCAGGTCGACGTGCGGCAACCGACAGAAGTTCATAAAACGAGGCGAGCGGCGGTGCAACGGTCACTTTTTGCTTGGACGGCGCTCGGAAAGGACTTGCTACCCGACTATTATCGTGTGCTTCGCTAATTTTGGTTTATGTTTTTGATCGTGTACTGATTATTCCATTTGCTAGTGCTATTTCTATTTGATTATTGTTTAAAATGTTTGTCTTGATATTTTTGTAAAAGTGTAATTCAAAAGATATTAAACATTGTTTATTTTGTTCACGTATTTCACTTCTGATTCCTAATAATATATTTATTTGATGATTTTCAAAAATCTACTACTAACAATTTTTTTTTTTTTGTTAAATCTGATGATCATTCATCTAAATCTAAATCCAACATGTATTGATAACGAGCTCATCAAAAATTATTACAAACCAGCTGTTTTTTAGGGGTCCGTAGCCGAATGGCAAAAAACGGAACCCTTATAGATTCGTCATGTCTGTTTGTCCGTCTGTCCACCCGTATGTCACAGCCACTTCATTCGGAAACTATTGAGACTACACAGTTGAAACTCGGTAGGTAGATGTATTCTGTGAACTGCTTTACGATTTTTATACAAAAATAAAAAAAAGGATTTATGGGGTCATAAATAGAACTGAAACTATTTTTTTTTTCAACAAACCTATACCTACGCGTGGGGTGTCTATAGACATAGACAGGTCTTTAAAAATGACATTGAGGTTCCACAAACAATTTTTTCTCAAAGCCAATCGTTTGGAAGACAGACACTTCAAAATTGGTAAAATGGCGACCGGCCTCGCGGTCGCTTGCCTTCGGTATTGCCAACAATGACCAGCTTTTCAAGGCTGCTATCTCCTCTTTGCATTATGTGGCCGAAATAAGACAAAATACGCTGTAGGCAAACTGTTGACAATCGAGTCTTGATATCGAGTTGGTAAAGGATAGACACATTTCTGCGTTTGGCCGTCCATGGAATTCGGAGAATCCGCCTAAAACACCACATTTCGAATGCATCTTTCCTCTGTCTTACTCTTGTTTGGATTGTTGTGAGAGTGTTGTGAGGAAAATCAGGAAAACTAGTGGTCTGACCAAACGGGCCTTCGTTTTAAAACTTACACCACGTTTTTCCCAGATGTTCTGGGGGCGTAATATAGCATCTTTAGCCATAGCTATCCGCCGTTTTATTTCTGGGACGCAGCTACCTTCATTACTTATATTGGAGCCCAGTTAATCGAAGCTGTCCACAGTATAGATGCCTTAGGCCCGTAATCCACCAAAGCGGAGATGTGCCAAGCGGAGAGGAGATTGCCAAATTCGACCAATCACAGGAAGGGGCAAAAGACCAGATGTAACTGTGATTGGTCAAATTTGGCACATCTCCTCTCCGCTTGGCACATCTCCGCTTTGGTGGATTACGGGCCTTAGATGTTATAGGCGCCCGATAGCTTTCCCGCACGATCTACCACCATGAGCTTGGTTTTCTGCCTATTTATTACAAACCTTACTTTGCCACTTTCTACTTCCAATCTGTGCAGTATCTCTTTCATGTTGCTAAAAGTTGTAGCAAGGAGAACGGTGTCTTCAGTAGACCTCAGATTGGAAATCCACTTTCCACCAACAGTAAACCCCTTGTCCCAGCCCTCAAGAGTCTTGAATGATATTACTCTTCATACACATTGAAGAGCAGAGGTGAGAGGATGCGTCCCTGCCTAACGCATTCAGTGGCGGTACTCCCATAGAAGCAGAAAAGCACAGCTTGCCTTAATAAAACAACGAATTAAAAAAAAAACGGTCAATACAAAAACAAAATTAATATTATAGGTAATCATTATCATCAAACTGCATGCCACGCGAAAAACGGAACGTATTGATGCGACGTTGTCAGGTTTACGTACTCAATAAACCAGAAAATACATTCGCGCGCAACTCGCACTGCGACGTTGCCAAACTTCTTTATGTCTCCCGACTCCCGACTAGTCCCGAACTCCCGACCTCAGCCGATTGATCAAACAGATCGATCGGGCATGATCGGGCTCGGCTAGCCCTTTCTCTGTCACACCATCCGATTTCGAACAGCTTCTCTGACCTCTCTATCCTACGAACATAATTTAGAGTTGTTTGTTTACATACTTTTTGCCGGGTTTACGACAAAATGTATAGGATTTCCAACAATTTCCAAGCATGCTTTGAACGTTTGAGTGTAAAGATTGCGATTGCGAGAGAATGTGAATGAGTGTGTGAATGCAAGTTCGCGACGCGATTGAACTTGTTTGAAGGGAATTTCGATTTAGTTCAAACTTCAAATTTGTCTTGAGCGTTGATGATGCATTATTATTCTATTGTGATTTGATTTTTCCGTTTCTTGTTAGAATTTAACTATGTTTTGTGATTAGTTTTTGATTGAAGTTAGTTGATTAATACGAAAATGAATTCGAAAACGCAAACAATAGTTCCTTGTGATTAGTTGTGATGGATTAAAGTGTGTGAAAGCGTTACTGGGCAAGGTAAATACTTTAAATTTTACAGATAAATATAATCTCGTTAGGTACTTCACCTAAACCTACTCCTGATTTGAATATTTCTCAGAAAGTTAAAAGAAATTCTAGGTACCTACTAGGTAATCGATCAGCATACAATGTACAATGGGTTGTCGGCTGCTCTCATAAAAACAATTTTTTCTGTTGGCCTTGTAGGTACCTATATTTTTTTCGAATGAAAAGAATGCTTGGAGTTTATCAGGTTACGATGATTTAAATAACTTCTCTGGTGCCATGAAAATAAATCAAAATTCTCCTAAACATTTGAATGCTGTTATTTAATTTCATTTTGTAGTTTTGGTAAAACACGAATTGAAACAGCTTTATCTCGGCAGTTACAATATGTGTCGAGATTATGTATCTGTAAATCTATCTAGTAATAATTGCCTTCAGTGTGTTTTGTTGTTTGTCATCTGTCCATGGTAAAGAAGCGAAGAATAAAGAGCAATGGCTGTATACATTGTGAGTAATAACATTTTTTTTCATCTATAAATGTAAGTAAGTAGGTAGTTAGAAACTCCGGGGCGAGGAGGAATGGGACGCCGTCGCCTCCTTCTGCGAAGCAGTGATGCTAGCGAAGGAGGTGGCGGAACGAGAGAGGGAGCGATCCTCTCAACGTCCCAGCCGCCGCGGAAGGCGCGGAAGGCGCTCCGGGCGTCGGGGGCCACGTGATGGCTTCCGGCCACCGTAGACGCGGGTCTGTGGACGGTGAGTAATGGGCTAGCTCGCCGTCCGGCCGTCGTCATGACGGCAACAGACCGTGTCGGCGGCGCGTTCGTGTTCCACGCGCGCCTCAAAGAGATGTCAGCAAGGAGGGGCCCGCAAGGGCCGACGCCCGTCGGGGCCGCGGTATTTGTACTAGATTACGTGGCCTCGGCGCAAGGGCAAAGAAGGAACATGGGTTCGGTTTTTAGTCAGTAGAAGTCTGACACTCCCCTTCGCTCTGCCCAAGAGCGGGGGGGGTCATTCGATGATTTTCCACCCACCAAAAAAAAAAAAAAAAAAAAAAAAAAAAGGTAGTTAGAAACTAATTTATTATTTTGTGTGCCATCTAGCGGTTTGCTTAGAGCGACTGTATACGAGCGAAATACGTATTGACTCAAATAGTTCAGTTGTTGCGTTTATGTCAATAGATGGCTCTTGTTAATATATTATTTTACATGATACTGACAACTTGATTTATTGAAATAGTTGTAAATTTTCTGACAGGATATAAAATACGAAAAGTGTTAGTCATAATTAAATATTAAAAAACAAAACCGGTGTTATTAAAAACCAGTGTCAGAATTCGGAACAAAAAGTGTTTTTTTTTTTTGTTTGGAAATTGTGCTTTACCTCCAAATAATTGCTGGCACGCCACTGAACGCATTTGAGCAGTCGGTGTCGATTTTGACGAAAGAGCGGTTGTTGATGTAGAGGCATCGGACTAGGTCAATAAGATGTTGAGGCGTTCCCATTGCCTTTAAGAACCCCCCACAGCTTGCCCCACTCCACGCAATCAAATGCTTTGGTATAATGTATGAAACATATCAATACAGGGCTGTTAAATTCCCGGCTTTTCTCTATAATTTGGCGAACGTTCAGGATTTGTTCCCGCGTGCCTTTGCCTTTAACAAAACCTGCTTGCTCTTCTGGAATTTGTGGCTCCAGAAAGTGTATTAGCCTGTTGTTTATGATGTACAGGAGTATTGATGGAGCGTGGAGTAAGTGCCAAAGACTTATTATAATTTTAGGAATTTTGTAGGTAACTTGTAAAGAGTGGGTTTAATAGAAAATATCCAATCCCCAAAACCCAGTTAGTAATCATTTTTAATGACTTCGTTATCGATACATATTGGAAGGAAGGAAGGGGACTCTTTGATCAAACCATACCTACATTTTGTAGGACAAATATTTTTTCAAATAATTTAGATAATTATCATCAGATTTATCAAAAAAAAACCCAGCTGATGATTCTCAAAAGTGTTTGTACTAACACTTTTGAGAATCATCAAACCAACATATTTTATCCCTGCTACCCCTATTACTTACCATAATCGAGAATTCGAGAGTTTTCGTGCAGGAAATTCTTAGGCGTCTCGCCGTCTCATCAAAATTAGCTTGATAGTAATCAAGTGCAAAAATGGACCGCGGATCCTGGACTATTTGTTTCTAACTTGGTAGTATGGCGCTAGGGTATCGGAAAAAATTGTGGGCGTGACCAAAAATACTGAAACATCAGGGGGTCTACTCGCTAATTTGCCGACTAATTTTCGGGCCGTACTAAAGTCGGCCCGAACTAACATAGAAATTGACTCAGAATTGATAGAATGACTAGTCGATTTGACAGCTTGCCCTACTCCCGATGAGTTTTAGCCCGTCCGAAAATTTGAATTTGACACTTGTTTACGCGGATTTTTATGTCATTTTAAACGATAACAACATAGTTATCGTGCAGGCCCCGAAAGTAAAAAAAAAAAAAAAAAAAAAGATTTTAAAGTATTTTTTTTTTAGAAAATCAATAATTTGGCTGCTTTTTGAATGCTCGAAGGAGCTCTAAAAGTACATTCGCCGGTTGTTTTCACGCTAAAACTTTCGGTTGTCGAGTATTCACCATTTTGAGTTTAAAGGAACTATAGGCTCATAAGGGAATTATTTGAAGACTAGTGGACGTCCCGCGGTTTCACCCGCGTAGTTCCCGTTGTCTTAGGAATACATGGATAAAAAGCCTATGTTACTCAGGGTGAATGTAGCTTTCTAATGGTGAAAGAATTTTTGCAATCGACGCAGTAGTTTTTTGAGTTTATTCATTACAAACATACACACAAACAAGGAAGGAAGGTTCAAGGTTCCTGCGAGAAACTATTACCTTTTTTTTGCCTCAACAAAAGCAACGAAATGGTGTTGATTCAAGAATGAAGGTAGGTAATGGTTTGGTTTGGCGCTGGGACTGGCAGAAGATTCTGATATAACTAAAACAAAGATTTCTACTATAAAAGCATAATTTAATGTTGAACAGTTGTTTCTTTTATTTTGCACCAAAATTACTTATTTTCAAGCATTGAATGCCCTAAACAATACACAAAATAATCTTCAAGTACAATAATAAACTAATACATCAAACAAATTAACACCATTAACTATGTTTGGCGGGCTTCGAGTCAAGGTGCCATGTAGCTTTTCGCGAAAACACTAATACACAATATCCTACGACCAAAACTCCTTCATATGGGTCTCAAGATGATGTGTCCTGCACCATAAAAGACTTGAAATGAATCTTGTTGCTCCTTAAATACTCCAAAACCTCTGGCATCATGATGTGATGTGATATGTATAGCGGGACGCAGCAACATGTTGTCCATACAAATTAAGCCTTCCTCATCAGCCTGTCCTTGGCTTGTTACCGGTGGCAACGTGCTTTTAACTAGCTTGGGGGGCTCCTAGTTACTCCGTGTTTGTTTGTTTTTGTTTCCGCTGATGTTTATTGTTAGTAGGTACCAACTCGTTGTTTTCACTTATAAAATCGAGGAGTGCCTCTATTTGAGCGCGTGAGGGCCTACAAAAGCGTTTGAGGCAATTTTACAATTTATTACGAAAAGTTTCCGGGTCGTACCTCGTATTAATAATGCAAATTGTTTATTATTTATTGTAAATAAAAAACTGACATTTTGACATTTCCATTGACAAATCGGTATCCTTCAATCAAATACAAAGAAGGCAGAGGTTACAGCTTTAATCCGGACAAATATATTTAAATTATGTCTAAAAAGACATTAGAATAAATATTTTGTGCAAATGCAGTCTTTTTCTAACAATACCAATGATATTTTTAATTTAAATGCTTGAAAACCACGAAGTAAGAAAACCGGGAATCAACCGAAAGAATAAAGCAAGCTTGTCTATGACTCCGTTCGAAAGTCATTGGTCCGTGATCACTAGAGAGTAGGGTTTACACACATTTACGGCGTAGAGTAAAAAACCCCGTTTATACGGCCGTATTTACGGATTTGGTGCTTAGCGAGTAGACCCCCAGAAGTCAATAGCTATTGTCATCGTCTTAATAGTCAAACTGGCAAACAACTTTGACTTCTTCTTTATGCGTTTTTATGGTGTCAGAGTTTTTATGTCGCAAATGGGCCTCTGACTTGGCTTTACATGCCGAAATATCTCTAAGGCGCGCTGGTTTCCTCACAATATTTTCCTTCACCGCAGTGTGTTCCGGTTACAAGTCTTATCTACATTTCTAGTACTTAATACTAATAAATAGAGAGTTTCTTGTAAAACGTTACGATGCGTTACAGGGGCGAAAGAGGGGATTTTAACTACGCAAACTACTTTTAACCGATCAGAACGGTCGCGTAGAGAGATTCTCTCGTGAGATCTTGGTGGTTACGAAACGTTTTGGGGGTAGGGAGGACAGAAAAACGTTACGGCGCGTTACATCGGGGGAGGGGGGTCAAAATTTTCAAAAATTGCGTTATATGAGCTAAATTAAATGGTAGGTACGGGAAGCTCATACAAATTTAAGTTTTGAATGAGCTTCCCGTAGGTACGTAATCGATTTTTGGCTGACACAATTATGATAATGACAATCATTCGAGACAGCAAGCTTACCTGTTCAAATAAGACTGCAGTTCAATCTCCTGTGATATTCTCTGTTCTTCTTGTAAATTCCATCGTTTTTTGCAGAAAAATTTAGGTACTTAACAATATAATTTTTGTCAAAAAAAATCAGATTTTCTATAACGATAGGTTATAAAATCTCTATTAAGTACATGTGTATTTCGAAAACTACATTAACTACATAGTAATTAAAAACTCTCAATCTGCAGTACCTATAGTTCAAGTTTATTGCGACAAAAATCACCATACAATAAAGTTTCCAAACTTGTCTGAAATTGTCATAACTTGACTGGGCAGAGCCTGATATGTAACCTTGAATGACTATTGCTAATTAAATATTAAAATTATGGTAATTGGATATACATAGATTTGAAGTGAATCCTATTGACTGTCCATAAATAGCCGAATACATTGATTTTGTAATTAGGGCTACTGATGTCCGAATCCTATATTTTATGAGCTTTTGAATGAGCTTCCCGTAGGTACGTAATCGATTTTTGGCTGACACAATTATGATAATGACAATCATTCGAGACAGCAAGCTTACCTGTTCAAATAAGACTGCAGTTCAATCTCCTGTGATATTCTCTGTTCTTCTTGTAAATTCCATCGTTTTTTCCTGGCGATACGGATTTGTGCTGCAATGTCATCGCCGAAGTTAAGCTTTTGCTCACGCGCCAAATCATTTGCTGGAAAAAAGAAACAGTTTCATTTATTTATTTTAGAATCTCCACCAAAAGAAATACACAAAACATTTTTAGATACCTAATGTACAATATAGGGTATTAGGTAGGTGTTCACTTATAGGTGAACACCACAATAAAAGATAAAAATAACCAACCGAAAACACAACAAAAACATATACTTAATTATGTCTTTTAATCGGACAGTTCTTCTTTTTTTTACCCGACTGCGGCGAAGCCCAAAAGGATGGTTATTTCAAACTATTTTAACATGTGATGGGCTATTATTGGACATTTCAAGGAAAACTTTTATGACTCACAATAAGAATTTCGAGCAGCTCCCAGCTAGCAAAATACCCTTACAAACAAAAACTTTAAGAGCGATGGTTTCATAAAAGGTTTATACGTGTTCTGATTAAGTCAGAAACTCTTAATACCCTTACAAACAGAAGCTTGTAAGAGCTATGGTTTCATATAAGGTTTATATATGTTCTGATTAAGGCAGGAACTCTAGTAGTGGTATTTTATAAGTCTATTTAAATTTTAAGAGCATTCACACTTGTAACATAGTCTTATAGACGTATATAAGAAAACGTTATACAATATTAATAAGAGCAGTGGTATTATAAGCACCTTTTACAAGTCTAATTGCCTTTGATTCTTAATTAATACTTATAAATACATTTTATAAGTACAGTCAACCTTAGAAGTGACTATACTAAGTGTTTTATTAGACTTCTGTAAAACTAGTATTTTAAAAGTGTGATTTATCTCACCTAAGACATATTAAAGAGTAATAGCACTTTAAAAAGTCCTACAAGTGTCTTAAACAATTTCCTATTAGGGGTTATATATTTTTGCTGATATATTACCCTATTAAAATATTTGTTTATTTATAGATTTTCACCAATGGATTTACAAAAATGGAAACGGTTTAAGAGAAGTGGAGCATACCGAAGAAATGTACGTAGAAAATACTTGGAATTAATACTACAAAAACCAGCGTCTCTCCGAACATCTCGAGCAACTGACACAAACAATATTTTTGATGGTTCCGTACAAAATAACGAGGACTTTTGTGGCGACAGTGAACGAAGTAGTTATAGTGATTGCAGTGACCGAAGTAGTGAAAATGAATCAAAATTTACGGATTATGAAAAAAAAATACAGTTACGAGAAGATATAAAAAAATGGGCTATTAAATATAATATATCACACTCAGCTTATAATGAACTAGCTGTGATTCTGAATAAAGAAGTTAAACACATAATACCCAAGGATATTTAAATATTATTATGTAATCAATATAAGTTTCTTGGTAAATTAGTTACACACTTCACATTCATCACTTGGGTAGTGGTCGTAAATTGCATATTTATGGCAGCCTGCGCACCAGAAGAACTTCAAATAAAATAAAGTAATAATATCATTTTGGGCCATTGTAAAATGTTGGGGCAGAAACTTTGAAGTAGGATATCCACAGGCGATACATTTTTCACACGATACAAAGTGCGTTATGTTCCATGGCCATTGTTCATTCTTAAGCATTTTGATCTTTTTTTTTGTTATGAAGCAGTCGACATCCATAACTGCAACCATACTGAATATATTTGTCCTAAAACATAATATGTATGAGCGTGTTAACATTAAATTAACGTTGTGGATTAATTATTAATACCTATAATGACATCGTCGTTTGGCTTGCTTTTACTTCTTAAGGAACCCTAAAATTATGAGCAACATGGCCGTGTAGACAGTAGGTTTAAGTTTAATTTGACTTTTACGAGTGCGATATAAACCTTACATAAGAGTACTGGACTTATATTGCTCTAACAAAGCACTTATGAATCGTGGTTAGTCGTAATGGCGACGTTTTGATATTATTTTACAAATAATTAAAAAAATAATATAGTAAAAGACATATTTTTAAAAAGGCCCGTGAAAATATTGTTATTAAAATTTCAAAGTAATCGAGAAAATCTACTTCGCAACCTAATAATCGCATAGAGTGCGTGACAAATACATGAGTAAGACTAGCGTTTTGTAGGAAAGTACAAAAATATAATACTTACGTTTTTATGCGCGCGTTCTTTATTTTTTCACTTAAGTTCCAAAGACTCGCGCAACCCACGGCGGTTTGTGATAACACTCTTATTAGGAGATCACAAAGAGAAATATAAGCGATATTACACTTAAAATAGTATTTTATTTTATTAGTAAGAGGACTTTAAGGTTATTTACCCTTACAGCGCGCTATTGTAAGTGACTTGTAAGTTTATTTGTTTTTATAAAGGTATCAGCAAGAGTTTTGTAAGTTTGAAAATACACTTCGCAAGACCTTTACAAGGCAATTGCAAGGGTGAATATACTTATAAACTGCGCCCAAATCCACACTTAAAAGTGTCTATAGGTCAAACTCAAACTCAAACTCAAATATTTTATTTCAATTAAGCCATTACAGGCACTTTTGAATGTCAGAAGGACGGAAGAAGAACGAAACTACGAGTGCAATACGTCATTCCGAAAGTCACCACGCCGGACCACACGCCACCGAATGCCCGCAACAACGAACACTGCGAGCACAAAAGCACGCAGCGACGCAAACCGCAACAACGAATGCTCGAGTCCCCGAATCACGGAACAACGAATGCACGCCGCAACGTGCAACCGCCGCCCCGCGACCCGGAGCCCCGCACACCCGCCGCCACGGCACACGCCGCCGCGCGCCCCCGCACCCACAGCACTCGCCGCCGGTAACATTCGGCGCCGCGCAGCCCGACGCAGCAACTCCCGAAACGACGTATTGCACTCCTACTCTACAGTCACAATCACAAGGCATAATAACTTGTGAAAGTACTGTAGTTGCCAGTTCCCTAACGTAGATCTCATGAAGAAGAACGGGCAAGAAACTCCATGGACACTCTTTTAAATTAGAATTTGTTACAAAATCTTGGTACATTATATCATTCATGTTGAGATGGTATATTATGTGAGAACTATGTAGCAAGACGTGCAAAATAAGAGCGTCCAGAGTAAAAAGATATAATAAACAAATCAAAAAGAAAAATATATTTACACCATGGCAACTAAGGAATGACCAGTCTCCACTGACAGCGCCCGTTCACGAACATGACGCATGGATCAGCACCATCTAACTCAACCATTTTGAAGGGAACTAAATGATCCGACACACCCGCCACCATCAGCGAGACATTTGAGTGAGCATGACATTCTCTCAGCCACCAGGGCAACGTCACTAAAATATAACTAAATGTAAAATGTAAAAAGGGGCTTTATAGTACTCACACATGTGCCATGCAATTATACAATATTAAGACATTGAATCTATACAATGCAAAGATATTTTTACAATCTTCTGCAGCCTCTACAATAACTTCACATGATAATCGATTTAATTGCCCCTATGGTTGTGGAGCAGGACCAGCATGGAGCCAAGCATTTTTATCATCAATGTAATCCCCCAACTTATAGTAAGCTTGCCTACATAGTGTGCGTTTAATACAAGATTTAAATTTTGTCTCATTTAGTTGAAGAATGTGAGGGGGTATTTTATTGTAACATTTTAAACAGTACCCCATGAAAGATGAGTCTACTTTAGCTAGCCTGAAACCTGGCTGAACTAGTTGGTCCCTATTTCTCGTATTATAGTGGTGTCTATCACCTCTTTTGCTAAATAAATGCAGATTTTTCCTGACGTACATGATGTTTTCATAGATGTATTGACAAGGTACTGTCATGATGTTAATTTCCTTAAACAGCTCTCTCAGAGAATCGCGCCTTCGTAGACCATATATGGCTCTAATGGCTCTTTTCTGCAGAATAAATATAGACTCGATGTCTGCAGCCCGTCCCCATAGTAAAATACCGTATGACATAACACTATGAAAATAGCTAAAATAGACTAGTCTCGCGGTATCTACGTCAGTAAATTGACGGATTTTCCTAACAGCATAAGCTGCTGAACTCAGCCGTCCTGCAAGAGATGTTAAATGCGGACCCCACTGTAGCCTCGAGTCAATCGTTATCCCCAAGAAAACAGTTTCATTGACAAATTCTAGTTTCTCTTGATTCAATACTATGTCACAATCAGTACTTTTGACATTTGGTAGAGCAAATCTTATGCACTTCGTTTTTTTCCCATTTAATACTAAATTATTAACGGTGAACCAATTATGAACCTGCAGTAAGGCGTTATTTACGGCATCAAGATTCGTGGCACGTCTGTTTACCTTAAAAATTAAAGAAGTATCGTCGGCAAACAATACCATTTCAGGTTGGTTTTTAAATAAATGGGGTAGATCATTAATATAGACTAAAAAGAGAAAGGGACCTAATATCGAACCTTGTGGCACACCCATGCTTACTTTTAAGCCCATTGAATTGACACCATTTATTTGTACTTGCTGATGTCTATCGCTTAAATACGATTTCATTAAACTGAGCGCAAGATTCCCTAAACCGTAATGTTTGAGCTTTATGAGAAGGGTTTCGTGGTTGACGCAATCAAATGCTTTAGAGAGGTCACAGAAGATCCCTATGGCATCTTGTGACTCTTCCCACGCAGTAAATATATGTTTTAATAAGGTGACACCGGCGTCAGTCGTACAACGTCCTTTGGTGAAACCATACTGTTTCTCATGTAAGATTTTGTTGGTGTTAAAGTGGATGAGCATTTGATTAAGCATTACCTTTTCAAACACCTTGCTGAAAACTGGCAAAACGGATACGGGTCTATAATTATTGGTGTCTTTACTGTCACCGGATTTGAAAAGTGGTATTACCTTGCTGTATTTCATAAGGCCCGGGAAGACACCAAGGTGTGATATAAGACTGAAAAAAATATGGTCTTGGGATATTTGTAAGATTATTTTTTGCTAGCTGGGCTCTTTCTATATTTTTCTGAATGGTTCCGAAACCTACTTTATTTTTGAATTATGATTTTTGAATCATACTTTTTGAATAAGTATGACAATGTGCCAGAAATCAAGTTAAAAGTGCTGCTGAAGTTAAAAGAAATATTAAAGCCTAGAAAAGTAATTTATAATGATCCTTAATTAGACTTGTGCGAAGCCCACTTTCTCATAAATGCAGAAAAATTTAGGTACTTAACAATATAATTTTTGTCAAAAAAAATCAGATTTTCTATAACGATAGGTTATAAAATCTCTATTAAGTACATGTGTATTTCGAAAACTACATTAACTACATAGTAATTAAAAACTCTCAATCTGCAGTACCTATAGTTCAAGTTTATTGCGACAAAAATCACCATACAATAAAGTTTCCAAACTTGTCTGAAATTGTCATAACTTGACTGGGCAGAGCCTGATATGTAACCTTGAATGACTATTGCTAATTAAATATTAAAATTATGGTAATTGGATATACATAGATTTGAAGTGAATCCTATTGACTGTCCATAAATAGCCGAATACATTGATTTTGTAATTAGGGCTACTGATGTCCGAATCCTATATTTTAGGTTTCCTAACAACAGATATGTTTATAGGAAAGATTTGCCTCATTAAAAGCAAATAACAACAAGCATTACAGATAGGCAATCAACACTCCATATTAATATTATAAATGCCTAAGTAATGCTGTCTTTTTGCCTGACTTGGGTTAGGAAATGGAAACTTTTTGCCCTAGTAGTATGTTTGGTTGAGTAATTTTCGAACCTTATTGCATACGAGGTCATGGGGAAAGATAACATTTAAACCAATATGTGTTTCTATCATCATTTTATCAATTTGCAAAAAAATATCATTTTCCTTATTAATTTTCCTTGAAAATAACAAAAGTTATGAAATATTTTATTTTCAATATTATAGCTTGTCTAATAAATTATAATCTATTCTATACATATAATAAAACAGTAAAAAAACTGTGTCTGTACATTGAATATATTAAAAAAAAAAAAATTGAGGGGGGTTTAGAAACAGTACATAATAGAGCATGAATCGAAAAAAAAAGTCTGTCTGTTTGTCTGTGTGTCTGTTTGTTTGTACACACTAATCTTCGGAACTACTCGACGGATTTGAATGGGTTTTTTTTGTTGTATAGATATTATGTCTGGCCAACATATAGGCTATAATTTATCTTGGAAACTTGAATACCTGATGCAGAACCGCAACAGACCAGCTTAACTATAAGAGATACAAAAATGGTACCATAGCAAAAATTGTTCCACATGATGAGCATTTTCTGCAAAGAGAATAAATTCGAAGATCTAGAACACCTGATGTGGAACTCGCTACAAAACTGCGATTCAAGGAGGTAACTAAACCTACTAAATTATGAATCTCGACCCGAATCATCACTATCACTACATATTATAAAAAAGTCAAGAGCCCAGCTACACTATAACATATATAGGAATGACGTCTTAGCAAGAATTGTTCAGCCTGATGAGCACTCTCTGTTGTCGTATAAAATTTGAAGATCTGGAAAAGCTGATGTGGAAATCAAAGCTATCACTAATTTCACTGTCACTCAATCAACAAGACAGTCACTCATCAAAATTTCCACGTGAACGAAGTCGCGGGCATCAGCTAGTAATAATAATATAGTTCTGAAGGCTAATTGGACAACCATTATCAAGAGTTTCAAATAAAATAATACTTTTATTTAATTAACTAATAGCCAAGTCAAAATTTGTTCATGGAGTTTCTTGCCCATTTTTTCCTTAGTGATCTATGCTTTGCAATGGGCAACCATACTCCTCTCACAGTAATGTTGCATTTCCGTCAAATCACAGCAGTCTTTATTTTTATACAATATGGTTCCTGTTGAGTTCCAGCTGCCCCATTGGGGTGTTACATACTGTAGCTTCAACTATTTTTTACAGATCAATTGATAATTACAAAGCCCGGGAACTAGTATTTGAAAATATTTTGTCTGAGCCAAGGTACTCACCTCGATGCAAATGCTTAATAGCTTCGTCATAGCAGTCCAGTTCCACCAATGCCTGTCCCAAGAAGAAGTGTCCTTTGACCTGATTGTTGTCTATGTCCAGTGCTCGGCGACAATCCTGGCACGTTGAGTCCCATCGTTTCATCTTCAGGTGGCATAGAGCACGGTTTGTGAAGTATGTCGCTACTGAAGGGTTTTTTATCTGAAATGGTAGTTACCAAGGAGTTAGATTTATTTGAAGATTATGCACTGGCAATGGCACTGTATTGATAAACAAATTGGCAAAAACAAACAAAGAAATAAAAGGAAATCTCTGAAATAATGCAACAAATCATGAACAGGTTTCTCTAAAACGGGAAATGAAGAACCTATTGTAAGGTGAGGTACAGACTGCATGGAGTCAAAATAGACAGGAAAAGTAGGCTAAATGAACACAATGTTAATTAATCAAACACAGAGATTAATTATTTCTTTAGAGAGCAAGAGTTAGTTTAATTGTGAATTAGGCTGTGACTTAGTTGATGATATATTATTTTTATTTTGTTTTTTAGAAAACCTTGCATAATTACTGTAAATGAATGACTCATAGTACATCATGCTATCAAACTGGAGCACTTTAGTAAGGAAATATGACAGGGAACAACACCACAAACTGTGGCTAGACCATAATGAGACGAGACAGCAGCCCACATGCATCATCAACCCAGAGATTGCCTCATACAGAGCAAAGTTCTTTGGTAACCCAGGTACTCTCTGCAAGAAAGCCAGTTTTACGTGTTGCTGACCCTTTTCAAGGCGCTAGGAGGGATTGAGTGAATGATTTTCACACATACGCAAAACACTTACTTAAGATGTGTTACTGATAATGACCCGTTAAACAATACAAATAATTATAAACATGACAATTGTCACTATTTCTTTTGAGAAATAAACAAACCATGACGCACAAATTGAAACTTGAACTTACTTGTAAAGAAAGAAAAAGTGATTTCAAACCATGAGGTTGTACATCAGTCAGAATTAAACTGTTCGATTTTATATTTTGTTATTAGTAAGCAGAAATTGAAGGCCATGGTCAAGGCCCCTGAAAACTATTTTTTACCGAGTAGAACCATCATATTTGAAAGATTTACTAGAGCATTCGATGTAGAATATGAAAAGAGGTAAACTCTTACAAGGTACAGCAAGCACACCAAAATACCAAACAACAAAGGTGCAATGCCTTGATTTATTTTGCTTTGTGTAGTAACAATTCATAAACTAGGTGAATAGTTGAGTAAAAATACTTTTTACTTACAATCGCCTTTGTGTAACAGGCCATAGCATCCTCGAAACGTCTCAAGCTGAACAATCTGTTACCTTGCTCCTTCAGCTCTTTATCGGTAAGGTTCGCTGTGGTATACGTGTGTTTACTCATTGTTCTTGGTATATTCTCACTTCTTTTAAGTCAAATTTGTCACATATATCATTATTCAACTCAGGCGGTAGTGTAGAAAGTTTACGCAACCGTTTTTATTCGCACACTATTGAAATGATTATGATTATTTTTCTTCTAGAAAAATATGTTTGTCAGCTTTTGACATTTGCATATTTTTGTTTTTGACAGTCCGACAGTCAGGGTGCGTTCCGAGTTACGCTGTAATCGATTTGAGCGTCCTTTTAACCGTTCCGAATCCGAATTACTGTGAGCGCGATATCGATGCCCCTTGAATCGTCATAGATGACGTCATGCATGACATGCGCCATGTTGCGATTACACCGACCATGCCCCAAATAAGGCCGCGTTCCGTATTACAAACTAATCGCTCACAGCGCTCACGTCTATATTTTGCGTTCCGATTTAGATATCACGATTATGACAGCTAAGAGCTGTCATCAATTCGGAACGCTCGTAAACGCGTTTACAGTGCTCACTCGTCACTAGATAACAAAATCTTGGCCTGCATGAGAGAAATTCGTCGCCCGTTAGGCTCGTCTTGTATATTTACTTGAATACACGTGGTTATGAGACTCCAAAGAGATTTCAAAGAACTAATTGAATGTATTCGTGCGACTCCAGCCAGTGAACCTCAGCTGTGAACACACACACACACCCAGACACACACACACGCATCATACATCTGTCATTTTTTTACTTTGATTTTGACAGCGCTCACGGTGATATTAATTTGGGGCATGGTCGGTGTAATCGCAAGATGGCACATGTCATGACGTCATCTATGACAATTCAAGGGACATCGATATCGCGCTCACAGTAATTCAGTACGGGTTTATGGACGCTCAAATCGATTACAGCGTAACTCGGAACGCACCCTAGATATCACCGTGAGCGCTGTCAAAAATGACAGATGTCACTGGACAAATCGTCGTCCTCTACCTCAAAATCCATAGATATATAATTCCGTAGATTGGTAATGTCAACAATCAAACGAGACCAAAAACCATTGATCTAAGTCTGTGTAAAATGTGAGTGTGTGCACAGACAGTGTTGTGACTAGTCTATTCCTTTGTTGGTCTCTATCGATAATTTATGTGACGTAAATCGTCATGCACGAGTAATTCTGTTAAATGTCTTATGGCGAACATTACACGATAGGTTTTGCTGTCAGTTTTGCAACGGTAAATTTTTTGATTGACGAAAAACCTACCGTCTAATGCGATGATTGAAATTATTTTGTACTGACTGACGAAAACCATCACTCATGATTGATGGAATTGATTGACGCTTGCATGACCGTGTGCTAGACGCCTATGGGTCTGACGCAATAAATGCTGTCGGCATGCGACTATATAACCTCATTTAGCGGTAGAATAATTCGAACCATCAGACAAAACATGATCATCAACAAACAAACTCATCAGCTTTAAAATATTAGTATACATACGATTGTAATCTATCTATATTTTATTTGTTACAATAAGTACCTACATATTATTATAATCTATTTTTCTAAGACTATGCATTTGTAAGACGCTATCTTAGCTGTCGATATCAACAAAAATTAGGGCATCGCATCACTAAAAAGTGAGGTTATAACTCCTTCGTATTTCTCTATTTGTTATTTCTCAAATACGTCGGTTTTAGGCATGCTAATTCATCTAGATCGTAAATAAAATAATGTTCTCATAATATTTTGCTTAAAGCCGGTTTATTAGGTGCATTGTTATTGCAGAAATAACGATGTAAACAACTTGTAAACTTACTGGTGAAACGAGTAATCCTGGGGATTTTTCTTTTTGGAAGATTCGCATCCTGGTACTGCACAAGAAACCATCGTATTATGGTAATTCAATCACGGGTTATCACTGTAGTTCACTTAAATAATTGCCGAAACGCTCGCGTAAACAGTTACCGGGGCCGGTATGGGCCGGTAGCAAATACGTGTTTTGGCCCTGTTAACAGCGTCACTTTCTCTCTCTTTCTAACACAGCAAAGTTCCGCTAAAGCGGGAGCTCTCATTCACTCTCAAGCCCAATCTACGGAATTATATATCTATGTCAAAATCTGAGTTATCCGAGTCGATAGAGTCAACATGGAGTCAGCCAACACTTCCATTTCAAAAATAGGATAGAATGCTCTGTGAAAATTAGGTTTTGTGAAAGGTTTTGGTTTTGGGGTTATGTTTTTGTTATCGAGTGACGAGTGAGCACTGTAAACGCGTTTACGAGCGTTCCGATTATTGATGACAGCTCTTAGCTGTCATAATCGTGATATCTAAATCGGAACGCAAAATATAGTCGTGAGCGCTGTGAGCGATTATTTTGTAATACGGAACGCGGCCTCAGTCTCAGTCAGATTATTCTGATTCTGATATTCTCGTCAATAACATTATTATTCTCGTCAAATGCATTATTTAGTGTTGTCATTACTAAATAATGTATTCTAATAATAAAAATCACCAACCGAATCTCTAACCGAGACGCCGAAAAAACACGATTGTGATTTAAAAACTGCCGAAATTCTGAACAAATCGACACCTTCAATCTACAGGGTTCTGAAGGAGCACAAAGAGAATGAACATTTTAACATTTTAGCTCTCCTAAAATACCTGGCACTAAATTAAATTTTAAAGACAAATTGGACGATTTCACTCTTTGGGCTACCTACACGTCGAAAAGTTCATCAATAGCGAGGTAGTAAATAGGAACCGAGTTATAATGGGTCATTTTAGGCCCTTGTAATACAATGTAAGTACTATTAAGTAAAGATATAGGGATATCGAGGAGTTCAAAAAAAATATTCCGTCAGACTTCTACTGACTAAAAACCGAACCCATGTTCCTTCTTTGCCCTTGAAATTCTTTTATAGAAACGAATATCTTTGCTCAGGTTAAAGATGTGCGTGTGGTGTGAGGGCTCGTTTGTTAAAACTCTTTGAAAATGTGCTTAAGATTTAGTGTAGGTACATTCCCCAACAAATGTGAAAGTTGGAATCAGATTTTGTGAAAGTCTTACGGGAGGACTGTAAAGTTGGGCCCTCAGTTCTGAATTGCAAAAAACTGACAACCCACGTAATGTCATTCTAATCTCCGAGAATATAATCCACACTTTTAGAAGAACAGTACCCGATACATTATTTTACTGTAAGGAGCACGGGTTTTCGGTGGTCCATGAAAGTGCTATTGAGTTTTACCTGCCCTAATAAGATTAGGTAAATATACTCTTTGATTAGGAGCTTCTTCGTAGCAAATATTAAGATTTATCGGTTAGATAGGTAGAACAACCTTCTTGACGGATTCATGGCTTCCGGCCACCGTTTGGCTTCCGGCCACCGTATGGCTTCCGGCCACCGTAGACGCGGGCCTGTGGACGGTGAGTAATTGGCTAGCTCGCCGTCCGTCCTTACTATGACGACGACAGGCCGTGTCGACGGCTCGTTCGTGTTCCACGCGTGTCTCAGAGATGTCAGCAACATGAAAGGGGCCCGCAAGGGCCAACGCCCGTCGGGGCTGTGGATTGTTCGAAAAAAGATACCGCAGCCTCGGCAGCGGGAGGGGTAGGTAATATTTGATGATTTCCAACATCCCCCCAAAAACAAAAGGTGATTATTTTAATCGCCTTGTGTATCATCTGCCTTTTCCCAACTATTTTAACGTCGGCTTCCAGTTTATTTGGATTCAGCTGAATGCTGAAAAGCTGAACTAGTACCTACCTAATTTACATGGAGCAACTGCACATCTGACCTCCAAAATTTTAATCACAAATTCAATTGAATTATTTTGGCGTGCGTAGCACATTGAGGTATAATGTACTAGTACACACGGCTACACATCAAGCTATACAAAACCAGTTAATCTTGGCCTCACTTTACAAGATCTTTTCGCACAATGAACGATCAGATTATACTGGTTTTGTATAGCTTGATGTGTAGCCGTGTGTACGTGTATCTCAATGGCGTAGCAATGGCTTTTCCAGCGTGTTGTATCTACCTACCCTTTGCGCGACTAGAATCTGAACAAAGTCGCTATTTTTGTCTGTTTGTTTGTCTGTATGCTTAAATCTTTAAAACTACGCAACGGTTTTTGATGCGGTTTTTTTAATAGATAGAGTGATTCAAGAGGAAGGTTTTAGTATATAATTTGAACGACATCCAGGCGGGTAAAGCCGCGGGCATCAGCTAGTTAAAAATAAAATACATGGACAACAAAAATAAACAGATGATGAAAATGAAGTCTAGGTACATTTATATAGTTTATTTATATAAATATTTAAGGCACGACTGTTACGGCGAATTCATGTAGGTAGAAGGTTAAAAAACAGTCATAATTATGAATTCTTAGGAATAATAGATTTCCTGGGACTATGGTCCCTTGCCGTCTGCTCCCCACCGGCATTCTCAGGGCTCAAGTAAGACGGTATCTTGAAAACACGATAGAGAGCTGAAAGGTCGTGAGTCCAGAGGTTATAACGCTTAGTTGTCTCTTTTTGAGCGTGGACCAAATTAAAATCCGGAACATTTCTTCTTGGCTTAGCAGATGTCCTGAAAATAACAAATTGATCGATGATCTTGAAAGGGTACCTACCTATTAAGTAATCCCAATGTATTTTTAGACGGTGGTCGCCACATACCTTATAACTAGGCGGTTATAATGTGTAGTACCTCAAACGCGAGTTTTATAATGCGTAAAAGTATATGATTCACTGCAGTAATCAACATCAGAAAAATATATGATATTCTTCAGGATATATGCTAGTGCCATAGTGTTGTGAAAACATAATACAACTAACTTTGCTCGATAGAAAAAAATCGCGAAAATACCTCTAAAAATTTCTTTTAACGAGTAAAAACCATACTAAAATATATGTCATCGTTCTGATTTTTTTGCCAAATAATTCTACAAGCAACATACTAAAGTCATAGTGTTTTACTTTTTTAGTCCAATCAATAGATTTTATGTAAATCGCAAAATACCACTAATTTCGCACTATTCGGTCGCAGCGAAAGACGTAACAACCGCTTTGTAGTGCAAGCTGATTAGAACTTTATTCTAACAGTATTTCAAGCGAAGTTTGAACCACCGCAAATAGGGTTGCTAATCTGAGGTAGCATACGCTAAGCTCAAACAGGCCAGGTAATTCTTGACAAGTTGCAAGGTAGTTTTCTTATACCACTTACATAAATATTACTCCTAAAACTGAATTTCGTAGGCTCATTAAACCTTTGGCTTGTGCTTCAGGCGAAGGTTGCCGACAACAGATAATTAATTAGCTTCGGCCTCTGAAATAAATCAAGCTGCTTTCGATGTGTAGGTAGGTATAGGTACTCACGTCATTATTGGATCTTTGTACAAGGGAGGATCCAGAGGAATTGGCGTGCTAAATTTCATTAAAGGGCAGGGAAAGTGAACTTGGCCCAGTGACAGGACACCGCCACCTTCTCCATCTCCCGATTTCTAGAAGAACAGACGTTTGTTAAAACATGTGAATTGCGAAATCAATCAATAGGTACCACTGGGCTGTTGGCAGCCCAGTGGTGCTTCTGTGCTACCAATGCACTTAGCATTGGTGCTAAGTGCATTGGTAGCACAGAAGCAATAGCTGTTCACGATATAGGTAATCGATCGGAGATTAAAACGAACACAAGTCCTACTTTTAATTAAACCTTCACTTCACTCAGAATTTCTCCTAAGTAGGTATATCGTGAGTGCGTTTACAAACAATAATACCTCAATTATGAGTACTAGGTCATCATCAGCCTATAATTGTTCCCACTGCAGGGACTCGGGCCTCCTCTCTAGGAGGGGGATGGGAGTAGGTACTATTTTAATTTAATTTTAAGTGTGCATGCTGAATGTAGTAAGTGAAATAATATGTGAAACCTTTTATATTTAAGACCATATTATTGTACCTACCATATTTCATGCAAATATAGAATCTTGAATTTTTAATACCTACTGACATTCCCAAACAGCCAGACCCGGATCAACTAGGTACCCCTAGGCCATACAAATATTTGTACAGTGCGAACCCGCGAGCGCGACCCGCAGTTTAGCAGTCAGTCGCTCCAATTTTGTGTTAGTGAAAAATTTAATCAGGACTGCTCTCAAAACAGTCTAAGAAAATATTATATCAAGAAGAAAAAAACTGGCCAAGTGCAAGTCGGACTCGCACATGAAGGGTTCCGTACCAAAACGGTATGCTATAATTTGTACAATTTCTTCTACGGGCCAATGAAACTTGACCTCTGGATTGTATAGGCGCTCATACGATTCAGGGACCAATTTATATTGGTTAACTGCTGTTTCCATCTGTTGTTTCCATCCAAGTTCAAAATAATTTTCCTAGAAAGTCCTTATAAAGTTCTACTCTTCAGATTTTTTTCATATTTTCTAAACTTATGGTTCAAAAGTTAGAGGGGGGGGGACGCATTGTTTTTTACTTTTGGAGCGATTATTTCCGAAATTATTGACATTATCAAAAAATGATTTTAGTAAACCCCTATTAATTTTTGATTACCTTTCCAACAATATATCACACGTTAGGGTTGAAATTAAAAAAAAAATCACTTCCCACTTTACATATAGGGGGGCTACCTTAACCCTTTTCTTGACAACGTATCTTGTAAGACACATCATTAGAAAAAAAAACATAGCTCTTTTATAATTTATGTAAAACGGAAAGTTTACTTATTTCTTTTTAAAGTACCTATACGTTTCTGAAAAGACACATGTGACACAATGACAGTTTACGTCAACTGCTTTTTCAAAATTTATCAAAATGGTGAACGGTTGAGTGCAACTCCGCGGAAGAAGGTAAGAAATTATTAAATTAAAAAAAAAAACTTTTAAAATTGCGTGAGAAATTGGTGTTTTTACTTTTGCTGGAAATAAATTAAGCAGGAGATATAATTACGCTTGGCTTCGCAAACTAACAAATAAAGTGAATGTATCCTACAGGATACGTTGCTAGGTGTACTAAGATTCTTTGTACAAGTTTAGTGTATCTTATAGGATACATTGCCAAGTGAGAGACATCATTTATATTATTTTTGTAACTGTGTTTTAGGGAAAGGAAATTATATGCTTGGCATAATTAAGTGTACGAGTGGAATATTTTTTTCAGGCAGAGATGTAACCATTTTTTTCCAGAGCAAAAAGAATTTGTGCTCTAGCACCAAAAACACGTACAAGACGCTGTTACTCAGCCAGTCTTTGCTGCCTTCGCCTGTGCTGCCTTAACCTCAGCTGCATCCAGCTCGACTACCATTTACATTGGCGCAAAATGGCTCTCCTTCACAACTATCTATGCCACCATCTCCATTAATTGCCTCTAACAGCCGAACAAGAAGACCCACAACATCTGGAAGGAGTGCAAGATTAGTCAGAACCCGACGTATTTTTCAGTGGGCTAAGAATAAATTCAATCATTTCGCCCAGATAGCCAAAACTCCTTACAAGTATTTTACAAACTTTTTTACAGACGACATTTTTGATTACATTACCGAGCAATCAAAACTAACCGACCGTGTATGCAACACAACACTGCACCCAAAAGCACAATGACTGACGTTGCTCATAAATCCGCTAAGCTAATGTGGGACAAGACTGGGCAAGTCTGCCGCATTCCAAATGAGCTGTGGGTCAAAATAGCCACAATCTGGAGCCCTGACAGTCAGAAGGAGTCGCGGCAGACCACATAGAAGATGGCGAGACGATCTGGACGACACCAACAACCACGGGATCCACATTAGCCTTAGATCGAAACAACTGAAGTCCTGGGGAGAGGCCTTTGCCCAGCAGTGGCATACAGGCTACCAGTATCATTAGCAAGTAGCACAGAGCTTTCTGAAAAAAGGCCGGGGAGATAAGGTCGACAACTGCGAAGTTTCAGGACCAACACTGTCGAAAATATTACAGGCACCTGTAGCACCACGACCTCCACCGGATGTAAGGTACGATCAGGTCGGCCATTTTTCAATGTTTGGTGTGAAAGGGCAATATAATAAGGTTTGTGTCAAGGGCCAAACTACGGTACGTGCCAAGTGTTCGTTACGCTTGTGTTTCAGGACTTTCAGGCCAGAAATAAATTATTTTGTGAAATTCCACACTGATAAGTAATTATTTTAGCTTTTATGCACCTCAAATGTTTCGGTAACTTATTTTTTTTCTTTTTGATTTAAATAATCTTTAAGTTAATTTTGGTTTTTAACTATAATTGTTACTATATGCAAATTTAATACATATATTGATTAAGATAATTTTGTGTATTTTATTCCCTCAAACCTGGCAACGTATCCTCAAAGATACATACACATATAGTCAAAGTTCTCTACTAAGCTGGCAATGTATCCTCAAAGATACATATAGAATCTCATTATCTGGTCATGTGTGATTTTTTCATATATTTTTCCCTAGATCCTAGGTTCATAATTAACATCATATTTGAAAATTATTCGAAAATATTTATTTAATTTTTTTGCCAAGAATAGGGCTAATAAAACATTTTTTTTCCAATTTTTATTTTACCACTTTGTCGGCGTGATTGATACACATATTGGTACCAAATTTCAGCTTTCTAGTGCTAACGGTCACAGAGATTAAGCGATGACGGACGGACGGACGGACAGACATGGCGAAACTATAAGGGTTCCTAGTTGACTACGGAACCCTAAAAATAGCATGTCTTGGAACCATCTTGGAACCGAAAAAAATATATCGAGCTTTCAGTTTTGTTTATCAGTTGTCTAGTACCCATAACACAAGCTCTGCTTAGCTTGGGACTAGATGGCGTTGTGTGATAGTTGTGGAATATTATTATTATTATTAGTTTCCGCCTAGTCACGCGCAGCAGGTAGGTAATGCGGAAATCAAACATTATATTATGCTGCTAACAGAAGAGACAAAAAAACCAAAATTAAATAAATACTGTGAGTTTCTTGACTTTTGGTAAAGTGGCTTTATTAATTATGGAATGGAACAGTTCTTTCTCTCTCACTTATATTCTGTAGTATTATGGCGATATCTAGGTAAACCATCACATGCGAAATAATTTGAGATAATTAAACTTATCTAATCTGCTGGATTAATATAATTATACCAACAACCCAAAGACAACTGTTAGGGAGAAATCTCAGCAGACACAACGTCTTGGAGGGTAAGGAATTTATCACACCGTTTGGTAAGATCCCGGGCTTATACTCACAGAAGAGATATATACTCACTTGTCGAATCTTCTTGTGTTTCCTAGCATGAGCCAGTATACACTTACACCACTTCCAAATGTTCTCGTCGGCTGCGCCACGCATTTCCAGCCGCTCTGATAGTTCCGCCATGTTGCGTATCGGTTTCTGAATCTAAATGAAATCATAGTAATAAATTGTGACACTTCGACAATTTTACTTAAAAAAAAAGCAAAAATTCAGGAATTAATAAGTACCCTGCTAATTGAAATGTTCCCAATTAATGTAGAATCATTCTGTAACGGGGTAGTGTACCTACATGGATCTCCAATATTTTAACTAGTAAAAATGTCCGCTTTTACCATACCAATAATGCCTGTAGCACACCTCCGCTGCGAAACAACAATTGCGAAACCGCTGAGCGAGTTTCGCTGTACAACAGTACTACGGTCAACGGGCGGAGATGTAGACGGCTCCTGAGCAAATGAGCGAAATCGTGTTAGAAAGAGACAACATCATAGTCAGTTTTGTACGTTAGAGCAGGCAATTTCGCTCCTGTTTCGCCGCCAAAGAACTTACAACTCACAGCGAAACTATTGCGGTTTCGCCCTTTGAGTTTCGCAGCGGAGGTGTGCTACAGGCATAAAGATATTTGCCCAACTTACAAAACAATACACGCCCTCAGTTCACGCCTGTTGGAAGAAGAAAATTAGTGAACTTACAATAATAGGCTTGGACAGCTTTTCAGGAATGAATTGTCTGTGCGAGTAGGCTGCGACGGATTTCTCGCTTGGTCTCAGGCTGGGTGGTGCTTGAACCGCCCTGTGTGAAGTGGCAGTTGTACTCATGTAGCCTTGGGAGCTTAGCCGCTTCGCTTGTTCGCCTGGTGGAACGAACAGCTCCAGACTTGTGTCATAGCGCAGTAGCAGTTCCTGCAAATTATGTACATTCATGAATTCTTCAGTCGCAAGCAAAGCACCTGCTTTATTATCTCTCCACCAGGAAGACCATCCCCTATCCCCACTATGTGTAGGTAAAGGAGATAATCTCAAAAAAAAATACTTTAGCACTTTACCGGCGTAACTCATTTATATTCATGCCAAATCACAGCTTTCTAATAATAAGTCTTTGAGATATAGTGCGGAAGGACAGACAGACGGATATGGCGAAACTATAACCCCCTTATTAATAAAAAAAAGTTAAACCTGGTTTAACTTACGCTTGGTTTATCTCGCGTGCCGTCACTTTCTTTTGAATATTTTTGAAGCGAGACGGCATGCGAGATAAACCAAGCGTAAGTTTATTGATTCTAAAAAGTAAGGGTTCCATATTGACTACGGAACCCTAAAATGGAGTAAATGATGGCGGGACAGCGGAGTAAAAAAACTTGTTGTGTGAACCCCAAGTAATATTGGACTAGGGCAGGGAGAAGATAATAATGTTGATGATGAAATAAATTACACGAAATAGTTACCTAGCGTATGATTTTGCATCTTTGTCAAAATCATATCCTCCGGCCACCGTAGATGCGGGCCTGTGGACGGTGAGTAACGGGCTAGCTCACCGTCCGGCATGTATTAGGTAATAATGTATACCTAGGAAATGTGCTGACAAGTGCTGGCGTCAGTAGGTACATACATTTAACCTGTCACAATCGGCGTTAATCTTGATCCTGGCTGCAAGTTCGGCTTTCAACTCGTCCACAAGATAGGCCCAGTACTTGTTGACCTTTGCATAGTCGCCGAGTTGCGCACGAGGGAGGTATAATAATATCCTCTTGCCAATGGCTGATGGTAGCAGCTGAATCTGAAGGCGAAAAAGTGGCGATGATGATAATAGTCTTCCTAACCTTTTTCAGTCATGGCGGCCAATTTTAGTGGAGACCAGGCATCTATTTCGGAAATATTATTGACTAGCTTTTGCCAGAAAGAAACTAAAAAGAAGAAAGAAGCACATCTATCTAGTTCAACTAAAGAACTAATAGAAGAAAGATGCAAGCATACCATCGGCTCAGACCAACGCAGAGTTTTAGACAAACAGGTCAAACGAAGCATTAGACAAGATATCCGAAATTTAAACACCCATAAGGTGAAAATAGCACTACAGAAAAACCAGTCTCTAAGAGTAGCTAAACAAGGCATATGCAAAACCAGAAAATGGATAAATAGCTTACAGGACACCAATGGTATTAAACACCACAACAGGGACAAAATTTTAGTTTGTACTGATTACTATAAAAACCTTTATGCAGACCCAACAAACATTAACACCGAAATAGTATATGAATGCCCCGACCCCGAAAAGATTCCTTTCATAACGGGTTATGAAGTGAAAAAAGTTTTAACCAGCATGCACTATGAAAAGAGTCCAGGTGAAGATGGTGTTACAACAGAAGCGCTTAAACTTGATTCTCCCGCACTTCTTCCTCATATCACCAACATGTTTAACTCCATTCTTCATACTGGAAGGTTGCCCGCAAAGATGTGCCACTCAAACATCATCCTACTTCATAAGAAGGGGGATAAAAGCGATGTCAACAATTACAGGCCAATAAGCTTAGTGTCACATCTCTACAAAGCATTCATTAAAGTCATCCATAACCGCATCGATGCAAAATTAGATTCCCACCAACCACCCGAACAAGCTGGTTTCCGCCCAGGTTTCTCCACTACAGATCACCTTCATGCTTTAAATCAAATCATGGAAAAGTACATAGAATTTAGAATGCCTTTGTATTTGGCCTTCGTGGACTATACAAAGGCATTTGACAGTGTAAGACATGCAGCCATATTTTCTTCTTTACACAATCAACAATTAGACCCAACATACATAAATATCCTCAGAATAATTTACAACAACAGCACAGCAAATATTAAACTCAACTTTCCTGGTCAAAACTTCAAAATAAATAAAGGCGTGAAGCAGGGCGACCCGCTCTCCCCCATATTGTTTACAAGCACCCTTGAGAAAGTATTCAAGAACCTATCGGACCTATGGTCCAGTAATGGCATAACAGTCGGTTGCAAAAAACTCACCAACCTTCGTTTCGCTGATGATATCATCTTATTTGCACCGACTGCTGCCGAGTTACAACAGATGCTCCAAGACCTGAGCACAGCAAGTCTTGAGGTTGGACTAATGATGAATCGGTCAAAGACTAAAGTGATGACCAATAGCACAAAAAGTAGGATTGAATTAGATGGGCAAGAAATCCACTACGTCGATGAGTACATTTATTTGGGCCAGTTAGTCTCCTTCGAAAACAGGCAAGACAGAGAAATCGACCGCCGAGTCGAGAATGCCTGGAAGAGCTACTGGTCCATGAAGTCGCTAATGAAGGGCGACTTACCTCTATCCCTGAAGCGTAAACTCATCGACATGTGCATTCTGCCCATCCTGACCTACGGTGCTCAAACTTGGTCCCTGACCGAGTCACAAAAGTCCAAACTCAAGGTTTGCCAAAGAGCGATGGAACGTAGCGTATTGGGTATCAAGCTCAGCGACCGAATTCGAAATACCACAATACGCGCAAAAACAAGAATCGCTGATGTGGGTAACAAGACTGCTGGATTAAAGTGGAATTGGGCGGGCCATGTCTGCAGAATGCATCAGGACCGATGGGCTAGGATCGTCACGCAGTGGGTGCCAGAGGACGGGCGTCGTCGCCGAGGGAGGCCTAGAAAACGCTGGCGTGACGATTTGGATGCTTTTATACAAGATTGGCCGGAGAAAGCCGCACTGAGAGAAGAGTGGAAGACTATGGGGGAGGCCTTTGCTCAGCAGTGGGACAATATAGGCTAACAAAAAAAAAAAACCGGCCAAGTGCGAGTCGGACTCGCGCACCGAGGGTTCCGTAAAAAAAAATATATTATGTGATGTAACTAAAAATTTATGGTTTTCGTAATTATTCCTTTATCTATGCTATAAGACGTTGCTTCGTACCAAATTTCAAGATTCTGAGTTCACGGGAAGTACCCTGTAGGTTTTGATTCCCTTGCGAGTGTCGAAAATTTGCGGCATAAACGGGAGTATCTTGATGTAACTAAAAATTTATGGTTTTCGTAATTATTCCTTTATCTATGCTATAAGACGTTGCTTCGTACCAAATTTCAAGATTCTGAGTTCACGGGAAGTACCCTGTAGGTTTTGATTCCCTTGCGAGTGTCGAAAATTTGCGGCATAAACGGGAGTATCTTTTGATCGCGTTGACTTAGAAGTTTGATTTTTTCACAGCTCCAAGAGACCATAGACTTGAGTATTTGATATGAATTTCAGCTTGATACCTCCACGCGTTCCTGAGAAAAAAGGTCTTGACAGACAGACAGACGGACAACAAAGTGATCCTATAAGGGTTCCGTTTTTTCCTTTTGAGGTACGGAACCCTAAAAAGCTTTTGCCAGCGGCTTCGCCCGCGTGAAAATGACGATTTTCCATACAAACTTTCATCCCCTTTTTAACTCCCATAGGGGTTGAATTTCGAAAAACCCTTCCTTATTCCTTATCTACATTATAAAGGGAACCTCTGTGCAAAATTTCAGCTTTGTAGGTCCAAGGGTTTGGGCTGGGCGTTGATGAGTCAGTCAGTCAGTCAGTCAGGACTTCTCTTTTTATTTATGTAGATAGAATAGAATAGATAGCGAATAAAAAGTGAGAGGAGGTGTGTTCAAATTGTTCGTTCTCGGGTGTTCTTGATGAAATAGAGCTGTAGGTTCACAGAGTGCATCATTGTCATTATTTTTAGTAGCAGTCTGGAGTGTGAGCCTGGTTGTTAGAAATGGGTGCGATTCACTTCTTCATTGGCTTAGTCTTTTAACATCTGTGTTGGGGATGCAGCTGAATACCAGTAGGTATTTTTACATGGAGCGACTGCCTATCTGACCTCTACAACCCGGTTAATACTGGCGCGATCCTAACCTATTGGGACACTTTACGCGACCACAACTAATCACAATGGTGATGTTTTGCTAAGTGAAAGACTAAAAAAGTCCACGGTTTCAATATTTTCAGGTTTCTGGCGGTTGACTTTCCACATCTTTCTCTTGGTGCCATCGTTGAAGGTCAGCTCCAATTCCTCCAGTTTCAAGCTGTCGCGCATCGATTTTATTGTTCCATTCCACATGGTCAGGTTTGCGTCCAACTGTGAAAATTAAAATATTATTTTTACCCGAGCATCATAGAGTTTGGCGTCAACGAAAAGTATCTGGACATCATGATCTAATTCTTTAAAAAGAAAAACACTGTAAAAAGATACATTATTATTCGTTAGTTATAGGCTACATCACATACAAAACTCACGCTCTTTTCCCATCCGGGGGTAGGCAGAAAGCACAGAACGCCATCTGCCACGATCCTTACATACCTACTCCTTTGCCTCGTCCACATTCATACTTCTGGTCATCGGTTACAAATTATGTGTATATATTATCTTGCCTGTTACCAGAATTTTCGTGTTTTTTTTTTCAGAATATGTCCTGGGCGAAGTGCTAGTATCTATGTAAAATTGGCCGTCAGCACAAGTTAGCCGGTACGCATACATAGGTAACACTGCTTGATGACACTATTATGTATATTAATCAGAAAATAAGTAAATACGCGGTCCTGGAATGGGATCTTGGACCAACGATTTTTTAAATGTTTTTCTTTTTTTTTTTTTAGGTAGGTAAATATTAGTTTACTAGCTGACCCGTGTCCACTTCGTTGGGCATAATTAGTCGAAAGTAAGCTAATTATGTTTCGAAAAATTCAATTTCGGGGACGTCCGCTGCCGACCACGCGACTGTGCCGCGCGGGTACCTACCTCTCAGATCAGATGTAAAAGGCCACGCCCCTTTCTCCCGAAGCGGGCACGAACGCGAACCGAATTAAACCCGAAACCATCCCGCGCCCGCCGCTGCGTTGCTTTTTTCTCAGATTCACTTTGCAAAACGGACTACCACGTAAAAGCCTTTTTATTTTTCGGTTTTTTATATAGCCTATGACACTCAGCAATAATGTGGCTTTCTATTGGTGAAAGAATTTTTAAAATCGGTTCAGTAGATCCCGAGATTACCCCTTACAATTTAACAAATATACACACAAACTTTACCTCTTTATAATATTAGTATAGAAGTATAGATTAGTATAGATATAGATGAATAAATGTGACTAACTGCTTTTTGTGCATCTGTCACCCGAGTTGTGGCGTTGCCCCCCTCACCCGCACCGACATCTTGGGAGTGTGACGCATCGCCTGTTTTCTGTGATTAGTCATACAAATAAGTCAGTAATGTATAATGGAATTAGCTATGGTGGAAAAGGGCTCAATGAAGCAAGTATCTTCACATACGCATAGTGCATCTTTATATCTTACCTTGTTCTGCTTCAGGTGTAGCAAATGTGTAAATTTTATAGGAGTAACAGCGTTGTGGTTCTATCACCTATAGAAATGGGAGATTCCTCCGACCAGACTATGTTTATTGGACACACCGACAGAAAACGAAAAAGGGGTGATCACGATCAAAAAAACGTTTAAAATAGTAGATAGTACTAGGTAAAAATAAAACCGGCCAAGAGCGTGTCGGACCACGCTCAGTGGGTTCCGTAGTTTCCCGTCCGTCACAAACAATAAGTGTTCCCACATACGAGTTTAAAGGTGGTTTTTTTTTTCAAAATAATTTTCCTAGAAAGTCCAGTTCTACTTTTCAGGTTTTTTTCATATTTTCTAAACTTATGGTTCAAAAGTTAGAGGGGGGGGGGGAGGGGACACATTGTTTTTTTACTTTTGGAGCGATTATACCTTTAAAACAATATATCACATGTTAGGGTTGAAATTAAAAAAAAATCACTTCCCACTTTACATACATATTGGTACCAAAGGAGATGGCTAAATTCAGTTAGGACGAGTGAAGCAAGCATCTATAAACATGACACCTAGCAAAATGCAACGCTGAATAGCTGAATATTAGTATTTCATATAAAAAACACTTTCAGAAGTAGATCATATGTTGAAAATAGTGAAAATAAAATCGTTTAGCTCCTGCGTCAATACGTATAAAACTGCAAACAAATGTCATTGCTATGAACTTTTACTTAGGCATTTTGATGTATCTGCATTGAAATTGATATAGTTGTATTATAGACTAAACGAGCCACCCCGATTTCGCATCGTGGTACTTTAGTAAATATACACAAAGGGGTAATTGCACCTAAAAATGTAATACAACGGCCTTTCTGCAATCCGCGCAAAAATTACTCCCACCCGCGTGTTTACTCTTGTAAAACCTAACGGACTCATCCAAATAAGTAAAATAAAGACGGTTTTCGCAGACAATGTTCCTATGGTGGTGTTCTGTCTGTATCGAGTAGCGAGAGGTCCGTAAGTAGGTGAGCGAGGGTCATTGAAAATCCAAAATAAATATGCACAACGAACATGCAAACGGCAAAGCATTCAAACGACATCTGACATATGACGTTTGATTTTTTTAGTGATGGGATTGAAATTCAAGTGTAGCAAAATCGATACAATAATAATGGGCTGAACATAAAAATATTGAAAATAAAACAACAAAAATGTGAATTATTTTATTCTATTCTGTTATTCTTAAAAGAACATTATCTAAAAATGAAGCCGGAGCGGATAGCGTGTTCTGATGTCTAGCCCATCCCAGATACCAGATCACTGTCATTACATGACAGCAACAGCCCAGAGTTCTGTTCCCCACAATACAGCTGCAGTAATATGACAGTATGTCATCCAGAGGATTATTAATTGTGGTTTGGCTTTCATATAAAATATACACGTAGTATATTTTTTGACTAATATGCCTTGATCTTATTCGGCCTCTTAAAAGTTGAGGTCTTGATCCCCCTAAATGTATTAATCTTTCAAGATCCGGGCACACTTCGATATCATAAGTACCATTTGCTCTAATATGCTCTCCGTAGTATGACCGAGCTTATTTAACCTGATATGGTCCTAATGCCATCAACAATAAAAAAATCCAAATCCTTATTTTTAGAGATGAGAAGATACAAGTGTAACAGAATCAATAAAATAATCGAATTGATTAAAAGAAACAAATAGAACTACTTTTTGCCGATCACTATTCATCAGTTCATATTGTTCGACGCAAAATATGTAGCACGATTAAACGAATAACCATAATTCGAAGCTGTCCCTTATTTTATTTGATTTTGATTTAATTAAGTGTAATTGGGTAGAATCGACTGTCACTTTAACACAACCCCATTTTCAAAACACAATAACAAGGAAATAAATAAGACACTGAATTGCACGCCATAGATTCCCACCAAGAACTCTTCTTAGTTTCGGAAAAAATAAATTGTTTTGATAACTGTTATCAAAAATCGATATAATTACTGCTTCGATTTGACATTCTGAAAAGCGATATGGTCCATCCTTAGCTTGCAGTTGCTATAGCAACTAACAGCTGTATTACAAGTATTTCACCATTTTATGTCAATGTAAAGAGAGAGATTTTGTGATTTAATTTTTGCTTTTTCTTAAGTTCACGCAACTTCTATGAAATTATTTAACTCTAAATAATTAATGTTTGATTGTTTAAATACTACGAGTCAGTGTGGAATTCCTATAGATGCTGGAGGCAGTCATTTAGCCATCTCCTTTCAGCTTTCTAGTGCTAACGGTCACAGAGATTAAGCGAGGACGGACAGACGGACGGACGGACGGACAGACAGACATGGCGAAACTATAAGGGTTCCTAAGGACTACGGAACCCTAAAAACAACTGACTTCAAAAACACCAAAAATGAAAAATAAACTTCAGAAGAAAAATCAGCTTCTGAAGTCGGTGGCAAATAAACCAAATTAAAACAAAGAAATGTCACCAACTTCAGAAGCTAGTGATTTTTTCTTCTGAAGTTTGTTTAGTTTGCTTTTGGTGTTTTTGAAGTCGGTTGTTTTTTTTTAGTAAAAAAGTTGTTTATTTTTTCATTTTTAGTTGTATTATCTTTTAGAAATACTTAGGTACTGACTATGACACCTAACCCTTAACCTTCAAGATTCCCTGATTATTGCTTTCAACTCCTAACCATTAAGGAGTAGTACCTACCTTCCATCATAAGCTGATCAACATGAAGTCAGAGATGACTGCTAGATGCGAATACTTGTATAGCGTCAGAAAAAGCACGAAACACGTAATACGTGCCTATGAAATTTGAGGGTTGCCCTCGATTTCTCTGGGATTCCATCACCAAGTCCTGGTTTCCATATCATGGTGGCCCTTGAAGTATCTCCGTTCCAATAAAAAAAGAATCATCAAAATTGGTACATAAACGACGAAGTTATTCGCGATACACATAAACGAAAAATGTTCATAAATTAGAAAGTACTTAGCCAAACCATGCTAATTTTTTATGGGACCAAATTGCAACTAGTCCGCAGCAAACTAAAAAAGAATCACGTAAATCGGATCATAAATCGCAGCGGCAGAAAAAAATACCAATCGAATTGAGAACCTCCTCCTTTTTGGGAAGTCGGTTAAAAACCAAAGAGTAACAAAACAGAGGTTTTATGTGTCGTCAACACACAACACGCTAGTTAGTACGAAAAATAGACCGGCTTGCGATTAAGTAGCGTGCCTATTCACAACCATGCTATTTTCGTATACGTAAACGCTACTACTTGTATGCTAAAAAGTGACAGCTGCTCAAAACTAGCATGCTTTTGTGCTATTACGGCATGTGTATTCCAGCCGATAACCATACCTACCACATTTTTGTTATCGTCGTTTACAACGATGCAGTCCTGGATGTTCTTTAGCATCAGCTCGTGGTTGCGTTCGTACAGCCGTTGCGCTTGTCGCAGCACCTCCCACATCACGGGCCCGCCGGCTACTGTTGTCAGCTCAGACAGTACTAAGGCTTGTGACTCCTGAAGGAGTATAGATTGGATAAGTACTGTTAGCCTATGTCATGCCACTGTTGGGTAAAGGCCTTCTCCCATGACTTTCAAATTTTGCGATCAGAGCCAATGTGGACCACTGGTCGTAGGTTCTTTCCAGGTCGTCCCGCCATCTCCTGCGAGGCCTACCACGTCGCCTTAGATTAGTTCTGCGTGATTATTATTGCGTATACTATGGGTGCACCTTTGCCTAACCCTGAGATAATAATTATGATGTTATATTTAGTCGAAACAACCGTTATATTCACGAGAAGGGCTGGACCTGTTTTTGGAAGGTTATACTACAGGTCAAAAGCAACAAATTAAGTCCAGTTAAAAGCAGTGGTGGCTTAGTGGTAGCGGCCCCGACTTACGAACAGTGAGTCGTGGGCTCGAACCCAGTCAGGCGCATTACTTTGTGTAATTTATTTCATCACCACTGTTCTCAAAACGGTGAAGGAAAACATCGTGAGGAATTTGACATGTCTTAGAATCAAAAAATTCGAAGACATGTGACATCTAGGTACCAATCCGCACTAGGCCCGCGTGGTGGATCAAAGCCCATCACTCTCTTCGAGAGGAGGCCTGAGTGGGAACATTATAGGCTGATGATGAAGTCCAGTTAACTAGGGGTCAGAGCTCGAGACTAGATAATAACAGCCACCCTTATTAATCTCCAGGATAAGCCACACTTGCTTAGGTTGGACTGTGGATGGGTGACCACCCATGACATACCGAGTTTCCTCCGTGGCTTACAGCTTACCGGTTCAAGTGAATGAAACCAAATGCGGTCGCTTTTCATGACCTGCGCAAGAGTCTGCGCTGGCTGGGCGGTTCTGTTATGATCCATCGGCACCTGGTCGTAGCTGGTATACACTTTTTGTCTGTGAAAATTTTCTTTATTAGAAAACATTATTAAACTAGTTGAGCCCGTCATACGTTGTTTTAACTACTACCTTTTCTCATACCTACACCTACATACAAAAAAAAAACATGATATCCGGTCGAACCGCTTCGAAAAAGTCATCATCATCATCATATCGGCCCGGAATCACCCACTGCTAGGTACCTATAGGCCTCCCCTTTTTACCCGACTACGGCAAATCCAAAAGGAAGGGTAGGTAATGATTTTGGCAGTGTATGTATGTATGTTTAAAACACATTTGCTCGTAAAGGGCCTCTTATTTCACCAATTTCAATATCGTAATGTATGTCATTACGTACTTGTGCGTAATCGTAAAGTAAAACGCACGAGTTTCTTTCTAATAAGGTAACACGTACGGTTTATCATGCTCCGTCTAAAACCAACGGTACTTTTTTAAATCTTAAGAAAAAAAAAAGCAAAGAAAGCAAAACAAAAAGTTTTTATGTCAGAAAAGTGGTCAATATTTTATGAATAAAATTAACTTTGGGAGATAAAATATAAAAAATAAACATTTAATTCTTTAATTTAATTCATTTTGACAGTAAATTACATCTGTAACAGAAACAAAAAAAAATATTAATTTACTTTATTAGTAATACTGGCTGTTTTTGTACCGTTGCCTTAAGGCGGGGTTGCAGTAATTTTAAGATTTTTGAACATATAAAAATCGAACTAAATACGAGTTTTTTAATAAATAAAAATCATTACATAAAAATTGAACATACTCTCTAATAAATCGTAAAGATAGAAACGCGATTTAGAATGATCGGCTCGATACTTTTTTTTATCAAACATGACTCTAAATCACAATTTCAAACGTGTACTGCTAAGACATTTCATCATGAATTTATATAAAAGTTATATCAATAGATAGAACTTTTTATTTTGAAGATAGTTTTTCTCCAAGAAGCAAAAAACAGTCAAAATTTAGGCATTATATCGCTCGCGCGGCAGGGCGGGGGGCGAGGTCGTGCGTACATAAAAACAAAGTACTGCAACCTCGCCTTAAAAAAAAAAGCACTGATGCCCGCGCATCGCTAATTTGTGAACAAATAAAAGATATATTCGTTTAAGAAAGTCCGAGTTTTATTTATTTCCTCGCAAATGTGTTATAAAACGTCGTATGACATACGTGCGCTTTGATAATTACAGCCTCTGCTCTCTTGTAGCCCTCGCCTACAGCTCGGGCTAGCAATATCGCCTCGGCTGTAATTTTCAACTTACCGCACTTATATCATAATGTACTATTATGTTCCACCGTAGCGCCTAAACCACTGAACGGATTTTAATAAATGAGGTGTCAATAGATTTGTAAGAATAGGGTGACATAGGCTATATAAATTTTATAAATTCTAATTATGACGGAATTTAAATGTCAAGAACTTACCTCAAAAAATATTAAATTGAGATAATCATAACATGTTTGATATCAAATGAAAGGTCTTGGAGAGCACATTACAAATATGTATATCATATTATAGTTTTAGTCAATATATACGTTTAGATTACGGTCAAACAGTTCTCGCGGTCTAGTCTGTGTTATTTACTCGTAATAAGTAAATAACAAACCAATATTTTATTCGTAGTCGGGATTTAGATTTTTAATCTTGTTTCCGTCACATGTCCCGATCCTGTGCGTCCCTCATCCTGGTTCCCGCGACTTTGACGATGTCGTCAATTCAACGAGTTATAAGAGAAGAGGGCAAGAAGAAAAAGATGAAGTGCGACTCTACAAATACCGTGACACAATATTTTATATATTTGAAGATTTGATCAGTGAACATAGCGTAATGACCACAACTGGACGTGGACATCTCGTTATGTTGAAAGTTGTACGCCACAACAGCACTTTTCACGTAGACACAGGTGTGGTTATATATGTGGTACATGATGGCCCTCGAAATCCCTCGATTCATTTTAAACCACCTAATAATCACGACATAACACATAACATAACAGCACGCCTGTAATCCCCGAAGGGTTAGGCAGAGGTGTACCTAATAATAGTAAACCCACATTTCGCCAGTTATGTTTTTTTAAGTCCCATGTAATAGGGGGCGAGTGTATTGCCATCAACCGGGCACAAATCCAGACTCCGTGGCTGTTACTGATAAATTCCTTACGGAAAAAGCCAATAACACTTTGCCCGACCCGGGAATCGAACACAGGACCTCATGCTCAGCAGTCGCGCTTGCGACCACTAGACCAACGAGGCAGTAATCACGAGTTGCCTGAAAATAAATACCTAAATGTTGTGTTATAAGGCTGATAGATAGACCTAGATACCGCAAGAACAACACTTCGCGTGCCATTTCGCGTGCTTAGCTTACGTACAAAAATCGTAAGTGGACACTTACGCTCTCAGTCTGCTTCGGTGTATAGCGCTAGTCGGACGTCGGCGCTGGTGATAAAGGCGGGGGTTAGGGCGAAGGGGGCGCCCATACACGGCGGCTTCTTTGAATCGATTTGATTTTCCGATTTTCCATTACTTAATAGTGCTTGTGACGTCATAATAGGTAGGTAGTCAAAAAATGGCACGCTTGGTTTTCATACAGATCGTGATACTTGCGTTATCTAGGTCTATACAGTATGTTATTTTAAACGAGGGACATATTGAAACCCGCAATAGAGCATGCTTATAATAATATGATACTAATAAAAATATAATTTAAACAAAAATGAAAGACTGATAAATAACGGACAGAACCATACCAAATATTTCGGAAAAGTCTCGCCACCCTTGCGTTTATCAGAGAATGTGCGCGGATCAATGACTTTTAAGTATAATCCATTTTCCCTTCATATTTTGAAACTGGCGTAGGACAATGGCGAAAAAGAAACGTCTAATAAATTGAGATCTGGAGAGCGTGCGGGGGCCGTGGGACAATTACGTCACAAATTAAGGTCATAGTTTTTTTTACATATTTCGGACGAGAATCGAATACTGAATACCCTCATTCAATATGTCCCTCGACTAAAATTACACATGACAGTATATATCTGTGGCTGCACCCATAAAAGAATAGTATCTTACTCGCTAACAGACAGCACAGCATCCTTAGGCCGGCAGTTCCACATAGATTTGAGGAGCAGGGAGAGGACCCACGCACTGCGGACGTCGTGAAGCAACGCCAGTAGGTACTTCTTCTTGTTCGCGTAAGAAATGCGCGCGAACCAGGACTTGGTAGAAAGGAGATGCTTACTGAAGGTGACCGCCTCTTTGGTACTGCCAGATTCGTCTGTTTTAGAGGGATGTGTTACAAATGCTTATAGTCCAAGATCCCAGGGCCGCCAGACCCCAGACGTCACGTATTTTCTGACGAAGGAAATGTGAACGATCGGGTAGCGTTACTTTGTACTAAGAACCTACCTGCTAGCATGTTATGATGGCCAATTTTCAGGTATCAGGTACTCAAGGTACATAAAAATATTACTTACTTCAAGTATTTTCTCCAAGCTGATTTTTATGTTTATTTTAGGCAATATCCTTAAAAGTAAGTCACAAATACTCCCAGACACTTTCCGTCGGCCGTATTGCGTAGCAGACGCTTTAAAGAAAACTAAACCCCTTATGATTTAATAGTTAAAGCTAATTGATCGGGTTATTGCCATGCTATATTGGGCAGGCGCTCCAACATGCACCCGGGCGTTGGAAGCAACGTTTTCAACAAAATTCTGAAGACAGGAAATGGGCAGATCCTGTTGAATGCCCCCCGAATGAGTCCAGTGGAGGTCTGTATGTCAGCCACACGAGCGATGCCAACGTTTAAGTTTATTTTTTTTGGGATTTTTAAAGCATCTGTTATGTAATACGGCCGCTGGGAAGTGTCTGGGAGTATTGGCAACTTATTTTTAAGGATATTGCCTACACAATATACGTAAAAATCTGCTTTCAGAAAATACGTGAGGTAAGTAATGTTTTTATGTAGGTACCTTGATTGCCTGATACCTGATAATTGGTCGTCTAAGCAAGCTAGCTGGTAGTCGTGCGTTCTTAGTACATACTAACACTACACAATCGTCCACATTTCCTTCGTCAGAAAATACGTGACGTCTGGCGGCCCTGGGATCTTACTCTATTATTTTAATGGGCTGGATTGTCATTAACTGAAAGTGATCTGAATACTCGAAGGGTAAAGCTGAGGTGTACCCGTTACTACACCTACATTTTGCCAGTTAGTTTTAAGTCCCATGTAGTAGGGGGCAAGCCCATTCTGCCTATTACTGTCAACTGGGTACAAATCTAGACGATGCGGTTACAGAGAAATTCGTGATGAAAAAACGCAAAATCACATTGTCCGACCTGGTAATCGAACACAGAACCATTAGGTTCTGGGTTCAGCAGTCGCGCTTGTGGCATCAGACCAACGAAGTCGTCAAGGACGCAGTCATTACCTATTATTTTATTTACACGTGAACAAAGAGATTTGAAAAAAGTCGCTCAAAATATTTAAATATTTTCGTTGGTTAACTACTTTTACTAAAGAAGGGGAAATTACCAAGAAATTGCTTACTCGATTGCCTATCGCAATATCTATTTTGTAATACAGAAGTGTTACTTTACCTTGAGATTTACCTGTTATCATTAAACAGGTGCGATATAACTTACGAATAGTCATGATCATGACACTCACTTAAAGGAGTTAAAGAAATGATAAACATACCACAAGTCATATCAGCTAGAATCAAATCATTGATAAGATGCACTTGTTTCGTTAGTTCCGCAAACGAAGTCATTGCAATGGGCTTAGGTTTATTGAAACATATCGCTTAATAAATAACTATTTACAAAAAAAAACTTTATTTCACTGTTCAAAACTGTCACTGTCAGAACATTTTTTTTACGATGAAAAACAGGTCATCTATCTGCCAGTTCATTTATACTTCATATTGAAATAAAAATCTTCACTTAGACGGGGCAAGCTAAAAATAGTTGTCGTACATAAATTCTGTTGTTGATTGTAAGCAATTTACTTGCCGGCTGCAACAACAGACAACAGGGTCAAGATTACAACGACCACTACGCAGTTTGTATGGCTATGTATGACGTTCCAGTTACGAATGTCCGCCGTTTTCTGTCAGTCAGAAGCTGCCATGACGCGCGTGGACACGCGAATCCCATCACAAACTGTATCAGTGGAAACTAGTACAAAAAGTGCAACTTTCTGTAGATTCTTCTCTGTAGTAACTTTCGCGGGTCTCGTCGCTGCTGCATACTACCTTATCAGAAGACCCCATGACTTGTTAGGGGACCCTACTGACCCATATACTGTCCAAGACATCCCTAGAGTTTACACCCGGTTGGATGGTGAAGTGGATCCTGACGAAAGAGATGTGTTTCAAGGGTTCCGTACGTCGTTTCTGCCACCTGAAGAGATAGTGCTTGCTCGGTCGAATGATAATTCTAAACGAGAATTTTATGAGGGTAATGTGTCCAGTGATATTTTGATATGGGGTTCTTCGGACAAGCAGCATGCGACGCCGACCAGGGTAAAGAGGATGAGCCATTTTAAGTTCACCTCACAGGACTCTGAGTAAGCATGCTTTTTTTTTAATTCTATTACAAATTGCCGTATATTTTAAACATTAATTTTATACTATTGTCTGCGTCCTACAGAGTTCATAATTGTACTCTACGAGTAGCTTTTAGTTGATTTTAAGATCCCCATCTCCATACATCAAATAATAATGCAAATAATGATATTCATGAATAAGAACTTTTAAAAGAGGTCTTTGCCCAGAAGTAGGACAGTAATAGGCTGGTATTATTACAACTTTTCGAAATTAATCTAAACTCACTGTCCTTCTGAAGTACTACAATCAAAATTTCTTAGTAGCTACTTAAAAGTTTATCCGGTATAATTTAGGAGTCTGTGTAACCTACTTTTAGCAAAGAAAGACCTCATCGGGTGCATAAAGATGAAGGAGGTGAGGGTGATGGTGAAGATAATGAGAGTGAAAGCCAGGCTGAAGAGGAATACGAAACCTCAGACTCGAGTGATCAGTATGACGATGAAGATATTGAGAGGTAATCCCTTGTAACGTTAGGCTCCCTAATTCATATTATTATTAGTGTGTTTTTGGTCCCTTCATTTATCATATCTACTATTAAAGCTTAAAAATAATATTTGACTTTTTGTTGCAAAGTACTCTACCAAACGCTTTCCAGGTTTTAGATATTAATTTACTATCTATAACATTTTTTTTACAACCGACTTCGTTAGCCAGATATTTCCATTCATAAAAACAGCATGACTTATCGTATGTAGATATACCTTTAATCTCACAATAAACTACGACTGCCCCTGTACAATATCTTTCTAACAAGTCAGTAGAACCATATCCATCAATAGCATCTAAAATATCATAAAACTTGCCTTAGAAATAACTCTGCAAAACATTAAAAGAACAGCAGTTCCCTTACTAAACGATAACTGACAAGCGTTTACCGTACAAATTGTTCATACTACTAGTTGATTGAATAGCATAGTTCGTCCGGAGACGCACGTGGATCGAGGCCCATTAGATGACGTGGTGGAACAGGTTCGTGGCCAGCCTGAACTGGAAGAGGGCGAAATGATCTCCTCCGCACACAAATACAAACCTTCCAAGTCTTATGCAGGTAATTGAAGAAACTGTTTTATATTAGATAGGATTTTTTTTGTTTGTAGCTTCTATCTGGAATTAGGCAAAGGAGATCAATTTATTAGTAACCAAGCTAAGCTTTAAAAGTGTGTTGAGTTAGACTAGAGGCAGAATGCGGAGTATTGCAGTGTCGTTTTGAAGAGGCCTATTTCCAGCGGTGTACAGCGATAGGTTTAGTTATCATTGATTGGAGCTAAGCTGCACGGAAAACCGTGGAAACTGTTTATACTATACCTCAGGCAATCAATGATGAAATGAGCACTTCGTGTATGGAAGTGGAATTTCCTTCTTTCCTTTTCGTTCCCAGGTAGATAATTCGAGAACCATTAAGCAATTCTCCTGTCCATTGTGTGATAGACTGCTAAATCAATGATAATAGTTTGTACGTTGTGTCACGAATTATTCAATTGACTCTGGTCAAAATCGAGCCAAGGTTAGTCGTACAACAACGGGCATGACGTAGGTCCTTTCATAGTGTGTAGGACCTAATTTGGGATTATTCCACTTTACCCTGTCAACATCATCATCTGCCTCAACTTTTCCCACATGTGTTGGGGTCAGCTTTCAGTCGTACCGGATGCAGCTCTACACAACTTTCCGTACTACTGCTACGTACGATTTGTGCCAAATGATTGACTTCAACTATGTCACATCCCTAAATTGAACATCAAATGTTTAGAAAATCTAACGCAACGTTTTTAAATTTAGGTATTCATGCATTCTGGAAGGGTCAAGGTGACAGAGATCAGATCAGAACTACACAAGCAAATATAATGAAACAATACATGGACGCCGAAGCCGATCCGTGTCACGACTTTTATCAGTATGCCTGTGGGAACTGGCCTGCGCTCAATCCCATTCCAGCTGATAAAGCAGGGTTTGTTATTGTCATTATTTGTACTTACTGCTGTGTTACCAAAAAGCTACCAAAGTAACAAATTCATCCTTTTCAGATACGATACCTTTGAAATGCTCCGAGAAAATTTAGACACAGTCTTAAAAGAACTGCTAGAATTTAAAAGCAAAGATAAAATACCGTGCAAATATCCTGGATCTAATTTAGACTTAAAAGATAATTTCTTACTGATGATGAAGTCTCCGCTTAAGGAGTCCGTGGCCGCATTTCATTCTGAGGGTTTTGACACATTGACGTCGCACTCAACAAGCTTATTCAATTACACCGCTGAAGAACAACGCTATAGTTCTAGCGATAGGGATAAAACTCAAATAGTATATCGTATTCGTAGATATTTAAACAAAAAATCTAAAGAAATAATAAAACCAATATCTAAAATCAATACGAAATTTCGGAACTACTTTTCTCGTAAACATATACCTAAACAAGAAAGAATGAGACGATTAACCAAGAAATCTGTAGTAGAACCTAAATTTAAAGAATATAGCAGAAAGCTTATAATGACGTCTGACCAAATACGAAATGGTAGGAGATTGATGGCATATACTGAAAGATATAAAAGAAGAAAAGGAAGAGAAACCACGTTATTACAAGGACAATTGATAAAAGCAACAACACTTAAAGTTAAAAGCGTCTCAATACTTTCGGAAGGCGATCCGGCAGATGGTGATGCTGCTCTGAAAGCAAGATTCCTCTTCAAATCTTGTATGAATTATGGAATCTTAGAAAAGCGTGCACATCAGCCCCTGGTGGATTTATTGGACCTTCTCGGTGGCTGGCCGATCCTAAAGCCTGCCTGGAATTCTTCCAACTTTGATTGGTTAGAATTAATGGCGAAACTAAGGTTATACAATAACGATATTCTAATATCAGAATGGGTTGGACCTGATATTAAAAACTCTGATGAATTTGTGATTCAGTTCGACCAAACGAGTTTGGGTAGCGTTATTACTATTGTTTTTATTTTGTTTATTCTATATCTTACAACATTTACAAATGATTTCACGTGTAATTGCAGGACTACCAACACGGGATTATTTCTTACAAGAATCAAATAAAGTCTATTTGACCGCTTATAAAAACTACTTAATAAAAATTGCAATATTGCTGGGAGGAGATCCTAACCACGTTATGAAAAGTGCAGATGAATTGATTGAATTTGAAATAAAGTAAGACTTCTATCCTTGTTATGTTAAACGTGAAAAAAAAACAGATTATCATAAAACAATTCAATGTGAATACCATAATGGTCAGCGATATGTAAACTATTAAATTTAGGAACTAGATGCATTCTGTGAATGGTCAACACTATGAGTGTTGACCACGTTGACCACCCACTTGCGTTTTAGATTTTGTTAAGTTTAGAAGTTCCATTCTTTGCTATCATGCTATCAACAATATGACGAAAAAAAAATTCAAATATTCCAGACTAGCCAAGATCACATCAGCTCCAGAAGACAGGAGGAATGTATCCGAGCTATACCGAAGGATGCCTCTGGGGAAACTAGAGGAGCTGGTGCCCGAAGTGAAGTGGAGACGATACCTGTGCATCGTGATGAACAGGACTGTACATCACGATGAAACTGTTGTGCTGTTTGCTCTGTGTTATGTTAGGGTAAATAGCTCTTCTATAAATCTCAAAAGCTAATAATAGTGTGTCCTACTGTTGGACAAGGGCCTTTCTCCTTGCAAACCTCTTTATTCTGTAAAATTTTTGGCCATGTTCGCACCGCGAACAAGATCAGATCGTCGATCGCCATACCACCTTCGCCGCGGTCTACCTCGACGACGACGAAAAAAAAATTACTAATAAATAAAATGGTGTAGATGCACTCTCACTCTTGACAATTTTATCCTGAGGACAGAGATGAGGTCGACGATGGAACGAGCTAACCCAAAAGTAACCTATTAACTTATTGTGACTTACATAAATTGGGATTATAATAATATGAGCTTGCGAACACCGTCGCAGGCAGCGAAAATATATGAATATGAATTTTAATCTGAGGCCAGGTCAGTCTAGAAATTATTTTGACCGGACTAAACACAAACCAATATAAACCATTATCAAGAAAGATAATCTTACCGACAAAACAAGTTCAATTTTAATGTAAGACAATCAATCATTCACATTTTTTCATTCGTAAGTTCGTAACCCTAACCATTCTGTTTTCATTGGCAGCATTTAGTTCAATTGATAAATGAAACTGATCCGAGCATTTTGGCAAATTACCTGCTCTGGCGATTCGTGAGACACAGGGTCAACAACCTTGATGACAGATTTCAGTCTGCGAAACAACAGTGAGTTCATCCTTTTTGAGTACCTTATGTAAATTATAAGAGAGTCTTTTTTTATAAATTTTTAGACATCGATACCATCACGTATGCGGAGTTTCGTTACCTAAGTTAATGCGACCTTGTGTAAATATTTTCGTTGATCAGTGCAAAGGCTGAGCATGTGGTCTTGGGTCAATTCCCAGGTCGGCCAAAATGTTATTGGGTTTTTCAACCAGAAACTCAGTAGCAGCCACGGAGTCTGGATTTGTTGATTTTATGGCAATGGCTCCTCCCTAAGTGCATGTTTACGTACAGGCGGGCCGTCGCGCGGCGCGTGCTGCGTTTTTAATTCAAACACATGGCGAATTGGCGATGTATGAAAAAGTTAACGATTTCAATCGTCGATTTTACGAGAAGCTATTTTCGCACGTTAGTTTAAAATGCAGCGTTTGTTGAGGTGGACCCGTCTCTCAGTAAATTAATAAAAGAACACGAGACGAGCCTTTTGCACGCGCCGCGCGACGCCCCGCGTCTCCGTAAACGAGCCCTTAAATGTAGGTATTAGTACTTAAACATAACTGGGAATGTGGGTGTATATCTGTGTGCTTACTCTCGAATATAATTCCGATAGATCGACATTGGAATTGTCGGTCAAACGTCAGCGATTGGCTGGACTCACTGAGTCTAGCCAATCCCTGACGTTTAACTCAACCAACTGACGTTTGACCAATGTCGATCTATCGGAATTATAACGGGTGATTTTTTAAGAGGTATAGGATTTGATTTTCAAAAAATACACAAAAAAATTGAAATATTTGATGAAATCTTTATTGGAATCGATAGAACGATCAATATAATTTAATGTTTGAAGATGATTTCATGCAAATGCTGACCGCGGCTCCGGTTTAGATGGCCCATTCACAAGGCCCAATTTCGGCACACTCTCTCCAACATATCAGCCGGTATATCACGAATAAATGCTTCAATATTGGCTCCCAGTGCGTCAATCGTTGCTGGTTTATCCCTGTAGACATGAGCCTTAACATGGCCCCACAAAAAATAGTCCAAAGGCGTTGGATCACACGATCTAGGCGGCCAATTGACGAGCCCAAAACGTGAGATAAACTGTTCACCGAAGGCGGCTCTCAATTGGGCGATTGTTTCGCGTGCCGTGTGGCATGTGGCACCGTCTTGTTGAAACCACATGTCAGGCATGTCCAATTCTTCAATTTTGGGCAAAAAAAAATCGCCAATCATCACACGGTAGCGGTCGCCATTCACAGTAACGTTTCGGCCATTGTCGTCTAATCGTCAAATTCAATAATTTGCAAGGCGTTTATTTATTTATTTATTTATTTATTTGGGGAAAACAAACAATTGTACAATATATGTTACAGTAAATAATACAGAATATTCAAAATAGGTTAGTGTACAATCCACGACGTTTCCACATATTACTTTAAATGAAGATACAGTGTAGACACAATATTTTAAATAAAACATAAATACCTAAGAAGACAAGAAAAAACAATATATACTAAAAAACAACGACAGAAAGAGACAAAAAGGGAATGTTCAAAACTTAACTAATTTTATGACTAATGGTACATACCTTATAAATGAAAAAGAAAGAACAATAATATAGAAGAGGCAACACAAAGTGCAATACTTACAATTGCAGACTATTAACTAAGAGTTTTTTAAATTTTTGACGGTTTGAAGCAAATATGTCAATATCAACAAAATGTTCATTATAGGTTTTGACAATCCTGTGGAGCGGCGCCCGTTCACCCGCATTTGTACGACAAAGTGTAGTAGCAAACAACGGGTAGACGCGCGCCTCTCGCCGTATAACAGTTCTAGGTACAACATAACATACATTATTAATTAGTTCGGAGCAATCAATTTTGTTGTGCAACAGATCATGCAGCATCATAGTTTGAAGCAAGCGCCGCCTTGATTCCAACGTAAGAAGATTAAACTTAACCAAGGACTCGATGTATGAGCTACGCTCCTTATGGCATCTAAACAGCATTGATCTTAGAAACTTACGCTGTACTTTTTCCAAGGCTAGATTATATTTATCATAATATGGGTCCCATATCATACAGGCATACTCTATTTGTGGTCGGACTAAAGAATTAAACAAATGCAGGAAAGTGGCTGGTCGCTTGAAATCAATCGATGATCTCATTACAAAATGATACATTTGAAATGCCTTGGCAATAATCTTATCAATGTGCAGATTAAGGTGTAGTTTACAGTCCAATAAGATACCCAGGTCACTGATCTGAGTCTCACCAAGAAGTAGTTCGTTACATAGAGAATAATTAAAACTAACGATGTTTTTATTCTTAGTGAAATTCATGTATCTACACTTAGCTACACTTAGTTGTAGTTTATTCAATTTACAATAGTCAGATAACCTATTCAGGTCATCTTGTAAGAGATGACAATCATCAATTGTTAAAATTTTCCTATAGATTTTGAGGTCGTCCGCATACAACAAGAAATCACTATTTAGAAAACAATATCCGATATCGTTTATGTAGAGTAAGAACAATAAGGGGCCAAGAATTGATCCCTGGGGGACCCCGGAGGTAGCAAGAAAGGTGTTAGACTGATACCCGTTACTTACAACAATTTGATTGCGGTTACTAATATAAGACTGGAACCAGCGCAACAAGTTGCCTCTAATGCCATTGAATGCAATTTTGTTTAATAGTATTTCATGGTCAACTCTATCGAAAGCCTTTTTAAAGTCTGTGTATACGGCGTCTGTTTGAGCTCTTACATCCATGTTTTTAAATAGGTGATTTGTAAATATCATTAAGTTAGTAACAGTAGATTTATTTTTAACAAAGCCGTGTTGCTGAGGAGTCAATTGCTGGTGAATAAATGGATAAATTTTGAGATGGACAAGTTTTTCGAAGAGTTTAGCCAACGTAAAAAGTAGGGAAATAGGTCTATAGTTTTCGACATTTTGCCTAGAGCCGCTTTTGTAGACAGGAACCAAATTTGCCTTTTTCCAGATGGATGGAAATATACCATCCTGAATGCATTTGTTAAAAATAGCCGTTACAGGTTTAGAAATGGTATCAGAAGTGAATTTTAGAAAGCATGGAGGTATCCCATCAGGACCGGGGCCTTTAGTGATGTCTAATAGCTGTAATTGCTTGCGAACCAAAGAGTCGCTGAAATGTAAGCTATGTAGGGAGGTGTGGCAATCGTTGGATTGATCAGGAGTCGGGCACCAGCCGGGAGTTAGACTAGTCGGTTCATAAACTGATTGAAAGAAATCGGAAAAAAGGTTACATATTTTATAAGGGTCACTAGATATTTCACTTTTATAAAACATACGACTAGGGACACCAGACTTGCCACGGCGATTAGCTATATACGTCCAAAAGTGTTTAGAATTAAGCGGAATACTATCCTCAACACTTTTCATGTAAGTTAGATAGCATTCGTTGCATTCGACTTTAAAACGAGCTCTATATAAAGAAAATACTTCATAGTCGGATAAGTTTTGGTATTTTTTCCACTTACACCAGGCTTTCTTTTTATAGTTGAATAACCGAATGAGAGATTTAGAGAACCATACGGGGAAGTTAGTGTTTTTTTGCTTTGATAGAGGAACACGAGCTTTTATAATGCCATATACGTAGTTGTAGAAAACATCCACACTAGCTTCAGCCGAATGGCTATCAAAGACCGAGTCCCAGTCTATTTCATTAAAATCTTGGTTAATAAGTTGATAGTCGGCCTTACGAAAGTTGTATCTTTTCGTTTGTTTTGTAGGTAATGTGCTGATGTTAAATGAAAATGGTAGTAAGGTAAAAAATGGAGGATGATAATTATCAGGTTGAAGTAGGTCCTGGCTGGGTTTGTAAACACCACAATCATTATTAGAGAGCAACAGGTCTAGTATACGCCCATTGGAATTAGTAAGGTGATTATATTGTTTCAAATCGTGAACAGTCTGGAAGTCTCTTAACCTTTGACATGTAGAAGACGTACCCAGGCAACTTAAGGATCCAAGACTGGGATCAATTTTTGTCCATTGGGCCACAGGGATGTTATAGTCTCCTAGTAGCAGCAACCCATCAACATTTATCGAGTTTATAATACTATCCATGTTTTCAAAATGTAAGTTGTAGACTCCAAACGGTGAATTGTTAGGTATGTAGGCGGCGCTAATGATACTTAGTGAAGTCTTGTTGTTGCTAGGAATTGCGACAACTATATGTTCATAATGCTTGTCAAATCCACTCTGCGTTGGTAGAGGAATACAGACAGGGTTGTATTCCCGTAACACGGCAACCATCACACCTCCTCCGTCTGATTTATTGGTTGCAGATCTATTGCGATCACAACGAAATACAACATAACGATCATCAATAAATTCACTATTGTTAATAGAAGGGATTAACCATGTCTCAGTTAAAACAATGATATCATAACAATTAGAAAGAATATTCATGTAAACACTATTTAGTTTTGTACGTATACCTCTACTATTTTGGTAGTAGATACTAAGATCATTTCCTATGTTAGCCATTGTTAAGTCTTAATGTAAAATATAACGAATAATAAATATAACCTATAAACAGTAGTTTTGATTTAAATGCTATTATTACCATTAACTGGTCTAACTTTACATAAATCTTTTGATGTTTTAATTGCTATAGTGGAGGAAGTTTCAGACCGCTTTACAAGAATAGTAGCATGCTTTATCCAAACGAATTTGTACTCATACTTTTTCGCCAGTTCCCGGGTTTCACGTAACAACTGCTTCTTCTGAAGAGTTAGGTGCTCGTTGACATAGATGGTCCTAGGGGCTCCTGAAATGCCTATTTCAGTGGAAGTCAGGCCTTTCTTCAGACGGTATGCGCTGAGGATATTGTCTCTTAGGCAGCGTGTTTGAAGTTTAGCTATTATATTTTTGGGCCTTTCGTTGGATGCTGCGTGGGGGACGCGATGGACGGTGATTATTTCAGCTCGTGGTATGACAAAGTTCGTTTTTTTTCCGATGTCTTCCAATAAAGTAAACAAGTTCTCATCACGCCGTTCGGGAACGTTAGATATCTCGAGATTACACAACCGGGCTTGCTGCTCCAAGTTGTCAATTTTCTCTTCAAGGGCCTTTAGTCCGTTTTGACTCAAGATCCGCTCTTCCAGGCTATTAAGTTTAACTAGGTGGTCGTCATACTTATCCGAGATGAATTGAACTGTGTTCTTATATTCAGCAACATTTTCGGTCAATCCAGAAACCGATTTTTTTATCGCGATATTTTCGGATCGAAGATAGTTAATTTCCTTCTTTGACTCTTGCATGTAGTTCTCAAGGTCACTCCTGATGGATTTTACGTTGTCATTAATGACAACCAAGCTGGCGTCCAAACTAGTCTTCCATTCACTAAGGGTTTTCTTCAAATCAGCATGCATTTTTGCAAGTTGTGCGGCATGTTCACACTCAGGTTGCTTACGTTTTCGCTTTGTCATATTCACCTCACTTTCCTGGGATAAATGTTTTGCGAGGTCAGGCTCTGAGGTCGATTGTTCAGACCGTAGTGTTGGTTTAGGGGGCGTTCGATTGGAAGCAGACATTATGTACTACGCAATTTCACGCAGCAACAAACAGCGTAAGCTAACAATTGCTCTTAACTAAAGAGTAGGCGCTAAAGCGAAGCTCGACTCGGTGCGCCGGCGGTGCAGTGACGTAGCAACTTAGGAGTGGGGCCGCTCAGCGCGGTCGCCGATTTCGGTGCGTTGAGACTAACCTTGATGGCGCGATGGTAGGGAGGCCGACTGCAAATCCGGTGTCGCGGGCTCGAATCCGGGTGGGACCACGTTGAAGCCGAACAGCGCAAATCTATTTGTCTTCTTCTAGGACAGCCCACTGGGCGGTATCAGTATATGAAGATGCTTAAGGAGTAAGCGAGAAATGGATTTTACACCAAATAGCCAATCACAAAATTCTCAAACTAGCGAGCGATAACACGTCCACACTGTACTCAGTCACAAGACGGAATCATACGTTGTTCGTTCGTAAGTCGATTCATGGTTAAATTATAGACCAAACTGAACAAGTTTGACAATGACACAAGACACGATTCACGCGTGATCTGTCAAAAACAGTGTTGCCAAAAAGATACCAGCAAAAAAATCACCCTATATTTCAGAGTAAGCACCCAGATACACCTCTACCAAATCCTTCGGGGATTATAGGCGTGATGTTATGTTATTTTACAGGTTCTATTTCATACTCTTCGGCCGCGAGCAAGCACCGCCAAGATGGAAGAACTGCGTGTCCCAAGTCAACTCCAACATGGGGATGGCATTAGGGTCCATGTTCGTCAGAAAATACTTCGACGAAATGAGTAAGAACGACACATTGTACATGACGAGAGAGATACAGCAGTCATTCAGAGAACTGCTTCATATGACAGATTGGATCGATGACAAGACCAAGAAGCTTGCAGCACATAAAGTAGACGCTATGATGCTGAGAATAGGATACCCTGATTTCATACTGAACAAGAAAGAACTGGACGATAGATATAAGGAAGTGAAAATACATCCAGATAAATATTTTGAGAATATTCTGAATATACTGCAGCATTTGACGAAAATGGAGCAATCGCGGTAAGTTACATGAGAATCAAATAAAATTATACCTTACTTAGATTGCAGAAAGTGTAGTTTGGTTTCGAATGTCTAGTTGATGTAACACGCTATTATGTAGTTCAGTGAGGCAATTCATCTCTAAACCAGGTACCTAGTCAAGTAATCAAAGACGTGTGGGTGTTAGTAATACGGACAGCTTATGTCTCAATCTGTTCTACAATACGATTGCCATTTATTAATTAGACACATGAAATAAAGCAATCGTGTAAAATCCAGATTCGAGACAATTCTCCTAAATTCAATTCTATGGATGACTCCAACTACATTGCCTACTATCATATTTGTTATTGACCAAAGTGTGTGTTGTTATCATAATCTGCTTCGTTGGTCGAGTGGTCGCTTGCGCTGTGGTGCTTCCTTCTAAAGACCATCTCAGACACTAATCTGCATAGTCTTCATGTGTGTATTATACCAAGATTATGTCTGTAACTCTGTACCTTGAACATATTGTAAACCCAAACGATTTTAAAAGAGTGTCCATGAAGTTTCTTGCCATTCTTCTCATGAGACCAACGCTTTGGAATGGGCAACTACAGTACACTCACGAGTTATTATGCCTTGTGACTGGGACTGTAGCTTAGTTTATTTAGCTTCATTAGTTTAGTAGTTTGCTGCCGCACTCTGATAGCTTCAATGGTTGCTTGGGCCGTCGCTTGGTAAAAGTTTTTGGCAGTTTTGTCATGTATACAAAAGTATGTCAGGCTTTTGCTGGGTGGCGGCTTGAGTAATCGTTGGATATCTCTGAGTGCCGCAGTTAGTTTAATTCGACTATTCAAAAGTGACTGTAACTGGCCTACTTGAAATAAATATTTTGTTTTTTTTTTGCTGTATATTAATTTTGCTGTAATGTAAATAAAAAATAGGGCCCCATGCTCAGGCCCTATTTTTTATTTCCGGGTTGAGCAAACTGTTATTGGGTTTTATTATTATATATTATTATTATAGCTAGCCTATATTGTCCCACTGCTGAGCAAAGGCCTCCCTCCATTCCTTCCAGCGGTCGCGGTTCTGTGCAACTTCTTTCCAATTCTCAAGGAAGACATCCAGTTCGTTTTACTATCATGAATTTCTCAATAACAGCCACGGAGTCTGGATGAGTGCCCGGTTCATGGAAATAGGCTCGCCCCCTATTATATGGGACTTTAAACATAACTGACGAAATGTGGATCTATTATTAGGTACACCTCTACCAAACCCTTCGATAATTGCAAGCGTGATGTTATGTTATTTTCATAATTCCACAGCAGGGAAAAGAAAAGAAATTATGGGACAAGCCCGCCACACTATTTCCAAACCACTGTAACTCCTGTTAGTCAAAATCAACAGTGGCGACCACAAGAAAAGCGCCGAGACAATGAAGCTCGTCGAAGTTCCAGAGAAACGATTTAACTGTCTTGGATCCCGCAACGAAATTAATCAGAAAAGAATAGCGGAGGAGTAGGAAAAACATAATTTCCACTTCCCTCCATATCAGCAGGAGACAGAACAGAACAAGGCCAATAGGCACACAGGGACGTATACAACTGGGATAAGCCCGGTTGCCTAGCACCACGGATATTATTATTATTTTGTCCACTACACGGACTGACTCACCTTATCCGTACACTAAATTCTGATAATTTAATTCCAGTATCGGCCAGCCAGTCAACAAGACCCTATGGAACACCGCCCCAGCTGTGGTCAACGCGTACTACAGCCGCAACAAGAACCAGATCATGTTCCCAGCAGGGATCCTGCAGCCTCCATTCTACCACAGACACTTCCCCAGGTCACTGAACTATGGCGGCATCGGAGTTGTCATAGGTGAAGTATCATAATCATCATCATAATCATCATCATAATCATCATCATCATAATCATCATCATAATCATTTCAGCCAAAAGACGTCCACTGCTGGACATAGGCCTCCCCAGGTGTCGCCTCATTGACCGGTCCCGTGCGTCTCGCATCCAGTGGGTCTGCGCAACCTTCACCAGGTCATCGGCCCACCTAGTGCCTAGTTGCCTTCCAACGCAACGTCTTCCGATTCGCGGTCGCCACTCCAGATTTTTTCAGCCCCATTGGCCATCCGTTCTGCGAGCAATGTGCCCTGCCCACTGCCACTTAAGTTTGGCAATTCTTCGGGCTATGTCGGTAACCTTGATTCTCTTGGTATTTATTTCTGATGTATTCCTACAACGAGACTTCAAGCATAGCCCACTCCATTGCCCTTTGGGTGGTTTTGAGCTTTCTGATGGGCCTCCCATTGTGAGCGACCATGTTACGGTGCCGTATGTAATCAGTGATTACATACAGGTGAATATAGTTGTCAGAAATTTTAAACAGTGACGATCGAAAGCTTCAGCTAACATTTCATCACGCTTTGTAATTCCTGAAGGGTTAGGCAAAGGTGTACGTGTATATACTATATACCTAATAGTATACCTACATTTCGCTAACAATGTTTAAATCCCATGACGGGATGAGCCTAAAGAGATACCACGACCCTGGAATACAAAGGGCTAAAAAGGAACATGTGTTTTAGTCCGTAGGTACAAGTTTGACTCTCCCTTCCCCTCCGACCAGGGTGTAAGGGGTCATTAGATGATTTTACCCGAAAAAAAGGGAGTGAGCCTATTGCCACCAGTAACACAACACAACAAACTTTTTGGCTGCTACTGGGAAATTATTAAGAGAAAATTGCTTAGGTACGTAATGCTTACTTATATGGCCACGTACAAAGAATATATTAATTACTCCTACTTTCATTAATAGGTAGGTATTATACCTTTTTTATTTTTTTTGGGAAATCATCAAGTGACTCCTCCCGCTCTGGGCAGAGTGTTAGGGAGTGGTAGATTTTGACTAACTAAAAACCACCCATTTGCCTTCTTAGCCCTTTGTGTCGAGGCCGCGATATCTCTTTCGAACAACCCGCAGCCCCGACGGGACAGGTATTATACCTAATGAGGCCTAGTGGATTCTTCAGTGCGCATTGGTCTCAGGGTGAACTTGAACAAAACCCAGGTTATGTTCAACGAACACGTCACCCCAGGACCTATTGTTGTCAATGGCGATCCTCTCGAGGTTGTTCGAGAATATATTTACCTAGGGCAAACTCTGCAGTTTGGTAAAAACAACTTTGAGAGAGAGGCTAATATTAGAAGAATCCAGCTGGGCTGGGCAGCTTTTGGGAAGCTTCGTCGGGTCTTCTCGTCACGCATTCCACAGAGCCTAAAGACTAAGGTCTTCAACCAGTGCGTCCTGCCTGTTATGACATACGGAGCTGAAACGTGGACACTGACGATACGGTTGGTCCATAAATTTAAAGTCGCTCAGCGAGCTATGGAGCGAGCTATGCTAGGGGTCTCTCTCAGAGATCGCATCCGGAATGAGGTGATCCGACAGAGGACCAGAGTTGTCGACATAGCTCACAGAATAAGTAAGCTGAAGTGGCAGTGGGCCGGCCATATTAGTCGCAGAACCGATGACCGTTGGAGTAGACGTGTTCTTGAGTGGAGACCGCGAATCGGCAAGCGTAAGGTGGGACGCCCGCAGGCTCGGTGGAGCGATGATCTTCGCAGAGTAGCTGGTAACAACTGGATGAGAGTTGCCGAAAATCGAGTTGAGTGGCGTAAGATTAAAGAGGCCTAATATCCAGCAGTGGATTGCAATAGGCTGATGATGAGGCATTATAATGTAAGTCTACAATTTCTCCTTCCGCTCTTTGCTTCCAGGACACGAGATAACCCATGGGTTCGACGACAAAGGCCGTCTGTTCGACTGCGACGGCAACCTGCACCGCTGGTGGTCAGACTCGGCGATTGAGGCCTTCCATCGTCGCGCGCAGTGCCTCATCGATCAGTACGGGCAATACGTCGTGCCTGAAGTCAATATGAAGCTTGATGGTGTTAATACACAGGTGATAAGGCCTGCGGTTTCACCCGCTACAACTCGAAAATTATCCCGCTGGAAGATAAAATCGGGATAGAAACTATCTTATGTGTTAATCCAGGTTATAAAGTATCTATGTACCAAATTTTATCCATATCCGTTCAGTAGTTTTTGCGTGAAGAAGTAACAAACATACACACTCACAAACTTTCGCATTTATAATATTCATCATCATTTCAGCCGAAAGACGTCCACTGCTGGACATAGGCCTTATCCTTATAGTATTAGTAGGATTGAATGAGAAGTATTTTTAGACACACAACAAAATATCACGCCTGTAATCCCGGAAGGGTTAGGCAGAGTACCTTATAGTAGTGTAGTAAAGGTGTAACCTATGTCACGTATGTGGTATTATAGGAAATGTTGTCGTTCGCAACATGGGGTGCTGAACTCAACCGAATCGAACCCAGGTCCCCTGATGAAATACCTGATTAAATATTTCTCAGAAACAACCACGGAGTCTGGTGTGCCAGGTGATGGCAATAAACCCGCCCCTATTACATGGAACTTCACTACATAGTATATAACAAAGTAATTTCCCGCTGTCTGTCCCTATGTATGCTTAAATCTTGTGGCGACTAGCGACATCTATCGCAACACCTGCGTACTAACAACGATCGACAGAAATTCCTACATCGCGCTATCAACATTATCCGCGACATAAGCGTATATAGGAGTTCCCGACTTACATAATATGTCGGGCAGTTAGCCCACCGGACACAACACCCGTCCGGTCGGAGGATCCTCCCTTTTCAATGGGAGATGAGGAACTTTACACCCTGTTCCTCATACCCCCCAAAATCTCTAAAACTACGCAACGGATTTTTTTTAATAGATAGAGTAATTCAAGGGGAAAGTTTTAAAACCTTTTTTGCACCCGTGCGAAACCGGGGCGGGTCACTAGTAAAACATAAATGGTGAAATATGGGTGGCCTTTGTCTAACGCTACGGTGATACAGGCGTGATTTTGTCGTTGCTATATTTCTTTCTAGGCGCTTTATTCCTTTGTTTTTTTTTTTGTTATACTACCGGGATTTTCACAGCAACCAGCCTCATGTCTGTCTGATATGTACCCTATTTATGGCAATCCATGCAATTAGCCTGCCATTGCACAGTTCTTACCTCGTCTCCTTATAATTACCTTTGTCCAGGGCGAGAACATAGCTGACAACGGCGGTGTCAAGCAAGCGTTCCGCGCATACTTGCACTGGGTGCAACGACACGGCGTCAAAGGTGAAACGTTGCCAGGACTCAACCATACTCATACGCAGCTATTCTTCCTCAACTTTGCTCAGGTAAATCGAAAACATGTCTTAATGTTCCTAACAGCTGCTGAGAACCTTTCTTTTTCTGGAGGGTGGAAAGTCATCAAACGACTCCTGCCAATCTGGGCGGAGTGGAAGTGAGTGTCAGACTTCTACTGACTAAAGAACCTCCCATGTTCCTTCTTAGCCCTTTGTGTCTGGAGCCGCGGTATCTCTTTCGAACAACCCGCAGCCCCGGGGCTACTGAGAACCTGACTGACACGTTCCCAAAAAAGATGAGTGACACCGCTGGCTGCTCTCTTACTCAAAATGTGAAAGGAAAACATCTTGTGGAAACCGGCATATCCTAGAAGCAAACATTTGAAGATATATGACATCTACTAACCCGCACTTGGTCCATGTGGTGGATTAAAGACCGTTCCCTCTCATAATAGAGGAGGCCTATGACCCAGCACTGGGAACATTGTGATTTTTAGACCTGTGGTAGCTCAGAAGTCGTTACTTCTGAGCTACCACAGGTCCGTAGCCTTTATTGACATTTACGGCCTTTATTTAGTTGACACTTTATACAAAAAAAAAATTGCCAAAAAGAGTTTTAATTCCGAAGAAAGTTTATCCTTAGCGATTATCCTTTGTTGGCCCACTTAAAAGCATCACTTAAAGGCATTCTCGCCATGATATTCCCAGGTGTGGTGTGGCGCGATGCGTCCCGAAGCGATGCGGAACAAGCTGAAGACAGCCGTCCACTCACCGGGAAGGTTCCGCGTCATCGGCACACTGTCCAACTCTCACGACTTCGCCCGGGAGTTCCAGTGCCCGCCCGGGACTCCCATGAACCCCACACACAAGTGTACTGTTTGGTGATAGTAGTTGTAGGTAGTTATAATAGTCTGCTAGTTCATTCAAAGCTTAAAAGCTCTGGAGGAGGAATTTTACATTGCGTTAAAGTTCCTATTTAACCGACTTCCAAAGGAGGAGGTTCTCTATTCGTGTGTATGTATTCTTTTTTTTTAAACCATTAATTTTTCTAACTTTCAAAAGCTGTCACTGACGAGTCGGTAATCTTTATTCACCATTCCTGTGTACCATTATAGATACGAAGATATCGGGGATCAAAATTACAACTTTATCACAAGTTAAAGAAGTACATTTTATTACTGCATTTCATTAGCTTTACATCACTATGAGCCCTGGACTATTCAAGACATACATTAGAAACATGTTTTGAGTGCGTTACATTGAGCCCCTCCGTAAATCGTTTTTTTTTACCACAATTATTAATAGTAAAGTCGTTTCCCAAAAAAATTTTTGCTTTGAGTAATTTAGGTACTGATACTTGGTTTCGTGACGTAAAATATAAAAAAAAACCTGTTGACTCAGTCCGTAACTGCTCTACGAACTAGATTAAGAATGAATTTAATCATGTTAACTATCTGGTAACTGAGGCCGAAACCACGCGTTAATACATCCCCCACAGTTCACTAAAACATTATGCAGTACTTCTAAAATTATAATATAAAAAAAATATCTTACTCTTATCATTGCAGTGTAAACAGAACCTTAATTAAATAAATAATGAAAAATCCATTTGCATGTACATTCCACAGATTCAATCTTAATACCATTTTTATCTATATAATTACATCAATCAGCCTAGCCTTATCTAGATTAGTTAGGTATTATATGACTCAAGATAAGCCCTACTTTTGTTTTGTCATTTCGTATTTTCGCGCCCGAAATACCTACACTAAAGTGACAATCATGCCGGTAATGTTAAGTCATCATTGACATAAAACTGCATAAAAGCCTAGATAAGCGATTGATGACGTGTTTTATAGAGTGTAACAAAACCTCGACATCATTATCATCATTTATAGCGCAACTTCACCCACTGCTGGGTATAGGCCTTTTTTTGTAGTGTGGGAACTGGGAAACCATTAAATGACTCCTCCGAGGGGAGTGTCAGACTTCTACTGACTAGAAACCACCCATGTTCCTTTTAGTCCTTTGTGCCGAAGCCGCGGTATCTCTTTCGAAGAACCCGCAGTCCCGACGGGATTAGCAGCCCCGAAGGCCTCTCTTTGCTTGTGCCGACGAATTGTTAACCTCCTTCTTTTTGAAGTATTTTAATTAAAAACTACAAATGAACACTTAATTTTTACAATCGTTTATTTAGTTTCGACTGTCCCGGTGTATGTCTGTCTGTATGCAAATCTTGCAAGTTACGTTTGATCCACTTCTGGTTTCTGATTGAGCTAAAGTTTTCACACACCTCTTTGTTTCTGTTGACCATACATTTTTTACCCAACTGCGAAAGAAGGGTGATGTGTTTTACGTGGATCTTTCTCAGTAACTGAACGTAATTCTTGGACGTTCATTAATAATCAATATTAGATATTGTTTTCTTGTAAACGTGGTAATATCACTTCGGAAGAATTTAACTAATTAAGCTAAGCGTGATCAGAATATCTAAACCGCGTTCAATGTCACTGTTCAACAACTATTTAATGACACTAATGCCTGCCTTCCACTGCGAGCGGAGCGGGCACTCGCAACGGCTTTTTCATAGAAGTGCTTCCACTGTGAATGAGCGGACTATTACTATAATTATAAATCCGGTCCGCTCAGAACATCAGCTCAGTTTCCGCTCATACCTAACCTGTTTTTAGTGGAACGATAACAACGTGAACTCGGTTTCGATGTGGTTTAGTTTTATTGGTGAAAGCCCTTAATCGCTACATAATTTATGAATCCATACTTTGTAAGATATCATCATTATTCTCCTGCCCATAAATAAATTCATTTGGGGTCAGCGCAGCATATCTTTCTTACTATTACTCGTCACCTCATTAGACACATGCTTTCCTGCCATATCATCCTTTTTACTTGTTGTGTAAAAGACACGTAGTTCATCCATGGTTTCTTTGGTCTTCCTCTACTCTTACACCCATTCACACTCATACTCAAAACTTTCCTCACGACATTTCCTAGTATATGTATAGGAAAATGGAAACTAATATCCATGAACATAACGATCGAATTATATTTGTAAAGACTAGAAATAGTACCAAAGTCGATTGTGATAATAATATTTGTAGTTATTTTGTTTCTAAACTATAGTTATAATTATAGTACCCATTTGTATATTTTCTAGGTCAGGATTTATTTGTAAGCACTTTTATGAATAGGTTTTATCCTTTGGATTAAAGAGATTTATAATGTAAAGATTTTGTTTTCTTAACATATATAAGGTCCCATTAAAATAGGTGGACAAAATTTCAGAAATCATTCAGACCACCAACATAAGGAAGATGGTAAAAAAATAAATAAGAAAAACGCATTTAAGTACCTACTCTTATAGGATGAGTTTGTTCTAGAGTGCCGGCAATTTATTATTATAAGTAAAAAAAAAACACTTTATTTAATGTTTTTTTTGTTTATATTATATCTTTGGTTAGACCTACTGAACGCTGTGTTAACATTTGTCCACCTATTTTAATGGGACCTTATATTAATCCCTGACTAATAAGTAATTTAGAGAAAACTCTCTACTATTCTGTGACGTCTTGGGTCGGTTCGGTTCTTATTTATCCTAATATGAGCTAATTTTTCGTTAGACAATTAATTATAATTTGTATTTTAGATAAACTGTAAGCTTGCCACAGTATTGTAGGGTAAACCACCCTAATATCGGCCCCTTAAGCCTTTTTCAGTTTTAAACTACTCATAATATCTCAATATGATAAATAAAGTGTTTGCATAGTTCTTTTCCTGTTGTGAAATTTAACTGGTTTCTTATTCTTACGTAAAACTTTGAAAATAACCTAGTTGTTTAATTATTATGATTTATTTTATCAATACATTCCGACTTTTCCCAATACCGGCCCCTTTTGCCTAAAGCCGACCAGATTTTTCCCTTATATCGGCATATGCAAAATGTATGGTTAAACACTAACCAGTGAGCAGCAGTGGATAAAACGGCTTAGGAACGATTTGTCAACTTTTTTATAATTATCTATATTGATCAGTCTTCAAAATTATTATTGATTAGGTATAAAATAAAATCAACGTCAAAAACGTTTGTTTGATTTAATTTTTTTGCCACCGACTTCAGAAACTGGTTTTTCTTCTAAAGTTTATTTTTCACTTTTTTGTGTTTTTTTTTTGAAGTCGGTTTTATTTTTTGTTAAAAAGTTTTTATTTTTCACTTTTTAGTGGTTCACATGTTCATGGGTCAATGTGGACAATGTAGTTTTTTTTTTGAGTTTTGTTGATTTTTCAAAAACCGCTTGTCCGATAACGAAAAAAAAAATTATGGAACCATTTCGGAAGTATGTTTTTCAAATCGGTTAGCAAGTGACGGAGTTATGCCCGAACAAACATTAAAAAAAAAAAGAAATAAAAATATAAAAATCCGAATTGAGTACCTCCTTCTTTTTTTAGAAGTCGGTTAAAAATAAATAAAAAACAGCTTCAAATTTAGGACTATCACACTAAATGAATAAGGCAGTGATGGTAGGAAAAATCTTCTTTTGCAACATCTATATAATTTCTGCCATGCTGCGTTGTGCACCCCAAATGAAACCGTTTAGGACAAATTAATATCCGATTATTTTCTTCCTTTCTTCACGCTGTTTTATTTTTTATTCTTTTTCGTCATCTTTTTCTCGAGTAAACTGTTTCCATTTTTTCGAAGATATGGCTAATGGCATTGGTTCCCCCTTAGACTTTCTTTTATTGCAAAAATTAAGAGATTTTGGGGATTAACAAATTCTTTGAAAAATGCCCCTCTGCCGGCCGGTTTTAGGATTCGTTGTTAAAAAATGATTGCCTTATATCGGCCGGGGCGGCCGATATTTGGATTTATACTAATAAACAGAAACCTAACTCCGGCCTCATAAAATTACCACAAAGCATGATTTTATTATTAAAATAGATATTTAGGGCGATTCTTTATTTTATTATGTATCGAAAACAAGCAATACTCATTACTTTTAATGAATATAATACGCTAAAATCTCTTATCCCAAAATGTCGTCCACAGTAGGTCCAGGATCAAAAGGCACAGGATAAGCACACACTCTTATGCCTCCGCGTTCTAAGACCGACTGAATATTCTATAGCACACAGAGCGCTGCCATGTTGATAGTGTCTATTGTGTATGACTTAAGGTCTATTTTGGTGCAATATTATCCTAAAATTATGTGAAGGTTTTTAATTTACGCCACGATTTCTTCGTCACGGCCGATATTAGGACAGGGCCGGAATTAGGGCAGTTTACCCTATTACGAAAATGAATAGTCTTAGATAGAAAACGCAAATGACCTTTATTTTTTTATAACTTATCAAAAAATATCATTCAAAAAAGTTTTCATATAATAATTTTAATATAATAGAACAAGAGACAAGCATTTTTGATTTCGCACAAAAGGTGAATGGGCTTATTGGTACACCCCTCCAATAGCAATGAAAAATACGTCGTTGGATAGCTCTTTTTAACTGAAACAATATTTACTATAACAGTTTTGTTGAGATGTTTGTCCGTTTTGAGTTATAGCTCAAAAACAAAAGTAATAAAAATGGATACCTATTAACGTTATAATATCTTAGTGTGTAAGCTAAAATTACATCAATGTCGTTGTATATAACGTAATTCGTAATTATCATAACAAAACATAACATCACACCTGTAATTCCCGAAGGGTTAGGCAGAGGTGTAGGTGCCTAATAGTAGGTACACCCACTTTTCGTCAGTTATGTTTAAGTCCCATGTAATAGGGGGCGAGCCTATTGCCATCAACCTGGCGCAAATCCAGACACCATGGCTGCTACCAAGAAATTCTTCAGGGAAACTCCAATAACACTTTGTCCGACCAGGGAGAATGTATGGAAGCTGGTACACCCCTCCAATAGCAATGTCATATACGTCGTTGGATAGGTCTTTTTAAATGGAACAATATTTACTTTGACAGTTTTGTCGAAATGTTTGTCCATTCTGAGTTATAGGTTAAAAACAAAAGTAAAAATTGATGATATTAATATTGTGATATCTTGGTGTATAAAGGAAAATAACACTAACGTAGTTGTATAATAATATATATTATTATAGTATAATAATGTAATTCGCAAATAACATAACATACCATCACGCCTGTAATGCCTAAAGGGTTAGACTGAGGTGTAACTTATAATAATACACCGATGTTTTCGGCAGTTATGTTTCCCATGTAATAGAGGGTGAACCTATTGCCATGAACTAGGCATAAATACAAATTCCTTGTCTGATACTGACAAATTCTTGAGAGCAAATCCAATAGGTAACAATTTACCCGACCCGGGAATCGAACGCAGGGCCTCATGTTCAGCAGTCGCGCTTGCAACCACTAGATCAACGAGACATTCAAAAATTACCAATTAAAATGTACGTAAACAGATGAGTACTTTGTGTCGGAATACTAAAAACTTTTTTTAACTTAGATTATTGAGATATATAACTCAGGATGGACAAACTATTTCGGCAAAGCTGTCATAGTAAATATTGTTCCATTCAAAAATACCTATCCAACGACGTATATGACATTGCTATTGGAGGGGTGTAACAGCTTCCATACATTCTCCCTGGTCGGACAAAGTGTTATTGAGTTTTCCCTTACGAATTTCTCAGAAGCAGCCACGAAGTCTCGATTTGTACACAGTTGATGACAATAGGCTTGCCACCTATTACTTGGAACTTAAACATAACTTGGGTATTCTATCAGATACCCCTTACCTAACCCTTCGGGGGCTACCGGCGTGATGATAATTATTATACAACGACGTTAGTGTTATTTTCCCTTACACACCAAGATATCACAATATTAATAATATGAATTTTTACTTTTGTTGAAGTATAACCTTTAACTCAGAATGGACAAACATTTCGACAAAACTGTCAAAGTAAATATTGTTCCATTTAAAAAGACCTATCCAACGACGTATATGACATTGCTATTGGAGGGGTGTACCAGCTTCCATACATTCTCCCTGGTCGGACAAAGTGTTATTGGAGTTTCCCTCAAGAATTTCTTGGTAGCAGCCATGGTGTCTGGATTTGCGCCAGGTTGATGGCAATAGGCTCGCCCCCTATTACATGGGACTTAAACATAACTGACGAAAAGTGGGTGTACCTACTATTAGGCACCTACACCTCTGCCTAACCCTTCGGGAATTACAGGCGTGATGTTATGTTTTGTTATGATAATTACGAATTACGTTATATACAACGACATTGATGTAATTTTAGCTTACACACTAAGATATTATAACGTTAATAGGTATCCATTTTTACTTTTGTTTTTGAGCTATAACTCAAAACGGACAAACATCTCAACAAAACTGTAATAGTAAATATTGTTTCAGTTAAAAAGAGCTATCCAACGACGTATATCTCATTGCTATTGGAGGGGTGTACCAGCTTCCATACATTTTCGCCCATTCTCTTTTACCAACATTTGATGTTATTAGGCAGTTCTGTCAAGAATAGAAACGACTGATATACATAATTATTTATGAGCAAACCTATGAACAACAAACAAATCACAACTACACGTACGTACCGTGTGTAGTTACATCACTGACAAATAAAAAAAGGACTGAGCAACTTTTGGTTGATCGTCCGTTTAGCTAAGAAAAATCATTTTATACAAATAGAGAAAAACGGCACATCACTAAGGGCGGTTTTCAACAATGAAGCTGAACACGATCAGTACTTCTCAACGGCGTTCAAGAGCGGCCAGTGCCGTAGCGGACATGGAAAGTTGTTTGGAAAAGTTGATCGCAATCACTTCCATTGGTGAAATTCGCCCTAAATTCAATCCTTACAAAAGTTTACCAATATAATCTTTAATCCAATAATTTATAAATCACGAAATCTTGCTAATACACATAGTTGTGCATTTCAATGCTCTGCACGTCTTCGTTGCTCCAGAGAGTTTGAACCTCGTACTCCGAGTTGCGAGACAAGATGCCATGTTGACGTCGCTCCCATCGCGCCCGCACCAGACGGGCGATCTCGAGCCACAGTCGCGCCTCCAACACTGTCAGTGTTTTAGAAATAAACTCGATTAGAAAAAAAATGCTCAATTTAATTTAGGTGGAATGGTGACCTGGTAAAGGTTATAGGGTCCCGTAGGATGTGAGACGCAGCAATGGACCGCTTTCGGCTGAAATGATGATGATGAACTTGTCGATTACGCCTTAGTGACTCACGGTTCCTTTACGTAGGTACCACATCCCCCGCACTTTGCTAGTTAAACACGGAACAAAGTGACATCAAATTTAACCAAGAACTACTGAGAAAAAAAGTCTCACTAGTTCCATGGAACTAATTGCTGGTGGAACTAATGAGAATGATCCAAAGTTATGAAGTTAGACACCGCATATAAATAAATACACAAGGGCCAGTGCATCTACATCGATCTTCAGTCACCGTGATATTGCCCATATCCAAGTGTCAGTCAGTTAAGTTGGTCCAGCATGTCTTTTTCTTCTGTACAGCCATCTCTGACCGCCATCTTTGATTTTACATCCTTCCTATGCAAAACTAAAATAGGAACTATAAACTCGTTAGGGAAAATGCAACCGCCATACTTGACTACTAGCAAGAAAATATGGATGGAGTGTGTGAGGAATAATATGAACAAAAAAGCAAAATTAAAATTTTTGAAAAAAACCCACGACTCTTAAAAATTAATTGAAAAAAGGATAAAATAACATAAAACACCCACCTTAAAAAAACCCAAGAATGTCCGTCGGGGGCTGCCATTAAATGAACTAGTTTTGCAATGTTCAGCACCCGACGGACATTCTTGGGTTTTTTTAAGGTGGGTGTTTTATGTTATTTTATCCTTTTTTCAATTAATTTTTAACAGTCGTGGGTTTTTTCAAAATTTTTAATTTTGCTTTTTATTTTAAACTTTTTTTAATTTTTTTTATCTAAAAACATGCACCAATCAAACCTAAACCCATAACTGAAAACTGAATCAAAATCAGACTTGTAGTTTTGGAGAAAAGTAGCAACTATGATTTGCACAAAAAATGTTTGCTTCAGCGCCCCCTGGTGGGTTGTCACTGTAACACCTATCTAAGAACATGCACCAATCAAACCCGAACCCATAACTGAAAACTGAATCAAAATCGGACTTGTAGTTTTGGAGAAAAATGGCAACTTTGATTTGCACAAAAAATGTTTGCTGCAGCGCCCCCTGGTGAGTTGTCACCGTAACACCTATCTAAGAACATGCACCAATCAAACCCGAACCCATAACTGAAAACTGCATCAAAATCGGACTAGTAGTTTTGGAGAAAAATGGCAACATGTGTTTGCACAAACACACAAACAAACAAACAAACAACCTCTCACCCCAAACGCATATACTGTCTCCGTTCCGTCGTGGGTAAATACTGTCTCCGTTCCGTCGTGGGTAAAAAGGAATAAATTATAGCGTTACGATGGACAGGAGATATATGGAAGAAAAAAAAGTTGATGTGGCACTCAGAGACTGCCGCGGTAAAGCTATTGCATAGCATTTTTTATCAACTTATGCAAATAATTATATATTTATTTTATTTTTTTAAAAGAACCTTCATAGACTAAGCTAGTAAGAAACTCTATGACAGAAAATTTCAAAGAAAAAGTATTGACAGCTTGTCAGCCTGACGTAAGTGTTATAACATTGAAAAATATGAAAATTATTTATTTTATTTTAGATATTTTTTTATGAAAACGAATCGTTTTCTAAGACCGATTCGCAGAATAGTAATGCAAAAACCAATAAAACGTATGATAGATGCGTAATAATAATAAAATGAATGTATATAGAGCAAAGAGTACTCGAGGAGTACCTACTCACTCATTATCTTTCACTATTTTTTCATGAGGTCTTCATTAATAAATGCACATTGTTTATTCATATTTAAAACACTTTGTACACAATAGTATCCCACTTCTGAACTGTTGGACACAGCTCAGAAATAAAGGATTTTGCAATGATATTATAAAGAAAGATACGCCATATTCATACTGAATGACGTTCAGATATCGTTGCGTTGTCAATAAAAGGCTGAACGCCAACGTCAGACTACGACAGCGATAGATAATACGGAACATAATAAGATAGAAAGAGATAGCTCTAGTTTTAGTGTGTTGCGCTTGAAGTACACTAGAGTATCATAGAGTCGATTTACCACAGAAGAGACATTGAATTTTTATGACTGTTACCAATGTACAGCTACTAAGTACTGCGAAGGAAAATTAATCTTTTTACATGACTGCCCCAAAAAAAAGAGTGTTATGTTTTTAGCGTTCATGTATGTATGTATGTTTGTTTGTGAGTTTCTTTATTCCACCGTAACTTCTAAAAGCCTGAACCGATTTTGATGTGTGTGGTATCACTAGATTCTTTGCGTTATCCCGGGTGACATAGGCTATAGAAAAATTCAAAAAACATTATAGGGTGGCCATGGTTTAGAAATAAAACGAACTTTTAATTAGTTTTTATTGAAATATTAATGAAAAATATAATCATCGTCTAGAATTTGTTAAGTAGATTACAAAAATATACCACAGTAGTATTCAATATCTATTGTGTACTAGTAATACTACTCAACAAATGATATGTTAACATTTTAAACCCGGGATTCGATATGAGTAAGATATATATCAATAGATTCCTTGTAATGACAGAAATAAAACTGGCTAGGTTACAACTCCCAAATCCGTCCACGACGGCTGGTTTTAAAGTTTGTATGAAAAGTCAATAATATGCGTGAATCAATTTACTTGAAACATGGTAAGAATATCCACTTAACGAAATAATAATGTATGCATTTTATATAGGTTTTTCAAAAACACTCATTTAAAGGGTGGAAAAAGATAGGGTTGAATTTTGTATGAAAAAGTCTTAGTGCGAGATTGAAAACACTTTAAACTCATTACTAACGCAAATTAATAAAGCTTTGCGTGTGTAATACAACAATAGACGTGTGCAAGTGCGAGTTGGATCCGTTACCGATGGTTCCGTACCAGCATCTTGGTAGGTACTATACTTGAAACTGTTTGGCACTATAATACTAATTGAATTTCTGTTGATTCCTAAGAAATGAAGAAATACGTCTCCTGATTTTTGAAAATAACCCCTTATACTTAGGGTAAGTTTAGAGTTATACAGAATTAATAGTCCACTTTTATTATGTACAACAAAATCAGTACCTAAACTCTGTGAACAAACTAGGTACATAGCAAATATAATCTTTGTAATGCAATTATTAAGAATAATACGGCTAGGTTTCACCCCCCCCCCCCCCATATTATATAAAACAATACAAAAAATTTCGCGCTCGCTTCGCTCGCGCATCCACCCATTTCGTGCTTTCGCCATTCCTAGTCATTTCACAGACTTATCTACATGCTTCTATTCTCAATTCTGCTGGCTTGAACAAAAAAACTCAAGTCCCTCTGGACTCTAGTAACTTTTCTGCATTACATAATTAATAAAATTAGTTCGTCGACAATCATACCATTAAGCTTCGTTGACCTCAAATGTTGAAATTTTACTACTTTTGAGCTCCATTCAGGCAGGGTTATCCACCGCTTTATCCCCCTAGATAAGTCCCCCAACTATGTTGGAGTCGGCTTCCAGTCTAACTAGATGCAGCTGAAAACTGGTATTTTACATGGAACCGCTGCCTTTTTGTCCTCTTCCCTCCTGATAGCAATATTTTGCCCCTCCCCCGCCCCCTTAACCCAAAACCAATCAAAATCATACGAAAAATTTCGCGCTCGCTACGCTCGCGCATCCATCCTGTTCTTTCCCCGATCTGTCCTGCTTAATACGTTCATCTACTTCTATTTTCATTTCTGTTTCTAAATCGTTAATCCAGGGAAAATTGACCAACGCTTTAAATCCCCTTATCCCCCTATATAAGTCTCATTGGGTAGCACTTCATAAAACATTTTAATAAAATCAAACGACGCAAACAATGATTGTGTTGGCCCGTGATAGTGCACAAGCTGCAAACGGTAACATTGAACAGAAGCATAGTAAATCTAGACGCTTGAAACAGTTACGTTTTAGATCCACGTTAGCTAATCCCTTGATAAACAGTCTCTCCAAGAACTAAACCACCTAAGATCTCAAAGTTAGTATCCACGAAAAATAAACGATTTACATACATACATAAACTCACGCCCTTTTCCCATAGGGGTATATAGGCAGAAGCTACAGAACGCTACCCGTTACGATCCTTACATATTCCTTTTGCCTCGTCCACATTATCATTTATACATATCTGTCCATACACGCACGCCGGTTACAAGTACACTGAAAAAACTAATAGTTGAATTTCTGAATGTTGATTCCTTAACAGTTGAGTCAACAATAAATTACGTTGTGACAACCGTAGTACTACATTCAATGTAACAAATTTAAAAAAGTTAAAATCTAATTGTTGTTACAACCAAAAAAATGGGTTAAGCTAACATATTTTTTCATGTATAATCGCATAGCGGTCAATTTAACTAATAATTCGGTAATGTCAACATAATGTTTAGTGGAATCAGCAAATGAACTTAGTCAAATTTACAAAATTGATTCAACTATTTGCAAATATTTTAAACAACAAAGCAAATTGGTTAAAATAACTATTCTTAATAGTTGTCAACACCTAACATTTCTTTACATAGTAGAATCAACAGATACATTTAGTCAAAATAACAAAAATATTTAAGCTTTTGCCAGAAATTTAAAACAACTAATTAATAATGTTTAATTCAACCATATTGCTAAAGTTGTATCAACAAGCGAACGTAGCTAAATTTACAAAATTGATTTAACTATTTGCAAATATTTTAAACAACAAAGCAAATCGGTTAAAATAACTATTGTGAATAGTTGTCAACACTTAACATTTAATTACATAGTAGAATCAACAGATACATTTAGTCAAAATAACAAAAATATTTTAACCTTTTGCTAGAAATTTAAAACAACCAATAAATAATGTTTAATTCAACCATATTGCAAAAGTTGTATCAACAAGCGAACGTAGCTAAATTTACAAAATTGATTCAACTATTTGCAAATATTTTAAACAACAAAGCAAATTGGTTAAAATAAATATTGTGAATAGTTGTCGACATCTAACATTTAATTACATAGTAGAATCAACAGAGAAATTTACTCAAAATAACACAAATATTTTAACCTTTTGCTAGAAATTTAAAACAACCAATAAATAATGTTTAATTCAACCATATTGCAAAAGTTGTATCAACAAGCGAACGTAGCTAAATTTACAAAATTGATTCAACTATTTGCAAATATTTTAAACAACAAAGCAAATTGGTTAAAATAACTCTTGTGAATAGTTGTCAACACCTAACATTTCATTACATAGTAGAATCAACAGATAAATTTAGTCAAAATAACAAAAGTATTTAGGATTTTGCCAGAAATTTAAAACAAACAATAAATAATGTTTCAATCAACAATATTGCAAAAGTTGAATCAGCGAGCGAACGTAGCTAAATTAACAAAATTGATTCAACCATTTGCAAATATTTTAAACAACAAAGCAAATTGGTTGAAATAACTTTTGCGAATAGTTGTCAACCCCTAACATTTAATTACATGGTAGAATCTACAGATAAATTAAGTAAAGATAACAGAAATATTTTAACATTTTGCCAGAAATTTAAAACAACTAATTAGTAATGTTTAATTCAACCATATTGCAGAAGTTGAATCAACAAGCGAACGTAGCTAATTTACAAAATTGATTTAATTATTTTTTTTTTTATTTTTTTATTTGCCAACATGTACAATACTGGTTAGTAGGCATGCATTCAAATTTCATGGCACAGTATTAACATGCACCCTGTAATGGCACTGCAAATTGTTGGATATAAAATTATTAATTTAGGTACCTACTTACATAATATAATATTGATTCTTATTATACCTATTACATGTCATATTCTTACGTTTTTACTCTAAACATAAGGAAAGAAGAATGAACATTGTGAAAAGTGATTGATGATTGGAAATTAAATTTAATGAGTTTATTACAATATTTCTTTGTCTATTATAGGTCATAAATGTAGTCATTTACTATTTAGTCAGCGCCCTGTAATAAGGGCACTGCAAATTGTTGGCGATAAAATTATTAAATTACATTATTACATATCAATTCTTATTAATTATTCAAATTTATAATGATACTCCACTAAACATTAATAAAGAAAGAAAGAAATGGAAAATGTGATATTTATTAATTTATTACAATTTTTTCAAATCAATTAGTAGATAAAATTAAAATTTGATGTCAAGTTCTGTAAGTATCTGTAGTCAATTAGTAGTTAAATTAAAATTGATGTCAAGTTAAGTATATAATACAGTGTCGATCGATTCACAATTTGTCAGCTTTAAATTCATCAACGGTATAGTAGCCTTTCTTTATCAACAGAGATTTCAACTGTTTCGCGAAAATTAAATCATTTGGTAGGGATTTTAGACTTTCCGGTAGCTTATTAAATATGTTAGTTAGTCTTGAATACGGACTTTTACCAATAATAATAATTTTAAGTTAGTGATGGGTAGTATCAGCCTATTCCTATTGCGTCGGTTATAGTTTTCATTGATTTAAATATTAGATTTGAAGAGGTGTCTATTTTTCCGAACGAATAAACAACTTTGCAGTATAATATATATTGCTGGTAGTGTGAGAATTTGTTGTTTGGTAAAGTGTGGCCTGCAACTCACTCGTTGTTCGATATTCATGAGAATTCTGATGCATTTCTTTTGCTGGATAAAGAGGTCCAAAATGTCAGTACTTTCTCCCCACAGAATGATGCCATAGTTTAACCAGGAGTAAGCGTAGGTACGCATAATAGGCAGAAAGGGCGGTGTTGTAGTCTGTGTTACGTTTCAATAAGCCGAGTGAGTAAATAAATTGGGACAGTTTTGCTCGTGTTTTTTCTATGTTTCTTCCAATTTTAATTTGAGTATAACGTTAGGCCTAAAAGTGTAAATTTAGTTATTTCTTCTAATTAAATTTTTTGCGTTAGTATATCTAGAATTCTAGATTTAATGGAGTCCTTTGGTGAGTTCTGGCTTTAACTATGTACCTATTTACAAATATTTTAAACAACAAAGCAAATTGGTTAAAATAACTATTGTGAATAGTTGTCAACACCTAACACTTCATTACATAGTAAATTCAACAGATGCATTTAGTCAAAATAACAAAAATATTTTAACCTTTTGCTAGAAATTTAAAACAACTAATAAATAATGTTGGAATCAACGATATTGCAAAAGTTGAATTAGCAAGGGGACTTAGTCAAATATACTAAATTTATTCACCTTTTTTAAAATATTCTAAAGAACTAAACTTATTAGTTAAAATAATTAGTGTAAATGGTTGTCGGCACGGTACCCTACATTTATTAACATAGTAGAATCAACATCTGTCGATAAAATTACGTATCTATACTCTTGTCACTATAAAAAAATATTTTTTGTAAACAACGCGTTGCTAGGCAACCATCTGATAGCACGAGTGAAAATCATTTTTTTATCAATGTTCATTTTTTTGTAATGCCACATCTGGGTTAACGTTAACGTTAATGGCAATGGCCAACTACGCGTTAATTAAGGCATTAACAAATAATAATACTGCCGTTTATAATTTAACACATTAAACTGTGGCCACATCTACGTAACACCTAAATTAACGTGGTAATTTACGCGTTAAGACGCAGGTGGAGCCGTAGCATAAATGTTAACACTTTAGTATGATAATTGATAATGATTGTGATTATATAATTAAGTTCATCACAACCCAATTTATTTAAAAATGTAAACAATTATTACCTACTTACATGTGATTTGAAATGTTTCTTGATCGTTTTTTTTTAAATTGGATCATGTATGTTATTTATTTTTACAAGAAGTCAAATATTAATGATGTCTCATTATAATCCATGTAACTGCTTTTTTGGGACAAATAAATATTTTTCATTTTTTTTTAATTTTCATTTTTCATTAATTTGTTAAAAACCCATCGTAAGGTATTGTGTTGTGACGTCACATAAAAAAACATGTAGAAAGTCTAAATCATGTAAAGTTTTCAATAAACTTTGCTGAATACCGATACCTATAAACTAAGTGGGTATCAATAGCTATATTTGTGTGATTAGAATATCCTTTGTTATGTTATTATGAATTGACTTCTAGGAAGTGGGTATACAATAAAAATGTTAACCGTTCACGGTTCTTTTATATAAGTAGGAATGTGATGTTACAATTCTCATTAAAACAAATATTAACAAATATTTGACTTTTTTGTGTCTTCTTTAGGTGTTACGTAGATGTGGCCACCGTTTTAATGTGTTAAATTATAAACGGCAGTATTACTAATTGTTAATGCCTTAATTAACGCGTAGTTGGCCATTGCCATTAACGTTAACGTTAACCCAGATGTGGCAGTAGGTTTACAAAAATTAACATTGATAAAAAAATGATTTACACCCGTGCTATCAGATGGTTGCCTAGCAACGCTTTGTTTACAAAAAATATTTCTTTAAAGTGACTAGAGTATAGTTATATACGTAATTTAATCTACAGATGTTGATTCTACTATGTTATTAAATGTGGGGTACCGTGCTGACAACCATTAACACTAGTTATTTTAACTAATAAGTTTAATTCTTTAGAATATTTCAAAAAAGTTGAATAAATTTAGTATATTTGACTAAGTCCCCTTGCTAATTCAACTTTTGCAATATCGTTGATTCCAACATTATTTATTAGGTGTTTTAAATTTCTAGCAAAAGGTTAAAATATTTTTGTTATTTTGACTAAATGCATCTGTTGAATCTACTATGTAATGAAGTGTTAGGTGTTGACAACTATTTACAATAGTTATTTTAACCAATTTGCTTTGTTGTTTAAAATATTTGCAAATAGTTGAATCAATTTTGTAAATTTAGCTACGTTCGCTTGTTGATTCAACTTTTGCAATATGGTTGATAAAACATTACTAATTAGTTGCTTTAAATTTCTGAAAAAATGTTAAAATATTTGTGACCTTACCTAATTTTATTTTTGTTTTCATTTAATAAAGATAACTACTTATTAATATTAATTTTAAGTTAGAGTCTGTCAAGCGAGTCTAGTCCCATGAAAAAGGCGGCAAATTCAAAAATCTTTCATTTGTCAACACTGATATAGCACGCTGAAACTTATTGATACTTGAATTTTAAAGTAAAAGGGTTGTGGACTCGACTCGCTTGACAGACTTCTATCAATAAGTTTTCAGCGTGCTATATCAGTGTTGACACCTGAAAGATTTTTGAATTTGCCGCCTTTTTCATGGGACTAGACTCGCTTGACAGACTCTAACGCAACTCCGGCCCCCAAGATACAGGCGCAGCCTAGTTTGGGGACCTCTGTTTTGTAACAATGGTAAAATTTAACTTGTTACGTTTATTATTAGTGCTAGTTATATTAAGAAACTAATTGTAACAATGACTTAATAAAATTCTTATTCTTATTTCTGTTACTTACTTATCTTTACTTAATTTATCTATTGTTTTTTGCAGGCTAGTGCTAGTTGGCATGTTGATTAGAATGTTAATTGCGGTTGTAAGACGTATGTAGTTATTGATGATTTTGATGAATAAAATTCTGTAACTACATACGTCTTACAACCGCAATTAACATTCTAATCAACATACAAACTGGCACTAGCCTGCAAATTGCAAAAAACGAAAGAAAATTTGAATTTCGCGGGCTGGTTGGAGCTTTCATATTTTATTGTAAACAGATTATTATTACGAACATCCAAATTGAACGGACCTAAAACTGGCGCGTCTAAAAAGTATTTCGTAATCGGGAGCGAACGGAACGTATGCATTTGATTCCAACAATCGCCGCACGCGCGGATGACGCTACCTCAACCCCGCGCCCCGCTCCCCGCGCCACCGGACTCTTGCCAGGCAGGCAACGGCAAGTACTCTTTCTTTGCGCCGCGCCGTGTCGGGGACTACACGTACTCGACGTTATACTGGTTGAAAAATTAAAAGTGGTTTAATGTAATTGAACCAGCAAAGTAAAAGGTGAGTTTAGTGATAGGTACCGTTGATTCAGTGATAAGTAAATATGGATGATTTTGAGAAATCATTGGTGCCAGTATATCTCCGAGAGTGGGGTTTAACTGAAGAAACAATTAAAAATTTTTGTGGTAAGTACCTATCTTTTATAGAATGTATGAAACGCTACAGTCTGATCATAATGAAATTACTAATTATTGTAGCTAAATTAGTAATTTATCTACAAGTAGGTACCTACAGTGCAATCAAATTAACTTGGCAGTTTCGGACTTCGTGCAGGTTATTATGTTACAAATAATGTCTAAAAGTGTTTTAATATTTATTTTATTTGTATTTCTCTCTGTATTTAATAGATATTTTCTGATCGTATAGATATTGGTTTATCTGGCAATAACAGTTTTCTTCACAAGTTTAGCGTAAAAGTTCGCAGAGCATAGGTTCAGACCTGCCAAGATAATTTGATCGTAAGTAACTTATCATAGATTTTATTTATCTCAGTTTATGTACTCAGTACATAAAACAGCACTGAGTAGGTAGATACCTAATACGAACAAGAGGTAATATGTTAAATTTACCTACATTATAGGTAGGTATATTGCACCTAGAGTAAGTGGTAGAAGCAACGTAGGTAGGTATACTTACACAATAATGCCAGTAGGTAAGGTACGTATTCAGCTTCTTCAGACTTGATGGCGTCTCAACCGTCTTGCACATATCCATACTTTTTAATCCATAATTTTTTTCAACAAACTTAAAATTAAGTACCTAGTTATATACATAGATAGACCGAGATCGCATATGTACCGAAGCTACGATAGGTGGTAATAGGTAGGTACACACGGCTACACATCAAGCTATACAAAACCAGTTAATCTTGGCCTCACTTTATTAGATCTTTTCACGCAATGAACGATCAGATTATACTGGTTTTGTATAGCTTGATGTGTAGCCGTGTGTACCTATGGAACTTACGTAACTAAGTACCTACCTAATATTATTTGTTTTGTTTTTCAGATAATGAAATCACTATAGATTTACTCACAGAAATACAGGATAACGATCTAAAAGAATTAGTGCCGCTCGTAAAAGAAAGAATATTATTCAGAGTTGGTGTGAGGAAGCTGGAAAAAATAACCCATGTAAGTAAACCTATGATCTCTATTATTTTTAATAGGTATTTTAATCTCACTTGTTGGTGAGATTAAATTACCTATTAATTAATTATAGGTAATTCAATCTCTAATTATAAGATAATTACTATTATTAATTATCTAATCACCTGTTTATTTAGTTAGGTACTTACCATAAGTTATGAAAGCACTAACAAAATGTAGTAGGTACCTATATCAAACACGTCACAAATAGTAGATTTTACTACAAGTGCACAAAACGAACCATTTTTCTTAACGTGCTTTCCGAGGCACGGGGGTATTATACCGCCAACTTCTAAACTCCGGGCTACTACTGGGAAATTTCTAATGAAAAACCCAATAGCACTTTTGGCCGCCTTGGGAATCGAACCCAGGACCTCACGCTCAGCAGTCGCGCTTGCGACCACTAGACCAACGAGGCAGTTATAACCCGGTTCATTAAAGAAAGGAATCTAAAATGGCGGTTTTTATCATGTCCTCACGCTCGCACACTATAGTGAGCGAGCGAGAGGACATGCCATGTGTTGCCATTTTAGATTCCTTTCTTTAATGAACCGGGTTATACTTGAGTACCTAACTTGTATCTACCTAAGTTGATTGGTTGTGATTGTGATCACAATGGCCATTCGTTCGTCAGTACTAGAAAATCTAAAGCAAACTAGAAAATCTAAAGTTTTAACTTGGTTTATTATTTTACAGGAAACTGCATCGGAAGACACAATTTCTGCTCCTGCAAGCCCTACAACGTGCTCTAGTCGTAGTAGCTTAAGCTGTAGCGTAATATCGAATGCTGACCCAAAACAAATACTTAATGTAAGTTTGGATTCTTCATAATTTTATTAAGACACACACGTTTTCCCTATGTTCCTTTCTTTTTTTTGTTCACTTGTTCCTTACTTTTTTTTGTTCACTTGTTCCTTACTTTTTTTTGTACTGTTCTATTTTAGAGTATAGATATACCCACCATTCTTAATGAGAACAGTTATGGAAAACTGGTTCTGGCCCGTCTGAAATCAAGCGATAAGCTTGATGCGACTAGCAGGTCATTTCTAACAAAAAGCATTGTGGAGTGGTATATTAACAAATATCAGAGCATGAAAAAAGAAGACTTTATTGTGTTATCAGAGGCTATCACTCGCTTTGTTCCAACAGAACATAAGGTTTATATACCTACCAGCCTATTTATGATACCTATAAGTAGTACATTCTTTACCAAGTACCTACCTACCTAGTATAAATAAATAATAGTAGTGCGACGTACCTAGTAGTGAGCGTTATGTAGGTATCTATGATGTGTATCTTCGTTAAATTACTATAATTATGTACCTACCTATTATATATTTTTCATCTTTAGTCATACAGTAGTCGTAGAAAGTAATTATCGTAGTGCGATGTAGTTAGTGACAATAGTGAGCGTTATGTACCTATCTATGTATATGTAATATCTGTATCTCCGTTATATTATATACTAGTGACCCGCCCCGGCTTCGCACGGGTACAAAAAAGGTATTAAAACCTTCCTCTTGAATCACTCTATCTATTAAAAAAAACCGCATCAAAATCCGTTGCGTAGTTTTAAAGATTTAAGCATACAGACAAACAAACAAACAGACGCGACTTTGTTTTATACTATGTAAGGATGTAGGGTCGTTGTGGGAACAGTAAATCAAGTTGTACACAGTGATGGATGCATCGCCGTATTTGACAGAACGAGTGGCGTGACACAGGCTATCTCTTTCTCTCGCCTCCCGTTAAATCGAACGACACCTGGTGTCGTATACTCGTTCTGTCCAATACGGCGATGCTTCACTGTGTACACTTGATTCACTGTTCCCACAACTACCCTACCTACCTATATAGATACCTATATCTTTCATCTTTAAAGTCATACAGTAGTCGTAGAAGCATAGTTATGATTCCTTTAAAAAAATGGTCATAATTTGACACATAGGTACTAGTGTGTGTAGTAAATTTACAAAGTTCATACCATTAGTCATGGTCACTATCCTTGCATAAATTACTTTTTTTCTAGGAAACCTACTACATCCCGGCCATAGTTACAAACAAAAAAACTATTCCCGCCAGAGGAAAACTAGTGGACAGGTATAATAATCAAAGACGCGTCCTCAAAAAAGAGGGGGTCATATCAAGGAAACGCAAAAATGATGATGAAAAACAAGATTCTGAGGTCGAAGAGAACATAATCATTGGTAATACTTTAGTATAATAGGTATTATGTTTGTCTAAAATGGCTTCGCCCGCGTGAAAATGAAGATTTTCCATACAAACTTTCAACCCCTATTTAAATCCCTTAGGGGTTGAATTTCAAAAAATCCTTCCTTATTCCTTGTCTACATCATAAAGGGAACCTATGTGCAAAATTTCAGCTTTCTAGGTCCAAGGGTTTGGGCTGGGCCAGCCAGTCAGTCAGGACTTCTCTTTTTATTTATAGAGACCTCTGTTTTTTGGTTTCAGAAAATGAAGAGCTGGTCATCTGGCTAAAATACCATAAAGAACCGTTCCAAGAGGTGCGCGAAAACTGGCTGGCAACAAGAGCGTACCGGGTCGAGAAAGACTATAATGATAAAACGAAACAACTGCAAGAAATATTACAAAAATATCCTATTTTGAAACAAAACTTTGGATATAAACTGGTAAATTACATTCAGATCTATTACTAACAGACAAGACTTTGGCATTTATACATAATATATTGGGCCTATATTCTAATAAGTTCTTGTTCCTAAATCTAACATCATCTATGTTTTTATAATATTTTTAGATTGAAATTGACTTCGAATATCGGTATCCGGATAAAGAAGTCGTTCTGTTTGAAAAATTTGATAATTTCATGGAAAAAGCATACACAATTTTCAAAAATGACGTCAAGGCGTTCAAAGAGTACAATGTAGTTTTCGAGAAAAATCCAAATGAAGGTTAGTTTGTAAATGCACTAAGTAATTTTACTTTGGCATTGATTGTATGACAATTCAAACAACCATGGCTGACTAAAACACCCTAAAACTCATAACCCTCTTTTAGCTTTGCCGTAATCGGGTAATTAATGTATTATTTTATCTAAATTAATTTCATTTCAGATACCAAAGTATTCATAATACTGTCTCTACTGTGCGGCAAACTAGTTCCTTCAGTTGCACGAGGTCGTGCAGCCTCATCAAAGAAATTTACGAAACCATCTATCTTGGAAGCCCGGGACAATTTGGTCCTGCATGTTAAGGTAAAATGGAACAATAATAAAATAAATAATGCTGGACATATTTTTTCACCCAGCACTATCTTGCCCCAAAGTACGCAGAGCTTGTGTTATGTGAACCAGATGACTGATATACTATACATAGATACATTTTTTTTTTGTAAATACATATGTTCCTACCTAGTTTACAAAATTCATCTGTCTTTGTGTTTGATGTTTTTTTTTCTTTTCAGACCCAAACTGACATAACAAACGTCCTGGTCAAACGGCGACAAGTCCATCTCGAAAAAAAGTTGACCTGTCAACCCATTGTGGTTTGCGTCGGGCAGTCAGTAGAAGAATTGGAAGCATTTTACGTGAATTACGACGATGTGACCTACCACATGTCAACACTTCGGGCTTTGCAACATAGGTTCCGCAGCTGGTTAGTTTTAGGCTAGCGTTCATAATGAACAAGCTTTAAGTTAAGTTTGTGAGTTTGTCAACTGTAATGGTTAGGTTTTTTCTGGTGTTAATGCAGGTTCATGCTGATGGGTGGCTTTCTAGGCAATTTTTAAAATATATATAAATTCTACTATTTATATAAAAGTGTTTAAAATCTAATATATAAAATTCTCGTGTCACAGTTTTCGATGCCAAACTCCTCCGAAACGGCTTGACCGATTTTGATGAAATTTTTTGTGCGTATCGGGTATCTATGAGAATCGGCCAACATCTATTTTTCATCTTTTTTTTTTTTCTGAAAATGGCAAAACAACGTTTGCCGGGAACAGCTAGTATATATATAAATATATAACTGTTTAAAATGTTACAATAAAATACCCCCTCACATTCTTCAACTGAGTGAGACGAAATTTAAAACTTGTGTAAAACGCACACTATGTAGGCAAGCATACTATAAGTTGGGGGATTACATTGATGATAAAAATGCTTGGCTCAATGCTAGTCCTGCTCCACAACCTTAGGGGCAAATAAATCGATTATCATGTGAAGTTATTGTAGAGGCTGCAGAAGATTGTAAAAATATCTTTGCATTGTATAGATTCAATGTCTTAATATTGTATAATTGCATGGCACATGTGTGAGTTCTGTGTACTATTTAAAGCCACTTTTTACATTTAGTTATATTTTAGTGACGTTGCCCTGGTGGCTGAGAGAATGTCATGCTCACTCAAATGTCTCGCTGATGGTGGCGGGTGTGTCGGATCATTTAGTTCCCTTCAAAATGGTTGAGTTAGGTGGTGCTGATCCATGCGTCATGTTCGTGAACGGGCGCTGTCAGTGGAGACTGGTCATCTCTTAGCTACCATGGTTTATATATTTTTCTTTGATTTGTTTTTTATATCTTTTTACTCTGGACGCTCTTAACTTGCACGTCTTGCTACATAGTTCTCACATATACCATCTCAACATGAATGACATAGTGTACCAAGATTTTGTAACAAATTCTGATTTAAAAGAGTGTCCATGGAGTTTCTTGCCCGTTCTTCTTCATGAGATCTACGTTAGGGAACTGGCAACTACAGTACTTTCACAAGTTATTATGCCTTGTGATTGTGACTGTAGCGTAGGAGTGCAATGCGTCGTTTCGGGAGTTGCTGCGTCGGGCTGCGCGGCGCCGGATGTTACCGGCGGCGGGTGCTGTGGGTGCGGGGGCGCGCGGCGGCGTGTACCGTGGCGGCGGGTGTGCGGGGCACCGGGTCGCGGGGCGGCGGTTGCACGTTGCGGCGTGCATTCGTTGTTCCGTGATTCGGGGTCTCGAGCATTCGTTGTTGCGGTGTGCGTCGCTGCGTGCTTTCGTGCTCGCAGTGTTCGTTGTTGCGGGCATTCGGTGGTGTGTGGTTCGGCGTGGTGACTTTCGGAATGACGTATTGCACTCGTAGTTTCGTTCTTCTTCCGTCCTTCTGACATTCAAAAGTGCCTGTAATGGCTTAATTGAAATAAAATATTTGACTTTGACTTGACTTTGACTTTGAGTGTCGCTACCAGTAGGTCTAGTCACTTGATTTTAGGCCTAACAACTGGCAAATGGCCATTACGCTACGATCCAAAAAACGGTAATTACATTTGAAAATTTAAGTAGGTGCGTATTTGTTAAATCTACTAGTAATTGTTAGTTTGTTTGGCAAACTTTGACATTCTCTCGCTAAATGTCCATACTTATTGGACGATTTGCTAGTTACCTACTTAATTTGAATACCATAAAGTTTTAATATGATAATTATGGTTAAATAAATGTGCTTTGTTATGGTTAAATAAATGTGCTTTGTTATGGTTAAATAAATGTTTAATAATGATCTATATTGTTTTATTTTTTCTATAATTAGATGTCCTCTATAGGTAGGTAAGTATTTTGATGAAAGTGTATTGTAGAATAAGCCTGCATTGAGTTGTGTCAATATTATATTGGTATTTTGTAATTAGCTATTAAGTAATAAGTTAACCTGAAATGTAAAAATATTTGTTTGTACAGAATTTACTTTAATATGATGTTTGTAAAATCAGTCTGCATTTTCACGGAAGAAGTAGGTATAATGTTGAATTAGGCTTTGTCGCAAAGTATTTTCGATACCTAGAGGTGTATGTAATGTAGCAATAGGTTACATTACACCTTTGTCGAAAATACTTTATATTGTAGGTTGATATTACTAATAAATGCAGGTTGATTTTACCAAAAACAAGTAATTTTAACTAAATGTCACATGTCAATACTACATTTACAACAGTCAAGAATACCAATATACACAGGTTAATTTTACCACTAAATTTAGGTTATTCTAACCTATTGTTACATGTCGATTCTACATTACACTTTTGTTAAAAATACTATTATGATCTAGGTAGATTTTACCACAAAGCAGAGGTTCATTTAACAAAACACCACAAGTTGTTTCAACTTAAAATACAGGTTAAGTTTATCATAAAAATTAGGTTGTTACAACTTAATTTCACATGTCAATACTACATTTACAACAGTCAAGAATACCAATATACACAGGTTAATTTTACCACCAAATTTAGGTTATTCTAACCTATTGTTACATGTCGATTCTACATTACACTTTTGTTAAAAATACTATTATGATCTAGGTAGATTTTACCACAAAGCAAGGTTCATTTAACAAAACACCACAAGTTGTTTCAACTTAAAATACAGGTTAAGTTTATCATAAAAATTAGGTTGTTACAACTTAATTTCACATGTCAATACTACATTTACAACAGTCAAGAATACCAATATACACAGGTTAATTTTACCACCAAATTTAGGTTATTCTAACCTATTGTTACATGTCGATTCTACATTACACTTTTGTTAAAAATACTATTATGATCTAGGTAGATTTTACCACAAAGCAAGGTTCATTTAACAAAACACCACAAGTTGTTTCAACTTAAAATACAGGTTAAGTTTATCATAAAAATTAGGTTGTTACAACTTAATTTCACATGTCAATACTACATTTACAACAGTCAAGAATACCAATATACACAGGTTAATTTTACCACCAAATTTAGGTTATTCTAACCTATTGCTACGTGTCGAATCTACATTACACCTTTGTCAAAAATACTATTATGATCTAGGTAGATTTTACCACAAAGCAGAGGTTCATTTAACAAAAAAACACAGGTTGTTTTAACTTAAAATACAGGTTAAGTTTATCATAAAAATTTGGTTGTTACAACTTAATTTCACATGTCAATTCTACATTTACAACAGTCAAGAATACCAATATACACAGGTTAATTTTACCACCAAATTTAGGTTATTCTAACCTATTGCTACGTGTCGAATCTACATTACATCTTTGTCAAAAATACTATTATGATCTAGGTAGATTTTACCACAAAGCAGAGGTTCATTTAACAAAACACCACAAGTTGTTTTAACTTAAAAATACAGGTTAAGTTTATCATAAAAATTTGGTTGTTACAACTTAATTTCACATGTCAATTCTACATTTACAACAGTCAAGAATACCAATTTAAGCAGGTTAATTTTACTACCAAATTAAGGTTATTCTAACCTATTGCTACGTGTCGATTCTACATTGCACCTTTGTCAAAAATACGAATATGATCTAGGTAGATTATACCACTAAGCTTAGGTTCATTAAACTAAATACCACAAGTTGTTTCAACTTAAAAATACAGGTTATCTTTACCACGAAAATCAGGTAGTTACAACTTAGCACCATCTACTTAAAAATACAGGTTTAATATTATAGTTAAAACAACTATTTCAAAATAGTGTTAAAACAACCTAACTGGTGGTTTGGTTAAATTTACCTGTTTTAAGTATGTGTTAAACTAACTTAGCTGATGGTTTGGTTAAATTTACCTTACAAGCAACACATTTCAGATTAATTGATTCAACTATTATTAAAGGTAGGTTCTATATCAACAAAATAAAATAGTTGAAAAGTTGAATGTTCTGTTAACCTATAATAAACTAGTTTAATATTACCATTTCAAAACAGTGTTGAAACAACCTCACTGGGTTTGGTTAAATTTACCTTTTAAAAGTAACAATTTCAGTTTGTTTGATTCAACAAAATCTTCTATGTAGGTTCTATATTAACACAAAAAATAGGTTGAATAAATGTTGATTCAACTAATTATTTTTTTCAGTGTACTACGCACCTGTCCTTTCTGAAGAACGGCACCAATAAGATCAGTGTATGTCTTTCTTGGGCGTCCCGGCGTTGCCATTTACATCTGCCTTGTAAATACGTTTTGTTAATCGACTTTCACTCATCCTCTCTACATGACCAAACCACGATCCGATTGAAACGATTAAGTTTTGCATTATCTTTACCGCGACATTGCTTTCCTGAAAAATAAAGCAGTATAATTAAGGCCGGTATATCACTAAAAAGTAAAATACCGGTAGGTATATCACTAAAAAGTATTAAATAAAAAACAAATAATTTAAAAAATTAAAAACACGCCTGCCATGTTAAAAAGTGAACTAAAAAGTCAAAAATAAGTCGAACGATTTCAGTGATGAAATGAGAACAAGGTCCCGTAATAGGGGATCGGACTGGGTCAAAATAATATGATTCGGTTTAGTCCGTAAGTTAGATTATCGAAAATTATTGGACACGTGTTTTTTCTTTTGTCACGTAAACTTAAAATGAAGACGATACAGTGCTTCGAAAACTCGTGTGACGTCATATGATAGTACATTTTGACGACACAAGTGACGTTTCAAACCCCACTCCAAGATCTTTGACGCGTTTTATCTTCGTCATTATTTATTGATTTGATAAAACAAACACAAACAAATCAATTAAATACATGTATCAATAATGTTTGAAGTATATATTAAACCAAAAAGTATACAAAACTCTGGGATTGGCAGTTAGTCACACCGTTTCAGTTCAGTTAGACGTCATAGTGATTTTTTCATAATATCAATTGTTCTCTTCAAAAATATGTTAATGCCGTACTGTATGTATCAGATTGATAATGTCAGGAGTAATCACCATACAACGTTTGTATGGAAGAATGACTGGCTTGTGCAACCTTAAAATGGTAGCGTCATTTTCATCAGCCTAAAAGATAATGGTCTGCATTAAAATGTACGGCATCATTTTTTCCTAATTTATTTATGTTAATACTATTTAAAACAAGGGATAAAGGGGTTTGAACTTTTTTGTATGGGAGCTGGCATATCGACCCACCGCCATTTTGATTTTTTTTCGAAATCGCGGCCCACGATGAAAGTGGTATGTATGGATAGAGGACATATAGACGAACAAAAAATGTCAAGCAACACGGTACCCAAAGTTACCGAGATATTTAAAGGTAAAGATGGACAAATCAGTACAATGACCACATGAAAATTAGACCTTTTACGTGTCTATAGGCGTTGATTATTATTATTACTGGTTATTGAAAGAGAGTAGGTACATTACATACTACTAGGAGCACGAGAAAACTATTTTTTGACATTACATAGCGTTTCAATGAGATGCGAAGCGATTTCAATGTGCGTATAACAATAATCAACCTGGGAACTATTATTTGGATATAATTTAACGCCCAAACACGTAAAAAGGCTATTTAAAAAAATATTTAATGAATGTCGTTGTACTCGTTTGTCGATCTTTAACTTCAAATATCTCGGTAACGTGACACTTTGGGTACCATGTGACTGGACATTTTTTGTTCGTCTATATGTCCTCTATCCATACATACCGCTTTCACCGTGGGCCGCGATTTCGAAAAAAAATCAAAATGGCGGACAGGTTGATATGCCACATTGGTTCTATCCCCTTTAGAAAACTGCTATATTTCATTAATCTATGATATTTAAACTTTTGCAATAATTTGCAAAAGGGGTTTGAACTTTTTTGTATGGGAGCTGGCGGCATATCGACCCACCGCCATTTTGTTTTTTTTTTCTAAATCGCGGCCCACGATGAAAAAGGTATGTATGGATAGAGGACCTAAAGACGAACAAAAAATGTCCAAGAACACGGTACCGAAATTGTCACGTTAACGAGATATTTGAAGGTAAAGATGGACATATGCGTACAACGACCACATAAAAATGAGACCTTTTACGTGTCTATAGGCGTTTATTATTATTATTACTGGTTATTGAAAGAGAGTAGGTACATTACATACTACTAGGAGTACGAGAAAACAATTTTTTGACATAACATAGCGTTTCATTGAGATGCAAAGCGATTTTATTGTGCGTGTAATAATAATCAACCTGGGAACTATTATTTGGATACAATTTAACGCTTATACACGTAAAAAGGCTATTTTTTTAAATATTTAATGATTGTCGTTGTACTCATTTGTCGATCTTTAACTTCAAATATCTCGGTAACGTGACACTTTGGGTACTATGTTACTGGACCTTTTTTGTTCGTCTATATGTCCACGATTTCGAAAAAAAAACAAAATGGCGGACAGGTTGATATGCCACATCGGTTCTATCCCCTTTCAGTTTTTGTATTTCTCTATAACTTTTTTTTGAACAGTTTCTTTTGAACGGCAATACTATTAACAATTGTATTTTACAATATCATGTTAAAAAAAAAGTTCCCGTACAGGATCAAATGACTTTACAGCTTTAAAAATCAAGGATACGATGAAATTAAGATAATTATTGATATACATTTAAAATGAACAATAATTTTTTGACGGCATTATTTTTAATAGTACAGTTGAACCAGTTAATAAGTATACATTTTGCAATGTGTGAGTGAAGTCATAGTTATACGCACACACACTAAGTAAAACGAGTGAACTATGTTTCTAATAGTGTGCGTTATGTGCGTATAAGTCAAAATTGGCCTACCGCAGGCCGACTTTACATCACGCACTCATCGGTAACTTTTATTAATATTGTGTGGGTATACCGTGTATTAAACATACACGGGTAAACAATCAAGAAACGGGCTCACAGTAAAGGAATATGACCCAATATTTTAGATATGTCTAGTAGAACATCCGTGGCAGAGTGGTGTAAGCGCTTGACATAGTTATTGACTACGCTCGGTGTCGTGAGTTCGATCCCCACTGTGGAATTCAGTTTTACTGTTTTTTACCTTTTTTTACTTTTTGTTTTATAAAATTAAGTTTGTGACCAATAAAATCACTTAAACAAAAAAGTAGAAAGGTAATTAAATAAAAACAATAAAATAATTTGTTTTATTTTTATTTATTAGATAAATAATTTATTTGTTGCATAAGGATGGACGTAAATAATGTATTGAAGTAGGGTGGTATCTAAATTGAATCGAAAGTAAAATTAGCTGGGAAGTGAATCAACATGTTAGATAGTAAGAAATTATGGCAACTTCTATCTGCATAACAATAACATCACTTCACCAGACTTTTAACAATACGAATTGTTGTAACAGAGGAATACAGCAAGTTGTATAATATATAACAAATAAAAATAATGCTAAGTTTTACATTTGTTCACACAAACATGAACATTATGTATAAAACGATAAGGTTCACAATCGTTTAATATTTAAAATAAATTCTACTAATTTAGTTAATACATTCATTTTAATTATCTTTCACCACCTTTTCTCCATAATATTTCACGCCCATCCTTATTCAACTTAAAAGTTTTTTCGTCGCTACAAATCACCACATTGTTCTTCCAATCAAAATTAAAATAATTATGACCTAGCGAACTGTAGTCGGCGTCGTCGATGCGCAGTGGACAGTAAAATCTTCCGCGCTGGCTTGCTGCAGCGTGAACCAGCAGAACGCATTTGATTTCTCACCGTTTGTAAGCAAGCACACATTGTGTGCTGTAGCTGTGACGCGTGTTGGCAATCTGAATGAACTAGCTTTGTGCTTTGCCACGATGTCATGGTGTCGAGCTGATGAATTCGCTTTTGATTTTGGCCCACGTCGAAGATTTTCCACGTCTCCAGAATCCGCATATCGGTGGACCCATAATTGCTCGGTTCTTCTCTGTGAATATAAAACAAAACAGTATTTAAAATACCTACTTCTACTAAAATACCTATGATAATAACAATGGTTAATGCACTTTAGTTAACTTAATGTATACCTATCTATTAAATGATGAAATAATATTAATTTGGTTTATATGTAACTATATATACCATATATAAACTATAATACATACACACTTCTATATACACCAAATTAATATTATTTATTTTCAATAATCATATGCATAGATACACTACAAGTTAAAATACTTTTAGATATGGTTTAAATATACATTAGTAAACAAAAATGGGCTATTAGAACAATGTTAAAGCACTAAAGTTACGTTAATTTTATTAATTCATACGTGTTTAGGCTAATCTTACTGTATCCAAAACATTAAAAAACAAAAGAAAAATAAACTTTTTAGTAGGTAGGATTGCACGGCGACGTTCCTTCTCCCTCGCACTACTGTGCAAACCTATTTCCTATCTCTTTCCCCCTACCCTTACTCACCAGGAAGGAAGTGAAGTTAGTTACCGGCTTGAATTCGTCGCGTACGCATCATTTTTCTCAACATTAATATAATTACGCATATAAGTGCAATTTACTGTGCCAAAATACAGAAGGACAATATTGTGCTGTGAATTGTTATAATTCGTGGACAGGAGGCCTCCGAAGAGTGACATAATCTGGACATCTCAACGAGCCAAGGTGAGTCCCTCAAATCCATCCTTGCTGTCGCTGTGCAAATTTTCTATTTTTGTGGTTTAATTAAAATCAAAATAAATCTATTCCTACTTGGTCTTAACCAGCGCAGTCATAATATGGTCCTTCGAGCCGGATTAATAGATTCGTTAATCAATTGTAGTGGGTCAGTTTAAGCACGTGGTAAGCGCGGTCACTGCGGTCAGCCATATTGGTAAAAATGCCGAGCGATCCACCCGCGGTAATAGATCGCGAATTGCAACAATTACAAAACAAATTAAGTGCTTTGTATGGTCGAGCTCAAGCTATTTACGACACTAGTTGTAAATTGAATGACGACCCCATCGCGATCGATAACTTTTTAGCCGACTGTTTTATGCTTGATACCCTACGAAATGACTTTCTTACCACGATACAAGAAAGAAACCGGTTCCAGTTGTCTAGTACCGAAAATCCTGTACCGAATTACAATTCGGCAATTTCATTTGAACAGCTTTATTCGCGTATCAAATATAAGGTTCACAAGTTGTCGCAAGTGACTGATAATACTAGTCGCGACCAGGGTTTCGCGGCTAAATGCGAGAAAAAACCTTCAATAAAATTACCGGTGTTAGAGCTATGTTCTTTTGATGGAGAAATTGAGTCGTGGCCTATGTTTTACGAAACTTTCAGAACGGTAATTCACGAGAATCCAGATCTTACCGAAAGCGAGAAAATTCAGTACCTAGTGGGTAGATTAAAAGGCAAAGCCCTGAGTATTTGTCAAGGTATTCTACCTAACTCCGAAAACTACAGCGTTATTTGGAATACGTTAATCAGTAAATATAACGACAAACGAGTACGAGCCGCTAAGTACTTAGATAAACTGTTCGCGTTGAATAATGTGAAAGAAAATTCACCAACTAATTTGGAGGAATTTATAGATAAATTTTCATCAATTTATTCCGCTTTAAAACAACTAAATATTGACAATTTGGAAGATTTCTTGTTTATCCACATTGCCTGCAAGAAAGTGGGTTTGGAAACAGTCAAGTCTTACGAATTACAAATTAGTAATGACAAAAATAACACTCCTAACTGTCAAGAATTTATTTCATTTGTACGGAACCAGTCTCATATTATGCAACGCGCGCAAAATATTTCGTCGAATACAAGGCAGCCAGCTTCAACGGGAGGTACTCAGTTACGTAAAAATATTTCCTCGCAGTCGGGCGGTAATTATGGTTCGCGTCCTAATAATAATAACGTTAAGACATTTATTAAGGTGGTACCCTGAGCAAATAACCTTGAGCATTTGCTCCCTCTTTGCCGCACCCCACCTCTACAATACTTCGTAAACTATTACTTGCGCCACCTGGCGAACTTCATACGAATACAAGTAAAATTCACAGATCTAAGAAGTAATAGATATGGCATTCAAAGAAATATTTTTTTATTAAATGTTATTATGAATTCAGTTACTATACTCACGTCGATAAATAGGTAGGTACTTTCAACTTTTACAGTGATACAAATATTACGATTACGAAAATGAGCTCAAAATTAAAATCCAAGATGGCGCCGATGAAAATTTTTGGTTTATTCGTCATGGGTGTCGTTTTCATGGTTTTCGGGATCGCTGATTACGAAAATGAGGTCAAAATGAAAATCCAAGATGGCGCTGACGAAGATCTTTGGTTTTTCCGTCATGGGTGTCGTTTTCATGGTTTTAGGGGTCGCTGATTACGAAAATGAGGTCAAAATGAAAATCCAAGATGGCGCCGACGAAAATTTTTGGTTTTTCCGTCATGGGTGTCGTTTCCATGGTTTTTGGGGTCGCTGATTACGAAAATTAGGTCAAAATAAAAATCTAAGATGGCGCCGACGAAAATTTTAGGTTTTTCCGTCATGGGTGTCGTTTTTGGGGTCGCTGATTACGAAAAGAGGTCAAAATGAAAACCCTAGGTGGCGGTCAGGAAAATGTTTGGTTTTTCTTTCACGGGTGTCGTTTTCATGGTTTTTGAGGTCAAAATGAAAATCCAAGATGGCAGCCAGGTAAATTTTTAATTTTTCCGTAATGGCTGTCGTTTTATATATAGATTTTTCCGTAATGGCTGTCGTTTTATATATAGATATATATATAGTCGAAAAACCAAAATTTTCGTCGGCGCCATCTTGGATTTTGATTTTGAGCTTATTTTCGTAATCAGCGACCCCAAAAACTATGAAAACGACACCCATGACGGAAAAACCAAAAATTTTCGTCGGCGCCATCTTAGATTTTTATTTTGACCTCATTTTCGTAATCAGCGACCCCAAAAACCATGGAAACGACTCCCATGACGGAAAAACCAAAAATTTTCGTCGGCGCCATCTTGGATTTTCATTTTGACCTCATTTTCGTAATCAGCGACCCCAAAAACCATGGAAACGACTCCCATGACGGAAAAACCAAAAATTTTCGTCGGCGCCATCTTGGATTTTCATTTTGACCTCATTTTCGTAATCACCGACCCCAAAAACCATGAAAACGACACCCATGACGGAACATCCAAAAACCGTCGGCGCCATCTTGGATTTTCCTTTTGACCTCATTTTCGTAATCAGTGACCCCAAAAACCATGAAAACGACACCCATGACGGAAAACCTAAAATTTTCGTCGGCGCCATCTTGGATTTTCATTTTGATCTCATTTTCGTAATCAGCGACCCCAAAAACTATGAAAACGACACCCATGACGGAAAAACCAAAAATTTTCCTGGCCGCCATCTTGGATTTTCATTTTGACCTCATTTTCGTAATCAGCGTCCCCAAAAACCATGAAAACGACACCCATGACGGAAAAACCAAAAATCTTCGTCGGCGCCATCTTGGATTTTCATTTTGACCTCATTTTCGTAATCAGCGACCCTAAAAACCATGAAAACGACACCCATGACGGAAAAACCAAAAATTTTCGTCGGCGCCATCTTGGATTTTCATTTTGACCTCATTTTTGTAATCAGCGACCCCAAAAACCATGAAAACGACACCCATGACGGAAAAACCAAAAATTTTCGTCGGCGCCATCTTGGATTTTCATTTTGACCTCATTTTCGTAATCAGCGACCATAAAAACCATGAAAACGACACCCATGACGGAAAAACCAAAATTTTTCGTCGGCGCCATCTTGGATTTTCATTTTGACCTCATTTTCGTAATCAGCGACCCCAAAAACCATGAAAACGACACCCATGACGGAAAAACCTAAAATTTTCCTAGCCGCCATCTTGGATTTTAATTTTGAGCTCATTTTCGTAATCGTGCCAATATTATTTTGTATCACAGTAAAAGTTGAAAGTACCTACCTATTTATCGACGTGAGTATAATAACTGAATTCATAATGACCAAAAGTATTTGGACGCATCAATAAATATTTCATAAAAAAATATTTCATTGAATGCCATATCTATTACTTGAAATTACTTCTTAGATCTGTTGATAATGTGACGTAAGCGAGCGAGCGCATGAGCCGACGCGGCGCGGTGACGAGCGACACGGGTTCCCCCTTCGAGGCCTGGCGGCATACTGAATGTCAATAGATACGGTTGCGAATACGCTCAGAATTTTGCATAAAAATCTTTATAAAATCAAATTTTGGGTTTTTCAAAAAAAAAAACGTACCGTAATGTTCATTATGAAATTGCTTATCCATTAGTGTAAAAACAAAATAAAAACAATTGTTAGTTTTGGAGAAGTAGCATGTTTTCAATAATTATTTCTCATTTCTGTGGTTTCGTTGTGAGGGGATTAATTAAATATTTTACTTAAAAAAGAAAAAAACAAAACGTACCATTTTAAAGGTAAGAGTATGTAGAAATTTAATGTATTTTTTGTTGGTTGATATATCTTTTTTTTTAAGAGTTATAAGCTCCAGAAAACTGCATAAAAAACGGCTAGAGCTACGTTTTGCTGGGGGACGCGCCTTAATGTGCAGGAACAAGATCAGTGCGTATCTTGTGCTTGTGGGAAGAATGAGCATTCTCATTTATCTCAGTGCCCAAAATTCCTGTCAAAGTCCCCTAGTGAACGCTATAAATTCGTAAAATTACGGAAAATGTGTGTAAATTGTTTAAGTAATAAACATAACATTACAAAGTGCGACGAGTCAACTCGTTGTAGTGAATGTCAACGTAGTCATCACAGCCTGTTACATTTCCCAACAAGTAATACGCATTCAAACACACGCGGTTCTATACCGATCGCATCCAGTACTACCGCGCTAGTCACGGAACCCACGACAGGCTCTTCGCGCGATGAGTGCTCCGCGCCCGAACGCGGCCCTGTTGCCGTTTCGCTTTGTGCAGTGGGCGAGTGCGCCGTCGACACTGCGTCGAGCGGCCCGTCGAATAGCGATGCGACGACGACGTCTGTTTTGCTAGGAACCGCGCAGTGTAATGTCGTTGATACCGAAGGCAACATTTGTGTTTTACGCGCTATTATTGATAGTGCGTCCCAAAGGGATTTGATTACGACAGAATGCTGTAAACGGTTGAAACTTAAAATGCGTGCGCCTCGGAATAAATTTGTATCAGGTGTGGGCGACGTTACGAATCCTATTGAAGGCGTAACTTGTCTAACAATTCGTTCGAAATTCGATGATTCGGTTAGGTTTAATATTCAGCCTGTGGTCGTAAATCGTATCACTAATGAATTACCTACCGCGAAGATCGACGCCTCGCGTTTGGATTATTTAAATAATATTCCATTAGCGGATTGTAATTACTTTACTCCTGCTAATATTGACCTGATTTTAGGTTCGGACGTATTTGCCCGCATTTTAGGCCCGAATACAATCTCGCGCGCCACTGGAGAACCTGTCGCGATTGAGACTTTGCTAGGCTATATAATAGTAGGGCAAGCTCCGATAATTAGCCCCGCGAGTACTATTACGCGTACTTACTGCACTACTGACTCAACATTCGAAAATTGTATGAATCGATTTTTCGAGTTGGAAGAGGTACCTAATGTACCTACCATTTTATCCCCGGATGAACAAAAATGCGAGGATTATTATTGTAAAACTACGCGCCGCGATGGTAATGGCCGCTATGTAGTTTCGCTTCCGCTTAAGAACGATACTTCCGAGTTAGGCGACTCCTTGCGTTCGGCCGAGTATAGGTATTTATCTTTAGAGCGAAAATTGTTATTGAATCCGTCTATTAAGGAGGAATACGATAACGTGTTCGTAGATTACCTACAGAAAAATTATCTGAGGCCAGTCGGTACTATTTCGGAAGTCGAGTCTGGGAATGATCAATACGTAATACCTCACCATGCTGTTGTCCGTACGGATAAAAGTACTACCAAGTTGCGTGTAGTTTTAAATGCTAGTAACGCGACTACGTCTGGAAAGTCATTAAATGACATTTTGCACACTGGACCGAATCTACAAAATGATTTATTCCAAATTCTCCTTAAATTTCGATTGCGGTCAGTGGCGATAAGTGCCGACATACGCCAAATGTACTTACGAATTTTAATGGATGAAAAAGATACCCGCTTCCAGAGATTGCTCTACAGATTTGACATAAATGAGCCCATCAAAATTTTTGAAGTGACTAGAGTGCCATTCGGCTTGTGCTGCAGTCCATATCTGGCTATACGCACTATACGTCGACTCGCTTCAGATGAGCGCGAGCGCTTCCCCCGGGCAGCTGATGTGGCAGAGACGGACATTTATATGGACGATTTAGCCACCAGTTGTTCTTCGGTGTCAGAAGGCATTGCCCTCTCAAATCAGCTGATAGATTTATTCGCAGCTGGAGGGTTTGAGTTAGTCAAATTTTCAAGTAACTCCCCTGAAGTGCTGACGAATATCCCTGTGTCGCATCGTATCTCTGAAGCAGTCGAGTTCGGTCCTGATACTCAGCTTAAAATATTGGGTCTACATTGGGTACCAGCCGAAGATGTGTTCACTTTCAGTGTGACACCCCAGCCACGTGACTGCACAAAACGGAATATTTTATCCACTATTGCTCGATTATGGGACTTAATGGGTTTCGTGGCACCAGTTACATTGCTCGCTAAATTAATAATCAAATCCCTCTGGAAAGAAAACATTGGCTGGGATGAGGTACCTCCTGCCAACGTAGTGGCTCTATGGCAGAAGTTTGAAGCGGAATTGCCCTTGCTTCAACAAATTAAATTGCCACGCCACCTTGGAGTGAACGACGAATGCGTAATTTCTGTCTTGGGGTTCGCAGACGCATCTGAAAACGCCTATGGTGGAGTTGTGTATTTACATGTGTCCTTCCCAAGTACTGGGAAATCACTAATTAACTTGGTTTGCGCTAAGTCCAAAGTGGCGCCATCTAAGACGGTGATTTCTCTTGCTCGAATGGAACTGTGTGCTAATCTCATACTTGCGCGATTAATGCGCCTAGTAATTGACACCTACTCCACTCGTTGTCAAATAACAAATGTGTATGCATTCACGGACAGTACGGTGGCCTTGGCCTGGATCCACTCATTGCCTAACCGATGGCAAACCTTTGTGGCAAATCGTATTGCCAAAATACAAAGCAAATTGGAACCTTGCCTTTTCTACCACATACCTGGAAAGGAAAATCCTGCTGACTGTCTGTCGAGGGGCTTGACGCCAGCGCAATTGTGTGATCACCCTCTCTGGCTCCATGGGCCTCGATTTGCTCATCTACCCTTTGCTGAGTGGCCAGTCCATCAGTTTGATCCTGCGTCCGTCAGTGAAATGCCCGAAATGAAGGTCAATGTCATGGCTACTACTATGCCTGCAGCTCCGCAATCGACATCCGTTTTCTATGACCTTTCTTCTCGCGTGTCCTCCTGGTCTAAATTGCTAAGGATTGTGGTGTATGTTCTGCGCTTCATCAAGAAACTTCCAAGAAAGTTTGAGGTCTCCCATTTAGAGCAAGCTGAAGAAGCAATCATTAAAGATCTACAGCAGATCCACTTCTCAAGTGAGTTTAAGTTAGCTCAGTCTGGAAGCAATCTGCCCCCAGCTTTCTTAAAGTTAAAGGCCTTTGTAAAAGATGATTTACTCAGAGTCGGTGGTAGGTTGAGTAATGCAGATTTGAGTTATGACAGTCAGCACCCCATATTGCTTCCTAGGAAGGATCATATCGTTGATCTTCTAATTGATTATTATCATCAAAAGTATCTTCATACGGGACCCCAGTTATTAATGTCCCTACTGAGGCAAAAATATTGGATTTTGTCGGCTCGCAATATAGTGCGTAACCGTATACAAAAATGTAACATCTGTTTTAAGGTAAACCCTCGGAATGAGTTTCCTATTATGGCTGATTTGCCAGCTTGCCGAGTGCAAGAAGCAAAGGCTTTCTGTCACACCGGGGTGGACTATGCTGGTCCTTTGCATATCGTTCCGTATCGACGTAGAGGTGTACACAGCCAGAAAGCTTATATATGCCTATTTATTTGCCTTGTTACCAAGGCTGTGCATATTGAGTTGGCTGCCGACTTAAGTACTGAAGCCTTCATGAATGCTCTGAAGCGGTTCATATCCCGTCGGGGCCCTGTTGCGGTGATGTACTCTGATCGCGGTACCAATTTTATTGGCGCTAAATCTTACTTAGACAGTGTATATCAATTGCTTGAGTCGGAAGAATACAAAGATAAATTCGCCAATGAATTGCGTGAAAATCGTATTACATGGAAATTCAATCCCGCTTCGGCTCCCCATTTTGGAGGGCTATGGGAGGGTAATATCAGGTGTGTCAAGACTCACCTCACGAAAGTAGTAGGTAGCCAGTTGCTCACGTTTGAAGAGATGCTAACAGTGCTCGCTCAAGTGGAAGCTGTGCTCAACTCACGGCCCCTTTCAGTATTGAGCAGTGACCCTACTGAGCCTTTGGCTCTGACGCCTGCTCACTTCCTTGTAATGACACCACTAAAGTCTCTTCCGGCAGAAGATTTAACAAATAAGAGCGTTACTCTGCTCCAGAGAAAACGTAATGTAGACAACTTAGTCCAGTCTTTTTGGAAACGGTGGAAGGTAGAATACCTTAACTCTTTACAAATTCGCAGTAAATGGTTAAAGTCCAACGGCTCTGTAGAAAAGGGAATTGTAGTCTTATTAAAGTCGGACAATAGCGCCCCACTAGATTGGCCTTTAGGCATAATAGAACAAACTTTTCCCGGTAAAGACGGAGTTGTACGCGTAGTAGACGTGCGGACAAGATCTGGGTTGTACCGTAGACCAGTAGTGAAGGTTTTTCCTCTACCGTCTCAATAAATAAAAATATACAGTCTGTGGCACTTGGGCCTTTAGTTTTGATTAGTGGACTGTATGAGAAATATTGAAGGGTTTAGAGATACCTAATTAATAATTCTGGTGTAAACTAACATTCAGATCCTTGACTAGAACAGGCAATTTGACTCCACTAACCTTTTGCTTCACCCTTGTCCTGGCTTGGATCAAGCTTGCTGATGCAGCTCGCTGCCACGTAGTTGGATGTGATGTCACTATGAGCTTCTAGAAAGTCTTTCGGGATCCGAATTGTAGGCACACACAAATTATTGTCTAGGATTGTTCTGGTACGACCAGAAGGCACTATATCACAATAGTAGACGAAAAGTCAGGTTTTACAATGTGGTAATCAGCACATCGGCGTGCACGGCAACGCGAACCTGTGTCCTTTTCGGGAGTCGAACGTCGAAAGGACGCAGCACTAAGGTGGCTGCTCATCGCCGTCACTTCACCAGAAGTGAGGGTAGAAGGCATAAAATTAATGGAGCTTAAAAACTACCTTAAACTAGACAAGGATCGAACATACCCCCCACCGAAATCACTATGATGATTTCCCATAAAAAAAGAAAAAAAATAAAACAAGAGATCGGGCTACGAGCCAGAGCTAGAAGCCTTACATCAGTGGTCACGAACCCTGATGGACCATGTGGGAAAAAAAACAAAAGGGGGGAAGAGACGAACCTATAAGAAACTATATATTAAGTATAGATTATAATTATTATCCTATAAAACTAGAATAACTACCTATGGGGTAGGTTTTTTTAAAACTAAAACTACTAGTTAGCGTATGGTAATGGGCAAAGTTTGTTTACCGGTCTTTTAAAGGTACTATTTTTTGTTCGGACAGTAACGACGCGAACAACATTGTCAACACCGGGATGAGTTTTATCAATTTTTTTTGGCTTTCCTTTACAATGAACGGGCCTCCAATATCGACACCTACATGATTAAATACTTTGTTAGGTTGAAGTCTATTTGAGGGTAACGTACCCATCATTGGTTGGGTTGAAGTCGGTCTAAATTTAAAACATTTTGCGCATTTTGACAACACCGATCTAATAACATTACGACCATTTATAATCCAATATTTCCTAGATAAGATTCCGTGCAACGTGCGCGGACCCACATGCATGTAAAGTTTATGATAATATTCTATTAAGATTAAAGTTGTATGACATGCCTTTGGCAAAAGCAAAGGATGCTTGGTATCATAGGGCAAGTCAGCCTGTGAAATTCTACCCCCCACCCTGAGGAACTTATTATCATCTACGAAGGGTGAAAGTTTACGTAAGGATTTTACTACGTTGCCACTTTTAGAAAGTATGGCAATTTCAGATTCAAAATAGTTTCTTTGAATTATTTTAATTATAGAATCATGAGCTCGAGCTAGCTCAAGAGTAGTGAGTGGCCCTGAGACTATCTGTTTCGATTTTAAATAGTCTAAATAACGGTGGTACCAGGCGATAAAACGTTGTAACTTGTTGAATGATGAAATTTTATTAAATATTAATTCTTCTAGATTATTTTTACAATTCTTCAATTTGTTGTCAGTAGTATTAAAACAGAAGGTGTCATAATTTGATTTTAATTCGGGCACTTTATTTTGGTCAGAAACATAAACCGTTTTAATCGGCCATAGATCACGTTCCTGATATAACCACGAGGGACCACGTATCCATTCCGGAGCATATTCCATAAATCGATCAGGTAAAGCGCCTCGTGAACAAATATCAGCAGCATTATTGTCACTACTGACATGATACCAACAGTTGGGCTCCACGATGTCAGTTATTTGACTGACTCGATTAGAAATAAAAGTTTTTAATTTATATGATGGAGTCTGAAGCCATGAAAGAACGACACTCGAATCGCTAAGTGCAATAATTGAGGAATCTAATTCCTTTATTTTTTTCACAATAGAATTTATAAGTTTAGAAAGCAGCACGGCCGCCATAAGTTCAAGTCTGGGGATTGACAACACTGGTTTCATTGGAGCCACTTTTGATTTGCTCGTTAGCAACCGCACCTTTATATTACCCGCGTTGTCAGTGCTGCGAACATAAATACATGCTGCATAGCCTAAGGATGACGCATCGCAAAAGGCGATGAGCTGAATCGAATTGAACTCCGAAATTAAAATATGTCGTTCAATTCGCAACTCTGCAAGACAGGGCAAGGTTGAAAAGAATTTATGCCATTTTTCTTTTAACTGGGCTGGTAAATAGTCGTCCCATCCTAAACTTAACTTCCATAAATCTTGCATAATACACTTAGCAACAAAAGTGCATGGCGATATAAAACCCACGGGGTCGAAGATACTCGCAAGTAATTTGAGAACTGACCGCTTCGTTGAGAGCGAGTCATTTAAATTATAATTGAAAGAAAAACAATCACAGCTAGGTAACCACGTCAACCCTAGCACTTTGATTGAGGACGATAACGTATCGTCTTGAAAATTAATAACAGATACCTGCTCGGTTGACATACGCGTGAGTAATTCAGAACGATTACTTGCCCACTTCCGGAGGTCAAATGCTCCACTTTTAAGAAGTGAGGTTAACTCATCTTGTAACGCGCAAGCTTCGTCTATCGTAGGACATGACCATAATACATCATCAACAAAACATCCTTGTAATAACACATTGGAAGCCAAGGACTGCGGATTATCATTAGCCAATTGATGTAACGTGCGAATAGCTATGAACGGGGCACTTCTAAGACCGTATGTGTTTGTTTTAAGTTCATAAATGCGTACGGGGTCTGATGTTGTGTCACGCCAGAGAATATGTTGATACTTCCTTTCTGATGGAATAATATTGATCGCTCGAAACATTTTAGAAACATCTGCGGTAAAACAAACATCGTATAACCGAAACTGACTTAGAATTTTAAAAATATCTGAATGTAGTTTTTGTCCGGTTAAAAGAATGTCATTAAGTGATAATCCGTTAGTGGTTGGCGCCGAACCATTGTAAACAACACGCAAGGGTGTAGTTGTACTCGTGGGTTTCAATACACAATGGTGCGGAATAAAATATTTAGATGGTTCCGTACCTTTATAAAGTTCCATGTGTCCTAACGATTCATACTCATTCATAAAATCACAGTAGGCCCGTTTTAAATCGGGTAATTTATCAAGTCTGCGCTCTAATTGAGTCAGCTGCTTAAAAGCTGAATTGTAGGAATCACCCAAAGGCTCGTGGTTTGGTTTTAATAAAATAGGAGAAACGTATCGGCCCGTTTCGTCCCTGTAATGATTTACAGAAAATATGTTTTCAGCAAGAACGTCTTGCGGATTTAAGTGTTGAACTTCGCACGGCAAAGATTCAACCTCCCAAAAACGTTTGAGGGAGTCATTGAGGAGATTTTCCTCGACAGTAAACGTTACTGCATGCAGAGAAGTAGTAGCAGCGGTTACGTTAGAATGGTTGTTCTCCGACATACAAAACCTTCCCGTAATCACATAACCAAAAATGCTACTTAACGCAACAGGTATATCAGAACCAAAGATTAATTTCTTACCGTCATAGATATACGGAAAAACATCACCCGCCAAAATAATATCTATATCTGAACGCCTATAAAAGGTAGGGTCAGCTAAAATTAAATTTCTATATTCATCAATCACGCTTTGAGGTAACTGTACGGTCGGCAAACCACCAGTAATTTTTGTAAGCACTACAGCGTCAATATTAAAAGATGGTTCGTTACTATGACGCGGTTTCATAGCAAACGAAGTCATACCATGATTTTTTACACTTTCGCCTGCGAGTCCAAAAATATCAAAATTACATTTACGAGGCGTTAATCCTAAACGCTGTAAACAATCAACAGAAATAAAGTTTGTTTGAGCGCCAGAATCAATCAAAACACGACACGGCTGATAACAATCGGTATTATCTAACACATGCACCACAGCTGTACCTAGTATAACTGTACCAGCAGTTGTGTGTAAAGAAGCAGAATGGCAACTGTTAATTTCATTCAGACCGGTAGTAGTCGATGTCGTCTGTGATGACAATGTTTTTTCATGAGATGTACTCGAGTCGCTGCCGCTTGGGCGCGAACTCAGAACCGGTTTGTTATTGTCGAGGTGCAATAACACGTGATGCGATTTCTGACAAACTAAACATTTAAACTGACTTTTGCACTCATTGGCATTATGGTTTTGTTTGAGGCAATTATGACATAATTTAAGTGCACTAACACGGTCAATGCGCTTCTCAGTGGACAATTCACGGAATTTATCACACCTAAAAATCATATGATTGCCGTCACAATGTAAACAAGTCGTCTGCGACGAAGTTGCATGAGTAAATGACCTAGTTTTTTCCGTCATATTAGTTGGTTGACGTTTATTTTGTTGCAAGTTTACTGAACTTGTATTATTAGTGTAAGAAATAGAGTGATCAAGTACTTTGATATGATTGTGTACAAAGCTGATTAAATCATGGAAAGTCGGAACAGATTTTTGATCCCAATTTTGTTCAAATAATTTTCTAGTTTGTGAATCTAAGGCACGTAATGCAATATGACACATCACATAACTATTTAAATTTTCTATATTTAACGCTTGAATAGCTTGATAAGAGTGTTCAAACGTTTCAATAAAAGTATTTAATTGAGCTGAAGACTCCTTATTTATCGGTGAGAAACCTAACATTTTATCGAGGTATCTACCCACCAACATACGATTATCCTGGTATTTGTCAAGAAGACTTTTCCAGACTAAACCATAATTACTTGCAGTAATCGGTAAACTTTTAACAATATTTAATGCACTGCCCTTCGTACATGATAGAAGGTAATGGAATTTATCGATATTTGGTATATGTGGTTGGTTATGTACCAGTGAACAAAAAGTTTCGTAAAACGTGGTAAAGTTTTCGATATTACCGTCAAATGTAAATAGCTCTAATTTAGGTAAACGCGGACAAGATTGAACTACGTTTTGATTTTCTGATTTAACACTACCCGCAGCTTTATTTATTAATCTATTTGTAACTAATTTTACGTTATAATAAATATCATCGAAACTTTTTATTTCCTGGGTTCTCACTCTAGCGTCCGGGTTTGATTCCAGCTCCGATTCGCATATTTTAAGAATTACTTTTTGAAATCGATCACGCACTTCGTCAATGTCCGAAACACGTAATAATAGTAAATCCTGCTTATCAGGCGTTGATATATCCTTCGTCATTTCATAGGCATATTGTAATTGCTCAAAGAGTACTTCTTTTTCTTGGATTAGGTATGCAATTGATTGCGATGTATCTTTTTTGGGAGGCATGATTAGGTTCCTTCAAAGTTATAAGTTGACAATATTGTTTTAATGTAGGTAGGTTCTAGGTAGGTAGTGCAAATTAGATACGTAGATATTTAATGCAAGTAAGTATTTGGGATTGATGCAATGCAATTAATAGATTTAGGTATGTATGTAATGATCTGCACACCGTATAATTTTTACGTACGACGTAAAATAAAATATTACAGAAAGAAAACTATAAGGTGTTGAAAGTAACTGGTAAAAATAGGTACTGAAGTCCGGCTCGAATGGACCAAAAAATGTGGCACTTGGGCCTTTAGTTTTGATTAGTGGACTGTATGAGAAATATTGAAGGGTTTAGAGATACCTAATTAATAATTCTGGTGTAAACTAACATTCAGATCCTTGACTAGAACAGGCAATTTGACTCCACTAACCTTTTGCTTCACCCTTGTCCTGGCTTGGATCAAGCTTGCTGATGCAGCTCGCTGCCACGTAGTTGGATGTGATGTCACTATGAGCTTCTAGAAAGTCTTTCGGGATCCGAATTGTAGGCACACACAAATTATTGTCTAGGATTGTTCTGGTACGACCAGAAGGCACTATATCACAATAGTAGACGAAAAGTCAGGTTTTACAATGTGGTAATCAGCACATCGGCGTGCACGGCAACGCGAACCTGTGTCCTTTTCGGGAGTCGAACGTCGAAAGGACGCAGCACTAAGGTGGCTGCTCATCGCCGTCACTTCACCAGAAGTGAGGGTAGAAGGCATAAAATTAATGGAGCTTAAAAACTACCTTAAACTAGACAAGGATCGAACACAGTCCATAATATCGTTAAACTAACAAAAAAAAAAATAAAAAAAAATAATAATAATAAGTACTTAGTAATAATTTGTTATTTAACTTAGTCTTAATCATTAAGCTACCTAGTAATTAAATAGACTTAAATTAATCCATACTGGAACATATAAATAAACCTAAATAAATTCATTAATTAATCTTTTTGAAAGGACTATGTCCTGTCAACCCCGGGAGGATGTTTAGGCTAATCTTACTGTATCCAAAACATTAAAAAACAAAAGAAAAATAAACTTTTTAGTAGGTAGGATTGCACGGCGACGTTCCTTCTCCCTCGCACTACTGTGCAAACCTATTTCCTATCTCTTTCCCCCTACCCTTACTCACCAGGAAGGAAGTGAAGTTAGTTACCGGCTTGAATTCGTCGCGTACGCATCATTTTTCTCAACATTAATATAATTACGCATATAAGTGCAATTTACTGTGCCAAAATACAGAAGGACAATATTGTGCTGTGAATTGTTATAATTCGTGGACAGGAGGCCTCCGAAGAGTGACATAATCTGGACATCTCAACGAGCCAAGGTGAGTCCCTCAAATCCATCCTTGCTGTCGCTGTGCAAATTTTCTATTTTTGTGGTTTAATTAAAATCAAAATAAATCTATTCCTACTTGGTCTTAACCAGCGCAGTCAATACGTAAACATAAAAGTTATTATCTGTTACTTACCGATATCATTAAGCGCCTTGCAATTTCACTAATAAATAAGGTTTGCTCATGCAAAAGAACGATTTCTGCCTTTTTAACATTGTTTAATGATGCATGTTTGGATTCACAGAAATAAATTACAAATGAATATATTTAGAGTAATTCTGTGTTATCAATAAACTAAGTAATGCAAATAATCGTAGATTGACCACTAAGACTGCAATTTTTTTATAAAAGAAGGTGTTTGAAAACAATTTTATTTTTAAATTGTCGGTAGTTAGTTTATAAGCAGCCGAAATAAAATGGACTGAGAGTGTCGTAGTTCTCAAACGTTGCAAACTTCATAACTCATCCATGAACGGGATTGAATCTTTAAAGATTCTACTTTAAATAATGTTTTAACAAAATAATGATTACAAAAAGAAAAGCAGCACCCGTGGTTTGATCTTACGACTCCCCGTTCGTTAACCAAAGGTGTTAAGGGCCGGCTCCGGAAATCGAAGGTTGGGAATGTCATAGAAATAGATAGAAAACGATGCTCCACAACCTTGTAATAAATCACACAGCTAGCCAATGAATGTAACTTGTTATTGAAACTTTCGAATTTAAGATAATGCTTATGGATAAGTGTAAAAAAAAATCAGAAAATCACTAAAAACGAGTAAATCGCACTCCCGTATTGTAACAACTGAGTCGTAATTATTGAGAATTTTTAAATGAATTTTATTAAATAATAAAGTTAAAAGTATAAAGTAGTCACTGAAAGCTTCATTTTTTAATAAACATACTCTCATTTTGTGTAAAAAAATCACAAACTTGCCCATGTTTTTCGCTCAAAATCTTCATACAAATTACTATGAAGCGGAGCGCTTTCTTAGCAAGCTTCGACGGACCCACTCGTGGCTCAGTCTGCCACGCGCCTCCAACGTGAGAGCACGTCGATTTGCGCCGCATCGGCAGATCGCAGTCGAACCGTGTACGTACACAAAATCAGTGCACAGTGGTCTCGCGACAAACTTTTGTGATACCATAATAGTTTTGAAATTGAGTAAGTATACTTTTTATATTGTGAATTTGCATTATATTACTCGTAAATTAGATAGTAGGCAATGTACTGGTAGGTATGTGTATCTTATTGTGTATTTGTGTTTTTTTTTGTGCGTCTGATTTGATTTTTTTGTGCGTCTGATTTGACATTACATTTCGTTCGTAGAACAAAAATATCAAAAATTCTGGTTGTTTACATTTTCATTATACTAATTCTTAATTATCTGATAAACGCGTGGACCGATTTATATGATTCAAACGGATAGAATGGTTTTATACCTAGAATTTTCATTTGACAAAAAGTCGTTAAGATATCTCAACAAACAAAAAATCTCATTTTCGAGTTGCTCTCGTAATTATCCAACAAAAAAGATACCTACTATGGCGCACAGATATAAGCCGCGCGCGGTGCGTTTGTATATATGAAGATACCGTACTTCCCCCTTTTTAGAGTTCCGTAGTCAACTAGGAACCCTTAAAGTTTCGCCATGTCTGTCTGTCCGTCCGTCTGTCCGTCCTCGCTTAATCTCTGTGACCGTTAACACTAGAAAGCTGAAATTTGGTACCAATATGTGTATCAATCACGCCGACAAAGCGGTTAAATAAAAATTGGAAAAAAATGTTTTATTAGGGTAGGTATATGTAAAGTGGGAAGTGTTTTTTTTTTAGTTTCAACCTTAAGGGTAAAACAAGCCAACGGCACGAACTAGTTGGTGGGCGGGGCTAAAATGCATGCTATTTCATCCGACGTCACGAGCGAAATGCATAGAGCGAAAGAGACACAACTAAAACGGGCGCGCGATTGTTTCTATGCAGACCTTTGGTAGTATGGATACCATGAAAAATCCATTGAATGTATCTGTTCAAAATAGAATTATTTGAATTCTTTAATAACTAATCTATGTCTGTATGGTTTTACTTTTTTAATTTTCGTACTATATACGTAACTTATTTACGCCCAAAGATGGTTAAAATTAGTGCTAAAATATGAAAGTTTCGACGCTCATAACTTTCAAACCAATATTTTTTTTCCAATTCTGCTTCCATAGAGACCTAGATAATGACAAGACTAGTTGATACAATTTTTAATTTTGAACCTACACCGTCAACCAGAGGAGTAATCACCATACTACGTTTGTATGGAAGAATGACTTGCTTGTGCAACCTTAACGTGCGATATATTGTTGGAAAGGTATTTAAAAATGAATAGGGGTTTACTAAAATCATTTTTTGATAATGTCAATAATTTCGGAAATAATCGCTCCAAAAGTAAAAAAACAATGTGTCCCCCTCCCCCCCTTCTAACTTTTGAACCATAAGTTTAGAAAATATGAAAAAAAAAACTGAAAAGTAGAACTTTATAAGGACTTTCTAGGAAAATAATTTTGAACTTGGATGGAAACAACAGTTTTTGTACAAAAAAGACAAAAAGTTGCACAAAATAATTTCTGGACTAAGTTTGTAGTATAATCGTATAAATGCAAGCATTTTTTTTTTAACTTCGTTTACATATTTTACGGACGGACGGACGGACGGGAAACTACGGAACCCTACACTGAGCGTGGCCCGACACGCTCTTGGCCGGTTTTTTTATAGGTACTATGGTTAAAATTTTATTTGTGGAATAACAGTGTAGGCATTTATCGTTGTAGCCCTGTAGGTCCGGCCGTGTGGAGGAGCCCTGCACATTGTGCGTGTGCTTGTCTGTCTTCATTTTATTTCATTAGGTATCTGATATGTTATATTTATTGCAGAATCAAGAATATCCGGCACTAATCATGGAACCGGAGCTGCAGCCTGATGAACATGAACTGGTTTTTGGCCGCAGATTGGTCGACGTTGTTTTTAAGCAATTGCAAGATTTATGTGATCACGGTTTTCAGTACAATATATTATTTTTGTAATTGGGAATAACAATTTCATTTTGTATTGTGCATCTAAAATAATAAAATTATATAGTACAATTTAATATACCTATGTACATTATTAATCTCGCTATGCTAATAAATCTAATAATCACTAATAATCACATATTTGACCACATATTATCAAAATCAGTGACAATAAAGTTACAATTTAGTTGGCGAGTCAAAGTCTGACGTGGCGACCCACTGTGCATACCTACATGTGTGCGTGTGCGGTGCGCGAGCCTCGATCGTTGTGAGTGTAGCGCTAAAAACCTAAACTTCGTGCGGCGCGTCCGCGAAGCTGGCCCTTAACTATTGTGCCAAGATTGCTATAGTTGCATTAGCGAAATATTATATCTGATTCAGTTACAAATGAATGATTACTATATATTGGTATATGGTATTATTGATGTGCCGCACGCACACTAATAAAGACAGAGCTCGCTTGCTTTACTCAGTGTTTGTGTGGCATAACTATTTCACACATGTAAAGTGTAAACTCATTAGCTAGTGTGCGTGATGTATACTTATTAGCTGTGTTTTGTGTACTTTTGAGTGCTAGATAATGTTTTGGAACCGAAGCCGTACTTTTTCAAATCACCCCCTGGACCAGCGGAAAGAGAGGGTGTTACAACCCTCGATTATTTCCCCTTGTCGCATGATTTTTGTACGGCGTTGCGGAATAATGGATTAGAAGCAGTATTGAAATAGTATGAAACTGATGCCGTACAAAATCAAATGACCAAATTTACCCTCGAAATTGTCGGAAAATAAAATAAAAATTCCGACTATGTGACGCAACGTTTTTTTACGGCACTACGCGTTTTCTTATTATTTTTCATGGATCTATCGATGGTAAGAATGCCGTACAAAAATATATGACCAAAATGTACCCAGTCTACCTGTACTTTTGAATTCTCACCTGCACTCGGTTGGACAGCTTACAAGTGACGGCATAGTGCTGAATCTTATTATTTTATGCTCCTATATCGTTCTAGTTATGTCACCTGGTGGTTCACATGACCCATATTTTTTTCAACACGGGCCTCACATGACCCATATTTTTTTCAACACGGGCCAGTAGTCTGTCTGGGGGAAATTAGTGCTATTGTGGAACAAAATAACGTGGAATCGCTATTTATTCTGGGCGATTTTAATGCGCAGTCAGCTCCGTTTTATGACGAGTTACTGGATTTTTGTAATGATAACAAATGGATTTGCGCTGACATAGATAAGCTTGGTAGATTGTCAGATACCCACACGTTCTATAGTGATGCACATCATTGTAAGCGCTGGTTGGATCATTGTTTAGTCACGGAATCAGCCTGGCAAACCGTAACTAGCATTCATGTTGACTATGGAACGTATTGGTCGGACCATTTGCCATTAATTGTTAATTGTAATCTTGACGTAATTAAAACTAAGTGTTGGATAATTGGGTTTCTAATAATATTATGTGGGGTGACAGGGAAAGTAGTGAGATAAGAAGTTTTTCTGACATTTGTAATAATAAGCTGAAAAACCTTGACTTTCCGATTGAATTTTGTGTTTGTGCTGACAGTATGTGTAGTAACTTTGGACATAGATATATTATTAACAATTTATATGATGACATTGTAAACATTTTATCTGAGGCTTCTGTGCAAAGTAAAAGAGGAAGAAAGCTCAAAAAGGGTAAAACGGTGGTGGGGTGGAATAAACACGTTAAGGAGGCGCATAGGCAAGCTAGGGAGGCTTATCAAACGTAGGTATTTAGTACATGGTAAGCCGGACAGTGGGCCTGTACATGACGCGATGTATCTTACTCGTAAAACTTTCAAATCTAGACTGAAGTTCTGTCAAAATCACCAAGACCAACTTAAAATAATAATAATAATATAATATTCCACAACTATCACACAACGCCATCTAGTCCCAAGCTAAGCAGAGCTTGTGTTATGGGTACTAGACAACTGATAAACATACTTATATATTTATAAATACATACATATTATAGATAAATTACACCCAGACACAGAACAAATGATCGTGCTCATCACACAAACATTTGTCCTGGGTGGGAATCGAACCCACGACCTCCGGCATAGCAGTTAGGGTCACTAACCACTAGACCAACAGGCCAGTCAAATGGATGTATTAGCCTCCCACGTTTCGGATAAAGATTTTAGAGCTTTCTGGAAAAGTACTAAGAGGATGGGTGGTAGGGTTAGCTTACCAGTGAGTGTAGACGGTTGTAGTGAGCCTAAGGGTATAGCTAACATTTTTAGAAACCATTTTAAAGTTGAGGCTCCTCTTACCAGCGATGTTGTGGTGCCCAAGGTTGAGGCCGTGGCTGCCGGTGAGAACCCGATTGGTTTTTCTGCTCAGGATATTAGGAGCATTATCGATACTTAACATGAAACGTGGTAAATCTCCGGGCAGTGACAGTCTCAGCATTGAGCACTTGCAGCACGCAGGTACACATCTGTGTAGAGTATTGGCTATGCTGTTTACTTTCTGCATACGTCACTCGTACTTACCACCGAAGATGATGGAAACTATTGTTGTGCCTATAGCAAAGAATCGTACTGGTGATGTGACTGATAAGTGTAATTATAGGCCTATCTCCCTGGCGACTGTGATGGCGAAGGTTTTCGATGGTCTTCTGGATGCTCAGCTCAGCAAGTATGTTAAGCTTAACGATGCGCAGTTCGGATTTCGAGAGAATTTGTCAACGGAAAGTGCGATTTTGACTTTGAAACATACAGTTGCTTATTATGTTGACAGAAATACACCCATCTATGCTTGCTTTCTTGATCTATCGAAGGCCTTCGACCTAGTCGATTATAATAAACTCTGGTCTAAGCTTGGGGAGGTCGGGGCCCCTGCTGAACTCATTAATATATTCTCTTTCTGTCATTAACCTGTAATATGTTACTGTTTGTTTTTCCTTAAGAAATAAATAAATAACCAACAGAAAAACTTTGTCAAGTGGGGGAACGCATATTCTGATGAATATAAACTTGATTGCGGTGTGAGGCAGGGGGGGCTGACCTCTCCAAGACTTTTTAATCTGTATGTCAATCAGCTGATTGATGAGCTCAGCAACAGCCATGTCGGGTGTCACATAGATAACGTGTGCGTAAATAATATCAGTTACGCGGGCGATATGGTGTTGCTGAGTCCATCTGTCGGTGGCCTACGGAAACTGCTCGGTATATGTGAAGCCTATGCTGAGGGTCACGGTTTAAAATACAACGATAGAAAGAGTGAGTATATGCTTATCAGAGGTACAACCTGAACATATACCTCCAGTGTATCTCAACAGAGTATCTTTGAGTCGTGTCTCTCAGTTTAGGTATCTAGGGCATGTTGTGACCGAAACCCTACACGATGACGCGGATATTGAGAGAGAACGGAGAGCATTGTCGGTGCGAGCTAATATGTTGGTGCATAGGTTTGCGCGGTGTACAGCACAGGTTAAGGTCACATTGTTTAGAGCCTACTGCCAAAGCTTTTACACCAGCGCCCTATGGACCAACTACACGCAACGGGCCTACAATGCTCTCAGAGTTCAATATAACAACGCCTTTAGGATTTTGGTGCGGCTACCTCGTTTCTGTAGTGCTTCGGGCATGTTTGCCGACGCGAGGGTGGATGACTTTTATGCTATAATGCGGAAAAAGTCAGCCTCACTAATTCGCAGAATTCGAGGTGGTGGCAACGGAATCCTAAGGATGATTGCGAATCGACCAGTATCGCCAGTGGTGGGTAGGCTCATTAGGCTGCACGTCTCCTGATGAATTTATGTTTTAATTTTTTATTATTATTTTTTTATTCTTCGTTTTATTTCAATTAATTTATATTTTGTTTGTGTAACTTGACAGATTTTATTTTAATTCAATTTATTATTTATTTGCATTTAATTGTCTATTTCAATTTAGTCTCAAGTTATTTTAATTTTTAATGAGTTTCATCGGGACTATTAATATTAATACAGAAATTGCACTAACTTAGTCTTGAGATAATTTGTTACTAACAAAAATATGGATCATGAGTCTGAAATAAACACATTTTATTTTATTTTATTATATTGTTCAAAATATTTTTATTATCTTACAATACATGTAGGTTCTTCAGGAATATACACCAAAATAATTATTCATTCAAAAAATTTGAACAAAAATAACGATATTTTATTTTAGATATTAAATTATAAGAAAACGAATCGTTTTAGACCGATTCGCAGAATAGTACCGCCCCTAAGACGACCCACTGACCTAGTAATGCAAAAACCAATAAAACTTATGATATGCGTACCTACTAATAATAAAATGAATGTATACAGAGTAAGTACTCACTAATTTTCTTTCACAATTTTTTCGTGACTTTCTTCATTAATAAATGCATTTTGTTTATTCATATTTAAAACACTTTGTACACAAATTATACGAGTAAGAATATTTTAGAAGGAGAAAGCAGAGAGACAAACAATATTATTTAATTTGACAACCTCAGTTGACAACCTTGTTATTTTCCGTAACCATAGCAAACTGCTTTAAAATTTGCGTTACGAAATCTCTGGATTCGCTCTCCACGCTCAACTCAAGGCCCGCGATAGAAGCTATGCAATAGCTTAAAATGTTACCTTAAAATCTTAAATAATATTTACCCTAATCTACATTTTCAGAAACAAAAACATGTTGGTGAACGCACGCAAATATATCATTACTAGACGTTACATGGGACCACTTACAAGTTCCGACTGTAAAATCGTGAAGTACGATCTACTTCCCATAAAAGATCATGAAATCCTCGTCAAGGTGGAGTGGCTAAAGTATGGACCCAAATTCTCGTTCTATTACACAGGTCTCGATACTCCATACGACACATTCGGTTACCAACTCGGAGTTGTTGAGAAGTCAAAGAACGAGAATTACCCTATTGGCACTCGGATAATATCTCATCAGGGTTGGTGTGACTACTGCGTTTACGACCCTGATGAAATAGTGCGAATCAAAAAAAAAAATATGCCTGTTCCAGTTGCTTATAAATTGCCAAATTTAGGTGGTTTACCTGCATCTTTTGGTATAGGCGCTGTTGGTTATTCGGGTGCCGCTGCATACTTCGGGTTCCTCGAAATTTGTAAACCTAAACGTGGGCACACGGTGGTGGTCACGTCAGCTGCTGGCTGCATCGGTAGCATAGTTGGGCAAATAGCAAAGATAAAGGGCTGCACGGTGATAGGATTTACGGGCAGTAATAATAAAGCGGACAGGGTAAAGAAAGAACTTAATTTCGATTATGTTTATAACTATAAAACTGTAAATGTAATTAACGTCTTGAAAAAAGCTGCTCCAGACGGCATCGACTCCTACTTTGACAATGTTGGCGATGCCTTAAGTTATGACATCATGACACAGATGAAACCTCTTGGTAGAGTTGCTGTTTGCGGCTGTATAAGTTACCACGATCGCAACCGTTACAGAACCAAGTCAGATGATTATTATAATAACGGTATAACAATGGTCATTCTGAGACAGCAGCTCCAAGTTGAAGGCTTTCAAGCTTTGCGATGGAATCACGTGTGGGGATCTGCATTTGAAGATCTGACGAAATGGATTCTAAGCGGAGAATTGAAGGTTAAGGAACACGTTACTGAAGGTTTCGAAAATGTTGTGAAGGCAATGTCGGATATGTTTGCTGGTGAAAATTACGGGAAGACACTGGTCAAGGTCTAGTAAATAATATTCTGTGTGCATGGTGTCTACCTAATAGTAAGTTTTATTATCACAGTGACAATATATTAACATTTTCGACCAGAACCAAGTGTTTATTTATTTATTAAAACTTTATGCACAAAAATCGTACAAAGGCTGACTTAATGCCTTGGGCATTTTCATGTTGCCTTTCATTGATATCCTCCGCGTCAATATTTCACAGCTGTCCCTTACCTACTTATGAAATAAAATTATACTAAGTTACCTTAATATTAATCCCCTCACAATTCACGAAACAAAACAAACACTATAATCTTGGTTGCTAACACAAAATTACGATAAAACCGAAACTCTATTGCAGCGGGCGTAAATCATAATATGGTTAACCCCTACAAAATGACACATCAAAATCCTTATCCTGGCACACATCCACACACCCCCTCACATATCCCCACACACATCCCCCCACACATCTCCACACACATACCCTCACACTACTCATACACACAGTCACACACCCACACGTTTACTTTCCAAGTTTTTCGAATAAGTAAGTTCTACATTTCAACAACATTTTTGTATTTTCTGTAATTGTGTAATTTTGCTAGGTTGGTTGCTTTGTATATTATAATAACTATATCTCTATGCTTGTGGCTTACATTTTATTCTGTCATTTAATTAATTTCATATGTTTTTGAATTAACACTTGTAAATTTAATTATTTTTTATTTTATTAATTAATAGTATGGTTAAAGATCATTTGTAGTGAATCAACAATTTGAACCATAATAATTTGTACTTAATTAACTAATTATTTAAATTTTTAACTGTTGTCATTTGTCATCAGCTAATGATTCTAATTTTAATTCTAATTGTAAGTAATCATTTAATCATTCGACACGTTTGATTTTTTTTTCACCATGTTATTAGGAAGAAGAAACTGACTCCTGAAATACAGATATTTAATATCTAGCTCTGGAGTCAGGGCTTCACAAATATTGTTTAGAAAATGTTTTGCAAATAAAGAATTTATTTATTATTATTATTATTACCTTTATCTGAGAATATCATTTTACAAGACGTGACACTATTTTAGGCCAAGTACCAACACAATAATAATATATGACCTATAATGGTCACCCCATGTGGTCACCCAACAGAGCGGGTGATAATACGAAAGACAGCTTCTAAAACGATGTACAGTCAAAGTCAAGTCAATATATTAATACATAATTATATACATACGTCATTACGTATGTATGACAGTTTTCAGCTAGCGAAAAAGGTGGCGGAACGAATTTAACGATTGTTTTTTAAGTCGAGTATGGTATGGCATTCTGCGAATATGTCAATCTGCGAATCTGTCATTCTGCGAATCTATCATTACGCGAATCTGTCATTATCAGATCTTGTCATTTTGCGACATCTAGCATTAGACCCGTAATCCACCAAAGCGGAGAGGAGAGGAGACAAGAGGAGATGTGCCGCGAAGCTGGCAGGTTATTTCCACCAAAGCGGAGAAGAGATGCATTGCGTAGAGGAGATGTGAGCTGTGTGTAGCAGAGATGTGAGCTGTGAGAGATCGAAAACAGTCAAGTTCTGTCTACGAAAGGAAGACGTCATGTCGTTACAAAAGTTATATCTGAATTTGCTTGAGGAAGAAGAATTAGAGGTTGAAGAAACACAATTAATTCTTCAACATTTAAATTATCGACGGCAACATAGATTCTGGATAAGAAACCATATAAAATGTCACAGTCATGGCGAATATGCCACACTGTTTCGAGAGTTTGATGATGAAAGTTTTCATAAATCTTACAGGACGACACACGCTTGCATTCAAAGCCAGTCAATCGAATGACGTTTCGGGACGTGCGAGGCGCGCGGAGAAGGCAGCGCTCGTGCGCAGCCCGGCCGCCCGACTAGACACTTCTCCGCTCTGCCGCGCCGCTTGCTCGCTCGCTGCTCAAAATTCTATAGAAAAATGAAAATGAGACATCTCCTCTCCTCTCCGCTTGACCCATTTCCACCAAAGCTAAGCGGAGAAGAGATGTGGAAATAACGAAATCGGATTGGTTTATTCAAACACATCTCCTCTCGTCTCCTCTCCTCTCCGCTTTGGTGGATTACGGGCCTCATGCGTTTCTGACCATTTGCTAATCTGTCATTTTGCGCTTCTGACGTTCTGCATCCAAACCAATACAGCTAGGATACCTACATAATTATTATGTATCCATTAATATTTTTATTTTAAAGATTTTAAATAAAATTATGCACTGAACAGACTGTTGCACTGGAATTTTGTACTTGCGTCAATGATTAAAAGACCACGATCGATTTGACATCAAGCTAAAACTTTGTTGCCCGTCGGGGCTGTGGATTGTTCGAAAGAGATACCGCGGCCTCGGCACAAGGGCTAAGAATAAACATGGGTGGTTTTTAGTCAGTAGAAGTCACACTCCCTTCCGCTCTGCGGGAGGAGTTATTTGACGATTTTCCAAGCCCCAAAAAAAAGCATTTTTGTTTGCCTTGACTGCGATAAGTTTGTCGTTTGTATTTCGTGGTACCTAACTGTTGAGTGTTGACGCCGCTACAACGCAATCGCAACAAATAACTAGTAACTAGTCTAGCTTAATTGAAGAAAACTCTATCAAATAGCTTCTTCGAGCGTATTTAGTCATTTTTCTGTTTGGTGTTTTAAATTTCTTTTTTGGTTTTATTACAGACATAGGTACATACTGTAGCGGAGTGCTGGCTAGGATTATAATCAGGGAAGACAAATCAAACGACGGCGGTGACTCGATTTGTAGCACTATATATTTTATAATATGGCACACAAATACAATTATGACTTTAGGATTAATGAGATTAATTTAGATAGATCACAAAACATAGATATGAGTAGATTATTATAAATATAGAGAGACACGCGTATTGCCGACATTTATTCACAGGAAGGAAGGGAGGAACAGATGACATCTCATTCAGTTCAACTTGACTTAAAAGACAATGTTGCTATTATAAATAAATGTTGAGAATACCATATAAATTTAACACTTCCCCTTATTCTCAGCATTTATACTTCACAATACTTTAGAGCTAACAAAGAACAAGTGACTCTACCTACATTCGGACCTAACATTGATCGACTCTACATGCAATCCCCACATGCCCAATCCAAGGAGACTATACAATGCAAGGAGACTCTAAAATGTCAACATAAAATCATTTACATTCAATACATAATGTCAATAGTTAAAACATTAGTTATTTAGGCAACAAACAACAATTTATCAACTTAAATTTAAATCTTTCACAAAATTATTATGTTTTACAGAGCAAAGTGCTTTTGTGAAAATATCAGCTGTCATATTACTTGTAGGAACATATCTTACACTAACATCGTACATTTGTATTAGATCTTTAACAAAATGGTATCTAAGGTCTATATGTTTTGTTCGTCTGTGAGAATATTCTTTAGCCAATAACAATTTCTGAGCGCTTTGGTTATCATTATAAATAACTATACTAGGGCTTTTATTGATAATTTCACACATGAAATTCTTAATAAAACACAATTCTTTCGCTACATCACATATGGCTACATATTCTGCCTCTGTACTGGACAAGGCTACGCAACGCTGTTTCCTAGATTCCCAGCTTACGACATTCCTGCCCAGTTTTACAACAAAACCTGTGTAAGATTTCCTATCCGACACATCATTTGCCCAGTCAGCATCAGTAAAAGCTTCAATATTTAAACTATTACTTTTATAAAAACAAAGTCCACGATCTATAGTGCCTGCCAAATATCTTAGAACACGTTTGGCAGCCACCCAATGACTGTTATCAAAATTAGTCAAAAATTGACTCAGCTGACTAATACAAAATGTTATGTCGGGCCTGGTACATACAGATAGATACATTAAACAGCCAACTAACTGTCTGTATTGATAAATGTTATCATCTAATGGTTCTGATTCTGACTTTAACAATTTATTATTCATTATCATAGGTGTGGAAACAGTTTTACAATCAAGCATATTAAATCTCTTAAGCAAACGCTTTATATATTCTGCTTGGTCCAATTTTAAAATCCTTTCATCTCTAGTCAGTCGCATACCTAAACAAGATTTTAGTGGACCTAGGTGCTTAACTGAAAAATTACTTTCTAACAATTTACACAAGTTTTTAGTATCACAAGTACTTAAAATATAAAAATCATCCACATACAAGGCAATAATGGTGAGTTCCTTATTATTTCTATTCATATACACACATGGCTCACACTTATTTTGCATGTATCCGTTTTCAGTTAACAATTGGTGCACTTTCAAATTCCACATTCGACTGGCTTGCTTTAAACCATAAATACATTTACTCAAAAGACACACCTTATTTTTATCAGAAACAAAACCTGTAGGTTGCTCCATGTATATCCTTTCATCTAAGTCTCCATGTAAAAATGCTGTAGTTACATCTAAATGTTCCATCGACATATTATAGTGGTGTGCAAGGGAAAATAAAATACGCATTGTTGAATGACGTACGACAGGAGAAAACGTATCGGAAAAATCTATTCCCTCTTTTTGACTAAACCCGCGAGCGACTAAGCGAGCTTTAAATCTATCAAAGTTTCCCGATGTATCATGTTTCACCTTGTACACCCATTTACATTTCACAATATTGGAATTTTCAGGCCTCTCTACTAACTTCCATACTTTGTTCTTCATTAATGATTCATATTCATTCCTCATAGCAATTACCCATTCATTTCTATTTGAAGATGAAATAGCCTGTTCGTAGGATTGCGGTTCATCAAATATTGAGTTGGCAAACATACTCATTTCGTAATCGCCATACCTGATAGGTGGTTTACCACGATTACTACGCAAGGAACGGCCACCGACAGTCACAGGGACCTTCCCCGTACTAGTCGTGCCTCCTCCGCGCGCCAACTCCGCTCCGGAAGATACTGGTTGCGCCTCCAGCTCCTCTACAGAGAGTTCTCTGTCTGGCACACTGCCGCCAGATTCCGCATCTGAAAATTCATACGAAAAATCATAAGTATGATTCATTTCACACATTGAACTATTGTTGTCACAATTAGATTCATTATTACTATTATTAATTATGTCACTCTGAATTGAATTATTAATATCACTGATAGATTTCTCATTACATTTTGTTTCAACTTGACCGCTCTCATTACTAGAACATTTAGAAACCAAACTATCAGAATTCAAATTATTAAAATATTCACGACATACAATTAATTCATTATTATTATTTTTCATGTCAATACATTTAATATCTTTATAAAATTGACTTTCAACAAAATTAACATTCCTTGAATAAATGACCCTTTTTGGATTGGATGGTTCAACAAGTCGGTATCCTTTTGTGCTTTCTGAGTATCCAACAAAAATACACACTTTTGCCCTAGCGTTCAACTTACTTGTACGAGTCGGCTCCGACACCAGAGAATAGGCTATGCAGCCAAAAACACGAAGATGATCCAGGTTCACTTTGTGACCAGACCACATCTCCTCAGGCAACTGTCCTGCTAAAGCAACTGTGGGGCTACGATTCTTTAAATAAATAGCAGTCATAACAGACTCTCCCCAAAAACGCTTACAGAGACCAGCTTGCAAAAGCATACATCTAGCCTTCTCCATTATAATCCTATTAAGGCGCTCGGCCACGCCATTCTGCGGAGCACTATACGGTACTGTCAATTGGTGAAGTATTCCTTCCTTTTGCAGATAAGTTACAAACTCCCTGCTACAATACTCACCACCGTTGTCAGAACGCAGGCACTTTATATGCAAACCTGTCTGCTTTTCAACTAAGGCCTTAAAAATAATAAAATAGGAAAATACCTCAGACTTCCTCTTCATTAAGTATCCAAACGACTTCCTCGAAAAATCATCAGTGAAGGTCAGTAGGTATCTTGCACCTCCCCAGCTGTCATCACTCATCGGACCAAGGACATCTGAATGGATGAGCTCGAGTGGCTGACCAGCACGTCTAGCCTGCCCCTTTGGATAAGCCTTGGCCACCGGCTTCCCCTCAAGGCAAGCGGAACACTGCTGAAGGTCATTTTTGTCAGCCTGAAAACAAACATTTCGTGCCACATTGTTCATTAGAGCATTCATCCCAGTCATACTAAGATGTCCCAACCGCCTGTGCCATAACTCAGCACTCATATTTGACACAGCCAACTTTGCAGTCTGTGATCCCTGCACTTCATGTAGGGTAGCCATCGACTGCTCCTGATTGCAAACACCTTTCAACCTATACACCCCCTTGTTTAAATCAGCAGACATAACGCACCGACCATTAACTTCACATTCATTATAAATGAAACAACCATCCTTTTTAAAAACAACAACCAAACCACTCTCACATAATCTACTCACCGACAGCAAATTCTCTGATAGTTGCGGAATATACATCACATCATTGAAATTCTTCAGATCACCATTCATCCATACTTGCATAGATCCAATCCCAGAACTCTCCAACTTTGCCCTCTTGTCTGCACAGTTTACCTTTGCTTTGTTACTTCTCAAATTAACAAACAAACTTTTACAATTACACATGTGTGATGTCGAGCCACTATCTACTATAAAGTCTGTTTTAGATGATGCATAAAAAGTTGATGCTGACATAGTCTGCTCTTCCTTAGAATGTTCTTCCTTTCTTAGCCGCTTCAACTTGAAACACTTTGACTTTATGTGACCCGGTTTCTTACAGAAGTGACACACAATCGCTTTCTTGTTTTTACTGTTCGCTGCAAACGCAGTAGTGTTCGAGCCGCTCCCAGTACCATTCTCAGTAGTATTGTTTTTCCGGTACTCTTCCTGAAGGAGCCTTGCACGAACAAGTTCTGAAGATAGTCCACTGGTGATCGATGCCGTCTCCAAAGCCGATACTAACGTATCAAATTCTTGAGGTAGGCCGCTTAAAAGTATTTCCGCAATCTCAGCATCTTCTACTAGTTTACCGATGTTGGCCAACTGCTGCACCAGCGTAAACACATAATCAATGTACGCTGTCATATTCGCGAACGTCGCAAATTCAACCCGATGCAGCTGACGAAGTAGACTCACCCGTCTGAACAAGCCCTTGTCTTCGTAAACAGTAGTAAGCTTCTTCCAAGCTTCTTTTGCAGTTTCAATACCATACAATAGTTGAAACAGTGTCGGTTTCACGCATAATGATATCCGTGCTAATGCACGTTGTGATCTATGTGAATCGGTGTCCTCCCCGGTCACCGAACTCCACAAGTTTTCTAACACTAAATAATTCTTCATGGCAAACTTCCAGGTTTGGAAATTTGAGACACCCTCCAGCTTCTCAAATCCACCAAGTAAGCCATATCCCGACGATCCGCCCGGCATGACAGCTGCAGTGCCCGCCGTAGACGGCGCCAAGTCATCATTTGCCATGTGCACAAAAGTGAGGTTATGTTCTTGCAATTTCTTCAATCGAATGCCACCGCTCCCTGCATCCACTTCTAGGATTTATCCTGGTCGTCCTGGGGACCCTGGGCCCATAACCTGTAGCGGAGTGCTGGCTAGGATTATAATCAGGGAAGACAAATCAAACGACGGCGGTGACTCGATTTGTAGCACTATATATTTTATAATATGGCACACAAATACAATTATGACTTTAGGATTAATGAGATTAATTTAGATAGATCACAAAACATAGATATGAGTAGATTATTATAAATATAGAGAGACACGCGTATTGCCGACATTTATTCACAGGAAGGAAGGGAGGAACAGATGACATCTCATTCAGTTCAACTTGACTTAAAAGACAATGTTGCTATTATAAATAAATGTTGAGAATACCATATAAATTTAACACATACATGTGGAAACTTGTAATTGCCCATATTTTGTTTAAATTATTACTCACTGTCTGTTTAGCTGTGAGTTTTCCTAAAATTGAAATAAATAAATAACATACCTACCTACTAAGTCGGTAAGCAGATTCTATTGTGCACGTGACTTCGCCCAAACAATTATTATCTATGTGTTAAATTGATACAAGAGTTATCTATAAACAAAAATGCCAGTCATTTGGATGCTACAACGCTGTTAATTACTATAAATAGTAAGCAATGACACTCCAGTGTCAGTCGCTTGTTAGTTTCAAAGAGGACATCATGGTGAAAGCACGGAAATATGTGGTTGTTAACGAGTTCAAGGGTGAACCCAAACGTGAAGATTTTGTAATAGTGGAGTACGAGCTGCCGCCTCTCAAGAATGGAGAGATCCTCGTCAAAGTTGAGTGGGTGAGTGTGGACCCGTACCTGCGGATATATAGCTCAGCCGAGCGTTACGACATGTTCGGCTTACAAGTCGGTTTAGTGGAACAATCGAAGGACCCTGAATACCCAGTCGGAACAAGAGTCGTCTCCCATAAGGGCTGGTGTGACTACCGCATCCTTGACACTAGCGAAGTCGATAAGAATTCGGGGAAAATTTATAAGGTGCCAAATATGAATGGATTATCAAACTCGTTGGCAGTTGGAGCCGTCGGAATGCCAGGCGCTACTGCTTACTTCGGATTTCTGGAAACCTGTAAACCGAAAGCTGGCGAAACTGTTGTCGTGAGCGGTGCTGCTGGGGCAGTAGGCTCCCTCGTTGGGCAGATTGCAAAGATCAAGGGCTGCAAGGTCATCGGCTTCGCTGGCTCCGATGACAAAGTGAAGTGGCTGGAGTCTATCGGTTTCGACAAAGCGATCAACTACAAGACCGCTGACATCTCGGCTGCATTAAAGGAAGCTGCTCCTGAAGGCGTGGACATTTACTACGACAACGTGGGAGGTGAGCTCAGCAGTACAATCATGTACCAAATGAACTTATACGGTCGTGTGGCAGTTGTTGGGAGCATCAGTTCTTACAACGCGGACCCCGCAAATAAGCCTAAAGTGACACTCTTACAGCCGGTTATTTTGTTAAAGCGATTAACTGTAACTGGTTTTGTAATTTGGGATGAACTACACCGTTTTCCTGAAGCCTTTGATCAACTCCTTAAATGGATTCACAGTGGACAGCTGATACCTAGAGAACACATCACTGAAGGTTTTGAGAACATATTTGACGCTTTTGTAGGAATGCTCAATGGTGAAAATATCGGTAAAGCTGTTGTTAAATTGTAATTGTTATTATTTTATTAAGTTTATAACTTTTTGTGTGGCTTGCGTTTTGTGAAGTGATTAGAATAACTAATTGCATATTATTTCGTTTTATTTTTACTTTTCCAATACTTTCAAACGTTACTTATTGTTGATATCACTACTTACTGCTGATATCATTTGAACTGAGAATAAATCTTCGTAAGACTACCAGTACTACTAACTAGTCCCAACACGAATTGAGAGCCTCCTCCTTTTTGGAAGTCGGTTAATAAATCCTTTTAACTGCTAAAAATCACATACATATATGCACGCATATATGTAATCGAAATCTGTACCATTACAAAATATGTAATAACAGAATATAAAGGTATTAAAATAAAATAACAGTAACATAAAAGTAATTGTTAATTACAAGCCTCTACAGATAAATACAATAAAGGTACTTTCATTTAGTTTTTTATGGTCATTTACTTTTATTTTGCTAAGTTAGTTTTGCTTGTAATTTTCTTTTAATGGTTTGTGTGTTTTCTTTTTTGTCATATACATAATTATCAAATCGCAATTTATTTAGATTTTTTAAAACTTATTACTGCTGATTATCTAATTATTATTTATTAACAATTCAAACTCAGCATCGCAGTTAGCAGTTCGGGAACTCAGAATAGTTGAAAATAACATAAGATGTCCTGTAAGTGACCTATCTATTTTATTCTAAAAGCTTAGAAGGGTAGTTCTTCAGACACAAAATTTTAAATGTCTTTGGGTATATATTTCTGTAAGCAACTTACAAAACGTCATGTAATTTTTTTTTTGTACAGTTAGGCTATACCCATAACTGGAACAAATTATATTTTTCATCTAATTGTTGTCTAGGTATTTTTTTATTTTTTTTTATTAGCCTACTTTGTGTCCCACTGCTGAGCAAAGGCCTCCCCTTTCTCTTTCCATATGTCTCTATCATGGGCGATCTCTGGCCATGTTAGCCCCGCAAACATGATCAGATCGTCACGCCACCTTCGCCGCGGTCGACCTCGACGGCGCTGTCCTTCCTCAGGCGTCCAGTGAGTGACGATCTTTGCCCATCTCTCCGGGTGCATCCGTGCTACGTGGCCTGCCCACTCCCACTTCAGTCTGGCTGTTTTTTCTCCAATATCATCTATTTTAGTTATGATGCTGAGCATCGCAGTTAGTTCGGGAACTCAGAATAGTTGAAAATAACGTAAGATGTCCTGTAAGTGACCTACCTATTTTATTCTAAAAGCTTAGAAGGGTAGTTCTTCAGACACAAAATTTTAAATGTCTTTGGGTATATATTTCTGTAAGCAACTTACAAAACGTCATGTAATTTTTTTTTTGTACAGTTAGGCTATACCCATAACTGGAACAAATTATATTTTTCATCTAATTGTTGTCTAGGTATTTTTTTATTTTTTTTTATTAGCCTACTTTGTGTCCCACTGCTGAGCAAAGGCCTCCCCTTTCTCTTTCCATATGTCTCTATCATGGGCGATCTCTGGCCATGTTAGCCCCGCAAACATGATCAGATCGTCACGCCACCTTCGCCGCGGTCGACCTCGACGGCGCTGTCCTTCCTCAGGCGTCCAGTGAGTGACGATCTTTGCCCATCTCTCCGGGTGCATCCGTGCTACGTGGCCTGCCCACTCCCACTTCAGTCTGGCTGTTTTTTCTCCAATATCATCTATTTTAGTTATGAAGCGCAGGGTGGTGTTTCTAACGCGATCGGTTCGCTTAACACCAATTATGCTGCGCTCCATTGCTCGCTGGCAAATCTTGAGTTTGGACTTCTGTTGTTCAGTAAGTGACAACTTTGTGCACCGTAGGTTAGGACGGGCAGGATGCACATGTCAACGAGTTTCCTCTTTAATGTTAGGGGAAGGCTTCCCTTTATATGTTCCTTCAGGGCCCAGAAAGTCTTCCAGGCATTTTGAACTCGTCTTTCGACTTCCTTGTCTTGCCTGTTTTGGAACGACACTATCTGGCCTAAATAGGTATACTCGTCGACATATTGCAACGAATGCCCGTCTACCGCGACCCTACGTTTCGTGCTGTTGGTCATGATCTGGGTCTTGGATCTATTCAATAATATAATTGAATAGATCCAAGACCCAGATCATGTCTAGGTATATAATTAAAATATTTAAAGTGTGTTCTTCTGATTCATATGGCGTGTCCGTTTGCCATTTTCCGAAACAAAATGGTTGATGTTGCATTTTCCATTTGATAAATCAATACAAATTATATTTATATCGAAAGGACATGAGTTGTCCTCTTACAAAAAAAATGAGTATTATTTTTAAATACGTGTATTTATAAATAAGCAAATAAGAAGTGTCCGGCGTATAATACTGATTCATGTGGCGTAAGCTTCTCCTGGCTCTACTTGGTCGGGTAATAAGAATGAGAGTCTGGTTTCCGCGTGGGGGGTGCCAGTCGTGTAACGGACTTGCTGGAACGTGGACGTGCGGCTGGTTGGCTTAGATCTCGGTGTTACGAAGGTAAATATGTGATTCATCTGTGCTTGGTTCAGATGGCTTTGTGATTGTGATTACACTACCTGCTATATAAAATTTATTTTATTGTTTTAAAATTTCAATTTGAATTTTGTGATATGCTCTTGGGTTACAGATTCGTGTAGAAAGATAACAATACTGAAGTCTGTATGTATGATGAGTTATGCATGATTGTAGGCAAAATCCTGATTAATCTGTGCCTGATTCATGTGGTCAAAACCCAATATGAATCATAAAATAAACTAGTTTTTCGCCTCTCCACCACGAAAAGAGGGCTTTTGTTGCGTATTTCTCCTTTATATTTGACCGTGACCGTGACCGTGACGACTCGCACGCAGGTTTGACGATTTCCAACCTCCCGAACAAGCCGGATTCCGAAAAGGCTTCAGTACCGTAGACCACATACATACGCTGCGGCAGGTTATACAGAAGACCGAAGAGTATAACCTGCCTCTCTGTTTAGCGTTTGTGGACTACGAGAAAGCCTTCGATTCGATCGAGACTTGGGCTGTGCTGCAGTCTCTCCAACGGTGCCAAATTGACTACCGGTACATCGAGGTGTTGAAGTGTTTGTACAAAAACGCCACCATGTCAGTCCGACTTCAGGACCAGACCTCGGAACCTATCCTTCTGCAGCGCGGTGTGAGACAGGGAGACGTCATATCTCCGAAACTGTTCACCGCTGCATTGGAGGATATCTTCAAGGTTCTGGATTGGAGAGGACTTGGCATCAACGTCAACGGCGAGTACATCACTCACCTTCGGTTTGCCGACGATATAGTGGTCATGGCTGAGACCATGGAAGACCTCAGTGCAATGCTCGATGACCTCAGTAGAGCTTCGGAAAGAGTGGGTCTTAAAATGAACATGGACAAAACCAAGGTTATGTTGAATGTTCATGTAACACCCACTCCTATCAAGATCGGAGACTCTACGCTCGAAGTTGTGGACGATTATGTCTACCTGGGACAAACGGTCCAGTTGGGTAGATCTAACTTCGAGAAAGAGGTCAATCGTCGAATCCGACTCGGCTGGGCAGCGTTCGGGAAGTTGCGCGGTATCTTCTCGTCCAACTTACCCCAGTGTCTCAAGACGAAAGTCTATGACCAATGTGTGTTGCCAGTGATTACATACGGGACCGAAACGTGGTCGCTCACAATGGCCCTCATCAGAAAGCTCAAAGTCACCCAAAGGGCAATGGAGAGGGCTATGCTCGGAGTTTCCTTGCGTGATCGAATCAGAAATGAGGACATCCGCTTGAGAACCAAGGTTACCGACGTAGCCCGAAGAATCGCCAGACTTAAGTGGCAATGGGCAGGGCACATTGCTCGCAGAACGGATGGCCGATGGGGCCGAAAAGTTCTGGAATGGTGACCGCGAACCGGAAGACGTTGCGCTGGAAGGCCTCCCACTAGGTGGACCGATGACCTGGTCAAAGTTGCAGGAAACCGCTGGATGAGAGACGCACGGGACCGGTCAATGTGGCGACGCCTGGGGGAGGCCTATGTTCAGCAGTGGACGTCTTTTGGCTGAAATGATGATGATGAATGATGATTTGACCGTGAGTCTTATTTATTATATTTACTTAGATATAACCTTTTTAGAGTAAGATCCCAGAGCAATCAGACATAACTTATTTTCACACGGATGAAACCTGAAGTTTTCAGTAGCGTCTCGTGTGCCTTGAATACCTACGCGCTTTGTGGAACTTGCCGAGTGACACCTGGGCAGGTACCAGGTGAGAAAGGTGACTAAAAATAAGAACTATTTAACTTAAATTCACATGGCTGATTTTTATATATGTCATGTAGAATATTATTTTAAAGTAATATCATATAGTGTCAGACACTTTTGATGGACCAGAGTTTTTGTCAGACGCTTTTAAGCTTGGATTTTGAAGCGCCTGACCGATATAGCATGGCAATATCCCGATCAATTAGCTTTAAGTATTAAATCATATGGAGTTTAGTAGTATTTAAAGCGTCTGTAAAGCAAAACGGCCGACGGAAAGTGTCTGGGAGTAGAAAATATACGTAAAAAAACAGCTTGGAGAAAATACGTGAAGTATTTCCTCCAAGCTGTTTTTTACGTGTATTTTAGGAATTATCCTTAAAAATAAGTCGCAAATACTCCCAGACACTTTCCGTCGGCCGTATTGCTTAACAGACGCTTTAAATAATACTAAACTCCTAATGATTTAATACTTAAAGCTAATTGATCGGGATATTGCCATGCTATACCGGTCAGGCGCTTCAAAAACCAAGCTTAAAAGCGTCTGACAAAAACTCTGGTCCATCAAAAGTGTCTGACAATATATGATATTACTTTAAAATAATATTCTACATGACATATATAAAAATCAGCCATGTGAATTTAAGTTAAATAGTTCTTATTTTTAGTCACCTTTCTCACCTGGTACCTGCCCAGGTGTCACTCGGCAAGTTCCACAAAGCGCGTAGGTATTCAAGGCACACGAGACGCTACTGAAAACTTCAGGTTTCATCCGTGTGAAAATAAGTTATGTCTGATTGCTCTTGGATCTTGGACTATTTGCGATTGCACAAAGCGTATTGGGTATTAAGAGCGTATGCTACCTCAGATTAGCAACCCTATTTGTGGTGGTTCAAACTTCGCTTGAAATACTGTTAGAATAAAGTTCTAATCAGCTTGCACTACAAAGCGGTTGTTACGTCTTTCGCTGCGGCCGTATAGTGCGAAATTAGTGGTATTTTGCTATTTACAAAAAATCTATTGATTGGACTAAAAAAGTAAAACACTATGACTTTAGTATGTTGCTTGTAGAATTATTTGGCAAAAAAATCTGAACGATGAAATGTATTTTAGTATGGTTTTTACTCGTTAAAAGAAATTTTTAGAGGTATCTTCGCGATTTTTTTCTATCGAGCAAAGTTAGTTGTATTATGTTTTCACAACACTATGGCACTAGCACATATCCTGAAGAATATTATATATTTTTCTGATGTTGATTACTGCAGTGAATCATATACTTTTACGCATTATAAAACTCGCGTTTGAGGTACCATAAGCTCTTAAACTGAGAACATATTCCGCCTTATTACAAAACGTAGTTAAACCTGGTTTAACTTAGACTTGGTTTATCTCGCATGACGTCTCACTTCAATAATATTCAAAAGAAAGTGACAGCATGCGAGATAAACCAGGTCTAAGTTAAACCAGGTTTAACTACCTTTTGTAATAAGGCGGCATATGTTTTTCCGTGATGTAATTCCTGATAATTGTTTTCATAATAACAGATTAATTTTATTGTTAAAATATGATTATTTTGTTAGTATTATCTACACAAAAATTGTCATTTTTATATCTTTGGCTGATGCATCTGTAACATTTTCTGATTCATCTGGGCACAAAATATTTGAACGTCGATATCTTGAAAACTACTTTATAAAAACGAGTCCCTCATTTAACTATATGTTATTTGACAAACCTATTTTCATATGAACATCAAAAAAAATTCAAAGCTGAAAGTCAAATTAAATTTTGGCCATATGAATCAGTCAAATAATCGAATTTCGAAGAACTACCCAAAACAGTAATTGTAATTAACAGTGATAGAATCCAACACTACGTACTAAAACTACATTTTACTCATAATTTTAATACGATATACGGTATGCATTCGGCCAGAGCCAGACGGTCTTCTTCTTAGCGTGTCGATGGCAATCTAAATTGTGTCGGCCCTGAATTGGGCTACTAGTTTGGCGTTTTCGATTGCGTCCATCAGTTCCTGTAGTGAACAATCAGCAGGACACGCAGGGTTATACGAGTATCGAACATTATTTTTAACCGTCTTCAAAAAAGAGGAGGTAATCAATTCGTCGGGATCTTTTTTTATGTATTTTCCCCGATTACTCAAAGATGGCTTTGATTTTTTTTTATTTTGTTTGAAAGGGTATAAGGTACCTACTTTCTAGGTGGTACCATGATCATCAAGTCAGGATCTGATGATGGGATCCTAGAGAAATAGAGAAAACTGTTCAAATTTTATAGGTACTCTTGATTCGATTTGGGTAGTTTTTGGAAAGTATATATAACCTCTATAGCTAGGTATCGCAATTTGGTATAACGTCACTTTTGCATTATCGCAGTAACCCTGACAAAAAAATGGAGTATATGTAAGATTATAATTATAACTGACAATAAATATTGACTATTATAATATACCAGTTATGGGGATAAGTAGACTGGAGAGGTAGTGGAGGAGTTCGTCCGGGGAAGTAGGTAGGTCTGTAGAGTAGTTACTGAGACCTGCCTTTCCTGACCCCTCTTACAAAGGAACGAAATGGAAGGTTTCAGACCCTTAGGTCACTGACTACCACTACTGTGTAAGTGTATACCACCACCATAGCGTAGTAGGTACAGCCGGCACAGCATCGCCGTAAAATAAATCGTTCTGGTAAAATCACTATAACTTGAGTCCAAGGGTTAACACAAATTTATAAGCATAGTAATACAAAGTTACTTACTTGGCCTTGGTATTCGGCAATCGTCTCCATACATTGGACGTATTTAAAGTAAAATTACAAATATAATTTAAAAACTTGTACCTAGGTACGTATTAAATTTTTCACTTTTTTGTGTTTTATTTTTGTCGAAGTCGGTTTTATTTTTTGTAAAAAAGTTTTTATTTTTCACTTTTTAGTGGTTCACATGTGCTTACCCCTTCACAACGTACCGGCGTGATGTTAGGTTATGAACTGGTGTAAACAATAGACAGCCATGAGATTTCAGCAATCCCAGTCCATTTGCTATCATTTATTGAGGAGTTCCGTTGCCTATCTCCGAAGTTCTTCATCAGATCTTCACCAAATAGTTTTTATAACTTTTGTAGTGAGTACAGGCGTGATATTTTGTTGTGTGATGGCGTAAACAATGCTTAGATATGCTATAGCAACAATCGCGGGTAATCTGCTGTTATTTATTGAAGATTTCCCCCGTGTTGGAGCGCCTGATGGTTTCGTCGTAGCAGCGAGCGACGATGCGTCCTATTTTAGTTTTAAGTTTTTGATGTAAGAACTGCGCTTTCATTACTGCTTGTGTCATTACCACGATAGTACACAATTTTAAGTAATCCCAAATTCTCCTCGTTTTATTCTACCCAAGTCCTGGTGCTCCCGTACATGGTCCATTGTCGAGCCGGATTGTGGTATTCATCAAGTTAATTCGAAGATTAATGAAATCAGCGATATTAAGGACGGATTATTAAGCTGGACTTGAGAGGTTATACGCCGGTGCCGCCAGCGTGGAATTTGGATTGTACATAGTACATAGTACATATTATTTTCACGGTGTTAAGTTTTATATTGGATAATATCGTCACCCAACACTCGTACAGGTTGTATTTAACTTTAATTATAAGTTACTAAAGGTTAGTGCATTTTTAACTTGTATTCATATAAATTATAATATGTTCATTTAGTACCTTTTTGCATTTTGAATGGTTTCGTTATTTTTGTATGCTACGCGTACAATTAGCGACAATTGTTATGTAATACAATTAAATAGTAGGAATTAGTACTACATTTATATAATTTGTATTGTCGCATTAGAGCGATAACTATTCAGTTAAGTGTTAGTTGATGCGTGGGTATTTTTAAGGCATAGTTTATTCGGATTAGTGTTAGATATTATTTCCAATTATTGATTATAGTGTCAGTTAATTAAACCGTAGTGTACTTCACATTTATTGCTTACTTATATCCTAATTAATATAACTTAAAGATTAGTTATTGAGGATTTTCTAATAAAAAGTTTGCACACCCTCATAATAATATTAGTAGATAATCAGTTTATTATTATTATATACAGATAATTACATTAAAAACTATCTAATTACATTGTTTCATCAGTCATCACATTAAAATCAACCGTATAACTTAGTAAGTAGCTACGTAACTGTTCTGTATAAGTTTATAAACGTATTGTTACTGTATACATTTCAGGTCGACAACACTCGAGTCCCAGTATGTCCGAGGAAAAGGAATTAATTAAGAAGCGAGGCAGTTATAAGGGCCGCTTAACTATATTCATCAGTTACCTGGACGCAATGATTGACAAGACACTAAGTAGTTGTGACGTCACGGAATTACAGCTGCGAATTGGTAAACTTGAGTCGTTGTACGAACAATACGATGGGGTACAGTTGCGGTTAGAATGTATGGTTGATGATGCGAAGGCCCAGTTGTCTGAGCGCTGTGAGTTCGAGACATTGTACTTTAAGGCATTGTCGAGGGCTCAACAGTTACTGAGTAACTTTAATAAAGAAAATGATTCGGTTTGTGATAAAAGTACTCGTGGTGGTTATAAACATAATATTAAGTTGCCTATTATACAACTTCCGAAGTTTAATGGATTATATACCCATTGGTTGGAGTTTCGTGACACCTTTACTAGCCTCATCCATAATAATGACGAGATAGATGAAATCAACAAATTTCATTATTTGCGTGCTTCTCTGGATGGATCTGCTGCTGTGGTTGTTCAATCCATTGAGTTTTCCGCTAGCAACTATAATGTGGCTTGGAATTTAATTTGCGATCGATTTGACAATAAAAGGTTATTAGTGCAGAATCACTTGTCAGCATTATGTAACGTAGACATTATCACAAAGGAATCCTCAGCCGCTTTGAAAGGTTTAATAGACGTGTTAAATAAAAACTTACGAGCTTTAGAATCGTTAGGTGAACCAGTCAAGCAATGGGATACTTTGTTGATATATTTAATTACTCGTAAGTTGGATCAAAAGTCATATCGCGAATGGGAGGAATTTATAGGTCGTATTGACAAAGATACCAAGATTACTTTCGATGTTTTTCTCCAATTTATTCGCACACGCGCTGATTTAGTTGAAACCCTAGAAATACCAAGAAACAACGTGTCAGGTGTCGCTAAATCAGGTTCAACGAGTAAAATCAAGTCTATGGTGACGACACAACATTCTAATAATGTAGTAAGCACTGAATCGGTCACGAGGCAATGTCCCAATTGCAAAGGTGACCATAGTCTATCAAATTGTTCACAGTTCCTTTCGTTGAGTAACGAGGCTCGTCGTAAATTAATGCCTAGTTTTAAATTGTGTTACAATTGTTTTCGTCCGGGTCACTTCTCCAACAACTGTAAAAAACCGGGTTGCAAGTTATGCAAGCGAAGGCATAACATATTACTTCATACTTCAGACACTAGCGACAATCGTAGTGATAATACAACATCGTCTCCGTCAACGTCTGCGTCGCCCGCGCACTCTGCTAACACTGACGCTAATAACGTAGCTCTGTCTGCGAACATTTCACCTTCTTACGGCGACAGTAGGAAGGAGCGCGGCGTGTTGTTGTCAACAGCTTTAGTTAAAGTATTAGATCATAATGATCGTGAGCATATTGTGCGAGCGACACTCGATAGTGGTAGCACATCATGCTTTATGACGGAGCGACTATGTAAACGACTTAAATTAGATACAAGTTCGATAGATGGCTCAATTTATGGCATAAATAACGCGACCTCACGCGTAGGCAATACTTGTTAGGTAAAAATGACGTCACTCAACAACAGTTACGTTGCTAAGTTGTTTTGTTTTGTTTTGCCATTAATAACGAATGAAATGCCATGTCGTGAATTAGATTTATCTAACCTAAATATTCCTACTGATATTTGTCTGGCAGACCCTACTTTTTACAAGCCCTCCGATGTAGATCTTTTAATTGGTGCTGATCTATTCTGGGACCTGTTAGGTTCTCAAAGATTAAAGCTAGGGGTTGGGAAGCCAGTATTATGTGAAACCAGGTTAGGCTGGATCGTCTCTGGTCCCATTTTATTCGATAATAATAAATTTAGTAACAGTGTAAGTTGTCACTTTACTCAAACTAGTTCCTATAATGATCATGACTCAAGATTTATTCGTGATGAGTTGACGCGATTTTGGAACCTTGAAGAGGTTACCTCGCAGCAGTCTACTTATTTGCCAGAGGAAAAACTGTGTGAGGACCATTTTATTAAAAACACGACTCGTTTAGAGGACGGTCGTTTTTGTGTCCGTATACCAATGAAGCAGAACCCTTCTGTTCTAGGTGACTCATTTCACAGGGCGTCTAAATGTTTATATTCCCTGGAACGCAGACTTAAGGCTAAGCCTGATTTTAGTAAGTTGTATCACGAGTTTATGGCAGAGTATGAGTCATTAGGTCACATGACCGTAAACAAGGAATTAGATTTAGATGCCTATTACATACCTCATCACGGGGTACTACGCGAATGTAGTACCACTACCAAACTACGTGTAGTGTTCAATGCTAGTTGCCCTACTTCATCAGGAGTATCCTTGAATGATTTACAGATGGTGGGTCCTACGGTTCAGGACGATCTTCTGTCTATACTTCTTCGGTTTCGACAGTATAAGTATGTCTTGTCAGCCGATGTTGAAAAGATGTATAGGCAGATAGTAGTCCATCCATCTGATAGGCACTTGCAACAGGTAGTTTGGCGTGAAGACACGTGTAGTCCTGTCAAGGTATTTAAACTGAATACCGTCACATACGGTACGGCGAGTGCGCCGTTTCTAGCGACGCGCTGCCTTAAGCAATTAGGTAGTGAGTGCACTGATGATAAGATTGCCACCATTATCAAGCATGATTTTTACGTGGATGATCTACTCACGGGTGGCAATGATTTAAATGAAGTAATGGTAATTCGCAATGAAGTCACCAATGCACTCAGATCAGCTTGCATGCCACTTCGAAAGTGGAAGTCGAACGAACCTGTTTTAGTCTCAGGACCTTCTCAGTCATCCTTAGATTTAGGTATAGGATCTAGTGAGCCCAATAAACTGTTGGGGCTCAACTGGTTTGCTGACTCTGACGAACTAGGTTTCGTGATTAGTTCTGAGATGCCTTCTAATGGCAGTACTAAGCGTGATTTGCTTTCAGCAATTGCACGCATTTTTGACCCTTTAGGTCTTTTATCTCCTTCTGTAGTGACCATGAAAATGTTGTTGCAAAGAATGTGGTTGGACAACCTTTCATGGGACGAACCGTTGACTCTGGAACTCAACACAACCTTTAAAGCTATTGTTAAAAATCTCCCTCTTCTAAATAACTTGCGTATCCCACGTTTTGTTATGTTCGATTCGTACCACACGTTAGAACTCCATGTATTCACAGATGCATCTGAGCGCGCGTACGGTGCGTGTGCCTATGTCCGTAGTGTCCGCGGTGATGGTGAATGCATGGTCCGCTTACTGATAGGGAAAAGTCGTGTGGCGCCGATTAAACCTACCACGATTCCGAGGTTGGAACTGTGTGGTGCCGTAGTGGGAGCTCGCGTGTGTGAGAAGGTGGTCAAATCACTTCGAGTAAAGTTCGATCGGGTATACTGTTGGACAGACTCGACCATTGTGTTGGGATGGTTACAAATGTTGCCCTCCAAACTTCAGCCATTCGTACGCAATCGCGTTGCTGAAACTTTGGATAAGACAGGAAACTGTACTTGGCGTCATGTCCCAACTGCCAAGAACCCAGCAGATCTCATATCTCGTGGCGTGGATATTGATGCTCTGCAAGGATTACATCTGTGGTGGTGTGGCCCCGACTTCTTGAAGGAAGATCAGTCCAACTGGCCATCTCACCTTAAATGTTTAGAAGTCGAGACATTGCCAGAAACGCGACCTCAAGTTTCATTGAGTGCTATTGTAGGAAATAGTTCTTGCGATTTATTTATAGATTTTAAGCGTTTCTCTAATTATTTACGACTTGTTCGTTCCGTAGCATATGTGTTGAGATTTATTAAAATTTGTAGAAAACTTCCTGTAATTAGAAACTTTCTATCAGAAGAAGAACTACAGGAAGCATTAAATGTTATTATTTTAAGATGTCAAATCGATTCGTTTCCAGAGCACAAATTACTTGCAAACAAACAAAGTTTACCTTCAAAAAGCGCCCTTCTCAAATTTAATGTTTATTTAGACAGCAATAATATAATGCGTGTCGGAGGACGCTTAGAGAATTCTGACTTCTCATATAATAAAAAACACCCTATTATTTTACAGTCCACACATATATTTACGAAGCTTTTGTTTAATTTCGAACACAAGAGATTAATGCACGCAGGCCCACAGTTATTATTAGCGTCGATAAGGGAATCTTATTGGCCTATAGGCGGCCGAAATTTAGCTAAGGCTTGCTATCATGACTGTGTGCACTGTTGTCGTATGAAGGGTAATGTAATTACACCCTTAATGGGGAATTTGCCCCAGCAGCGTCTCCATCTGGGAGGCTACCCCTTCGAGAGTGTTGGTGTTGATTATGCCGGTCCCATCATGTGTGCCAGTCGGCAAGGCCGCGGTTGTGGGCTAGTAAAGGTGTACGTTGCGATATTTATTTGCTTTACCACCAAGGCTATTCACTTGGAGCTAGTAGGTGACCTAACTAGTAATAAATATTTATTGGCCTTGTATAGGTTTATTTCGCGTAGGGGAAAACCCGTTAACATTTATTCTGACAACGGTACCTCATTCGTTGGAGCTTACAACGATTTATCTAAATTTTTAAAGTCAAATTGCGATTCCTTAGGTGAAAGTTTGGCTAATGATGGAGTTAAGATGCACTTTATTCCCGCTTATACTCCTCACTTTGGCGGACTCTGGGAAGCGGGTGTTAAGTCGACCAAATACCATTTAAAACGAGTGTTGGGAAATTGTAACCTCACGTACGAAGAGCTTAACACCACGCTGATCCAAATTGAGGCGATTTTGAACTCTCATCCATTGACGCCGCTATCTACTGATCCTGCAGACCTTACACCTCTGACACCGGGACACTTCCTCGTCGGTCGACCGCTTACTTCACTGCCACAGCGAGATATACAGGAACACTCAATCCATCATTTAACTCGTTTCCAAAGAATCGAGCAACTCCGCCAGCATTTCTGGGTTCGGTGGAGTAAGGGGTTTGTTTCCGAGTTGCAGCAGAGAACAAAATGGCGTTCCTGCAAAGCTGCATTGAAGTTGGATTCCTTGGTAGTGATAAAGGAAGATCACCTACCTCCCCTCAAGTGGAAGCTAGGTAGAATTGTCGCCGTTCATCCAGGGTCTGATGGCATCGTTCGTGTGGCTGACATCCGGAATACTGCTGGAGTAATAAGACGAGCCTTCAACAGAATTTGCCCATTACCCGTCTCTTCTGATGCTTGTTGAAAGAGAATCTTTCAACGTCCGGGGGCATGTTGGAGCGCCTGATGGTTTCGTCGTAGCAGCGAGCGACGATGCGTCCTATTTTAGTTTTAAGTTTTTGATGTAAGAACTGCGCTTTCATTACTGCTTGTGTCATTACCACGATAGTACACAATTTTAAGTAATCCCAAATTCTCCTCGTTTTATTCTACCCAAGTCCTGGTGCTCCCGTACACCCCGATTTCTACAATATCCCATCATCAGATATTAAAATGGTGACAATGGGACCACACGGGAAGCACCAGCTTTCAAATTAAAAAAGAATCATGAAAATCGGTTCACCCAGTCGCAAGTTATGAGGTAACAAAGATAAAAAAATATACAGTCGAATTGATAACCTCCTCCTTTTTTTGAAGTCGGTTAAAAAGTTGGAACTTGCTACATTGCATTGAACGGCCGAAAAACATGAATCCTACCTAATAATGTGCAACGCGGACTAGCTGAATACTTACTTTAGTATTTCATATAAAAATACCTTTCTTCGACTTTTCATATCTTTACAATCCTGAAAATAAAATCGTGTGACTCCTACGTCAATAAATACGGATAAAAAAATAAACAAAAACGAAACACACAAAAAAAGTGAAAAATAAACTTCAGAAGAAAAATCAGCTTCTGGAGATCAAAACATTTGTTTGTTTGATTTCGTTTTTTATATTAAACTTCAGTGATTCGCCCTTCGAGATTACACTTATTACTTGTAGTAGCACGGATATGTGCTGCCATCTTACACGATTTTAGAGCAACAAAAATAAATCAATTTTATGCGCCCTAATGTGGGTATCTCATACACGTTTTGTGTGGCTGCCATCGCGCACGTAATTTTCTTATCGTAAATTAGTTTGTGTATTCTAGACTTTTTAGTGATATTTCAGTGATGGGAAAACGGAAACGTTACGACGAGGAGGAGTATTTAGCTAGGAAAATGAGAAAATTAGAGAAAAAGATGTCTCGTGTTCGGCGTAAACAAAGGAAGTAATTGTACGACAGTACTAGTTCGGATTTTGAACAGAACCAGTATTCTGATAGTGACCATCACCCAGCAGAATCTTTGCAGGAGGCTTCACATAACGAAGGTCGGTAACATTTTAAATTTCGAAGGATGAAAACGTCCGCGTCGGTTGGTGACCGGCGCCGCCGGCGCACCGCACCGGATCGCGTGTCCTTGACCTACTTTTTCTTACAGAACATTTTGTTTGTATTATACAATTTTTTATTTATTGGGTGCCTAGTGCTTATGAGTTTAGTCTGTAAGGCTAATACCGACCTATAATGTACTTCAGTTCAACCTGTAAGGTTGATCGCTGTATAATTATGTAGCACCAAAATTCTAGAACATAATTCGAGAGATTATGTCATGATTTTTTATTTGCAATATTGTGGGTGCCAATCCTAGAGAGAAGAGTGAGCTTGTACCAACAATTTATAATTGTGCGTAAGATTCTAAGAACATAGTCCGGGAGATTATGTCATGAATTTGTACAGTTTACAATTCAATCATTCTAGAGTAGGTACAAACCGTGAGTTTGTATCAAGAATTTGTTACTGTGTTTAATATTCTAGAACATAGTCTGAAAGATTATGTCATGAATTTATACTTTCTGTTAAAGATGGATGTTCAATTCTAGAGTACAAACCGTGAGTTTGTATCACGAATTTGTTCAAACAGCTCTCGTTCTATTGTTTTTAGGAACCCCATACGAAGTTATTGTTCTATCCGATTCAACTTCACAACCAAAGCCCCCCGGTGAACCGATGTCCGCGGCGACTACAACTTCAGCCTCCGCGCCTGAACGCGCTTCTGCTGTTGTACCCGAGGCTACTTCCACGGACGCACCGCCTCTAGAAAATGCATCTACGGAAAGCATCCAAGAGTTAGGCCTCAGCCTCGAATTTTGCGGGCAGCGGGGCGGCGGCGCGGCGGCGGCGGCGCGGCTTATAAGGAGTGCACCGCTCGAAAGACTTTGCTAGTAGGTGGACTGATATTCTGGTCAATGGCTTAACACAAAAGAACATATTGAATATTTATGGTGTACCTACCTTTCAATTTGAAAATGGCCCAGGCTCCAACACTTAATCCTTAAATTAGAGCAGCGGTTAATGAAGGTGTTTTGAAGAGGGACAATAATATATTGTTTGACAAACATAAGGTTTTATCCTCTATCATAACCTGTGTAGCCAACACAATCACTGCTGTCTTGCAAACGGGCTCTTGTGACGAGGAGATTAAATGTCACACATTAAAATCCCTTAGTGATGCTGGCAGACTCTTATGTCACACACATTACAGTGAGACACAAACAAGGAGACATTGTTTGCTGTCATGCCTTAACGAAGAGGTTAAGGGTAATGTAAAGGATCTTAAACGTGATCACTTACTATTTGGTAATGATCTCCATGATAATTTAAAATCGATGAAAGCCATAATAAGAGCAGGCACCGAGTTAAAACCAGCTGCCTAGCCGAAATTGCCACCCAAAAACCATCAACCAAAGGAACATACGTCGAGGGCTTTAAACTGGAGGGGCCCGCCACCGCCGCAGTCGCAGGTGCGTCGCATGCCACCGAGGCAGACCGCGACGGCTGGTGGGCGCAAGCAATTCCCGATACGCCGTACGACGGATCGCCGTGCTCCGCGCCAGTACAACCAGACTCCACGCCGTTAGCTGAAGTGGACCATACCAACACGCAGGCGGGTAGATTAAAGTTTTTTCACCATAATTGGTCGCAAATCACAAAATATGATCCTGTCGTGTTAACTTGGGCTAACGGTTTGCAAATTCCAATTTCAAACGATATATCCCAGCCTATATCTTATCCACATAATTAGTCCTAAGTCTGATGTGGATAAACTGCTTATTACTAAAGAAATTAATAATCTTCTTAGTATTTGGTGCCATAAGCGTGTGTGAACTATGTGATGGCCAATTTTTATCAAATATTTTCCTTGTTAAGACGCTGTCAACACCAAATGGCCTTGAGGATTTGTCACTGTCACACACACTGTCTATTTGTATCGGAGTAAACGAGAGCGCACTATCACTGTTACTGGGCCGGCCAGATTTTAGAAGAAAATAATGAATAAATATTGATTTAAAAAAAATATATGGATTATTTGTGAAATATGACTCGTCAGCGGTTTAGGTATGAATATGTTGACTTCATGTTTTTAATTGCAGACCCATACGAAAAAAAAATAAAGACATAGAACCGCTTAACGATGATTTTAAGACCAATCTTTGCAATTATTTTCTATCGAACCGATTTCGTCCAATTAAGTATCGAGTCCATCCACGGTCTTTGGAATATGATGAATAATAACATATATTTTTTTTAATGTGCTAGAACAAACAGTTTTTCTTAAAAAACTGCTTAAATAACATCAGTTTGGTGTTGTCAGCCCCTTAAGAAAAGTAATGGGACAAATAGATTTATTTAAAATCCTTAAAAAGATTCATCATTGCGCCACACTTTAAGCTTGTGTTGTATTGACCTTAAAGATGCATATTTCGCTATCAATATTCACAGCGACTCTAGAAAGCGCTTCTGCGATTTAGTTGGTTGGGGAAGCTGTATGAATTTCAAGTTTTGCCATTTGGTCTTAATATAGCACCATATGTGTTTACAAAAATTATGCGTCTAGTAATGCAATTTATTTCTACGTAATCATGGCTTATTGTCCGTCATTTATTTAGATGATCTATTGTTATTTGGAAATACTTATATGGATTGTAAACATAATTTTGAAATCACACAAGAATTACTTCAATCAGTTAACCTAAAGAAGAGTGTTGGTATACCTAACCGAACTGCAACATTTTTAGGTTTCGTTTTCAATTCCGAAAATCTTACGATTAGCGATTAGCATACGAAACGTAGAATCAAAGATGAACTTTTACACTTATCTAAATTAGAAAGATGTAAGTTACGTAATTTTGCTCATTTGATATTATTGCTGATATCAATTTGCCCAACAATGCAGGGCCCCAATTCTGCTATTTTACCACAAATTGCTATGTCGCAGCCACGCGATTGCTTTGCCAACGCCATTGATCTAAAAACGGTATTCTTCTAATTTTGAAAACAACGTCATCAGCATATCGCTGGCACGTCGTCAGCATCGCATCAGCTTGGCTATATAAACCACAGATTAGATCGTACTAGTAGCTCTGTAATATTATTATTCAATCTGTGTAAAACATTTTACCGCCAAAATTTACAGAATTCCTTCGATTTTGATGTTTGACAGCGTGGTCTGACATCATAAAAACGTATTTTTGTTGAGATTCAAAAAACTTTTGTGTTTTAGTGGATATTTTTTCAAGTAAGTGGATACTCAAGTTTACTCATACAATTAAACCGTGTAGTGACTATGCTAGGCTCCACATTCGCACCGTGAACACCCGTGAAAGCCTCGAACCGCGACTGTGGATGGCTTTCGCACCCGTTCACGGGCTTCGCGGCTGTTCACGCCTTGTTCCCCGTTCAGCGTCGGTATCTGCGTCCGCGCCAAAAGGTTCGCGGGACGCGAACGCATCCACACTCGCGTGTTAAAACAGCAGCATGAAGATAGCAGTGCATAATTATGTCGGCGTCCATTCTTGACGAGCGCGCGAACTAAACTGTGAACGATAGCGAGTGTGGAGGGGCATGCTTTTCGCGCCGACTTCGCGGCGAAAATTAGGGCGAGCGCGCACTGCGGTGCGTTTTTCTAACGCATAATCTGTGAAGAATGTCTGTGTTGTGATGTGTGTGTGTGAATGTCTTTGAAGTGCGCGCACTGCGGTTATGCGTTTTGTTACTGTAGGCCCCGCCCAGTGCGGCAGAACTAACGGAAACGCACCGCAGTGCGCACTCGCCCTTACGGCGTGAATTCACACCGTGAATCACACAGCAGTCCACAGCCCATCACATTAAAAGAAGGAGAACAAGTTTTATATTATCTCATAGAATTATAAAAAAAGGAGGACTCCGCGCCACGCATATCAAAAGTGAAACAGTAATCCCACCGTTTGTACAAACACGCCTCACTTTCGATATGCGTATGCGTGGCGCGGAGTCTTCCTTTTTTAACCGACTTCAAAAAAAGGAGGAGGTTATCAATTCGACTGTATTTTTTTTTTTTTTTTTTTTTTTTTTTTTTTATGTTTGTTACCTCATAACTCCGTCGCTTGCTAACCGATTTGAAAATTTCTTTTTTTGTTGGAAAGGATATACTTCCCAAGTGGTCCCATGATCACCAAGTCAGGATCTGATGATGGGATCCTGGAGAAATAGAGAGAACTCTTCAAATTTTATAGGCACACTTGCAGTGATTTGAGTAGTTTTTGGAAGAGTACTTTCTCGGAGTGGTTCCATTTCAATTTAGTGAAGATCTGATGAAGAACTTCGGAGATAGGCAACGGAACTCCTCAACAAACGATAGCAAATGGACTGGGATTGCTGAAATCTCATGTCTGTCTATTGCTTACACCAGTTCATAACATAACATCACGCCGGTACGTTGTGAAGGGGTAAGCACATGTGAACCACTAAAAAGTGAGAAATAAAAACTTTATTACAAAAAATAAAACCGACTTCGACAAAAATAAAACACAAAAAAGTGAAAAATAAAAAATCAGCTTCAGAAGTCGGTGGCAAAAACATGAAATCAAACAAACAAAAGTCACCGACTTCAGAAGCTGATTTTTTATTTTTCACTTTTTTGTGTTTTATTTTTGTCGAAGTCGGTTTTATTTTTTGTAAAAAAGTTTTTTTATACGTCTATGTAATTATCTGAATGTTTTTATCATTTGAAGTACCAAAGGATAAAAAATGTCGACGGAGACAGTGACGGTGGAGCAGCAAGAGGCTCTGATACAGGGAGCTGGCGCTAGGCAGGTTCAGCCGGACAAAAGAAGGGCGCAGTTTGTCGAACGGCTATGGATGGAATGCGCCCAATGATATTCTAGTAAATGAATATCATTGAATGCGCCAATATACTAAACAGTGTTTCGGCAAACTGTCCCACAAGAGGGACTCAAGCCTGGCGCACTGTCACTTGCCTTCATCAAAACCGGAATGCCATCACATCTCCGCTCGTCGGGGATGAACGGAGATATGATTTCCTCGATATTTTTTAAAACGTTTTTACTGAGGCGAAACGTTTTTACGAACTCCGTGTCCGGCAAAACAACCATAGGATCGATATTCCGCCTCAGTAAAGCTCGTGCTCGACGGCGTTGCAGCCTCTCGTCCCGACGCCGTTCCTCCCTGCTGGCCAATTCTAAATATCGCCATCTTAAAATATGATGCGGCATTTTTGTTATCACTTTTCAGACTTTTTTAATGGCGAATGTGAGATAAAACGTATGGCTGCACAATTGCTTCTCGATGGCCAATTTTGACAGCTATCGACGATGCCAACGCTATCGGTACAAACGTCAAATAAGAGCAGAATACATATTTACGTTGCCGTGCTGACGCTATTGTGACGCCATTGGTTAATAGAATTCCGAAATGTATCAATGGCGGCTGGGTAGCCGCTATTCAACTTTCATAACAGGAACAGAATACCAAAAGTGTCATTTTATGCTATTGCCATGCTGACGACGTGCAATTGAACTTCCTTACATTTAGCGGAATTGAGGCCCAGTACGGCTGGCTATACATAAAAAAAAAAAAAAAAATATTGAGAGAACTAAATTGCAGTATCTTTGTTTAAAACAAAAAGATGATTACAATCAATATATTAATTTAGCTGTTTCTTTACGAGAAGACTTTGACTGGTGGCTTAGTAATATTGACAATTGCGCCAGTCCTATTCGTTTCAGCGATTATAAGCTAGAAATATACTCAGATGCGTCTCGGACTGGGGACTGGGGACTGGGTCAGCTGCTTAGGCCAGACGGCCAGCGGACAATGGTCTAGCAAGGAATTAACTCAGTACATTAATTACTTAAAGCTGACGGCAGCATTCTTTGGCTTGAAAATCTTCGCCAATGATTATCGTAACTGTGAAATACTTTTACGAATTGATAAATCCACTGCTATCTCTTATACAAATAGGATGGGCGGCATACAATTCCCCCATCTTAGTTCTGTTGGTCGTGACATTTGGCAGTGGTGCGAAGAGCGACGTTTGTGTGTCTTCGCTTCCTATATTAGTTCTAAGGATAACTATACCGCAGACGCGGAATCACGCCGCATACATGCTGATGTTGAATGGGAGCTCGCTGACGATGCTTTTCAAGATAGGTATATGTAAAAAATTCATTCGGCCTGATATTGATTAATTTGCGACTCGTTTAAATAAGAAATGTTCAAAATTTGTTTCTTGGCATAATGATCCAGAAGAATTTACGGTAGATGCATTCACCTTGAAATGGTCTACCTAATTTTTCTACGCATTTTCTCCATTTTGTAAGTTTTAAAGGGTTTACAGAAAATAATTCTCGATAAGGCGGAAGCAAGCACAAGCATTGTTGTGGTCCCTCTCTGGCCAACACAGCCTTGGTATCCACTTTTTAGGAAGTTGCTAATTACTAGTCCAATTGAATTTTTACACCTAATAAAACATTAGTGTCATCCCCTTACATTGTGGAACACAAGTTTCAAGAGAGCCTTACCCTGGTTGCCGGAGTATTGTCAGGCAGGCATTTCTGATGCAGGGCTCTCCTCCAGATGCTGCGGATGTGATGTTGGCGTCTCTAGCTGGTAGTACTTTTAAAACAATTTATTACATGTTTTAAACGATGGTTTGCGTTTTTCCAGGATAAAAACTTAAATTTATTTCAAGCATCAGTTGCTAATGTGCTAGATTTCTTAGTTACCCTTTTTTACCAGGGTCAAAAGTATGGCTCAATTAACTGTACTAAAGCAGCGCTATCGCTTCTTTTAAACCCGGTTGCCATGAATGACCCACAGGTCACGAGGTTTATGAAGGGAGTCTTCAAGTTGCGAACTCCACTTCCAAGATATAATTTTACTTGGGACCCATCTATTGTTTTAGATTTTTAAGTAATTGGTTCCCTAATGAAAGTCTTTCCTAAATCTATCGAAAAAATTAACTACACTTTTAGCTTTAGTTACTGCTCACCGAGTGCAAACATTGTCGTTGATTAAGGTGTCTATAATATTAAAAATATAATAACGAAAATCACGGATTTAATCAAAACCTCGGCCGTGAATCGTACCACACCAATATTGATTCTTCCTTATTTCAACGAAAGACCTTCCATTTGTCCTGCTAGAACTTTAGAACAATATTTAACTGTATCAGCAGATATAAGAGAAAACCTGAATGTAACTCCTTATTAATCAGTTTTAGGAAGCCTTTCAATAATGTAAGCTCACAATCTTTAAGCCGTTGGATCAAGGCCATCCTGACTGAAAGCGGTATAAACACATCTGTCTTTAACGCCCACAGCACAAGGCATGCAGCTACGTCTGCCGCCAATAGGCTCGGGGTTAGCATAGATATTATTAAAAGAACTGCGGGTTGGACCGGCAAATCAGAAACTTTTGCTAAATTTTACAATAGAGAAGTAGCTGCAGACACCTCAGATGCCTTTGCCCGGTCCATTTGTAGGATGGCCTCAATCAACGAATGATAATGATTTTTTTGTCTTTGTTACATGTATGAACCTAATTTTGATTTTCAAAGTTTGTGTTTTTGATTATATTTGTTAGGTAAATATTACATATATTTCAGTTTATCTTATTTCCCTAAATAAAATAGTTCCCTCTTCACTATTTCGTGAGACTCTAAACATCTACAAGTAATAAGTGTAATCTCGAAGGGCGAATCACTGAAGTTTAATAGAAAGTCAAACGAACTTACCTGTAAGTGACGTTCGATGACTATTAAACGATGTGATTCGCCCGAGAGATTACACTCCCTCCCTGACCCTGATCAAGATAAATCTAGATCCTCCCCTGACTTGCACGAAATAGTGGCTAACGATGGCCAAAGGGGGAAAACGTGTATGAGATACCCACATTAGGGCGCATAAAATTGATTTATTTTTGTTGCTCTAAAATCGTGTAAGATGGCAGCACATATCCGTGCTACTACAAGTAATAAGTGTAATCTCTCGGGCGAATCACATCGTTTAATAGTCATCGAACGTCACTTACAGGTAAGTTCGTTTGACTTTCTATTATGTATTACCGATTTCAGAAGCTGATTTTTGTTCTGAAGTTTATTTTTCACTTTTTTATTTTTGTGTTTTTGAAGTCGGTTTCTTTCCTAGCACTAAATGGTTCATGTTTGACTATTAAATATTAGGTCTTTACCTATGAAATTGCCGTTCTGCAGTACCTACTGGCCATTTCAAATCAAAATAATTTTTGTTAAAGAAGCTGATGATACACAATCTACGGCTGAATTAGCAGCAGCTTTCGACGTTAGCGTCAAAACAATATTGGTCCATTTGCGTCAAATTGGCAAGGTAAAAAAACTTGACAAATGGGTGCCCCACGAACTCAATGATCGCCAGCGCGAAGTACGCGTCGAGACGTGCCTTGCACTGCTCAACAGACACACAAATGAAGGAATTTTGAACCGCATTGTTACCTGCGATGAAAAATGGATCCTGTACGATAACCGTAAGCGCTCAGCAAGTTGGTTGGATCCTGGTTCAGCACCTAAACAATGCCCTAAACGAAAACTTACCCCTAGAAAAGTGATGGTCACTGTTTGGTGATCTAGCGCCGGTCAGCTTCTTACCAAACGGGGTGAGCATTACTGCAGATGTGTACTGTGAAGAACTGAACACAATGATGGAGAAGCTGGCACATCTCCAACCAGCATTGGTCAATTGCTCGTCTCCGCTGCTCCTGCACGACAACGCGCGACCTCATACTGCACAGCAGACGGTCTCCAAGTTGCAAGAACTGGGGTTGGAAGCTCTCCGTCATCCGCCCTACTCACCAGACCTTGCGCCTACAGACTACTACTTTTTCCAGAATTTGGATAACTTCTTGGCGGGAAAAAAATCAATAGGTACCCGAGAGGCAGTGTAAAATGCCTTTGAAGAATTTGTTGCCTCCCGATCAGCTGATTTCTTTAAAAAGGGCATCAATAAACTGCCACTGCGTTGGCAAAGATGCATTGATTGCATTGGTGATTACTTCGATTAATACAAATAAAAAATACATGAAAAAAAAATCGTTTAAATTTTTTCAAACAAAACGGCAATTTCATAGGTAAAGACCTATTATTACGAGTCAATGTGGGAACCATCAATACCTGCTTGAGGCAGGAATTTTTTATCAGCCTTCTCCTTTGATTATGACTAATTTATTAATCTTAATCAAACTTTTGGATTGAGATTTTTAATCACTAATTTTTATCGGTAATCAGAGTCAATATAATGCGTACAGTAAGCATGATATTGACTTTTAGCGATGACGATACCCAATTAACCGAGTATATTCTATGTTTCACTTGTTTATAAACTCAGTCGCTCGTTACGTTTCGTGAACGATAAATCAAAATGGTGAAGGCACGGAAGTATGTTGTTAAAAAAAACTTTCAAGGTGCGGTCACACGTGCGGATTTCGACATAGTGGAATACGAATTACCGGCGCTCAAGAATGGAGAGATCCTCGTCAAAGTTGAGTGGGTGAGTGTGGACCCGTACATGCGTGCCTACAGCTCGCGTTACACCGCTCCCTATGACCAGTTTGGCTTCCAAGTAGCCTTAGTAGAAGATTCTAAAAATCCCCGCTTCCCTGTCGGTACCAGGGTCGTTTCCCACAAAGGCTGGTGCGATTACTGCATCATTGATACAAATGATACTAAAGGTGCTGCCGGAAAAGTTTACAAGTTACCAAACTTGAAAGGCTTATCAAATTCCTTGGGAGTTGGCGCTGTTGGCATGCCTGGTGCATCCGCGTACTTCGGATTTCTGGAAATTTGCAAACCTAAATCTGGTGAAACAGTGGTTGTGAGTGGCGCTGCTGGAGCAGTTGGCTCCCTCGTTGGACAGATTGCGAAGATCAAGGGCTGCAAGGTCATCGGTTTCGCTGGCTTTGATGATAAAGTGCAGTGGCTGGAGGAAATCGGTTTCGACAAGGCGATCAACTACAAGACTGCTGACATTGCCGCAGCTCTGAAGGAAGCAGCTCCCAAGGGTGTGGACTGTTATTTCGACAACGTTGGTGGAGAGCTGAGCTCAACGATAATTAACCAAATGAACGACTTCGGAAGGGTTTCAGTTTGCGGTGCCATCAGTTCGTATAACGAGCCTAACTTGCCCAAGGCAGATATCTTACAACCTTCCTTAGTATTTCACCAATTGAAAATTGAAGGTTTCCTGGTATCGCGATGGATTGACCGCCAACCGGAAGCATTTGCTGAACTCATCAAGTGGATTCAAAGTGGACAGTTGCAGCCTAGGGAACACATTACCGAAGGTTTCGAGAACATCGTTGACGCTTTTATAGGAATGTTAAATGGTGAAAATGTTGGAAAGGCTGTTATTAAATTGTAAGTTATTATTTGGTAATGCTACACGTACTTTTACTCTCTTAAATTAAATTCAATAGATAATTTGTTGAAAATGAAATAGTCATTTCATGTGTACCTTCTCAGGAACTAAATTCCCTTCATACAGACAGACGCCAGCACACTAAGCTACCCGCAGGGGCGGTCCTATATAGCCTTCGATTTTGGGAGGGGTCACACAGGGCACAAGTTATGAAAAACAAAAGTTTAGATAAGCAAAACGTCACTGCCACAGATGAAGAAAAGCAAGAGGGAGCGAAGCGAGCTCGATTTTTTTTTCACAAATTTATTTTATCATAAATTACTACTTTCTTTTCGTTCATTCATACAGGATTGAGAAAAGGACACACTATGTCAACTTTTTCAGAACTATAGTAAAGGATGTCTTAGCGAGCGAGAAAATTTTACCATTATATGTACCTACGCCTCGGATATTTTGATTGCTTTCAAAGGTTTCAAAATGAAGATAACGCAATAGCGAGCGAAGCGAGCCGGCCTCAGATAAGTTCGGTTCTTTTGGTGCATTCATACATAAACACGATTACAATTACGATTTAGTCGTTTGCCATCACGCAATGTATTTTTATTTACTGATACTCGGAAAGTAAGACTGAAGTTGCCTGAGGAGGGCACGCCACGGTAGTGGCGGTAAGTCCCCTCTTTGAGGAGTGGCTAGAGAGGAGCCACGGCGCCCTCACCTTCCGTCTGACGCAGGTCCTCACCGGACACGGATGTTTCGGGAGGTACCTGCACCGAATCAGGCGGGAGGAAACGCCCGGATGCTTCCACTGCGAGGATCGACCGGAGGACACGGTGGAGCACACTGTGGAGGTGTGCCCTGCTTGGGCGGAGCCCCGCCGTGTTCTCGTAGCGGCGATCGGCGGCGGCGACCTCTCGCGTCCGGCCCTGGTGCAAGCCATGGTCCGGGGCGAGGAGGAATGGGACGCCGTCGCCTCCTTCTGCGAAGTAGTGATGCTAGCGAAGGAGGTGGCGGAACGAGAGAGGGAGAGAACCTCTCAACGTCCCAGCCGCCGCGGAAGGCGCGGAAGGCGCTCCGGGCGTCGGGGGCCACGTGATGGCTTCCGGCCACCGTAGACGCGGGCCTGTGGACGGTGAGTAATGGGCTAGCTCGCCGTCCGGCCGTCGTCATGACGGCAACAGACCGTGTCGGCGGCGCGTTCGTGTTCCACGCGCGCCTCAAAGAGATGTCAGTAAGGAGGGGCCCGCAAGGGCCGACGCCCGTCGGGGCCGCGGTATTTTGTACTAGATTACGTAGCCTCGGCGCAAGGGCGGGGAGGGAACATGGGTTCGGTTTTTAGTCAGTAGAAGTCTGACACTCCCCTTCGCTCTGCCCAAGAGCGGGGGAGTTCAATGATTTTCCACCCACCAAAAAAAAAAAAAAAAAGTTGCCTGAGGAGCGGGTTGAAAGTAATACTTTTCAGCACCAGAGAAAATCGTTTTCAACTGGAAGCGTCAAATTAAAAAAAAATAGTAGTTCTATTTTCACATTTTTATTGAACCATGTTCCAACTTTCTATACCTCAAGTCACAGTGCGATTTAAAATTGAAATAACATAAAGTTAAGTATGTATTTGATAATTATCTTACTAGCGGTTCGCGATCGGCGGAGCGGGCGCGCAGCGAACGCGTCGCGAACACGCCGCGGATGCACAGCGGACACGTCGCGGACGTGAGGCAATACGCAACGTTTTCATTGCGAATTAACGACGACGTACAATACACTCAATAACTCAATAACAAAATGGATTCCGACGAGGAAACACTGCTGTTGGTTTTGTTTTTTTTTTTTTTAAACGATACCCCACACTAGGAATTTCTCCTGTATCGTTGGTGCGTTCACAAACATTTAAACTCACATACACAAATACCCAGACCCGGAACAACTATCTGTAGGTCTTACACATATTTGTTCCGAGCGGGGATCGAACCCGCGACACGCAGCGCGGCGGTCCATTGCCTGAGCCACTGCGCCAACCGTGTCGTTATTTCGAAGACGCCGGAGACGAAAACGAAAGCATCGAAGAATTTGGGAACATCCATTAGAAATTAATCGAATGCAAGAGAGCGACATCTTTGTGTAGTTTTGCAAACGAATAAAAAATAATCTAAATCAATTTCATTCCTACCTGCGAATTGTTGAATTTACTACAAACTGACTTAAGACATGAAGACAAACATTTGTACCAGACAGTACAAATGGCGTTCACGCTGCTATTCACGGCGATCCTGTTGCGCGTCCGCAACGAATACGCTGCGCATGCGCGGTGTGATCGTTGCGCGCCCGTAATGTTTTCGTTGCGCGCCCGCTCCGCTCGAGGACGCTCGCAATCCGCTGGTATGATAAAGAATAATAATTTTTAACCGATGACCAACAGCACCAAGCGCACCATAGGAGTTGGGGTGTGAGGATTGAATATGTCCATGAGTACATTTACCTCGGCCAAATAGTCTCCTTCCAGGCAAGACAAGACAAAGAAGTTGCTCGACGCACTGAGAACGCCTGGAAGAGCTATTGGTCGATGAAACAAATAATGAAGGGACCTCTACCTCTCTCCCTGAAGAGAAAACTCATGGACATGTGCATTCTTCCTACCCTGACTTATGGAGCGCAGACATGGTCACTAACCAGCATCAAAAGTCCGCACTCGGGGTCTGTCAGCGAGCAATGGAGCGTAGTATCCTTGGAGTTAAGCTCACTGATCACGTAAGAAACTCGATACTGCGTTCCAAAACTCAAATTGCCGATGTAGGTCACACGGCTGCCAAGCTCAAATGGAACTGGGCTGGCCACATCTGCCGCATGCCGGAGGAGCTGTGGGCCAAAGCAACCACGCAATGGGTCCCAATCAGCAGCAAACGACAACGCGGCAGGCCCAGAAGGCTGTGTCGAGCGAAGGCGTCGGGACTGTGGCTTGTCGAAAGGATAACGCGGCTCCGACACAAGGGCGAAGAAGGAACATGGGTTTGGTTTTTAGTCAGTAGAAGTCTGACACTCCCCTTCGCTCTGCCCAAGAGCGGGGGGGGGGGGGTTATTCGATGATTTTCCACCCACCAAAAAAAAAAAAAAAAAGGCCCAGAAGGCAATGGCGGGACGAACTGGATTCTTTTTGCAGAGATTGGAAAACCGGAGCACTGGATAGGGATAAGTGGAAAGAGGGAAGGGAGGCCTTTGCCCTGCAGTGGGACACAAATGGCTGATAATAATAATAACCGACTTCCCAAAAAGGAGGAGGTTCTCAATTCGATCGGTATGTTTTTTTTTTCAATGTATGTACACCGATTACGCTGCGATTTATGATCCGATTTACGTGATTCTTTTTTAGTTTGATGCGGAATAGTTGCCATTTGGTCCCATAAAAAAACCCTGCTAATTTTTCTGCTACTTTTCATTTTATGACCATTTTTTTATAATTTATGAACATTTTTCGTTCGTTTTTTTATGTGTGTTCGCGAATAACTTCGTCGTTTATGAACCAATTTTAAAGGATTCTTTTTTATTAGAACGGAGATATTTCAAGAGTGGTACCATGATATGGAAACCAGATCCTGTTGATGGAATCCCAGAGAAATCAAGGGCAACCCTCAAACATAGGCACGTATTACGTGTTTCGTGCTTTTTCTGACTCTATACAAGCATAGGTTTCATAGTAAATATTAATTCTTTAAGATACACAACTAATAAAAATGAAAAAACTTTTTTGCAAAAAAAAAACAACCGACTTCAAAAACACCAAAAAGTGAAAAATAAACTTCAAAAGAAAAATCAGCTTCTGAAGTCGGTGACATTTGTTTGTTTGATTTCGCTTTTTTTGCCACCGACTTCAGAAGCTGATTTTTCTTTTGAAGTTTATTTTTCACTTATTGTTGTTTTTGAAGTCGGTTGTTTTTTTTTGCAAAAAAGTTTTTTTATTTTAACTATGTATTTCTTTAAAAATATTTATAATTTTTTAATTATGAAAATGAAAAATAATGGCTGAATAGCAGGCCGGCCACAGAAAAAAAAACAAAATAGACGGAAAAGTGAAAATCCGATTTTTTAGTTAATTCATGTTTTGATTTTTTTTATTTATTTATTAGCTATAGTATGCGCAACATTGACATCATCGGCATACATTAATACTGTGAAGTGCTTTACATACATGGGCAGGTCATTTACAAGAAAAAACAGGGGACCGAGGTTAGTACCTTGACCCACGCCAGAAGTGACACAATAGCATTCCGAATTGGCATTTTCAAAAGTAACATATTGCTTGCGATTGCATAGGTAGTTTGCGAAAAATTCAAGCGATGCCGCAGAGAAGCCAGCCAAAGTACACCCCAAAAGCATATCATTAGCCACTTTACCCAAAAGCATATCATTGTCAACCCGGTCAAAAGCCTTCTGAAAAACAAAATAAGCGACATCCACCTGCTTTCTGTCGTCACTATTTTTGACTAAGAATGTAGTAACGGATTTTCGAAAGAGATAACGCGGCCTCGGCGCAAGGGCGAGGAAGGAACATGGGTGGTTTTTAGTCAGTAGAAGTCTGACACTCCATTCCGCTCTGCCCAAGAGCGGGAGGAGTTATTTGATGATTTCCCACCCCCCCAAAAATAAAGGTAACAATGTAGGTAGTTTCTTATTTTTAACAGACTTCAAAAAAGGAGGTTACTATGTTCGTGTGTATGTTTTTTTTTTTATGTTTGTTACTTGATTTCTCCCCCATTTGTGGACCGATTCCCAAAATTCTTTTTTTATTTGAAAGAGTATACTCCTGAAGTGGTCCCATTTTAATTTGGTGAAGATGTGGTGCTGATCTTCGGAGATATACAATGGAACTCTTCAAAAATAGACGGCAAATCTGTCGTAATTGCTGGAATCGCTTATTGTTATAATCGTAATTGCTGGATGTTTATTGAATATAAATTATCATGACGTAACATCACGCCTGTATGCTCTGAGGGGGTATGCAGATGTGTACAATACACATTTTTTTTGTTGTTATATATGAATTTCATAGACACGTGTTTCGTGCTTTTTCTGACGCTATTCAAGTATTCGCATCTAGCAGTCATCACTTGTCTTCATGATGATGAGCTGATAATGGAAGGTACTACTCCTCAACGGTTAAGAGTTGAAAGCAAAAACTTTTTTGCAAAAAAAACAAACGACTTCAAAAACACCAAAAAGAGAAAAATAAACTTCAGAAGAAAAATCAGCTTCTGAAGTCGGTGGCAAAAAAATAAAATCAAACAAACAAATGTCACCGACTTCAGAAGCTGATTTTTCTTCTGAAGTTTATTTTTCTCTTTTTGGTGTTTTTGAAGTCGTTTGTTTTTTTTCGTTTTTTTTTTTTGCAAAAAAGTTTTTTTTATTTTTTCATTTTTTGTTGTAATAGGTACCTATATTATATCCTATACAAATATTTACTATGCATTTAACATTCAACTAAGAAACCTAACCCTTAACCTTCAAAATTCCCCTATTTTTGCTTTCAACTCTTAACCGTTAAGGAGTAGTATACCTTCCATTATCAGCTCATCAACATGAATAAAAGTGATGACTGCTAGATGCGAATACTTGAATAGCGCCAGAAAAACACGAAACATGTAATACGTGTCTATGAAATTCATATAACAACTAAAAAAATGTGTATTGTACACATCTGCATACCCCCTCAGAGCATACAGGCGTGATGTTACGTCATGATATTGGTATATTCAATAAACATCCAAGCGATTCCAGCAATTACGACAGATTTGCCGTCTATTTTTGAAGAGTTCCATTGTATATCTCCGAAGATCAGCACCAGATCTTCACCAAAAAAAAATGGGACCACCTCAGGAGTATACTCTTTCAAATAAAAAAAGAATTTTGAGAATCGGTCCACAAACGGGGGAGAAATCAGGTAACATACATAAAAAAAAAAAACACACGAACATAGTAACCTCCTTTTTTGAAGTCGGTTAAAAATAGGGGAATCTTGAAGGTTAAGGGTTAGGTTTCTTGGTTGAATGTTAAATGCATAGTAAATATTTGTATAGGATATTATAGGTACTTACAACTAAAAATGAAAAAATAAAAAAAACTTTTTTGCAAAAAAAAACAACCGACTTCAAAAACACCAAAAAGAGAAAAATAAACTTCAGAAGAAAAATCAGCTTCTGAAGTTGGTGGCAAACAAATAAAATCAAACAATGTCACCGACTTCAGAAGCAGATTTTTCTTCTGAAGTTTATTTTTCTCTTTTTGGTGTTTTTGAAGTCGGTTGTTTTTTTTAAATCAAGGTGGTCAGAAAAATTATCATAGTTATATATAAGTTAAGTAAGTTAATAATATATAATAGTTGTAATTAGTTATCTTTACGGACGTGTCTTATTCTGGTACCTATCTAGGACAGCTAGACTTGACCCAAAGACTTGACCAGACGGCGAATATTTTATATTCTGCCATCTGATTTGCAATTAAATGTTCATCCATGAAATAATTGTATGAAATACAAAAATACCTATCTAAGTTTTCCGAAGCTCGAAATATGTAGGTACTGCAAATACAGACACATACCTACCTAATTAGCAACTGTGTGTCCAAAAGTCGATTCCTACCAAAGCCATTCAAATATTACGAACTACTTACTTTTAAATTTCTCTGAATCCTACTAAATGATTTGAGTAGGTACCCTAGGGGTTTTAACCTATTACATTAACTGCATGTAACGATACTGTTATATAAAGGTACCTCCTACGCTTTCGACATAATAACGTGTCAAACTTATGGAAAAATAAATGGAATTTAAGCCGGCCGGCTTATAATTCGTTATCAACAAAAACATCGGCTCAAGCGGTGGTATCGCTGGACGCCTCACCGGTCTATACCCGTTATCTGTACACCGCGAGTGTGAGTGTGTAAGCATGATATTGACTTTTAGCGCTCCGCGTGACACACGATGACGATACACAATTGACCGAGTATATTCTATGTTTCACTTGTTTATAAACTCAGTCGCTCGTTACGTTTCGTGAACGATAGATCAAAATGGTGAAGGCACGGAAGTATGTTGTTAAAAAAAACTTTCAAGGTTTTCCCACACGTGCGGATTTCGACATAGTGGAATACGAATTACCAGCGCTCAAGAATGGAGAGATCCTCGTCAAAGTTGAGTGGGTGAGTGTGGACCCGTATATGCGTGCCTACAGCTCGCGTTACACCGCTCCCTATGACCAGTTTGGCTTCCAAGTAGCCTTAGTAGAAGATTCGAAAGATCCCCGCTTCCCTGTCGGTACCAGGGTCGTTTCCCACAAAGGCTGGTGCGATTACTGCATCATTGATACTAATGACACTAAAGGCGATTCCGGAAAAGTTTACAAGTTACCAAACTTGAAAGGCTTATCAAATTCCTTAGGAGTTGGCGCTGTTGGTATGCCTGGTGCGACCGCGTACTTCGGATTTCTGGAAATTTGCAAACCTAAATCTGGTGAAACAGTAGTTGTGAGTGGTGCTGCTGGAGCAGTAGGCTCCCTCGTTGGACAGATTGCGAAGATCAAGGGCTGCAAGGTCATCGGTTTCGCTGGCTCTGATGATAAAGTGCAGTGGCTGGAGGAAATCGGTTTCGACAAGGCGATCAACTACAAGACTGCTGACATTGCCGCAGCTCTGAAGGAAGCAGCTCCCAAGGGTGTGGACTGTTATTTCGACAACGTTGGTGGAGAGCTGAGCTCAACGATAATTAACCAAATGAACGACTTCGGAAGGGTTTCAGTTTGCGGTGCCATCAGTTCGTATAACGAGCCTAACTTGCCCAAGGCAAGTATCTTACAACCCTCCTTAGTATTCCGTCAATTGAAAATTGAAGGTTTCCTGGTGTGGCGATGGATTGACCGCCAACCGGAAGCATTTGCTGAGATCATCAAGTGGATTCAAAGTGGACAGTTGCAGCCTAGGGAACACATTACTGAAGGTTTCGAGAACATCGTTGACGCTTTTATAGGAATGTTAAATGGTGAAAACGTTGGAAAGGCTGTTATTAAATTGTAAGTTATTATTTGGTAATGCTACACGTACTTTTACTCTCTCAAATTAAAGTCAATGGTTAATTTGTTGAAAACTATTTCATTTCATGTGTAGGTACCTTCTCTGGAACCAAATTCCCTTCGGCCAGCACACTAAGCTGCCCGAAACTGGCAAATTTTCCCAATCAGCCTTGAACTTAATGCTTTGGCGATAAAGTTGAAAATGTATTAAAAGCGTCTGCACATACAGTCTAAGTACAAATAACTACAATACATGTAAGAATGTTACCACGTTCGAGGAGTTCCATATGAGCAGACTGCTAATTAAGATAACGAGGCTATCTGAAGCTTCCACACACCACTTCACTCCTGTAACAACAACAACTTATTATATACTTAAGAACATCGCGCCTGATTCCCAGAAGGGTAAGGCAGAGGTTTGACACAATAGGTAGGTACAGTACACCTACACATACTCTGACCCTATTAAGTACCTACAATATGAGACAAACAAAACCATTTTGTCGTAACATACTTAATCCTTTAAAATAGGTATTGTTTCTACTTATGTATATGTGATTGTAATGGAATTTATTATTTAAATTAATTTGGCGAGGTAAACATTTGTATTGAACACGAAATTAGAAGTTGTTGGTCAGCTGTCGTGCTTCGAAACTACCTATATTTTTTACTATTATTAATACCATACCCAAACAACTCTAAATTTATTGAATAATTCCAACCCATACACTACCAATAGTCAAATACCGTAGAATACTTATTAGTAGGTTCAAAAATACTCTAAGAAGTTAGCACAGTTAAAATCATGCTAATCAGTATCAAAATATTACACCAGCAAGGAGTGGGGTACCTATGTCATGTATGTTATATAGGTACAGTACAGACGAGGAATGGATTTCAATTGGTAAATAGTAGACATTGTTCTACATGTTTCTATTTTTAGAACGCTAGAAGGCAATGCACTTATGTAAGTAAATGGAATGTTACAGCACTGTCTGTGACTTGCTTTACGTTAAGTTTGCAATGAACTAGCTCTAGCGCGGCTGCGATGGCTACCCAAGACAATAGATAAGTATATTATGTCCTAACCCAGGGCCTAGTGTAGGTACCTGTTTGCCAAAATTCATCGCAATTCGTCAAGGCGTGAAAAAATAACAGACTGATTTACATCTCCATTAAGGATAGGTAGGTATGTTTTTTTATTTAGCACTTGAATGAGCATTGCTACGTGCTCGCTCACTACCTACTTTTAGTATTACATAACATCCAAAGTTCACAACAACACGTTTATCCTGTTATCATAATTATTTGATATCATGGAAAAGATCAATACAGCCTGTATTATCAAATACTTACGCGTCACGTCGATATCGTCGATGTATAGCTTATCTTCCCTGCTCATCAATATGAAGTGTAAGTCATTGAGGAGAGGTTCGTCATCCACAGTGACTACTTCGAACTTCACGTTACATGTGATGCCTAGCATGAAGCAAACAGCGGCTAGGAAGGTAGCTGAAAGTGTTGCCCTTGAAGCCTTCTCATTAAGCTTCTCCGCCTGAGCAAATGTCTTCCTTGTCAAATACTGCACACTGGTATCCACATAGTCAATCAAAGCACCCAAAATCGGTACTTTAGAATTTGAATAGGTCATGTGCTTCGGTAGGACGTTTGGTGGGTCTACCTCGGTAGCCATGCCTATTGCTGAACTTAATTTGTATGAAAAAAAATCTAATAACTTTGCATTAACTTTGTTGTAGAATACTTCCTAATTTGACAGCCGTGGTTTCGTTTACTTTTTTGACGGTAATGTGAAGTTTGTTTATAAGAAAGAGTTTAAATGTAGTTTGGTTACATAAGTCAAATCTTTTAGATAAGTAAATTAAATCATTATCGGTGCGTTAGTCTCGCAAAAACTCGAAAATGGCTAGACTGATTTGAATATTTTTTGTTCATAATTGTCAGAACAAGGTTAGTAGGTATAAACCATGTCACCAGTCAGGAGTTCTGGATCATTGTACTACCATTAACTAATCGATGTCTTTTTACCCACGGCGGTTTTTTAACTGATGACCGTTCGAGCGAACTGCCGTGAACTGTTGAGGCAATTACAACGAACCGTTAGCAACATTCGCTCATCAGTTAAAAAACCGCCGTGGAAAAGACATCGATTAGTTAATGATAGTACAATGATCCTGAACTCCCATCATGATAGTAGGTATAAATTGGGGAGTTCTGGATCACGCGCTCGAGCGACGCGAGAGCAAGTGATCCAGAACCCCCAATTTATACCTACTAAGGTTAAAAGAATTAATAAGAAAGAAATGTTGATATATAACTTAATATTTCAAAATAAAAACTATCTTCACTTTTTTCATTGGTAAATTGCACCCGATTGAAGCCGGTGCATGTCGCTAGTGAATAAAAGACCAAAAGTATATCAAAATAATTAATTTTATTGTAACCAAAGTCAGAAAAGACTATAAGTATTACAAAGTAAATTATCAAGAACTAACATACCTACAGGCTTAACGTTATTATTATTTGCAACTTGTTATCTAATTACCTACCTCACAGTCCAAATTATCGACAAAATTATCAAATTTCATGTTTTCCTTTTGATAAACGCACAAAAATGTAATTTGATTTATATCGTAGTGTTTCATTCGTTTATCAGGTGTAGACGAAATAACATAAATCTTAATATAATCATAATGAAGTGTAATCAATGATTAAGATGTGGTAATATACCTCTTATCTCAGTATTTAAATATTTTACTGCAAAAGAAACGCGTTGTAATCGTTACGTTTTTTAAAGTATAATTTTCGTTAATGGCATTACATTACACACCAAAGTGGTACCTCGGTTATAAAACTATGTAATAAGCTGAAAAATCACGGCTTACTAACTGTAATATTTCAACTTATATGTAGGTACTTACATACATACGGTCACACCCTAATATAACGTTTTTCTGATCACCATCATCTGCCTAGCCATTTATACTACTATATATTATATAGTACTATACTAGCTTTTGCCAGCGGCTTCGCCCGCGTGGATGTCGGAAAATATCAAAAATGACGATTATTCACACAAACTTTCATCCCCTATTTAACACCCATACGCCCGAATACTCGAACGTCACTCATTTTTATAAGTAGCCCTCCAAACTCGTGCTATCTCTGTCACTTTGCGTTAAAGTAACAAAGACAGCACGAGATTTAAGTGCAACTTAAAATTGAGTGACGTTCAAGTATTCGTTCGTTAGGGGTTGAATTTCGAAAAATCCTTCCTTATTCCTTGTCTACATTTTAAAGGGAACCTCTGTGCAAAATTTCAGATTTCTAGGTCCAAGGGTTTGGGCTGGGCGTTGATGAGTCAGTCAGTCAGTCAGTCAGGATTTCTCTTTTAATTTATATAGATGTTGAGGTCGGCTTCCAGTCTAACCAGATTTAACTGAATACCTGTATTTTCAAGATAATTTCAAAATGCTTGTTGACATTTGGCTAGAGGCTTAGCGTTGCCATACAACGTGGCAGAGCCGCCAGTTGCTTGGGGGCATTACCAGTTGATATTGAGGTGGATTTTTCGACGCAAAAATTTACATAAAGTTCAATAAGTTGTCTATTTTAATTCTATTTATAAACATCACGAAACTTCTCCATTGCTCCAGTACTACGGTACGTACGGTTACTAGTGTCCCATCCCTAAGCGATAGTGCGAGCAACTTTGGTGTGTAATGCTTTACAATGATATGATAATCTTACTGGGTAGGCAGTGTACTAAATAATTCAGTCTGTCAAATAACACATTTAAAACTTTCATCAGACAACAATATTAATTGCTTACATAAGGGAAGATTCACTGGATGGCAGTGGATGGTCTAATTCTACAATTTAACATTGGTATAAATTATCTCTTTTTTAATAAGTCTTTTACGGTTTTATAACATTCAGGGTCAATCACAATTAATTCATGTTTAAAGTGACGAATATTAAAATTATCATTTACATTAACTAACATGAAGTGAGGGTAAACTTTACTACTTAAATAGATTGTGTTTTCAGTCAAATTGTAACAAAATATTTTTTTGTATAGATGTAAGTCTGATAATTACATAATCATTTCTCCAAATTATGCGTCACTGGAAGTATGATTTTTATTTATTATCTGGGGTTTGCGTTTCATACAATAATGCTAACAATAATTGATCTAGGGTACGACTGAGCCCCTTTCTACCAAACTAACAATAGGGTAGTTGACAAAAAAAAAAAAAACTAATTAGTCCGTCAGATAGATTTCCAAAAAATATTGGACCCATATTTTTTCTTAATCATGTATACAAACAATGAAGACGATACAGTGTTTTGAAAACTCGTATGACGTCAGAAAGTGACGTCACAAGCCCGACTCATGATCTTTGACGTAGTATAAAACAAAGTCGCTATTTTTGTCTGTTTGTCTGTATGCTTAAATCTTTAAAACTACGCAACGGATTTTGATGCGGTTTTTTTTAATAGATAGAGTGATTCATTCAAGAGGAAGGTTTAGTATATAATTTGAACGACATCCACGCGGGTGAAGCCGTGGGCATCAGCTAGTATCCAATATTTTTCGATACCTAGTCAACTGACGGATTATATAGAATCATATTTTTTTAGGCAGGAAACAACCCTATTGTCTGACAAACACAACGAGACTCATACAAAATATACATCGGTACTGCTACCGTCAATTTGAGCGAAGTATTGAAAAGCAAGAAACTATAATTCTACTTCATTCGTGTCATTCGGGTTTCAACCCTACTCACAAACGTTTCGATTCGATTTTGGTTTTTTAATTGGTATGTCTGTCTATCTTCTTTTATCAGCAGTATGAAAGTGAATGAGATAAGACATTTGGCTTTCCGGATCGAAAACGAATCGAAGCGTTTGTGAATATGGGGCCAAGTCACGTACCTAACGCAATGGTCTTACGATCACATAACTGGTTATTTGACTACTGTTAAAAATTCAAGAAAATGTATAGTTATTTCAAAGAACTAACAAAAATAACACGATGTGTGAAAAAAGTAATTAACTCGATCAAAAAATGGCTAAGTTTTAACTGATTATAAATGACGTGCTAGACAAAGACAGCGCCACAGAAATTTGACGTCACATTTCATATCGCCATAGTTACGTACACAGAACAGAAAGAACAGGGTTACGTACATGGTACGTAGTACAAAAGGCAGTTTCGTGCGACAAGGACAGAAAGTGCCCCCACCAAAAACTTCTAAAGCATGACTGTAGCTACTTCATTTCTTTATCGATTTTCACACATCGTGTTATTTCTGTTAGTTCTTTGAAATAAAATTACATTTTCGTGAACTTTTAACAGTAGCCAACTGTCACGTTCATTCGTTGCGCTTACCACGATTTTCCTTTAGGCGTCAAACAGACGAGCAGCACTTTGCTGTCGACAGAGCCAACTTCAGCTGTCAACAGAGGCAACTTCAGCTGTCGACAGAGGCAACTTCAGCTGTCGACAGAGGCAACTGCAGCTGTCGACAGAAGCAACTGTTGCAGTCTTCGACACGCCGAAGTAATGCTCGTGTGAACTGGGCCTTACCAAAATATGAACGAGACGATCGCATTTTCGCGTAACGTTTTACTTAGAACGTGAAGTCATCTGCGTACTCGCTCCGCTCAAATAGACAGTCAGTATTGGTGTCCTCACAATAGTATGTCGGTACACTTAAACAGTAGATTCATTTAAACACTTGACCATCACTCTTTGTACACAAGATTACATATATTATTTGGGCCCCAACGAGATTTTTTTTTAAATAATTTAGACTAAATTTTAATTTATTTTATTTTTGAGCCTGACAAGTTGTTAGAAAACTCCTCGAAACGTAAATAGAATTTCTAGAAGACCTACATTCATACGGTCTTATTACAAAAAACTAAATAAACCTTGGTTTAAACCTGAACTATCAAGTCCAGGTTTATCTGCAGAACCATGGTCTAAATTAGTTCTTATTACAAAACATTGAAAAACCGTGGTCTTTATAGTACATAAGGTTTAATCTAGACACCTAAAGCAATCGTAACTTCGTCCATAAAAAAACTGAATTAGTTAAACCTGGTACAAAAGGTAGTTAAACCTGGTTTAACTTAGACCTGGTTTATCTCGCATGCTGTCACTTTCTTTTGAATATTATTGAAGTGAGACGTCATGCGAGATAAACCAAGTCTAAGTTAAACCAGGTTTAACTACGTTTTGTAATAAGGCGGATGAAGTCTTCAATGCAGTTTATTATGGTACTTTCTTGTTTAGGGTGACCATAAGACAAGATTATACGACATAGACCATATGACAAAGACAAGAAATAGATGCAGTCTATTAAAGTGAACTGCATTAGGTATATTATTTTCTAATACGAGGAGGACTTAGAACGTCTTTAGCAGGAATTAGGTGACCGAAACTACCTTTGTCGTCGTCAGTAAAACCATAGTATAAAATTGTAAAACAGTCAAAACACCAAAAAAGTAAGCATCAACTAACAGGCTCAAAGTACCTCACATTCCATTTAAATAGATTTTTTAAATAATTTAGTATCGCGTCGAGGCCCTTACAGGTTAGTAAAAGTGTGCTGATTTGTCGTATTCACGTGTTCACCCTCTTGGCGGGTGAAGAGTCTGCTTCACCCTCACTAGCCTTCCTCTTCCTTTTAATGAGATGCGAGATATCGGAAGCAGCAGGCTTAGGAGCTGAAGAACTGGAACTTGCTGAGCTGCCTCCAGCACCGGTGGATGAAGAAGAAAAAGCGGAAGAACCTTCGCCGTTTGTGGCGCATAGACTTTCGCGTACTCGTTTTATTGTCTGTGGAAAAATGGTAAAAAGAGGTTCTAGTATAACAAGTTGGTGGCCTTACTCCAGCTTTCGTTATAGGCTGATGGATGATGAGCATAATGTACTTTTTTTATGTATCATCAACATGATAATGTACTTCTCTATGACCACTGATATTACAACTTCGATATTTTTATCTAAGACTGAGTAATATTACGAACTAAATTATCAACGTGGAATCAACAGGAATCTATAATGATTCTTTCTACAGTTTCCTAACTCCTTAAAGTGATACTGGTGGTTGGTACTTAGTCTTACACAATAGGGATGTTTACCGACAAAAAAAAATATGATTCTAATTAGTCCGTCTGTTAGATTATCAAAAAATATTGGATACGTATTTTTTGTTTTATCAAATCAATAAAAATTTACGAAGATAAAACGCGTCAAAAATTTGAGTGGGAGGTTGTGACGTCACTGCTCGCTAAGAAATGTCATACTAATGTCTTAGAATATGACGTCACACGAGTTTTCAAAGCACTGTATCGTCTTCATTGTTTGTTTACGTGAAAAAAAAAATGTGTCCAATATTTTTTTGGAAATCTATCTGACGGACTAATTCGATTTTTTTTTGCTAACATCCCTATTTGACATCCTTGTCCTTGTGACTGTGACTATAGTTTAGTTTCGCTTATTTTGTTTTTGACAATATTTTAAGTGCTTGTAACTATCGAATTGAAATAAATGCATTGAGTATGGTGAAGCCTGTTTTTTGGAATATTATAAATTGTTTAAAATTACTGATTCTGCCTTTCTAAAGGCTGAGCACATAATTTATCATCACGAATTCGAATGTGAAGTCCTTCTAATGCTTGTTTGTAACTGAACAATAAGCATTGTGCTAACTGCTGTGACTTTTCAATATTAGCAGGTCCAAAACCATTTAGAATACTGACTGGATAATTGCCCTTATGGGTAAACAAGCCAACGGCACGAACTAGTTGGTGGGCGGGGCTAAAATGCATGCTATTTCACCCGACATCACGAGCGAAATGCATAGAGCGAAAGAGACACAACTAAAACGGGCGCGCGATTGTTTCTATGCAGACCTTTGGTATATTTGGTTTCATGAAAAATCTATTGAATGTATCTGTTCAAAATCAAATTATTTAAATTTTTTAATAACTAATCTATGTCCGTATGGTTTCACTTTTTTCTTTTTCATACTATATACGTTACTTAATTACGCCCAAAGATGAGTTAAATTAGTGCTAAAATATGAAAGTTTTGACGTTCATAACTTCCAAATCAATATTTTTTTTCCAATTCTGCTTCCATACAGACCTAGATAATGATAAGACCAGTTGATACAATTTTTAATTTTGAACCTACACCGTCAAACAGAGGAGTAATCACTTTCGTAAGTTTGTATGGAAGAATGACTGGCTTGTTCAACCTTATCTCAATTTAATTGAGGTGCAGTTAAATTGGTGCAGCAAGAATACCAACTGTATAATCTTACAAATATTTAAAACCATAGAATATAACATCAATGGCCATGATCATAACATAACTAAGCAACATATTAACCACATGGCCATTCATGTATTGGGTTACACTGAAATAACACACAGGGTATAATTTCGAACAAATTTATTCCAAAATGTTGCTAAACACAATAGAAAAATGGCCTTGTGGTAAAATGTTGGCTTAAGGGGGAAGCTCACACCCTGCCCGCGAAATTCAAATTTTCTTACGTTTTTTGCAATTTGCAGGCCAGTGCTTGGTTGCATGTTGATGAACATTTGATTCGCGACTGTAAGACGTATTTAGTTACAGAATTATAATCATCAAAATCACCAACACAACCCTCCAAGTTCATATAGATCGAGAAACTATTTTTTCAAGGTCAAAGTTATTCCTCGATCTATATGAACTTGGAGGGTTGTATTGATGATTTTGATGATTATAATTCTGTAACTAAATACGTCTTACAGTCGCGAATCAAATGTTCATCAACATACAACCAAGCACTGGCCTGCAAATTGCAAAAAACGTAAGAAAATTTGAATTTCGCGGGCAGTATGTGAGCATTCGCCTTAAAACTAACATGATTCAGATCAAATAAAATCAGTACATTGAGCTTATTAACTAAGAGTACAATTATCAGCACGATTCTTGAGCGCTGACGCAAAAGTGAGTTATTGGGTCCCTTTGGTGGTATGAAGTGAGACTTGGGGCGGGGAAAGTGCAGTGATTGGCCCGTAGCGCATCGCGTCATAGCCGTCACTCGGGATTTTTCTTTACTCCTGCTGCACTTACCTCACGACCAATAAATAATAAACGGGTGTGTGTTTTATTTGTCAGAAAGTGTACGATGCGCACAGCGATCCCCACTCTTCCACCGAGCGCTCAAGAACCGTGCCGGTATCTGTATCATACTATAATAAATGCTGCTGGGAAAAGCTGCCAGTCTGGTTTGATGAGATTACTGTTCCATCAAATAAATTAGCATCAGTCTAAATAAGTTTGTGTGGATTATGTTTCTGGCATTTTCATATACAGCCTTCAATCATCATCATAGAGATGTACTTACATTTTTAATAGTTCACAATACACGATTACAATATCACATTCCAAATTAATACAGTCTTAACATTACAATGATTAATTAACAACTTTCAGTCCGTACTTGTTCATTTCAAAGTCTCTTTCAAATCACATTTTCATTTAAAATAAGGCACACATTCATACCAAAAAATTCAAAAAATAATACTGCTTATTATTAGTAACAGTCAAATAGTAAAATCAACAATCACAATATCACAAACGGTGGCATGGATTTAGTAATTTGGCACATAATAATTTAGTGCCTAATTTATGCAACAAATATCACAATGTCGTGGAATGTCAACATTCTACCCTTTAGCAAAGCTTACTATTACATGATTATATTTTACAAGCGTTATTTTAAATGGTTGCTCCTTAAATTGTACTTTATCAACCACTATTCAGGCATCTGCAACATTTGAAAATGTTCAAACACAAATGTTTGCAACATTAGGAACATTAGTCTTAAGCTTGACATTCCAGCTGACAATGAGTCCTTTCCTTTATAATCATGTTGCGCAACATCTTCCTAGTAACCTCAATGCAATCGCAGGGTCTTACCTCAGCCTTATAGTCCATCATATCCTGGATCTTCTCCTGTATTTCAGGCAGGAGTTCCTTCAACTCCTTGATTTCGCCTTCTACAGAGTAGAATGGATCTGCAGTCGTGAATTTCTTGACAGTAGCGTCATCGACCACGGCTGCCGGGTTTTCCAATGTCTTGATTCGTGTTCCCAGAATGTTTGCCGCATTCTTGAAATGTGTGATCGCGTCTTCGAAGTTTGACGCCAGAGAATTTGCCAGGCCTGGAAGGTAAGAATAACATCGTGTCTTGTAATTTCCTTGCTTCTGTTTTATTCTCCATTATTATGGCAATATTATTGAAGATTTTAATCAAATATATGTATTATGTATGTATAATAATAATAATATGTTCTTACCAATCTGATAATGTGTCTCAGCAATGCGCCTGTCGTCACTACGGTACAATTCCTTCTGGAGATCCAAACAGCTCTCTGAAATTCATAGAAGAACAAATGAAAAACAGGTACATAATTAGATAATTATATGAATCACGTAGATACTGCAAACGCCCACGCAAGTTTTAAAATAAATCATTTACTCTAGCTAGAACCTTCGGTAAATACGCCATTTCAATGTTCCTAAGTACTTATTCAAGTCATGGCAAGGTATGGGCAGGTGTGTAACTTGTAAGTCACATACCTTTATTAAATAATTGGTAACAGTAGGGGCAGGTGTGTGGCATGTGTGCAACTGAGGAAATGTTTCTATGAACTGTAAATTAAATTCAGTACAATAGCGTGTCCTAATTTGGAAAAAAGTAATTTCCTGATACTCAAAAGTCAGCTTCATCAGCCTATAATGGCCTGAGGCCTCTTAGTGAGAGGTACTGCTCCCTCTAGCTAGCAGCTAGACTATGGGGATCCTCCCTCTAGAGTAGTCTAAAACCCCAAATGACACGAGTTTCCTTCAACAACTGGATTGTCTACATTTCAAAGTACTTACGCATATCAGTGACGGCCTTGTCGTAAGTCTCGCTCTCGAGCGCCACCTCTCCCAGCGCGAGATGCACGTCGGCCAGCAGAGCGCGCGCCGCGTCGCCGCCGCACTCCTGCACGCGACGGTACAGGATGCTGCGGGCTAGGTCTGTACAGAGAAAAAAACTGGTTACTGGAGTAAGAAGAATCTGTGACGTCTTCACTGCCGTCAAGAATATTTTTTGTACAGCACAGGTGAATCAGAAGACACAATTTCATTCAAATGGCTCATTGATTCTTAATGGTTACTCTTCATAAATGGTACAGACTTATCAGTAAAAGATACATATCAATACTGTCGAGTTTTGATATGTATCATCAATCGCATTTTCATCATCCACAGTCCGACTAGACCGACTGCTGGGCACAGGCGTCTCTTTGCTTGTGAAAAGCTCCACATTCTTGAGCCAGCCAAATCCAGGATATTCCCGCTATGGCAACAATGTCGTCTGTTCATCTTGCCGTTGGATAACTGGATGAGTATCTACCATCTTGTTTTACAAACTAAAAAGGCATTGACTGAGTGGAGGCCAAGGTTAAGCCATAGAAACCAGGGCCGTTCTAACGCCCGTTGGATTGACGACACCGTCAAAGTCGCGGGAAACACCTGGATGAGAGACGCACAGGATCGAGACATGTGGCAGAAGAAAGGGGAGGCCTATACCCAGCAGTGGGTGATTCTGGGCTGATATGATGATACTCAATCTTAATCACACCAAGTTTCCCTCAACCTACATTTTTTTTTCAAAACCTTTATCAACCACTATTTTTTTTTTTTTAATGGGTTTGCTCTTGACTTCAATCTTGCCCTAAGGGCAGAGATGATGTCGACGATGAAACGAGCTTACCCAGAAGAAGCCTGTTTACTCGCGACTTAAACAGATTAGGGTTATATGAACTCGGAAAAACCGACGCAGGCAGGCAGGGAATAGGGTAGTCGACAAAAAAAAACTAATTAGTCCGTCAGATAGATTTCCAAAAAATATTGAACACGTATTTTTTCTTTTTTCACGTAAACAAAAAATGAAGACGATACAGTGCTTCGAAAAGTCGTGAAACGTCACAGCTTGGTCCAATTTTACCTAACTATGACGTCAAACGCCCCCTCTCCATGGTCTTTGACAAGCTTTATTTTCGTCAATTTTTATTAATTTGATAAAACAAAAAACACGTATCCAATATTTTTCAATAATCCGACTGACGGACTAAACAGAATCATATTTTTTTTAGTCGGTCGACTACCCTATTCTAAAATTACAATTAAACCACTTGTTTAATTGTAATTTTTGTTTACATACCAAGCATTTCCCACGCCAGCTGCAGGTTATCAACATCATCTTCAGCGTCAGCATCAATGTTCATTGCAGATTCGTCATGAGCGTCGCCATTTGTGGTTCCCTGTTAATAAAGTTCAATTTATATGAAATTATCACTTTAATTCTCCCTGCTTTTTCTTCAGTAGCCTTCTGCAACAACTATCTATCTAACATCCACAGAGTTAGTAGAGTAAGACAAATATTCCTTGGTAAAAATAGTTGTTATAATAAACATGGAAATAATTTTAACCTAACTAGGAAGCAGTGAATATTAGGCCAAAAATCTAAGAAAAACTTAAAGATTAAAAAAAAAATGATTATTAATGTTTAGAACAGGTCAAGCAAGAGATTGTTGTTTGCACTGAACCCAGACAAACTCCAGAGCCAACTTCAACAAAAAGAAAGATTTCTAAATACTAACAGGTTCCTCATTCTCCTCAGCAACAGTACTGCTGCCGGGCTCATCTTCCTTAGTGGTGGACTCCGGCTCAATCTTCTCTACCTCTCCATTTTCCTTTGCTTTCTCTGGTTCAGCTTCTGCTTCCACATCCCCTTCAGCTTCCGCTTCGCCATTTTCACCATTTTCTCCATTCTCTTCTTGTGATAAGAAAACAAAAGAATTTTAAATATTTGGAAGATTACAAGAGCATTATCGGCCTTATTAATAAAAAAAAGTTAAGCCTGCTTAAACTTACGCTTGGTTTATCTCGCATGCCGTCTCACTTCAAAAATATTCAAATGAAAGGGACGGCATGCGAGATAAACCAAGCGTAAGTTTAAGCAGGCTTAACTTTTTTTTATTAATAAGGGGGTTAAAGTTTTGTGAGTCGATGCAGGAAGATTTTAGGAACATAATAATATCTTCTAGTAGATTTATATGCAGAAATGACCATCCTGAGCCCAAGCTTTTCCATGTTGGGATTTACTCCTTACCTGCACCAGTAGAAATTGATACCTTCTACTTGTGTATTTCTCCCATCATGGGAGTCAACAGAAAATACTAATTATAAATTATACTAGAATTCTATGAAAATTAAATTACTAGAATTCTATGATCTACAATACTTATACACACACTTGCACACAGAAAAATTAGGCAGCAGAAATGAAAACATTAATTAAAAAAAATGCCTTGCATTTGCTGACATATACCTTCATTATCCTCTTCATCCTCATCGGCATTGCCCGACCCTGGCACACCATCACCTAGAACACCACTCTCTTCTCTTGACAAGCCAAGCAAGGCTTTTCCATACCTGTGAGATATAAAAAAGAAATAATACATAAGAAATATTACAATAAAGTTGTTGTTGATTCAGATTTCGTTTTGTTTTTATTTTGAGGATAAGATACAGATACATAACTATTGTAGGTAAAAACCAACATTTTTATTGCCAAACATAGAAATGTTAAGGTTTCATTGTTAGCTTTTTTATACAGACGGCTTCAAAAAGACAGCTGTTCCAAACATTTTGACTATGTCTAGGTCACTTTTGTAGGAATTATCAAAGAATTTTCATTCATAATTTAATATTTATAACTAGGTGGCTTCAGAATGATATACCAAATTTGTGGCAACTGTTTATGTCAGTCAGCCTTGTATAGTATTCTCTAAGAATCTTTGGCTGGCAGAGCAATTGTAGGTTTATTAGAGCAGCTATGTTTTGCTAAACAGCAAAACAACTAGACATTGTAAAAGCATTGCTACTGACCACAAGTAAGCCTCAGCGCACTGGTCAGCAGTGTCTCCATGTTCTTTAGCGAGACCCTCACAAGCCTCAGCAAGGGTGCTGGCAGCTGCACTAAAGTCTCTCACAGCCAGATGTCTGCGGCCAGCCGCAAGCAGCTCGGTTGGGGATAATGTTGACACTTCGGATACCTCAGTCATCTGGAAGGAAGGTCAATAAATGTTTTGAAGGTCAGTAGAGGCTTTGTTTTTACTACATAATGTAATGTCTTCTAATAAAAATCGTTGGAAATAAACTGGAGGCTAACAATAATGATAAGTGCCTGTTTTTTTAAACAGAGACGTTTTGTTAGTAGAATAGGAGAAATGAGTTTATGTTCAAAAACCCTTCATGATGTAGTACACACGGCTACACATCAAGCTATACAAAACCAGTATAATCTGATCGTTCATTGTGCGAAAAGATCTAGTAAAGTGAGGCCAATATTAACTGGTTTTGTATAGCTTGATGTGTAGCCGTGTGTACTAAACTAGACTTAAACAAACTTAGTGAAAGAACTGATGGAACACAATGCGAGCACGCCAAACGGGTATTCAAGCCAGGTGTAAGCGCCATTTCACTCGATGAATGTCAATTATAGGGCATAGTGCCCTAGTTTTAACAACAATAAAACTTTACTATGAAATCTAACGAAAAACCCACGGCGAAAGAGACAAAACTTTCTTTTCTTCATTTCCACGATGTAACGGTCGGCGGTATTTTAACAATACCTACATCAATAGTACAATTGGCAACTAGCAAATTCCACGTGGAAGGGCCCAGAATACACACTTATCCAATGATTTTATAGTCGCATCAAAATATTGTCGATTTTTACTAAAAATAATAAAATAATAGAATGAAGAATCGCGATTTAGTGAAAGAACCGCGCCAAAATTTTCGATTCCGCAATCGATGAGTAAGCATGTGCAAGTAAATAACAAGGTAAATACTTACTTTGGTGGTTTCTTTCGAGTAATATTACAATATAAATACAAAACTATGAGAAAATTACAAGTAAAAACCAATAAAACTTGGAATTAATGCACGCGTGTCGACCGATTCCGTTTGCTTGCTTGCCGTTTTAAAACAGATAAAAAAAATCCAATGAACTTGCTTGGATGACACATGACAACAGGGGTGCGTTTAAGATGCTTATCCAGGCTAAAATTTAACCTGACTAAACGTTAAACACCCCGTTCAAGCACACCGCGAGGCGAAAAATTAACCCGACTAAAATTTAATCTGCCCCGTTCACGGCCGTCTTCCGGTATAAGTTTTCGCCTAACTAGGATAAATTTTAGCGACCTTTTTAGCTCGCTAAATTTTATCCCGCTGTCACTACTGTCAGATTGACTTTGTCATTGAGCTGTTTGTTGTCTAATTTGCTAGAATCGCGCCATATTTACGAATATTTCTGAAACGAGTACTAAACGTCTCCGACTCTCCGTCAATTTTATTTGTGGATTATCATGGATGAAGTAATAATACAAATTGTTGTAGAAATATAATATTATAAAATACTATATTATATCGGCAAATTGATTCGTCATGTTCCGGTCCATTTTTACTGACTAATAATTTCGAGATCACAAGCAAAATCGAGATTACAATCTAGATTGTTTACTACTTGTTTGACAAGCTGAGCTGTCAATTGAATTTGACAGATAAAATTGACATAAACCTATGACTCCGTTCAGCGAACCCTCGCTAGTTTAATTTTTATCCGGCGAAAATTTCGCCGGCCATCTTAAACGCACCCCAGAGGCCGCGTTCCTTATTACAAAATAAATAATCGCTCACAGCGCTCACGTCGATATTTTGCGTTCCGAATAACGATTATGACAGCTAAGACCTGTCATCAATTCGGAACGCTCGATATCGCGTTTACAGGGGTGCGTTTAAGATGCTTATCCAGGCTAAAATTTAACCTGACTAAACGTTAAACACCCCGTTCAAGCACACCGCGAGGCGAAAAATTAACCCGACTAAAATTTAATCTGCCCCGTTCACGGCCGTCCGCCGGTATAAGTTTTCGCCTAACTAGGATAATTTTTAGCGACCTTTTTAGCTCGCTAAATTTTATCCCGCTGTCACTACTGTCAGATTGACTTTGTCATTGAGCTGTTTGTTGTCTAATTTGCTAGAATCGCGCCATATTTACGAATATTTCTGAAACGAGTACTAAACGTCTCCGACTCTCCGTCAATTTTATTTGTGGATTATCATGGATGAAGTAATAATACAAATTGTTGTAGAAATATAATATTATAAAATACTATATACAAATATTATATCGGCAAATTGATTCCTCATGTTCCAGTCCATTTTTACTGACTAATAATTTCGAGATCACAAGCAAAATCGAGATTACAATCTAGATTGTTTACTACTTGTTTGACAAAATGAGCTGTCAATTGAATTTGACAGATAAAATTGACATAAACCTATGACTCCGTTCAGCGGACCCTCGCTAGTTTAATTTTTATCCGGCGAAAATTTCGCCGGCCATCTTAAACGCACCCCAGTGCTCACTCGTCACGTGATAACAAAAACATAACCTGCATGAGAGAAATTCGTCGCCCGTTAGGCTCGTCTTTTAAATTTACTTGAATACTCATGGTTATGAGACTCCAAAGAGATTTCAAAGAACTAATTGAATGTATTTGTGCGACTCCAGCCAGTGAACCTCAGCTGTGAACACACACACACACCCAGACACACTCACGCACGCATCAGACATCTGTCATTTTTACTTTGATTTTGACAGCGCTCACGGTGATATTTATTTGGGGCATGGTCGGTGTAATCGCAAGATGACACATGTCATGTCATGACGTCATCTATGACGATTCAAGGGACATCGTTAGCGCGCTCACAGTAATTCGGTACGGGTTTATGGACGCTCAAATCGATTACAGCGTAATTCGGAACGCACCCAGTGACGTCAATTGTCTGTCAAAATGTAATTGACAGTAGTTCTATATTCTATAGAATGCGATTTATCTATGGACGCATTCCCGCGCACATTTGAAACTGCCAAAGCCATTCCCGCGGTAATTTGAACACTATTCAGCTCAAATCTAAATAAAATTACTTTGTAAATCAATGTAACAAGTGCAGGGCAAAGGCCTCCCCCCATGATTTCCAAATTTTGCGATCCAGGTCCAATGTGGACCACTGGTCGTTTGTTCTGTCAGGCTCGTCCCGCCATCTCCTTCGAGGTCTACCACGTCGCCTTTTGGCTGTGTCAGGGTTCCAGAACGTGGTTGTATTGGCCCACAGCTCGTTGGGCATACGGCAGACATGGCCAGCCCAGTCCCACTTCAGCTTAGCGGCTTTTTGAGCAACGTCAGTGATTTGTGTTTTGGAGCGCAGTGTGGTGTTGCGTATACGATCTATTAGTTTAATGCTTAGGATACTACGCTCCATTGCACGTAATGTAACAAGTGTAGCTACAAAACTTAATATCTCGTTTCTGTGTGTCTCCTGGATATAGGTACCTGGTCTACGGACCTACCTTACGCAGCACGAAAATGGTCACGAGAAATGAATATCACATTATGAAATACGAAAGAAAATTGATTGATTCGAAGTAAGTAATCGTAAGTATTTAACAAATTTACTAAATAAAAAAAAAATTGTTGCACAAACTATAAACATACTTAGTGAAAAGTACTTTAAAAATAATACTTAATAGTTTTTTAGATTGTGTAGATACTAATTGAAGGAATGATAAACGGATATTTCGTATTTTTAATTACCATCGATGTATCGTAATAAATTTCGGTGCAGCTTGCATCGTGTAATGACACAGGGTGGGTAGCTATCGACTTTTCCCCCGCCCCACCCAAAGCGGTCACCCGCCCAATCAAACTAATGTTTGCGCATTATCGGTCTAAACTTATCGATAGATTGCCGTATGATACAAAATAAATCATTAAACATTTATTTGGTGGAAAGAGTTGACAACATAATTTGGTTAGTAGGTCGTCTTCATCATCATCATCGTCCACAACCTGACTTCACACACTGCTGGATACCTTAGGCCACTCTCTGCTTGTCGGCGGTCGTCATTATGTATGGTATGTGTGAATAATTTTGTAATAATCATAACGATCCGATAAATACTTACCTACTATACCTACCCACCTAAGATTATTCATATAAAAAAAGTGCCTAAGTACCGTTAACTTAATAATAAATTAATTTATGAACCTGTGTGAAAGACCCAAGACACCAATAGATAGAACCTTTCTTCCAAATGTCCACCTAAGTCAACGCAATCAATCTTCTACGCACCTAAATACCCGCCTAAGTACCAAGTAGACACAATCACAGTTTACTAGCTATCGATAAAACAGTTTTCCCTAGCGCCAGCACTAGGTACCTACCGCTTCATTTTCCCACTTTCCCTCAGTTTGTCTGCAACGGGTGGACGGGCAGCTCGTGCTTCGCGCGGTCTCCTTCGCGAATCTATTACAACCCTTTATTGACATACCAATCACGCGAGATCTAAATAAAAAGTTTGTCGGTACGTTTTAAAAAATGTGACAAAAGACTTTATTTTTCATGCAAGGTGCTGAGAACACCAATAAGTAAGTTTGGATTTATTTGTTTATTATAAGCTTTTTTTGTATGTTACGTTTACTTATAACTAAGGGTGAAAGCTTTACAAATATTTACTGTGTGCTTTTTTACCTGACTACTGCATGTCTTTGTGTTTTTCATGTTTTTTGCCTTCTCTATATATTCACGATAAATTAGTATAGGTATAGTGGTACTATACCAATATACACGTAGGTAAATTAAGGTCGTTCAGTGAACCCATACGATTTATTGTACCTAACCACTGAATAGTAATAAACTACTCAGGCAGTAAACTAATTACACAGGCTACTTTTTAAATTGATATGTACTATCTACACCTGTTCTATTCGTTATATTCTGTACTACTATCATTATCGCCCACGCGTATCACCATGGGATGGTTAATTACTCAAATGACCTTTACTGAAGGTTTAGATAGGTATAAGTGTTTGCCTACTATAGTACCTAGGCTGGCTATTGTGTAAATTGGCAGGTAGGTAGGTACTCACGTACTACTTCGTACCTTCCACGAATATTTAGCAAAATTCGAAATCGCGTGTATTGATGAAAACTTTGTTAGCATTAACTACAATAAATGCTAAAATTAAATTTGAATAATATTTTCTGTCGTTGATTACCGCAAATAAGGTCTGACAACCAGTCTTACCAAAGCATTACCCAGTTACTGGGTTGTGCAGGCAGGATGAAGCGACTGCTTAGTCGCTTCATGTAAAATACTGGTATTCAGCTGCATCGGGTTAGACTTGAAGCCAACCTCAACGTAGTTTGGGCGAAAGCCAAGCTAGATGATGATGATGACAACCGCAAAGAGGTGATGCTTGATTCGATAGGTAATCTTAAGTTTGGAAAACATAAATAAAACTTGAAGACACTTAAGATTTACGTAGTTCCTTTAAATATCGCACCTTACCACTCTTATGCCACATTACATCTACTGAACAGCATCACCAAAGCGGCTTAATTGCTTAAAACAAAGCCATTTGATAAGCCCAAAGGTGGTTCGCAACAGGCTGTTTAAACTCTCCCTAATCAAACTTAGGATAATAAAAAATAAGGAGGCCATGGGCCACGAATCCACGACATGGGTCACTAAGGCAAAACAATAAAAAAGTTTTTATTCATGTAACTGAGTGAACCTGTTTATTAGCCTGAAACTTCTACGGCCAATTTATTTTGATGTTTTGGGAGAGGCTTCCGATTAAATTAATGTGCGCATAGAACGCAAACTATGCATAGAGCAGGCATTGTAACTGTTTAAAGTACAGTCCCTACCGAGTTAATTTTTGTCTAACTATTAATTTTGCAAAAGTCTGAATTAATCCAATGGATCTTCAGGATCTCCTGCAGATCTTCAGGTTAGTTAACTTAGCCAGAGATAAAATAAAATGTTAAAGGAGCAAGAAGTTCAGTTTCCAACACTTATTACTGATCTACAAAGATTAACAGTAATTTTTATACCTTGGTAGAAACTCTAAAAACCAAGGTAGATCCTTATAAAATACCTAGTATGGCTCCGAAACAAGAGTAGGTTATGTAGGTACCTTCATAAAGAAAATGATGAAATCGTCGACCGAAAGCATTAAAAATTACTTGAACTTTGTCATAATTATTATAACAAAAGAATGTACGGTCTACGAAAGTTCAACGCAAACGTATCATATAAGTCGTACACCCAGTATGAGTTAGGAATTACCCGTATTTAAACTAGATAAAAGCACATAATAAACAGGGGTGCAAACCACAATTTGTGAAAATCATCCGTACATTTCACAAAGCTGTATTATGTTTTAATAGTTAATACCTGGATGGGTACGAGTAAACGAGGACATTAAATTTTATGAGTCAATTTATTAGGGTTTGGACATAAGACGGTTCTGAAGAAATTGGAGGTGAAAAAGGTGGTACTCCCTTACTTCTCCTAAAATTGTTTGTCCGAAAATCATTATCCATAACACGTTTGCCATAAACTTCATTAACCATAATGTTCAAATTGCCGAAATTTTGTTTAACATAATTATCTTTAGTTCTAAAAGTATTCTGTCATAATATCGATTACTATAATAATTGAATCTCCTAATTTTACATGACCTAAATTAATATGTCCTAACTATTGCTTTACCTAATGTGTATTATTCCGAATGTTCGTTTATAATAAATTTTATAGTCCTAAAAAAGATTCGAAGTGTCTAGTCGTCCGATTAGCGGATGAATAAAATTAATTAGTCGTCCGATTAGCCGGATGAATAACCAAAATTATAGGCTGTTGCTAGTCGTCCGCTAAGTGGATGAATCACCGTCTCGCGACAGTATCCTTTATGGGCGGCATGGGCACCGGGCCGTAGGCCGACGAAGGAGGCCGGCGGAGGCCCGGCACTTCGGGGACAGAAGACAATAGTGTTATGTAATATGCGAGCGAAGCGAGCGCGCGTCATGGAGTACAACATGCGTTGCATGTATGAGTGACGTGACCAAAAGCTTTGTTATACTTTGTTCTAATAATATTATTATGATAAATAAACATTATGTTATTTTAATTTAGGACTTAAAACTTTTATGGAAAACGATTTTATGTCTTTCGTATATTATTGATTGTAATATTTATGACAAATGGATTTAGGACATATTATATTTAGGGATTTCAATTTTATAGCATGTGATATTATGTGATATTTAGTTCGGGTAAGTTATCATTCGGACAAATGATGATTAGGACAAAAAAAGTTATGGCATTTTAAATTATGGATAAAAAAGTTAGGTGACACAATAGAGAACCGAAAAAGGTACCTATTCAATCCTACAAGACAACTATTTGACTTCTTACCTCATAGATTGCGACTTGCGAGAGTGGATGAATGAATAAATATATGTTTTTGACGTACTTTTTCACGCAAGAAGAAAAGATTTAGTGGAATTTGGCACAGATAGACCTAATAAGAAGTACCTGTAATACTTTATCGGCCGGTAGTACGGTCCCGTGGGACTGTTACCGACCAACACGCGGGGGAATCCGCGGCCTTGAGCTATTAAATAACTCTGTATAATATAGAATGATCAAGTGAAAAGTTTTAACATATAAACTCACACAAATACCCAGAACCGAAACAACTATCTGTAGGCCATACAAATATTTATTCCGTGCGGGGATCGAACCCGCGTCACGTAGCGCAGCATTCAACTGCTTGAGCCACTGCGCCAACCGTGCCGTCGGCGTCGGTTTGTGGGCTTTCTGAGTTTATATTTTGCCTTCACGTTGTTCCGACTGTTGACTTACTAACTTAATATTTTTGATCGGAAAAAAAGCGTTACAGGTACTTTGAGCTTCGTACTTTGTTGCAAACAATAACTCTAACAATAAATATGAATTGTGAACATTTTTGCATACGCAATACTAAACACCATCTTGCCATCACCATTAACCAAGACAAAGTTAAAGAGAAAAATGATACTCTTTTAGGTCCCAGGCCTTCTCGACACTGACAATTAATTTGGGGTCGGCTCAACTTTTCTTCTTCCGAACTTCTCTATTACTCATCACCTCAGCCTTCACCTTCTTTCTAGCCATAATCATCCGTCACACATTCCATTCATCGTTTATTCGGTCTCCCTTTATAGCCATCCACATTCATAGGTACTCAACATTTTCCTCCATTTTCTCCAAGATGACCACTCTAGTAAAATACAACAACCGCGAAACTTGCAAATAAAGGGAAAATAAATAACCCGCAACGAATACACTAGACCATTTCTCCCCTATATATAGGCGTGTTTTGGCGTTAGGGAGAGGGACGAATATTTCGTAGGCGTGCCAAGAATAGCAAAATCAGCACTTCGAAATAAGTAGGTTATGAATGTAGGAGATTAATTTTCGTCCGGTAAAGCGTGATTACCCGGGTCGTAAAGCTGGGCCGATTTATCTGACTTATTTTCGCGTGACCTAAAAGTTACAGAGATACGATACACCTTCGTTAATATTACTCTTCACTCTTTTTTTTATAACCTGTTTGAACTGGATGTTTTTCTTGAGAATTGGAAAAAAGTAACACAGAATCATGACCGTTGGAAGGAACGGAGAGAGGTGTTTGCCCAGGAGTGGGACAATATGAGCCAGATGTAACCTATTTTGTTCTTCTGCTGTAGAAAAGTCTACCACAGATTTATTTAGTCCTCGATATGTTTTGCTTTCTCCAGCCAATCCGGGAAGAATGAGTTCGGGTTCACACACACATCGTCCGGCGATTCCCAAGGCTGCCTCGGTGACGCTCCTCTTTAGGCTCCCACTGTGTTTAACGATCCTGCCCCGTCTGTGTCCATTGCATGCTGTAAGTGTGGCCCACCCAGTTCTACTTTAACCTGACATATTTATTACTCGTCAGCCTGCTTATTATAAAAAGTATTAAAATTCTCGTCGCGCCTCTGTACTCCTACTCCACAAGTCCACATACAGAATTTATGAATTATTTGGAATTTTCTGAAGTGTAAACGCGTTTGTCACACGCAAATATATGGGATTAGTGTGAATATTTTCAACGAGGATTATTTATTCAACATGCGGCTTTGCCATGTAGAACAGGCTCGGGTGCTGGTTCTGTGAGCTTATTGAAAAGTCCTTGCATTTTCCGATTCTTTATTTTTTAATCTTGTGCTTCTTAAGACAAGATCATCATGTGTGTCTGCCCTGTATGACCACACACACTTATTTTAACAACACGCTGTCAGGATTACAATCAAAACCAACATAATTACCATAACCTACAATTAAGTCATTCGTGACTCGATCACAAATCTGTTTACCATACTCTATTGTACAACTAGATAGAAGTGTTTGGTGTCTGCCTAGGTATCTGTTACCTACCTTAACGGCTGAATGAATTTCGATCATTTCTAACCACCACAGGTGAAAACGCGGACAGAAACTAAAACTTAAAAGGTTTTTCTATAAATTGTAGATGATAACTTCTACAGAAATAATTGTCTTATTTAAATACCACTCTCTCTCATTTAGCAAAAACTTTCGGGTTTCCTTCACCAGTAAACCACACAAACTAGCTATTTCCGAGCGTCGTACTAGTGTTTATGACCACTATTCTGACCTTTGTCCCCACCCGACTCTACCATCTCACCCGGAACGATAACCCGCCGGTTTATTACGAGTATGTCCCTTTGTTCACAACGAAATGAGTAAATACTGATCCATCTATACTGAAGATGAGTAGTTATATTAGACCGCACGTCTTGGGTACAATTTGGCTTTGAGATGTTAAGGAAAACGGCATTTCAATAGAATAAAAAATCAGCCTCCTGCAGGTTTTAATTTATATGCGAGGCCGATGCACCAACACCGCTCGCCCAAGACGAAGCGACAGCTATCGAATTTCTCACTCAAGAAACACACAAAAGATTGTAGATCGCATATACGCTGGGAAGAACTCTGTCAAACATACAAATCCATTTCAGTTTCTATCTACTCGGTTCTTACTGATCACCGGCGGTGGTATGTGCCCGACATTATGTCTACTGCTCCGATGTCTGTTTCTACCATAGGTACCTACATTATACTCTATACTTATTAAATAAAAATGATCCCAGGGAAATCGAGTGTAACCCTCACCTCAAATATAGGCACTTTTCCATATCTATACTAATATTATAAAGCTGAAGAGTTTGTTTGTTTGTTTGTTTGTTTGTTTGTTTGTTTGTTTGAACGCGATAAACTCTGGAACTACTGGTTGGATTTGAAAAATTCTTTTTGTGTTGGATAGTTCATTTATCGAGGAAGGTTATAGGCTATATAACATCACGCTACTACCAATAGGAGCGGAGCATAAAAGAGAAATGTTGCAAAAACGGGAAAAGAAAATTCCTTTCTGAGAGCTTCCGTTGCGTTCGCTGCGAAAACGGTTTAAGTTACGAGAATATCATGTATGAAGTAATTATTCGTCTTTAAAAGTTCTAAAAAAAAGTCCGCGACTGCATCTGTCTATCTTTTAAGATTGACTCACTGTAACCATTTTTTACTATTAAAATGTTAGGTTAAAAAGAATTATTTTTTGCGAAGCTTATTTAACCCATATGGTATTAATCTATATCTAAATAAATGTGTTCGTTAGAACGGAAATTTAATATAGAATATTTGTGCTCTTTACTCTATACGGTTTAAACAAATATCTTAGAAGATATCGCAATGTAAAAATACCCGCGCGGAAAAATAATTACGCGGGTTGCGTCGCAATGTAGGTACGGGGGATTCTGGCTGGCCTCCGGGAAATTCAAATTCAAAATATTTACTGCATCATAATGCTTACAAGTACAGAGTGTTATAGTATACTAGCTGACCCACGCAACTTTGTCTGCGTCTCTTTAAATAACTTTCCTCGATAAATCAACTATCCAACCAAAATTATTAAGTTAAATCGTAACAAACAAAATGTTTTATCTTTCCTCTTTATAATATTAGTTAAGATTATACTAAAATGAGAATTACTATAAATATCTCTTACTGTTAAATATACGATGTCGATAACACCCTGTACTTGTATACATTATTTTGTTTGAATTTGAATTTCCCGGAGGCCAGCCAGAATCCCCCGTACCTACATTGCGACGCAACCCGCGTAATTATTTTTCCGCGCGGGTATTTTTACATTGCGATATCTTCTAAGATATTTGTTTATACTGTATAGAGTAAGGAGCACAAATATTCTATATTAAATTTCCGTTCTAACGAACACATTTATTTAGATATAGATTAATACCATATGGGTTAAATAAGCTTCGCAAAAAATAATTCTTTGTAACCTAACATTTTAATAGTAAAAAATGGTTACAGTGAGTCAATCTTAAAAGATAGACAGATGCTGTCGCGGACTTTTTTTTAGAACTTTTAAAGACCAATAATTACTTCATACATGTTATTCTCGTAACTTAAACCGTTTTCGCAGCGCACGCAACGGAAGCTCTCAGAAAGGAATGTTCTTTTCCCGTTTTTGCAACATTTCTCATTTATGCTCCGCTCCTATTGGTAGTAGCGTGATGTTATATAGCCTATAACCTTCCTCGATAAATGAACTATCCAACACAAAAAGAATTTTTCAAATCCAACCAGTAGTTCCAGAGTTTATCGCGTTCAAACAAACAAACAAACAAACAAACAAACAAACAAACAAACAAACTCTTCAGCTTTATAATATTAGTATAGATTTAACAGTAAGAGATAGATTTTATAGTAATTCACACTTTAATATAATCTAAGCTAATCTAAACCATCTAAACTATTGTAATAAAGTGGAAAGATAAGATTTTTTGTTTGTTACGATTTAGCTTAGTTTATGTCGGATAGTCGATATATCGAGAAAGGTAGCTATATTTATGTGACGCAGACGAAGTTGCGTGGGTCAGCTAGTATTTTCTGAAGCTGTTCATGTACCTATTTTTTTTATTTGAATAACTTGACTAATATAGATTTTATTTTTTCGCAGGTGAGGAGTATAGTCTCCTCGGCGACCAGATGATCAGTTTCAGTGTTATCGGGAGCGAGGAAAGGCCACAAAAATTGCTCCCCACGGCAGTCCAGCGCGTGCGTACATCGCCTACCACAAGCTCGGGACAGGCATGGAGGCCCAGACCGCCACGCCGCAAACCGAGTGCGAATGTGGTGTACACCCTTCAGTGTTCTATCTACTGGCCACCTTGCTCCTCACCAGGTGAGTCTTTAATACTAGAACTTGGCTCTTTTTCTTTAAGCGAATATATAAAGAAACTAACAGATTTACAAAAGCTACAATGCTTTTGCCTCGTTTACTTTCTCCACGAAGTTCACTTTCATTAATTGGGCATAATTATTCTGCGTTGCCAGGATTTTTAGATGCAAATGTATGATTCATGTCCTTTTTTTTTTAAATAAACCAAAATGAGCATATAGGTAACTATTGCAACACACCCTCGATAGTAGCTTTCAGTGAAAATACCAAGGGGGTGACAATGTGCTGTGACTGTGATCGATCAATTATCTTGGAGACTTTCAATCAAACTCTTTGACAATGCAAACTACCCTATATTACCTACAACAGCATCTTTGTCACCTAAAAACAACCATATTTCACCTTTGGTATCTTATTGTCATCGTTAATGGACGTCCAAAGCAGATTATTTCTCATTACATATAAAATCAGTCTGAGACCCAATTTCATTAACTCGTAGATTCTCATCGAACCCATCTCAAATTAAACGTTTAATGTAGGTTTCATAAGTTATTGGCAACCCTCCTTAATAATATAATAATAATAATAATATTCCACAACTATCACACAACGCCATCTAGTCCCAAGCTAAGCAGAGCTTGTGTTTTGGGTACTAGACAACTGATAAACATACTTATATATTTCTAAATACATACATATTATAGATAAATTACACCCAGACACAGAACAAATGATCGTGCTCATCACACAAACATTTGTCCTGGGTGGGAATCGAACCCACGACCTCCGGCATAGCAGTTAGGGTCACTAACCACTAGACCAACAGGCCAGTCAACCCTTAACTTAGGTACTCTAATATATTATAATAAATACGAGCCTACACTAGGGCGTAGTAACGTTTCCAATGTTCACATGTATGTACACAAAACAAACTACAGTGCGGTGAAATATTACCACAAACCTTATTTTATAGTCAAAGACAGAGACACGAGCATTTATTTAAATTTCCCCAAGCGAATTGACTCAACTTTTACAGCTTTTTGAAGTTCTACTTTGAATTGCAAATACAAATAGATACGTATACAATACACCTATCCAACAAATCTGTTTTGGGTCTGTTTCATAAACAACACGCATTCATTGACAAGAAAGTACATTCAGCAAGCTACTAACCTTAAAATACTCTGAATGTAAAGGTAGTCGCATGATAAGAACCAATTTGATATTGATCTCCATCGGATTGGCCCATAAAAACATGTTTATCGAATATCAACATCATTTCGCCGACATTTATTGTTGTCGCTACCAGATCGCATAATAATAAAGGCTATAAATATTGTCAAAGGCCCGAACATGAGCTAATTGCAAAATATTGCTCAAGAGGATTCATCTTGAGTCAAACGCCGCGTTAAAATTGCCTCTCGACGCTGCCTCTGGAAAAATGTTTTTCATAAAACTCCAGAAGACGAGGAGAAGAAAAACGAGTTTTCTGTTGGTTTAAAACGAAGAAACGAATCTTTGCAAAGAGTGAAAAGCTGGAATCGACATTGATGAAATAGAGCTTAGGATTGCGCTACCCTTTTCGCTTTTCATGAAAGCCGATTTAACGTAAGTAAACGTTCGTAAGCTCTCTGTAAAGACTGAAATTGATTGCAACGATTGTTTCATTTCATTAATTTGACGTATATACTAATCCGAAACGATTTTGTTTCGTTATATATCTAAGTATTCTTTATTTAAATGTTAAACAGTTCTCGATTATTAAAATGACTCCTAAACTTTTGAACCGTTTTAATGGGAATGTTTCTTGAGGGAGCTACATGTATGTGTTTTCACACTAACTTGAAAAGACCAAAAACCACGAAAACACGCTTCAAAGACAATTCGAAAACCGGAAAAAGCTATTCTAAATGTCAACTTAAATACATACAATTTTCACTTGTGTGGCTTACAAATTAAACACCGATGTCTCAGTTATAATAAATGGCCACATTGTAACGGCTGGACTGTTTATTTTCTAAATGGGTTTTCTCTCTCACTGTTCATGAGGAGATTTCTATTTGCGAAATGGAACTCTTTGACCTTTCCGCTAACGTAAATATTACCTAAGCTAATAACTAAACTAGCATTACCTATGTTGGTTTATTATCTGTGGCTTAGAAAATAAATACACAATTTACAAATTACAATTTCGGGGTAAAAGATTTGGTTGGCTTTGTACGATATTAGGTCTTTACCTATGAAATTGTTCGTTCTGCAGTACTGGCCATTTCAAATCAAAATAATTTTTGTTAAAGAAGCTGATGATACACAATCTACGGCTGAATTAACAGCAGCTTTCGACGTTAGCGTCAAAACAATATTGGTCCATTTGCGTCAAATTGGCAAGGTAAAAAAGCTTGACAAATGGGTGCCCCACGAACTCAATGATCGCCAGCGCGAAGTACGCGTCGAGACGTGCCTTGCACTGCTCAACATACACACAAATGAAGGAATTTTGAACCGCATTGTTACCTGCGATGAAAAATGGATCCTGTACGATAACCGTAAGCGCTCAGCAAGTTGGTTGGATCCTGGTTCAGCACCTAAACAATGCCCAAAACGAAAACTTACCCCTAGAAAAGTGATGGTCACTGTTTGGTGGTCTAGCGCCGGTGTGATTCATCACAGCTTCTTACCAAACGGGGTAAGCATTACTGCAGATGTGTACTGTCAAGAACTGAACACAATGATGGAGAAGCTGGCACATCTCCAACCAGCATTGGTCAATCGCTCGTCTCCGCTGCTCCTGCACGACAACGCGCGACCTCATACTGCACAGCAGACGGTCTCCAAGTTGCAAGAACTGGGGTTGGAAGCTCTCCGTCATCCGCCCTACTCACCAGACCTTGCGCCTACAGACTACTACTTTTTCCAGAATTTGGATAACTTCTTGGCGGGAAAAAAATACAATACCCGAGAGGCAGTACAAAATGCCTTTGAAGAATTTGTTGCCTCCCGACCAGCTGATTTCTTTAAGAAGGGCATCAATAAACTGCCACTGCGTTGGCAAAGATGCATTGATTGCATGGGTGATTACTTCGATTAATCATCATCATTTCAGCCCGTAATCACCCACTGTTGGGTATAGGCCTCCCCTTTCTTCTGCCAGTCTTGCTTTGTGCGTCTCTCATCCATCCATTTCCCGAGCTCCTGACGATATCGTCCACCCAACGCGCTTTAGGGCGACCCTGGTTTCTCACGCCCAACCTTGGCCACCATTCGGTCAGAATCTTACTCCATCGGCCATCTCCGCGTCTAGCCAAATGTCCTGCCCAACTCCACTTTAGGCGTATCGCCCTATCCCCGACGTCGAACACTTTCGTCCGACTCCGGATCTCGGTGTTGCGCACTCGGTCTAGTAGGGTTATGCCGAGCATAGCTCGCTCCATGGCCCTTTGTGCAACTCGTATTCGGTGCACAGTCTCCTTAGTGAGCGTCCATGTCTCGGCACCGTAGGTCATCGTTGGCAGGACACATTGGTTGAAAAGGCGGGTTTTTAGGCACTGGGGTATACTCTTAGACCGGAGAACATGCTCGAGCTTCCCAAACTTCGATTAATACAAATAAAAAATACATGAAAAAAATCGTTTAAATTATTTCAAACAAAACGGCAATTTCATAGGTAAAGACCTATTATTTATTTTCTATGATAGTTTATTGTTATCTCAGACCAAGAAAAAAAGAAAGACGGCGCGCCGCGAACACCAACAGTGAAGTCACAAAAACACGCGCCTGTAGCAAGTAAACATACAAGCTCACGCACACACCTACACTAAAACCACACGCATTTCTCCTAGTACGTCACGACTTCACGAGACATTGTCTACACACATAGATAAAAAGTTGACTCACTTTTGATGTTCGTGGCGCGCCGTCTTCCTTTTTTTGTTGGTCTGAGATTGTTATCTGTAAATTAGTATGTAGCTAGGTAGGTACATAAATATATGAATTTATATTAACAAAATGGTACCTATTTGTTTTATAAGTTTTTTGAACTCTATCACAATTCTGTCCTATTTGACCTAAAAGTTAACTAGTAGAGAATGTCTTGTGGCATTAGGTCCGCCTATGTGCACCTCTTGTTTGTGTAGTACAAATGTAAACTTTACAGACTTTATAACGTACCTAAAACGAGAATCCCTTATCCGACGAAAATCAGATTTTAAATAAAATGTACTTACAGAAATTAGTTTAACCTCAGCGCAAACTGTACCTAATTTATACAAGTTTGTTTTAAACAAATTCGGTCGCCGGCCGGTCCGGTATCTATTTCGTACCCACAGTCAGCACTTAGGTGAGCTGAAATTCTCGCATTGCTACCTTCTAATGCATTAACATAACCCCTTCACGCCTTTAAGCGACGGGTATCATTTAAGCTATCACCAATTTAATTAGTTTTGTGTTTCTTAAATAATAGGGTTTGTCCTCAAAATAGTAGATCTGTCACCAAAATGTAGTCACCAAACAATGCAAAATCAGTTCCACAATAAATCACCTAAAATCCTGAGATATAAGGTTGAGTAAATCAGGATTCAGGTGTTAATAAAACACCTGATTTACTCCATGACGCGCGCTCGCTTCGCTCGCATATTATATAACACTAATATCTTCTGTCCCCGAAGTGCCGGGCCTCCGCCGGCCTCCTTCGTCGGCCTACGGCCCGGTGCCCATGCCGCCCATAAAGGACACTGTCGCGAGACGGTCGTAGTCAGGGATCGATAATCGATTTATTTGGTGACAGATCTACCATTCTGAGCACAGAGCTATTATTTAAGTAACAAAAATTGGTTATCGATCTCTTATTTTACACATATATTAACATTAATTTGATAATTCATACCTGGGAACAATTTTTGTTTATCTGAGAACGAAAATATTTCGTGGCGATAGATCTATTTATTAGGTGATACAACTTGATGACAAATATAAATTTTGGTGATAGAAAATATAGTTCCCTTAAGCGACTAACAACAAATATTCGAGAGGAAAAATCCTAGCAATCAAAGATTTTTCTTTTGCTTTTACGAGAACTATTAAGGCGATACCTATTTACATACATTGTGCCCACTCTTCCGGCATTGAACAAATGGATTGACATAATCGTAAATTCTTTATATTCCCAATAAATAAGCTTGTTACAAGAGAATAGCAGAACTAAATATTGTAAGAAAAGCTTTTGTTTCTATATAAACAGAAGAATTGCTTCGTTAGTGTAGTGGTCGCAAACGCGACTGCTGAGTATGAGGTCTTGGGTTCGACTTCTAGGTTGGATAAACCGTTATAGGGTATTTTCATCAAGATATTCATATTAGCAGCCACAGAGTCTGGATTTGTGCCTATTTCATGGGACTTAAACATAATTTGTTCGCCATACAGGCGTATTACGGCTGTTTGGTCTGGATGCCATCAGAGAGGGATGGTTTTCCTAAGGGTGGTAGCGGAAGAGTCATACAAGAACAACGGTAGCATCCAAAATCCAAGTCAGATGGATTACTTCTCACCCACCAAGACGCCTTAGGCAAGCGGGTGGGTTAACGCGCCGAAACCCTTCAGTATTATGAGTACACAAAAGAAAAAATGGCCCCGAGTTCCCAGCGGTAGTGCGATCCCCAACAGAGGCAGCAGTATGGGACACGGCAATACCAGGGGTGCGAAGAATCACTGGGCGTATAAACGCTGCCAAAACTCGAAACCATTGACAAAGTTGGCGATAGCATCGTACAACGCTAGGACATTGAAGACAGAGGATAGAATGGAGGAATTGCTCTACGAACTTGATAAAATCAATTGGGATGTTGTCGGATTGTCCGAAGTGAGACGACGGGGTGAAGAATATCTCAAGCTTGCTAATGGTCACTCTCTATACTACCGCGGATCTGATTCGGATGTGGGTGAGCACGGGGTGGCTCTACTTATTAACAAAAGAATTGGTGACAACATAACATCTATAAACTCAGTCTCAGATAGAATTCTATATTTAATATTGCACATAACGAAAAAAGTTACACTGAAAGTCATCCAAGTTTATGCTCCTACCAGCACAGCTGCGGACACAGAAGTAGAACAACTATATGAGGATATTAGTTCGTGCATCAAGGACCATAAGACTACATACACAATAATAACCGGCGATTTCAACGCGAAGATTGGTGTTAAAGAGGATGACTCTGAACAAGTGCTAGGTAATTTCGGTTATGGCAGAAGAAACGCGCGAGGGACCACACTTATTAACTTTCTGGAACAGGAGAAGTTGTTCCACATGAGCTCTTTCTTCCAAAAAAGACCTGAACGGAAGTGGACGTGGGTATCACCCGGTGCGAGATATAAGAATGAAATAGACTATATGTTTAGTAGTCACAAATACATAGTTAAGGATGTCTCCGTGCTTAATAGCTTTTATACGGGGAGCGATCACCGGCTTATTCGTGCGTTGGTGCAGATCAACGCAAAATTGGAACGGTACACTTCAGTTAAAAGGAAAAAGACTAAAGTGGATCCTCAGTGCTTAATAATTAATAGGGAATCATACCAGAAGGAAATAAAAGATCATCTAGAACTTACCAACACCAATATGACAGACGTAAATGATATCCTAAATCATTTAAGTAGCTCGCTGTGTAAAGCAGCCAAACATGTTGCTGTTAGAAACACGAGTCGGTCACTCAAGCTACAACCTAAAACTAGAGAACTACTGGAGCAAAGAAGGACCCTAATCAAGCAAGGAGAAAGCCACACGACTCTATTTAAGACAATTTGCAAAGAGACCCGAAATTGCGTGGAGAGGGACATTGATGTGTACCGCGAGAAAGTTGTGAAGAACATCATTGAGAAACACAGAGGTCCAAAAGTGTTCAAAAAAGCTCTTAAACCTGGTACTCAAAAAATCACAAAGCTATGCGACATGGAGGGAAATCTAGTTACGGAACAGAAACGACTCTTAGAGCTTGTGAAAGAGTATTACCAGCAGTTATACAGCTCTAGAAATCCTAAACCACCTAGCTTAGCAGATCGCAAAATAACAAACGTTGGATCTGAAGATGTACCGGAAATAACAAAGACCGAGATACGCTCTGCCCTGAGTAGGATGTCAAACGACAAAGCCCCTGGTGAAGACGATATCATCATTGAAATGGTCAAGGAAGGTGGGGACGAGGTTATAGAAATATTGGAGAACCTCCTCAATAAGTGCTTAGAGGAGAGTCGTATCCCCGTGAAATGGGAAAGTGCCACTGTTATATTATTATTTAAGAAGGGAAACAAAGCTGATCTAAACAACTACCGCCCAATCAGCCTACTGTCACAGCTGTACAAATTATTTACAAAAATTATCAGCATTCGTTTGACCAAAAAACTTGACTTCTACCAGCCAGTCGAACAAGCCGGATTCAGGAGTGGATACAGTACTATGGACCACATACTTACAATGAGAATAGTCATAGAAAAGGCCACAGAATACCAGATGCCCCTGTGGCTTGCATTTATAGACTACAAAAAGGCTTTCGATAGTATAGAATCCTGGGCAGTAATTCAGTCTTTGCAGAATGCCCGAATAGATCACCGCTACACTAACCTAGTGAATAACATCTACCAAAACGCCACCTTAAAGGTAAATTTACCTCCGGAGACCGAACCAGTAGAGATACGAAGAGGGGTACGGCAGGGAGATACCCTCTCTCCTAAGCTGTTCACGCTGGTATTGGAAGATATCTTCAAAATATTACACTGGGAGGATCGCGGCATTAATATTGAGGGTAAAAGACTGAGCAACCTAAGATTTGCGGATGACATCGTGCTGTTCTCAAATAACCCGACTGACCTCGAAGCCATGATACAGGAACTCAACAATGCGTCTTTGCGGTGTGGGCTGGAAATGAATCTTGACAAAACCAAGGTCATGACAAATTCCTCCAACACAAACTCGGTCATCAAGATAGACGACACCGTTATTGAGAGAGTGACGAAGTATGTGTATCTAGGCCAAGAGGTGAAAATGGGAAAGGACAACCAGGCAAATGAAATTGATAGGCGTATAAGACTAGCATGGGCAGCCTACTCCAAACTTGAGTTCGCCTTCCGTATGAACATTACTGCTGAACAGAAGGCTCGCATATACGACCAGTGTATACTACCGGTGCTCACATACGGCGCCGAGACTTGGGTGCTCACGGAGAAGATTCTCCAAAAACTCCGTGTTGCCCAAAGAGCGGTAGAGAGAAAACTGGTGGGTGTTACACTGAGAGATCTTAAAAGAAATCAGTGGCTCAGAGAACAGAGTAAAGTCACTGACGTCGCAAAGAGTGTTGCGAAACTTAAGTGGCAATGGGCGGGCCATGTTGCACGCAAACAAGGATCGTGGTGCAAGGCCGTGTTGGAGTGGAGACCATGGGGCGAAAAACGCCCACAAGGTAGACCTCAGATGCGTTGGTGTGATGACATCAAACGAATAGCTGGTACGAAGTGGATGGAGACTGCTCAAGACCGAAAGAGATGGAAGAATCTGAAGGAGGCCTACACCCTTGGGGTTGAGAAAGGCTAAAGAAGAAGAAGAAAGAAGAAACATAATTTGAGAAATGTGGGTACTTCTGTCTAACCCTTTAGGGACTACAGGCGTTATGTTGTGTATGTTATGGGAGAGAGAAGCAAAAATATTGTAAGAAAAACTTTTGTTTTTATATAAGAGGAAGAAAATATTGAACTGGTTAATAAAGAGGCCGATGGTCAATATGGGGGAAACATAACTTTCGGTAATTCGGAAAAACTTTTCCTATTAGTATTGTTTCCTATAAACAAAGACCGCAGACTTACAGACTTACCGTCTTATACGGCTCGCAATATTATACTCTTACTACTTATAAACAAAGTAACTATAACATCACGGGTGTAGTCCCCGGAGAGATAGGCAGACGTGTACGTTATTATAAAACCCACATTGATGTATTATAGAAAAACAACACATATTCTAATACAATAGCAATACGTTTTACTACGCAAAATTTGACATATTGAGCGATAAAGTGATCACTAGGGAACATTAATTTGACCTAAATTGAAGTAGGTAGGTACTTAGATACGAATACGATATTATGGTTTTTATAAGTTTTTTTTATATTTTTTTAAGCTCATTGGATTAGAGCTCTTGTAGATCTTCAAGTTGTAAATCGTGGATGGGTGACCATGACCACCCAGGAATCCCAGGATGTACCGAGTTTCTCCGTGCCTCGGAAAGCACGTTAAGACGTTGCACGTTGCTTCCGGTTGCCATTTGTAGATCTTAAACAGTCGTTAAAATTCAGTGTCAACTGTCAAGTCATTGACCTGAAAGTCTGACAACCAGTATAACCAAGGGGGTTTTTTAACTAGTCAGTACCAACTTGATTGTAGAGATCAGATGGGCAGTCGATCCATGTAAAATGGTAACAAGGTAACATAATTTAACTATATTCGACTTATCAGACTCAATATTCCAAAGTTCTAATAAAAATAATGAATTCGCAAAAGCAGAATTTAGTTCTACGAAAAGAATAAGACAATATAATAAAATACGCTGAATCCTTGTGTCAGAGATCATATCTGTACGCACGAGTAACTGCGTAGGTACTCACGACATACATGGACATTCCTATTCAGTAGTAAAATAACGTTTTATTTGGGTACGATAGGACTGAATCCACAACAATGGAAATGTAAACAGGATATCTAACGCTAACACCAAATTGACAGTATAAACATATTGACTGAGCGCGCCTACTCATGAAATTCGATGGCAAATCGTATGGAAATTATAGTAGGTAACGGTTATCATGACACGAACTTTTCCGAGAGATTCAGTACGCGATTAGAGTGTTTTTCGATATCCCTTACACTTTTTCTACATACACAATCAAATATGCAATAAAGATCCAAAGAAAGGATGCCAGGTAAGCAGCAGAGAGCTAGCAGTTGTATCTGTATATTCACAGAATCTTCAAAATAAATTAGGAGAGTCTGCTCTGTTCAAATAAGACATGTTTGCAAATCGGTAAGACAGGGGTGTAACTGGTACGTCCCATATTTCTCCGATTATGTAAGGGGGGGTGAGTACGTCTATCTCCAAAGATAATTTAGATATTAAATAAACTAAGTCAAAACATGATAATATAATGTACGAACTCCTACATTTCAGACTTATTACAGTCAAAATAAAGGTGTTTGCAGTTATAGTTGCAGCAGCAACTCATTTCAGCTTCGAAGACCCTTTTCAACTGGCAATATTGTGAATCAAATTAAACTTGCTCAAAGTTTCAAAGCGGCAAACGCAACACTCCGTAACTAGATTTGGTTGCATTTGGCGCATTGAGCGATTTAGCCTTAATTTCCTGCTCATACTATTACTGCTGAATACAATTCTGACAAACTGGCATTCAAAATGTACGAGATATTCGTGGTACATATAACTTTTATGTCAGCATAACGGCTTTCAATTCCAGCACGTATAGTTTTTGGCTGAAATAAACAGTAAATAAATATTATATGCGAAAGCAAGCATGCCTGTCTATCGGTCTTTTTGTCACCGTTTCAGATCTTAACGGCTGGTCGGATTTCTATGAAACTTGACACACAAGTTAACCACACACAGGTTGACCCATGTTCAGCTAATTTGAATTTAATATTACTTTTTAGCCCAGTTCCCGAGGGATAACTTCCGACATCGTTACGGCCGCAGAAAAAGCCAGTACTTACTTTATAAAATCGATATAGGTTTATGAGAATTTAAAGGTCGTCATTTGCATGTTCCCACCCAGTCGGTGAACGTTAAATGGATTCATTTACTTCAATTGCTTTGTACAAATTGCTTGGCAAAGATAAGTGGCTGAAACTTGTCGTGTTTTTCTACGAATTCTGTCTAGAAACAAGCTATATTTTATAAATATTAAAGACCATATTTCTGTCTTCAGTAAAAGTTTTGTAATTAATATTTCAACCTCCTTTGTATCTTGCGTTTGCCTTTTCATTATTCAGGCATTGGAAAGTTCGGAACAATGTTTTATGAAATACGTATACTTATAGGTATAAGTTTTTGTCTTGACAATACATTTCATACTTTTTTGCTTTTTTAGACGTTTCGCGACTCCTTTCGATATTGTGACTGTTAGAACAGTTCGTGTAGTTATTCTGTAAAATTAATATTTTGTACGATAATGAATGCTTCTTTTTTATCGTATGGTTTGTGTCTAACCTGGTGTGTAGAGTTGTTAGGCCACCCATGGGTTTCTGACTTGGCCTGACATGCCATCGAGGATATCTCTCAGGCATGTTGGTTTCCTCACGATGTTTTTCCTTCACCGAAACAAGTTATAATTATATCTATATAAATAAAGAGAGAAGTCCTGACTGACTGACTGATTGACTGACTCATCAACGCCCAGCCCAAACCCTTGAACCTAGAAAGCTGAAATTTTGCACAGAGGTTCCCTTTATAATCTCAGACCAACAAAAAAAGGAAGACGGCGCGCCACGAACATCAAAAGTGAGTCAACTTTTTATCTATGTGTGTAGACAATGTCTCGTGAAGTCGTGACGTACTAGGAGAAATGCGTGTGGTTTTAGTGTAGGTGTGTGCGTGAGCTTGTATGTTTACTTGCTAATAGGCGCGTGGTTTTGTGACTTCACTGTTGGTGTTCGCGGCGCGCCGTCTTCCTTTTTTTCTTGGTCTGAGTTTATAATGTAGACAAGGAATAAGGAAGAATTTTACGAAATTCAGCCCTTATGGGAGTTAAATAGGGGATGAAAGTTTGTATGGAAAATCGTCATTTTCACGCGGGCGAAGCCGCTGGCAAAAGCTAGTAGGTACATAATAAGCGCATGATTCCGAAAAATCAGAGGTCTATGCCTAATATAAATGAAGGCATCAATAACGAATTATAAAGGATATCTAACTTTCTATATCTAATGGTGACCAAATCATAGAAAAGGGCAAAGAAAGAAGCAGAAAATACCAAGTTTTAAGGGTTAACAAACCTTTTTCAACAACAAGCCACATAAGTTTCACAAGTACCACAGTAGTAATCCTACAGATGTATTGGTACTGCCCACAAAATTGTTATCGACAGTCGCTATCAATTACAAACAAAATGACTCTGAATAAACAAAGCCACCGGGAAAGCTAACCATTAGCATATTGTGTTTGTCGCTCAGACCATTACTAAGCATTTATAATTCATTCATCGTAAGTACTGACATCATGAATACATGACAGGAACTGGAATTAATACCGTATTGTCCATAATATAAGTGCTTTTGTTGCCTGTAACAAATCGGTATACAATTAATTGTACTGGATCCTGTTTAGAATCTTCAGTTATATATGAATGAGAGTGACATCCTTTGTAAACCTATCTTGCCTTCTTGAGTCGATTACGTAACTCAAGTAGGCCATTATTTTCTTTTTAAATCGGTGATTGGAATTAAACGAGTTTTCTTATCCCTGTCGTACGAAAAATTTATTACTGTATTTCATTACGGTAAACTTGGGTCTTGAATTTTTCTGTTTGTTTCTTATTATTTTCTTTCGTAAACGGTGACAGCTAATGGGCCTATTCTATAAAAGTATTTTACTTAATGTTCGCAAGGTAACGTAATAAGTAATAGTAAATATATTTTATGTACCTACCTACTTACTTAGTGAGTAAGGTGAGAAGTATGATAGTCGAACGCCAAAGAAGGCCACACTTCGATAGCTATTCTATGCAATGAAACAGAATATGATGTCACCCGGAATTTAAATAGGTGTAGGAATTTATTGCTCGTACTTAGGGAATGCAATCTCGATCTCGCGAGATCCCGAAAACCCGAGATCTCGCCTCATTTTTCGAGATCAATCTCGAAGCATAAAATGTCGAGATCTCGACAGAGATTGACGGGATCGAGTGGCAGTAGTCGCGAGGCATGTCACGTGTTCTCTGCGTGTGAGCGAGTCAGGTTTCCCCGAAATTCACCGATTTATGTTATTCCCCGGGCTCTCCACGCGCTAACCTCCAATTCCCCGCGATGCACTGTGTCGGACTGCATTCGCTTACGCTGTTTTAGTTGTTACGCAAGTGCTAGTTAATACTTTTAAAATGTCGACAAACAATCAGCTATTTAGAACAGAAGCTATTTTTCCAAAATCACTCTTAGCTTAGGAGTGATTTTAAAAATAGGATTTTTTTGTTTTTACTATCAATATCTTTTCAATTTAAAATAAGTACCTACTTTCTATAAAAGAGATTTTACGGGTCTGAAATTTTGTGTTCGCTAACATAGGTACCTAACATAAGTAAAAATAAAGATTTTTTTTCAATAATTCATGTTGTATTTTACTTGTACATCGTAATCACAACTACTAAGCAGTTTCAATTATGTTTCAGTCATCTCATTAAAACAATACTTTTTGAAATCCATTCGAGATCTCGAAAATGCCGAGATCTCGCCGATATTGAATTTCTGATCCCTCGAGATCTCGACTTAGCGATCTCGTCTCGAGATTGCATTCCCTACTCGTACTACATCATTCGAATCCAGGAATTCACACATAAATCCCTTTTAAATACCAAATATAAACCTTTACCCAAACTTGAGTATTTTATTTTATGGTCGGGCTTTCCCGAAACGGTCTCAGCGTGAAACTTTAGTGCTTTTACGTGTTAGCTCTGTAGTCCGATGTAATATTAAATTTTATGTGGTAAACAGCTATTCTGTATCGAATCCATTTTCTCCTGTGTTTATAGAGAACTCACCACTCCGATTTCCCAGAATTTTATGCCGATCCTTATGTGATAAAACCAGTGGTGGCCTAGGGTTCGAATATTCCCGATTTTCACGTTTCATCGTGACCACAGATATAATAAACAAGGTTTGAACCATATTTTTTATGTAATTTATGTCATCACGACTTTAGGAGCATCGAAACAGTAAAGGAAAACATTATGAGAAAACCGCCATACCCTAGAACCATAAACTCAAACACATGGGTCCATGCAAATAATGGCCTACAGAAAAGAAGGCCTAGTGTGTCCTAGTTAGGAGAACTGTATAGGCTGATCATGCTAGTTTTGAAGGCTGTGAATATGCATTCGGGCTTTTTCATAGACAAAATAACAATGCTTCTGTTTCAATGACTCGTCGACCGTTTGAACAACACTGAAAGCTCAGAATGAAAGCGTCACTTTTCCTTTTATTTGTTGGAAACTACACCTTTTGTTTGGACAACAAAAGTGATGACGGAAAATTGCACATATAGAGGCTTGCTTTTGAGAAAAGGCGACATGGAAAATACTATTGCTACCTACGCCAGTTTCACGCTTCACGGGGATATATTATTAAATAAATAAAACAGAATTGACTGCCTCGGTGGTCAAGTGGTCGCAGTCGCGACTGCAGAACATGAGGTCCTGAGTCCGATTCCCGGGTCAGGCCAATTGTTATTGACTTTTCCATCAAGAATATCTCAGTAGCAGTAGTTGATGGCAATAAACTCACCTACTATTTCTTGGAATTTAAACGTAACTGGCGAATTGTGCGGTATACGATTAGGAACACCACTGCCTAACCCTTCGGTGATAACAGTCGTGACATTATGTTATAAAACAGAACATTCTACTTACTTTCTTACTCGTTTATTCCAACCCAATATGCATGAAAGTACCTAACCGTAATAGATGGTATATAGCTATATAAAGTCTAGACGATGCCTTTGACGTGGCGAGGGCTCCATCCCTATTCCCTTTGAGACCTTTAATTTGAAAGAAAACACTTTGTCTACTCGCTGCCTTTCCTTTACCGAGTAACCAGATACGTTGAGATAATCCTTAATCGAATGTTTGAGGGGTTTTCACGGATCGAAAGCTAAAGAATTCCTCAAAAAGGTGATTTTCTATTACTTTTTCAATGTTGTTCAAAGGTGAGCGACATTTTCTAAGCCCTTTTGCTTGAAAGTCCTTGTAAATAAGGTCACGAACTCATTAGTGCCGTGGGTCACGTAATCTGACCGAGATTTGGACGAGTTTTAGCGTCCTTACTACGACTAGTACCTACTACGCCAATACCATTGGGTACGACGCGACGCTACGTTTCAAACACATAATATTTTTTTAAAGAAAATTCTACGATATGGAAATTGTCAATTTTCACCCAAGAGACGTGTTTTCTCAGTCGAAAATAACACGACGGATTCCTTGAGCAATATGTATATTATCATCATTTGTGCCACTCAGAAGTTATGTGCAGTGACCTTTTCTTTCCTAATACATGTGACATTCAACGTCCAAAAGTTTTCCTAGTAAGCCACATATAGCTTCATTGGTGTCCTTTACGTGCGAATCTTCAAAGTTAGAGACAATTGCGCCATTTGGCTGTCCGCAGTAGAAATTGGCAACAGTAACATAACGCTAGGAATATTCGTGATGTATGGAGGAAAGGCTGCAGACCAGACGCTTTGGCGCCTCGCCCGACAATCGATGGAGCACCCACCCACTGTCAAGTTAACTGAATAGACATTATATAGCTAAATAACTTGCTAGGTAACATGGATTTATGTAGACAGATGTTCGCTGTTTAGAAAAAAAAAACAGATTTTACTCGAAAATTGCTTATTTTCTTTGCGTTGAAATGGAAATAGTTACCTACATTTTCTTAATGCTAATTTGAATGGACTTTAAAAGTAGCCAAAACATTAACATACACATTTAACCATTTACACAAAACTATTTCTCAAACAAAAAATTGCCACTACAAAACTTATTAACGTAACTGTTTTGCCTCGGAGCACTATTAGAAGCATCTCTTTAGCTACTTCTATAAACTTAAATTCCAAACAGCGAAGTTTGAATCATTTATTTGAAATCACGAAGTTTCAATTTCCTAGCACGAGCAAGCATTGTGCCCCGGAGAACCGTTCCACGTGTTGTCGAATCATGCCACATAGTCACATACAGTCGAATAAATACGGTCACATTTTGAACTCTGTCTCCACAATCAGGAAACAGACGAATAAATACCGTAATATTCTGAGTTCTGTCTCCACAAAACACATGGCTTAAAATTTTGGTTAGTCATCTGTAAACAAAACCATTTTATTTTGACGATTCTTACAGACCCACAAAATATGAAATAAAAAATATCCTAAAATCAATTTAAGGTGAAATGGCAAAATATATTCAAATCGAGTGGACGAAATTGCTGGGCCTCAGTGATTTCTGTTTACATGGCATTAAATTGGCCGTTGGGACGGGCGGGTAATCCTGCACGAAAAAGGTATTCGTTCACTTTGGTTTTACGACGCTAGTTCACCTGCATAAATCAAGTCTAAGGGAAACTTTGAAAACAAAGGCTCTCGCTACATTGAAACGGCAACGAATAACTTTGTCTTCATTCGTATGTAGATATTTCGAAGTAACAGAGGTGAGCGGAACCCTTTTCACGTTTCAAATAGAAGTTTATCGCGCACACGTAACACGAAATCTCAACTTTCTGACTCAATTTTCATCGTATTGTTCGGTTTGAATGGCTATGACTGAACGAGGATTCTGTGAATGTTTGGATCTATTTTTGGATTTTAAAGGTTACAAGGTTTTAACAATTCAACATTTAATAATACAAAGGCGTTGGAATATTTTTTATCAATTCCGGTCAGGTTCAATCCGAACAATAAAGATGCCAATCATTGAAAGGACTTTAACTTTGATAGCTCATATCTCGAAAACGTGACACTTTTGGACATTTTTTTTATATATTGAAACCAGCTGTCTATTTACATGTTATCTAAGCTTTTTAGGGTTGCGTATCCAAAGGATAAAAACTGGACCCAATTACTAAGACTTCGCTGCCCGTCAGTCTTGCCGTCCGTCTGTCTGTCATCATGCTGTATCTCACGAACCGCGATAGCTATAGACAGTTAAAATTTTCACAAATTATGTATTTCTTTTGCCGCTATAACAACAAATACTAAAAACAAAATAAAAAATATATTTTTGCCGTTTTGGAAGCAGTTTTTTTTTCTAATTTTGTTACGTCTTCTTAAAAACGAGTATGTATTTCGGTTTAAAGAATTTGAAATACTGATCGAAGATTTTGGTAGAATATTGTAGTAAACATTTTTGTTTTGTTAAATGTCTGTTGTATTTTTCTTAGGAGTACCTTTGCCTAAACCTAAACGTTCTGATTACAGATTTGATGTTGTTATGTTTTTTAAAGGTTAAAAAAAACTAATTAGGCACCCAAATTACAAGTACATAATTATACTGTGTTAGGTATTTTAATTTTATTTCCAATTTTCACACATTGAGACCTCGCCCTACTACAGAGAGTATATAACATGTTAATCGAAAACCAATCGCTGTCGTTATGAGCAATCAGAACTCGACAGTCTGACACCGATCTAATCTCAGGTTATTGGTGCCAGTAATATCCGTAGAGGAGGTGAAATGGCCCCCACCTTCTCTTGCTGAATCTGTCTCCTGATTTGGAGCTTTTGAAAATCGAACAAATAATTTTATTGACGAAGGAAAATCTTTACATTTGCTTTGCTTGTAATTTGTATGAATATTCGATAAGTTAATCATCAAGTAAGTCACTATTTTGAACATCGGTATCACTGAATAAATGGTAACCTTTGAGGAGCCATTGATTTATTCAAATTGGCGAACATGAAGTGTAAAACAGTAAAAAGTCTAGCTAGATTAATCGCAAGACAAAACTTTTGTAAAAAAAACTGTTAAAATTAGAAAAGAAAAGTTATCAACTTTTGTTTAATAAATACACGACTTCTGCAAACAAATCGTCGCGTCTGAGCGTCGGTAAAATAATGCTCGTATTACTAAATCAAATATATTTCCGCTCACAAATTCCTTTCCTTGAATATTTTTTTTATTATTCAGGAAATGACCGCCATAATTCAGTTCTGAATGTAAATGAATATTATGTATTTCAAGGAGCAATGAATAAAGTAACGTAAGTACTCATTATTTCCACGCGGTTTCACCGAGGCACGATGCTTATTACGATAGTAGTAACTTTCATTGGCGTCCACAAAAACAAAGTTCACGGCCCTGAAGTCGTAAAAAAATAATCTTTCATGTTATTTTTTTATCTTTAGGGCAAATTAAGTCCCGTCCCTCCCACCTGACGGAGGGTAGGGTCCGAGTTACTATCAATTCAAGATATGTATCTTATAATGTTGACAGCCCGAGGTCTAACTCGACTTTTATGAGACAAAATGTCTTTTTCTACATGATACTGGTCAACTTAATAACAAATAATAAGATTGGTAATGACAAACTTTTTCTTCAAGACATGTCATATTTATTTTTGTCCTTAGAAACAACGTAAGATTTTCTTGAAAAACCATAATAACAAGATAAGATTTTAACCGTCAACGAAAAATATTACTTTTTCATACATCATTCAAATACGGTCCGAAGTAATATTAAATTGTTCTGTTGATACGTGCTCAAGCGACGAAAAGAAATAATATTTCATTCTATATTCCTGTAGGTATGACCTATACGGGCTGACAAGTCTGCTTACACAATGGTGAAAGCGAAAATAATAAGCCTTTTAACGTGAGCTTGACAACACGTTAGGATGGTTTTATGTCTTCTTTTTCTTTGTTCTTTTACCTTTATAAAAAGATCTCAATTTTACCTCGCCGTGTTGTCTTTGTTTCGTGATGAATTTGCTGTCTTTCTTTTCTCTATTTCGTGCTCGTTACCAATTATAAAGGCGCTGTTCAACGGCTCGCGGCTAAGTTCCGCACGTGTACTTTTGTGAGACAATTTATAAGTGGCATCGAGTGGTTCGTAAAAGTATTTCAACATCCATTGTTGGTTTTATTTATTTATTTTAGCCGTATAATTTATTAAATGGTGTACTCCGTGCATAAAATGTAATTTCACATTGAAATAAAGGAATAGAATTGGTAAAACGATAAAAAAGCTGGAGAAAAAATCCGGTGATTCAAAAATAGAGCTGAATGCACCATATCAAATTGAAGACGTGGAGCATTCAGCTCTATGTCGCCGAACGAACGAAGCCTTTTCTGTGTTCAATATGTTTCAGCGTGAAAATAGGAAACAGCGCTTCCCTCCCAACTTAAAATGAGCGCCTAAAGATCTATGAAATATTGTAGCACTGAACTGGTGTATTCATGTCGATGTTCCTCCCTACAGAATAAATTAAAATCACGTGAAAGCATTAAATCGCTGAGCAACACTACATACTACTATTTTCAAAAAAATAGTTAATCTTCGTTACAAGCTAGACAATTTGATGCGCAGACAGCTCACGGTCCTAGATAATCGGGGGATTTAATTCTCTTCACGTAGACACATGTAATCTCGTCTACGTTTATATACCTATTACTAACTTGTAAAGGTGCTATGTATTTAATGTTGACGCTTATTCAGAGGTTCCTAAGTTATTTTGTCGACGTTTTCACATTTTACTGATGTCTTACTGAAAGAAAGCGATATCTCTGAGTCTACGTAGCTTCTTATTTATTTTGCACCCCTACGAAGTTAAATTTAAACGAGTTATAACATTCACTGTGTTGTTCTTTTTATAGACCTTTTAACTTTTCTTATACATAACAACAAAATATATAACCTAAACTAAAAACAAACTATAAAAAGGCATCGAAAAATTCCTCAACGCTGTCAGCATATAAAGTGCCCAAGAGACTGACAACGTTGCCACGTTGTATGGCAACACTTAGCCTCTGGCCAAAGAAAAAGACATTAATGGGTCACAGGAAACGTCAACAAGGCGTTAAGAAATTTGAAAAAAAAGAAAAGAATTATGTGTCGTTGTCCGATATACATACATAAACGCACGCCTTCCTTCCATGGCGTAGGCAGAAACTACAGAATGCCACCAGGTCGGCTACGATCCTTACATACTCGTCATACACTCACGCAGGTTGCAAGTACTACGCACTTGTCCTTTCTGAAGGATCCATCAATAAGGTCAATATGTGTCTTTCAAGGCGTCGTCCCGGCGTTGCCACTCACATTGGCTTTGTAAATACCTGGTCGGATATCTGGTTCCCAATGTGTCCGTAGCGGTTGCTCCTTACCTTTCGTATGAAAGAAACGTATATTTATATCGTTTCCAATATGTTCAACAAAAGTTTTTCTGCAACGTCTCTCTATACTTGTGGCAGAGCTTTTCATTTTCCTTTGCGATACAGCGGACACGTCGTCGTACCGCTGAACATTTCATTTTACGTAAGTTCGCCGAGAGGTTGCCAGCAAAGTTTAAAGAAACTCTTCGCTAAAGGAAGTTTGATACGACATTTATGGCTGAGTGGCGCTATCGCGTTTTACTGCCTTTGCATATGGTTCTACTTTGTGCGACTGTATATATCCTCCCGTCCGCTATGAAATCTCCAGGAGATTTATAACAATGGCTTTTTAATTGTGTCTATAATAAGGCTTATGAGCTCATATACAGTTATTTTAAATACTGAACCGGCTCGGGCACAAAATATTTTTTTTTAAAGTTCTGAATAATTCGTAATTTCGTTTAATAAAATTCTAAGAAACAACGTGTTTTAAAATTATTATATTTGTACATATTTAGAATCCAGTTTTCAACTAATAAGAAAGTATTAAAAGTAAAATAAAGCTAGTGGGAAGGCAGTGGGGAAGGAAGGGGGGTGTGGCTTGATGCAGTGATGGCTATCACTGTATCAAGCCACACCCGTGGAGTAAAGTAAAGCCAAGTCATAAGATGAGCAGCATAAATATCTGTTACCAGCTTAGGTATCTACTATTCACGCGATAAAAGAAAGAAAAGAATTGAAATACAAAACAAATGATTGACAATGTGTTGACAATAGGCTCGCCCTGTAGGTATTACATATTTACATGAGACTTAAAACATAACTGGCGAAATGTGGGTGTACTTATTAGATACACCTTTTCCTAACCCTTCGGAGATTAGAGGGGTGATGTTATGTTGTGTACAATAGAAAATGTCAAAAAACTTTGTGATCTACCTTCGGAAGCCGACTGCTTTATTACAACTAAAGAGACAGATTTCCTCTTTGCCTATTTGTTGTTCCTTTATTTTTATTCAAGTGGTTTCCTTATTCTCGAAAATACTTAAAGCAAAGTTGAAATAGAAAGTGAATTCTTGCAAGATTGCTCCATTTCAGACATCCGCTTCAGAAATATTTCCAAGTAAAAAGTTTCAAAGTGGAAATATTTCCATTAGTAGTTTCTTCTGCAAATACAATTATAACTGCGGGGATATTACACTTTGGTTCCAAACGAGAATAATATTTTATCCTCACGATAGTAAGTCTGAGCTATAAAATGTCACAACGATAGCCCATATACCACTGTATCTAGTTAAATAGTTTCAGTAACCTTAGCGCATTCCTGATTATTATACAACAGCTCAATTAAATCTTACAAAGACAAGACTAACTAACATTATATTACACGTCAACGTAAGTAAAGCTGTAATCTATGAAACGGTGGTAAGTTCTAACTATAATATTCTCCAAGACATGTAGACAATAATTGAAACGTCAAAATAAAGCCCACTCAATTCTGTGAGACATACAACTTTGTTCTACGGTAAGTTGGTAGTGGAAACTTTTAATTGGTTTTCTTTCACAATTTAATGTACTATCTGCTACTTAACTGTCTTGCAACTGAACAAGAAAGTTTGAAGTGAAATATAACACGATAAGTGCTATTCTCAGATCAGGGTGCTTACTCTGGAATATAATTCCGATAGATCGACATTGGTCAAACGTCAGTTGGTTGAGTTAAACGTCAGGGATTGGCTAGACTCAGTGAGTCCAGCCAATGCCTGACGTTTGACTGACAATTCCAATGTCGATCTATCGGAATTATATTCGAGAGTAAGCACACAGGTCCTTACTAAGTTATTTTTACTAGCTTTTGCCAGCGGCTTCGCCCGCGTGAAAATGACGATTCATCCCCTATTTAACTCCCTTAGAGGTTGAATTTCGAAGAATCCTTCCTTATTCCTTATCTACATTATAATGGAAACCTATGTGCAAAATTTCAGCTTTCTAGGTCTAAGGGTTTGGGCTGGGCGTTGATGAGTCAGAGTCAGTCAGTCAGGACTCCTCTTTTTATTTATATAGATAGATAATAAGATAGAATATTTTGGGGCATCTATAGTATGGTTAATATAGTATATTAAAATCTGATCATCTATTATGGAAAGAAGTTCCCGTGGCTAATAATAGCAGTCGCACGGGTCGATCTTCAAGTTATAGAAGCGGTTGCCAAAGTCGGCCAGTGGCCTAAAAGTATGACAATGGGTATCGAATGGGGTCGTGGAGGTTAGATACTGCTACTCACTGTGTCCAGTGAGACTGGAAACTAGAAGCCGATTCTAAGATAGTTGGAAAAAGGCAGACATCGATGATGAAATCGCTATAGACGTTCTTATTTCTCGGGAGCTCTGATGCGACGGACCAACGGACGAATATTGAGACCTGTAGTTATAGTTATGTCGGTTTTTATGATTGTGTTAATTTGCTATTTAAAAATAAATAGTTCTAAGTAACTTTGTGACTACAATGACTAAAAGATGTGACTAAAAAAGTTATGAATATAAATGTGGATGGATGGAGTGTGTGAGGAGTGATATGAAGGAAAAAGGAATAAATGATAACGTGACGACTAACAGGGCAGAGTGGAAGAAAAAAACGTGTTGCGCCAACCCCTAATGACATGGGATAAGCGCAGGAAGAAGAAGAGTTCTAAGTAACTTTGTTGTTTCTTTTAAAAATATTAAATGAGCTTCTGCAGATCTCAAATTACATGATGATCTTCTAAACAGAAATTTCACAAAATACATTAAATATACACCTAATGTTTTTGGAACACAACAATTTAAGAGATAATACTATCTGTAATGGCATCACAAATATAGACAAAATATGACTACTGAATAAAATATCTAGATACTATCTACAGACCATAATACAATATTGAACTCTAGGTATTATGGTAATTGCAGTAATAAAGACTAATTTAATCATGAATAATATACAACAATAGTACAAACCTACTCGTACATAACTAATGTCATTAGTATTTATTGAACGAATCGATGAATAGTTCGCAAAAGTTCAAGGCTTAAAACTTCAATATATTTTGAATTATATACAAAGCAATTAAAGTAACAAATATTTAGTTAATAAATGATCGGATTTCATGCGAATAATTACTCTGAATTGAATTAATCGGTCCTTAGTTGGCTATCAATTTCGGCTTTGTAAGGAATTTCGATATTTATTATTGAACTACTAAAGATTAATTTGCTTTCTATAATAGTATTTCATGATAATGGACAACTTATAGTTGTAATTACTCAATTAGTTTCATTGTTCGAATATGAAGATATCGCTAGCGCACATAGATAGCTAATCTAATACTTAATCTTTGATACTTATTCTTAATTAGTATTGTATTTCGTAAGCAATATTCCCTACATATCATGGATTAAACAAAATATACCATGTACAAAATAAACTATGCCTACAATAATTCTGGAGTACTGCCAAATAAAACTTGATTATATTCGTCGTTCACGAAAAATTGTGTTCAACATTTCCCACTGGCAACTTTTTCTGTCATACGGTTTTTTGTTGCCTATTGCGATGCAGTGCAAAAGTATCGATCCACACATAAAACAAGTCGTATCTACCAACTCATACGTTTGCGTAGAAAGAGCAATGGCTGAGATAAAACGCTGAAAGTTATGACATATACTCGTACGAGTAGGCTGTCGCTCCTGGAGAATTTATTGTTGTAAAGCCTTCTTTAAAAGTGTTGATATTCTCGGGAAACAAAACTTGTTTCTCAAACACAACACAAAAGTCTACACCCTTTTTTTTGGAGGGCTGGAAATCATCAAATAAATCCTCCGGGTCTGGGCAAAGCGGTAGGTCAGACTTCGACTGACTAAAAACCTCCCATGTTTCTTCTTAGCCATTTGTGTCCAGGCCGCGGTATCTCTTTCGAACAACCCGCAGCCCCGATGGGAAAGTCTACACCCTCACTACTTTACCCTGCCAAGAAAGACAATATCAAACCCAATCAAATCTCACATGCTGCTTCAATATTCATTGCTGAGGCGCCAAAACTGTCATCGTGCCTATAATTACTACGTCTCACTCGGTTTCTGTATTTTCATCACGTCTTTGATATTAGACCCCAATATTCTGACGATCGAGGAAGCATAATATTAGCTTTACTGTATCGGAATCTCCAAATACACCATAAACCAGAATAAACTGTCACACTAAACATGCTTTAAAGTTCTTTCGCCCTTTTTTTTTTGGGGATGGGAAATCAGCAAATGAATCCTCCCGCCCTGGGCAAAGCGGTAGAGAGTGTCAGACTTCTACTGACAAAAAACTACCGATGATCCTTCTTAGCCCTTTGTGTCGAGGCTTTTGAACAACCCGCAGCCCAAGTTCCTTCGCCCGTAAGGTGATAAAATATGCACACTTTGCCGCTGCAAATTGTCTAGAGCATAACTGTACCGAAAAAGATAACAGAATTTCTGAATCGAAATCTCTTTTAAGACTTTGTTTCGATCAAAACAATCTTTCTTTGTGTCACATAGATTTTTTTGTCAAAGAACTGCCATCTCATTTTTTCACTGAGGGGTAACCAAGCTCTGATACATTAAATATATCCCGTATAGAGATAGAATCACTCAAAACAAATGACTTCATTATTTTTGATTGATTTGAAACAAAGAAAAGATACTTACTTAATTTATATAAAGAACAAAAAAAAACATAATCTGTCAGTACATACAATAAAACGTCCATTCCACACAAAGCGAGCAATTTCATTCGACAGTTGAAAAATTACAGCATTTTCGGTATCATCTATCTTCCCGACGTTGCAGACTCCCATCTGTTCAGCGTTAGAACTCGCAATACTTTTTGCAAGATGGTATAATAGTGATTGAAAATGAAGCCTTATACGGAACCATAAACGATTCTTAAGTGCTGCAGTGAAAAGAATAATGCATCACTCATGCTCCAGCCATTTTAGATCAGCGGTTCCTCTAATGATGAAAAATTGAATTCTTTTGCTTTACGTCTTTTAAGATTAACAAGATGTGCTCCAAAGATAATAAGCCTGTCGGGAGGGCACTCTCCCTCTCTAAACGATTTAGAGATATACCTACAATTTACACCTCTCTGTTCTCAGAGATTTTTGCCTCGAGCTCAATCGATCGGTCGGGTGAAAATAGATCCTCTAACACATTTTTGCTAAGTTTTTCTTTATTCAGGTCAGGATTTAATCTGTGTCTGATTAATGGGTATGTGGGGTGATTTACGAGAGGATTAGCTTTACGTTCTCTTAGATATCCAGGGTGTAAAAATGTGACCCGTTTCCTGAGAGGGCAAAGGCAATCCCTGGCCTAGATACCGTTGAAGATTGAAGAGTAAAGCTCACTGCACATAAGCACTGCATCGGATCAGCATCATCTATCATTTTTGATACCGGATTTATAGGATTCCGTCTCCTTAGGCTCTGATGAGATAACGAGTATAAGAAATGTAAGTATGGAAGAAGACGATATGTTGCGCCGAGTCCAAATAAATTGGGATAAGGCAAGAGAATAATGATGGTCCCAACGCAAAATAAATACTGTGCTTATTAGAGTGTGTTGCGGCATGAACTCTGATAAAAATAATCCCAAATAACTCGACTCGAGTCGATGCTGATCCCGAACATCCTTATAATTAACTATGAGTTTATTCATTTTGACTGGCCTGTTGGTCTAGTGGTTAGTGACCCTAACTGCTATGCCGGAGGTCGTGGGCTCGATTCCCACCCAGGACAAATGTTTGTGTGATGAGCACGATCATTTGTTCTGTGTCTGGGTGTAATTTATCTATAATATGTATGTATTTAGAAATATATAAGTATGTTTATCAGTTGTCTAGTACCCATAACACAAGCTCTGCTTAGCTTGGGACTAGATGGCGTTGTGTGATAGTTGTGGAATATTATTTATTATTATTATTTATTATTTGTTTCATTTTCTGTCATAGCTGCTCGACGGCGATGCTATGCGCGGCCATCATGACAGAGCATTGGGAGCACGTGGTGTGGGAGCACGCCGCTCTGGCCGCGCTCGCCAACACTTCCAATACGGCGCTGCAGTGGCTGCTCGACGAAAAAGTCGCCAAGGTAAGTTATTATAAGGTTTTTTTTTGCTTCAGGAGTTCAATAGGGTAAGACTAATGCTAACGGTTCTGTACATCTGGTACAGATATATTACGGACACGCCCCCGGACACCAGACCATAATCTATCCGTACCGGTAAGTCTTTGGTTTTACCGGTACGGATAATCCACATTGAGTCAGGGATTTAACAGGACAAAAACACTAGCAGTAAAACCGAACAAGGCACTGCATCAGCGTACTGTCATTACATAATCTTGAAATTTTGGCGCAACAGACTTCAAATTACAAAACACAAACAAAAAAATATAAAAGTTTCAAGTTGAAAATGAAGTTCCTTAATCTCGTAGCCCAACTACGGATTGCTACGAAGCGTAGCACGTAGCTCGCTACGAGTTTTATTCGTAGCAACTTTCGTAGCGACGCTTTATAGCCACGTAAGACTTTAAAGTTTTCATACATTTGAAATCTAATCTGAAATTCCGGACTTGCTTCGCTCTCGAGAAGTAGAAAAACATCAGCTTTACCGACTTCAGACGGCTACGGAAGATGATATTTTAACAGAATTGTGTTGAAAAATTCAATCAGTTTTCTTGCAAATTCACTGGTGCTGACGTATTGGTGCTACTCTGAACTTAGTATTGTTGTCCTCATGGAAGAAGAAGTTTACGAACAGTCACCATAATAATGTCTTTTTTGCATGACAAAAATATTTCTAACAAATAAAAAATTAGCACCCCCATTCCCCAAGGTCAAATTCCTAACAAATTCGCAAAGTTCAAATTGAAGTTCGGCTCCTTCGAAGTTGGTAGTACATAGTAGGTTGCATTATTAATGAAGATGCCAGTTGACAATGGCGGAAAGTTCTAGCAGACAGCGATGCCTCACATCACTGCTGTTATTTCCCACGTGGCTGACTTTGTGGTAATTGGAATTGTTTGAAGGACAAGTAGATAGGTGATACGAATAGCTAGCGGTGCATACCGATGGTTTGTGGTTGACGGGAGTGACTCACTGATACGGTACTTCGCCTATTTTATCAGTTTCCATTCCAAGAAATAAAAAAAGCAGTAAGAATTGCTGAATATTTTGTTGATTAGTCTAGCAATAATAATAATCTAGCAATAATAACTGCCACTCGAGTCGATCTTTAACGTAAAGTTGCGCTTGCTTAGGTTGGTCTGTGAATGTGTGAGTTTCCTCCGTGGCTCGGAAAGCACGTTAAGCTGTTGGTCCCGGTTGCCAATATAGATCTTTGGCAGTCGTTACAGATAGTCAGTGACTTGAAAGTCTGGCAGCCAGTCTTACCAAAGTGTATTATTCAGTATTAACTGGGTTGTTGTGGAGGTCAGATAAATACTGGTATTCAGCTGCATCCTGTTAGACTGGAAGCCGACCCCAACATAGTTGGGAAAAGTGTAGGTAGATGGTGACTCTACCAAGTATTCCATCTATTACCATTTTATTTAATTATAAATTATTAAATAAACCCACCACGTGACCACGTTACACTTTTGACATGCACCAACTTTTTAATGTAATTTTCTCATACTGTATTGTTTGTTACTTCATGATGTTACGAATATAGTATTTCGGAATCCATATTATTTTTAAAGTTACAATATGTATGCCAGGAGGAAATAGCTCTAGAATTTGGATAATTGTAAAATACAAATTGGTGCTCGAAACTCAAAAAACAATACTTGCTCTAGCAAATATTATTGTTTACATACAATAAATTATAATCTGAAATGGTAGGCAGAAATAAAAACTACCTCCACATTGCCAATTATTCATTGTTAAAGTTAAAAACAAATACGGTTTTTAATCAAATGAAATGTTCCACAAAACTGTCAGAAACAGATTTATCTCTCAACGTGAATATTCAATTTAAATCCAACAAAAAGTTCGATGTTATAAAGCTGCAAAAACTAATGGAAATCACAATGTAAAGCTGGCTATGCCGCCAGTTGTATCTGACAGGCATTACGGGAACAAAGTAGGATTTAATTGTTAGTATCATTACGGCACGATAACACTGAGCTATGTTTTTTTTTTGTATGATATAAATCAACTTTTGTCTTTTTTATTATTTCAATGGTTGGTGATTTTCGCTTTACAGTATTCAAATAGTGTATTTCACATAGGCCTACACTTATAAAACGTTTGGTCGTTTCCTATTGAGAACTACCGGCAAGAAACTCAATGGTTACTCTCTTAAAATGATTTGGTTTTACAATATTTTCATGTGAAGTACAGCATTAGGATACATATATTATAGTATTTAGATATGGGAGGACAACGTAGGCCCGCCAATAAGTCGTTGGGTCACAAAAACTGTAAAACAAGATAAAAAAAAGGTTTGCTGTAAGAAAACCCAATTCTGGGTTAAGCTCGACAAATGATATTCACAATAGTGACATTGAGATTAAGAAATTAATTAATTAATTAAGCTATAGATATTATTGCAAGTTGTATGTACATAAGTATACTTTTTTTGTGTACAATTAAGTATAAGAATAATTGAATTAACTTGGGCCATTCCATAAAATGCAATATCTGCTGCTGAAATAAATAAAGGTATTATCAAAGAAGAAATGCTGAAGTTGTGTTCAGATAGTTCAAAGTCTTCACTGGGTCACAGACCTACTTGAAATTGGGTCAGGTTATCCGGGTCTCGCATTTACTTTGTTTCGTCCCATACATCTTCGTCGGTTGGGATGTTATTCTCACGTTTGTCTCTTTCTGGTGACGTTTAAGGAATCGTTTCCTCATCAGTGTTTAAGTTATTTTTTAAATTGATTTAAAGAACACACCTTCTATACAACCAAATTACATTTGTTGTTAAAAACATAAAAATTGTTTATTGAGAAAAAAATAGTGCCAAAGTGCGTAAATATTACCCCACAACACAATTTATTTAAATAGGGTATTCAAACATAAAACTTTACAGCTAATTTAAACACAAATTCTTCGCTTAAAAGATCGAGTTTTACAGCCGAATTTCAAAATACGTTAAAATAAATTTACTTCAAAAACAAGCTACTGTTTAGCAAGATTTTACTCGAAAACACCAAACAAAATAAGGCTAAGCATAAATTTTAATCTGTAAAACAAACTTTAATAAAACTTAATGTTACTTTTACATAATAAATAGAAAAGTTATCGTGATATTGAAGGTAGATAATTCTAATTTTCCCTATCTGTTTGTCTGCCACCCTTGAATTTATGGGCCCGAATGAAATTAATGGACTTTTTAGGGAAATTCTGATGCTTCGAAACACTACAAAGTTTTCCCATTTTCATCGTTAGCCGAATGATAAATTATCCCTAATTTTGTAGACTCGGATTTTTTAGCTTACGAGAGATTATCATGAAATTTAGAAAATGAGCTTTGGAATTTTTCGACTAAAGATACTTTAGATTAAATGAACTGGCTATGAGCCTTTGAGCAAGTACCGACTTAGTGTTTTTTTTTTCAATTTTAGATATAAAAGGATTCTTCCTGTCATGACAGGTGCATTTTACATAACATAACTCCGGTAATAATCCCCGATGAGAGCCTATTGCCATCAACGGGGCATAAATCTAGACTCTATAGCTGCTTCTGAGAGATTCCTGATGGAAAACCTAGTAACACTTTGCCCGATTCGGGAATCGAACCTAGGCCCTCAGGCTAAGCAGTTGCGCTTGCGACCACTCGACATGGACACAGGACGAGAGACGTATTTTACAGTAACTCACAATCCCCTACACACTTATCCAGCTCACCACCAAGAACCTGCTGCCTTAAAAACCCGTAAGCTTGTTATAGTAATACTTATATGTAATGATGTAGGCATATTTGCAACCCCACTATAAGCAGTATAAAACTTTTTACAGTCACCTTGACGGATTTTTATTTCTCACGCGATGTGGGTTAAATAGGCCCATTAAGTCGCGAAATATTTTTATGTCGAATTAACTACGCCAACATGTTTATAGGTGAAATAAAAATTATATTTTCCACTGAATTAACTAACTGTATAGGTATAAAAACATCAAATAATTAGGTCACTGAAAGGTTCCAAAGGCTCTGCGATTGTTTCAAGGCCGAAAGTTGGATTTTCTGAAAAGTAATAGTAGCAGGCTGCCCTTTCCACACCCTTAGGTGTCGTATAAAGTGACTGAGATTACGTCAGGTAAAAAGAAGCTAGCTTTAGTTAGCACTTAGCTATCAATAATACAAGCATGTTACTCATTTTCTTTTTTGAACGTATGTATCCTGACCTATAATACTGTTACCTATAACAGTGAGTTACGAGCTTACATCGTAACTTACGACCAAAGTTTATTCAGGAGATTGTCATAAAAAAACATACATAATAATCAATTTGAATGACGGTACCAGCAAAATAATCGAAATACATTGTTTTTTAGCAGTTAAAATAATAATAGTTTTCCAGAATAACACCGTGGTTAAGGGTATAAGAAATTACTGAAAAAAACGCTTGCGTTTTTTGCCTGTGTGTGTGAAAACGCGGCAATAGTGTGAGAATCAGATGGGTTCAAACTTATGTATATAATTTTAAAATACTTACCAATTTTATTATTGATTCGGTTCGATAATCAAGTTACCTCCTTGAATTTAAAGAAGATGCAAAATGACAGCCTGTATATTATGTCCTTAAAAAGAGAACAATTTATTCAGACAACCTAAAACACCAGTGACAAAGACAAACATGTATCATTATCTCTGGCAAAACGCTCATACAAAGTTCCCTACACATCTCGCTATTGTAATATTTTTAATGAGTAAAGCCTAAAGCCTGGTGACACTTAACATTAATTTATTCTCCCTTGAGCCACACGACACGTAAATACAATGACAATTACTTACCATAATAAATTCGCTGACTTTCATTATCTTAGCTTTTAATTAACGTTGGACAAGTTGGCCTCAATATTTCGTGTATTTTATGTGAGCCTTCGTATGAAATAGCTTCGAGACTTCCTGATATATTGTAAAGCTGGTAATGGAGCTATCGGCACGATCCGCTAAGCACACACACACACACATCCTTTTGGCACATCCTTTTTGTAGTTATTAAATAAATACACCAATGAATTTAAGCTACCTACTTAAAGAATAATTTAAACTAAATATTAAAAAAAAAGTCTAAGTATAAACAGCCAGCCACCACAGAACTTCACCTGCTACGATCCTTACTTGGTCTCAATATCTCGTTAGTAGGTATTCCTTTTGCCTCGTCCACGTTCATACCTGATCTGGTCATACACGCACGTCGGTTGCGAGCTCACCAATAAGGTCGGTGTATGTCTTTCTAGGGCGTCCCCTCACAGTGTTGGCACTCACATCTACCTTGTAAATGCTTTTTGTTAGTCGCCTTTCAGTTATCTTCTCCACATAACGAAACCTGAGATTGTTTTGACATAGGTACTCTTTTCGACTTTTATAAAGGAGGATTGCCTCATAATATTTTCCACCACCATTTCTTCAAGAGCAGATTAGTTAACCTCAATACCACGTATATTTTCTAACGCTTCATATTAAATAGCTTCACGACTTCCTTTTATACTTTAAAGCTGATATTAGAGCTACGGCACGATCCGCTCATATAATAGAATGTTATGATACGCATTTAATGACATTGTGCTAGGAACTTGTAAAACGCTTTGTAAGATAAATGTCCTAGCGACGGCGCCAGACTAGACTTAAACTACTTTTAACTTTAAGTTCTGCTTAAACGTTAACCTCTTTAACACTTTAGCAGAACTCGTATCGAGATATAATATATCGAGAAGTTCTATATCGTATATTCGGGTAAATATTACTTTCCGTGACAGTTAATAGCCTTTTTCATATTTTTATTTAATCATGGGTGACGACTGCTGAAGATGAGGTACTGGGTTCGATTCCCAAGTTGAGATTAGTGATATTGGGTTTTAGTATCCAGCAGTTGGGTTGGCAGTAGCAATCACGGAGTTTTGTGCCCGGTCGATGGCAATATGTTCGTCCCATTTCGTCTGCTATTTCATAGAACTTAAACATACTGGTGAAATGTGGGTTTACTATTATATACACCTCTGCCGAACCCTTCGGGGATTATAGGTGTGTTGTTTTTGTTTTATATCGAGAAGTCGTAATCGTATTAGGGTATTACCTTCCGTGATATTTTAGAGCCTTTTCCATATTTTCATTCAATCATGGGCGTAGGCAAACCCATCAATACCTACCTACATAACGCCCTTTTCATCATTCCATTTTCACACCAACCCCTTTTCCCGGAAAATCAATCCGTTATAATGGGTGACAATTTTATTCATATCACAATTTCCATTGTGATGTCGTGAATGGTACTCGTATCAATCTTGTCGATCACAACAATGTTGATAAAGCTAGGCTACTGACATGACTTTATTAATTTTTAATTAGAACGAGATCAATGAAAAGTAAATCGCACAACACCCATTATTTTTTATTTATTAATTTTTTATTGCTGTCTTAACACATAAAAAAAACGACCAAGAAAAAGACCTTAGGTCCAGGCTGCCGGTGGTCATCCCTACAGCGAGAGGAACCTCCTCACTATGCGTACCGTATCCAGGAGTACGTACAATATTTATTAATTTATGTATTCTAAAAAAATATTTATATTTTTATACTAAAACCCAAAAGTTGACTTCTAAAGAACGTCTAGTGGTATTAAGTCCATCTACCGGTGTATCACTACTAAATAAATTGTTACAGAAAAAGTAAAAGGTTAATTGAAATTATAACACCTTTGTGAATTCGACGAAACTGTTCAAACTTGTTTGTGGTTCAAAACTACCCGAATAGCAAAATAATATTCCAGCCAAAAACGGAGTGCTGCGTCAATAGAATTTTTAGTTGAAGCACGGTAATATTATCATACAGTAGTTTGACTTCATACAAACGGACGAAGCGCGAGCTATGCCTACGCGCCTCGATTAAGGGATGCGCCTGGGATGCAGACAGTCGCGACTGTGCCGCAGTGACGAGTGGACGGTGTGTTGTTTTTTAACAATAAATGCGCGATGTTTTCTCTAAAAATAAGACAAGTACATTTAATTTTCATTTTTTGTGTTGTTTTTGGTTTTATGAATTCGTTAATAACGTATCCAGAGATAATTTTTTTTTAATTACCTGGAAACTTTGAAAGATAAGACTATAAAATAATTTCACTTACTAGTAGGTAGGCTTATAATGTGTGTCTTTTTAATGGATAAGTATTTCTTTAGATAAAAAACATGGTTTTTTAATTAAATCTATCAATCAAAAAACAACACGCATGTTTATTGAACACTTTCTATTCAATTCACAAAGTATTTTATTTGTGTTAAAAAGTATATTTACGATCACAAAACTAAATGGAAACACAAAGTAGGCACATGTAATTAAAATACTGGAGGCGGGCAGCCCTTACGCATGTTTACGTACCGCGCGGCTGTAGGCATTTATTTCAAGGACACGGCCGAGTCACACTACTGTACATATTTATACTGTGGTTGAAGGTTTGTTCTAGGCTAGCAATAAAACTGTAATCCTAGTACGAACGAAATACAAACGAATTATTTTTAAATACCTAATGGATATAATATATTACATCCGCTAATAAATCTCCAGGAGATTTATAACAATGGCTTTTTAATTGTGTCTATAATAAGGCGTATGAGCTCATATGTGTAATATTTCTGTTCCATATAATCCGTGGGGGTTATACAATTTATTATCTTGTCAAAATGAGATACAATAGAATAGTATTGTTTGTTCAAAAATCGTTTTACGATATGTTTAAGCCGTAGACCCAGCCTTTATAGATTCGATGAAACCGTTGAAAACTATCAAAATAATATTTCTACCACAAGCAAAGTGCTTTGCCAACACATTTCACAATCAAATAACTTTTAGTCAAACGTTTGCTCCATCAATAAACCTAGCTGAGCACGTTTAGGGTTCGTTAGTGGTTAAAATGTCAAAGCTGAAACGGTTTTAAATTAAAACGGAGTCACCTTGAACGTGGGTGTTTTGACGTGAGGTTAGCGGCTTGTGAGCTTGTGTCTAATTTTGCAGACACAGATCGATCATTAACGGCTTACTTCGCACTTTGCCTTTAGCTGCGAGAAATCTATGCTTAGACATATATGTATTACTAGGTAAGTTTGTTTGTAAGTTTGAATGTAGGGGTTTATTTTTGGATCTAATAATGCAATTCTAAAGGGTTTGTCACTGATAGAAAGATATATTATATTATTCGTGATTGCTATAACATATTTAAATTATAGAAAACTATATTAATAAATTATCATATTAACTCAGTTATAACCATTTTGCGGCTAAAGTTGCGAGCGAAATGCTAGTACTCTTATATTTTAGTAGACTGCCTAAAATATATGAGTATATATGAATGATTACTAGCGCTACGAATACTGGCATTGTTATTTTCCTATATTTTTTTTTAGGAGAATATTATGCCTAGTGGCATAATAATATAAGTAGTGAGCTTGATTGATGAATGTTTCGTTTTATCTTTCAGAGAGGCTTTCAGACTTAGTACCTATAAAACATGTCTGTGTTTCTTTATTCGTAGGAGATTGTCTGTTTTGAAAAAAAAAGGCAGGACAATCGGTATGCTCATTCTAAAAAAATAATTATCTTTAAAGTTGGGTATTTTTCTACATAGTCAATACACATTTAACACTTCAAATACACAGATCTGTTTTCGAAAAGGTTCTCAGGTAAGAACCTCGATTTAAAAGCAAAAGCGATGGTAGTAGCCAACTTGGCTCCACACGAACGAGGACCCCAACACTTCAACCGTAAATAAGGTTGAACATTTGATCAAACATTTACAATATGTTCACGGATTTCTTGTTCGCGTCATTGTATGACGTCACCTAGGTTCAACGTATTCGTGATTACCCGCGTATCTGCGTAACTGGAGCAAAGGGGTCAGAATGGCCCTCTAACATAAACTAGCTTCCCATTTTATTTCCTACAATACATTACTAAAGAATATACTTAGTTTTAGTATACAGTCTCGCCACCCAGGTATAAAACTTAATGGAGCGTTGGTACTGCAAATAAGTTCAACATTGTAGGTGAAATGAGGTCAGGTACTCATTGTTGAAAATTAAACAAAAGCATAGTTTAGTGCGCACCTAATATGCATTTTAATCAACGTTGTTTTCAGCTCTGCGGAGAGTGTCGTGAACTTAAGTTACAGCAATTTATCTTAGAGATAAAGTAGTCTTAATTTATTCGTTTATGTAACTAATTTAAAACGACCCTGCTTTAATTCAAAACATTCCTGAAAGGTAGGAGTGCCCACCCACTGCCTCTCACGGAATGGACCTATGGCCCTATGTGACGGTAGTAGGAATGTTATAATCTGACTGTGCAGAATGGGCACACTTGTGTGCTGGGTTGGTGGGGAATAAGACCACTGGTTGCTTGTAGTTTCTTCTGTTTATTAGGAGAGTTTCTTACTGAAGTACTGCTGGATTCGGAATGATTTTACAACCAAAATGTTCCCATTTTTATATACAAATTTCTAAGGCGCTGGCCAATCACGATTCAGTATTTGCGCATGCGCAATGGCCTCCTGAAACAATTTGGCGCCGAAAAATTACTGTTTCTGCGCGGGAAAATTTATTATGCTATTTTTAGTGGTAAAACATTTCTTACAATATGTAACTTATGTTCCTAATCTTAGGACTAACTTATATTACATAATAAACACAAAAACAATATAAAAAACCTTGATTTACACCTTAAAATTACAAAAATACTGAAACGGTTCAACGCAGTAGCTAAGCTTAGTGAACTATAAACCTAAACACAGTAAACACCAGCGCCGCCAGGCGGCAGGAATGCACAACCTAAGATTATGGCCTTTAGTATTTAAGCTGGGGCACACCAGCGCCGCTAGGCGGCAGGAATGTAAATCATTTTATAACATCAAGCCTGGTGGGCGTAAGTAGAGCTAATGCTATCTTAAAAACACATAAAAACATCGCAATAACCTAATTCTAACGCTATTCAACTAATATCACAATATTTACGTATCGTCACTAACGTCTATGTAACACTGCACTATTTTCATTATCCCGCACACTGACTATGTATAATGTATGATTTAATGGTAGAAGGGACTAGTAGAACTTCGACAAGAATGCTATTTTCTCATAATCTTCTGCCGAAAGCCAGTATTTCAATAATATATCGTATTACCTTCAACATTAATTCTGCCCTTTTTTCATTGAACTACATTTTTTTTACTCCAATAGGCGATCGGACTGACTCAAAAAATTATTTTTATATTATTGATTCTGTTTAGTCCGTCAGTTAGATTATCGAAAAATATTAGATACGTGTTTTTTGTTTTATCAAAACAATAAAATTGACGAAGATAAAGCGCGTCAAAGATCATGGAGTGGGGCTTGAAACGTCAATTGAAGGTACAAAACACACAAACAAACAAACAAACACACAAACAAACAACCTCTCACCCCAAACGCATATACCGTCTCCGTTCCGTCGTGGGTAAAAAATGTACTATTATGACGTCACACGAGTTTTCGAAGCACTGTATCGTCTTCATTTTTTGTTTACGTGAAAAAAGAAAAAATACGTGGTTATTTATTTAACAATTTATGTACACACTAAATACAGAAAAAAAAAGGAACAGAAAATAGTACAAAGGTAATGCTTATTTCTAAAGAAATCTCTTCCAGCATACCTGCGAAAGGAGAAAAAATAATAATAATAAATACGTGGTAAATGGTTAATATTTTTTGGAAATCTATCTGACGGACTAATTAGTTTTTTTTTTTTGTCCGATCCCCTATTGTCACTGCCTCGTTGGTCTAGTGATTGCAAGCGCGACTGCTGAGCATGTGGTCTGAGTTCTATTCCCAAGTCAGGCAAAGTATTATTGAGTTTGCCCATCAGGAATCTCTTTGTGGCAGCCACTAGGCCTGGATTTATGCCCGGTTGATGGCAATAGGATCGCCCCCTAGTACATGGGAATTTAACATAACTGGCGAAATGTGGTCGTACTATTTAGAACACCCCGGTCTAACCCTTCGGGGATTACAGGCAAGCATGATGTTGTGTTATGTTGTCACAGATGTAAACATTCCACGCTTTCTTAAGTTTTACATAATACGAATTCAGAACATAGCGACACTTCTTCTCATTTTATATTTCTACTGCCAGAACAGGGTTCGTACCAGCATACAAATTTGATAATAACACAAATTGAGTGTAGGTAGAGTTCATACAAAATTCAATAGATATTGGACGTAGGTGGCAACAATGTATGAGTTTGTTTAAAAATTCTGTCTTTTACGTGATTCGATTTGAAAGTAGAGAAACTGTGATTTTATAAATAAACTAGCTGACCCGTGCCCACTTCGTTGGGCATAATTAGTTGAAAGTAAGCTAATTACGTTTCGAAAAATTCAATTTCGGGGACGTCCGCTGCGTAAGGAGCCGACCACGCGACTGAGCCGCGCGGGTACCTACCTCTCAGATCAGATGTAAAAGGCCACGCCCCTTTCTCCCGAAGCGGGCACGAACGCGAACCGAATTAAACCCGAAACCATCCCGCGCCCGCCGCTGCTTTGCTTTTTTCTCCGATTCACTTTGCAAAACGGACTACCACGTAAAAGCCTTTTTATTTTTCGGTTTTTTTATATAGCCTATGACACTCAGCAATAATGTGGCTTTCTATTGGTGAAAGAATTTTTAAAATCGGTTCAGGAGATCCCGAGATTACCTACCCCTTACAATTTAACAAATATACAAACACACAAACTTTACCTCTTTATAATATTAGTATAGATTAGTATAGAAGTATAGATTATTATAGATGATCCTTTTTTGTTAAAGCCAATTTCTGACCGCAATGAATTTTTTCTTCTTTATCGTGTGGTTAGTGTTATATATTTGTGTGTGAAATAATAGACGCTTGTTCAATTCAATACGACATCTTGTTTTATTCTCTTCTATCAGTGTTGCCACATCATGCAACTAAACTCTATGCATATAGAACATCCCCCCTTTATAAGATAACAATAAACATTAATACAGTAGTACTACAATTTAAACATAACACAATTACTTTTAAACAATAGGAGAGTTACAAACTTGTAGTAGGTAATCATCTTATTAATAAACATGATAATCTTTTAAATGTTGTGGTGTTCTAACTACTCTTCCTGACTTAGTAGAAATAGGAACTTCCGTGGTTACATTTTGTTCTTGAACGTTAGGAACAACATTATTATCATCCTGACTAATATCATTATCAGGCCTATCACTATCCAGTACTTCCTTCTTAATAACTAACTCATTCTTGCTAGGATTAATATGCTTTTCATTCCTTCGAACTACATTGCCTTCTTCATTAATTACTTTATAAGATCTTAGTTTAACTTTCTCTACAACTTTCCCCGGCAACCATGTTTTATTAGGCAAATTCTGTATTACAACATTCTCCCCTTTTTCAAATGATTTTTTAGTTTTAGCTGTCCTATCATAATTCTGTGTATACTTTTCTTTAATTGTTTTCATTTTTTCTTTAACATCAATAGGTAATTTAGGCTTTAATTTATCAAATACACATGGTAATGTAGTTCTTAGGAGTCTTGACATGAGTAATTCAGAGGGACTGTACTCTAACCCTGCTACAGGTGTAGTTCTGTACGCTAACAGACCCATCGCAAAATCTGAACCATCTTCTTTACATTTTTTTAACAATGACTTTACAATTCCTACTGCTTTTTCAGACATACCATTTGATTGTGGATATCTAGGACTGGAGTGAATCAACTCAATATCATACTCTTTAGCAAACTTTTTAAATTCAAAACTGGAAAATGGCATATTATCGCTTACACAGAACTTTGGAATACCATGAACTGACATAATTACTTTAAACTGTTTAATCACATTGCATGCAGTTTTCTCTTTTAAATATTTGACCTCTATCCACTTCGAGTAATAATCAATTAATACTAAATAATCCTTTCCTGAAAAGGTACAAATATCTACTCCAACCTTGTGAAATGGGATATCTGGCACCTCATGAGACATTAAAGGTTCTTTTGAGTTTGATGGTCTGAACTTTTCACAAGCTTTGCAGCCTAATACAAAGTTTTCTATGTCTACAGACATACCTGGCCAAAACAAAACCCTTCTAGCACGTTGTTTGCACTTTACAACACCAGCATGACCTTCATGAATACACTTTATCATCTCTTGCCTTAAATGCTTTGGAACAACTATCCTATCCATATAATGTATAATATTGTTGTGAACATGTATGTCATTTCTTAATTTGTAAAAAACCTTCAACTCTTTGTTATCAAAACTTCTGTTATTACTTGGCCATCCATTACTATACCAGCTGAGCAGACTTTGCAAGTTTGCATCTCTCAAAGTTTCATTTTTTAAGATTTGTAGTTTTTCTTTAGAAATAGGCAATTCTTTCTCTAAACCATACACTATTTCTGTATCAATGGTATGTACAATTTCTTGCAAAGTAGGCTCTTCCTGCTTGTTATTACAAAAGTTTCTTGACAAATAGTCAGCAACATACATCTGTGACCCTGGTATATATTTAATCTCAAAATTATATTTTAAAAGTTTAAGAACCATTCTTTGCAACCTGGCTGAAACCTTAGATATATCTTTTGACATGATTGCTACCAACGGTTTGTGATCAGTTTCAATTAATATTTTGCGTCCATATACAAACTGATGATACTTTTCAACTGCCATACAGATTGCAAAGAGCTCTTTTTCTATAGGAGCCCACCTAGTCTGGCACTCAGTATATGCCCTTGAATAAAATGATATTGGTCTCCCCTCTTGCATTAAACATGCTCCCATACCATTTTTTGAGCTATCTGTTTGTAAAACTACATTTCCTTTACTACTTAACATTGCTAATGTAGGTGCACAAGTTAATTTCTTTTTTATTTCACTAAAAGCCTGTGCTTGGGCTGATCCCCAGTTCCATTCTACATCTTTTCTTAACAAAACTCTCAGTGGATCTGTTGTTTTTGAATACTGTGGAATGAACTTGCTTAAGTAGTTACACATACCTAGAAATTTCTGTAGCTGTTTTACATTTTTTGGCTCTTCTAGATTAACTATTGCTTTTATATGATCAGGATTAACACTAATTCCTTCTTTATTTATTATCAACCCTACATACTTTACATGTTCCTGTCTATATTGTAATTTTGCACTATTAAACTTAACATTGTATTTTCTGGCTCTATTCATCACTTTAGTTAGAATAATATCATGTTCCTCTTCATCCTTTCCTGCTACTATCAAGTCATCGAAATAGATCATAGTTCCTTCTATGTCCCCAAAAATCTTAGTGTTCATTTTTTGCATCACTTCCGGTGCTGACGATATACCAAAAGGCATTCTATTAAATTTGTATCTACCAAAAGATGTTCCAAAAGTACAAAGATTTTTTTCATCCTCTAATTTAATTTGAAAAAATCCATCCTTCATGTCTAACACACTGAACACTTGTTTTCCTTGTAAATTATTATAAATCTCCTCTGGAGACGGAATCAAAAAATTCTCTCTCAAGATATTAATATTTAACTCCTTTGGATCTAAACATAACCTAAGCGACCCATCAGGTTTTTCAACAATCACTAAGTTATTACACCACTCAGTTGGACCCTCTATTTTTTCAATCACACCCCTTTTTTTCATAATTATCTAAGGTTTCTTTCAACCTATTTTTAATTGCATGAGGAACTCGCCTTATTGGTTTAATTACAGGCACTGCGTTATCCTTTACCTTTATTTTATAAGTACCTATATCACCAAGACCTTTAAAAACATCCTTATACTGTTTTATAAAACTTTCTTTGGTTGAGTTGGACTGTGACAGACTTTCTACTCTTTTCACTAAGTTTAATTTAATACAATCAGGCAAGCCTATCACTGGCTGCACTGGCAAGTCAATAATATTAAATGTTAACACTTTACTTTTATTTTTGTAATAACAATCCAACTCAGCCTGCCCTACAGTGTTAATTTTCTCTCCATTATACACAATAAGACTTACATTTTTAGACCTTTTTAACACACAGTTAGTATCTTTAATTTTATTATAAGTTTTTAAGGACAAAGTGTTGCAGTCCGCCCCAGTGTCAATTTTAAATTCTAACTCTTTTTCACACACCTTTATTTTAACCAACCACTGTTGTTTGACACTGTTATTAGTAAGGATACTCGACAGGTAGACACTATTATCGTTATCGCTGTCAGTGCTGTCTTCTTCTTCTACGGCATGTACTTTCTTCCTTTCACTACGCTTCTTCTCTTCCTGTTTCTTATTAGACCTGCACTGCTTTGCATAATGGTTGTACTTGCTACACACTGCACACCTCCTACCGAAGGCGGGGCACTTTCTAGCCTCGTGATGTAGTCCACACTTGCTGCACAACTTGTTGCCTTCGCTTTTGCCTGTTTCTTTTTCTCTGCGTTGGCTCCTCACTGTAGTTTTCCTGAATGCATCTATATTTTCCTTTGCCATACCACCTATTCCTTGTAGTTGTTTTCTTCCAGCTTCAGCGGCCCTACAGATTGTTACTGCACGGTCCAGGTCCAAGCTTTCTTCCCGAAGCAATCTTTCCTTTAAACTACTATCAGCAATACCGATAACCAACATTATTGCAACTAGCCTGTCTTCCATTTCACCTAGCTCACACTTTTTTCCTTGATTTTTCAACCTTGTCACAAAGTGGTCAATTGCTTCACCATCCTGTTGCCTGTAGTTTAGGAACTCATATATTTTGAGCACCAAGCTCTTCAATGGCTCTGCATACGCGTCTAAAGCTGAGAATAAGGCCTTCAGAGAACCTTTGTCTTTCTCCTTAAGCGTATTAAAAACTTCTACAACTTCCTCACCTCCTGCATTGAGAAAGATGGCGATCTTACGGTTTTCTCGGACTTTTTCCAATCCTGCTGCTTCTACGTATATTTCGAAAAGTTGTTTATACTTTTTCCAATTAGCGTCTGCCCCACTAAGTTTTAGACCCTTTGGTGGTCGTAGCCCATCCACTGTATGAACCGGCGGCGTCGCTCTCGCTTCTTCGTCCGGCATATTGGATTTTGTTTTTCACTAAGATCTTCACTTTTTCACTAAGATTTCTAATTTTCCACAAAGGTTGTCGTCACGATAGTTTTCTAACACTAAAGTTACTTGATTTTACTTAGTTTTCACCTGACACCATGTTATATATTTGTGTGTGAAATAATAGACGCTTGTTCAATTCAATACGACATCTTGTTTTATTCTCTTTTATCAGTGTTGCCACATCATGCAACTAAACTCTATGCATATAGAACAGTTAGCGCCTAACTTGGTGTCAGAGTTTTGATGGGCCTCTTTTTTTTGGGGTGGGAAATCGTCGAATAATTAACCCGTCCCAGAGCGGAAGGGAATGTCAGACTTCTACTGACTAAAAACCACCCATGTTCCTTCTTAGCCCTTGTGCCGAGGCCGCGGTATCTCTTTCGAACAACCCGTAGCCCCGACGGGGTGCGCCTTTGACTTGGCTTTACATGCCGTCAAAATTAACTGAACTGGTAGGTTGAATATGTTCCAGACGCATAACCAGAGACGGAGATAGAAGCACTTGACAAATCGATCTTTTGTATCTAAACATTTTTCTCAAAAAGGTTGCAACTAATTATACTGACACTGTAAGTCTGCATCATTCCACTGCTGGGCAAACGCCATGGCCATGACTTCCATTTGTTTCCCAAGGTCAATGCGGACCACTGGTCGCAAGTCTGAGCAAGATCTTCCAGCCGCGACACCTTCTGGCTGAAATAGTAATTAATTAATTACCTATAAGAAATATTAATTGTTCACCGAGCCACTACATACATACTAAGCGACGCTTAGTTTGTGGATCACCTATTATGAAAATATAGAACTGTTACCATTTATACCACCACCATCACCATTCTGTCGCCATTTATATTATATTATATTTTACCTGAAATAAAACACAAATGATTTATTTTATATTTACATTACGTTAACACCGCACGCTCATGATAGACCTCTGAATTAGGATAAACCTTAAGATACGTTGGATCCTAAACATAAGATACGAGTACTAATGAGAACTACGATCCCTTGGGACTAACCCGCAAGCAAAAGTGATGTATCATTAAGGTTCCGTAACCAAAGGGTAAAAACGGGACCCTAATCACTAAGACTACGCTGTCCGTCCGTCTGTCTGTCACCAGCTTAATTGTATCTCAAGAACCGCGATAGCTATTTAGATAGTTGAAATTTTCTCAAATTATGTACTTCTGTTGCCGCTATGACAACAAATACCCCTACAACAAACGCGATTTTTTCTGCCGTTTTGTACCCTTCATGTGCGAGTCCGGCTCGCTCTTGGCCAGTTTTATCATATTAATATTCGACTAGAACGGTTAACATTTATTAAACGCGTCGAATAAGAAAATAAATATTAATGACCTGCCTTCTGTTCTTCGTGTTACATTTTTTTCAATAAAGAAAATGAAGTTAAAATATCATTAGGTATAAAACATTGACCTATCGGGCTAGTTATGTATTCAGTACCTAAAGATTGGTAGGCATTGTAATGGAGCTGATGTATCTAGTCTACCTAATCGCTTCTACAATTATTTTATCATTTTCATATACCTATAGTCTACAGTAATGTCCCTTTACGAAAAACAATGTTAAACAATTATGATTATTCAAATTGGAGCGAGGTTTTTTTTTTTTTTGTACTTCGGTATTCGTTACCATTATTGTATTTTACCATTGTACCATTATTGTATTTCTTTATTCCAGTTTGCATTTCAAATGTGATTTGTTTTTCTTTTTTTGTGGTAGCTTAAGTGGATCAGCAACTAAATATTTTTTATGAAAGGAATGGAGGAAAAGTTTTTCCTGTACTAAATCATATTTTAGCGCTGGGAGCATTTTCCTTGGCAACATTTGCAAGATTGCGAGTGGTTTCTCTTTGTTATGACCATTGTATTTAATGTCTATATGACAATAAGCAAACAAATAGCATTATTTTCATCATGAGACATGGCAGTTGATTTTCACATCGGCCAAAATAACGTCTTTCCATTCAAATTTCATCCCCCATTTAACCCCTTTAGGCCATTAGTTAGTTTTTTTTTAAATTATCTTAGGTACTTAGTGCTCACTCACGACACTGAGCACTAAGTAAAGAAGGATTCCAGACATAGATCAGTGTAATGTCACTGGCATTATACATACAAAAACATTTTGATCATAAAATTAATTCAGATTAAATTTATTCCCATCGAGCCACGATTCTCTTCTTCTATGCAAACAAGCCTAAAACCTTTTCGATCGTTAACGGCCTTATTAATAAAAAAAAGTTAAGCCTGCTTAAACTTACGCTTGGTTTATCTCGCATGCCGTCTCACTTCAAAAATATTCAAATGAAAGGGACGGCATGCGAGATAAACCAAGCGTAAGTTTAAGCAGGCTTAACTTTTTTTTATTAATAAGGGGGTTACAGTTTAAGCTAAACACAACTTTTCATGATTCCAACCACGCTACCCTAATTAAAAGGACGGAATAATAGACCTTACGGACCCGCCAACCAACTCGGGTTAGTTCTAATTCCTAATCTAATGTAACAGAGTCAACACGGCCGCTAATCCCTTGCGGTCGACCCCGCTCGAATATCTTATGCGAATGGAACTAGGAAGCGGATTGCTAAGCGTAATTGGACCGTGTATACTGTGACTTGAATTGTATGTGAGAATTGTTTGTGGTGCTAATAGCATTTGCCTTTGTGGATGAGACGAACTAAGACACGAGAAGTTTGGGGTTAGGGGGCAACTAGCCTAACTACGACACTTTTTTCAAATGGTATTCTGGCCCACGCATTCGGCCGACATTTCCACTACTGTACTCCGTGTACTACTGTACTGTATTTTCACTGTGTACTCCGTGTAATCTGGGCCGCGGACCAGAGGCCAGTTGCCCCCTAACCCGAAGTTTGTGGTTAGATAATAACAGTCACTCGGATCAATCTTTAGGTTAAGCCGCGCTAGCCTAGGTTGGTATGTGGATGGGTGAACACCCATTATATACCGAGTTTCCTCCGTACCTTTGAAAAGCACGTTAAGCCGTTGGCCCCAGCTGTCTTTGTAGGTCTTTGGCAGCCGTAACAGGTAGTCAATCAAAATCAAAATATTTTTATTTTACATAGGCCTACATAGGGACTTGTAAACGTCAATAAAAATGGCACAAAAATCTCATAATATAAGTAGATGATTCGCCAGTATGAACCAGACAGACAGCACAGTTACGTAAATCGTTTTCAAAAGAGGTTTTCTAGTCTTGGGAATTGAAGTTCAGCCTATTCAGCTATTCATTACCTATGCCATCTTCACCGTCAAACGTAGTCTCTGGAGATAAAAGACATAGTCGCTTTTCAACGTTAAAACTTCTTCCCAAGAGATTACAGTGCAGATAGAAACATTTGCAACAGCCTCTGAACTCCGGAACCTCTAAAACGAAAAACTAGGGCAATTTCATCATATTGTTTTGGTTTGGTTTATTTGGTACACGTGTTGCGTTTATAAGGTTTCCAGTTCGATAGCATGGACGAACATGTTTACAAGATGTACTTAAATACGCCCCTGTAAAAACATAACAACATCACGCCTGTAAATACCCGAAGGTTTAGGCAGAGACGTACTTAATAGTATACCCACATTTCGCTAGTTATATATAACTAGCGAAATGTGGGTATACTATTAAGTGCATATATGTAAGTTCAATGTAATAGAGACCGAGCCTATTGCCAAAAACCGAGTACAAATCCGTGAATGCTACTGAAAAGTTCGTGAAAATTCAATAACACTGCCTCATCCGGGAGTTGAACCCAGGACTTCTCGCTAAGCAGTCTTGAAAAAACGTAACCCTTTCCTTTAAATCTGGTAAAAAGAAGGTATTGTGTGAGGTGTAACGCAATACCCCAAAAGACGCATAAGCAAAGAATAAGTATATCTACCCTCCACAATAATTTACCCTAAATAACACCATAATAATACCGCTATAATACCACGCAACCTCAAATAAACCCCAGTGTATATGAAGGTGTTTTTCTTCCATTTATAATTCATACTTAAATAAAAAGTTACGGGCCGTGTCCGTGGGATTTCGTTTACTTTCGAAAGGGCAGGGATGTTCTGGATATTAAATTTTGGATCTGGATACGGATACGTAAAAAGGGTGTAAAAGTACCCTTAACGAAGCCGAAAGACTTGTAGGTTGTTCTCTCCGTTCTATCAGTACGTTATTTTTTGTTATTCTAGAAATCTAGACCATACCTGGGATCCTGTTCTCTATTTAGTTACGAAGATATTCACAGCTATTTTTTTGAATGACTAGTTTTTCAGGTTGTAACTTTACTTAAATGACCTCCATGACCCGTTTGCTATTCGATGCATCCACATTGAGTTTTACCATACCATACCAAGCAAAAATGCTTGGTTGATGGCTTCGGGAAGGGTTCGTTTACATCCTAAATAGGAATTATATTATACCGATTTCGAATACGATTACGGAAATGAAATGATTTCGGATTATACGCTAGTTTCGGATAATTTCGGTTACGGATATTAGAATTATAAAAGTACAATAAAAATAGCACTACTAGATGCTAGCTGATGCTAGATGGCAGTAAGTAGTTAGGTAAGTACATTAAAAACTTAAACATTAAAAAATTGATTTAGACTTCACCTTTATAACCGAAACTTTAAAATCGGTTACGGTTACGGATAGTTTCGGTACCGGTTACGGATATTCATAACATCCCTACTTTCAGGCTGCCATTACTTAAGCCACGTAACAAGATATATGGAGCGGCATCACGGAACAGAGCGGCATGGTGGCCGTAAAAATGTCTGTTTTACGTCAAGTATTTGTATATGAAGGCTTCATACAACATTGAATAAACAAAAAGGTCGTAACGTTGTTCCGCCGAGCGTATTGTCAATCTAAACGCTACAAAAAAATATATCTACGTAGTATTTGAGTATTTCACTTGTAAAGAAATGCTTTGTTTACTTTCCGACTGTAAAAACATATGTTTTATGCTACAGCTGATACTCGTATGTAATATCTACCTCGGCAGCAACTGGTACTTAGTATTCGAATAAAGTATTTACCGAAGTTCTTCAAAACTTGCAATATATACTTCTTACTGCCTTTCAGCTCATGAAAAAGTCTACTTATTTAGTAATTTTACTCAAGCGTCCAGCTACCCAGTTCTTTTAGAAATAATCCAATAAAAGTTTTGAAAGAAAAAAATAGGTATGTGTGAGTATGAAAGCTCTTACGTAGCGTAACCTAAGCGCAAATTAATTCTTACCGTTAGAATTTATTGACTTCGAACGGCGGCGGCGCGCAGTCGCTATCTATCGCAATGTGATTGAATTCGAAAGCCCATTGTGTCCATCTATCACCATGACCAAGCATTTTTAACAACCGACCAAAATAGAGGGGTAATATATGTTTGAAGTGTGTGTCTGTGACTGTCTGTGTGTGGCATCATAGCTCCTGAACGGATGAACCGATTTTGTTTTTTTTTTCGTTTTAATGTTCTTTTGTGTTAAGTTTCTTGTTATTGTTATTCTTAGCTATGTTTCAAGAAATGATTCATGATCGCGAGATGATGATATCCCGTCAGTGGCAGTATAGTACATTTATAAACCGTAAAAGTTAAAACCACAATGGTAGCTTGTAGCTGACCTACAACTACATATAATAAAAGTTTAATAAAAACGCATGAAATAAAGATTAGAATCCCCCGACACAAAAAATCTCTTAAAGTACCGGAAACCGCTAAGTACAAAATTGCAATAAAGAAGAAAATTAAAATCTTAACGATCTCCCGTCGCAATGACTGACGCGACTTTTAGACGGGCAATATTTAGTTTTTTTTTTCTTTTTAGATATTTTTGTATTGACAAACAAATTAACCAATAGCAATTCATTGTTGCAGTTAGGAAATAATATTTTATAGTGTTACTACTGTGTTCTGAAATTATGTAGAAATCATAAAAAGGTAGTAAAATTGCAAAGAAATGGTTATTTATACTCACACCAAATATATTCAGAAAATCACTATTGCACTCACTGATAAACAGTCACGATTAGGTGAATGGCGTAAGTACATGTGTAGAACATTGCCAGACTCTCGTTGCACTGGCTGCAAACTCACACACTCCAGTTTTATAGATGCACCACTCCGAAATAATAATGAGGGCTTTTTGTATAACAAAGACGGTATTTTTTAACTTAAAGTTGATTATGTTACTACTTTTATGCAACGCAGCAAAAAACATAACAAGTAGCGATGAAATACTTTCAGACAGTGACAAATTCCTAAGTGACCGGACGTTAGAAAAAAGTGAAGTGATTCAAAATGTATCTCAAAACAAAGTGGATTTAAAATATATTTTACAATGGACATCACCGGAAAATGTTCCTTTCGTGTACATGGGCAAGGGTCAGGATGGATTTATTGAAAGAAAATGTCCTTACACAAACTGTATAGTGACTGCAAACCGCTCATACCTCGATAACGATATTACGAAATTTGATGTCATAGCATTCGCAGGGCCAGAAGTTGTCACTTATGATCATTCTAAATTACCTAAAGAAAGGTCCCCGCACCAGAAGTATGTTTTCGCAAGTATAGAATCCTCACACTACTATCCGGTGTGCTCTAATCAATTTAACAAATACTTCAACTGGACATGGACTTTTAGATTAGATTCTGAAGTAAGATGGGGTTCTTTAACTATTAGAGATAAAAACAATGCTATAATTGGACCAAATAAAGAAATGCATTGGATAAAATTGGAAGACATGGATCCAGTAAGTGACGATTTTAAAGAACAGCTTAAGATGAAAACCGAAGCCGCGGTGTGGTTCGTGTCTAATTGCCATACGAAAGGTGGAAGAGAACTACTTGCTACTGAATTACAAAAAGAATTACGCAAATTCGAGTTGAACTTAGATATACTTGGTAAATGTGGAACCATGCATTGTTCACGAGATGGTAAAAAAGATTGCGACAAAATAATCAAATTGAATTATCACTTTTATTTATCGTTTGAAAACTCTTTTAATGAAGACTACGTCACTGAAAAGTTATTCCGAGCGTTGAATAACGATGCTATTCCTATAGTATATGGTGGTGCTAATTACACTAGGTACTTAAGTATTAATGAGGCTTACAAGTTAGCTTTGACTAAATCTGGTTTTAAATACACAAATAGATCTATCACCCTAAGTCTAACCGTTAGAACTTTTGCGTAGTCTTTGTGAGATGGAATGGTCCGTATTTCAAATGCATGTGGACCCAGTGCAGGGTAGTAAACATCACAGATCATATTTTAAGTTCTATAACGCACCCCATTTTAAGATTGAACAATAATAATAAAACAGACTACCCAAAGTGAAGTACCTTACATACTTTCCTGAGCGTCCTAAGGAAGGTTGTCATTGGAGCATCACCATGACGGGCCAAAGTCGTCAAATTACAAATGTCGCAAGTGGATGATAGTAACGTAACCGTAATATCTTATTACAGATTTATGCCGGATGGTACTTACCTGGATGCTGAACTGTTAAGTCCTGTGGATTTAGCCAGAAAAATGTATGAATTGATTAACGACCCGGAAAAATATGCAGAGTACTTTAAATGGAAAAATCATTACTCGTACCATTTGGAAAGTGAAAGTGTTGAAACTGATCCGTATTGTTTATTTTGTACCACTTTAAATGACGAAGAAATGGTAAAGACGACTTCAGTATATGTCGATTTTCGCAAGTGGTGGATGTCGGGGCCCGCGCCGAGTCAATGCTAAAATGAATGATGTATTGTTCTTCAAATGTCAATTTTTACACGACTGCCCTAAAAAAAAGAGTGTTATGTTTTTATGGTTGTAATACTCTTAACCAAAACGAAAGGCACCCCGTCATTGCGATATTTTATTTTTATTTTTGTCCATGTCTGCGAGTCTTCTACATAGTGGTCAAAGTTCCAACAATCACTTTTTTTTTTAATACAAGTTTTTAATGTTATTATTTTGCTTAATATACCTCCAGGAACCCCGAATATTCAATGCATCAGCACAATGTTTTGATTGTGTAACATTGAGCTCTACAATAAAATGTGTATTTTCCCAAAAAAACCGGCCAAGTGCGAGTCGGACTCGCGCACCGAGGGTTCCGTAAAAAAAATATATTATGTGATGTAACTAAAAATTTATGGTTTTCGTAATTATTCCTTTATCTATGCTATAAGACGTTGCTTCGTACCAAATTTCAAGATTCTGAGTTCACGGGAAGTACCCTGTAGGTTTTGATTCCCTTGCGAGTGTCGAAAATTTGCGGCATAAACGGGAGTATCTTTTGATCGCGTTGACTTAGAAGTTTGATTTTTTCACAGCTCCAAGAGACCATAGACTTGAGTATTTGATATGAATTTCAGCTTGATACCTCCACGCGTTCCTGAGAAAAAAGGTCTTGACAGACAGACAGACGGACAACAAAGTGATCCTATAAGGGTTCCGTTTTTTCCTTTTGAGGTACGGAACCCTAAAAATTACCATTTTGTTGCAAAACTTGCATAATATACTAAGATAAGTACACATCGTCATGCAGCCTTCTGACCTTATCCCATTGCATTTTTAATACGCTCTTTTATGTTACCCTCTCTTACATTTTTCTCTATAACCGTCATCTTAGTAACCTTTCTAGGTGTATCATCTTTTACACAGTTCCTCTATTGTTTATTTGGTTTATTTCAAATACCCACACGGGTACCTAATAGTAAAATTAATAGAAATCATAATCCTATGCTGAAGTTAATGTACCCAAAAAAAAAATACAAAAGAGACGAAAGAAAACTGCCAATGATTGCTAATTAAATACGTGCCTAGATGAAAGAAGTGCTAGCATTTATAAATAGTCTACATTAATAAATATATTTACCACCAATTCCATCTTTATCTCGAGATTGTAAAATATTAGTATGTCCACTTTGTTATAATATCCATTCTTTCAAAGAGCTTACACGAGAACTCGCAGCACGTGTTTCAAATCCTTGGGCGAGCTGTGTTTAATCTAAACCACTTTCAACTTACATTACTGAAATGAATTCCTTTGAGTAAAACCGAGTATTCTATTCCACCCGACCTTAAAGATAGTCCATGAAAAGTAACCTTATAGATAGAATGTAGATTATAGTAGCTAACAGTCTTCATGGGGTTTTGCCTCAACAATTACCTACCGAGGTTACCTTGACCGAACTATTTTACGAGTATGCATGCAATAACGTCACCCGACTACAGGGTTTTCCGCCATTGATTTGTACTCGTTCAACCCTAAGTGATTATTTGCATAAATTATTTAGAAAACTCAAAGGGGAACGAGTGGCGTAAACTCATTATTGTAAATGGTTTAGTTGAAATAATTATTAGTCAGCCTTTAGAGGCGTTAAGTCGCTCTTTCATTAGTGAAGTAAGGATAAATAAGGTAGTAAATAGAATTACCAACAAACTTCAACGAATTAACTAAGGCCTTTTCCACATAGGAGATGTGTAGAAAATACAACGCCCCAGTTTCATAGGCAATATTTTCGTTATATAATACTTCAATATTTTTACAACGCTTCGTTCCAAAGCTCTGAAAATGAAAATTTAAGGCTTTAATCCAGTTATAACATGGCGAGAGTTAATTAGTTCTTGGCACGTGAAAGTGAGCTTTATATCAGTTATTACGATTTAAAATAACATGCGATGTAGGTTCACGTTCGTAATTAGAATCTGTAGAACCCATTGCTTGTATTAATTTGGGGCTACTGTTTTTTTTGAATCAGTGTAATTTTCGTTTCGACACTCGCTCGTCTACAATAGTTATTTAATTAACGTTATAAATAGGTTTAATTTCAAATATACTGATCCTCATTGGTTTAGTGGTCACAAGCGCGACTGCAGAGCATGAGGTCCTGTGTTCGATTCCCGGGTTGGCCTGGGAATCGGGTATTATTGGTTTTTCCATGAGGAATTTCTCAGTAGCAGCCACGGTACCTGGATTTGTGCCCAATTCATGGAAATAGGCTCGCCACTAATACGTGGGACTTAAACATAATGGTGAAATGTAGGTACACCTCTGCTAACCCTTCAGGGATTACATGCGTGATGTTATATCATGTATATCTAAATATTACCTACCTGTCCGTACCTATCTTGTTTTAGAATATTGGGGGCTAGGGACGTCAAGGTTTGATAATCTAATGATTATTCTGGTCGAGTAGAGGTAGGCCACATTCCGCCCTCGTGATACCCAGATTCATCAAATTCAGCCGTAATGTCATGAGTATATTACCTACTAGTACCCAAACCATTTGGTACTGGCTTTTGCTGCGTTCTACATCAGAAAACACATTTTTATAATAAATACTGTTTTTTTTTATTGCGACTAGCCCGCCACACTATTCTCAAACCACTGTAACTTCTGAAAGCCAGAATCACAGTGGCTACCGCCAGAAAAGTGCCGAGACAATAAAAATCGTTGAAGTGCCAGGGAAACAATTTAACTGACTTGCTTTCTACAACGAAATTAATTAGAAAAAAATAGCGGAGGAGTAGGAAAAACGTAATTTAAACTTCCTTCCATACTGACTGATTGTCTTGACCATTTCACGAATAAACAATTAAACTTTTGATGAATCCGCATCAAGACTTGAGTAGACCATGAGATATTTTACAATCTTCAAGAGAGGTATAGCCACGGGTAAAAGGAGTGCAATACGTCATCACGAAAGTTCCAACGTCGAATCACACGGCGCCGAATGTTTGCGACAACGAATACTGTGAGTACGAAAGCACGCAGCGACGCATCACGTTACAACGAATGCACGTTCGAATCACGGAACAACGAATGCACGTTACAACGAAAATCGTCACACCGAATCACGTGACTCCGAAATAACGCTACAACGAACGTATCACCGACAACAAAACAGAAAAACAAAATCATTTTTTTTTTACTACTTTAATTATGCATCAGTTAATTGCATATTGCACTAACGGCCCGGCTATACCCACACGTGTGGTATGGCCAAGCATTTTTCACGTGTAGCCGGCAATATTTTCAAGATGGCCGAGCAATACTTACCAATAGTACAGACGCCAGCATGTCAAGCTACCCGAAACTGTCAAATTTTCCCAACGAACCTTGAACCTAATGCTCTAGAAATAAAGTCGAAAATCTATCAAAGAAATCTGACAGATTGTAGTAGCTTGATGTGCTGGCGTCTGTACAACCATATATTGCCGGGAGAGCTAGACGTGTAATCTACTCTACCATTTATACTGCATTAAACTCCCAGTCATCATAACCAAAATGCATTAGTGCAAACACCCAACGGTTTACAAACAAGAGTCCCTAGATTATCTGACATCTATGTCAGAATTAGGGTACACGAAGCTTAATGTTATCTTCACAAATTTAATTACTGATACCCATTTGGTAATTGGTTTTACTTCGGCCCCAGTTATTATAATTCAATTGCGAGTTACCTACACGCTTTTCACTTGCCAAATTAGTGGAAATGTTTAGAGATTAAAGTTTAAATTAAATCAACTTAGTGCTCGAATACAGATGTAAACATGGTTGGATGAATAATTTTGGGGTATTGGTACAAGATAATTGGTTAACATCACGCCTGTAAGCTCCGAAGGGTTAGGCAGAGGTGTGCCTAATCGTAGGTACACCCACATTTCACCAGTATTGTGTACCTACTCGTAATTTTCCATAAACCGCCGGGCCCTAATCCGTGGCTGTATAGAAAAATTCCTGATGGGACATGGAGCACAATAACCATGGGAAAACCAATAAGCCCGACCTGGGAATCAAACCCGCATCAGAACCCCATGGTTGGCACTCCCACTTGCGACCACTACACCAACGTGGCAGTCAAATAAATTGATTCACAACAGTTTAGCTTCAATCGTTATTGAGGTGACAAAATAACCTTCAGCGTAATGTTTTCCAAGTCAACTCTTGCTTCCATTAATTTTCTTGATTCAATGTCAAGTTTCCGCCCCAATAGTTCCGCCAGGGGTGGGTTTAACCCTTCGGTACGCCCAAGCAATCAATCAAATCAAGAGCACGCTGTTTTTACTTTAAATCGATATTTAATGACTACGTTCGATATAATTTTCAAGTCAATTTTAGTCTCCCTTGATTTCTTTCCTCGATAGCAACTTTTGTTGGAAAGGTCAATGTTCCGGAGACAAGCCGTATAATAGTTATAATCTAAAAAGTAAAGGGTTAGATTACTAAACTTTATTAGTTGACTTAACAGTTTATATTAGAAAAGCAAGCAGGCCTAAATGAAAGATACGGTAGACTTAAACGTAACATCACGCCTGTAATCCCCGCCTGTAAACCTTCATTTCGCAATTTATGTTATACATTTTTTTTATTTGACAGAGGGTTACCTTCAGTAGACTGATGGACTGCATTTAACTCATAAGGAAAGCCTATTTACTGAAAAAAGTATTTCAGATATCCTCGAAAGACATCTGACATTTTTTTTTTACACTAAATAGGCTTGGCTCATGTGAAGTGATTATGCGGCCTAAGGTGGAGCTTGCAAACATCAGTTGATGTTGGCAAGCGTGCTCCACTCAACCCAAGAGTCATAATCACGAAAGAAAAAGACCAAAGACCTGGCACCACGTCTTTCCTGCGCGAAAACTGAGCTGCAATGCAACAGTGGAAAATAACGTGATTATTTATGACCCTTCCTCCTTAGGTAGAACGTGCAGGAATTACAAAGATGTCATGTATAAAATGGTTAACGCGCAAAAAAGCCATTAAAAAATCAAATTGAAAACAACCGTTTCGCTACCAAAAAACGGGTAACAGCAACAGTTTAATTATTATTCACAAATAAACTTTTAACACCGCGTCACCCACATCTGTTCCGGAATTGCGCCTTTCATAGCCCCGTGTATCTAGGGTGGCCATCTGTCCGGATTTTTCCGAACATGTCCTGCTTTTCGAACGAAAATCTCAGCTGTCAGGTTGGGTGAGGAGCACCCAACGTGACTTAGGCCAGCTTTGTCGATTTTATCTGGTTTTGACATAATTATGTTGATTAATTTGTTATCGGAGCAGAATGGCCTTTACCTGAAGTACTCTTCGTATAAGTGGTTTGACAGTTTTAATATCATCAGGATTGTGCCGGATTCTAGCAGTTTGTCTTGTAAGTGGTACCAAGAACCACTCCCATTACATGATCTATCATCAGAAGGCATCTGTCACAACTTGATGCGACGCTCCGCTAGAGTGACAGTCGTCAGCCAGTGTCACTTTTATCAGTCATCATTGATGGTCCCTAGAATACAGCCTTTTATCCGGGCTTTTCTTACCACATGGTAACTCCCCACGTATATTGATATTGGCACTATGGCACTATGGCAGCTGGGTCAAGGCTGAAGCAGCGAATAAAACAGTGCCGTAATCAGGTGAGCATTGCCTTGAGGACTGCACCCAAAGTTTGCACGCGACGACGCAGCGATGCGGTGTGCCGTGAGAGATTACCTATATTATTGAATCTACGCCGAACGTGGTGGTTGGTTTAACATAACATAACATTTATTTATTTTCAAACTAGTTTGGCCCATAGATTAATCTAAACCTTTGGGGGGGGGGGGGGGGGTGAAATGGGCAGTCGGAAGGGAGTGTCAGACTTCTACTGACTAAAAACCACCCATGTTCCTTCTTAGCCCTTGTGCCGAGGCCGGGGTATCTCTTTCCAACAACCCGCAGCCCCGACGGGATAGATTAATACCGTACAGACTAACATACATAATAATATCATCAACTACAGCTTGTGTTAGTAAATAGAACCTTAAAAAAACTAGGTATATAGCTTCAATAACGGAAAACATTATTGAAGCTAATACGACTTTAGAACGTGTAAATGAAGACGATCGGTGAAGATCTTGAGTACCTATAGGTTGTTCGGGGGTTTTAATAATTAGGTAGGCACCTATAATGCCTAAAAAGGGAAGTATCCTGATTATGCAGGCTATAAGGCTGTCGATGTGGACTCTGCAATCATTGTACCGATTGTCGTTACATTTAATGAAGTATTAGCAAAGAGCCTCGACCAACACCTTAGGAGACTCTCATTGTGCGGCTGGATCAAGGGCTTGATTCATAAAGCAGTATTTCTGGACACGACACGCATAGTAAGGAGGTTCCTCTCTTCGGAGCCTTAACAGTGGGCAATGGGCTACTATTTTTTCTATTTTAAAATGTCTTTTTTATATTTAAGTAGTTTTATTAGAATATTTAAAAATGAAAAAGGCGCGTTACAACAATGAATAAAATTAAGTTATTTCTCTAATCAACTACTTACTTCTTTTTTTATTTTTTATTTTTAATCTTCTTCAGAAAAAGAGTGAGTTCAATTCCCACACGTAGAAACACAAAACCTTATACACTTCATTAGACCGGCTTGTGAATAAGCAACCAACAATAATAATAATCGTCTTAAAACGCGTGAGCGCATTTGACAAAACCAGTGAAGCCTACAAATTACCAAATCCCAGACGTTTCAAAAGTTACTTAAATAAATCGTTACACAAAAATAATGTTGGTATAAGTAAGCAGCGCATAATCAATGTCTGACTCACTAATCCTCGCTCCACTCGGTTTGTTTGGGAGTACTTAGCAAGAGACTTAAATATAACTTTGTTAATATCCTACTTATACACACATAACACATATAATCCCTGAAGGGTTAGGCAGACTGCAGAAGACAGTGTCCTTAATAGTACACCCACATTTAGCCAGCTATGTGGAGAGCCTATTGCCATAAACCAGGCTCAAATCCAACCTACCAAAAACCATCGTCACAAAAACATGCCTAAAATGATTACACCCATTTTAATCCGACAATTAAATACTATTAGCTCCAACTATGCGATCTTATGTTAGCAAATATGCTCAGCAAACATATTAACCCATGTGTTAACAAAGTAGACCGGGAGTCGACATATTTTGGGCACAACTCATTATTCTATCTTCAATTTTAACACAATTTTGACTTCCAAAGAGGAGGAGGAGGACCAGGAGGTTATCACTTCGTCTGGTTTTTTTTAAAGAAGTTAATGTAAATTTCCACTTTTTGGTGATTTTATAGTCGGTTTTGTTTTTACAAAAACTGTTTTTTTTTAACGGTATTCTTTTAATTTGGGCATGTGTTTGTAGTGAAATAGCGAAAAAATTAATTAGGAGTTGCATTCCCCAAGTCCCCAACATGTAACCGAGGACGCCAATCAAGCACATAGCCAATGTGTGAGGCTCACTTGGATCCCTTAATATTAAAGACTAGCTTTTGGCAGCGACTTCGCCTGCGTGAAAATGACGATTTTCCATACAAACTTTCATCCCCTATTTAAATCCCTTAGGTCCTTATTCCTTGTCTACATTATAAAGGGAACCTCTGTGCAAATTTTCAGCTTTCTAGGTCCAAGGGTTTGGGCTGGGCGTTGATGAGTCAGTCAGTCAGTCAGGACTTCTCTTTTTATTTATATAGATGATAGTCCTCAGTGATTTTTTACTAAGGTCTAAAATGAAATATGTGATGTTGTCAGTTGCAACAATATTTTACGGTCGTTAGAGTCAATAGTATGCTTGCGTAAATATTTATCCCGCCTATACGAAACTCTTTATTGTTACTGTACTAACTTACTTACTTGGTCCAATACTTGCCCTGGATTTTGTCATAAATTGCCAGGTATACATTCTTAACTTCGATTCATGATAAGCAATCCCTTAACCTTGATCTTCCTTCAAACGTAAATCCCAGGAGTAGGGTTTTCAATTATTTCCTGTTTTCAGATCGAAGATACAAGTCATCGAAAAGGCGGTGGAGGGGGAACCTTTTTAGTGCCGATGAATGGTGGTATTTGGACGATGTGCGTGTCTCTTGAAGGTAGTGCTTCAAATATTCTACAAAATACTTTTAAATCTAAAATGAACCGTCCATTTAATACATGTTTTGTTTTCAGAGGAAGAGGTGTCGATATTGTCCAGGGCTGGCTTCCCCTCGCAGCCGGTGTGCACAAATTATTTAGCAAACAGTGAGGATGAAGATCCTCGAGCTGATTGGCAGCATCGTAAGTTATTTTTGCAATAAAATCCTATTAAATGGCATACCTACGCCAAAAAAGTAATATCGCTTCTACAAATCTACGTTTCGAAAAAACTGGGAAAATGTGAAAACGTAGATATTTATTTTGTTTTTACAAAACTGAGATACTTGTGGGTATTTTTGTGTTGGATTTTGTTCCAATATTCAATAACAATACGGTTATGTTGACTAAGTGGTGCGAGATTTTTCAAGCTTATAATGCAAAACAAAACAGAATATTGTTTGTATTTAATATACTGCTTTCAGGCTTATGAGGGCAAATTTTATCCTTTTTTCTCGTTAAAACAAAATCCCAACATTCCCCACCCAGCACTCGCAAATAACAAAAATAACGTTACGTTTTAACATAAAAACGAGCTGTAAACGCTCCATAAAGCCGTCATAATTATCTTTTCACGATAATAAAACCAGTGTTCATTATGAAAACTAGATGTTAAAATATTCAACGGCGATAAGTCAAGGTACCTATGCATAAACAACGCCCTTTTCATCCCTCGCTGACTCAACCTTGGAGAACCATTTGCTTTCGGCCAAGTTCATTTATCAACGTATTTTGCGACTACGAGAAAAAGTTAGACAGTACGGAAAATACATTTTTACCATTGCCACTCGAAAAAGGGCATTTTTTTCATCGATAACAGTGAATAAAACGCTCTTTTATTCACTGAGTGAATAAAGACATTTTGAATTAGGAACAAACACGAATTACGTATAGTGCGCGCGGAACTAGTTGGCCGCGCCTTAGGTGGCGACAGGGATGAGGGGGCGGGTTGCCTTATACAGCTCGCAATGCACAGGAGACTATAATTAGACAGTGATGACCAATCTCGAGATATTAATTGTTCAATTTATTGAAAAGAATACTTAAGGCGACATTAGCTGCCCGCGACCTTGAGCGCGCGTTTAACTCATCGCCTAAACAAATAAGGTTGAAAATGGCGATGCGTTTGATGCTCGTGACTGCCAAAATGAACGATAGTTCGCAGATTTAATTTATTTAAAAAAAAAATACGCTGTAATGTTAAAATATTTTTACATATGTCTTTAGTTGGTTAAATTTCCTTTCTGATAGTAAAAAAAAAAATAACAGTTGTCACTCAAAATATTGAGCATTTCGAGACGAAAAAGTTTTTTCGTGTGATTTTTTTGTGATTTTGTGATTTTTTTTTCGAGGTTCTTGATTACTTTTAGAAAATATTTTTGCATAAGTCTTTTACCTATACATTTGACTATACACTGTATTTTTTTTGGACTTGTAATAAGTAGCAATACGGCTAACTCTGCGACGAAAAACAGGTCGTTTTTACGGTGCCCCTTTGACTGCGCCTTAAATAAAAAAACAAAAACATGCCTAAGGCGCGGCCAACTAGTTCCGCGCGCACTATACAAAAAAATCGCTGCTGCTGAAATAGTACGTACTGGGTGGCTGAATGGAGCTATTCCATTCCAAATTTTAAAATAATATCCCGCCAATTTAGTTACGTTCTTTTCTGTCTTTAATTGTGGTTGTTTTGTGTTATTGGAAAATCTATTTACATAAGTAAGTAATTATAATAAAATGAGTTCTTCCGATGACGAAAATGAGAGACTGACTCCGGAATAATTTCGTTCTAAAGCAGCAGTTATAGTAGATGATTTGTTGCCGCCAAAATCTCGGGAGTTGTACCTGAAAACATACAATTTATTCTGCGACTGGAAAACCATGAATGGCGCCAATTTCCTTCTCTGAGTGCATATTTCTTAACTATTTCAATGAATTAACCAAGACCGCCGTCGACACTTTGGAGCATATATTCTATGATAAAAGCCACAGTGAGAATCAAACACAACATTGATATTTCAAAATACTCAAAGTTAGTGACATACTTAAAGTACGTCTATCCGTGGGTAATAAGCCAAAGAAATCTAGAGTGCTTAGCTCCGAAAATAAATACCATCCTAATTATTTTCTCACAGTCAATGGTAAAAAGTAGAGTACACAACACGTGAATAAAAAATTTATCTCGGTAGGTACTTGTATCCCTCGCTCCGTTCAGGATTCTAGAGTATAGAATCCCTCGCTACGCTCGTGATTCTACTCTAGAATCCTTCGCTGCTCTCGGGATCCAACTTCGTACCTCGAATTAAATTCCCTTTTTATTCACTTGTTGTATAATCTACTATTTTACCATTGCCACTCGAAAAAGGGCATTTTATTCATCGATAACAGTGAATAAAACGCTCTTTTAGTCACTGAGTGAATAAAGACATTTTGAATTAGGAACAAACACGAATTACGTATTATATAGTGCGCGCGGATCTAGTTGGCCGCGCCTAAGGTGGCGACAGGGGTGAGGGGGCGGGTTGCCTACAGCTCACAATGTACAGGAGACTATAATTAGACAGTGATGACCAATCTCGAGATATCGTGAACAATAATTGTTCAATTTATTGAAAAGAATAGGTACTTAAATAAAAAAAACAAAAACATGCCTAAGGCGCGGCCAACTAGTTCCGCGCGTACTATACAAAAAAATCGCTGCTGCTGAAAGTACGTACTGGGTGGCTGAATGGAGCTATTCCATTCCAAATTTTAAAATAATATCCCGCCAATTTAGTTACGTTCTTTTCTGTCTTTAATTGTGGTTGTTTTGTGTTATTGGAAAATCTATTATCATAAGTAAGTAATTATAATAAAATGAGTTCTTCCGATGACGAAAATGAGAGACTGACTCCGGAATAATTTCGTTCTAAAGCAGCAGTTATAGTACCTAGATGATTTGTTGCCGCCAAAATCTCGGGAGTTGTACCTGAAAACATACAATTTGTTCTGCGACTGGAAAACCATGAATGGCGCCAATTCCTTCTCTGAGTGCATATTTCTTATTTCAATGAATTAACCAAGACCGCCGTCGACACTTTGGAGCCTACATTCTATGATAAAAGCCACAGTGAGAATCAAACACAACATTGATATTTCAAAATACTCAAAGTTAGTGACATACTTAAAACGTCTATCCGTGGGTAATAAGCCAAAGAAATCTAGAGTGCTTAGCTCCGAAAATAAATACCATGCTCCTATTTATTTTCTCACAGTCAATGGTAAAAAGTAGAGTACACAACACGTGAATAAAAAATTTATCTCGGTAGGTACTTGTATCCCTCGCTCCGTTCAGGATTCTAGAGTATAGAATCCCTCGCTACGCTCGTGATTCTACTCTAGAATCCTTCGCTGCTCTCGGGATCCAACTTCGTACCTCGAATTAAATTCCCTTTTTATTCACTTGTTGTATAATCTACTATTGTAAATCGTTTTTTGTCCGGTTGGCTGCAACTTAGTAAAAAGGAACGAATTAGAGACATAAGTTGGGGCCGCTGCTCCATCCGTCCGTGTGCAAAGTTTTTTCATTTTCCGGATTATAAAGTTTATGAGTACCATTCTCCCTCTAAGTGCCCTCGGAGAAATTTGAAAAACCAACAGATAGACAGCTGCCAGGTACCTTCTACCACAGGTCTACAGTAGGTACACTTCTTTAGAAGGTCGATTTCGTCGTCTACTCATTTTCAGATATATATACTAACATATACGAGTACATAGGTAGCCAAAAGAAACGTGGTTATTCAGTAAAAGAGAGCCGTTTCCATCAAAACCAGAAGTGCCCCGACGTTTTTTGAATGTTTAATGAACGTTTTCAGCTCAGAAATATTCCGCTGTAAGAGTCACATTTCTGTCCCATATTCAAACTAAAAATTAATGAAGCTGCGTTATTTTTAGCTAGTTTCAGGCAGAAATTTATATTTTCTGCAGTGGCGTTAATCGTCGCTCAAACCCTTTACATGTTTAAAGAGGCCGACTACTCGAGCCTTTGACGTGGGCCCGTAAATATTTGAATACTTAATATGTACCACTATTACAAGATCGGGTTTATGAGATTAATTTTTTTTTTTTTTTTTTTTTCTCTAAAAACTTAGTAATATTGTACAGAAAATATTTTGGCAGGAGTAATGTCTAATAAATGGATGTAGCCACTGTAACCGAACTAGGCAATGCCTGTATTTCGGTTTCATGATTTCAGTCGGTAGGTTCTACAAATATTTTTAGTCTAATGACTTTTTAATAAAGCGCTAATACTGTGCTTAAAAGGATGCTCGAAAATTCGAAATCTTACTTGGAACACTTAGGTACAAGACTTTGTGAGAACTGAAAGCATTGTAGGTAATCCGCTTTTATCTGGGAAAACATTTTCCTGTAAGTCTCCATCTCCACCTTTGTTAGTTGAAGCTGCATGTAAGTGGGGGGAATATTCATCAGCTGCATAAGTAACAGCATCACTAACGCTCAGTGAGTCAGTGTAATACAGGATATTTTTTACTACAGGGAAAAAAGGGACGTTTGTTTTTCATTTGAAAGTGATCATTCAAATGAAAGACAGCATATTAAACAACTACTACAAATGAGTTTCGATCAGCATCCCGAATAGGGGATCGGACAAAAAAAAACTAATTAGTCCGTCAGATAGATTTCTAAAAATTATTGAACACGTATTTTTTATTTTTTCACGTAAACTTAAAATGAAGACGATACAGTGCTTCGAAAACTCGTGTGACGTCATATGATAGTACATTTTGACGACACAAGTGACGTTTCAAGCCCCACTCCAAGATCTTTGACGCGATTTATCTTCGTAATTTTTTATTGATTTGATAAAACAAAAAACACGTATTCAATATTTTTCGATAATCTAACTTACGGACTAAACAGAATCATATTATTTTGACCCAGTCCGATCCCCTATTATATTAGGTAAAGCTGTTTAATTTACGTTGACTTTTCTTCCAGGTATGCAGAATCTATCCATATCATGCGCCCTGGTCTGCCTGATAGTGCTGGGCAGCGCGGCTTTGGTTGGCGCGTTCGGTATCTGCAAGCATCAGATCAGTGCAGTACTTATAACTGGCGTCATGTATCTATTAGCCGGTATGTATGAGGCTTATTTTCAGTAATGATACTGAACTGAACTCGATTAGTCTAAAATTTTAAATGCATTCCAGAACTATCATTTTCATCATTGCTATGAAATATTGACACTGCCCACATTGGCTTATGTCCAGCAGTGGGCGTCTTTCGGCAGAAATGATGATTGACTCTGACAGTTATTGAACGCAGTATAGTTGTTCTGATCGTGTTCAGTCTCCTCACTATCTGGGTAATCAGCCCAGTTAAGTTTTCACTGGTTCATTTTATAACCACGCAAGCTAATTTCAAAAACATTCCAGCTGAGACGAGAGTAGGTTGGTAACTACTTATTGTAAAAAACTTTGAGACGGCAAAGAATCCCGGCGATCGATTCTCTGACTGCGCTGCGGATTACATTTGTAAATTGGATGGTGATCTTACCTCCGCCCGTCGTCGTCAAAGTTCTGATCGTCGATACCGCTCTGAAACAAAGTTTTGTTACCTTATTGAAGTGTTTGGTAATGTTTCTTTGATCTTGTTCTATCTTATGTTGTGTTCTGTGTTATATAAGATACTAGCTTTTGTTCGTGACTTCGTCCGGCGACTTATCCTCGTGGAATATAGTCCTTCTTTAATAAATGGACTATCCAACACCAACATATTTTTTCAAGTCTAACCAATAGTTCCTGAGATTAGCACGTTCAACCAAACAACGAAACAAACTCTTTCTTCTTAGATAACACAGAACACCTGACGCCCGATTTCTGAAATCAGAAACGACTGCCAGAATCTATTCACCATAATACTGATCGGCATCATCGGCCTTTCTTGATCAATAGTGTGTGACATTTAGTCGCATTTAGTTTGACTTGGTGTCAGTTCTCGTCCACGGAATCAAAGCTTGATGCCTGTAGCACACCTCCGCTGCGAAACAACAACTGCGAAACCGCGCTGCGCGAGTTTCGCTGTACCAACAGTACTTCACTAAAGCGGTCAACGGGCGGAGATGTAGACGGTGCCTGAGCAAATTAGCGAAATCGTGTTAGGAAGAGACAACATCATAGTCAGTTTTGTACGTTATAGCAGGGAATTTCGCTCCTGTTTCGCCGCCAAAGAACTTACTTTATAAAAGAAAAGTCACATAAACCTAATTTTTCATTCCAGGTCTGTTCGCCATGTTCACACTAATGATAATCCACTTCAAGCGCGTGCAGCGCGTGTCAGCGCGTGGGTCGGGGCACGCGGACGGCAGCGGGGACGGCGTGCTGGGCCCGCGCGGCCCCGCGCTGTCCCTGCTGGCCGCTAGAGAGTTCTCCACCGCCTGGTCGCTGGACCTCGGCTGGGGGGGCGTAGCCCTAGCCACCACGACATCGCTCCTCTGGATCCTACTCTCTAAAATCATGAGATACAACCCTATAACCGCTATGCTGTTACTAATCTAAATCCGTTTGAAATCTTCCCTTTTACAGACAAATTACTAGTCAATTACCAATTTTAAGGTTTTGAAATGTTGGTTAGCAGGCATAGCCGTGCGGGGAAGATCTCATTTGATGTTCGTTTCGTAATAGTTACCTAATAATACCTAAGGATCAATAAAAACAATAATTCCCAGAGATATTATTTGCTTCACACTCCCAACGCTTTGTAGAAAATTGTACCTTTTCTGAATTTTCTGACCCATTTCGTGATCTTTTTTAATTCTCCTAAGAACATTACTTTTTTTCCAACGTTACGCTTTGAATATGAATAAGCTTTAGATAATCGCCGAGCTTGCTGCCGTCCATTGCTATTAATGTTATTGTTATACTTCTCCTTTCTATAATTATACTTTTACGTATTTCACGACCTAACTATCGCTAACTACTTTTAATTACGTATACAATGTTACCTGCGAACTTATAAACGTTTCAAATATTTTAGGTATTCACTCTACCTACTTATTCTACAGAAATACGAATTAGACGCTTTCGTAGTCAGTAAAGTTCTTTACAGTAAATTAATTCAAGATGACTTTAATGTTCGAGATACAGCTTCCGGGCCGTTTCAATATTTAAATATCTCACTGTTGGTAGTTTTAGAAACACAAAGATAAACAAAAATAGTTTCAGATATTAAAACAGTAATTTTAAAGCTATATATTATTTTAAAAATAATATTAGTGTTTTAAAGAGTTATGGTGCTTTGAGTATCAAAAAAATATTATCTAATTTAATTGAGTATGTAAAAAATAATTATTAATTAAGTTATTGGCTTATGTTTTACCCTCTCATATAGAATTACGAATTAAATTGTGAACTTATTACTTATTCCGATATATTATATAAAATAAGTATCTACATAAAAATTATGTTGTAAAACTGGAATCAACAACACAAGCATTTACTTACGCACATTTCTTTTAAGAGTTTGAACATAGTTAACAGTTTGAATTATATTTATGTTTAAATATAATAAAATAACTATAATATGCATATTAGTGTAAGTCTAGGCATTAATGCCACAGTTAGTTACCAAAAGGCGTAAATAACTTAAAATAAGCCCAGAAAATATAGTATCGTAGATCGAATGGGCCTAACCCCTAATGGTTTGCAGTTTATAAAGTAACCTGAGATTATGAATTAATGTACGTAACTGTACAAAACGTATGGAAATGTTTAAGATAACGTTAAGGTATGATTCCGTATGTGACCGCAACTGCAAACAGCACCAGTAAAGCCGAACCCCAATATCAGACCACAGACAAATTCTATAAAACGACAAGAAGTAGCAGAAGTGACATCATTATCCCTTGCTGGACGCCTAACACTTAAAGATCACACAGGATAGTCCCACCTAGGTTGCCAAACAGAAATGAACAAAAACATTCTTGGCTGGAGGTCTTTTGCTCTCAAGGCACTCAAGAGATAACTCCTACATAAGTTGACATGCGAATGCGACATGCCATTCACAAAAAAAATGTCGCCATTGGAAGCATTTTCAAAGAGTTACCTATAAACGCGAATCGGAAGACGTTGCGTTGGAAGGCCTCCTAATAGGTGGACGGATGACCTGGTGGAGGTTGTGGGGATCCGCTGGATGCGAGATGCACGGGACCGGTCAATGTGACGACACTTTGGGGAGGCCTATGTCCAGCAGTGGACGTATTTTGGCTGAAATGATGATGATGATGACTTATAAATCAGTTGTGGCACTGCTCGTCTGTCTGAGGCCTTCGCCGCTGCCGTTTGCCGTTGCGAATGCGATGGTCTTCGGTGTATTCCTTTAGAGTAATTTATTTAAGAAAAACCCTACTTATGTATAAGCAATGCAGTTGCTGATATAAAATATTACAACTATGCTTCGAAGCACGTTTTGTAAAGAAGCATCGTACCCATTGTGAAGTTCGTTCATTTCGATGAATGTTATTCGTTCGGTGTTTCTGTTGTTTTTTTATACTTTGAATGCATAAAGCAATATATTTATTTTTGTTTACAAAGTGTTTCATTTACTCACCCCAGAATTTTAACGGCATGTTATTGAGATTAAATTTTTGAGCGCCATGATCGGATACCTATAAACCGGTGGATGCAGACGGGACGCTGTCGTGGCGTTCTATGGGGGATGCCTTTTTCCAGCAGTGGACGTAATATGGCTGATGATGATGATCGGATACAGGCGACAAATGAAAATTTGCCGAACACGGCTCCGTTAGCTTAGCCGGCAACTTTGTGACTCCTGTTAAAATAATGATGTTACGAGTGATGTTTTAATGAAGAAATATAGGACGAAATGCAATGATTAAATTATTATGGGTTATCGATAAGATTTTGGAATCTCTATTTTCTTGTAGGTTCATTTGTGTGAATGGCTGATTTTTTTACTTGGCGTATGAGGGGATGCCGTTGCGGTTACGCTCTGGCGTGTACCTAACAAAAACAGGTTTGTTATGAGAAAACAGTAGTTTATTTTCATAATAACAGCATATCCTATATTTACAAAACGTTATATCTCCGAAAATAAATATGACTTTATAAAACAAGTCACATAAATAAGTTTAACCTACAAATGCTTATTATTTATAAAAACTTTAATAAAAGCACGTCATATTATTAGATTTCAATCAATTACCGTTGATTATGCACTAAGCATTTGAAAATAATTGCCTCTAATGACATAATTCTTGGGTAAACTCCAACATACATTCATTTATTATTAATATTCTTTCATTTTTAATGAAGCGCAGTGACTAAGGTATTAGGCCCCCTTTACGGTTTCAGGTGATGCGACAGGCGCGGGGTTTATTTGTTTGGTCAGTCGTTGTCGCAAGACGCGTGGATGCGATCACTTAATCATCATCTTTCAGTAATTGGTCTTCTATATCAAAGTCTTCGGCCTTCCGTTTCTTAGGACGCGGTCGTTTGCCAGTTACCATCTCCATTTTGACCTTTTTAGATTGTTTCTTCTTTTCTTTTAGTTGTAGTTTCCTCTTGGCTGCCTTTTCAGGGTTGTTCACCTTTTCTTGTAGGAGTAACTGGAAAATAACAAAACATTTAGTAAAAAATGGAACGAAGGACAGCGCCGTCGAGGTCGATCGCGGCGAAGGGGGGCTGACGATCTGATCATGTTTGCGGGTTTAACATGGCCAGAGATCGCACAGGATAGAAACATATATAAAAGAAAGGGGAGGCTTTTGCTTACTAGTGGATAACCATTTACGATAAAAATAAAAAATACACGATAAAATTACTTCACTCGCAATTCTGTAATGAGGATTTAAAACTGCGCTTCCAGCAGACATTGCAAAAAAAGATGTGCATAGACTTGTCTGTTCAACTGTTGTAGTCGTTTGACGATTCGAGCAAGAAACTGCTTTGTATAGATAGAAGATAGTAGTACACTACTTAGACCACAACGATATACGATAATAAGTAAAATATACGTTATTGATTCGAAATCTGCAAGCGATATAGGGTAATAAACGTCTAATTCTATCACCCACAAACTTTGAAATCAAGACCCTCCAGCAATACCAAAAAACAGTAACAACGTATACAAACCTTTTTCCTCTCAGCCCTCTTAATATTCAGTTTCATCTGTGCCTCAGCCGCAAGCTTACTATACTCGATCTCCCCAATCTTCCTTCGTAACTTCTTGCCGAGTCTGCCCGCCAGTTGCTTGGCGGGAGTGGCTGGGGTGGCCGCGTCCCCAGTCGAGAGCTCTCGGACTATTGGAGGGAGAATCACGTCTACTATTTTCTTTACATCTTCGTCTTCAAGTAAGCTGATGACGTGTGTCCACATTGTGAATATTGATGTTCTCTGTGGAAAAATAAAGGTTTTAACTTTAATCCATAATGAATGATCAATTGATATGGAGTTCGGGGGTAAATTATAATAGCACGGGTCGACCTTCAAAGTTAAACCGCGCTTGGCGAAGTTGGTCCGTTTATAGGTGACCATTATTACATACCCAGTTTCCCCCGCGCCTTGGAAAGCATGTTAAAACTGTTGGTCTTGACTGACATTTGTAGACCTTCAACAGTCGTCACGAGTATTGCGCATTTACTGGGTTGTGAAGGTCAGATAGGCAGTCGCTTCGGACTCAGTCGCATCCGAATAGACTAGAAGCCGACCCCAACATACTTTGGAAAAAAGCTAGGCGGATAGAGATGTTGAATGAATGAAATGAATGAATCAATCAATTAAGTCGGAAAAGGGACATTCAACTTACTGTACGAAATAAAGAGTACGAAATAATAGTAGATTAGTAGCCAAGGGCTGTAAGGCATCAATTGCAGCCCGAGATATTTAGGCGCACGAGCGCAGCGAGGGCACCAATAGTTCGAGGGTGCAATTGATGCTTACACCCGAGCTAACTACTCTGCTTTACATCTCGATTATGAGGTAAGAAGAAAAAAACCGGCATTACAAGAATAAAGTTTTCAAATATCTCTCTTTAGAACTTTCAGGCAAAATATTGTTAATTGCTGCTTCAGCTTCCATTTTCATTGAATCGGGAGTGCAGCTTATATCTTCATCACTTGCAGAACTCATGTTTTTTTCCTAATTAGCACGTAATTATAAAAAAAACCCAAAAACAAACAATATTTTAAGTAAAAGTTTTCTAATACCGCCTTTTTTCATCTCTTTTTTTATTTTTATTTTCAAAAACGATGACCATTAAGCCTCCCCCACACAGGCGCGTTTTCGCGTTTCTGCGTCCCAACTCCCAACACCAAATGTTTTAAGAACTCATATCAACAGATATGAGTTCTTAGAACGCACGTATTGGGACGCAGAAACGCAAAAACGCTCCTGTGTGGGGGAGGCGTTATACTCATACGCAGACAAGGCTGAATAGCGAAGCGACCTCTTTTGTCATTGGGCTGAATGCATGATGTCTATTGCCAGTATGATGGTTAGATGTACGCGAACTTTTTGAAAGAGTGAAGTGTTTTTTTTTAAATTACTTACCGCCCTAGGGCTTTTCTTGCTACATTATTACCCTAGAGCGCTAATTGGTCACCTACAAGCCCCATTTGGGGGTAATAAGGACCTACTTACCGAATATGAGAGATGTAAAGAGACATTAAATATCCGTCACGATTGCCGATAGTTGAATGCCTGGCTATGCTGTCAACTATGTTGAAGTCGGTTTCCAGTCTAACCGGATGCAGCTGAATACCAGTATTTTACAAGGAGCAAGTACCTACCAATGCTCGTATCTAGAGTATCATAAAGGACGTAATACAATTCACTTACAATATCCATATTACTAGGTGCTCTAGCGACTTCCACGTTGATAGCTCTCCTAAGTTTGAACAGAATCCAGCGTATATTCATCCTGCTTCCTCCTTCAGCGTCCTCACCATCTGCCTGACTCTTCTTGTCAAGCTTGAAACTTGGCATGGAATGCACCAGCTTCAATATGACGAATAGCACTGCTGTGGTCTGTAAAATTATATATGAAAGTGAAATAAGCTACCATTAGGAAGCTACTATTTGGTTACCTAGCTTTTTATCGAAAATTTTCCGTCAAAAACGTATTGTCAGGCAAAAAGTATCCTCTCCTTCGTCTAAACTCTGGTCAAGGTGTCTTAGATTAAAATCTGTTCAACCGTTAAGGCGTGGTTATGTTACAGGCAGTTGCATCTTCTGAACTTAATTTATTAAAGAGATCTTAAATTAACTAAGTAAATAACTACATCACAAAAACTATTCTCACCTGTTCCACCACTTCTTTTGAAGCCCCAGTAGTGTACTGCGCACACAAGTCCAACACAAGACTCCTGAGTACATCTTCCGTGTCATCATAAATAAAGCCTCTATCACTCTCAACCTTCTTCTTTACAACACCATCCAACTCCTCAGCATCAACTACTGATATCAACTGCCCCAATATCTTAGCAGACTTCAATCTCACCCAAGAATGAGGGTAGGCAAGTAACGCTTTACATTGCTGTGCTATTTCATCAAATTCATTGACGTACTTCTTATTCGTCAAACTCGACGTGCAATGAACCGTAATCTTTTCTATAAGGTTCAATATCTGGATTAAACTATGATCCTTTTCCTTCTGTTTGTCTTCATCAGTCTTGACATTTGATTGGTCGAGTTTTATTTTGACAAATCTTCCTTCAGTGATGTCGTTGCTTAGTAACAGGATTTTGCCGCTGACTAGTGAAAGGATCGTGTTGAGTCGAGTCTTGAAGTTTTCTTGTTCGACGTTTACAAAGCGAGTGCTGAGTTGAGCTGCTAATTCGAAGTGTACTGGCTGTGGAGACGAAGAGAAGAGTTTAATGAAAAGAGACTTAGTAAGTAAGTACGGTGCAAAAAGTGAATCTAAATATTGATAAAATAAACAGTTACTAAGCAAATTCTGGGTAAGCAAGTGCATACTTTTTAGTCCTCATGCAAAGATTTTGACTCTGTTCAGTTTGCATTATTCGAACATGTAAAAAAACTGACCCTAAACGCGTCTCCACTGTTGACAATCTAAAAACCATTGATTGAGACCTACTAGGACCAACTCTTTTAAATAAATATGAACACCAACTCGAAAAGTAAACGTATAAGAAATGAAACCTACCTGATTATCTTGGAAGAATGTCATCACCAAATCGAATAGTTTGTTCCTCTCCTGCTGTGGGAACCTCTTCAGCATGGCCTCTATGCAGCCAGCGGCAGAGGCGCGGCACTCAGGCGCGCTATCGTTAAGCATGCAGGCGCCCAGTGCGAGCAAAAGGTGGTCTCCGTGCTTTATTAGTTGTACCTAAAATATTTTTTTAAAGGCTTAAAAATTGGGCCTAAATCGTGAGAGCTAATAAAAACAATGTCTGCTAGTTACAACAGTTTCTCTGAACGAGCTATGTAAGAGAGTGTGATGGTCGCAGGACAGTGTTTTCGGAATCGAAGATTACGGGCGCGCAGTGTAAAAAATATAAAAATAAACTGAGGACGAGACCAAAAAAATCTTATTGATCCCTAAAATGGAAAAAATCAATACTTACAACCAGTAACTTATTGATGATCATCTCTAGGAACTTGAGTGAAGATTCTCTACCATGCTGTAGTTCATAGTTTAGCTGTGACACGAAGAAGTCTACGTACTTCTCCAATCGCTTGCCAGGAGAGTAGTGAGTTAGGTAGCTGACAAATATCACGCGAGCTTCTTCTCTGTAATAATAAAGTTAAGTTTAATACTCATTCAAAGATAGATTGAACAGAGAGGGGCTTATAATGGAACCTTGAGAAACGCCCATTGCAACAAGCTCATTTCTTCTAAATATTAAGCTATTTTTCTGCCACTTTTTCCTGTCTCTTTAACACAACGGATAGGACGCACTCAGTGCTCCATTCTCACTTATACCAGATTACTCAAATACTACTTAGCCAATGAAAGTTTTGTGATCAACGTAATCGAATGCCTGAGAACGGTCACAGTAAATGTGATTCATAGGGTTGTCAAATGAGTTTTACCAGGTTTTTTTCTATTATACTACTTTTAGAACTACTTACCGGGATCTAGCTGACTCGCTCAGTATACAAATCTTGGATACTTTCTGCATAACTTCGTGAAGCTCATTTGATACTAGTCTAGCATCTAATATAGCTTTTAACAAAGAGAATGAGTTGGATTGCTTCTCATCATTCTGACAGTCTTCTTCCGCATATAGGAGTAGGGTTTTTAGTTGATCTTCTTCTAGTTTATAGTATTTTACGTTGCGTACTAGTACTGTTACCGCCTGAATATATAAATTTAACATTAATTCGTTTTATTCGTGTCAATATTTTAATTATATTTACAGCAGAATAATGTGTTGAGTTTCAAAAAACGAATGGTGAAAAAAATATACTCTTACCTTAAAAGCAGTCCTGACTAAATGGAAGTTATCGTTCTGTTTACTAATTTCAAACGTGGCGTACTTATGCAACGTCAAGAATACAGTCTTTACAATGTCTTGTACCATTTCTTCTAAAGTAGGCGTGCTGACTCTGATGGTCCACAGCGTAGCTATACACTTCATAGCAACCGTCGACACCTTTACATGGTCACTTTTCAATGCATCGACTAGTAAAGGTATAAGAGGATCTACAAACGCCCGACAATCCATTCTTGGAACTTTCTCTCTCTTCAAAATCACATACAGTATATTTAAACTGAATTCAACCAAAACGTGAGCATTAGCTTTTCCGGAAGTTTTAACATTTTTAGCTTGAGATTCCTTGTTACGTTTCGGCGTTTCTGCAATGAGGAAGCAATCTGGTTTTGCTCTTAACATTTTCTCTCTCTGCTTTTCAGTTATTTGTCTTTTTGGAGCACCTAACACGAATTCTGGTATGCTCTCAGATGCAATTCCATGTAAGAATATGAACAGAGATTCGATATCTATAAACTTATTAGTTACTAGTCCACTTGTAATATGCATTAGAGCTTCTTGAACTTTCAATACCATCTTTTTTGAATGATGCTTTTGGAGAATATCTTTGAAAGGTATAATAAGATTAATAAGATACTGTTCAGTAATATTTTGGGACACTATCATGAGTGTTACGTAGCTTTTCTTGCTGGGTTTTGCTTCTGGTGTCTTATAGTGTAGTTTGTCAACTTCTTTCTCTTCTGACAGTGCTCCAAAGAGATCATTGGTACAAACATCAAGTATGTAATCAAGATTTTCGTTTAGATCGCCAGGTTTAAATTCCGCTTTCAAAGCGTCTAGAACTGTATGTATTGTGGCGACTAAGACATGAACTTGATATCCTCTGGTAAGTAACAAAGTCATGTGTTCCAGTAGAACGCCTAAGTACGAAGTTCCAACGGTAAGCATGATCTTCTTAACAATATCTCGTGCAGTTATTCTGACTTGTTTGAGTGGTGATTTCAGGAAGGAGCAAAGTTTAATGATGATGCTAAAAGAGACAATAAGACAACATAATTAGTAGTTGAGCTAAATCGAATACACGAAAGAGTAAATTTTGGAAAACATTATCGCGATCAAGTTCAGGTGAAATCTGAGATACTTGGAGATAATGGAGAGACAAGATATTTAGGACATCATAATTTGATAGAATATTTTTATGAACTTACCCAGGCAGCTGATGTTTTAGCAGATCACCAGGCAACCTCTGCAACAGTTTGACGAGCGCCAAAGCGATTGGTACTCGAAGCATGTCCTCTTGCTGACGATCGAAACCAGTCTTACGACGATTCACTTTGTGGGACTCTTCGTGTTCTGTCATTTTTCCGATTGCACTAGAAATTTATTACAAACTATTATTTTCCATAACTTTTTCAATGATAGCATAACAAACATTGGCAACAATTTACTTACCGGTTTAATTGTGGTAATAAACCAGCCGACAAAGACTTTATAATTCTTTTAGCTACTGACGGTGACACGTGTGTTACTCTTTCAAATGCCGGAACGTTAATAATCTCTTTACTTGGTTCTTCTTCCGCTATTTCGTCATCTGCTGCTTTCAGTTCACTTTCTTCATCTAGATCCAAATTTTCTTTAGTTTCAGATTCGTCTTCATTTTCGCCATCTTCAACGATCTTTTTCGTATTTTCTACATTTTCCTTATTCTCTGAATTGCCTTTAGGCATTTTAAACTTATGCACATTTGTGAACAGCGCTTTAGGTATTTCAATATTTTTTACTTTTGAGAAATCAAAATGGAAAGCATCAATAATGCCAACTAAAATTCGAGTCAACTGCTTTTGGTGTTCGGAAGAATGCCGCATTTTATTCAAGTAGAGTTTTAGTATTACTTCGTAGTGGTACCAAGGTAACAACCTACAACATGTAGATACAACCTCTATGCACGCGTCTATCAAACTGTTTTTATCAGTGTACTTATCATCGCAAATATACATCGATGCTAGAGGTAAAATAAAGTTTGTCAAAGTCCTAGGAGTAGGACATTTCGTCATTTTCCTGGCAACTTTGCAGAATTTCAACAGTGCTCTCACTCGCCTGTGCATTTGAAGATGGCACATGTTATCAAAGAAATCTACTTCTCTATCTTCTTTATTTATGAAATGAGCTAAATCAGATATTACTACGTCAGCATCAGGGCATTCTCTAGCCAATTCTCCGAGTAAGTTTATACATTCATTTCTCAACAATTCGTTTTTCGTGTCTCTGATTCCAGTGGAAATTAGCGATAGAACCGTATCTCTAACGAAGAACTGGCCATCTGTCGTTGATCTGTACTTCATGAGAAGTTTCGGGAGTATTCGTTTTAAACACAGTCCAGCGCTGTCTCTCAAGCCTATGTCTTTTTCAGTACGAATGAAGTAGAAGCAATTGTTCACTATTAGTATTGCCAGATCAACATCAATTTCGTCCTTTTCTAATAACTCATATATTTGTTTGTACGCGTCTATTCGTCGGTCAAAATCTGGCTGTTCAATCCACCTCTTATTGAAAGCATTCATTTCCACTACCATGTTAGCCAGTCTCCTAAGTATATCTTTATTCTTAGGTGCACTATCAGCAATCGCCGTAAGTAATTTCATCAGCAGTTTTCTGACTTCCACAGGACCGACTTTGTTGAACAAAACGGCTATATTCTTTATGTATACTTGCGGATTCGTGCTATGTCCTAGTAAATTTATGATTGTGTTCACGGCATGTTCCATGTTTTCCTCCGCCATGTTCATACATACTTTCTTCACTAATATCGGCAAAAGCAAATTCAATAACTCGTCACATAATTCCGGTGATGCAACTAATTCAGTGATTCGTGATAGGATCAGCAAATCTCTCTTGTTCACTGTGTTAGATTTTGCAGAATTTGCCATTCGCCTTTTCATGACTTCTAGTATACTCGGTATGTGTGGCACCAGAATTTTGCTTCCGTAATTGATACTGGTTACATTTTGGGGAGCCTCAACTGGTAAAACATTGAAAGATTCTATTCTAGGTATTTCTTTATCTTCTTCGTCTTCAGTCAACGTTATTAACTTTTCTATCATATCTAGTATCATATTGACCACACCAGGACTTGTTTTAGGAGCTAACAAAAGTTTGAAAATAGCTGGTAGTGGAGTAATATTATCATCCTTTTCCGAGCAAGTGATAAGCAAAATGTAGTATCGGGGATTTTGACACCACGCATTTAGAAGTCTTAACAGTGCCGTTGGGCTATGGATACCTTCAATGTGTAACTTTGGCATCAAAGGCCAAATCAATGTCTCATACATGACAAACAACTCGTCTTTATTCCAAGGATATTTAGTAAATTGTTCAAATAGCTTCCTTGTTGTACCCAAAGCAAGTGTGCGGATGTTTTTCATAACTTTAACATAGCCAACATGAACCTTATCTCCTTGAGACAAGACTACTGCTACTGTAGAACAGATAGCAAAGTAAATGTTGAAGAGCTGAGACAGTAACTGTTCATTCATACACCCTCCAAAATATTCACGGACAACCTCAAATAGATTTAAAACACTGTGAAGTTTTCCAGGACTGGTAACTGATTTTAAATCCACGCCCGACGCAATTGTTTCAAATATTTCCCGAGGTTTCATATCCAAATACTGTTTGTAGTAAGAAAATGCCATTTCAATGAACATTTTAACCTCGCTTTCGTTACAACCGGCCAAATACCGCATTACTAGGGACCTTCGGTTCTGGCCACCCCCTTTCTTCTCCGCTACAAGTTTCGACGTCATCTTACCATACAGTATTCTTAATACTATTGGCACTACATGCTCTCTGTCCTCAGCCTGAATACTTTTCGAATCTTCAGTTATTTTGAACTGTGTCAGTTCATCTTTGAACTTCTTCTCATCTACTAAGTTGCATAAATTGCTTTTATATTGCGTAACATTTTTGTTCTTATAGTTCAGAACACAATCCAAAGCATATTTCTGAAGTCCCGGATTTTTGTTTTTCAAAAATTCCATATAAAGTTCCCAAAAAACTGGTTCTTTGTGCAAAGCTCTTGGGTTTTTAAATTGAGATAGGACTTGCATTATGTTTATGAGAGTTTTGAACACTATCTTTCCTGAAACAGTTTCTTTTGCTTCATCTATTTCTTCAATTATTTCCTCAATGTTCTCAGTACTTTCTTCTGGTTTTTCTTCATCAACTTCCATCTTATTATCTCGTACTTCCATATCAATTTTAAGAGCATTCATGCTGTCATTCCTTCTGTATTCTTCTTCAATGAAATTCAAAAACAAGACAACGACATCTCGATTCCTCGCTTCACAAACTTGAATACAATTCGTCATAACCTTTAAAATTAGGTTTCTATAATTGTATAAATCTGGTCTCTCAGATATGCTGTTGTAATCAGAGTATAATTTTTGAAGGATCTCGAAATTTGTATCAATTTCATCATCAAAATGGAACTGTTTGAGATTTTTCTTTGCATTTACAAAGGAGGATTCAAGTACGCTATGAAAAGTAGGCCAGAAATCATCAACACTTAAAGCATTTCCGTAACCTGCAATAAATTCTGTCACGGGTTCCCAGAGAAGCTTGAAATTGATATACAAGACGCCCAACATGTAATTTAATGCAAAAAGATGGAACTCTGTATCCTTAGCCAGGGCATACTGACTGGTGTTGAAGGTCATCTTCTGCAGCATGTTCAACTGAGCTCTGTACTCCTGTATAGATGGTTTTATGGACTCTACTGAGTAACATCTGCTGAAGATTGAAAACTTCTCAACTGTACCCCCTACTTCAACTGTTTTGTTTAGCTCCTCAACATTTTCGAATAATTTGTAAACATGAGTAGTTAATAGACGAACCTGAAAACGAGATATTTTTGTAATTAAACTACTGCTTAGTTTTGTGTAGATTAATAAAGATTAATAACGTATAATAACTCACCACATGAAAAGGCGACGACACATTCGTTTTGAGATATGAATCGACTAGAGATAAATATGGATAAGTCAATCCATGTTCCTGTTCATATGCTGTCAAATATAGGTCCAGAAGATGCAGTGAGCAAAGGTAATTAGGATCTGCAGCACATGGCAGTATCACTGGCAACAATGTATCAATGTCACAAATCTCCTTCAGCTTCTTACAACTTGATATGTGAATGGCACTTTCAAGTGCCAATGTTAACATGAACAAAACTTTTCTAGCACATCTCGATAGTGCAGTTGGGTCACAGTGGAACTTATTCTCTTTAGGCTGGTTCTCCAAGTTATAACTTTTTAATATATTCAGCAGTTTTGATATCAACTGACCTAACTGTTTGATACAATAGTCAACATCAATTTTCTCTACATGCGGCAAACAGAATAAAACATTCGTTAATTTAACTGGGTTTTCCACATATTTTTCTATATCTTCTGACAAAACATTTTTAAAATGTTTCATAAAATTCGGCAGATTCTTTCCAAAGTCTATGGGATATTTTACCCACTCAAATAACTTTATACCATTCATAGACAAAGGTGATTTCTTCAAGCATATTTTAGTCAGTGTACCCAAAGCTTCACTGTCAAAGTCAGACTGTATCACAAACTTGATGAAAGGAGGTAGTATATGCATATCAAATTGTGAATACTCAATGACATTCTGCACAAAGTTGATGAGTATATTTGGGAATGGTAGAGGCAGAAGTACTTTGACGATAATACCAGCATGTTCTTGAGATAAGGACACATTTGGGGAGAGGAGTAATACTGCACCTATCTGTGCACAAACCTCCAGAACACTTTCTGAGGACTGCTCACAAATAACCTTTATCAACAGGAGTACAAACTGCGGAGGGTTTGTTAGGTACTTCCCTTGGTGGTGTTCTATGACTTGGCCAGCAAGTCTGAGAATATATTCTAGAACTGCACTTTCTTCATTATCCTCTTTCAAAATTTCTTCAGTAAACTTGTTGATGCTTGCCCAAAAGACTGCATACTCTTTGTGTGAGATACTTTGTAGACTGTCCTCTATTGTCTGTGTCAGTACTTTGAACAGTATTTCTTGATGTTCTTTATTATCTTTGAGGTATTCAAGGAGCAGAGGCAGGAATGTTTCTATGCAGCTGTGGAATTTTCCTGTGACACCTCTCAGTATTTCAAATATGAGGTGACCACAACCAGTGATCGCCTGGAAAAGACAATTTAGATGAGATTTGGGACAATATGAATAAAAGTCGTTCAAGGAGTTGCCAGCTCTATTATGCAATAATTTTTTTTTTTCTTTTTAAGTGAAGACTAAACATACTCAATGAATTGTCAAATACTTACATCGTCATTATGCTGCAAATAGTTCAGTATAAGACTGACAAACTTTTTCTTATCCCTTATATCTCTTGCTACAAAGGCAAAGCTTTCTGCTGCAAAATTATTGATGTACTGTGGCTGAGATTCACTCAGAAGAGGTATAATCCTCTTCAGAACAACAGCAATATCTTTCTTAAGGTAAGGCTTGAGGACTTTAAACAGAAATGCTAGGCAGACTAAGGTCCATTCTAGCCTTTCAGCATCTTTGGTGTTTAGCAGCTTTATTAGAATATCCAGAAACCTTGGAAAGTGTGGGTAGAAGTCTTCTCTTAGATCTTTTGCTACTGATACTAGGATTCTGAAAGATAATGTAATTATTAGTTCAAAAGAACTGCTAGAATATAAAAATATGGCTTTAATGGATAAAAGAGAAAGAAGAGTGTGATAGGAAAACATAGTGGTCCAGTATTTGATGGCCATAATTTATTACAGTAGGTTACCATAAAAAATAACACATTAGTAAAAGTTCCAATTCCATTTAAAGTATTTAATAAATAACCAAATAAACAAACTTACTCCAGTAACGGTTGCAAACACAACTGATCTTCTAAATTCAAATATTTCTCCAATATCTCAACCACTTCACCTTTCTTGTGTAAAAGCTGTGGCACAGTTATAATACCAAAGACTTCCTTCCTGAACTTTTTAAAGTTTTCAGTTAAATTGAGCACATGCCATTTTTGTAGAGCCACAAAGAAATGGGTTTCATTCTCTTCTGGCTGCTGTGCAAATACATGCTCAATGTGGTAGAGAGCAGCATGGCGAATGTCAATAGCATTGATTCGTTCGGCAAAAGGTACAAACTAAAAAAAAATGTAATGTAAAAATTATATTACAACAAAATTTTTGTAAGCAATTGCATCAAATATTGTTATAGGGGGCAGCCTCTTGCTATCAACAAGACGAGAAATTGCTGATAGAATTTCTGTAATAGCGCTGGCCCAACCTGGGAAATAAACCTAGGACCAGAGAGGCATCCAATGCATCACATCTTATTTTTATTTATTTTTTGATCAGCCCACGCTGTCCCACTGCTAGGCAAAGGCCTCCCCCATGGCTTTCCAAGTTTGTTAACACATCTTATTATCTTTTAATTAAGTAATTCTGGGATAAAAATAGAAAGAGGCTGATAATTACTACTTAGGCTATACAATAGTTAAGGTTTGCATTATTTTTAAGCAAATTTTAGCCCTAAATAGTACTTACTTTTTCAAGCGAAAAGGGACCAAAAACATTAGAATTATAATGTAACTATTTAAAGTCTGTATAAACATATAGTCACAAATTGTTTTCTATAGAAATGTGGTACAAAGATGTTAAAATATAATACATTTCTACATTAAACAATAATCACACTTAACCTAAAACATCAAGAATATAATCTGTTGATAGGACTTACACGAAAAGTATTTGTAGACTTGTGTTTAACAGGTTTACTCTTCATCTTGAATTTTTATTTTAATCAAGGTTTCACCAACTTATTTACTAAAACGCACGAAAACCGTAGTAAATAAATCCACATGCCGATGAATGAACACACACACACACATCAACACATGTCAAATATTGACATTGGCAGCATGACATTGACAATACCGCCAGTGACAGATGATCATAAGTTGCCACCACCACTTTTTTCTTAATATAAAGGATGTTTTTTTTAGAGGTATAGAACTTTGAAATGGAATAAAACAAAGATGATTTTTTTAAATTGATATGAAATTTACTTTATTCGAAAGATAATCTTCTGGCATTATAATTTAAATATGACTTCTGACATATGACCGCCACGGCTGGCTCGCACGTAGTCTAATCTGGAGCACCAATTTTCGATGACTTTTTCCAACATTTGTGGCCGTGTATCGGCAATAACGCGGCGAATGTTGTCCTCCAAGTGGTCAATCGTTTCGGGCTTATTGGCGTAGACTAGCGACATCACATATCCGCACAGAAAATAGTCAAGCGGCGTTAAATCGCACGATCTTGGAGGCCAATTCATGGAATTCACGGGTCCGAAACGTGAAACTATGCGGTTACAAAACGTTTCCAAACGGTTACAAAATAAATTTGCACAATTTGCAAGCGTTGTTCAGGCGTCAGTCTATTCATGTTGAAATGCCAAACCAAACTAAACATAAATCACTTGACAGCTGACAGAATGGCCGCCAGTTAAAAAAGTGTTGCCAACTTAAAGTTCTATACCTCTAAAAAAAACACACGTTACTTCCGTGTGCTGTTTTTAAAACTAAAATATAGAAACATTAGTATTCTAAGCTCTTATCTTACAATCGTAAATCTGAAGAAAAAAACAAATTAAATCATGTACATATTTCTTGAGTAATTCATGAAAGAAAAACTAACTGTTGACAAATTGCGAACAGTGCAATAGAGAGGGCGTTAGAGGGAGCATCGACCAAAACAAGACAAGACCGAAACCGAAAACTTCGCGGCTGCGCTTTTCTGAAACTGTATCTGTCAACACCAGCTGTCTGATAAGGTATTTTGTTTTTCATGGTTATCAGTTTTTGTAAAAAAAAAAAACATTATTTATTTAATAAACACATCATCTAACCATTTTTATTAGTAAATGATCACAATGCTCGCCAAGTTTGTTAATTCTTTGCCGACCAGCTTGTCAAATCAAGCGACGAAGTTGTACTTTCAAGGTATTTTTTACTCAAATTATAATTAAAAGACATTTGCATTTTTACTATAAATCTATTTAAATACCTATTCGTACTTTAATTTCATACAATTTGTCAATTTAAAAACAAAAGGGACTATGAAACAAAAAGAAATCTGTTGGCTGATTAACCCCTTACCGCATGGATTTTTTAATTTTTACGGAAAAAATATATGTTATAGTCCTTGACACGTACTATAATGTTTGTTCAGACAGTTTTCCGAAATCTCATTACTTTTTGAAATATAATCAAAAACTTCTATTTTCCATATATGGCATAGTATGCAGTAAAAGCGACTAAAACTAATTTGACAAATATGGCATATTATGCATTGTAGTAAAGGCGACTGAAACTAACTGCCATATTTGGCATAAAATACGCTAAAGGTAATTTTCAATCAATGCTTAGCATGAAGTAAGGTTTTAGAAAATAAAACTCTGAATTTAATAGATAATAAATTTAATGAGATCTGTTGCATTTAGAACCAGCTGAAAGATGAAACGACGTAAAGCAAATTCCTATCTTTATTTAGGCAAAGGTGTATATTACACTTCTCACATTTGATGCAGGATTTGCCCGAACAAGCATACATCTTACAGAGTTGGCGTTCCTGTGTGAAATTGAAATTGCTAATGACGGGTTGGATCATTTACCAGCATACGGTAAATGATCCAACCCGTCATTAGCAATTTCGGGGAGAGGTAAATCAATCCGTCGTTTTCTTCTTCTTTTAGGTTCTTCGCGGCAGCAGGCCTCCGGCGATTCCATGTCGGCGTGTAAAATGCTTGGTTAGCTCTTGTCAGTGCTTCGAATAATACTAATTTAAAATCGAGCAATGGCCTGTAGGTTTAAAAAATATTAAATAACGCTTTACTGCATAACTACCCACATCTGGCTGAATGCAAAAATAACCACTAATGCATACAATGCCAAATATGGAAAACTGATTTACCCGTCACTGCATATTATTCCATATATGTCATGCTAAGATTTTACATGATTGTCGCTAAACTATAAATTTAAACTTACATGTTTTCAGTGTTTTGAGGTCCTTGATAAGTCTTCTCAGCACCATGATATAAAAATCGTACAAAAATTCGACACACGATCACCAAATAAATTTTAAAAACATAATAGACACTTCGAAAAATTTCAACGGCCGCCAACTGGTTTTGACAGGTTATAGTTTCGTGACGCGATAAACTAGATGGCACTACTTGTATTTATATTGAAGCTTGGACTTTGCCTGATCTGTCCTAGTATGCTACAAAGGGTAAATTAAAATATTTTTTTATTTCTGCACGTTTGAAAATAAGTACCCACATTTGGGTAGCTATGCGGTAAGGGGTTAAGAAAGAAATCTTTTTACTTAGGTACTTAATAATTTTTTTTAATCTCTACGTCTTGGTTTATTGAAGCTTCAGGGACACAGCAGGGATGAACAAAATTTAAAAATTAAATAGGCAACCAACTCAATTGAATCCTGTTATTGAACTTGCCTAGAACAGAAAAGTAGTTTAGTAAATCAGACAATCAGTCTTCAAAACCATTCAACAGTTGTTATCTTGTTATCACACAGCTTGTAAGAGTGATAATAATTATACTTAAAAATTGAACATAACAGCATTACTCTTCATATTTATTATCTTATTTACTTTAACCTAAGTGTTTGATAGTGAAACCATTGTTGTTTAAGTTTTTAATTGGTGTTCATATAATGCATTGTGCTCTGTCACTGGGTTTACATAGGTCACTTTTGGTTTATTTAAAATCTTAAATTCCACTTACTGAAACTGCTGGTGAACTGTTGGTTATTGGCGGACACCACTCAATGTACTATGAACCACTTGGTTTAGAAGCTTGTAATTTTGCACTAGTTTCATTTAGTATAGAACAAAAGTGAGCACTCAAAAAGCATTTTTGAAAATTCATCTTTTGACCCCACGTCTATTTAACCCCTGTTAAATAGACGTGAAAGCTAGTAATTATTGCCAATGAGAAAAGACCAGGATTCAAGGCAGACAATAGCGAGATTTTCATGTTTAGTCTGTTTGCTTTTCTCTCAACAATAAAATCCACTAGCTGAATCTTATATATATTTTTTGCTTTTTAATGTAGGTACCTTTCAAATCTCCTCTAATAATTTACTTAAAAATATTTGCATCCCAAATTGTAGCATGTACTGTACTTATTTGAAACCAAACATATATATTATATTCAATGAATATTATTTTATTATAAATCAAACTTTTAATATTCTTTATGTATATTTTTTGTATTCTATTTTATTCCTCTTCATCATTCTTCTATCCTGGTCCCAATTTATTTGAAGTTGGCGCAGTATGTTGGTTTTTGATAGTTCTTGTAAAAGTCATCTTTCATACAACCATTCACATTAACAATACATTTATACTCAAAACATTTTCCTCATTCCTCTGTTTCACATAGCCATTTCATGATTACTTTCAGTCACCGATGCCATATTCTGACTTCCTCGAATACTTGTGTTTGTACTTATATCTTATTCAATTCATTTGCATTACACATCCCTCTTTGCATCCTCTATTCTCTTCTTTACCTACCTAAAAGAATTACCTGTAAGTAAGAAAAATTTAATAAAAAAAAAAATGTATGTTTCAGTACTTGCTCGAAGGCAGCAAGGAGCACACAGCTATTCAGAACACCATCAGTTCCCAACCATGGATGTGAAGATACTACCAGCTCTTCAGGACAACTACATGTACCTGCTCGTGGACAAAGCCACTAATCAGGCCGCTATCATAGACCCAGTTGAACCCAATACGGTGTTGGAAGCTGTTGCAGATCATAAAGTTAAACTCACTTCAGTTTTGACTACTCATCATCACTGGTGAGTTTTCGTTATTTGGTTATTTTTAACTTATATACAGTGGCATAATTATATACTAAGGTAGGTACAAAGTGATCCAAAGCACCAGTCTAAAAAATCTAACCAATCTGCTAAAAGTATTGCACACTCTCTTTTAGCCGTAGTTCTTTAAATTCTTAAACTTTTCTGCATTTTTTTTTTTTTTGCATCATCTCCCACTGTTGTAGGCGACAGGTGGCAGGTTGATGCGGCTGACAGTCCTTTATTGTTATTGTGTATGGATTTGTGTTTTGTGTGACTGACTTGTTATTATTATTGAATTAAGTGAATGAGATTGTTTGTGAATTGAATTTAATGTTATGTACCTATGTAATGTGACCATGTATGAACGTAATTTCTATTATGAGTCTGTGATACTCGAATTAAATGTTTTTTTTTTTTATTTTTTTTTTTATCTTCGTTGGGGTCGGCTGCCAGTACTTTACATGGAGCAACCATATTCGAGTGGAGAGATCTGAAATTGCCACTGCTGTCGGCAATCTAACCATAGAACTCAAAAATAAGACCTGATAAGTATTATTCAATTTCCAGGGATCATGCTGGTGGCAACGAAGCCCTAGCCAAGCAGGTTCAGGGCATTGAAGTGTACGGAGGGGATGACCGCATTGGCGGACTAACAAAGAAAGTGGAGCACAACACAATATTTAATATTGGCAACTTGTTAGTCCAATGCCTGTTTACTCCATGCCACACTAAAGGCCATATTTGCTACTTTGTGTCTACACCTGAGGAAGGATCTCAGAATGTGGTGTTTACAGGTAAAACGAAAATTGTACGTACGGTAAACAGTACGGTACGGTAAATGGTAATTGCTAATTGCAGCTAAGCAATCAATTCATATGTTTTGTTGACAATATTTTTAACAGTTTAACTTAGAATTAAATTACTTATTAGTCTATATACAAGGCTAGATTGTAATAAGATTAGGGTGCGTCATTACATGTCTTGTAAGCACTTCTGTGGAGCATGAGGTCGATACACCGGTCTGATTCGGGCAAAGTACCTACTATTAGATGTTGTTTCTCGATCAATAACAGTAGCAGCCCTGAGTCTGTATATATGTGTCTGGTTGATAGCAAAAGGCTTCCCCTGTGTATGTGTAGACGCCGCCTTTCCTCTGTGGTGCAGCTTCAGCCGCGGCCATCGGCACTATTGTTAAAGAAATAAAAAGAAACACATGCATATAATACAACTTAGTTTAATGTTATCCAATAAGCCAACACAAGATAGTAAACAACTGATTCCAATTCCAGGTGACACCTTATTCTTAGGTGGTTGCGGAAGATTCTTTGAAGGCACTGCAGATCAGATGTTCAACGCAATGTCAATCCTAGGCAGTCTGCCTGACGAAACCAAGGTGTATTGTGGCCACGAGTACACACTGCAAAATCTCAAGTTTGCGGCTCACGTTGAGCCAAATAATCAGGAATTAATGGAGAAATTCGTCTGGGCGCAACAAAGGCGGGAGCAGGGGAAACCTACGGTAAGTAGCTTCATTCAAGTATCATTTATAATCAACTAGCGACCCGCCCCGTCTTCGCACGAGTGCAATGAAGATATAATCTTTCTTCTTGAATCACTATCTATTGCTGATAACTGCATTAAAATCTGTTACGCAGGTTAAAAGATCTAAGAGACTAACAGCGCGAGCGCGTTTGTTTTATAGAGTGGGCTGTACACCAAACGGGCCCAGGCATTCAAGTATTTGGATTAAACAGGGACCACAATAATTCTATGCATGATCATTTTATGTCAATAATGCTCATTTCTTACCACAGGTGCCGTCAACAATAGGCGAAGAGAAAAATTACAACCCCTTCATGAGGGTATCTGTGCCGGAAATCATGCGGCATGCAAATGCCACGAGTCCCGTTGAGACTATGAAGAATATTCGGTTGGAGAAAGATATGTGGAAAGCGTAAAACTACTACAATTTGCTTCATTAATGTCTTCAGTGTTTTTTAATGTAAAGTCAACTGCACATCAGTAAAAAATCTAAAATTGCTCTTACTGTTACGACATAAAGGCGCTCTCAACGTTAAATTGCTAGAACCAATGTGCGGTTGAATGTACAGCTAAGAGACATCGCGCACCACGCGGCCACTTCGACGACGCCGCAGAAACTTCGACCAAGTGCCGTACCATGACGTCATAAAAACAGTCTTGTTTTATTCTTTCCAATGTGGAAAAGCGACAGAGCTATAAAGCTGTCTAGCGCCATCTATTTTCCACACTGGAATAATAAAACAAGATTGCTAGATGTCATGGTAGGGCCCACCAGCAAGAGGTCGCACAACCGGGCGTCTTACCAGTTTTGTTCGAGATAGCAGCCGGTCATACGAAAAGTCATGATCGTGGCTGCGTAGTGCGCGGAATCCCTTGGTTCAATGTATTACTCGTGGAGAAAACAAAAAGAAACAGATTATGGTAACTTTACCATAATTTGTTTAAAATTCCAAGTGTGCATTCTAAATGTTAGCTTTCTTGTTCTGTCTTTCCGTCTTAGAAATACTACATATTATTATACTACGAATGTCCAATGTGTAAAGCCCAGTTTCACTAACACAAGGCGACTCATTATGTAATGCGTAAACAAATCACTTCATTTCAGCAACCACAAGACTTGCTAAAGTTGCGATACCGATTCCTTGTGGTTGCTGAATTGTTTTGTATATTTGCAGTGGTGTAGGTATCATGGGTTATTTTCCCTGCCCGGGCCAACCGGAAATTCGCCGCCCCTCCTAATTTCATCCTAAGTGATGAAAAAGATTTTTTCCATTGAAAATCTTTTAATGTGCATCAGCCATAAGGTTGAACAAGCCAGTCATTCTTCCATACAAACTTACGAAAGTGATTACTCCTCTGTTTGACGGTGTAGGTTCAAAATTAAAAATTGTATCAACTGGTCTTATCATTATCTAGGTCTGTATGGAAGCAGAATTGGAAAAAAAAAATTGATTTGGAAGTTATGAACGTCAAAACTTTCATATTTTAGCACTAATTTAACTCATCTTTGGGCGTAAATAAGTAACGTATATAGTATGAAAAAGAAAAAAGTGAAACCATACGGACATAGATTAGTTATTAAAAAATTTAAATAATTTGATTTTGAACAGATACATTCAATAGATTTTTCATGAAACCAAATATACCAAAGGTCTGAATAGAAACAATCGCGCGCCCGTTTTAGTTGTGTCTCTTTCGCTCTATGCATTTCGCTCGTGATGTCGGGTGAAATAGCATGCATTTTAGCCCCGCCCACCAACTAGTTCGTGCCGTTGGCTTGTTTACCCTTAACGCAGTAATATACATAATATACTAGATATGCACCTCATCTAAGAACTGTTACGGCTGAGTAACAGAATCGTCAGAATCCCCTCGTATTATGTTTTTCGGTACAGTATGTTTACGCATTATACTTACTTACTCAGAGTGAACACGGATGTATATTTGAGGCACAACTGAATAAGCGCAAATCTGTGTGGCATGATCCGTTATTAGGGCAGGGTATGTAGGGTTAGGGTACTTCCAGTTTGAATTTATATGTTTTATTTTTAATTTGTTGGTATTTGTTAATAAATGACTTTAAATATGTTTTATATATGAGTTTTTCTTTCTTTTCTTTTGGACCATAAAAGACCTATTTTACTTTTATAACTTTTTACATTTTATAGTAAGAGAAGTCCTGACTGACTGACTGACTCATCAACGCCCAGCCCAAACCCTTGGACCTAGAAAGCTGAAAGGGGTTTGAACTTTTTTGTATGGGAGCTGGCATATCGACCCACCGCCATTTTGTTTTTGTTTTTCGAAATCGCGGCCCACGATGAAAGTGGTATGTATGGATGGATAGAGGACATATAGACGAACAAAAAATGTCATGAAATGTGGTACCCCAAAGTGTCACGTTACCGATATTTGAAGGTAAAGATCGAAATAACGAGTACAATGACCACATACAAAATAGACCTTTTACGTCTCTATAGGCGTTGATTATTATTATTACTGCATAATGAAAGAGAGTAGGTACATTACATACTAATCGGAGCACGAGGAAACTATTCTTTGACCTAACATAGAGTTTCATTGCGATGCTAAGCTATTTTGTGAAAGTGTATAATAATAATTATTATTATTAATCAAACGGGGAACTATTATTTGGATAAAATTTAACGCGTAATAAGGCTATTAAAAAAATATTTGATGATTGTCGTTGTAGGTACTCATTTGTCGATCTTTACCTTCAAATATCTCGGTAACGTGACACTTTGGGTACCGTGTTACTGGACAGTTTTTGTTCGTCTATCCATACATATGTATACCCACTTTCATCGTGGGCCGTGATTTCGAAAAAAAATCAAAATGGCGGACAGGTTGATATGCCACATCGGTTCTATCCCCTTTTGCAGAGGTTCCCTTTTTATTGTAGACAAGGAATAAAGAAGGATTTTTCGAAATTCAACCCCTAAGTACGCTAGTATTATATTATCTGTGCCCTAAGGGAGTTTAGTAGGGGATGAAAGTTTGTATGACCCGAAATTGGCACAAAGATATAACTAGTGCCACACTACAAAAAAAAAAAAAGTTTGTATGAAAAATCGTTATTTTCACGCGGGCGAAGCCGCTGGCAAAAGCTAGTTTGCAATAAAACTAGGTAAAATAATCAACCTATAATGTTCCCAATGCCATATGCTACACATGCTTTATCTCTCTAAAATACAGTGCAGATATGGATTATTGCAGCGGTCTTAGAATTATAAAATCATGAAAGTTTGCTGGATTTCTCATAATGTATTTCATCGCTATTTAGGAGAACACTGATGAATCACAGTTAACCAGTACCAACTTAGCTTTGGAGCTACAACTTACACTAATATTAGTTGCAGTCAGATCTGAGAAAATAAAACCATTTCTTCTTATAAAATACTGTTTAATAGTTACCCTAATCTTAAAGCTGATGATCACAAGAAAATTAAGTGCTACTATTGGCCGGTATTGCTGATTGTCATTGTTCCTTCTTTATGTACGCTGACATTTGTTCTGCATACTTTTCCTTTGATCTCTCAAACATTGCCACGTATACCTAGAATGAAGAAATGTGATATTAGAGAAGTTATTTACTAAAGAATTAAAAAATGTGCAGACTGACTGATAAAGACTGTGTTGTCCTATCGGAGGGTAACAAGTAAGGAGAGTTGAAATAAAATTGTGTAAGAAGTATCCATCTGAGATGACGAATTATAGAGAAGTGTGGAATAAGAAGTCATACTGCACCAACCCCAGATAAATTGGGATAACGGCAGGAGAATGATGTTGAAGAAGTATCAATCTGATTTGAATAGAGAATGCCTTGGTTCATTGTACACCTGTTATAAAGTTAGACTAATAGTCTGATACAGTTATTGTAGTCTGGTAATAATAATTTTAATTGGGCACTTGCGTCCCTACAAACAAACCATACTTTTTTGTTAAATTATTAACGCCCGAATACTCGAACGTCACTCAATTTTAAGTTGCACTTAAATCTCGTGCTGTCTTTGTTACTTTAACGCAGAGTGACAGAGATAGCACGAGTTTTGAGGGCTACTTATAATTGAGTGACGTTCGAGTATTCGGGCGTGAGTCTGACATTATGCAAAAAACTGGAGAAAATATATTTTTGTCTCATTTACTCTTAGTAAATTTAAACTACTATTACTGTAACTAATGAGTGCATTCTTGTAGTATTGTTAAACTTATTAACTAACTTGTCTATACTATTGTCTGTATTTGACCCTTAGAATAGATGTTACAATTTAGATAATTCAAACATTTTAAACTCAGTTCTAATACTTTCAATATTTCTTTTCAATTTTATTAAATTGTAAACAAATTATACAGTTTTGCTCATTCAAACATATTTCAGGAATCTTAAATGTGTGAGTGTCCAATAAAGTTTTTTTATCTTACCCTTTTTTCTTCATTATTGAGTGCTCTCCAGCGTGAAGCGAGTTGCCTGGTGACCTCCTGCTTAGAAGGCTCTGACCCCAACTCAGAGTTAGCCTCAGCTACAACCAGGGGCCGCTGTTCTTGGCAAAATTGGAAGAATGCATTGCAAGGCTTTTTAGGAGCATTTGGATCTCTTTCAGGCTAAAAGTAGAAACATTGCATTAGAAAAGAGTCAAGGTTACAAGTAGAATGGTAGTTTACATTCACAAATGTTCGAATTTGTCAAAAATGCACTCAACACTACCTTATCAGCTTTGCTTTTTCGTTTAGGGCCAGGTTTTTTGGCGCCAGTTGCATTCTGCTTGTCTGTTTGTTTGGACACAGTTTGTGTCTTTCCTCCAGCGCGGGGAGGTCGTACAATCACCTCTGGTTTCATTTCAACCTCCAAACATGCAGTTCTGAACTGATCCCCATGCCTGTCCAATCTGTACACCAACAATTTAATGTCCTTCCGGTAACGCTTGGTTATTTTCTTCGCTTCATGTATTCTGCAACAATTAGACGCTAGCTCATTCCCGAATACCGTTTAAAAACAGAAAACAAGCTCAAAACACAAACCTATTGATGATTCTTTCGTTATCCTGTTGTAAGACTTCACATCGCTCCAACAACAATTGATATTTTCGCCTATAAATTTCTTCTTCGGATGGTAAACTAACCATATCATCTGAGTCGTCAGAAATATTCGAGTTAATCTGTTGGACTGTCATTTTAATTTATTTCACAGCTTCAAAGTTCAACACGATCAAATTTCTTTTTATTTAGCCGTCGACTGTCAAGCAAGTTGTCAACTGGTTTTAAATATCTTTATGTTGGTACTTGGTACTCCTGCTGGCTGCTAAAAGTTCTGTTGCACGAAACAAAAACCTTTATTCTATAGTCCTATCTCATTCCAACTTCTGTAATTTAAAATGATGTTGCCATCTTTTTTATGCTAAATATGTAGTTTTTCCCCTAAACTCGACTGTGGAACTAATGGAATGAAACATGCAGAATAAAATTAATTCTGTAATGAGACTTCTCTAATGAGAAACAAGCATATTGAAATAATTCATTTCAAGCACGGGCGCAATTTAGTGATAAACTGAACTTATTTTTAGTACAACTTATCGATATCTTTCTTCTTTACCACCAACATTACAAATGTTCCTGGAAAAACCGGAAATGCGCAAGGTAGTAGCGGGGGGATTATCCTGCGCGGTAAATTACGTTCGCACGAAATACGATTTTCCGTCTGACTCCGTGTCGATTCGACAGCGATTGCGCGCATCGTGATTCGTGCAGGTTCCGAAGAAAGTTACATCGATCGTTCGTAAACACTGCTTGTTCAGTGTGAACTCTGCAGTACCATGCATATCAATTATCTTAAAAAAAAATGATGAAAGGGTAAAAGATTACAGTAGTTTAGTAAATATTGGTGTAGAATGTAATGTTATGTGAAGTGAATTTCGTTTAGTAACGGCGGGAAAACCAAAACACTACAAATGAATCCGATGTACAGCAATGAGATGGATTCCAGTGCTATCAAAGCGCAATATTATGATTTTTGGTTTCATATTAATATCGGTGTTTTACCTATTCTATATGTTGAATTCTTGCACAGTTGACGAAAATAAGGTGAGTTGTGGTTTTTAGATAAATAACCGACCTACTTCGTGAATGTTGTTTTAATTAAATTAATCATGTTTTATTATTTCCTCATTTCAGCATGGGAAACAGGTAACTTTAGTTACTTGAATAATCCATGCGTCCTATTTACTATTAACTTATTATTTATGCCAATTTTTTTCAGTTCTCAATAAAATATATACTATTGAAGCAGCACATTTCGAAGTACAGGGCAGCAGGAGTGCGCTTCGCTGCGCTGCTAGGATTCAACATAGGCGAGAGCTACGAGTACAGGAGATTGAAGCAAAACCAGGTGCCGGTGAAGAGACTACCCGACGCACTTATAATAGGCGTCAAAAAATGTGGGACGAGGGCCTTGCTGGAGTTTCTGAGGTGGGATACTAGAAGTGTATCACTGTGTATCATATTACCCAGTTACTGTGCTGTGGAATTCCGATGAGCAGGTGCTCCATGTATTCATGGGCATCCGGTTATACTGGAAGATGACCCATGAGCAAAATAAAACGTGATTTTTCACCCCAAAAAACAAAGTTGTACCTATCTCATAAATTTTGCTTAGAGTCACCTAGTTTTATGTAGGGACCCCATGCTTAGTTGACGGCTTCGTGATGGGCCCGTTTACACCCTGTTTATGTAGTGATCTTCACAAAAGTACCTGGTAAGCCGTAAAAGTAAACTTAATTATTGTTTCTAAAGAAAACACTGAATAGTTAGGAAAAGTACTTAGATAACTTTAAAAATACTACAGAGTACTCTGTAGTATTTTTACATTACATGTTGTAATCATTATTTTTTTTGTTTACAACTTCAGATTACACCCAGATGTCAGGGCTGCTGGGTCAGAGGTGCACTTCTTTGATAAATTCTATCACAAAGGCTTCGAATGGTATAGGTAAGATATATATTTATTAGGTATGTGTTAAAATTTATTTTTGTCCAAAATATCTAAGTTATTTTCTCTCATCATCATCTGTAGGTTCATCATCAACCCAACAGACTCTATTTATAAGGAGTTTGATGTCTTAAGGGTGCGGCAATTATTTATTTTAAAAGCAACCCTACATGTTCATAAAACCATAAAAATAAGATCCGACTAAGAAAAAATTATCTCGAAACGCGTCCTCTACATTCCCCCTCCGGAAGCACATAGCCTGTTAGCCAGAAGATGCCCATTCTACTCACATATTCATATTTACAATAGAATCAGTAAAAGCTGCAACATTCGAGACTTGAACAACTTTTCATGCAAAAAAACTTTGATAAAATGGTTAGCCGACCTATCATATGAAGAGACGGAAGAATATACCAAAAATAAATATACACAGACACATACACATACCTACACACACACACACACCCAGTCATACTCATACACACTAACATACACAAAGTTAGAATCCTTATTCACCTAAATATATTATTATCAATAAACTTTTTACTTTACTTTTTAATTTAAACTTTTATTCTATTCAAATGTCATTTATTTTTTGTTCGTAGATATTAGGTACCTACTAAAATTAACGCAACTCTGGCCCCCAAGATACAGGCACAGCCTAGTTTGGGGACCTCTGTTTCATAACCATGTTTAATTATAACTGTTACATTTATTATTAACGTTAAGTTAGATTATGAATTTATTGTAACAACGATTTAATAAAGATTTATTATTATTATTATTATTCATCCTTGCGGCTTGCGTAGCAGGGCTTTGAATACCGTTAAAAATTAGGTATCGTTACCTCCTTCATTCGAAGGTAACGTTAATTTCATAGGTAACGTTAAGTCTCGATAGTTGGGTGGACTTTTACCTGTAATCATGAAGTTATAGATAAATATGGAGACCACACTTCGAATACCTACTTGAAGCAAAACTTATGCATCGCTATCTCGCTCTCTGTGGGCTGACCCTCTCTTTCTAAGTAGGGTAACCTTTATTTTATTTTACCTAGGACATTACGTAGTTCCTTTTCATAACTTGTGTTTGATTAAATTAATATATCCACATCTCTGTTCACTTCTAGATTGATGAAAGATGCCAATGATAAATTACGAAAGAAGCTGTTTGCTTACAGTGTGAAAGTTCCTGATTTTTTTTGGCAGTTTGTCATTTTCAATCACGCAAAAAAGTCTTACGTAATTTCGCACAGAAATAGATTAGAGACCATGGCCAGTATAAAACTTTAGTTCCTGTAGCAATACGAAATTAATGATCTTCTATCTATCTATATAAATAAAAAGAGAAGTCCTGACAGACTGACTCATCAACGCCCAGCCCAAACCCTTGGACCTAGAAAGCTGAAATTTTACACAGACGTTCCCTTTATAATCTAGACAAGGAATAAGGAAGGATTTTTTGAAATTCAACCCCTAAGGTAGTTAAATAGGGGATGAAAGTTTGTATGGAAAATCGCCATTTTCACGTGGGCGAAGCCGCTGGCAAAAGCTAGTAAATCATAATGACAGAAGAGGTGGTGACACGACCACGGTGGTTGCCTACCGCAAGGGCTGGTGGGGCTCAAGATAATGAATCTGGAAGGATTTGGGAGAGATTTTTGCCCAGTACAACTCTTACTATAAAATCATGAAATCACAAAAAAGAAATTAGATGTTTCTTTTATTTTGTAGACTAATGAAAATGATACATAAAGATGTTTTTTTTTAAAGATTTCTCAGTAAGTCAGTGTTAAGGTTTTTTACCACTGTGGAATTTTTAATATTATGTATTTTCATCTAAATACGGGGCTATAATAGGAACGGTAATACATATATGTATAAAACCTCAAAAAGAAACAAAAACACTTTCTAAATTAAAATCATTTTATTATATTACGAAGACATGTCCTGATTTTTTTAGTCTGTCGTAAAACTCTTTGCATGAATCTTAGATTTCTTCTGCAGTATTTTTTCTTCAGTTGATTTTATTTACACCTGTACGCCCCTATCAATCTTCGTAGAGACCTGGGCTTCGCTGTTGACCTAAAACCAGAAGAGTGTGAAATCAGAACATAATTTTTTATTATTCATTACATTTACTGTATTATTTAAATAGTAATTGGCTATTTGACTACTGTTAAAAATTCACGAAAATGTTATGTTATTTCAAAGAACTAACAGAAATAACACGGTGTGTGAAAAAAGTAATGAAATGTAATAAAGCGAGTATGATAATGACTATATAATTAATGAAGGTCCCACGGAAAGTCCCAGATATATTAATATTCCACAATATTCCACAACTTATCACACAACGCCATCTAGTCCCAAGCTAAGCAGAGCTTGTGTTATGGGTACTAGACAACTGATAAACATACTTATATATTTCTAAATACATACATATTATAGATAAATTACACCCAGACACAGAACAAATGATCGTGCTCATCACACAAACATTTGTCCTGGGTGGGAATCGAACCCACGACCTCCGGCATAGCAGTTAGGGTCACTAACCACTAGACCAACAGGCCAGTCAAATCTTAAATCAATATCCCCAATATGGTCACACTACTTCAGTATGACTCCTTAAAAACAAAAACAAATAAAATTGCAGAAAGTCCATGAAATTCAATGTAAAACTGTTTGGTCTTTACATAGTTATCTAAGTTATCATTGACTAAATCATAGGTCAAGCTTTTATGAAGTAATTAATTGAAAATACAAAGAAATATGCAGAAATATGTTTACAATTATTCAGTGTCAAAAATCACGATTTAAACACTTACGCGTGAAATCTTATATCACCTCCTGGACACCACGTACTACCACAACCACGCACTACACAAGTTTGCACCATTTTCTCAATTATAACTTTGATTACAGGCAAATATCTCAAACGAAACTGTGAACCGCAAAGTAAACAACCGCCATATTTGGTACGATTTATGTTGACATGTGGGGCCAATGTTGCCACATTACCACATCCTTAGGAAATGGAAAAATAATTCACTGATTCGCCAACCTTGTCAAGCATTCGTGACATACTATTTTGGAATTTTAATTTCAGTAATCTTAGTTTAGCTTTTCATTTATTAGCACATTATTTGACAGTATTTAACTTCTGATTACATTTGTGTGGTGACTCTTTTTAAAAATGAATAAGGAGGTTTTAATAACGAGATAGCAATACTATCGTCCACCTTAGAAAGAGAGGTAAGCCCACAGAGAGTGAGATAGAGAATCGTAGGTATTTGACTCAAACTTTTGTTCTAAGTGTGGCCTCCATATTTATCTATTTCTTCATGCCTGTAATTTGACTTAACGTTATCAATGATTTACCGTTAAATGATAGTGTTATCAGGTAACGATACTTGATACCGATACAAAATTAACCCTATAAGTAACGGTATTTTTCTTTCATCTCTTTCTTACGACGCATTTATGTCGTCTTAATAGCTTTTTTTTCTGTTTCCACTTGCTGTGAGTTTAGTCGCCACCCAAAACCGAACGCAAACGGTTTATCTGTTCATTTAGTATATAAAATTACCTACGTGGGTTAACCGAAATGGAAGGTAAGTGACTGTAACGGTAAAAGTATCGATACTTTTACCGTTACCAGGGAACATTAATAAACTGATCCGATACCAAATTACCGATACCAGTGATAACGTTAATGAATTAACATTATGAAAATATCGTTACTTACCGATACTTTTATCGTGAATTTGGTAACGTTAACAAGCCCTGTTGCGTAGGAACGTCGTAGGTACCATTTCGAACTTATTTCGAAATGGCGTCAATGGCAATGATACGCAGTTGCCAACCTAAATTATTTATTTTTTAATATTTATGTACCATTAGTTTATTTATATAAGTATATAGTTTAGTTTTTAGAGTTGATGTTGTTTTTTTAGATATTTTGTACCCGACCACAATGTTGTCTTATTTAACCCTAAGGTTGACTGGTAGAGAATGCCTTGTGGCATTAAGGACGCATTCCCGATTGATAAGTCAAATCATTACTTTTTTAAACAAAAGTATGTTTATTAAATACAATGCTTTGTATTTTTAAAATGTTTTTGCTGCTTATTGTAGATAGATGTGCAAGGTACAATTCTTAACTATAAATATAATTTTAGATATGTCCAGTTTCTCAATAAATGTACCGAAGTGAAAAATTTTACTTCGGTACATTTATTGAGAAACTGGACATATCTAAAATTATATTTATAGTTAAGAATTGTACCTTGCACATCTATCTACAATAAGCAGCAAAAACATTTTAAAAATACAAAGCATTGTATTTAATAAACATACTTTTGTTTAAAAAAGTAATGATTTGACTTATCAATCGGGAATGCGTCCTTAAGTCCGCCTATGTACCACTATTGTGCATGAAGTTTAAATAAATAAATAAATAATTTTTTTTTTATTAACTTTCAGGGATAAAATGCCACCAACACTTGTGGGCCAAATTACGATGGAGAAGACCCCTTCTTACTGGGTGACAAGGTCGGCTCCGAGACGAGTGTATGCCATGAACCCCAGCGTCAAACTGTTGGCAGTCGTGCGGGATCCGGTCACTCGAGCCATCAGCGACTATACACAGTCAGCCAGGTAATTGGAGACTTTAGATACACCATGCCCGACTACACTTGCCCGATGCCCTAGGGAAATAAATATTACGCTATTCGTGCAACTCATTGCCAGGACACAGATAGTTTCAGCCATCGAGCTATCTGGCTCTGCTTACGGCAACCATGAATCCTTTGTTTTGATCCCATACTTCGCTGGGATTTGTTTGGCCACCCATGATGTTCCTCCGTAGCTCCTTGTGTTCCGAGGCCGCGGTATCTCTTTCGAAAGACAACCCTTCTCTTAAGAGTTGAGACGACTCAGACGTTTATTGATTACTTTCCAGTAAAAGACCATCCCTCCCTCGGTTCGAAGACTTGGCCCTAGTGAACAGCTCAGCGGGTTGGGTCGGTGCTCCATCAGTGGTGGACGCATCATGGCCTCCCGTCCGGCTGGGAGTGTACGCGAGGCCGTTACGACGGTGGCTGCGACGGTTCCCGAGGCCCAGGTTACTGCTCATCAGTGGGGAGAGGCTAGTCGCTGATCCTGCTGCTGAAATGGCTCGAGTACAGGTGAAAATGGTCTATGTGGCTTTCTGACGGGCAGTTTTAGTCGAATTTTGCCGAAGATATGGACGTTTGTTTGATGAGGAATGAGGAAAGTTTTGAGTATGAATCAGGATGGATAAACAAGTACCTATGCCCTAGGGGCAGAACAAGGAAACGATGACTGTGAAAGTTGATATCCTTGAATGAGGCTGACCACTTGGATAGCGACTACTAAATGAATTAGGGTGGAAAAAATGCTGTAAATAAACCAAGAAGACCCGGTTCTTTGTTTTAATTAGGCTATAATAAAGATCTTTATTCTGTTACAGGAATTTCTAGGCCTGAAACGGGTGATAACAGAGAAGCATTTCTACTTCAATTCTACAAAAGGTTTCCCTTGTCTCCTGAAATCTGAGAGTCGGTCTACGCCGCACTGTCTAGGTAAGACGAAGGGTCGGAGCCACCCACACATAGATCCTAAAACGTTAGAAAGACTGAGAGACTTCTACAGGCCATTCAACGAGAGATTCTACCAGTTGGCTGGGATGAACTTCGGATGGCCTTGAAATGTTGTGATTTTGAATTTTTGGTAAACGGTTTGAGGAAGAACAGTATTTTGTATGATTATGGACTATGCTAGTAAAAATGTGAGCAAAATGCTCTTTATGTACCCTATCCTGAAAATGCTCAGGTGATATCACTATTAGATAATTTAAGGTTAACATATTTTGACTATTCGCAATTTCGCACTACTTTGTATATATTTATCTGTACTTTAGATTCAGTAAGATATTTATTTGTTATTTCATCACTCTGTTACGTTTAAGTTTTGAAGTGTTGTTTTTGAAGTTGGCAACACATTTTTGTCATTTCCGTTATATTTTATTGTTATGTTTGCAATTTATTCAAAATTATAGGTAACCAAATCGAATCCATTCCACTAAAGGTACTTAAGTACCAGAGATATAACAAAATAGATATATTATAAAAAACTTAATTCGCATAATAATTTTATTCGGAGCTGTATGTATGCGGGTAGTTGCTTCCTAGTTCCTAGTGGACATTCCTTACTAAAGTGTTCGATTTGATATCATTTATGATCGCTTCATAATTTATACGATTATGGAGTCATATCATTATTGTATTAGCAAGCATATTTAGGTGAAAAATACAAGGCATTTCTTGTATGAGAACGTTTGTAATTTGGTAATGAAATTGGAGTGGTGTATGACAAAGTCATAATTACCGTTGGACTAGTTATTCGAGTATTATGGCGGAAGCTGCAATATTGAGTAGCAGATCGGATGGTTGGATATGTGACCCGAAAATATGAGCCAACTAATAAATTGAATGAGCCAGGGAAATTAAAACCATTTGCATTCAGAACTCTTAATATAGTTTTTTCTACTCATAAAAAAAGAGATTTTGAATTACTTAACATTATTTCTTTTCAAAATCGTCGTCTGCCTAGCCTTTTCCCAACTACATACTTATGTTGGCGTCGACTTCCAGTCTAACCAGTTGCAGCTGAATATTTTACATGGAGCGACTGCCTATCTGACCTCCATAACCCGTGATAACCCAATTAGTATTGGGTAATATGGTACCACTTGGTAAGACTGGTTGTCAGGACTTCAAATGATAGCCGGGACTAACGGCTTATTTTCCGACTTCCCAAAAAGGAGGAGGTTCTCAATTCGATCGGTATATATATATTTTTTTTTTTTTTTATGTATGTACACCGATTACGCTGCGATTTATGATCCGATTTACGTGATTCTCTTTACTATATTCTTCCATAAAAATTTAGTATAGTTTGGCCCAGTACTTTTCATTTTATGAAGATTTTTCTTAATTTCTGAACATTTTTCGTTTATGTGTGTTTGCGAATAACTTCGTCGTTTATGAACCAATTTTGATGATTCTTTTTTTTGTCAAAATAATTATTAAAAAATCCTATTTTCCACGTATTTAAAATGTTGCCATTTAATGATATTTGAACCCGAAGGTTGTGTACTGTGAACGAATGAGAGATAGTCCTAGAATAACGTGCCATAATTTAAGTAGTACCCAATGACCATACATATGGTCGTTGGTAGTACCTTTATTTACAATTTTATGCCTTTTATATATTATAGTCTTCTCTCTAATCGTAGGCTGTGTAACCCCAGTTGGTTTATAATTTTTCTATTTATTTTGTGTGTCAAATAAAGCGTCGCTATAAAACAGACTTCAGGACATCAAGAGGTTTTGTATGTGACGAGTTCAGTCTGTAGTCGCTAACGCAGGGTTCGATTACCACGTCGGGCAAACTGTTATTGGGCCCCCAAAAAGCCCATCTATCCATTTCGTGGGATTACAGACGTGATACGAATCTGCTCAAAATCAATTAGATACTCCCATTTTATGGCGTAAATTATGTAGGTATGAATGACACCTATTTTTTAAAACTCATATTACTTTAATTTGTTCAAGAGTAGAGAGAAGTCTAAATAAATATTGTAATGTAGTGTTAGGGACCTAGCACACTACGTGACCATGACCATGACCAACCGAACCGCAATATTGAACAAAACTAGTGGCCTTATTCCAATGTGGAAAAGAGATGGCGCTAGACACCCTGTATAACTCTGTCGCTTTCCAACACTGGCTTTAATATGTCATGGAAACCCCACTGGTGGGATGTCCGGTTGTGCGATCGAAACTCGTGGTCGTGGCCTTGTAGTTCCCGGCGTCCCTTAGTCTTAGATATATACAAATATTTGCACTGAGCCCTCCGAATCACTTGTGCCATGTAGCTGCTTAGTAGACTAGATAGCTAAATATTTATAACATTAAGGCTGTTTTAAAGTTATTTAAATAAAATACACATACAATTTACTGGTTGTTTTATTTGTTTACTTATATTTTTTATGATACCAGAGTTACTTAAGAAAATGGGTATATCTGCCGGCTTAGCATGACCACGGAAGAAACGGGTTTTGTCGACGGAAGAATCGACAAAATGACAGATTGTAGCAAGGTTTCACGTCAAATTGTATGGAAAAATCTTTGTCTATTCTTGGTAGAATAGAGAGATAAAATCGCCATGCTACGGGGGTAGGTAGATTTTAGAGAGAAAATACTTGGCTCAGGCATCTGACCCACACACAGTCGACAAGGACAAGCGACTAGTTATCGACTATTATTGTTCCCAAGAAACGGACAATGATTGTAGGTACTGTGTCAGTAAACCTGGCGCAATATTAGGGACACCTCTGCCTAACCCTTCGGGAATTACAGGTGTTATGTTATGTTAATAGTTAATTGTGTTCTGTTCACATCACCGGCTAGAACTCTATCAAATAAACAACTTGTTTTATGCTTGATCTACTGGCTTTTTGTCGGTGGTAGGGCAGAAGCCTTGGCAAAGAAAATACTTAAGCTACAAATATTATTGACAAATGTGTTATTATTTCAATAAATAAGTACTTTTTACATCAAACTTTTTGGACTTAAAACAGTATCGCTTTATGAATGTGCTGAACGCTAATAAAAGAAAGCGCTAAAACTTAATTCAGACAATATAAAAATATCTAAACATCAGCTACACAAAATAGTCATGCTTATAATTTTGATATAAAACACTATCTGTAAAACATAGATATCGACTAGTACAGATTACATCCAATGTATATTTCTGTCATTCTAAAATCGACTATATTTCTTGTATGATTAAATTGTCATCATCGGTTCACATTATTTCTTGATCTATTAACAGTTTTAATAAATAATTTTATTAAACTTTTACTAAGTTTAGAAGAAATAAGCACAAGTCAAAAAAAAACAATCACACGTAAGACTTGGAAAAAGGTAAAAGGTTTAATAGTTTTGTTAAATATTTATACATATATTTTGTATGAAATAAAATATACACACAGCTTACCATTAAATATCTTATTCTAGATCGTTATTTGGGATATAAATAGGTAAGTCTGTGGGGTTAATTCGTAAGTATGAAATAGATCCAGTACTGACTATAGCAAAGACGACTGGTACGTCATCCTCGTATTTAGAATGTAGGGACATTATTTGCACTGCCGGTGGGACACCTGATGATTCACTGAAATAGAAAAAAGGCAATTAATAAAATGAAATGTAAAACTACTTTTCAACACACTTGCTCATAAAGTGGCTATAATTTCACCGCAATTAGGCACGTAATGACACCTATAATCAAACTGTGACTTTTTCATTGCTATTATTCACTAGTGAGTTATAGGTTTTTTTTTAAATTTTATTGGTTAGTTGGTTGGTTTGTGGCTATGTTTTAAAAAAAGTTTCGATACAAAAAAGATCGTGTTCAATATTAAAAATAAATTAATGTACCTAGTGCTTCCCCATTTCATGCAACTTTGAATTTAAATAGATAATTTCAACTTATACGTTTTTAATAAATGAATCTTTCACTCAAATAATATAACTTTTGTTTTCTCTGTAATAAAGAAAAAAAATACCCATTTTGTCCGTGGCTAAAACTCTATTATCCGCGAAAAGTCAAAAATAGTGAAACCACATTCTTTTAGTCTATGGCCGATCGTCATTGTTACCTACAGTAGTGGCGCCACTGGTCAAGAAAAAATGCATCGCTACGTCATACTTAGTACATTTATTTTAGTTCCGTGTTTTCCCGCCTGCATAGATAACTTGGTAGAACTGTAGATGCGCGCGCATTAATTTTTCCCGCTATTGTGAAAAAAAAAACAGAACTTGTTTTAACTGTTGAAGTTGGTAGAACTGTAGATGCGCGCGCATTAATTTTTCCCGCTATTGTGAAAAAAAAACAACACTTGTTTCAACTGTTGAAGATGACTTTTTAGTATTATTTTCTTCACAAGTGTGTTGAAAAACGTCGTATGATACACGTGTGTATTGATGATTACCGTCCTCGGCTTTCTTAAGACCCTCACCTGACGGCTCGGGTCTCAATGGCGCCTCTGCGGTAATCACCAACGTTATACACTTGTACCATAATGTACTATTCTGCGCTGCGTGTCGCGGGTTCGATCCCCGCACGGAACAAATATTTGTATGGCCTACAGATAGTTGTTTCGGGTCTGGGTATTTGTGTATGTGAGTTTAAATGTTTGTGAACGCACCCACGATACATGAGAAATTCCTAGTGTGGGGCAACGTTTTTTCTAAAAAAAAAAAAAATATATGCCACTTCCATTGATATAATAAAACCCAAGATACACACTCCGCGTCTCAAAACCGTCCGCTTAAAAAGAGTTCACAATGAACTTATTTCAAATAGTCTCGCGTCGCTCGCGTCTCTGCACGGTCGTACAAAATACTTTTTATATTGCTTTATATAACTGCATTGTAAAAGGAATCTGCGTAAGGTTGAATTTGCAAAAAAAAATATGTTTATAGTGACGATAACTACATGTAGTAGTGCGTGTATTGGTGAGTGTTTGGCGACAGTTTCGACTGTTTGTTTTGTTCGAGACTGTGCATCTAGGGTTTTATTATATCAATGGCCACTTCACAAGTTCACACTGCTATTTGCCGTTTCGTACCACTCGGATGGTATGCATCTAACTCATCGCGGCCATTATTTCTGGGCTCGTCATCTTTCAATGTTAGGAATATTGCGTGGAGACTTTTGCTGACATAAATACTTTTATTATGGGAATGAGCCCCAGTAACACAAGACACACTCTGACTCTGAAGCAACACAAAACACATGCACAACAAAAAAACTACAGGCATAAATGATGCAAGCAATCATCAGGAAATAATAAACAATAGAAAATTAAAATGCAATAATTACTTAAATTCTACTTACTCAACGCAAATAATTCTGAAATTTGGTTTTGGTGGATTCCTTTTCCTAAAGTTTTGTACATTTCTGTTGTACACATCAAAATCAATTCTCAGACTAGTTTCAGTGTCAATATCTTTATTATTCTCTATGATTCTTAACTTCTCAAGAAGTGTAGGCATATCTGAGCTATCCTCAAAATCTATTAGTGGTTTCAAACCCGAGTTACCAAGTCCTGAGTCAGTTTGGTTTTGTGCCTGCTGATTTTTAAATGCAATACTAGTTTCCTCTAAATACTCTAGAAAAGAAGTTTTTGCTTCCAACCAATTTTTGAATTTCTGGAAGTAGTTTTTCATATAATCATACAGGAATAGCTCTCTATTACTAATATCAAGGCGGGAGCTCATTGAATGTTTAGGAACAACTTCTGCTCTTCCGAAGTCTTCTTCATTCGGCAACCAATCTTTATTGAAAGTCTGTATAAGTTCAGTATATTTGTTATGGTCTCTGTCAGCTTCTGTGGGTGTAGGATCTATTTTATTGGGATCGGAAGTATTATCCTGTTTACTCGTGCCTGGTTTGTTAAGAGATTGCTGTCTCTCTTTGCGACGTTTCAGAATATTGAATGGGTTCCTCAATCTTTTCGAACGAACTTGTGTTTGTTCTTCGATGACACAATCAGATTCTGAACTAGAGTCAAGTGTTATACATCGCCTGTCAATCACTTCGTAACTATGATCATCGAAATAGACATCGGCTTTATAAGATTTATTAAACGTTTTGATCGCCTTTGAGAAAGCTCTCCTATGACTAGTTGTAGCTTCATCCTTAGTTTTGAGATGTCGCAATCTCAATGCTAATTGTCTAAGTCTATCCAGATTTTCATCAAACTTGTCATCATGATCCTTTTCTAGTCTAGGTTTTTTACTTTTAGATTCTTCATCATCATCCAGTTCTATAGTTTCTATCATCTTATCTTCATTAGCCACATCGAACCGTTCAGTTAGTCTTAATCTAGTATTATACCTATAATTGTAAGCGTGTAGTAGACCATGCAAGGTTTCAAGATTTCCCATATCGGTAGTAGTATTAGTGAGCAGGCTGTGTTTTAATCGAACTGCTAAATTAAATATGGCTTGAAAATGAGCTGTCTTTCCATTGTTCATTCTTTTTCTAGCGTTATTACTTATAGCATGATTATTAGGATGAATACTATAACAAGGCGGCCTTGGTTGCCACTGCTGGTACTGGAAACGGGTTTGGAATAACAACAATTGACAAAAGTTAAGATTATTTTGCGGTCGAAACAATGCGTAAGGTCTAAAATGGCTATTTCTCGGAATTCTTCCTTGCGGGAAAAAGTTCAGATTTTGAGGATAATATGTACTAAGCGCTTCCGAGGTACTTCTAATTCTTCTCATGTTAGTATCGTTGGCTTCATCGGAACTTGTGTAAGCCGGTGATAGAGAGGATGCAGACCTGTTAGGTCTCATTACAATATTCTGCAAGTTTAATGTGTAGGCTACTTTATTGACATATATATTTTTCGGTATAAATTGTTGTTCTGGGACATTTATAGTGAATACAGATCCTCTTGATAAATCAGGAATATTTTCGAAAAACTTCTCCATGGTTTTTGAGTCACTGGGCCTTAGCTGCCTGTTTGTAAGTTTCTCTAATTTGGCCAAATAATTGTAAATATTTCCATCTTTACTATAGGAATGATTTTGTGTTAATGTGTTCTTTGCCACTGTGCTTTTGTTTGTATCACTCGGATCATTATTGTTTGGTACTTCTTTTAAACGTTTTGCACAATCTCCATTAGTCAGAGATCCTGTGGTTAAAAGATCTGTAAGAGAAATGCTCAAGTCAATCGTTAATAAAATTAATTCTATTCTCTATGATTTGAAAACCAAATTCTAATTAATCAAAGAATGTATATCGTCATGTACATTATTACCAGAGGAGAGTTCTCTTCTTGATTTCTAAGTTAGTGGCAGAAATAGCGTCCTTACTGGTTTCAATCACATCCACAGAAATCAGTGTTTATCTAAAAAACTTGTGTGCTATTAAATTAGACTTACCGAGTTCATTTATTGAAGGCGAAGGTGTGTTTGTAATTGTTATTGATTCCTCAGTTGTACTAGTTCCGACACCTCGAGATATATCATCATTTTCTTGCATCATAACAACACCTGATAAATAAAAATAACATTAAGTCTAACGATTTTTACTCATTTTCATTGTTACCTTCTGTTAAAATAAATAGAACCCATACCTGCTTCTTGATTTTCGGTACATATCTCCATACTGTCTATTTTATTTTCATATTTTTTATTGTTTTCTGCCATTACAGGTGATATTTCAATGGTCTTAATTTTATTTATGGCTGTCTTAAATTCAACAAAATCATTAACCTCCATCATTATAACATTGGGAGACTCATTTTCTTTAGCCACACAATTTTCAGCATCTAATGGTTCTTTACTATGTTCAACCTCAACCATCTCAACAATATCCCCATTTCTTTCACTACCTTTATTTTTTTGTTGTTTAGGGGTTTCTTTTTGTTCGTTTTTAATCTGTTGATTAGCCTGTTCTTCCACTGGTGACTCACTATTTTCTGAATTTTCAATCGTATCATCTTTTGGAGTTTCAGTAATTTCGGAATCAGTAACTGATTCAGTCATTTCAGAATCAGTAATTGTTGTACGCATTTCAGAATCAGTAATTGTTGTACGCATTTCAGAATCAGTAATTGTTGTACGCATTTCAGAATCAGTAATTGTTGTACGCATTTCAGAATCAGTAACTGTTGTACACATTTCAGAATCGGTAACTGTTGTAGGCATTTCAGAATCAGTAGCTGTTGTAGGCAATTCAAAATCAGTAACTGTTGTAGGCTTTTCAGAATCGGTAACTGTTGTAGGCTTTTCAGAATCGGTAACTGTTGTAGGCATTTCAGAATCGGTAACTGTTGTAGGCAATTCAAAATCAGTAACTGTTGTAGGCTTTTCAGAATCGGTAACTGTTGTAGGCATTTCAGAATCGGTAACTGTTTTAGGCATTTCAGAATCGGTAACTGTTGTAGGCATTTCAGAATCGGTGTCTGTTTCAACAATTAGGATATTTTCAGTCTTTACATCACTGTCAGTATTTTCTATTGTTGCATCAGATTTAGCTTCCTCAGAATCATCTGTAGTACTAGTTGCTGAAGACTCTTCCTTTGCAGGTTCGTTTGATACTGTCACTGTTAGTGAACTAACATTTTCAGAATTATTGACAGTGCAGTCTATACATAAATCGACATTCTCAGATTCTTTTTTCGAGCTGACAATCGAGCAATCATCACTTTTAGGTTCATATTTTGTTCTAGTTATTGGTGAATCAACAACTTCAAATATATTTGTGGCAGCTGTAGGTGAATCAATATTTTTAGATATAATATCAGTGCTAACAGATTCTGGTTTCACATTCTTTATATCATGTTTTGTATTGTTGTCATTATTTTTTGTATCATCAACTTTAGGGCCTGTGTGTCTAAAGACTCGGTAGCCCAGTCTGCTAAGTGATCCATACACTTTGTATTGTGTGATTGTTGTTGTTGTTGATGAGTTCAGTAGTAAGGAATATGCTTTTTGTAATGACACTATGACGTCATTATGTTTTAGTAGCAGACAGTTCTGAAAACAAAACAATGGTACATTTACTTCAATGCTAAATAATGAATAAGTAAATGTCAATGTTATTGCAGAATTTGGGTCTTAAAAAAATAAATTAGGTTTTATTAAAGTCAAGAAATGTTTATGATAGAAGCTAACTAAATCAGCTATGAAACCTAACCTAACTTAAACATGAAGATATTACATCATACAAGTGACTTACAACTTCCATTAAAAACAAGGCTTCTTCAGGTCGAAGGTACAGGGTCTTGCCAACATTGTGGCCTAGGTACTGCCAGTATCCACCAGCCTTTTGTGTAACCTCAGCAAGCATCAGATCATCACGCCATTCGGCATGGCTAAGTGTGCCACTGGAATTACAAAGCAGTTTGTTATCATAAAACGGGGTTACATCAAAATAACAGTGGCAATCGTTAAGGTGCGCAGTTTCATTTAAGTATTAATTTATTTTGAATGTGTGCTTGTATTTTTTTTTATAGGTCACTCAGTTGGCAACTAGGAGCTAAGGAGCTTTTAACCCAGAGGCGGGCTGCGCGGAATGGGTCGCGAATGTCATGAGTAGCAGTTCTTGTGGCCCATCCAACATAACGACAGTAGGCTCACCGCTCACGGCAGTGTTTGTAATGGGTGCAAGTCCCACAATTTTATTCCCACATTACCATGCCGTCATACTGGTCATACCTACTGCATGGTCGGTATGTGTTAGGCATTTTTCGCCACTTAATAATAAAAAAGATGGTCTGTCTGACTTAGACTTCAGACTACCCATATTTATTTATTAAAACATTATGCACAACAAAATCGTACAAAGGCGGACTTAATGCCTTGGACATTTTCTACCAGTCTACCTTAGGGAGATGCAGAGACAATAGTAGGTGCAAAACAGAAAAAAAAAACATATTTGAAAAGATATATACCTAAATTATAAGAATAAATACATACATATACACATACCTACATAAAATATATAAAGTTTTGAAAGATAAGCAAGGAAAACTATAACAACTTAATTTTGAGACGAATCTGCCAACTTCTTGTGAATGTGTTCACAAGCTTTTATTTTGAAAATGAACCATTTCTTAATATTCTGAGGGAGGTCATTCCAAAGGAATACCGCCTGGACGAAGAAGGAAGACTTTATAAAGCCAGAGCGATGAGAAGGACAACGCAGAAGGCGATTATTGGCGGAACGAAGAGTCTTGCTGTGCGCAGTGCATAAATATTGACAAAGAGAAGTCAGGTAAGACCATATCAACAGTAAACACCATAATAATATTTGTGAAGTCAGTTTTATTATGTTTACAAAATTTGTTAATAAAGTCATGACAAATGATGATGATGTGATAAACAAAGTATTTTGCATAGTACTTATGTTTACTATTCACTTTGCTGTGCCAAAATTTCTAAAGAAGAAATGAGATCATTTTGCTGTAGTTTCCGATATCAAACAAGTATTTTGATGGTAATATGTACCTATTTTGTAGAAAGATGATGCAATATACCATTGAGAGAAGGTCTGTGTGCCAGCATCAGGAACATTAAAATTTAGGGTTTGGCTTCTAGTCTAACCAAATACAGCTGAATCCCAGTACATACTTCATTGGGAACTGCCTATGTGAATTATGTGATGGAAATCTAGCTAAGTTGCTTCCTTTTTATAGTGTCCAACCGAAGCTTAGCTTAGATCTAGGCCATCTTCTGCCAAAATATTATATCAAAGTTTTGGTTGGCTTGGCCAAAATTAAACGGCTACAATTTAAATGCTCACCAGAAAAGATTTTTAGACCCTAGATTAAAATACAATAAAGTACCAAATAAAATATTTTAACTTCAAATAAAATTAACCCACTCTATACCGAGGTTACCTTGAAGATTGACTCATCTGTCTATTATTCTTTAGCCAGGAGTTCCCCAAAATGGACTATCAGTTTAAAGTTAAACACTGACCACTGTTAGCCAATCTTGGACTGTATTTTTAAAGTTTTTAAACCTTTGGCTTCAGTCAAAACTCGAACCTTCAGCCTGATACTCCTTTTTAATTATATCATAAGCTTACCATTTTTCAATCCTCTCAACCTCCACCAAGTACTTGCGAGCCTCTAAGGCAGCTTGTATCTGCTTCTGTTCCAGCCAGGAGCCATTGGGAGCGACATCTTTCAAGCCAACCTCAGGTAGAGATGCATCTATCTTTGTTATGCCTTTAGCAACAAGAGCTTCACCACTGAAAATTATTAGAATAATGTTGTAATTATGATGAGAAAGTATTATCAATGTATTACGATTTACAGGCTTTAGATCTCGGACTAATATGAAGTATAAGTTTAAGGTAAAGATTATTATATTATTAAAATAAAATGAAAATAGTTAGCTATAAGAAGCAGTTTGTAGTGCCATAGTACGGACCGATATTACCCAATATTTCTTGAATGATTCAATTAATTCAGTGATTCAATAGAACTAATTGAATGGTTTTATAAATATTAATGATACATGCAGCAAGTGTAATGTGTTTGAATTTATGTAAGATCTCTTCTGTTTGGTTCTTGATGGATTTTGGGTAAATATAGGTAGTAGTTTCGGAAATTCTATTTCAGACAGTTGTCTGGTAGTTTAGTAAGTCATTTTTTAAATTATGAAATGGGAAATAACAGCTGATTAACAAGTTGATGAAATAGTTCAGACCAGCGGTTAAATTAACTCAATAAAAATATGTACTTTTCAATGTTTGATTTTTTTTATATTCTATGCTAGGGTTAATACTTGGTTTGAATATATCTGAGCATTGTTTTTATTTCTATAAATAACGCATACGGAAAACTTAGCGAGTACGTATCGTCTTTGTAAATTATTGTGGGTAATTAAATTTTTGAAAAGAATTAGTTTTACTCACGACAATACTCTAGGTTTCTCCATTGTGTACTAAACTTGGTTCATATCAATTTATTGTAATCACAAAACCCGAAAACATTAAATCGTATGTATTTTTTTTCATGAAATTGTTATTGATTGACGTTTGACTGAATTGTATGAGGTGATAGAAATAAGGAATGGGGCTAAAGATTTCTTAAATGCACGAACTAATTGAGATGGCGCTATATGCTTCATAACATGAAGAAAGAGAAAAAAATATCTCAATGTAAAACATACTGGGAATATGGAACGCAAAGATTGCCATAGTGCATGGTGCTGTGCTGAGTGCCAAATACAACGTATATCAAAAACATGGTGTTACAAAAAAAGTTTCCAAGAATAAAAATCAGGAACAATATAAAAATAATTGAGAAAAGGGGCCTTGGTTCTACTCTCATTAAAATTAAAATACCTTAGAATTAAAGCTGTGAATTATAGAATTTATTACTGCAGCAACATGCTTAAAAGTAAAATTAATTCTTCATGTCACCGTTAGATGGTGTGGGAACCAGCAATGGCCAACACAGCAATGTACGACACGAGAACGCGCGACATCGTTTTGACAAGTGTTTTCAATTCCAGTGTTGCGCGTTGCTGTGTCGTGCATTCTCGGCCCGGTCCTCGATTGTCCGGGCAAGAATGTACGACACGCCAATTGGAATCATCACAAACAGTGACGTCACATTTAAAAAAGTAGTAAGCCATGTGACAATAGGGACGGGTGATACAGATTTTATTGATTTTGATTGACTACGGGTTGAAAGAGACGATTGATTTTGTAGTAATCTGTGAATTATCTATGTTATGTTTTGTGTTGTGTGTTGTGGTTGTGTGGAACGTTCTAAAAACGCAGTTTGGGTTACAGAGTTGTTTTAAATTCTGGTTGTAAGGCGGGTTTCTACAGCTAAATTATGAAGAGAAAATGGTCCTGTTATGAGATGGAAGAAAACAAAAGATAATGAAATACTTCAGTAATAATAAAATCAGCAACGTGCAAGCGTTTTCAACAAGAAATGATATTTCATTGGTGATCTTTGAGATGTTGCAACATGTTTGGCAAGTAAGTACCTACTTACAAATTACAAAAAGTAAGTAGGTAATGGAAGTTTGAATCAGCATAGCAACAATTTCTCCATGAGCAACCAGGGCTCCTAATATGAACTTACTAACCCACCTCAATAGCATTATTCTCAATCCGTAACTTGAAAATCGTCTCAACTAAGATACCTTAATATCAGTGTGTAAATTATTAGAGCTCTGTGTGTATCTGGTGGGTCAAAGTGTCGTCCTAGGGGCACTATGAAAAAAATACTTCGAAAAATTTCGCAACCAATTTCGAGGTAGCCGCTGCCGCGGTACCACCGTACCTACCACTACCACTCGCTTCGCTCGCTCGGTTCGCGCGTAGTTGATCACCACAGTTCTAACCTAACCTATGGATCCCTTCGACATCGTTTTTACGACAAACGGTTGGTCGAAGACAAAAAACACCAAGACACTTTTAAGCTTTTATTTCACTCCAACCGGAATTTTGTAGAACGTAAGTACCTACCTTTAGCTGCCATCATAATAACTTTCTAATTAATCTTATTTATTTTAGATTTTCACTGCGACCGTAAGATGTGCGCGACTCTCACTTGATGGAGATAATTATAAAAGCAAAGAAATATTTGCCCCGAACATAGTCCATACCACTATTGTGCTGCTGCTTGCTGCTCAAGAGGACCGCAAGCCTGACATAGAATTCCATTACATTATTATATGGTTTGATCGCAGAAGAAAAGAACACTTTAGTAAAAAGTTAATTGGTTAAACCTAGTCAAAGCTGCCCTGAATTACATACCTACATAACTGCTTGTGCAAAAGAAATACCTACTATGAAATAAATTCTAGAATAAGAATAGTAATTGGATAAACTAAATTAAGGGTGCAACCAGAGGTAAGAAGGTTAAGTGTGGAGACAGTATGAAAGTGGCAATGTAAATTATTATCCAGATAGCATTATAGTTACTGCTCAATGAATGCTATAGCTTATTAAAACCTTAGCTTATTTTCCTAATTTCGATCAAAGTATCAACGCTATAGACAATAACATTTAAATTGACGGCACAGTTGGCACAGTGGCTGAGTGATTGGACTGCTGCGCTGCGAGTCGCGGGTTCGATCCCCGCGCCGAACAAATATTATCAAAAAATTATTTTAGTAAACCCCTATTCATTTTTAAATACCTTTCCAACAATATATCACGCGTTAGGGTTGAAATTAAAAAAAAAAATCACTTCCCACTTTACATATAGGGGGGCTACTTACCCTAATAAAACATTTTTTTTCCAATTTTTATTTTACCACTTTGTTGGCGTGATTGATACACATATTGGTACCAAATTTCAGCTTTCTAGTGCTAACGGTCACAGAGATTAAGCGATGACGGACGGACAGAGAGACATGGCGAAACTATAAGGGTTCCTAGTTGACTACGGAACCCTAAAAAATACGGAAATCACGAGTAATGTTTTAAAATCAGAATAGTAATACCAGCTGTTTGTGTTTTCAGACCGTAATGCCGAGGACGTGGAGTCTACGCCTGAGCTGCCAGACACAGTGATGTGCCATCTGGCGAGATGATGCCAGAACCTGTGTCAAGCACCTCCAGTGCTGCCGAAGCCCTGCAACCTGAGTTATAGGAGTACGAGGACGTCCTCCGGTCAGGAGAGGCCGTGTTAGCAGAAAAGACACCGTCACGACGATGCGTGAAGAGGAACGCACACTCCAGCCACCACGCGGCTATATAAACCGCTGCACGACGCATTTCGTCCCTTTTCTCCATCGAGTCAACAAGCTACGAGGAATCTGTTAAATTGAATTGTTTAAAATATAAAACCGTTGGTTGATACTTAGTTGTTTTTATTTTTATCTGTTTAATGCTAGTTTTCTTATAATAGTCTATACTTATTTAATAAGTAAGAAAGACCAATTTAACCACTAGACCTTGTGGTGCACCTTGGCGGAGAGGCCCATGTCAAGCAGTGAAGATGAACCATTAGCTATTTTTATTATCATCATCATCAGCCATTAGACGTCCACTGCTGGACAAAGGCCTCCCCCATAGAACGCCATAAAGATCGGCAGCCTGCCGTTTGCATCCACCGGTTGCCCGCGACTCTCACGATGTCGTCGGTCCACCTGGTGGGAGGCCTGCCAACGCTGCGTCTTCCGGTTCGTGGTCGCCACTCGAGAACCTTTCTTCCCCATCGGTTGTCCGTTTTTCGAGCGATGTGGCCTGCCCATTGCCACTTCAACTTGCATATTCTGCGAGCTATGTCGGTGACCCTGGTTCTTCGGCGAATTTCCTCATTCCGGATTCTGTCGCACAAAGAAACTCCGAGCATAGCCCTCTCCATGGCTCGTTGCGTGACTCTGAGCTTTCCTAAGAGGCCAGCAGTTAAGGACCATGTCTCTGTGCCATAAGTCATCACTGGCAACACACACTGGTTATACACCCTCGTCTTGAGACACTGCGGAATTTTGGACGAAAAGATGTCGCGTAGTTTCCCGAACGCTGCCCATCCGAGTTGGATTCTTCGGGCGACCTCTTTGTCGAAGGTCGATCTACCCAGTTTAACAGTTTGTCCCAGGTAAACATATCGAATATAGGTAAGAGTATCGCTCCGAACAATTACCGGTACGGGTGGAACACGGTCATTAACCATGACTTTCGTCTTGTCCATGTTCATCTTAAGACCCACCTGTTGAGAAACGTTACTGAGGTCTCTGAGCATTGTGTTCATATCCTCCAGCGATTCAGCCATGATGACTATATCATCGGCAAAACGAAGGTGAGTGATATATTCGCCGTTGATGTTGATGCCGAATCCATCCCAGTCCAAGAGTTTGAAAACATCCTCCAATGCGTTCGTGAACAGTTTCGGAGAAATAACGTCTCCCTGTCTCATTTTTATTAGATCATCAACAAATTAACAGCCTCCATTGTCTAGTGATCCGAGGTTCTGGGTTCGATTCCCGGTGGGGAGTGGACAATTGTCTCACAAAAATATCTTAAGATGAATCCTCCAACCAGCCCGCGAAATTCAAATTTTATTAAGTTTTTTGCAATTTGCAGGCCAGTGATAGGTTGTATGTTGATGAACACTTGATTCGCGGCTGTTAGACGTATGTAGTTACAGAATTATAATCATCAAAACCATTAATACAACCCTCCGAGCTCATAAAGGTTTAAAAATGACTTTTTACAAGGTCAAAGCCATTCCGGAACCTTTATGAGCTCGGAGGGTTGTATTAATGATTTTGATGATTATAATTCTGTAACTATATACGTCTTACAGCCGCGAATCAAATGTTCATCAACATACCACCTATCACTGGCCTGCAAATTGCAAAAAACTTAAGAAAAATTTGAATTTCGCGGGCTACCCTGGACTGTTCTAACTTCCAAGTTTAGTTTTAAAAGGCATTGCAGGTTAAAATCACTTGATTGTTTAAAAAGTAAGATGATTCTGTGCTTCAGATTCGGAGGACACGTTACTGTCGGTCCTGGTTATTTTCTACGCGGCACCTAGTCGAAACGGGTCTGATACATAACATCGCGAGTCACTACATCGATGGTCGCTGTATCGACAACGGTCCATCGACGGGTTAATGAATCGACAGTACCCCACATCGATGGTACGCTACATCGACAGTACACTAAATCGACGGTGCGCTATATCGACAGTACACTACATCGATGGTACGCTACATCGACGGTACCCCAAATCGATGGTACGGTCAGCATCAGAAGTATATTAACATAACTCAAAGTTTCGAAGCTGTTTTTTTAATAAAAACTTGTTAGATATTACTCGTAAGTACATGTTATTGGAGTTTAAGGACTATTTTAACGAATAATCTTCTGAAACAGCTAGAAAAAATAGCTAGAGTCTTAAAAAACAGCTTCGAAACTTTGAGTAATGTTAATATACTTCTGATGCTGACTGTACCATCGATTTGGGGTACCGTCGATGTAGCGTACCATCGATGTAGTGTTTACTGTCGATATAGCGCACCGTCGATTTGGTGTACTGTCGATGTAGCGTACCATCGATGTGGGGTACTGTCGATTCATTAACCCGTCGATGGACCGTTGTCGATACAGCGACCATCGATGTAGTGACTCGCGATGTTATGTATCAGACCCAGTCGAAACAGAGCCTAGGTAGTTATAATGCATGTTAACATCTCGCTGAAGTCAAAAGCAGATTTCATTTGCTGACTTTTTTTCCTTCTCCCAATTAATGAGATCTTCCGCCTTGCTAGACCTAAAATAAATCGGGAGGCTGAATACTTATTACTTAACCGATAAAAAAACAGCTTAAAATTATCCATCACTATCATTATTTATTTCATAATTAGTATGCTGCTGCAGCTGGAGGTTGAGTTACGAGCAGTTGGTCGTTATGGGATGTACGTTTGCCCCGCACGGCCCCCCAGAATTTGCGTTTTAGGTGTGCACCAATGCAATGTAGGTACTCGCCTCTAGGAATATTATGTACTTACCCGTTTCTTTTTCAATGTACCTACCTCTGTAGGTACTTTTGAAGATACTACTTGCTTTGCTACTACTAGCTTGTCCGTGGCTTTCTTCAGCTTCACCTGCGCTAAAAGTGATTTTTCCTGGATAGTACCTACATATTTTGTAGGAAAGTCAGAATTAACACTTGTTAGTTCTGTGAATGTTATAAATGCGGTTTCCAGCCCATTCTATTTCGGGTACTAAATCGCCGTGATTGCAATAATAAAACTAGGAGCTTTTTTTCTTCGTGGTCCATAAAATACTGGAAAAACCCGTGGTTCCTTCTTTTTTTCTTCGTGTTCCTATAATACGACCGTCTCGCGACAGTAAATAAATAAATAAGTGTATATAGGTTTATTTCGTTGCTAAAGGTAAATAAAAAACTGAAATAAAATACTGAATTTTATTATCAAATTACATCTATGACATTTTAAACAATAGGTAATGGATAGATCTGGGTTTTCCAAAATATCACTAGTTTCCATTAAAGATTTGACATAGGTATATTATGCTTCGTCGTATTCTACACATATAATTTCAACTTTATTATTATTTTGTAATTTACTATCTGCAACACAAAAATAACATTTTTTTATACCACAAACATACATTTGTAATTGCATTTGTGAGTAAAACTTTTTTGTTGGCTTTCCATTTTGTATGTAGTTTTTATAAGTTTCTTCACTAAATGGACAATATGGACATTTAATTTCAATAATAAAATCCTGACCTATTACATCTGGTGAACCAGCAATCATGAAAAAACTTTTACTTAAAAAAAGGCCACCTCTCTGAATTTTTTTATTTAGCTTTCTGTAGTACCTCAAGCACTTTATTTTCCAACACTCTGCCTCTTTTAATAGCTGGTGTATCAGGCACTTTACCACCCATGATCAGCCCGACTAATGCCCCATCACTAGTCTGACATTTACCGACTTCATAAGATTTTGATGCTGTTATTCGAGCAAACCTTAGCTCATGCCATAAGTGGCTTTCGGCTTGATCCCTTGTACTTTGATCCGCCTTTACTAAAATATCTCTAGTAAATGATGAACATATTTTTTTTTTAATTCTTCACAACTTTGATCTCTATACATGAGAGATAACTGACATTGATATTGTATCAAAATCCTTTGGATTATTTTGCACATGTCTTAGTAGCTCAGTTTTTGATGCCTTTGTATCTTCAGATGTTGACGCTATTCCTGATCCCATTTCCAAGGCCGTTACATATTTTATTGACGAACCAACTTTGGATAAAGTTGACTTGTGTGCAAGAAGGTTCTTCACTTCTCCGATGTAACCACATTAAAAAAAGCAACGGCATGCTTGCAACCGCCTGCCGATGCCGCACAATCATGGCATTTAGAACTCACGACAGCACCATTCTTTTCGTCCACAATAACAGTGACTGCGTAAGGCGTAGAGCGAACTTTGTGCTCAGGGCATACACGACACTTAATAGTACACACATTTAGGTCTCTTTTTATTTGGACATATCCAACAGCATCATCGCCATAAGATTCTCTTGAAGATCTGAAACAATCAAACAAACGAGCTGTTACAAACTTATTATTTTACGCACATAACCTAACTCTGTAAACAATGATTTAAACGAAGTTCTAAACACGATAAAATAGATATAAAAAGCAGAAAATCATCTATTGCATATGTACTTGAATGTTTTTTTATGTATTTGTAGACAGATAAATAGTATTAAACATAAAACTGTACTTACAAAGATGTTTTCACGTTCCTGAATTCTGAACCACAAAAGTCTTTGTTGTGTCCTTCGGCCTCATTCGGGGTCATTAAACAATATTTGAGTCTAGCATCTTCCGTTTCCGTGTCACATCTATACAGGTATATGCAACTATCGCCTTTTTGACAACACGTTGATGACGTATTTCCGCTTTCGTTCACCAGGTGGCCGCAGCGCGCCAAATCGTTCATTGGCGTCCTGATTTTCGGACGGTTCACATCTTTTAAAAGTTAACGTTGTTAACGTTCGATTTTTGAGAAAATATTTTATAATAAAAATATTAATTTTATTTTATTTTTAAATTTAAACGCTGTAAGCGTTAGGTATATGCACAGTTTAAAAATGTAGTGTTAAATTAAGTTGTTTTTAAAGATGGCGGTCTATCCGCCGTATAGAATACATACGCGTAGTCGTAAAAGATTCGGTTTCGTCATCGGATTCGTCGAGTTCCTCAAGTTTCTCTGAATCATCAGCGTCGGCTTCAGAGGTTGAACAGGTTATTACATCCAGTAAGAGGAAGAAGGCGAGTAAATAGAGGAGAAGTAAGTGTCTCCGAGGGCAAAGCAAGGTAAAATAGCTTGCGAAACAGGTCAGTGGTTTGAAAATTTTTAAGCTACCCTCACAATGTTATGTACTTATTCTGGATTGTTTGTGAATTTGTTAAGTATAATTTGGATATGGCCTAGGAGCAACCAGATAAGGTTGTCGGAACCCGTCACAGATCCTGCACCGGTTCAATCATTTGATTTTGTTATTGTTTGGTAATATTTCAATAATGACAACTGGAATTATTTATTTTATTTATACCGCGTATAAATTTCTTGGCTCTGTAACTCTGCCATTAACCACGCAAAACGCGGCAATGCAACAGGGTTTCCGACAGATTGTTGACTGGGCAAGGGAGATTAGTAGTATGGATCCAGAGTAATTAGGAATATAATTAAGAGGTTTTTTCTGCTGGTTGTGCTGCGATATATCTAATTGAACAAAGTATTCATTAGGTAATTAAGGGATAAGTTATTCAAGAAATGGTTAAAGAAAAGTGAATTTGTTAAGTATAATGACGACGTTTTTATTATTTTTATTTTTAAAAGCCCTAGCTCTCAGGCGGCGTACCCTGAACCTAGTGGATATCAACCGTCCAGTCGCGCTCTCGCACTGACGATGAATCAAAGATTTCTTCCTCCTCAGAGTGTAGAAACTTTTTATAATTATATCAGGCAATGCCCGTTTAATAGCCCTAGATTTATTTTCGTCCTCAATCAAAACAATGAAACACGAGGCAAGGGCTCGGGTAAATTAAATTAAAGTACTGATTTTGATCAGGAATTTGGGAGGAGGTTGCCTACAAAACCATTAATAAAATAGTGAAAGATTATCGTATTCCATTTTAAAAGTAACCGCCTCTGGTCCCGCCAAGGCAGGTGACGAATTATATTATAAAAGTAACCGCCTCTGGTCCTACCAAGGCAGGTGACGTATTCTTTTTTAAAAGTAACCGCCTCTGGTCCCGCCAAGGCAGGTGATGTATTATATTAATAAAGTAACCGCCTCTGCTCCCGCGAAGGCAGGTGATGTATTACCTATATTAAAAAAGTAACCGCCTCTAGTCCTGCCAAGGCAGGTGACGTATTCTTTTTTAAAATTAACCGCCTCTGGTCCCGCCAAGGCAGGTGATGTATTATATTTCAAAAGAAACCGCCTCTAGTCCCGCAAGGCAGGAGGAATTTTGCAATCTTTACCACATTTCCGGCACAGTCATTCATAATATTTATGTTGAGAGTTTTAGAGTAAATGTATTATTATTGTTAAATGTGACGGACGCCGTCCCATTTTTAATTTGTTGTTTTAAACAACTAGTTGATCAAATATTTTGGAAAATCGGGTTCCCGATTTTATTCAGGACAAGGATTGAAAAGGACCTCGGGCCAGCCTACAACCAAATAGGTTTTCGTCTGGGGTAAATGTTGGTTCTGTACATTGCTGTTTTCTCCGCCTATTGTATCGAAATCGGTTACTGCAAATGACATGTTCGCAATTGGCCTGGCGACAGCGCCCAAAGTATTTGCATCACTGACCAACTGGACCACCGTCATTTTCATGGATCTAGGCATACGAGTTTTTCTCGATAATTATCTCTCTGCAGCACAGGCACTTATAAAACACTCCAGGATCCGGGATCCATAGTAAATTATTATTATGATTTTTTTTTTTATATTCATTCCAGAAAACCTATGCTCCCATAAAATACGTTTGGGAAGGTGTGTATTGCAAGTACATTTTATAAGTTGGTCAAATATTTATTTATTTAATGCACAATGTACACAGCATAGTTACACGCTAGGCTTAAAACTAGTGAGTACTCGTACATGACCCTGTTAGGGCGCAGCAAGATAAACTAAAAACTAATATTTAGAAAACTAAATCCAGAGCATGTAAATAATTTTGGCGAAATTGTTCCGCCGCCGGTGGAATGCGTCTCTTCCACAAATACAGAGTTTTATAGGGGTTTGGAATTTTGCTGTTCTGGTGCAATATTTCCATGATTCCTTTCCATTTTTTGAATTATTGCCACCTACTGGCTTATTGCAACCTGGTCCTGAAAAGATGTCATTTCAGTCGACTTACCTCTAGCCTGCTCAGGGCCGAAAGGAATGAATTGGTTAAAAATTTACGGTCTAGAAAGATCCTGACTTCATCCACAACAAGTTAATGTTTTGACCACGGTTGCAGCCTATCCAGGTTTTGGGGGGGGGCGAGTTGAATGGTCTACATTTATCGGTCAATTGGACAAAAGAAGAAACTATTCCAAAATATTTGTTACAATTTGCTTCGTCTCTGAGTCGTACATCTCTCCTACTGCAGTGCGACGACAAGACGGTGATGGCGTACGAGAGAAAGGAAGGAAGGAAGCAAGTCGAGGATCCTGATGGAGTTAATATAACGAATATTTCATTTATTTGAGAAGTAGGACATTCATGTTAACCCCCATCACATACCCGACAGGCACAAAAATGTTGCAGCTGGTCTATCGCGTCATTCGACGTTACAGGGATATTATCTGCTCCCTGAATTCACAAGCATTGTCCTTGCAAAGTGAGGTGTTCCCGAGATTGATCTTTTTGTTCCAGCTCGGCTCACGTAGTGCCTTGGTAGGTCACTCTAGAATCTAGAACAACAAGCGCATTCAAATAGGTTTTCGTCTGGCTTGGGTCTTTCCTCCTTCGAGTTTGTTTAAAATCAAAATATTTTATTTCACGTAGGCCTACATGGGCGCTTGTTAAACGTGGACGAAGAGGTGCACGGTTCTGGTTGGGCGTACGTATCCTATAGAACCAGCAAGAAAAGAAACCCCATGGTTACTTTTTTAAAACGGTTTGGTGTTTACAATATTTCTGTGTTACCAAAGGTTCTTCTCCTGATGGATCTCAATCAGGCTCCAGGTGTATTCTTGATAGTTGTTCCGAGGTGGTCCCGAGCATTCTGGAGAGCAGTCTTAAAAACCAGAGCGACCACAACTCCGTTCACAAATTATCGTAGTGCTAGTGGATACAAGGACCTGGCAGCCACCACTTCGAGTGAAGACTTGGTCTTAGTAGTTGGTAATGTGGGGGTGTTCTGAATCCTTAGGTGACTGGTCTGAAGAACAAGTTTCTGCTAAAACAAAGTTGAAGGTCGTAAACTTTGAATATCTATAGGCCAGTAGAGCAGTGAGGGTTAATTTGGTGTTCCAAGGTCGGGGAAAAGATTTTTTCTGACCTTTATCCTTCATAAATTGTTTCTGTTCATTATGTAATAGAAAGATCGAGGTCAGTTTAATTAAGCATAGATTATATTAGCGTTGCAGCAATCTAAGAAGTGTCCACACACTGTCTTTGATCCAGTCTTTCGTAGGTTAGTCGGGCAGTAGACCTCGTCAAAATCAAACATCGTATTCGACATTTCAAGAGTAAAAGTGCAGTTCAGTTATCTTGTCATGTTGAGGGCGCGACTTTACATCGCTAACTGGCCCGTTAAAAATGTATCGATAGGTGAGAATAGAGTTGAGAACTCACGTAATCGGGTTGGTGAATATTACTTAGGTAATGTTGAAAATGCGGCGTTTGACTTAGTATAGTTTGGCTTAAAAGGTTTGTAAACATTGTAAAACCGCGTCGGTTGCTTTGATACAGATATTATTTATTACAGTACCTATGTTGAAAAGTTAAGCCAGGTACGTAGACTATATTGGCTGGTTGGGGTAAGTGGATTTTAAAGGAGATTTTTGTTCTGCGGTTGCCTCCCGATGTTGTTTGGATAACGAACGTCTGGACGAAAAAATGGTACATACGAGCTAATTGGAGTTATACTTTTAAAAATGTTTACAGGAGGGAAGTGTTTTCAGCACAGAGAAGCTTCTTGATTTACCTTTTGCAGCCAATTAATTGGTTATTTTTGATTCAATGAAATACTTAGGTACATTTTTATTTATATTCAATGAGGTATGAAGGAATGATAAATGTTACATGATTATGGTAAGATAACAAAGAGATGATATGGTATGTATACGTTCAGTTTATTCGGTTTAGTGTTTAATAATTATAGTCTTACATATCAGTTATTTCAAAAAATAATTATTTTAATATTCGATAGCAATGTATTTAGTAAATGTTGTAATTTAAAAATTTTTTGCTCTCTGATCTAATTTATTTTATAAAATTATAACACATTGGCGTCCCGTTCACCAGGCGATAACAAACAAAGCCTCAAATATTGTTTAATGACCCCGAATGAGGCCGAAGGACACAATAGTAGCGTTTTACCTTCAAATAAAACGCTTGTTGTGTCCGGAGACTCATTCGGGGTCATAATTTTAAAGCCTGCCTGGTTTTTATTGGTTCTCAAGTTTTTAGGTTTTTGAGGCCACAATGAACGATTTGGCGCGCTGCGGCCACCTGGTGAACGAAAGCGGAAATACGTCATCAACGTGTTGTCAAAAAGGCGATAGTTGCATATACCTGTATAGATGTGACACGGAAACGGAAGATGCTAGACTCAAATATTGTTTAATGACCCCGAATGAGTCTCCGGACACAACAAGCGTTTTATTTGAAGGTAAAACGCTACTATTGCTTGCAAAAAAGTTTGCCACCATCAAATAATCTATCTTTGGTAAGTTGGAACTATTCCCTTTAATGAATCTAGATTCCATCGTAGTATTAATATTAAGTAGTTCACAGATTAATTCGTCGGTAAGATCGCAAAATAAGAAAATACAGAGAAGTTTATACAAACAAGTTGCGTGCGTTGTTGTAAACGTGTTTGACGTTTGACGACAGCTTGTTTTGACTTTTGAGATCTGTGACATTTATGGCAAGCGTTTGCAATCACGTGACAACAGATTAAAAATATAGGATTTGAAATCATTTTTAATTTTATTCTAGTTAATATAAAAATGTGATTTTTGCACTGGATTTTTGGCATTATATTAATACAAACTATTAAAAAATTAACACTAAACATTGATTTGTGATTAGTGTTTAACCTGACAATAACCTGCTAATTGCAAAACGCGTAAGAAAATTTGAATACCCTGGCGCTTCCGCCATAATGGCGCACCCTCACCACTTGTAATTTAGCAATCCAGATTTTGAGCATTATGATACAAATAGACGCTCCCGGTGGTGAGAGAAGATTTTTGGTCAGTGGGGTGGATTTACCTATTCAATGGAACAATCAAACATCCACGATTCAATTTTGAGTTTGCATGGAAAGAAGTTACAAGCTGTGTAGTGCGCATGAATGGTGTGGTGCGCAACCTGTAATCCATCTGGGATTAGGATTACAGGTTGCGCACCGCAGAATCATCATCGTCAACAGCCTATTAATGTTCCCACTGCTGGGACACAGGCCTCCTCTCTTTTGAGAGGGAATGGGCTATAATCTACCACGCGGGCTCAATGCGGATTGGTAGATGTCACATGTCTTCGAATTTTTTGGTTCTAAGACATGCCGGTTTCCTTCACCGTTTTGAGAGAAGAGGTGTTGAAATAAATTACACAAAGTAATGTGCCTGCCTGGGTTCGAACCCACGACCTACTGTTCGTAAGTCGGGGCCGCCACCACTGGGTCACCGCTGCTCTCACCACAGAATACTTTTATTATAATACACACAACACTGTCTAGGGATATTTTGTATAAAGTTCTTAAACTCAAAAAATACTGGCCATTTTTTAATTCTTTTGAAGAAAGTTTATTTTGTAAACCTTTTTGAATGATTCTAAATTTGAATTTGAAAAAATTAATTAAAAACGAAATATTTTTTTACGCGGTATAATGGTAGCGTAGTCCGAAGGTTTCATTTACCTACAGTAGGAGTCGTTCTCGTTACCCGTGGTTCCATGGCATTAGGGATTTATTTATTTATTAAAACTTTATGCACAAGTAATAAAACCGTACAAAGGCGGACTTAATGCCTTGGGCATTTTCTACCAGTCTACCTTAGGGTGATGCAGAGACATTATACAGTAGGTGCAAAACAGAAACAAAAATTAGAAAAGAAATAAAAAATATATATATACCTAACTTATAAGAATAAATATATACTTATATATATACATAACATATATAAACTTTGAAAGATACACAAGAAAACTATAACAACTTAGTTCTGAGACGAAGCTGCCAACTTCTTGCGAATGTGCTCGCGAGCTTTCAGGGATTGTTTCCTGGACTTCTGAATATATCGATAGAAAATACAAATCCATAATAACAGCACATTTATTAAGTACCTACCTTATTTACGAGTGCGGTGCCATTCGTCTAACTAAATAATATAATGAGTTCCCAACGAGTCAAACCCAATCGTGTCACACTGTGACTCGGTCGGTGGGATTCTTGCCGGCCGCGAGGCCGAGCCTCGCAGCCTAAATGCCGCGCGGCATCTAATGGGGATGCGGCTTGACGTTTGTCAGTCTCTTGTTTATATTTTTCGGAGGAGCAATCAACACCTCTCTTCTGACTTCAGAGAGAGCCACTCTTGCGAGTTTGATATAAAACAGTAAGCAGCCAGTGATGATTCTGCATGTTTCAATATAGGTCCCTACTCAAAGCACTGCCTGCAGGCACCTGCCTGCAGTGACACTGCCAATTGTATTGTATGTATTTAAGCAGGGCCGATATTTTAATTGTTCACCCTACCGCAAGGCCGCAGTGTCGTTCTGCTAGCCCAATGCACGATCTCCCCACTCCAAATACTGCAAGCTGTGCAGCATCTCTGAGATGGACTACTTACACAAATTATCGAAACTTTGTGGAGCAATACCTTCTTTGGCAGTAACTGCAAGCAGGCCCTGCAGGCAGTGCTTTGTGTACGCTCGGGCATGATGCATACAAGGAGTAAATTCGCCAGCATAGGTTGTGGATTTTCTTTTTGTGAATCGAGTCATGTTGTTTTTATTTTATTTTATGTGTTTGTTTTTTATTTTGATTCTTTTAGAAACCATTCAGATGTAGGAGCCCAGCGAAGTGGATGACGCTCCGTTGACCGGGACTCCCTCAACTTGGATGCAAGAGCGAGCGATTCAAATTATCAAGCCCTAGCCGGTGCACGGTGTACAGCACGAGTAGATAATGTCATTTGGTGAAATAAAAAAACAAACAAAAAAACTCGATTCACTTTGGCTGGGATCGAACTCACGTCACAAGATTGTAAAGCAGCGCTGTACCCTGTGGCTGTACCAGCTGGCTTGTTATAAACCGTGGCGAATATTTGTGAATAAGTATGCTACCTAATCGCAAACCAGTCTATTTTTCGTGCTTTCTATCACGATGTATAAAACCTCTTTTTTGATATTCTTTGGTTTTACTATTTTATATGTTTTTTTATCGTGCTTTTTGTTGTTTTCTGTCAGTGTATCCAATATAAAACTGTAAAGCCGCGTCCCCACTTACGTCCCCCGAAACGTTCCTGTTAGGCTCGCTGCTCGGCCTCATAGAACCGCGCGGCCTAAGTCGGGACGCCGGTAGTTGTTGCCTATTAGGCCGCGTGGATTTTGTGGGGTCGCAGCTTAAGATAATGCCACTCAGACGTGCTAAAAAGAAGTATGATCGTAAAAAGTACGCTTTTGAGGTCTGTGCTTTAGAGCAAATGTACCATTGGTTTTACTATTTTATGTTTTTTCGTGTTTCCCCTTTCACCTTCACCTTTTTGTTGTTGTCTGTCAGTGTCTCCAATAAAAGACTGTAAAGCCGCGTCCCCACTAAAGTCACCCGAAACGTTCCTGTTAGGGCGCGTCTCAGCCTCACGGAGCCGCGCGGCCTAATTGGAGATGCGGCCAAACGTTCCTGTTAGTCCACGCGGCTCATGCCTCGCTTACGTCCACACTCATGTCAACTCATGTGGCACGGCTGCCCGACTCTAGTGGGGACGCGGCTTAAGATAATGTCACTCAGACGTGATAAAAAGAATATGATCGTAAAAAGTATGCTTTTGAGGTCTGTGCTTCAGAGCAAATGTGCACACTCGGAAAGCATGCTTTTTAGGACAATACTACCTACTAACAAACAAGCATGCTTTTCTAGTAGCATGTGTTTTTCAGGCTTAAGATCTACATAGTCGCCACGGTTTATAACAAGCCAGCTGGGGGTACAGCGCTGCTTTACAATCTTGTGACGTGAGTTCGATCCCAGCCAAAGTGAATCGAGTTTTTTTGTTTGTTTTTTTTATTTCATGCATTAAAATTTGGTCCCAAAAGTCATACTTTAGGACAATAAACAAACCAAATATCGCACCCTTACTTACTTTTTCCATGCAATTTTCACAGAGTTTTTATTCGCCTTTTTTAAATTCCTGGTGAAAGTAAAATATAAATTATAATATAATATAAATATAAATATCGCTGAACATTACACACTTAAAATGGAACGTGTTATAACGGTCAATGGCTGATCGAGTCCCTATCAGTTTTTCAATCACGCAATCAATCGTCTTTCGGACAGCACTACCTAGCTCAATTACCTAGTGGGCGTTTTTTTTTAAATATGTCCATGCCAGTTTTATTGTGTCCTACCACTTTTCACATAATTTATTTTTAAACAGAAAAAAGTACCATGAAGTGTCCTGGTTTTTTAATATCTTTAATATATATATATTTGATAAAGAACTGTTAATACGCATAGTTTTAACAAATTTATTAAAAAATATGAAATTTTAGTGTAAACTTCCTCATTTTTATGCTTGTCCTACAGTGTCCAACCTGATTTTGAATTCGTTTTTATCGATCAATTCAATTCATGGCAAAAGCAAAGAAGGTTTAAATATACTTACATGGGTGAGTTCTGTAATAAACAAACATAAAAAAGTGTTGTATTCATATTAAATAATCATAGTTTTGCCATTTAAAATATGTCCTACGATTTCGTTACTATGTGGAAAATCCATTTTGTAACCGTGATATTAATTAAAATAGCATAAGAAACTACCATTATGACTGCAAATTTGTTTCCTGGCAACTTATTCGTCGTTTCCGCCATTTTGTAAAGGGTGACATTAGCAGTCACGTCACAATAATCGTGTCGAAACATGTACCGGCGTTACCTCGCATTTTTTTTATCCATTTTGTTATGTGATTTGTGCTGGTAACTTTGTGTTTTTTTTAATTATTATTGCGCCACATCATAACTTGAATAGAATTCAAAACGATTCATTAGTTTATTTTTATAATTACCAATAATAAACTTGAATTATAAATAGATTAATGTCGGTGATGAAAGAATCGTTACTTCCATTTTGTTCCTTTTTTTCATATAAGTTCCATTTTTATTTGTAATATTCCGTTTTGTAACCGGGACATTTTTTTACGAAAACGCCCTAGTATCCAAGTCCCAAAATTTCGAGCCGACCAGTCGGCCAACCAGTCGGGCGATGTCGCCGATTGGCGTGCTGTACATTCTCGGGTCGAACCAGCAAGGTACACCCCAGCGGGGCGAGCACGGGCGTACCCAAGACGTTGGTGACAAGACGTTATAAATTATGTCATGTCTTAGAATTTGTCTTAAATGCTAGCACGGGTACCACATGTGATATAATTTAAGACGCGACTTGTCTTTCTTGTTGCTGACTTCATAGTGTGACCTAGTATATTAAAAAAATAAAAATGTCTATGACCATCTGAATAGGCGACCAAATAAAAAAGTACGTGTATAAGAGCACAGTTCATACAGTTAAACAACTTTTTAATTTTCTTGGGTACTAATTCATTTTTGACATAACACGTACGCGCAGTGTTGCCAACTTAGTGGATTTTCCACTAAATCTGGTGGTTTTGACTTACCTTTTAGCGGACAAATATCGGTTTTAGTGGCTAGTGGATTTTTCTAGTGGAATTATTTGGTACCAAACAGTCGTATCAGTCCGAGATTAACGATGATGATACGGACGGAAACGACTCATCTGAAGATAACTTAATAATATAATTTGATTGACCTCTTTTAAAAAATAGGTATTATTAAGTATTTTGTTCTTCCACAAAAGCCATGAATTAATAGAGAGTTGAAGTTGAAGTATTTTGTTACATTATATGTAATTTTCATGTTATTGCTTTAATAAACGTTTCAAAAAAATATTATTTCCTTTAGTAAAGACCAAAAATCTGCCAGAAATAAAGTTAGTGGAAAATTTAGCGATTTTTTAAGAAGGTGCGATTTTTTTTGTGGATTTCTGGTGGTTTTAGAGGTCGATTCTGGTGGGGAGCTTGAAACTTCGATGGCAACACTGCGTACGCGGCACGTCTTTCATTTTCTTTTTTTATTTATTATTTGATAACTTGCTACTAACTAAAAGTTCTGTTTTTCCTTTAAAAGTTTGATGTGATTTGTTTTGAAATATATTGTGAAATTTTTGAAGTGAAATAACTCGAACGGATTAGAGGAGTCCCAAATGTTTCTTCGGAATATTTTCCTACTTTGGACCTCTTGCCTTCGGGCAAGAACATAATTATAATAATTTACTGCCATTTGATGCAGTAGTAAGCAGAAAAATATACTTATATTTTTAATTTACTTTTATCACCACCTCCGAACGAACGTGATATAAACGAGCATATTCATCTGTCAAAATGTGACATTTGTTACAAAATGGGTGCGCCCATATTAGCAAATAAGACATAGGAGTCCCAACTAGACGTCAAGAAGTTGTATCACATATCAAGAAATTATCTTACGCCGCCGTGCTAGCATTTAAGACAAAACGGTTTTATCGCCCAAACTGTGATAAAATGTGTGACTCATGCCATGTCACTGTAGGCCGTGCTCGCCGGGCAGCAATTGGCGACATCGCGATGTCGCCAATTACAGTGTCGTACACTCCTGTGTTGTACATTCCAGTGTCGTGCACTGCTGGTATGTGCGTTGCTGTGACGTGCATTATAGGGACTCGATGGTGTGAGTAGTCACGAATCAAGTAACTGGGACCAAAATAGAAAAGCTTTCCCGCAATTTTTCCCGCAAAAAGTGCACTGGTTAAATAAATGCAATCTTATTAAACTTCCAGCTTTAATAAGTTTTAAAAGACACTTTATTGTGTACTAGGCAGTGTAGGCACAGTGTACAGTAGGTACGTACCCACTTCTAAAACAGTAGAACCCCGAATATGCGAACCTCGATTGTCCGGATATCCTCCGACTATCCGGACCAATCCGGACTCATTGTTTACGGCTCTTAAAAACTTTGGGATTTAACTGTACATGTTTAAATCAGCTTTAGATTATTGTCATTTAGGTCTGTGTGACAGTAGTTGTTCTTCTATGATACGCAACCGATATTGATGTGGATTTTCACCTCAACTTAGAGAATTTATTCCGGAAGGTCATAAAAGTGTTTAATTGATACATTTAGAATTTTAGAGTAACATTTATTGAAGAAAACCTGATGTTAAACAAGTCTTGTCGCCTTGTCGCAGAAATCTTGCTTATTAATTTCCATGTATCTCTCTAGGTAGGTAGGTTCATACGTAAACAGGTAATCTAGAGAACTATAGTGAACTCATCTAACTTCGTGATAATACTTAATAGTAGTGTTATGTGATATTAGTAGGTACCTACCTACTATCACCGAATTCGGCGAATCACAGAATTAGATGAGTACTGCCAAAACAGAATAGGTACCCAATCAATGAAAAGTTTGAATAGCTAACATAAGAAAATCATATTCAAAAACCGTAGTTCATATATTAGCCCAAAACTGTGCCAACAATAAATTTCAAAACCAGTACAGATTGCAATTACCTAAATGGGATTGCTGAAGCTCTGTAAATTAATCGACGTTCAATAGCCGTGAACAATTTAATTGAAAACTGTTCACACTAATAATAACTAAAAGGGAACGTGAACTCAATTCCCAGCGCCCGTTTACTATCACAATTTATCAACTAAAATGTACTAAGTACATAAGTATCTGCAACAGTGCAGCGCGCAGCGGCGGCATTGGCTGGCTGCAAAAACAATTAACCGGAACAACACCACCCAAAGATGTACGGTGCGACAACCCCACTCGTAGAGTCAAGTTTGCTGACTTTTTAATTTAGTTGGGTAACAACAATACAACCGTAGCGTAAGCTACAAAGTCGTAGACTCGCGTAGTAACTACGTTGTAACGTAGCTTACGTAGCACGTCGGTAGAATGCCTAACGCGTATCGATTAGTCTCCCGGAATTACCCGACGAAAGTCGACCGAGGCCGAACTCTTCCGACTTCGCCCGAGATCTACGTCCATGCTTAACGGAAGTAATGAAATGTACAGAAAGATATGAACCGGAAAAATTGTCGCTCTCTTTTTCTTCACGTCGCGTCTTATCCGGATCCCTAAAAAGGCTTCCTTTGTCGGTTTTCCCTTTCAGCGCATTTCGCCTTCGGGCTGTAACGAATGGATATATATACCAAAGATGACAGAGGGGCGACGACAATGCATTCAAAAATAAGTCAGTTTCACACTTTTTAATTTGTGAAAATATTTACATACTGAATTAGGTAGTGGGTAGGTTCAAACTTTTCTTTAAAAGTACCTGCTGTAAAAATTCCCTTTCATGCTTATGACAAAGACACCCTATTATAACTGCGAGAGCTACCCAAGTTCTATAATGGAAAAGCGTCATTAAAGTTGTAGTTAATTGGCTGTATGGTGAGAGCCTAGTCGGGATGTCGCCGGGAAGTTCCCGTCGCGTTACGACCGCAGTCGGCGAGGGCTGGAGGCGATTTAACGTATTGTAATGTGAGTTTATACTACTTTATACGACGTTCCTCCCCCTCGGCCCGACGCCTTGCAGCTAATACCATAGCTCAATGATAGTCGCCAGTTCACGCACGCGGAGGCCCGGCCGGCATCGATTCAAAGATTTAAAAATTTTGAACTTTCAATATTCGAATCTAAACCGAACCTTCTGTTTACAGACGATCGAAGGACGGGGATGGGGTGGCGCACCCCAAATACGTACCATGTTATTTATGGTATATTTTGACGTGCTCGCTCGCTGCTAACTTCAAGTCGCGTAGGATAATGGGGTGATGGATAGTGTTATCGGTCGCTATTCATGGTGTTCCGCGTTCAACTCGTGCATTTATTATTACAGTGTATCGTGGAAAACCCCATATTCCACTGAAATTGTGGTGAACAGTGTTCTTTCAGTGATTTTGTAGGTTTTAGCGGTTAGCGACCGGCATTTCTTTCAATGCGGATTTTACAACTGGATAAGCTGAAACTATTGGCATACAGTTTTATTAGTACTTGCGTAAAATTGTGGTGATCTTGTGTCTTATGTGAGGTGAAGTTAAATAATTTATCAAGTCCTAAATATTGAAAATTAACACAGAAATCATTAAGGTAAGTTTTTAACCTAGTCTAGAAAAATATTATAGGTTTATTTTTAGAATTTTCATTCATACTTACAATATAAATTGACGCTCAAACCTTTGGATAAAAAAAATGTACCAATGTATGCAATGAATAATTATTGTGTTTGTTTACTATTTCAAGTACCGTAGTAATGGGAAAATTCTATGTTAGTTCGTAGAGGTAAACACAGGGAAATTTCCGTGTCTTGAGTAAAGCGCCATCTGTGAGTAGGATGGTTCAACTAATGTTAGTTCACGCTCCTGCCACCATTAGTAGCGCCAAAGTGTCAGCCGGCGACACGCCTGCAGTCACGCGGCGTTGACGCGCGTCGCAACATGTTTGCGTGGGTGTAGATCGCATCGTGATAAACAATTTATGTGTTTTCTTGCTTATCAACTAATCAAAGTAGTGTACACAAGTTATCTTGCGTGTTGGTAGTACAACATAATTGGATCTACGAATGTTTACAAAAGTGTGTATTGTGGAGTTCTTGTCAGTGTTTCGTATGTGTGAGTGTTTTGTTGTTGCCGATACCGAGGGCAGGATTTTGGCCGTGCAGTGAAGGTCTAGGGCCCCGGCATGAGGAAAATAAACGGTGAGGACATGAATATTCAAGATGCTTTCAAGCATGCCTGCGATGCATGAGCTCAAACAACTAGTATAATAAACACAGATATGAGGCATGTGAAAATGTCAACGGGTTGTGTCGACTTGTGTCCAACGATAACGATAAAGCACATAGATCTTATTATAGCATAGTTTATGTTGATTGAATATTCAGAATTTATAAGAGTTTATAATTTAAAGTTTATCGAGGAAGATTGTGTCGTTCGCAGCCATTATGTCAAGAACATGGGGTGCTTGTAATTTAGTAGGGGACCGGTGTGCCTCCGTATTAATAATAGCTGTAGGGTTCGCATTTTTGCCCTTGAATTTATGCGGAAATATTAGATTCCACAGCTCCACATAATTTTAAATAATTCGTTTAAGTATGACAATATCAAGAAAAGTTAGTAATAAACCAAGAATGTGGAAAAAAAGACTAAAATAATGTTTTATAAAAAGTTATTAAATGTGTGTCTCGAAATAGAATTGCACAAGAGACGGAGGAATGACCGAAAATCATTAACCGTAGCAGATCCCATACAAATGGTCCATAAACGTAATCCGACAATGTTTGATGGGTTGCCGCCATGCCGGCCGGCCGCCCGTTCGATTGCGAAACCGGCATTCTGGGACTCTGCCTAGACAAAAGTTGCGTGCTACATCAAGATTATTCCCGATTTGAGAACATAAAACTTCAAACAACGGATTCAGATAGAATTCAACTAAAACAAAATGCGAGAATATGAAGACTTCATCGGTCAAGGTCGAACCCCAAAGATCGTTAAAAGATCATCCACCGAGCACAAAGGCGATGATGTAACAGCTCGAAACCTTAAAGGAAACCAATAGCATTAGCAACCATTGAGCTGTTCGCATATTCCATGCAGAAACGAATTTAAATTTTTATACATAATTTACAGTTTCCATTTTGTGAATGTGACACATTGTGAGGTCTGCGTTAGACGCACAGCGAGATTTATCGTTTAATGATTGCGACACAGACGGCGCAGAACATCTATTTGTTTTAATAACATGCTACAGCGAAGACACATTTAATGTTACATGACAACTTGATGGTCCTGAGTTCCAGACTTGTTCAGATGAAGTTATAAAAGCAGTTCCTGCTGATGTGATGGCTAATTAAACTGTATCCATCAAACTTTACCTGCCAATAAACGGGAATTGTTCGAATTCGGGCGAAGTTAATTACATCTGCTCGACCTTAAGGTAACGTGGTGCGAACATCAAACTTGCGGCAGTTTTACGAGCTCAAGGAAGGATGGAGCAGCAGGGGTCGTTGGCCGAAGCTTAGTTAATATGCTTGCACGTACCGGCACGAAATCAAATAAACAGTCGCTTTCATCTCCGGTTTATCGGCGATGCACTTGGTAGCCTTCACTTTGTGTGTGTGAACAACTGTTCAGTCGTAGCGACCATTACTCAGACATTCGAGGTTGCCGACTCAATTGCAATTCATATCGATTATTTAATTTGCATTGCCTGCCGACCATAAAAACCGTAATACATGCACTTCACTGGCATTTCCCCAGGGCTTGATTAAAGTTTTAATTCCTTTAATTGCTGCAGCAGTTATCTTGTTTACCTTTAATGAGTTGGGGTTAATTTCTTAAGATATCAAAAGCTGGCTTGATGGCATTCCAAGTCAAATTGCTATTGCGTTACGTCCTTCTGAGCGCAGATGTGAGTAACGTGAGTAAGTATTGTCTATTGTCTCCCGAGGGTACTTCATTCAAGTCCGTTGTTTGTTATTCATTAGCTCATAAAACAATTTCTAGCAATCATACGTCTAATAACCGATAATGCCTCTATTGATTTTGCCAGTGGCTCGGAACAGCACTCCAATATTGACAATGAGCGGTAGTTTAGACGCCACTACGTGCTTTGGGAGTTGATGAGAATGGTACGTGACTCCCAGTTCATTGCTCCAGTTTTTTGCCACTTGATCTTGTGAATGAGTTTGCAGACCTTGGCTCGAAGACAAGGATCTTAGGCGGCAGGATTTATAGCTACAAAAACACTTTACGAGTGCCCGGACAAGCTCTATGCATACCTACTCACAGTACTCACTGCCTACTTATTCAGGGAAATAAACGTTTTAGTAGCACTAAGGTAGAGCCGAGCGCCGGACCCGCATTTTAATACAATTGGCGTTATTGCGGAACGATCATGAAACGTTGATGAGCTTGTGTGATAACGTTGTCAAAACGAGTTATCACTTTCAGCGATATGTAAAGGTTCCGTGTGAAATCAATGAGTGTAACTGGGCGCGTTAGTATGGTGTCGACGCTGTGAATGCTGATTTTCAATAGTGTTACGACGGTCATCTAGAATCTTCGAGAAACCGCGCTAATAACTCTGTAGTACCTAGAAAATACGAGTTCATTCTTGTAGGTACCTATTTCCGTAGTAGGTATAGAACTTACATTGTATTCAAGGTCAGGCGCCGGGAGTCGCCGGCAGTTGTCATTGTAATTTCGACCGTATGCCGACGACGTTAAGTAACTTCTTCCTTGTCGGTTCTTTTATCTTTAAGTTTATTTTTTGTTAATGTTTTTTTGTGGATGCTTTCTTGACTATTAGAGAATTATCTCGAATGTCTTTTGTTTGCTTGGGTATAAAAGGACCGATTGAGGACGAAGTCAGTCAGTTCACTTTTAAGCGAGACAACGAAAACTTCGAAGAGAATTCCAGTGCGACAAAGTGTTCAGTAGTATTGAAGTGATTGTTTATAATTGTTTTGCGAGTAATAAAGTTTATTCGTGTGTTTATTTGGTAGTGATTTTATTTATCCCATACCCAGCTCGTAACAATTTGGTGTCAGAAGCGGGGATAAATAATGCCGATTCTACCGAAGGACGACACGGATAGTATCCGTACGAGGAGTCAGCGGCAGCAAGGTATGGACCAAAGGCGATTTGGAGACTCTCCGACACAGACACCGGGCGGTGTCCAGCCTACGTCAGAGCCAGTCGCTGGCTCATCTGGCGTTTCTCCAGTATCAGCAGTGCCAGACATGTCTGCCTTAATGGCGCTGCTGCAGGAACAGGGACGCCAGTTGCAAGAACAGTTGCGACGAGACAAGGAGGAACAGGCTCGCCTTCAAGAGGAGCAGGCTCGCCGTCAAGAAGAGCAGGCCCGTCGGTTGGAGGAGCAATTGCAACGGGACAAGGAGGAACAGGCTCGCCGTCAAGAGGAGCAGGTCCGGCGCCAAGAGGAACAGATGCTCCTGATAAAGGATCTTCATGCATCAGTTGGGAAAGAGCTGAGCGTGATGAAGGAGCAGGTACAGCAGCACGACAACCGTATCGCAAAGGCCGAAAATCAGATCGCCGATGTGAAGAAGGCCTTAAGTGAAATTAAGGTTGGAGACGGGTCTGTAACTTCAGTGATTGCTGCCCCTTCGGTGCGCGGGTTTAAAGTGCCTCCATTCGACGGAACATCTTCGTGGTCGGCCTATAAAATCCAATTCGAGGCCGTTATGAAAGTGAATGGGTGGACCAAAGCGCAAGCCATGACCGCGCTCACCTTGGGTCTTCGAGACCAGGCCCTTAACATTCTTGAGGCCCTCGGCAAGGATGTGACCTACGAACAGTTGCTGGAGGCATTAGAGTCCAGATACGGTGATGCGCACCTGGAGCATGTTTTTCGTGCCAAATTAAGGGATCGCGTTCAACGTAATGCCGAGAACTTACAACAGTGGGCCCTGGAAGTTGAAAAGCTGGTTCGGAAAGCATACCAGTCCGCCCCTGCACTTATTGATGGAAATCTGGTACAGGCGTTCATCGATGGAATACGCGACTTGGAGGTTAGAGCCGCTGTGAGACTTGGCCATCATGAGACGCTGAAAGATGCCTTGGCCCATGCCTTAGAAGTAGAGGCAGTGAGGCAGGACCACCGTACGCACCGGGTCAGGGAGGTTGTAGCGTCACCTGTACGCGACCGCCCGCAAGGATACAGCCCTAGGTGCTACACTTGTGGAGAAAGGGGTCATCTTCGATCAAGCTGTCCTAAGCGCAGCTCACCAAAAGAAGACCAACCTCAGCAAGGAAAGGTGGCTGAAGTGGCTGCCCAACCACAGCAGGGAAACGAGTAAATGCCAGGACTGGGGGGCGGGTGCTGGCTGGTTTTGAAAGAGCCCCGAGGATCTCGATCTCACAAGTACATGACGGGAACAGCCTGACCATCAACGGCGAAGTCAACGGAACTCCATGCAAACTGACGTTGGATACTGGAGCTTCTCACACGGTCGTCAATTCTCACCTGGCGAATCGGTTTCTTGGGGGCTACTTCAATAACCGCGACCGTCTTCAATTATTAACAGCTACCGGTCAGCACATAACCGTCCGAGGCAAGAAGGAGGTGGAGTTAAAATTGGGTGATAGAATTTACCGACACAATGTCATCGTGGCCGACATAGTCGACGATTGCATCTTGGGCTTGGACTTCATGCGGAAATATCGTTGTGAGATCGACATTGACCAAGGAGTGTTGAAATGTGGTTCAGAGGAAGTCTTCATGGAAGGTGCACCATCAGGGAAAGTGTACTGCCTGAAGGAAATTGTTCTTCCTAGCAGATCAGAAACGATCGTGCCAGTTAAGTTACCACAGAACTCTGGACACAAAGATCGAAGTGTACTGATAGAAAGGGTGGACAATGAGTTTTCATGGAAGATGGCACGAACTCTGGTAAAGGCCAACAACATCTCAGCTGTACGAATCCTGAATCCAAGTAACAAGGAGCAAGTAATCAAGAAGGGCACCTTGATCGGCACTTGTGAGGAAGTAGCTTGGATGCGTCAATTGCAAGATCTACCTACCGGCAGCAAAATTAGTAGTGCCAAATTCGACGTGTCAACGCTTCTTGAAAGCTGTCATTTAAGTGAAGGAGAAATGGACAAGGCTAAGAAGATGTTACTTCAGTACGCCGGTATTTTCTCTACGGGTGATGCTGACATAGGAAGAACTGGACTGGTTCAGCACAGAATTAATACAGGCAACGAGTTACCTATCCGTCAGCGACCAAGGAGACTGCCAGTTGCACGGGAAAAAGAAGTGGAAACCATGATTGAGGGTATGGTGAAGGATGGTGTCATAGAGCCTTCATCCAGTCCATGGTGTTCTCCTGTGGTCCTGGTAAAGAAAAAGGACGGCAGTATGCGCTTCTGTGTGGACTATCGACGACTGAACGACGTCACGAAAAAGGACAGCTATCCACTGCCTAGGATCGATGACACACTGGATACGCTGGCGGGAATGAAGTGGTTTACCACACTAGACCTGAAAAGTGGTTACTGGCAGGTAGAAATAGACCCCAAGGATAAGGAGAAGACTGCATTCTCAACAGGAAAAGGATTGTGGCAGTTTAAAGTTATGCCTTTCGGTTTATGTAATGCTCCTGCAACGTTTGAAAGGCTGATGGAGCAAGTACTTGCCGGGTTGATTGGGGATGCATGTCTTGTCTATCTAGACGACATAATCATTGTGGGCCGTACGTTTGAAGATCACCTTAGAAACCTCAACCGAGTGCTGTCGAAGATCCAAACAGCAAACCTGAAATTGAGTCCGAAAAAGTGCTCGTTTTTCAGTAAACAAGTGAACTTTTTAGGACACATAGTTTCGGGGGAAGGTGTTCAAACAGACCCAGAGAAAGTAGTCGCCGTCAAGGATTGGCCAGTTCCGAAAGACAAGACACAGGTCAGAGCATTTTTGGGTTTGTGCTCCTACTATCGCCGGTTTGTGAAGAATTTTGCCGACATTGCGAAACCTCTACACAGACTCACTGAGGAAAAGCAACAATTCTGTTGGGATGAGAACAGCGACGCCGCATTTCAAGAATTAAAGGGACGTCTGTGCAATACTCCTATTTTGGGATATCCTGACACTGAAAATGACTTTATAGTCGACACAGACGCAAGTAATACTGGAATTGGGGGCGTGTTATCTCAACGGAAAGGAGATCAGGAGATTGTTATAGCTTACTTCAGCAAGTCTTTATCCAAACCGGAAAGGAATTACTGTGTAACGAGACGAGAGTTGCTCGCCGTAGTGAAGACATTGCAGCACTTCAGTAAATATTTGTTGGGACGGAAATTCCAGCTACGAACCGATCATGCTGCATTGAAGTGGCTATTACAGTTCAAGAATCCAGAGGGGCAAGTGGCGAGATGGATTGAACTACTGCAAGAGTTTGACTTTGTAACCGAACATCGCAGTGGGAGAAATCACGGTAACGCAGACGCCTTGTCAAGAAGACCTTGTCCTGAAGACTGCAAGCACTGTGCCAGGCAAGAGACTAAGGAAGTAGTGCCCGTGAGGATGCTTAGAACGGATCTCAGCGATGAATGGAAGGAGACTCTACAACAGGCTCAACAAAATGACTCAGACATCAAGCCAATCTTCGACTGGATCAAAGCTGGTGCTCCGAAGCCCAAGTGGAGTGATGTGGCTGCGATGAGTTCCATCACGAAAAGTTATTGGGCACAATGGAACAGTTTGGAGATCCAGGATGGAGTCTTGTGCCGTAAATGGGAAAACGCTCGAGGGGACAGCTGTCATCTACAAATGGTTGTCCCTAAAGCTAAGGTACCGGATGTTTTACGGCTCTACCATGATGGATGCTCAGGAGGACATATGGGGATGAAAAGGACTCTACTGAAGATCAGAGAGCGCTTTTACTGGATCCACTGTCGAGATGATGTGGAGGACTGGTGTCGCAAATGTACCAGCTGTGCGGCTGTGAAAGGACCTCACACACGAAGCAGAGGTGCATTAAAAGTGTACAACGTGGGGGCCCCCTGGGAGCGGATAGCACTGGACGTTGCGGGGCCATTTCCAGAAAGTGATAGCGGAAATAAGTACTTCCTGGTTGTCATGGACTACTTCACAAAGTGGCCAGAAGTCTTCGCCATTCCTAACCAAGAAGCTACAACAGTCGCAGATAAATTGGTTCAGGAAGTTTTCTGTCGTTTTGGAGTACCCTTAGAAATTCACAGCGATCAAGGAAGGAATTTTGAATCACAAGTTTTTCAGGAGACTTGTCGATTGATGGGTACCCACAAAACCAGAACCACCTCTTACCACCCACAATCTGATGGAATGGTGGAACGATTCAACCAGACATTGGAGAGATATCTGGCTAAAGTCGTGGAAAGCAGGCAAAGGGATTGGGACAAGCATATACAGCCGTTTCTCCTGTCCTATCGGAGTGCAGTTCACGAAAGTACGACTGTAACTCCAGCTTTCGCGAACTTTGGAAGGGAATTACGGTTGCCTGCAGACTTAATCACTGGAACTCCCCCTGACGTCCCACGCAGTGTAACGGATTACGCGAATGACCTGCGTAACAAGTTAAATGATGTGTATGAGCATATCAGGCAATCCGGACAACAGATGTCTGAGAAGATGAAGACTCGTTATGACCGGAAGGCAAACAGTCGTGGTTTCGACGAAAGATCGCTGGTGTGGTTGCATAACCCAGTGCGGAGCAAGGGAAAGTCTCCGAAATTGCAAGCAAAATGGGATGGACCATACAGAGTTGTGACCAGGATCAACGATGTCACCTACCGGATACAGAAGGGTCCGCGAGGTGCGCCTAAGGTTGTGCATGTGGACCGACTGGCGCGATATTACGGGACTAATGATGCTCGGGACGAGCATGTCTAAGGAGGGGGCAGTGTTACGACGGTCATCTAGAATCTTCGAGAAACCGCGCTAATAACTCTGTAGTACCTAGAAAATACGAGTTCATTCTTGTAGGTACCTATTTCCGTAGTAGGTATAGAACTTACATTGTATTCAAGGTCAGGCGCCGGGAGTCGCCGGCAGTTGTCATTGTAATTTCGACCGTATGCCGACGACGTTAAGTAACTTCTTCCTTGTCGGTTCTTTTATCTTTAAGTTTATTTTTTGTTAATGTTTTTTTGTGGATGCTTTCTTGACTATTAGAGAATTATCTCGAATGTCTTTTGTTTGCTTGGGTATAAAAGGACCGATTGAGGACGAAGTCAGTCAGTTCACTTTTAAGCGAGACAACGAAAACTTCGAAGAGAATTCCAGTGCGACAAAGTGTTCAGTAGTATTGAAGTGATTGTTTATAATTGTTTTGCGAGTAATAAAGTTTATTCGTGTGTTTATTTGGTAGTGATTTTATTTATCCCATACCCAGCTCGTAACAATAGCATCGCATTAGGAGTACTTGTGGTGGCGCCGCGCGTGATTGCCATGTTGATTGAGATCACACGTATGTTACAAATTGTCGCTCCAATTCGCGTGTGACGGGAATAGGTACGCACTTATGCACAGAAAGTTCATCGTAACCGGCTTATTAAAGGCTTCCTTTGGGTTCTCGCGACTGTAACCGTTTTTATTCAGTTTTATTATTGTGTGTGACTCGTTAATGAAGATACCGTTATTTACATCCTCAATCTAGAGCGCAGGTAAACGAGTCTACTTGGCTCGTTTACCTCGAGAGGGTGGTGTGATATATTCAGGGCCCATTTAAATATTCCCAGGGGTGATAAGGTTAAGGGATGTGCGCCGGTTAATCAAGTAACGTGATCCATTTATCTGGAGCACTCTTGATATGGTACCGGTGAACTTTGGAATATTGTAGGCTCATTTTGGGGTTGAGATTGAAAAGGAATACGAGGATACAGGGCCAGTTTGAGCATAAATACTCTTATTAAATAAAATGTAGTGGTTTTCAGAGAAACTAAGCAGGATTTAACAGCGCGTACAGTTTATATGAGGCAAGTCACATTCGCATTAGCATCTAGTTTTCCTCTCACATTGTTGCCCAGGTACAAGACTTTTAATAGCTTAATTAACGAGTGGAAAGTTTCCTAACAAATGACTAGACCAGACCCAGTTGCCGCGTGTCCGTAGTAGTTCTACGGGTATTGAGATATTTCCTTTATTTCTTGCTGTAATTACTTACGATCCGGACGCAACGATTTCTATGCAGTCTGGTGCTTGCTCATTGACATTGAATTTATAAACTTGTCTTATTTATCAATGCTGCTCATGATTTACTGTTATAGTGTCGATTATTATTTTAAAATTATCTGATTTATGTGGAACGGCTAGTACTTTTTTAATGATTGTAATTTATTCCCTAGTACTCCCCTAATTTAATCAACGGAATTTTAAGGATTCCTAACAATGAATTTTCTATCAAAGAGAATTTTATTGGTGTGATTTCTCTAGTATCTCGGCGATATCGATTGAATTCCATTGATCGCATTGCAGTGAAATTGGAAACAAACGTGTACAGTGGCCCGAGTGTATGCAACGTTCTCGGTTTTACTGCATTCGATCTATTTACGGGTTTATGAACGTCGATAAAGTTGCGGCGCGTTGAACCGTGCACCCGTCAACCTAGTGCGGAGTGCCCAATAGATACGTCTGCATACAAATTGACTCGTGTTACGATCATGGCCAATAGAACAATCAATATGCTCAATTGTAATTTACCATAGCCTTCATGTTTATGATTTTGTGCCTGTTTGTACTGCTATTCTGTTTGAAGAACGTTTTGCATCAAGCTGTAGGTACTGTAAACAAAGTTTAATTTTCTTAAAATACACTGAACTTTTGTGACATCACGAGATTTAGTTAGGTACCTTTCAAAATGCACGATGTTGTCCCAACTTCTCCTTACTCGATTTTTTATCTTCTGTGTGTGGAATACAAAACAGCGAAAGAAACTAGTTTTTTCGCAATGCAGTCAAAGTTATGGCAAACTTTATGTTAATTCAATTTGCGTTAAAGGCGAAAGTTGAATGTAAATTCAGAGTACAAGTCTGCGACCAGCAGTATCGATCTTCCGCGATCCAGCACTGATGTTGTAACTGGTTATAAAATTCACAATAAAGAAGGGCACTTAAATCTCTCCTGCCGAAATGGCCGCCCACTTTGACCTTTAGAAAATTGGAAGGTATAAACTTTGTTCGGTCCATGATCCCGATTCCCGAAGGAATGCGGCGCTCGGAATCGCCGTTAAAATTAGTACGTTAATCGTTGAAACCTTAACTCTCTAACTCTATTACCAGTTTACACTGCGAGTTATCGCGTCGAATGCCTTAGCATAATGTAAGTCGTTCATCGGCCCAGGAAATGACGTCACCGCATGGCCTCACACACGCTTCCTGCACGTCTTCTCGACCTTCACCTAAAAGTCTTGAACAGTACTTTTGTCTTATTACAAAGCGTTTTGATTTTAAAGCTTGTCATTGTGACTCGCGTTTAGAGCCCGAGATCAGAGATGTCACTATTAGATAGGTACTGCTGCTGAAACATGTCATCTTAAGATTTTACGGCATGATATCTTACCAATGGAAAATATTGCCTGTGATTAATGAAAGTTTCATCAATAATTTCACATATTTTGTTAAAGCAACAATATTTAATAACACAAAAAGCTCTTCTGAATTTACTTTCAACTTTGATATTCTATCGAAAGAAATTATATTTGAAGCCATCAATCCTCGTCAAACGAGACCCACGCATCACTTGAAGTTGAAACATTTGGCAGATCTCGATATGCCATTATGTTGCTCACAGCAAAAATCAATGTCACTTGGAACAAAGACGCCATAGTTCACAGTCTAGCCTTAGGGCATCCTGCAGGTCATGTTCGACAAATAAATAAACATTTTGTATGACTTTCTTCGCTGATTAAACGTAGGTCGTGAGTCACGAGGTTGTCTAAAGCCATCTTGCTACCGAGTTCACAATGCGATGTTTGGTTCCCGGCTTTAACAATGTGTGTTTGGACTTTCGACAAGGAAATGTCCGTTGTTAGGCGACATTGACTTCATAATATTTCATTGAAAGACGATCGTTGCAGTCAACTTTGTCTTGTTGGACATGAGCATAAATATGACAGAGCTACTGTGTGCCCTACTGCATACTTTTGTGTAGCTTTTCTTCGCGCTCTTCGTGGTTTTAAAAGTATTCACACTGAGTTATCTGAATTCAAAGTAAGATAAATAATACACTAAATTGTAGTTCTAGAGGCAATTAAGTGGCTTGTAGTAGCATAATTATATAACACCCAAGCTCCAAGTCTTTACGATTGTTTGTGTGGCCCAAATTAATTTTGCAACCGATACTGTTATTGTTGCTAAACCGAACACAAAATATTGAATAAACATTTGGATTTGTCACCAGAAAATCTAAACAATATATTCAATGCCTCATTGATAAAAATCTTCCGTTGTAAAAATACAACGGTAGAAACTAATAACTTTCTCATTAATTTTATTCAGTGACTATTGTGTGCTAATAAACAAACAACAACGTCCAAAAACAAGACAAGACCGCTAGTAATAATAATCGCTCCTGTGCAAGAGTCTGCAAGACTGTAGAAACTTCAAATTTGTAATCCTAGGAAATATCGTTTGTTTTCGACGTAATAATACCGTCTACGCGTTTACTGGAACAGGTTTAGCGGGGTATTGTTGACAAACCGACTCCCGCCAGGTGCAAGGATCGCCCACAAACCACGCTAACATTTACCTAGTATTATAAAATTATCGTACTTTGTTGCAGTAATACAACTAAGTAGAGAAAGTTTAGTACGTGGCCTTATGTTATACCAAGACTTCGACCAAGTATATTAGAAGAGACTTAGGTAGAAGTTACTCTCTAAACATTGATAACTGTCTGAAAGAACATCTACGGGAATCAAATTGAGTCTTATGTTTTTTCACAGATTTTATACTATGGATGAAGCGCTGATCACTAATGTAAATGCTTATGCGAGACAACGCGTATTCTATGATCCGGTCATGGTATTGGTAATGGTATAAAGTATGTACAGACAGAAACAGTAATTGTTCTCCAACACGCCAGAATGTTACTTTTTCAATAATTGGAAAATAGCAGATCTCAGACGTTTAAAGAATGATCCTACATTTTAGAGTGACATCAGGTTTAATACCATCTATTTTGGCGTCTGGTTGCCCTATGGCATTGAGCAGCATATTTTAAATAAAAGAGATCCAATTTTGATACGCACCTCTTCTCCTATTGTCCAAAATTTGTATCACGGCAATTGCAACCAGCAGACTGAACGCGATTCGCTTGTCCGGGTAATTGCTTACCGCGGCATGCCTGTCGCACGCGGGCGAATTTTGTATCATGTACCTACTATTATTAAATTACCATAATAATACCATAATAGCGTAGTAATGAGATACAATATTATAATTGGAGGGACATGTTGTCTACGTGGTCTGCTAGGACCGATTATTAACCAGCAATGACCGGTGGGAAAGGGGGGTTTAAACAAGTCTTTTGAGGGAAACTACGAACGGTAGAACGAAACAGCCTAGTCAAATCTGTCGCTTGATTAGCCCAAATAATGATCCTCTATCTGTGGAGCACCTATTGACCACACAAACAATTTTGTGTGGTCAATAGGTGCTCCACAAATTGCTTCTTATTTCTTTCTCTTAACCAAAAATCCACAAATAAGTCCAAAGAAAAGGAGAGTAAACAAATCTGCAACAAATTCTATGTTTATGGTCGACTCCTTCGGCAAGTCCACAGTTTCAATGATAATGAGAGAGAGCGAGCTTGTCATGTATATTTCAAACGACAGCCCACGTGGTACTGGCTCGGGACGGTGGGAATCGCGACACAGCCCCACTCACATACCCGCACCATTCTTCACTGTACAACTTCACTAATCCATTGTTTTACTATCTTAATAACCTATGGATCCTACATTATTAACGGCGGCATTTCGAAGCTCCGTTCCACGTTTCGAAACATTATAATCTTAGAACTTTACCGGAAAGACTATTCTGAAAACTGGAGGATTAAATTCTTATGGGAAGTCGATGAAGATGCAATATTACTCAACGATGTGTCGAATAAACTTGCCTACTTGGTGTGAAAATAGGTTTAATAGCACATTCGGCAGTGGTAGTTAATCTCATTTTATCCACACGTCATGCGTTGAAAGAGCGTTCTTTATCTGATGTATCTCGAAGTTTTGTAATAGCTATAATTAGTTCTTAAGTAATCCAGATTGATCGATATTGATTTTGCCTAATATTTGGATATTAGAGAGACGAATGATGACTAAAACAGTGCAGCAAAACTTACGTTAATTTATTTTAAATCGGGAAGAGGCCTATATAACCTCCCTGCTGGAGTGCATATCATATTCTTAAAAAAAAGTTTCGTTTTCACCGTCACCTGCTAGCCTGCTACTGATTGTCGAATTCCGAAACCTTATTATTAAAGAACTTTGTTGTCACAAATGGAACTATCTGGCATCGTCATTGTCGCAGCGTCTTGCGTTGACTTCATTAGCATTTTTCAAACCGTCAGAAGCGACCACAGCGAAGTTATTCGAAGTACAAGTCAATGAGACAATGCTATGCCCCCACGGACCTCGGTTCAAGATCACGACCGCTCGTGCACGGTGGCGCGCCGTCATCGCTGTCTTACGTAAAGCCACAGGAAACTTTACATTCAGCCTGTTATGAAAGTTCGCGTAGGAGCCACTTGATAGGCTGTATGTCCGCTGACCTTTGCAGCTTTATTTGCGAGCCACAGATGTTGTAAGGAGTTGATGACATGAACTTTGCAGTTGTGTTTTCTTGAATTTTGTAAAATAAAGCTGGAAACGAAGACCCAGTTTAATAAAAGATTTAAGTAAGTACTAGAAATTATTGACAAATAAAGCGGCTGAAACATTGCCGAATATATACGAAATTACGGTAAATATAAAACTTTTCCAGAACAGAAATGTTGATAAATTATGTATACCTACTTTTTATCACACAGTAAATCATTGTAAGTACTAACTTTCTTCAAAAGAGTCTCTTAAAACTGTAATAACAAAGTTTAACCAAGTTGATACAAGAAGTATCTCCACTGATAACTTATCAACAGCTACTCTGTCTACTGACTTAAAACTTATCTCTGGCCACTCGAAAACGGTTAAGTGTTAAAAGTTTGACCGGCCAAAAGAAATGTTGCGTCATTCCAATGTAATTGTTCCTTTCGAACAAAAGAAATTGAAAGTATGGAGATTAAATCGATACAATTTAATATAGATGAAATAAAACAATGGGTTCTTTATAACAATGTCATCCGGTCATTGATGGAGGTGTTTCTAATATTTTAGATTATCGTCACCGTTAACTACAGTCGTTTCAGGTTTAGTTATCGACATCACCGTCAAAATCAAAGTAATCTTTAATGTCAATGTACACTAAGAGCGCTCACATTGGCAAGAAATCCTTTCCCCAATTTATATGGGATCGGCGCAGTATGACTTCTTCAATACTTCTCTATTACTCGACACCTCTTTCGTGCCATATCATCCTTCATACAGTCTGTCCAACGTTTCTGACGAATTGACAATGATCTCTTGTCTTTGAAATACGGTTGATGTTTGGTTGCTCCTGTCAGAAGGTACTGGGGTGCGTTTAAGATGCTTATCCAGGCTAAAATTTAACCTGACTAAACGTTAAACACCCCGTTCAAGCACACCGCGAGGTGAAAAATTAACCTGACTAAAATTTAATCTGCCCCGTTCACGGCCGTCCGCCGGTATAAGTTTTCGCCTAACTAGGATAATTTTTAGCGACCTTTTTAGCTCGCTAAATTTTATCCCGCTGTCAGATTGACATTGTCATTGAGATGTTTGTTGTATAATTTGCTAGAATCGCGCCATATTTACGAATATTTCTGAAACGAGTACTAAACGTCTCCGAGTCTCCGTCAATTTTATTTGTGGATTATCATGGATGAAGTAATAATACAAATTGTTGTAGAAATGTAATATTATAAAATACTGTATACAAATATTATATCGGCAAATTGATTCCTCATGTTCCGGCCCATTTTTACTAACTATTAATTTCGAGATCACAAGCAAAATCGAGATTACAATCTAGATTGTTTACTACTTGTTTGACAAGCTGAGCTGTCAATTGAATTTGACAGATAAAATTGACATAAACCTATGACTCCGTTCAGCGAACCCTCGCTAGTTTAATTTTTATCCGGCGAAAATTTCGCCGGCCATCTTAAACGCACCCCTGTAATATCAACGGGGCCTAACAAGAAGCGTCAAAAGTGACATTAAATAATTTTGATACGGATTATGGCACAGGTAACAACGGTTCGTGAAAGTACTTCCGATAAAAGGGATAAAAAGAAAATTGGAATGAAAACAAGAATATTTCATTGTAGTACCTTTGTTAATGGTGAATGAGTTTTGGACTTTTGGAGAATGGTTAGAGAAATCTATGATAGAGTCAAAATAGAAAAATATTCAGACTAATACTTAATAAATAGGGACAAAAGTAAGTTGTCTGTCTGACTGCCTGTTTATATACCTCTTTGTAACCCTTAACGACTGCAGAGATTTCGATGAAAAATTGAAAATAACACGATGGTATAGTCGACCAAGAAATTGGTTTACCACTTTTGATGACATCTCCCAGTAACATAATTATTCGCTGAGGATGACAGATTGACTGATTCTGACGTGAAAATAGCACTTGATGTTTTGTACGTGCAAATGATATTCAACCTTAGAGTGGTAAACCAATTTCTTGGTCGACTATACATCTTGATCTGGGTTTGGACCTTAGGACATGGTAGACTTTTATTCCCGGTAGCACGGTAGTATGTTCAGTCCAGGCAATTTATGACCGCTACGCGGACAAAACCGCGTATACAGTTCGTCTTTAAAGAACCTTTGAATCCATGATTCTGTGAAGTTCAGAAGGCTGTCAATACAATGTAACAAGCCATTATCGCTCACGGAGACTTGTTCAATTGAATGTTCCCGAGGTTTTACAGCCGGATGCAATTTGCACTTTTATCCGTGTCTGTACGTGTAAGTTGTCACTTTCGAGTCGTGAGTCACGAAGACAACGAGCTTTCGTTGCCTCCATCTAATGCTAGGGTCACTGTCATAAATATCAGGTAGTTAGCATTTAATATCTTACACCCGTGTCTTAAGGTACAAATCACATTAGTTGCGGTTCCGTTACTTGACGTATTGTGCAAGTGCTCTAATTAATAGCAATCTATGAATGTTCACATCAATATTCGCGTTGCTGATGTAATGTTTGGTGTGCTTGTGTTTGTTTGTGAGCGTGTAAAATTGTATGGTGTGATGATGTGATCTAGTTTATTGAATAATCATTTGCGAAATGAAGACGAATGTTATTGAAGTTGAATACTTAGTATTTTCTTTTTCTATATCCTTGATAGATGGTATGAAAATAAAAACAAAGGATTCAATCGATTGCATTATCTACTTACTTTGAATAAAGACATCTTTTGTGTAGGTATTTAAATCCCTTTGGAAATAGAAAAAAAGTAAGTTTGTATAAAACTTAAATAAGTTCAGACGCTCGCTGTTAGGGTGTTTATGTTTTGCATGATTTATCTATCAAAACTGATTTGCTCGCAGTCCAAAAGTTGTAACGAGCAATTTCGGTCACGTTTTTATCGAAACGATGTTTGTCCCCAGAATGCCAAGTTATAAAACTTTCTTAATCAGTACTTTCTTTGCTCGAAGTGCGAAATAAGAGTTTTCCGTAAATAATTTTCATCCAAATTCTATCTTTGACTTCGTAATCATTTCGTCGCCATTATAATGTGACACCAATTCACCGGAAATAAGGTTCGATATCCCGACGAGGGACAGTCGAAATCCGTAAAGTACTTAATGTTTTCAATTCCGTATAATCGGTTTAGAATTTCCGGAGTTCCGCGTCAGTAATTGGATTGGACGAAGTTGGCCGCTCCTGGGGTGAATTTTTCAACGGTTTTAACCACAAACCTTACTTAGGAATCAATGGTAGACAGATTGCGTCTAATCAGTGTTTGTATTTATTTTTCGAATTTCAGAGGGCTTAGATAAAGTAATATTTCAAAGCAATAAAAAGTCAAAAAAATAGAATGACCACTTTAAGGCTGAGGCTACATTAGGCCGCGACGCGACCTGCGACACATGAGCGATTAAAACAAGTAAATGAATGCTCACGTATATGGCTACACCGTACATCAATTCAATTCAGTTCAAAAATTTCGCTCTTCCAGTCGCATCGCAAATCGCTGCCGACTGTAGCCTCAGCCTAAGTTTTCAGTTCAAGGTGGCGCTGCTAGTCAAGAAAAATATCCATCGATATGTTTGTCAAACTTGCTACACTTATTTTAGTACAGAGTTTTTACGCCTGCAAAAATAAGTTGGCTGAAGTGTCATTCAAGATTCTTTATTTGCATGAAATATGGTAACTTACTACATTCAGCATGCAAACTTATATTTATATTAAAAGTACCTAGTACAATGTACTTACTCGTAATTTAGGTGTCAATCTTGTTGGAAGTCTATCTTCGTAGAAACACGAAACGGTAGAAAACAACTGTCACTTGTCTGCCACCTGTATACTGCTGGTACTGTACTCATGAGGTGGTTATGAAAGTAGATAAAGCGGACTATACGTTCATTAACAATTTTAGTTTACCTTCTCGGAAGTCGGAAGGCTCATGTCAGGTTTCTCCTAAAAGCCGTTTGTACTATCTTTCTTGGTTATTTGTTAGCGATAGTTCATTCAGAGCTGCTTTTGCTGGTGTTCTTCATCATCATCAGCCTATAATGTTCCCACTGCAGGGACTCAGGCCTCCTCTCTAGGAGAGGGATCTGGTGTTCTTGAAAACAGTTAATAATTTATGAGTGATGACTAGCCTATAACTGCTGTAAATTGTACAGAGCATACCAGAATGGACTAGCATTCTGGTATGCTCTGTACTCTGTGGACCGTATTCTAGAATTTCCAGACAACTAGCCAGACCGAAACACAGTGTTATAATTCATTGATCGTATTCGTAATACTGTGCCTTATATAATGTTGTGAATAAAATCAGAATTATCTTTTAATCAAGCTGTATTTCGGCTACAACATGTTTTATAATAAAAAGTATATAATAAAAGAGGGGATCTGACTGAATCTGACTGACTGAACAAAAAGACGACATATAAATATCTCGTACAGGGATTACTGCCGGCTCAAAAGCAGTGTGTATTAGACTCGTTCAATACACATTCATGGTTCAACACCTTCATATTTCTCGCCAGACGACGCTTTTTTATAAACTCGCACCCACTTTGCACAACTTTTAATATTGTAGGGGGAGCAGATGTTGAAAACCTTTTACCTATTTCGACTCACACATCACAAGGGTAGGCCTAATGTGCACGTCGCGTTGTACGACAAAATGTTGAGAGCACTTCACATAAACGTTTAAGAGGTTCGGCGGTACGTTTTTCTGGATTTCCTCTCACCTTCGATTAGTTGGGGATGTATGATCACATTTATGGATTTTGGAGAGTTGGACCTGTTTGGGATAATATCAACGTGGAAAGAAAGGAAAACAAAAAAGAAAATTCTGTCTCTTGGACTGTTTTAGGCGCTTCATCTTTATAGTTCATCTCTTCATTTTAATTATCATCATCACCTCTTCTTGTGCCATGTTTGACTGGTTCCTCGAATTCTTGGTTCTGGATTCTGTGAATGTTATTCATTCACAGGGGGTTTGGCTAGCTATTGATCTGCCAACATCTACTTACCTCAACCATAGACAGTCGCAGATCATCTCTTGAAAGTGTAAAATTTCTTTTGCAAACATAGGCTCCAAATCTTTTCCTATTTAAGCAAGGCTACAAGAAAAGTCAGAAATGCTGTAGCTAATCTAGCGTCCCCGATACACATTCGTGCCTCGCTTAATGTGCTTGAACCGCGGCTCGACCTTTAGCTTGACATTCAGCACCTAACCCGCTCAGTTTATAGGCTCTTAACATTGACAATGGTCCATAGAGTAGTATAGAATTTAAACTATGGCTCTATGTCTATGGCTCTAAACTAGGACTAGACTGACTGCTTTATGGGTGCTTAATGTTAATGTTAAATGTGTCCTCGACTATCTGTCTTGTTAGTTATGAATTCTAAAATTATCTTTCTGAAATTGCATTCTACAGGACTTTGTTTTGAGGATTGATTTGGAAACAGCAATGTTGCATGGTATTTTTGATGCGTGGGCTAATCGACACTAACGCCATTATTGGTTTTTCATTACGATTTCCATTGATAATTTCACAAATGGACATGGTCACTTACATTATTATTAACATTTGTAACGGGATATTTAGTTTTACCATGTTAACCGCCAAAAGATACATGCACCACTTTACCTACCTCCTTACTGAAGTTTATCAGTTTTAAGTCAATCTGTCGATCCACTTTTATTATTGTACAGAACTGATTATGACCGAAAAAAGCCTGAAACAATAAAAGTGTGCTTCGAAAACTTACAGTTTCTGTAAAATATTCTATCAATGAGAAATGTTCGGGTGTAGTTGTCACTACTCGTAGTGAGACACTTCACACTCGCGGAGATATTGTTATCGATTGGTCGCAGGAAACGGAAACGTCGCGAGAAATGCTCAGGGAGTCGTTTGCGGCGGTCGTTCGTTCACCTCGCGACACTTTGTTGCGACGGCGACGTGGTTAGGGTTACCATTTTGGAAAAGCTCTGACAAATAAAATCTGACGCTTGCAGAAATGTACGACTCTGTAGTACAAAATAAATAATAGTACTAACGTCTGTAGTTTTCATCCCCATCAGAAATAGCTGTGAATCAATGTAGAAATGTATGACCATTTGACTTTTTAATTTTCTTTTTAAGTCATTGCTCAGCTATTTGTATTTAAAATACTTCTAAGTCAAAAAGGACGGAAACATGACAAATTCCAGACAGATGGTGACCCTAGGTCCTAAACGTGGTGTGTGATCATGTCCTTATTTGTCTGTGGGAGCTTTAGTATTTGAATTTCGATTTGGAGAGAAATTGTAGCTTGAGTGTCCTATAGGGTGTGTTCATAATAGCAGGAGATAACATCCAGTAATCAACGACAGTCCCAGTTTTCAGTAATTAAAGTATGTCAAATTATCCATGTCTTGAAGAGAACTAACTACGACTAAAGAGAACTGAAGTAAAATAGATAGGTACTCTTTAATAGACTACTGGCCCGTGTTGAAAAAATTATGGGTCATGTGAACCACCAGGTGACCTATCTAGAACGATATAGGAGCATAAAATAATAAGATTCAGCACTATGCCGTCACTTGTAAGCTGTCCAACCGAGTGCAGGTGAGAATTCAAAAGTACAGGTAGACTGGGTACATACATTTTGGTCATATATTTTTGTACGGCATTCTTACCATCGATAGATCCATGAAAAATAATAAGAAAACGCGTAGTGCCGTAAAAAAATGTTGCGCCACAAAGTCGGAATTTTTATTTTATTTTCCGACAATTTCGAGGGTAAATTTGGTCATTTGATTTTGTACGGCATCAGTTTCATACTATTTCAATACTGCTTCTAATCCATTATTCCGCAACGCCGTACAAAAATCATGCGACAAGGGGAAATAATCGAGGGTTGTAACCCCCTCTCTTTCCGCTGGTCCAGGGGGTGATTTGACACAACATAAAATTAATTTATTTTGAAAGTATTTTATGCATAGATAATATTTTTTCATATGCCGTACATTTTCGTTGGTCCAAAGGGGAAAAAACTGAAAATGAAAAAATTAAAAAGAAAAAATCCATATAACGAAATGTAAGGTGAAATTCATCACGATATTTTTTTATACGGCATTTAGATAGTTTATTTGTACTAATTTTCATACTCTTTTCGTGATTCTAGGTTCCTAGTTAGAAACTATGTTAAATATGGGTTTGTATACTATCGATTTATACCAAAATATAGACATGTTGTCACTGATAATTCCAAAATACAACATATTTTTGAGAAGTACCCGCACATTTTCGGTTGAGGCAACTATAAGTCTGTAAGTCTTAAAATAATTAACAAGGAACAGTTGACGTCAACTGTTCCTTGTTAATTATTTTAAGACTTCTCTTAGTCGTGTAGCTCATTTCAATCCCTAGGTAGATCAGTAATTGTTTTGAAAGTAAATCTTATGTGGGAGCTGTAAAATTGAATTTCCTACAAGTCGGCGCACCGTCTAGTAAAGGTGCAATCGTGGCGACACCTGGGAGTCCGGTATTAGCATTTTTTTTTCTTTATTTAAGCAACAAAACATATTTTTACAAATCTTATTTTAGTGTTGACTTAACTTATTGATTTACATCGGTTAGTAACTAGGTATGTGCAGTAGGGCTATTGCGTATCTTTTTAATGACAGTGGCTATCATAAAATAAATGTCCATAGATTAACTGTAAATTGGTTATGGTTTGGTACATTATTTTCTTAAAATCTCACCATTTGACAGTTATTTGATAGACACTTTAAGTTATCCACTGTCAAAATAAAAACAATAATTAATTAAAAATAATTTAAAGAAAAACCATGTTTTTTATTATCATCATTAAATATATCGATTTTATTCTAAAAAATGATTGTTTTATTTATTCACATCATTACAATGAAACAAATCAATTACATCAATAATGTATCAATAATGTTTGAAGTATATATTAAACCAAGAAGTATACAAAACTGTTGATACTGGGATTGGCAGTTTCAATTCTTGGATATAATATACACACCGTTTCAGTTCAGTTAGACGTCATAGTGATTTTTTCATATTATCAATTATTGTTCTCTTCAAAAATATGTAAATGCCGTACTGTATCAGATTGATAATATCAGGAGTAATCACCATACTACGTTTGTATGGAAGAATGACTGGCTTGTGCAACCTTAAAATGGTAGCGTCATTTTCATCAGCCTAAAAGATAATGATCTGCATTAAAATGTACGGCATCATTTTTTCCTAATTTATTTATGTTAATACTATTGAAAATTGCTATAATTCATTAATCTATGATATTTAAACTTTTGCAATAATTTGCAAAATTTCAGTTTTTGTATTTCTCTATAACTTTTTTGAACAGTTTCTTTTGAACGGCAATATTAGATAACAATTGTATTTTACAATATCATGAAAGTTCCCGTACAGGATCAAATGACTTTACAGCTTTAAAAATCAAGGATACGATGAAATTAAGATAATTATTGATATACATTTAAAATGAACAATATTTTTTTGACGGCATTATTTTTAATAGTACTTTTAAATGCTAGATAATGTTTTGGAACCGAAGCCGTACTTTTTCAAATCACCCCCTGGACCAGCGGAAAGAGAGGGGGTTACAACCCTCGATTATTTCCCCTTGTCGCATGATTTTTGTACGGCGTTGCGGAATAATGGATTAGAAGCAGTATTGAAATAGTATGAAACTGATGCCGTTCAAAATCAAATGACCAAATTTACCCTCGAAATTGTCGGAAAATAAAATAAAAATTCCGACTTTGTGGCGCAACATTTTTTTACGGCACTACGCGTTTTCTTATTATTTTTCATGGATCTATCGATGGTAAGAATGCCGTACAAAAATATATGACCAAAATGTACCCAGTCTACCTGTACTTTTGAATTCTCACCTGCACTCGGTTGGACAGCTTACAAGTGACGGCATAGTGCTGAATCTTATTATTTTATGCTCCTATATCGTTCTAGATAGGTCACCTGGTGGTTCACATGACCCATAATTTTTTCAACACGGGCCAGTAGTCTATAACACTTTGTGTCTGTAAATCAACATTAGCACTTCAGCAGCGTCTTAACACAATAGAAGCTGACTTCGTCTGTTCGAGGGCTATTATAAATTTACGCGCACATAATCCCCAAGAGAAGATAATGACGCCTACTGCAAAGTCTGGAAAGTTTTGACGTAACACGACCCTTTTACACGGTTCCATATTCTAGGCCGCCTTACCTCGATCCCTCATGAGCTTGCCCAAACCTTTTGAAATATTACCACGTAATTATAGTCAGCGATAACCTTCAAAGGGACACGAGGCTCCCGGTAGCACGTCTGAAATATTCAGAAGTACTGAAGTATCCCAAGTTAATTAGGCCGGGTACTTTTGCAGAGGAAGAGAATTTATGACTGGAAGGGGACGTCGTCAGGTCAAAATCATGGGCGATACAACCCGGCCGAATCGAGTGCGAGGTGTAATGTATGTAAGGGCTCAGCAATAAGCGACCTCCCTTCTTGACCGGATTGAATTAGAGGCGCCATGCCGTCTAGTGTTGACCGCACCTGCGTATCGATTTTTGGGACTCCCCCATGTGAATTCGTGTAATAAGAATTGAACGAACACGCGAACGTTTCAAATTAAATTTGATTAATATGAACAAGGGCAGGTGTAAGTGGTGTTAGTTAATTGCTGGAGATATTACTATGGCTCGACAACATTACTGTTATATTTCTTGTTACGGTCTTCGTATGCTGCAGTTTAATTTATTTATTCTCCTTTTATTATACTCAATAGAGTTGAATGTCCTACTTTTAATTAGATAGGCACCAGCTGCGTTGAAGCTTCGAGATAGTAAAATTTCTCTTCCCTAGTTTACTGACACTTAAATTAGACGCCTTAAATCTAATTTAACTAGACGTGCTATAAAGTCGAGCTGAAATGTTGAAAAAACTTGTAAATTATTTGCGCCAACCCCAGGAAATGTAGAAACGTTCAGTCAGAGCAATTTATCGACATCATATAGTTTCCCAACACTAATAAGAGTCCCCAACTCAAATGTCCTCTGCTCTGAGTTACACGGTCTTGAGCGACGGCTGCCCGGCGCGGCGCGAGACTATTTCCTCTTTCATTCGCCTCTTTTAGCCGACTGCCAAGAAGGTTTATATTTTTCGTGCGAAAGTAATGGAATGAAATCTATTATATTTTTAATGGCTGTTCAGGGATAATTCTTTAGCACGTCGATCGATTTCGATGATTATTAAGACCAACCATGACCAACCATTCATTAGCTGCTACATGCGTTTTGGGTTTTTTACATTATAATTAGTGTTTACACCGTTTTAATTTGAACAGTTATGTAGATATTACAATTTATGTGAGCAATTTTGTTCAAGCGAAAAAATAACACTGCAGGCACGCAGGTCCAAAATGTGTACCTACACATGAGCCTACACAGAACGACATGCAAAGTTGTCAGCAACACCAATTCACATTTAAGGAGTACTTTAACTTGAACCTATGTTAAGTGTGGTTAAGTGGTCACCCTGATGAAACCGGCTATGCAAACATTGAGCGAAACCACACTTGTTTGTAGTTGGCTTGGCAAGACCCATCCTTCGAACCAATATGGACGTCAAATATCGACAGGATAATTGACAAGTTCTCGTCATTTTCAGTCTATAGATTGGTCTGGCGAGCGAGCGAGCGGGGTTTGTTAAACTTGTTAGAGATTCAAGTTTTCACGAAAATAAAATGGATGTCCATGTTGCAGGGACATATCATCCGGAATCCGGATGACTGTCATAGAAGATTATGTTATATTCTACCCGAAAGCCAAAGACAAAGTTACATTTATTTTCTATAGAGACAATTGACAAATATGACAATGCGAAGGGATGCTGTGCCTTATTTGAAGATCACCCATGATCACGAGATATGAGATGATTCATGTTTATAGGAGAGTGCAGTTATTTTGGATGTAGATTTTGTTAAAATATTAAACAGATTCGTAATAGAAACTATATTGGTGTATCACTTCTAAATTATAAAGATTTCGGAGAAAATTGTACGAACAGTTATTGCAAATATTTTTAAACTGCCCAAGTACAATGAGAGCATTATTTTTAATTTGTATTAAATTAATGGCTTAGTTTTTATCCCAATATAGATAACATCAAACAATGCCTAACCTAAATAAAAATATGCGATTGTAGTGCAACAAAAAAGCGTAGACAACAATCGAATTTATTTTTAATGTCTGGGAACTCTTTTGTGTACCAAAAAAAGTTGTTTGAAAAGTAAAACGACGAAAAAATCAGCACGCGTTCACTTTCAAACAATGGTTGTAGCACAATATTTGTTATAGGATTAGTGTGTTTGTGTTTCTCATGCGATTCGGTCGGTCAACCGATGTGTCTTTTAAACATTGAACTTCATAGTTACAAAAGGAGACAATGAAAATATTAGCATAGAGGAGAACCCCATTGCAATAACTCTTTGTAGAACACAGTCAAACGGTTCTTTATAAAGAATGGAATTATAATACGATTTTTATTCCAAAAGCTATCACGTTTTTATAAGATCTACGCGGATACTAACGGTTTTTAACTTCACTTTAGCTCATTTTTTTCCTAAAAAGTGGATAGGTGACATTTTTGCATGTTTAATCATGACCTTTATCATTGGCTTTTTTTCCTCGCAATTGATTGACAACACTGGCCGTTTGACCCACTTGTCTGGTTCCAGTATAGTTCTACATGGATCATTAAGCGCGTGGCCATAAACGGAACTAACGCCGCTGTCAAAATTGTCTATGGAAATAACAATATTGTTATTTCCATAGACAATTTTGACAGTTGACGCACCATCTTGACAACGTCGCCAAAAGAAGCATGCAGCATGAAGTATTTATACGATTGGCAAGTGTTTCAAGTATCCCGTATCCCTTCATCACATCCTCATTACAAAGTGCGTGCTGCACTCACGCGACGTCCTATTAATGGGCGACAACATTATCCTCAGCATCTTGCAAGCGGTACTTGTTTGACACGATCGGTATCTCCTGACACCTGCATCTAGCTGGCACATTTGTATGTAGCACATCTGAACAAGTGGTGAAGGCTTGCTTAATTACTACGCGTCTTTGGAATTCGTTTGTAGTTAAACTTCTTACTTACCAGTTTTGAATTTTATGGAAATTTGTTTTTTTTTACCTGTGTCGATAAAGTTGTCCACAATGTTTGCTAAAGATTCTCAGAGATATTTTTTTAAGTCGTTTCAAATTCGGATCAAATGGAACAAACTTACACATCAGTTTGTAATGTGGACGGTTACTGTGAAACTACCACAGGAAACTACTGGCGCTAGCGTAGGTAGTTAGTTGTAAGCATCGCTATTAGTTGAAAAGCATTTCATTTCAAAATAGTTTCACCTGATTGGTCAGATTGGGACTTAAGTATGGACGAGACAAGCGCATTGAGCTTTGACAGTCCGAATTAAAAAAAGTGTCAAAAAAAATAACATAAACCAGGTGTTGTCAATGATTATGATGAATAGAATAGAATGCATTTATTTGTCAGAATATTGTACAAAGCTGGAAGGTGGTTTATATAATTATGTCGATCAGAATATTCTGCCGTTTCCGGCGTACAAACATGTATAGTTTTGGGTTATCATTATTACATTAAAATTAAAATTAAGTTATCAATCAATAGAAATTACAAATAATATAAATGAATTGAATTAAATTATAAAACATGATTTAATGGATGATTTAATTATAAAACATGATGAATGATGATGCTTGTTACTAAATTTCTTTTGACATGTTGACACATTACAAATTGTACGTCGTTAAAATCATTATTTACTGCACCTGTTGATACTTCCTCGATTATTTCTGTCAGCACATGGAAATTATTGTTATCGAAATCAATGTCCCCCGTCAAAGAGGCCATGTTACTTTTTGCACATTGCGTGTCGTCCAGTACTTCTGAAAACCGATTCTTATCTGCTGACACCTGCATTTACTCCATTTTGTTTGATTCGTTCTTGTTTTTACCGAAAGTTCGCTGTTTTTGCAATTACCGGTGCTAATTATTTTTTTAACACAATATTTTCTTGGACAGTGACTTTTATTACGCCGCTTTTAGGTTTAAAATATTCATGTTTTTACAAGGAAACATTTGCTTTCATGTCTTAAATGAAAGTATGTAACGGTTTTGCAGGTAAAAGACAAGACACGCAATTTAATATATTTTGAGACCAAGAGTAGAACACTGTAATTCTGTTCTGAACCCGATCATGAACTATAATGTTACGAGTTTAGGGGTACTTTTCAATTAGATCAGATACATTTAATATCATCAATGAACCATTGTTGGCCGAAATTGCCTCCGTAATCTCACATTCGTCTCCAACCGCGTCCTTTTCCAGTGAACCAAATCGTGGAACATGTTTAATTCAGGGTATGCAAAATTAATTACACGGACTGAACTCGAATAACTCTCTCAGTTTCTGTAGTTCATTGTTAGCGCTAAAAAGCTTATTTTCCGCTCCCTAGGCTTTATTCTCTTCAAGATATTTTAGTAGGACGCGGAACAAAGCGCGGACTACTAATGTGAGTTTTATGTAGATGCCTCAGTGCGTTCATTTGGAAGACCTTGCTGTAATTTCTGGTTTTTACTCAATATCGCGCTTTCATATCTTTCACGGTAATTACAAAACCTGCTTTAAACAGTCTGTGGGCGTTCTCGGAATCGAATAGAGGAATACTTTTCTCGTTTTGTGAGCAGGCACAAGCGCATAGCAACCCTTCGGTTCTGCGAAGAATCACGAGCTCGTAACAGTTGAGTGGACCGCTTCCTAAAATGGTAAGACGGCGTCTGCGCACGTCGATAGATCCGCTAACGCTGCTTCAGGTCGCAACTCTTCGCGTTAAGGAGTGACCACACTTTTTGATGCGGAATTGGCTTTAGCTGATGAGAAAAAGCTTTATATCTAAGTAAGACAATCGAAATTTAATTTTCATTCGTCTTTGGATGATGCTATTCGATATCGCACCAAACTGAATGCGACAAATATTTTAATAGATGATCGGCTCAAGTGGTTCACAAGTGTGGTCAGTCCACTAACGCTGTATCAGACCACTTCGCATTATTCAAAAACTTTTAATCTAATCTCCAGAAGTCTGGTAGCGGTCTTGACATTGCGCGATTGATCGTTCTTGGCCGACAACAACTTAATCCGAGTTCTTAACTTTCGACATTGTTAACAGAGTAAGACAGCGACGAAAATATTGTGACAAGTTCACAACAGCCGTTTTAAAAGGCTTCTACATAAATGTGGTATTAGCTTTTCGCACTATGTAATATTATGGTACAAGAACGTAGACGCCAGCACAACAAGCTACTACAATTTGTAAATTTTTACAGTATTACAGACTGACAGACCGACGCACGGCGACGTAGTTACTTTTGCATATAATAAAATGTTTAATATTATGTAGTATGGATTTTCAGTTGACGTCATGGTGTAGTACTAGTATGAATATTTGGACAGGTGTTATAATATGGCACACGCAAAAAAAAATTTTTTTTTGTGTCAAAGACCGCGGCTTGGTAGTATCAATTTCGACATCTAAACGTGATAAAGAAAATATCAGTGCTCGTACGCAAGAGGACCAATCTGGCTCAATATTTCTCATTGTAAGCAAAATCTATACAAAGCATGGCTTTGTTATACTGGAAAATGGCTTGATATGTATTGTGTATACTTCAGACCTTCTAAAAAAAACAATTTCATGATACCTATCAAGTATTCGAGCCCCGCTGGCTAATTTCCTTTGGTACTGTATATTTCTATGTCAAGTTACATAGTATACATCTGCGGTCATGACTTGTGCGTACGAACCGGCGGCGCAGGCGTCGTTTCCGTGTCAGTGTTGTCGCATTAAAAAATATTGCCTAGCGGAAATTCTAGTTCAGGTACGACCTAGTTTATTGTGTTACATTGTAGAAATACTATCGGGGGCTGGTTAACAAGGTCTTGTAAATGTTACATTAAATGCAGGACAAATTGTTACACTTGTTTTGTTTTGGATCTAGATTCAGGGTCTGCAAATAATTTGTATGTATTTTATAGTGTGACCATTTTATGTTCGCTGTTCAAGGTGGCGTTGGTTGTTAAGAACATTGCATCGATATGTCAAACTTAGTTCATTTACTGTTTTCCGTCCTGTACCTACTGATAAGTTGGTTGAATTTTAATATATGCTTAGAACAGTAGCGCTGCCATGGAATGATCTAAAAGGAGGAGATTAGAGTAGGTAATAACTCTATAATGTTAGCTAGGTCGACTTCCAGTTCATCCAGATGCAGCTGAAAATCAAATTCATCCTAATTGAGTATTGCTATAGGTTAGTATAGGTTTGGGTGCATGACATGCTAATTGTTATTGCATTTTCCTGATGCATATTTTTGCGGGTGGGACGGCGATGCTGCAAACAGCATTGTCATTAAAAAAAAAAATGATTGTGCATAACATTATAATGGCATGGATTTCCTGGACATAATGGACAAAGTCAAACCTGATTGTGTAAAGGTACAAGTTGGTAACCGACTGCACGCAGCAGCAGCAGACGACGTGTCGCAGCGACACTACTGGTTTCTACGTATTTCTATGAAATTTAATAATAATAATTTATTATTTTGTATGAAGCGACGACATGTCGTCTGCTGCTGCTGCGTGCAGTCGGCTACCATTTTGTACCTTAACTTATTTTAAATATTTCATCAATTGTACTAAAGAGTGTTAGTCGTCTTCCATAAAGTGAGTCTAAAATAGGAATATGCTTCAGTCCAGTAATGTCCTACTTCTGATGTGTTATCATAGGAAGATAAGTTTGACAAGTATAATCTCTCCTGACACGGAGCGCGTATGACAACAGAGACTGTACTGTGTTGGATGATAGCATGTCTGGGCTTCGATGTACCTATATTTTTAAACATAGTCTGCCCCAAACATATTTGATTAAAAAGTAAACACAAGGTTGAGAATACTCCCGTCGGGGCTGTGGATTATCGAAAGGATAACGCGGCTCCGACACAAGGGCAAAGAAGGAACATGGGTTTGGTTCTTAGTCAGAAGAAGTCTGACACTCCCCTTCGCTCTGCCCAAGAGAGGGGGGGGGGGGGGGGGGGTTTCGATGATTTTCCTCCCACCAAAAAAAAAGGTTGAGAATACTAATTTGTAGTCATCATGGTCATCATTGACGGGTCCTGTACCCCAGGCTGATAAAAATTTAGTTTTTCCTAAATCATAGTTATATTAGTATTACAATCGGTTTCCTCCAGTACTTTTAACCCTGTATAGATAGATTGGCCATAGTTTTATGTTGGACAGAGTTTTGCTTTTATCTTCAAACGACACAGTTTGTCGGCATTCCCTTTACTTCTTTTGACGCTCAGTTCTGTTGCAAGAGAATGAGAAAGCACCTGTGGATCTCGTATTCAGCCGACCATTAAATTCAATGAATAACGATAAACACTTATTTCGTAAGCGCATTTATGTCGATAATAACTTCTTTGTGTAGAGAAATTAATGGGTAATATAATAAAAGGTGATAATTTAAGTCCATTGAATAATATGGTGGGTTGTCGATGCCCCATTACGGTACCTAGTTGTCAATGATTGATGTCCGCTCAATATCCCACAGTATTAATTTCCCTCAACCAACTGATTCTATTTAAATAAACGATTAAATTCCACTTTTATAACACATTGTTAAGGTATAAAATTGAATAAAGACCTGCGCTACCTAGTTAACCCAAGTAAATCCGGATTTTTTCAAGTATTTTAAAGATTTTCTGTAGTACTTAACGGTAAGTGGAATGCAGTGGGAACTTTAAGTGTTAAGTTATTGATATGGTTTTTCGAAACTTTATCTTAAAGTTAACGGTGCACGCTTGTTAACACTATAATGATAATGTGCGAAGTGTAATTAATTGATGATTTATTATACTAGACATCAGCTACCGCCTTTGTTGTTTCGCTGATAATAATTTACAACAAGAGAATCGACAGCTTGGTGACAAAACCTTTTTTTTAATGGCAACACTAACAAGCGCAACAAAACGTAACTGTCAAAGTATAAAACGTTTAGCTACTAATGCGGCTCTAGCAGACGCTAAAAAGTATCCAAAGAAACAGATACGTTTCAAACCTGACCTACTAAATCGCAAAGTAAATAAAACAAGCCGAAATCCCCTCATGCCAGTCATATCACACGGCTCATGTGTATGATGTATACAAAACAGATATCACAAATTGTGCGTGCATTGTTTGTGCGAAAACACTGTCTCGTTTGCAACTCCGTCACGCAATTTTCCCCCTTCCCACGTAAATATAACCGAGCATGGCAGCACACAACACACGTGTGTTGCCATACTTCCCATCGTTCACCTAACACCTCATCACTGTGACGTGTTACCCGTTCATATAAAAATTTACGACTGTACCTCACATGTTAATATGTCTGCTGATGGCGTTTTCTCGTATAAAAGGAAAGGTATTTTGTGTATCGCTAACAACGACATAGCGTAGCTCGCGTACGCGTTATTGTACTGAATGGGGAGGTTCGTTTCGCTTCGTTTTGTTTGGTGTGTAGACTATAGTGCAGCATGGTTGTTTTGCCGTTTAATATTTGTTTATGCAATTAAACGATCAATTCCTAATCAATTAGGACGAGTAATTGCTTTAGTAATATCTATTTTAATGATAATGGCTCTATCACAGAATTCACAGGTGTTGTAAAATCAAGCTTGAGACTAGCGGTAGTTACGATTTTGGTCGCACCAAGAGATTCGTGGACAATTTTTAGCGGACTTCAAATAGTTTTTTAATCTTTGGCTTTTAAAAAACTATTTGAACTCACTACTTCATCATCATTCTCATGCCAATTTATTCGGGGACGGCGCAGCATGTCTTCTTCTTCCGTACTTCTCTTCTTAATACTCTTTTTCTCATCGTCTCTCTCACTCATCGTCAGCACTCACCTTCTTTCTAGCCATACCATTCTTCACACAGTCCATCTATCGTTTCTTTGGTCTCCCTCTACTCTAGCCTATGTTATACATTCATACTCAACTTACAACTTGTAACCATATTTTTTTGAATACAGTGCATCTTTTGGGATATTTCTTTGCATTGTTGGTATTTGATGTCTTTGGTGGGTGGAATTGGCGCCAAAAGACGGCTTTGGCAAGAAAATGCGACTTGACATGATTGGATAAAGTTTTGCGAATTTTTTGCTGACAAGTTCGGGTTCAAGCCAAGTTGCAGTAAACGAAAAGTTGGTTAAAGTTTAGAGAAAAGTCTATGCATTTAAAAGCAGTAAGTATGTATATCGCCTAGTTTCCAGTTGCAGAGTAAGTTTATAGCGGCCATGGACAAGAATAGGCTATTGTTGTATGTACTACATCGAAGCTGTCGGCAATTTTGTAACATAGTTTTATTTTGACCTAACCTCATTTGCAATAATTCATAGTTTATTGACTGGCCTCTTCACCGCCTACATACAAATTTGAAACTTGCTCGAAATTCACCAACAAACTTAAAGTCAACATGGCGGTACCAATAAAATTGTGAGCGAATAAGATGAATGAAAACATCAATCAAGAGCGTACCTAGTTCAACAGTGGTGCACCGCTATCGCCATTGAATGGGATTGGGACCGAACGACTTGTGAATTGAACGTGATTGAAGCCAGATGAACCGAGATCATTACGTACTGTTGCTCTAGTGCCGTGTGCTGGTGCATTCATGCAGTTTGATTGGTCGCCACTTTGTGATACTTGCTAAGGTTCAATTCAGATACTGAGAACTGTATTACTGCTGCAATATCTGTCATTATCGTCTCTTACGTATTATAGATTATACAGACTGCTTCCTTGTCTGTCACATCTTATGGGTATTAAATCAAGATGGTATTGATAAATCTTTCATTATGATCTATCAGGAGTTTTTGATCCATAAAATCTTTCTTTACAGTACGATCAAATTATCTTGACAGGTCTGAACATAGGCTCTGCGAACTTTTACGCATGTAAACTTTTGAAGAAAACTGTTATTGCCAGATAAACCTATACCTATACGATCAGAAAATATCTAATTTAAACAGTGAGAAATAAAATAAATATCATAACACTTTTAAACATTAGCAACAACAACAAAATAACCTGCACGAAGTTCGGACCTGCCAAGATAATTTGATTGCACTGTACTTTATAAATTTGACAGGAATTGGCATAGAAAACGCACTTTACACAACCTATAAAAACCGGCCAAGAGCGTGTCGGGCCACGCTCAGTGTAGGGTTCCGTAGTTTCCCGTTTTTTGTACAAAAACTGTTGTTTCCATCCAAGTTCAAAATGATTTTCCTAGAATGAACTTATAAAACTATACTTTTCAGATTTTTTTCATATTTGAAATTACCCTATTCATTTTGAAATACCTTTCTAACAATATATCACACGTTAGGATTGAAATAAAAAAAAAAATCACTTCCCGCTTTACATATAGGGGGGCTACTGGGCTACCCTAATAAAACATTTATTTTTTATTTTACCACTTTGTCGGCGTGATTGATACACTTAATGGTACCAAATTTCAGGCTTTCTAGTGCTAACGGTCACAGAGATTAAGCGAGGACGGACAGACAGACATGGCGAAACTATAACCGCCTTATTACAAAAGGTAGTTAAACTTTATCTCGTTTTATAGCTATTTATTATAAAGTTTATCTCGCATGCTATCACTTTCTTTTGAATATTATTGAAGTGAGACGTCATGCGAGATAAACCAAGTCTAAGTTAAACCAGGTTTAACTACGTTTTGTAATAAGGCGGTAAGGGTTCCTAGTTGACTACAGAACCCTAAAAACGATATTTCCACACCTCTGCAAAATACCATACTGAAAGCTCATTTGTAAACTTCTTCTCATATTAAAAAGGCTTTCATCGGATTAACTACAAATACACCTGCAACGAGAATAAAATCTCGCTTCACCCATTACAAAGCCTTAGAATGCCTGTCACGTCGTCCTATGCTTCAAGTATAACAGTACTTCAACACAAGTTTCTACAATAAATAAGGCTTTTACGACTCTCTGGCACCTCGGAGGCGTCTGAACGTTCGTCCGTATTCTGTATTCTCGCTTCCGCATCTCGATTATCGAGAGAGCTTTACCAAAACGGTGTTAGCATTCTCGCCGCGGTGTTTTTGTGGTCGTCGTCTGTACTTCTACTTCTGTAGGTGCACTTATAATGCATTATGTATGTTTTGTCCGTTTGTTACTTGACACTGTGAGAATTGAACGCGATTATTGTGCGGAGATTGTCGCTAGTTAATTTTATAGTTAGGTTGGTTTTTATTGTTATTGTTACAGATTTAAATTGGGTGTTGTTGCAAACCAATATTAAGATCACAAGCGTCATGGATTATGCAGAGCAACTGCTAAATAAGTGCCACTAGATGGCGCTGTGCAAAAACGTCACGATCCTGAATCTTTCTCCGTAATTCCGTAATTTAGTGACTTCCGCTAGTATAATTATTTTGTGTAAGTCCAGTGAGACCGAACTAGCTGCTAGTTCGGTTCGGCCTCACTTTGCTTGCGCAAAATACTAAGCCTATCGCATTGACTTATACATATATTACTGCGTAAGGACTGGGCGGACCGCATGATAAAATGACGCCTCGAATTCGGTCCCAAATAGGTCTTGACTAAACCGAAGTTTAAAAGAAAATTAAAATTTAACATTTTTTTTATTAACATTTTAATGAAATCTTTATTCAATTTCTATAAACCTCGATAATACCACACCACGCCGCTCATACAAGGTTACGTTTACGAGCAGCCTGATTAGTTCATATAGATGACGTTAGTGTTTCTCTGTATGGGGAACGCATCGAGCAAAATGTTCGGACGACCGTATCTTCAGTTTTTATATCAATGGCCTATCGATAAACCCTTGTAAATTAAAGGACCCATAGTCCGCTTCCTTCTTCCTTCCTGGGAAAAGATTGTCGGGAGTCGGGACTTGTCCTATACATGGGCATTTCTCCACTAACTGGAAAATCGTCCATACAAGACTGTCCTAAGCAAACCGTGACAGGGGACTGTTTTTCTCTACTTTTGTACAGAAAAACAGGCCCCTTATAATCAAAAATACTTGTTTTTAACAAGGATTTTGTTTGTTAAAGTAATTAGTCTTTATTTTTCTTTGTAATTCGTAATAATATATATTTTTTCATTTTAAAAAATGACAGGGGACTGTTCACCAGAGGACTGTTTTTTTTACATGAATACTTAATAAAACAAAATCATTTAAACATATCAGATTAACCAAACAGATGTGGCTACATCCTAGATAATCAATTCTTTTTAACAAATTTTCATAATTTTAACTCTTAAAATAGTATAAAATAAGCTAGCCAGGGGACTGTTTACGTAACGGTCTTGGATGTGTAGTTCACCTACAGACGCTGTCGTAGCACTAAAAAAATGGCAGTTTCTCGCTTAGCTCCACAACTGCACAAAATTCACATCGATTACTTTCTGTATCACGATCTAAATGCATCACGCTAAAACAAAATTTGACTTCAGCGTGGTGTTCAAATTTTAACAGGGGACTGTTTCAATAATTTGAGGACAGCATTCGCACATAGATATTTTGATTTAATTTCAATCGTAAAAATATAATTGCTATGTATTAGATGCTTACTGTTATGTGTAATGTATTTGGATATTTTTTATTCAGTTATCAACAGCAAAAAAAGAAATATTTGTTACAAGATTTGTAATTCTGGAATAGGGACGCACCAGAGGACTGTTTTTTGAGGTGTTTGAGGTTCATTTTCTCAAATATTACATTATTAAATTGCTGAATACGCAGTTGCATTCCAAGAATACGTAATACTATGTCGTTATTGATACAATTATCTGAGAAATATTACGTTTCACAACGTAAAATTAGCTTGGGACAGTGATTTTCCAGTTAGTAGAGAAATGCCCACATATTTGTACGTCTTGGAAATAAATCTTTGCCAAGAACTGTTGTGTCTTCGTGCCGGAAAACGGTGACCACAATCCACATCCCTTACAGTATTTGCATAAAATTTTTGTATGCCATTGTTTCGTCACAGTTTGATTTTTCTGGAATTTAGGCCCCAAAGCTTCTTGTAGATTATGAAATTATGACTAATTAAATCAAGATGTATTTAACCTAAAAAACGATGATGCATCGATCATACTCTTGAATTACACATTGGTATATTTAAGCATTAGACTGGGAGGAGGACGTTTAGGACGGTAGGAGGTCCTCTTAGGTCGGTCTAAAAATAAGTATCGAATCAGCACCTTCAGACGTTTGACTTTATGAACTTCAGCCCCTATCCTAGATCTGTCTGCAAACACCAAGTAGGTATATACTGAAAGTTTGTTTGACTAGGTTCTAAACTAGAATTCCTTTGTACAAGCTATAAAACCTCAAAACATGAATTCTCGACCTTGGGAGCTAGTTCTTTAGTTAGACACCGCTGCTGCGACGACGGGGCGGTTAAGATAGATAGATAGATAGAATACTCTTTATTATGTACACCAAATTACAAAAAAAAACAATAGTAAAGGTCTACTTGTATTATACCCTAGACATAAATCCAGGCGGACTCGTTGGCTGATTTACTGTAACTAGCTTCACGGAATACATTGTCATCACAAAAGGGAAATTACGAGTAAGTGCTGGTTTAAAAAATTCTATCTATTTTTTTTCGATGCCAGCTCGCGAGTTTGATTCTATAGGATCAAACGAACGAGATAAAAAAGTGCGGGCCTTTTCAATCATTCAAATTTTGATAAAGTTCTAGACCGTAAAATACTTGAGTGGTTATATTTCGTATTTTCTAAGACGTTCGCAAAAAAGTTGACAGATAAAGAAACTAAATCGTATTTTTCGGTCTGCCAGAAAACTTTATCTAGGGCGTTCGCCGACTGTAGCAGAAATAGAATTTCTTCTATTTACTAACTTTCCACCCGTATACGTTCTAACCACGATTCGAAAGAACTATGCATGTGGGCCAAACTGGGTTATTCCTCGGTATCAGTATAAAGTGTTTATTGTTGAAGCCGTGGCACAATTTCAGAGCCCGCATACATCAATTAACTTTCAATAAAATAGCGATATATGAGCTGGCGATGGTTCTCAAACTTTGGCAGATCATTATTTTATACCCAGCCCAGCGTCGAGCAAATTCCTTAACTGGGTCTATTTGGCGCAAAATGTAGGCACACAAGCTTATCTTTTAAGATTAACGTATTTTTGTTGTTATTTTGTGTCGAATTTTATATTTTGACTAGTATTTGCGTGGGTGCGCGAGCTGCGCGCAGCTCGCGTGGTGTGAAGGGGGGAGAGGGGGCGCTTTGAAAAATGATTTCGACTAACGCATTGCACCTCTCAATGAATCTGAAAAAAAAAAAAAGCATGCACCTACCTACACCTACCTACTACCTACCTACACCTACCTACACCTACCTACACCTACCTACACCTACCTACACCTACCTACTACCTACCTACACCTACCTACTACCTACCTACACCTACCTACTACCTACCTACACCTACCTACTACCTACCTACACCTACCTACACCTACCAACTACCTACCTACCTACACCTACCTACTACCTACCTACTACCTCCTACTACCACTAAAAAAACATTACCCTAAAGTTTGCTTGTCGTCGCCCCTGAGTTACGCTTCACCCACTCAACCTTCGTTACGCTAAGGAGGTCGCCGGCTCGCTTCGCTCGCCACCTCCCCCCTTCGCTCCACTCGGTCTCGCAGGTTCGCTCCACTCAGGACCTACCTACCACCGGAAAGCTATCATGACTTTATCTCTACGCTACGGGGGTCGCCGGCTCGCTTCGCTCGCCCGCTCCCCCCTTCGCTTTACCGGTACCACAATTTTACTTCCCCGAGCCTTCTCTATACGAATCCGTAAACAAAACAGAAAAAAGGGGTGAAGAGGGGGGGGGGGTGAAGGGGGGGGAGAGGGGGGGAGTTTCTAAAAATGATTTCGACTAACTCAATTCCCCTCTATATTAATCTTAAAAAAAAAATGTTCCAAGTCTCTTAACTTCCTAGATCCGAAAGGAAGGGGTGGAGGGGGGCAAGGGGGTCAAATTTTCAAAATAGTTTTTACTTCCCCAAGCCTCCTCTATACGAATCCCTAAAAAAAAACACGAAAATTCTCTTTATTTTCGAGATCCGCCTAAAAGGGGGGTGAAGGGGGGCAAGGGGTTCAAATTTGAAAAACGGATTTTACTTCCCCGAGCCTCCTCTATATGAATCTCACGTATGCCACCACCTACCTACACCTACCTACTACCTACCTACACATACCTACTACCTACCTACTACCTCCTACTACCACTAAAAGAACATTACCCTAAAGTTTGCTTGTCGTCGCCCCTGAGTTACGCTTCACCCACTCAACCTTCGTTACGCTAAGGAGGTCGCCGGCTCGCTTCGCTCGCCACCTCCCCCCTTCGCTCCACTCGGTCTCGCAGGTTCGCTCCACTCAGGACCTACCTACCACCGGAAAGCTATCATGACATTATCCCTACGCTACGGGGGTCGCCGGCTCGCTTCGCTCGCCCGCTCCTCCCTTCGCTTTACCGGTACCACCATTTTACTTCCCCGAGCCTCCTATCCTATACGAATCTGTAAACAAAACAGAAAAAAAGGGGTGAAGAGGGGGGGTGAAGGGGGGGGGGGAGAGGGGGGAGTTTCTAAAAATGATTTAGACTAACGCAATGCCCCTCTATATGAATTTGAAAAAAAAATCGTTCCAAGTCTCTTAACTTTCGAGATCCGAAAGGGGGGGGGTGGAGGGGGGCAAGGGGGTCAAATTTTCAAAATAGTTTTTACTTCCCCAAGCCTCCTCTATAGGAATCCCTAAAAAAAAACACGTAAATTCTCTTTATTTCCGAGATTCGCCTAAAGGGGGGGAGAAGGGGGGCAAGGGGGGCCACTTTGAAAAATGATTTTTACTTTACCGAACCTCCTCTATACGAATCCGTAAAAAAAAAAAATACGGGTCTCTTAGTTTCCGAGATACGACAGGGAGGGGGGGGAGGGGGGGCAAAAAGGGGGGGTTTCGGACTTTTCCCATACTCACCAGAGTTAGTTGTTTACGAATCTGTCAAAATATACCCACCTCCCCATCCACCATCTGGGAGAACAATTCTGTCAGTCAGTGAGTCAGTGAGTGAGTGGTAGTTTAGCTTTATATAGTATAACTAGTATTTGCGTGGGTGCGCGAGCTGCGCGCAGCTCGCGAGGCGTGGAGAGGGGGAGAGGGGGCGCTTTGAAAAATGATTTCGACTAACGCATTGCACCTCTCAATGAATTTGAAAAAAAAATGTTCCAAGTCTCTTAACTTCCGAGATCCGCCTAAAGGGGGGGTGAAGGGGGGCAAGGGGTTCAAATTTGAAAAACGGATTATACTTCCCCGAGCCTCCTCTATATGAATCTCACGAATGACACCACCTACCTACACCTACTTACCACCTACCTACACCTACCTACTACCTACCTAAACCTACCTACCACCTACCTACACCTACCTACTACCTACCTACACCTACCTACTACCTACTACCCCTACCACCTCCTGCTACTACTAAAAAACATTAACCTAAAGTTTGCTTGTCGTCGCCCCTGAGTTACGCTTCACCCACTCAACCTTCGTTACGCTAAGGAGGTCGCCGGCTCGCTTCGCTCGCCACCTCCCCCCTTCGCTGCACTCGGTCTCGCAGGTTCGCTCCACTCAGGACCTACCTACCACCGGAAAGCTATCATGACATTATCCCTACGCTACGGGGGTCGCCGGCTCGCTTCGCTCGCCCGCTCCCCCCTTCGCTTTACCGGTACCACCATTTTACTTCGCCGAGCCTCCTATCCTATACGAATCTGTAAACAAAACAGAAAAAAGGGGTGAAAGGGGGGGGGGGGGGTGAAGGGGGGGGGAGGGGGGAGTTTCTAAAAATGATTTCGACTACCGCAATGCCCCTCTATATGAATCTGAAAAAAAAATCGTTCCAAGTCTCTTAACTGACTTAACTGTCTTTTGACTGGCCTGTTGGTCTAGTGGTTAGTGACCCTAACTGCTATGCCGGAGGTCGTGGGTTCGATTCCCACCCAGGACAAATGTTTGTGTGATGAGCACGATCATTTGTTCTGTGTCTGGGTGTAATTTATCTATAATATGTATGTATTTAGAAATATATAAGTATGTTTATCAGTTGTCTAGTACCCATAACACAAGCTCTGCTTAGCTTGGGACTAGATGGCGTTGTGTGATAGTTGTGGAATATTATTATTATTATTATTATTATTATTATTATTAACTTCCGAGATCCGAAAGGGGGGGGATGGAGGGGGGCAAGGGGGTCAAATTTTCAAAATGGTTTTTACTTCCTCAAGCCTCCTCTATACGAATCCCTAAAAAAAAAACACGTAATTCTCTTTATTTCCGAGATCCGCCTAAAGGGGGGGAGAAGGGGGGCAAGGGGGGGCACTTTGAAAAATGATTTTTACTTTACCGAGCCTCCTCTATACGAATCCGTAATTAAAAAAAAATACCGGTCTCTTAGTTTCCGAGATACGATAGAGAGGGGGGGGAGGGGGGGCAAAAAGGGGGGGTTTCGGACTTTTCCCATACTCACCAGAGTTACTTGTTTACGAATCTGTCAAAATATACCCACCTCCCCATCCACCATCTGGGAGAACAATTCTGTCAGTCAGTCAGTGAGTGAGTCAGTGGTAGTTTAGCTTTATATAGTATAACTAGTATTTGCGTGGGTGCGCGAGCTGCGCGCAGCTCGCGAGGCGTGAAGGGCGGGAGAGGGGGAGCTTTGAAAAGTGATTTCGACTAACGCATTGCACCTCTCAATGAATCTGAAAAAAAAAATGTTCCAATACTACCTACCTACAACTACCTACTACCTACCTACACCTACCTACACCTACCTACACCTACCTACACCTACCTACTACCTACCTACTACCTACCTACACCTACCTACTACTACCTACCTACTACCTCCTACTACCACTAAAAGAACATTACCCTAAAGTTTGCTTGTCGTCGCCCCTGAGTTACGCTTCACCCACTCAACCTTCGTTACGCTAAGGAGGTCGCCGGCTCGCTTCGCTCGCCACCTCCCCCCTTCGCTCCACTCGGTCTCGCAGGTTCGCTCCACTCAGGACCTACCTACCACCGGAAAGCTATCATGACATTATCCCTACGCTACGGGGGTCGCCGGCTCGCTTCGCTCGCCCGCTCCCCCCTTCGCTTTACCGGTACCACCATTTTACTTCCCCGAGCCTCCTATCCTATACGAATCTGTAAACAAAAGAGAAAAAAAGGCGTGAAGAGGGGGGGGGGGAAGGGGGGGGGGAGTTTCTAAAAATGATTTCGACTAACGCAATGCCCCTCTCAATGAATCTGAAAAAAAAAATGTTCCAAGTCTCTTAACTTCCGAGATCCGAAAGGGGGGGGATGGAGGGGGGCAAGGGGGTCAAATTTTCAAAATGGTTTTTACTTCCTCAAGCCTCCTCTATACGAATCCCTAAAAAAAAAACACGTAATTCTCTTTATTTCCGAGATCCGCCTAAAGGGGGGGAGAAGGGGGGCAAAGGGGGCCACTTTGAAAAATGATTTTTACTTAACCGAGCCTCCTCTATACGAATCCCTAAAAAAAAACACTTCAAGTCTCTTTGTTTCCGAGATACGATAGGGAGGGGGGAGAAGGGGGGGGAAAAGGGGGGGTTTCGGACTTTTCCCATAGGTTTGAGAGTTAGTTGTTTACGAATCTGTAAAAATATACCCACCTCCCCATCCACCATCTGGGAGATCAATTCTGTCAATAGATGAGTGAGTCAGTGGTAGTTTAGCTTTATATAGTATAACTAGTATTTGCGTGGGTGCGCGAGCTGCGCGCAGCTCGCGAGGCGTGGAGAGGGGGAGAGGGGGCGCTTTGAAAAATGATTTCGACTAACGCATTGCACCTCTCAATGAATTTGAAAAAAAAATGTTCCAAGTCTCTTAACTTCCGAGATCCGCCTAAAGGGGGGGTGAAGGGGGGCAAGGGGTTCAAATTTGAAAAACGGATTATACTTCCCCGAGCCTCCTCTATATGAATCTCACGAATGACACCACCTACCTACACCTACTTACCACCTACCTACACCTACCTACTACCTACCTAAACCTACCTACCACCTACCTACACCTACCTACTACCTACCTACACCTACCTACTACCTACCACCTACCTACTACCTACTACCCCTACCACCTACCTACTACCTCCTGCTACTACTAAAAAACATTAACCTAAAGTTTGCTTGTCGTCGCCCCTGAGTTACGCTTCACCCACTCAACCTTCGTTACGCTAAGGAGGTCGCCGGCTCGCTTCGCTCGCCACCTCCCCCCTTCGCTCCACTCGGTCTAGCAGGTTCGCTCCACTCAGGACCTACCTACCACCGGAAAGCTATCATGACTTTATCCCTACGCTACGGGGGTCGCCGGCTCGCTTCGCTCGCCCGCTCCCCCCTTCGCTTTACTGGTACCACCACAGGATAGGCCCCTTTCAATGAATCTGAAAAAAAAAATGTTCCAAGTCTCTTAACTACCGAGATCCGAAAGGGGGGGTGAAGGGGGGCAAGGGGGTCAAATTTGAAAAATGGTTTTAACTTTCCCGAGCCTCCTCTATACGAATCCGTAAACAAAACAGAAAAAAAGAGGTAAAAGGGGGGGGGGGTTGAAGGGGGGTGAGGGGGGGAGTTTCGAAAAATGATTTCGATTAACGCAAAGGCCCCTCTAAATGAATCTGAAAAAAATAATCTTCCAAGTCTCTTAACTTCCAAGATCCGAAAGGGGGGGGAAGGAGGGGGGCAAGGGGGTCAAATTTTAAAAATGGTTCTTACTTCCCCAAGCCTCCTCTATACGAATTCCTTAAAAAAAACTCGTAAATTCTCTTTATTTCCGAGATTCGCCTAAAGGGGGGGAGAAGGGGGGCAAGGGGGGCCACTTTGAAAAATGATTTTTACTTTACCGAGCCTCCTCTATACGAATCCGTAAAAAAAAAAAAATACGGGTCTTTTAGTTTCCGAGATACGATAGGGAGGGGGGGGAAGGGGGGGGGGAAAGGGGGGGTTTCGGACTTTTCCCATACTCACCAGAGTTACTTGTTTACGAATCTGTCAAAATATACCCACCTCCCCATCCACCATCTGGGAGAACAATTCTGTCAATAGATCAGTCAGTCAGTGAGTGGTAATTAAGCTTTATATAGTATAATAACTAGTATTTGCGTGGCTGCGCTCGCTGCGCGCAGCTCGCGAGGCGTGGAGAGGGGGAGAGGGGGCGCTTTGAAAAGTGATTTCGACTAACGCATTGCCCCTTTCAATGAATCTGAAAAAAAAAAATGTTCCAAGTCTCTTAACTTCCGAGATCCGCCTAAAAGGGGGGTGAAGGGGGGCAAGGGGTTCAAATTTGAAAAACGGATTTTACTTCCCCGAGCCTCCTCTATAAGAATCTCACGTATGCCACCACCTTCCTACACCTACCTACACCTACCTACTACATACCTACACCTACCTACTACCTACCTACACCTACCTACTACCTACCTACCTACTACCTACCTACCACCTACCTACCTACTACCTCCTACTACCAAAAAACATTACTCTAAAGTTTGCTTGTCGTCGCCCCTGAGTTACGCTTCACCCACTCAACCTTCGTTACGCTAAGGAGGTCGCCGGCTCGCTTCGCTCGCCACCTCCCCCCTTCGCTCCACTCGGTCTCGCAGGTTCGCTCCACTCAGGACCTACCTACCACCGGAAAGCTATCATGTCGATATCCCTACGCTACGGGGGTCGCCGGCTCGCTTCGCTCGCCCGCTCCCCCCTTCGCTTTACCGGTACCACCATTTTACTTCCCCGAGCCTCCTATCCTATACGAATCTGTAAACAAAACAGAAAAAAAGGGGTGAAGAGAGGGGGGGGGGGGGGTGAAGGGGGGAGAGGGGGGGAGTTTCTAAAAATGATTTCGACTAACGCAATGCCCCTCTATATGAATCTGAAAAAAAATTCGTTCCAAGTCTCTTAACTTCCGAGATCCGAAAGGGGGGGGGTGGAGGGGGGCAAGGGGGTCAAATTTTCAAAACGGTTTTTACTTCCCCAAGCCTCCTCTATACGAATCCCTAAAAAAAAACACGTAAAATCTCTTTATTTCCGAGATTCGCCTAAAGGGGGGGAGAAGGGGGGCAAGGGGGGCAACTTTGAAAAATGATTTATACTTTACCGAGCCTCCTCTATACGAATCCGTAATAAAAAAAAAATACCGGTCTCTTAGTTTCCGAGATACGATAGAGAGGGGGGGGAGGGGGGGCAAAAAGGGGGGGTTTCGGACTTTTCCCATAGGATTGAGAGTTCATTGTTTACGAATCTGTCAAAATATACCCACCTCCCCATCCACCATCTGGGAGAACAATTCTGTCAATAGATCAGTCAGTGAGTCAGTGGTAGTTTAGCTTTATATAGTATAACTAGTATTTGCTTGGGTGCGCGAGCTGCGCGCAGCTCGCGGGGCGTGAAGAGGGGGAGAGGGGCAGCTTTGAAAAAAAATTTCGACTAACGCATTGCTCCTTTCAATAAATCTGAAAAAAAAATGGTTCAAGTCTCTTAACTTCCGAGATCCGCCTTACTACCTACCTACACCTACCTACTACCTACCTACACCTACCTACACCTACCTACACCTACCTACACCTACCTACACCTACCTACACCTACCTACACCTACCTACACCTACCTACTACCTACCTACACCTACCTACTCAACCTTCGTTACGCTAAGGAGGTCGCCGGCTCGCTTCGCTCGCCACCTCCCCCCTTCGCTACACTCGGTCTCGCAGGTTCGCTCAACTCAGGACCTACCTACCACCGGAAAGCTATCATGACATTATCGCTACGCTACGGGGGTCGCCGGCTCGCTTCACTCGCCCGCTCCCCCCTTCGCTTTACCGGTACCACTATTTTACTTCCCCGAGCCTCCTATCCTATACGAATCTGTAAACAAAACAGAAAAAAGGGGTGAAGAGGGGGGGGGGGGGGTGAAGGGGGGGGGGAGAGGGGGGGAGTTTTTAAAAATGATTTCGACTAACGCAATGCCCCTTTCAATGAATATGAAAAAAGAAATGTTCCAAGTCTCTTAACTTCCGAGATCCACCTAAAGGGGGGGTGAAGGGGGGCAAGGGGGTCAAATTTTAAAAATGATTTTTACTTCCCCGAGCCTCCTATACGAATCCCTAAAAAAACACACGTAATGTCTCTTTATTTCCGAGATCCACCTAAAGGGGGGGAGAAGGGGGAAAAGGGGGGCCACTTTGAAAAATGATTTTTACTTTACCGAGCCTCCTCTATACGAATCCGTAATAAAAAAAAAATACCGGTCTCTTAGTTTCCGAGATACGATAGAGAGGGGGGGGAGGGGGGGCAAAAAGGGGGGGTTTCGGACTTTTCCCATAGGATTGAGAGTTCATTGTTTACGAATCTGTCAAAATATACCCACCTCCCCATCCACCATCTGGGAGAACAATTCTGTCAATAGATCAGTCAGTGAGTCAGTGGTAGTTTAGCTTTATATAGTATAACTAGTATTTGCTTGGGTGCGCGAGCTGCGCGCAGCTCGCGGGGCGTGAAGAGGGGGAGAGGGGCAGCTTTGAAAAAAAATTTCGACTAACGCATTGCCCCTTTCAATGAATCTGAAAAAAAAATGTTCCAAGTCTCTTAACTTCCAAGATCCGCCTAAAGGGGGGGTGAAGGGGGGCAAGGGGCTCAAATTTGAAAAACGGATTTTACTTCCCCGAGCCTCCTCTATATGAATCTCACGTATGCCACCACCTACCTACACCTACCTACACCTACCTACTACCTACCTACACACCTACACCTACCTAATACCTACCTACACCTACCTACTATCTACCTACTACTACTAAAAAAACATTACCCTAAAGTTTGCTTGTCGTCGCCCCTGAGTTACGCTTCACCCACTCAACCTTCGTTACGCTAAGGAGGTCGCCGGCTCGCTTCGCTCGCCACCTCCCCCCTTCGCTCCACTCGGTCTCGCAGGTTCGCTCCACTCAGGACCTACCTACCACCGGAAAGCTATCATGACATTATCCCTACGCTACGGGGGTCGCCGGCTCGCTTCGCTCGCCCGCTCCCCCCTTCGCTTTACCGCTGTACCACCACCGGACAGATTTTGACGCCTACTATAATATTTGTTCAAACACGTAATGGCTATCTCTAACCGTTACGAAGTTACAGTCCTTTTAATTTTAGGGGAGGTTGGGGAGGGGAGGGGAGGGTATACAAATTTCAACGCCCCTCAATAGTTTTATTTAAAAAAAAAAGTGAAAAGGGGGGGGGGGTGGGGGAGGTTGAAGGGGGGGTGAGGGGGGGAGTCTCGAAAAATGATTTCGATTAACGCAAAGGCCCCTCTAAATGAATCTGAAAAAAAAATAGTTCCAAGTCTCTTAACTTTCGAGATTCGCCTAAAAGGGGGGAGAAGGGGGGCAAGGGGGGCAACTTTGAAAAATGATTTTTACTTTACCGAACCTCCTCTATACGAATCCCTAAAAAAAAACACTTCAAGTCTCTTTGTTTCCGAGATACGATAGGAGGGGGGAGAAGGGGGGGGAAAAGGGGGGGTTTCGGACTTTTCCCATAGGTTTGAGAGTTGATTGTTTACGAATCTGTCAAAATATACCCACCTCCCCATCCACCATCTGGGAGAACAATTCTGTCAATAGATCAGTGAGTGAGTGGTAATTTAGCTTTATATAGTATAACTAGTATTTGCGTGGGTGCGCGAGCTGCGCGCAGCTCGCGAGGCGTGGAGAGGGGGAGAGGGGGCGCTTTGAAAAATGATTTCGACTAACGCATTGCACCTCTCAATGAATTTGAAAAAAAAATGTTCCAAGTCTCTTAACTTCCGAGATCCGCCTAAAGGGGGGGTGAAGGGGGGCAAGGGGTTCAAATTTGAAAAACGGATTATACTTCCCTGAGCCTCCTCTATATGAATCTCACGAATGACACCACCTACCTACACCTACTTACCACCTACCTACACCTACCTACTACCTGCCTAAACCTACCTACCACCTACCTACACCTACCTACTACCTACCTACACCTACCTACTACCGACTACCTACCTACTACCTACTACCCCTACCACCTACCTACTACCTCCTGCTACTACTAAAAAACATTAACCTAAAGTTTGCTTGTCGTCGCCCCTGAGTTACGCTTCACCCACTCAACCTTCGTTACGCTAAGGAGGTCGCCGGCTCGCTTCGCTCGCCACCTCCCCCCTTCGCTCCACTCGGTCTCGCAGGTTCGCTCCACTCAGGACCTACCTACCACCGGAAAGCTATCATGACTTTATCCCTACGCTACGGGGGCCGCCGGCTCGCTTCGCTCGCCCGCTCCCCCCTTCGCTTTACTGGTACCACCACAGGATAGGCCCCTTTCAATGAATCTGAAAAAAAAATAGTTCCAAGTCTCTTAACTTTTGAGATCCGAAAGGGGGGGTGAAGGGGGGCAAGGGGGTCAAATTTGAAAAATGGTTTTAACTTTCCCGAGCCTCCTCTATACGAATCCGTAAACAAAACAGAAAAAAAGAGGTAAAAGGGGGGGGGGGGGTTGAAGGGGGGTGAGGGGGGGAGTTTCGAAAAATGATTTCGATTAACGCAAAGGCCCCTCTAAATGAATCTGAAAAAAAAAATCGTTCCAAGTCTCTTAACTTTCGAGATTCGCCTAAAGGGGGGAGGAAGGGGGGCAAGGGGGGCCACTTTGAAAAATGATTTTTACTTAACCGAGCCTCCTCTATACGAATCCGTAAAAAAAAAAAAATACGGGTCTTTTAGTTTCCGAGATACGATAGGGATGGGGGGAAGGGGGGGGGAAAGGGGGGGTTTCGGACTTTTCCCATACTCACCAGAGTTACTTGTTTACGAATCTGTCAAAATATACCCACCTCCCCATCCACCATCTGGGAGAACAATTCTGTCAATAGATCAGTCAGTCAGTGAGTGGTAGTTTAGCTTTATATAGTATAACTAGTATTTGCGTGGGTGCGCGAGCTGCGCGCAGCTCGCGGGGCGTGAAGAGGGGGAGAGGGGCAGCTTTGAATAAAAATTTCGACTAACGCATTGCTCCTTTCAATAAATCTGAAAAAAAAAATGTTTCAAGTCTCTTAACTTCCGAGATCCGCCTTACTACCTACCTACACCTACCTACACCTACCTACACCTACCTACACCTACCTACACCTACCTACACCTACCTACACCTACCTACACCTACCTACACCTACCTACACCTACCTACACCTACCTACACCTACCTACACCTACCTACACCTACCTACACCTACCTACACCTACCTACACCTACCTACACCTACCTACACCTACCTACACCTACCTACACCTACCTACACCTACCTACACCTACCTACACCTACCTACACCTACCTACACCTACCTACACCTACCTACACCTACCTACACCTACCTACACCTACCTACACCTACCTACACCTACCTACACCTACCTACACCTACCTACACCTACCTACACCTACCTACACCTACCTACACCTACCTACACCTACCTACACCTACCTACACCTACCTACACCTACCTACACCTACATACACCTACCTACACCTACCTACACCTACCTACACCTACCTACTCAACCTTCGTTACGCTCCACTCAGGACCTACCTACCACCGGAAAGCTATCATGACATTATCCCTATGCTACGGGGGTCGCCGGCTCGCTTCGCTCGCCCGCTCCCCCCTTCGCTTTACCGGTACCACCATTTTACTTCCCCGAGCCTCCTATCCTATACGAATCTGTAAACAAAACAGAAAAAAGGGGTGAAGAGGGGGGGGGGGTGATGGGGGGGAGAGGGGGGAGTTTCTAAAAATGATTTCGACTAACGCAATGCCCCTCTATATGAATCTGAAAAAAAATTCGTTCCAAGTCTCTTAACTTCCGAGATCCGAAAGGGGGGGGTGGAGGGGGGCAAGGGGGTCAAATTTTCAAAATGGTTTTTCCTTCCCCAAGCCTCCTCTATACGAATCCCTAAAAAAAAAACTTGTAAATTCTCTTTATTTCCGAGATCCGCCTAAAGGGGGGGGGAGAAGGGGGGCAAGGGGGGCCACTTTGAAAAATGATTTTTACTTTACCGAGCCTCCTCTATACGAATCCGTAAAAAAAAAAAAATACGGGTCTTTTAGTTTCCGAGATACTATAGGGAGGGGGGAGAAGGGGGGGGAAAAGGGGGGGTTTCGGACTTTTCCCATACTCACCAGAGTTACTTGTTTACGAATCTGTCAAAATATACCCACCTCCCCATCCAACATCTGGGAGAACAATGATGTCAGTGAGTCAGTCAGTGAGTGAGTGGTAGTTTAGCTTTATATAGTATAAAGTTTAGCTTTATATAGTATAATATAAGTGGGGAAACTTTGTTTGTTGCATTCGAGGCTGAATTCACACCCGAGCCGCAGGCGAGGTTGTTAAGAGTCGAGAACTGCTGTTACAAAGTGTCAAAGTTAGATGTGTATTAAAAATAAATCTTTATATTCTTACTTTTTAAATGTCAATTTCTTTTACAACCAGAGGAATTTTATCTGTGAAATACTATTTGGTTTCTATCGTCATGTCATGTTGTGGGACGCTTCATCGCTTGTGGATAGCGGACATGCATAATTTACTTTGTGGATCGTTGGGTAGTCAAAAGGGCAAGCAAGCGACCCAAGCGTCTCCGGATTTGAATAACTTAAATCAGATTTTCTGTAGTCACTCTCGGCAGTCTCAGCCAAGTTTGGGTTATATACCTTAATATCCTTATTTTATACTTAATTTGCGGTCCTAGATAACCTCCTAGTAGGTAATCTATTAATGGACTAACATCGTAATTATATCATACTAGCTTTTGCCAGCGGCTTCGCTCGCGTGAAAATGAGAATTTCCCATACAAACTTTGCTCCCCTATTTAACTCCCTTAGGGGTTGAATTTCGAAAAATCCTTCCTTATTCCTTGTCTACATTATAAAGGGAACCTCTGTGCAAAATTTCAGCTTTCTAGGTCCAAGGGTTTGGGTTGGGCGATGATGAGTCAGTCAGTCAGTCAGGACTTCTTTATTTATATAGATGACTACTATGTTGGGGTCGGCTTCCAGCTTCGCCGGTTGAAGCTGCAGGCCATCATTTTGCATGGAGCAACTGCCTATCTGACCTCCACAACCCAGTTAGACTTTCGGGAATTCGGGCCATTGGCTACCTGTAACAACGGTCAAAGATCTACAAATGACAGCCTTCAGACTTCATGTCCTTCTCAAGGCATAGAGAATCTCACGCCATCTAAGGACTGGCCTTGGCAAGTGTTGCTTAACCTTGAAGATCGATTCTGCTGCCGATTTAGCCACGAGATTCTCTACCTTACAGCGTATAAATATATTACTAATTAATGTAGCTTCTATATTCTTGTTTTGCGGCAAGCGAATCGGTTACACTGGTAGCTTCTCATGTTTCTCGTAAAGAACGCTCAGTCGGTAACTTCTGTCCCTCTGATTTCAACCCGTTTCCTTTACTTGACGCTTACAACTTTCTCGGGACGATTAACATCTAATACATACTGTTTTTCTTTAATTAATGGTCTGTGTAAGTGTCTATCGATGTTTTATAAAATGTTAGATCTTTATTTGTAGTTTGTTACGGATTCTTTCGATTTATTTGCTGTTTGGGTTTTTTTTTACTTTTATTATTCAAATGCAACACTTTTACAATCATTTTAAAAAAAACATTAGCTTACCTCACAAACCCAGACGCGGCAGGTGGCAACTCGAAGCCATAACTTTATTGATCAGTCCATTTCTTTTTAAATGTTTTAACAGAGTCTTCTTAGATTAGTACCTTCGTGTAATGCAATAATGTGAAGAACTGCTTCACATTTATTGCATTCCAGACTTCTAACAGTAAATCGTTAGTAATGGATTTTGTTACTATTCAAATTACTATTCCTGTCCATTATATTAGTTATACATTCTATTTACGACAGAATTTAATTCCTGTCTTTATAGGTGCTCAACAGCTCACACTAGTAAATTCTAAATTGATTTCGCCCAAGTCGTAAAGCTGACATTACTTATACTACGGAATAATCAAATAATCTTGGTTTGTTTCTTGTTTATTACTCGCGTAAATATTTTAATTAGATTCCTAGAATCATTGCCATTTATTTGATTTTGTATTTATGGTGCATCATGACATGAGTGCATTCTGGCTCTCAATGACAGATAATTTGATTTTCTAACTACCCTCTACCCAGTTTAATAGTAAGAGAACTAGGTTTAGTACACCTTTTATGTCTAATTAAGTATGATTAATTCCGTGATGACTAGTAATGGCCTGTTTACCGATCTAGAGGCGGTAAGTATGTGTTCAGTCTTACTACCTCTGTATAATATAATTTATTTTATGTGACATGTAAGTACAAAGGATAAGGTATATTCCATGTTTATAATATCTATTTGGTAAATCGTGGTGGTTGTGGAGGTCAGATAGGCAGTCGTTCCATGTAGACTACTAGGTCAGCTGTATCTGGTTAGACTGGAAGCCTACTTCCAAAATGCCAGGTAGATAGTGAGATAATGCCTGTATGTGACACTGTGGAACAAGAAATTAGTGGTTTTAAAAACCAGAACAATCATGTTCTAATTTCCTAGAATTGTCCTCACTTTTGAGAATAAAATAGAAACTGTTAGACCTCCACTACTCAGACAATGGCTACCGCCTTCATAACTTGTATAAGCGCACATAAATCTCAAGTGCCTCTTGACTGTTCATTTGACTTAAGTCTTAAGCTAAAGTATGTCGTTCTCAAGTGATGTGTTACGTTCAAATGACTTGCTTTTTTATTAAGTAGGCGTACAAAAATTTACTAAACTCACCGTTTTTGATAAATTAAATAAGTAAAGCTGCTTAAAATGGATAACGGGATAAGGCGGGCTATGACCGTATAAGTGACCTTCAGGTATAACAGACAGGAGGACTCAACTTCCCAACTATTTCTGACGACATCCTTGCTTTGCATTGCATATGATCTGTTTATTACTTAGCGAATTGTAGACCAGCAGTAGACGTGCTGAGGAGGAGGGCTTTTGCCAGGCAAAGCGATCTGGACAGCTCTGTCGTTTGCCACATTGAAGTCTGTGGGATGCAGATATTTGTACGGGAACGACATAATATTCGGCATATTTTATGGCATTCTAATTTGCAACCAGATATTACAGTCACGAATCAGACTGATTTCAGAAACACTTCGCAAGATTTATTGGACGTTTTACGACTGATTCAAACTTTGAGCGTCACTGCCATATCGAGTGTTCGATCGGAATGATTGATCAACTCACGCTCAGCCAGCCACTGGTGTGGTCCTACCGTGACGCAATACTTCACAAAGATGGGAATGTTGCCAGCTGATGCTGCTTCGATTCTAATGATCTGTTCTGATTTTTACGACGTTGTTGAGCGTTTGGATCACGATTTTGATTTATTTTGCATTGGAGGTTTTTTGCGACTGGCAATAAAAATGAGGTGTTGCTTGATTTAAGAATCTATTGTAATTATTAACGGTGCAGCGATGTTCTTAATTGATTTGAAATGTTATTCACGTCAAAAACTATATACTTTGGCGAGACTTCCAATATATTTGATAACCTGCATTGGGCCCTTGTGGTGGATTACATCCTCCAATCCCTCACATAACATGGACGCCATACTACAATATTTACACTACCAGACAATCATTCAAAATACTTGGGGCCTCGCCAATATATTCCAAAATTATTGTGTGTTACTTCCTTTTTAACCGACTTCGAAAAAGGAGGAGGTTATATGTTCGTGTGTATGTATTTTTTTTTTATGTATGTTACTTGATTTCTCCCCCATTTGTGGACCGATTCTCAAAATTCTTTTTTTTATTTGAAAGAGTATACTCCTGAGGTGGTCCCATTTTAATTTGGTGAAGATCTGGTGCTGATCTTCGGAGATATACAATGGAACTCTTCAAAAATAGACGGCAAATCTGTCGTAATTGCTGGAATCGCTTGGATGTTTATTGAATATACATTATCATGACGTAACATCACGCCTGTATGCTCTGAGGGGGTATGCAGATGTGTATAATACACATTTTTTTAGTTATTTTAAATGAATTACATAGACACGTATGACGTGTTTCGTGCTTTTTTTTCTGACGCTATTCAAGTATTCGCATCTAGCAGTCATCACTTGTCTTCATGCTGTTAACCGTTGAAGAGTAGTACCACTCCTCAACGGTTAATGAGGAGTGGTACTACTCCTCAACGGTTAAGAGTTGAAAGCAAAAATAGTTGAATCTTGAAGGTTAAGGGTTAGGTTTCTTGGTTGAATGTTAAATGCATAGTAAATATTTGTATAGGATATATATAGGTACTTATTACAACTAAAAATGAAAAAAAAAAAACTTTTTTGCAAAAAAAACAACCGACTTCAAAAACACCAAAAAGAGAAAAAGAAAAATCAGCTTCTGAAGTCGGTGGCAAAAACATGAAGTCAAACAAACAAAAGTCACCGACTTCAGAAGCTGATTTTTCTTCTTAAGTTTATTTTTCTCTTTTTGGTGTTTTTGAAGTCGGTTGTTTTTTTACCCACGACGGAACGGAGACGGTATATGCGTTTGGGGTGAGAGGTTGTTTGTTTGTGTGTTTGTTTGTTTGTTTGTTTGTTTGTGTGTTTGTGCAAATACATGTTGCCATTTTTCTCCAAAACTACTTGTCCGATTTTGATGCAGTTTTCAGTTATGGGTTAGGGTTTGATTGGTGCATGTTCTTAGATAGGTGTTACAGTGACAACTCACCAGGGGGCGCTGCAGCAAACATTTTTTGTGCAAATCAAAGTTGCCATTTTTCTCCAAAACTACAAGTCCGATTTTGATTCAGTTTTCAGTTATGGGTTAAGGTTTGATTGGTGGATGTTCTTAGATAAAAAAATAAAAATAAAAGTAAAAAGTTTAAAATAAAATGCAAAATTAAAAATTTTGAAAAATCCCACGACTGTTAAAAATTAATTAAAAAAAGGATAAAATAATAGAAAACACCCGCCTTAAAAAAACCCAAGAATGTCCGTCGGGAGCTGAACATTGCAAAACTAGTTCATTTAATGGCAGCCCCCGACGGACATTCTTGGGTTTTTTTAAGGCGGGTGTTTTCTATTATTTTATCCTTTTTTTAATTAATTTTTAACAGTCGTGGGATTTTTCAAAATTTTTAATTTTTTTGCAAAAAAGTTTTGTCTTCATTCATATGTATAAACTTACGTAAGTATCATAAACGATCGACAACATTTCCTTCTCTTTCAACAAAACGCAATGTCAACAAAATTACGAGATCTCGTACGCCTGTTTTCTCTAACATCTGACTTTGAAATGAATGGCATTGTTAATGGCTAAATGAGTGCTGGCCATGGGTTGTGACTGATAAGGAAGACGCCTGTGTGACGTGCGTACCAGCAGTGGGAACATTATAGCCTGATTATGATGTTAGATTCCTAATGCAGAAGGATGAAAATCTATAGAGCGTTTAGAAATGACTCAGGGCTCGTTTACGGAGACGCGGGGCGTCGCGCGGTGCGTGCAGAAGGCTCGTCTCGTGCTTTTTTATTAATTTACTGAGAGACGGGTCCACCGCAACAAACGCTGCATTTTTAACTAGCGAGCAAAAAATCACTTGACCGTTTGAATTAAAAACGCAGCACGCGCCGCGCGACGCCCCGCCTTTACGTAAACATGCACTAAGTAAGTTAGTTTAGGTGCTACCTAGTATCCGTGAAAACGGCCATTCGTGTTGTTTTGTAAAAGCTGTTTTATTCGATTTATGTGCACGTCGCGTTCTCTCTAGTCTCTACTTAAATGGCCGTAGTTTTCAAAGAAACTATTTACATCTGAATACGGTCAAGGGGTCCGAAGTTCCAACTGTTGGTTATTTTGAACCCGAACAAACCACAACAGTTATTAACTTTATAAGTTGAACGCTTATTTGATGTCATCGGAAGTAAATCTACACTAGGTTGTTATACATAAGGTTTGCTTTTGTGAGATTTACAAGGGGAAGGGATTTAATCGATATAGAGTTTCAAGTGCGGTGGGATTGAGTTTCCATTATGACATTTTTACTTTTTTATTGTCTATGGTATTTTTTTAACTTTCATTTGTCTAGCACAAACAAAAAAATCTAACGATTTTGAAATTCGATACATCCTGCTGGCAGTCAAAAACTACTGTTAACTTTGCATACTTTTGCCCACAAAAAGATTAAAAACCAACAATTTCAAAGTTCCCAACCGCTCAAAACGTGCGCGCGCCAAAATTAATAACCAACACGACATTTTTATGCAAAAAAAAACACTGTCACCGCCGATTCAATTTCGGGGACAAAAACTGCACTACAAAATGGTTTTGTGCGAAAATTGTAAAATTCCATGCGTGACACTGTAGGAGTCACGTTACCGGGTTGTGATCCAGGCAAAAAACGTGTAAGTAGTTGAAGCTAACCGTGTTGTTGCCAGATTTACTGACTGCCACGCTGCCAGTGATGCCAGAGTTGCCAGGATTTGTTGAACGGGCTTCTGTCGGCGTCCTATTGAAATTGCATTCGAGTTTGTAGTATTAATTTATCTTTTTAATCGTCGAGTTGTGATTGTTTCTGACGTTAGCCGAATCAGTTCTCGTTTTTATTTGCTACGACTAAATAAGTTGTTGATATTGGAAATCGCGTTATGGAACTTAAATGGAGTTGGGCAGGACACCTATCAAGGCACGATGATGGCAGGTGAATTAACACTGCCGCGCTGTGACAGATTGGCATCCAAGGAATGGAAAGAGGTCGGTCGACCGGCTGTGAGATGGATTGTTGAGACGACATTGTTGATATAGCGGGAATTTGGATGACACTGGCACAAGAGCGTGGAGCTTGATACAAGCAAAGAGATGCCTTTACCCAACAGTGGGTGAAGTGAAGTCAGGCTGTGGATGATGATGATGTTTTTGGGACAAGTGCTACCTACAATTTGTCTCATTTATGTTGTTCACGTTACAAGTTGATTCGTACAATGATTTTTTATTTCATTTCAACCATATTGTTTTGTCCTTACTTGAGCCACAAACAATTAGGCTCCACAACCAAATACACATTAAAGCTCTGAAATATTCAGAAATAAATGTTGAGAACACAAAAAGATTGTCACGGTCCCTTTAATATTAAAGTTCGTTACAAAGGAGGTCCTCGAGGCGAATTTGAATTTATTATTCCATCGTAATTTATCCGGTCTTCGTCTAGACTGGGTAATGCGTGTGTATTTAGCGGACAAAGAGTACAGGTATAACTTGGTTAATAAGGAACCTGTACCCCGTAGCGTGACCTACACACAAAGGGATCTTTACATCACGTCATACGTCCGTACGGTTGGCAGCACTGCGCAGTGTTACCAGTCTAAAAAATATATTTCCAGTAAACAGAGCGGAAAATATCACTATGATTTTTTTGTTTACTGCATTTTTGTCCCGGGAATCATGGGACTGACCTTCTAATCCTCTTTTTTTCTATTAGGTTTTATTAGGCAAGTAATTTTGTTGATAACTTCATGCAATATTCATGTTATTTTTTCTCTTTGTGAAATATTTGGGCTGAATTATTTTTTATCGTTGCGTTATTCTTGGTTATTAGCCGAAACATTGAACTTAATATTATTTTTATATTAAATGTGGGTCGATGAATTCGCCCTTTTACGTATTCATGATATTATATATATTATACAGGCTTCAAGTAAATAAAAATCCGAAGCCAAATATTGGGAGTTTTTGTAAGATGTAATAATATGTTGTTTGTTTACTTTAATAATAATAATATATGCGATCGAACCAACTTATCAGATATTCCAAGTGTTCATCTTGTGTTTGACAATGACTACCTAGTTTCATTATACCATTAATACCATAGCTGTATTCATTAAAATAGCCCTAAGTACACTTACTCGTTAACGTGTAAAACTACCATAAAATTATTTAAATATTATGTTCACCACCCATACGTCCTCGTCGAATTACGTATTAAGTATGTCTTATCACACGTATGCATACTGCAGCGGATCGACAACACTTCTATTCTTATTTAGATTGGAAGCCGACACCATCACAGTTGTGGAGAAGGCTCTACAAATGATGTTGCAGTAAGTTTTTTGGAAGTTCTGGAACGGCTCGAGTTAGCAGCTTCTCATGCCATGGATTAAATCGCAGCAGTACGATTAGTTAATGTCGGTAAGGCCTTTGGAGGCTCTACACTTTTTTGGAGGGTGACAAATCATCAAATGACTCCTTCCGCTCAGGGGAGCGGAAGGGAGTGTCAGACTTCTACTGACTAAAAACCACCCATGTTCCTTCTTAGCCCTTTGTGTCGAGGCCGCGACAACCCGCTGCAGCGGCCGCAGCCCAGACGGGTGGAGGCTCTACCTGCTTTAATATTTTGTTTTCTGGAAGTCATTCTATTCAGATGCAGAGCTCATACGTGTGCTCTGAGCTTTATTTATAAGTCGGTTTGTCATTATACCCCACACTCAAGTTACTCCGAGTGTGGTCTGAGGTTTTACACCGATATTTATTTTCGATTACGTATTTATAATATCTACTTTGAAATCGATATCTGTGTGTTTAGCCTTTTAATGTGTAGGGGTTAGTTTACTCGGTGTACAATTTTGGGATCCTCAAAGTGGAAGTTAAAACGTCGAAAAGGATGTGGTAGGTTGTATACTTGTATCATTTATAATATTTATGTATTATTGTACTGGTGTAGTAGTGATCGCAAGTCCTACTGCTGAGCATTAGGTCCTTTTTTTTGTGTGTTGAAAATCAACCAACCAACACGCTCTGCCCAAGAGCGGGGGGCTGTTGGGCAGAGCGGATGGGAGTGTCAGACTTCTACTTACTAAAAACCACCCATGTTCCTTCTTCGCCCTTGTGCCGAGGCCGCGTCATCGGGGAGCATTAGGTCCTGGGTTCGATTCTCGTATTATTGACTTTTCCCGTTAAAAAAATCTCAGTATTAGCCCGGAGTCAGGACTTGAGTTTGTTTGCTGGCGACTTGATGTTTATCGTTGTCATAGGATATCATCAGAACATACACACAATCACGCCTGTAATAGGGTAGTTGACAAAAAAAATCTAATTAGTCCGTCTGATAGATTTCCAAGAAATATTGGACGCGTATTTTTTCTTTTTGCACGTAAACCAAAAATTAAAACGATACAGTGCTTCGAAAACTCGTGTGACGTCACATCGCACTACATTTTTTGACACGTAGTACCGTCAAAAGCCCCCACTCATAATCTTTGACGCGTTTTATCTTCGTCAATTTTTATTAACCCTTTGACCGCCACGTCAAAATAACAAAACCGTGCCCTCAGCGCCAAGCTAAGAATTCAACCTTTAATACCTACAAAATAGTAGTGAGTTCAAAATTATATCGATAGAGCACTAACTATTTATTTTTTAACCTAGAGTATGTTTTTAATAAAAGGTCTATACCGGAACAATTTATTACAGGAGTTTTATTTCATCCCGCTTTGTCCTTTATGACAGATATAATAATGATATGTGTCACAGTTTCGGTGTTAAATCCACAATTCAAAACAACAATCGATAAAACCAAGTCAATACCATAACAGCACTATGTTCATTCATGACGTACTTGCTTGTCACCTTACGACGACAGTGGCGCAGCTGGCACGACTTTTTTAAATTTGCTCGCTTCTGCACTAGAGGTACGCCACCGATATTTATTAATAATATCGAAATAATAATAGTTATTTAGTTTTAATGGTTTCGTATTTTTCGTAAGTTTTAATTCACTAATATTCTGTTTCATATTGTGGAAAAACTTAATTATGTAAATATGAGAAATTTGATTTGATGTCGCAAATATAATAAACTAGCGACCCGACCCGGCTCCGCACGGAAGCATTTATTCTACACATAAACCTTCCTCTTGAATCACTCTATCTTTCAAAAAAACCCGTATCAAAATCCGTTGCGTAGTTTAGAGATGCGGCCTCGACATAAAGGGCTAAGAAGGAACATGGGTGGTTTTTAGTCAGTAGAAGTCTGACACTCCCTTTTGCTCTGCCCAAGAGCGGGAGGGGTTATTCAATGATTTTCCAAACACCCAAAAAAAAGGCATCAATAAGTAAAAAAAAAAGTACACCTTGGGCGGACAGTGGCGGTGGCAGTGGAGGTAGAGGGTTCATCATCTATACTAATAATATCATCAGCTTCATCGGAAAGTAAAACGAGCTGCGGTATTTTAGTCGTAAATATACGACCCTGACGAAATCGTCATGGACCCGAAAATATTTGTCGGATTAATCTGACGTAAGCGATTAAATAAAAGGTTAATAATGGATGGCCGCATCCATTATTATTAAAAATTAATAACAGTAAAGGAACTACTCTATTAAAAAAAAAACGCGTATGACGTCATGGGACTGTCACGTATAGACACACAGACAATACAACCAGAGCCGTCTTAGACTGTGCTGGGGCCCTTGGGCACACAAGAATTTGGGGCCCTTTTGGAATGTAAAGAAAGTGAAATACATTTTTTACTGTGATCTGCTTTATTATGGGTAATCTAATCTAATATAATTAATGATATTAGTATGATGCGAAATTACGGTAATAGTTTCTTTCGAGATTTCTGTTGAGCAAAATCTTCTATTATATCCTCGAACTCAGTTTCCTGAAGAATATCACTTTCTATGCTCATAATTGACAAATTATTTAGTCGTTCTTGTAGCATTGATGTTCGCAATTCATTTTTAATTCTCTTAAGCTGCGAAAATGAGCGCTCCCCACTACAATTGGTAACCATTAGGCAAAGGAATATTAGCAAATAGGAATAAATATATTGATTCGAATAAATCTGAAAATAATCGATATTCGGGCATTGAGAAAAGTGTAATGAGTTTTTTGAGATTAAATGTGAGAGAAATTGTCGGCCCTTCGGGGCCCTCTGAGGATGGGGGCCCTGGGCACTGGCCCCTTGTGCCCTTATGGTAAAGACGGTACTGAATACAACAGTGTGATAGAGATGGGCATTACAGTCATTAGAATTAATCGATAATCAACTAACACTCGACTTCTATAGAGCGCACAGTTCAGTATTATAAAGTTTTCTTGATTTCTCAAACATAAAAGTTCAATAGGAAATGTTTTATTTATTTACTAGTGCAGAATTCAGAGTAAATTAAATAAAACGAAGGTTGCCGTCGAGGTCGATATTCTTGTTATATTGACTGCTACCTACATCACTACGTGTCTTGTTATGGTGACTGTGGCGGTGAGGGCACTATGTTTTTCGAACTTTATGACTGGTTTTCTTTTTTTTCATTTTGCGTTACTAAAGATGAAATCTAACGAAAGCAATTCACTTTAAATAAATTAAGAAGAGTCAAGGTACTTAATTAACAAGAGAAATAAACAAAACAATGCTGTTTTATGACATTTATTTACGTTTAAAGTTCGGTCACGTATGCGCGACCGTGGCGTGCTGGGCACATTTTGGTCTGTCGTCTATACACGACTGTGGCGCTCAAAAGGTTAATTTGATAAAACAAAAAACTCATCTTCGATAACGAACTGACGGACTAAACGGAAACGGAATCATATTTTTTTTACCCAGGACACAACCCTATTCTAAAACGGTAAGGCAAAGGTGTCTCTAGCATATAATTATTATCCTATGTGATGGCCTATTGCCATCAACCGGTCACAAATCTGACTCCGTGGCCGCTACTGAGAAATTCCTGATGGAAAAACACAATAACATTTTGCTCTTTCTCGGAATAAAACCCAGGGCCTCAAGCTCAGCAGTTGCACTTACAACCACAAGACCAACTAGGAATTATCATAATTGTATAGATAATATTTAAATAGCTACCTTATATTATTTCTCATTTAGTGTCTCTCCTCTCCAACCTCATTAGAAGTTCCCTCAAAGTGCGGCATCGACCTTATCAACCTTATTCAATTTATTCGATCACTCATGCCATGAGTCATGATCACGACAGACACTAAATTAGGTTTATTTTTTCATATATTTGCATATCTGCACAACCCAGAAGGCGATAAATCACATTTTTTACTCACCAGAAAGGTTTGCAATCAAGAAGTTATCGCCGTCTTTCATAATATTTTTTTTTAGCACCGGCCATCCCTGTATTCTGCCATCAAATTATGGTGTGTCAGCGTTCAATTATCACCTAAACATCCATATTTTTTATGACATAAATATTTTAACGTAATATTATTAAGAGTTATCATCCAATTTGTCATCTTTGAACATAAAAAGGTGTTTAATACCACCGTGGGTTGTTGATCTAAAATTATGATGACATACAAATGGACTGCTGTTCATTTTCAATGTTAGGTATCAATTGGTTTTACGACATTCATATTAAAATAAGGTATTTACTTAGCTGACTTGTGAGCGGATTTTCTGTTGTCCAATGGTTAGAAATGAATAGATACCAGTCAATAATCATAAAGTTTATAGGAGGAGAGTTAAGTCTATGTCTGGGAAACAAAACGGTTCTATGGATGGCATAGCTTCTTTAATTAGGTACCTTTGGCAATAAATTAAAGTTAATTAACTTAACGTTTCTCTTATGACTAGTTATGACTGAACGCGCCATGAAAGCGCCATTTAGAAGGAATCTATTTAACGTCAAAACGATTATAGTACAATAAAGCCTTTTTACACCACTGACCAAAAAAAGAGTGCCATTAAATTCAACTACTTATATCTGGAACAGATTTCCGACCTATTAGGTACCTACTTGAGCGCTGTTTCGTATTTAACACGTCGTTCTTTTTTTTACACGACTGCCCCAAAAAAAAGAGTGTTATTTAAATTGTAATTTTCTTTTTATTTCTTTTTAAGTTTTATTTTTGCGAGAACCTACCACCTATTGATGTGAATAAATAGGTACTTAAGATTGGAAAGGTTTGACCCATAGATATGAATCAATTCTAAAACTGCGAAAATAACTAATATGACAAGTATTTTACATTCAATTGTTCGCATTGATGTTATTTAATACTGCCTACGCATGCTATTTTCTTAGGACTACGTATGTTATTTACAATTCAAGCTTGTTGAAGACCAAGAACTAGAATACCTACCTATATAGCTATTACTTGGAATTGCTCCGATGAAAACCGTACATTCCACAACAAATTATAATAGAAACCAGCAGGAGAGCCACTTCATACACCCAGATCAAATACCAGTAGTTTCCACCACCATCTAGATACCAGGTAGGTACCTACTGTAATAAAACACAGTCTATTTTCCTCGCTCACATTTAAATATTATTTACAACAGTAGCGAAGGAAAACACTGAATAATTTTCTAATCTGTGTGCATCTATTGAGTTTATCTGTGGACTGTAAGACTGGTACAGACAGCGACACATAAAGCTGTAACATCCAGTATAACATGGACTGGCTTTTGTTTCGATTTCCCGTGCAATGAGAGATCTGAATAAACTGGTTTTATACTTTGATTGGTCGTCGAGTGTACTAGAAACACTGCCTTCCTAACCTATTTAGTAGATAATTGTGAATTTATTTGCATCTTTTATACATCCTAGTAAGTTTCTGTTTAGATTAATTTGCTCTATGAATGTTGATAATGGATTTTCTCCCGGAGTTTGTGTTTGTGCGTTATCTGAGAGTGTTAGCTGATGATTGATAGTTTCAAGATTAGTTGAGTCGCTTTGAAGGCTTGAAATAGGTTTATGGTACTTAACTGATTTTAGATGTGAATTACGCAGAATTACTGGTCTTCGTAAGTTAAGTATAGAATTGTGAAGATAATAATACAGTGTTGTGAAAAGCAAAAGATTTTATTTTGACTACCTGTTTGGTCTTCTGGTCGCAAGCGTGACTGCTGAGCATGAGGTCCTGGGTTCGATTCCCAGGTGGGGTAAAGTGCTATTGGGTTTTTCCATCAGGAATTTCTCAGTAGCAGCCATGGAGGCTATATGTGCCCGGACGATGGCATTAGGCTCGCCCCTTATTGTGTACTTGGGACGTAAACATAACTGGCTAAGTAGGTATATGGTGTGTGTGCTTGTCGGGTAAACCTCTGCCTAACCCTTCGGGGATTACTAGGCGTGATGTTATGTTTTGTTTTGTCAATTCGTTTAGCTGTAAAACTTAGTTGTAAACAAAACATAAACCCGCTTTGATCTATCAAAGAGTGAAGTAATAATAATAATGTAAACATGGTTTTTCCTTTTCAGATCGCAACCAACCTGTAAAACTGTGTAATCAACAAGATAAATGACCAAACATCTCTCTAATTTTTTCCCATTTTGTTTCAGGTCAGTATATTGCGAAAAACTAACGAAAATGGTACAGAATAAAACTAAGAGAACAAATATTTTGCTTCATCGGTAAGTAGTTACTTAAATTCTAAGTATTTTTTATCATGATCACCTTTATATGTACTGGAGCGTATCGTTGAACGTCGGTAGACATTTTTTATGAAGTTTCGTGAATACAAAGAAATGGTCGGACCACTTCGGGCGATTAACAAAAACCTATGGCATTGTACAGTCACGAGCAATATTGTGTATACGTATGGTAAAGTTAAATCGCGAATTTCCATGCAGTGAAATAACGGTTGCAAGTTTGAGGTATGACCTACTTTCTGATAATGCATAATTGCATACATATACACATACTACTCGGTCTCATTAACTAGATGCTTGGCGTTGTAACAATAATGTCCAAAAACAATATACCTAACAACAACAGAAAACTAGCCAAATTATCGACGCGCATATCGGTAACAAAGATGCTAACCGTACAGGGGCCGTATTTTTGAATCAATAGAATTCCAAATCGTGTACGAAATCGCAGAATTCGTATGCAAATCCGTACGAAATCGCTATTTTTGAATATTCATACCCGTGAATTTTGCAACGAGTGGTCCGACCCACTCGTTTCCGATATTCTACCAGTAGAAATGACGGAAATGACGTGATGAATTCTGCAATTTCGTACACGATTTGGAATTCTATTGATTCAAAAATACGGCCCCTGACACGTCTTGCCGGGCGAGCTAAGGGAATGCGTCAATTTAACGTGACCGTGTAGTACATAAACTCATGCCCTTTTCCCATGGGGGTAGGCAGAAACTACAGAACGCCACCTGCTACGATTCCATCCAATTTCTGATATGTGAATTCCAATAATATTAGTTTCGTTACATGTAATCAATACAGCTGTAGTCCACAATTGCTTCTAAAAGTAGCTAAGTGTCATACACTTAACTTAGCTACTTTTAGAAGCAATTTGTGCAACTGACTGTACCAGGGGTGTTGGCAATCGTTTTTATAGCTATTTCGCGTCCGGTATGAGTTCCTATAGCTAGACTAGATTTGACCTAAGTCAGTATTAGATTCGGTTTCTAAAATCATTTTTTGGCCTTTTCTTGGTATTCGATGTTTTTGTCAAAAAGGAAGCTGTTTGACAAAAACTTATTTGCGCAGATTCTTTGTTGAATGATAATGTATTTGGCATAAAAACTAATTTGTTTGAGGCCAAAGAGAAAACTTCTTTTCACGGTGCAGCCTTGCTTTGCTTTACCCAATGTTAGAAATCTAGGTCCCAATATTATCCTCGCCAATCAGGAGCTGGAAACTGCCGACTCTGCTGTATTTCTGGGCATAACAGTAGATTCAAAATTACAATGGGGTTCACACATATCAAGCCTAGCGGGAAGGCTAAGTTCAGCCGCATACGCCGTCAGAAAAGTAAGACAATTCACTGACGTTGATACAGCACGGTTAGTCTACTTTAGTTACTTTCACAGCGTTATGTCCTACGGTATTCTGCTGTGGGGCAAAGCTGCTGATATTCAAAATATATTTGTTCTGCAGAAGCGAGCGGTTCGTGCAATTTATCAGCTGGGTGCCCGAGTTTCCCTTAGAGATTTTTTTAAGGAGATTGGTATTCTCACGGTTGCTTCTCAGTACATCTTTGCCAACATTTTATATATTAGACAAAATATCCATCTGTACACTAAAAACAGTGATATCCACAACTTTAACACTAGAAATAAGCATAAACTACGTGCTCCTTTTCACCGGCTTCACAAAGTTCACAATTCATTCGTAGGGCTCGGGATTACATTTTATAATAAACTGCCATCTTCTTTTCTAGACTTGCCATTTAATGAGTTTAAAGCCAAAGTTAAATCTAATCTTTGTTTAAAAGCTCTATTAACCCTCTATTAGGATTTTATTAGGATTCTATTAACGAATACTTAGATGATAAGAATAGTTGGTCGCTGAGTTAAACACAAGACAATGTTTGTTATTTGTGTTCTTTCTCCAAAATTAGTTTACTGTTATGTTATGTATTTATTATTTTATTTTTACATTGTTTACACTTACTTTGTAATTTGTATATACTTTTGTTTATTACTGATTGTGTCTGTAGTAAATCTTAAATTTAACTGACACCTTGCTATTGTATCGAGTCTGGTTCTTCTAACCAACCAAACAGACAGATGTGTGCTGGGGAGTTTGTTCCGCCACTTCTTCTTTCCAGCTAAACACTAGGAAGTGCCGATGGGTGGGCGTTTTTGGGGGACTGTCTTATAAAAAATGTAAATACAGTGAAACCTGGTTAAATGTGTCTCAGATATTCAATTTGTTTCATGGGACCCCAGTATGAGTTCCAGTTATAGAGATTTCTCACTTATCCATGTCCCAGTTAGCCAAATTTCACTGTAGTAAAGTAAAGTAAAGTAAATTTTGACCTTCGAAAAGTGCTGATTATCAGCCTAGTTTGAATAAATGAATTTTGAATTTTTTGAATTTTGCTTTAAGTGATAAAATTAATGATATATTCTTTAAATTGAGTTTTTCGAACTATGACCAAAAACGATCACTAAAATAACACGTTTCTCCAAAACTGTCACACGAACATGAATCAATATTAAAATGCGAGTTGAATTAAAATAAAACACACGATATTTCATCGCTGACCTGGTCAACCTCATCAGAGGTGTTTAATTTACATGATATTTATTATAATTAACAGTCATCAATGGATACTTAAAACGTAATCACTTCGATCAATATTTTACTTTCGGAAGAGATATAAAGCTGCGCCCACACATTCCATTACTTGTTGAAAATGGTTCAATACTATGTGGGGGTAACTACAACGCTTTATTCTAAGTACTATTATTCTGTCTGCGAAATTAGAATAAAAAAACTGGCCAAGTGCAAGTCGGTCTTGCACAATAAAGGTGCCATACTAATGTAGACCACCATAGACTTCTTATAGGTTTTCCTGTAATCTGTAGTGTTTTTCCTTTTGAGGTACGGAACCCTAACAACGGTCCGACAAAAACTGTCTGGCTTTTAGCCCACCAAACAACACCCAGCTGGTCGGAATGTCCTCCATTTTCAGTGGGAGCACTGAACTGGGGGCAAGTTTCCACCCGGTTCCTCATGCCGTTCCTAATTTCAGCAATGCCAATTCCCTTCAAATTTGGATTTTTCACACGAAAGAGCAGCACAAGAAAGCTCTTGACAATCCATAGAAAGCCATCGAATGCAGACTGCATTATGCAATCCCTGTGGCCGAAATCGGCTAGATGGCGTCATCACCATCTTTGGCCGACACGATAGGCTTGCGTTTAATGTGAAGTGATGATGCGGTCTAGTAAACGATTCACTAGAACTTGAACTTGTATCTGGCGACTGGACACCGCGTCAAACTAAACGCGACAAATGCTGTGATCGGCGGATTCCACGTTGATGAGTATTGTTTACTCCCCAACAACCTTGGAAGAGATCGCGGAAAGCGATAAGGCCGCCCATTGTATGTTTTGTAGTGTATATTATGTTTTCTTTTGTTATGTATTTTTGTGGTGTACAATAAAGTATATATAAATATAAATAAATAAACCTTTTTTCATTTTCCTTTAGTTAAATGACCATAAACACTATAAACTATCGATAGCTCTCCCGCCTAGTTAATGGACGCGTAACTCGGATCGTCTTGGGACAGTCGTCGGTTTGACAAATGTGTCAATTGCTGGCACCGGATGTTGGGTCAGGCGCTGTCGGACAAATCGCGGGTGTCAGCCCTGACGGCCGCTCGTTTGTGACCGTGAAGGGATATCGTTTGTACTAGAATTTGTGATAGGGCTGCCACTTGAGAAGAGAACTAGATTGTCTGCCCTAGATTAAATTGTTTTTTTTTTTGTTCGGAAGGATGGTTTTTCCATCAGGAGTCATCTAGTGTTCGCAAGAGCGACTGCTGAGCATGAGGTCCTGGGTTTGATTCCCGGGCCCGGTGGATGTCAATAAGCCCGTCCCCTATTACATGGGAATGGGACTCAAAGAACACTGGCGAAAAGGGGCGGTACTAATAGGTACACCTCTGTCTAAAACTTCGGGGATAACGGGCGTGATGTTATGTAATGTTAGATAGGTTTATATGTAGGTGTATTTTGACACGTTTTTCCGAAAGCTATGTGCGGCGTGATTCTTTTGACACTGGAATAATATGCTCAGGAGAGTTGGGAAACACTGCGGAAATATTTAAAAAATACAAAAGTTTTTTGTAACCCAATACCTAGCGCACTCGACTATTGTAGAAAACACGAAGCTTCAAAGTAGTCTCAATGAGTAACACAAAGAACTAAGCTAGTTCCTATCTCATTATCAATGCAAAGTGCCTAGGTACTGCTTAGTCAGAACAGAACACTCAGAAAACACAAAATAACAAGGAAAAATGTTACTTTCTCAGAAGTTTGCAGCGAAACTCTCGAATGGTGTAATAATAATGAAATCGTTGCTCATTGCTGTCACTCTGTCAGTTTGGTCGTGCGGTCATGCACAAGGTATTTGGCACATTAGTACATTGGACAATGACATTCTTCAATTTAATGTCAATTGTTGATGAGAACATCGGGGCGGTCATTTGTTACACACTTATTTTTTTAAATCACATCTTACAATTATGGAGAAGTCCTTTCATGGAATACCTAACGTCTGGCTCTCTTCAAGTAATATTTATTGAAGTTTATTTGTTTTTAACTTAAACAGCCTAAGTATGAAACTCTCCGTTGTGTTCCCTGCCGCATTTAACCCATCTGCTTTCAAAGCAAGGGTGCAGCAGGTCCATTTAGCAATAAAAAGAAATTGAATTGTGTTCATGCATGACGCTTTTCGTTCAAATTCCTTTGCTGTACAAGAGACAGTCCCCCAAAAAGCCCGCCATTTAACACTTCTTAATAGTATTGTTGCTGGGAAGAAGAACTGTTGGAACACAGTCCTTAACAATTCATCTGTTTGTTAGGTTTAGAATGGAATAATAATTTATGATCACTGCTCTTAAAAACGGTGTAGGTAGACTGCGTTACATCGATGATTTAGTTCACAAATAAAATAATAAGTGTAGGCAACCCTACAAATTCCATCATCAGGGCTGTCAGGGTGTTTACGGCCGGTTTATTACGAGACGGATGTGTCAAATGGGGGGCGTTCAGTTCACACGATTATGAAGACCCTGCCGATGGCCAGTATGTAAACGATTTCTATGTAACTCAGGAATTTGTCACCCCTACGGAACGAATTGATATTAATTATGAGTCGTTAGTGATTTGGAATAAGGATGTTATTGCTGTTGTAGACAAGTAGACATTTTGTAGATAATTTAGCTGACTGTGTTTTGTTTTTTTATTAGAATTGATTGACGTCTGTCTGTACTTATTGTTTGAGCGTATACGTACAATAAGTGCAGAGCTGCAAGAATCTTTGAAACTCCATTGACTTCGACTACTTGTTTAATAATAATTTGAGAAGCTTTATCAATAGACTAGCCGACATGGTAAACATTGTTTTATTATATAGGCTAGCATCTAAGAGGCAATATCTTATAATATCTGATCTATTTCGTACATAATGTTTCCTTTTCACTAACATAAGCAAATGCTCATTAGAAACCTCTTATAAATGTTACTGCAAAAAATAACAGCTTCCAAATGATGATTCTACCACATTACCTTTGAACAAATGTTTATATTTTAATGAAAACCGTATCGAATCAAGCGTGCTTATCTGCTTTGCACCATAAGGCATTCCTGCTCACTTTACGCCCACTATAACTTGACATTTCGGAGTGGCGCTGGTTGTGAAGACGATGTTTTAGAGTCAGTACATTTCACTTTAGTTCCCGTTTTAACCGTATCTCAAGTTAAATTGGTTACTGTAAATAAACCCGTATCACTCAGCAACTGTGTTGTTAGTAATTGACCCCTTTATACACCATTTCGCTTCCTTATGCATGCTTATGTAGTATACGTATACTTGTAACTTTCCAATCGATCCCGAACTCTATTTTCTTGGAAATAAAGTATAGAATTTCATGTAGAGTTTCGATTTTTGAGAACTTTTACCATTGAATTTCTATGGGATCCTAGAAAGTTATACTTTAATGAAGTTTAATGTTCTAGTAAGTTAAGGGCGTTATTCTCTTTATGTGCTTGTAAGGGGAACGTATGAGAATACTTAGAAATATAAATTGCCCTAAAAGGCTTTTAAAGTTGGACACGCAATTTGAACATGGCAATATGATCCATTTAGAGTTTTAGGTTGATTATTTCATTTAGAGATTGTTCATGGTTATTTACTTATTTAATAAGTCCTTCGATACAGGCGATTCACATATCAAACAAATTAGTAGACGTTCTGGTATAATAAAATTATGTCAAATTGTCAATGGCCGTACCATCAGTAAAGTTGTGACTGTTGTGAGCATAACAACACCGTAGTTTAATTTATTGAACGTGTGCGCAGACCGTAACGATAACGATACACCATATGCAGAGTATAATGCATTTTATTTGTGTGTTCGATTTGGTAAACAAATAGAGCGAATTAAGCACCGTTTGCGCCACGGTTCAAAATCAAACTGTTTTGATTCGTATTTAAAACATCGTTATTCTAATCCCCGAAGGGTTTTTTTTTTTGGTGGGTGGTAATGGTAAATCTCCAAATAACCCCCCCCCCCCCCCGCTCTTGGACAGAGCGGAAGAGTCGAAGAGAGTGTCAGACTTCTACTGACTAAAAACCAACCCATGTTCCTTCTTCGCCCTTGTGCCGAGGCCGCGTTAATGCCTTTCGATAATTCGCAGCCGTCGTACATTAACCTACTGTAAGCACACAAGAAGATAGTATAGAAGTTATAAGTAAATACAATGTAAAATATTCCTAACTTGATCAAAACGCCTTGTTATGATTCAATAAATTGCCACGATGTACAAGATATGGTGGCTAATTTGACAAGAGAAGCCATGTAGCTGATTCAATAACGTCCCATGTCCCATATGACAACAAAATATCGTATCTGGTATCATCAATATTATTATGCTCGTAGCTTTGGTACGAGTATGTTTTACGGCTTCTGTATTTGTACAGTTGGAATCGAATGTAACATCGCACCGGTTTTTCTGAAGGCGTTGACTAGAAATGAGTACTTGGGTGAATTGCCCAAGCAAAAAAAATACACGGCAAACCTGAGAACGGTAGTGCAATGTGCTAATTTTTAATTTTATATATTTTTTCTCAACAGCGTAAGTACTTCTCTACCTTGACAAAAAAAATAATTGATTTCTACCCATTAATATACGAAAAAAAAAATTACAAAGTGTTATTCTATCATCACAGTGGCCTGTCCTGAACCCAATTCCGCTCATAAAATACCTTCCCCTGCAAATACATTCGTAATATGGATTTAAATCGATTTTGTAATCATTAAATTATAATACATATATACATATATTATTCATAATATTAGCATATTGTTAAACTCTTTTATTTTTTTATAATTTTTACTTTGAAATGTTTTCATTAGATAATAAGGTCCAAAATTGTTGGTACACCAAGTTAGTAACTTATAGATTTGGAAGAGCGAAGTGACCTAACACAGGCATTTTTTTGTCTAAAAGGTCACTTCTAACACTAGATGTAGTACATAACTTGTGAATGAAAATAAATTATTTGTAATTTGTATTTGTTATTTGTTGTAATACATTCGATCAAATAAAACTATTTTTGTTTGTTTATCTTCTTTCTCATGGATTTGACAGGCAGTTAACTTTTGTCTGGAAAAAAGTTATCATTTCAGAGGATAGTAAGTTTTAGTAGAATAGCCATGTCAACATTGCGTTGTTACGCCCCCCTCACCTTTCCTCACTTCGGATCAGTCCGGCTCAAGCTCTCGGCGCGAACGCACCGGTCCCAACGTCTTGCGGTTTCCCGCCAAAAAAGTAAGTTTATCATTTCAGTGATATGAGGACAAAAATAATTTCATTTCGGTGGCTGTTATATCTCGTGTTAGATTTGTATGCACAGTATATCATTTCGGTGGTATTTTTTATCATTTCGGTAGACACTTTTCATTTCAGTGGACTCTTAAAAATTCATCCTTAAATATATATGTAACTTTTGATGATATTTGATGTCCACTCACGCACAATGTTATAAAATAGGCTAAAATTTTATTTGTCATTAAAAATATGTAGATAGCATTGAAATAAAAAAAATCCACCGAAATGACACATAAAAATCTCTTGTTGAAATTCACCCACTTATGAAACCTCATGTTATGGAGGCAAGCTTATAGCTATGCACCCCCAGGCATGCGACCAGGTTCTATCTTTTCTTCAGCCTTTGACAACACAATGCTGAGTTGCACTTGAACTTTAATCCAGATTTCGGGCTCTATCTCTCTCTTTTCTTCAACCTTTGACCACCCAATGCTCATGCAGTGTAGTCTATCCCTAATCTTTCCACTTTTGGCTTTTTTGTGTCTTGCTATTTCGGGCTAAAAACCCAATAAAAGCTGTTTCGACACGTTTCGCCCGTTAGGGGATCAAATCCAGAACTTCATGCTCACCAGTAGTGCTCGACCACTAGACCAAAAGGAAATGGATTAAAGTCTTCACAGTATATTTTTTGTTTTTTTCTAAATTGTGTCTCGCCGGTCAACCTATTAGGCTGGCTTCTTCTTAACCTTTTGAACGCCAGAGAGTTAAACGCATGGCGCACCTCCCACGCCAAGGCACAAAAATCTACAAAATCATTTATATTATTTGACACTATTTTGTATGTTACATATTAAATATATCTGCTCTTAAAAGCAAATTGAAGAGTTTATTAACTGAAAGAGCATATTACAGTATAGCAGAATTTATGAAAGAGGACAATTTTCTTCGTTTCTAAGATGACGTTGCTTTATTTTTATTTTATTTTTTTGACATGTTATTGTAATCTATTGAATTTGTATTGTATAGTATTCATATTTTTATTGACTAATTCATTTAATGACTACTTACTTTGACATTTAATTTTATTTAAAAAATATGCTGCTAAATTGTAATGATATTATCTTTATTTTGTCTAAATAATTTAGATAACGTAATTTTTGGATGAATGTTATCACTGTTCACGCATGACCATCTCTTCCTACCGATTTGTACCTACGCCGCGATATGTGGCTAAACATGTCAGAACTTTTTTGTATTTCGCTATTATCCTGCATGCAATGTTTCATGTACACCATGTTTAAACAAATAAATATTACTTACAGCGGATAAAAGTAAAAAGTCGTCTATACTTGACTGTGGCGGTCAAAAGTTTAATGATTTGTCCGGTTCAAACCTCGTAGGCTGAATAAAGGATGAGGTATTCCTGCTCTCTCCGTCCCTTTAAATTAAACTAAGGTTAGGTAGGTAACCCACCTGAGGTTCGGTGCTTAAATATTCATCGTACAAATCAGCCATATCGGGGAATATTTGCAAATAACAATAGCCCATTACAGTCTTTGTAAAATAAAGTCTCCGGTGTTTAAGCTATAAATCTGTCAATGTTATCGTATAATATCTTATTCAGTATGTTATTATGTGTTTATGTCTTTTACTAAACGGAGAATGTTTTCGGTTTGATGGTGGACCATAACCTAAAATGTGGCAAACTGGCAACACCTTTTGCGTACTACCTAAGGGGGTGGCAAAAAATACAATGAAACAAACAAAAGACACCGAATTCCGAAAGTATAATTAAATTCTAATTTTTAGTGTTTTTTTCGGTTTTACTATTTTAAATATGTTTTAAATTCGTAATATTTTATCATCAGTTATCTAGTTCTTATTGGTTTCTTGTTAGTTGTTATCTATAAGCTTGCAGTTTTTATTACTTCAGAAGAAAGAAAGCTGTTGAGAAGGCTCACACAAAAAAAAATCTATCAGGGTTGTTTTTGTACTCTTTCACAATGTGTTCCTAATTCACCGTTATCCTGTACCTATAAGCCTTAAAGCATTAAATCTATACTAATATTATAAAGCTGAAGAGTTTGTTTGTTTGTTTGATTGTTTGTTTGTTTGTTTGTTTGTTTGAACGCGGTAAACTCAGGAACTACTGGTTGGAATTGAAAAATTCTTTTTGTGTTGGATAGTCCATTTATCGAGGAAGGCTTTAGGCTATATAATATCACGCTACGGCTAATAGGAGCGGAGCATAAATGAAAAATGTTACAAGAACGGGAAAAGGTATTTCCTTTTTGAAAGCTTCCGCTGCGTGCGCTGCGAAAACGGTTTAAGTTACGCAAATATCATGTATTAAGGAATTGTTCCTCTTTAAAAGTTCTAAAAAAAAGTCCCCGACAACATATATCTATCTTTTAAGATTGACTCACTGTAACCTTTTTTTACTGTTAAACTGTTAGGTTAAAAATAATTATTTTTTGCGAAGCTTATTTAACCCATATGGTATTAATCTATATCTAAATAAATGTGTTTGTTAGAACGGAAATTTAATATAGAATATTTGTGCCCTTTACTCTATACAGTTTTAACAAATATCTTAGAAGATATCGCAATGTAAAAATATCTGCGCGGCAAAATAATTCGCGCGTCGCAATGTAGGTACGGGGGATTCTGGCTGGCCTCCGGGAAATTCAAATTTAGAATATTTACTGCATCATAATGTTTACAAGTACAGAGTGTTATAGTATATTTAACAGTAAGAGATACCTATAGTGATTCACACTATTATAATCTAAGCTAATCTAAACTATTACAATAAAGAGGAAAGATAAGATTAACATTTTTTGTTTGTTACGATTTAGCTTAATTTATGTCGGATAGTCGATATATCGAGAAAGGTTCTAATCTATATTTATGTGACGCAGACAAAGTTGCGCGGGTCAGCTAGTATTTAATAACCAACCAACAGATCCACAAGAAAAAATAAGCAAAGAAGCTGGTTGTCTTTCATTTTAAATCTACGTGCTTGTAGGCATCCCACTAGATTTTACAAAAATAATCACATATAATCGCAAATTCCTCACACAATCCTTCCATCAATATTAATCTCACAATAAGGAAAGACTATAAATAGTGATCGTTAACTGAAATGCGCGCGTAAATTAATTTATCATGCAAATGCGACTCTATGTGTTTATTCATCTTACATTTCGCATATGAAACTGGAGGCTGTTTTCATACATGGTCCATTAACATTGTATTTAATACAATTGTATGTTGTTTATACTTCTATGTCTCCTGTGAGATCTCTGGCTACTTTAAGGTTAGACCCGCATACATGATCAGCAGGCCCCCAGTGTGTGACGATGATCTTTGGTCATCTCTCTGAGTACATCCGTGTCACGTGGCCTACCCATTATGTTTACTTGCTCCAAAAAATCATCATTACATATATTATGACATATTAAGAAAGTTGGAAACGTATTAGCGATGTTATTTTGCCCATGCCGTAACTTTGTCCTAAAATATGCAGACAACTTAGAGAAAAGCTAAGGCCGTAGAAGCTCATTAAGTATGTATTACATTTTAAAGTAAAACTCTACTTTGATCGGGGTTAATTACAAGTTGATGATAATGAACTTAATAGCGTAGCGACGTCTATAAAGATCACACTAACTGTTTTATCAACTGTCAATCATGCAGATTTTATTTTCCAATAAATCACGTTTTCTCCGGTTTAGTAAACAACTCTATGGATATTTATGGGAATATTATGTATGGGTATTCAGGTTTTCGTATTATTATTAAACAGAAAATGACAAAAAAAATGTTTCTTCCACACTTCATGTCTAGTAATCTGACCATGATACCGACAAACAGATATTAATGTATTTATTGGTAGAACAATTACCACTACATACCAATGGAATGCAATGCGAATGCGTTTTGAAACATTCGCGACTAGCATTCAGTCGCGCAACGAATGTTCCCAAAGCAATGCGAATACTAGAAATGGGACCTTTACACAATCCACAAAACTTTCCCACCATAACAACAAGTCAAGAAAAAATCTAATTGGTAATTCAAGAAAACAAGAAATAGTCCGGTCAATTTAGACCAAAAATAAGCGTGAAATTACATAAAGTCCCAACAAGCTGAATTTCTGTGAAATTGTTCAAAACATAATTATAAACAATGTCTAGAAGTTCCCCATCATTCCCGTTTAAGGAAAAAAAAAATATTCGGGGTCAAAGGTCAAAATTTGAGATTTTTTGATTTTTTCTCGAAAACGGTAAGTTTTATCAAAAAAAACCTCAACCCAAAGTTGTAGATCTTAAAATTCTCTACAAAAATGCCTTTCATTATTATTATCTAAGAGTTACCATTCCTGAGATATCGCGATTCTAAGAGCCTTTATATAAAAGCAAAAGGTAACTCACTCCTCACGAAATCTCGAAAACCGCTGGAAGTATAAATATGATTTTTGGCAAGGAGGTAGTTTATAGTTAGTAGACGTCCGCTAAGAACGTATTTTGTGATAGGGCCGGATTAGGGTGGTCTAAGGGCCCACGCAAGTGTGTATGAATCAGAACTTGCAAAAGCTCATAGACCACCCTAATCCAGCCCTGTCAAAAAATTAATGCATAGCAGACGTCTACTGACTATAAACCACGTCTCTACCAAAAATCAAGATTGTAGCACAAAAACTGAAGGACTTTCATACAAACTTGCGAGGGCCCTAAGATCACCCTAATACGGCCCTGTCGCAAAATCCATTCTTAGCGGACGTTTACTAACTATAAACTACCTCCTGTCCAAAAATCATCTTTATGCGTCCAGCGGTTTTCGAGATCTCGTGAGGAGTGAGTTACCTTTCGCTTTTATACATAACTAGCGACCCGCCCCGGCTTCACACGGGTGCAAATGGATGTTATTATACATATAAACCTCCCTCTTCAATCACTCTATCTATTTAAAAAAACCGCATCAAAATCCGTTGCGTAGTTTTAAAGATTTAAGCATACAAAGGGACATAGGGACCGAGAAAGCGACTTTATTTTATACTATGTAGTGAAGAATAATGTGACTGTTAGAATCGCGATATCTCAGGAATGGTAACTCTTAGAAAATAATAATGTGACACATTTTTATACATAATTTTATGATCTACAATTTTTGTCTGAGGTACTTTTATAATAAAACTCACCGTTTTGCTGAAAATCGCGAAAAACTCATTTTTGTTACCTTTGACCTTGAATATTTTTTTTTCCTTAAACGGGAATGATGGGGAACTTCTAGACATTGTTTATAATTATGTTTTGAACAATTTCACCGAAATTCAGCTTGTTGGGACTTTATGTAACTTCGAATGTCTAAATTGACCGGACTAAAAGTCAAACGTCCACACAGATCTTTAAAACGGACTTAAAAACTTATACAAAGTTCATACCGCGGACGTGCTTGCTCGCAGACTTCCACAAATAAACGGTGACAGACTTCCTAAGTTCCTAGTCACACACACATTTTAAAAGAAAGAAAGAAAATTATCATCTTTCTCGCTCTAATGTACGGTAAACTTGAGGGTGTGAAAGGGATAGCAGACAACAGCAAAGGTACATGCTACTTATAATGCAAGTGTCGTTAGTTGCAAGTTTGTTTGTCTTTCTTTGTTGCAATGTATGATTCTAGTCGGTTTTAATTTAAGTAAAAAAGAACTTTATTAAGACTGAAAATTTATCGCACGACAATGTTATAACATTGATTTTCCGTATGTCAGTAGAGATGAGCAATACTTACCTTCGTGGATAGTTTTGCATTAAAGTAATTGAAGCTCTAATATAATCTGCATTCAACCAGCCTGTTCCATTGCGAGATTAATTGGAGCGGACAAAGGAAGGTGGACGTTTGTTCCTTGAACCTACAAAGCCAGCTATATTGTGATAGACATAGGTCAAGATGACTGAAAACAATAACGATAGCCGTGATCAATCCGAAAACTTACCTACTTCGAAGGGATATAGGTAGGTATCTGATAAAGGGGGCTATCCTATTGTCATCCATCAGGCACAATCCCAGACCCGAGCAAATCCTTGAAAAAAAGCCCTGCTCGACCCCAGAATAGTAACTATGGCCTGTTTAGGCCATGGTTACTATTCATGAGGCCATGGTTACTATTCATGAGGCCATGGTTACTATTCTGGGGTCGAGCAATAAGACGTTCTCATGAAATTAGCGAAAAAAAAAATCCTAAAGACGAATATAGTAGTCGCTCTAGTGAGCACTGAACAAAATGTTATTGGGTTTAAATGGGTTTTTTCATCAGGAATTTCTCAGTAGCAGCCACGAAGTCTGGATTCGTACCCATGACATGGGACTTAAACATATCTGGCGAAATGTGTTTTTTTTTTAATACGTTGCCCCACACTAGGAATTTCTCCTGTATCGTAGGTGCGTTCACAAACATAGAAAGTCACATGCACAAATACCCAGACCCGGAACAACTAAGTATCTGCAGGCCATACAAATATTGGTTCCGTGCGGGGATCGAACCCGCGACACGCAGCGCAGCAGTCCAATCGCTTAGCCACTGCGCCAACCGTGCCGTCAATTAGGTACAACTTAGCTTAACCCTGCAGAGACTACAGGCGTGATATTATGTAAGTACTCGTATTTATAATAGAATCGTCATTCGTCACCAAAGCCTTTATACAACACAATGACGAGAACAACAGCAAGTACAGTGGATCACAAAAGTGTTAACTGTAATACACTCGGCAGTCGACTGTGTGTCTGTGTGTCAGTGAAACGCGTGTCGTGACCTCACGAGCTGTCATTCATAGCTAAGATAGTGTAACGATATGATTCTTTAGTTCAGGTACTGGTTTAAAGCATGAGCGATTAGTCAACGAGTTTAGCTGCTAGAAATCAAAAGCCCGAAGGAATTCAATGGCGTACTCAATTTAAAATGCCATTGACACGCTAAGAGGAAGGAGGAGGAGCAGATTTTTTTGTAATATTCAAGTACGTTGTACGTTGTACGTCTTCGGTCGTATATTATATACGTTGTTATTCTGATTAACTTACATAAGAACTTAGATAGGTACGTTAGAAATGTTACTACATAATTGCATTAGAACAATAATTGACCAATAATTGGTATTAATTCAATTAGACCAGAAACCAGGGGTTGAGTCTAGTTTTAGTAAATGGCGGCGGTAATACTTATTTGCGGCTCGATTTAGGACTGTACGTTTAACCAAAAGCCAGCCTGATAGACTGACCTGCGAGATGCCATGCAGAAAAAAAATACAAAAATAAACCTCCATAGTTCTCGGTCACTTTATAACGCCACTGAACCAGCTAAACGTCTATCTACTAGTTGAAACACCACTTACTCGTAGATTCGAAAATGCTCTAGATTTCGACCAATTCCGCTACATCTTCCAAATTACACCACATCTCACGCCAGACGGGAGTAGCAAGGATAATTTGCGATTTGCGTCGCGCTCTTGCCACTTTCACGTACAAACCGTGATACAGTTTCACTACACGTTACGGAGAATGAAAAATTTATATTCTCCATTATGATTAATACTATACGGACTGCCTCGTTGGTCAAGTGGGTCCTGGGTTCGATTCCCGTGTCGGGCCAACTGTTATTAGGTTTTTTCTATCAGGAAGTTCTCAGTAGCACCAACGGTGTCTGAATCTATGCCCGATAATAGGCTCGCCCCCAATACATGGTACTTAAACTTATTTGACCGAATGTGGGAGTATTATTGAGGTACACCACTGCCTGTGTGTGTGTGTGTATAGATAGGCCCATGATCTGGGTCCTGACCCAGATATATATAGGATGAGATGAGATAGGATGTTTTTTAGGGTTTCGTACCTCAAAACCAAAAGGAAAAAACGGAACCCTTATAGGATCACTCGTGTGTCCAAGCGCGGATCCAGGGGGGGGGGTCAGGGGGGTCATGACCCCCCCCTGGGCTGGGTCCAAGACCTAGGTGGATCACTAATTAAAATTGTTAAACGTAATGTTTTTACACAACAGCCCAAAAACTAGAGTGTTTTTAGGGTTCATGATGTTTATTTGTGAGTTTCTATAATCCACCATAACTTCTAAACGCCTGAACCGATTTTGATAGGTACTATCCTTCCTTAGATTGTTTGCATTATCCCTAGTGTTATAGGCTAGTGAAAAATCCACGTTAAAAGATCCACATACGTTATCCCAACTACGAGTATGTTGTAGTCGGCTTCCAGTCTAACTGGATGCAGGTAAAAACCGGAATTTTACATGGAACGACTGCTTTCTTGGCCTGCACACAGTGCACACTGCACAACCCAGTTAGTACTGGGTACAACGAGATATCCCTTAGTATGACTGGTTGTCAGACTTTCGGGCTCTGGCTGTTTCCGAGGCAATGAAAAAACTGAGTACATACTAACTAACATATTTTACGGTTTATAGTTAAGTAAATCTTTACGTATCGTAGTGTTAATCGATTTATCCCTTACAAGGTTGGGTCAGAATGGTACACTTTTAATAGACCACAAAATCTCAGTAGCCAATATAAACAAAGTATACACACCAATAATTTTTTTCGTAAGAATAATCGTTTATCATTGTCGAGTCAGTCACATCTTCCGAACCTCTGTCTTAGGCGCTTGGTTCAGGAAGTGGAAGATTGATGTCTACCAAGATAAGAGTAAGCTATTCTCTTCTCGAATCAAGTAAAACAGTATTTTATACTATTTCCTCCCAATGACAATATCTTTGCCACCCCCCAAAACCTTTAAAAAAATTCGCGCTCGCTACGCTCGCGCCTACCTCCTGCTCTTGCATCATTCTGTCTCGCTTGAGACGCTCATCTACTTCAATTCTCATTTCTGATTCTAAGTCGTCCATCCACCGAAAATTGTTCAACGCTTTATCCCCCTGGATAAGGAAGAATGTTTAATTTTAATTCTTCTTCGAAGAATCAAATCCTGGCTAAGACCTTCAATGGTTGAAGAACGTCTAACCAGACTGGCAACGTACCCATTGAAGTAGGTAGATGAAGTGGTAACGTACCCATTGAAGTAGTTAGATGAAGTGGTAACGCGTTTCGGGAGAAGACGTAAAAGAAAAATTGATTTTGTTATTCAAATATAGGTATTTTTAAGTACCTACGTAAGTACGTACATAAATTAACAAAACACCTATTTTTTACTTGTATCCTGATTGACTGATAATTATTTAAATTAAATTATAACTTCTTGTGACTTGACCACGACTCTTTGTGACCCCGGGGCCTGGCACCAAAGCTGGATCCGCCCTTGCGTGTGTCTGTCTGTCTGTCCGACCATTCCCCCCCGAAACTACTGAGCCTAAAATTCTGAAAAAATACAGAAATTAGTTCAACACGTATAGATTACAGGAAAACCTATAAGAAGTCATGGTACGGAACCCTTCATGAGCAAATCCGACTTGCACTTGGCCAGTTTTTTTATCACATTAGTTCTCGTAGGATAACCTCTGCAGGCGAAACCTCGATCATAAACCATGTATATTCCATAATTATATTGAATGAGACCACCTGGTAAATCCTGTAACAAAGGTATACGTGTCCTTTTCTTTCATTTCATATACGAATTCTTCGAACTAGTTCGAACTACTCGTATATGAGAAGTAGGATGTTGAGCTCGCATCCGTGCCCGTATTGTTCCGTTTTTAGATCAAAGCAGGCTAGGTTTCTATTGCTTTTGTGTTGCTTGTAATGAAAAAGTGAGGCAAAGCAAAAAATAAATGAAATGAATCCTGAAAATATTTCTTTTTAATCGTTTCCGTCGACTTGCAAAACTAGTTTTGTTTTAATTGATGTCTAAATATCTTTAGGGGTTCGAAAGAGCTACCGCGGCCTCGACATAAAGGGCTAAGAAGAAACATGGGTGGTTTTTAGTCAGTAGAAGTCTGACACTCCCTTTCGCTCTGCCCACGAGCTGGAGCACCAGACAAAAAAGAACATACCTTACCTACCCTACTATAATAACCTACATAGAAAAGGTAACCTTCTATAAGACGGCTATTGTGTCTACCCGTCGATTGTTCTTGGGATATCTCGCAATACATTTATATGGGAATAACTTTCTTTAACCGATGCAGGATTTGACTTACTCTTGTTGCAAATGCAGCTTCAGTCTCATAACTTGACCGTACTTTAGCTTAGAGGGTAAAATGATGTTCATTAATTGAATACATCTTGTCAACTGGGTACCACAGTCATAAACTCAGTAGCCTTATAGTTTACAAGGTCGTGAACACATCTAACAAACGGTAATCGATACAAATAAACTGTAAGGTAGCTACTGGCTCGTATTTCTACACATAATTATCGATAAACCAAACTGCTAATATGCTAAACTGATTTCATATCAGAGGAGATACCATTATATATCGCTATCAACATTAATATTTGTTGTTTACTAATTATTTTACTGCGGCCTCGTTCGTCTAGTAAGTTGTCCTAGTACATTTTCTCAGGTCGGCCAACGTGATCGACTGACATTTTAACTTGTAACTTTAGGTATTTTGACATTTATATTTCTTTATTTTTTCTTTGACATAATTTGATTTGATTTGACAATAATACTTTCTTAATTTTATAATAATATGTACATAATAATAATTTTGTAAATTTTTAGTATGATTTGAAATGTTATTAATTTGATTTTATTTTTATTTGTATGTTTTGCAGTGCCCTTACAGGGTGCATGTTTGATACTTTTACAAAAATTCTATCTCATGTACAACATGTATGCAATAAACTGATTGATTGATTGATTGATTGATCTTGAGTTTTCTATCTGGATTTTTTTTAGTGGCAGTCACGGAATGTATATTTCTGCCCGACTGATGACAATAGACTCGCCTCCTACGATATGGGACTTACTTACATTACTGGCGAATGGCAGATGTACTTTAAATAGATAGATCCATACTACATGGCACAGACTTCGTTGAGAAATAACATTTCCAAAAAGTCAGACCGACATTAGAACTATGGCACTACAAAACCGTTGCATAGAATGTCAAGAGTCTCGGTCTTCAAGTCAACAAAGAATCCTTTAAAATTCTTCCTACGTAAACACAAAGGTATTTAGCACCTCCACACCCAAAGAAAATACCCGTTCTATATCCGTCCGTAATCAGATCACAGCATAAATAAAATATATTAATATTCGATGCAAAATACATGTCCATAACAGCGTAAAACTAGGTAGCTCGGTGACTTTCCCTCGAGCAACCGTGTCCGCAAAATTGGTCTCGCTCCTGAACCAACGAGCTTTCCTATTTCCTATCTAACGTAAACTGTGGCGAAATAACTTAAGTACGTCATAAAATGTTACTACAGTATTTATTTTTATTTAGGTAAATGAAGGAAACTTTCTAGTTTTAACAGGATAATTATGAGATATGCATCAATTGCTGGTTGTCAACGCGAAATTGTGATAATCAGCAGGGAAAAGGATTTGTTAATAAAGACGATTTTTGCTTCGGTTTGAAATTGATTTTTAAATTAAAGTTCTAACTGGAAAGGAATAAATGATTTTTGTTGAGACTAAAGTGTTGGGCCCGCGTGGTGGATTATAGCCCATTCCTCTCCTAGAGAGGAGGCCTGAGTCCCAGCAGTGGGAACATAACCTATAGGCTGATGATGTTGATGAAAGTGTCAGTGCTTACTAAGCAATCCCAATAGGGTAGTTGACAAAAAAAAATTCCGTAAGATAGATTTCCAAAAAATATTGGACACGTATTTTTTCTTTTTCACGTACTTAAACAAAAAATGAAGACGATACAGAGTGCTTCGAAAAGTCGTGCAACGTCACAGTTTGGTCCATTTTTACCAGACTATGACGTCAAAAGCCCCCTCTCCATGATCTTTGACAAGCTTTATTTTCGTAAATTTTTATTAATTTGATAAAACAAAAACACGTATCCAATATTTTTCGATAATCTAACTGGCGGACTAAACAGAATCATATTTTTTTTGGTCAGTCAACTACCCTATTTTACACTATTTTAAAAAAATTACATGATATTTTCCGGAACCCCCTCCTCTTCCTAATGGGAGATTGGGCTTGCTTGACCCCGTAACCACCTCGCTTGCTAACCAAAGGGGCACCCTCTTAGTGTTAGCAAAAATGAGCGACAACAACGTTGAGCAAAAATAAGATAAGATCAAATAAGATGTGGTTTATATAGTGGCTCAATTTTTATATTTTTTGAACAGTCTCTTCAACTATTGCTGAAGTTATATAGCTAGATTATCATACCTACTCATGAATGGTAAAGAAAAAGTTATATTTATAAATGAAAGGAATGATGAATACGCCTTTCAATGGGTAAGATATTTTGTTTAGATATTCATTCAATAGTGTTTACGTTTCATTCAAAGGAACCCTTCAAATGTAAAGAAGATAAAAACGAAAAGCAGAATAAACTGTTGCGCGGCTGCTTTTGAAGTGGCTGAAGTTTTTTCTTAACCGACTTCAAAAAAGGAGGTTCCTCAATTCGACACTATATATATTTTTTTAAATAAAATGTGTCTTAGGCATGTTGGTTTGGTTTCCTAACGATGTTTTCCTTCACCGAAACAAGTGTGTCTTAGAGTCGAACTCGAGGCCTTGAATTGGAAGTCCGACGGGTATAACTACACTACTAGGCTATCACTGCTTCTGAAACAAATCTGCTAAAATTCGATAAACGCAATACCTGAGTCCCTAGACAAGTAGTTACGGCTTTCAAAATTCTACTGCAACCATTGATGTATTATTATTACTGCAACTTATGAAAGCCATGATATTTTTGACAGCTAAAGTCAATCCGATACATTTTACGTCAGCACCAGATTGAATGTCACTCTGTCAAGGCCTCCGATTTCTATAGAGATTTTACAACTGAAATTAATCTTACCATTAAATCCATTAACAAAACCACTATCCATTATCCAAGGGTTACCTTGATGGATTACTACGATTAATACGCAGGCCCGCAATGAGATTCAGTCGGCATAAATCACTAATGTGCTTAATGTATTCAATAATGTAATAGTACCGTGTAAACCACTAGACTTAGTAACTTGGTAAGTTCCGAGTTTCTGACTACTTACGGTACCGTCTAGCTACACCGAATTAAATTTCTACTGCTTTGTGTCTTCGAAGCGCAGTCGAACGGACAACGGATTTGCCGCAGACTGATACTTCAGTACATATAACATAACATCACGCCTGTAATATACGAAAGGTTATGCAGAGTTGTGCTTTACAGATACACACACACATTTCGCGAGTTATGTTTAAAGTCTCACGTAGGCGCGCCCATTGACCGATACTAGACTTGAGTACACATAAAATCACAGCTGGAATCCCTGAAGAGGTAGCCAGAGGTGTACCTAATCGTACGCCCACATTTTGGTATAAGTCCCATGTAGTAGGGGCCGAACATGAGCCAAACCTATTGCTATCAACCGGGCACAAATCCAGCCCCACAACTACTACTGACATACTTTTTCCTGAAGGAAAACCTAATAACTCTTTGCCCGCTGCCCGAGGAATCGAACCTCTTGCTCAGCGTCGCGCATGCAACCACCCGAGCAACGAGGCAAGCAGTCTACTTGACAGTACATGATCTGTTAAAGGTCGCTGTCCACTATGCGGTCCGTTTAGTCCTGCAGCTCACTCTGATCGCACCTTTAAAGGCTTGCACAGACAAGGGAGTTATGTTAGCGGAGGACAAAAGAAACATCCCGGAATCATAACTGGCGAAATGTACAACTCTGCTTTACCTTCGGGAATGAAGGTGTGATGTTATGTTATTATGTTTCTTAAGGTTGATGTTCCAGGGTAGCCCGCAAAATTCAAATTTTCTTAAGTTTTTTGCAATTTGCAGGCCAGTGATAGGTTGTATGTTGATGAACATTTGATTCGCGGCTGTAAGACGTATATAGTTACAGAATTATAATCATCAAAATCATTAATACAACCCTCCGAGCTCATAAAGGTTCCGGAATGGCTTTGACCTTGTAAAAAGTCATTTTTAAACTTTAAGAAAATTTGAATTTCGCGGGCTGGTTGGAGGATTCACCTTATGTAAATAACATCTACAATATGCAACAAATCCGCATACTTACTAATTCCTTAGGTATATCTTCTCTAACTTTATGTAAATAAGTTATACTAAGCTTTTTTAAGTTTACAATTTAAGTATTGTCTCACTAAGTAATTCAATAAGCTGTAAATATTATAATTTAAGACGCAGTCAACGGGGGAACCGTAAAAACGACCTGTTTTTCGTCGCAGAGTTAGCCGTATTGCTACTTATTACAATTCCAAAAAAAATACAGTGTATAGTCAAATGTATAGGTAAAAGACTTATGCAAAAATATTTTCTAAAAGTAATCAAGAACCTCGAAAAAAAAAAACACAAAATCACAAAAAAATCACACGAAAAAACTTTTTCGTCTCGAAATGCTCAATATTTTGAGTGACAACTGTTATTTATTTTTTTACTATCAGAAAGGAAATTTAACCAACTAAAGACATATGTAAAAATATTTTAACATTACAGCGTATTTTTTTTTTTTAATAAATTAAATCTGCGAACTATCGTTCATTTTGGCAGTCACGAGCATCAAACGCGTCGCCATTTTCAACCTTATTTGTTTAGGCGATGAGTTAAGCGCGCGCTCAAGGTCGCGGGCAGGTGATGTCGCCTTAATAGTGAAGGAACTTTCCAGGTAACTTTGTTGTTGAAATATCGAGCAGTAATCGGATACTATCATAGACTAGGCATGTTTATGTTGTGTTAAAAGGCTAAAGAAAACCTTAATGCTATTAGATTATTTACGATTTTCATAAACATGAAAGTTGATTTCAAAGTGTATTAAAGATCTAGTCTTAAACGTTGATAAAGACGTAAAATCAAACTCAGAGGAGCCTATGTCCCTCTTAATCTTATGCTACCTACCATAAATACATAAACATAATCGACGTATGGCCTTAGAGGCCTAATACATTATCACCAAACGGGACTAATGGTAGAGTTAGTGAATATCAAATCATGTTCCAGATTTTTTGATTCCAGGAGGTATTTTATCCCGTCGGGGCTGCGGGCTGTTCGAAAGAGATACCGCAGCCTCAGCACAAACGGCTAAGAAGGAATTTAAGTGGTTTTTAGTCAGTAGAAGTCTGACACTCCCTGCCGGTCTGCCCGGGAGGAGTCATTTGATGATTTACCACCGTCCAAAAAAAAGGAGGTATATCATGGGTGGGTTTTAGTCGGTACAAGTCTGAAACTCGGGTCTTTTGACGATTTCTCATCCGAAACAAAAGGACATAAATAAGCGCTTTGCTAAGTCCTTTATTATGCGCACAGCCAAGGAGTGGAATTCCCTGCCTGCGTCGGTTTTTCCGAGTTCATGTTACCCTAATCTATTAAACTCGCGAGTAAACAGGCATCTTCTGGGTCCTTCCATCGTCGACATCATCTCTGCCCATAAGCCAAGATTGAAGTCAAGAGCAAGCCCATTTATAATAATAATAAAAAAGCTTCCGCATGATGTCTTCGCCATTTTCAGTGGCGAAAAATGTCTTGTCTTGCCTGTCTAAGTTTTAATCCACATTAGTTACTGCTGTTACTGCTGGACATTCACTGCTACTCACACATAGGTACATAACATAAGCTACGGAATTACGGATAACATAAAATAGTACGCAGTAACCAGACCGGAAATTACATATAAACTCGACCAAAGCGTTTGAGTATGTATTTGATTTACTATCCGCATTGTAGACAGGAATCAATGAATATGGATCGATAATAAAACGGTTCCGCTATTTCATTTTAATTGTTTTCGTCCAATATCTACGTGACACCATAGTTTTTAAGGCCTTAATGTAAATGTTTGTATTTCAATTATTTCAATAAACAATTTCAAATTGTTGTCGTCGTATTGTTTTAAAGTATTTGGTAGGTACACCAGCATCATCTGGATACTTAATCATCAGCCATTCTCATCAAGGTGCTACCAGGCTGGTAGCACCTTGATGAGAATGGCTGATGATTAAGTCCAGGGGAGAGAAGGTTGCTCCATATAGCCTGAGGGTGTCCAACTGTCCATCCATACGTTTGCTGACCTACGGACCTGGATACCTTCGTATACGTAAAGAATAGTTCTGTGAGTGAATGTGAAGACAAAAATGCATTAACGAATAACACTTTCCGAAGCTACTTAGAGGGTAAAACTAATAGGAGTATGCAAGCAAAATCGCAGGCAATAATAATTGACTACTCTAAAATAATTTGTTTTACGATGTATCCCGAGCCAAAGATATCAATACGGAACTGCTGACAATAAATTCCATCATAATCACTTTAACTTTAAATACCCCCTTTAAACATTCGTCATTTACAGTCCGCACCGTTATCAGTGCACAGGTCAACTAATTAGCAATCTTATAGGCCTTTAATTAAGTTATTATTTCCTTGGGCAAGCCAAGCTTTCCTACTGTTATGAAAGTAATGATATATTGTGTCTGAATGTTGGCAATAAAATTAATAATAATGTTGCCTACGGTTGCTCGGTCGCCGGTCGCTGGCAGTGTGACCTTGCCCTTTGCGTAATTTATGGAAATGGGAAAGGTACATCGCGGGTTTTCTTTTTATTGTTTACGTCGTGTTTGTGATTATACGTGTGTGACCTTATGTTTTAAGTAGTTTTCTTTTTAAAGATGATTCAGAGAGGTGAGTAAGTTGGTGTTTAAGGGGAAGCCCGTCGGGGCTGCGGGGCGGTCACAAAGATACCGCAGCCTCGACATAAAGGGCTAAGAAGGAACATGGGTGGTTTTTAGTCAGTAGAAGTCTGGCAATACCTTTCGCTCTACCCAAGAGCGGGAGGGGTTATTTGATGATTTTCCACCCACCCCAAAAAAAGGGGAAGCCTGAAAGTGGATAAAAAGTTGTGTGGTTGTTCTGGTGAAGACGAGATGAAGAAGAATAAGGGAAGAATTGTGCAGTTTTATTAGAGGAATAAATTAACTGTGAATGGACTGTGTGAAAGATTATCTTTATATCTATATAAATAAAAAGAGAAGTCCTGACTGACTGACTGACTGATTGACTGACTGACTCATCAACGCCCAGCCCAAACCCTTGAACCGAGAACGCTGAAATTTTGCACAGAGGTTCCCTTTATAATGTAGACAAGGAATATGGAAGGATTTTCGAAATTCAACACCTAAGGGAATTAAATAGGGGATGAAAGTTTGTATGAAAAATCGTCATTTTCACGCGGACGAAGCCGCTGGCAAAAGCTAGTATGGATATAAAGAGGGTGACCACTAAGATGGGGACTAATAGAGAAGTATGGAATATGAAAATATGGCGCGCTGACTCAATATAAATTGCAATCATCATCATCATCAGCCATTAGACGTCCACTGCTGGACAAAGGCCTCCCCCATAGAACGCCATAAAGATCGGCAGCCTGCCGTTTGCATCCACCGGTTGCCCGCGACAAAATAGATAAATTGCAATAAGGGCAAGAGAATAGGGAATTTTTGATAAGTTGGATAAGCTAGGCATAGAAATAGAATTGGCGTTGTTAATTGAGTTGTCATAATAAAGTATCGCCAAACTGGGTCCAATTAATTAATTCATTATCTAGCCATAACGAGAATTATTCTATTGACAGTACTACAATAATAATTAATTGTTTAACTATAATCGATAAACGCCTTGTTAGGAAAATTGCCCTTATAAACTACCTGTGCCTTTCATCGAAATACAAGCGGAATAGTTTTGTAACATTACATAACATACAGCGAGCCTTTTGCCGCCAATCGGGCACAAATCTGGTCTCTATGCTTGATGCTTAGAAATTCGTTTGGGAAAAGTCCAATAACTCTTAGTATTAGTACGACTTCAGAACCTTGCAATTCCCCCCCCCCCCCCCCCCCCCGACCCTTGCTCGAGCCAGCCCGTGACGCTGAGCCAGGAGTATTAAACTAGCCACTAAATAATGATAATTATCACTTAGATCCAGCCTCCTACCTACCCCTTTGGTGCTCCCTGCGCGTACCGTACAGGTGGGTGCCCTTTACGCTTTTACTGGAGGCCTTACACTCAACATATCCACAGGATTGTCCAGTGAAGCAGTAAGCCAACTTCGTAGACCTGCCAGATGCCATGCAAAAAAAAAAGAACACTGTAAAGACTTCATGCGAGGCAGTTCACAAACAGGCGGAACAAAAGTAATCGGTTAAACACCTTATCAATTTTAGGAATGCATTATCTTGACCAAATCAACGTTATCAATTTATCATTCATACTCGGCTGTATCAGGGCGTGTCGTTGTTATGTTGATCTCAGAAACATCGCCTATGCCGGTGTTTCGGGTCACCTACGTGCTAGTTCTCACGTACGCAATCTGACTCCTTCGTTGGTCTAGTGTTGCAAGCGCTAACCGAGTATGAGGTTGGTTTCGATCTTCAGGCAAAAGTGTTATTCGGGTTTCTAATAAGAACTTCTCAGTAGCAGTCTCTAGTCTGCATTTGTGGCAATAGGCTTGCCCCCTATTACATGGGACTTGAGCAAAACTAGTAAGATGTGAATGTTTTATAGATACACATCTGCCTCACCTCTTTTTTTTTTGGAGGCTGGGAATTCTCTAATGACTCCTCCCGGTCTGGGCAGAACGTGAGAGTGTCAGACTTACTGACTAAAAACCACCCAGGTTCCTTCTTAGCCCTTTGAGTTCCGGGGCCGCAGTATCTCTTTCGAACAGTACCGCATCCCTGGCTCACTCTTTGACCTGATGTTATGTTATAATGCCTTGTTGGTCTAGTTGTCGCAGCCGCTTCTGCTGAGTTTGAGGTCAGGTGAGGTCTGCTTTCAAGCCCCAGGTCTAGTGCCAAATGTTATTTATTGTTTTTTTTTCCGACAAGAATTTCCTATTAACATCCGAAGTCTAAACATGATGTGACCGGTGGATGACTGGTAGTCTCGCCCCCTTTTACATAAGCCTAAGCGAATGTGGGAAAGTGAACTGAATGGACGAAATTATATACGTTACGTTATAATAGGGTACATAGGTCAACCTCTGCCTAGCTCGTCGGGGATCGCAAGCGTGATAACGTTTTCTCACGTACGCAGGAAATATTTGGCACAAGACGTCATGGAGCCGAAGTTGACGTCATATGTCGGCCGTTTAGACATCTAGATAAAGAGCTAACCTTGTAAGGCCAAACTAGGCGATAAAGTAAGATCTGTGCCTAGAAATGTACCTACTAACTGTTGGTTGACTCATGATGTTTCATACTATGATTTGTCTTGATTTTATATTTTAGCGCTATGATTTATTGCTCCATTGTCCTATAGCTGGACGAAGATGTTTTACGAGGCTATCAATTTACACAGCTGCATTTGTCATTGTTTTTTTTTTATTTGTAACTCTTAACCACAACAACCTGACACTGATCGGCAAATTGCAAAAAACTAATTTCGCGGGCTACCCTGAAGGTTTCCCCTTGATAATGAAAAACTGACACAATAGACAAGGTTACCACATAACATTCAAACCGGTTTCGTTACAGGCAATGGTCCAATAAACTGATGAATTTCGCAAACTGTTTCCCGGTAAATAGGTACCTACTAGTATCAAATTATAAGAATGTTCTAGACTTCTAGGAGTATGTAATAAAGAGAAAAAGGGTAATTAAGACGCAGTCAACGGGGGAACCGTAAAAACGACCTGTTTTTCGTCGCAGAGTTAGCCGTATTGCTACTTATTACAATTCCAAAAAAAATACAGTGTATAGTCAAATGTATAGGTAAAAGACTTATGCAAAAATATTTTCTAAAAGTAATCAAGATCCTCGAAAAAAAAAATCACAAAATCACAAAAAAATCACACGAAAAAACTTTTTCGTCTCGAAATGCTCAATATTTTGAGTGACAACTGTTATTTATTTTTTTACTATCAGAAAGGAAATTTAACCAACTAAAGACATATGTAAAAATATTTTAACATTACAGCGTATTTTTTTTTTTAATAAATTAAATCTGCGAACTATCGTTCATTTTGGCAGTCACGAGCATCAAACGCGTCGCCATTTTCAACCTTATTTGTTTAGGCGATGAGTTAAGCGCGCGCTCAAGGTCGCGAGCAGGTGATGTCGCCTTAATGGTTCACGTAACGATCAGTTACTGTCACGTACGCAAACATGAGGTTGATGATATAACATCCTTGTTTCGATTAGGTGATGGGCAGTGCTCTTAGTGCGGTTTCAATACCTCGGTTATAGCATTTTTCAAATTTAATGATCCAATAGATCAGTTTGTTTATGTTATGTTTTTATTATTTTTTTTATGTTTGCGTTTGGGTGCTGCGTGTGGGGCTCCACATCGCTGTCAATGTGGTGAAGTAGTCGACAGCCTCGGACACCATGGCCTTTCCTGCGCCAAGAGCGCAGGTCGGATTGCGCGGCACGCCAGCATTAATGATCTCATCCGACGTGCTCTGGCCACCGCCGGTGTGCCTGCTGTTTTGGAACCCAATGGGTTGGCACGCGTCGATGGGAAGAGACCAGATGGTATGACCATAATGCCGTGGAAGTTGGGTAGGCCTTTGGTGTGGGACGCAACTTGCGTCGATACCCTTGCGCCATCCCATCTTCCTAGCACGGTGAGCTGTGCTGGGGCGGCTGCTGCAGGTGCTGAAAACCTCAAGCGGCGCAAATACAACAACTTAATTGGCAGTGATGTGTTTGAGCCGTTTGGGGTTGAAACACTGGGACCTTGGGGTCCGAGTGCTCACCTAATTTTTAAGGAAATTGCCAAGCGGTTGGTCGACTCTTCACGTGACCAGAGGGCTGGCCTATTCTTTGGCCAAAGAATCAGCATTGCCATCCAACGTGGTAATGCTGCCAGCCTTCTGGGCACTTTTCCTGTTGACAGCAATGTGGACGAATTTTTTGACGCCCTGTAATTCTTATCTTTTTGCTACTTGTATATATTTTATCATTATTTTAGTTCTATAGATCAGTTTGGCGATTGAACAAATACTAAAATATAAAAAGAAAATGATGTTTTTGTATAACTCATTTAAGTCTTGAGTTTCAAGGCTCCATGGTTCTATCCTGGATGCCTTATGCAAATGCTTTCAATGTGTTTCATATTTCCGCGACATCTTTCATCAGGATTTAATTCGACATTGTCTTGTCTTTCATCGTTATTCGTTAGGCCCTCGAGTTTACCATTTTAGCCGAAGCATGTCCACTGGTGTACAAAGGCCTCCCCTAACTGTCGCCACATTGCATCTCGCATCCAGCGGATCCCCGCAACCTTCACCAGGTCATCGGTCCATCTAGTGGGAGACTTTCCAGCGCAATCTCCTCCGGTTCGAGGTCGTTACCCGAACTTTCCGCCTCGGGTTATCTTGAAACCCAAAACTGAATATGCACCATAATAATTGTTTATTTACTGCGATGACTATACGTAATAAGTGCTAATATCAAGCATTGCACTCATATCCGCTAATTAATTAATTAAGGTCGTATCTTCTGGGCCAATTGATAAAATTGCAATTATGTTTTTATTTCGGTTGCACTGCATTTTATCATGTTGATAAAATATTATTATGGCAGATAATGTTTCATTAATAAATAGTTGCCTAGTCAACATAATAAATGATGTCGGTCCTTCCGAGACTTGGAAACTCAGTACCGTAGTCAGTTATTCTTCAAACTTAGTCATCTTTACCTATAAGAAAATATTGATGTTGCTAAGAGTCGTCGAGGTCACAGAATAAAGAAGGAAAACTGTAGTAGGTACGCAACTATAGTAACAAAGTATCGTACTCCGAAACCATTTCTTCAGATGTTTCAGAAATCGTCTGCTCGACAACTGAATAAAAAGGTATTGGAATATTGTAAGTGTGTTACTACGCAATTAGGCATCTCGTTTTCTTTCAAATCAATTTCGTTGCTCGGAGCAATAGCCTCCAAACGTAACGAGACAACGAAAAGGAAGAACACATGTCCCTCAAATTCCACATAACATAACATCACGCCTGAAAGCCCCGAAGGATTAGGTAGAGGTGTACCTATTAAGTAATAGATCCAAGTTTAGCCGGTTACGTTTAAATCCCATGTAATAGGGGGCGAGCTTATCGCCATCAACCGAGCACAAATCCAGATTCCGTGGCTGTTAAGAAATTTCTGATAGAAAAAACCCAATAACACTTTACCCGATCCGAAAATCGAACTCAGGACCTCATGCGCAACAGTCGCACTTGCAACCACAAGACCAACAAGCCAGTCACACATTTCTACACAAAACGTTTTTGACGACACCCTCAGAAACAACCAGCCCTGATGTACTGTACTGCATCATCGCAAAACGGCTAGAATAAATAGTAACATTTAGCTAGCCTATTACAAAGGTACGCCGCATTGCAAATGTCCCCCGGAGCGAAGCAATTTGCACAAAAAGCAAAGTTTGCTATTGCTACACCACTTGACTGTGATCCGTGATGTACTTGCAGATCATGCTTTGTTATTGCTTGCTTAAGTAATTTTTTTGTATTGCTATTTATGCTTGAAGAGTGGAGGTAGCTCGAATAGCACAGTGTGGACTAAGAGCTTAGTTAGGGCATGTTAGGGTAAACAGGGATGAAACTGTATGCAGATAAACTTGTATTAATGTCGAAGTGCCTTAGAAACTGTTAAGACGTGTTTAGTTAGATTAGACCCTCTGACAATGTCTAACAAGTATCCCTGTTAGTGCTTGGCCAGACTGCAAACGCGGGCGCGGGGCGGGCGCGGCGCGACAAACTTAAACGTATGGAACTTCATTTGAGTGTCCGTAGTGGGCACGCGGGCGCGGGAAGCGGCGCGGGCTACTTTCCGCGGGGAGCGCGCGGGCAACTCGTGCCATAGCTCGTTCATACAAGTGGCCGCAGTGACTGCGCGGGGCGGCAAGCGATAAACCGCGCGGGAGCGGCGTATCTCAAACTTTAGTCTGCGCCAGATAACCAGATAAATTGGATTTATTTATTTAGCTTTAACTTTTATAAGTTAAAGCTTAAGAAATTAATCCAATTATTTATAATTATTTATAGAAGTATCCAATTAATTAAAATAACCGAATTTTAAAATTCTTACCAAAAAAATTTTTGCTTTTTTTTTGCTTCGGCGTAAGTTGTTATTTTTTTTTATAATATAATTTTCTATATTTTGTAATATGTAGTCAAACGTATCCATTGACATTCTTGTATATTCAAAAAACTTTTGAGGTTGCTCTCGCAATCTTTCATACAGTGTGTAAAATTCTCCTTCATTTTCTCTGGTTAAATTAATTTTATTAACTCCATTTTTCACTTTTAGCATTTGCCATTAAAAGTAAGAATTTTCCAATAAAAACAAGTCTTCGTCATCCATATTATATTTTGACAAACACTGGACGAACAGTTGAACGCGACAACGCTCGGAACGAAATCGCGGTCCAGTGCGGACAGGCAAATCGCGCGCGTTGCCGCACCCGCGCCGCTCCCCGCGCCGCGCTGCCAGTCTGGCCAAGCACTTATAGCCTCTAACTTCTCTCTGCGCTTACTAATCAGAGTGGATTTCGCTATTATCAAAAAGGTCAGACGAAGGAAGGTGGAAAACCATCTTAATAAATCTAGATCGACAATCACTTGCGGGAACCATGCCTTTTGAGCGCCACAGTCACGCATCAGACGACATGCCGAACAAGCAAAAAAGTGCCAAGTCTGTCGACTTAAGGTACTTTTTGGCTTGTCGTCTTACTTGACCGTGGCGGTCAATGGGTTAAACCGTGATTAGAATGTTCCAAAAATGGCTGTATTTCGATACAGGTACAGTTTTTGGCGCGAAGCCAAAATCGGAACTAACTGCACCATCTTGTTTTTTTTTGAACTTTTTAATTGTCAACGTCAACGTCATTCGATCGCCAAAAGATCACAACTAAGCACTCTAGCTATGTGTGGTCTTGTCTATGGCCAAACCATAGACCACCCATCACTTCCAGTTACAGTCATAGGTGATGGCACTATACCAGGAAGACAGAATACGAGGAGGTCCACCTGCGAGCTGCGTACTAATCAGATGTTAGTGTGGGCGCAAATCCGCTTGCCAACGCGTGATTATGGCAACACTTGGGATATACATCGTCCGCTTTAATGGTTATCTCTCCATCTATGGGGGGTTCCATGCTTTGAACATTTATGGGCCGATATGCAAGGGGTGAATGACTTGCTTTTATAAAAGTCTTATCGTTACTTTCAGATGGTGGTTTTAAATAAACGGGCCCTGAAGACTGATGTTGTTTTTTCTGATGAAATACTTTTTTAAATTATTTGTTTTGTGTCCATTCTCACTTGTTGAAAACGTGACGTGATATCGTGCATTTAGGTAAAGTCAAAGAAATAGCGAATTGACTACCAACTAATGTCTGTTAAAAATACAATTGTAGTTCTTTGACAGTTACTTGTATTTGGCAGCTATCATAGGTACTTCAAATTGACGGTGTGTGTCAATTTCATAAACTTTTAATGTGCCTCTCGTTTCAGGGATAGATGTACTGACGCCAGCAAATCAAGCTACACGAAAATGTCAAATTTTCCAAAGCAACCTTGAACCTAATACTTTTGCAATAAAGTTGAAAATATTATATTAAATACATTCGATAGATTGTAGTAAGCTGTTGCGCTGGCGTCTGTACACTTCTGTTGTTTATTACTTCTACTACAAATGATCGTGTCATATTCCGTCTTAAGAACCAAATTAGTCTTCAAGAACGCCTTCACTTTCTGTTTTAAAACGAATTGCATTACTTATTTAAATCGTATACCACCTGGGGTGAATGTATTTGTAGTTGTCACATTTAAATCTCGGTTTTAATTGCCTCGTACTAGCAATAAGTTCTTGTAAATAGTTCAATTTATGGAATGTTTTAAATGGATATTCTTAAATAATATTATGAGTTTCATAGGTTTATACATAGAGTGTACGTCATCATAACTTGAATCTAATTTCGGGCTCTATTTGTTTAATTTTCAGTTATATTTTTGCATGCGATCTTTGACAATCATTACGATAGGCAGCCGCTTCCGATTACACTTGCAGCCGACCCTGAAGTAGCTCGCATGACTTTCTTTGCGGGCAAGACAAAAATTCATTAAATTTTTCCAGTTTTTCATAAAATATTTATATTGCACTTGTCTTACTAATATTTTACTCGACCCCAATGACACTCCCTTTCAAATTAAACAAAACATACCGCGGACCAATCTTGGTTGGCCGTACATTTGTCCATAGCAGACAAATCGCCCCCTAATGGCCCCGTCGTGATAGTTCAGCTTACGTCACGCCAATCGACTGATAATACAGCCGAGTTATCGATTCATTTGCAACATAATCGAGTATAAACGATTGCCGATCGAACACTAATTTTGTTATCGTTGGCGGGATGTTGTGACATCTTTCAAATCGTTTGAAGTGCACGTTTATTTCAATTACTTCGAGTTTTATGTAAAGGAGTTTTGCATTGCATGCGATTGATTTTTTCTGTATAATCTGTGACCGCATTCGCATTTATGTACCTATTAACCTAACCATGGCCGTCATTTAGAGAATGTATTCCGGAATGTGTTTGTGTTTAATTAAATAATTATTATTAAACTTACATGCAAAAGAATGTTAACTCTATGTTTTGTCAAGAACTAAAAACCGTGCGAAACAGAGATAGGATAAATTTCGTTTCAGTTTTATTTTCAGAATAACTTCAAACAATAATTATTAATAAACTTTATACCCAAACAGGTCCCTGTAAGTTTTAAAACGGAATGTTAAAACAAGAACTTTATGACCATCGCCAAACGTAAATCTAATTCTTATTCAAATCGCGTCTCAAACACGGCAAATAAATTCCGTCCCCAAACAAATCTGTAACAATAAAGCATCCGAAATAAATTACTCGCTACATTAGATCAATTATAAACAAAAGTTAAGTCGCACCTGAGACTGAGAACCGAGATTAAATCTGTGGGGATGAAGAAAGTGCCTCAACTCGTCCTCCTTCTTTCTTTATCGTGTGGTACAGTCAGCATCAGAAGTATATTAACATTACTCAAAGTTTCGAAGCTGTTTTGTTAATAAAAACTTGTTAGATATTACTCGTTACTACATGTTATTGGAGTGTAAGGACTATTTTAACGAATAATCTTCTGAAACATTAAAAATAATAGCTAGAGTCCTGTACATAAAATAATTAAAATTCCGAAATGTTTAGCTACTTCTGATGCTGACTGTAGGTGCCTAACAGGTGTCAGAGTTTTTATACCGCCCTTAGGCCTCTGACTTGACTTGACATGCCGCATGCCGTCGAGAAAAATCTCACAGGCATGCTGGCTTCCTCACGATTTTTTTATTGGAGGGTGGGAAATCATCAATCGCTCTGGGTAGAGCGGTAGGGAGTGTCAGTCTTCTACTGACTAAAAACCAACCATGTTCTTTGTGTCGAGGTCGCGGTATCTCTTTCGAATAACCCGCAGCCCTGACGGGAGAGGCGTCTTGGGTTCGAATTCGGGACCTTTGACTTGTCAGTCCGACGGTCACACCATAGATAGACTATCACTGTTCTCCTTTGGGACAGGGCTACTGTTCAGCCCACTGCATCACCGATTCATCACGTGGCCCACAGTACGCTGATCAAAGCTAACAAGATTTATAACCAAGACGATATATAAACCAAATGTAAGGAAGAGCTGCCGGACTAAAACCGTGAAATTCAGAACGAGTTAAAATTGGGCTTCAAATGAAACGCTTTGAAATTTGTAGATGCGGTAATAAAATTATTTGTTGAATGTTCGTCTGGTGGGATGTTACAATTTGTTGGTTTCCTATGTTTTGTGCGAGATTAACGACCGTGTCATTGGTGTTAAGGTTGGCTGGGAAATATTTTAATAAGTACAGACACTAGTAGGTACATCAAGCTACCCGGAACTGACAATTTTTCCAATCAACCTCGAACCTTGAAAGCTTTAGCGATAAAAGTAGAAAATGTTTTAAAGAAAGTCGACAGATTGTAGTAGCTTGGTTTGCTGGTGGTCTATGTTCAGTATCTTCATCAAACTTTTACTGTCAATCGCTCATAAAACCAGCAGTAAAGTTATATAAAACTACATGTCGGCATTGTGAGGGGTCCGCAATTCTTTTATTTCTCTTAACAAAGATTTTTTTCTTATTTTCTTTTGCTCTGTATTACCCATGAAGCATTTTGCTCCATGGTATTACCTCTAGTATGTTTTGTTAACTCCTTATTAACGTGACGTCTACTGTTGTTGCTATCAATTCAGAACCATAAAAAGATTCCCTTTTTTTTACATCACTCCACAAGCTCCTAATTCTCAAGCATTTTTATTGAAAATTCCCAAAAGTTTCAACGGCAGAAAATCTGGTAGAACACATGAAATTGTTTTAAATGTGCATGGGATTAAAACTCGTCTTTACTTCATAATAATTTACCAAAGTAATGCCATTATGGGCGGAAGTGGAATGGAAGGTACCCACGAAGACGCAATAAATAATTCGTGAGGCGACGGCGAAGCCACAATCCCCATAATATTTATTAAACTATGGCCAAGTTCGAGTGGAGTCGATGAAAGGAGGTTTAAAACAAAACCCCTTGTGAAAGGAAACTTATGCTGTGATCCCAATATACCCTTCTCGAGCTTCTATTATATTTTCAAGAGAGTTTTTGCACCGCCTTTGTTATAGATGTTGTGGCCCAGAATTTTTATGTCCATTGATATTTTGTGATTTTTCCTCTAAAGGCGTATGAGATGTTATATGGAAAGAGACATAATTCATACTCGTTTTTTTTCTATCGATTTCGCGTAGGCTTTCGATAAGGCTAATCTAGTTTTAAAAATATACTTAACTAGCACTTTGCCCACGGCTTCGCCCGCGTGAATGTCGGTTCAACTACAAAAGTGACGATTTTCCATACAAACTTTCATCCCCCTTTTCACCACCTTAAAGGTTAAATTTCCAAAAACCCCTTCTTAGTGCTCCCCTACATTATAATAGGAAGCCGTGTGCAAAATTTCACATTCCTAAACACAAGTAGGTAATAAGATTTTCCATACAAACTTTCATCCCCCTTTTCAACCCCTTAAAGGTTAAATTTCCAAAAACCCCTTCTTAGTGCTCCCCTACATTATAATAGGAAGCCGTGTGCAAAATTTCACATTCCTAAACACAAGCAATAAGATTTTCCATACAAACTTTCATCCCCCTTTTCACCCCCTTAAAGGTTAAATTTCCAAAAACCCCTTCTTAGTGCTCCCCTATATTATAACAGGAAGCCGTGTGCAAAATTTCACATTCCTAAACACAAGTAATAAGATTTTCCATACAAACTTTCATCCCCCTTTTCACCCCCTTAAAGGTTAAATTTCCAAAAACCCCTTCTTAGTGCTCCCCTACATTATAGTAGGAAGCCGTGTGCAAAATTTCACATTCCTAAACACAAGTAATAAGATTTTCCATACAAACTTTCATCCCCCTTTTCACCCCCTTAAAGGTTAAATTTCCAAAAACCCCTTCTTAGTGCTCCCCTACATTATAGTAGGAAGCCGTGTGCAAAATTTCACATTCCTAAACACAAGTAATAAGATTTTCCATACAAACTTTCATCCCCCTTTTCACCCCCTTAAAGGTTAAATTTCCAAAAACCCCTTCTTAGTGCTCCCCTACATTATAATAGGAAGCCGTGTGCAAAATTTCACATTCCTAAACACAAGTAATAAGATTTTCCATACAAACTTTCATCCCCCTTTTCACCCCCATATAGGTTAAATTTCCAAAAACCCCTTCTTACTGCTCCCCTACATTACAATAGGAAGCCGTGTGCAAAATTTCACATTCCTAAACACAAGTAATAAGATTTTCCATACAAACTTTCATCCCCCTTTTCACCCCCTTAAAGGTTAAATTTCCAAAAACCCCTTCTTAGTGCTCCCCTACATTATAATAGGAAGCCGTGTGCAAAATTTCACATTCCTAAACACAAGTAATAAGATTTTCCATACAAACTTTCATCCCCCTTTTCACCCCCTTAAAGGTTAAATTTCCAAAAACCCCTTCTTAGTGCTCCCCTACATTATAATAGGAAGCCGTGTGCAAAATTTCACATTCCTAAACACAAGTAATAAGATTTTCCATACAAACTTTCATCCCCCTTTTCACCCCCTTAAAGGTTAAATTTCCAAAAACCCCTTCTTACTGCTCCCCTACATTACAATAGGAAGCCGTGTGCAAAATTTCACATTCCTAAACACAAGTAATAAGATTTTCCATACAAACTTTCATCCCCCTTTTCACCCCCTTAAAGGTTAAATTTCCAAAAACCCCTTCTTAGTGCTCCCCTACATTATAATAGGAAGCCGTGTGCAAAATTTCACATTCCTAGCCCCAGTAGTTTCGGCTTTACGTTGATATGTCACCCAGTCAGTTATCCTTTTATATATATAGATTTCGGATAACTCATTATGTTACTGTTTTAATGTAATGATAATGTTCACAATAATGATATTCAATATTAATACTATTCAATTCACAATTGTTTTCCAAAGACCAGGCGGCGTTTGAACTAAGATTAGCATAACAGTTGGTACCTACTCAGCAGAGTTTTGGCTAAACTTAGTCAAGTCAGTAACAATCATAAGTTAATAGGGAATATGCATAAAATTTGAAATGACCTAAAATATTTTTTTCTCGAATATTTATTATCGTAATATTATAATGAAAAGGATTTTTTTTTATTTACTTATTATTTAAACCCCTAAAATAATATTCAAAAAGTGCAAAATAAGGGAGCGAAATTCAAACTTCCAAAACGCGCCACCATTGTTCGAACGAAATGTGACGTCATCTGACACGATATTGTATCCCGATAAGGTATATAAATGTTCTGCGAAACACCCACTGGACGTGTCATGTGACGTCACGCGGAGCGCGCGCGAAATGGCGGCGTTTGAACTGCTTACATTTTTTAAAAGTTTTAAATTTGATTTTTTTAAATATCTAGAGTATTTTGAAGCCCATTAATATTTTTTTCTACGTTATAAAATAGTAAACTATTAATTTAAGACAAAAAAGAAAAACATGAATATTCCCTATTTGTAGGCCTTGTCATCTGCAATGTCGGCATAATTAGCAATTGTAATTCAGCAGATAGTAACATGATTGATTCATGTCGCGACTTGTTTCGAGATTCCCATTCCCTTAGCTGTAACTGTATCTTGGGAGTTCGACGTAATGTAACCTGTGTGTAAACCTTACATAGTTTACAGACATTTTAGTATTCTATCATCATTATCTTGAATACCAAGATCTCTAACACAGGCTATATTTGCTCAGACAGATTTGTTTTTCTTTTCAAATATTTCAGTTTAGCAAGCAGATTGTTTCCAAATAGAAGAAATAAACTTCATAGCATTGTCGGAAAATGTGAGACCCCCGAGGGAAATCAGAATAACCGCGTAACAACGACCGGCTATCGGTCTGTCGTAAATCACGAAACCTAAACGTAGATTTGAAATGGAGTCCGAAAATATTTGCGTCGTCGTGGCTGAAACTAGCAAGGATGATAGAAAACAATAAATTGCAAACAAGGTGCATATCCAAAACCGTTTAGCACGTAATATGTAGAGCAGAACCCCCTGATCGCTGACGCATCGGAAAAGGTGTTTGGAACAATCAATAACACGACCACTCTAGCAGACCCCTCCTTGAAACTCCTCTTTCAATAATAAATTCAGCACTTGAGGGGCTCGTGAGGAGTATCGGAGACCTCCTTGGCCTGGTCCTCAGCCAGTTCCCGCACGTCACTCGCTATAATCCGGTCAATAACATAAATTTCTTGGAGGCACGCTTCTTTATTGGATTTGTCGTTGGCGGCGAGCCGTTGAACCCCGCTCATAACCTATTCGTGTAAGGAACTATCGAAAATAAAATTTGTGGAAAGCAGGGAAATCTGTAGGCGAAACTGGGGAGACTTATTGGGGCTTTGGTAGGTGAAAACGTACGGTAGGTTCGGTAACATTTTCATTTGGCTTCACATGTTTACGTTCTTTCATGAACGGCGTAGTTATTGTTAATAGATCAATATTGGCTTCTCAATTGTCGTCACATTAGTTACGCAAATCTTTCACGTGGACGGAGCATGTGATCGTTAATAGAGCCGATGTGTCTAGTTTATGTACCGTTGTTGTTTTGTTATGTGTGGTCCATCGATTTATTGAACCATTGTTTCGTAATTACTGTTTATGTTGATTTAAACAATAACACGGTTGGACATGAAGCATTGTAGAACAACTAGAGTTTAATAAAAAAAAAAAGTTTCAAGGAATCAGAAAGAATAGCTGACTTATTTAGAATGTAACATTGAATACACCAACGACGCGACGGTTGATGTACATTTGCCAAATCCCCACCAAGTTCCCACATTAGAGGTTTTGACAAATAGTATGCACTGGAGAAATGTACAAGGAACATTTCAACACATGTCTCGGGAACTCATGCAAAGCATTTTGTCTAGACGAATGTTCAACATAAATGTTAGATATTTTGCTCCTTTTCCTAAGCGAAGTTCCCGCCTCTTGCCAGAGTCTTGCCTTTCAGTACAAAACTTCGCAGACCGCCATGACAAATTTCCAATTAAATGTTTCTTTGTAGATATCCGAAGAGGTTTTAAGAGAACTTTATCTCTCAAGTTCCCATTCCGCGAAGTAATATCTGTTTCTTTCAGTCGTACATGCGAATTGTTATAGCTTCCCTGACGTCGGTCGTTAACGGCATATGTGTGGCTTAATTACGTTCATATATCAATACGCATATTTAGTAAGACAGTGTACGAGATCGGCGACCCATCCGACGCCCGGTTGCCATAAAAGGATCGTCAACATTTTTCTTCGGCGAGAGAAAGTTTTTGTATGCGCGCCGGCGAGTCGGTCATCCCTGGCCTTTTAAAATATTTGCATTTCTTTTGCATACACCGTGCAGATACGTTTTTAAGATTCTTTACCCAGGTGGGTATCGTTTGAGCATTGTCTAGCATACTAATATGAGGATCGATATTAACCAAGCTTTTATTAGTTCGGTGAGAATTCTTGGAGAAAAACTCTTTGGAATAAGCGTTTTGGATGCCAGCCAAGGATCATAGCCGGATTAATGGACAGACGGGACATAGGCCACATTGTTTTTACAAGGTAGTTTTTATTATTCTTCTTTAGTGCCCTTCAAAAGTTTACTTTTAAAACCTTTTAGTTTTTCTAAATTATTGGGTACCTACTAAATATCTAAAATTATATGAGATTTTTATCAGTCTGTCCAAATAAAGCGAGCCCCGAAAATTCTAAGAATTTTGGTAAGCCTTTGGGCACAATCCACAATGTGTCGCAACCGCTTATTTAAGATCAACCCTACGTCACGGTAGGCTTTTTATCTTACCCGTATTACAGGTTTTCATAGAGATTTTGTACCAACATGATCCTGTACGCTTCAGTAGGTATAAATAAAAAAGCAGTAGATATCTCAAAAAAGCTTAAGTCATCATTGCATCTGACAACTCCAAACATCTCACATCAGCTGAAATTACCAAAATTACTAGATCTGTCTTCATAGGAAATAATTATGATAATAAGTAAAATCTGCACATACTCTCCTTACTACAACACACACACACACCTTTGTTGACACATACCTTTGTTGGGTTACAGCTTTCTGGCTTACGGGGACAGTATTATAATATCATAGTTTACAAAGTGAAGACACACTCTACCATACCCGGGTTACCCGTGTCACATCACTACCTGCGACGGGGACAATTAAAATTCAGCCATTGTGGTCCGACACGTATTGTCTCCTCCCTTAACCCGTATCGTCATAACCCTGTATACTATAGTACGGTATAATTTAACCCTCTTTAATATATCCGGGCGTTGCGTTGCCGTTGATTGGATTTTAAGGTGTTAAGGAAGAGGCGATTGAAATTGAATAGGCGTTCTAGAAAATGTAGGCCTCGAAAAGATTTGCAGGATAATTAATTCGGGGTCCAGGTTTAGTGAATCGGGAATTAATTTCGCGAAGTAGGTCCCTGAATTGTTTTATTCTTTTATTTCGTTAGACCCTCTTCTCGAGTAATTTTCAATTATTTTACTTCTTCAGTACGGGTCAATGGTTCTTTATCGGCGTTGCCTATTTGACCCAACTGTTCTAAGTTTTAGGTGGCTCCGTTGATAGTAGCGTGGTGTTCATTCGATCCTCAAAAGTGCAATTGGATGGATACTTAGCACTTCCCAGTAAGTAGGTCATGTTCTGGATAGTCATTTTCAATATTTTACTTTAAATCACTTTCGTGGTGGTCCTCTAAACTTACTTTCTAACTTGAAATAAACGGATGACGTTAACCGTACAGATGCAATCCCATTACAGTTTATGCTGCTCTTCCTTCCAAATCGAAATAACAATAACTTCACACCTATCAACAGCCCACATAACAGTTAAACAGAACAATTCAATAAATTCAAGATAACTGACAAAGTCAATGTCCTTCGTAGAAGCAAGTTTTATAGCTTTTCCCACAGAAGAGATAAAAGAGGTTAGAAAGGCCATGTGGGCGGGGCACGCGCGCCGCTTATATGATCAGACGATCATATGTCGACAAAATTTGATTTACTGACCAACAATCGCGCTCATATTGTGACAGCGAACGGAGCTCCGCGAAAAAAAAAGAATTATGCCGTGTTGCGCGATTATTACGTGTCGGAAAAGAAGCCAGGTGTGCAGTGTGGCTCGAGAAGGGATTTCTCTTCATCGGTAAGTCTAAAAACCTTAAAATACAAGTGATATTTGTAATTATTACAATAGTATTATGTAGTTCGCAGACAAAAATGATACAATCGCAAGCAGAAACGAAATTATGTACATTGCTTGCAATACGTGGGTACCATCCTGTACTACGTGGGCGATTGCGCAATGCATTTCGTTCACTGCGAACGTCGCGTGCGACGAGCCAAAGCTTAAATTCTGCCTACTCTTTGCGTTTCGATAGTGTTGTACCAAGTTGTCAATAATGTCGATATTTAGTATGTGTGAATGCATTCAAATGATTATTATGTTATGATTAAAATAACTTTTGTTTATCCCATACTATCAATACCTTTACCTTATTATTGTTTATTGATTGTTTTTCATCTAAAATTTGTTTTGAGGTTAGCCATTTATAAATCGAAACATACATTTAAAATTTTATTTTTAGGTTTCCAACAGATCCAGATATGTTACAGACCTGACTAAAGCTAATAAAGAAAAATATTAGTGTGAGATTGCATTTTATTCTGAAAAATTCGAATTTGAAAGATAGCAAGCGCATGCTACTGCTACTTAATAAATACGTTTTATTTCAAGACAATAATAAAATCTGAATTGAAATTGAATTTCAAGTACTTAATGATCAATATTTGAAAAAAATCTTTTCTGTTTACTTTTTATCTTTAATTTTTTATGTGTGAGAGACCAATAAATATTTTTACATCTCTCATATTCGGTAAGTAGGTCCTTATTACCCCCAAATGGGGCTTGTAGGTGACCAATTAGCGCTCTAGGGTATTAATGTCGCAAGAAAAGCCCTAGGGCGGTAAGTAATTTAAAAAAAAACACTTCACTCTTTCAAAAAGTTCGCGTACATCTAACCATCATACTGGCAATAGACATCATGCATTCAGCCCAATGACAAAAGAGGTCGCTTCGCTATTCAGCCTTGTCTTCGTATGAGTATACCGCCTGTGTGGGGAAGGCTTAATAGTCATCATTTTTAAATATAGAACGGCGAAGCTCAATTTCGTTCTTGAAAAAAAAAAAATTAAAAAAGAGATGAAAAAGGCGGTAATAGAAAACTTTACTTTCAATATTGTTTGTTTTTGGTTTTTTTTTTATAATTATGTGCTAATTAGGAAAAAAACATGAGTTCTGCAAGTGATGAAGATATAAGCTGCACTCCCGATTCAATGAAAATGGAAGCTGAAGCAGCAATTAACAATATTTTGCCTGAAAGTTCTAAAGAGAGATATTTCAAAACTTTATTCTTGTAATGCCGGTTTATTTTCTTCTTACCTCATAATCGAGATGTAAAGCAGAGTAGTTAGCTCGGGTGTAAGCATCAATTGCACCCTCGAACTATTGGCGCCCTCGCTGCGCTCGTGCGCCTAAATATCTCGGGCTGCAATTGATGACATACAGCCCTTGGCTACTAATCTACTATTTCACACCACCTGCTCGAAAATGTCAAATTATATGTCAAGCAACCTTAACCTAAAGTGAGTCATTAGTGGCCGGGGGAACAGCCGGTCAATAATGTTGTACTGGATTTCATTATGACCCGCTGGTCAATAATGTGATTTGAATTTGGAATCTCACATGCTCAGCTAAATTGGCAGTATAGTACTATAGTGCGCGCGGAACTAGTTGGCCGCGCCTTACGCATGTTTTTGTTTTATAATTGTATTCTTTTCAATAAATTGAACAATTTATTAGTGTTCACGATATCTCGAGATTGGTCATCACAGTCTAATAATAGCATTAATAGTCTCCTGTGCATTGTGAGCTGTAGGCAACCCGCCCCAGGGACCCCTGTCGCCACCCGAGGCGCGGCCAACTAGTTCCGCGCGCACTATAACAAACACCCTTTGGTGCCAGAAAGAGGAAAGCTATTCTCGATACCCTTACTACTCGTGGATGATATTCTCGATTTCCTACAAAATCATAACGACTGCTTCTTCATATCGTTGCCATGTTTTCGAAGACATAATATTGTAAGAATAATTAGATAACTATGAACCATTTTTTAAAAGGAATGGAATAACATTAAAACTGGCATTAGTAATAACAAATACCGTACCGTGCCGTAATACCGTAATAGTAATTGGCTGTAACATTAGTCAATTTATTTTAAGTAAACTGCGCTAAGATAATATTGCTGTGGATTTTGTGAATAAATAAATAAATAATAAAATCTATCTTTAGTACAGTCGATTTATCACATTTTATCAAAAATACTATAATTTCACGAGCGTCTCCAATGACGTTCTAAATTCAAAATGCATACCTACAGCCAATCATCCAAAACCATTCTACCATTTCTTTCTTATAATTATTTATATTTCATTATTTCTAATAATTATGTTATTCTTACTGTTTGTTTATTTAATAAATACTTTGTTTTTCGTACTACCTATGGCTATTATTTTCTCACAGTAGGTGTAAAAAGTAGAGTATCCTCCTCTGGGCTAAAGGTGTCTTTGCCTTGGGCTAGCTTGAATCCCTCGCTGCATTCAGGATTCTTGTATTAACTCCCTCGCTTCGCTCGTGAGTTAAACTCTTAACTCCCTCCCTGCGCTCGGGAGTTAAATCCCGAATCCTTCATTGCGCTCGAGATTCAATATGACGCCCGTGACATAAGACACAACTTTAGCCCCTTGGTGCATAATCTACTATTGCTTTCTTATTTTCTTTCTTTCTGTCCCGTCCCGAAATTATAGCAAAAACTGCAAAACTTAAAGTAACAAAACTCAAGTAATTTTATCGATATACATTATCGACCTTTTGGTCACCGTAACATGTATGAGAAATATACGCAAGTGTGAGTGTACGTCATACGCAATGTTTGCGCTAGTGTGACAACCAGTAGCAAGCTCGCGATCTAAGTGAGTGCGGTTTATTTGTGTGCATAATTCGCGTACTTATTAGCGTCTTGCATGTAGTGGATAAAGAGAGTGGGAGACAAGCGGCGACACGCGTTCTAATACAAATCAGGAACTATTTCCTTTCTAACCTCTTTTATCTCTTCTGTGGCTTTTCCCGTGAACGGCGTAAAAGTGGACTGTTAGTAATTACAGTCGCGCTTATCATGCAATGTAACTACAGTCCTGTCACAGCTTTTTACTTCCGCACTTGCATTGCTATTAAAGCTACAATGATCTTTAAGCGCATAGAAATAAGGTTCTTCATCATCATTATCATATTTTCAGCCAAAAGATTTATCAGGAGGCATATGTTCATTCACTACTGGACATATGGCTCCATCAAAGATCGCCACAACAACCGGTTCTATGCTACTCTCATCAGGGGCGTATTTACCCTAGGGCCATCCGGGCCATGGCCCGGGGCGCCAGAACGTCAGGGGCGGCGTAGCCGCCCAGCCGCCCCTGGTCGATTACATATTGTTTTGGTTTTGGCGCCATTCATTCCACTTTTACTTCTCACCTTTTTTATATTTTCTTAACAATCTCAGTTCAAGTTAACATAACAAAAACCAGGCGGCAACGTCACGTCATGATGGTTATCAGATCCAGATGGACGACGTTGTAAAAATAAGGACAACCATGCAGAGGCGTATTTTTCTCGCCGCCACTCTGGGGCGGCTTTTCGAATTAGCCTTACGTATATTCCAGTCTGCCATATGCCGCCCCAAAAATCAAGTGAACAAGCACTATATTCTTCTAATCTGCCGCCCACCGCTTGCTATTCTCGGTAAAAAGAAAATCTAACCTATCTGGAATGCTAAAATTTTCAAGCTCGCTACGCTCGCTCTTGCCACCGAGTTTTCTTCATTGTCCAATCCAATCCCTCAATGCATTAGTAATAAAAGTAAGTTAAATATATTTTTTGAACGTTAAAAAGAAATTCAGAACCTTTCCGAGGCAGGGGGCAAAAATTTTCGAGCTCGCTCCGCTCGCTCTTACGTTTGCCCTCGAGTGTACATCATGCGTAACTTCTTAAAAAATTATCTATCTACATGAAGTGTAGACACAAAATGTAACATATCCGATGTGTCAAAATTGTTTAAGCTCGTTCGCTCTTTTTGTTAATTTTGGTAATAATGTATAAAAAAAAAAAATAGACTTTTAAAAATTAACCCGAATTGTAACATTTTCAAATAATAAAAAAAGTATTTTGACTTTTAGCTAGTTTTCTTGACTAATAATGAAATTAGAAGGGACGGCGAAATTAGGTTGGGCCCCCGGCTGCTAAACGCACGAAACTGGGTTCGACACTGACGTTGAGGTTGTTTCCAAGCTCAACGACTCATTGATTAGCTCATCATCATCATTTCGCATCATGATCAGAAGGTCTAAGTAGCAAAATGTCCAACAGCGCAAAATGTCTAATGAGAAGTCTACTTAGCAAAATGCCATGTAGCCAAACGTCCAACTATCAGATGGTCTATATAGCAGAACGTCTATTTAGCAAAAAGTCAATTTTTAAATGTGTACACTCATGATAGAAACTAAAATCATTTATAAATTATATATATTTATTTGAAAACAAAAAGTCTAGGCTTTTTTTTTTCCTCCATTTTTTGAATTAAAAAGTCAGGAATATTTTATTTGTAATGGTTTCCGCCCAAGTTATTCCACAACAGACCACCTACATGCTTTAAACCAAATCATGGAAAAGCACGTAGAATTTACAAAACCTCGGTATTTGGCCTTCGTGGACTATACGAAGGCATTCGACAGCATAAAACATGCAGCTATATTTTCCTCTTTACAAAATCAACAGTTGGAGCAAACCTACATCAATATCCTCAAAATAATATACAACAATAGCACAGCAAACATAAAACTCAACTTTCCTGGTCAACATTTTAAAATAGACAAAGGCGTGAAGCAGGGTGACCCGCTCTCTCCCAAATTGTTTACTAGTACCCTTGAGGATGTATTCAAGAACCTGGCAGATCTATGGTCCAGTTACGGTATGAAAGTCGGTCGGAGCAAGAAACTCACCAACCTTCGTTTCGCTGAGGACATCATATTATTTGCACCGACTGCTACTGAGTTACAAAAGATGCTCCAAGATCTGAGCACAGCAAGCCTTGAGGTTGGACTAATGATAAACCGGTCAAAGACTAAAGTCATGACCAACAGCACAAAAAGTAGGGTTGAGGTAGATGGGCAAGAAATTCACTACGTCGATGAGTACATTTATTTGGGCCAGCTAGTTTCCTTCGAAAACAGGCAAGACAGAGAAATCGACCGCCGTGTCGAGAACGCCTGGAAGAGCTACTGGTCCATGAAGTCGCTGATGAAGGGTGACCTACCTTTATCCCTGAAGCGTAAACTCATCGACATGTGCATTCTGCCCATCCTAACCTACGGTGCTCAAACTTGGTCGCTGACCGAGTCACAAAAGTCCAGACTCAAGGTTTGCCAAAGGGCGATGGAACGAAGCGTATTGGGGATAAAGCTCAGCGACAGAATACGCAATACCACAATACGCTCCAAAACAGGAATCGCCGATGTGGGTAACAAGACTGCTGGGTTAAAGTGGGATTGGGCGGGCCATGTCTGCAGAATGCATCAGGACCGATGGGCTAGGGTCGTCACGCAGTGGGTGCCAGAGGACGGGCGTCGTCGCCGAGGGAGGCCTAGAAAACGCTGGCGTGACGACTTAGAGGCTTTTGTACGAGATTGGCCGGAGAAAGCCGCACGGAAAGAAGAGTGGAAGACTATGGGGGAGGCCTTTGCCCAGCAGTGGGACAATATAAGCTAACAAAAAAAAAAGCAATCGATACAGGAATAACATATGAGTAAAGTCACAATACTCACAATTAAAAAGGTATGATACCGGTATATGCTACGAATACATTGACCAAAGAGTATATTATGTACCTACATAGTCTTAGAATGCCATGTCCATTTACCTCCCCATGAAATGTGTGTGTTGAATTTTGTGCCTGAGTATCCAGACATTTTGAGAATCTGACGATTTGCTAAATAGACGTTCTGCTATATAGACCATCTGATAGTTGGACGTTTTGCTACATGGACATTTTGCTAAGTAGACTTCCTGCTCATTATACATTTTGCGCTGTTGGACATTTTGCTACTTAGACCTTCTGATCATGATGCATCATTTCAACCCTTAATCACCCACTGTTGGGTATAGGCCTCCCCTTTCTTCTGCCAGTCCTCTCTGTTTTGTGCGTCTCTCATCCATCCACTTCCCGAGCTCCTGCCGATATCGTCCATCCAACGCGCTTTAGGGTCGGTCAGAATTTTACTCCATCGGCCATCTCCGCGTCTAGCCAAATGTCCTGCCCAACTCCACTTTAGGCGTATCGTCCTGTCCCCGACGTCGAACACTTTCGTCCGACTCCGGATCTCGGTGCGTACTCGGTTTAGTAGGGTTATGCCGAGCATAGCTCGCTCCATGGCCCTTTGTGCAACTCGTATAATTTGTGCAACTCGTATTCGCTACTTACTCGAAACTGCTTTAGAAAAAAAGAAAGCAAAAAATAATATACCTATGGTATTTTTTTTACTTCTGGGGCGGCAAAAGTTATTGGCCCGGGGCACATTTCAAAATACGCCCCTGACTCTCATCCAGCGGATTCCCGCAACTTTCATCAGGTCGTGGGACCATCTTGTGGGTGTTCTGTTCTGCCATCGCTACGTCTTCCGGTACGAGGTACTCATTAGCTCAATTGGCCATCTGTTCTACGAGCAATGAAGAACAATGTGTGTCAAATCTGTCTAAAATATAGTGAACTTTTACCGTTTTAATAAGGTTGCTTTTGAACTGCAGCTGTCACAGGTAACACAACGGTGAAAGGACTATAAGTACTAGATAATTACTCAATACTCGCATGTGGGTCGTTTGTTGTTTTATTGTTGTTTGACAAGTCAATTGTATCGACAATCGACCCGTTTCGTCAGGAAGGACTGAATTAGAGGTTCCGTCGATTGAGTTCTGTTTATGCTCATAGTTATAAAACTATGAGCATAAACAGAACGTGCAACTATACAACGCAACGCAACTGTGCAACTGTGTGTTGTCACAGTCTCAAAAATCACACAAGCATCTAGCATCAGCCTAACGTTCCCATAGCTGTCAGAAAAACTTCCTCTCGACGAGGTGTAGTGGATGACTTCCTCCTCGCAACCCCAGTGCGGTTTGGTAGATGACACTGTTACTGTAGCTCACACCATCCCACAGTCGGCCGAAGGCCTCTTCACATGACTTCTAGTTCTTTCGATCTTAGGCTAATACAGGCCTCTGGTTGTTGGTTTTCACGGCTTTGTATTTTCGAATCATCCCTTTATGAACACTCAAATGAACTTTAACTTATACTGTCACTTACGGTATATGTTCCGTGATTATATTCATTATTGTGAGTTCCCGATACTTCGTCGCTGATCGTGGGATCGTCCTCATCTTGCTATCATGGCACTTGCAAACGCGTCGTAATATCTGGAGTTATAGTTATAAACCGTGAGCTTAAATTCAAATTAATTTTATTTCTTTGTCTACTTTTTAAAAGACACGTTCGATATTTATGAACTGATAATGTTTATTACAATGTTACTACACCAATAAATGATAGAAACAGCTTGAATTACCACCTAATAAATTCCAAATGATTCATTAGTACCGCGCCAGATTCATTGAAAACCCTGGGGCAACGCCGATAAATTTCAATAAGTTCAACGACTGCTGTAGAATTCTGAGACACATTAGATTAAGTTAGTTTTAAAACACGTTGCTGCACTAATTGACGGTAAAGTGAGGTATTACAGATCGTAGAATGGGTTTAGAGACGGCAGAACGAATGAAATTAATGGTGACGAAAGAGCGTAGAGCGTCAACTTCTGTCACGGACGCCTTTCGAAGTTATCGTTTTCCATATGTCATTTTGTGATGCAGAGCGAGCAAGCAGGTGGCAGACTTGATTTGTAAGGATCAACAATACCGCTTCTAGCAATGCCCTACGAGGCGTATCCATGGTATTTCATTCTTCATATCTATGCATGGTGATTTGGTGAACCTTGTTGAGTTACTTGATGGCCAAGCTAATTGCGGCATCGGTAGCTAAATTGTCATCTTAAGAGCAAACCGCCAAAAGGGGCTGCCCCAGAAATACACTGAAATTATAAGTAGAAGTTCAGATATCAGAGACGTAACATCCGCCATTGACGTGCGTATCTCACCAAACGTATGAACGTACACGAAGTAACATCATTTAAAGATCGTAGCAGCTAGAGCTTCTAGTTTCAGCCCCGGTGAACAAAAGGCATGGGTTTATGCATGTGCATATTATTATGTCTAAAGTTCAGGTGTATGAATTATGAACACTAGTCACTCCAGCCAGTGTACTCTCCGTGCTCTGAGAGTGATCGGCAACTCGTCGCCCGGAGGGACTATACGTTATTCCCTGGCCATTTACTGCTTCCGCGAGTTAAATGTCAGTATGTGATAGAACTTGTGTAGGTGTTAGGAACGAATTAGTGCTTGTGTTGTCTGTAATTGCGGGATGTTTGATTTTTGGGGTAAAACATTTATGACTCAAATTTATTTTTCAGGATTAACGACTGTATAATAATAATGATCTTCTTCTGGTGTTAGCTACGCACTGCTGGGGCGAGGCCATCGAGAAACACGGCGAGGCCCTTGCCGTGTCGCTGGACATCTCGAAGGCTTTCGACAGGGTTTGGCACGCAAGTTTGTTGAGCAAACTTCCGGCATACGGCATTCCCGCTGACTTTTGCTGCTGGATTTCTGACTTCCTGAGTGAACGGTCGATCCGAGTGGTCATTGATGGCTGCTCCTCTGACCTTATGGCTATCGATGCCGGAGTTCCTCAGGGGTCTGTTCTCTCCGCGACACTTTTCCTGCTGCACATCAATGACCTCCTTGTCCCTGGTATTGTTGGGTACGCAGATGACAGCACTGTCATGGAGAGTTATACATCCAGCGCAAAAGCCAGTGGTGATGAAGTACGTTCATTAAGAGAGGCCATGGTAGAGCGAACGAATTCAGCCTTAAGACTTGTCTCCGAGTGGGGTGACGAGAATCTGGTAGATTTCAACGCCACCAAAACGCAAGTGTGTCTGTTCACCGCCAAAAGGAGTCCGTTTAATCTGGCCCCTACTTTCCGGAGTGCGTCTGTACAAGTTACTGACAGTCTCGAGCTTCTTGGCACGAAGTTGAGCGCGAACCTGAACTTCGGCGCCTACATCGAGTCGAAAGCTCAAACTGCGGCGAAAAAGCTGGGCATCCTAAACAAGGTTAAGCGGTACTTCAAGCCTGGACAGCTTTCAGTATTATATAAAGCTCAAGTCCGGTCTGGCATGGAGTATTGCTGTCACCTTTGGGATGGCTCAGCCAAATACCAGCTTGCCACACTTGACTCTGTAGAGCGCAGAGCCAGGAGGCTAATTGGTGACGAAAAGCTGGTTAACAAGCTACATAGCCTGGCCCACCGTCGCAAGGTAGCATGTCTGTCGGTCTTCTACAGGCTGTACTTCGGGGAGTGTGCGCAAGAGCTCCACGAGCTGATCCCACCATCTCCCTTCTTCCATCGGGAGACTAGACGTACTGCAGGGTACCACCGATACCTAGTCGACATTCCACACATTCGAACGAAACGCTTTGCTGGGTCCTTTATTATGCGCACAGCCAAGGAGTGGAATTCCCTGCCTGCGTCGGTTTTTCCGAGTTCATATAACCCTAATCTGTTTAAGTCGCGAGTAAACAGGCTTCTACTGGGTAAGCTCGTTCCATCGTCGACATCATCTATGCCCTTAGGGCAAGATTGAAGTCAAGAGCAAGCCCATTTATAATAAAAAAAAAAAAAAAAAAAAAAAAAATGATCCTGGCGGCCTAGACGGGCGGCCGTCGCTTTCAAAGCATTTCGTATTTTACGACTTACAACAGTACTGGCATGAGCCCTTCGAGTTCAAACCAAAACATTGTTCAATTGTTCTGTCAGCCCTATCGCTGATGATAGACTGACACATCGTGTCATCTTGGCTTCTGTCTTTGGGCATACTGTTCTTTTGAATCCTTGATGTCAGACTATGGCGTCAGTCATGTAAAACAGCTCTAACTACATAGCCTAATGTTCTTTTATATTTTCTACTTACTTTTCTACTATAATGCTAAACCATGTAACGGTACAAAAACACATACCCCACAAAGTCATAGCAGCTAGCAAGCTATTTTCAGTACCCACAAACAGTTACGAAAGCAGACGATGCAAAACAAAGCAACACAAACAAGATTGTTAACATATTCCGTATCATTATACACGAACAATATCCCTAAACTGTAAGCCAACATTGTTTGAAAACTGTACCGTACAGAAATTAGGCAGACGCCTCGTATGCGGCTAAAAACCGCAACTCTCAATACGGAAGCGTACGCTTAAATGATGGAGACGTCTCGGCGGGGTCATCGATCTCATACGTCATATCTAAGGCCTTGTTCATACGGCGATGATCAGTACGTAGGCTTATATAATTTTGGGATCATATGACAATTTAAGGGTCGTCGCTAACAGCTGTTCGGGTCCATCTTCAATGTTATAATAAGCAGTGCTTTCCCCTACCAGTCCGTAGATGTGGGATGCATTGCCAGAACTGAAGGAACTTAAGCTGTTGGTCCTGAACTCTTGACATTTGTAGAACTTTGTTACGGATGGTCAAAAGCTCGAAAACAGACTACCAGTCTTACCAAGGCGTATCTTATTATCTGAGTACTGGGTTGTGGAGCGGGTTAATCTGAAATCCGTCTGAATGAGGGTCAGTTTGGTACCGCATGTTTTTTAACCATATAAACAGAGGTCGACGTGCAATGCCAAGATTTAACCGCAAAATATTGTACAAGATAACGCCATCTGAACGACCACTAAGGTGCGATCCACATGGGGCGACATGCGATCAAACTCGCGGGTAAACGCGTTTATCGAACTCGATGAGGCGCGATATGTTTCCGACGCGGACGTCAAAGAACGTGAGGTGTGATATCAGATAGTAGACTCACTGTTGTGGATAGAAGATTAAGGGACCGATGTAGAGTATTAGCGGAAGGGAATGTTGAAGTAGGTAGTTAAAACACTGTTTGGTTTTTCATCCAGAAATTCATTATAACACGGGTTGTGTACCTATTTGTATGTTAACGTGTACTTACGTTTTTACGTACGAAGGTTTTTTTTGGATAAATCAGGAAACTTGGACTTTAAAGGGTGTTGTCAATCATGCATAGTTTCATATTTCAAACTTTGACGAGTTTGACCAAATCTGGCACGGATGCGGTGCAACATTTGTTACTGCTGGATTCGTCAACTAGCTTGTATGAAGATATTCAAACTTTTGTGACCCATTGGTGGGTCTCACTTTGTTTGTGTCAAGCTATGTTCCTGTGCCATCCTCCCGTAGCTCAGAGCTTCACTGTAACTCAATACCATCCACAACAAACAATCACATTTTCACGAATAAACCTTTCAAAATCGTCCGTCGCACATGTGCAAACAGCCTAACACACACGGCGGGTGCAAGATGATAAATAGAGCCCGAGTGTACCCATACCCACGTGTTCACTGCATATTGATAGCTCCTGAATAATTAGGGGGCCTCCTAATTAACGCCGCCATACTAAATAATGCAGGCTTATGAATTTATTACTAGTCTTTTATTACATAACAAGAAGTTGTTATTATGGCGTGAGATTAGTTTGATACTACATAATTTAACATTACGCTTGTAATCCCTGAAGGGCTAGGGAGAGGTGTATAGAGAGGAGGCTTCGTTCCAGCAGTGGTAAGTGGTAACATTATAGGCTTATGATGATGATAATGATGACCTATTGACAGAAATCTTAGACTCCGTGGCTGCTACTTCTTCTTGGTGGAAAAACTCCAATAATAATTGGCGCGACCCGGGAATCGAATCCAAGGCTTCATGTTCAGTAGTCGCGCTTGAGATTACTAGACTAACAAGGCAATTGAATTACATACTAGTGAATGATAAGGTACAGTATTATTGCTTTAAACACTATATGGTACCTACTTTATTGGAATGTCTACTTTACGCATTAAGCTGAACGTTGATAAATCCAGTTTTTTAAGTTTTATTTAGGCATTAATTTAAGTGTCACGTAGTGTCATTTTAGTGTTAGTGACAATGGACTGAACAGATTTCATAAAAAAAACAAAGTTCAGTGAACTAATTATGACAGATACTTAATTATGGTTGGAAGTATAGGCTTATTCCACTTTTCCCACATGTCGGGTCGGTGACATTGTCTTTTACTTATTTTCTCATTACTGTCGTAATTAGTCGCAGATGTTCATGGTCCTTATCATTTAAAAAATAGGTACATTTTCCTTCGAAGTTATCTTGACATAAACGAACACCGAGAAGCTTGCCAACTGCAGAAAAAAATTATATTAATGTTTCGCTATCTCAACTTCTACCACACAATGATGAATATTCCATTCTCTATTCAAACTATTCCACAGCCAAGCTTAATAAATCATAGAATTTTTTTTTCTGATCATCCAGTCGTATTTTGTAAGTAGAATTTGTTCGTCCTGCGTCAAAGTACCATCGATTTTCTCCTTCCTGGCTTTACTCCAATCTCTCCTTTGCCTAAAATATTTGTGAATAAAACTGCGGGGTATTGCGCAAAAGATGGCCACGATCTATGGGAAGTGCCAGCCTTGAACATTTTGCCTAAATTAATGTAATGTTTTAGGGAAATAGTGATTGATGATCTGAAATCTAGGCTGTTGATCGGAAGCAATTTTTCAGCAGCAACTATAATTTTATTTAAGGGTGTAAAGTAAGTGAACAATACGAGAATTGGACAAGTTGAACGTGACAAGCACATCTAATCGACGACGTTCAAGAGACGTCAATGTCAATTTAACATAGCAATGGTACCTAATGAACGCGTTACAGATATACTGATCGCGTTCTATAGGTATCATTGGTTCAATTCGCACTAAGCAAAGGTTCCTCTTTAAATTTTCTCCAACGGTTTCAAATTAACAACCTTTTATATAACCCCGACACGCTTGTCCTACAAAATGAAACACATTATTAACCGGCTTTTCGCTCGTTTTACACGCAATAAAAATCTAGATAAATGAAGGTGCTATGTGCTAATAAAAACGTAGGATTTATTCCATTCAAACGTGAGGAGGAGTAAGGAACAAAGCGGAAAGTTTGGAAGACTGCGGTCAAATCATAGCCCTCTTGGGACAATAGTTTCCTGGAAGTTTTCGATCGCATCGGACTCACCTTAAGGACTGGTCTGGGTAAGAGCGGATAGCGGTTGATGAGGAGCTGAAATGTAGAATTACCACATGCCGCGCCGACCCCAAATAAATTGGGATGGGGCTGGTCTACTTGAGTACCTACCTCAAAAGTATAATTGGGCAAATGGGTGTTTTGGGCACAATCTTACTTAAACTTTACAACCATGATACATTCCATCAATTGCCCCAGTTATCGATAGCGTAGTCGTTTTATGTCTGCCTAGCATTTTCACAACTTTGGGGTCGGGTTTGCAGTCGATGCAGCTGAATACCGCCGGTATTTTACGTGGAGCAACTGCCTATCTGACCTCCACAACCCAGTTACTATTAGCTATCACGATATCCTTTGTAATGACTGGTTGTCACGCATTCGGGCCACCGACTACCTGATAGCATACGTCACAATAATATTGTAAAGTAGGTTTCCTGTGAAATACAGTCCTAAACTTACATTATTTTACCTATATTTTTAATTTAAGATTCATATTGTTATTTTACCTTTCTAGAATAGGGGATCGGACTGGGTCAAAATAATATGATTCTGTTTAGTCCGTAAGTTAGGTTATCGAAAAATATTGAATACGTGTTTTTTGTTTTATCAAATCATTAAAAAATTACGAAGATAAAACGCGTCAAAGATCTTGGAGTGGGGCTTGAAACGTCACTTGTGTCGTCAAAATGTACTATCATATGACGTCACACGAGTTTTCGAAGCACTGTATCGTCTTCATTTTAAGTTTACGTGAAAAAAGAAAAAATACGTGTCCAATAATTTTTGGAAATCTATCTGACGGACTAATTAGTTTTTTTTTGTCCGATCCCCTTTATTATTGTTTATTATTATTCTAAGCATGAGACTGAGTCCAAGATTTCCTTCCTCTTCCGCTGTGACGCCTTCGCTTTTCAACTAACCGAAGCCCTAGATCGGCGATTCGATACGACCCTGATGTAGCCCCGCAATAAAAGTCTGAAATAAGTTGGAGTATACGTCCGTACGTCCGGCCCGGCCACGATACACATTTATTTCCTTTGAATATTTCACCACCATCGCCCGTTTAAATTTATTTAGTCTAGCAACTTCATTTGCTAAATTAAAACCGGATTTTTCTGTAAAAGACTTCGTTTATAATGCTGGAAAATTTAAAAGCAGAAAAGTACAATTTGAAGCTTTTAAAAGTCTTAACAAATAGAAATGTTAATTAACAATTGTGAATACAAACTGCAACTAGTACAAACAACAGTTTACATATTTCTCTGGGTACAATAAGACCGTACATCTGGAGCAGCACAAGTTTAAACTGACCTGTTATCTATGGGTGGAGCGGAAGAGAGTGTCAGACTTCTACTGACTAAAAACCACCCATGTTCGAACAACTCGCAGCCTCGGAGTTCGGTGGTCCAGTCACCTCACTTATTAATAACACTTTGCCCGACCCGGGAATCGAACCCAAGATCTCATGCACAACAGTCGCGCTTGCGACCACTAGACCAACGAGGCAGTCCCGACCTAACTAGACAGTAAAAAATCACAAAAATCAAAAGCTTCCCCTTGAACTCTACCCTATGCCTTAAAATCAAACTTCCTTCCAAATCTTACAACGGCTTCAGACCCCCCAAATCCCCAATGCTTGTAATAATCTCCAACATAACTTACATAATTATCAGCATTCCATTACCCGACTGTCCCCCAAGACTTGGGGGGCTGTTGGTTTTTAATTTTCAAGTCCCCATCTTGAACTGAAGGGGGTCCCACGGGAATAAACTCGTCGACTATACCAGGAGACGCTCAAAGGAAGATTTTGGAGGTATAGAATATTAAAGTCAAAGGGCCATTGCAAATGAGGTGATGTTAGAGACTAGAGTGTTTAGTTTCGAGGATGATCTATGTTAAAATAAAACTAATTATAACTTTACTTAAAAACTTCAGGATAAATAAAGTAACGGTACGTGGTAGACGATAACGGGATATTTACCACGTTTACTATTTGTGTCGAGTTTCCGTTATTTGGGCGTTGTTGGCACTCGAAACAATTAAGTTTAAATACCTCGTTACAAGTGTAATAATAATATAATAATAATAATAATAATATTCCACAACTATCACACAACGCCATCTAGTCCCAAGCTAAGCAGAGCTTGTGTTATGGGTACTAGACAACTGATAAACATACTTATATATTTCTAAATACATACATATTATAGATAAATCACACCCAGACACAGAACAAATGATCGTGCTCATCACACAAACATTTGTCCTGGGTGGGAATCGAACCCACGACCTCCGGCATAGCAGTTAGGGTCACTAACCACTAGACCAACAGGCCAGTCAATATAAATGATCATTGAATAAAAAAAACCATTTATTTCAGGTTTCCCCATATTCAATTTACACGATATAAATATAAGTCCATAGAACAGTTAAAATTTTAAAATAAAAAGAAATAAAATAAACAATAGTGAAAATAAAAATTAAATAATAATAAATACAATGTCCACAAATCAGAAATACAATGTCAATTTATATAATTAAATTAAAGTCAATCTAATAAATAAAGAGAAAAGTCCTGACTGACTGACTGACTGACTGACTCATCAACGCCCAGCCCAAACCCTTGGACCTAGAAAGCTGAAATTTTGCACAGAGGTTCCCTTTATGATGTAGACAAGGAATAAGGAAGGATTTTTCGAAATTCAACCCCTAAGGGATTTAATAGGGGATGAAAGTTTGTATGGAAAATCGTCATTTTCACGCGGGCGAAGCCGCTGGCAAAAGCTAGTGTCACATAAAAATCATCAAAAATCATCGACTCATCGATCGATCGATCGATTCATCGATTTTTTCGATTGTGATCATGTCAATGATCTGTATAAAAACTTATAATGTAGATTTTTTTTTTCAAAATTCTACGGAATAATACTATTATTTAAATGAGTTACGTAATTGGGATGCAGTTACTGACTGTAATTAAAGGAAAAGGTGGTCATGTGTTTTACGAGCTCTCATCTTGGTTTCGGTGCGTAACGGAACACGCGTGCTTTTGCGGTCTTTGTGAGCATAGCCTTATGCAGAACAATGGAAACATTTATTCTTTTCCTTATAAGTGTTGCCACATAAATCAGTTTTCCATTATAATGATTTAATTAAACAAATTATTTCTTATTTGCAGGTAATTTATACTTTCATTACTTGGCGGGTCAAACTGTTAACTGGTAAGCAAGATTTAATATTACACACAACGGTAATTTATTTCTACTAATTGAGAAATAAATATCACGAGGTCTTTAATTGAACAATTTACAAATTATATGGTTCAAACACCTAAAACATGTTGTGTTACTTTTAGGAATAACAAAGGTCTTTGGGAATTTTCATCACAATCACCGTGTAAGTATAAACAAATTGTAGGAGTATGGTACGAAATTATGTCTTGGAGTGAACCATAACTGGCGAAATGTATGAATTATGTACGAATACTAGCTCTGAAAACCTCTTAAGAAAGTATAGGCGTTCCTCCCTCAGGTCGCATCACTTTGTCACATCATCATAATCTCCGTCATTAGTGTCAGTCCGCCATACTGCCAACTTAACCGCGCTAATCCAAGGCGACAACCTTCCGTAAAGTTTACCGTAACAACATTAGCAGTAGCTAACTGTTTCAGTTAACTTGTTAGAGCTTGGCATATTGATTTTATCTTAAATACGAGAGCTTGTAAAGTCTTCTTGGCTTGAACGACTGTCAGTGAGTTGTCGTGAGGCGGGGAGTTGACAATAGGTAAACTGAGATGAGGCCGATGAGGAGTTTGAGATCTGTTTTTTTTTTTTTTGCGAAATGAGTTCTATCTCTTTCTTGATAAAATCTGTTCTTGCATGATGTCGTGTTACATTTATCGGTTGTCAAAAAAAAATCCTTTTCAATTTCCTATTAAAAATAAAGGTCACTGTAATAAACCTCATTTTATGTAGAGACTAATAAATCATCGTCATCTGTTTTCCCACACAAAGGACACAACCGGGACCAACTGTTCAATAGTGTGCTTTCCGAGGCACGGAGGAAACCCAGCCACTTGATGCAGCAGAATACTTCAGCCTAGAAAATGTATTGCCTTTCTTCATTGTGATCTCATAGAAATACAAAAGACAATCGTGAGACAGATCTATATCACAGACACTGAAACTACACAAATGACTTGACATTGACATAGTTTACAATAATACACCATGTGACATGTCCCATGTGCTATTATGCGAGTCAGGCTCTCCGTTACAAACATTGTAGCTTTGTTTACAAGTTTACTGCTACTTTTACAGTGGACACGTGTAAACAGGTTGTTTTGTAAACATGATACCTACTGACTGACCCAAAGATATACTAGTTACAATGGTAGTGGTTATTCTGGGAACCCCATTCAAATTACTATGGAATAACGGAATGAAACCAAAAAGTAGAGTACTAAACTCTACTTTTTGGTTTCGTTCGTTTGTTACCAATTTTTCAAAAAAAATACGGTCTTGTTCTTTTTTTAGTGTGTTGATACTTGAAGGCAATGTTAAACTTGGCCACGAATTTGGCGGCGAGCACTTGTCCCGTGAAAACAACAGGACACGTTTTAACATCCAAAAAACATATAATGCCACGATTCCAAGAATCATTTTACAAACAGTTTAATATAACTTCAACTGTACCTGTACGATATCGCCTTCCGAACTGCATTTAAACCAGCAGGTCACGGGAAGTGTCAACTAAGTTTTAGAATTTTGTATGTTTCAACCCCAATAACTTGATTGTTTAACAAAATTCAATTCCCAACCAAGAAAGATAAACGTAAGTGAAACGCTAGTCCCATAGATAGTCCCAATTTATCTCTTAGATATAGCCTATCTGAAATCTAGAATAGACCGTACGTAAATCTAAAGTGCCCTTACACATAAGTAGCCCTTTTTATTCGGGTCAAACGCCATTTTAGGCAGGATTTCATTTTATGATATGCTCTCTCAACGCATATTATGGAGGAAAGAGGTTCGCTGACTATTTTTGATTGTAGTTTTATTCCTTTCATGTTTTATTGATGTCTTTTTAGTTCTAGCTGTTGTCTGTGGTTTGTCTTGGCTTGTAAAATATCTTATTTATGTACTGGGAATGACTGGGATAAGCATTAGCTTTAGTGTTCATCCTAGATGAAGTCTTATTTAAGGATCTCATTTTCGAGTTGATTATGACTTTATGAGTTTGAACTGTGAAGATATATATTATGATGGTTTAATCATCTTTACAATTTCGCACAAGAGTGGAGGCATAATATTAAGTAAGGTAGTTTATATAAGTTTTTAAACTGACATGGTCACTGACACTACTATTAATATCCGTGATCATGGTGCTTGTAACAGCGCCGAAATATCGGGAACTCGAAATAATAATCAAACATGGTAAATATCCCGTTTATGATATTAATAGTAAGGTAGTTTATGCAAGATTTTGTTTTACCGTACAGAAGCTTTTTACATATCGTTAAAAATCCACGGTTAAAGTACACGGTAACTATGTGACTGTTTGTGCATGTGGGACATTTTGCTTGTTAACATCCATGCGAGGATTGCGAGGTATCGGAAATCCTAGTATTTGAACGCTTTGAGCCTCGAACACAAACGTCAAGAAATAGAAATAAAGAAGAAAGAAAATTTTAACCTACTTCCAATAATAGGAGGAAGGAAATCAAATTCAGCTTCAGAAGTCGGTAGCACAAAAACTGAACCAAACCAACATAAGTCACACCGACTTCTGGCGCTATAGTTATTTTTCGTTTGTTTAACTTTAAATAAACTGCAGTAATTCCTTCTTACTAACTTCCGAAATCACATTAGAGAGAATTCATCATGAGTTCCGAACAATTGAAGCCATTAGTGAGATTAGTGAACGGATTTCAAACTTGAAATCTTATTACTAACTTCAGTTGAAATTTCTATTTCTGGCTGACGCTGAAATCGGTATCTTCAGCATTTATTTATTTTTCGCGACAAGTAAAAATACTGCAACATAAAATTATGCTCACAGGCCAACCAAATTATGCTTCAAATGAAACAGTGCAAAAGTGCAAGCTGCATCGATTTCATTTTACATTGCATAAATATGCAAAAATAAATTGATACTTGCACAGCATTTTACGAAATGTTATAAGTTGCTGATAATTTGTCTACAGATGATTATTATGATTTTATCGGGCTGCTATTCTCAAAACCGTGTTATCCAGTTAACTTTTGGCCGTAGCGTACCTAAAAACAGATATTATGTATACAGGAATGATTTAATTTGTAATATGCTCATCCGAATGTTTACGCAGAGTCCTGGAATACTTTGGTCACATTGCAAGGAAAGACAGTGGCAACCTCGAGAAACTCATCGTGACCGGCAAAGTAGACGGGAAAAGGCCTCGTGGACGCAGCCCAATACGTTGGTCCGGCCAGATCCGCACCGCGCTCAACTCTACGTTTCATAATGCCCTCCACACCGCCCGAGACAGAAATAGATGGAGGAAAATCGTACGGGAGAAAGTGATATCGAAGGGAGGTCACGGCCCTCATCACTGAGGAATACGACGCAAGGAGGAGGATGCTTAGCCTATTTTGTACCAGTATTTTATTACATGGCTACTGCTTATCTGACCTCCACAACCCTGTTATTACTGGGTAAAACGGCTTGTCAGACTTTCGGGCTATTGATTACCTGTAACAACTGTCAAAGATCTATAAATGACATCCGGGACTAACGGTTTTATGTGCTTTCCGAAGCGTGGAGAAAACTGGTACAGTGCAATCAAATTATCTTGGCAGGTCCGAACTTCGTGCAGGTTATTTTGTTACAAATAATCTATAATTATGTGTGTGTGTGTGTGTGTAGTGTGTGTGTGTGTGTGTGTGTAGTGTGTGTGTGTGTCTATATAGTGTTTTGATATTTATTTTATTTGTATTTCTCACTGTATATATATTAGATATTTTCTGATCGTATAGGTATTGGTTTATCTGGCAATAACAGTTTTCTTCACAAGTTTACATGCGTAAAAGTTCGCAGAGCCTATGTTCAGACCTGTCAAGATAATTTGATCGTACTGTACGTAAGCACGGCTACACATCAAGCTATACATTTCCAGTATAAGCTGGTCTCGCATTGTACAGGATTTCCGTACAGTGCGAAATCAGCGTAAACTGGAAATGTATAGCTTGATGTGTAGCCGTGTGTACCTAGTATGTTCAGCTCTTCTGTAACTTCGTTTTTATTAAAACACAAGATACTAAAACTTAGTAAGTAGAAACTTAACTAGAGCCCATCATAACTAAGTCCTGCCATAACTCCTTGATACACAGTAAGCCGTATAAAACAAGCTGCTCTTATTTAATTTTCCGCAAATTCAGCATCCCTCGTAAAGATGGTTGTAAACCTTGAACACTTTTTATGACAACCTAGACGAGAATTAGTGCTTACAAATTATCGTAAAAAAGTTATTTAACGACTTAAGAGTCAGCTAAGTTTACCACTTATAGGAGAAAACGCTGTAAGAAACATAAGAAGGCTTGTTTTATTATGTTAGAACGTGAGATTTGCTACATTGTGTGTTTACTTAAATAGAAAATAAAGAAGAGCTTCCTGTGAAGCTTAATATATGTTTCCCGGATGTTAAGCCTTTTAAATCCTGGAATAAGCGATTAACTTTCCTTTCTTCTTTGTAAGAGGGTTCATACTTTTGCGGGTTTATTCTTCGTTTTATTTCAACCGACTAACCAGTTCATACAGTTTCTTCTAGATAAGTGCTATTACTATATTTAATTTATCTGGTTTAAATTCTGATTCATATTATTGTAGGTATTGCAATCTTTGGCACCCCTTTTGTTATATTTCTTAATAAGTATCTTAGTGACGATCTGGTGTCCTAAAATAAGGTCTCGGTTTAGTTTAGGCGCCACTCTTCAACAAATAAAATAGTTTTTCAAGTAAATAATATTTTACTACATAACTACTAAAGGTCTTTATTTGTAGAAGAAATTTTTTTCTTCTTCGGCCTTTGATGACCAAATGCTGAAGTTAGGGGTCTTCCAAATGCCTCCATAATACAGTTTAGTGTTCCGCAATGCCTGTCACAGGTCGCAAATCTTGCAAACTCGCTAACGTAAGGACGTAGGCTCTTAGGCTAGCAGTTAGTGTTATGACATCCTCAGATACCTAACCGCAGCCACAATAGAATTGTCAGACACACACCTACGACGATGCTTCTTGGTGTCCACCACAGGCTTGTCTACTGTGGTGGACAGTGCGTTGACTTTTCTTAAAGATCCCAGCCGGCAACCACTGGTGGACAGCGACTCTATTTTAAAATGAGCATTCTCGTTGTCCGCCAATGACGGACAGTGATCCAACTGTCTAACAACGCTGTTCACCCCGTGGTGGACCGTGAGAATTATTTTTAGACATTTATAACGGGGTGAGTATAACTTACAGCATGAGTGCAAGTGCACCGACATGATAATTATGATGTATTGTTTCGACATTTGAACTCGACGAATGTTTTCATTAGTAGGTAATTCATCTAAAAAGTCTATGTACTCGTCAAACTCAAAAACTCAAACTCGAACTCAAATACTTTATTTCAATTAAGCCATTACAGGCACTTTTGAATGTCAGAAGGACGGAAGAAGAACGAAACTACGAGTGCAATACGTCATTCCGAAAGTCACCACGCCGAACCACACGCCACCGAATGCCCGTAACAACGAACACTGCGAGCACGAAAGCACGCAGCGACGCAAACCGCAACAACGAATGCTCGAGACCCCGAATCACGGAATGCGTATGCTCTTAGATCGCAATAACATCTAGCTACGTTGCGTATCTTTAAACTTATGTGCAGTTACCTCGTTGGCCCAGTGGTCGCAAGCTAGTGGTAGCAAGCGACTGCTGAGCATAACGTTATGGGTTCGATTCCCAGGTCCGACAAAGTGTTATTGAGTTTATCTGTCACAAATTTCTCAGTAGCAGCTATGGAGTCCGGATATGTGGCCCGGTTAGACATAGACGGAGATAGACGCTCCATATCACACGGGAGTTGAAACATTACTTGTGAAATGTGGATGTACTATTATGGGCCTACTACACGCTCAAGCTTCACCACACTTTTCGTTCACACTTCACAGTACATCGCGCGTATGGTTGGTAAAACTGTATTGTCATTACAAACCACACGCGCGATGTACTGTGTGCATCGTGTAATCGCGCAGGCAAGACTGTGGGGAAGTGTGAGCGTGTGGTAGGCGCATTAGGTACACCTCTGCCTAACCCTTTGGGAATTAAATGTGTCATGTGTAAGTATGTGCTCGAGTGTTCTCAGGTCACAATTCACCTAGTTTTTTTTTATTTTATTTTTATTTAGCCGTTATTGTCCCACTCCTGAGCAAAGGCCTCCCCCCATTCTTTCCACTTCTTCCGATGGTGTGCTTCATCTCGCCAGTTGGTCAGAAAGACATCCAAGGCGTCCCGCCATCTTCTCCTCGGTCTACCGCGACCCCGTCTAGCTGTGTCAGGGCTCCAGGCCTGCGATATTCGGGCCCACAGCTGCGGCGGCATCCGGCTGACATGGCCTGCCCAGTCCCATTTCAGTCTCGCAGCTTTATAAGCTACTTAACTTATTGTAACTATTCACCTAGTTACAATAAGTTATTTAGAACTTAAATAGGTACAGCTGTTGTATACAACTGTACCTATTTAAGTTCTAAATAATACGGACGAAACAATAAAATATACATATTTTATTGTTTCGTCCGTAACTATAAAAAAAAAAACGGGTTGCACTCCGGGAGTGCCGGCAGAAGTGAAAACTTGATTATTAACGTTGAGCATGTTTGATATTTTGGAATGGTTAGGGAATAATTTTGCACCAATTGCTTTAACAGTATAAAAGTACTATCATTTATGTGGTAGAATACAATATTGATTTATTGCACTATCGTACACAAACATGACAATTTATATTACATTAAAAATTTAACACTTTAAAACTATTACAATTATTTTACATTAAAAAGTTTATCTACCCAAATATCATAAACCCTCTATAATGCGTTCAAAAACCATAGGCAATGACCAGCATTACCAACCAGCAGAAATTAACAGAACTGTAATGAGCTCATAACCTACTGAAAACAGTAGGTTATGAGTTTTAAATTTGGAACAGGTGTCAAATTCAAGTGAGTGTGCTATTCTAGTATCTACATTAAAACTATTTAAAACAGATACCTATCGATACGAAACCCCAATTCAGTATGATTTTAATTATAAATCGCACGACATTTTGATCTCGAGTGACACAAGAATAGTGACTTTGTTCGTTTGCATAAGATTTAAAAAAAATGACAGATATCCGAAACGCCGCCATTTCGAGCTGTCATTTGTTCGTTAGCTTTTTATTCCCTTTCATTGAGTAGACAAATTTTCAGATAAGTTCTTTATTTCTGTCGAAAATGAGTGATAGTGACTCAGAAATTAACATGAACACTCCGCCAGATATCGTAAATGCAGCGACGAATGCAACTAATAACCTGTTTATTTTTTATTGCATTACACTGGTAACAATGCTGGTCATTTCCCTATGGTTCCTGAGCCCATCATAGAGCCCTTATGATATTCGGGTAGATAAATTAGTGTATGCAACTATACATAATTAGGCATTACAACACTCGTGTGATGCTATTAAGAAACTCGCCTTCGGCTCGTTTCTTAAACCCACACTTGTGTTGTAATGCCCTTCATTATGCACAGTCGCATAAACTACTATTTCCACGCCAGTTCGCACTACCCTAGGGAAATACCGTGAATCGCTATAAATATCTAACCGCATCAGAATTAGGTCGGCACCTTCGCACATCAGCTTTGTTTCAAAGGTCTGTGATAATAAGCAATTAGTTACATACACGTGCCGAACTGCCGACGTATTGTTATCGTTTTTCATAAAAAAAAACATTATTACATTGTTTGGGTGTTTGGTTACAAATTATCCTTAAGCTGCCTTTTGACTATGGGATATAATATATATTACATCCCGAGCTATATATTACATCTCGCGATTGCTGTTCACACTGTAAGATGTATATTTTGGTACAGTACAGCTTTGGTCTCCGCTGTGTCAACACGTTCTTTTTTGAAAATTCACGTTCTTTATTTAAAATGGACAAAATGGAGATTGTTTTGCTTGATTCCTACGATAGTTCTTCAGACGACGATGATGCTGTATTCGATTTACATGTATCATTTTTAAGAAATAATAAAAGAAAATATAATTAACGTCGATTCTGGATACCGAATCATATTAGGCATAGAGAAGATTGAAGTTTCGGCTTTTTAATGAACTCGATGAAGAAAAGTTTTTTAATTAAGTACTACAGTTTGAATAAAACTAAATTTTTCGAACCTCATGCCATTATTACAATTTTATTTTACACTAGCTGACCCGCGCAACTTCGTCTGCGTCACATAAATATAGCTATAACCTTTCTCGATATATCGACTATCCGACATTAATTAAGCTAAATCGTAACAAACAAAAAATCTTATCTTTCCTCTTTATTACAATAGTTTAGATGGTTTAGATTAGCTTAGATTATATTAAAGTGTGAATTACTATAAAATCTATCTCTTACTGTTAAATACTTATACTATAACACTCTGTACTTGTAAACATTATGATGCAGTAAATATTTTGAATTTGAATTTCCCGGAGGCCAGCCAGAATCCCCCGTACCTACTTCATTGCGACGCAACCCGCGTAATTATTTTTCCGCGCGGGTATTTTTACATTGCGATATCTTCTAAGATATTTGTTTAAACTGTATAGAGTAAAGAGCACAAATATTCTATATTAAATTTCCGTTCTAACGAACACATTTATTTAGATATAGATTAATACCATATGGGTTAAATAAGCTTTGCAAAAAATAATTCTTTTTAACCTAACATTTTAATAGTAAAAAATGGTTACAGTGAGTCAATCTTAAAAGATAGACAGATGCTGTCGCGGACTTTTTTTTAGAACTTTTAAAGACGAATAATTACTTCATACATGATATTCTCGTAACTTAAACCGTTTTCGCAGCGCACGCAACGGAAGCTCTCAGAAAAGAATTTTTTTTTCCCGTTTTTGCAACATTTCTCATTTATGCTCCGCTCCTATTGGTAGTAGCGTGATGTTATATAGCCTATAACCTTCCTCGATAAATGAACTATCCAACACAAAAAGAATTTTTCAAATCCAACCAGTAGTTCCAGAGTTTATCGCGTTCAAACAAACAAACAAACAAACAAACAAACAAACTCTTCAGCTTTATAATATTAGTATAGATTTTTTTTAAACGTTGCCTAGAAATTTCTCCTGTATCGTTGGTGCGTTCACAAACATTTAAACTCACATACACAAATACCCAGACCTGAAACAACTATCTGCAGGCCATACAAATATTTGTTCCGTGCGGGGATCGAACCCGCGACACGCAGCGCAGCAGTCAATAATGTGAACACTTTCTATAAAATGTTCAATTATTTAATCCCTGGGTAAGGATTGCGTAGGTACTTCAAATAACTTTATTTAATCTTTAAATAAAGGTAAGTAAAACACATTTATCTACCCAAATATCATAAACCCTCTCTAATGCGTTCAAAAACCATAGGCAATGACCAGCATTACCAACCAGCAGAAATTAACAGAACTGTAATGAGCTCATAACCTACTGAAAACAGTAGGTTATGAGTTTTAAATTTGGAACAGGTGTCAAATTCAAGTGAGTGTGCTATTCTATAGTGCGCGCGGAACTAGTTGGCCGCGCCTTAGGTGGCGACAGGGGTGAGGGGGCGGGTTGCCTACAGCTCGCAATGCACAGGAGACTATAATTAGACAGTGATGACCAATCTCGAGATATCGTGAACAATAATTTGTTCAATTTATTGAAAAGAATACAAATAAAAAACAAAAACATGCCTAAGGCGCGGCCAACTAGTTCCGCGCGCACGTATCTACTTAATCCGAAACGCAGCCATTTCGAGCTGTCATTTGTTCGTTAGCTTTTTATTTCCAGTTACGAGTAGACAAATTTTCTGATAAGTTCTTTATTTCTGTCGAAAATGAGTGATAGTGACTCGGAAATTAACATGAACACTCCGCCAGATATCGTAAATGCAGCGACGAATGCAAATAATAACCTGTTTATTTTTTATTGCATTACACTGGTAACAATGCTGGTCATTTCCCTATGGTTCCTGAACCCATCATAGAGCCCTTATGATATTCGGGTAGATAAATTAGTGTATGCAACTATACATAATTAGGCATTACAACACTCGTGTGATGCTATTAAGAAACTCGCCTTCGGCTCGTTTCTTAAACCCACACTTGTGTTGTAATGCCCTTCATTATGCACAGTCGCATAAACTACTATTATCTCTCCGAAAAATCAACTTTCATCCATAATTTCAACGACTTTTTCACCATCATCATTACCAGAACTATCATCGCCAATCTCTAAAACTGATACGATAGGTTTATGGTAGCTGAAGTAAGAAACGAACAGTTTTGATTCGAACCTATTTAAATGTCTAATAAAGACCGCATCAATAGTAGTTTTGTATTTCGTTGTGCTAAGATTGCGATCATTCGACATAGTTAAACCAAATTCATTATTTAAAAATTCAATTATTCCGCCATAACTATGCTAACCCATTTATTTTGTCTTTCCCTGTCCTCCGATCGGAACTCCGATTGGTAGGAGGAGCGGGAATATTTTTTCCCATGCCTCCGATTAAGCATCATAAAAACATTGTACAGTCTAGTTCAAAATAAATTATTTTTGTATTTTATTGACTGTACAGTCGACATCGTTAACGTTCAGGGTCAAAATGTCCAACTCCCACACGACTAGTCTAAGATCGATAGTTTCCGAGATATAGCCGTTTCAATTTTGACAGCTGTCATCCGAAATGTAGATCTCATTGAGATCTATCACTTGTCCCTACACACAACTAGTCTAAGGTCGATAGTTTCCGAGATATAGCTGTTTCAATTTTGACAGCTGTCATCCGAAATGTAGATCTCATTGAGACCTATCACTTGTCCCTACACACAACTAGTCTAAGGTCGATAGTTTCCGAGATATAGCCGTTTCAATTTTGACAGCTGTCATCTGAAATGTAGATCTCATTGAGACCTATCACTTGTCCCTACACACAACTAGTCTAAGGTCGATAGTTTCCGAGATATAGCCGTTTCAATGTTGACAGCTGTCATCCGAAATGTAGATCTCATTGAGACCTATCACTTGTCCCTACACACAACTAGTCTTAGGTCGATAGTTTCCGAGATATAGCCGTTTCAATTTTGACAGCTGTCATCCGAAATGTAGATCTCATTGAGACCTATCACTTGTCCCTACACACAACTAGTCTAAGGTCGATAGTTTCCGAGATATAGCTGTTTCAATTTTGACAGCTGTCATCCGAAATGTAGATCTCATTGAGACCTATCAATTGTCCCTACACACAACTAGTCTAAGGTCGATAGTTTCCGAGATATAGCTGTTTCAATTTTGACAGCTGTCATCATTATTATTATTATTATTAATTATTATTATTATTATTATTATTATTATTATTAATTATTATTATTATTATTATTAATTATTATTATTATTATTATTAATTATATTATTATAATTAATTATTTTATTATTATTATTATTAATTATATTATTATTAATTATATTATTATTAATAATAATTATTATTATTATTAAGCGCCCTGCGCTGCCTAAACGAAACAGTAGGCCCAGGCATACATTTTCGCCGCGCCGTAGAGAGGGGATAGCTGTCTACTCTCCATCCGTCTTACGCTTTTTCGATCAGGGTCACGTGGTCACGTGTCCTGACGAATTTTCGATCAGGGTCACGTGGTCACGTGTCCTGACGCGAGTTTAAGATTTTATACCCATCACAGAACAATTTCCCAAAGTGCTCAACGCCGCTAAAGAAGTTTTCACTTCAAAAAAAAATACATACACACGAACATATAACCTCCTCCTTTTTCGAAGTCGGTTAATAAAACTGTCGGCCGTTGTCACTGACGTCTCGTCACGTTAGGGCTGATTCATATATCGTACTTGGTGACTATAAATGACACACTGAGTGATATATGACGGAGATAGCTCGGTTTGACTATCAAGGTTTACGCTTTCGAATAGTTTTAGATAAGGTTTTGAAGGCGACGAACCTCATTGTGCTATTGTAGTCACCGATTCGATTTTAATATACCCAGTATTACCCAGTGTAATACTGGGTATATTATATAATTATAGCAGTTGGTCTTGGTCTCCGAGTGTTAACTGATTTTTAAAAAGAAACTGGAAGGAGTCATCTTGTATAGCCTTTTCTCAACCAAGTTGGGGTCCGTTAACAGTCTAACGGCTAACCGGACGCAGCTGAATGATAGAACAACTGGGTGGGAAATCATCTAATCTGGGCTTGTTCGTGTATTTTACAAGTTTACAAGAAAGTCTTTCCTGCTCCAGCTTTTACAATCAAATATTATAATTAAAAGCACATTTTATTTTTGATTTTTTTTTGCACGTAAAAGCGTGTTTTTTAAACTATTAATTTTTGCTACAAAACTTAGATCTCAATGCAATTCTTCATTTACATCCTTTAGTGTTGAAAACACATTCACCACGTGTATTTTATCTATACCTAATGGCTTTTCAGTTGTTCAGTTGTAAAAAGCAGGAAATATGGGGCCGAAAAGTTCTGGAGTGGCGACCTCGAACCGGAAGACGTTGCGTTGGAAGGCCTCCCACTAGGTGGACCAATGACCTGTTGAAGGTTGCGGGGACCCGTTGGATGCGAGACGCATGGGACCGGTCAATGTGGCAACACTTGGGGGAGGCATATGTCCAGCAGTGGACGTCTTTTGACTAAAATGATGATGAAATATAATTTATAAAACCTTTTAAAAAAATTGTGTCTTATACGTTTACCTTCAGTATTTGGCGTACTTATTTTACAGGAGTGATCATGGTATTGTCCAAATAAGTCTTGAAAAAAAAAAAAAAAATTGAAATCTAAATGATTTACCTGACGAACAGTGCTAACAGCTATGTATTGCAATACTTTGAGTGCTGAGCATGAGGTCCTGTGTTCGATTCCCGAGCTCGGCAAAGTGTTTTTCCATCAGGAATTTCTCAGTAGCGTTCACGTAGTCTGGATTTGTGCCCGGTTGATGGCAATAGGCTCGCCCCCTATTACATGGGACTTAAACAAAACTGGCGAAATGTGGGTGTACTAATGTGTACACCTCTGCCTAACCCTTCGGGGATTACAGGCTTGATGTTATGTAGGTATGTACTTTGAAAACATTCTAAATAAAGGTAACCGTTCAAGTCGAATTCAATAAAAATCGCATCAATTCTCTACTTTCTTGCCTGTCTTTGTATCCAGTGTTTAACTCGAAAGTCGTGAAAACAGTTTTATCACTGAATTAAAATGTAATCTTTTGTCAGGCGGAGTTTCATTTGATCTGCACCTTTTATTGTGTTCTCGCGTTTTATAGGATAAACTGACAGTTTGTTGCGCGCAACAATAAACTATAGGACAGCAATGAGGTGGTAGGAAATGGAGCATTTATTTGTGTATATCCGAGTAGTTCGATGTTGCAAGATAGATTAAAGATGAGTCAACATTGTCTTTGTGATTGTAGTATGTAAAGTTTATACTAGTATAAGTATAACATGAAGTTGTTGAAATTTCTGGCTGTCTGATGGGTGTAGGAAAGAAGCATGTTTCGTGGATTAATATTGTCAACCTAGTCTGCTTCAACAGCTATCGGTCTTTTTGTAGACACGGCCTGGGCCTGCAGTCTCTACACTAACAACGACGCTACGAATGTCGTTAAGTCGAAAAATCGAAAACTTTCTTTAATAGGTTTTCAATCTTATGCTGTTGAAATAAGGTTGAAAATCTATTAAAGAAATTTGACATCGATACGACGTAGAGGCATTCGTAGCGCTGTTATTAGTGTAGAGACTGCAGGCCCTGCATTGCTGCTATAGTTGTGACTGACTTTGCCAGGCTCTAGGTACACTTTTCCATCGGAACTGCGGGTTGTTCGAAACTTCGAAAGAGATACCGCGGCCTTGACACAAAGGGCTAAGAAAGAATATGGGTGGTTTTTAGTCGGTAGAAGTCTGACACTCACTGAGTCATTTGATGATTCCCAACCATCCAAAAAAAATAATCTCTATGCATTTTTTGATTATGTAATGTATTGAACAATCATTCAATGAAGATGATGTTTCTTTTCTGTTTTAGCTAGTTTTTCTCAAAATAATAAATAAATATAAATACCTATATTAATTAATAGATATTTATTGTTGTAAAGTTTGAAATCCATTTCTGTGAAACTCTGTGGTTGCTGTGGGTACAATAGCTTTGATTTAATGTCAGAGTTAGGTGGGCGTAGTTTTATAGTAAAACTTATGATTTTATGAAGTTCAGTGTAATTGTGTTATTTTTATGACCACGCTATCTTTTGATATTAGCTTTCAATATCAGAATTCTGTAGGTCAATTGTATTTTTATTGTTTAACAATCTTACAGAATGTCTCCACTATCTAACTTATTGTTAGATAAAAAAGTTTTAAAGTGTAACTGTTTTATTGGAAAAAACCATTTCGCGTTTAACTTGTGATTATCGTGTGCTTCAAATTGTTTCCATTCTTAAACGACTATCTACTTCGTAACACGAAAGAAATTCATAAAAACCATCTCTCACGATTTGTCATCCACTTCCAAAATGGAATGTTCAGACGCCATCATAATTATCAAGCTAGCCTGAAACTATCCCCAATCACTACACACACTATCCAAATCAGATCCCAATCAACATTTTACCTAATGCATTAGCGATAAAGTAGAAAATCTATTCAAGAAATTTGACAGATTGTAGTAGCCTCATGTGCTGGCATCTGTACCTTACAAGCTTCAGTTTATCCGTCGATACTCGATACCCTCATAAATCGTTCTTTGACGGGAGCAATCTTACAACAAATTGAATACTGTCCGGCACATAAGCCCAGTATCCTACAATATCTACCCGCTGTGCAAATAGCCAATTTATACATCGCCAGTTACATCTTAGTGTGGCACTCCACGATCCGATCTACTCCACGACCGAGTTCGCGAGCAAAAGCCGCTATTATCGAAGTTATCGAATAAAGTCGATTGGTATGGCTGCGTTATCGTTTTCGTGGAGGTCGATATGTTCGAGACAGTTTGATAAGAATTGGGCTGAAATATGTCTGGTTTTTTTTTTGGTTTAATAACCTATTAGATAGATAACCTTCGATTTATTGAATGTTGTTCAAAATATAATGATGTATATCTTAAATCAAGAGATGCGGTGGCCCAATGGTGGCGGTTCAGACTTACTATTAATTAGTAAGTCGTGGGTTCGAATTTAGACAGGCACCATACTTTGTGTAATTAAAATCATCACCACTGCACTCAAAACGGTGAAAGCATGTGACCAACCCGTACGGGTGCCCTAGTGGTGGATTTTAGCTCATTCCCTCTCGTAGAGAGGAGGCCTGAGTCCAAGCAGTGGTAACACTATAGGCTGTTTGTGCTTATGTATATCTCACTGTACACTAAAAAGTAACTAAATTATAAGTCAGTTTCAATGCGTCTTCTTCGGATTAAATCATCATCATCATCATTTCAGCCAAAAGACGTCCACTGCTGGACATATGCCTCCCCCAGGTGTCGCCACATTGACCGGTCCCGTGCGTCTCTCATCCAGCGGGTTCCTGCAACCTTGACCAGGTCAACGGTTCACCTAGTGAGAGGCCTTCCAACGCAACGTCTTCCGGTTCGCGGTCGCTATTCCAGAACTTTTCGGCCCCATCGGCCATCCGTTCTACGAGCAATGTGCCCTGCCCATTGCCAAAAAAAAAGATAAAATAATTTGCAATTAAATGCGAAGATGCGAGTCTTTAGCCATTAACGTAGATTGTAGCATTTCGTTCCGCGATCGCACGAAGAAGGAACTCCTTTCGGTCATCGAAGGAGACACTAATGTTTTATATTAATTATTTAATTTGAAGCTGTAATTAAAGTGTTACTGTTTATAAAACGTGCTATTACATGGGGAAAGGTTTTCTGAATAATCATCATCTGTCTAGCCTTTTTATAACTATGTTGGGGTCACTATCAACCGGATGCAGCTGAAAAGCAGTATTTTACATTGAGCGACTACCTATCTGACCTCCACACCATCCAGTTAGACTGGGTAAAACGTTACCCGTAGTAAGATTGGTTGTCAGATTTTCAGGATACTGACTACCTGTAGGGAACAAAGATCTATCATTAGCCTGTCATTTCTGAATAATAATTTTACATTGGCAAAAATGGCACTCGATATGCACGGTCTGTCTGTGAATATAAGATTACAAGTGGAATCCAATATTAGGTACGTATTTTAATATTATTTTCCCGTTATTCATCTTCTGTAGAAACCGTGTTTATTTTCATCAACATTTTGACCAGGACCAACGTACAGACTGTATCTTTCCCCTGGGTACTTAGCTAGTCCCTGTCTATTACCCCACTAAGAGCTAATTGGAATGCATGCAAGTAATTAATCCACTTGGTTGCAGCAACGCCCTCCAGTTTCATTAGAGTAAAAAGTTATGCTACTTAAGTAGTAAATCCCGCGCCTTGGGAAGGATGCCTGTTTCTTACGATACTTTAATGGAGATATACTTGTAAGGTATCTCTTGTTTATGAACCAAAATTGCACGGGTTTAGATTATACCTTTTCATTTTGTACATACGCCTGCAGTAGATCAAGTTCCTACAATATGTCAATTGTCTTTGTTGGATTGGGAATATTAAATGACACTTTATTTATGGGCTATGGAGCCTGGAAAGGACACTATCCTACTTCTTGTCTCAATTCTATGATATCAAGAAGATTAAACAAACAGAAAGGCTTTTATACTTTCCCATTAATAATCTCAATGGTAAGGTCTGCTATAAGTAAAATACTCGTAACATCCATGCTGAAATGAATTACATAAATCAGATGATCTTGTTCCTAGATCCATAGAGATGTAAGTACCTCTGATTCATAATCCGTCATTTTGAACTCATTCTCACACAAATAGCACATCAGACCAGACACTAGAAGCCATTGTTACTCCAAGATTGACTGGCTATTACCAGTAAATACCAGGTCAATCTGCAAACACCAGAATAGGTAACAAATAAGTTTCGCAGCTCAGTTTATAGCTTTGTATTATTTCAACAGCATCGGCGTTTGTGAAGATTATAAGTGGGATATAAATCTTCGATTTAAGTTCTCAATTCACAATAGATTCCTAGGCAATAAAAGTGGAGCTGGTAATGAGAAATATCGCAGAGACTTATGTTGATTCGAATTGGATGGAATGTATTATTTTCTGTATAGATCTTAGCCCTTTGTAGTCCATATTTTCATTTCGATCGAACAATATTTGTAATATTGAAAGGTTTCTCAAAGAGAGATAACAATTCCAAAAGATAAGTAACAATTCTATTTTCGTGATAGAAAGTCTGAAAGAAACGTTTGACGATGTAAAAGATAAAGACACGCATATTTTTAAGTGAAAATCCGTTGAAAAATAAATATGAGGAAAGGCAGACATACCCAAAAGATCTTTAAGTACTCGTAAACAAAACTTTCAAGTCCAAAAGCATTACTCCAAATAAATCAGATGGAACGAGTCCCGATTCTGATATCAATATCGTGTAGGCAACAGTTAGAGGACAGCTTTATAGAAAGCAGTTAGCTATACAGAATGGGTCCGATAGTGCTGCGGGAGCAAGAATCCAGTCACAGTCGGTGTTGCCAGCATCCGCTCACAAATCACCCGCCGCTTAATTGAGCGCCGACCGGTCCCGACACGCGACGCTATTGTCAATAGTGACGATTATGAAGCTTTGAAGATTCTATTAAACGCCATTTTAGCTAGAAAACATATAAACGAAAATAAACAAAATACAGAACAGGTTAATAAAGTTGTAAACGATGGAACAGGAACAGAGAATGGTAAACAAGCAACTTACGTTATAAATAAAATACCATTTGTGTCCAATGTAAATTTATTCAAATCTATGGCAAATAGCAATACATTTAATACCCAAGATGAGCCATTAATCCGAAGGAATTTCTCTGAACCATCACTGACTTCAAACCTAACGTCAATGTTAAAGGCATGCATGTCATTCGGTACATGAAGTGTTATTGTCCCGACTACTTATGGTCTTTGTCGCTCGTTTCTCTCTGTGGCCGATTTATTGCTCCTGCGTCGAATAACATCGTCTGTTTATGTAAATGAGAACCATCCACAGTGTTTAGAATCTCCAACGTCGTATTAGAATTAGGTTCCCTATTAACAGTAAAACTTGCTAGTTTCCCTCAATCAAGATAGAAGTTCTGTTCGGGAATGTCTTGAAGAAAGTTGTATAGTGAGACAGTGGGTTGTTCAGCTATTTATTCGTCGCTTCAATTGGTTTCGGAGAATTTGCTCTACTATAAGACTGCAATTTGCGCCGCCAAGATGGCTAAGGCAGTAGTTTAATTAGTTTTTAAAGGTGACAACGGATAAATTGCCTTCGTTTTTCTTGCGCCCTAAAAATACCAGCCTGAAGAAGTAACAAAAATACAAGTTGGCGTGTAAAAGTTCCACATTTTTGATAGCCGGTTGGATGAAAATATACCGACGAAATAAAAATTCCGCGAGGTCTGGAGCCTCCAAGCTGCGGTTTTAACAAGTTTCCTCTGTTTCTAAACAACTGCTATATATGTATGTAGATTGCTACTCGTCGTTTGACACGGTTACTATTTCACTGTATCCAGGTAAGGTTAGTGGTTCCGCGGTAAAACATGAGTTTCACCGCGTGGGTTGCCAGTTTACGGTCGTCTCGGAGTCTCGGAAGAATTAACGATTTGTGAGCGAACCATGTCATTGTTACTATTTGTTACTACACGTTCCAGTCCCGCCATCCTGGAAATCGTTAAGAAAATCAGCGAGCCTTAACAATTGACAATCAAATTGAAGAAAATCAACTTTCGAAGCGGTGCTTTTCATATTTTATAGTAAAACGTGACGTGAGCTTTGCGGTAGCTGGAGCTAATACATTTTTGACTGTTTAAATGGTTAATGGTTATCGTTGTTACAAAGTCGGTATTGTCTACAGAAACCACACTGATTATCACATTCCGAAAGATTTTAAGGAACATCATAATTTATAGCTTACTTTTTAATCGTTTCCTCCATGAGAGTTGTTTAATTGTATGAAAGGCAAAGGCATTGCCATTGCAAGTCTGTTGCGCAATTACCCACTAAAACGGAGCACGTCCTTGATTGGTTGTCGTTTTGCGTCTCACTTCGACTTCAAATTGTTCAGCAAAGTATGTTGAGTTATTTAGGAATGCAACGCTGAAGGGAAATGTTTTTCGTAAGCTCTTTGTAGGGTAGGAATTAGGGGTAAACTCATTTAAATCGCAAAGGGTTCAAACCCGTTCAACATACATACTTTTAGACTTGGCAGTGAGGTTGATGTTTTGGAAAGATATATATACATATATATATATTATGAAAAGTGTTATGAAAATATATATGAGTATTTTGTGCAATTAGCCCGAAGAATCGCCAGACTTAAGTGGCAATGGGCAGGGCACATTGCTCGCAGAACGGATGGCCGATGGGGCCGAAAAGTTCTGGAATGGCGACGGCGAACAGGAAGAGACGTTGCGTTGGAAGGCCTCCCACTAGGTGGACCGATGACCTGGTCAAGGTTGCAGGAACCCGCTGGATGAGAGACGCACGGGACCGGTCAATGTGGCGACGCCTGGGGGAGGCCTATGTCCAGCAGTGGACGTCTTTTGGCTGAAATGATGATGATGATGATTTTGTGGAATACAAGAAAGAAGATGAAAGAAGTAGACGTGTGGCGTTGACCCTAAATAAATTGGGATTATAGCAGAAGAATGATGATGCAGTGTTAAAATAAAATTTATAAGTATTAATTTGCCTCGTTGGTTTATAGTGGTTTAGTAGCGCGACTGCTGAGAATAAGGCTAATTATTGGACTTTTCCACCGGGATTTGTGAGTAGTAGTCGTTTCACACGAAGTCTGGATTTGTGCCCGGTTATGGCAATAGGCTCACACCCTATTACATGGGACTTAAATACATATTACTGGAAAAATGTGGGTGTACTATTAGATACACATTTGTCTAACCTTTCAGGAATTAATGGCGTGGTGTTATGATGTTATTTAAATTGTCTTACAAGGTAAGTAAAGTTGCTCTTCAGTGGTTAAACAATCGAACGAATGAATGGAAGCCATAAACCGTGTAACAACGAGGCAATATCGTTTATACTCACAAGATCGCTTCGCCGAGAAAAATGTTCGAAGTTCACGTAACATCGACAGAATCCACCGTGCGCCGATTGTACGAAAAATCGGTTGTGGAGGGAAATTTTATCTTTATAGGGCAATGAATGATAAAATCACTTTATTTCATAAGCTCACCTAGAGGCTCCTATAGCTTTTAATAATTTTATCCTTTGTGGTGGTGATATACAGATAGCCCGGCAAGTTTGGCCGTAGATACCTCTTCTGATGATATACGAGCCACTTTGCGACTGTTCCCACCAGGGTAACCGGGTTTTGTTATTAAGAGTTTTACCGTTAACGTTTACCGTGGAAAATGTTGCCAAGATTGCGATAGTTTATCAAGTTGTTTAGTTTAAAATTCTGTGGAAAATACTGAAGGTTGCTAGCTGTAAAATAATAATCAGCTGTGTTTTGTATTGCATTCGTGTTTTGAGTGTTCAACGATAAGTAATTGGCACGTTTATTTTTATTTAAATAAAGTGTTGACCTCGGAATATAAACATTGTAGAAGATTAGAAGTTATCTCTACAGTTAAAGTTTGAAAAATGGATTTTATGACGTCAATGCATTTGAAAACATTTCAAAAATCCTCATCAATATCTTTATATTTAATTTTACTGTATCATTTAACAATCTTACGAAAACCAATTGGAACACAACGAAGTAGCCAACGCGTAAAGAAACCTTACTACTTATAAATAAAGCCTGTGTTGCCGTAAACACTAATCCCTAATTGCCGAGTCCCATCAAAGGCCTGTGTTACATGGAAACGACGTAACACTTCCCTGTCAGCCCTAGTTCCCCCCGCCCCCTTTCCCCCCACCTGCGTCTGTGACACACCTATCCTATGTCTCGGCACTTGATTTTATGAACTAGCACTCTCTTTTGTAATTTGAATATGTCTCTGATGGAGGGAAGTGCTTTAAACACTTAGGCTGCGAAACTTTGCATCATTAATTTCGTAGACTGATGACATTTAGCGTTATAGGTGAGTCTGTTATTTATTGGGAAACTGGTATTGTTTGAGGTAATGCAATGATAGATAGTTTATTCCTATTATAGCCCAAAAATTAAAAGATATGGTATCGATAGAGAGATCATAGTATGTCTGTACATGAACAAAATGATAATTGTAAAGGAATGTATCAGATCAGTATGTCAGTTATTTCTTAATAACTGGGTGTATCAATTAATTATCTGTCAAATAAAACATTTTAATTACCGACAAATGTAACTGATGTAGACACCGTACTTAAGTGAAAATAATACCTACCTAATACGTTCGTTATTTACCTCTCTACAGAATTTACTTCAAATATTTTGATATACCACGTGTCTTGTACTCTTGTCCCCATAGGATTAGATTAAACATAAGTATAAACCAATATTTAGGCATGTTGGAAAACGTAATGACATAGATAAGCCGGCCATGTTTACATTTGCGCGGGAAATATGACAGCTGTCACTTGTCACTTGCAGTTGACATAACGAATGATGAACAAGCATTAAAAACCTTTTTAAACTCGAATAACTTCATATTTCGATGGAATATGAAATTATTCGAACAATGTCGTGTGTGTGTCTTAATTAGAGAACATAAAAAAGTTAGGGACTCGAATTTCTAGTATAACTGCACCGCACCTATCAATTAACACTTTTATTGCATTGAGAAAACATTAAGAGACAACGTGGGATATCCATCTAATTTGATTCTGATTTAATTGGTTACCAACATTCATTACATATGTCAGTTAGCAGTAAAAATATTTTTAGTACCTAACTCAAGTTAGCAATTTTCTAATACCGCTAAATTGATTACTGCAGAAGTCATTATTAAAAAATGTATTTACAGCATTTACCTTACACTGGAATTTGAGCTAAACCTGGCGTTGAACGGAGATTCAAATCAGAGTTCAAAATTATCCTGGTGTTAATTCTTTTATTTACTTAATACTTTTAACACAAATAACAGAGGCGGACTGTTGTTTCCACTGAACTGCCTACCGTACCAAGTTAATAATTACAAGTTACTGGAAAACCTCATCACTCTTAAACTGTTAATAAATAACAATAAATCTTTTCGTAATAATTTTTTTTCGCCAAGCATGAAATTGTTAAATCCATCTTCTATAAAAGTAAGTTTATATATAAAAGGCAAAGCTGACTGACAGGAGGCCTAACCTTATGACAAAGGCATCCACTAAGGAAGGATTTTTCAAAATTCAATCCCCAAGGGGATGAAAGTTTGTATCGAGAATCGTCATTTTTGATATTCTCGACATCCACGCGGGCGAAGCCGCGTGCAAAAGCTAGTCTACGCTAACCCCTATAATAGGAGTATTGATTCTGTGAGATTACTTTGCTCCCTTAATAAATCAGTATCAAGTGCTTTAATGTTTATTAAAGCTAGACAGCAATCAGTCAATCAATCAGTGTAAGTTTCAATATTTAATCAGAAGTTTTCCTTTGATCGACTGTGTAGACGAGGCTGTAAAGGCTGCCGTCCACCCCGACTTTTTGCAGCGATGTTGACGCAAATCGGCTGCAATGCCAGCAATGCTAACTGTGCAACAAATTCTGTAGCGCTCCTATTGCAATGCTGTCATGATGCAAACGTTGGGCATCCTTCTTCCGTTCTCCATTTTCCGTTCTCCCGTTTTTATCAGACACAGTCGCGATGCTGCCGTTTTGGATTTTCAGCTTTATCGTTTGTTCAATATTGATTGAAAAAAAAAAGAATTCCAATGTTGGGTAACTTAATGTGCTGATTTCTGTACATTTATCGTGCGTGACAGCAGCGATTCAAAAGCGTGATAACGAAACGCGTCACAAATTCACAACTGTTGTGACGCGTTTCGTTAACAAGTTTCTGCATCGCTGTGGACGAGTACCCTAAACCACATAATTGATACAAAGTGTGATAAATCTCTCCACTGCTATAACCACAAGTTATTATTAAAGTAATCTGAGAAAATAGTTTCGCTTTCATGTTTCATATCCGCGTAAATAGCAGATAGTATACGTTTGTAGATACTTAGGTAAGATTATATGGTGTGTTAAACTACCTATTTATATTGGTAATATCAATATCTTGAAATTACTAGTCTTAACCACTATCTTCCCCGTGAAGATTGCAAATGGTCTCATGGAGACGAACTACATAAAAGTAAATCCTGTGTCATAACTCAGATCATGGTGTACCTGCATGACAATTTTTATCGAAATCCATTTAGCCTTTAACCTATTTGACTTGGAAACAAAAGGTCAGTTATTATTACTGACTTTTTTTGTTGTGGATAGGAAATCATCAAATCGTCCCTCCCGCCAAAAGTTAATTTGTACGGGTGGATAAAGTGATCTAGATCCTTGTATAAAGACACCACCCCACTCCCCCTCTCGTTGATCTTTACCAAGCCACGAGCAAAATGAACTCTGTCAAAAAAATCACCAGTTTTACTGAACTCGTTCAAAAAGTCATCAGTTTAACGGTTAAACCCCGAAATTGTTCGACAAAATTCCTGGCAAGTCGGTTACACGATAAGGCAAGTACTTTAGGTACTGATAAGGAATATGTACCTATACGTTGAAGTGTAGTCGCACGCCCGTCAAAGCGATAACTGCTCTCTTGATGTATTTTGTACCTGCGCGATAACAGAACATTGAACTATTGACGATAAACTTTCAACGCTTTCGGTACATAGAATTCTTGGTGCTTGGATACATTGGATACATTTTCGAGCCTGAGCCTATTGTTTGCACCAGAATCCACTAAACAAATCAAACGTTGAACGAATTTAATATAATAATATAATAAGGTGAAACCCTTTAAAAAAAGAAGGAGGTTCTCAATTCGGATGTTAGTTTTTTTTTTTTTTAATGTTTGTTCGGGCATAACTCCGTCACTTGCAAACCGATTTGAAAAATTCTTTTTTTGTTGGAAAGGGTATACTTCCCAAATGGTCCCATATTTTTATTATCGAAATCGGACAACCGGTTTTTGAAAAATCAACAAAACTCAAAAAAATACTACATTGTCCGCATTATGACCCATGCACATGTGAATCACTAAAAAGTGAAAAATAAAAACTTAAAAAAAAAGACGACTCCAAAAAAAAAAAGTAAAAAAAAAATCAGTTTCTGAAGTCGGTGGCAAAAAAATGAAATCAAACAAACAAAAGTCACCGACTTCAGAAATTGATTTATTTTTGAATAGTCACACAAGAAAGTTAAATGAACTGAGAGGTCAAAGTCACATTTCTTATGGTCGCAAATCCTATTTTATTTAACATACGGCCACTGACACTGACCGGCAAATTGTAAAAAACCAGAATTTCGCGGGCTACCTTGGAGGTTCAGAACTTCGCTTGTTTCTGTCAATAATTTGGGAACACGGTCTAAATCTACAGGTTACATGTATTGTTACAGTTTTACTAATTCCGCGATAAAACTATAACCTTTTATTTCCCTCTAATTTTGCATTTCCAGTCTACGAAAGTTCATTTCATCAGGCGTGGAACTGAAAAATATTGAAAATTAATCAATCTGGAATTGGAAAGATATTAAGTTTTTAAGTAGATTCCCCAGACATCATAATAAAATAATCTTTGATTGATGCTAATATTATAATGACTGACATAAACGTAATCCAATCAAAAGATTTATCGTTACATTTTCATCATAATTATATACGAAAACGCATTAAGCAACTTAACCAATTTACCGCTTTCGCCACGGTTTTAATTCTGTTTGCTCAATTACGGCTTAAAAGCATTTTTAATAGACCACCTTGGAAATAGTGATAAATGAGTTTGGTATAAAAAAGTCTCAAATAAACTATTATATTATCGTTATGACCTGCGCTTGCAATGTTCGATAACCCGAACTGAATTTGTATTTACACTCGTCTAATTAATGCGCTCGTGGCTAGATAATAACATCCGCCAGATCAATCTTCAGGTTAAGCCGCGGTTTCCTGGGCTGGTCTGTGGATGGGTGACCAGTGTGACCACCTTTTTCATACCGAGTTTCTTCGTTGGGAAGCACGTAGCCGTGGGTACCGGCTGTCATGTGTAAATCTCGGACAGTCGTAACATAACAGGTAGTCAGTAGCCCAAAAGCCTGGTAATCAGAACCCAACCCAGGACAAACTACTTTGTCGAGGTCAGAAAGGCATTCCATGTACAATACTGGTATTCAGCTGCATCCGGTTATACTGGAAGCCGATTCCAGCGTAGTTGGTATTATATAAGGGTAGGTAGATCCCGTCGGGGCTCCGGGTTGTTGGAAAGAGATACCGTGGCCTCGGCACAAGGGCTAAGAAGGAACATGGGTGGTGTTCGGGCACCTTCGGACCACTCGGCAGTCTTCGGCTGCTGTCGGATGGCGGCGGGCGACGGCGGGTGGCGGAGAGAGAATATTTTATTGTACCTATTTTTGGATTATACCATTGCAAATTACAGTTCACTGCTTTTAAATTCAGTCCTTAGTTAGGTCCCTAACAGGTGGTTTTTAGTCAGTAGAAGTCTTTCACTCTTTAACACTCTGTCCAGAGCTGGACGAGTCATTTGATGATTACACACACCCCCCAAAATAAAAGGCTAGGTAGATGAAGACGTCTAATTAATGCTACCTACTTCCGTATCTCGGCGATAATTTTGGGTTTGTTGTGAACCCATTTGTTGTAAAACAGGTTTACTGCAGTTTGATAGTAAAAGGTTTATGGGATATATAGTTATTTTACGGGAATTGTGTTAAGTCCATTAAAATAGAATTAAATGTTTTCAAACTAGATATAATTTTAATGTCAATTTTATTTCGTTTTTATTGAAAATCGTGTGTAGTATAGATAAGAAATATGAATTAAAATTTTACCTACCTTGTTGATCTAGTGGTCACAAGCGCAATTCAACTGATATGCATGGACTTAGGAATTTCTGAGTAGGCAGCCACGGAGTCTGGATTTGACAATAGGTTCGTTGCTATTACATGTTACTTAAACATCACTGGCGACTTAATCATGCATGACCTCTGTTTAACACTTCGTATTACAGTGATGTTGTGAGATTATATGCCCAATGCTTTAAAAGGCCTGGGGTCACCTAGACCCCAAAACAGATTAAACTCTACCGCTCTTCTGAGCAGCGAAAGTCAATAAATTTCGGATGCTTCTTCAATAAATAAAACATCAGCAAATACTAGTTTTGCTACCGGTTCGATACGAAATTAATCATATGAACAGGGGCAGATGTGTCCGCCTCTAAACTCTGATTATAATCAGGGATGTTATGGATACGAAATTTCGGATCTGGATACGGATACGGATAATATATATTACTTTTACCGGTTTCGGATAAAATATTATTTTGGATTATCCGGTTATCATCATCAACAGCCTATTATTAATTTTCCCACTGCTGGGACACAGTACTTTTACTTTTTAAGATTTTTGAACCTTTAAATCGAACTAAATATGACTTTTTTAATAAATAAAAATCATTACTTAGAAATTGAACATACTCTCACTCAAGTAAATCGTAAAGATAGAAACGCGATTTAGAATGATCGCCTCGATCATTTTTTTTTATCAAACATGACTCTAAATCACAATTTAAAACGTGTACTGCTAAGACATTTCATCATGAATTTATATGAAAGTTACATCAGTAGATAGAACTTTTTATTCTGAAGTAAATGTAGAAAACATATTGTATAATTTCTTTTTCTTTATCATTTTTCTCCAAGAAGAAAAATCAGTCAAAATTTAGGCATTATATCGCTCGCGCGGCAGGGCGGGGGGGGGGGGGGGGTCGTGCGTTTATAAAAAGAATAAGTACTGCAACCTCGCCTTAAAACTTCGTTTGTTTCTGTCAATAATTTGGGAACACGGTCTAAATCTACTGTATTGTTACAGTTTTACTAATTCCGCGATAAAGCTATAACCTTTTGTTCCCTCTAATTTTGCGTTTCCAGTCTACGAAAGGTCATTTCTTCAGGCGTGGAACTGAAAAATATTGAAAATTTATCAATCTGGAATTGGAAAGATATAATAATAAGCAAGTTTTTAAGTAGATTCCCCAGACATCATGATAAAATAATCTTTGATTGATGCTAATATTATAATGACTGACATAAACGATAAAAATATGAATTAAAATTTTACCTACCTTGTTGATCTAGTGGTCACAAGCGCAATTCAACTGATATGCATGGACTTAGGAATTTCTGAGTAGGCAGCCACGGAGTCTGGATTTGACAATAGGTTCGTTGCTATTACATGTTACTTAAACATCACTGGCGACTTAATCATGCATGACCTCTGTTTAACACTTCGTATTACAGTGATGTTGTGAGATTATATGCCAAATGCTTTAAAAGGCCTGGGGTCACCTAGACCCCAAAACAGATTAAACTCTACCGCTCTTCTGAGCAGCGAAAGTCAATAAATTTCGGATGCTTCTTCAATAAATAAAACATCAGCAAATACTAGTTTTGCTACCGGTTCGATACGAAATTAATCATATGAACAGGGGCAGATGTGTCCGCCTCTAAACTCTGATTATAATCAGGGATGTTATGGATACGAAATTTCGGATCTGGATACGGATACGGATAATATATATTACTTTTACCGGTTTCGGATAAAATATTATTTTGGATTATCCGGTTATCATCATCAACAGCCTATTATTAATTTTCCCACTGCTGGGACACAGGCCTCATCTCTGAGAGGGATTTTGCTATACTTAATCTACCACGCGGACCCAGTGCGTATTGGTAGATTTTTTTTTTATAAAAAACGTTGCGCCACACTAGGAATTTCTTCTGTATCGTGGGTGCGTTTACAAACATTTAAACTCACATACCATACACCATACATACATACCATACATATGTCACATGTCTTCGAATTTTTTGGTTCTAAAATATGCCGGTTTCCTCACGATGTTTTGCTTCACCGTTGTGAGAGCATTATGCGGTAGTTTCGGATGATTTTAAACAGCGCGACGTTACAAACTCTAAAGTCCCACCAATTACTTGAAAATAACCATACAAAAGTTGCAAAACTAATGAATAAGTAATAATTTACACTCAGCCTTTATTCGTACGTTTCTGTCGGTTTCGGTTACGGATATTTTTTTATTTCGGATATCCGATAGTTGCGTTTACACATCCCTGATTATAATTACACTAGTTGCTTACACCGCAATTACACAATCGTGTATTGATCATCGTAACTAGTGGCTGTTGATAGCATATTAATTTGTTGCTTTCGTTTATTAATTATAACTTGTCGGCTATCGATATTTGTGGAGTAATTGAGCAATTTTTGAATTAATTACGATGTTCTGTTTTGTTAAATGAAAATTGGATGTTTGTTTATTTAAATTGAAATTTTGATATTGTGATGTTTATATTTGACCGCCTCGTTGGTCAAGCGCGACTGCTGAGTATGAGCCATGGTTCGGTTCCCAGGTCGTGCCAAGAGTTATTGGGTTTTTCCATCAGATATTTCTCAGTAGCAGCCACGGAGTTTGAATTTGTGCCCGGTTGATGGCAATTGGCTCGCTCCCTTAACATTGGACTTACCTGGCGTAATATGGGTCTACTATTAGATACACTTCTGCTTAAACTTTTAGATTAAGTACAGGCGTGATGTTATGTTAGGTTATAATATTTTGGGTTGTCGTAAACTGACCTGTACGCAATACAACAGAAATTAATATTCTGTAAACGCTCCTTGGTAAATATTTTACTTGGCTTCGAGAAAAACATTCAAACTTCCCAGCGACCACAATACTTTAGTACCAGTAGAGAGAATAAATTACTTTCAGAACATCGCTTCCACAGACCCAAAGAGAATAGAAAAATTCTCGCTTACAAATTAATCTTGCGCAAAAACTCGACTAGGAAGAATGCGTCCTCCCTAACCCTATAAAACGCAGGCGGGTCGTATCTACCCGCGCCACACGACGATAAATCAGAATTTAATAACGCGTTACGCTGCACTAATATACTTACTGCAACTTATTTATAGAAATAACACTATTTATTTTCCGCATGTGCGGATGTAAAAAGATGTTGAATTATTATCTCTTGGTAAACTGAGCTAGTCATCATCATCATCAGCCTATAATGTTCCCACTGCAGGGACTCAGGCCTCCTCTCTAGGAGAGGGATGGGCTATAATCCACCACGCGGGCCCAGTGCGGATTGGCAGCAGATGTGACATGTCACATGTCTTCGAATTTTTTGGTTCTAAGACATGCCGGTTTCCTCACGATGTTTTCCTTCACCGTTTTGAGAGCAGCGGTGATGAAATAAATTACACAAAGTAATGCGCCTGCTTGGGTTCGAACCCACGACCTACTGTTCGTAAATCGGGGCCGACACCACTGGGCTACCGCTGCTCTGAGCTAGTATGGCCTTTAATTTAAATCTGAACCGAGTACTCATATTTACCTAAGTATTAGTTTCTCCTTGCTTTTGTTGGATAGTCCATAAATCATTCATCGTTATAACTTGACATTGCTATAACTCTGGTGTAGCTTTGTGCATCAAACTTTATTGGTGATGTCAAATCCATTTGTAAGCTCACCATTTAATAAACCGCAGAAGACCTACTTATACTCTAAAGGCTTTCAGCCATTCACACGATTGTTAAAGTCATGGTAACGTTCAAATGGGTATCTTATTTCATAGAAACGTTCAGAGGTTTCATACAAGGCAATTTGTAAAATGAAAATTAGCATGAACAAGACTGCGGAGGTGCTTCAGACAAATAGTTGTTCCCGTGTTCTCGAGACGATGCCCGCTTCAAGTGCACCGGTGGGTACGTATTTATTATGCTAATGAATGTCTGACTCCAGTGCTCTTGCCAGATTTTCTCAATTGTTACTCGATGCTTTGTATTTTCTTTTGTGTTCTAAGATTTTAATTTTGATGGCATTAACAACAAAACTAATTAACAAAACTCTTTGTTTTCTTGCAAATCTCATTTGTATGTCGAGACAAAACAAATGTTTTTCTCCACTTAACAAATAATGATGTCGATACACATAAAATAGTGAACCACTTAAAACGACCTCATTATTCTTCAAAAGAAACGACCCCTGAAGCGTTTACACGTCATGAAAGAAAAATTTACCCTAGAGCGACACACACAAAGATATTACGGCCTCCGTAAGACGTAACAACTCCATTCGAATTTGTCTGAGAAGAAAAATTGTAAGCACCTGCAACTAAATGCATTCGAGGACCCGGGGTGTCGGGGTTCCGTTTGAAGTGCGCTCATTTCACACGCGTCTGGGGGGTTGACATGTCGTATCATTACGGACATGTGTCGAGGGTGGCAAGTTTGTGCGAATAATTCGGATGTTTTGAGTGGCTCGCGGATCTTTGTACCGCAGCCAGCAGTGTGAGGGTTAAATTGCGCGCAGCTGTGTAAAAACATTGTCAGTATTATTATGTTCAGTTTAATTGACTTGGGTTTATGGTTTGGTTCGTTATTTTCAGTTGTGACCTTGTATTAATTGATGTCATACTCGACATTTTTACACTAAACTAAGCCATATTATATTAATCGTATCAGCAGCTGTTATAAAAGTCTGATTTGTACAAACAATATTGCTTGTACCAATAAACTGTTTTATGTCTCATTCAATTAGAACCAATGTCATTAAACTTGCAAACAAAATTCAACTCCCGATTTATCATATAAACTGATTAAATAAAATATCTTCAGCGCGCTAAAATAATTAAACTCGCTAATATCTTTAGACAAAGAGTTTATCCAACGAATTAATATGACATTATGCTAAAAGTTAGCTCGGTTGTTCCAGTAATGAGGATGCAAGTTAGCTGGAACTCAATGCTGGGGTTTTCCTGTTTTCCCCAGTGTTTTGTCCGTGTTGTCGGCTAGACTGGCCGAAGCTCCCGTTAAATTGTTTCCAACATTCAGAGGATCAACTTTTGCATACATTCTTATCCTACACATGTCATGTTTACTGCGAATGCCTTTTGTCTGCAGCAGCAAAGCTCGGAATTCATGGGCTTGTTTTTATTTTGCCTTTGATCGAAAATCATACATTTTTATCTTTGTTTTAGCTGGATGCAGTGAGCAGAATTTTTGGAGCAACAATGTGAAGTGTGTGCGAACTCAATTGAAGACAATTGAGGACGTAAACATTATTTTAACCAATCATTTCATGTATGTGACAAAAGATCTTTTTCGCGAAGTGTGTCATCGGTACATTAGGAACTACATAAAGTAATCTACTAACAATAATCATATCTTCAATAAAACCCATTACCTCTAAAAGCAAAAAACCAATATTAGATTTCACAGTTCCACTAAGAGTTCTATTATTGCGATCCCTTTTCGTAACACACACGGATTCTATCACCCGAATCCTTTTTTATCTCCCTCCAATGATATAACGGACAATGGGCTGCACAAATACGAGCGAACAGCCATCCTACCGTCACTGCATATGTGACGAATGATGGGGTCTGGGGTGCCCGGGTGCTCAAAAGTCCTGGGGTCCCCACGCACCCCTCACTAAGTAGTCTCTTCTTATTGTTATTTACTTTTTCCCACTCGTAACACGTCACTACAGTGTTTGTTTTTCCCGTTTGTTTTGATTTAGAGTATAATAGACTACTGCTCAGAGGGAATGTTATTTCGAGATCATGCGGAACTACGGCTGAAATCATGTAAATAACTGTTTAATGTAGTGTACTGAACATTTGCCTTGATGTATGCAAGGCGATACGGAAATTGTATCAAGTACTCAGAAAGTTTGACTGAAAATATGACACTATCAGAAAAAAATAGCCTATACAGCACCCACGAATCTTTCTTTCAGTGATAAAAAAAGGAATTTGATAAACAAATTTCACCTCCTTATAATATTAGTATCGATATAAGAACACAAGATATTGACCTGCAAATTACAAAAACTATATAAAATTTAGCACTTGCCCCTTTAGTACATTGAGGCACTTCGTTGCAGAAAAACGAACCTAGCAGTGCATTACAGCAATAAATAATTTTGCTGACGAGACACGGCAACCAACTTTTATTCAGGTTCTCAAAACTTTAGATTTATAGAGGGAGTTGTAAAGATTTATAGAGATTTTAAAGTATAAAAAACTATGAAAACGCCCGAATCTATCCATACTAACGTATCTATAAAAATCTATACATAAAACAGTGACTTTATGTCTGTCTGTTACTGCTACCTTTTCACGACTTAACGCCTGGATAAATTTCGATAGATTTGGTACACAGGTAGGCCATGACCTAGGATACGACATAGGATATCTTTAGCCCGGTATCACATTCCCGTGGGATATTTTCCAACTTCTACGCGGGCAAAACCACGGGCAGAAGCCAGTATTCCACATATCGATTTTAACATTAGTCGTGAAGCAACTCGAACACTTAACGTTTCCGTCGGCTTTGCTCGCAATAATCTTCTTTACAGGAATCATTTTGCTCGTTTCATTTCGGTTATTGGATTTTCCGGAGTGAGCCCCGAATTCAGCTCAGAGTTGATATTTGTAATAAATTTTGATGTTCCCTTTAACGCGGTCTTCAGTTTTTATTGTTCGCTTCATTTGCATTTATTATAGAAAGATTTGACCTCTTTTGTGTTTGGTTTTAAGATTTTGTTGATTACATAAAATTGTAATCAAGTAAGCAAACTTAGGAACTCTTTGTAATACAAATACTATGTAGCCAGATTAGTATTGGTCCTCTTTAATGATTTGAAATAATAATGTCAAACATAATTTGAAGATTGTAAATATTTGGTAATTTAAGATTTAGCACTAAAAGAACACATTAAATGTTAATTACACACAAAACCAATATCTAAAATACAGTTAAACCAGATAACAATGTATCAACATTTGCAGCTCTTTAATATTTAGTACCTACATATTATTAGTTTTTGTGTAAATCAATATTTATTTCGGATGTATTGATAAAACCGTAATTCTGACAACCAGTCTTACCAAAGGGTACCGTGTTACCAAGTACTAACTGGGTTGTGGAGGTCACAAAGGCAGCACCTCCATGTATACTGATATTCATCCGGTTAGGCTTAAAGCCGAAGTCAACATAGTTGGGAAAAGGCGTGGCAGATGATGATGATACAGAAAAAATCGACCGTATTTAATTTATTTACAATCCCAGCTTTCAACAATGCTATATCGCTACTATTCGCTACTGCACTTTTATCCACCCACGAATACAAATGAACACATTCGAGAAGCAATGGAGTATAAAACCGTCCTCAAAACCTAATGTATCGAGTTTCCATTGCGGACATAATATCCCAAAAGAGAAGTACCAACACAACAGTGCATGCAACGAGAGCCATTACCCATAAATTGGCAGCAGTGGGTAAACAAAGCTCCCCTGTACCGTGAAAATACCGCAACGCTGCAATTTCAAACATAATTGAGGTTAACGAAACGAAATGTAAGTTGGCGTATGTTTCATTCTTGAATCAACTGTATGTATGGTAAAAACCTTACTTTCAAGTTCCACTCCATGATTCTGATACTTTTATTTATTTATTTTATTTTATTCTATCTGGGAAACTTACAGCTAATACAGAACAATATATTTAAACAATAAACATTTGAAGGCCAATTACATGTTTCCACTAATAAACACGAAAACAAAAAAAAAAAACAAAAAAAAGGTAAGAACAAAAAAAAAGGTAACAATAAACAAACATCAAAATAGCTTGCATCATCACACTGCTGAGCAAAGACTTCCAGTTGTTTCGATCTAAGGCCAATGTGGACAACTGGCCTCTAGTCTTGACCAGATCGTCCCGCCATCTACATACTACGAGTTTGCCGCGAAGCCTTCTGCCTGTGTCAGGGCTTCAGAAAGAGGCTAGTTTGGCCCACAGCTCATTGGGCATACGGCAGACGTGCCCAGGCCATTCCCACTCAAGCTTAACGGTTTTATGATTCCATGTTTTTTTTTTATTAAAATAAATGGCGCATAAACAATTCCAAATTCAATAATGTGACGAAACAATAATCATGGCCAATGATAAAATGATTGCAATTACAGTTACTATCGTCGTTTAGATCATAATCAAGTCAGCGGTAATAGAAAATTACACTAAAATTACGTACCAATCACGAAAACCGTTTTTAAAAATGACATTTTCAATTTCCATAAATCGTCGAAAACATCATTACGTTTAAATGTTTGATGTCATTTTTGTAGACTGTACTTTGAAAATAATCGTTAAATGATAATTTATTAAAATGTATTCACGATTTTTATAGCTCGATAGAGGATGATTTCTGATAGTATAAAGTGATTTTGGATAATAACCGATCTCATGTTATTCAAATTTTCTCACTTCAGAAGTTTTGATAATTAACTGCTTCTAATTAGAAGCGTTTATGGTTAATTGATGGCCCTTACAGCTTTCTTTGTCGGCTCTAGCCCTTCTCCTATCAATTGATAGAGATAAACGTAGGAACTCGTGAAATTATTTTATACTTTTATCTCACTTACTGTTGTTGTTTTTTGATTTTATTTCATTGACTAAATATTATGCAAAAGAAAGTTGAATTATCAAAATAAATATCGAAACAGTTTAACAAAAACTATTAATTAAATACTAGCGTTACACCCCGGCTGCTTCACAGAATTGTTTTTATTATGACTTTGACAAAACATTAACCCCCTTATTAATAAAAAAAAGTTAAGCCTGCTTAAACTTACGCTTGGTTTATCTCGCATGCCGTCCCTTTCATTTGAATATTTTTAAAGTGAGACGGCATGCGAGATAAACCAAGCGTAAGTTTAAGCAGGCTTAACTTTTTTTTATTAATAAGGCCGTAGAATTCGAGATTACTTGATGATGTAGGTAATTAAATAATTTTTTCCGTGTTTATGTCTATAATCATGTTTTAGTGACATATATAGCGAGAAAGTAGGTGTCTCATGAGATGACGAGAAACAGAGAAGTATGGAAGAAGAATACATGTTGCGCCGACCTCAAATGAATTGGGATAAGGGCAGGAGAATGATAATGATAATATGTAAACGACGGTATTTATGTAAAAATGGAAACCAACGCGTTAAAGACAAAGACATTTATTCGTAGGACATGGTAGGCATAAAGTTGTTACAGAAGAATGGTATTGATCATGACATATCCGCCGCTGTACGCGGCATACGAATATTTACATTGGTAGCACTTGATACTAAACTAACAATTAAAATCTTAATTAATAAATATCTAAATTAATCTTGGTTTAAAACACACATTTATATAACCCTAAATTACACTCTAATAAACATAAACTCTAATGAAATTTAAATTCTAATAAAGCAGAACAAAAAAAAGACAAGACTAATACTTGCTAATTCTAAAATATACCAAAAAATTAAAAAGAATAATAATAAACACAATAAAATAAGCATAATAAAATTATACAAAGAGGAACAACATGATCGTTTAGCACGAAGTAGCAGGCACACCAGAAAATCAAACGAAGAAAAAAACATTAGCAGACCTCGTTTCCATCCAAAACAAACGAATCCCCAATTAATAGTCAAATTAGCCTAACTAATAACTATGCACGTAAGTGTAGAGGCGTGGCGGGTATTACGGTAGCCGATAATTAAAGGGTTCAATTACACTGTCGATAAACGTAAAGTAAGAGTTAGAATTAATTGATATTAGATCAGCGGGGAAAGTCGCCCGTTGACCGCGCTTGGCACCCTAATGAGTTGGTTTATGAACTAAAAACGTGTTCCTGGTCGCTATATTTGTTTATGGGTACTAGACTGACCAAGACTGACCGTGGAGAAATTAAATTAGTTTTAGACGTTTGGAGATATGGATATAGATGTTTATTGAGTTTAGTTATAAGGTGTTAGCAGTCTGGTTTTTAATGCATTGCGATAATATTTAATAAACCTATTCTTTTTTAATTGCCATAAAAAGAGGTTAAGAAAAATGTGAGACCCTGGTTCCAGAGCTAGGTCCTGTATTTCAGTAGCAAGAAATAAATGACACCTTTATAAAATGATATAGGTACCTCCTATTCTTTTGCTTATTGTTAACATTTATTTCTTTGTTGAAACGGGACAATATTTTTTGGGAAACAGTAAGCACATTCCACCGTCATTGATTTGGTAAAAAAAAAGTCACTACGGAGTTTTATTTTTGTATAAAATGAGTAGAATTAATGACAAACTGTGGATGTTGTATTAAATACCTCGCCCTGACCTTTCTGAGATCAAAAGTGTGAAGAAAACAAAAAATATGTGTTAATAGTATTACGCAGTTTGATTAAAATAAGCTAAGAGTGTCACAGGGGTTATCTTATAAGTACTTAATAGACGATAAGCGTTTTAAAATAATATGGTTTTCGAACATTAACGTATTTTTTTAAGTTGTTTAAGAAACATTAAACTTTAAAGCTTAAATAATAAATTCAAGACACTAGAAATTTTATATCAGAAATGAATAATATACTGGCATTTACTCAACTAATGATATTAATGTACATAGGAATTGGTTTTAAATATTTACTCAAGAGTAGTTGTTGATATTTCGTAATCTTTATCAACTCGACTGGCTCGCTGGTCTACTAGTACGACTGCTGAGCTCGAGGTCCTGGTTCGATTCCCGGGTCCAGCAAACTGTTATTGGATTTTTCCATCACGAATTTCCTTACAGCAGCCACGTTATCTGGATCTGTGCAGGGTTGATGGCAATATAGACTCACCTCCTGTTACGTGGGACTTAACTTGAACGTAACTGGCGAAGTGTGGGTGTACACGTCTGCCTAACCCTTCGGGGTACATTACAGTCGTGATATTATGTTCATCAACTCAATATATTATTCATTGGTCAAAGCATATATTTCCCACAACATAGGTACATAAATTCAGTACCCAATAACCAATGATTTATTCCCCCAAACATCTCATTATTAACTTCCACAAGAAAGGACCGCGCACATCACTCAGCGAAATATCTCAGCGAATGGAAAAATGTGATTCGCTTATAACTCTTTTAGGTCGGGACTACTCGGGGGTACTCGGGACCCGTCGGGTTTATGTTCGGGAGAAATCGGTTGCTTTTCCTTCTTTTTTCGACTACGTAAATCATTTTCACGTCGCAAGTCTGGGCGCGGTGCTATTCGCTACACATATTTTGTACACTTTCTGCCATGAGAAAGTGCACAGTGCTTTATTGGACGGATAAAGGGCCGACAGATTAAATTAATACCGGTCTAGGTTCGTTAACTAGGTAGTTAGTGGGTTCGCGAGATGGTTTTTGGGGCTGAAGCTGGTTTTGTATATTGTTCGTTGCTATTTTTAAATTATATTATAAAAAGATTTTTTCTTCTTTTCACTTTTCTTGATCTAATGCTAATCAATTAAAATTTTATCCAAGGCGAAGGACTAGCAGCACCCCTAACCATAGCAGTATTACTAAATTAGTCCTCCCACGTTATCGTTCCTTTAATGAGTAATTTAATAATAATTTATTTTGAATTAATTAAATATTATAATACTATGTTCTTTCCATTTAAATGAATACTTCGAAATTATTCATTTCCCCAGATAATACTCTGCATTTGAAGTGGTGGACCATTATTCGTCTCGGACGTGTACATGCACACATCCTCGGGACTTATTTGCCAATTTAACGTCTGTTTCGTTGGAAAAATCTAGGCGATTTGCTTGGCTGCCTGCAAAAGGTCGTGCATCAAGTACCTACATGAATTGCGTTGCTCTGATTTTATTTTATTTTGTAGTAAACGGGTTCCCGTATGGATCGTTAGCAACAGCTTTCTGAGATTCGCGATTCGTAAATAGTGAACTTTGCGGTCTGGGTAAATACACTTGGCCGGATTTGTACTTAGGTACCTACATGTTTTATTTTGTCCTGATTATGATAAATCGGCTAGTATTTTAGACGTAGAAGATGTGCAAACATTTTTTATTGCTTATTATTTATATTATTAATAAAAAAAAGCTTAGTTTGCATTAAGAAAGTTCGTTCGTCGTTCGTTTTCCTGATTAATAAATTAAGTATTCTTTTTTAATAATGTTCTGTCTAAAATTATTAAAAAGCAGGTAAACGGTTATTTGGCACTGTAACTTTATTTCAAAAGGTTAATGAATAATGTAAAGGATAACTTTTTAAAAGTATTCATCTTATTCAATCGAATATCATTTTCTACTTGGGGACATTAATCGCTTCGGCCCTTTTTATTAATTTTGAAGTCTTGAATTTCAATTTGATTAAACTTTTTAGTGGAGAAACAAGCTGGAACTTAGAATTTATTAGAACAGTTTTATTATAAAAGATTGAGAAAATGAAAAATTTACATTTGACTGGTTTCATTTTAAAACTAATACCTTTATAAACGCTTTTTGCCCTGAAATTAAAATGAATTCTATGAAAATTTTAAATCGCCGTGAAAACTTGTTGAATAATTAATAATTGTATCCGTATTCTGTACTTTCATCATTCATCATTTCAGCCAAAAGACGTCCACTGCTGGACATAGGCCTCCCCCAGGCGTCGCCACATTGACTGGTCCCGCGCGTCTCTCATCCAGCGGGTTCCCGCAACCTTGACCAGGTCATCGGTCCACCTAGTGGGAGGCCTTCCAACGCAACGTCCTCCGGTTCGCGGTCGCCATTCCAGAACTTTTCGGCCCCATCGGCCATCCGTTCTGCGAGCAATGTGCCCTGCCCATTGCCACTTAAGTCTGGCGATTCTTCGGGCTACGTCGGTAACCTTGGTTCTCATGCGGATGTCCTCATTTCTGATTCGATCACGCAAGGAAACTCCGAGCATAGCCCTCTCCATTGCCCTTTGGGTGACTTTGAACTTTCTGATAAGGCCCATTGTGAGCGACCACGTTTCGGTCCCGTATGTAATCACTGACAACACACACTGGTCTTAGACTTTCGTCTTGAGACACTATTCTGTACTTTGCTTTTTCAATAATTCAGATTGTAAAGAAATCCACGGCACAGAATAAGTAAATAGTACTAACGTACCCCCACCTTACAGAACCAATGTAGGGATATGATAATATATTACCTACCTGCGCAAAACTAACCCCTATGACAAAAAGGATTATTATATTGGAGTGAGATTCAATATAATGCCTTTAAATGAGGAGACACTCATTTCAACAAACTTAAACACCTCCTACAAAAATACTATATTTTTAAGGGACCTTGCTCACTATTTGATCCGAGCTAACGTTCAGAAAGAGAAAAGAAACGTACCAAGTGGTACTGAGGGATTCATTAAGATGAAACGGATTAAGCGATTAAAGAAACTAATACTGTGAAACTAGTCTTTATTTCTCGTCTGACATTCGGATATTGGATAAATGGATAATGGCGATTGGGTTTGACGGCTCTATAGGTACGGATAATTTTGTGAAGCTCTAAATACAGTCCGTACAGTCACGAGCATATATAATAGATAATTACTGACTGAGTTGTTACGCGAATTCGTCCTCAAAAAATGAGAATTTAGATTTTAGCAACCACGAATAAATAATGTACCTTTTGATAGAGTGTTTTAAAAAGAATTCATCTGAAGTTCCGAAGATTACCCTTACATACAAACAAATTACAGGTAAGATGCTACTCTCGTGATATTCCATACAATAATTTAGCAAAAAATAGCGTTTCAACTATTTCATATGTATTCATATTTTATGCTTGTGAGTGTACATATTTTTATGATCCTTTGAATGATCAATCTCAATGAAATTGATCTTTCACTTTTAGTGCAATACGATTGGTTTTCATGATTTATCTTTATTCAGTTTCAGTGCAGCAATAAAGATAGTAGCTACTGTAATTTTGGCTTTGATTCATAGAATTATTTGAGATGTAAACTTTGAATAATTTTCCGAACTGAGCTTTTGAAGACTAATGACTATGACTACTATGTATGAGACTATGTTTAGTAGTTACTAGCTTACGCCTGCGGCTTCGCCCTTGTCGAGTTCTTTAATTGTCCCACGGGATCGTATATTACCGGGATAAAAAGTGGAAATCCTATAATTATATGCTTATTATTCAGGATACAAACTATCGGTGTGCAATATTTAGTAGCTTTTGTGTGAAAGAGTACTTGTGGTTTTAATTCATCGATCCATCTTCATAAACTGTAACATTAAAAAAAATAACACAGACGAATTGAAAACCTTCCTATTTGAAAGTCGGTTGAAAATAATGGTCAACTGAAACGTACTTATTAAAAAAAGTACATCGTTGATTTAACCATTATGGTAAAATATGACACAACGTGACGCCTGTAATCCCCGGAGGGTTAGGCAGAGGTGTACCCATTAATTAATTAATACAAAAATGTCAGTAAAGTAGACAGGGCTGACTGGGGCCAGTGACTACCACCGGCTTTTGCTAAAATGTGCCACACTATTTCAACCACTATAACTTAATAATTTGTCAAATAAAACTTGCTGAATAAAACCGGGTGCAAGATGTGCGGTCCCATGATTTATGTTAGTATTATAATTTTTATTTTTACGGCGCGTGCGCAAGCCGTTACTTCTTTAAATTATAAGGACGATATGAATTTATTGTTATAAGCTTTATTCAATTAAGATTCGGTGGTGTATTAAAATGAGTATTTCAATTTAGTTTATTGAGTGCGTGAGGTCCTGGAGGAGTTTGTGGCTAAGTAATAAAAGCCGCTCGGGTCGATCTGCTCAGCCAATTATGTTAGGATAATATGTTTTACATGGAGTGATTACCTATCTGACCTCTGCAATCCAGTCAGTACTAGGAAATACGATACCCTTTGGTAAAACTGGTGGTTAGACTTTCAGGTGTAACCACACCTGTAACCACTGCCTAAGATCTGTATTGGGTGGCCGGGACCAATGGTTTAACGTGATTCCCGAGGCACGGAAGAAACTCGGTGGGTGTTCACCCATCTACCGATCAACTTAGGCAAGTGCGTCTTAACCTGAAGATCGACACTAGTGAGTGCCATTGATTATCCACGAACTCTATTTTTCGAATGGTTATGTACCAATATTTAATTGGAATAAATGTCTACTATCACCTATTACCACATCCTAAAGATTCAATTACCCTAGCCTTCCAATACCAATATTTCCCCACTAATCTAAATGCTCTTTAAACAAAACACACCCGCCCATAGGAAGTCTAGACCCAGGATTCACCTTGATTACCTCATTTTTCACAGCTTGGCTAGGTTCTCGTAAAATGCTCGCTGGCTACAAATGGCTATAAGCTAGAAATATGTTAGCCTCTTGTGAGGCTATTATGCTCGTAAGCTTTTTGTTATAAAGGGCTAAGTGGGGATCTACCTGTATAAATTATATTAATTGTTATGTAAGAGCCAGTCTGCTAGTAGTTAGCTGTTGGTATAATCGTTATATCGCTGTTTTTAGTATTTATTTGAACATTAAGTTTAGTGTTAGAGAGTGTTGCTATTTTATTACCCGACTACGACAAAGCCAAAGGAGGGTTATGATTTTGACTGTATGTATGTGAGTATCTTCATCTGTTCCCTCATAGCTCCTAATCTACTTATCGGAACTCGATATATGAGGTATCGTTAGAACCGTCTTAATTGTCCGCTGAACATAGGCTACGTGACGTGTCACAAAACTCGATATGGCGCCCTCTAGCGGACAAAAAGTAATGTGTTAAAAATAAAAATAGAGATAAATACGCCGTGTTTGATATCATTTGAAAGGGCGTCACTTGAACATTTCCAAAATATTGTTACAAATTTAAAGTGACGCCCGCGCCAAAAGTCATGTGTTAAAAAAAAAATAACACCAAAATTGTTTAAATAAAAAAAAGTAAAAATCTAAAACCCGACTACGACAAAAAATAACGACGCTGAAAAAGTATGAAACAAGATTTTCAGGATAGAACAAAAAGAAAAGCCGTAGTCACACGTTATTAAAGTGTTTAGTTTGGTACCTATAACGTGTGACTACGGCTTTTCTTTTTGTTCTATCCTGAAAATCTTGTTTCATACTTTTTCAGCGTCGTTATTTTTTGTCGTAGTCGGGTTTTAGTTTTTTACTTTTTTTTATAGTGTTGAATAAGTAGAAAATAATGAGAAGGAAGACACATGCAAGGAATGGATTTGTGCAGGCATGTAAATACAGAATGTAATACAACGTTCATCATTATCATTCACAGTCCGAATTCACCCACTGCTGGGTATAGGCCTCTCTTTTCTTGCGCCAATCTCCACGGTCCTATGTTAAGCTTAAGCTGAAAGAATATTACATAAATTCTATTTTGACTTGAACCTAACTGTTAATAGCGCGTTGATCAAATCTCAGGTCATGGCATGCTAAGACAGACCCCAGAGGTCTATTTGTGTGCCTTGTTCAAATAGGTATAAGAAACTTGTATTTTTTAAATAAATAAATAAAAAAAAAATAAAAAAAAAATGTGCCAGCCTCATACAGGTTTTGCCCCCGATGGCAACTATGTCGTCTGTCCATCTCGCCGTCGGACGACCCACACTTCTTTTGCCAATACAATCTTATCAAAGGGCATTCCGTGTAAAATACTGGTATTTAGATGCATTTGTTTAGACTGGAAACCGAAATCATCATAGTTGGGAAAATACTACGCAGATGATGATGATTCTAACCCTAATACTTACGTGTATATTACACTTCGGCAGTTTGCATGTCGAAATCCTTTACACTTCTACTTCACGCATATATAACATAAAGCAAGGTTTTTAATCTTACAAATCATAAATAAAACTTATTTGCACATTTTGGTAACTTATTAATAATTAAAACTTGTAAATTCTCTTCATTTCTCCAAAAAATACTGCTAATGAAGTCACAAGATGGCCCTTTTATAATGTGCCCAAGTTATGACGCCTGTAAAAATGCGTTTATTATTACACTTATGTTCAAATTATTACGCTTAAATTAAGTGTAATACTTATTATTATTGTTCTGTTGCAGGTATGGCATTCCCTGAATAAATCCCGTCGTGTTCGTGAGTACAATGTTCATAAATTGGACCCTACGTGAAGCCTTCGTTTATATCTACATGCTTATTAAAAAGTAAACGTTTGTATAAAACTGTTTGAAAAATGTGCTTTTAAATTATTATGTTTTACTTGTCTAAGCGTAAAGCAGGGTGACCACCATACCAAGCTTCCTCTGTGCCTGGGGAAGCATGTTAAGCCGTTGATCCGGGCTGTCATATTATTTGTCCATCTATGACAGTAGTATGGTTAGTCAGTGGCCCTCAAAGTATGGTATCCCAGTAGGTACTAACTTGGTTGTGTTATGTGTCAAATACTGGTATTCAGCTGCATCTAGTTATACTGAAAGCTGACCCGAACATAGTTGGAAAAAGCTAGGCAGACATCGATTTTTGTAAAATTTCTTATTCTTAACTGCCCAGTTCTTTTCCCACACTTGCTCATTGCACATTGCTTGTATATAATCTATATAAATAAAAAGAGAAGTCCTGACTGACTGACTGACTGACTCATCAACGCCCAGCCTAAACTCTTGGACCTAGAAAGCTGAAATTTTGCACAGAGGTTCCCTTTATAGTGTAGACAAGGAATAAGGAAGGATTTTTCGAAATTCAACCCCTAAGGGATTTAAATAGGGGATGAAAGTTTGTATGGAAAATCGTCATTTTCACGCGGGCGAAGCCGCTGGCAAAAGCTAGTTGAAAATAATGTCAGTTTTTATTTGCGTGATTGTTACCACTACCTACTTATGACAAGATATTTTGTGAAATAAAAAAAATATGCCAAGTTATTATAGTCCATTAATACAACGCAACGATATCCACTTTAATCCAAAAATCTGTTTAATATTTTTTTTTTATCTGTCACAATCTTTTCGATAGCCATACTTAACAGCGAACTGATCGAAAGTCTATATTAACTGTTCGACGCTGATTACTTCGTCAATATATCGGCCTCACAACTCTCGTAATTAGCCCTGATCAATTAAGCTTACTTGAGCAACGTGAAGATATCATCTGATTATAGGGCTGACAGTAATTGTGTTCAGACAGACAGCATGTTGAACAGACTGTGTTATAAAAATATTCATATAATATTCATCACCACCATCGCCATCATCTCCCACTGTTGTAGGCGACATGTGGCAGGCTGATGCGACAGAATTTTAATATTATAAATATAAATTGTTAATTTGAATTGATCTATGTTGTGTGTGTTTTTTATTTTTATTTTTTTATTGTGACTAATAATTATTATAATTTAATTTAATTGACATAGTGGATCTAGTCCCTGGATCTAGTCCCGAGCGTACCGAAAACGGGGCGGTGGGTGCAGGCTGACTTGAGCCTTATTATTACATCATAAGGTTTAGGCTAGCTTGTATTGTACCCACCGTGCTTAATAAAATTGTTATTGCATGACATGTAATGTTGTGTATGTAATGTGACTGTGTGAATGTAATATTATTTCTATTATGAGTGATACTTGAATTAAAAGATTTTTTAATTAATAAAACTGCTCGTGCGTTGTAGTTCAACTATAAAAATCAGGTAACATACATAAAAAAAAAAAAAAAAAAAAAAAAAAATACATACACACGAACATAGTAACCTCCTTTTTTGAAGTCGGTTAAAAATCCACTTAACACGGATCTCTCTTTGTATGGAAAATCTATAAAAAACTAGGCCATGTTACACTGGAGAGACATCTCCTCTGGCAGAATGTACGCCCCACGAGGCCCTATAGAAACCGCTGGAAAAGGATCGCGAAAGCAGAGACCGCAGTTGTGGATGACCTCCGATGTCCACGACTACTATGTCAAGAGTGAACGACTCTGCCGGGGACTCATAAGGAGGCTAAGAAGGAACAAGTTTTTATAAGAGAGAGATGGTGACATCAGTTTCCAATTAACAGGGACACGTGCTAAATTATTTTACCACTAGTGAGACTAGGACGTTCCGTGTGGTGTCGGACGTAAAGAATAGCACCATCCCATATCTTCCCGTGGGTGTCGTAAGAGGCGACTAAGGGACTTACCAGAGAATGGGCAGCAGCGTTCTCTGTGTCTTTGTCAACCATACTGCGATCGCCAACCCGCCTGCCAAGCGTGGCGATTATGGCAAACCCCCCCCAAAAATGATGAGCGTTAAACCAAACAGGCCCCTAGTACCCGGCAGCCCGTCTACCCTCGGCTACGGTAGCGGTCGAGGCAACGGCGTGGCAAGGGGTGCTAAGAATCTCCGGACGGGATCCGGCTACCAAACATACCGACGACTGGACCTGGTAACATACAATACGCGCACACTCCGGGGCGACGAGAAGCTGGCGGAACTCGAGGAAGAATTAAGCAGGCTGCGATGGAGTATTGTCGGATTATCTGAAGTCCGAAGAGAGGGAGAGGACACGATAATCCTGAAATCCGGCAACCTGCTCTACTTCCGAGAGGGAGACCGGCAGTCACAGGGTGGTGTTGGGTTTATCGTCCACAAGTCTCTCGTGAATAACGTGGTGAAGATCGAGAGTGTGTCGAACAGGGTGGCGTACCTTATACTCAGAATATCTGCAAGATATTCGCTGAAGGTCATACAGGTCTACGCGCCGACCTCGGCATACCCCGACGATGAAGTAGAAACCATGTATGAGGATATTTCTAAAGCCATGCATGGTTTCAGAACTTACTTCACCGTTGTCATGGGGGACTTCAACGCGAAACTGGGCAAACGAAGCGAGGATGAGCTGCAAGTGGGGCAATTTGGGATTGGACTTCGGAACCACCGGGGTCACCAACTGGCCAGTTTTATGGAGAAGGAGGGCCTCTTTATGATGAACTCCTTCTTCAAAAAACGTGAGCACAGGAAGTGGACCTGGCAGAGCCCCGATGGTGCGACTAAAAATGAGATTGACTTCATCATGTCTACCAACAAGCAAATGTTCAATGATGTCTCTGTGATCAATTCGGTGAAAACCGGAAGCGATCACCGCATGGTAAGAGGCACATTGAACATCAATATAAAGCTAGAAAGGTCGCGACTGATGAAGTCTACGCTCCGTCCAGCACAGATCCAAATCCAAAACCCCGAGAGCTTTCAACTTGAACTTCAGAATCGCTTCGAATGTCTAGGAAGCTCAGTGGACGATTACAACGACGGGTTCGTGGAAACTGTCCATACGACTGGGTCTAAATATTTTAAGATACGTCGTCCAAACAAGATCAAGAAACTCTCAGATCACACTCTCAGGCTCATGAAGGAGCGGCGTGAGATGATCCTGCAGTCTTCAGACGAAGCTCGGCAATACCGGCAGCTCAATAGACAGATCTCCAAATCCTTGAAGAGCGACCTCCGCCGCTTTAATACCGAGCGTATTAAAGACGCAATTGAAAGGAACAAAGGCTCCAAGGTATTTGCAAGAGATCTGGCTATTGGGCAAAGCCAGCTCACGAAACTGAAGACCGACGATGGCAGGATCGTCTCCGCCAAACCGGAAATTCTGAGGGAGATCGAGAGTTTTTATGGGCAGCTGTACACGTCAACTAATCAACCCGTCGAAAATCTAGCGAAAGACCCCAGAGCTAGATTGACCCGACACTATACCGAAGACATCCCGGATGTCAGCCTGTACGAGATTAGGATGGCTCTGAAACAGCTTAAAAACAACAAGGCGCCGGGTGATGACGGAATTACGGCCGAACTTCTGAAGGCGGGTGGAAAACCGGTCCTTAAGGCCCTACAGAAGCTGTTTGATTCCGTCATACTCGAGGGGAAAACGCCACAGGCTTGGTGCAGGGGTGCGGTGGTGCTCTTCTTCAAAAAGGGTGACAATGCCCGGTTGAAGAACTATAGGCCCATCTCACTTCTAAGCCATGTCTACAAGTTGTTTTCAAGAGTCATCACGAATCGTCTCGCACGCAGGTTTGACGATTTCCAACCTCCCGAACAAGCCGGATTCCGAAAAGGCTTCAGTACCGTAGACCACATACATACGCTGCGGCAGGTTATACAGAAGACCGAAGAGTATAACCTGCCTCTCTGTTTAGCGTTTGTGGACTACGAGAAAGCCTTCGATTCGATCGAGACTTGGGCTGTGCTGCAGTCTCTCCAACGGTGCCAAATCGACTACCGGTACATCGAGGTGTTGAAGTGTTTGTACAAAAACGCCACCATGTCAGTCCGACTTCAGGACCAGACCTCGGAACCTATCCTTCTGCAGCGCGGTGTGAGACAGGGAGACGTCATATCTCCGAAACTGTTCACCGCTGCATTGGAGGATATCTTCAAGGTTCTGGATTGGAGAGGACTTGGCATCAACGTCAACGGCGAGTACATCACTCACCTTCGGTTTGCCGACGATATAGTGGTCATGGCTGAGACCATGGAAGACCTCAGTGCAATGCTCGATGACCTCAGTAGAGCTTCCGAAAGAGTGGGTCTTAAAATGAACATGGACAAAACCAAGGTTATGTTGAATGTTCATGTAACACCCACTCCTATCAAGATCGGAGACTCTACGCTCGAAGTTGTGGACGATTATGTCTACCTGGGACAAACGGTCCAGTTGGGTAGATCTAACTTCGAGAAAGAGGTCAATCGTCGAATCCGACTCGGCTGGGCAGCGTTCGGGAAGTTGCGCGGTATCTTCTCGTCCAACTTACCCCAGTGTCTCAAGACGAAAGTCTATGACCAATGTGTGTTGCCAGTGATTACATACGGGACCGAAACGTGGTCGCTCACAATGGGCCTCATCAGAAAGCTCAAAGTCACCCAAAGGGCAATGGAGAGGGCTATGCTCGGAGTTTCCTTGCGTGATCGAATCAGAAATGAGGACATCCGCTTGAGAACCAAGGTTACCGACGTAGCCCGAAGAATCGCCAGACTTAAGTGGCAATGGGCAGGGCACATTGCTCGCAGAACGGATGGCCGATGGGGCCGAAAAGTTCTGGAATGGCGACCGCGAACCGGAAGACGTTGCGCTGGAAGGCCTCCCACTAGGTGGACCGATGACCTGGTCAAGGTTGCAGGAAACCGCTGGATGAGAGACGCACGGGACCGGTCAATGTGGCGACGCCTGGGGGAGGCCTATGTTCAGCAGTGGACGTCTTTTGGCTGAAATGATGAGACTAGGACGTTAACTAGTCTTGATTAGTTATGCAGTAAAACAGTAAAACCTCAGTTTGTTCAATTTATAGACTGAGGTTTATGTCGACGCGGGCTATTAAGTAAGAAATATTGTAGACGTTTGAATGTTTCTGTGCTATTTCTGAACTTTACACGGTTTAGAAAACGGGGAGTGACCGATTAGATCTTACACAGGGTGACTGAATTAATGTTGAAATAGTATTCAAAGTATCACTTATCCATTAATTCCCTTGTAAGGATCGTAAGAAAAGCAGCAAACTTTCTTGAGACAATTTCTCACCTACCTACAACAACTGTCACTAAATCAGTATGCAAACAATATTATCTTGATATACCAAAAACAAAACACAAGTGTACTGTGTACAAGAACTGTGAACTTAGACACAGCCCTAGATGGTCAACAATTGAAGGGAGCAAGCATATGGCAACCCTGTGGCGCGCCAATATATTTCGAAATAAAACCCGCTACGACCATATTTGTTAGAGAAAGTTGACTCTCTCGCGATGCAAAATTTCGCTATATTTGTATTAAGAGTTGGCGTGTCATAAACTTTACTTCGACACAAAGTGTTCATAAAACATGAACCCGTGGATGAAGATAACATTTTCGATGTGATGCTCAATTGTTGTGTACTCCCCTTTTTGTTGCAACTGGACTAAAGTGATGAAATGATAACTACATCTTGCTGCAGAAATAAAGTTTATTTTCTTGAAGACTTTGCAACTCGCAAATTGTATTAGCATCTTGCTCTCAAGTACTGTTTGTTCCCCTTTGACTGAAGTATAACAGCTATTATTATCCACGAGGTCAATCATAATCGCGTTAACCTCTGTTCTTGTGATAGATAAACTTTCGTGAACTTGCTACCATAAGCGTATATAGCTAAACGGGTAAGGCGTTGACTGGCTATCGGGTATCGTGAGCTTAACTTTAGACCCTGCTGCATTAAACCATTATGGCGATCCTACAAGCATATTCATCTTAGTTATAGAGGTCGATAGGAATATTAATAATGCACACAGCTTGTGCAAGATTGGAACCATGCCCAATAATATGGTATTGGGGCACTTGTCATGTCCATCAACAAATTGCGGGCATGAAAGTGCATCTTCGACAACACATTGGGCAATTATAGGCCAAAGGTTTTGCTATCTTTAATAATTAACCAATAAGCGCTAGTAAAACTTTTACTACAATTGCTGCCATTGTCAGATTGCAATTTAAATTATAATCAGGTAATAAACTCCTCAATTAATCGAAGCTTAGTCTATGGTAGAGGGAAAATGAATGCCACCTTCGATGAACTTTCCCGCCATTTCCACCTCTAGGTTGTATATCTGCTTTCCTTTGCCGCGTATTTTTCAATGACGCAGATTTGTTCGAATTTCGTTCGGATACAAGTTTTTGAATGGTTTTTGTGCGGCCCAAGTTGGCGCGGGGATGAATAATGATTTTGTCGCTGCTGTATCGGTCCCAGGTGTGGGGTGCATGTGTGTTTGTGTGTGCCACTGTGCGGCGAGTACGTCTGCCAACTTTTGTTAATATGAATGCGGGACGCGGACCTTTTGAAATATTAACAGCGAAAGCTCCGCAACAATTACATAAGGCTTACTGCATTGGATTTGAAATGAGGATTTGTAAAAATAAATACAGAATTTTCGGATTGTTCATTTGAAATGGAAATCTAAAGCATTTACTCTTTTTTTTAAAGCTGCTGTGTCGCACGTGCTCTGCGAATTGTATCGTTTCGTTAAGTCAGCAAAAAAGGTTTCAATAATTCTATACGACTTTATGATCAATCGTAAGATTGTCCTGTCCGTCTCTGGCGTGGCGTCCCCACTATATTCGTGGACATGGACGCTCGCTTTAGATTTTTTATCGAGTCTAAATAAATAAGGCACGGAGCAGCCGCCGATGAGAGCCCTTTTGATTTATTTATACTTTTGCTTGGAGGGGAACGATTTCCTGATTCAATTATTATAATTGTGCCGGCTCGGTGGCTGGCTCAGGCGAGATGTCGATGACTGCTGCTTGTTTACGATTATTATCGATTATTGGCGTTTTCTTCCGCTTGTTCGCACGGTGAGAGCCGACCAGCAACCCACTTAACCTCACAAATACTCTTACGTCACGAGAATGGGATTATTTATTATGAACATGGCCTTGTTTCTTAACGTAGCGAATGTATTAAGTTTGTGGATCGACGTACTCTCTTTATTTCGAATTTATTTCGAGTTCATTTATTTTAAATTACGTCTGGGATCCCCTCATAAACAAGGTGCATCAGCGCGCAGCGCAAGAGTACTAGAGAAGATGGATTTAATATTACTCAACGAAAATGTGGAGTCTTCTCTAGATAATGTTGATCAAAAAAGTAATGCGCCAGTTAGGGACAAATGGAATAGTGTAATGAATAATTTCATCATTCAAGGAACCATTGTAGATAGATTGAGAATAAACTTACATGAAAATTGTAATACTTACAACTCTTTTATAATATCTTCAATTGCAAGTTTAATGTTGTAGCTGAATAGTACCTTTAGTTCCAATAACTAGCCAAAAATCTAAAATCAAATTAGATTTTTGGCTACCTAGTTTGAAATACCTACATATTTTCTTTCTATACTTTTTTTCGTGTTATTTAGTCAATTATGTCCTTCTGCTAGGAAAAAATAGCCTTCCACTCTTCACTCTTCACTTCTGCCTCCTATTGCGCGACGTCCCTGGTCCATCGGTCCTGATGCATTCATTATATTTACCGGCAAAACTCAACCATGTTTTCAAAACAAAAGAAACAAGAGCCAAATTACGGTGCCTCATTTGCCAAAAAGTATTTTATCAACTGCAATCAAAGAGACAGCTCGTATCTAAACATAGTGGTTCGAATCGCCCCATTCCTAAGAGCTATTGGTCCATTCACACCACTCGGCGCTCCAAGAACCGCCGCGCGCCGTGGTGCGAAACAGCCCTGCGTTTCACACCGCGGTCCGAACCGCTCGTGGTGCGAAACGACGAAAGACCCACAATTACATGCCCAAAGAATGCTGCACCCATTTAACTAAAACGCATCTGGTCCTCGAACAAAACATCGGAATAGCTAGGAACACGGTCCATTGGCAATTTGTTAGCACAATGCACGTCTAATTCAAGTATTTTGTGTGTAGACTGAACTGGCCGACAGCTGAATGGTATCAAATGAAAATAGCCAACAGTTTATGCTCGTTCGACACTGAAAACGGGAAATGAGAATTGCAATGAGGTTCACAGGATGATAGTCGTCTAGATACTGAATAATGTTATATGGAGATGGAGTTTGAATATGTTTGTTAGACTTTTCAGTTGTTGGCTTGTTGGATTCTTTTTGTGTTAGCAACTAATGCATATTTGAATTTGTGTGGAATAGGAGTTTTTATTGGCATGTCAGAATGTTACTGTGGGAATTATTCAGTAAAGTATTGTTTCTTTTTTCAGTTTTTATTATTACTGTGTCTTGAACAAATGTACTTGCATCAGCTTACAGTTTATACGCTCGTTCGACTAATACTTACACATTATGACCATCTCGCGTCAGACTGCCAACTCAAAGTTCAACTCAAGACTAACACTTTTAATTATTCGAATTCGTGTGCGTTTTGTATAATTATCACTCGCTTCAGTGAAAGAAAACATCGCGAGAAAAACAGCATACCTGAGTATATCTCGACGTCATGTAAAACCACATCAGAACGGTTTAGGCGCAGAACGTCAGAAACGCAAAATGACAGATTAGCAAATGGTCAGAAACGCATAATGCCAGGTGTCGCAAAATGACAAGATCTGAAAAAGACAGATTCGCAAAATGACAGATTCGCAGAAAGAGGGCGGCATAAAATCTCTGACAACAGGTTAGGCGCTAACCACCCGTTAAAGAAGAAGAAGACTATTATTTCCGCTACATCTTATCTCATTAATGTTTCCAGTCATCACTCTCAGCTACAAACAACCATATTTATTGACACACCATGCATATTATATGTCGTCTACAAAGTTTATGCTTCGTCTAGACTCAGTTCCTTCAGCCTTTGTTCTGGCTGTGGCTTACGGCAAACTCGATGAATCTTAGAGCATTGTAGATTGAACGTTCGCTCTTACGGCAATGTTTGTGTGAGCTGTGAAAACAATAACTAGCATAGTCAAACGTCTGTCTGTGGTAACTTTTGACTTAAAGCTGGTCTAGCGTAGTTCGGAATTCTGTCGATGTTTAGGTGGTGGTGGTTTTTAACTGGTATTGTTGTCACTGACGTGTTACTTTTAGGGATGATCCTCCCGTTTCCTTAGAGCAGCCATCTTGGTTGGAGTGATTCCAATCAAGTGTAGATATTGTGTCAATGACAATATTCTTTGAAGCATTATTGTACCTAACTGTAATAACATCACGCCTGAAATCCACGAAGGGTAAGGCAGAAGCGTACCCATTATTACACGTACATTTTACTTTCGGTATACTGCTTGCTTTGCTAGACCTGAGAATCACTCTCGCTGGTGACCAACGAGGCAGTTTATAAAGTTCTACTAAAATTATGATGTCATCAACGGCTGCTATTACTGCTACCTAATGTTACATATTATCTAAGTTCTTAATGTTAGGGACCAACATTCAATACCTATAATGTATCTTCAATCATGCCATTTCGCTTTAGATTCAAAATCAAGCCCCGCACCCAACAATAACACAACGCATTTAATATTTAATTCCCACTTCTACACAAAGCGTTTCTACATATAATTTCCTCTGCTGCAAACTAGGTTTTCTATTTCATATCCAGCTTACCACTATTTTCAATGGAGAGGACGTTACAAATTGCATCTGGCGCGAATTCCGGAAGCGGACGGAGGCAAGGGAGGGGGGGGGGGGGGGGGCTCGGCGCCGGTGCGCTCTGACCGCGTCGTGTGTGCGCGCCCTAATGTTCTACCTACACCCATTGTGTGAACCCGGCATTATGTGTGGTCTAAAATGAAAGCATTCAATTTTCAAGTGTGGTTTTAGAAATTATAATAATGTCTGCCATTGTAATCATAGAATTAGCGATTTATGTTTTAACAGTGCTCATTAATGAAAAGAGAGATCCAAATAAAAATTTTGTAACTCAATAAAATTTTGGAGTACAATTAAGTGAAATTAATTTAGAGGTTATTTTATGACTGTATGATTAACTCGTTGGTCTAGTGGGCACAATCGTAATTGTTGAGTTTGAGGCCTTGGGTTCTATAATTCTATTCCCAGGTTGGCACATAATTTTACTATCTGAAATTTTTGAGCACTGAGTCTGAGATTATAGGTCGATTAATGGCAGTATGTTCGCCCCCCATAACATAGAACTGAAACATAACTATGAGAGGGGCTGCAGGTTGTTCGAAAGAGATACCGCGGCCTCGACACAAAGGGCTAAGAAAGAACATGGGCTTTTCTCACAAACCTCTGACGAATCTAGACTACAAACGTGTTAGATGATACACGGAACATCTCATTTTCTTTCACTTGTTTTTGCAGTACATTTAATTTTAGCGTACAACATTCAATCATCTATAAACATTAAAATAAGTCCGTAATTAGTCCAATAATGTTGCTGTACAAAAAATCTAAGTAATGGACTTCCTCATCGTTCTTGCCTTTCTTTTGTATAACTCTGTCTAGTAAACGTCTGGCATAAGATTGATGGCTCGTCTGACAATGATACGTACGTATGCGTTCGCATTTTATGACGGAATAGGAACTCTGCCAATTAGTGTGCCAACTGACTGAATAATCTGTCAAGTTTTTGGGCTATTAAAATTGGTTTGAAAAAAGAATCAATTTGAATCGGGAAGGAGGATTTAGAAAAACAAAAATCGATTTGGAAAAAAATAAATAAAACAGGATAATAAATAAAACTAGAAGTTGAAACTTGAAGCATTGCAATTTTTTTCAAATCTTTTTTTTTATAGCGTTGCCTAATACTAGGAATTTCTCCTGTATCGTGGGTGGGTTCACAAACATTTAAACTCACATACACAAACACCCTGACCCGGAAAAACTATCTGTAGGCGATACAAATATTTGTTCCGTGCGGGATCGAAGCCGCGACATGCAGCGCAGCAGTTTAATCGCTTAGCCACTGCGCCAACCGTGGTAACCGTCGGAGCTGCGGGTTGTTGGAAAGAGATACCGCGGCCTCGACACAAAGGGCTAAGAAGGAACATGGGTGGTTTTTAGTCAGTAGAAGTCTGACACTCCCTACCGCGGTAGCGGGAGGAGTCATTTGACGATTTCCCAACCCCAATCTTCACACGTCATCATCTTCCTGCCCCCGTAGCATGGCGATTCTATTCCTATTCTACCAAGAATAGACAAAGATTTTTCCATACAATTTAACATGAAACCTTATTATAATCTGTCATTTTGTCGATTCTTCCGTCGACAAAATCCGTTTCTTCCGTGGTCATGCTAAGCCGGCTGCTCTTGTCACATTCTATTTGGGGTCGGCGCCATACGGCGTTTTCTTCTTACATTCTTCCCTGTCAGACGTCACAGCATCATTTACTCCGTTCTCTTTCGTGTCATTCTTCACACAATCCTACTGATATTAAGAGGAAATGCGAGTGCTGTCTGTTTCTACTATCGCTGTCTCTCTCCGTCCTCCTGCCCTCAAATTCGTGCGATAAGGACAACTATAGAAAAAAGTTAGAATTCGAGGTTTGGCTCTCGCCTATTTCCTCCTCCAATATTGAACCAATTTAAAAGATATTTTAGACAATGAATAAGGAGGTTATATACTACGCCGCTATTTTTTTCTTTTTTCGTTAATAGTTGTCAAATTTGTACACTAGGACTCTGTTAACAGCGATCTAAACAAGCAATTTTGAGCATTTTTTGAGGGTTCTAGTGCTTATAAAAATAATTTATCACCAAAAAGGAAAACATAGGGGCATAGAAATAGTTAATATTTATTATTCTGTAAAAAACCATTGCTCTAGGGTCATTAACCAAAAAGAAAACAGGCGAGAGCGTTTGTATGGAGAAAAGACCACTCGCGTTTTCTCTTAAGAAGCATATTTACTAATATTAAGATAAGTAGATACTATAACTGATTCTGATTATCAGTCTCTATACGGGCTAGGTATATTTTCTTCAGTAGCTTATGAAAGCACTTCAATTTACGTCATCCTTGGCATACAATTTGATATTCTCTAAAAAAATATCTCAAAGCTTCTAACAACAAGGCAACTTCATTATAATCTTCTATTACAGACACTTTTTGTGTCATGGCGTCTGAAATTCTGAATACAACAAATTTTCCTTTACGCGGCAAAAAGCTGAGCTATGTTAAATTAGTTAATAAAACCTTTTTCAAGTTTCGTGACAAACGCTAATATACCCTCGTCCTAAAGGCTGTATGCTTTATCCTTAATTGGATGGCGATGTCCACTTTAAAAGAAAAAAAACATTTTGAAAAAAGAACACCAAAGACAAAATAAGTTTTGATTAAAATACTCACTCACGGTTTGATCGTTTGCGGCTTTGGACGTGTAAAAAGTCGCGATTATTTTAGCATAAAATGTTTATTATTACAATACTGGTTCATTAAGGCAATACAGGAATAGACTGCATTAATTAAAAACTATGTAAGTAAGCGCGTTAATTCCCAGTAGTTCGGTAGTATCGAGTTATTTTAAACTCAGACTGCCTCGTTGGTCTTGTGGTCGCGTGCGCGACTACAGAGTCATGGGTTCGATTGCCGGAATGGGCAAAGTGGTATTGGGTTTTTCCATCAAGAATTTCTCAGTAGCAACCATGGAGGCTGGATTTGTGGCGGGTTGATGACAATAAGCTCACCCGCTATTACGTGGGACAACATAACTGGTGACATGTGGGTGTACTATTAGGTACACTTCTGCCTTACCCTTCAGGGATTGGACAGGCGTGATCTTATGTTCAACTGAAACGCCTATACAAATAGCATAAACCAACTCTCAGATTATTTTCGTCCATTCCTACCACACAGTAACTGCAATTAAAATCGACGCTCATAATAAAACCTCATTTCCGTTTGCAATCGCATTCCTTACAATAAAACACTGTTGATATTTTTAATCTGTAAGCCGAGTCTGGCTGCCACGAGATACACCTACCTCCAAAAGTAATTAATCATAATCAGTCAAAATGAACTGAACTGAAGTTTGTATACCGCTACATGAACAGTCGTTGGACTGACGGATTCGTTAGTAATGTGTATTTCAGGTACACTTGAAGACAGTCAAGCTTTACAAATCCAGTTTATGCGGATCTTTCATTGTACGGGAAATCTAAACAAAGGGAGGCCATGTTATACTGAAAATTTACAGGTTTATGTTTGTCGCCCGTGTGTACAGTGAGAACTTTCAATGAATATAAAATAATTTGTAAAAAATTCAAAATTATCTGCGTGTTACTTCAAATTTTCAGACATAATTGTAGCAATGGATCATGATTTTCTCTTCAAATAGATCCGTATTGTGATAGAAAATGGTGTTGTGCGATTGGGGAATTCTTGATCTGCATTGAATGAGTACAGATTAATCGATTCAGCCTCCCTTGTTCTCCATCTCTATTCTCCCTCCCTCTCATGTTTTTGTTCTAATAAAGCTGCTTCTAATTTGTCCCGTGTCAAGACTCCAATATGCACATGTTTGTCTGTCACGAAGGTGCACATTACCATCACAAAGTCGGCACGACGAAATTAACTACACGCATCGAGCTTTTGGCGTACCTCCGCGGATAAAAGTGTTTTACTCTTATGATGTGCAAATGAATAATTTAATGGGTAATCTTGACTTGTTTATCCATCTAATTTATATGGAAAACGATGAGTGTCCCTTTATCTGTAACAATCGAAACAAATAGCGTGGAAATTATGCTGAAATGATTGTAACAATCACGAGCGTATAAGCCGATTACAGCGAGAACGATCGCATTAGCCAAATTAATATCTGACACCAAACACAATTAATACAAAATCGTCAAAAGGACATTGTTATTTTATCTAAACAAGATAATTCCACAGTTTAACCTCGGATAAACCAATTTTCTCGACATCAACATCCAATTTAGGTGTTTTTAACCACATTTACGAAATGCGCTTTAGCCGTAGTGACATAACGAAGTCATATTTACTCTGTTTAGAAGTCAATTTATTATTTAAAAGGCTACGCGTACCTACCTATGTACTTAGAAGGGTGTCACTTAGTTATCTCAGACGGATTACATTAAAGAGATGAAAGCTGTTTTTACAGGCGTGAATTTTAAATTGCGTTTACGTAATGCGGTGTACCTTGACAACGTCGCCATTTTGGTTTTGTAAACAACGTTTGGAAAATTTGGGCGAGGCGGTGCGGTGAAATTAATTAAAGTAAAATAATTTATTGTTAGTTGATGGCTGAGAATAAATAGTCCTACTCACTACACAGATTTAAACATTATGTAAGTATAAATTAAATTGAGTAAGTAAAGTATTTGAACTCTTTAGTTAAAAAGCGTTTTGCACCTGAAAAAAAAAATGTGGCAAGGCAGTAGTTTTTAAAAATTCTTTTTTTTTTGCGTATTGACGTGCTTTACATACACGTTTTTAAATGGTTAAATAAAGAAGTTTAGTATTTAATTAACTATTGATCACAATTAATTGTATGTAGTCATTCAAGAGATTAATTGGCCTTAAATGACAACGTTTAAATACGGTGAGAACTTTAATCTCAAGGTTATATGTTAAACAAAGCGCCTCAGTAGTAAAAGTAAACATTATTATGTTAATTTTATAGTCTTCAAATTCCCAGCAATAAGAACAAGGTTTTGTACTATTATGTTTGTTAATTGTGCACCAATATAAATGAACAAAAGTAAATGTAACCTTCTTGAAAAGATAATAATAGAGTACTCCGGACGGAAGAAATATTTGTATGACCTACAGATATTTGTTTCGGGTCTGGGTGTTTGTGTAGGTATGTGAGTTTAAATGTTTGTAAACGCACCCACGACACAGGAGAAATTCCTAGTGTGGTTGCCACACACTAGGAATTTCTCCTGTGTCGTGGGTGCCTGGTGCGTGGAAGTTCCTGAAATAATTAAAATTGTTATATACCTTTCATTTTACGAAGACATACTTATAATGACATCTACCAACCATTGGGCTCGTTTGATGAATTTAGACCCATCCCCTCTCTTAAAGATAAAACACTGTGGCGTGATGTAATGCAGTACTCCAAAAAGCTAATAATTGTTTTTTTTCCTCATTGGCTTGCTATTTTGGAGCTACTTCCAGTCTAACCGGGTGCAGCCGAATGCAACCTTGGTTGGTAATTTTTATTTTTCGCAGTCTCATCATCCCTAGATTATGCACACAATTTTAAACTTCCATTACTTATATGTACCTATGGAATGTCTCCACTTCAATCATGTTTTTTCCTACTCCTGCGCTTTTCTTTTCTGATTAATTCCGTTGCGGGATGTTTCTCTGGGACTTCTTCGAGCTTTATTTTCTCGGCGTTTTTCAGAACCAACAGTGACCACTCACTGTTGATTCTGGCTTTCAGGACTTGTTTGAGAATAAAATGGTGAGCTCGTCAAAAAAAATGTATAGAGAATAACCCCGAAATAACTACTGGTTACTAGTGTTCTCTGTCACTTTAGGTAAGATTATTGACACACTCAGCCACTGTGAATCTAGTCACACACTAGTATCAGGTAAACCGTTAAGCAACAAAACTTAACTAGGATTATCCAGATACTCCTAATTCGCCTGTTTCCAAATCTGGCCGAAAGCCAAGGTCAATAAACCCCTTTTGTTTATCCATGCATACCTTTAACGTACACAGCCTCAACCGCACCATATGAGGAACAGCCTCCAACACAATTTGAAACTTACCCTCGAACAATTAAAGAACATTTTGCGGTGTTTGAACGGATATGTAAATAAAGAGGGATGTATCCTAAACAAATATACAGGGTGTCGCGCGGTAGCTATCTGCGACTGCGATTGTGAGCTAACCAATTTAAATGGATCCCTGTAACCCCTTCTTTCGTTTAAATAAGCCTTACGTTTCGTGTACTCTTGGTTTTAATTAAACTGGTTACAAACAAAGGTTATGATTTTTTAAACAGAACGCTTGGATTAAATGAGGGCTGTACCTGAATATCTATGTTTGTTATTAATCTGTGTGTGAGCAGCCCATGATAGCTGAAATTAGCTGTTACTTTTCATTCATACCGAGCTTGGAATTATTTTTAATCTGTGCACCCTTTTTGTTTTATCTAGTAGGAGTATTTGGAACAATATTTGAGGTAACATAAAATCAATGAATTTAGTCTTATGGCATATTAAAAGTTGCCAATACAGGCTAATTGAATTTGGAAATACATACTATCTCGCTGTTAATAACGAAGGGTCAGACAGGGGTGTTTAAGTCCCGTGTAATAGGAACACAAATTCACACATCGGGCTGCTTTCACAGAGATTCAGGATGGAAAGCCCCCTTTGAATGGAACCTCATGGCTCTTACCACTTGACCAAAGCAGGCAGTAAGTTGGTACACAGCTAATTGGCAAATATCGCTTTACATCGAAACTTTGCTAAACAATGCTTGCAAGCAGAACAATACACAACGGACGATTTACAGCAACCTATTAGATACGATCTTCAGATAATTGCGTAGTAACATAGCCTCTTGCAATTTAGGTTTCGGAGAGAAGCTACGCTGGGGAGTCAGTTTGTGTTAGGTCCTGTATGTAGTTTCCAATATTTCGCCCAGTTAAGCATCCATTTTAGTGTAACTTAGTTTTAGATATTTGAGTAGGTTAAATAAAAGATATTGGAGTAAAATAGGGAAGTTCAGCTTTGAATGGCACTTTCAACCTTTATAATATCCTCATATTTGTTATTTTGGCATGCCCACAGCTCATAGGGTACATATTAGGCAGACCAGACGTGACCCACCTAGTCCCACTTTTGCTTCGCAGCTTTTTACCCATGGTCCGCATTTGCCCTTTATTGGAAGACCTAAATATCATGCGAGGAGGCCATCGCCCAGCAGTGGGATGATACGGGCTAACAGTTACATAGGCTCGCCTCCTATTAAATTGAACTTAAACATAAATGGCGAAAGACCAAAACCGAATAATCTAACCCACGCCACGTGATGTTCTGTAAAATATTTTTTCAAAATAGTAATAGAAAATTCCAATTAGGTACATTCAAACCGACCTTTCAGATCGATAAGTCACACCATACACAAATTATTTATGCATTCGATATTTATAGACTCTGTAGGCATTTTAGGTGAATCTCATTTTAACATAACAACCAAAAGAAATACATGCTAAAATCACCTCTATGTCAAGGTAATAGGCATCAATCTAGCATTATATATTTCGTAGCAACGCAAGTGAGGCATATAGAGGACTTCACGGCTCATGTAAGCCTGTCGCGTAGACAAGGGAGGTATGGGCGCCGTAAAAATGATTTATACTCGTCTACGAGGCTTATCTAGTGTTGTCGAACTTTTAAGAATGGGTTGATCGGGGCTAAAAGTACAAGATTATAGTGGTATTGTTACATGGGAGCTCATCTGAGGACACATGCTTCAAACAGGAAAATTCTAAGAAATATTTAAAAGAAAATGGTAGACTAAAATAGACGAAGCCAGACATGTGCTGTTCAAAAACATTAATAAGAAAAAAAAGTTTCAAATTTATATCCTCCCCCTAAAATATTTTGAAAGAAAACTCTATAGAAGTTGTCGATATTCCCAAAAGAGGAGCTAAGATTTGGTTGGTTTTGGATGAGGTTTTATCGAGACTTTCAAATCGGTGTGAATTTGACCCTACGATCCCAAAAAACGAAGGAATGTGGTTACTAATTTTTTTGTCGATTGTCAACAAAGTCATGTTGTACTACAGTGTACCTACATCTTCCAGCCATACCCCATTCTTCTTTTTTCGTAAGAATGTTGTATAAAACGTAAATCTTATCTCTACAATAAGAATAAATAAGTAATCTCATACCTTATCTATGTAATTTATAAAGTGAGTAAGAATTTCTGAAGATATTTCTATAAATCATAGGAACTTTACAAATGATCGTGAATTAAATTAACAATGGAAGAACAATGTTTTATACCATTTTATCTTACTATTCATCTGTTTGTTGCCTTTATTTTGTTATCATACACGCGTGAGAACGAGTGTAAATGATTAAGTAATAAAAATAGTTATGCAAGTACACACTACACTAATAAAAGTTTACATTATTTATCATTTTTTAAACATGATCTTAGAAAGTACTGAAATTATAACGCTCTAGGTACTCGTAACAAATCAATTGAATGAACAAACAAATGAAATATCGATGAATGGCACCTACTATCTAATAAATTCTGAGTCTAATTAAATAGATAAGAAAAGCTTTCAAAGTGATATTGTATTTCTACAGCTTGACATTTGCTTTTTTTTATTTTCGTCAGTAAATAAAAAAATGACAACGACACAAATTTTTGACGTTTCCATACTCATATAATACTCGTTAATTGTTACTTTCTTTCGATTGTCTTTGCCTTTGCCCATTTAAACCATTTTCATGCATGCTAGACTTTTGTTTAATAAACGTTAACCTTATTCTTACATAAGTATATGGAAAATAAAGCTGAAATTCTATTCCGTTAGTGGCCAGTTGACCATATTTGGCCATTTTGAGTCACCCGGTACTGGTTCAAGTCTGAAGAGATAACAGGAACAACTAATAGGTCCCTAAACTACTCGCTATATCTACGGACAGATTTGTTAAAGTAATCACAAGGGAATGTCGATCACAGATACGCGTGCCCGGTTGCGGACACACGGACAAGATGGTTGGCCAATAAATGGATCAGCTTTTAGGAAATTATGCTAGGGAGTCACTGTGCCTTGCCCCCTGGTAAGAATAGAACCTGAAATCTATATTAGTATCACTTCACTTGTGCATTATGTCACTGAGCAAAATAAAAACCAAAAACAATCGCTTTCCTCAGCGTGTTTTATGTGAATTGGATCTTTTACAATTTTCTTTTCAACTAGTTTCACCTTGCATAGATAAAATACGAATTTGCAGTTTCAAAACGGTTTGCATTTTTCCTAGTACCACATAATTTATTTACTTTAATCCCAAAAGGAGTGAACGTGGAATCCCAAGATTTCTTCTTTTAATGAATTATTTATGCTCTTTTGCCATAGCGACCGAATTGCTTATTCTTTGTCAGTTGTCAACCGGGATACACAACCCAACCCAACATTTACTCCAACAAACCAACTTGGTCACCGACTTACCAGCTCGTACGTGAGCAGGGGGCGGTGGAACAGTACCGATGTGATTAATGACGGTGACCCCACGGCATCGCCAGATATCGGTATCTACGTGAGCCGCGATCACTCTTGATTGCCCTGTATTGTTTGAGCTTGTACCTATGACTAGCTACTGTATCTATGACTATGTAGGAATGTACAGTCAGCATCAGATGTAGGTTACCTACATCACTCAAAGTTTCAAAGCAGGCTTTTTAATAAAACTTGTTACTTGTTAGATATTATCATGAAAAATAGGTCATAACTCAAAATTGCAATCAATATTTGACAAGAAATTCGCGTCTGAACTTTGCCTAATGCATCCATATTATTGCTCGTGACTGTACTTATGGATGAAGGTAGCCCAACTTACCTAACTACGACGGTATTGTATATATATCAAGCTCTCTTTTGGACTGGCCTGTTGGTCTAGTGGTTAGTGACCCTAACTGCTATGCCGGAGGTCGTGGGTTCGATTCCCACCCAGGACAAATGTTTGTGTGATGAGCACGATCATTTGTTCTGTGTCTGGGTGTAATTTATCTATAATATGTATGTATTTAGAAATATATAAGTATGTTTATGTAAGGCTTATGCCTTACATAAACATACTTATATATTTCTAACTCAACTCGACCAAAACTGTCACTCAACCAAAATATTATACAAACACAAACACTGTGAAAATGAAAAAACAAACCCAATATCTCCACACTGCGTGCCTTAACGTTAGGACGCTCCTACAGGATAATAGGATTTCAGAACTAGAACACGCAATCGCAAGTCTAAAATGGGACGTTATAGGCCTCAGTGAGGTTCGGAGATCAGAAGAAAGAATAGAAGAATATGAGAATTTCATTCCCTACCATTCGCATGCAACAAATGGAAGAAACGGAGTAGGCTTCCTAGTGAGAAAGTCATGGAAGGACAAAATATTAAGTTTCAAAACATTTTCAGATAGAGTAGCAGCCATGGAAATTCAAATTTCAGAAGATACTACTTGGTCTTTTGTTCAAACTTATGCACCAACAGAGAGCTACAAGCCTGAAGACATAGAACTCTTCTACCAAACTGTGGAAAACGCGTTAGACTTCATAAACACAAAAAATCTGATACTAATGGGTGATTTTAATTCACAGGTAGGAAAAGTCAGACAAGGAGAAGAAACAGTATTTGGTCACTTTTCTGATGGAAAAAGAAGCAAAAATGGTCAAAGGTTAATAGAATTCGTTTTGGAAAACAATCTTATGTTTATAAATAGTATGTATAAAAGGAAACCCAACAAGAGATGGACATGGAGATCACCAAACGGACGTCACTTTACAGAAATTGATTATATTTTAACAAATCAACCAAAGAATATCCATAATTTTGATGTGTTGAACAACGTAAACTTTGAAACAGACCATCGTATGATAAGATGCAATATAGCAATAAATGAACGAAAGCAAAGAAAATTTATTAAAAACACACACAAACATACCAAGAATTTACCAATATTATCCAGAGATGACGGGTTGTATTGGGAAAATAACTTTGTAGAGTCCGTAAACCAATCAACTGAAGTCCAAGTCCAATACAACAACTTTGAATTAAAAATTAAAGAATTAATAAAACAATTACCGAAAATGGAAGTAAACCAAAATGATTTTTCAAAACATATAAAAACACTTTTCGAAACTAGGAAACAATTATATAGCGAAATACGAACAAAATCAGTGAAGGAAAAAATTGCCAAAGTAAGTAAAGAAATAAATAAAAGCATATCAAAAGAGAAGAAAATGCGGAGACAAGAAGTGATAGAAAAACATTTAGAGAAGTCGGGTGCTATAAGAAAAGCGTATAAAGAACTTAGAAACAAAAAAGAGTGGACAGAGAGCTTAAAAAACAAAACAGGAAATGTAATTAGCAAGAGACCAGGCATAATAAAAGAAGCTACCAATTACTACAAGGAACTCTATGCATCTGAAAAAAGTGAACTTCAAGAATTCCAAAAGCATACGTCAGAACTTATAGAACACTCACCTCCAGGTATACTGAAAAGCGAAATTGAAAAATCAATAAGTTCCCAAAAGGCAGACAAAACACCTGGAGACGACGGTATAACAAACGAAGTTCTGAAATCCCTCTCTGAATCATTACAAGCTCCACTTCAAGTTCTGTTCAATAATATCCTCAGTACTGGAGCAATACCCCAACAGTGGTTTAAATCGACCATTATACTCCTTCATAAAAAGGGGGACAGAAAGGATCTAAACAACTATAGGCCTATTAGTCTAATGTCAAACATGTATAAAATATTTTCTAAAATACTGCTTAACAGACTCTCAATACCACTAGATGAACAACAACCGTACGAACAAGCAGGTTTTAGGAAGGGTTATTCGACATTGGACCATATCCAGGTGGTTACACAGGTAATAGAGAAGGTCAAAGAGTACAGGAAAATTCTATATTTATGCTTTGTTGATTACAAAAAAGCCTTTGACTCTCTAAAACATGGAGCGATTTGGAACTCTCTCTTACAACAAGGCGCGGAAAAGAAGTACATAACTCTACTCTATAATACATACTCCAATAGCTGTGCCAAAGTGAGACTAGAAAGAGAAGGAAACGAATTTCAAATAGAGAAGGGCGTCAGGCAGGGCGACCCCCTTTCACCTAAAGTTTTCTCAGCTGTTCTAGAGTCTATTTTTAGAAACTTAGATTGGGAGGGAAGAGGTATTAAAATAGACGGGGACTACCTTAGCCACCTTCGCTTTGCAGACGACATCGTAGTTTTTTCAGAAAACTTTACCGATCTGGAAATCATGCTGAACGAACTTACACGCGAAAGCAAAAAGGTAGGCCTGGCACTCAACACAGATAAAACCAAGATTATAACAAACGGTAAAAGAAAAACAATCTTAGTAGAAGGCAACGTCGTAGAGTATGTGGAAGAGTACATTTATTTAGGACAGATGGTTTCCTTTAACAACTGTGCAAGCAACGAAATTCGGAGACGCATAGCCTTAGCATGGAAGAGATATTGGAGTCATAGAGAGATAATGAAGAATAGACAAATAAAAATACATCTAAAGAAAAAACTCTACGAAGTAGCAATCCTTCCATGCCTAACATACGGTTGCCAAACCTGGTCCCTAAAGAAGGAAGACGAAAGTATCCTCGCTATCTGCCAAAGGAAAATGGAACATAGTATGCTGGGTATAAAGCAAAAGGAAAGAATCTACAGCAAAACTATACGGCAAAAAACGAAACTGGTCGATGTTGTCAAGCGAATCAGACTACTTAAGTGGAACTGGGCTGGCCATATCTGCAGGTTAGAAAACAACCGATGGACCAAAAAAGTAACTGAGTGGATACCAAGAGACCAAAGTAGAAGTAGAGGTCGACCTAGGAAAAGATGGGAAGACATCTTTTGGGAAAAAGGTGGTCCCGGTTGGATGACCAAGGCTAGGGACAGACAACAATGGAAGGAAATGGGGGAGGCCTACGCCAAAGAGGCGACTACTGCAATAAGTAAAACATAAATAGATGAATAAGTTAATATAAAGGTTAATCGTTTTTAAAATGTAAGCAAGACTAATTTTAATAAGTGTACCTAGATTAATTTAGATGTAAAAAGTAGTAGAATAAAGGCTTTTTTATTTTATTTTATTTTATTTTTAAGTATGTTTATCAGTTGTCTAGTACCCATAACACAAGCTCTGCTTAGCTTGGGACTAGATGGCGTTGTGTGATAGTTGTGGAATATTATTTTTTTATTATTATATAAGTTTGTAGGAAATAAGGAATGTACCGATGGAGGTGGTGAAACAATGTGTGTGAAAGGATGTGAGTCTTTGTTAAAGGTCATAGTGGAGACACGCAAGACAATGCCTTCGTTTTAAAAGCAAGGCTGTGATAATACGGTGAAGAGATATTGACAAAATATATAACACCTCTAGACTAGACCTATAGATTTGGTACATCTATCAATTAGATGGATAGATACATGGTTTTCAATACAGGAAGTATACTTACCTACAACTATATTCTCATCTACCTAAGAAAAAAAAACATGTTAACTCCTTTCTGTAGACGCATTGAAACGTTATGCGTACCGACGTGCAATTTGTTTTCTAGGGTTACAACACACAAAAACGAAAATTACTGACCAAAATAATTTGGGAGACTTTACAAAAGATTTAAATACAAAGCAAGAGGTGTCTCGCACATAGAAATTAAATGAGGCAAACAAAACACACTATAAGCTCCAACCGCGAGCAAAATTACCCAAAAGCGGGTTCCGTAGTCAAATGCAAAGCCAATTAGGTACGAATTAGATGTGGCAACATTACCACAAGTTCTTTGTGAACTCTTCGTTGTGTCGTAATAGTGGCAACACTGGTTTAAAGTAATGTGATAACGTATTCCCGAATGAAATTGCACTGAGATGAGATTTTGTACTGTAACGACAGTGGTAAAAAATAAACAGGAACTGATTTATAACTTTATTTGGGCAGAGCTTCCCCTTACAACTATTACAATCGAGTGCGACAAGACCGCTAAAATGAGCTTGCAGGGCATTATAAAGCTTTATCCCCACCGGAGGCGTCCGGTAGTTATGGCTTGGCTCAGAGGTTGGCATGGCTGTCGTTGGCGTGGCTCGCTGTCAGGTGGCTGTCAGATGACTGTCAGTAGGCTGTTGTAACATTCGGCCGTCCTGAAACAATTGCTCCCGCAATGGGAACCAGAAAACAACGATTACAAGTCAGCTCAAAAAAACCAAGTTAAAATGGGACAATAAACTTTGATCTCTCAAGAAGATTTATGAAATCTTCGGTGTTCAATTGTTCATCCACACTACTGGTGCTATCAGACATATAAGCATCGCTACGATATAGTCATAAGGAATCAACGGATACTAAGCCTGTAAACCCGTTGTATCATAATTATTTTATGACCTTGTGTACTTCTTAGTTTATATGTCAATCATTACCTAACTCCTCAATATCACTTAATGTGGGCCAGAATATAAATCCTCTAACATACAAGAATTAACTTGGCAACAGGCTCGCCCCCTATTGCATGGGACTTAAACTTTACTGTATACTACTATGTGTGTGTACTCATGGGTACACCTCTACCTAACCCTTCGGGCATTACAAGCGTGATGTTATTAGCATTGACCTTGTTGCCGCTAGTAGTCAGCGCCTGGCGTAAATGTGCGTAATCACCGTTTTTTGTAATTTGTAAATCACACTATTATCAGCTATTATTATTTTTCGCCTTGTATCTAAGCTACGTCCCATTTTCTTTCCAGCTATTCAAATTCCAGTAGTAGATAACTCTATCGCTTCTAAATTGCACTGGTACAGAAACCCGGTCTAGGATAAATCGTAAGGCTTATAAGTACCCTGTTGTATTATTAACAGTATTATTAAAACTCCAAATTATGTTTGGTAACCTATTGTCCCCATATTGAGTTGCTTCCTTAAGTTCCGTGAATTGTGCGATTAGTGCCTCCCACACTTCGACCTACTCATTAAACGTAGAATCAGAGACATTAAAAACATGAAACACTTTTCATATAAGAAAAGATAACTAAAAAAACTAAGTTTGCCAACCTATCGTATAAAGAAACTGAAGAAACAATTTAAGTTAACTATAAACCATACCAATATGACACACGCACACACACATGTAGGTACTAACACACATGCTTCTTAGCGTGTCGATGGCAAAACTTCATTACTTTTACACACAACACCATTTAACCCCATCAACACTAGATATTGCTCAACTCATCAACGCTAAGATAATGCTACTCTGGCCCCCAAGATACCTACAGGCGTAGCCTAGTTTCGAGACCTCGGTTTTATCACCATTTTCAAATTAAAATTAAACTTGCTACATGTATTATTAGCGCTAAGTTAGATTAACAAAAATGATTGTAAATAGACTTAATTAATATTATTCTTCTTAGCAAACCTAGGTAGGACACGCAATAGCTGTTAACAGTTAACGTATTTTTAAACTGCTGTTCCGTTACAAACTTCTTGAAATATCTACTCGTAAAGACCTTGCCATGGTCGGAAACAATGTGATCTGAATAAATAATTGCGATCTAAACTAATTGTCACCACAGAATTATTGACAGTACGCGTTGGTTCAGAAACAACGAATTTAGTGAAAGCATGTATCAATATAAACAATATGTACCCACTGGTACTCCTTTTTTTGTTTAGCCAGAAGGGCTCAAACTATCGATATTTACCTACCATTTTCATTGGTTCAGTAGATTTAGAAATTGAATGTCATTGGCCCTCCTTCCTACCGTACCGCTTTCCCGTAAGCACAATGTAAACATGACGTCACATAATAATGTTTAAGTATAAATCGGGTAATTTATATATGGAAACCAGAAATGTTGCTCTTATTTATAAGTTCAGAACTTCGTTCTTTACGCACTTTACGCCTTGGCCAACATCGTCATGATGCATTTTGTAATATTTTCCATCGCGCGAAGTTTGACACAACTAATCGGGTACCGTAAAGGTTTGTTTACGTTACAGGCTACTATCAATACTACAATTATTCACTATAGCAAAACAATACAACTTTTTGGCTTTTCATCTTGTCATTGCACTGTACTGAACTAATCGTTAACCTCTAAATGGTACACATTAAACGGCATTCATCAAACGATCTACTTACATAAGGCTGAAGCAAAGGCAGGCATAGAATTTAACTTTAAGGTACAGTTACACAATTACTCTTTCAAAGAGCTTGCCCACCTCGTCGAGCAGCACAATGGGCCGGTATGCAGACGGCGAGTCTGCAGGGCGCCCCGGCTTCTGGATTAGGACCAGCTTCCCCGTCTTCCAACGACGCGGGAACTGGCCTCTTTCCATGCACGCGCTAAAGAGCCTCTCCAGTCGGGGCCCAAGAGCCTCTGGGTCTAAGGCCAGGGCCCAGGCTTTGCCAGGCAAGCCATCGGGCCCCGGGGCGGTATTTTTGGCTTTAAGCCTCCTCACCGCCACTCTCAGGTCTACCCCAGTCACCTCCGGAATGTCGTCATCGGTTCCTGAACCGTCCGCTTCCGGCACCGCTGGTGGCGGAGCCATTGGCGGGGGACGATGCGAAGCAGTGATGCTAGCGAAGGAGGTGGCGGAACGAGAGAGGGAGCGATCCTCTCAACGTCCCAGCCGCCGCGGAAGGCGCGGAAGGCGCTCCGGGCGTCGGGGGCCACGTGATGGCTTCCGGCCACCGTAGACGCGGGCCTGTGGACGGTGAGTAATGGGCTAGCTCGCCGTCCGGCCGTCGTCAAGACGGCAACAGACCGTGTCGGCGGCGCGTTCGTGTTCCACGCGCGCCTCAAAGAGATGTCAGCAAGGAGGGGTCCGCAAGGGCCGACGCCCGTCGGGGCCGCGGTATTTTGTACTAGATTACGTGGCCTCGGCACAAGGGCAAAGTAGGAACATGGGTTCGGTTTTTAGTCAGTAGAAGTCTGACACTCCCCTTCGCTCTGCCCAAGAGCGGGGGGGGTCATTCGATGATTTTCCACCCACCAAAAAAAAAAAAAAAAAAAGGTACAGTTACACATGCTTATTTGAAGCACGAAAGCATGCTTCAACCGAGCATTTGCTGCTTACAAGCACGTGTGTCCATACCTTGCTCAAAATAAGCATGCTTATTTCGAGCATACTCAAAAATCGACAGGCGTGCGATTTTTGAGCATGCTACCTGCGGCGCGGGTGGCGGGGGGCGTGGTTTAAGCACATGTGGACAGGTCTGCTTATTGAGCATGCTTGTTAGTAGTATTCCGATCGTCGCTGCAGGAACAGGCGCCGATTTCTCGCCAAAAATGGCTCGCTGGGGTGACGAGAAGACTTTGAAATTTGTCTGGAAAGTTCCATTTGGTTCTAAATCCATGTTCTTATTATTATCTGTCATGTTCTTATTATCTTATTAAAAAGCATGCTTATAATAAGCATGCTTAATAGAAGCAAATGTATTGAGTTCCAACAGCATGCTCATTTTAGGCATGCTAATAAGCATACTATTTTTGAGCATGTGTAACTGTACCTTTAGCTTCGGTTTTGGCTTGCTGGATTTTGCTTGGCTTTTGTTTGTAATATCGAGCAATGCATAGCATAAGATCACGTTTAGTCATTATATCGCGCACTGCAGTACAGTCCGAAATTACATGGACATTTTTACATAACACATTTATACGATAATATCTTCGCAACAACTTCATTACTGCAAGGGATTAAAGCCCAAAATCATGATTAACACTCTTTCCGACTAGTAACGCGACTAAACTAAAGGACTGGGCGCAAACTACCGTCAATCTGCTTTTATAAAAGATACCTTGCTGCATACGTGTGAATTTCTGTTGGGAAACTAGGATCGTTTATTATAATAATCACATTTTTTTTTTTTTACTTCCTTAGCAAGATTTATGTGACTTGCCGCATAAGTCATACCCACATCGTATTATTTTTTGTTAGTTTGATAAACAATCGAGCTATTATTGCAAAGTTACTATTGAACTGTCGTAGCCTATACTACCTCAAATTAGCAACACTATTTGTGGTGGTTCAAACTTCGATTGAAATACTGTTAAAATAAAGTTCTAATCAGCTTGCACTACAAAGCGGTTGTTACGTCTTTCGCTGCGGCCGAATAGTGCGAAATTAGTGGTATTTTGCGATTTACAACAAAACTATTGATTGGACTAAAAAAAAGTAAAACACTGATTTTGTTTACTGCAGTGAATCATATAATGCCATCACATGCTTATTTTACCTATGAAATATGTAAAAATTAACGGTTTCTCATATTTAATTTTAAGATCCTCGTTTGCAATTTGTCAAGAACTTTATGCAATAAGTTTATACCTGTTTGAATATCGACTGACGGTAGCAAGAGATTGCCTAGGAATGCTATAAACCACTGACAATAGTTTGATGAAATTATTGTAGCTATTTATATCTAAAGATTTACTTTGGAGTTGTTGGATAATCTAATGCGCACTTGAACTAAATAAAATATGTACATCTTAAGTTCTCAATTCCTTAGTACACAACTAGTAAAACCATTTTTGTACCGAGATAATATACTGATTAACTGACTATGATTAGATTTACTTATCGGGCCTACCAAATTACCTAATTTTGTCTACGATTGGCATAATTATTATCAACACATAGGGCACTTCATTGTAAAACACATTTGGCTAATGGCATTTGGCTAATATTTTGCAAATATCTGTTAACTGGCATGTTAACTGACCTTGTTATTTATGCATGGTTCCTGGCAGCTCTCAGCGTGAAGTAGGACAGTTCCTCCCTTCCATGTCCTTGGGCTCGCTGTTGACGACCTTGAGGTAGCCTTCATTTACCGTAGCAGCGTTACTGGCAGAGAAATGGATACTTCTTGTAACTCGAAGTGTCTCACAGGTGGTTACTGGCCGCAGTCTTCGTTTTCAGGGTCAAATTATGGAATCAATGATGCGGTACTGAGGGCAGGCGCTTCGTGTTCCATCCAGATCGTAGACTGCTTTTTCAATTTGTGCCTTGTGATTCTGGGATGGGCGACTCTTCAATATTTTCCTTGTAGGCGGTGTGCATCAACGTTCTTCGTTTGAATTTTCAGACCTCGACCTTTGTACTTGGTGACCGTTGACTTTTAAATGTATCAGAGCGTCGTTTAATCGTAGGTTTATTGTTTTCGATACCACTTCTGAGTGTAACGACAGTGGTAAAAAATAAACAGGAACTGATTTATAACTTTATTCGGGCAGAGCTTCCCCTTACAACTATTACAATCGAGTGCGACAAGACCGCTAAAATGAGCTTGCAGGGCATTATAAAGCTTTATCCCCACCGGGGAGGCGTCCGGTAGTTATGGCTTGGCTCAGAGGTTGGCATGGCTGTCGTTGGCGTGGCTCGCTGTCAGGTGGCTGTCAGATGACTGTCAGTAGGCTGTTGTAACAGTACCGAAATTGTGTTGCATGTTAGATGCGATTTGTTTTTGGATTGTTGTTAGATATAAGTTAGCAAAATAAACTAGGGAACTAAACGAAATCTACTATCTCTACTAAGTTTTCATTTATTACATAAATTATCGCTAAGACGAATTTCGCAAGTATTTTTGTTCTTTTTTAACCGACTTCAAAATCGGAGGAGGTTCTCAATTCGGTTGTTTTTTGCTGCTCAGTATAGTGTTCGCTTGACAAATCAGTCAATGAATCAATTTAACCTTTAAACTAAAAAAAAACCGGCCAAGTGCGAGTCGGACTCGCGCACCGAGGGTTCCGTAAAAAAAATATATTATGTGATGTAACTAAAAATTTATGGTTTTCGTAATTATTCCTTTATCTATGCTATAAGACGTTGCTTCGTACCAAATTTCAAGATTCTGAGTTCACGGGAAGTACCCTGTAGGTTTTGATTCCCTTGCGAGTGTCGAAAATTTGCGGCATAAACGGGAGTATCTTGATGTAACTAAAAATTTATGGTTTTCGTAATTATTCCTTTATCTATGCTATAAGACGTTGCTTCGTACCAAATTTCAAGATTCTGAGTTCACGGGAAGTACCCTGTAGGTTTTGATTCCCTTGCGAGTGTCGAAAATTTGCGGCATAAACGGGAGTATCTTTTGATCGCGTTGACTTAGAAGTTTGATTTTTTCACAGCTCCAAGAGACCATAGACTTGAGTATTTCATATGAATTTCAGCTTGATACCTCCACGCGTTCCTGAGAAAAAAGGTCTTGACAGACACACAGACAGACGGACAACAAAGTGATCCTATAAGGGTTCCGTTTTTTCCTTTTGAGGTACGGAACCCTAAAAATAAATAAACAGCCTCATTTTAAAATTTAAAATAAATATTAAAACACTACCAAACCATTTTCACTAAATCACACGCACAATTTTTCTATTCTTGCAACACTCGAGTTGGCATGTCAACGCTGGCAGAATAGGATTTTCCGTTGCGTTGGGGTGTGCTAATGATTTTTTAACGTCATAAAAATGGCGACGCTTTTGTTAGCATTGTTGAATGAAGATGAGCACGGTGAAACGTAATGTGGAAAAAACTTAGTGTGAAAATGTTTTCAGGTTTTTTTTTCGTAGCTGTGACGTATTGTTTGGCGATCAAGTTAGACGTGGAATGTTTAAGCAGGTATTTCATTAAATGGTTTGTTTTTTAGCGAGCATAATAAGTTTGTGGGCTAGACAGAGCGAGAAGAATTAGCGTTTAGAAAATGTCAAAGTTTTTAAATAAAAAGAAACATAACTGAATAATGTTTTGTCACTAGCTAGGTGTACCACACATAAATATGAATAAAGTCTAAAATTGTCAAATAATATGTGAACGTTATTATTTATGTATAATTAATTTAAGTACCTTGTGTTTATTTATCCAGGTGTTTGTGCTAGGCCCATTGGTGAAATGTTTACGAGCCCTGGACTTGGCTGTCAAAAAAAGGTTAACTTAAAACAAATGACTGCCTGAAAAGCGTGAATGACACTACACTTTGTGTCTAAATTACGTCGTCATGTTGTTATCGCCATCTCTTTCACTCAATGCTCGAGGGATAGAAGTACCACAGCAATACTCCCACTAATGTAGTTGCCACAAAACATTGAAGTGAAGTTCGTCAGGTCAGAACAGGGCGTGGTGTCCCCCATTAGGGCAGCCGCACCTAAATCCGTACTTATTTTAATCACTTGTACCCCGCTGGCTTTTATCATGCGTGTTCTTGATGGCCTATTCTGACCACGACAACAAACAACCTTACAGGAACCCATCAAGGTTGCTTTTACGGTGGAAGCAACACCCTATCTACAGTTGAAGGAGGAAAATAAGGATATAATGTGGATAGCAAGTAAAGCTGCATCATAAGGTGAATTGTTCTTGTAGATTTTCGCGAAGAAATTGGCCGACCGCTGTTTTCCGCTTTGCTTTTTTATGAAAATTGTTGTGGAAAACTTATTAACTTTGTTTATAAATATAAAATACAGTCCTTCAGATAAGCATAACGTTGAAGTTAACATTTGTACCAACTTCTTCTTTTAATTTAGATATAGGACATTATTTATACTGTGGTTTCCAAAAGCTTCGTCTACCTCGTTGATAGAGTGGTCGCAAATGGGGACTGCTGAGTAGGGCAGCGTGTTCTATTCTCGGGTCGGGTAAACTGTTTTCCCAGTAGCAACCACAGAACCTGGATATGTGCCCGGTTGATGGCAATATGCTTGCCCCTATTACATGGGATGTAGAAATAACTGGCAAAATGTGGGTGTACTATTAGGTACATTATACGGCTCTGCCTGTTTGTTATGTATGTTGCCGCTCCAAAAGTTACGTGTTTTAAATGTTTGAACTGTGCTTTATAAACAGAACCTATCAGCTGAAGTTTGTAATGTTTTATGGATTAACAATATTTATAGAAACATTATTTGAACGTCATTCATTCGCAAATAACAATGTTTTCCAAGTTATATTTAATCATTTTCAAAGGCGATATTGGTGTAAAAACTTAAACATTTAAGCCTTCTAGTTTTAACCCAGATATAACTTAACAAATCTCATCACCAAACTTTGTTACCCAAGTTAACCCAACGGAAATATTCGTCATACTGACACCCTTACAAAGAGCAAATAGAACGGGAAGTGAATATTATAGGGGGCAATATATTGCAGGGGGTCCCTTTACTGCTCAACTCAATGACTTATTGCAAAAGTTAGGAGGCGATATGACTCAGGCAGGCAGCATCATCATCGCTGTGAGGTCGATGGAGAAGGTCTACGGATATTGTAAGGTTATCTTTTGAAAATGTGGTAATAACTGACTGATTTGCTCTTTGCTCTGGCAGCGGACATGATTGTTCAAAGGTTTAGAGAGTTTTATTAATTCTGCACGAATTTAGAATGTGAAAAGTGTAGTTATACGTGATACGTGGCTTTGTTAGCATAGTTGCTGTCATCTGCCTTTATCCCAATTTATTTGGGATCGGCACATGTCTGCTTCTTCCATACTTTTCTATTACTCGTCCATCCATAGTTTCTTTGGTATTCCTCTCTCTACTCTTATAGCCATCTAAATTCATACTCAACATTTTTCTCTAGCAATTTAGCTAAAGTCCATTTCACGAAAGAAGTCCCGCAACCGCAGCGCAGTATTCGCGCGACATTATGTTGCTATCTCTCTCTCCATATCTTCCCATCTGTCAAATTTAGTTCCACAATTATTGTCCGCGGGACTTTCGTGAAATGGACTTTACTGTCAAACATTCATATTCACTGGGGTGAAGGTAGCTTATATTTTCATTCACATTGTTTAATCGTAGCAAGTTAATTGTCTTGCGAAGTGAACTTACTGCAAAACTTCACTGTGACATGATCATCTGGTTAATGCAGTGATTTGCGTAAGACATGGTGTGTGTTTAGGTGTTAATATCATTTCAGATAATCGACCGTCATTATCCACGTTAACCGCCCAGTTTTTGCTTAATCAATCATGATACGTAGTGCTTAACACGTGTTGCTTAAGGGCTATTTTACTTAGGATCCTACATGATTAACTATGTGAAAATAATGTCTGAAATAGATTGCTTCGTTGGCTTAACATGGTGGTGTCAAGTCTTCTTTTTTTTAAGTGATTGAAGAATGCTTTCGCACCTATGCACATTTTTCTAGGAGATATTCATGGGAAGAGTAGCCTTTAATAATTTATGAATACACTAGCTTTTGCCAGCGGCTTCGCCCGCGTGAAAATGACGATTTTCCATATAAACTTTCATCCCCTATGTAGAGGGTGGACCAGTAAAACGAATGATTTAGCTTAATTTCGTGCAAGCGGGGTGAAGGAGGCGCGTACGTGCTCTCATTTGATAGATTTCTAACCGACTAAAATGGCCACGCGCGCGCGGCCGCTTCTCCCGTTGCGCGAGCGATGCGAACCCCGTATGCCCCCCGCGCCCCTCTATCGTGTGCACCTCCTTGACCACGCTCCACTGTTTATTGGTAAAAATCAAAACACGATTCACATTACAAAATTAATAATACTAAGTACTCGCGTCGCCTACATTCCCCTCCCCAGTGCTGACGCAGCACTCATCACCCATCGCGATTCGTGCGACGCGTGCCGCGGTCCTCCGCAGCACCCCCGTTCTCGTTTTAATATCAACGACTCTGATGCGGCCGTCTTTTCCTGGCAGTACATCTTGAATGACGCCTCTCGGCCACGTATTTCTAGGGGAATTTGGGTCAACAATCAGTGCGAGATCTCCCACTTTCAAAGGTCTCTGCTCTTCGTTCCACTTCTGCCTGGGCCGCATGTCTGGAAGAACTTCACGAACCCAGCGTCTCCAATACATATCAGCCAGTCTCTGGGATATGCGCCACTGCTTTCTCAGGCATAAGTCGGAGTCATTGTAGGTACCAAGGACCGGTAAGTTAGAAGCCGAGCCCAGTAAGAAATGGTTGGGTGTCAATGACTCATCAGTGTTGGGTTCCACCGACACATGTGTAAGTGGACGGCTATTCACAATATGCTCCACCTCGATCATCAATGTGTGCAGTGTCTCGTAGCGTGGTGCTCGTTCCTTTAAAATCACTTTCAGTGAACACTTGATGTTCCTGATTAATCTTTCCCACGCCCCTCCCCAGTGAGGACTAGCGGGGGGGATGAAGGTCCATGTTGTGGTCAAACTATAGTTGAGGGCTTCTCCCTTTAATTGTTCCTCGTCCAACTCAAGTACACATTTTTTAAGCTCCTTGTCAGCGCCTTTCAGATTTGTTCCATTATCTGAGTATAGATGACGCGGCCAGCCTCGCCTCGCCGCCATCCGTCGGAGAGCCATGATGAGGGCATCAGTTGTCAGGCTAGAAACAAGCTCAATATGTACCGCCCTTACGGTTAGGCAGGTAAAAATCACGCCGTATACCTTCTCCCTGCGGCGGCCAGTAGTTATCTCCATGGGGCCAAACAGATCAACCCCCGTGAAAGTGAAGGGACTCTGATGATGGGCCATTCGCGCTTCTGGTAAGTCACCCATTCTAGGTGGATGAGGTTGTGCCTTTTTGATTCTACAAAACATGCATTTTGAAGTAACGTATTTTACAGTTGGTCTTATCCTGACAATCCAATATTTCTGTTTCAGTTCGTTTACAACCATTTCCTGATTCCCGTGGTTTGCCTTCTGGTGATAATGTTTAACTATGAGGTGAGCAATATGACTTCGTCCGTCCAGTATTACAGGTCGTTTTACATCTTTCGTTATTGCAGGAGCGGCGTCTATGCGACCGCCCACACGAAGAACGCCATCATCATCAACGAACGGTGATAAGGTAAGCAATTTACTTTTCTTATCTAATGCCTTTTTCTTTTTCAGGTTTTCTATGTCTTCAGGGAAGGATTTCATCTGAGAATATTTCAGTAGCAACGCTTCTGCGCGTCCCATCATCACGCCGTCGATGTCACCGGTAAGTTTTTTACATTTTTCTATGAAAGATAAGACGGCACACGTAGACCTCAAGATGCGGAGCCAGGAGGAGAACTTGCTAGGTTCTGGTACAGCAGGTAAACATATGGGCGTAACACGAAGAGTATTTATGCATTCTAGGTCCATGTTACTAACTTCAGGTAGCTGTACATCCGCTTCCAAAGGCCATAAACTTTCGTCCTCGTATAAAAATGCTGGTCCGTATAACCACTCATTTTCCAATGTTTCTATTTCGCACAACTCTCGCGTGGCGGCATCGGCGGCATTCATCTTCGTAGGTATGTATCTCCAATCCTTCATCTGTGTGTACTCATCAATCTCGCCAAGCCGATGAGCAATGTAGGCTTTATAAGTACGCTTATCGTTGCGAATCCAGTGTAGCACAGTTGCTGAGTCGCACCACATATATTTCTTCACTGTTTTTATTCTGTGTTCATTAATTAATGTTTCAGCCAATCGTGAACCAATCAATGCCGCTTGTAGTTCTAAGCGCGGCACCGACACGTACTTCACAGGTGCCACACGACATTTACTAGAGACGAACGCAACTCGAACTTGTTTGTCATTATCAAGCCACCGCCAGTAAGCGACGGCGCACATAGCTTTAGTCGACGCATCGCAAAATACATGTAACTGTAGGTTCGTATAGCCAGAGCGCTCGTAGGTCGCGCTATTCAGTGCGCTTGCACTCGGGCCGTCAGCTGTCTCACTCGCCCTCGGGTCATCGTCCAATGTTGCTGTCTCCGCGCTACGCGTACTTGCCGTAGGCGGCGTCGTAGACTTCGTAGCGGTCGCTCTCGTAGCCGATACATAATGCCTAGGTAGCCGTATGTTGTTTATGTATTTTAATACATCTAGCCATTCTGACCATTTTGTGTATATTTCATCTGGTATCTCATCATCCCAGCTGATACCGGACCTCCATGTGTCTTGTAACATAATTTTTCCTTTTATGGTAAACGGTGATAAAAACCCGAAGACGTCGAATATTGACATAATCACTTTTAACATTTCTCGTTTCGTAGGTTTCTTTTGTCCAGCGACTATGGGAGCTGGTATTCGTTTGAATGAGACGTCGAATCCCAGCGTGTCGTCTTTCGGATTCCAGATTAGGCCTAGTGTACGTTCGCCGTCGTATTGCTGACCGACTTTGAACTTCACTTCTGTAGCTCGCAGACTTTCTTGAGGCAAGTTATTTAATATGACTTGATGGTTACATGTCCAATTTCTTATGTCAAATCCACCTTGACTGTGTATGTAGCTAACTTCACTCACTGTTTTTGTAGCGGTTTTCTCGTCTTCAAAACTATCTATGTAGTCATCCATGTAATGTTGCTTTTGTATGGCTTGCACAGCGCTCGGCATAGATGACTTATAAAGTTCAGCATTTTTGTTTTTTATATATTGCGCAATAAACGGTGAGCAATTTGCGCCGAATATTAATGAGCTCATGGCATAAGTGTTGACCTCATGCTCAGGTGACTCTCGCCATAAGAAGCGAAGCGTATCTCTGTCTTCTTTGATAATTTTTATTCTTAAAAACATGTCACGGATGTCGCCCGTCACAGCGATTTTGTGTTCTCTGAATCTCAGCATGGTACCATATAACGAAACCAGCAAGTCGGGTCCTTTTAATATGTAATCATTTAGACACACACCATTGGATGTTGCGGCGGCGTCAAATACCAATCTTAGTTTCTGTTTGTTGGGGTTATCGACCCCGAAATGCGGTAAGTACCATGTTCTTTTTGCGTCTTCTCTGGTTTCAATTTGCGAAGCGTAATCGTTGGTGAGTAGATGAGCGATTCTTTCCTGGTATCGAGTAGCGTAGCCATCACTGGACTTCATCTTCTTCTCCACTCCACACAGTCTTCTCATTGCATTGGTGCGCGAGTCGGGCATCGTGGACTTGAGATCTTTCCACGGTAGTCCAACATACCACCTCCCGTCTATTAGTTGAGAGGAGCGTTCCAGGTGTTCCCAAGCTCGGACGTCGTCTGCGTTTTGTCTAGGTTTATTAGAGACACCTAGCGACTCAAGTGAATAGGACTGGCGTATTTCTTCATGTATGTCTCTTAGGATACGCTCAGTTTCTGATGGCTCACTGTCTTCTTCGTTTATGAAAAGTGTAGATTGCAGAGTCGGCGTCGCTTTCATGTCAAGCGACGACGCGCGCACGCAGCCATGTATGCACCACCCTAACGGAGTACGCGTGATGTATGGCTCGGTCGGTTTGCCTTTTATTATTTCCAACGGTAAAAGCAAATGATAGTTATCTTGCCCTATCAATATTTCTGGTTTACATTGTCCGTCACTTATCACACTTTTTATTTCAGGTCTCAGTTCGTAATCGTTTAAGTTCAATGAACTTTGGTTTTGCACAGGTAAGTTTAGGTTTTTAACACTACGCGCTTTTATAGTAAACTTGTTGTTGTCCTCAATGTTAGATAAGTTTAAGTTTATAATCTCACTATCGCACACTAGTTCGGTATTGTCCCACGCGCCGCGCACACGCATAGATTGTTTGTAGCCGTGGAGCCCTACGCGCGACGCTAGCTCGTCGCTTATCAATGTCACTGTCGAGCCATCGTCCAGAAGTGCAACACTGCGCGACGTTCCTTTTGGTCCGTGAATTAGAATCGGTACGGTTTTTAATAACACTTTGTTGCATTTGTTTATATTTGTCACTGTGTCCACAGATGTATCAGTTACCGGCGGTTTATTTTCACTTGTTGACGGCACTTCTGCATTGTTTTTATTACTTTTATAGTGTAACAGACGATGATGTAATTGTCCACAGTTGTCGACATCACACGCGGTAGCGGGGCAGGATTCTTTATTATGTCGCGACGTCAAACACTTAAAACAGACACCATTGCGTTTTACATAGGTCCATCGGTCTTTACGTAAAGCCTTTTTGAACTTCTTACAGTCCGGTAACACATGATTGTTCAATGGACAAAACCCGCACTTGGTACTTCTGTTTTCACTTTGTTTGTTTTCGTTTAGTAAAACTGTTTGCGACTTATGTTTCTCGTTGTAATTGTTCTTAAAGTTTTGCACATACGACACGTTCACTGAGCATTGGGTTATTTTCTGTGCTTCTTCACTTAGGAACTCGGATAATATGACGAGTTTCGGTTTTTGGGTTTCCTTGAGAAGCGGATAACAGTAGTCAGTCCATTTAGAGATCAATACTGTCGGTAATTTACACAGCACACTAGACACAATGTTCATTCCTTTTAAATAATCTTCGCAGCCAATGGCGGCCACCGCTGCGACACAGTTTTTAACTTTTATCGAGAAGGAAACAATTTCTTTATGATATTCCTGTGACATTGGGCGTAACTTGCTGATGTCTTGTAGTATTCTAGATATTATTATATCATTATTTCCAAATTGCAGTTCCAACGTAGACATCACGACGTCAGGAGAGGTGGCGCCGATCAGCAGCGCTGTGACTGCTTCCTTGGCACGTCCGTGGAGACTCTTTCTTAGTCGCCATAAGTTTTCTCGGTCGCTGAAATTGCAGACTTGAGATGATTCTATGTAAGCTTTCTTAAATTGTAGCCACTCGAGCGGATCACCATCATATTTGGGTAAATCCTTTGGCGTACATAATCGATTTAGCATTCCTGGCTGGTTGGCGTTGGTACTTGCGGCAGCGGCTAAGTCTTTGAGTGCACATGCTAGCATGTGCATGGTATCTTCCGTGCCACCTTGCCTTGCAGTCATCGCTGATAGCAGTCTGTGTTGTTGGGTTGTGTTTTCTGTTACAGGTGGTGGTGGGCCGGCGTCCCCCATTTGCTGCAAGACCGCGTCTTGCTGATGTGCCGGGCACAGCGCGTCGTCATTACCAATAGTGACACACTGAGTTTTCACCTCCTGACTCGTTTGTAACCACTTTTCCACTCGGGAACCAACTTCACTTCCAGTAGGCTCAATATCTGCCAGTGACTGTGAGCTGTTACTGTCCAGCTCTGCCAGGTCGACGGCTAGTTTTTTATCTATCAAATCCATTTGTAGCTGCGTTTTTTCTTGTGCAGCTTCGAAGAGCAGCTGCGCCCTCCTCGCCTTCAATGATGTGCTCGCAGAAGGAGATTTTGCCATGATGTTTCTGCTGCCAGGTTTTTTACTTGAACTAGACGGAGGATGAGCTAGTTGTTCTTCAGGTTTCACACCACTTGCGATCGCCAGTAATTGTTGTTCGCGCTCCCGTCGCACGGTGCCTCGCGTGCCCACCATCTTGTTTTCTGCGGGCGGCGGCGCGGCGGCGTGCGTGTATTAGTTGAAGCGAAGCAAATAAACGAATGAAGCTCTTGACAAATGATTCTGATTGCTGATCCGGCTAGAAGGACCATTGATGTAGAGGGTGGACCAGTAAAACGAATGATTTAGCTTAATTTCGTGCAAGCGGGGTGAAGGAGGCGCGTACGTGCTCTCATTTGATAGATTTCTAACCGACTAAAATGGCCACGCGCGCGCGGCCGCTTCTCCCGTTGCGCGAGCGATGCGAACCCCGTATGCCCCCCGCGCCCCTCTATCGTGTGCACCTCCTTGACCACGCTCCACTGTTTATTGGTAAAAATCAAAACACGATTCACATTACAAAATTAATAATACTAAGTACTCGCGTCGCCTACACCCTATTTAAATCCCTTAGGGGTTGAATTTCGAAAAATCCTTCCTTATTCCTGGTCTACATTATAAAGGGAACCTCTGTGCAAAATTTCAGCTTTCTAGGTCCAAGGGTTTGGGCTGGGCGTTGATGAGTCAGTCAGTCAATCAGTCAGTCAGTCAGTCAGTCAGTCAGTCAGGACTTCTCTTTTTATTTATATAGATAATATTAATATTTTGTTCTTCTAGACTCCAGAATCTAGAGATACTAATTAATCCATACTTCCATACTTCCATATCCATACTAATATTATAAATGCGAAAGTAACTCTGTCTGTCTGTCTGTCTGTCTGTCTGTCTGTCTGTCTGTTACTCTTTCACGCCTAAACGGCTGAACGGATTTTGATGAAATTTGGTATGGTGATAGATGATAACCTAGAAATGGACATAGGCTATAAATAATCACGCCATCGTTCTTAGGGGGTAGGCAGTTAACTAAATTGAGTTAGTGATTTTTAGTCGTTTTTGTTGGGACTTTTGCTCTTTCACGTCTAAACGGCTGAACGGATTTTGATGAAATTTGGTATGGTGATAGATGATAACCTAGAAATGGACATAGGCTATAAATAATCACGCCATCGTTCTTAGGGGGTAGGCAGTAGGCAGTTAACTAAATTGAGTTAGTGATTTTTAGTCGTTTTTGTTGGGACTTTTGCTCTTTCACGTCTAAACGGCTGAACGGATTTTGATGAAATTTGGTATGGTGATAGATGATAACCTAGGAATGGTCATAGGCTATAAATAATCACGCCATCGTTCTTAGGGGGTAGGCAGTAGGCAGATAACTAAATTGAGTTAGTGATTTTTTGTCGTTTTTGTTGGGACTTTTGCTCTTTCACGTCTAAACGGCTGAACGGATTTTGATGAAATTTGGTATGGTGATAGATGATAACCTAGAAATGGACATAGGCTATAAATAATCACGCCATCGTTCTTAGGGGGTAGGCAGTAGGCAGTTAACTAAATTGAGTTAGTGATTTTTAGTCGTTTTTGTTGGGACTTTTGCTCTTTCACGTCTAAACGGCTGAACGGATTTTGATGAAATTTGGTATGGTGATAGATGATAACCTAGAAATGGTCATAGGCTATAAATAATCACGCCATCGTTCTTAGGGGGTAGGCAGTTAACTAAATTGAGTTAGTGATTTTTTGTCGTTTTTGTTGGGACTTTGCTCTTTCACGTCTAAACGGCTGAACGGATTTTGATGAAATTTGGTATGGTGATAGATGATAACCTAGAAATGGTCATAGGCTATAAATAATCACGCCATCGTTCTTAGGGGGTAGGCAGTAGGCAGATAACTAAATTGAGTTAGTGATTTTTTGTCGTTTTTGTTGGGACTTTTGCTCTTTCACGTCTAAACGGCTGAACGGATTTTGATGAAATTTGGTATGGTGATAGATGATAACCTAGGAATGGACATAGGCTATAAATAATCACGCCATCGTTCTTAGGGGGTAGGCAGTAGGCAGTTAACTAAATTGAGTTAGTGATTTTTAGTCGTTTTTGTTGGGACTTTTGCTCTTTCACGTCTAAACGGCTGAACGGATTTTGATGAAATTTGGTATGGTGATAGATGATAACCTAGAAATGGTCATAGGCTATAAATAATCACGCCATCGTTCTTAGGGGGTAGGCAGTTAACTAAATTGAGTTAGTGATTTTTTGTCGTTTTTGTTGGGACTTTGCTCTTTCACGTCTAAACGGCTGAACGGATTTTGATGAAATTTGGTATGGTGATAGATGATAACCTAGAAATGGTCATAGGCTATAAATAATCACGCCATCGTTCTTAGGGGGTAGGCAGTAGGCAGATAACTAAATTGAGTTAGTGATTTTTTGTCGTTTTTGTTGGGACTTTTGCTCTTTAACGTCTAAACGGCTGAACAGATTTTGATGAAATTTAGTAAGGTAATAGATGGTTACCTAAAAACGGATATAAGATCAAAATGATCACGTCATCGTACTTAGGGGGTAGGAAGTAGGCAGAAAACTGAATTGAGTTAGTGATTTTTTTATGGTTTTTGCTGGGAGTTTTGCTCTATCATGCCTAAACGGCTAAACGGATTTTGATGAAATTTAGTTAAGTGATAGATAGTGGTGGGTAGTGGTTTATACCTAGAAAAGGATATGGGCTATTAATATTCATGCTATCTTACTTAAGGCGTAGGCTGTAGGCAGAAAACTAATTAAGTTAGTTATTTTTAATCGTTTGTTTTAAAAGTTTACCTCATTCACGCCTTAACGTCTGAACGGATTTTTATAAGACTTGGTTAATATAAAGATAGGATCCTAGGCACGGACACAGGCTACTTTTTACGGCGGGAAAATACCTCATTCCCGCGGAAATCTAGCGTGATCGTGTCAAGAAGCGCATGACGCCATAGCTACTGAAATGATTTTGATGTTTTTTTTTTAACTGAGTGATCAAATACTAACTTGAAGTCTTAGTAGACTTCAAGTTAGTATTTGATCACTTTTCTAACTTAGAGGGTCGGTAGGCGCCATAATTTAGGGAATTTATGATAAGATTTTGATGCAACTGTCTTTATTTAACAGTTTTACTTGGATCGAAACTTAGCGACATTCCATCACACTACTTAACTTATAGGGTAGGAAGGTACCAAAATTCAGACTACTTTTTACTTCGGGAAAATATCTCATTCCCACAGGAACCTATACACAGCTTCCTATCTATAACATTAAAATTCTGTCTAGAATCACAGTACGCCAAAACTATTGATCTGATTTGTATACGATTTTTTATTCAACTGACTGTTACATTACATACAGATAAAATCTATATACCTACACCACAGAATTAATATAGTACTACATAACTAGCTACGCTTTAAACTTGAGGAGGTAATTAGATAGACATTTATACCTACGAACTTTAAGCTCAATAGTCAATCATAGTGATAAGTTAATACTCATTTTAGACAAAGAAACGGATAGGTAATCAGTTCATCACCGAAATTATAACACCTACACTTAGTTTACTATTCAACGAGGGAAAATCCTGGATTATAAAGGCGAAAGTAACTCTGTCTGTCTGTCTGTCTGTCTTTCGACTCATCCGAAGAATAAAGTCCGATCTGCAGGGTTGATAGTTTTCAGTAGACGCAATAGAAGTTGTTGACTCGTGTAAGTCTTAAACGGTGAGACTTGACTTCTAGATTTTTTGGTATGTTATAGTAACGCCCCAGCCTAGTTAAATGCTATGTAGTGTTTATTTCTTATCCTTTTATTTAACGAGATAGTGAGTTCCATATAAACATAAGACGTTTTGTACCGTAAAAGCGGGGGTTCGTAATGAACATCATACGTTGTTTTACGGAGATGTCAGAACTAAATGACGTTCTATATTAACATGGGTCATTTTTTGTTGGATTTAACCATCTTTTATGAGTCCTTTGTGACTATCTACCTTCAAATATTTAAAAATAATGTTAGCCATATTATGACTACCCCGCAAGATAACTAAATAAAAAATGAAATTACGAATTAAAATTGTTTATTAATTTAAAAAAATACTTAAAATAGATAGCAAAACCATTAGATGGCATCAGTTTGAGCAGCAATCACATCACAGTTAGGTACCAATCAGAAGCATCGTGGCCAAGACGAGCTTTCATACGTATTAACAACAATTAAACTGTACGTAACACCAAAATAAAAACTGTTTAAATAGAAAGAAAAAATATATATCTAAAATATTTCTTATTCTGATGGATGGAATGGATAGCTGTCGCTCAAAATGAGCTAGAATTGATCATCACATTGTTGATGTTTGTGAAGAATCGGATTCTTCAGAAACATCAACAGTGGTGTGATGTGGTAAAGAGTGAAAGTACTGATTATACTCTAAGGGAATTACTTCTGACCTGCACAAGTGCACATATTTATCAAGTCTTTATATTCAACAGCAGGAACCATAATAATATATTATTATGGTTCCTGCTGTTGAATATATGCAGGTTTTAGTCCAGTTTATACAGAGTTCCTCATGTTACCGTGAATCAAAAAATATTATAATCAGGTTGAGTCAGGTCATATTTAAAAACCAATTTGTTGGGATCACTGCCATCTGACTGCATGAACGTCTCGTATGTTACTCCAGTTAATCTTCTTGCCTTTATGGTGAATGCGACTAGGTAGCCCGCGAGAAATTCGGTATTTTTTTACGTTTTTTGCAATTTACCGATCAGTATCAGGTTGTATGTTAAACAAAATAGAAATCACGACCGTAACAAATATGACTTTACTGTGTAATAATGATTAAAACCACCAATACAAGCGTGTCAGTTCATTTAAGTCTCTTGATTGTCTTTTTCATCAAATAGTCACTTTATTTAACATTCAACCGGACACTGAGCGGTATATTGCAAAAAACGTAAAAAAAACTAATTTCTTGGGCTACCTTATCGTATTCACCTTAATGTCTTTCATCCAGACCTCATTATTGACAAGACATTTAAAGTTAAACACGTTATTCTGTATTCCGTTGCGGACAGCATAGGGTTCTCCTTCGTTCTTGACCCATCTTACTAATAAAATTCCCATTCATGAGGAGTATATAATATAGTTTTGGCATCTTATTTTCTTCATATTATCTAAATATTTGATGATGAAATTCCACTGCATAAGTGCGAAGTAGCAGGCGAATTCGTTGTGCTATATGACGATGAAGAAATCGCAAAGAAACTGTCTACATGATTAGGGTAGAATATGCTATCGCAGATCGAATGGACATTAGTAGGAAACGGCATAGGAGCTGGCATTGATAGTTTCTTACTCTTAAAACTGTATTATTGGTGAATTTTCGAAACTAGAAGGCGCTTCCAAAGAAAATGTACTAGGCTGATTGTTGTTAACATCTACATTATGTTAACATAACATTAACATCTAACATCATAAATGGTTTAGGCGTTTGCCTTGTGACCCGGTGATCATGGGTTCGATTCCCACGGGAAGTATACTTTGTAAAGCTGTTTCCAGTTTGGCTACAATATTGCAGGCTTGAATCACCTGATTGTCTGATAAAACGATGATTCCGTGCTTCGGAAGGTAAGTATAAGCCGGTGGTCCCGGCAAACTAGTTTATGAACTGTGACACCAGGGTGTGTTGGGTCGTTAAACCATACTACCCACACGATAAGAAGAAGACATGTGTGATATGTGGGATAGTTCCTGACTGATTTCTTCTGCACCAAGAGGCAAAGGTGATGTTTGACGTATCATGACGTTGTCATCAACATTTACAACCGAAATTTAAAAAATAACTATGTTTTGTTAGATGTATTCATAAAATACCAACTATAATAATGTATATTGCAAAACAAATATAACTAGCTATTAAATAACAAATTTAAAATAAAAAATCCGTAAATTTAACGTTTTTTTTAATTGAACAACGTCCTAACTGATTCCATTATCCCAGTAACAACGTCTTATCTTAACATCGAACCAACAAATCGTATCACAGATTCCGTTGAAAAACGTCCTAAATTCACATCAGGCGCTTAAAAATTCAATAATGTTCGTATTAAATTGTCCTAATATTTCATAAGACCTCTACTTTTTATTGCTTATTATTAATGAAATAATGATTACCCTTTGAATAAACATTACACTAATCGCATTTTGGCACTAAAAAGGCGTTTCTATATCTCTCCGTCAAAAAACGTCCTATATGAAAATCGATCGCCCGCAACTGTATAATGAGACAAAAAGTAATATAGAAATAATGTTAATAATTTTAAAACTTAATAGTGTGTCTTACGAAATAAGGCAACTAATGAATCGTCAACTTACCAGCATTTACACTTTTATTCATATAAACATGAGGAACATCTGAAACTGATGAACTAAGCTCAGGCCTTTCTGCATCTTCTTTAAGCATACCCATTTTTTTTTTGTGATCGTGACATCTTAATAAATATGTGTTGCATGCAAAACAATTGATAAATTATTTTTTACATCAAACAGAAAAAAAACTAAGCGCACGTCATAAAAATGCCCTCCCTCCAACAAACAGCGGCCTAACTGACGAACGGACGTGGCGCCCGCGCCGTCGCCGCACCCTGCGCGCCGTCTGTTGATCACTTAGTGCGTTTTTATTCGGAACTAATTTCAGATTGAACGTTATTCGATTATATATTTCCGAAACTAAATAAGATACGAAAATTCTAAAAACGCACGTCTGTAGAGTTCGTATTCCTTAACTCGTCTAGCTATTTAACTCGTTTTTGTTCCATGATCACATCGGACTCTGTTCTACGGATAAGTCGCTTTGCTTCACGCCTAAACTACTGAACCGATTTGTGTGAAATTTGGTACAGACATAGTTTGGAACTTGAGAAAGGACATAGGATAGTTTTTTTTTTTTTTTCGCGAGATAAACCAAAAATCTGCCGGAAGTCACTATTCCACGCGAACGAAGTCGCGGGCAAAAGCTAGTTCATAATAATTATGACGAAGACTAACTATTGCCCAAAACTTTGGATTCTTTTGCACTCTGCAAAAAAGCTTCGTCTGCACTTGTTGAACCATTAAAGACAGCAATGGAATTAAGATATGCTTTGTGAATTAGTCCCAATTCGTACATTATTTTGTATAGCAGAAGACTGATTCTGTACACACGGCTACACATCAAGCTATACAAAACCAGTTAATCTTGGCCTCACTTTACTAGATCTTTTCGCACAATGAACGATCAGGTTATACTGGTTTTGTATAGCTTGATGTGTAGCCGTGTGTACGTTTGTGCGACTTTACGAACATGGTTCAATTAAAACAATTTTACCGACACACAAATTCACCGAATCACCAGACAGATCGCAAAACAATCGCTGTACAAATCCTTCGTCCGGTTAGTTTATAAGCCGGTGGTTAGCGGGGATTATCGCGCTTCCAAAACGCACCCTTTCGGGGCGTCGACCCTCCTCACTACTCCCGAGCCGTTACACATGTGATGAATCTTTCCTCCCAAAGATATCGTTGGTAGGTTGGTACTCCCGGAATGACGAGAGGTTTTTCCTTTGTAATTGTGTGTAGGCTCGTAGATTCTTGGTAAGACGTAATTTGGGATTACAATACGAATAATGGAATGGGTTTGTTGTTAGGAGCCTGATGAAATTGTTTTTTTTGGGATGTTTCGCACAATTAGGAAAAATCGGAAAAGTTCTGCTATTACAATACTATTTTTCGTCTCAGAAAACTAGTGAATCTAAGATAGTCGTAAGTAATACTCTGTAATCGAAGCGTGTTCAAGTAATAATTTCATCTACCATCTCGAAAGCCAAAATCCGGCTAGAGTCGTTCTACTTTTTGCCACCTCAGCAACTCAGACAGAAATCAGTGCCTTTTTACAAGCCTCTAAAAACTCATGCCGCCTTATTACAAAAGGTAGTTAAACCTGGTTTAACTTAGACCTGGTTTATCTCGCATGCTGTCACTTTCTTTTGAATATTATTGAAGTGAGACGTCATGCGAGATAAACTAAGTCTAAGTTAAACCAGGTTTAACCACGTTTTGTAATAAAGCGGTTGATGTTCATAGCTCGTAGAAACTGCATTAACTAAACAAATGGGCACCGCGGGTGGTAAGAATTTTTTACGACAGGATCTGGGCTGTCACAAAAATTCGCCCCCGCTGTTCCACACTAATTCGCGTATCTCGGTCAAGTCTACACAGAGGAATTCATCGGATTTTAATATCTAACGCAGCGATATATTATCGATTTTATTACCATTTTCCGTTACTTGGTTTTCGATAATGCTGTTACTAGGCATAAAATAGTCGATAATGATGAATAAATTCGATCGGAATGCTAAGAACTGCGTTTTTCGAATCAAAATAAACATTGTGACAATGTTTAAGTTACCACATATCAAATATTTGATTGCCTAAATTAAAACATAAATAAAAAACAGCTAAACATTTGTGGCGTTAAGTATAATAACGGAACATAAAACTAAACACTTTAACATTTTAATATCAACATTATGAACACGATGTTAATGGTAACTTCTCCAATATTAAAAATAATAAATTCTCCGGTTTGGGCATTTCAAGATGGTGGATTGTAACAAAGTTATAGTGTTATAAACTTCTATGATCAACAAAATGAATAATAAAATCTCAGCATTTTGGTGCGAATGAATACTTTGGCTTCTTTATTCATTTCTTGGATTTGGCATTTAATATCCTTCGACAAGACTACTTTAGTGTAATCAATTTTTCTGAGTTCATTCAACTGTCTGCGATTTTCCCATTATCTCAAAATTTTTGCAGAGTAAACAAATTGCTATGGAATATAGATGCTTCTCATGCTTCTTCATTTTTGCTTGCATCATGCATGACGTTCCTCACAACGCATTTTAATTTGCTTTTAATTTAAAACCTTCTTTTTTCCTTTCGTTTTATTTCGGAATGAATCAAGGAACACTATAAATCACACCGTTTATTATTTTAAGCAACCATATTTTTATTAATTGAAACCAATCAGAAACAATTCACGAAACATGATTTAAGTCTGGGTGTCGTTAAATATGTTCAAAATGGTATCCCTTATACGCACTTAAATAAGTTTGATGATATTGCATGTTTACAGTGTCGTAAATCTGCTGACACAAGAGATTTATTGTTATAGGATGCTGGGGCCACAAATTATGTTCGACACAATTCGGCCTTTGTCTGAACGGAACGATTTTTGTGATTGCTTTCCGCGAAGATTGAGATCACTAGATGTGTCCTAGGGCCTCAAGAAATTGACCTTGTCTACATCGCTATTTATGATTTTTTTAAAGTATACTATTGCTTATGTAACGCATTAATATGAAGCTTGTAATCCCATAAGGGTTAGCCAAAGAAGTACCCTCATTTTGCCAGTCATTTTAAGTCATATGTAATAGGATTAATTGCTCTCAACCGGGCACAAACTTATAACTCGCGAGTACTACTCTGAAATTTCTGACCTTATGCTCAGCACTCAGTAGTGATGCTGCAGTAGCAACCGCCAGCTAGACCATCGAGTAAAAAATCATACCTTTCTATCGTTTTATGCGAGATGTGTGAGTCCACTTTTTCAGTGCGAGCTCTTTGTCGATCGACGTAAGTACAGTGTCAGTGTTAGCACATCGAACGATTTATATCCGTGGCTTTCCAAGACGGGCGTTATAAGTAAATCTAAGTGTATTGTTCGGAGAAATTCTCCTTCTAGACGTTTCACTCTCAATACAATGTTATTACAATCTTACAAGAATAATCTCGAAGTGACTTGGAGTGTTTTCGTACTATTCAATCTGAGTAGCTGATGCTTGAAATCTGATTGTTATATAAACTCCTTCAGCCATAATTACTCGATAACGACTCAATGATCATTGAAACGAAGGTTACTCAAATACTGTTTTAAGGTTATTATAAATTATAACTAAACACAAAGAAATACTAAGAACGAGGGCAGACAGATTTGTCAAATCATTTCAGTCGAAAGACGTCCACTGCTGTGGACATAGGCCTCCCCCAAGTGTGCATGCAGCTGATGCAGCACATCTCCGAAACATGACAGATTTCTTTGCACCTGACAATATATTTACCGTCTAACCGCATTCTCCAGTCATCCCGCGATCATGCGCTTGCAACAGTATCTTCTTCTTCTTCTTCTTATCGTGTGGGCAGTAAGGTCTAACGACCCCACACACCCTAGTGTCAGAGTTAGTTAGTAACAGGCAACAGTATCGAAATATTGGGATCTCATAATATAATGGATAATCAAATTACGGAAGATATTCCCGTAAATGACAGTTAGTCCGAGTATTTGAAAGACATTAGAGTAGTATTAACATAATATCACAGAAATATTCAACGACACTAAAAGGAATATTAATACAGTAATTAATATCATATTACTCGCAGTCGAAAATCTCTCGAGTATTAATTACGATTAACCTGATTCTGAGATAACATGACATGTGTACAGTATCCACTAGTAGCAGAGCTAACGTGATTAAAACAATTAACCAACTATATCACAGGCTCACAAACACAGTCAATCCGGCCCAGAGTACGCTTCACCTACCAACATTCCGCCATTCGGGGTGACTGACAATTGTCATTAATGACAGCTACCTGATTACTGGTGGCTATGAGACAGTGTTTACATCTCTATTAAATAGGTAGATATACACTACAACATGCTGGATCTGTCATCATTTAACAATGCAAATGTACATAAATACTGCAAAATACTCAATCACTATAATAAATAACAAACGAACCATACTTCAGATCCTGATGGGCGTACGTAGGAAGATGAAACTAGGAGCTTTTAGCGTTACTTAATGCCACTGAGTCATATTACAATTAAGGTTAAGGATTATACCCCAGATGATGATGAAATTGAGGGGCTCGTGGCTAAAAAGTAGCAGCTGTAGGTTAAGCAACGCTGGCTGAGATCGGATGGGTGATCATCAATTACACATCGAGATCGAGACCCCACAGTGCTTCAGAACGCTAGTTAAAGTGTTTGCCACGGCAAACATTTGTTAATCTGTGACAGACTTTACGAGTTGTCAATTGGGTCAAGTCCACCATACTATTCCCAAACCACTACAAATCCTGAAAACCAGAATCAACAGTTGGTGACCACTAGGAAAGCGCCGAGACAGTAAAGCTCGATGAGCGAAGCAACGTTAATTAATCAGAAAAGTTTCCTCAGTTCTCTCCATATCAGCAGGAGATAGAACAGAACAAGGCCCATATGCACAAATGGTCGTATAAAACTGGAATAAGCCCAGGTCTACCAAACTATGTAGTTAGAATGCTAGCTAACCCTAATATGCTTGAAAAGAGACTCAGTAGATGATGAGAAGAACAAAACTAAAGCAGGTTTCTACTGTAAAAACAAGCAATAAAATCGTACAGGATGTCGACTCAATACAAATTAAGGTCCAATAATAACAGACATAAAAAATGCACAACTCGTGTACATACATCCCGAGTGTACTCAACCACATAAGTTTGTAGGCGTTACCCGACTAGGCCTAAGTTATTATCGTACATAAATCCATAATGATTGGCCGTCTGCTGGAAGATAAGTGCCTATTACCAGCTATCGGTGTAAATGAGATGCGTCACTCCGAATTAGACCTTGTTGCAGGAGTAATGCGTTGGCAGTAATGAGAGTGCTGAACTTAAAGGCAAATTAAGGTTTTAAAATCTTGTTAGAAGCTATAATTGTTTCCGTTTGAAATGGTTGGAAAGTAGAGGGTGTATGGGACAACGGTTAAGATAGTATAGAGGCTAATTGCCAGCTATTCAAGCTACTAAAATCTGTCAAATAGATTTTCAACTTGTTCGCTGAAGCATTACGGTTCCAGGCTGATCGTAAAAAAATTACCAGTAAATACTATGAACAAACTCCAATACTTTAAAGCAAGGAAGAATGCACAATCTTGTACTATGACTTGCGCTCATGATTATAGATCTATTGCGTTGAAATAAGTTGATTTCACAAAAAATGCTGTTCCTTTGTTTTGTCCGTATAAGTTGTGAAAAACAATAGCATTTTTTCTGTCTTCTTCTCCCTCTCCCTCTCCATTCATCACCACTCTTTTAGTCATGTGCGTGTGGTGTGAGGGCCCGTTTGTTAAAACTCTGTGAAAATGTGCTTAGGTTTTAGTGTACTTTCCTCTACAATTGTGGAAGTTGGAATCAGTTTTTGTGAAAGTCATATAAGCGAGTTATTGACTGTTAAGTCGGGCCCTCAGTTCTCACATAGAGGATTGAGGGCCCACCTGTACCTGAAAAACTATGTACACTATAGAAAAAGTGTATATACCAAAATCTTAGCTAATGCCAAACAATTTTTGTGGAAACAAGATATTATCGCAAAACACTGTCCTACTTTGTAAATCTTCGTTCAAAATGGGCCCTCAATTCTCATGCACGTAAAAGTTTATGACGCAAATAAAATGAAATCTTTAACTTACAGCTTATGTTTCAAATTCTATAAGCTACTAAATAAATTGTGGAAAATCGTGAAAGCAAGAACAGGTCACCACTTCTTGTTGTTTGAAAGTTATGACCCTGATAAAAGTCGGGCCCTCAGTCCTCCATTTTTTTTTGTTTTCTTTTTATTACTCCTAATGTATGAAAGATAAGCCAAATACAAAATTGTCTCTTTTTGTGAAAAAAAATGTGCAACAATCTGGTGTTATTTGTTACTAACAAGAATTACGATAAAACTAAAAATCTTAATAGATAGGTACCGAAATCAACAATTTTTCTATTGTGTATGTGTCATTGTGGGTAGGGTGACAATAATTTATTTTTACCCTCATTTTATGTACTTTGTTAGTGGCGGTAGTGATGTTTTAGTTTACATATTATGCACAATGATAGTACAGCGAAACGAGTAAGAGGCGCCCTGAACTCCATCATAGGGTACCGATCCAAAGTGAACATAGAAACAAAATTATTAATCATACAGACGTGCCTTTTGCCGGTACTCGATTATGGAGTCATCCAGCTACTCACGAGATACAGCAAAAGCAACCTGACCAAACTGAAAAGACAGTACAGAATGGCACTGACGCCGCACCGAAACCAAAACCCTCTGGGAAATGCTTGGACAGGACCCGTGGCATCTCCGAGCACACGATCTCCACGGCGATATGATCGAAAAATTAACTTCTCTGACGATCAGCGGCCTAGAAGATCCCGGTCCCGCCTATACGAGATACGGACAATTCAATCCACTCCTTTTCTCTAATAGAATAGGTGACATAGAATATATTAACAAATCGGAGAGGGGCAAACCGCTCCATAAGAGAACGCCCCCCCCCCCCGTCAGCACAGGCTTTGACTCGTACAGTCACTCCTAGTCTATTAGTAACTTCTCACACTTGCTTTGTATAGTTCGACTTTGTGTGATAAGAATTAAATAATAGGTAGCAAAAGATCCCCCCCCGGACAAACTGCGCTAAAAAATTACCTCTAAATATATATTTGTAAGTGACATGACTGTAACAATTAATAACTAAAGAAATAAATAAACATCTATTCTATATTCTATTCTATTCTATTCTGATAGTACAGCGGAAGTTGTAGGTGATAAGGCATTAAGGCGATTTTTATGAAACAGTTATAGTGAAGAATAAAAATAATAATTAATTTTTAATGCAAAAGCACATCTTCGGTCAAGACACTCGCTCGTCTTTGGTCAAGATATCAAACTTATAAGGTAAGTGAAAAAATTGTACTTACGTAAGGCAGACTTCTATAATAAAAGAAAACAAAAAAATGCAGACACATAATGCAGACATGTCGGAATACGGCAAACTCATAGGCGCATCTCAAAGTCCATGCGACACGACTTGCGGTCCTATAGCTATTAAGACCGCAATTGAGCGAAACCAGGGCTCCAAAGTGTTCGCGAAGGATGCGTCTATTGGGCAGAACCAAATGACAAAACTGAGGATCGAGGACGGCAGTATTATTTCATCGAAGCCAGAGCTGCTGAAAGAGCTAGAGAGGTTTTACGGACAGCTGTACACATCGACCCGACAGCCCGTTGTCAGTTCAGCTCAGCAGGGCTATTGCGTATCTTTTAATGACAGTGGCTATCGTATAGTGTCTATCAAATAACTGTCAAATGGTGAGTTTTTAAGAAAAAAATGTACCAAACCATAACCAATTTACAGTTAATCTATGGACACTTATGATAGCCACTGACATTAAAAAGATACGCAATAGCCCTACTGCCCCCCTATTGCGTATCTTTTCTTAAAAACTCACCATTTGACAGTTATTTGATAGACACTATATGTTATCCACTGTCATGAAAAGATACGCAATAGCCCTGCAGGACACCAGAGCGAAACTGACCCGACACTACACTGAGGATATCCCAGACATTAGCTTGTATGAGATTAGAATGGCCCTCCAACAGCTTAAGAACAACAAAGCGCCGGGGGATGATGGAATCACGACAGAACTTCTGCGAGCGGGTGGAAAACCAGTGCTGTTAGTCCTCCAGAAGTTGTTTAAAACCGTCATTCTCGAAGATACTACGTCAGACGCATAGCACAGGAGTGTGGTGGTGCTCTTCTTCAAAAAAGAACTATTGAAGAATTATAGACCCATCTCACTCCTGAACCATGTGTACAAGCTGTTCTCGAGGGTCATTACGAACCGTCTCGAACGCAGGTTTGATGACTTCCAGCCTCTCGAACAAGCCGGATATTTATTTATTTATTTAATCTTATCGCACACAAAAAAAAGGTACAAAGGCGGACTTAATGCCTTAGGCATTCTCTACCAGTCAACCAAGGGTGGTGTAGAGATTAGATGGCAGGTGCTCTTTTGAGAGGATGAATGATAAAAAAAAAATTAAATTCAAATATATCATACCTAAAGATTTATAAATATAATATACAAATAGTTACATAAATAGATTATAAACATATATTATCCATACATAAATATATACCTAACCGATACATCTACTAACCGATACTGATATATATCCGTTTCATCTCTAGTTATGACCTACTTTCAGAGTATAAGTAATGAAAAAGAAATTGTTGTCACCCTATTTCCTAATTCAGAAACGAAAAATAAAACTCGATTTTCATATACATTAAAGGATCATTTAATTTCTTTCTAGTATCGATTTGTTGCACAATTCTTTTCACAAAAAGAGATAATTTTGTATTTGGCTTATCTTTCATACATTAGGAGTAATAAAAAGAAAACAAAAAAATGGAGGACTGAGGGCCCGATTTTTATCATGGTCATAACTTTCAAACAACAAGAAGTGGTGACCTGTTCTTGCTTTCACGATTTTCCACAATTTATTTAGTAGCTTATAGAATTTGAAACAGTAGCTGTAAGTTAAAGATTTCATTTTATTTGCGTCATAAACTTTTACGTGCATGAGAATTGAGGGCCCATTTTGAACGAAGATTTACAAAGTAGGACAGTGTTTTGCGATAATATCTTGTTTCCACAAAAATTGTTTGGCATTAGCTAAGATTTTGGCATATACACTTTTTCTGTAGTGTACATAGTTTTTCAGGTACAGGTGGGCCCTCAATCCTCTATGTGAGAACTGAGGGCCCGACTTTACCGTCAATAACTCGCTTATATGACTTTCACAAAAACTGATTCCAACTTCCACAATTGTAGGGGAAAGTACACTAAAACCTAAGCACATTTTCACAGAGTTTTAACAAACGGGCCCTCACACCACACGCACATCTTTTAGTCACATACGATTCGTCCCTCCTCATCCCATATCCATACGAAGACATTCAATTCCCTTTCAACGTGTTTACTATAGACGTTGAAAAGGAATCGACTGTACATATAGCATCGTGTAGTCAATTGATTTGATCGTATTTGCCGGTTGATTGCTAGTAGTTGTATATTTATATTATCGTAGTTGTCAGCGATGGGAATCGGGTTAATACCCCAAGTAACACATTTTGTGACAAAAGGCTTGCATATAGAATATTTTTGGAAACTTTAGTAATAAAAAGGTGGTTAGAACCGATAAGCAACCTGTATGTTACCAAAGGGAGAAAAATTGCAACTTATTTATAGATGCAAAAGCGATGCATAAGAGTTCGAATTGTTATCCTGAGTGGCACTAGGAACTAACGGTGCAAATTGCGCGCCGTAAATGAATGATTGAACGTTAAAGCGATACAGTTCATTCGTTAAGTGACAAATAAGATCTTAACAAGTTCTTATTTTCGGTGGAGATAAACAACAACGGCTTTGTGTTATGGCAGCTTTTATTTGTGATCTATTTTGAGAGTATTCAAAAATTATGTGTTTAACGCAGGATAACCATCATGGAGCCCTTGCAAATGGTTTTTTATTGTGAAACCATGGTATATTTACGAAGTAAATTTTGATGCGCCTTCGATCTAATCAAGAATTAGCAAAAAATATGCGGTGATCAAATAAATAAGATAATACTTCATAAAAATTTGGTTGTTAAAAACCTAACATTATGGTTTCACAAAAAGTATAATGTCAAACTACATCAGAAACAGTTATCAAAACTCATTTTATTGTATGTTATTATTGTAATAAAATACCATTCAACAAGATACTTTTCAAGGACTCCATTTTTAAAAATGGCGATTTGAAATAGAACTTGCAGTTCATTTTTACACTCATTTGTTACCATAATAGAGCTCCTAGGTCCAAAAATCCCTTATTAGTACCTAGTAGTGATTATTTTCACTTATCAGGTCTCGTTGCCTTTGCGTTGAATTGGGGATCCTCAAGACGGGTACAAAACCAATTTAGGAAGGTAAATAAAGTAAAATTTAATTTAATTGTAAATGTTGTCTGGAATCCTCGACTTTTTATTTCGATGCCTGATTTCCTACTGATAGTTTGCAAATTTTCATTTTTCATTTATACAAGAGTTATTCAGAAGGGTAGCTGATCATGCCTTGCCTACCAATCTGTGATTTACACCGTGTATAACGTAACTAGAATAAAACAAAAACAAAGTGAACTAGTTATTTCATAACTGTTTCATAAACTATTCAAATAAGTACCTAAAATGTAGGAAATTTACTTAATTATAAATCATACTCTATTTAAATTTATTAATATGTACGGAACCTGCGACAGTGTTAGAACTGTAAGATCTTAATTGGTTCTAAATGAGAGAAAATGGTTGCTCAAGGTTTTCAAGAACCATCTTTTGGAATCGATCTACGCGTTACAGTGGCATATTAGAGTATATTAGACCTTACAAAGGCAATTACACTAGGTTCCAAATGAGCTGCAATAATAACTCTTGAGCCACTACAGGTGATAAGTAACTTATATATACTACTTATTTAGTACTAAAGGTGCCAAATAAGGAAAAATTACCACCTATTAAGGTACGGTTCTTAATGGGAGATTTTAAGATGTCTTAAGCTTCTTTGAGTTCTAAAAGATTGAAAATTGAAACCTTTATGCGTCTATAACTAATAAATTCGGCCTAGTGCCACCATAAGTTATAAAGCAGGAACAAAAATCACTCAAAAGCAACTGTTAGTGATAAGAGTTACTCATATGCAAATTCGAGCGCTGTTTGCATCTATAAGTAATACCGTACACTCTTGCATCACTTAAATGCTACCTACAGTTGCAGAATAAGTTCCAAAATACACTAACGTGCTACTTGGGACGTACGGTACGCTACGGCTAGAGCAACCAGTGGGCTTGCTAACTGAACTTTATTGCACTAGTGCGATCTGTTCAGAAGCGACGTGTATCGATTCAAGCGGTACTCGTACTGGCAGTTAGATAAACTGTATAATTTATTATTGCGCGTGATATCTTCAATTTTCTCAATACCTGGAGATTTCAATTTAAATTATGATGAGAACTGTGACGATTTGTAACTTTTATGTAAAACAAAACGGCCCTACAAAGGTTCCTGTGTTACGCCTGCATATTCGAATTATCTCATCAACATTTTTCTAGTATTCGCTGATAGCGAATAGGTAGTAGGTACTAGAAAAGTGTTGCGCTAGGCTTACCTACCTAGTTATCATAATAACGAAGTAAGTATGTACTTACAATAAAAAAATTAAGTTTAAAAATCTAAAACCCGACTACTAACAAAATCGCGGTCTTAAAAGTAGAAAACAAGAAAATAATTCTTGTCTGATATTCTTCGTAGTCGCATGCCACTGATACCTGATGCTCCTTCATGGCGTTCTCATTGATACAAAGTGGCATGCGACTTCGAAGCATATCAGACAAGAATTATTCTCTTGTTTTCTACTTTTAAGACCGCGATTTTGTTAGTAGTCGGGTTTTAGATTTTTAAACTTAATTTTTTTATTAGTATTTTATTTTTGTGTGTACTTAAACTATAATATAATACATATTTGTAATGTGCTCGAAAAGACCTTTCCTTTGATACCAAATTTGCTATGGTTATCTCAATTTAATATTTTTTGAGGTAAGTTTTTGACATTTAAATTCCGTCATAAAAAGAATTTATAAAATTTATATAGCCTATGTCACCCGGGCTATTCTTACGAATCTATTGACACCTAATTTATTAAAATCCGTTCAGTAGATTAGGCGCTACGGTGGAACATACATACATACATAGACTGCCAAAATCATTACCCTTCCTTTTGGCTTCGCCGTAGTCGGGTAAAAAAATGGGTTAATTGCGTTATTCTACTAAAATAAAATAGGAGGTTACTGCTTCATAATCATACATAATGTACTTACATACATTTTGTTGATGAAAGACTGTTTTGCCAATATATCCTTTCATATTCCAGCATTTTACGTATCTACTTATTAATTGTAAGTTTTAAGTTGGCCTTTGAAACCGATTGCTAATTTCAGCGTTGCAATGTAGGCAGCGTGGCCGAGTGGTCTAAGGCGCTGGTTTTAGGCACCAGTCCGAAAGGGCGTGGGTTCGAATCCCACCGCTGTCAAAACTTTTTTATGTTTTGTTATATTTGTTTTTTATGTTTTTATTCTAACATATTTATTTTTCTGTATCCATAAAATGTGTTTTAATGATTTAAAAAAAACTTAAAATACTTACTTATTTCTTTTTGTTACAGGTATGGGGATTTTTTAAAACTAAGTCAACGACAAACTAATTTTGAGAGGTAAAGTAAAATAAATTAACATAATATTCAATTCTCAAACAGCCCTAACCACAGGACAATAAAAGATAAAGAAAAAAAATCGCGGTCACTGGAGGGAATTTCCCAAATACCATAGATAGGCCGTACCATTTTACGACTACAACTATAGTAAAGGAAAATGTGTTTTAATGTTTTAGTTTTAAGGTGTACCCTGGTGGTATAAGTAAGTTGGCAAGGACAACAAAAACGAGGGCAGAAATCTGTCAATGCATTTGTCAGTGGCATGCCATGGACAGGGTGAATCGATGGGGTTTCGCTCGCTCGTAATGGTGTGTTTTTTGCTTTGTTTCAATATTTATCTTGTTTTCGGTAGCTTCTATTATTAGCTATTGTTTTGGTGTATGTTACGATCGCTTTCATTTACTAAAATATTATTGTGATATTCTTTTGTTTTTATTTACTAGAGCCGATATCAGTCGTTACACTGGAGTGAACGGTTCACTCTGGATATTGGTGTTTCATCCCATGTTCACACATGAATTAAATTTTTAGATCATTTAGCAACGAAAATGAGGCTCAGTGCCGACATCATTCACCATTGGATCGTATATCGTCTGATAACGGTATAACCTCTACTTAATATTGTATGTCCGTCACCTCAGTGACATTAGGGTTATCAGCTTTTTTGTATAAAGACGATAAACAAAACCCGTGACATCGTTAATTAAAATTCTTATTATTTATACATTACTTACCTACTTCATTTAAATGATTCCTAACGAACATAAAACTTACTTAGATATTTTTACTTAGGTTTCATGTCGAGAAATCGCATCATGAATGTAAATTTTATGTTTATTTAGACGTGCTAGACTTATCATGAAACCAGTCATGAGTTTTATGATGAGTTTGATGAGTCTAGCCGTAAATGGCAGCGATAGTTTGCCGCTTTCTAAATGTCGTGTTGGGATTCTCTAAATTTCATAGGAGCGAGCCTATTGCTATTAACCGGGCACATTCAGACTCCGTGGCTGCTACTGAGATATTCCTAATGGAAACACCCAATAACAATTTGCCCGACCCGAGAATGGGGTTGTTTCCTGGAAACTTCGCCGCAAGATGGCGCTGGTGTTTGGCTACACATGTCAAATTGCTTTAGATAAACGTTTGCATTGTGTGGACGATTTTTCAAGTATTTGCGCGGGTTTTTTAACTCAATTTGTCGCTGCACAATGTATGCTACCTGGCGTATCACCCAGTTGAAGGAGGAATTGAAAAAACGAGTAGCAACGCAACAAGGAAAGAAAGCGGAGCTTGTCGAAAAGTACAATAGATTTAACATTTTATCGACTTTTAGCTGTTTTCTGGGCAATATTATGGTTCTACAAGTTTTAAAATAAACTTCACTCACTAACTTTTTGCTTTTTAATGATCTAATAATAAACAAAGTAAGGTAATACATCATTTGTTAAAATGTTACAAAATGTATAGTTATTTGAAAAGAACCCATTTCCCCACCCAACCAATTCTTATGTCTGGAATAAGATCAAAGCTGGTAGATGGCATGCAGTGGTTCGTTTGATATTATAGGGCTTGATAATAAGCAACGCCTTGCATTTCTCTGTTGCAATCGCTCAGTTCGAGCTGAGGTGACACTCTGTGATTCATTCCAACAAAATATAGAGGGCACAGCAGATTTCTTCAAAATTTTGCGTTGGAGTGGAAAGCCTGAAACAATATTGGGTAATGTTATTAATACTTGGCAATTGGCATATATCAGTGTGGCTTAAATCCCCCATGAGCGAACGTTGACTTGAAGTGGGAGAAACCAAGTCAACGTTCGACCCTTGTTTCTCCCACACATTCAAATTATTAATAAAAGTCAGAATTAATAATAGGTATCGTACTAACCTGTCGCCTTAGAAGTGGTCTCGTAGTTTGTTTCGTTGAAATGTTTCCCACATAACCTCGAAAAATTACTTGTTTTGAAATTTTTTAGTTTCAGTGCCTTTTCCCACTTTCTCTTCATGCGCAAATTTCTTGGAAATCTGACAACGCCTATTTCTTTGCATCCAAAGGCTACACAACGACCCATAATATTGAAAAAAGTCACAAAATATTAAGATATTGTTCAATTTCTATGGAGTTAGACAGTTTGTTTGTAGCCAACGCACAGCGCCCTCTACGTGGAACTATTTGACAGTTTTCTTCCCCATTGAAACCCAGAACCCCATGCTCGGCAGTTGCGATTGCGATCACTATACATAGCAACGAGCCAGTCAATTATCTCCATAATAAGCTTTAGCTACACGAAAAACAGAAGTTTTCGGCCCTTCCCATCCCCGCATCTAAACACATAATTAATAACACCACTCAAGTGGGTTACGTCATTAATTCACACTACATCTTCAAGAGGGCCTGTCATTCAGCAGTGGTCGCGTTTCTCAAGGGCCTGCAGCATAAGGGCCGTTGTTTCATGCCTGTTGGCCACACAAGTATTGACATTGAAGCCATTGACGGGCTCGTTCATATGAAATTCAAATTCCTTGAATATTTGGAGGGTTAAGTTCGAACGTCGTGTGTTGGGTAGTATGTAAATGTACACACACTTAATAAAATTGGTTCGGTGGCTCCTTGTGAGTGGGTTGCTAATGAATTGAATATTGGAAATTAATTGAGAGAATTTTGGAAAGTGGGTACTGATGAAGTTATGCATTAAATGAATATCACCGTCGGAGAAACAACAGCTTTTATCAAAGATGAAGGCTCTGAACCTAAGAAGCTGAATACTATAAATAAAGCTGAGATCATGTCTAAAGGCATGTCTTGAGAGAGTGCCGGATGATACTTCACTTAGCAATTAAAATTCAGTCGAATCAATTTGTATGCATTTGCCTTAAAAAAAAGTTACCACGACCATAAATAGAAAAGCCGCAGCCTGAGAAAAAACACAAACTTTTAAATACAATTCCTACGTCAATCCACGGATTAACAACAACAGAAATCCATCTGTCTGTCAAGCCGACGGGGATCGGTCTCACAGTCTCACGGTGAAAATGTCAGCCATTGATTTGCGCCGATAATTTGTATGCGAGCGGCACCTCGGCGCTTCATCAGTCAGATGCAGCCGAATACCAGGAATTCATAGTGCGTAGAGAGCTAAGCTGAGGAAATACAACTCATTATGCGCTGACATACGGACAGGAGTGGAGACGAACTGAGAAAGAATGGGTACTGTTTTCGTTTCTGAAGTACTTACTGGTAGATTGCTCAGACGATCTAGGGATAAGAATTTTTATTGATTAAATTGTGTTTTTACTAGTTTACTACTACTTTTTTAAGACAGGACTTATCCTGTGAGATAGGTATAGTGTACAGTAGAAGCCTGATAGATAAAAGATTTGAATAAATGACAAATGTTTCGAGGGTGATAATGCCAAGTCGCTCGATATGGAATGATATTATGTAAGCAAATAAAAATTAGATAAATAGTTGAATTAGACGAAGGCATAGCCACAGCTACGAAAATAAAGCTTTTAAACCATAGGTGAACAGTTATTATATAGCATCAGGATTTACTGATAGAACATAATTATAATATTGCTGGCGCAAATATCAATTCACTCGTAGATCTTTGTTCAAATCCATTAGACATTCCACTTGCAAACAACATGCTTGTTGATACCCAAAACAGTGTGCAGCCCGCTAAGCCAAGGAAATACAAGCCATTACGAGTTCTCTATATATAGAGAGGACGTTTGTCCGTCGGTCACGTTCATACCCCATTAATACTTGTAACGAAGAACGGGCAAACACTGAACTTGCGTCTTGTTCAACATTGTGAAACGCTAAAATAATAATATTAAATGTGTGCTTGAGGACAAATGACGTCGAAATTGCACAGTTGTGGAGTTTCGATTTCAATATGGTAATGTGTTTTGGATGAGAGGGATTGCATATTTTGAGGATTATTAATTGTGGCGATGAGAAAACAAGGATCAACCATGACTGTCGTCGTCGTAGCATATCGTGTATACCACAGAATAGATAAAAGAGGTTTTATCTATTTACCTTTTACCTCTTTTATCTATTCTGTTGTGTATACAGTAGTTGCTGACTAGTGCCAAGATAATGTCGCGCGTTTTCATAGTACATACGGTTGACTATGAAAGGAATTACAACTTTTCTAGCATCTTCTAAGACTGAAAGTGATTCGCTATTTATAAACCTCTGCTGGACCAGATTTAACGTTTTCGTTCTAATTTTGCACAATACAAATACACGTACACAGTAGGTACTGATTGTTGTACTGTGTGTTTCTGCCTGCCCTTATACCAATTCATGTAGGACGTTGCAACATTTCTTCTTCTTCCATACCGCTTTGTTGTCGTCATCTTAGTAATCTCTCACTTTCTAGCCAGATCATCTTTCATCATTTTATAACAATTATTTGAACCCACAAATAACTAACCGTCAAAACCAATAGCATCAGTTCATCACTTATTAACCCCAAACTTACCAAAAAGATCACTCTAAACGCCTCAAACAACTAAACTATTACCTTATTAAGGCCCGTTATCTCATCAGTCAAGACACTGTCGTCATTTATAATAATAAAACGAAGACTGCCGGTCGTAAAACAGAATCGTGTGAACAGCAATCAGTGCTTCATGTAAACATGAGATCTTTGCCACATGTGTTGATAAACGCTTGTCAGTTAGCCGCTGTCGATGGATTCGAAATAGATGGCGTATACTCCGAATTTGCGGACTGTTTTTGTACAGACGCCACCATCTGTCAATTTTCCCTAATATATTTTCAACTTTATCTCTGAAGCTTTAGGTTCTAGGTTGATTGGGAAAATTTTACATTTTCGGGTAGCTTGATGTGCTGGAGACTGTTGTTGTTAAACTTTGATGTTGTTAAATGTAAGTTTTGTAGTTAGTAAATGGAATCCAGACAATGGATAAAGAAGAAGCAAGAATTTAGCCGCGTACTTAAAAGAAAAACCAACAAAAAATTTTACCTTATAAATACGTGATGGATGGACATATTATGCACATCAAAAGACTCGACGAAGTGTCATTCTATCAGAAACAAAGACAATAAGAAAGTAAAACGTTACCAAAAGAAGTTTATGTCAGTCCTGTTGAAGGTTTAAACAATACTGCACTAAAACGTCGTGGTAGACCACCCGAAACCGATAACCATGTCAAGGTACTCAGATTAGTAAAATTTGCACTGAAAGGAAACACTAACAAAGAACACGCAATGTCTTCACAAACTTGTTATTTTATTTCGTGAACAATAAGCTGTTTCTCTATTTCAATCATAGGTTCAATTACAGATAACGGCCGTCTACAAGCATTCGTCTGTTTCCTGAAGCTCAATGAAAATTCTCTAACAAATCCTAAGGTTTATTACTTCAAGGAGTGTTCCTTGTCTGTAGCAACTAGCGATGCGACTCAACTGCATATTGATTAAATACTATTGTCATCTTGACAGACTTGTCAGTGAAAATAACCCAATACGAATCTTATTGAAACGACAAAAAAATCAATTTTATTTATATACTAGCTTTTGCCAGCGGCTTCGCCCGCGTGAAAATGACGATTTTCCATACAAACTTTCATCCCCTATTTAACTCCCTTAGGGGTTGAATTTCGAAAAATCCTTCTTTATTCCTTGTCTACATTATAAAGGGAACCTCTGTGCAAAATTTCAGCTTTCTAGGTCCAAGCGTTTGGGCTGGGCGTTGATGAGTCAGTCAGTCAGTCAGGACTTCTCTTTTTATTTATATAGATAGATAGATTTCAGACACAACGATACATTTTTTTTTTATTGTGTACACTTAAAAATAATATTATTAAGTAAACACCACACAATATTATTATAACTTCATCATCATCATCATTTCAGCCAAAAGACGTCCACTGCTGGACATAGACCTCCCCCAGGTGCCACATTGACCTGTCCCGTGCGTCTCTCATCCAGCGGTTCCCCGCAACCTTCACCAGGTCATCGGTCCTCCTAGTGGGAGGCATTCCAACGCAACGACTTCCGGTTCGCGGTCGCCACTCCAGAACTTTTCGGTTCCAACGGTCATCCGTTCTGCGAGTTAAATGTACCCTGCCCATTGCCACTTAAGTCTGGCGATTCTTCGGGCTATTACTGCTATTGCTTCGGGTTATTATAACTTAAAAAAAAAAAAAAGTGCACTGTCAATTTTACAGATTTCACAGTTGAAGCAACCCAACCCCGACGTTATAGATAGCGACATTAAAGTTCACTATGATTTTACCAGTGATGCCTGGTTGAGGGTAAAATGATAATGGCAGGACTGTTGTCTCAGTTAATATTAACACGTAACCAGAGACAATTCAAGGGGAGGACACGCTGTCACAACTATTGGCACCGTGTGATGGATTGACACGATACTATGCCAAGAATTTGAATTGTTGAACTTGAGTTGCTTTTGTCACTCACTGACACTTGAGCCCTTGAGTTTTACATATTAGTATTAGTGAAACTCGAAGATTTAGCTATTTGGAAGACTTTACTTGGTACAGGTAACAGGATAGGAAAGAAAAAGACGAAGAAGAATTGCGGCTATTCCAATTATTTCATGTTATAATTTTCTAACTTAAAGTCCTTTAAAAGTGACGTTTGAACATCTTGCTTCCTTTTTACTGAACTTCGTTTTCATTTGATTCAGTTCAAAGATCTGAATTAATTGAAACAATTACCAGCAAACTAAATCAACCGAAAAAAATGCGAAGCGAAATTGAGCAACGCGCACAAAACCATCCATCCTTCTCAAATCTACAATTAAACTGCGCATTCTTTAGCGAATAAACAACGGTTTTTCGAAGTCCTTAATTTTGCAAACGAGTTCCCACTGAATTAATGTTTTGGGCAATTAAAATTTTAACTCCGTCGACCTTCAGGTGACTGTAGGGTCGTTTCGCCGGTTTCGCGACCACCTTCAGTAGGCGACCACTTGACGTACTAAGTTTCTTTAAAACAAGATAATAGTATTTGTAGAGGTAACACAAATAAATAAAAAACCTAACGTGCTTTATAAATAATTATGAAATAAGAATTTACACAGTTTGAAACAAATGGGCTAACCCAGAACCGAAAAAATATTGATAAAGGCGCGTTTTGATTCAGTGGTGAGAAAACGTACCGCAAGTTAGAAAAAAAATAGCACGGCGCGCGGCGCTCAAAGGTAATTTTCATTACTTATTTCATGTTTTACACACAAGTTAGATGTTAAATTGAACAACCGATAAGTTTTCGTTATTATTTAGTTGTATTTTGCTATTTTTTAAGTTATTATTAAGATAAAATCAAGTGGTCGGTAACCGAAATGCTTATTTATCAAGAACGTTAAATAGCGACCATGTGGTCGCAAACCGACGAGAATCGCATTATTTATTTTCTATCAATATGACCCTATTGCTTTGTACAGGACTGTTACAATTTTGAATGTAACATTTTAGAAGCTTTTCTTTGTAGTTATTTAGTAAGCGACCACCACTTTCTTTGAAATTACTATAAAAACGGGATGCTAAACAGGTGGTCGTAAACCAAAATAATCGAAATAAAGACGTTGGTTTCCGACCACCATAATTTAGTATGAGAGAAATAACGTCGGAATATTTTTTTTTTTAATTTTTGATAAAAACAAAATTAAATTATTTTATATTACTTTTTTTAGATGGAGTTCCCATATAATTCAGAGTCAAAGAAAAAAAAGAAAAATACAGTCCGGTACACTGAAGAAGCCCTGAAAAAAGCTCTTGATGATATCCGAAAAGAAGGGAAGGGACCGTAAAAATGAATAATATAATAATTAATACATTTTTAAAGCGATTATAATTGTTTTAATGGCATTTTTTCATATTAAAATAGTGGTCGCAAACCAACTCACTGGTGGTCGCTAACTGATTAAAGTGGTCGGTAACCGACATTTTCGCTATATTTTCACTTTTTCAGCATTTTATAAATATTTTTGTATGAATGTACTTTATTTTATGTTTTTGTATCCAAACTAGACTATATTTGGGACAAATTCACATTAACATAAACTATTTTGCGTGTAGACAACATTTTTTTTTCTTCATCATAAGTGGGCAACTCAGCTAACTGGTCGCTAACCGGCGAAACGACCCTATAAAAAAGCAACAATTATGGAAGGCCGTACGTTCGCTGCCCATTGCCTGTATTTCGACGATGCATACCGTTTTAACAACACCGAATTTTGTGTTTTTAGCTTTGATCACTTTGTAATAATTACTCTTTTTGTTTATCCGTGTCGTCTTTGCGTTGTTAGACACGGCTCTTCTAATTGCTGTTTTATAAATACTGATAATGTTTTTGCCGTGTCCGCCATGACAGATTGAATGTTCACAGCATTCGCTTACGTAAGATGTTTGTTTCTTATTTGGAGAAATACTTGTGTGTTAAACACGTATGAAATTCAATATGGCTTTAAGAAAGGAAAAAGAAAAAGTGCATTAGCTTGACGTCAAGTTAAATTAAGGGGAAGGTGTAATTTAATGAGGTTCTTCGATGACGCTCTTGTGACCGTGGCACCTGCTTCTACATAATGCATTGTTTCCTAAAAATTCAATGGGACGTTGCCACTCAGGGCTTCGGCCACAAACCATATGCTATCGTTCATATAACCCGAGTCTATCACCAGTTGATAGGCTTATTTTGTTTTAGCTCGTTCCATCGTCGACCTCATCTCTGTGTTCAAGACAACATTGAGGTCGACAGTAGGCCCATGTTAAGAAAACTGTATGTATGAGGGGTGATGTGTCCTGTACCTAATCCTGCATTCTTTCTTTATTATTTGCTATCAGCCCATGATGTCTTACTGCTGAGCGAAGGGCTTCCTCCTTACCTGCAGCCGTGGTCCATCAGTGTTTCTTAAAGCAGTCTAACTCCTTCACATCCTGATTACCCTTTTTCCCAACTATGTTGGAGTCGGCTGAATACCAGTATCTTACATGAATCGCTTGCCTATTTGATCTCCACAATACAGTGCAGTGAGTACTGTGTAATTGGAGACTCTACTAATTTTAATTCCTTCCTTAGGTCTGATTTCTTCTAAACTGCATCTTCCTATTTCTACACCTGTACGTCTGTATCTACAACTCCCATCTTAATTTAGACTGCGGTCGTAATAAATAAAACAGTACACAGACTAAGCTTTTATCCCCGTTTCATTCAGCACGTAACATTTATTTTGTCTTTCGTTTACCGGTGTTTTATTTCTATTTCCTTCGAAGGAAACGGGAATGTTCGTTTGTGTCGTAAAAATAATATCCATTATTATAATTGGGCCGGCAGCGGTCGGCCCACGTGCCCTCTTCGCTTCTGTAGTTTTTATGTTTTCTGCCGGATTCCTTCATGTAATGGTTTTGTTCTGTAAGGGCTTAATTAAGAGCGTTTTTGGGATTTTATTAGTTTCTTCTTTGATTGTTTTAACTTTCTCTAGTTGGTTGGTTTTCTTTTTGTTGCTTTTTCTTGTGTGATTTGAAACTGTCTTGCCATTGGAAAGTAATACCAAAGTAATCAGAAATCTACCAGTTAACTATTTCAAAAAGAAACATCTAAACCCATTTGTAATGTTTAACCAGCTTTTGAATAAAGAATCTTGAATCATTACTTTGCTATCATTGATATAATATCAATTATTAATTATATCAATGTTTGCTATTGATAAATTGACATATCTCAGCACCATTTTTTCGTGTATTTCACTACTGTATTACATACAAAATTCTCATACGTAATAACAGCTTAGCTTCCGTCCCGATTTTCTAATTAGAAAATGTTTAGCCACAATTTCATCTTTGTTCTCTGCCTGTTCCTACATATTTTTATTACTTTCTTGCAGTTTAGTGCTTAAATGGGCAATGTATCTTATTTCTTGACAGAAATGCAATTTTCTTTCCGCTCAAATCAATTAATGAACTTGCAACAATGTTTTAGAAAATTAAGAGTCCACATTTAGTAAGTTCTTTGTAAAAACTATCAAATTATTTGAAGCCTCTTTCGTTGCCGACTCATTTGACCAAATCATTTAAGTTTTTAGTTTTTATTTAAGCACAAGCGTGCAATAATTACATCAGTTTTAGGGCAGGTTATTGGCAACAAAGATACATCTTTTAGAGCTTTTAGTTTTGCTCTTGCTCTTTGAAAATATAGTGAGAAAATGACTTAGGTCTGTCCATCAGAAATTTCTCAGTAGCAGCCACGGATTCTGAATTTATTCTCGCTTAATAGACCTTAAACATACAACTGTACAGGCTTGATTTTATGTAATGTTCGTGTTATTATGTTACTAAAAGTATTGATGATTTAATTGACTATAAATTCATTAATCATGTTCCATTAAGTGTTTTCTGTCATAAACAGGATAAAAATACTTATTCTAAATACTATCAATTCACATTTATTCGTATGACAGCTGTCGATCACAAGAGCAATCATTATAATCAAAGAATTCCCTGAAACTACATTACATATTACTCGTGTAATATACTATTTTCCTGGAAAATCTAAAGTACATGAAAACAGTGGAAAACGAACAGTTGTAGTGGTTAGTAGAAGAGGTTTATTTATCTTTAGTGCACCTCAAATATATATATATATAGTCCTCTTCACCGTATCCGGCGACAGCGACCCAGACTACTTGTCTTCTCTTTCGTGAGCCCTCTGATGACTAGCAAAACCAAACTTGGTCTTGAATACCCGGTCACATCGTGAACAGAAGAGCTGATGATCATCGTTGTACGTGTACATATAGGAAGGTTTTGGGCGACTTTTGCGTATCTGTCGCTTCTTGTCCAGGCCTTCAAGACGATTTGCCTCAAAGATTTCAATTGCTTCGTGGTTTGAGGCGCGCCATCTTTCTCGGTTTCGAGCAAGCTCCTGCCACCGATCAACGGGTATGCCACAGGTCTTAAGGTGACGTTTGAGGACATCCTTGTAGCGTAAGTATTGGCCACCCTGTGCTCGTTTTCCTTGGGCGAGCTCTGAGTAGAAAGCGGTTTTAGGCAGTCTACTGGTATCCATGCGCTGTATATGACCACACCATCTCAGTTGGATCTTAATCAAAAGCGCCTCCATGCCCATCATTCCAGTGCGCCTTAACACCTCCGTGTTAGGGACGCGATCCTGCCATTTTATGCGGAGGATGGACCGAAGACACCGAAGATGGAAAGTGTCCAGCCTTTTAATGTCACTTCTATAGAGACACCAGGTTTCCGCGGCGTAGGTGAGTATCGGCAACACTAAGGCCTTGTAGACGCATATTTTTGTTTGCAGTTTTAGGTCATGAGAGGTCCACACACGCTTGTGAAGCTTCCCAAAGGCGGCGGCTGCTCTAGCAATCCGTGTTGGAATTTCAGATGTCAGTCTATTGTCGTTGGAGACTTGACTTCCGAGATATTTAAAATGCGGTACCTCTTCCAATGATTCAGAGTGCAACTTAACGGTTGGGCTGATATCGTCACATCCCCTTGGTGGTTGCTTTAGAACTTGGGTTTTCTTTACGCTAATTACTAGTCCAAATCTAGAACAGGAGGCCTGAAGATTATTAATATAGTCCTGGAGAGTTTCTACACGGTCAGCCAAAAGGCACACGTCATCAGCATAGAGTGCGTCAAGCACGGGAACCCTAGACGTCTTAGTCTTTGCCCTGAAGCGCGAGATGTCGAAGACACTTTTATCAGTGCGGACATTAAGTTCAATCTGTCCAACACTATGCTGTAGTGCATCATTCAGCACAGCCGAGAAGTAGAGTGCAAATAACGTGGGAGCCATGACACAGCCTTGCTTCACACCGCTGGTTACATTAATTAGGTCTGAGAAATCGTTTTCATGTTGAACACGCGCCGTCATACCATCGTGAAACTGACGAACCATGTTGACGAATTTTTCAGGACATCCAGCTTTTTTCAACACTACCCAAAGAGCAGCGCGCGGCACGCGGTCAAAGGCCTTTTCTAAGTCAACGAAACACATGTACAGAGGACGGTTTTGTTCAAGGCTTTTCTCCTGAATTTGTTTCACTATGAAAATGCCATCAACAGTTCCTCTGCCAGGTCTAAAGCCACACTGCGTCTCTGGAAGTATCTGTTCCGCAAGGTTTGCTAAACGGCGATTGATGATATGAGCCAGTACCTTTCCAGCAGAAGACAGAAGAGAGATGCCTCTGTAAGAACCACAGTCCGATAGCTCACCTTTACCCTTATAAATTTTACAAATGGAGGCATTCCTCCAGTCTTGAGGTACAATTTCAGCTGCCCATACCTTGAGCACTAAGTTGAAGAGCCTACTTTGTATTTGTGGACCACCATATTTGTATACCTCTGATGGTAATCCATCAGCCCCTGGTGTTTTAGCGTTCTTCAATCTTTTGATTGCTGACATGAATTCATCAAAGGTTGGTGGATCAGCTAAGTCTTCCTTAACGGGACGGCATTCAAGATTTTCAATGTATGGTAAATCAGTTGTCTGTGAGCAGGGATTCAGGACGTCATTGAAATGTTCAGCCCATCTATTCAGGATTTGCTTATGATCTGTCAGTTTACAGTCCCTGTCACGAGTATATATTGGTGCCGTTTTTCTCGATTTAGGTCCGAAAATCGTTTTCAGGCCTTCGAAAAATCTGCCCGTTTGGTTTGTGTCAGCACAGAGTTGCAGGTCTTTTGCTCTATCCAGCCACCATTGATTTTTTAGATCACGAATCTTAGTCTTCAATTCGCGCTGAATGGATCTTCGTCTATCGGTGTTTGATAGAGATCTAAGTTCTAGTCTGTGACTCTCAAGCAATTTTCGGATTTCCTCGTCTGAGTCATCGAACCAGTCCTGGTTTTTCTTCTGTGGTTTTGGTATGGTACATGATACGCTATCATGAAGGTGTTTGGCATATGAACGCCACGCTTCATCAACATTTTCTGTAGCATCCTCTGCCCTGGCGCCGAAGCAATTATCCAGCTCCCGCCTGAGTTTTTCAGAGTGCACCAGTGGAGCAACACAAATTTTCACCGGTTTCTTATGTTCTGCGCGTCGAGGAGGTTTTACTTTCAGACGCATCTTCGATCGAATAAGTCGATGATCTGACCAGCACTCTGCACCCCGCATAGCTCTTGTTATTAAGACGTCATTCAGGTCTTTTTTGCGAACAATAATGTAATCAAGAAGGTGCCAGTGCTTGGATCTAGGGTGCATCCATGAGGTCCTATATTTTGCTGCTAGACGAAAGAAGGTATTAGTCAGGCACAGGTCAAACTCTGCGCAAAGAGTGAGGAGCTCCAAGCCATTAGCATTGCAGTTCCCAACTCCATGCCGACCAAGAACACCACGCCATGCTTCATGATCAGTACCAACTCGTGCATTAAAGTCACCCAAAAGGGCAATTTTGTCTTGAGGTGGAATTCCTGTAAGAACGCAGGATTGATCCCGATAGAATTTTGCTTTATCATCATCATTAGCTGTTAAAGTTGGTGCGTAGATACTGATGAGGTGGATATACTTATTATCGTTAACGGGCAAGCGTAAGGTCATTATGCGATCGTTTATTCCTTTTGGAAGTTGGGTTAGGGATGCCGCAATTTTGTTACGCACTGCGAAGCCAACACCGCTAGCCGCTCGTTGTTCTGCTGGCTTTCCAATCCAATAGTACGTATATCCACCCACCCGCTCGCAAAGATTTCCACTACCACTAAGATGGGTCTCACTTATAGCCGCGATATCCACATTGTATCTTGAGAGTTCCCTTGCCACGATGGCAGTCTTCCTCTCGGGACACAGGTTAGAGTCATCATCCAAGAGCGTACGTACATTCCATGCTCCTATTATAAAGTTTTTTGAGGCATTCTTATTATGTTTCTTGCGACCGCAAAGAAGGTTGGTGATCAGTTGACTGCGGTTTGCCACCTGATTTGAAAGAGAGACGGACTATGTTTAGGCCACCTTTTCTAGGCCCCTCCCCGGATTGGGGAAAGCAGAGCGATCCTAAATAGGGCTGCTTTGTCGTCAGTCGTGCTGCCGAACCTGTTCTCCCGCCTCAGTCAAGTCCAGGAGCGACCACTCTCCACTGACCGCCTACGTGCCGAGTCCCAGCTAAGGCCGATGATCCACCAAGACTCGACCCCACCACCAGTCCACGATCGCCGCAGGGCTTTTATGTCTCATAATCCTTAAAAACATAGCCTGAGTCATCCGCGCGTGAGTATATTTAAGTGAATAAGCAGTTGCGCTGGTGCAGATCCACTCTCTCGTTCACAGGGTCCAGATGCCGATGGACCGGTTAACCGGTACGACCGACAGGAAGCTGAGAATGCAGGAGGTTGGCCGCATATCAATATAGAGATTTGACGTGCGCCCTTTGAGGCACTCCACCGTGTGCCTTGCTTCATCGCCACAGAAGCCGGATTTGATTGCCTATCGACATTACCCGCCCACTGTACCGATGAGGTCTATTGCAGAGCCGAATTGGAAGACTCTTCCTTCACCCCCGCAAGAGACGTGCCTCTTCCGCCTTTATTGCCGTACCGTTAGTTTCTAACTCCGCCAACGAAGCCGTTGAGGTCTTCACCCGTAACCCTGGGCAAGGGATCCACGTTATACCCCGCAGAACTGGGTCCCCATCCGAACTTCGCCACCTGCTTGCCCTGGCCTACTAGGACAAGTGGTGCCCACCCCCGCGACTAGGACGCGCCGGACAGGAATTACTCCGATGGAATCATAAAGAAGGAGACTCTAGATACCTCGGAGCCGGGCTAATGATCTCGTTTGGTCCGAGATAAAAGGCCAGGTCTTTGTCTTCTAAACTACGCACTATAGCTAAAATAACTCTATCTTCCTCTTCAAAAGTTCCACAAAGTAAATTAAGTACTTCAACTTCCTTTCCGTTACGCCTACGAAAGACCCGAATAATTGCTGTTATTTTTATCACAAAAACAGTTATAAATAATTCATTCAACACATGCCATATGCCACGAGAACATTAATTATAAATTTAGATTCGGCATTACTCGCTTTGGATGTTTACGGAGCGGCCAAACGTGAAATTATGGGTTGTCAGGGCAAACCCGACTGTTATCTTTTATCTCTATCGTTTGATATAGTGATAGAAAAAGACATGTAATGCTATGTTTGGTGTTATGTTGTTTCGGGCTGTTGGGCAGTGTTGTTGAACATGGGATAGACAGAGAGCTTGCGCGAGTCTTCATGGAGTTTCTTGCCCATTATTATTTATTTATTTATTAAAACTTTATGCACAACAAAATCGTACAAAGGCGGACTTAATGCTTAATGCTAAATTATCCATAGTGATCTACGTTTTGAAATAGAGGTAGCTACAGTACTTCCACCAGTACGCAGCTACATCCGGTTAGACTGGAAGATTAAACATGTTGGGATGAAGGATACAACAGTTACCCAAGTACAACAACTACTTGTGGAACCGATGGGGTATTCCGATGGATAGAAGTATGACTGGGGAGCTACATCAGAAAACAACAGCCCTCTTCTCCTGCTCTTTGTGCAACTCCACCTGCATTTTAAAGGACCTGTCTTCGCCACTAACGCGAAATTCTGACTTAGGTGACAACTCATCCGCAAAATATTTCATCCGCGGATGAAACGTCACCCTTTCAAAATTTTAAGGCGACGACTCATCCGCAAGTTCGGATGAGTCGTCGCGTAGTTAATATTAAGTTCATTTTACTAAAATATTAGGAAAAATCTTTACGCCGAAGAAGAAGACTAGGTGCTGCCAGCAATTTCGTTTGAGTACAAACTTCAACCTCCTTCTAACTAACCGATCAAGGTTGAAAGTAAATTCTCTTCCTTCGACGCTTTACAATACACTTGTAAGGTATTTACTTTTCCTTATGATAAGAAATGGTTGTGCATTATCGGACTCAGCATCGCGGAAGTGTTTACTATGTATTTCCGATATGCATAAAAGAAAGATGCTTATCGAATGAAAATGATACTTAACACATATCAGATTTACATTATGATTTTATGAAAGTAGTTTTATGCAGGCTTATCGCTTGATTGCAGGTATCGATAGCTACTAGATAAATCATTTACATAATTAGAATAATTAAATAAAACCATCAATGATTAGAATCAGTCTTTAAATCTGATCATGATAATTAAAATATAATTCCGGAAAAGTTATCTAGAGAGTCCATTAATTTTACAAGTTAAGATTTAATTAGATAAATGGTATCGCGTAAATGCTACCCTATCTGGTAGTTTCATAAAGGTTATTAAAAACTTCAATTTACATACATTACATGTACACTTGCGAAGGTCACTAGAGACCCCAAACGTCAGTGAATTTTAGCAGCAACTGCTGCAGTATAGCAGCAACAGTAGAAGAGGTTTTAAAAATGTGGTTTTGTCTTTATGTTGGAGTTAACTCTTTCAGGTTAAAATAGGACTACACAGGTCACATTTCTAAGATAAAGCTAGATAGATAGATAGAGATGGGCGGAGTAATAGTCACACAGTGGGTGGCTGGGTGCCTGCAGACGGCCGTCGTCGTAACCGAGGCAGGCCCTAGAAACGCTGCCGTGACGATCGAATCTGGACTCACTCTTAATTAATTGGACGAAGATGGCGATTTGTAAACAATCTTAGAAAGCCATGGGGGATGCCTTTGCCGAGCAGTGACACAGAGTAGGCTGAACAAAAAAAGGACTTGTCGCTGCGGTCGTCTTCGAAAATGTACCTTTAATCAATTTATTGAAAGGTATCATTGGGCTATCGCAATGTCCCTTCGTTGAATATAAATATATTACGGTAGATTGGACCCTAGTCCCTACCCTACCCTAAATTAATAGGCCCCTATCAATTGAGCGTTAAAATATGCAAATAAAATTGTCGAAAATAGCCCCACGCTGACGGTGTGACACGCTGTAGATACACCACGATTTATGGTGGTTTTTTTTGTGTGCCAGACAAACTTTTTTTTTAGTAACCCCTTCATAACGCGACCGGTCTTTGGAGGGAATACAGGGGACTTTGGGATTTTTACCTCACTCAGGTGGTCACACACAATCAGCACATAGGAGGCACTGTTTCCTCTTAAAATTAAAAGACCAGTCTGGAGTCCCCTCTGTGCGACGCCTGAAGATTTTATATTACATATTTGAATCCCTCAAAGATAAATATTTGAAAACAATAGTTCTCTCGTATTTTCATTCCCATCAATTTTCAAATCACGCCACCTTAAAAAGCCATAAGCATTACCTAAACACAAACAGCCAACATTACACCGTTTACACTCACATAACGGCCCTCAAGTTACACGGCAGCTAATCTTGACACAAAATAGCAAAATTGTCGAAAACTCATTGTCGTCCTACTTCGTAATCCTACACTGAAGCGCTTGGCCAATTAGCGCGCGGGAAACTTGCTATCCAGTTACTGAGTTTTTGTGTCAAATGAGATGGAACGCTACCATAGAATAAGAGTTTAGAGAAGCGAAACAGGAGTCTTAAAGCCTTCAATGCCTAAAGTTTCCGAGAGTAGTAACTAGAGTTTCGGGCAGACCGAACAGATGTGCAAGCTTGGACCAGATACAGAAGATACGCAATGTGGATTTCGATGAATTATCGTCTTCCACAGGACCGTCTTCTTCTGAACAGTAGGTCGTGGGTTCGAACCCAGGCAGGCGCATTACTTTGTGTAATTTATTTCATCACCGCTGCTCTCAAAACGGTAAAGAAAAACATCGTGAGGAAACCGGCATGTCTTAGAACCAAAAAATTCGAAGACATGTGACATCCGCCATTCCGCACTGGGCCCGCGTGGTGGATTATTAGCCCATCCCTCTCCTAGAGAGGAGGCCTGAGTCCCTGCAGTGGGAACATTATAGGCTGATGATGATGATGATGATCGTCTTCCTGCCCTTGTCCCTTTCTACGTGGGGTCAGCGCAACACGTTTTCGCTTTCCATTCTTTCATATCATTCCTCACACAATCCATGCATCTTTTCTTTGGACTTCCTCTCCTTCTCTATCCATCACTATTTGAATTTCTATTAATGTCGTTGTTCAAATTCTGCACGTCTTCTCTATGCTCATTCGTCTCCGTTTGTATATTATAATAAACTGGGCCTTGGACTTGTGAGAAATGGTCAAGATTTCAAGCTAAACGTCTCGGTTGCCGTTGCGAATTACGCACATGGTTCTGCTTTGTAGCCAAAAACAACCCTGTTTGTTCAAAAAGGTAAGAACTCGAGTTTCGCCTCTATACAATTTTCATAATCTGTGACGCTATAAGCCTGTATAACTTTGTATTCTAATAGTATTGGGTGACGTTGAGGAAATTTACATTAAAATACATTGTTAGCGGACGTTTAGGACACTTCCCTTTGTATCTTTCTGACTATTGTGTTATAGTTCAGGAGTCTTTTGATGTGAATGGCTAGAGGAAGCTGGCTGGCGCAACTTCCGAAAGGAAATGAACGAATGAACATGAAAATGTAACGATTTAATTTTACTTTTCATTGAGTATCATTTACCTTCCTTGCCGTAAGTCGTGTTGGCGCTGTGCTGTGGTTAAGTCCTCACCTCTCATGCATGAGGTTGTTGGTTCAAATCTGATCAAGTGCCAATGTGACATAAACTTTCTAAGTACATCTTGGACATCATTTACAACGGTGCAAGATAAACATTGTGAGGAAACCTGGAACAGCTGGACTAAGTCCTCCCCAAGCATCGACAGGTCACTTGTTCATATCATCTTCGCATCCAGCGGATTCTGCGATCTTCATCAGAACATCGTTATTCCTTGCCTTTGGAAGAAATAGCCACGGGCCACGAAATCTGGACCTGTGCCCGGTTGATGGCAATCATCTTTCTCTCTTTTACATAAGACGATATGTAGTACATGTAGGTAGATGCACTATTAGATACACATCTGCCTAACTCTTAAGGGATTACAGGCCTTATTTTATTTGTATCTTATTTCTTGACAGGAATGCAAAAATTGGAGTAGTAACCACTAACCACTACAACTACGTTCAAGAGTTGCCATCTCAATACTCCATAGCAATTATGATAAAGAACTGACAGTTCTTGGACGCGTCTATGCAGTTGACTGGTGTAATTCGCCCTATGCTGTTGTCTGTTTAACCCTTTGGACCACGTAAACATCACGCACATATGGGTTACTGACCGCAATATACCTACTATCAATGATAAGCGACAGTAAACACATAATTATAATGTCGTAAAATCAACATATTCTCGTAATGAAGTCACCACAAAGAACTTGTCAACGATTGCAGTAAAATTATAAACAACTAGCCGGCGAGGTAGAAAGAATTCCAATAAATTATCTGTTATTACTATCAGAGCAATGATAAGGATGTACTAACTTAGGTATCGATCAATCATGGAGTATCGATTGTTGCTCAATGCAAACAATCGATGTTTGCAGACGGGTCGGCGACGGCTTATCGCTGTCCTACTGTTGTGTTTTTATTAAGAGTACTATAACTATTCTTGCTAAGTATGTCTGGAAGACAAAGTCCGTAAACTAGAATAACTTGTCTGTGAACTGATCTTAGATAAAGATGAGGCTGATTGTTACGGCTATCATATGAGTTTACGACAGATAACTCTATACAAGGCCGCAGTCTTATACGCTTGGGTTTCTTGATCAAGAAATCTTGTAGATGTTTTCAATTGAAACCAAATTAAATATTTTGTGGTTTCTTCCTTGAAAGCCTTATCATCATTATTTTAGACTAGACACAATCATCAGTACAAATCCGGTTGTTGTGTACTAAAATCTTCTGTATCACAATCACAAGATCTACGGAATCATCATCATTTCAGCCAAAAGACGTCCACTGCTGGACAAAGGCCTCCCCGGAAGGAGGATATACGGAATAAGGAACCAAAACTCAGAAACTTGAACAAACGATAATAACTCAAGAACCTCAAAAACAGTAAAACCTGTGCTACTTATAAGCCGCACTTATCTCCGTTTTCCGCGGACCCAAACACGAATAATTGGATGTCGGCAGGAAGAACGCATTTACATATGAAATACCTCCCAGCAGGTACATTATGTAGGTACCTATACCTACATAATGTAGGGTATATACTGTAGGTACATACGATGTATGTTTCGTGAATTAGCATCGCGCGGGCCAACGACATGTAATTACTTGCGCAGGCGTTGTATGTGGCTTAATGAATGGATGGGTGCGTAAAATGAGTTTTGGAAGCATTTAGAAATTTTTGGGTGCCTTCAAAAAGTTATTAATTAAGGCGATCTAGTTAGAGTACGTCCGTAGAGAAGGGCCTCTCGTCCATAGCCTTTTCCTAGCATATTCGGCGTTGGCATGTGCATTCTTACCTGATGCTCGTATTCAATCTGAATTGAGTACATGAAGGGAGCGAATATGACCTCCAAAACCTATCAACTGGGTAACACGATATCCACAGACTTCAAAGCTCCCAAAGATCCGCAAATTTCAGCCGTACGGAAGTTAGCCATCTAGGAGTCTAGGCTTTAGCTATAATAAGAGGAACTACTAAATGGTGAATGGCAATGAAATCTTTAAAGAACTCCCATAAAGCACACGCCACTGCATTGTTCTAGATCTCAAAGTTTTGTATACAAAGTCTTAAAAGTTTGTTTGTTTGTTTTGTTTTAAAAACGTTGCCCCACACTAGGAATTTCTCCTGTATCGTGGGTGCGTTCACAAACATATAAAGTCACATACACAAATACCCAGACCCGAAACAACTATCTGTAGGCCATACAAATATTTATTCCGTGCGGGGATCGAACCCACGACACAGCGCAGCAGTCCAATCGCTTAGCCACTGCGCCAACCGTGCCCTCTTTCTACATGGGACTTAAACAAATGTGACGAAATGTGGGTGTACTAATTTGTACACCTCTGGCTTATCCTTCAAAGATTACAGGCGTGGTGTTATGTTGTAATAAAACTGTTTCCCGTGCCGATATAGAAAAGAATACAACAGCAATCGTCTTTCACGAAGTCACACCGCTAAACAAAACAGAAACGCCTCTCCAAGTAGGCAGAACCTCACGATCCTCCTCAGAATAATTCCCTCGTCTTTCTTCAAACCCCGTCGTCGCTTACCTATTATTACCTAATTAAATGCTAACAGAATGCCAATCAACGCACGACCCTGTCAGATATAAAAATAAACACAGTTTAATATTCTGACTGTGTATCCGACCAACAAAACATATAGGTAGATGGGTAACGAACGTTAGATTACAAACATATCAGTAGATAAAAGAACGCTTATGATATAAAACATGATTGCGTTATATGAAATCATGGTTAATAATAAATATGGTGGGCTGAAAAATAAAGCTGTCAACATAGTTGTTCGATAAGTTCACATTCACTTCAGCTTTCAAAAAGTTGACAAATTGAAGTACTTATTACTGAATGAAGAAGTCATAGAAGAACTAAAAACACAATTTTTAATTAAAACTGGAGAACTGAGAAAAGGTGTAGATACTCCTACTACACCTGCACCTAATCTTTACAGTAAAACTTATCGTAGGTTTTGGTAAATCATAACTCAAAATCATAGAAAGATTGTGTGTGTATCACAAATGCAGATCTTAACTTTAAGATACGAACGTCTTACTCCATCACAAGTAAGGCAAAAACTGTTTGGTCCTTTCATCAGCCTCAAAAGTCTTGGTGATGACATCAGAGCTTAAATCAGGATCCTCGATGCCACTAGACCGCGCCTATTTACCAATTTAAATGCACCTCATAATTAACTAAATGAGCTTGTAAGTAAATCCATTACGGACAATCAGTTGAATGAAAGATCAATTAAAAAAAGACCGAATAAAAAATAAGTTTGTTAAAAAAAGTCGTTGTTAATGAACACGCCTCGTCGTACATTACGGACGAACGAGCTGACGTTTTAATTATTATTTAATTTATTTCTGTACTCGGGGTACACACTAGTGATGCTGAAAGAGACATTTTACTGCCAGATTGCGTCTTTCGTTTATTTGTAGCGCTCGTGCCGTCTTGTCTGGTAATAGTCGTTCATTGGTTTAATTTGCAGTTAATAACTTCACTATTCTGTTTTGTTTTGTTTTCTGTAATTGTTGAAACACGTTGCTATCTGTGTTTCAGAAGACTCATTACATTCGTTGACAACATTCATGCTATAATTTTTATAGATTATATATTAAGAATTTATGAAACTATGCAAAGCCTTCACGGATTTATACGAAAAAATAATGCATTTTAAGAGATCGATGAGTATTGAAATGCATATCGCATCCAGAAGAAATATGACCGTTTTACCAGCGTCATTGATTGGTCTAATTTTGACCATCAGGACCAAAAATTGCTATCGCTTACAAACGTTTCTCCTCTCTTAAAGCTCTACTACAAAACCAAGTACTACACGAAGTTTATATAAATGTAAAATATAAAAGAATTACTCAATTTCCCATTCTGAAGGTAAGAATAAATACCGCTGAACGGAGTGTCAAAAAAAAATGGCTTTAGGTCATCGTCATTTTTATATAATAAGTAAAAGAATTTTACATAAACTATTAATTACGAGATTATCGATAAGCCACAGGCAGAAGATACCGTAGGCCTGTTTTGGAACATGTTACCTCATAAAGCCATAATAATTAAATTAATAAACCATAACCGATCGCTGCCAGAAAAAATAATAATGATTGATGATGAATCTCCAATTTTAATAATACGGGCATTACCAATAATTATTTCTATTTTGGTCTTAATAGTTTATTTAAAGAATAGATTAGCTGTGACTTGTAAAAAATGTGGTATCCGAGCGATTGTTTGTAAATAAAGGCCACATACCAGTTGGAAGTGGGCAGAAATAAAATTGTATACGATATGTCAACAAAGGGAAACGGTGAAGACAGAATGCGTGGCCACATGACATGTAGGGCTCCCAAGAGCGTAGGTAGACGCGATTATGAACCCAGACGATGAAATATTGTGGCGGGAGAATGTTTATTGCAAAAGAGAGACGTCTGAAAATAAAAGACAAGCTTTTTTCCAATTTGCACTTTATTTTGAGGATATAAAAGACTCAAAGGACCAGAGCGATGGAAACAATTGCAAAATGGATATTTGAATCCTCAGATTTTTCAATAATGCTATGATTGTTGAACTCTCAACGGACACAAGCGGAAGAGACGACGGAAACACGAACGCGAAGAAGTATTTATTCTCGCAATGAGAAATTAACTGTAAACATGAGAAAACATACGATTTAACTTTAACTTGCTATGATATACAGGTGTCATTAATTCATTAATGTTTTGCAAGTTTACGGAGCAAAGTTAGATTGGTATCAGAATTGAACGGAAATTAAATGTCACACGTGCATTTACTTTACATCAATATGTTTTAAGATAATATTTTACAATGCCCTAGTATTAATAAAGTTAAATTAAATTTTGTTTTTCACTCAGTAGATTCTTATCTACTGAGTGAAAAACAAAATTTAATAACAAACTCGGTTTGAAAAGACCCAAATTTCGAAATAACACATATAATTTTCAATACGCGAACGCAATTAAAGTCCTCATTAAATCATTCCTCCAAGTGGTTAACTGGTGAAATGACGAAAATTTTACGATTCTTTCCAAGTTTTTTACCATTCTCCATCGCAATATGTAGTTTGAAAGTAGCCTCAAGTTGCAAAAATGTTCGATCCAATCTTAATTTCTCGAAACGCGTATCTTGGTCCCTTTCAACTGCGAGTGCAATGACCTACAACAGCGGTTTTATTAGCTAATTATCAGTTTTCGAAAAGATATCCCTAATGACGATATTCGAAACTGGGACCTTTAAATCTCTCTGATTTCTAAAACCTTCATTAATTATTTGCACGAACATCAAGTTCAATAAGATAAATTACAAAACTTCAATTTTAGAAGCCAAAGTTGCTGAATTAATTACAACTCGTTTCTGTTAATCTCACAAAACGCAAAGTTTTAATATCAACGTCTACTCTAGCCCCCATCAAATAATGTTAATAATAATAACGGGCGATGTGGAATCGTGACCCGTCCGACGTCCTTGAAGCCCGACCTTCCCAGAACTTATTCAGAAATAAAACTAAAAGTAGAGAGCCTCAAGCTGATAGACGGGCTCAGATGCCTCTGATCCCAAACTAGTTTAACAATTTATCGCTTCTGTACGATCTGTGAGCCGGAATGGGATTATGTATCTAATTACTTGATAGGCAGATTCTGTTTTGGCGTGAAAGGTTTGGATCAGAGGGATCCTCTTCAAAATTAAATTTGAAATCTGAAACGCAGGTTATGATTTGAAAAGAAAGCTTTATGATAGATGAACGGGTGAGGATATAATAACTGTCTGTGCGAAAGCTGATGGCTCGTGTAAGGTAATGGATGGAATTTAATTATTGGCCGCAGGGGTTCGCGAAATAACTCTACATCAAATGTCATCAGCTCTACACTCCGATATTCAAACAAATATTTTCATAGCAGCGTAATTGCACCTATTATCACTTTCTTACATTCTAGAAGTCATCGTCAGTCGTCTTTCCATCTAAAATGATTAATCGATTGGACCTTTCAACTTTTTAATGTAATCGAGCTTCATCCATCTTTATAACATTCAATTTTACGAGCTCATGTATTCCTTTATACACGCTGACATGTTGTTTGATATTCACATCTGGAAAAATATTATTATCTTTCGGTACGAGTGGTCCACAACTCGACATTGTATCTATGAGATCATCTTTCACGGTGTATTGGTGGAGTGTGATTGTGTCTCATCGTTATCGATGCGTTCGACACAGCCGCTGCACCATCGAGTGCCACACGCCAGATAACGGTCTCGTATCGTAGCGTAAATAAATTGTATGTACAATCTCGGTTTATTATATTACCGAACAGGCTTCGCAAGGGCCATGCGCCCACACGAGCGTATCGCGCGTCCGTCAAATCACGACCTCAAACGAAATCCCGCGTAAAAACGAGACGAAATTTCATACAAAGGTGGGTTTCGAGTCACGACAGTTCCACCGACCGAGCCATCGTCGGATTTGTTGGGTGCAGTGTTCGGGTTCGCGCGGGAAGGGGGAGCAACCGCGCGGAGACACCGGCCCGCTCCGCCGCGCACCGGCCGCACCGCGTGCGTCGCCCCGCGTACGACGCCGGCCAGCGCCAGTCTACCTATCGCTCAGCGCAAGGACGGACGCGCGTTTCGGTGGTGCGACTCTCAGACGAGTGTTCAACAACTTGTGACAAAACTTAGTGCACTCCGATTACGAGTGGATCGGATTATTTGCAGTGTTTGTGACGTTCGACAACGATGAATGTGTGTTTCTAGTGGCGAAACTATTTATAAAAAAGTTGTGTAAACCGAGCCGATGGTCCTCTTGAATAGTAACATGAAAATTAATGGTAAATAAAGTCTTCCAATAAGTTTTTGCATGTGTTCTTATGGATATGTTCACTGTTACTGTTGGTATGCTGTTATACACCTGGATGATCTGATGATCTTGGCTTGCACGACGCACGACCCATTCGTTCACACATTACGTGGTGGCAGCACACGGGAGATCTCGGGATAAAGGATTCGGAGAGGAGCCAGGGTTTATTTATTAAAATATTCAAATGAGCGCGGCGATATTCCATCCGGACCACCAAAACGGCCAAAACAATGGCGGACCTTGTGTCTGTCAGGCGACATTGACTCTCCGAATGTAAATTTGAGTTAGCGCGAACAATCGAACCTAGTGAGTTGAGTTTAGAAGTCGATATATGAATAGAAGCTAGTGTGTGTGACCGTGGTGCGCCTACGGGACCAGCCGCTGTGGGTGGACGGCATAGTTCCGAACCGCCTAGAACGACAGTGGGTGTTTGAATGGAGGCAGTTAATAATAATGGTGAGATTTAATCACCGCCATAGAGGTTACACAACAAAGCTATAAGCATGCCCATGGCTCGATTTGTAGATGAAAAGCCCTTTATAACATGTTCTGAATAGTCACTAACAAAGCTTTCGACAGAGTAGCAAATTTTGGCTTGTAGATTATATAGGTACCTACTAATCATTAATCCGAATGTTATGTTAACTTGATAAATATATATTGATCAACATCAGTACGTCTGTAATAGACGGCTTGTGAGACGCGAACAATAAATTAATTCATCCTTGTGACACGTAGCATTAATAAAGCTATAAAAACGTCAGACGTTGAATAGATCAAGAATCCTTACAATCTCCAACATCCTGTTGCTGATGGCGAGGGACATAAATTTCGCACATGTTACGGAATAGACCTCAGATGTCGACTGACAAAAAACAGACGCCGTTCCGCACATGTGTAGTACACCCAAATTCAGGCCAAAGAGACTCACACGACAACCAAACGTACCTTAATGGAATGGAAGCTTCTAAAATAAAAACAATTCTAATGTGTAAACAAACCGAATGACGCCTACACAGCGGAATCAAAACAAAGGGGAGAAAGAAATTTAATTAAAGAATGAATTACCCAAGGTAACGTGTTATTACCGTATGCATCTGCCCGTAAATGATGAATGCGTTCGTTGAGAAAATAACAAAAAAGCTTAAGAGAAACCTGCGCGGGCGAGGGTGGCACGTGGGCAGGCAGATGTGCAAGCGCATCCTGAGGCCACTGTGCGATACATACGACTCTTTATCTCACAATCTCGCCGAGTTTGCTTACAGCTGCTGAGATTTAAGATCCATTATTCTGCAGTTAATACTTTTAAGGGCCTCGATATAATCTCACAAAAGAAACTGTCATGCATGGGTCACGTTTCTCCAGCAAAAAGAACTTGACACTCACCAAAAAATACGATAAGTATCTTCAAAAATCATATTGCTGGTACAGAAGCTTTACGTGTAGTAATGGGTGTCTAAGTTCCAAAGAGGTCAAGTCCGGCTCGTAGGACCGAGTTTTTCCATCGATTATGATCGCCTGTATCTCGTAGACGGTTCTCGCCTTTTACGGCAACCTGCGCTCGCGCCGACTTAGTACTGACAACTGTGGGATAGTCGACATCAGTATCTGAGATAACTATCGACTCTCTAGGTGTTTTCATAATTTCTCTATCCTTAGCCGAGGTGCGGCTGTTGAGAATATCGACTGTGACCGCTTGACGAAGATAGCCTTTGATATTATAGTCCAAGATTGGAAAGCTCATAATTCACGGTGTCACGCAGTGCATACTGGAGACTTATAGGAGTTGCTCGGTCATTAAAGTTTTGCCTTACACAGAGAATACACAAACGGTGATTGATTTTGTTACAACTCTTTCAAGAAGTATCAGTAAGTTGTTATGGTTGTGTTAAGGAAAAAAAGTGAGAACAAAAGTCTATAGACGAAAGCAATATTACTGTTTCTCATAATAACACGTTTCTTGAAAAAGAAAACAAGCAAAGCAATAAAGTATAACAATTTTACGCATCAGTGGAACATAGCAACGAGCTTAAACATAGTTTGTAAGTGGTAAAATGTAATACAATACTTCCATTTGTTACTGTAGTGGCTGTAACTTGGTACGGCAAACACATTGTTAACTTAAACAGTTCTTAGGTAAAACGTATCGAGTAAACTCGACTCAGAATAATGGCTGAGAACGTTTTAGGAATATTAATGTGACGCAAAATGTGTAAGCAGAAAATTATAACAGATGCCATCTGTCTTAAAACATATTTTGGCTTGAACTAATATGTAGCTCTTGAAGTAAGCCAAATAATTATGTTGGGTATGTTACTGAAGATAAAATCTGCTTTGAATAAATTACTACGCAAGAACATGGATATACATTTTTCGACACATAATGTTTTAACTAAGATTATAAATATGAAAACGAGAAAGCCTTATGTACGAAAATCAATTTAATTCAAGCACGGGTACCAACAACTATATTTAGAGGACTGATATAATCGGCAAAGGTGAGTAGCTCTAGCTAATAACAATAAACAAGAAGAATATAGAGCAAATAAAAAATACAACTCAAAATACACACTCACTAAAGAAACAAAGCTAAATCAACAACTGAAACAAATGCATTCGTTAATCTAAACAACACAATAAAGATGTAATCCTTCAATAGCAGGCACGTTCCTGCCACCTGCCCGACAGCTGTACGAATTTACATCTGACGGTGAAAAATGACTCCCCTGGCAACACCCCACAAGTGAACAGATGTTTTAAAATCATGCTGTGCAAACCACACAGACAATTTGGGAATTTCACTAAAATTAAACACCCGGGCGAAATGTGGACCAAAGCGGGGAAACTCGTTTTTTATAATTGCAATAATTGACGGTAGTTGGAGAATCGATCGCAGTATCGGTATTAGAAATGATTTAGAAAGTGCAGAAAGTTGATATGAATAAATGGTATCAAATTGTTATGATGAAATAATAATAACTGTTTAAACCAGCTTGAAACATAAACACAAACATTTTTTTATCTCATAAAGTTCTTGTGAAAATTGTATTAAAGTTTCATCTTTTATCAAAGAAAGAACATTAAAACCATCACAAAGGTAAAATTCGCAATAAGCTTTCAAGAGTTGCGAACAAGAAAAAAGTATCGTAAAAACTTGATAAGAAAAATAAAAATTAATAAATTCCGACCTCAGAAAGGCCTCTGACAACGTAAAGCTTCTTCATTACAATATCGAACAGAGTTTTCATTCCAACTTAATTTACTTCAAGAATCTTGGCGGATTCATTTATAAAATTAATTCCTTGAAACGCACCCAAAGAAGGGACCTCTTAACTGAAAGTGCCAAAGACGAGCCGAGTCTAATATAATTAATCTCATCCCACCTTTAATCCCCTATTTCGTGCCTGATGTTATTGAGACAAGGCTGCTTTCATGTTCTTCAAAGACCGCTTGTACAACCTTGCGTACCCAAATTGAGCTCGTCCATGTGACTGCCACTTTTGTTTTCATTTGCATGTGTGTTACTCAATTCAATGAACATGTTTTTGCCTAGTATAATATAATCCATACTTTATTCGGCCTACGTATAACACCCACATAAACGTAACCAAACGACGTATCTATTCACTAAGAGTAGTATCACATCTCCGCCGGTGCGTCTGGAAAGGAAATTGAGCTGAAAATAAATCGCCCTTACAACGAACTTATACTAAAATAGTCGAACATTCGACGTCTTCCATTTCTCTACTACCATTACCGTATCCTGTGCTGCGATGTGTTTGGCTGAGTGCGCGTGCCCATAACACTAAGTTTTTAATATTTTTATGTAGCTTTTATGTGCTAGGAAAGCGCCTAGACTTCGGTTCGAACCTTTGAAAATAAACAAATGATTATTGAATCTTCAGAAAAATTTAAACTCAAAATAGAGCCAAATCGACTGCTATATGCTGGTGAAAACTTACGAACCCTTCGTTCCATACTAAAGTATTATGTAATAACGGTTAATTATGGTGCGGAAGGTAATTTACTTCACGCCAAAGCATTACAATATTGCTATTATATAGCATGACTCGAGCATTGTGGCTTGACGAGGGGCGGTCCCGGTGACATTACATCGTTAATCACTCTCATTCTTCATAAAGAAAATTTTGATTTTCAATTTGAATGGCCCAGATGGATTTGGTGTTAAGAGAGAAATTAATTTCCAGAGCTCCAGTTAAGAATCTTTTGTCATGTCTTTCACCTATATGCCTTACATCTGCATGTTCATCAATATTGATTCATATGTCTTGTTTATCCAATAAATCGTCTATTTGTGGAAACTTATTGACATCTGCATCCTTGAGATTCCCAACCATCTGACACAACTCATTATTTCGTAGTTTATTCTCGTCTACTTACACTTCTATCCTTTGCCCTTTAAATTGAAATATGGTTGAAGGTCCGGATGTGAGATTTTTCTATTTGTTACGTTCCCATAGGGTTGGGCTTTTTACCATCCTGTTTGTATAGAATTAGGTTGGATTTGGTATTAGCTACAGATGTTCGTTTTTTAATTTCCTCTGTTTTTGTTTTCACTGTTTTGGGGTGTTTTTTTGATTGCTTTTCATTTGTATTTTTTCGTCACTTAGTTTAGTGTAAACATGTTAACTTTTTACTGTAAACAAATGTTGCTTTACTACGAAGAATGTATTGATTGAATCTTCTTTTGTTTTTGTTTTCACGATTTAAACCAAATGTGTGTAAATAAAAGCATCAAGTTGTTTTTTTTTCATGACATGTTTTAGCAATGCTTATTATTATTTCTGAATCAATATTATTTCTGTTTCAACTAGCCCGTCGTATTCCGTAATCCATTGTGTTTTCTTTTTCATCTATATTTACATGCTCATCTGAATGAGTAACATAAAAACATTTCTTGTGAAACAAGACACCGTTACATCTGCGTACATTTTTGTATTACATTACGAGTCGACTACTTCTTTTCATCTTTTGGCTTCAGAATGACTTCATCCATTCTACAATTCCTCGTACTATTGTATCATCATGATTCAATTGTTTTAGTTCAGCTCGATTGAAATGAGGACAATTTAATTTAGTGTTTGTTGTAGCATTATCGGCACTAACTTAATGCAATTCTTATTAAATTAATATAGATTGTTAAGTCAGACTTGTTTCAAGCAAGTTTAAGTCACGACTAAAAAGGCTATTATTGAGAAAAACGGATGTGTTAAGTAAGACGACCTTGTACATAGTAAGATAAAGTTAGTGCTCTGTAAGCTACAGTTACGTCATTTTCTGACATTTACATAAAACAGAAATAAAAAAAAATACTTTACTCGTGTGAGCTTGCAACATTTTATATGGTAGACCAGATTATATTAAAAAGCAATTTTATGAAGCGATAAGCTCTTCCCTTTACTGGCATTTTTTAACAAACACAAAACATTTGATGATTTGGCCTAAACTATGTAGTTAGACAATTTTGTACGACAAAAGTATTGTAGAGAAATAATTTTCCACATTCACTTCTAACCAACGCTGAAAAAAACAGGTAATTTTCTTTTCCATCTCAAGAAAGCACTATTTCTTACTAGCAAGTTCTAGTCTACACAAATCTCGTCTAATACTCCTCCAGTGTCATCCCGCACAGTGCTCGTTGAGCATCTCACACCTGACGGGATGAGTGTGAATTGCAGGTGCCTCTCTCTGATTAATGTCCTCTGGCACTCTGCCAGCCGGGCTTGCAACAAGTCTGCCTTCGTCTGCGAAGTCTCCAATAGATTTTTACTTGGAAACGACCGTGTATTGTAAACAATCTTTAGTGGTATTGAAATAAAAGAGACTTTGGACTTGGACTAGTTTTTAGATTGTAAACACATCTTGGAGAAATAAGCTTGTCGAATGTTGCTGAAGGTTTGAATGACTCCGTTGCGTGCTTGAATTTGGCTATCGAAATTGTGTTAACCGCAAAGGTTTTATGAATCATTTGTGAAATGGTTTCAGGTGTTATCAGTTCCTTCTTGCAACTCGTTATCGTCTTTATTCATAACAAAACAACTTGTATCATCACTACAATTACTGCTATCTATTATAAACTTATTACCTTTACTAAATAGAGCCACATTTTAACCATTGTTATACCGAAAATGAATATCATCACAAAGCAGCTTTCTAATGTCTAAACACACAGACACTAATAGTATACTTGTACCATCACTCAGACATTTTATCTCCCCGCCAAATCCGAAGACGTTTCATAAGATTAAATCTCAGATAAAAACCTTGTCCATTTGCATAGCACCTAAATTAAAAAAGAAAAATGAGGTGTTTGATGGCTGATTATTATCTGTGCCACGGATTTTATTGCACTAAAACAAAAATTGCGCTGTTTATTTTTATCCTGTTTGTCGTTAAAATGCGGTAATTTTGTTAAATCATCGTTTGACGCTGTTTTTCTTTGTTCTTGTCCATACTTTATCACGGTTTATTTCCTTGGTGCTGGCAGCTTGCCGAAAGACATTGAAAATGATGCGTTGTTTGTGGTTCCCATAAAAAATATTAAAGCAATATTATTATGCAACTGCTGGTGATTTCTCTGACTCCTGACATACAGGTGCACCTAGTTTAGGAGTCAGAGGCTTCAAAAAATTCTGTAAATTATTATGTCAATAAAGAATTATTATTATTATTATTATTTGTTTTTTATACCTTTACATATCTCGGCTTTATTACCGGAATTATAGAATAATACGGGCCAGAGCCAAGTACTATTCCTGGAGAGTGGTGATGGAATGAGATGATGATATTATTATAGTCGGGTTGTGTGATGATGAGTGAGCATTAAACTGTGTCTGTGTGGTGATTGAGGGTTGAGTACGTGAGGTGGAGATTACTGTCTCATTTTCATTATGTAAAAATTTTCTCACAATCCTGCAGGTATTAAGGATTGCGGCCTTCTGAAGGCTTTGATACGTGTATGGTGGTAAATCAAGTGTTTTTAAAGACTGGTGGAGCTGTTTAGGTATAACACCTGTTGTGGACAATACAATAGGGACTATAGTGACATTGTTAAGATGCCACATTCGGGTTATTTCAATTTTAAGGTCGGTATATTTTGCGAGTTTTTCTGCTATTGTGTTTTGAAGGTTGTGCGTATTCGGTACGGCGATGTCTATGATTAACGCGGTTTTATTACATTTGTCTAATAAAGTGATGTCTGGTCTATTGTAGTGTGTTGTTTTGTCGGTGAAGATACCTCTGTCGAAGTATAATTGGTGAGTGGCGTTTTCAAGACTAGTTTCGGGCTGATATTTATAATAAGGCACTGGCGGTGTGGAGATGAAGTTATATTTGATCGCTAATTTTTGATGAATTATGTTCGCTATTTGATCATGTCGGTGCTTATAATCAGTTTGGACTATTGCTTTACACGCACCTGTGATGTGCTGAATGGTTTCCGAAGAACTATTGCATCGCCTACATATATCTATTGTCTGTGGGACTCTCATTATGTGTTTCTGGTAATTACGAGTTTCTATGACCTGGTCCTGTATCGCTATCATAAACCCTTCCGTCTCAGGGAACAGTTCTCCACGCCTTAACCATTCGTTCGACGCTAACTTGTCGACGTTGGGTAGATTAAGGTCGTGTCGGTGTCTCCCATGTAGTGACTTTTGGGTCCATTCAGCGATTTTTGTCTGTCGGTCAGTCTGTTGTTCATTACTCTGTGTTGTCCTGTCATACATATTCAAAGGGGTAAATTTTTTGTCATTATACGCTATTGCTTTGTGTAGGGTTGAAGTGAAGCTTTTAAAATCGAAGTATTTTCTTAATGTTGTTATTTGTTTGTTGTGTAGGTTAGTGATATCTATTATTCCCCTGCCACCGTCGTTTCTTGGTAGTGTGAGTCTCTGAACACATGATCTGGGATGGTGTCTCCTGTGTTTAGTGAGAGTCGTGTTAATAATCCTTTGTAGGTTTTTAAGGTCAGTCTTGTTCCATTTTATGATGCCAAAGGAATAGGTGAGAATGGGGATGGCATAGGTATTAATAGCTTTAATGGTGTTTTTAGCGTTTATCTGAGTGTTAAATATTGTTTTTAACCTGTGCTTAAATTTCTTAGTGAGTGTAGTTTTTATTTCCTTATGCAGAATCTGTTTAGCCTGTATATACCCTAGATATTTGTACGTCCCGGTTTCGTCTAATGAATCTATTGTCTCGCCTGTCTGCATTTGGTATGTTTGTGTATATGTTACTCCTGCTCTTATTGAATTGATTTTACATTTATCAATCCCAAACTCCATAGCTATATCGTTTGAGAATTGTTCAGTTACATTGGCTAGTTCATACAAGTCATCAGGGGACGATGCATACAATTTGATGTCATCCATGTAAAGGAGATGGTTTACTTTACAATATTGTTGGTCAGTCGGTATGTCAGTCATTGTATCATTATAGTGGAGTTGGTAACCGGGTAATAATGCATTTAGTTTATTCGAAAGAGGGTTTAATGCTAGACAGAACCATAATGGGCTGAGTGAGTCTCCTTGAAATATCCCGCGCTGGATCTTAATGTGTTCTGTTTCGACTGTTCCTGTTGATGTGTTCAGTTGTAATTTTGTCTTCCATTTTTCTACAATATAACCTAAACAATTGATGAGTTCTGGGTGTATTTTATAAATTTTTAAAACTTCGAGTAACCACGAGTGGGGTACTGAATCGTATGCTTTCCTGTAATCTATATACATAGTGTGTAAATCCTTTTTGGTACGTTGGACATGTCTATGTATTACTGCATCTATTGTCAACTGCTCTTTACATCCTTGACTTAACTTTTTACAACCCTTTTGTTCTTCTGTTAATATTTTCTGTGTTTCAAGATGTTTATAAATGATGTGACTAATGCATGATGTCATTATTTTATATATGGTTTGCAGACAAGTAATTGGCCTATATTTTGCTGGATTAGCTGAGTCACTAGGGTCTTTTGGTAGCATATAGGTCTTACCTTCTGCCATATATGAAGGGATCGTTGTGGGATCTTTTATGAAATTGTTTATATGATTAAATAAATGAGGATGTGTGTGTGTAAATTTTTTGTACCAATAGTTGTGTATGTAATCTGAACCAGGCGCTTTCCAATTGTGTATTTTTGTTAGGACATCATGAAAAGTTGTTACATCAACTTGCTCGAAGATCATCGCTTCTGTGTTAGTATGCATGGCCTGCTCCGTTTTAATCCATTCTGCTTCAGTGTTATGGCAGACAGGATTTTCCCAAATGCCAGCCCAAAAATGCTGTAATGTTTCTGTCGTTGGTAATGCTGTGTGTGTATTGTTAGTAGATGTTATTTCGTTTGTTGTTGCTTTCTGCAGAGACCTATAAAACTGTTTTTCGTTATTCCTAAACTGGTTATTTTGTGTTTTACGAAGTGTGCATTTAGTGTATCGATTTAGTCTACTTTTTACTACTGTTAATTTCTGTTTTAGGGTATCTAGAAAATGTTCAGGTTTTGTGTTAGGTGGTTCGTGTAATGTATGTATTCTGTAATCTTTGAATATTATCTCAACTGCTTTGACTAGTTTCCTGCTTCTTTGGCCTTGAATATACTGCGTTAATCTTCCAATTTTGGCCCTGAGAGATTCTATTTTGTTTTCTAACCTTTTTTGCCATTTAGGTTTGTAGACTTGGTGAAGCCTAGTACTACTATCTACAGGAGGAGAGAGAGAAATTTTACTGCCGTTAGCCTTTGCAGCAGTCCATGCAGCGCAGTATATTATTGTCTGGAGATGATTGAAATTATTATCACTGGATATTTGTTCTGGCAAAATTACTGTGTTTATGTAACTAACTATATTTGCTAACTTTTTTGATGACTTTTGCTTGGGTATGTAATTCCCAGGGTTGGCATGTTTAAAACAAGTTGTTTAAAACATGTGTTTTAAACAGTGTTTAAAACAGTTTCAAATAAAACATCGTTTTTTATTAGGTGTTTGAAAACATTGTTTAAAACATGTTTTACACAATGTCTAAAACGTTATAAAAAAAACAGGGTTTAAAACAAATTTAAATTACAAAAATAAATGAATCCTAGTTATATTTTTCCTTATTTTTTTATTTAATCAACTTTAAACATTTTTTTTTAATAATTAAAGTGGCTTTTTAACTTGGCATTCAAACATGTACAATTTTTTATATTTAAAATCCTTATCAAGCAATAGTTAACAATTTTTATTATAAAACGACCATGTACAATCATATTTGTTGGTTAATAGATTAGACAACATTTACTATTTTTTATTATGGTATTTAAAAACTGTGACAAGTTTTGCAGCTTTCTCGTTACCAAGTTTGTTTCGTACATCAGAATGAATAAATCCAAATGTTTTTGTGTTATTGTGAACTGAAAAATCAGAAAGAAAGTCCGATCTATTTTATACACTCCATCGGTAAAGTCCCCCAGGGAATTCCCAGAACTTTATATGTTTTGGGTATTCCCCTTATTTTAAGAGACGTTTAGGTGATTTCCCTACTAAAAATCAACGTCAAAACATACAGAATGTATTGAATTAAGATCAATTTTTGTCATGCAGTTTTTAAAATAGTATAAAAGTGAATTATATAAGGCTTAATCAATTAAAAATTGATGATAACTAACTTAGAAAAAAAAAACAAAAAAACACCTGTTTAAAACATTTTATACTGTTTGTTTTATAAAATGTAAAAAAAACTGTTTTTTTCCAACCCTGGTAATTCCTGTCTGTAGGCTGGGTATCTTTATAGTACTCTAAGGTTTGTGAGAAAATTTCATCTATTTCAAGATTTCTAACTGGGTCTGTGTGTTGTGTATTATGATGTACAGAATGTTCTGGTCTTGAGTTATCGATATTACTATCATTAATTATTCCTACACCTATATTCTCTGTTTGTAATGAGTCTATATTTTCTATTTCTATATTAGATGTCTCTGTATTTGTAATTATGTGTACATTTCCTACGTCTGTATTTGACATTCTATTGTCAGCTTGCCTTTGGAAAGGCTTGTTCCGTGTTCGTATTAATTAATAAGTATTGCAGGGTTTTCAGGTAGCCAGAATTACTATATTTTGGGAGAATCTTTAGAAATGAAACCACTCACTCTTGATCTATATTATTATTTCGTTAAAATATTTTACAGTAATTTTAGTAAAGTGGCAGAAGTGTCATATAAAATAAGTAGATGTCATCACTCGATAAACGTTACACGAATTCGTGTCCATGTCACAGGTGGCGTGTAAAACGTTTTCGAAAATATTTAAGAAAATGTTTTTTACTTTTTTATGGTCTTGTAAAGGCAGAGTTAACGCATGTTAATACGAGTACCCTCGCTGTCTCACGTACTCTTTTAACAAAAGTGCATCTGTCTCAAGAACTTCGACCCATTTTGTTCGTCGTGTTCCGATTAGTCAAGGTGTCCATTCCGGGCGGTGCGGTGTCGTATCAAGCAAAGACACTTGGTGTAATCTGTGTACCATATTTGGCACTACAATTAGCTGTCATTTCATTTTCCTTTGTGCACGTTTTGTTTGTGTTATTGTATGACTGGTGCTTGGTATTTCTTTTATGTATGAAATTTTTGCTGTGTGATGTTGTATGTTTCATTTATGGGTAGTTCCGTGTTTAGTTGTTTGTATGTGATCGTAAATTCATCAACATGAGAAAGACCTTAATCGGAACCTTTCCCTCAATTAAAGTATCAAATTCTCGCTATCTTAAATTCCCACTTGATATATTGAACCAGTTGCCTTATCTTCACCATGGGAATTGACGGCTCCATAAATCCTATTATCACCTTACTCCTTTGAAGTGAATAGAAAAAAAACAAAATCGATTAATTCAACACACGATTATTTATTCGAACCTTTTTCTAAATATAAGACAAGATCTCCAAACGATTTGTCAATAGTAAAATAATAAATCAAGTGCCGAATGCACTTGAGTGTCGATTAAACTGCTTCACCTGTACGATATTTATCTTTAAATATGTAAATATATTGTTTGGTCTGTCTGTGTATGATAACCTTGTAAATTAGATATTATATTACCGTTCGTTATGATGTAAATAAGCCGGCCAATCTTGTAAATAAATCGTCAAAAGCATTCAGCATTTATTAAAATGAAATGATTGTTCCAACATCTATAATTTCTGAGATAACTTTCATTTTTGCATTATTCATGAATAATCCAACTTTGGAATGGAGACATTGACATTGATCAAACAAAATTAACGTTGTGGATGCACGAATCAAATTGATCCAAACTCCAGAAACAAAAGATGCACAAGGATCTCGCCTCCGATCCCTGACCTCTCAGTTACTGGCAACTCGACACCGTCATAAAAACTAATTAAAGTGTTACGAACAAAGGATACGGTACCAGAACATATTATTATAGAGTTATCAGCCAAACAAAGGGCCGATGTGTCTAAGAAAGCCGTTTTAATGACTCCATAAGCCCTGCGAAGCGTAAACAATGACAACGGGAAGGTAGAAACATATTTAGATGATGCTACTCCTTTTATGGTGTATAGCCATTCATTAGGTCTAAATGGAGGAAGGTGAGCTCGGGCTCTTGTGTGTAGATGCTTCATGCAGTTGGTAAATGATTGCAGGAATAAATGAATTTACAGACATGAATATGGTTTTATGTGTAGTCTGAATGAGGTCAACCAAGTAGGTTTCAGGATAAATATGATTAGAAAAATTAGACTTTTATAAATGGAAGTGTCCCAAATATAGACGAATTTAGTCATTCTGCAAACATTGTTCAGGGCACCAAAAGTATTAATTTTTTTAATTTAGTCTGCTATCATGTGTCAGCGTAAGTTAAGTATGTCGTAGCCATCACCATGTGCGTTTCCAACGATTTATATTCACCGGGTGACGGCATGAATACTCAATTTATTTCCTCCGATAATGTCAACCGCTAACCAATGATTATCATCAACCCTATCAGTAACCTCGTGGTAACGCGATACAACTATCTGTCATCGACAACACAATTGATTTTGGTTGGTTCAACTTTGGGCACCAGTGCATCTGTCTTCTGGTGGAATTCCTTACGCATTTCTATGTTCTCACGGAGCTATAGATGCATTTGTCAAGTTTTCTTGTCTTGTTAAGATGGAATTTGTATTAGAATTTTGTGTAGGCATTTGTTTATTGCGTCAACCATAATGATAACTTTAACGCTAGCAATAATATTTAGTTTAGCAAAGTGCTTATTATTATCGTGATCAGCATTTGCTGTTTCCATTTTACTATAGTTATTACGTTTCATTTAAAACCTCATTACTTAAATAACTACTTCAACATTTTGTTACGTCATGTTATGACTTCTAGCTATTCCGTATAATGAATTTCCGATCGCTCGCATAACCAAACATATGATTATTAATTGAAACCCATAATAAATATTAACTTTTAGAAATTGGATGACTGTACAATAGAAACGGAGGTTACTACGCTTGACAGGCCAATCCATCATACAACGCTTGTACTATGGGTACAGTTAACCCACCTCCGGTCCAATCAGGGTTTTTATTTGATGTCAACGGCCGCTCAATAACGAGACGAGAATCACGCCGTAGACACACACAATCAAAGCAAATAAAAATTATATTAATCACTATCATGTACAATGGAGGTTCTGAAGCGAAAACGATTTTTTTCTTCAAGTAGAACTCGTTCGTTTTTGCATGATACGCAATTACAGCTAACGACTCTAATATGTGTTCAATACGTTTTCGCCATGTCTCTATTGAACGCATTTTAACGGTGCTAAGAATTCAGCTTTCTAATGCGAGCTTTGTCGTGAGGCTTTGCATTCGGCTTAGCAGTCGATGTGTTTATCAGATTTATCGCTACAATAATTATGAGCATGTCATGACGCTTCAAAAATTTCGAAACTGCATAATCATCTCTGACCTAAAGTACGTTCGTGGAAATACAAATCGATAATGTCTCGCCGCTTATGGTCGGTGTTCCGTTACGTATTGATGATGGTGTAGCGACACCGCGTTAACAACTGCTAACAAGCTTCACATCGCATATATTGCGGAAAGCACACCGCAGCCATGTTATTATGACGTCCCCGTGAAATTCCACGTAACACGCTAAAAATACAACTGACAACTCAAATAAATCTTCAGGTTTTTGAGAGGTCCTGCCGCGACCTCACGTATGCCCCCCTCGCCTAAAAAACTGAATACATTCACAAAGAACAAGATAATGCTTAAATAACTGTCAGAGCTATCGTGTTTTTGTCAGGTAAATCTCGTTAAAATTGAGAGGAATGCACAAAAACTCGCTTTCATTTAAACAGCTGTCCGCTAAAAAGATAAAATAACGGCCCTCACAACGTCCGTGCACTCGAAATGCAAAAGAGACAGAGATTGGTAAAATTCTGCCACAACGTGCGGTGCGCCTGACATTCCCAATTTACGTCCTACTTCACGCTGTGCTTCAAAAGTGAACTTAAACACTTTTGACATCAAAATCCTTTTCTATTTGGTTCTTTGGCATTATGTCATCGCATAATAAATTGGATGCAGGCGGCCGCCCATCAATCTCGTTAGCTTCAGTAACCTGTATCTACGTCAATGTCAATGGTACGACAAGGTGAGGTCGTTTACTATCCATTGACGAATGATTTGCAATTTCGTCGGCGGTTCCTACATTTTGTCGAGTCTTTATAGCCGGCCGGGTAACGATGGCCTTACTCGTGGCCCGGGGTAATTTAGGACTATCAGTTGGCCCCGCTTTCACTCCTGATGAATGACCCGGGTCTCGCGTCCCTTCACACTTCATGACGTGCTATTGAGCGGCACAAATCGCTTCCCTTTCATCGCTCTCGCTGTCTTGTTTACAAGAAATTTCATTTTAAAGGCTCTCGTTAAGGTGTCAACAGCGGTGGCGTCTGCTAGGAGGTTCCGATATGAATTTGCTTCGCTCGCCGGTATCAATTTCGCAACCGGCAATTGCTCTGTCAGTTGCGAATTATCAATGCAACAATTACGGTTTTCGATGTTGATCTGTTATTACCATACGTCTGGTATCCGATGCCCGGGGGACTCGACAGATTAATCGATTGGATAGTCACTTTCACTCGCGTGGGGTCAGGTATTGTTGGCGCTAATGTGACTGGCGAACGTCGACGGTCACCTGCGAAAGTGGTTGTTGTTTACTGTTATCAGTTTGTGGGTTTCTCCGTAGCATAATAGATGATCGGGAAACGTAATCGTTATTTCCCTTTCGCGCTTGTCAATTAAATTTTATAACACCATACAATAGGACCAAATAAAATACGTTTAACGTACGATTCCAACACTTATATAATCGTATGCTAAGACGTTATTTAGAGTACCCATATCCGCATCTCACGCGATATTTTAGCGAACGAACGATAACTGTTAGTCCAACACGGTTGTTTATTTAATCAATTATTATGAAGCTTATTTTATCACTCGCTGGCCGTCGTTTAGCTTGCTCCGTTGATGTAATGCAAATTCGTTTTGCTAACATTGTAGCAGGTGTTGATAAATACTTTAGTAATTAGAACTATTAAACGTAGCGGGTGCGACAATTAAAACCTACACGATGTCAAACCATTATATAAATGAGATAAGTTTCCTTTAAGATTTTCCATAAAAACAGGAAAAAATATAGAAAATCCCAGTAAGTATTCACCCAAAGAATCTGTACGGAAACTATAAGTTACATAGTTTCTCGTACGTTATAGGAAATAGGACTAGTTATGAAACTAGGTAACCTCTAAAAGGTAGTGAAGAAAAAGCGACATTCTACTTAGTAGTTTTAATATACCTAGTGTTAGTAATTGCTTTTATTTTCTTCTAATCTGTGTTGGTAATTAGACGGCTATTGTAGGGTAAGCTTTCCCGAGTGCTTTCTCTAGTTTAATTAGCGCTATCAATTGCAAACAGATTGGTTCTTCTTGTCAATTTAAGGTACAATTTACACTAAACAATGCTTTAATAGACTATAGAAATTCTAGTGTAAGAGACTCCTTGTTTGGTATTTGGTTTACTGTACTTTGTACCTTATCTTATTGTGTCGTTTCTGTATACTTACTTCTTCTGTGTCCTTGTTTCCTCAGGCCTCGTTCAAAAGCAGAAACCTTATTACAAAATCGTGTCACTGAAATATTTCCCACAGTAATTGATGTATTACGTAAATGATAGCAACTGCTACTTCTTACTTGCCATCACGCGATTCATTCACAATTACAAACAAACTTTATCGCAGCCAAGCCTTGGTATTTACATTTTGTACCAATCTTAATGGATATCAAGTAGGTTAAAAGCTGCAGTACAAAGATATTTCAGTAAGAAGAATCAAGAAAGCTGCGATACCCGCTTGAAATTCTATCCTTGAAGTAGGTATTTATTTAAATTGAATGTCTATCGAATACGGACCTGTCAAGTATTTCAACGATTCTTATAGACTAAGTTACTAGGTAAAACTGAAGTCTCAAATCTTATTTTTTACGACTGATATAATCCATTTCATTAGCAAGAACCGTGGCCATTTCTATTTTAGGGCGACCTTAACTTCGAAGTGGGTTACCGAAAGAAATTTTATTTGCAATTTAAATACGAAGTGACTGTTTTCCTTGTCAGTTTCCTTTGTAAATACCGACTGGTGAGATAACTCAGTTTACGAACAATAATAATTACAACATTAATTATGTATAGTTTAACGATAAATTATTGTCAACAGCGTTCTTTGTACTTGATATAATTTACGTTCGAATGTGCTAATTATCAGTTTCTTACACCTACAAACATAGTGTTGCCCTCAATAGTTTACTGAAGGTCAATGACCAATGATAATTGAATTCTACGCCTGTTTTGATATCAAATGTGGGTTCAACCTTATTCCTCGTTTTTATTTTCTTCCGTCTTAATGGTGTTTTCCTGCTGGAAGCGGTTATTAAAAAAATAGAAGGAAGAAAAAATAACGTTCCATTTTATATTAGCAATTGGAGAAGTACTTGGTAAATAGAAAGAAACAAAATTAATTTGGAGGCATCTGTTTGACAAAAGGTTTCATTAACATTGAGAATAATTTGAGGGTATTCCAACAATATGGTGGAATATCCTATTTCTTTTTTAATTTTTTATTTTCCTATTTCCTGTTTATTATTAATAGTAGTTTATGCGACTGTGCATAATGAAGGGCATTACAACACAAGTGTGGGTTTAAGAAACTCGCCTTCGGCTCGTTTCTTAATAGCATCACACGAGTGTTGTAATGCCTAATTATGTATAGTTGCATACACTAATTTATCTACCCGAATATCTCTAGGCTCTAGGCTCTATGATGGGCTCAGGAACCATAGGGAAATGACCAGCATTGTTACCAGTGTAATGCATTAAAAAATAAACAGGTTATTAGTTGCATTCGTCGCTGCATTTACGATATCTGGCGGAGTGTTCATGTTAATTTCTGAGTCACTATCACTCATTTTCGACAGAAATAAAGAACTTATCTGAAAATTTGTCTACTCAATGAAAGGGAATAAAAGCTAACGAACAAATGACAGCTCGAAATGGCGGCGTTTCGGATATGTCATTTTTTTAAATCATAGGCAAACGAACAAAGTCACTATTCTCGTGTCGCGCGAGATCAAAATGTCGTGCGATTTATAATTAAAATCATACTGAATTGGGGTTTCGTATCGATAGGTATCTGTTTTAATGTAGATACTAGAATAGCACACTCACTTGAATTTGACACCTGTTCCAAATTTAAACTCATAACCTACTGTTTTCAGTAGGTTATGAGCTCATTACAGTTCTGTTAATTTCTGCTGGTTGGTAATGCTGGTCATTGCCTATGGTTTTTGAACGCATTAGAGAGGGTTTATGATATTTGGGTAGATCACCTAGGACAACAAAACAGTGTTCAAATAACGCCTAGCCTGAGATATTATACAGGAGGCTCACTATATTATCTAATATTATACAGGGTGAAGCTATAACCCGCAGATACCAATTAGCAAGTCTAACAGATGCTGAGTCGTGCTATCGCAAGCTGCAGTCTCTCAGCTGCAACGATCGATCGTTTCTTGTGTTCGGATAGTAAATAATGTTATGAAAATATCTTAGATATTAGTCCTTGTGTGACAAAACCTTATTTTAGCTGATAAATAAACAACACACAATGTGAAAAACTGAACATATTCGTACTAAATAGATACCGATACCAATCACGCCTGCGATATTTCTAGAAACATTTATAGTTTTTAATTTTTCTGCCTATTGATTTTTGCCAGCTAGTAATTTACATAATTTATTTCCCATCTATTTAAGGGCCTACTGAGGTCTAACCGGATGCAACGAAGTTTGGTTTTATTTTTAATGACCATTGTAGCCATAGGCACATAGTTATTCTGCAGCCACATAATCTATATAATTTATGTTATAATTATGATTACACTAGCGGACCTGGCAGACGTCGTCCTGCCCGGACAGCAGAGCCACCGGGTCCAATTGTGAATCTAAACCATTCTCGAATCCACTGGAACTGGAACACACAAAAAATTATCCAAATCGATCCAGCCGTTTAGGAGGAGTTCAGTGACAAACACACGTACAGTAGATTTATATACCTTTATAAAGATATGACTGTGATTTTAGTCAATCAAAACATTGTACCAAAATAACCTAAATGTTTAATTAAAAAAAATGTGTTATTTCCTACTTTGTTGACAATGACAATGTAATTATCAGATAGGTGTTGGAAAATAAACGGGTTATCTGTTCTCAGACTGGGTGTGGCTGCTTAGATATTGATATTGCATGATGCATACATATTATCATCATACGAATTGATCGAAGATAACTTGGCAGTTTTGTTAGTTACATAGAGTTAGCATCAAACCCAAATATAATGTACTAACCAGAGAAATTAATAATAAAGGTAGGTATATCCTATTACAACTCAACATACCAGAAAACCAAGGTTTTGTATCAATCCTACTATTTTACCCTACTTCCTACTAATATTATAATGCGAAACTTTGTGAGTGTGTGACTGTGTGAGTGTGTATGTTTGTTACTTCGTCACGCAAAAACTCCTGAACGGATTTGGATAAAATTTGGTACACAGATAGTTTATAACCTGGATTAACACGTAGGATAGTTTTTATCCCGATTTTATCTTCCCGTGGGATAATTTTTCGAGTTGTAGCGGGTGAAACCGCTCGCAACAGTCGCAACAGCTAGTATTTATAAGAGAGTGTCCCTCCATGGTGTCCATCGAGTTTCTTGCCCGTTTTTCTCCATAGAAATCAATGGGCAACTACAGTACTGTCATATGCTTTGTGACTGTAGTTTTTTTGTTGTTGTATTTGTTTTGTCAATTAAAAAGTGCCTATAACTGGCCTACTTAGAATAAATCCCTTGATTGGAAAACAACAGAATAACTCCTGCTACGATTCTCGTAAACTCTTTTTGGTTCATCCACATCCACACATCTGGCCATACGCCTGAATGGTGTAGATTCTCTCTGTATATCCCGTTCTTACTATTATATCAAAAGTCAAAACAGAGTTTCACAATAAATCACATCTGTCCAATACCATCCATAAAAGGAACATTACTTAACCTTTGCACAAAGTGCACATAATCTCTGTATTATGCTATCTGCCATATAAGTCATACATATTAATAAACAATTTATAAACAAGCACATTATTGCATGTAAACAGGCTAATACCACACATCGGGTAAATAGAAACAAGCTAGTATATACATTGAGTCATTATGTAGGCTGAATGTTGCAAACTCCTTTGCGCGGCATATCAGATGTCATTTAATTTAAAGTTTAATTAATTTGAATTCGTCTCTGTTGATGTTTCTATTCTAGGAATCTGCTTCCTACATACTTAAGCATCTATTACTACGGGGACATGTGTCAGATTTCGTCGACAAAAACTGCAAAATATTCATTTGGCTGTCACACTAGCGATTGGTCATCAGTTCATCACACCCTCTTTGCTGACTTTTATTCACAAAAATGTCTTAAAACTAAAGGGCTGAAAAAATTACTTTTAAAATGAAAATTTCACAATCGATCGTAACTAAAACGCAGTAACATGTGACTTTGAAGCAGATTTGAATTTTGTTTTCGTTGACGTGAAGATTTCCTCTTGTTTACGCCCAAGTGCCATATTTGGTCCACATTGCCCAACCTGCATATAATATGAATGCATGCATCACAATACATCACAGTCTTGTATACCTGTATGTCGTAACCGCATGATGGCGTGTGTATCCCCATTAACCCACTGTCTGCCATTACCACCATGTACGTACCGATCATTAATGCTTAAATTATTTCCCTCGTATAATAATAGCTTTTATTCGGTTATTGAAAAGGCGATTGTTTTCATGTTGACTCTCTTATATGGGTATTGATGGTTAATTGACACTTAAGATGTATTGATAAGTGTTGAAGAATAAAATAGTACACTCGGTAACACATCAACCTATACATAACGATCCAGTATAACCTGACCTCGCTTTGAACGAGCTTCCCATGGAATGAGGGATCAGCTTAATTTGGTTACGCATAGCTCGTTTGATCGTCGTGCGTACGGTATCGTAACATTAAGTTAATTCGTTTATTTGGAAGCTGTTTCATTTAAACGTTTAAATAAAATAAAATAAATTACTCTTCGACTCTTCGTAAGATAAAATACTACTGGAATTGAAATAAAATGGTTATTTCAATTCCAGTAGTATTTTATCCTTATGTCCAGTACTTTAACATAGGTAGACCTAATGCTTCAAGGCATTTGGTCCCAGTTAACCTTTAGTTTACATACACAACATTGTGGCAAGGACATTTTGTGTGGAAATAACTAATAAATTATTGAAATACCTCAGTTTACTCTCCAGAGAACTAAATCTGATATTTAAGCCAGCAAAGACCCTTGTCATGACACTCAAGACTTGTGTAAGCTCCCAAATGTTCTCCATATACCGAACTTCTTATACTGAATTACAAAATAGAACGAAAACATAACATCTGTGTAAACTGAACAATACAGTATTAACAGCAAAAACATGGATCTCATTACACTTCACACTATTGTAAACACAATTAAAATTACAAAAGTGCTATAAAGTACTTCGTAGGCACATAATCAATGAGTTTACGTAACTGACGCGAATGGTTGGCGGCGCCCAAATCTTTGTTTTAAAACCTCTTTCATTAAAAACAGTCGGGTAAGTGGCACTCGCACTTAACAAAACTATTTTTAACGCCGCGATTTCGAGTGCTTACTCTAAAATGTTGGTAGCTACCATTTTTTTTAGCTCAAGAACTGCGATAAAAAAATTGAAGAAACTTTTAAAACAACGCGATTACTTGAGTTTTTAAAGTTAGGATGCTTATTAATATAGCAGTAAAAATATACATAATACTCGCTCGAGAAGTAGTTGTTTTGCAAAAAGTGGGTTAAGCAATTTTTGTACTTCGAAATTCGTGTATTTTTTAGCACTACATCCGTTGAGAGTTGAGTGGACTAAATTTAGAGTCAACGACTCTTTAACAAGATAGGCGAAAATGGATTGAAACAAGTTTTTGATAATACCATAAAGCATTATTATTAGGGGATCGGACTGGGTCAAAATAATATGATTCTGTTTAGTCCGTAAGTTAGATTATCGAAAAATATGGAATACGTGATTTTTTGTTTTATCAAATCAATAAAAAATGACGAAGATAAAACGCGTCAAAGATCTTGGAGTGGGGCTTGAAACGTCACTTGTGTCGTCAAAATGTACTATCATATGACGTCACACGAGTTTTCGAAGCACTGTATCGTCTTCATTTTAAGTTTACGTGAAAAAAGAAAAAATACGTGTCCAATAATTTTTGGAAATCTATCTGACGGACTAATTAGTTTTTTTTTGTCCGATCCCCTATTCATTTAGGGTCGGCGCAGCATGTTTTCTTGTTCCATACTCTTACTCCTCATCAGACACTTATTTTCTTGCTATATCATCTTTTACACAGTTCTTCCATCGTTTCTTTGGTCTTCCTCTACTCTTATATCCATCTACACTCACACATACTCAAAACTTTCCTCACGACATTTTCCAACGATATCTTATGGCATTTTTCCTAATGTCAACGTGTCGTGTGTATCTCAATTCAGAGTCATTCGTCGTTGTCGCCATACAAGTGATTATGTTACCACTGGTTCTCACATAATTCGCCATTGTTGACAAAGGGGTAAAGGTTACTGGGTAATGTTCGTCACAGCAATTAGTTCTCTAGACCTCTAGAGTAACTACTACTCTAGACATTATGGTGCCTCTTAAAAATATTCATCACAATAGTATTGTCGTGTCGTTTAGTTAGTTAGATTGATGGATTGTGTGAGGAATGATTTATGAAAGTAAAGAGGAGTAAATGATGCCCTGGGGTTTGACAGGAGATAATGGAAAAAAAAAGAAGTAGAATGGGGTAAGGGAGGGCAGGAAGATGATGATTTTATTCCATTAGAATGTTTTTCTTTTAATTTGCTTTGTACAAGACTGAGACGTTCTACAATTTCCATACCACCAACCGTATCTAATCAGATTTTCAATTCATTTTTTCATTAATACACTACCGAAGTGCCTTGTGCAACGTCGTTGTTTTCACTACAAGTATCTCCGTAGTTCATTTCACGCACGAGCGGCTTCTGTAGTTCGTTATAGAATATCTCTGGGCGATGATTGTGGAGGCTGTAACGAGACGTGATAGGTGAAAGATGTTGCTTTCATAAATGGTGAGATTATTTATTAGAGTCTGTCGCAATAGGGCTTTAGGACTTCCTGAATTACTGGAAGCTGTTAAAGCTGTCCGCGATTGTTAATGTTTATCACGAAAGAGTGTCACAAGTTGTATTTTAAAATGTATTTGATCTGAAAGGGACAGACGAGACAAACACAGAAAATGACACCGAGCAAACTAAAATAAAAGTTATGACATGAAATAAACAACAACACATAAAAAGATAGAAACAAGACTATTCCAGTAACTTGTATTTATTTACTACTGTTATCATTATTTACGAGAAGCGAATAAAGATTCGAGCGATAGAAACAACGCTACGGTTGACCGCCCCAAGGCCCACGAGTATTTAGCATTGACTTATTGAAATATCGAACATTAATATTCAAAATGTTGTTCCAAAGGCAATTTCTAATTGCTTTGAATATAAGCAAAAGTGGATGAAATTAATAGCTTTGCCTGAAGCAGTACATACGTGATTTTCGCCATTGAATAATCTTTTAATTGCTCTTTTATCGTTCTACTATGTTAGATCCCTATATAATTATCTAGTAGCAATCTCAAAAGTGAAAGTCCCATTTTCTAATACTCCGATAAAGGTTTTGATACTTTCCAAATAATTCGAACTTAAAATTAAGTTTTCCACTTCCAATTTTGATTCGGAATAGATAAAGTCATTTCATGGTATCGATTTACTTTACATCGGAGATACATTGAGTGTAGTAGCATCTAATTGTCTTGTTTATTGTAACAGAGTCGTTGTGTTATTCGGCCAATCATAAACTGAAAACATGAATAATGAATAAACTGGTATTATTCTTTTAAAGTAAGATAAATTGTAGGAGAGAAGAAAACGTTGGTGAATGATGAAATCTTTTAATTTTTATCTGTTCTAGGCCTTAATAATGATAAATGCATTCAAGTTCATGTAATGATATGTGTGACTAATGATTGTAATGTATCTGGTTTAAAAATAAATGTAGCTGAACCTGTAGATAATCCTACGCAAGTTACACAACTGTTTAATAATTCAAAGATGCATATCAATCAACTAGACTGTCGCAGTTCATAGCTGGACATCGACCTCTCCCAAGTTGCACCATGACACCCTTTCCTCAGTTTTCCGCATCCAGTGTGACCCAGCCACTTTTTAAAGGTCGCCAATCCATTTATCTGGAGGGCGTCCCACACTACGCCGATGCAAAATGCATGATGATGCATGATGCGACATGCAAAACGCTCCCCACGAACGAATCACACATTACCAAATAATACTTGACCATTTCTATTTATAGACGTCTGAATGTCTTTTCTGAACTAAAACACCATCCTTTACACAATCAGCTTCATCAACCCTTATTCAATTCGAAACGCAATCATCATCATTATTTATCTCGCCTCTTCTTTCACTTAAATTACAAAGTCCTGTTCAAATTGAAAAGAGACGGCAACATCGTTAAGAATTCATTAATGAGTCTAATTGACATCACTTCATTCAGTAGCTTGATTGCCTCGTTGAGTCCGTTAATTGGTATCAAGGCTACAATTTATCTATCATTTACTTACATAATCATCAGGCACACTTAAATGAAGATATCAACTCTTGTATTGCATTCTAGGACATGGACCATCCATGTCTTTATTTGGTGTTTTAGGCAGTTTTGTATCAAAAAGTTTTCACATCACTACTATTTCTGTCTCCTCAATATTCAGTCTTGAATTTATTCCAAACCCATTTTTCCCTATTTGATCCTGCGGTAACTTTTAAACCAACAAAAATTCGGGTCACGCTTCTTCAATAAGGATCTCGTTGACGTCGAGTGTCCTAACAAGCAGGAAACGGTACCTAATTCGATAATTGTTCGAATTCCGTCTCACTAATCGGATAGTTTCCGAGGACAGTACTGACCGCCAGTAGGTAAGCTAGTGCAATTGTCGGTAATTACGTGTTGGTCATTAGCCACTTGAACTGGCGGGCGAGATCCACTGGCTTCCAGTGGGTATATCACTTGAGACACTCTACGTACTTTACTGGGCGAGACTAAACAAGTATTTAAATGTTTGGATTAATGTAGAACGAATGTGATTTTATTGACAATCTCTTATATCGCGTGTTTGTCTAGAGAAGTGCTGTTTCAAGGTCAAAGTTTCTTTGCAAGAATTTATTTGACCGCGCTACTATTTATATAGGCAGAAATTTTTACAGTAATACCAAGTTTAACCGAAAAAATAAAAGGCGCACAAAAAATGTTAAGTAGGTAATACGGAAAACACAAAAATAAAATCTACAAATTATTACCCGTTACAGACGTAATAAGTTGGTAACAAAGTTTTTTCCATGAAAATGAGCTTTGTTAAGGCTGCCAGCGTATAAACGTTCCGTGATGGTATCAATAGATTTGAGTTCACCGCGGCGTCGGGGATGGTAAACAAATTTTATGGGCATGTAGCCCATGAGGTGCACTAGTCACGGCATTGTTGCGATACTGCTGCCATACACGCACTTAACACTATGTAGCCAGTAGAAAATCATCCACGGAAAAAGAATAACATTTTAAATAAAAGTTAAAAGAAAGAAGATTCAGAAGCTACAAAGAAAAGCTCATGAATACAGTTTTGATCAAACTTAGTTCATTTGCATTGATTTGATTATTATTCAGGTTATAACAGCAGTCTTCCAAAATTGGGTTTCCAAGGCTACAAGAAGAGTTCTTTAACCTATACCAAACTATATTTACCGAAAGACTACTCGTGTTAATTTTATTACCACAATATAAATAAACTATTAAACGAGCTTTTATAATGAGGTTCCCAATTAATTTACAGCCTGCATAACTTCTGACACTACATGTGAATCATTAACATAGTCGTGATGTGTTGCTTACACGTTGTCTATCTGTGTGACGTTCGCCTCACTGTAACTGTTGTCGCTTGTCTAGCCGTGTGCTGCACCGGTATTCACTTCACCGACATCATCATCACCTGTGTGAAAAGCTTCGTCGTGCAAACCAGGATCAGTCTTTAGACAATTTTACAATGCCATCGTTTCTTCGTCAGGTTACTGATCGGATCATCAGCTAAAAATGACGATTGACAGAGCCGGCCGGCCACCAGCCCCAAGGCGAGCCTCCTCCACTTACAGAAGCTACGATGAGCTCGGCGTCATCGACCGCGCGAAACCCTTAAAGTACAGACATGGAGGCATTGAAGACCTCACTGGCATAGAACAGAACAGAGCTTACAGGACATATGAACCACAAGATATGGATGATATTACTGTTATCAGTTCTGAAGAAGTACCGAAGCCGAAAAAGAAAATAGCTGAGGGTCTTGCTAATGGTTTCAGAAGAACATTCTCTGTTAGAAGCAGAAGAAACACAGAACCAGAAGGAATACCTTTAGATACTTTCAATGTGACTTGTGAGGAGAATTTCGCGACTGTGAGAGGAGCGCCTTTTGGTAGGCGTCGGTCTTTGTCGAGGGATAGAGGTTCGTCGCTGCTAGGCCGAAGTTCTTCGGAGGGAGATGTGAGGATGGTCCCTCCTCGCGCCCCGCCCGCCTCGCCCGCACCTCGTCTCCACCGCTGTCTGCGAGCTCTTGGCGGCAGCTGGAAGAATCTTTTACTATGTGAGTCCTCGAGATATGTGGTGTACCTGCTTTCTTTGTTAATTCTGTACCTATGTCACTGGCGACGGACTCGCCCAGGAATAACCGCTAAGCAGGCACAGACCACTGTAATTAACATCATCTATTAACCGTGTCTAAAAACGTAACCAATGCGTAAACATAACTCTTAACCTTTACAAATCCGGTTTCTTCTCTCAATATTGTGTTATTTAAATGGTAGTTAACCGTTTACTGCTCTCGGCTTGTCTGGGTTAATTATTGGTGTGACGGGTACAAATGACCACTAGGAGCTTAGTTAGTTTGAACCTGTGATTAACCGCGTAGCTTAAACGAATTAAAAGCTTTCTTTTATTTAAATTTACTGATTGTTTGTACTGCCAAGTACGGAGGTAATTAATCTTGGATTAGACACTGTGGCTGTATTTTATTGGGAAATGATACCGCTTAATTAAGTTTGACATAATAGCTGGATGATATTGATGGTTCATTAAAGTTTATTGTGATTTATCGCCCCCATGGCGCCTGTGTTCGCTAATTGACCATAAAGTTTACTACTCAAAAGAACAAATTAGGTGATTAATCTTACTTTTGGTAAACAAGCCATTATGTGTTCGTGCCTTATCTGTCTAGTCTAGATTCAAATTCGGTCCCGGAACGCCGAACAGCTTGCGTATTGGTTTACAATAGTTTACATACTCGTTATCGCTACTCCACGATGTTCTAGGACGTAACTTCCTTTAGCCTTGACACTTAGCGTACGATGGTGTGTACCTAGCCTGGCTTTATCGCGACATTTTACTTACAAAGAATTTGTTATACCTACTCCATGTAGGTGGCAAAACTGGCAACCGTTTTTAAACCTAATTAAAAATGCCAAAGCCTTGAGTTTGAGTTTACACAAACATTTATAGTGGTATTATCACATAAATGTGAATATCCTGACCATATTTTGTAGGTATTAAAATTGAGGTTTACGCCTTCAACTACGCCTACATGAAGTGTAGGATGCGTATCACATACGAAATTGTATATTAATGTTTTATATGGTAAATTATTGTTTTTAAGCCTATAAGGATGTGTAAATGGCAATCTTATCTCTGTTTTGACATTTAGTGGCTACCCATTTACTGGTCTACACGAATGTCTGCTTTATCCGTAAATTCCGACTGTCTCGGAACAGTATGACAAAATAGTATGCAAATCACATGTTAAATAAAATTGTAAGGCGAATTTGGCATTACCAGAAAAAAAGTCCATAATGATTACTTACCTCCATAAAGAGAAAAACAATTACAAACAAAGCTACAAAAAACCTAGCCAATATAAGCTCCCGTGAATTAATGAACACATAACCTTTATGTATGTAAGCTGTTATCTTGTGTAGTGTCGCGTAAGCCGTGCTAACCCCCCGCTGCGAGTGGGCTCATTAAGAAAATTGCCTTTTTAATTTTCCGTTACACTGGCCTTACAAGCCCTTGTCGAACAACACACGGTTAAGTGAAACTGAATACTGCTCTAGTTTTGTCGTGAAAACATGTGTTTAACATCAACATGAGTATCTATCTAGCTATAACTATGTAATTATGTATGTTCATTTACAAAAAAACATAGTTTCTTTAAGCTTTTCCCGTTAAAGTTTATAGGATACTAAAGTCTCTCGTAGACAGATTAACGTCAATAGCAATATTCAATGCAATAATACTTTAACTCCAATATCAATAGTTTTATTGCAGCTTTAAAGAGACTGTTTCTCAAGTTTCACTTGAATTTCTATGAATGCAATCAATAAAAATATAAATGGTCGTTATTATTTTGATATTGAAATATTTTAGCATAGATACATCATCGTGTAATAAATATCCTAATAATGGGATAGCTTTACATAATGTCTCATATCATGGACATTTGGCGACAGTGAACACTACTTATCAGTATGTCAACCCCATACGAATAAAAAATATTAATGTCGTCTACATAATCTGGCCGAGTTACAAATGTACGATACTACATGTTTACTTCAATATTTTTTCTTACGTAATATTTGTTTTTCTGAATCTTGCGTCATGTTACAAAATAAAAGACATTTGTGGGTCGTTTTGATGAAAAACAATTGCTTCTCAACAATGTTAAAGTAGGTAATTAATCTTTCTGACCACATTTGGCAACAATACAATCAGTGGGCAGAATATTCCCCTAATATCATGGATTCTGAATATCCCTTCCGTAATATCACGGGCAGCGTTGGAGGGTTGTCATTCTTGTCAACGAGTATCCCTAGTAGCTAGACGGACGACGACAGGCGGTTGCTTGTGGGGCATTTTAGCGAAATTACTTTTGTTTGTTTGTAGGACATCTGTTGTCATTGGTATTACCCCGTTGATTAATTATTTAATTCCTATTAGGAATACTTATGGGATTCGTATGATGTTGGTGGGATTTAAATTCTTTTAAATATTTGTATGTCAAAAACTTACTATGTATAGACCCGTACAAAAGTATGTTTTCAGAACTTTCTGTTTAAGGGTAAACAAGCCAACGGCACGAACTAGTTGGTGGGCGGGGCTAAAATGCATGCTATTTCACCCGACATCACGAGCGAAATGCATAGAGCGAAAGAGACACAACTAAAACGGGCGCGCGATTGTTTCTATGCAGACCTTTGGTATATTTGGTTTCATGAAAAATCTATTGAATGTATCTGTTCAAAATCAAATTATTTAAATTTTTTAATAACTAATCTATGTCCGTATGGTTTCACTTTTTTCTTTTTCATACTATATACGTTACTTATTTACGCCCAAAGATGAGTTAAATTAGTGCTAAAATATGAAAGTTTTGACGTTCATAACTTCCAAATCAATATTTTTTTTCCAATTCTGCTTCCATACAGACCTAGATAATGATAAGACCAGTTGATACAATTTTTAATTTTGAACCTACACCGTCAAACAGAGGAGTAATCACTTTCGTAAGTTTGTATGGAAGAATGACTGGCTTGTTCAACCTTAAAATTTTCTTTACGCCTCCAACAACTGTAGAGGTATTAATTAAATAGCCATCTGAATAATGACGCCGATTCATTCGAAAGGAATCTTCATATAAAACCATTTAGGTAAAGCTCCCCTAAACTAGCCCCTAAATAAAATTTCGTTTCATCATCAATTCTGTCACTTAGCTAGGGGATACATAGTTAGGTGACGTTTTGTTTTCGATAATAGTGACTGATTCGTTTTTGAACTTATCGATATTTGGAAAATTGACAGTTTTTTAGCATTTCACTTAATTATATACATAAAATGAATACATTTATTAATACATCATGTTTTATTAGCAATATCAAATAAATTTCATTCACATTTTTAATTAATTTTAGATTTTCTTGCTTTACTCTGTGCATACTACATGACGAAATATTGCGTATAATCTGTGGTTTTATTTTTTTTGTTGTCGACATTCGTAATTCGTATTCCGTGATATGGATTTGTTGTGAGAGTTCAGTGTCGCGTGTTGTTTTTCTAGTGATCTTTTATATTTCCTACTTTCCATACTTAATCAATATTTTAGTTTGAAAATAAAACCGACTTAAAAAAAAAGTGAAAAATAAACTTAAGGAGAAAAATCAGTTTCTGAAGTCGGTGACTTTTGTTTGTTTTATTTCATTTTTTTTAGCCACCGACTTCAGAAATAGATTTTTCTTCTAAAGTTAATTTTTCACTTTTTTGTGTTTTTTTTTTTGAAGTCGGTTTTATTTTTTGTTAAAAAGTTTTTATTTTTCACTTTTTAGTGGTTCACATGTTCATGTGTCAATGTGGACAATGTAAATTTTTTTGAGTTTTGTTTTTTTTTTTATTTTGTCCGATTTCGATAAAAAAAATATGGGACCATTTCGGAAGTATACCCTTTCCAACAAAGAAAGAATTTTTCAAATCGGTTAGCAAGTGACGGAGTTATGCCCGAACAAACATAAAAAAATATAAACATCCGAATTAAGAACCTCCTTCTTTTTTTAGAAGTCGGTTAAAAACAATCTGTCGTTTACGGTGAATAATAATGGCAGATAAAAGGAAGCGCAGCCAAAATTTCTCAATGGATGAGAAAAACAAGTTTGTGAAATTAGTGTTCGCCTATAAAAATAATATATTATTCTGAATAAAAAAACAGGAATTTTAAGGAGTGTTTAATCTTTTCCAACAAACACAACACGGAAGATTTACTTAACCTATATCTACGAAAAAAGTCAATTTCATCAAAAATTTACGTATGTATGGGCCCAAATTTTGGCCACCTAAATTTAGGGGAACTTTTAAGGTTTTACTGACCCCTAACCGCTGGTGAAACAAAAACCATCCCCTAACGGTCCCCTATCCATGCTTAGGGGATCCCCTAAACTTAGGGGATGTCGGTGAAAACGGGCATAAGTATGAGCACTTCATGACTGTGCCTGTTTACAAACTTCCATTTTTAACAAAACGTATACTTCTCTACAAAACGGTTCCTAAATGAAAATTAATAAACACTTAAGAGTACATTCGCGGTCATAACATTTGTAATCTATTTTTATCTGCAGTGGGCCTTTCTAACCCCGTCGCGTAGATACAGGGTCATCGCAGTCACATTGATATTGTGTGTTGAGCTGTGAGCCTGATATCTGCACATTCCATACAATCTTTTGCCAGTTATTGTACTTACCTCTGTCATAACATAAACCATAAGTTAACAGTAATAAAGGTCACTGCACTGCGAAATCTGGGTAAAATAAAAATGAAACGACAGCACGCACGAACCAAGTTCCCAAGCCTTTCCGCGCCATTTTAAAATTATGTTTAAAATTGGAATCGAGGAATTCTAGAATGTTATTTTTAAACGGTCTAAATTGTAAACGATAGGTCGTTGATCGAATTACTTAGTTTTCTATTTTTAAAAAGTCTGTTTTGGTTTTTTTCTTGGAACTTTTGAAACACGTTGTTCCCAAACTTTTGGTTGTTTCTTATTTTTATTTGTTTGAAATTGAATTGAAAACGTATTAATTGCTAGATACCAGTAGAGAAAATGAATACGTTTCTTACTATTACTATTCAGTACCATTGTAACACCAAACAAGATTTAAAATCAATGTACCATGTACAATACAATACAATGTACAATCAATGTACCATAGATTTAAAATCAAAATCAATGTAGGTACCATATATTTACCCATATTATGCAAATAAATTATTTGATTTGATTTGAAAGATTGTCCATGAAGTTTCTTGCCCGTTCTTCTCCTCAAATAATATCTAGGCCTGTATCGAAACGGGTAATTATAACTAGCTTCATCAAGTTCTCGACGGTTTAAAAGTGCCTGTAAATAAAGACTTTGAATTGGACCTGTAAGTTCACATAAGCTCATTATAACGTATGCATAACACACGTTATAATGAGCACCAACATATAATATACAGCTTATCCAACACGCTAATACCTCGTACCACAACATAACTGGAGTATAGAGATTACCCTTAGATTATTAGGTCAGTCCAATGACACTGAGATTGCACCAGCACGAGGCGCGTATGGCCGGTAATAAGGACATAAGCGGTGCCAATAACCGTCCGGCCGCACTGCCCGCTAGGGTACCTACGTGTACCAATGATCACGGACGACATCATGTTATGATGGATATTATTAAGCTTGTCGATAGCAATGGTGATACATGCTTACGGGATTTTCAGCACAGCTAATCTAGATATTTAGTAGAACTCTCAATGCTTAAGAACAAGAAAATTACTGATTCACGCTAATCTCATCCTGGAACCAAAAAGACTTAAGACGATGACAATAGCTATTGACTTCTGATGTTTCAGTATTTTTGGACACGCCCACAATTTTTCCGATACCCTAGCGCCATACTACCAAGTAAGAAACAAATAGTCCAGGATCCGCGGTCCATTTTTGCACTTGATTACTATCAAGCTAATTTTGATGAGACGGCGAGACGCCCAACAATTTCCTGCACGAAACTCTCGAATTCTCGATTGTGGTAAGTAATAGGGGTAGCAGGGATAAAATATGTTGGTTTGATGATTCTCAAAAGTGTTAAGTACAAACACTTTTGAGAATCATCAGCTGGGTTTTTTTTTGTTAAATCTGATGATAATTATCTAAATTATTTGAAAAAATATTTGTCCTACAAAATGTATGGTTTGATCAAAGAGTCCCTTTCCTTCCTTCCAATATGTATCGATAACGAAGTCATTAACAATGATTACTTACTAACTGGGTTTTGGGGATTGGATATTTTCTATTAAACCCACTCTTTACAAGTTGCCTACAACATTCTAAAAATTATATTAAGTGTTTGGCACTTACTCCACGCACCATCAATACTCCTGTACATCATAAACAACAGGCTAATACACTTTCTGGAGCCACAAATTCCAGAAGAGCAAGCAGGTTTTGTTAAAGGCAAAGACACGCGGGAACAAATCCTGAACGTTCGCCAAATTATAGAGAAAAGTCGGGAATTTAACAGCCCTGGGCCTGCAGTCTCTACACTAATAACAGCGCTACGAATGTCTCTACGTCGTATCGATGTCAAATTTCTTTAATAGATTGTCAGCTTTATTTCAACAGCATACGGTTGAAAATCGACTAAAGAAAGTTTTCGATTTTTCGACATAACGACATTCGTAGCGCTGTTATTAGTGTAGAGACTGCAGGCCCTGTATTGATATGTTTCATAGATTATACCTAAGCATTTGATTGCGTGGAGTGGGGCAAGCTGTGGGGGGTTCTTAAAGACATGGGAACGCCTCAACATCTTATTGACATAGTCCGATGCCTCTACCTACACATCAACAACCGCTCTTTCGTCAAAATAGACACCGACTGTTCAAATGCGTTAGGCAGGGATGCATCCTCTCACCTCTGCTCTTCAATATGTACGAAGAGTAATATCATTCAAGACTCTTTAGGGCTGGGACAAGGGGTTTACTGTTGGTGGAAAGTGGATTTCCAATCTGAGGTACACTGATGACACCGTTCTCCTTGCTACAACATTTGGCAACATGAAAGAGATACGGCACAGATTGGAAGTGGAAAGTGGCAAAGTAGGGTTTGCAATAAATAGGCAGAAAACCAAGCTTATGGTGGTAGATCGTGCGGGAAACCTATCGGGCGCCTATAACATCTAAGGCATCTATACTGTGGACAGCTTCGATTAACTGGGCTCCAATATAAGTAATGAAGGTAGCTGCGTCACAGAAATAAAACGGCGGATAGCCATGGCTAAAGATGCTATATTACGCCCCCGGAACATCTGGGAAAAACGTGGTATAAGTTTTAAAACGAAGGCCCGTTTGGTCAGAGCACTAGTTTTCCTGATTTTCCTCCATAGAGTTAATAATAATAATAATAATATTTATTTATTTTCAGGCTACTTTGGCCCATAGATAAATACCTTACAGACTAACATACATACGATATAATTGACAGCTTGTGTTAGTAAACAAAACCTTAAAACTATATTAGTATCACTACAGTTGCACTACGTCACTGTGCGATCATGTGGCACTTGCCCGCGGAAGCGTCGAAACACCACCCCCTGCGGCCAAAAGTCCTCTTCCAAGACGAAGAGGGTGCAGGTAGCATGTCGGTACTCGCACCACAAACGCCTTAAAGTTGACGTTGCGGCGCGACTCGAGCAGCTGCACTCTCGCCACGTACTTGATCTTCTGGCGCACGTACTCCACGATGTCCTCCGTCGTAGTGGTGTAATGTAGACGGGAGAGGTACAAAGGAGTGTTCGGCTTTGCGGCACGAATATGCACATTGGGCTCCGATGGAGCCGTGCCGCAGCGGTTCTTGATGGTTCGCTGACGGCGCTTCCTCCTCAACACCGTCACGAAACCATCATCAGCCTGGATCGGTTCCTTTTCAGGCACAGGCTTCTCGGAAGGAGCATTTTTCCCCACAAGTTAAGACATGGACAATCCAAACAAGAGTAAGACAGAGGATAGACGCATTCGAAATGTGGTGTTTTAGGCGGATTCTCCGAATTCCATGGACGGCCAAACGCACAAATGTGTCTATCCTTTACCAACTCGATATCAAGACTCGATTGTCAACAGTTTGCCTACAGCGTATTTTGTCTTATTTCGGATACATAATGCAAAGAGGAGATAGCAGCCTTGAAAAGCTGGTCATTGTTGGCAATACCGAAGGCAAGCGACCGCGAGGCCGGTCGCCATTTTACAAATTTGGAAGTGTCTGTCTTCCAAACGATTCGCTTTGAGAAAAAATTGTTTGTGGAACCCTGTCTAATGTCTATAGACACCCCACACGTAGGTATAGGTTCGATGAAAAAAAAAAATAGTTTCAGTTCCATGTATGGGGCGACCCCCTAAATCCTTTTTTTTATTTTTGTATAAAAATCGTAAAGCGGTTCACAGAATACTTGTAGAGTTTCAACTGTGTAGTCTCAATAGTTTCCGAATGAAGTGGCTGTGACATACGGGTGGACAGACGGACAAACAGACATGACGAATATATAAGGGTTCCGTTTTTTGCCATTCGGCTACGGACCCCTAAAAAACAGCTGGTTTGTAGTAATTTTTGATGAGCTCGTTATCAATACATGTTGGATTTAGATAATGATCATCAGATAAAAATAAAATAGTTAGTAATAGATTTTTGAAAATCATCAAATAAATAATTATAATAATATATAATCAATATATATTTTATCCCTGCTGCCCCTAATAACCTACCACAATCGAGAGTTTTCGTATAGGGTAATGTTGGCTCACGGAAAATTAGCTTGATAGTAATCAAGTGAAAAAATGTACCGTGGATCCTGGACTAACATTGTGACGCGGTCAATAATAATTTATAGATGAACGGATAGCTGTCAGTGGGGCGCAAAGTGACATACGTCCGTCTAGCACCGCGCCTAAGCGCTCACTGTCGGATTGCATACGTAAGAAAGAGAGCGCGATGACGCAACGCTCGAACTTCTTACAAACCATATAATGATTAATTATAAAATAATAATTTATTAAATAATCAAAAATTAAAAACAACCAAATTTTGTATTTAAATATGATACGTTATTGTTATAAATTTTACCAACGTACGTTCATCAGTAATACAGATATTTTTGTTGGAAGATCATTTTAAGGGGGAAGCTCACATCCTGCCCGCGAAATTCAAATTTTCTTACGTTTTTTGCAATTTGCAGGCCAGTGCTTGGTTGCATGTTGATGAACATTTGATTCGCGACTGTAAGACGTATTTAGTTACAGAATTATAATCATCAAAATCACCAACACAACCCTCCAAGTTCATATAGATCGAGAAACTATTTTTTCAAGGTCAAAGTTATTCCTCGATCTATATGAACTTGGAGGGTTGTATTGATGATTTTGATGATTATAATTCTGTAACTAAGTACGTCTTACAGTCGCGAATCAAATGTTCATCAACATACAACCAAGCACTGGCCTGCAAATTGCAAAAAACGTAAGAAAATTTGAATTTCGCGGGCAGGATGTGAGCATTCGCCTTAAGAGGTTAGTTTACCATTTTTTTGTATCGAGAAAACTTTTCAAAAACGTGTTTTGAAAACAACGAAATTATCAGAAATATGTTCAAGATTAACATATATTTTTTCCGCCGTGTCAAACTGTATAGATTTGGCTAAAAAATTGTTCAATACAAGCCTATTTGGCTCTTGTCAGCGCCTTAAATGATTAGCTTTTGGTTTAGGTGATCAGGTTATTTTTTCTGAGATCTGCCCATGCTGGTAATTCTCACGTCATTTAAATATTATAAATTATACAGAACGACTGATCCCGTGATCATGGCAGATATCCCGAAAGTCTTATGATAAGATAACTATTTATCTCCATTCTCCAGTCTCAAACAACAGGCAACATAATATTTATTCAAATAAATCAAGCAAACCAACTGCTCATAACAGTAGGCCCCACACCCAACCATTTCTCGTATCAACTGCCCAACTGTGGTCACTAAGGTCTAAATTCATTACGACACCGATATAGTTGAACTCCCAACCCTCGCTATTAATAATAATAACTATGCCAGGCCTGTTCCTAATTTCTGTCTTATGAATAATATGAATTTCATCCTTCTTGCTTACAATTCATCAATTTGTGGAAGGCTGTGGTTGAAGACAAGCCTAAAATTCATTAAGGTTGGTAGATATGCGTTGACAGATGGCTGGAAATAGCTGGCTATGAAACAGGCTCTGATATTCGGAATTTCAGGCCCAACTGATACAAGTGATTGTCGGAATTGACAGTTCTACAACGTTCATTGCACGAATTGTATAAAATGTTAAACCGAATATTAATAATAGTGTATTATTCTATTGGTTTCTAAGTTTGGGTCACAAAAGAGACGAATGAAAGGCAATTGCATGGGGTTAAGATGTGAATGCTGGGGATGTGTCGTGTATCGCGAATAGTTGAAATAAGAAATAACTACATAAGACATGTGATGCGAAAGAATGAGGAAAATGTTGAGCATGAATATAGCTGGTGGTTGTAAGAGTAGAGGAAGACCAAAGAAACGATGGATGGACTGATAATGACTAGAAAGAAGGTGACTGATCAGATGACGAGTAATACAGAAGTATGAAAGAAGAACTTACTCTACTGTAGTGGACCACCGCCTCTAATATGCGCTCTCTATGTGCACCGCCGGCTAAGCTCTTTCACAATGTAAGAAAGTGACAATGAAAGGTACAAGCTTTCAGATAAATGCTTTGAATAAGAAACATTTAATTACCCAAAGGTTAGACATTAATTGAGAATATATTAGCTCCTGCTCTGAGGTATTTAGTTAGAGGTTTCACAGCTTCATTATAAGCTTTCATGTGGATTCCCTTTCTAACCTTGTGTGAATTGTGTGTAAATTAACCTTAGTTAAGATTATGTGTTATTTGAAGATTCCCATTATTAAAAGTAACCCTCAAGTAACCTACTACGTTACTTTGTTGGTAGTGTACATCTATACACTAGCGATGGAAAGATTCCGATGTTGATGCTTATCGAACCCAGGACCACATGCCCAGCAAGTGCGCTTTCGACCACTAGACCAAAAAGACAGACAGTAAAGATCAAATATCAAAGGGCAATAGTAATATTCATCTAACGCAAATCAATAACAACCAATAATTGCAGTAACATCGTAATAAACAAACTTCGCATGCACTACGCCACAGTAGACTTTAAGTTTCAGATACAGTATTTCAACCGGGAACAATTTAATTACTGAAATGGGTATAGACACTGAACAAGCATGCTTTTGGTTACCGGTGAGAAGCCATCAGAGCTGTCACATCCAGACAAACGGTTATGTTTCAAATATCTGTGTCATCATCATCATTAATTTGCTAAGCCTCTTCCAAAACAATGTTGACGTCGGTTTCCACGGCCAATCTAATCATATTATATAGAGCGACTGGCCATCTAACCTCCACAACACAGTACTCCGGTACTCGGGAAAACTGGTAGTCAGACTTTCAGGATTCTGATTACTCGTGATGACTGGCAACCACTGTATTGCAAAAAGTTACCACCCGTGTTTGATTTCACGAAAAGGGCCCTATTAGTTTACTGGTTACGTATACTGTGACTACGCATACTCCATGACTGTAATAAGAAACAACACAATCAATTGCTCGCTGGTCGGCAAATGTCAATTACAAAGCAATCAGATATAAATAGCGTGTAATAACAGTAAATCACTGGCTTGTTACTTTGTTATACAAGGATTTGTTTATATTTACTGTGTACAGTGTGCTTCTTAATTCGTGTAGCACCTGTCATCAAACACTGTCATCATCAATTGCTTAGACTTTTCTCAACTATGTTGGTGTCGGCTTACTGTCTAACCAGATGCAGCTGAATACCAGTATATATATTACATGGAGCTACTGCCTATATCACCTCCACAACACAGTTAGTACGGGGTAATACGAGACCCCTTGGTAAGAGTGGTTGTAAGATTTTCGGGGCCCTCACTGTATGTAACGACTGATAGAAATACATAGGCAGTCAACGCAACTTCCTAAAAACACGTTTGTACATAGGCACATCACATAGGTGGTTAGTTAAAACTTTTTGCGCTTTTTTTGTTTCGTATGTGCTTGTATTATTACAGCATTAAAATATCTTATGATGAGTTCATATTACACGCAAGTAGTGTCCATTTCATTCGACATTATTTTTGTTAAGAATGTCCCATATTATGTATCTCTAATTCTCTAGCAATTAACGTGAATAGACAAACAAATCTTGTATACAGAGATTAAGGTATACATATTTATTTTCTATACCTTTATGACGAAACCCTTCGCCATGTTTTGGACATTTCGACTAAGGGCCAGTTGTGAATAGGTGGAGTGCCAGTGTTTATGCCCCACAGTGTGAATGAAGCCGTAAATTCTCCTCACTGGAAGTATTATCAGGTTTTGCCGTATATGGGCAAAAAGAGACCGTTAATCTAGTTATGGTGAGTTAGGGCTACATATTGTGGCCGTGTGGGCATTATTTATAGACCCAAGTATTGAATTGACATGTGAGTTTACTGATAAAGTAAGTAACACATGGATCAAATAATTTGAAAATTTATTGTTTCATCAAGAGTCTGAAATGAAATTCAGCTCAATGAAGTCGCTGGGTTTGCAGTCTCTCTAAGTATTTTTTATTAACTTGAAAGTATGTCTGCTCTTGACCTCGATCACGCCTCATGGAAAGCATTGGATAAGGTCTGTGATGGAACGAGCATGCCCTGAAGACTCACTCACTCACTCTTGCTTCGAAGACGGGTTAAAATGTGAAGGGGGATTTGGCTGTGTGCATAATAAACGTAGTGAAGAAGCTCTGAGTACGAACTTGTATTACTTTTCATTATGTTACATGATTTTTGAACTTCAAGGTTAGACACAAGGCTACAATTTTTCTTGACGCTATGATGTCGTGAAGAAACAATCTATAAAGTACGAAATCGTAGAATTTACTCCCAAATCGTTGACAACACCATAAAAAAGAAGTGTTCATTGTCCTCAGATGTTTATCAGTATGTCCTACTTTTAATTTTACGTGAATCTGCTCAGATCACATGTTTCCAAGTCCTATTGTTCTCACACACTTATAAAGTTACTTTAATTGACACTATATGAAAGTAACGGTAGGTCTTGCGACGATTTACAATCGTGTAAAGTTTCGGTAACTCAGTGGGCTATCGAATGTCGAACGAGATTTTTAATTATATTGATATTTTTCTCAATAAAGTTTGTGATGTTTCATTTATACTGACCCGCTGGTGAAGTAGAATTAACGAGTTTTTAGGAATCAGTTATGAAAAGTTCAGTCACGTCAGCTATTTAAAGAAACTTTCCAACTATGAATTGTAACAAAACAACAATGACTGCTGAAATAGGCCTGTAACAGAATACTGAATACATCTATCAACACTAATAATTTCATCAAAACTTCCATCTAACACAATGGGACATCTCAACCAACAAAAAGTTGACAATATTTTAATAAATACCCGCGTTTGTCCTAAAAAAAGTCCCCCTCCAGACATTGGACAAAGCATTCGTGCAAACATTTATAAAAAGTTAAGCATTCCGTTTTTCTCGGCACGATTGTCCCTCCCTTTTAGGGAGTAACAAGAGGACATTTGCATTTAATGGATAGCCTAGCAGGGATATCATTTCTGCACTGGTATACGTTTAATAAGGGAATATTTATTTTCTGCTTTTTTTTTGACAACTTCATTTGACAGTCTGACTATCAGACTTCTTGGTGAAACTAGTTGTCAGACTCCTTCCGGTATCGGTATATGAGGTAGGTATATATATCGTGTTACCCAGGAACAGGTTGTGAAGGTTAAATAGGCAGCCGCACCGAGTTTTCTTTATCTTATGGTAAGTGCCTAATCTGGTAACAGAGTTTTTATGGCGCCCATGGACTTCTGACTTAGCTTATACAAGGTGGACATAGGTGTGTACATAGGTGGACAAAATTTCAGAAATCATTCAGATCACCAAAATAAGAACGATGGTAAAAAAATATATAAGAAAAACGCATTTAAGTAGGTATACCACGCGGCATATAAGTTGAACATGCGCAGTAGTCGAATTTTAGACGTCCCATACAAATCAAACAGGGAACCTGCGCAGAACGACGCCATTTTGTTTCAAGTTATTTGCCTAGGACTCTACTCATAGAGGATGAGTTTGTTCTAGAGTGCCGGCAATTTATTAGTTTAAGTAAAAAAAAAACTGTTTATTCAGTGTTTTTTTTTGTTTAGATAATATGTTTGGTTAGGCCTACTGAACGCTGTGTTAAAATTTGTCCACCTATTTTAATAGGACCTTATATATAAATCCGAAAGCAGTCTTACTGAGTGGACATGGTCCAAGTAAAATACTTATTCTTAGCGTGGTATTCAGCTACATACGGTCGTAGTAGGGGGAATAAAAAAGCAGATACTGTGATTCTCGAGTCAAATACATCCAAATTTAAACGCTGGTAATGCATAATAGGACAGTCGGGAAATCTCTTTGTCTATCTATAGCATGTGTAGAACCATTAGTTCTCCCATATTTGAATATCAAATAATTACCATATTCTCTCTTTTCCAATCAATGTAAAACAGTAAAAGCTGGTGACCTTCTCTGAACAATGAGAAGAATAAATTAAAGACTAAATAGTTTACAATTTTACATGATTCTCTATATGACCATATACGATAACAATAATTATATTATTATGTTTCAGAAACAAATATAAATAATAATAGAGCCAAGTATAAAAAACTCACTTTCAGTAACGTCTATTCAGAACTTTTTAGGGTTCCGTACCTCAAAAGGAAAAAACGGAACCCTTATAGGATCACTTTGTTGTCCGTCTGTCTGTCTGTCTGTCTGTCAAGACCTTTTTTCTCAGGAACGCGTGGAGGTATCAAGCTGAAATTCATATCAAATACTCAAGTCTATGGTCTCTTGGAGCTGTGAAAAAATCAAACTTCTAAGTCAACGCGATCAAAAGATACTCCCGTTTATGCCGCAAATTTTCGACACTCGCAAGGGAATCAAAACCTACAGGGTACTTCCCGTGAACTCAGAATCTTGAAATTTGGTACGAAGCAACGTCTTATAGCATAGATAAAGGAATAATTACGAAAACCATACATTTTTAGTTACATCAAGATACTCCCGTTTATGCCGCAAATTTTCGACACTCGCAAGGGAATCAAAACCTACAGGGTATTTCCCGTGAACTCAGAATCTTGAAATTTGGTACGAAGCAACGTCTTATAGCATAGATAAAGGAATAATTACGAAAACCATAAATTTTTAGTTACATCACATAATATATTTTTTTTACGGAACCCTCGGTGCGCGAGTCCGACTCGCACTTGGCCGGTTTTTTTTTTCTTTTTTTTTCCTCAAAAAATCAAATGATTTGTTTCGCGACAACTCACATAAAACCTCGGACCTCGTATAAATTCTTTGGGTACGTCGACTTGGATTCTCTGAGCTATTATTTGAAAGCATGTGCCCTTTGCAGACTGCCTTCAATACCTTTATTGTTCGTCCTTATACGCTTGGCCCTTTGTGTCTACCCTCCAAGAGAGGGCAAACGGCAAAAGTGCTTAACTCCGTTTTTTATTTATTTGAAATAAATCGTTTATTGACACAATAGGACAAATCGTAGCATTGAATGAGTTGCTTTCTTCGAATCAGAAACGCTCAGTAATCTGACATTAGATGTCAATTCCAATAACACAATATAACTGTAACGAATAGCTCCGAAATACCAATGGCCTCCTAGAGGGAGGCAATTTTTCTAAACAAATAATAATATTTTCCTCACAACTACCTCAGTCACTAATGGCAAATAGTACATTGTAATACAAGGGCCTAAAATGACCCATTATAGACGAGGTAGTTTTACTACCGAGCTTTAGCGAGGTAGTAAATAGGAACCGAGTTATAATGGGATTTTAGCGCCGTGTGTTACACTGTACTTTTCACTACGATTGCGAGAAAATAAAATAACCATGTTCAGTATGAGTTTTTTTTTTTTTTTTTTTTCTAGCCTACTCTTTCCCACTCCTGGGCAAAGGCCTCCCTCCACTCCTTCCATTTCTCTCGAACCCGTGCGTCCTCCTTCCAGTTCTGGCGGAATCTGTCTAACTCGTCCCGCCATCTCCTTCGTGGCCTACCGCGACCCCGCCTCACTGTGTCAGGGCACCAGTTTCCGGCTATTTTGGCCCACAGTTTGTCCGGCATGCGGCAGACATGTCCTGCCCAGTCCCACTTGAGTTGGGCAGCCTTTTGAGCCACGTCAGCTATATTTGTTTTGGAGCGCAATATTGTGTTTCGAACACGATCCGTTAATTTAACACCTAATATACTGCGCTCCATTGCTCTTTGGCAAACCCTGAGTTTGGACTTCTGGATGTTAGTCAAAGACCAAGTCTGTGCACCATAGGTTAGGACGGGAAGAATACACATGTCCATGAGTTTGCGTTTCAGTGCCATAGGCAACTCACCCTTAAATAGTTCCTTCATGGACCAGTAGCTCTTCCAGGCGTTTTCCGTTCGTCTTGCGATTTCTTTATCTTGTCTCGCCTGGAAAGAGACTACTTGGCCCAAGTAAAGGTATTCATGGACATGTTGTATTGTCTCCCCGTCTACTTTTATTGGTTTTGGTGTTTCATTGCACATGATTTTTGGTCTTCGACATATTTATCTTCAGTCCAACCTCAAGGCTTGCATCGCTTAGATCTTGAAGCAATAGCTGAAGTTCTGTAGCTGAGGATGCAAAGGATAGTTTATTTTATTAAAAATTAAATTAAATTTAATGATACAATTCCAAAAATTTCGCGCCAATGCCTTTTTTAATTTCTTCTGTAGTTGCAATGCAACGCACACGGCACACATTCTACCAAAGAGTTCGGCATTCAGCGCGTTTAGTTCCATTTTTAAAAATATTTTTTTTTTTTTACTTGAAACTAAATCACGCACCAGCTGGCTGAACAAGTTGTCGTACGAGATTTACTTTTAGCCCTAGGGCAATATATGCAATTTTAGGCCCGCTCTGGTATGCTAATATGACGTTCTTTTTGAGCAAGAGGAGTGAAAAAACTATTCTTTACTACTTACATAATATTTTCCTTGAAGGGAAACACTTATGAAATAAGTACATCCTGCTATGGCTTACACTCTTAGAAACTCTCTAAATGGCAAACAAAGATTTCATTCACATCAAAGTAAGAAAATATAACAAAAAAAGTTCCAAGAAAAATAATAATTGAAATATCTACCAAAGTTGTCAAAATTACGATATTTGATTTACCTCCTTTTGACGCTCAACCGTGGCCTTGTGTGAGGATGAAAAACTTGTTCTTAGCTTTAGAAAAGTGAGAATAGAGTTGATTTTCCTTTAAGTTAGCATGAATACGGTTATTAGGTGGAATTAGCTGAAGTTCGCGACACACGTGCGAGCGATTACAATGGATTATGAACCTCTCCCTTTCTATACAAAATTTGATCTATTGAAGTGTGGAGTTGGGAACTTTGAGAAATTGCTCTATTACGAGTAAATAATATAAAGTTTGGATGGTCGTTTATTTATTGTTGTTGTTTTTGTTTCAGGTAAGTACTTCGAGCAGTTAACCCTATTCCACCGGAGCATGTAAGTGGAGTTAGAGAGTTTTGGAACTCATTTGTTTGCGACTTTTCAAGTGGTTCTAAATCGGAGCTGCTCCTTGCGAAATTATGTGAAAGTTCACATGCTACTGTTGCACCTACAATTAATATTTGAATAAACAACGACTGCTGACGGAAAAAAAACGCAGTATGTTTTCATAACATTAGAAAAATAAAAGACAAAAAAAACAATCCTCTACGTTACCTAGTAGCGTTACTAAAGTGGCGTAAGTATCTATTCCTGTCTATGAGAGCACTCTAGGCACAACACATGCAACATCCGCTAACCGGATGCGTTACCCAGATAAAGCTAACAAAACGAAAGTGAACCTGAACTTCGGCGCCTACATCGAGTCGAAAGCTCAAACTGCGGCGAAAAAGCTGGGCATCCTAAACAAGGTTAAGCGGTACTTCAAGCCTGGACAGCTTTCAGTATTATATAAAGCTCAAGTCCGGTCTGGCATGGAGTATTGCTGTCACCTTTGGGATGGCTCAGCCAAATACCAGCTTGCCACACTTGACTCTGTAGAGCGCAGAGCCAGGAGGCTAATTGGTGACGAAAAGCTGGTTAACAAGCTACATAGCCTGGCCCACCGGCGCAAAGTCGCATGTCTGTCGGTCTTCTACAGGCTGTACTTCGGGGAGTGTGCGCAAGAGCTCCACGAGCTGATCCCACCATCTCCCTTCTTCCATCGGGAGACTAGACGTACTGCAGGGTACCACCGATACCTAGTCGACATTCTACACATTCGAACGAAGCGCTTTGCTGGGTCCTTTATTATGCGCACAGCCAAGGAGTGGAATTCCCTGCCTGCGTCGGTTTTTCCGAGTTCATATAACCCTAATCTGTTTAAGTCGCGAGTAAACAGGCTTCTACTGGGTAAGCTCGTTCCATCGTCGACATCATCTATGCCCTTAGGGCAAGATTGAAGTCAAGAGCAAGCCCATTTATAATAAAAAAAAAAAAAAAACAATTACAATAGATGTAAGTCGTGATAATAATATCGGCCCCGTATCGGTCGTCAATCGCTCCTACCTATTCCACGATGTGATCGGCGTAATTATAGTAAATATACATAACGTGTCTTTAGTAGGCACACATATGTGTATAATCGGCAGAACTCGTGTTTAGGAGATGTAGGCGTTGGATACGATCGTGAGGGCTGGAGTAAGATACAAGCGATTATCTCATCAGTAATGATAAGAAAACTATAGAGCCAGGAAACCAAACAACCAAGAGAATTCATGTTTGTTAATACACTTAAAGAAAAGTTTCCAAAACATGACCTCATTTAAGTATGGAACTTCAAATGATTTCACGCGTTACAATAAAGTGGCATTCGATCATAATATGATGAAAAATAAATAAATTGGATTGAGATAAATTACTGAAAAGTTTAATTCAATCCCGATGAGAGTCGTTGTAGATATACGAAAAGCTTGGAAACGATTGATATTTTTCGAGGCACTTTGGTCCGAAAGAATTACTATCGCGTGCTGCTTAAATCTTGACCCATACCCAAAATGCTTGCAGCGTTACTCCCGCCCCTGACAAGCCTCGAAGATATACCCAGCCAGATAAACATGTCCACTCCACGAAAACTGTTTACTTTGACGCCATTGTGACGCTTTCGGCACCCATCGGTATAATTCTTAGGTTCGGAACCGAATCGATCATGTAACGCACTTGGGTGTAATTTGGGAACTATTATGGACGTGGGATGCTATTGATTTGGTAATGGGACGTTATCACGGCGAAGTGGACGTTTTAAGAGTAGTGTTTGAGATTGTGATGGATTATATTACAGAATATTACTTGAGTGGATAAGTACACAAGTGTTTATGACAATAAAATTACGAGCACTTTCGACCATAGCTCAAAAGTGTTGACGGGCAAACGTGTAGAGGCGGATTGGAATCTTGAACTTTTCTCTATTTACTACCCACTTACTGCAATGTTTCTACCATTAAATGCTAGTTCTAATGCTAAAAGCCACCGAAACATCGACCATAAATTATTTAAAATGATCATAACTTATGTTGTAACATAAACTACTGATATCTATCTCTATCTGCATATTACACAGCTTAATGTCATCATACTAAATGGCTAGGAACTTTGAAAAGCGCCGAAAGACAAAAAGATATAATCTAACCATTAGGAATGTATGTCAGAACAATACAAAATAAGCACAAGTAACTTTCCTTTGTTTGCTGCACCCTAATGATGGGTAATCCTGCCAATCTCTTATAAAAAGGAAACGTACCCTTAATACCTCGCAACACAAGTAATCCAGCAGGACTTCTTAGTAATGAATGTGGAAGCAGGAAAATATATACGTTCAGCTTTTCTTAACATACGCGGGAGGGAGGAAAATGGCAGTAAAAATGTTTATGGGGATATAATGGGATTAGGAGAAACGAAGTATTCATAATATCTTGTTGCTAATAATCTTTCTGGCTAATGAAATAATTAAGCTGTCGTTTGAAAAGCCGTAAGCTATGTTTGTAAAAAAATATGTTTTCGTCATTCAAATGATAAGCCAATTTGTAGATCTTCCAAATTTTGTTGATCTCAAGTCGACGTTTGAATATACCAAGATCAAAATTTATACTTGATCTTGATTTGATGAAGCTACGATTGCAGTACCTATTGCAAGGAGAGAGGCATAACCAGGAAAACATGTCAATAGAAGTAAAATGAATAGAAACGTCTAAAGCAAGTGCAAGAAATAATTAAGAGAAATCGCACCTGGAATCGAGATTCACATACAAATTTGCAGTAACCGTCTGATAGATAGGAGCGGAATGATTTTATGACCAATTAGCGCATTGGAAACCGCCATAAGAGATTATGTTTGAAATTCAAAGTGGTAAAGTGGACTAGTTTTAATCTTGGACTCCCTGGGTCTTTATCGGCGAGTAATTCTATATCTCCTGCTTTGTAAATGTCAACAGTACGGTGTTAGCGTTTAGCTGAACCTGTAATGGTTGTTCAGTCAGCTGTCTTAGCTTTTTCTTTATCAGTTTTTCAATTTTTAACTGATTTTAATTTGGTTATGTTTGCAATGTCAAGCTGGTCTTTTGCTTGTTCTTTTTTCATGTTATCTACTTACTGACATTACAAAATCTCACGATCGTCAGTCCGTTGAACTTTTAATTTCCTAAACATAAAATCAATATTTGCATCAACACCTTTTGCCATAAAAAGCTTATCTTCCATCATGTTTGCCAACCCTAGAGAAGATATGACGATACCGGTACTTCGTGAGAACGTTAACTTTATGATCCAAAATTACTAATAAAAGTGCGCAAAATTACATTTTTACATTTCCGTGTATAATCTTAAAGTGATGTCTTACTCGATTTTATGAATTTTTGTCTGCAAATATGGACGTGTCGACAGATAATTTTAGGTAAAGAATTAAAAATTTACCGTTACAGCTGGTGGTGTGTTCAACACGTAGTCCACTTAAGAGGAGGCGTAAAATTTTATTGAAATTTTTGACAAGGATCTGTTTACTCGTAATTTATTGGATTACGAAATTGAATTAGTCAACATACAACAGGATCCAACTTTCTTCAAATCTTACTTTTTGAGTTTTCGAAGTACTCATTTATATTCCTAATTTGTAACCACTTTTGTAACGCCAAGCCTAGCACAGAAAACAGAGGATGTAGAAATCTTAACAATGCACGTTACAAAAATTACATTTCAAGTTACACCTTCGTTTTGCTTTTACCTTAAACGTACAAAAGCTCTTTCTACAATGTTGACTTTATATTTTTCCGATTACACAACTTGGCACCCAAACCCCGTAGTACCCTTCGATTTCCACATTTTATTAAAAAATGCATTACCTGCAGTAATACCGTTACCTTAATTACAAGAAACGAAAAGATCGCCTTATAAAGAAAATCAGTCTCTATATGCAACAGTATTGCGACACATAAATTATGGGCTGACGAATGTCCATCACGAGTTTGGCAGTTTTAATCTCTTAATTTAAGTTTACTTTTATTCTGATTTCCGACGTTTTGAGTGTGAAAGTGTCGCTTTTGGGCAGCCTACACAAGTGGTATAATAGCTTTCAAAGAGTTTTTCTTATTTTTATTGGCTTTCAACAAGATCGCCATGAACTTTTCAATCCAATACACTACTAATTTTCAATCTTCGTCATCGCTGGATAATGTCGTTTTGTCAAGACCCTTTGTTCTAGTGCAAAACTGGTTGTTCTTTCATTACTTTGAGTTAGTGTTGCACCATTTTTACCTAACTGCGTTACTTCAAATTGCAGAACTTTTTCTTGGTATCAGTTTTATTTTTGTGCTTCTCAACTATTAGTTGTATTGTAGGTTCAATCACTTCTGCTTCTTACCCGTCCGAAAGTAATAAATTCGTCAACTCTCTGGCTTTTAAATACTTTATCAGTCGACAGAAATTAAAAACACGTTTGACATTATTGGAACATGTAAATAAGTAGGTATTCACTTTAAACTGGACATTATTTATTACTTCTTGATCGTCGAAAACATAAGCTTAAAGCGAAATTCCTCTCGAAACAGACCAATTCAGCATAGATGGTCGAATAAAAACTACATTGATTAATGCATTATCCGGGAAATAGTTCATGTAATAATAACAATCAGTGATAAGATAGAACGAACTGTGAAATAGCTTGGTCGATGACAAAATAACAAAAGCGCGCTGCGAGTGATAGTAGTCCGGTCAATATAGACATTTGAAATAACAATAATTCCCACAGAGCCAAATTTTGGTGGAGAGCTGGGGTACACCATTACAAACAAATCCTTAAAAATCCCCGTCGATCCTATGTGTGCTTCAAAAGTTATACGGGGTCAAAGGTCAAAATTTGAGGATTTTTGAATTTTTCTCGAAAACGGTAAGTTTGATCAAAAAAACCCTCAATCCAAAGTTGTAGATCATAAAATTTTCTACAAAAATGAGCTTCATTATTTTTTTCAAAGAGTTACTATTCCTGAGATATCGCGATTCTAAGAGTCACCTTATCCTATAAATTATAAAAGCGAAAGGTAACTCACTCCTCACAAAATCTCGAAAACCGCTGGACGTATAAGTATGATTTTTGGCAAGGAGGTAGTTTATAGTTAGTAGACGTCCGCTAAGAACGGATTTTGCGATAGGGCCGGATTAGGGTGGGCTAAGGGCCCACGCAAGTTTGTATGAATCCGAACTTGCAGAAGCTCATAGAACACCCTAATCCGGGCCCGTCAGAAAATTTATTCATAGCAGACGTCTACTGACTATAATCTACGTTTCTGCCAAAAATCAAGATTGTAGCACAAAAAATGAAGGACTTTCATACAAACTTGCGAGGGCCCTAAGATCACCCTAATACGGCCCTGTCGCAAAATCCGTTCTTAGCGGACGTTTACTAACTATAAACTACCTCCTTTCAAAAAATCATCTTTATACGTCGAGCGGTTTTCGAGATCTCGTGAGAAGTGTTACCTTTCGCTTTTATATAAAGAACTTGCGACCCGCCCGGCTTCGCACGGGTGCAAATGGATGTTATTATACATATAAACCTTCTTCTTGAATCACTCTATCTATTAAAAAAAACCGCATCAAAATCCGTTACGGAGTTTTAAAGATTTAGGCATACAAAGGGACATGGGGACAGAGAAAGCGACTTTATTTTATACTAGTAGTGATGATGAAGTGATAGTGATAATGTGACTGTTAGAATCGCGATATCTCAGGAATGATAACTCTTTAAAAAAAAAATGAAGCACATTTTTGTAGAGAATTTTATGATCTACAACTTTGGGTTGAGGGTTTTTTTGATCAAACTTACCGTTTTCGAGAAAAATTCAAAAATCCTCAAATTTTGACCTTTAACCCCGAATAACTTTTGAAGCACCCATAGGATCGACGGGGATTTTTAAGGCTTTGTTTGTAATGGTATACCCCAGCTCTCCACCAAAATTTGGCTCTGTGGGAATTATTGTTATTTGACCACTACTTTTATGTCTAAATTGACCGGACTATAGTCAGATAAGCAAAGAAGAACGAAGCGGATTTTAGTACTAGATGACGTGGCCTCGGCACAAGGGCAAAGAAGGAACATGGGTTCGGTTTTTAGTCAGTAGAAGTCTGACACTCCCCTTCGCTCTGCCCAAGAGCGGGGGGGGGGGGTCATTTGATGATTTTCCACCCACCAAAAAAAAAAAAGGAGCAACCTGATAGTTAAATGAAAACCGCCGGTCTCTGCCATAACGAAGCTTTCATAAATGTTATGATAGTTAGGATTATATAGTCAAGGTTAAGCTCGACCATAATTTAGTTTCGATTTGGATTCAGTGACCCTTGCATATAATTTAGTCCAGAACTCCTCAGATACAAATCCCGCTGCCGCTCTTGTCTCTGACTTACACGTCGACAGGCGCACAGATTTCTCATCAAGTAATTACATAACATGAATCAGTATTGAGTTACGACTCTATAATTGCAGTTTTATCGATACACTACCGAATTCATCAGGTTTTGACCCCAAAGGTAATTGCATAGTCCAAGACAGAAATTATGTTTTCTTTGTTTATTTTAAAAGGTCTTAATTAAATTTTATGTCTCATAAAGTTGGCTCGTAATCTGTCATAATTATACAGTTACAGATGAAAAAACAGGTGTTTAATAGGTAGTTATTACTTGTTCTTATGTGGCTAATGACAGGGATTAAGATGAAGGTATAAATTAGGAAATACAGACATAAAGTATCTATTGATGTTAACAAACGCCTACTTAATGGCACTAAGAGGCGCCTGCCTAGTGCCTACATATTTAATGGAGCTACTGGAGTTACTGAAAGCTTTTGTGTCATTCTTTGGGTTTACTTCACAAACTGGTCAAAATTTATAATCGTTTCCTTTATCATTTCTATCTTCTGTCATTTTGCAAATATTATCGACTTTATCTATTTCAATACTGTCAATAATTGTCATGTCTATGATAATTTATGCAACTGCCGCTAGTACCCTATATTTTTTTATCTTCGATAATTGCGTAATGGTATGTAAACATATCCAGCCATATTTTCTTAAATCCACCTAGTCTTGCTCCTATATGCCAATAAATAATTACTGCATAATCTCAAGCTTGAATTTAAGCTCAGTTCCACCCAAATGATTGCTGGTTCAATCATAGTTTGACAGTTTAATATAGCTCTGTTTAATATCAGCTGCCAATATGACCAGCGTATATGGCAACGAAGTATTAAAACGATAGTTAGATACAGTAACAACCTTGTTGATATGATGAATCCGGCTGATAATGATGATAGTCAATGAGCGATTTGACTATCAGAAGATATAGTAAAGATTGGCGTTGTAAATACTTTGGATGTTCAAGCAATATATTTTCTTTCAATTGATTCTTTACCTAAATCAGAGTAGACCATACTCAGCTCGTGCTGCTTCATCAACCTTGTTATTGTCTTATCTACCTATACTTGAATGCCACTTGCACAACTAAGTAAGTATAAGTATGTGACAGTTACACACCTAGTTTCAGCCCCTGTGAGTGAGTTTTAGTTCTTTAGGAATTGTTGTTAAAAGTGCTAGGCTTATAAGAAGTTTGGTCTTATTCAATCACACTTTGTTCTATGTTCTCTTTTTAAAGAACTTCGTATCACTTCTTTTGTAAAAAGATAGTGTTACTGTTTTCATAAAGGTAGGAACAAAACAATATTTCCCAAGCAACCCTTTGCCAAACATCAGTATTAGGCCACGTGATTTGTTTATCGTTCGTAAACCAATAAGGAGCGTCGGTAGCTCCCTTATTGGCACAAATTGTGCTCCTACTGAACGACAAACACAATTTTGTGCCCCTCGCGTTACCAGTACACTTGTATACACTTGTTTATATCTGACAACCTTGTACTCATGTGCTTTATCTATATCTTTGTAAATGTGTACAAACAACGAGTTGTTTTTAATATTTCATGGGAAGTAGAGCGTGCTGATTTTGAATCGAAGGTTAATGTTTGTGATTGAAAAAGAAATAACGTTATGACAAGATCTCACAAAAGGGGATGTGAATGTGATGAAAAAGATGATACAAGGAATATTATTATGTGTGTAAGAAATAAACGAATCGATTTAGATATTAAGTATTTACATGTTTAGCTCTGCGTATCAAGTGGCTTTATCTAAAGAGCAAATGAACCGGACAACTATGGAAACTTTAGATACGACACACACACATAAAATGGCAACGGTCTTCGCATCAAAGATCTTCACAGGCTCGCACCCACTCTAAAATCAAATAGGCAAATATTGATAAAATGCAAAGCCGATAAACTTGGCAGATGTCTCAGTGTTCAGGAGGCACCCTCCCATATAATTTAATGTCGTAGGGGGGATCACAATAGCTATCGATTCCTTTGTGCCCGAGGGAAATCGCTTCTTCATCCACGTTTTTACAATGTCACCGCGAAACAAGCGAGCATCGCACAGTCGGTTAGCGGTAAACTGTACATTATTATGCATTAAGAAGCTAGGGAGATAAATAACTGGAATATTTACTTACGCACATACATATTTATAGCGTTTGGTTTTACGATTTCTGTTTTTGCTGTGGTTTGCGCAGTTTCTGTTCGAAGGCTGTAAATAATTGCCTGTTGTGCTTCTGCTAGAAAAACGTAACACATTCTTTGGATACTCCCAAATGATTCATAGTTTGTCATCGAACAGGTACTACCTACCTACTAAAAATTCAATTAAACATCAAAAAATCTACAAGCAATTATTAATAAAAAAAAAACAAAAAACAGTTCCCTTAATTTGATCATGCATTGCTGAATCGAATCCCCAATTCTTAGATAAATCTCTCAGGTAAGCAACTGAAAGACGAAAGCCATAAATTAAAGTTGGTTACACCGAATCATCACGTTGCCAAACCACATTGTTTCCACCTTCATAATTCTAATTTAGGAAAGGAAACACTTGGACTTGATTCACAGGGAATCGCTGTTGAATAATTAATGGGGTTCTGGGGAGCAGGACCGGCCGAATGATCGCTGCTGGCAGATCTATTGACGCTACTATGGAAGATTATATAGATGAACTCGAACGTCATTCGAAACAAGTGATATATTAATGACATGACATTTGAAAACGAGTGGAAGACTTATGACATACTTTATGATATTATGACATTTGAATGTAGATTCTTGTGGCTCTATCGGTTGGGCAAAGTGTCATTGGGGTTTTCGCGGTTTGGTATTTTGTGCCGGTTGAGGGCAATACGAGTAGGCTCGCCCCTAGAAAGACTTACATCTTCTTCCTGCCCTCTTCCCATGTTACTTGGGATCGGTGCAACACGTTTCTTTCTTCGATTCTCGTCGGTCAATTGTCACGCTATCATTTACTCCTTTTTCGTTCATATCGTTCTTCACACGTTTGCTGCCGAAAAACTGTCCTGCAGTTTGGCAGAAAATTTGTATTTTATCCACTCATGTAACTTTGTTGAAATTAATACTTAAAAAAAAAAACAAACGTTTCTAGTCTTCCTCTCCCTTTCCATCCATCAAAATTTACATGCATCACCCTTTTAGTCACATGCCATTGCATTCCCTAGTTCGATTTCATGGGCCTTAAAAATATTAAGCAAAATGTGGGTGTGTGCACTAAGTACACCCCTGGGAAACTCTTCGATTATAGCCATGAGATTGTCTCACTTGCCTTCGTCCTAAAATATAAAATCAATTTCATTATACGTTCGTCAAAGTACACGTCTCGATTACGAAGCCATTTCAAGTGACGAAGGTACACATATCTGTGAAAACGTGGGTGTTTCCGAACTTATGATATGCCCTGAAAACGATCCAAAGGTCACGGTGATATTTGAAGTAATCGCCGATGAAATTATAGATTTTAAAACGTTATTATAGGCAATCTTGTAGCAAATAAAGTTATTAACTAAATTACGTGTTGGATCGTTGGTTTTGGGCTGGATTTGTTGCCTAAGGCGGTGTTGTTAATACAGTTGTCTAGAACACCAATATTATTTGTAAAGCAAAAAATAAAGATCTTGGAATTTCACGAAATTCTCGAAATACTTCACAAGAATTCTGAAAACCGTCTAGTTTCAAACTAATTTGTATTCAGCACAATATTAGTAAAACATTCTGGTACACAAAATATACTTCTAAACTCGCAACTTCCAAAAAGAAAAAGATGTTATCGCACTGCTCAAAAGTCAGGTAAATATCAGACCAATTTCATTCATAGTAGAAAATAAACGGTTTCATCGCAAAGGAAAGGGTTAAATTAGTATTTCCGCCAACCTTTGTCGTACTCTACGCATGCCGTCGGAATACTTAAGTTTTTCCACGTTTTATAGAGCCGATTGTGAAGCGAGATTTGGGAGAATTTTCTTCTACACCTACAGTATATTTTCTCAGTCAGGTTCCTTACCGGGTTACTTGTCGACTGAATCGCAAATCTCTGCCTAATATAAAATGCAAAATCTTTAGAAGACTCATTTTGGACGTGAGAACTGGCGCGAACCGTTTTTTGTGTTTTTGTTGTTTAGCTGGATTTTCGCTGTTGTTTGGCTTAATAGTAATTCGTTGTATCTTAGCTTCGGTAATAGAAAGACCTATTTTGTTTGGCTTACAATAATTATCGGAGTTGTATATCTTAGCTTCAGTAATAGAAAGATAGACCTATTTTTTTCTAGTTTCTGCGCATATTTTGTATTCATCTGCTAATTTTTCTACAAAATGTTCATAAGTAATAAAATCCAAGGCAATGGTTAATAGCTCTGACACATGGTAAGGGTCGTATGTTCGATAGTAGAATGGACATGTTGTTACCCACTAATTTAATCAGCAGCCGTCTACAAAATCTCTTACTATGATTGATCTGTGTTCAATATTATTGTACCCAGGCCACTGTATCGTTTTAGGTGTCCATCTTCGTTTATCATTGACATTATATGTGGGTAGTTATAATTTTATAATGCTTCTGGAATGGAATATTATAAAGAAGTAAAGTTTTTATATTCGGAGGTAACCTTCGAAATTACTCAACAGATTTCTTTTTTTTTCGAAAATGGAAAGGCTACTAGGCACGACACTAATGAGAGCCATATAATTAATTTCTTCGACACGGGCATAAGCTAGTCGTCTACAAATAATCAACATAATCATGAATTTAATTCTATCGCAAAAGCAAATACCAAAACAGAAAATTCGCAAAAGAATACAACAAAGTAATTTAAACCGCTTCATTTGAAATTACGAACAAATTTTTCCGAGGTGTCCCACATATTTCGAATTTTCAACGAAGAATAATCGGAATATTTTTCCTTAATTTTTCATTCAGCTCAGTGGGGCACCGAATCCCTCGGGTTTGCTTTTACTTAACAGAAACCTTATTTAAAATAAACAGGCTGGTGTAAACGGCCTACGTGCCTAAAATTCTGAACGCGTCGATACCGGTGTATTATTTTCACTGGCAGTAAAACGAACGCGACCTAAAATGTGCTTTTTTATTTGTTTTAACTTCTCTTTATTTATTTCGCGGTGGTCATGTAGAGGTGTGTCGATTGTATCTATTGTGTGCTGAAGTACGACTGTACGAGTATTGACTTATCTTTTTGCTTGGCATGATATCAAGATACCCGCACTTGTTGATACAACTCATGTCACTTTCATTTTGCGTCAGTGAAATGTAAACTGAAACGTACGTTCGTTACTGAGGTATTTCTTTTCTCTTTTTGCTCAAAAATCTGTTTTAATCAAACTTGCAAATTAGTCAATCCAGCCGTTTATAAAGTTACGCAATACCTTGAAGTAACACCAGGTGCTAGTCACTTATAATTCTACGAGCAAGCTTAAGCAAATTGCTATAATTCAATAATTCCTTTACGAGGTTTCAGGCATAATAAATCCGATCGATCAGTCGGTTACAACGTAACGTTAACGTTCACGTAAACGTTTGCAGTAAATGTCGCCTACTGGCGACTCAGCCGAACAAATCCAGGTTTATGACATTGTTATAACCCGGTTCATTAAAGAAAGGAATCTAAAATGGCGGTTTTTATCATGTCCTCACGCTCGCACACTATAGTGAGCGAGCGAGAGGACATGCCATGTGTTGCCATTTTAGATTCCTTTCTTTAATGAACCGGGTTATACAAGCGAAATCGTTAATTTTACAACACAGTTTATGATAATAAAGACATTTCAAAACTAATTTATTGGTAACATATCGATGGAATTGGGAATAAATATAAATTACTTATTGAATTTAGTAACTGTAACTTCCTTGAAATTTTGTCTTACTGTTATTTCGTTCAGTGACAAAATATCTGTAATACTTAAATCTTCTTGTTATTAACAAGTCAGCGGTCGCAAGCTTTCTGGTCTGTAGGTACAAGTTCTTGGGAGGTCCACACTTGAAAAATCAGCGTTTAAAAGATCTAATTAAGATCAATATTCAAATTCGTTCAACAATTACTGACTGACAGCTGTTAACAATTTTATAATTAAACCATAGTTTCAAGAACAAATATTTATCAATCTCGACCATCAAGAAGTTGGCATTTGCATTGGCACTTACTCCAACAAGATTATTTAGATTGTATATCTAACAGTACGTAAAGGTGAGGTGGTAGCTAATAATAACTGAGGTCAGCAAGTATTTAAGGATCAGTTTCAAGTGTCCACTTATGATGGCAAAGAGTCCCTGAATCTGCAGTGGTACACGATATTTCTTCTTATCGTATCAACGGCCTAGTGAATGGCCAAGCTTAAAGTAGCGGTCGGGAAGTTCAGATCTTCAAGGGTGTGGACAGTTTGATCAGGTTCAGTAAGACACACGATACTGATTTTGGTCCCATCTCTCAGCAAAATCGCAATAAGTAGGTAGGTGCACAAGGAGCAGGTTGTTCAAGATATAATACTGTAACAAAACATACACACAATCGATCAGACTTACGAGGTCATATTCGAATGAACCTCTCAGTGCCCATTAATCTCTATGTGTCAACCACTTAACTAAGTAGCTTATAGTAACCACAACTCGAGTGGGTAAACAAAACTAAGCCAGGAATGACTTAGCTGCTCCACTTAGAACTTGTAAAGTAGCAACTTCTCGAGCGAACAAATAAAGCTAAGCGAGGAATGACAGAGCTGACCAATCGCATTATATGTAAAGTTATTCGTCGCAAGCGCAGGTAGTTCATCCCACACTGCGTCGAAGCGGCGCCAGCACAGAACAAACCTATACATTTGATCTAAAACCAATCTAAACGCTCATTAAAATTGATGAATTCTCTAAACTGTTGTTTTGAGGTTACCATATTTATGTTTAAACATAAATTCGTGGTCTATTTGTTGTTAGAAGTTCTTCTTGGCAATTTTAATTCAATGTTTACAGCTTGTTCCTCGTTAAAGATTTTGTAATTTGTTTATGTCTAGATCATGTGAAATATGATGGTAACGGTTATATAACTTTTTATGTTTTGAATTAGTATTCTATCGCTGCCATTGTACTATATTGGTATCTTCTACTACCATCTACTTCGTCTTTTGTATCGTCAATGCAAAAATTTGCATCTTCACCAATATTATCATTCAGAACGCAGACAACTGTTTTAAATTCCCAGACATCACATTAGATTCCATACTTTATTTCCGCATTTGAAAAAAGTCTAGTACTAATCTAGAATTCTTGAGTGGACTGCGTATGTCTATGTTTCCGTTGTTTTGTGTCCTAAGGTCTAATATGATAGTGGCGCCTAGTAGCCTTTAGCCAAGTGATTAAGTGGACAAACAGTGTACCTCAGACTTCACTCTTACCTAGTTAGCGATCGGCGACGTCGGCCGACAGACGCCAAGCTCTGACACGTCTCGCCGTATCAATCATGTTACGTCGGTGTTGCCATCATTCTAACATTTTTTATGGCGGTCTCTAAGCAGATTATCTTTACAAATACTTTTTTCTTGTGCGATCTTGGAGTTATTAAGGTAATGGAGATTCTTCTTGTGGTATTAAATGGTAATCGGCTACTACAGAATGTGTAAGCCATGGTAACTAATATTGTCATGATCACCAGGTTTTGTAGACGGATTTAAGCTCCTAATAAACAAACAGATTTTCGCTTTTCTCAACCACAACATATTTCACACGAATCGATTCGATTCCTAAAACAGTCACGCAAAACCTAGACCTAGATAGTATACATAATATAGCTTACGTGATTCACATAATATTTTAATTATTTTTCTGGCAACCCAGTACGCGTGCGCGGCCTCAATAGCAAGCCAATAGCCGACGATAATTGAGTCGCTGGAGCCTTATAATTGGCGCCTTTTTATTTAATAACACACCGCGTAATTGTTGTGACCAGACTATGACGGTGACTGCTAATGAAAAACGAGGAAATTATTGTACTGCTAATAATTTTATTGATAGTCTACATCTAGGTAGTAGTCTGACAGGCCATTGAACTATCAAAATGGCTAACATAGTTGTTAAATTGAATTAGAAATCAGTAGCAACTGCAACGAGCAATAACAGGTTGAATTGAGTTCTAATGTAAGTTGTTTACCTTAGTTGACGGTAATGATTTGCAGAACGCAACGCTACGAGATCATTAATGAACTTTATGGTAGCATTTGATTAAGATGACAACATGCAAATTGGGGCTCTATTAAGAATATTGCAAGAGTCTTTGAGATGTTGACTTTTGCAAATCGCATTACAAAGTAAAAGCATAACTTTGCAAGGTTTTAAACATTTCGCTTCAAGGCAGCGTTCCTTGCTGCGATAACCGCAAATAAATAACTGAAAAGAATCCAGAGCGCTGACATTTATCCCTCAAGGCTCAAAGCTCGGCCACTTTGGAAGTTTGTGTCTTAAAAAATGGACTTTTATAGTTCTTTATCTTCCTCCGACTAACCGTAGTCATTTCCAAGCAATAAATTGCTATATAAACACATTTCTTCCATTTTGTTGTCGACTCGTGTATTATTCTCAAATGAATTGATCGTAAACTGTAACAAATTACATGTTTTTTACACGAAATTGTGATGTTTTGCTCTTAAACTTACCTTTACATTGCCGCCCAAGTTCGACAAATTTGACCCAAAAGATCCTACAAACGCTGGATAAGAAACATAAGCAAATGTCATTTCGTAACAGATAATTTCAGGGATGGTATGTAAGTACGGCAGTCATAAATATAACATGGACGTCGGGTACAATGCGTGAATTTTACAGCGTTTTTATTTTACGATGTTCACTAAAACATTTCGGTCCCTACAATAAAATAGTCTGTGCTTTTTACGACACCTGAACGTGAATACGCGTTTCCAAAGTGATTTTGGACCAATAGTGTGAAGTGTGGGACGATAGTTGGTGTATTACTTACGAATCGTCTCACGTAACTAGCCGCTGCGGTGTTAAAGGTTGCGGCAAGCAGATCTGTTTCGTTTACAGCCATTATAAAATTGAACTGACTTTTCTAACTGGGCTATGGTGTTAAAGATCGGTCATTCGTCATGTTGGACTGCATTTAATTCGGTACGATATTAGCTTTCTGATCTTACGGGTGTTTTCTCTCTCTCCCTTCTGTTATTTCGATCACTTTCATATCTGTCATTCGTGCGTGCCCCAGCTCAACTCGCCGCCATAATGGTTAGTCCATGTTCCTACTACACGTCAATAAATAAGCTCCGCAGTGTTTTGTTATCATTATTTCATATAAACCTCATATTCACATCCTGTGCATCATTGCCCCATCCAATAAGTAAACCTTCCTGTTTAGAAACAATTGACTGTGCGTTGTGTTATTATATTATGTTCTATTTTGAAATTATTTTCGTTTGTACCAATATCGTTACTCCGTGGTTGCATCAAGCCAGGCCAGGATGCGGAACTAGAGCAAAACCTTCTTCGATAAGACTTAAGATTAAGTGCCTTCAACAAAATTATATGAACTCCAATAGTAGTTTATGCGACTGTGCATAATGAAGGGCATTACAACACAAGTGTGGGTTTAAGAAACGAGCCGAAGGCGAGTTTCTTAATAGCATCACACGAGTGTTGTAATGCCTAATTATGTATAGTTGCATACACTAATTTATCTACCCGAATATCATAAGGGCTCTATGATGGGTTCAGGAACCATAGGGAAATGACCAGCATTGTTACCAGTGTAATGCAATAAAAAATAAACAGGTTATTAGTTGCATTCGTCGCTGCATTTACGATATCTGGCGGAGTGTTCATGTTAATTTCTGAGTCACTATCACTCATTTTCGACAGAAATAAAGAATTAACAGAAAATTTGTCTACTCAATGAAAGGGAATAAAAAGCTAACGAACAAATGACAGCTCGAAATGGCGGCGGCGGCGTTTCGGATATCTGTAATTTTTTTTAAATCATAGGCAAACGAACAAAGTCACTATTCTTGTGTCACTCGAGATCAAAATGTCGTGCGATTTATAATTAAAATCATACTGAATTGGGGTTTCGTATCGATAGGTATCTGTTTTAATGTAGATACGTGCGCGCGGAACTAGTTGACCGCGCCTTAGGCATGTTTTTGTTTTTTATTTGTATTCTTTTCAATAAATTGAACAAATTATTGTTCACGATATCTCGAGATTGGTCATCACTGTCTAATTATAGTCTCCTGTGCATTGTAAAGTTACATACTCTTTGGTGCATTGCGAGCTGTAGGCAACCCGCCCCCTCACCCCTGTCGCCACCTAAGGCGTGGCCAACTAGTTCCGCGCGCACTATAGAATAGCACACTCACTTGAATTTGACACCTGTTCCAAATTTAAAACTCATAACCTACTGTTTTCAGTAGGTTATGAGCTCATTACAGTTCTGTTAATTTCTGCTGGTTGGTAATGCTGGTCATTGCCTATGGTTTTTGAACGCATTAGAGAGGGTTTATGATATTTGGGTAGATAAAAACTTTTCTGTTCAAAAACAGTAGCATCTGATCTAGGAAACACGTCTTTAAAGTTTAAATTCGCAGTACCATAATATGTGTTGCTTATTCGAACATTCCGCCGCACTTTGCCACTAGACTCGATATCTTTAAGAGCCTGCATCATGCACTTAGGATATTAACCTACCCGGAACGTTATAAACTAGTCCAACTACTGGCCTGTTGTCAATATATTTGTCAACGGTATCACAGAAATAGCACAGAGGATTATGAAACCTGATGTTTTGTGTTCAAGTATTAGATCAGTGGTGGCGTAGGTAGCACATTCCGGCCGTTGTGGGCCCGAATGGCATCTATTATATTGACTCCACATTCCGAACTGAGGTTAGGCATGAGATATTTATTGCCACATGTGTGTCAATAAATATCTCATGCCTAACTAAATTTGGATGGGAAAGATGCTGACCAAATATTATGCGGAGCTGGATCTTAAAACGATGATGGCTAAGACCGCAGTCAATGCTGAGATTATGATGATTTGAGAGAAAAATATGAAGACGAGTGTTCTTTTGTTTATTATATATTGAAAGCACGGTTTTATTTTATATTTCCATTATTTGTGGAAGAAATAACTCTCAGTCCTGTAGAAAAGGATGATGATGAGGTCTTGACTTCGTTGTATGTTGATTATGTAGTTCTTCCTGCTTCCTTCGACATCATTGTCTGCACTCTGCAATCATGATCTGATACTTATTCTTTCTCTGCTACTAAAACTGCCTGTAATCTGCATGATAATATGTCTGAACCATAGGTTTGCCTACTAATTTATGGCACGCATTAATCTATGTGCTTTCATTTCTGTTAGGAAATGAAATTGTCACTTTCTAGATCTGTTGTCTGTTTTTGTGTTATCTGTTGTTTGTTGTTCTTTTGATATGCGTTTTTGTCTACTATTGCAAGAAGAGATGAGGAGCCGTTTTGCTTCTCTTTCTTTATTGGAGAATGATTAAGAGGTTGATTAAAAATGCTTTGAACCGTTAATTTGATTTGTGGTGTCGATACTAAATAGCTTATAAATAACCTGTGTAAGAAGCAGGAAAACTTCGTCATTCTTACTTATCAGAACATAAGACTTTTATGTAGATACTCTACATGAATACGGTTAATACATACGGGTAATACATACGGTTGATTCACTTATAAATGACTGTATTTATTGAACAGTGGCAACGCTAAACTGCTGCTAACGGCTTAAACGGTTTCATCTGTGCAATATTTTCTCCTACAAAAAATGTTTTTAAAACAAAGACAGAATTAAAAATATCTTTTGTAGTTTATATAATATTTGGGCGCAGAACAGTAATATTAGCCGTAACATGTATAGTCCCGAGGGATAATAGCTATAACCTGATTTTTTTTACAAGAAAACGGTTCATAATTTATACAGTGCGATCAAATTATCTTGGCAGCTCCGAACTTCGTGCAGGTCATTTTGTTACAACGAATGTGTAAAAGTGTTATGATATTTATTTTATTTTTATTTCTCACTGTTTCAATTAGATATTTTCTGATCGTTTAAGTATTGGTTTATCTGGCAATAACAGTTTTAATTCCAAGTTTACATGCGTAAAATTTCGCAAAGCCTATGTTCAGAGCTGCCAAGATAATTTGATCGCACTGTACGTGTGTAAGATTTTTCCAAAGATGTTGGGGTCGGCTTCCAGTCTAACCGTGTGCGGCTGAATATTAGTGAATTTTACATTGACCTCCAAAACGTCAATAACAAAATGTATTTTTGAAACCAGTCCCTAAAAAGTAAAAACGCATATAAACATTCAAATATCAAAAACAAAAAACAAAGGCCACTCGATAATCTTGCGATACGAAACAAAACTTTTTTTTTTTTTTTTATTTGTCGCCTAAACTTATTGTGGACATTCTCGGCTTTTGAGTTTAAAAAAAAAACCTGCAACCTTTTGTTGAGTACAATGTCGGTTAGTGCCGTCGCCGCGATGTCGGCAGATAGCGGGTTCGAGTCCCGGCTGCTGCAAATATTTCCGTCTAATTACCTACGCTAAGGGATTTAAGCTTAGTATGGGATTGAGATAAAAGCTAGCGATTTTAGTTCTACTGTTTTATTTGCGTATTTGGAATCAACTGCTATTTCTATATGGGAAAGCGGTGAGTTTGTAGGAATGGATTGGATGAAAGATTTATTTAATTATGGTTGGGTTTAAAAAGACACCACCAATCTTTTAAATACAGAACTATCTTGTAAACAATAAAATGGCTAAGTTTATAGCCGATTTACAAAAGGAGAACCTCCTTCTTTTGTAAGTCGGCTATAAGCTTAGCCATTCATTGTAACCACCTGTAGGCATAAGTCCTATTGTCTTTGACTGTCCTAAGATACTAGGTACCTGCTAGGTACTTACTTGTCTTATCAAATCAAAATCTTCCAATTATTACGTTCAAGGTCGTATATGTATTAAAATTTAAACCTTGAATACTATAATTTTATGAGTTTAGTTTATTACTACCTATAATATTGTATTAATGTTCTAACTTTCCGCCATTACAAATTAGTAATAACGGTTTTAATATTCCACGCTTATTGTTTGCGCACGAGTAAGTTATCACGATGGTAATATTAATAATATTTGATAAAAAATTTGGAACTAACCAAGTAGGTACTACTGATTCCTTCTGAAAATAAAATGTGTAAACTTTTATCGTATTTCACCAATTAATATGAACACGATCAGAACAACTAAACCAAGTTTAACAGCTTCCATTGTCTATGTTTGATCAGTGAAGCTTTAGCGGCACAACAAAAAGTACTGCAGCAACATAATATAATAAAAAGTACAACAGCTCTATCTATGACACAAATGAAGATCTAGCATCAAAGTTCTGAATAGTCCAATAAAAGTTATCCACAACTTAAATCCATACAGAAAACCCGACAACGACAACTAGGTACTATCGGGCAGTCGCCCACCAGATAGAACATCCATCAGTCCGGAAGATTCTCAAGTTTCTATGGCGTATTGAGGTACACTCTCCTCATACCCCTAATGAGATACTAGGCCATGGCTCATTATACGGTAGTCTAAACATTAACGTCTTTAATATGTCCCTGCTGTAAATGAAGCAAGAAACAGCCGCGTATAACCTGCTGAAATTACGAAGTCCAGGCAGTTACAACAATATTAAAACTTCCGTAAAATGAGCATAAAAAGCTAAACTAAAACATAACTAAGGGCTGCCTAAACTGCGGTTACCTAAACCAGAAACAAAAACGTCGTAAGTCGTAAATAAAGCGATTGAATAATAAACAATAATAAAATTAGTTATCGCGAAGTCGTCACGACATTCTTGACGAATCGTCGCGAATCTCATTCGTCGTAGCTCATAGTCAAAACTGTTGTTTGGCGACCTTGCTGTTTTACCGTCTTTTACTGTTTTGACAGAAAACCTTCGTTAAGTTACCTAACTTCAGGAAAATCTAGACACAAAAGATCCCTATGTTTACGAATAAATGATTCTGATTCTGAAAAAATCGACACTGGCGAATTATCACTTTTATGAAAAATGACAACAGATTGCTTTTACTGAAAAATATTACAAACAAAAACAACATTCTTATTGGATCTTGGTCAAATAATAAAGAGAAATGCGACATTGGAATGAAAAAATATTGATATTGTGGCACATAGTCGGTTTTTCTCGAAATTGACATACATACATGCATACATGCGAGCATACCTAATAATCACACAATCTACTTCTACACTAGTATTTTTACTGCATTCAAATAATATTTATGTTAATTGCTATCTTAAAATGCGACCTGAAAAACCACTAACCTATCAATCATACAATTACAATTAGTACAAAGATAAGTACTGTAAGGTTTCAGAATAAGTACTTCCACCACCTGGCTTGGATAATTAACAGCTCCTCCAATTAGAAGTGGATCGTCTTGGTTGCAATAATAACTTTAGTAGGTACTGCATGTTTCATGGTTTCCTTGGTCAGATAGGCAGTCGCTCCATGTAGATAAGTATTCAGCTGCATCCGGTTAGACAGGATAACGACCCCAACATATTTATTATATGTAGTTGGGGAAAAGCTAGATGATGATGTTCATGGTTTTCTTGACTCTGTTTTTCCACCAATTCCACCAATTTTACAAATGATTAGCAAGAGCGCCCCCTGCTGAAAATATCACTGAAGCACCAAAATAACCAAACTACTCTATAATCATGTTATGGGTAATGTTAACGACTGTTTTCTGAACAAAAACAAAACTAATTATTTCCTTTTCTTTTTCAGGTAAGTTGCAAGTTTGCAGTAAGAACTTTGTCATAAGTTAAAGCTTGTCTTATGATTTGGTCATAATTTGATACCTCATCGCCCTCAACGTTTGGTAAGATTCCCTAGAATATCTCTCCCAAGACTATAAAATCATTAATGACAGACAAAAATTACGTGAGGAACTGTTTGTTATACTTTTTTTAAGCGAGTAGAACGAAAAATCGCGAATCAAATTCGCGATTTTCCGATCTACTCGTACCTATAGGTACAAAATCTTAAGCCCAGTAGGCTGTCCATCGCTGAAAAAACAAAATCAGCATCAATCATCATAATTTTAAACATCTTCGCAATTTGTTTATAACCATATACATGAACAATCACATCATCTTTAATTACGGCATATTACGCACAGACCAGACCGGCCCATGACGACATCAACCATGCTATCGTGACCTTCCTCACCCCTCTTTATCGGTGCTATGTGGAACACGATCAGCCCGGCGAGCACGGCCTACAGTGACATGGCATGAGTCACACATTTTATCACAGTTTGGGCGATAAAACCGTTTTGTCTTAAATGCTAGCACGGCGGCGTAAGATAATTTCTTGATATGTGATACAACTTCTTGACGTCTAGTTGGGACTCCTATGTCTTATTTGCTAGTATGGGCGCACCCATTTTGTAACAAATGTCACATTTTGACAGATGATTAAGCTCGTTTATATCACGTTCGTTCGGAGGTGGTGATAAAAGTAAATTAAAAATATAAGTATATTTTTCTGCTTACTACTGCATCAAATGGCAGTAAATTATTATAATTATGTTCTTGCCCGAAGGCAAGAGGTCCAAAGGAGGAAAATATTCCGAAGAAACATTTGGGACCGGCGTACGTGTTATGTCAAAAAGGAGTTTTTGGCGGGAAATTGTCAAAAGAAGTTCAGTGGTTGTTTTAATTATTCGTAAATTGATTCCTAGTGGATTTTGTGATGTAAAATTGGTGTAGTTTTGTATCTCAAGTGTCCACGCACCTGGAAAATATGTGGAATAATTGAAACAAGCGTGATCTTGGTTAAGTGGAGTTGAGAATTTTATTGTAGTTTTGACTACCTCATAGACACTTACCGAGAAGGCCGAATCGATTTATTTGCTGCCAGATACTCCGATAACCATTAGAATGTGTTACATCCGCATTCTAATGTAAAAACAATGAAAAAAAATCACTGAAGACTAGGCTGTATGGGCTAGATCCCTTTGCCTGTTCCGTAAGGAACGAAAAAAAAAAAAAAAAAAATTATGTCAAAAATGAATTAGTACCCAAGAAAATTAAAAAGTTGTTTAACTGTATGAACTGTGCTCTTTTAAACGTACTTTTTTATTTGGTCGCCTATTCAGATGGTCATAGACATTTTTATTTTTTTAATATACTAGGTCACACTATGAAGTCAGCAACAAGAAAGACAAGTCGCGTCTTAAATTATATCACATGTGGTACCCGTGCTAGCATTTAAGACAAATTCTAAGACATGACATAATTTATAACGTCTTGTCACCAACGTCTTGGGTACGCCCGTGCTCGCCCCGCAGGTGTTTGGATTGCAGATCAGAGGTCTACAGTAAATGGTAGTTCAAGAGTGCAAGATTCAAGGTTCTTAACAGATTTCGCTAAATGTAAACATGACATAGATTTACATTTTGCAGTGGTCAAGTTTATTTGAACATTAGACACTAATCCCTCGAGATGGGCTAGCGTAGTGCAGAGCCTTATTGGAGAAAGAGGCCATTTTATACTGGTTTTTTTTTCCAAAGACGTTTTGCCTAGGTACTACACAATATTTATAAAGCATAACTAAAAAGAAATAAAATCAGGAAAGCACAACAGTAAATAATTTAGGTAATACAGCTCTGATGTTCTGACGTCACAAATTACAGTAACCTCACAAAAACACGTAACATTTTACTTTTGGAGTGTATATTACCTTTTTAATATACCTTTTAATGGCAATACTCATTATAAAAGTAGGATAATGCAATTCAAGTAACACAAGACTTGTTTGTTTATATTATTAAAAGAGAACTTGCTCTCACGGATACTCACGCAACTTTCTGTCTGGCATCTTACGACAAATTGATCGCATATTTCTTTAAGCTTCCTGATTTAAATGAACCATCCAAATATCGGCATATATTTACGAAATATTGACAACAATTAATATGTAAAAATACTTGGTGCAGCCGCCATTATCCGGTTCCTTAGCCGTCACACCAACATTCCCAATTTGTCGCCTTTCGCGTTTCATCACACGACATTTATTTCATTTTAATTCTTATCTTTTAAGTCTTAAAGCTTTAATTCGTGTGTCGGGATGTTTCATAATATTGTTGGCGAGTGGATAACGGTGCCGCGCCATGGCGGGAAACGCCAAATATGGCGTGTTCCTGACATTCGATTTGTTGCAGTTTTATCTCGCCCCTTCCTCGTCTTTAATGTTCGTATGTTGCTCGGGTCTTCATTTTGATACAATCTTATTCTTTAGATACCTACTTTCTTGATTTTTTTGTGACAGATTTTGCGGGATAAGCCAGGTTTTCGACAAAACTTCGTAGTTCGTTTACCCGATCCTACAGTTCATTGGAATGCGTATTAATTTCACAGACTCATCGAAATGTAAATAATTCGGCCTGTGCACCGAAAACAATCAATTCAAATGAGGTTCATTATATTCAATAGCATTTAATAATCTCATTGTCAAACTAAATTAAAACGGTGTTGAGCAGTGAGTACTCGGCGGCTCGAATCCGTTTAATATCGAATTATCGATTTAATCCATTCGAATACTCATATCGAATCGAATAGTCCAAGTATTCGATTCGTTTTATGGAGTACAATATTATAGAGCAGGTTTTATGACAGGCTGTAAGCAACTCTATCAGGTAATTGGCTTTGAAAAAGTAATCCATGTTAGCGGTATTTGATTATCTCTTAGTTTAGCTTATCTTGGACCATCTCATTATATGATTAGATTTAATTCGGTGCTTGGTTTTTTCCCATCGAAACTAGTTTCTGTGGTTAGAATGTGTAGCCAGAGTAATAAATCTTGACTCGTTTAAAAATATTTCATTTAAAAATTTCAATCATTCAAATAAAATTCAAAATCTTTGGACATGTTGTGACAGCGATAATATTTCGTAATGATAAGCTGTCATTCACTCGGATACACACAACAATTCTTTCTCAATACCAATTGTTCTGTCTCAAGGCTGTATAAGTGTATACGCCGGGATCTTTGCCAATTTAGATAAAAACTAGAATCGTTATTTATGAATGAACACGAACCGGTTTGGACCGAGACATGGAACATCCTGATGTAACTTGTTCGCTGCTTTTATACTTTTATGATTTAGAATTTGTTTAACATGCTATAAAAAGTTAAGAAGATGTTTATGATTAATGGAGCTGGTAGCTAGTTTTTCTTCGGAATTTAAATAAATAAAGTCTGTTCTAATCTGTGGACTTCTTTTGGTAATGTCTGCATCTTACTTTAGTATTGCTGTACAAGGATCTGGGGACGTATTTTTGAATCAATAGAATTCCAAATCGTGTACGAAATCGCAGAATTCGTATGCGAATCCGTACGAAATCGCTATTTTTGAATATTCATACCCGTGAATTTTGCAACGAGTGGTCCGACCCACTCGTTTCCGATATTCTACCAGTAGAAATGACGGAATTGACGTGATGAATTCTGCGATTTCGTACACGATTTGGATTCTATTGATTAAAAAATCAGGGGCCTGAGGGTACGTGGCTAAAATGAAATGGAACGCCGCCATTTGGTTCACAGAAGGTCGTGGTTGACCTTCTGTGAACGTCAACCGTGCGCCACAAACATACTTGTAAATTGTCTATGAAATTATTCGGTCGTCGTAATGAAAAGTGTCTCAAGTCTATTTCTGAGAGTACCAATTTGCGTATTCCATGCAAACGAAGTAGTTTACTGTAATACGATACCACTAACTTAGAAAGTCGCTGCTGATTAAATCAAATAGCTTCATCAAGCTCTGAGATTACAACAATCATCACCGTTATTAACTTGCAGTCCACGGCACAGTCCATCAGTATTCCTGGCTTATCTTCAAGCACTACTTTATTAATTTCTTTAAGAACTCATTCAGGAAGTTGAACGTTTAATCTAATTATATCTTGTCACTGAAAAAGGAGGTTTTCTTGCATATCAATTTAGTTTTCCAACATGTTTATCTAAAGGCAAGCTGTGATAGTCTAGTAGGTATAGGTAGGTCGCGCCATGTAAAAAGAACGCTGACAGATAAGTCAAACATGACTATTTTTTTCAAATTTCAGCTTATTCCAAAGTACTAAGGATAGCTCCTTAGTGAAATTTGAATTAGGATTCTAACAATATTACAATTACACTTAACACAGTCACAGTAGCCTTTTTTTTTTTTTTTTGGTGGGTGGAAAATCATCGAATAACCCCCCCCCGCTCTTGGGCAGAGCGAAGGGGAGTGTCAGACTTCTACTGACTAAAAACCAAACCCATGTTCCTTCTTCGCCCTTGTGTCGGAGCCGCGTTATCCTTTCGACAAGCCACAGCCCCGACGGGAAGTCACAGTAGCCTAGTACTTCAGAACGCGACTGTATAACGTGCGCAACAGTATCCCCTCCACTGCGCTCAGCGCTCTTTTTACGTGGCGGGACGTATAGTGATGTGACTATGTGACCGTCGGACTGACAAGTCATAGGTCTCAAGTTCGAACCCAAGGTACTCAGATTTATCGGATTCATGTGCGTATTGCTTAATTATCATTATCACTAGCTTCGATGAAGGGAAACATCGTGAGGAAACCAACATGCCTGGGAGATACTTCTCGGCGGCATGTAAAGCCAAGTCAGAGGGAAGAACTGTGACACCAGGTTCGTCACTAACCACACGATGAAGAAGCAGATCTGAGGACCAATCAAGGACCAACTCAATCTGTCAAAAATGAGTAGAATTTACCAACATTGTCGCCAAGTTTTTGACATTGATTGTCGCTGAGAACGAGAAGGCTGAGATGAATTTTCGTTTGTGACTTGTATTACCTACGGGTTCCTCTCTTCTATAAACGAGCGAACTTTTCCTCAGAATCCCGCAAACCAATGGAAACAGTATTCTAAGCACAATTACGGAGCACGTCTCAGTTTTCTTGCCTGTCGCCGAACCCGATCTGTTCGGTTCTTGGAACCACTCTTATGTCAGCCGAACCGTTTTTGCACCATTATGGAGGGCTATGACTGCAGTAGGTGATTGTGTTTGCATCTCACGTCATTTATGAGGAAATATAAAGTGCAGAAGATCATTTGTTTTTTTCTTTGAGTGAGTAACAGTTAGGTTAAGAATAGATGGACTTGAATTGAGGGAAGAGTGTCTTTCTTTAGTCGGAGTGATGATGTCCAAGGCAAAGATTAACAATGATGTTGCACAAATTAACAATAAAACAAACTGATTTTTTGTGAAATCGGTCAGCCAACCACCGTTGACATTTTTGCTCTTTTTTGACCATGGGTTTCGAAATTTTGAGGGTAGGTAAGTATAAACAACAGATTTGTCTCAAGATGATAAATAAGTACATAGGTACTATTCTTTCACACTGACTTAGAAGTAAGCTTTTACTTAATTAGTTTTAAAACCTCATAAGCAAGCCGTGCAGCCTCGTAAAATAAAACACCTATTAAAATTATGCACTCGCTTACTTCAGTACAAGTAAAGTCAAAGGAAACAATAGACAATATTTACCTCTATTTCTCGTCGTTTTGACCTAGGCAATAGCCCAGAGAGGACGGAACGAATTAACCAAACAAAGAATCAGCATAAATCAATATTCATGGTTTCCTGAACAAATAAATCGTAACTACTAAAATATATATGGTTGTAGTTAAATAAACAGTTATTAGGATGCTTTAAGCTCTGTCGCGTGCTTTGAAAGCACATGAGAATTTAGTGTTTCACATTTTCTAGCGAAATAGGACATTTCCTGTTTACTTATTATTTATTTTGCTGGAGAAATGAATGCATTGGATGGGTAACTATTGTCTCGTTGTATGACGAACTTAACTTATTGTAATCTATAATATTACTGTAAGTTAAGTTTGTCAATATTTATTGAATAAGTCGTTGGTGTGTCAATAAATAACATGTCTTCTAATATTGTTCTCAAGTAAGTGACATTAAGTCTTTATTGGGAATAAAGTTTCTTTAAACCGATTTTCAATTTTACTTTAGATAGCTACAGTTCTATAAAAATAATGCAGAAGCTCACTCTATTCTAAATGTTATGAAAAAATCTTTAAAAAAAGTTGTCTCTGTACTGTTTAGTCTATGGCAGACAAAACTGTTTTGTCTTATTGCGCGCATTGTCTTATCCAACACAAACACTTAACTCGAAACAATCCAAATCTCCGTAGAAACTCCGTAAACATCAAACTTTGAGTAGTAACAACTCGATCATAACATTGTCTATTCAATTTGCCGTTTATCGTTCCCTTGCGCGTTTACATTGTCAATTGCTTTGAAATGAACGCTGCCGCCTGTCAATGTAACCGGCACAATGCGTTATTGTCGCTTCCGCGTGTTCATCGTAAACTATGTCTATGTGGTTTATACGTTTATGTGAAAGGAATAGCTGGGTGTCGGTAGATATGAAACTTGGGTATGTATGTGTTATTTAACTTTATAACAAAACTGATAAGTTTGGTTCCCATGTAATAGGGGTTGGCCTATTGCCATCAACCAGGCACGAGGCTGGTCTCTGAGAAAATTCCATAATGCACACTTTGCACAGCCTGGAAATTGAATCCAGAGCCTCATGTTCAGCAGTAGCACTAATAACAAGTCTGTTAGCAGCTCTATATTGGTGTTGATTGTCACCTTTCTTTCCTTTTCTGGTTTTGAAGATTGCTACTGCCGTTTCCAGTTGTATACAAATCAAATCTATATTTTGCTCTATCAATCTCTCCATCGACTTTCCCCCCTTAAATCTCGCACAATCAGTCACAATCACAATGAAAGCTTCACTCGAATCAATCAGTCGTCGCTTCCTCGTCCTGACCTACTACGCCATGACTTGGGCCAACAATGGCGGCTAACCAACCATCCTTAAAAGATGAACACGTTAATTTCCTTAGACATGGCCACAAATAGGGTTGCCAATCGCGCGACTCGCCTGTCATTTAGGCCCTACGTCCGGACACGGTTCGGGTAGGACAAAAGTACCAGTCAGCTTCTGGCGTCCGCAGCCATTCCGCTACTGGTCCGTAACCAGTTTAGTCTACCTTTATAGGAGATTTTTTAGGGATCAGAAAAATTTAAATGAGTACTTAATTAAAACGTCGACTTTTTTTCTTGACTACTTTGCTGGGCATAATGAGGTCCGGCAAAGTTATTGAGCTTTTCGAATAGGAACTTCTAGTAGCAGTGACGGACTCAAGCTTTGTGTCCGGTTGATGGCAAGAGGTTCGCTTTAATTTTCATGCAATAGGCCTGTTAAATGGAAATTAAACATATTTGGCAAAACGTGGGTGTACTGTTATGTACACACGGCTACACATCAAGCTATACAAAACCAGTTAATCTTGGCCTCACTTTACTAGATATTTTCGCACAATGAACGATCAGATTATACTGGTTTTGTATAGCTTGATGTGTAGCCGTGTGTACATCTCTTCCTAACTCTTCGGGGATTACAAGCGTATGTTTTTTTTTTTTTGCAAAGGTGGAGCTATTATCAGGGCCTCTAAAATCCCGTAATGGTAGCCCTGGCCCAAACGCAATTACTCAAACATCAATATAGGAATAAATCTTCGTCCGTTACGGGGACACCTCTGCATTCAAGCATTGACATTGCAATTCTGCGTGGCTTGTCTTTCAACAAGAGTTATGGTTCCTTACTGCTATTGAAAACGAACACTAACTTTATGTGTAGTGTTTTATGTATAAGCCAATGAATAAGTTGTTGGAAAGTTTGTCAAATTAAATCGTGAGGTCCTGTCTTATGGCCTTTTTGGTCTAGTGGCGATTCCCAAGTCGGGCAAAATGTTATTGAGATTTAAAATGTTATTGAGATTTAAAATGTTATTGATATTTAAAATGTTATTGATATTTAAAATGTTAATGAGATTTAAAATGTTATTGAGATTTAAAATGTTATTGAGATTTTCCATTAGGAATTTCTCAGTAGCAGCCACGGGGACTGGGCAATATGCTCGCCCACATTGGACTTAAACATAATAAGCGAAATACGAGTGTACTAATGGGTACAACTCTGCCTAGCCCTTTGGGGATAACAGGCGTGATTTTTTGAATACTACTACTTCTGAGTACAGTAGTTATAATCAGCAAATAAATCGATAGACTGCGTGAAAGATAATATAGATGGAAAGGGACCAGGCAGCTGCTAAAAGGGAAGTACGGAGGAAGAAGACTTGCTGCGCCCACTTCAAATAAATTTGGATAAGGACAGGAAAATGATGGTGACGATGAACCAGCCTTCTTTCATTTTTTGATCTACCAATCAAAACCAAGATATTTCGTCAACATAATTGCTTTCATTTACGAATTAATAAGGAAAGGAAGCAATCAATATTTAAAACTGATCAAATTATTGTTAGACATGACCAAAGAGAGCGGACACTTTGATCTAACTAATGATGTCCAAATACAATTCCAATAAATCTATACCTAGTTTAAAATTGAAAAAGAATAGGAATAAAATGAAATTGATATTAATAATAATAATAATAATAATCTATTATTAAGGTCTTATTACTCACAAAACATCTAATTGATACACAAGAAACACATAAACTCACGCTGTTTTCCCATGGAGGTATGCAGAAATCACAAAACGCCACCTGCTACGATTCTTACATACTCCTTTTGCCTCATCATAGTTCATACATCTGGTCATACACGTACTCCGGTTGCGAGTACTGCTTTATGCGTACCTATCCTTTTTAGGTCAGTGAATGTCTTTCTAGAGCGTCCCCTCCTCAATACACACCGGAATATATTTTATTTCAACCAATCTCACTCCGTTAAACATCTCCACTACTATTAAACCTCCATCTTAATACTCCTCACCTCAATCCAAATAGCTTCACAAGTTCACAATGATAATCTCCACAACAGCGCACATAAGTCACCTGTCACCTTTCCCACAATATCTTACGCCACGAAACTATGTAATGACAATAATTTGACAGCAACCACCAATATCACGAGTTGAAGTGGTCTCCTGTGGTCAACCACGGTCACCGCCCGTGGTTTAACATAATGTCCTCACTTTAAATTGACTAGTACCTGTTTATGTACATTTTGACACTTTCCATAATTGTGCTGGGGCTTTGAAGTCGGCGGATAGAGTAATAGAGAGCGAGTTAGATCTAGTCTTCTGCTCTTACGGAATATTTCTTAGTAGGCCAACCCACTAAGACAGATATTATAATGGTCTCTTGCTTTTAGGGAGAAGTAACGTAAGACAGGAATATTAAATCAAACGAGGCATTGTTTTATCCCTTGCCATAAGTTACATTCTAAGAATTTGTACCTGACTGGCTGACAAACTAAACATGTGGTCTGTAGATGTACAGTGATTCAGGCTCTGTTTGTCGTAATATTTTTTTGTAGTTTCTGACCTACAGGAAAATATTTTTTGTGTCATCTACACCGCCATTTGGCTATCGCTCACCGATCACCGTCGCTTTCTTCGCGGCCCGCAACGTATTTGGAGCGCTATGTAATTCTACTTTTCCTTAACGTCTCAATATGGACACCAAAATTCAAGATTATAAAGATTAAATTAAACTGGTACCGTTACACGCAAGATTCTCGAGTTTTGTCACTTCAGAATGTGAGAAAGAGAAAATAAAACGTACTAAAGTAGCAAAATTACCGGTTTGTTGTGTAAAATATGATGTTAAATATCCATAATGTCTGATTAAGGAAAATATGGTTTATTTCATTTAATAAGTGCGACTTCAACGTGTAAATGAGATATTAAAAAATACGCTATTCACATTTTTGCTAATATGGTTATCATAAAATTGAGATTATTCGCAATTCATAACGTGTAGGCACCGAAATAAAAATGCTCTCATTTTAAAAACTGAATATCATTTCTGAATGGGGAAATAGCTCACGCTTATATCAAACAAACTCCATTGCGTGTACTAGCAACATAAAATGCAGCTGTTATCAGTAGTAAGTGGGTCACCGCTCTCAATTTCCGCTTATCATTACGATTGAGATCTACGCGGTCAGTTATCGGCTCTCTCTTAATCTTATCAGTCAATGCTCCCGTAATAAATTCAGTTTTCGTCTCGCTTGTTCCGTTCTGATTTACTGTCCTATAAAAACATTTGAATTTCTTCTAGATTTTGTCTTTAGTTTTAGACCTATAAGGTTCTCTTTCTTCATTACAATTTCAGAGACATACCTACCTATTCACTTTTTTTTGCCAATGGCCTCTTGTCAAACTCATTCAAGTGCCAAAATAACCATACAACACTAATATTTAATTCAGGAGATTAGAGCTTAATTCAATGTCGTTCCTACTCTACCATAATTCGTTTTCTTACTTTTAGTTCCCCCTAATGAACTCGTAACAAAGTTCCCAGCATCTTATAAAACAATCAGCCAGTTCGTCTCGCGGCAAGTCTAAAGGAACAAGAGCAAACATGCAGGCATTTCCTCGAAGATAAACCACTCATAAACGGTATCATTAAGATAAGCTTTGTTAATTTCCTAAGAAACTATTAAGCGGTGTCTCTGATATTAAAACCTGACCTTTGTAGAGTTTATGGTTTGGTTTAAGTTTTTTTTAATGTTCATCGCTAATGTCAACTGTTTTGAAGTGTCATGTGTCAAAGACACCATAGAGTAGCGGTGTTCTGTGAGAAGTGTGAGAACAATCGTAAAAGTTGTATTTGACAGGATTCTGACGCTATTTTTGGTATTGTTAAATTAGATGCCAACGTGACTTTGTTTCCATTTTATCTATACTAATATTATAAAGCTGAAGAGTTTGTTTGTTTGTTTGTTTGTTTGTTTGAACGCGATAAACTCTGGAACTACTGGTTGGATTTAAAAAAATCTTTTTGTGTTGGATAGTCCATTTATCGAGGAAGGTTATAGGCTATATAATGTTATATAGCCTATAACCTTCTATCTATGCTACGCTACTACTAATAGGAGCGTAGCATAATTGAGAAATGTTGCAAAAACGGGAAAAGAAAATTCTTTTCTGAGAGCTGCCGTTGCGTGCGCTGCGAAAACGGTTTAAGTTACGAGAAAATCATGTGTGAAGGAATTATTCCTCTTTAAAAGTTCTAAAAAAAAGTCCGCGACAGCATATGTCTATCTTTTAAGATTGACTCACTGTAACCATTTTTCACTATTAAAATGTTAGGTTAAAAAGAATTATTTTTTGCGAAGCTTATTTAACCCATATGGTATTAATCTATATCTAAATAAACGTGTTCGTTAGAACGGAAATTTAATATAGAATATTTGTGCCCTTTACTCTATACAGTTTATACAAATATCTTAGAAGATATCGCAATGTAAAAATACCCGCGCGGAAAAATAATTACGTGGGTTGCGTCGCAATGTAGGTACGGGGGATTCTGGCTGGCCTCCGGGAAATTCAAATTCAAAATATTTACTGCACTATAATGTTTACAAGTACAGGGTGTTATCGACATAGTATATTTAACAGTAAGAGATATCTATAGTAATTCTCATTTTAGTATAATCTAAACTAATATTATAAAGAGGAAAGGTAATTTTTTTTGTTTGTTACGATTTAACTTAATAATTTTGGTTGGATAGTTGATTTATCGAGGAAAGTTATAAGTTATACGAGTATATAGAGACGCAGACAAAGTTGCGTGGGTCAGCTAGTGCAAGAATAAAATTATCCAGTTCACAGATAACGCAAAAAGAGAATGAGCAACAATCTCGTTGTGCAACCGATCACTATCCTGTCATGTTACATCACTACGAGCATGTTGTATGGAAAATGTATATTTAACAGATCCAACTGCTCTAATAGGGTGCGTTTTGTAGGTTTTAAACATGACCGCCAGGTGCTAGGGTTGTGACTTGATAGAAAAACATATTTAAATTACAAAGTTCCTAACGATACCACACTGTTAGTAGAATCTAATTTTTTGAAAGCAGAATTGCTTGAACCTCTGTGCATTTACAGAGCGATCATTCAAAATAACATTTGATCATTAACCACGAATTATTTGCAAGCTTTTTGCAATCAACTTTCAGAAATATATGTATTTCTAAAAAAGACTTTTATTTTAAATAAATGTCAAACAATGGCAGCTGCAGCACTGGCAACCCTGCATTAGTTTATGGTTGCACATTGCACACGTTATTGACACAAAATATATAAATATTAAATCAGCAGTTTGATGCAATTTGTTACACGTCCAAAGTAAACCACAAGTTAAATAACATGTAAAACATTTAACGGAAATTAATCTTTACTCAGCAATAAAGCTCGTGGTTATAGTAATGATTACAGAAAGTTTTATGACCGACTAATGAATATTCCCAATTCAATTAACACCTACATAAAATAATAACGTTAACAAACTGTTGAATAACAAATCTTAATATAATAAACTATGTTGGCGCCATTAGTTGTGGCATTCTCCAGCCCCCGCTGCGAATAACCGACCGAAACCACTATCATATAAATTTTGTATAAATTAATTGACATTTATGATATCTTATATTTATCGTATTGGAAATATGTTCGGGTGAATCTGATTATGGCCATTGTCACGGTATTCAATTGCAATTTTATTCAAAACCGTCCAGTTGTCCATGGAAGCGCGTGTTAACAACCATGGCAGTCGGGATAGTAACTCACTAGTCTCTAATAAGTATACTACCAGGTCGATGACAGCAGGTAAATACGATGTACCCAGAGTTAGTAATTACTATGGTGACAGAACTTTAAAAAAACGCATACCCTATTTATTGAACACTCTGCCTGCTGACATCAGACAAGAAGATAATAAAGTTAAATTCGCACGCAAACTAAAAACATATTTATTAGACAATATGTAACTTTGTAGGTATTAAGAATATTTATTTTGTATAAGTTATAGATGTACCTTATTATTATTTAAGATTATTGTAAAGAGACTCATCGATCTCACAGTTAAACTGCGTAAGCAGTTTTGGGGCATTGTACTTAGTTGTAAGATTTTTGAAGTTGAATAAATATCTGAAATATCTAAATATCTATATCTATCTAAATGTCAAATTTTGGCGCCATATTTTATGTTATGGACACAGATAAAAGAGAATCTATGGTTTCGATTTTTTAGGCTGTGAATATATTTTTAAACACAGTCCGTAGTCCTCAGTTCTTATCAAATACGATTAAGTTATCAATGCAAAACTGATACTTAATTTAAGGAAAGTTTCCAATTTTTTAATGGAGTATGCAAGTCGTTTGAGTTCCCTGCATTTATTTTGTTTCAAAAATTCGTGCTCAATAAAATAGAACATTTATTGCGAATGTAAAGCCAGGTGTGCACTATTCAACTTAATATTAATTTTATGAAATTACATAATAAACGTCTCAGAAAGACAACGTTTCATGGACTATTCGGTAGGTAAATTATTATGGAATGTTAGTTTACAAAATAAACACATACTTACCTAATACTACAATTTAAATAATTGCACTGTCTGTCAGTTCATTGTGGCGTGAAATATGATAATAAACATTGTTAACCTTCGCACATAAAGACTAACACCTGAGAATTGAGGTGAAGCCTGAGGCGTTTCTATTGTCACCAGCTCTTTACTCAGTGGACTAGGTGATATTAATTTACCATATTACAATAACCATAACACTGATTTTCTATAAGTTGCAAAATCATTTTATACTACTAGTTGCAATAAGTAAAATATTTTCTATTCTATCAATAAATGCCTCGCAGTTTTTCAATAAACTATCTTTGTAAGATCGAACTTAGTACTTCCATATTCAAAATCGATGAAAGTAGAGACGAAACGCAACAGGCACAAAAGAAATTCAGAAAAAAGAATAAACAATCCTCACTTTGTTTTAGGAACACAATAAATTCTGTAGTCACAATAAAGCCAGTTCTTAACTAAACGTATACCACAATCAGTGTATTGAACTCAAGAGATGCTCTCACACCGCGTTATTAGCGAAACGAGAATTAAAATAAAAGAAGTGTAAAACCAGTCCACACGCCCACACCAGCAGGTCGAACCAGACCTTTATATCTAGAATTGCTTATTTATTACCTGCTTACTTAGCTGCATTGGAATCGTTCTGCTTTTCAAGGTTCTATCGGGCACACCGTTATTTTTTAAAGTTACGTTGTAAGGTGCAATGGTTGTAACGTTGTTAACGTTCGCTTGTGTCACTTTTGAATAAAGAATTTCTTCTTTTCTTTGTCTCTGGTACTTTTTGAAGCAGTTAAACACCGTTCTCGACAATTCTCATCGATTTGGACATAAATTCGATTCGACGCAGTCGTTTCACCGTCTAACATAAATAAAATTGAATTGTTTCGTTCCATTTATCAAAGAAATTCACGTTTGATACGTTTATTTAAATTTTATGTGTTTTAGATTTCTACCATAAAACACTTTTTTTGACATTTAACCTCCGAAATGCATAAAATCCGCCATCTTTATGCCCATATAAATTCATGAGATGTTTTCTCAGCGTCATATTTTTACTTAATAACATCCTCAGTTTCACATCCTACCATTAAATAATTATCATTAACGTGTACTTCATTTATCTAATGGTACTTATTAAATGAAACTCGATTTGAAAGCAAATTATTTAATTCGCCCACTTCTAGTGTAGGAGGCGCGAGTTTTCCATGAGCCGCCAGATTATCTAATATCCGGTCGTTAAAATTTGAATAAAACCTTGAACTTCGAACATACGAATTCTGAATGAATAGTGTTAGGAAATGTCAAAATAACTGTGACATCATTGCATAGTAACAGCAATAACATTAAAAAAAAACTTGTGCCATTAATATTGATTTACAATATTAATGTAAAAAATGGCTTAAAGTCTTATATTGACTCTGGTTTGAATTTCATATTATACCTATTCAAGTTTCTCCTCTCTTGAACAAAATGCAAGATAGCAGGTAATACCCAATTTTAAACGTGTAGGTACTATACGAAACAAAAGATCGCTGAATTTTTAATGAGTCGGTAACAAGCTTTGGCAAAAGCTTCAAACTAATTGCTTATTCATTGTGTTTGGAAAGTTGGCAATAAACTTTCTAGTTTTAAATAGAGAAACCCCTGTTCAGTTGCTACTAAACAGTGTGTAATTTAACTTTAGGTTTTTGTCCTGAAACACGGCACTAATCAGAAGGTGTTTTCAACAAGATCTCATTTGTGCAAACAAATAATTGCATTTGTTCGGGAAAAACAATTTATTGAAAGATAGATTTAAATTGAGAGCATTCTTCTTATTTAAAAATTATTTTTAATTTTCTGTGAGGACGAAAATAGCATCAAACTGTGAATTAAAGAACATTTTTTGCAAATTGCACACAACGCGTGAATTCCCATACTTTACAAGGTGTATGGGAATAGGGGATCGGACTGGGTCAAAATAATATGATTCTGTTTAGTCCGTAAGTTAGATTATCGAAAAATATTGAATACGTGTTTTTTGTTTTATCAAATCAATAAAAAATTACGAAGATAAAACGCGTCAAAGATCTTGTAGTGGGGCTTGAAACGTCACTTGTGTCGTCAAAATGTACTATCATATTTTATGACGTCACACGAGTTTTCGAAGCACTGTATCGTCTTCATTTTAAGTTTACGTGAAAAAAGAAAAAATACGTGTCCAATAATTTTTGGAAATCTATATGACGGACTAATTAGTTTTTTTTTTGTCCGATCCCCTATTCGCGCGTTATCTAATAAACGTCATACGACTATACGACGTCGTGTAAACAATGTTTTACATAAAGGTATAACTCATATTGTGTATTGTGGCGATAATGAGCCCCTGCTGAGCATCACGGGGCTCCAAGTTATCGTCCCCAACGCCCCAACCTGCTGGGCCCCACCAGTCTTACTATTAAGACGGTGCCAAGCGTAAGCTACCGAATATTTTGGGAGCCATGAAATGTAATCATAATGTGTTAATCAGATTTTGTAATTAATTTTGTGGGTACTTGGGTAGAGTGTTAATTAAATATGCTTAAGTGATGGCTTTTACGCATCCAAGCTTTTTTATAAATGCTAAAGGTTATGAAATTCTTGAAACGAGATGAGCAGTAATAGTTGAAACAAGGTTTTCATTGATGATACTAAGTCTTTTGCAGAATTATTATGTAACTACAAAAACAATACAGGCATTTACTGTAACAAAGGATGTAAAAACGACATTTTTGGAAAGATCATAGAACTTTTCGTCCATGATGGAAACACACCAATATAAGATAGACACAAACAAATTGAACTTCAAGATTACAACACTGGCACTGGTACTAGAATTAGAAATAAATAATTCCACAAAACTACAACTGTTTATTATGTATAACGTTTCTAAATATTACATGTGAAGAGGTTGTTCAATTCAAACAATAAATTATTTCACTAGGCAAATGTTAGCCAAGTTTATAAGTGTTCCGTCATCGTACAAAACCAAACGTAACTTATTCTAATTCTTCAAATTCTAATCGATGTTCAACGTTCCATCAGTTTGCGATAACAAAACGCAGACCATCTATAATCTGTGGTGCATACCGTGACTCGTAAAAAGTTGGAGCGAAGACACTTCTTAGATACCCGCGTGTGTGAAAACATATCCTTTTCGCGCCCGACGTTCTCCTGTCCCAGCACTGGACAAACCATCGGTTTTTATCTTCTACGCGCGTGAATATCTGACTCGCATCCCGGAATTCCTGTGTTCCTGCCCTTGGTACTATCGGAGGTGGAAAGTTCAACGTGTGTCGTAGCAGTCCAAGGTACGTGTATGCACTGTTATTTGCTATTGACATTCTGTGGAGTTTTTGAACATCGTATTTACTCGTCATCGTTGTGTTCCCTAGTAGCAGAAAGCCACCCCTGCTATTTCGGCTTTGGTGCGCATGCTACATGTTTTGGTGCCGAAACCAGGGACCTTTCCATCTAATCTTATTACGTTTATGGTATTTTCTGGTTAGAAACGTCATATAACTTGGTCTGTAGAACAAATCTATTACAACAAACGTTTACCGGCTGCATTCCGAGCTATATTTTTAATATTTCTTATCGAAATAACCGTTTATACCTACGTAAATCACAATCGTTCCAAGAGGTAACCCCATCGAACAGGAATTATCTATCGTGACACACTTTCATCGTAGGTAATTATTGTAGGATCTAATTAGGCAATCACTTTTCTATCGGTGCTTAATTCCATCGGCTTGCGATAATCATTTACCACCAGTATCAAATTCACCTATCTGTATTCATTTTCATTCCATTCTATAATATTTCAATTACAGAAATCTTAAAAATATAGTTTTTCACTTTTTTATATTGTGGGTAACTTCATATTATATGCAAGGTCGAGCATTCGTAACCGGCGTCGATTTCTTCGTAACGGCCGACCGTGTACACCGCTCCACATAAGTTTCGGATCGTACGTGTATGGTGCGTCATAGTACATTCAAACAAAACTTGTGCGGTTAGCTGTACCTATTCATTCCAGTGAGTCTTTATCTTTGTTGTTTACGTGTTAACGCATTTTTATTTTACGTTTCACATAATGTCGCTGCTTAGTAAACATTCTACTAGGAGGTTAAAGAAAACTAAATCGAAGTCTATCGATGTGGATGAATATACCACACAGGATTTGCCATCGTTACGTCGCAAGCGTACTATGTCTTACAACCGGCTAGCTAAATCTTTCGAGATTGGCACGTTAGCATTGAGTGACTCATCTAAGCACGATTTGTTTTTATCGTATTATCGAGACATAAAGGCCATTGCACACAATTTCGAACAAGCACATTTAATTATTTTAGATATTTTAGACGACCCGGATGATGATGATAACGATATGCAAGAACGTTTTGATGATATGTACTATCAAGTAGGATCAATTTATCACAGTTTAACAAAATCACTTTCACCATCATCTCAATCGCAAAATGTAAACTCTTCTTCTAATATTCGATTACCAAAAATAGTACTTCCTAGTTTCTCAGGTAATATCAAACAGTGGCCTGAGTATTATGATACATTTAACGCTTTAGTACATAATTCTACTACACTTACGGACACTGAAAAGTTTCATTATTTGGTTTCTTCCCTTAGTGGTGAAGCATTAACGGTAGTGAAAACGTTCCCTAAGACCCAAGACCATTATCATGATGCATATCAAACATTAGTTAATCGCTACAAGTCTAAACGCAACTTATCTTTTACTTGTTGGCGTGAGGTTTTAAACACAGACTTTAAACATAATGATGCGAATAAATTCCAAACTTCACTAGACCTTTTAGAAGAGAATTTATGTATTTTAAAGACACTCGATTTCCCGGTCCAACATTGGGACTTTGTTTTGGTTTATCATATTTTATCTAAACTAGACCCAGATGTACGCCAAAGTCTTGAAGAGAAATATTTCGATGTAGAAATACCATCGTTTGATCAAACGAAATCATTTTTGCGTGCCAAGTCAGAAGCTCTTATGCGTGGTACCCACTTCACCGCTACTTCTAAACCTAAATCAAACCAGACTGCGCCCACGGTTGTGCCGCCTCAATCTCGACGCGCCCCCGCCTCTACAGCACTTGTTGCTTCTGGTGATGCGAAACAACCTACACAACCGAGTAAATGTGCTTATTGTGATGAATCACATTCAATAATGTCTTGCCCCACGTTTCTTCAAAAATCGGTCGACGAACGTATGAACGTAGCTAATGAGAAAAAATGGTGTTATAATTGTTTAAAGTCATCCCACCAACTTAAAGATTGCAACTCGATATTTACATGCCGTACATGTAAACGCAAACACCACTCGTTACTTCACCGCGAGAAACCTCAGCCGCAGGAACCAAGTCCAACCGTCTCGTCCTTGGTATCAAGGTCTCAATCAAATACTACTGTGTTGCTGGCTACTGCTATCGTTCAGGTTAGGGACGCTTCAGGCAACATGCAATCTTTTCGTGCATTGTTCGACACCGGGAGTCAGAGCAATTTTATTACCGAATCTGCTGTTAAGCGTTTAGGGCTTACTCCAGCTAAGGCTGATGCCAAGGTCAGTGGACTCGGGGATTCTGTAGCACCCATTGCTGGTGATGTCACTTGTTCCGTAGGCACGAATACGCGTGTTTATTACAAATTAAACATGCACGTGATCAAGAAAATATGTGGCGACCAACCTATCGCTCAGTTAAACACATCGGGGTGGTCACATATAAAATCGTTGCCACTGGCCGATCCAGGATTCGATATTCCTGGACCCATCGATCTCCTATTAGCTGCAGATGTCTTCGTTGAGTCTGTTCTTAACCAACGCATTAAAGGAAGTTACAACCAACCTACCGCATTTAATTCAATTTATGGGTGGCTTCTTTTAGGTAAAACGTCTTTGTCATCAACTTCTTTACTTCAATTATCTGCTTTAACTAGTAGTGATAACGATCTAAATTCAACAGTTCAACGTTTTTGGGAAATTGATTCGTTACCGAACTCGTCCTCATTGAGTCCAGATGAATCACTCTGTGAACAAATCTTCATTTCTACTCATTCACGTGATCAAACAGGGCGTTACATTGTTAAAATTCCTTTCAAAAATGACACGGAACCTACTTTTGAAGGCTCTCGTGAAGTAGCTTTGCGCCGATTCTACGCTATCGAGCGTAGATTATCTCGCGATCCTGATTTACGTAGTCAATATTCTGAATTCATGGCAGATTACCTCGCATCCGGTCATATGTCACTTGTACCGCCCCAGGACGTAGGTCAAGGAAAATACTACATTCCCCATCATTGCGTATTACGTCCTCATTCCGTTAGCACACGTCTACGCGTCGTATTTGACGCTTCAGCTAAAGATCTTCATTCTCGTTCCTTGAACGATACCCAACTAATCGGTCCAAAATTACAACCAAATATTTTGGAACTACTTTTACGGTTCAGGGAACCTAACGTTGTTTTTATGGCAGATGCCCGTCAAATGTATCGCCAAATTGTCTTGTCTTCAGACCATCGCGACTATCAACGCATTTTCTGGCGGACCTCGCCTAGCGAGCCCCTACAGGAATACCGCCTAAATACGGTCACGTATGGTTTAGCGTCATCTCCATACCTCGCGTGTCGAACTGTGAGACAGCTCGCAGAAGACGAAGGAGACGCTTATCCTCTGGCAAGACAAGTTATTCTAACTCAAGTATATATTGATGACGTGGCTACTGGATTTTCAACATTACAAACTGCTCAGGAGGCCAAATCGCAAATTATCGCTTTATTCAAACGTGGTCAATTTCAGTTGCGAAAGTGGGTTAGTAACCATCCTCAACTTCTATCGGATCTTCCGAGTGAAGATTGCTTAACTGGTGCAGTGTCATTCGACACCATGGAAACATCACCATCAACCCTGAAGGTGTTAGGTCTTCAGTGGGATCCATCCTCAGATACTTTCAACTTCGCTATAGAATCTTCTGACCGGCCTTGTACGAAGCGCTCGATTTTAAGCGAAACAGCGCGGATCTTCGATCCATTGGGTCTCCTCTCACCAATCACCGTCCGAGCGAAATGTTTGATACAAAAACTATGGGTTCTCGGCATAGGCTGGGATCAAACTCCACCTGATGACGTCATTCGAACGTGGAACACTTATCGTGACCAACTACCGGAGCTAGCTCAATTCAGGATTCCTCGTAGATTGACTTGTACAGATGCTGAATCACACGAAATCCACGGCTTCTGTGACAGCTCTGAGATCGCATACGGAGCAGTAGTGTATCTGCGTGTAGTCCAGGCTGGTCAAGTAAACGTTTTCCTCGTATGCTCTAAAGCTCGTGTGGTTCCGTTAAAACGGATATCACTGCCACGACTCGAATTGTGCGCTGCAGTTCTTCTTTCCGACCTCTACAAATTCGTGCGTGACACCTGTCTTTCTCAAATTAAAATCGATAACGTTGTTCTCTGGTCTGACTCAACCATCGTTTTATCATGGTTACGTTCGCCCTCCTCGCGCTGGACTACGTTCGTCGCTAATCGCGTCAGTCACATCCAGGATATAACCCCCATGGAATGTTGGCGTCATGTGTCCTCCGGAGACAATCCCGCAGATATCTGCTCGCGAGGTCAGTTCCCGAGTGAAATTCTAGTTAACTCGTTATGGTGGGCGGGGCCCTGGTGGCTATCGAATGATAAAACTAAATGGCCAATGACCAATTCCACTAGTAGTCTAGCACAGCTGACTAGCGACGAGGAGTCAGTCGTGCAGGCTGAGGCTCGGAGAATGGTGACCTTAACCACTTGCGTAAATAGTGAGTCTCAGACTGAATCAATTATAGACTCTTTAATAAAGCGGTTCTCATCCCTACAAAAGATAATAAACATACTTACGTTTGTTCGTCGCTTCATTACAAACTGCCGTAATCCAGCTTCAGCAAATCGTTGCAAATTCTTAAATAACGTTGAGCGACATAATTCGCTAATGCATTTAGTCAAACATATACAACAGATAACATTTTCTGAAATCATTTCAAACTTAAACTCTAAAAAATCTATACCTAAACCTTTTCGTAAACTAAACCCGTTTATCGATCGTCGAGGAATACTCAGGGTGGGCGGAAGAATATCACGAGCAGGCTTAGAATACGAACAAAAGCATCCAGCCTTTCTACCGTCGGATCATCAATTTTCGTTTTTAATTGTAGATTTTATACATCGTAACTATCTACACCCAGGTATAAACACGACACATTTTTTACTTTTACAACAATTTTGGATTCTCTCTGCTAAGCGTGTCATACGTCAGTGCCTATCTAAATGCATTCAATGCTTCCGTACTAATCCGCAACCGCTCCAACCGTTCATGAGCGATTTACCCGCCTATCGCGTCAATCAAGTAAAACCGTTCTCTATCGTAGGCGTCGATTTTGGTGGCCCGTTCCGTATCAAGCTAGGTCCACACCGTGGCGCTAAGATAGACAAGGCATACCTATGTCTGTTTGTCTGTCTTGCTACCAAAGCAGTGCACCTTGAAGTGGTTTCTACTTTAAGTTCAGACGGTTTTATCGCAGCACTACGACGTCTTGTGGCGCGACGTGGTCGCTGTAACGAAATACACGCGGATTGTGGGACTAACTTCGTGGGTGCTAGCAATCAATTGGCGACTCTAATGCAACATGCATCTAGTGCAGAAAAAATAACATTTAAATTTAATCCTCCTTCGGCTCCACACTTCGGCGGAGTGTGGGAAATTCAAATTAAGGCAGCTAAATCTCACTTGTTACGTATCGTTGGTGATCAAGTCCTTACTTTTGAAGAACTCACAACTCTGTTCACCCAAATCGAAGCCGTTATGAATTCTCGACCGCTGTACCCTATCAGCTCAGATCCTAATGATCTAACAGCTCTGACCCCAGGTCATTTCCTCACATTAGAACCTTTAACCGCTGTCCCTGATGAGGATCTATCACAAGTCAATACTAACCGGCTTCACCGGTGGCAGCTGTTACAATCGTTTCATCAGAATTTTTGGTCCAGATGGAAAAATGAATATCTTAACTCTCTAACACAACGTGCCAAATGGACCAAAGATTCCAAACCATTACAAGTTGGTTCGATGGTGATAATCAAAGATGACAATCGTGCGCCATTACATTGGCCTCTTGCTCGTGTGGTAGATCTCCTCCCTGGATCTGACGGGGTAGTTCGGATCGCAGTCGTTAAAACCGCAACTAATCATACAATACAACGACCGTTGGTTAAGCTATGTCCATTGCCCATAGCTCAAATCGATTAACTTAACTCTCAAAGTAACTTTAATTTTAGTACGTTTAATTTTAGTTTAGCTTAGTTTATCGTCATTATTAGTCCATGTTATCATATATCGTTCTTTGACCAGAAAATGCCATAGCCATTTTGGTGGGCGGGATGTTCCGTCATCGTACAAAACCAAACGTAACTTATTCTAATTCTTCAAATTCTAATCGATGTTCAACGTTCCATCAGTTTGCGATAACAAAACGCAGACCATCTATAATCTGTGGTGCATACCGTGACTCGTAAAAAGTTGGAGCGAAGACACTTCTTAGATACCCGCGTGTGTGAAAACATATCCTTTTCGCGCCCGACGTTCTCCTGTCCCAGCACTGGACAAACCATCGGTTTTTATCTTCTACGCGCGTGAATATCTGACTCGCATCCCGGAATTCCTGTGTTCCTGCCCTTGGTACTATCGGAGGTGGAAAGTTCAACGTGTGTCGTAGCAGTCCAAGGTACGTGTATGCACTGTTATTTGCTATTGACATTCTGTGGAGTTTTTGAACATCGTATTTACTCGTCATCGTTGTGTTCCCTAGTAGCAGAAAGCCACCCCTGCTATTTCGGCTTTGGTGCGCATGCTACAATAAGAATCTCACAAGAACCGGGGACAGGACTTCGCAATTTCTATTAACAATAATTTGCATGCGTGTCTATCAGGTGTAATCGAATGACTTTACCTAGAAGTTTTCGTAACATTGGATTAGCATTCTGGAATATTTGGTCCTTGGAGTAGGTACTGACTAGCTTTTGAAACATGAAGTAAAGATTGACTTTTGCCAGTCAGCTTTGAGTATACTTAGATTTGGTTTTACCCCCAGGTTAGGTGTCAGTTTTTATGGAGTATACTTACAGCAATTTAAAACACACTCACTCTGCAAGTTCCCACAAATTGCAGGACTTAACTTTCAAACTCAAAAAATACTATGAAAAGTGCCACTATCCCTGTAATTCGAAAAAATACTATAACTGAAAGAAAAATGGATCTTTGAATTCTTCTACGAAGATCCTGCTAGAACCGTTGCTGGTTTTTAGAAAGTTATTGTAGAATTATTGTCAGCCATCATCATCATCATTGAGTTGCCCTTATCTTATTCATATGGGGTCGGCACAGCATATCAGCCAATTATTATCATCGAAGATAAATCTAGCGACCGAAAACTTGCACAATTCATTCCTTTACTTCACTAGTTTATTTATAATGCCATGTCAGACTGTGCCCAGATGGCCGACTGACAGAACTGGTTGTAACTCGATATGAAGCCATTACAAGGAGCAGGACTCAATACAATTGTGACTTACGTGTGACCTTTCCAGAACTATTGTTGTTTGCTTAGAACTTGATTCGTAACAATGGGGGACTGTCAGAAATTAATGATGTTAAATAATGCTGTCCCAATTAAGGTATCTTGGCATTAAATTGGTCACCTACGCTTATTACGTGGAACTGTACGGAGTTATGTGATTAAAATGCAGCAATGCAGATTCATCATCATAATTATCATACAATTGTAGTTAATGATGGCCTCTTAATAAATACTGACAATGACAGGCCAAAAGACACAAACATTAGTGGGCGTAGTCCATTGTCATACAAGACGTGATTTATACGCTAAAGCTTCCTCTTTTTGTAAAAACATCGACATCATCTTTTCGAATTAGATTCGACGTCGAGTTTGGTATTTACAGTAGCATCCATCAGCTCCCGTGATATGCAAATAACAGGACACGATATAAAGTGTGCCATAGTTTGTGGGGCAGACATCTATGAATCTCCACCTGAACAGGTTTTCTTTGTTTCGGCCAACTTGCGTTCGGAGACTACGTCATTAACTCTCCTGACATTACCACGTTGAAAACGATCTAACCAAAACCTCATCATATCCCAACGAACTAGCTCATCCACCCTGACTAAACATCGATAATGTAACTCAGAAACAAGCTTTAAAACTGAAACTATCGACAGAAGCGTCCGAACAGTGACATGAGATAATTCCCGTGGCCGACCCGCGACGTCCCGTATACGACCCGTGCTTGTCCCATATACGACCCGTGCTTGTCCCGTATACGACCCGATTATGCAAATGACACGATATCAGTGAGCTAACTGGATGTGACTACACATAGTATAAGTACATATAGGTTGGTACTACCGTAAGTTAAATAGGGTGTGTTTGCATTAGGCACGGAAAATAATAAGGGAGGATTTGAAGGAGGTCTCAGCATTAAATATATCGACTATTTACTGGTCAAATGTTGCAAGACTATTGATTTCTATGAAGAAGGAAACCGATGAAATACTTATAAGAATAAAGTCAGTCAGGCGTACAGCCTGTCGTAATTCTTCCATATTTCGTTCGTGTGGTCACCAAGAAAAGTGAAATGGTTTATCGAATCGAATCTATTTCCGCCATTCAAAAAGATACAATGGCTTTCTGGGCACACAGAACAGAACCAGGTGTTATAGAACAACTTGATACAGTAGTCAGACTGAAAGAACCAGCTAAGACTTACTCAATCAATGTAAACGCGCCCTATGCTAATGTGATATGTAACATACCACGGGCTTAATCGGGAAATTGTATATGAAATAGCCCGGTTCGTGGCTTGGAAGGTAATTGGCGCAGAAATGGACAAGTGATAGCCAAGTTAAGTGCGAACAAGCTTGCTGCTACTTGAATTTTTAATAAGCATCATAATTTCCTACGGTTTAGGTCCTGGGAACATTATTTTGTAATGTTCAAGTAGTAAAGTTGAACAGTATGAAAGAAACTCGTATTTGTGTATATTAAGTTAATAATCTGTAAATAGATGGAGTGCAATATTTTATAAAATGTTTTAAAGAAATCATATCTATATAAATAAAAAGAGAAGTCCTGACTGACTGACTGACGCCCAGCCTAAACCCTTGGACCTAGAAAGCTGAAATTTTGCACAGAGGTTCCCTTTATAATGTAGACAAGGATTATGGAAGGATTTTTCGAAATTCGATCCCTATGGGAGTTAAAAAGGGGATGAAAGTTTGTATGGAAAATCGTTTCACGCGGGCGAAGCCGCTGGCAAAAGCTAGTACATAATATTTGTTATTGCTATCGAACAGATGCATTTAAGCTAAGTAGGTAGTTGCTATGTTTACAGCCAATATAATCTCACGTAAATTCCCTAAACAAAATAAAACTCTTAATAAAAGTGCAACTTCTCTCAACAAAAAACCTCATAGCCTTCCTTCATCATTGCTTTCGCTATTCGTTTCTTTCAAACGTCTGTGTGTATATTCTATACAGTCCTTCACTACAAAAACCCAATGAACCCAAAATATACCACTGACTCTTCTTCTCATTCTCTCTTTTATCTTCTTGTTGATGTAAAATAAAGTATATTGTTTCCATTTTCTAAAGTTACCCCACTCTACTAAAGTTACCACCTTCTACAAGCTAATCAGCCCAAGTTACACTCAAAATTATAAGTCTCATAACCCAACGCATACGTGTGATGTTAAGGCTGGCAACAGCTGCCGGTAATTGGCGGCAACTACGGCTATGGCCTACGACCTACCAGCTACTACACGTAGACTTAACGTGATTGTATTCGTTATTACTAGTCATAAAGAAGTCCGTTGTTTAGAGGTGGTGAGTAAAGTAACGGTGACTGTAGTTGGACGACTTTGGAGTGGGTATAGATGGACGGTGGTTAATTATAGGTCAGTCTGGACTTACCAAATAAAGTGGTTTAAAAATAACTGTAAGGGTCAGTTTTTTAACTTTAACTTCTACTAGCAACTCAACATAACCAAGCTTTTGTACGCCATTAATAAGGTAACCCACCTCTGGACAAAAACTTTCTACTTCTCTCTGCTCTGTGGTCGAGTCATCTTGTTATCTTCGTATGTTTAATATCCTTTGGTACGCCCTTGTTAAATATTCCACTGATTTATATTATTGTCACCACTGCTTTCCATTTACACTCCGATAAAACAATTCCTCGTCCCGTACTCCACCATTAATATTTAAAACATTTATTTCAATAACTCCCAATTAAAATCCTGCGTCCTGCAAGTACTCCTCATTTTAAAACGAAATTCTCGTTTCACACAACCGATATGGTATTAAAATGGCTGGTCGCGTCGAGTGATCCGATAATACCAGTGTTACAAGCAATAATGTTCTATTAAAAGGTTGTAATAATATTATGTTGCTGGCAACATTGACATGAGTATGCCCACTTCTGATAATGACTCTGGTTTTAGTCCTGTTTGTCTATGTAGGGAAAGTAATTAGATTTAATCAAGTGCGTTTGTTCTTGTTACACGGTTTAATAATTCCAGTACATATTCATCTTCTCTGAGAAGATGTTATTGACCAGGACGATTGAGTGAGACATTCCGAGAGAGCTATTCATCCAGTAGTCCATTTAATTGGCTGAATTCACTTTTTTCACATCCTCTAATTCAAGAAACATCGCATTCAATTTCTTAGAAAAGCAAACAGGCGAAGGAATCAAAGTCTTTGCAATAACCATTCATATTACAAGTGTGTCATCTCAACGAATCCTTTCACATAACCCTTTCGGCATTAAAGTCTGGCGGCTGTCGCCTCTGATTGGTTAATTCGATCGTTATGGTGTAACGCGCGCCCGGCCGGCATACACACTGCCCGATTATGCAAATGTGCGATAACCGGGGCTCCAAGCCTTTACAGCCTTCATGATGTTTAAGACAGGTGCAGAAGAATTTGCTGGACTATTAATAGGACTGGTAATTTTTAATTGGTCGTTGAAATCCTGTTTCTCATTAAAAAATATGTAAATTTCTTGCCTGAGACATATCTACTTTTGAGTCTATTTTCTACCTATGAGACGGTAGCAAGTTAGCAACTTGATCGTCTGGCCTCTTACCTTGTCCCTTTTATTCCTAAGTGCCCTGATCAAAGGGGCGTCGTATTACGTTTCAATCTACGATATTACCCTCATTCCTTCCAGACACCCACATCCCAATCTACCAATGACAGCTAAAACTTGCAAACACTATCAACGCCCCGAAAACAACACTTCACACATCTAAAAATAACTTTACCAGATTTCCATCTCGCAGATTATCCTCAGCCTCCACTATCATATCTACAGTATCACTAAGCACCTCGAAGTTGCTGTCTCCTCGTATCGGGGCTTCGCACTTTGCATTCAAAGCCTCTGGCTTGTAGTTGCAGCCTCTAGCGGGATTAGGGCATTATAAATAAATAGCAGTAACAATAGCATTAACTTCGCAGCCTCCGTGTTACGCCTAAACCTATTGTATTTTATTAATAGATAAAAGACTGGATTCGGATTGTAGTCTTCGATGGTTGGAGAATTTGTTTAAGGAATGCTTGTTTATTATTATGAGAGGAGAATGATTATAAGATACGGGTAAAGTAAATTATGAGGAAAGTTACTCGTAATTTACTTTACCCGTATCAATCCATCTTCGCGAATTGGCGAGCGTAGCGTGGGTCGAAATCTGATAGATATACAGGATAGAAAAGGCGGACGGTACAAAGAGGAAAGGTGGAGTACAAAGAATTAAGCCAATATAGGATGGTAATGAACTGAACACACATTATGGAAAATGTGTCTTGAGAAGCCCGTTAGTCTTTCGTAAGCAAAGTTCCTTTAAATAAATCTCTCTTTAGCAAGCATAGCAATTTGCAGTCAAAATCTATCCCATCATTCACACTCAGAACCATAAATTGCTTCCACCAATAAAGTGAAACAAAAACATTCCTCGTTTGATCAGTCAAACAACATCGATGACCGTATGCTAATGAGGCTCTATTGAGCTCCGAAAGGTAACATAATTATGCGGCACGTCTGCCTGAATGCGACGCATCCACCTGACTGCTGGCTATTCAAGTGACTGGACGTTTAGACGTGCTGGTGCAAGAAGGAAGAGGTAGCGGGCTCCAGAGACAAGGTTTTGAAGTTTAAAAATTGAATATTGGTCGGGTTTGTAGGAAGACTCTTTCAAGGGATGGTTTTTGAGGCGGTATGATTCAGAAAGTTATACCGACAGGTTTATTGACTATTTCACGAGAATTTGTTCTCGGTTGCACTTCCATTGAAAGCCTCAGGATCAACAATAAACAACTTCCGATTGCACCTGAAGAAATTCCAGTTTTCTTAAGTCTCCTATAGGATGTAGGATCTTTTATACGCTTGTTCGTTTAGTATCGCTGTTAGCGAGGGTAGTTCAACCGGCCAAAACATACATAATTATTCTTTATTTAGTAGACATTGACTGACTGACTGGCCTGTTGGTCTAGTGGTTAGTGACCCTAACTGCTATGCCGGAGGTCGTGGGTTCGATTCCCACCCAGGACAAATGTTTGTGTGATGAGCACGATCATTTGTTCTGTGTCTGGGTGTAATTTATCTATAATATGACGTATGTATTTAGAAATATATAAGTATGTTTATCAGTTGTCTAGTACCCATAACACAAGCTCTGCTTAGCTTGGGACTAGATGGCGTTGTGTGATAGTTGTGGAATATTATTATTATTATTGGGCTCAGCCCTCTTTCCTTAAAATATTTTCCCAACTTGGGCCATCCGGGAAGATTTCAACGATTCCACAGTGGACAATGGTGGACAAACATTGAGCAATGTGTCAGTTGTCAGCTTGTCACTCACAACCGGGAACAGAACTAAATTGTAATTCTAAACATACCTACCCGCGCCATCTTACAAAGTGGAATATCTTGGAATGTTACGATCAATAAGAATAACTGTAGTTTTGTTTGTACCATAACGTTTTTGAGGTTTTTTATGAGACAAGTAGCCTTGACTGAAATGTATGATTTTTAAGAGGATCTTGCAGTATCATGGAAAAACTATTTCTAAGAATAAAAAGAAATTCAGCTTTAACAGCCCAGTTGGTCACTCAAATCCTGCAAGTATTTCAATGCTTTTTCGTATTGCTCACTTGTATTCACTAGTTACCGAATCTGAAATCAGCAGGAATCCCATTGCTACGTATCCCGATTTCCGGAAAATTATTCGACAAACTACTTATATGAGTGACAATACTAAGTCCCAAACTGTCTTCCCACACACTGGCACGTCTTACGCATATAAATCTTGCTGCACCGCTTTCACAGCGCATTACTCTTAATAACTCTACTCTGAGTGTTATAACAAAAGCGATACAGTTCCACGTGGTGTTCCCACAATGGACAGACTGGGCTATGAAAATAGCGGAAATAAAAGCATATCTCAATCCTATTTAGTCCAAAAAACAGAAAACTTAGCTATGACCTTTCGAGCAATAGTTTTAATAACTTCATGCTTAAAAGTAAGTTTCCAGGCAGTCTTACCTAAGCATTTATTATATTTATGGCATGCTTTTGTAAAACAGTTTACGTTCATTGTGCTCAAAAATATAACTTTCATTCGATCAAAACCATACACTACAATGGACAGTTGATTGTAATTTTTCCCTTTATTCCGTATAGACTGTAAAAATAATTGTGGGCGGTATGCGTTCCAACTTCCACTGTCCAATCAATATTGTGAATTCTCATTTATCAGCATTCGAAATTGGTATCGGAAAGGATAACCGCCTGTCATAACAATCCGATTACAAAGCAGGTTTTCACACAGTTTTTACAGCCGCATTCCATCAATAAATCCTTTAAATTAAAACTTCAAAGCTAACGTTAAGCCATTAATTATATATTTTGGCACATTTCGAAACTGTAACCACGTTCTGCTAAGCCTATGAAGTCATCTTCAAAGTGTCTCACGATTCCCCGCTGGTTTCGGAACCCATCCTACTTCTGATGTAGTCCACGGTGTTAGCTATTTGAAACCACACTAATCTGTTGAACAGATTATTCAGTTACAACATACACATTAATTATGTCTAATGTTAAACTAGCAATAGGGTTCTGTTTTGCGGTTTTTGGGATCTTTTGAAGCTTCGCCACCCGCTAAACCTGAGGTTAATTATGACTTAAGCTTTAAACCCGGTTTTCAGATGAGGTTTGTGAAACAAACTCTTTTAACGAATGTGGGTGGTATCGAATTCGCATCTGAATTTTAAATTCATAAATTATTTACTTGATTCTTGGGCAAAAAGTAACGAAATAATCCTAAATGATATACAACCGTGTTTCATTTATCTCATACATATTAATTTCATGATGCTCATTACGCCTACACTTGGCAAATTGTTTATCGATGTAAGTAAGGGCAAAATATCAGTTACAGATGTATATTTAACCTGAATAATTAATTCACACAAAACAATGTCCCCGTCATACCATACCAGACATTACAGACAACCATTTACAGAGAATCAAATCAAACCGCGCCGTCAAAGAACCTGCGCATACGCATACATAATTCAAAGGACGTCGCAACTAGTCCCGTATAATTACGACGTCGAATATATTACGGAGAGCACTTTGAGAGCATCTCGTTAAATATATTAAGTGCTATAAATAAGTTCAAGCCGTTTGACAAATTATTGAACTGGAAAGTTAGGACGAAGGACGGACGGACGTTTAAGGCATGTCGAATTGTCGAAGAATATGACAGGGACTTATTGTGGGTGGAATGCTACTAAAGATTGACTATTTTTCAATACTTTTAGCTCTCAACTGAAAATTAAGGGATTTTTTATAAGTTTGACGTGTGTATCTGTGGATCTGTGTTTTTGTCTGCAGGATCGTAGCTCCCAAACGCATAAACCGATTTTGATTTAGGTTTTTTTTGGAATACGTTTTAAACTAAATCACTGCCAATTACTTCAGATAATAAAACAACCAATTAACATCCAATATAATTAAACAAAAACTTTTACAAAGATAAGATAAGCCTAATAGAGCCTGTTGCAACTTCAAACATATTAATCTCCATACATTTATTAATTTCCGATGGCAAATGGGCCGGCTAATAAAATTAATTAAACTTGATCATAAAACCGATTAATTCCCATAATTGCTGCAAATGCTTTCTAAAATCAGATCGACGTCCAACTTATCATTGAAGTATTAATTACAAGTCTAATTAATCCAATTACTGTAAATTATTATAATTAGTTAATGGTGGGTCAAAATAAATATTCATAAAATGTAAATTATTGGCGAACCCACCGATATTGCGAATTGATATTAGGAAATAAGGTTTAATCAAGGGAATATTCAATTTTTCGTTATCGAAAGCGAAAAGACGTAATTCGCCTTGATACGGTTCGGATGACTTAGCAGACTATTCGCTTCTATGCTTCTGCGTATTGCATAAAGCTTTTTCTTTCCTTCTTCATCTAGTCGGTTCTGCCGTTCTGTGTCATGCGCGGTTGCTTCCTAACGTGGGAGAAGTCAGAAAGGAAAAGTGGTCGTGTTTAAGTTATAAAAGTTTTATTGACGAAACAGCTTATTAAAAGGAAAGGTGATTTCGGCCAGAAATGTTTAACCAAATCGTGCCTATGTGGTAAAATATTACGTCGTGGGAAAAGAAATAGGAAGCTCAAACTGTGGTGTGCTAAATGGCACATTATATCAAATTAAGAATGAAGGAGATGAACACCAAGGCAACGAGTAATGGATTGTGTGAGGAATGACATAAAAGAAGAAGGTGTAAATTATCCCGTGACTCTTGACAGGGGACACTGAAAGAAAAATACATGTTGTGTCGACCCCAAGGAATGTTCCTACAAGGGCAGAATGATGATAATAATTCCATCGAAAACATTGCGAAAAGTTACGTTTATATATTATTCTGATCAGTTTCGCAGACCAGAACGTGAGATTTAATTGGACAAAATCATTGGCAAACATCCGACCTATTCCAACCATTTTGGTCTACGTTCAAATGAGTTCGATTACTTTAAATACTAGTCAAGGCTAGTCCCCAAAACGAGTGGGCGACATAGTCGTGAGAGCAATCCCTGGGAGCCCAACGGTTATCACTGACATTCTCACCTTATTACACGCTTAACGCCTACACAGTAAGGTCTACATTCCCTTATCACGGCTACAGAAATAAAATTGTAATAGATTAGGTAAATAACCTCACTCAGTTATCCGCTCCATATCTGTATGTTTATCTATTTGATGTTTATTAGATGTAACATCCTTACATAGATTAACCAACGTATCTTGATACGGCTAACGACCCCCTCGCTTCGTAAAGGTAGTTAAAATTATGAGGTTATTAGGGGTCTCAGTAAAATTGTTAAGATTTACGTGTGGTCGTAATCTTTCATAAACATTATGAGGTTTTATTGGTTTCTGCGGTTGTTGTTTACTTTTATGTAATAAAGCTGTAGGTGTCGTTTTTAATTTATGGGAGGATCATATTACTTAAATGTAACAATGTAGGTACTGTGTACATACAGGGCCATGTTCGGTTTGAGTAATGGCTTCCCAAGAATGTTGAGCTGCCGTATTTTGAAAACAAAAATCTTTAAATACACCATTCATGATGAAATTCTATGACTTAAAGCAATATTGTTAGGAATTATCGAAAGTATTTAACCGCTTTTGAAATCACAATGGCCTTCGGTAACAATAAAAATGTGTAAGTACCTACATAATTCGTTTAGTAATCTTATACCTATCATAAAACCTCAACATTACTACACTCTCTTCCAACTGATAATGACTTAGGAAGTATAGTTAAACATGGATCTTAGTCTTAGGAATAAACCAATTCCACCATCTTGTTTTTCTATAATAAAATTATGAAAATTCACAAATTCAACTAGTCTTACCAAAGGGTATTACCTGGTACTAACTGGGTTGTGGAGGCGAGACAGGCAGTCGCTTCATGTAAAATACTGGTATTTCTGAACCCGGTTTGACTGGAAGCCGACCCCATCATAGTTAGTGTCTAGGCACAACACAGGTTAATGATTTCACAAATGTAACTTCAATACGTGTCACCTTCCTACGAAACAAAATTAAATCGAAATCAGTTCATCCGTTTAAGAGCTACGATACCACAGACAGATACACATACAAGTAACAACACCTTTTTCATCGACGAGGGTTAAAATCCTCAATTAGGTAACCACAGAGTAAGCAAATCAGCAGGTGAACTGAACACAGGTTTTTCTATAAATACCAGCGATTCCTTTCACTCTACTGCCCACGTGTCCAGCCGGCGCCTAGCTTCTCAGTACCGTGGGTGTGACAATCCCTACGATATGCTATGAATGTCGAATCAAAGATAAAGCTTGACTCGTAATTAAACTGGACAACGATTGTGATTTATGGTGTTAAGGTGCGCTCGAGATTTCGTGATGCGAACTTTGGTACAGACACTACCCAGCTTTACCCCAGAAGACGAGGGCAAGAAGTGTAGAAGAGGGGTCATGTTCATGTAATGCTGGCCACTAACTGCACTTGGGAATGCAGACGAGTTTAGCGCCCAGTGTGTCGTCAGCTTTATTTGTTGATTGATTTATCGGTGCTCCAGCGTTTTAAGTACGCGTGCAATGTCGGTGCACTGCACATAGGTAGGAGAAGGGACACTATTTCTCACGGATCATTATTTACTACAGCAGCAAAACAAACATACAATTTCCTGAAAAATACATAAAAAATAGATACTCTTTCTTTATCTATTGCCAGTTCAACCTAATTCGCTTGCCATATCAATTTATCATTAAATTTCTAGTCCATAAAGATTATTAGTTCGCTTTGAATCTGCCCCAGTTTTTCTGAAACACAATGTAATAATTTATGTAAAATAGAATTGGGACCGCCGCGCGCCGCGCCACGTCAAAAGAAATAGTTGACGTACACATAAAACATTTTACAGTGTTTATATTTCGTCTGTCATAATTTATATAAAAAGAAACTTTGAACAAACTGAAAGGACGGATTTATTAGTTTCGCAAATTACGTGTTTCATATTAGTTTTGAATTATATCTGCAGTTGTATGTATATTTTGAAAATAGGTTTTATAGCTTGTCTGCAGTAGGTCAGGGCTCCGGTGGGGCTTCGCCCACGTTGCCACCGGCGCCCTGCCTAAGTCAAATATTCCTCTGATTTACACAAATCAACATAAACGCATAATGGAGGCCATAAAACAAGCAAACCTCAGTTTTGTGGGGCCACTTGCCCATTCTTGGTGTTAAGAAAAAGTACAGTAGCGATTTTGGATGTTAAACCAAGATTAAGATCAAAATCAAAATGAATAATGACTGAATTATTTGGTTAAACAGGTTTTGTTGGTTTATTGTAAATTATACAGGTAGGCACACACATAAAGTTAGGCCTTTTGCCCATGGAGACACACAGTTTTGAATCGTAAAATAAACTACGTTTATTTGATCAACATTTATACATTTCGTAATAGTAATAGAGTAAAACCAAAGAAATGTTGGATGGCCCGTGTGAAGGATGATATGGCTAGAAAAGAGGTGACTGCTGAGATGACGAGCACTAAGAAGTATGGAAGAAGAAGACGTTGCGCCAAAACGCCAAACGCAATTCCTTTCGTCTCTATCTCAGACTCAGACCATGAAAATGGACAACTTAAGTTTTTTTATGAGTTTTTGAAATGCATATTTTTTTATTAGTTTAACCATAGCACAGTCATATTGATCACCAGATCGCATCACTTCCTTCAAAAAGCCTTTTTTATGATTTTCAAGAGCCCAAGTAGTTTGGTTTTATTGTCCGAGAGACCACACACGTCAGGCGGTATTCCGTTTGTTACATCTTACACCTGGTATGCACATTTCCCAATACCAGATACACAATAGCTATCACTTTTCTCTGACCTAAAACCAAGCTTTTGTCTACACGACCTCAAAAACGGCCGTCCTAGCCTTTTACGAGCAATTAACTTTATTTTTAGTACATCGGAGCGTCTGCCTTTATAAGTCTTATTAGCTGCCAACCTCCTTGCCACACTGCCGGTTTTATTTCCAATCGTTTCCCTGTATATGGGCACAGGTAATACGAGATATTGTAAGATGAAATCGTGAGTTAACGTGTATATGGCTACCCTGTTATGTAAGTATGGGAAACTGGAAAGCCATAATTTTATGTCTCAATTTTGGCGGTTATGGGCAGATGCTGGGTAAGCCGGTTGTTAAGTTTGGTGGAAACTATTTAGAGTGGCTAGTAATTGCTTCAATTCAATCAGTTGCTGAATTGAAATATAGAAACAAATCGTTGGTGCACGATCATCATCACCATTCTCGTGCGTGTATGCCAATTGATTTGGGGTCGGCGAAGCATGTCTTCTGCTTCCTTACTTCTCGTTGTTGCACGAAATTTGAACATATAACTTATTCAAATCCAGTTCAAAAGAAAGCTACTCCTCTATTCTTAAACTATACATAGCTTCATATACAACAGCTGAAACAAAATACAACACAGCTTTCAAGAATATTTGAATTGATATAATTTTTAAATTTACTGAATTGTTAGCCAATCATGTACAATCATAGAGTAAAAATATTCTCTGGGCTTACAAGGAAATTAGAAGCAATATAATAAGTCAGTTAATACACGTTTACCGAGGAAAATATTTCCCTCAATGAACATAAAATCCTCGTAGACACATGTAACTGATCGGTACTTTTAATAAATATTACCGATGGGTTTCTAGCATATACTAGAACCACTCTATCGTTTAGTGAAAACAGCATGAAAATCGTTGCAGTAGTTTTTGAGTTTATCGCGAACAGACAGACAGACAGACGCGACTGAGGACTTTGTTTTATAATACTACTATGTAGTGATTTAGGTACAAGGTGGAAGGGACATTGATGCTCAAATGGTGTCCACGTCTATTAACATTCTGACCCCGGGGACTCCAGAGACGTCTCTAGCCCATGTAGCGCCCGTGTGCAAACATTATCCTAGCGCCCCCTCTATTTTCATCATTAGCCAAGAAAAGTAGCAAAAAGACAATTTACTTTTTTTTATATTTGAAATGTAACACTTTGTGTTTATTTTTCAAAGTCATTTTTTTTTAAATTCGATTTCATTGGTTCTAAGTAGCTTCTATGTACGTCATATTCGATAGCCATTATAGCTAATAGTGTATTAAGGTTGATTGGTAATCGATTGTCGTGGTATGGACATATTATTATGATGCGAAGGAATGAAGGAAATGTTGTGAGGAAAATGTTGAGTATGAATGCAGATGGCTATAAAAGGAGAGGAAGGCCAAAGAAACGATGGATGGACTGTGTGAAGGATGATATGGCTGGAAAAGAGGTTACTGCTGAAACGAAAGCAAGAAATAGGGAAGTATGGAAGAAGAAGACATGTTGCGCCAACCCCAAATAAATTGGGATAAGGGCAGGAGAATGATGAGTGTATTAAGGTTTGCCATTCCGAAAATTTACGAAATCAGTGGGCGAGCTCAAACAATTTTGGTACATCGAATAAATGAGAAATTCATATATATAGATAGAAATGGTCTCTGTATGAAAAAAGCAAGAGCGAGCGAAGCGAGCTCGAAAATTTTAGCCCCCGCCTCGGAAAGGTTATTTTTATCATTCAATAAAATTATATTTAACTTACTTTTACTACTAACGCATTGAAAAATGGGGCAATAATAAAAACTCGGCGGCAAGAGCGAGCGAAACGAGCTAAAAAATTTGAGCATTCCAATTATGAGATGGTTTAGATTTTCTTTTTACCGTGAAAACAGATTTAAATAAAATAATAATTTAAAAACAATCTTTTCAATCAATGTAGTGTAGTGTAGTTTTCCTGTAGTGTCACCAGAACCAAAGTTATGAACTGTGAGCAACCTTTCAGCTCAATCGGATGAGGGGAACTGGTTTGAAGTTCAGTTGCAAGATTTAACCAATACTAACAAACTGACAAGGGAACTAGTGGGTGGCGGGTTAGAAGAAATATAGTAATACGTATAGATTTTCTAGATTTGCGGGGCGGCAGACCGGAATTTTAATTAATTGTCTGATGACATAACCATGACCTGACGCTGCCGCTTGACTCCGCTCTGTGCCGCCCCCTGAAACGCGCCGCCGGGGGCCATGGAATAAATAAAATAACAGGCCAGAGGGGGTTGGTTAAGTAGATGTCACATGTCTTCGATTTTTCTCCTTGGGCGCTCCGTAGCGAGCGCTGATCGGCGCCCACATGGACTCTGCGCCCGGGTACTACGCACACCCTGCACTATATGTAAAGACGCCTTTGCCAGTTTTAGTTGTAATAACATATCTTACACAAATATTTTCTATGCATTTATTTTACATTGATACCAATTCATGTGGTTTTCCCACATTTGATTTTTCAAAAACCGATCGAACGAATTCGATAATATTTTAATGGAATCTCCTGGCGCCCCTGTATCTCTGGCGCCCTGGGCCGTCGCCCAACCGCGCCTTACCCTAACGCCGCTACTGTTTGGAGGTGTCGCACTAGAGAGCGCTCGGCGCAGCTCGGCGCCCCCTTAGACCCGGCGCCCGTGTGCGCCGCACACCCTGCACTATATGTAAAGACGCCTCTGCCGGGGACATAGAAAGTTTGCATCGGTAAGTTTTCAAAAAAGTCTGTTGTTCCGGATTTTGATCTTCTAGTTTTTTAGGACCTGTGTCCTAAAAAACTGTATTTGTACGCACTAAGTCCCCCTCTGTACTTGATGCTTAAAGTGTTAAATAAATTAATAACTAGTTTTGGGCAGAAGATTCTGACATTCCCCACCACCTTAAAACATCTGACACATTACCATATACAAGTTTACACACATCTTCTTTTTTCATTGCGATCTTTAATCCAATATTTACCACCACGATTTCGAATTTTTTCTTAATTGAAATTCCGTCCGCCATTTTAGGACACTTACATGGTACTACATACATTAACGCATAATATTTAAGCCTGGCATGTAATTACCTAATTCTACGGTGTACGTGTTGACCACTGCCTTATTGGTCTAGTGGTTGCAAGCATGACTACTGAACATGAGGTCCTAAGTTCGATTGCCAGGTCGAGCAAAAAGTTGGGTGGGTTTTTCCATCAGGAATATCTCAGTAGCAGCCACGGATTCTGGAATTGTGCGCGTTTGATGGCAATAGGCTCGCCCCTTATAACATAGGACTTAAGGCTAGGCTACACCTCTATCTAACCCTTCGGGGAGGACAGGCGTAATGTTATGTTATTAACTGCCACATTTTCACTTATTTTCCTAATTATAAAGCCTGAATATAGGTCATTACCTAAATAATTCTACGGCTTACGTGTTAGTGCGATGTCGACTTGGTAGTCAGTCAAGTAATCAAGGGGCCGCTATCAGCTAATAGAAGCCGATTTATAGGCATGCCTCGCGAGCCACTGAAGAGAGGCACTTTACAACGATAAATAGACATAGATCAGGATGGACGTAGATGGGCACATATTAGAACGAAAGTAAATTAAAGTTTTTGTACATATTTGATTAACGTATCTCTTTTAAGAAAAATAAATCATGTCTGTAATGCCCGAAAGGCAAGGCACAGTACAGGCCTAATCTATACTAATATTATAAAGAGGTAAAGTTTGTGTGTTTGTATATTTGTTAAATTGTAAGGGGTAATCTCGGGATCTACTGAACCGATTTTAAAAATTCTTTCACCAATAGAAAGCTACATTATTGCTGAGTGTCATAGGGTATATAAAAAACCGAAAAATAAAAAGGCTTTTACGTGGTAGTCCGTTTTGCAAAGTGAATCGGAGAAAAAAGCAACGCAGCGGCGGGCGCGGGATGGTTTCGGGTTTAATTCGGTTCGCGTTCGTGCCCGCTTCGGGAGAAAGGGGCGTGGCCTTTTACATCTGATCTGACAGGCGTACACGCGCGGCTCAGTCGCGTGGTCGGCTCCTTACGCAGCGGACGTCCCCGAAATTGAATTTTTCGAAACGTAATTAGCGCACTTTCGACTAATTATGCCCAACGAAGTGGGCACGGGTCAGCTAGTAGTACATAAATACACCCACATTTGTCCATTTACGTTTAAGTCCCATGTATATAGGGGGCGAACCTAAGCAATCAACCATCTTTCTAGACTTTGTGGCTGCTACTGAGATATTCCAGTTAGAAAAACCCAGCAACACTTGATCTGACCTGGGAATCGAACCGAGGACCTCATTGCTCAGCAGTCGTACACTGATTGCAATAAAAAGAGGTTAAGCGGACCTTGAAATGTCACCGGTGGAAAGCTTGGTAAAGGTTGAAATGTCCAACTATGACTACAACATTCTTACATTATTGCTTCAGTTTCAGAATCGGATTAAGGGATTAATACAAGAAGTTGATTGGTGGCATACCGTGACATTTAAATAGTCCTCCAAATCTTTGTTTATTGTAAAAATACCGCTATCAGCTGATTATATCGTCCTTAAAAATGCAAATACATAATTAATTCGTGTTCAATCCGCTTAACATAACAAGCGAGATTACGCATATAAGATTAATAGCGTGTCATCAAAACGAGCCTTAATACATATTAATGTCCAATATAATTAGCATACCATCTTTATTCGCTAACTTGTTATGATTCGCTCATCAAAAAATATAATTTATTCAATAATTTGGTATTTTTGCAAATTCCTCTCGTATCTTTGAGATCTAATCTTTGATCGAGTGCGAAGTATGCGTGCAGCGCTTGCGCAAGCGCGCCTCAGTGGCGCCGTCTACCGTGATCTATTGGCGCCGGCAACCGCCCGGCTCATTATACTCTTATCGCCTCAATGCAAATCCGACAACATTTTAATCTTAGAAAAGTCCGTTTTCGTGTAAATACTCTGCGTATTTTAAAGGCTCGGGCGGAGTGTGGGCGGCCCAGGATTGTGAAATTCTGTACGCTTTTTCCTTTGCGCGTGGGCAGCTAATTATATACGTCTGAATATAAATTTATGTTGGATAATATCGTCGAAATTAATGGTGTACTGTTTGTGTACTCTAGCTTGATAAGAGGACGAAATACGTAGCGTAGCCGTAGATACGGTTGCTTTACTTACCTTTATATTGTACGTTTACCACGTTTTGTGAGCATTAAGATTTTTATCGCGTTCTTTATTAAATTTGTGTTCTTTTTGTTTTCAGGTAAGTTTCGAGGCTTTTCTTGGCAGCTCCCAGGTAACAGACAGACATATTTGAAGTGAGCGCTGCGAAATACGGTGTTAATATTCAGTATGCCGCTACCACCCGCAGTTCTACAAAGCTCTACGTATACAGGGTGTCAGATCTCGCGAACATGAAACCTCTTAACAATCTCCAATCTAATTCCCTGCCTGCCTAAAATGATATTAATAAATAAATAACAGCACAGTAAAACTATATCTTCACGACGCGATACGAGCCCGCCGAGTGTATACAGTATTCAATTTAATAATTCAGACAGGCAGGGTACTTCGAAACCATAAAAGCAATTCTAAAACTCGTACTTGACTCGTAAAATCGTAACGGAACGAGGAAAAACGTTTATATGCTGTTCTGGGAACCGTACATGCGATCCAAAAGGTTAAATTAAGGAGAACACGCTTTGTGCGAATGTAAAATCGGAAAAATGAGACGCTTGTTTTACAAAAGTTACAGGGGAATGATGAGACGACAGGGAAATGAGACAAATGGTAGGGGGTCCGAGATATTTATGCGTGGAGGTTCTGAAGGTTTTAATGTAGAAGGATTAAAACCGTAAGGACGTGTTCAATGTCAGCACACCAAGCTACTACGATTTGTCTTTCTTCAATAGATTTTCAACTTTATTGGTAAAACATTATAGTCAAGATTGATTGGTAAAATTTGACAGTTTTGGGTAGCTTGATGTGCTGGCGTCTGTACAACACAAGTCTACAGTGTATGTGTGTTACCCAGAATCTTAGTTATTTTCTGTTTACATATTTGATGCCCATTTTTAGACTTGATGCTACATAACAACAAATATACTTAAAAAAAAACTATTTTTTTAAAAATTTTACGTTAACCTTTAAAGATTACTCCAACCGTACATGTACTTTAAAAAAAAAGTTTTACGTTTTCTCTTTCCCAGTACAAGGTTAACCTTTAAAAAATAAGATAATCCCCGCAACGAATGTGTAGGTGTTCTCTAATAAGGGCCGAGCCGCTCGCCTGATTGCCAACTCCGTCGTATTTTATTTTCTCCTTTAGTATTTCATGCTGTATTTCATTTTGCAGCTATAACCTTTTAAACTTTACTTTTTATTTCGGTAAAGGGTATTCAGAATCTGAACATATTCTATCGGTTTTCTTCGTTTCTTTTCTTTGCATCGTTAACGGCTACCGAAGTCCTAATACAATCAGAAGAGGAACTTCAAAATCATGGAAGACAGTCCCCCAAAATACCCCACCCCCACTATCTTCTTAGGATTTAAGCTGGGGAGAAAAAATACCGAAACAAATTCTTAGACAATAGACTCCCTTTCTGCAGCAATAATAGACCTACCTAAATAAGGACTTCCTGGTTCACTCATGTCTTTACCAGACGATCATATCTGACAGACTGCTTAGCATTAATCTAATATCAGACAATGGGCTCCTTATGATCAATAACGATGTACCTATAATATGCACCTACATATATGTATATTATGTAACGTCAGCCATGCAGTCAGGCTTTGTTCGTTCCTAAAACATGTTGCTATAATATCCTGCGTATACGCAGATAGTTAAATTCGCCATTTCTGAGAACCCTGCGTAGGAGTTGTGTGGGTACCTAGTTCAGACCCATAGGTTTTATATTTTCTATATTTACGACGTTTTTACGCCTGTCAGATTAACTTCTCGGAACATTTCCCGTGACTAATATAAAATGTCCGTGTATTACTCGTACCATTTTATGTCCACCTTTCGTAATTTGAACTGAACTAGGTGTTTAAAGTTCGCACTTTAGTGAAACTGATAGGGATCTACCCCCAAGGCTTTTAGTTAGATGAAGCCCGAATAGGTCACTGGTATTATAAATATTAACTTGAAACTTTTGTAGGAGATATTATGTGAATTTTGGTTAAACCCCTCAGGTAGCTTCGGTTTCAAAACCGTTCTAGTTTCAATTGTTTGTACCTATATTAGTCTAGTCAACAAGTGCTTTTTTGATCAACTTTTTTCAGCAGTCTCCGAAAATTATGACTAAGGTGTCATTCGATTCGGAATGGCATCCCGATGATTTTTGAAAAAATTGAAGTTCCGCTTGCAAAAATTGCAAAAGTTATTAACAATTAACTAAAAAATTTAAAATGGTTTTAGTTTTTTGCAAATATCTCAAAACCTAATTAAAATTTTTCAAATTTGAAATAAGATACAAAAAGGGGAGGAAATTTCCTAAAGAATATTCTAACTTTTGGAATTGTAGGACCAATATTAATAACTTTCCGATCGGGTTGAAAATACGCCCGAAAACTGGTACTCCGTCTTGCGCAAGCTACGCTCCATTCGGACCTTTAATGAATAAATGTTATTTAAACTTATTAAATATGAAAATTAAAAATTGAAAAAATTCAGGCGCCTGCAGGATAGATCAATACACAATAATCTGTGATCTAAAAATTTTTATCGCGAATTTTCAATAAGTTATCCATTAATTAATTAACAATTTTTTGTAGCACGAACACTGACATTGCAAGTGCGATAATTATAACACTATTCATCTGAGATTTTTTTCCTTTCGTGGAGCTATTTTTCAAAGGTCTTAGAATAGGCTCTCGTTGGAAAAATTAAAAAAATGTTAATTTTCGTTTTTTTATTAACAATTTACTGAAATGAAAAATTTCAAACCTTCATTAGACATTAAAAAAATCTTTTTTTTTATTATATTCTTATTGAACCGTTTTTGTATGATCAGAAGCTACTTAAAAATGATTTTTTATATTTTTTATATCCTGTTTTTTAAAATATTTTTATAAACAAATGCGTTGTTTATGAGATAATTTAATGTTTTTTTTTAATATCGTAATCTTTGATAATAATCATGTTTTTTTTTTAAAAACCGTTTCTTAAAAAAAACGTTTTATTGCTTAAAAACGCATTTGTTGATTAACAATTATTTTCTCCCACTTCTAATTAATATTAAGGTATCATTTTTTTTAAATCACCATTATTTGTTTTTTCTTTTCGTTATATAAAAAAAAAATATTGTTTTAGTAAAACTTTTATTGTTTATGTAATAAACAATTTGTTAAAAACAAATAAATTTTTACTTTATATTTTTTTTCTTGTTTTACTTATTGTCACAAAAACAGATATGATTTTTTTTTTCAAATTAAAAAAAAAAGTTGAAAAAAAAATGAAATGAAAAAAAAACAAAATCATATCTGTTTTTGTGGCAGTAAGTAAATATTGTCACAAAAACAGATATGATTTTGTTTTTTTCAAATTAAAAAAAAAACTGTAAAAAAAATTAAATGAAAAAAAAAGAATCATTCTGTTTTTGTGACAATAAGTAAAACAAGAAAAAAAAAATAAAGTAAAAATTTATTTGTTTTTTACAAATTGTTTATTACATAAACAATGAAAGTTTTAATAAAACAATATTTTTTTTTATATATCGAAAAGAAAAAACAAATAATGGTGATTTAAAAAAAATGATACCTTTATATTAATTAGAAGTGGGAGAAAATAATTGTTAATCAACAAATGCGTTTTTAAGCAATAAAACATTTTTTTTAAGCAACGGTTTTTTAAAAAAAAATCATGATTTGTATCAAAGATTACGATATTAAAAAAAAACATTAAATTATCTCATAAACAACGCATTTGTTTATAATAGTAGTTTATGCGACTGTGCATAATGAAGGGCATTACAACACAAGTGTGGGTTTAAGAAACGAGCCGAAGGCGAGTTTCTTAATAGCATCACACGAGTGTTGTAATGCCTAATTATGTATAGTTGCATACACTAATTTATCTACCCGAATATCATAAGGGCTCTATGATGGGTTCAGGAACCATAGGGAAATGACCAGCATTGTTACCAGTGTAATGCAATAAAAAATAAACAGGTTATTAGTTGCATTCGTCGCTGCATTTACGATATCTGGCGGAGTGTTCATGTTAATTTCTGAGTCACTATCACTCATTTTCGACAGAAATAAAGAACTTATCAGAAAATTTGTCTACTCAATGAAAGGGAATAAAAAGCTAACGAACAAATGACAGCTCGAAATGGCGGCGTTTCGGATATCTGTCATTTTTTTTAAATCATAGGCAAACGAACAAAGTCACTATTCTTGTGTCACTCGAGATCAAAATGGCGTGCGATTTATAATTAAAATCATACTGAATTGGGGTTTCGTATCGATAGGTATCTGTTTTAATGTAGATACTAGAATAGCACACTCACTTGAATTTGACACCTGTTCCAAATTTAAAACTCGTAACCTACTGTTTTCAGTAGGTTATGAGCTCATTACAGTTCTGTTAATTTCTGCTGGTTGGTAATGCTGGTCATTGCCTATGGTTTTTGAACGCATTAGAGAGGGTTTATGATATTTGGGTAGATAAAAATATTTTAAAAAACAGGATATAAAAAATATAAAAAATCATTTTTAAGTAGCTTCTGATCTTACAAAAACGGTTCAATAATAATATAATAAAAAAAAAGATTTTTTTAATGTCTAATGAAGGTTTGAAATTTTTCATTTCAGTAAATTGTTAATAAAAAAACGAAAATTAACATTTTTTTAATTTTTCCAACGAGAGCCTATTCTAAGACCTTTGAAAAATAGCTCCACGAAAGGAAAAAAATCTCAGATGAATAGTGTTATAATTATCGCACTTGCAATGTCAGTGTTCGTGCTACAAAAAATTGTTAATTAATTAATGGATAACTTATTGAAAATTCGCGATAAAAATTTTTAGATCACAGATTATTGTGTATTGATCTATCCTGCAGGCGCCTGAATTTTTTCAATTTTTAATTTTCATATTTAATAAGTTTAAATAACATTTATTCATTAAAGGTCCGAATGGAGCGTAGCTTGCGCAAGACGGAGTACCAGTTTTCGGGCGTATTTTCAACCCGATCGGAAAGTTATTAATATTGGTCCTACAATTCTGAAAGTTAGAACATTCTTTAGGAAATTTCCTCCCCTTTTTGAATCTTATTTCAAATTTGAAAATTTTTAATTAGGTTTTGAGATATTTGCAAAAAACTAAAACCATTTTAAATTTTTTAGTTAATTGTTAATAACTTTTGCAATTTTTGCAAGCGGAACTTCAATTTTTTCAAAAATCATCGGGATGCCATTCCGAATCGAATGACACCTCAATCATAATTTTCGGAGACTGCTGAAAAAAGTTCATCAAAAAGGCACTTGTTGCCTAGACTATATTCACTCCGATCTTTTATCAAAGAAATACATAATTTTGAATCGCAGTATGTCCAATATATGTTGACTCAGCCATTTTCTTGTCATCATCATCATCATCAACCTATAATGTTCCCATTGCAAGGACTCAGGCCTCCTCTCTAGGAGAGGGATGGGCTATAATATATCACGCGGGCCCAGTGGCGGTACTCCCATAGAAGCAGAAAAGCACAGCTTGCCTTAATAAAACAACGAATTAAAAAAAAAAACGGTCAATACAAAAACAAAATTAATATTATAATCAATAACATCAAACTGCATGCCACGCGAAAAACGGAACGTATTGATGCGACGTTGTCAGGTTTACGTACTCAATAAACCAGAAAATACATTCGCGCGCAACTCGCACTGCGACGTTGCCAAACTTCTTCTAATAATATGTCTCCCGACTCCCGACCTCAGCCGATTGATCAAACAGATCGATCGGGCATGATCGGGCTCGACTAGCCCTTTCTCTGTCACACCATCCGATTTCGAACTGCTTTTCTGACCTCTCTATCCTACGAACATAATTTAGAGTTGTTTGTTTACATACTTTTTGCCGGGTTTACGACAAAATGTATAGGATTTCCAACAATTTCCAAGCATGCTTTGAACGTTTGAGTTTAAAGGTACAGTTACACATGCTCAAAAATAGTATGCTTATTAGCATGCCTAAAATGAGCATGCTGTTGGAACTCAATACATTTGCTTCTATTAAGCATGCTTATTATAAGCATGCTTTTTAATAAGATAATAAGAACATGACAGATAATAATAAGAACATGGATTTAGAACCAAATGGAACTTTCCAGACAAATTTCAAAGTCTTCTCGTCACCCCAGCGAGCCATTTTTGGCGAGAAATCGGCGCCTGTTCCTGCAGCGACGATCGGAATACTACTAACAAGCATGCTCAATAAGCAGACCTGTCCACACGTGCTTAAACCACGCCCCCCGCCACCCGCGCCGCAGGTAGCATGCTCAAAAATCGCACGCCTGTCGATTTTTGAGTATGCTCGAAATAAGCATGCTTATTTTGAGCAAGGTATGGACACACGTGCTTGTAAGCAGCAAATGCTCGGTTGAAGCATGCTTTCGTGCTTTAAATAAGCATGTGTAACTGTACCTTAAAGATTGCGATTGCGAGAGAATGTGAATGAGTGTGTGAATGCAAGTTCGCGACGCGATTGAACTTGTTTGAAGGGAATTTCGATTTAGTTCAAATTTGTCTTGAGCGTTGATGGTTGATGATGCAATAATATTCTATTGTGATTTGATTTTTCCGTTTCTTGTTAGAATTTAACTATGTTTTGTGATTAGTTTTTGATTGAAGTTAGTTGATTAATACGAAAATGAATTCGAAAACGCAAACAATAGTTCCTTGTGATTAGTTGTGATGGATTAAAGTGTGTGAAAGCGTTACTGGGCAAGGTAAATACTTTAAATTTTACAGATAAATATAATCTCTTTTGTTCACCTAAACCTACTCCAGATTTGAATATTTCTCAGAAAGTTAAAAGAAATACTAGGTACTAATCGATCAGCATACAATGTACAATGGGTTGTGGGCTGCTATCATAAAAACATTTTTTTCTGTTGGCCTTGTACTTACCTATATTTTTTTCGAATGAAAAGAATGCTTGGAGTTTATCAGGTTACGATGATCTAGATAACTTCTCTGGTGCCATGAAAATACATCAAAATTCTCATAAACATTTGAATGCTGTTATTTCATTTTGTAGTTTTGGTAAAACACGAATTGAAACAGCTATATCTCGGTAGTTACAATATGTGTCGAGCGAGATTATGTATCTGTAAATCTATCTAGGTAGTAATAATTGCCTTCAGTGTGTTTTGTTGTTTGTCATCTGTCCATGGTAAAGAAGCGAAGAATAAAGAGTAATGGCTGTATACATTGTGAGTACCTAATAACATTTTTTTTCATCTGTAAGTAAGTAGTTAGAAACTAATTTATTATTTTGTGTGCCATCTAGCGGTTTGCCCAAAGCGACTGTATACGAGCGAAATACGTATTGACTCAAATAGTTCAGTTGTTGCGTTTATGTCAATAGATGGCTCTTGTTAATATATTATTTTACATGATACTGACAACTTGATTTATTGAAATAGTTGTAATATTTCTGACAGGATATAAAATACGAAAAGTGTTAGTCATAATTAAATATTAGAAAACAAAACCGGTGTTATTAAAAACCAGTGTCAGAATTCGGAACAAAAAGTGTTTTTTTTTTTTTTTTGGAAATTGTGCTTTACCTCCAAATAATTGCTGGCACGCCACTGCCGGGGCCCAGTGCGGATTGGCAGATGTCACATGTCTTCGATTTTTTTGGTTCTAAGACATGCCGGTTTCCTCACGATGTTTTCCTTCACCGTTTTGAGAGCAGCGGTGATGAAATACATTACACAAAGTAATGCGCCTGCCTGGGTTCGAACCATAGATAACAGAAATCTGTTATCTATGGTTCGAACCATGTCGGGGCTGACACCACTGGGCCACCGCTGCTCTCACACCACATACACACCGCTGCTCTCTGCATTTTCCTGTATGTAGTACATATTTCCCAAAATTTCATATTTAAATTATTCACCAAGAAATATCGTCAGATACAACCTTCATTTAAATCTACATTCATTTCATTCCCCCGTCCATCTAAATGTTACTTCATTCTGTCGAAATTTCAAATCCTTTTCAATCCAGCCTCCGATACACAACAAATATTTTCCGTCCCTTGTAAAACACGTATGTGAGAGGGAGAGGTGTGTATTTCAGAGGCCGCGTTAGAAGCAATCCCCATGGAATATCAACAAGAGAACGTAAACAGGGGAGGGACCATTCTTTTTCTCTGTATAAATTATTCAGGATCCCCGACCGCTTGTTTGGACGACGATTTCATCAGCTGACTTACCCGCTTTGTATTCACGCTGTATATAAAAAACGTTTTTTTTTTGTATATCACGCGAAAGCGAGCTGAATGTTTTTTTTTCTCGTTTTCAAATGGAAAATTAAGGGTTAACTTTCTCGTCGCTTCATTTTTCTGCTCAAGTGCTTCTGTTAAGGGCTTGGGGTGTTGATTAGGTGCTTCATTTAAAAGATTATTGAACCATAATTATCATTTAAATCGGCAAATTCAAATTCAAATCGTTTATTGCGATCCATAATGTACATTTTTACAGGTGGTATAAAATAATTTTAGACACAATTATGGACCCTGTCGGGCACAGCAATTTTCTATATATATAAAAAAAAAATAATTAGAGAGAGGAAGAGCGCTTTGCTTCTTTTAATAAACTCTTTTGCAAAAAAACGGCGTTCCAGGGGAAACTCAAAGCACTGGAATGTGTTGTCTTAGTTAACTTCCATTTATAATGCCAGTCTACCTTGTTGATCTAGTGGTCGCAAACGTGACTGCTGAGCATGAGGTCTTGAGTTCGATTCCCGGGTCGGGAAAAGTGTTATATAATTTTTCCATCAGAAATATTTCAGTAGCAGCCACGGAGTCTGCATTTGTGCCCGATGATGACAATAGGCTCGCTTTCTTTTATATCAGACCTTCAAAGTGTAAATCAGTTAATCCAGAACATCCACTCTTGCGTTCTCGGAAAAACCTTTACCTTAACCGACTTTCCCGCCAAATGAGAAATGTGTTCACTGGTTCAAATAAATGTAAGTCTGTTATCAACATTCACACGTAAAGCAAAGCTGAATCAACTTGGCAACGGGTTTTTATCCAAGTATGGTGATCGATGTTTAATGTTATCTTGGTATTTGCAAAAAATGCTGTTTGCCCTCTCTATACAGTGCTGTTATTTATTTAACTCTTTGACGGAATTCGTGTCGCGATGTTTTTATTTTAGGCCAACTTTCTGGTTATGTCCTGGGTGATCGGTATGAATGTTTTTAAATGCAATTTGTATGCAGATACTTTCACACTCTTTTCTGGGCTGAGACCTGAGAGATTTTTATCAGCTCATCACGTACCTATTATAGGTACAGTCACGCCCGAATACTCGAACGTCATTCAATTTTAAGTTGCACTTAAATCTCGTGCTGTCTTTGTTACTTTAACGCAGAGTGACAGAGATAGCACGAGTTTTGAGGGCTACTTATAATTGAGTGACGTTCGAGTATTCGGGCGTCAGTCAGTCATATATGAATGTATATGTTCAGTACTAACTAGGTAGGAAGGTAAAATTAAAATAGTCTGAAATTGTTGTTTAGTCGCTCCATGTAAAATACTGCTATTCAGTTGCATCCGTTTAGACTGGAAACCGACCCCAAAAAACATGGATGATCAGCTCATCACATATGCGTTAGCTATAAATATATTGACGGCACGGTTGGCGCAGTGGCTGAGAGATTGGACTGCTGCACTGGGTGTCGCGGGTTCGATCCCCGCACGGAACAAATATTTGTATGGCCTACAGATAGTTGTTTCGGATCTGGGTGTGTTTGTGTATGTGAGCTTATATGTTTGTGAACGCACCCACGATACAGGAGAAATTCCTAGTGCGTCAACGTTTTAAAAAAAAAATTGTAAATAACCCTAGATGACATCAATTCGTTATAAGTATAAGCAATACACTTTAATTTGTGTAGACGTAACGTTTTGTTCCCTAATGCGCAGTCATCACAATAATTAACGAACAAACGTTGTCTATCACAATTTAATTAAAACGAACGAGTTGACAAACATAAATATCCACCATGTCAATGACGCAGTTCATTTAGACAGAAATTCACATTTAAAATCTTATTACTACGTTTGCGACCGAGAGATCTATTCAGAATCTCATTCCCCTGCCATGTCTCCGAAATAACAGGGGAATGGCACCAACGCTTTGTGAATTATCCTTTCAGCGAATGAATTATTTAGTCAAATAAATTGGTGTTTGTAATAATGCTGAAACATCTATTCTGCTTTATGAAGTGAAAATCTGAGAGATTGGAAAATTTTGTACGAGTGCCATTTCCTCTGGTTCGCCTTTTTTCAATTTAATTTTATTTGCGACGGGAACATTTGGTCCATTCGGACGCTTCAAGAGAATCTCTTGGATCTACTTCTATTACAGGAACTCACTAGATTATCACTGTAGACAACGAAGGAGAAAACCGAACCTCCCCTTTTAACCCGTCTAGGTTACGTTTTTAAATGTTGATCCCAGCAGCAAAACTGAAATTGTTGGAATAAACAACTGTCCCTAAAACAGAATAATAAAGACCTAAAACGAAAAAATAAACTCACTTCCCGCTGTAAACCCTAGACATCGAGTTTCCACAGTACTTTTAAAACAAGTGCAGAGCATCCAAAAGTTAATTTCGTCGAAATGAAAGTGACGACTGTACGTACAAAGGCTGGCTCGTGTAATTTTTCTTTCATTACATGTCAAAACGAGACTCCCTCTGTCTCTCAGTCCTCAGGCCTCTGACGAAGTAATATTTCACGAGGCACTCTCCCTTTTCAGCGCTTTTGTGCTCAGTTACTACTATAAATATTCGTGAGTATTCCTTCTCTTGCAGACAGTCTTACAGCGCAGTTTTCTGATGTTCCTAAGAATTTTAACGTTATACATATTAACGCTCAGAGCATTCCGGCCCATTTCCACGATATGCTGGCAAGCTTTGACTGTAAAAACGTACATGCTATTCTTATTTCCGAATCATGGCTTAAACCTTGTCTCCCCTCAACAAGTTACTCTCTTCCCGGCTTCCAGCTTATAAGAAACGACCGGTCGGTTGGTGGTGGTGGTGGTGTTGCCATATATCTCCGTACGCATATTCCATATTCTGTTGTTAATGTGTCAGCACAGCCGCCGCCATCTAATGCTGGTGAACATCTCTTCCTTGAAGTCGAACTACACCATTCAAAATTGCTTCTTGGCGTCTATTATTGTCCCTCTCTACGCATTAATTTCTTTTCATCTTTTGAAAATCTCTTAGAAAAACTGATTCCTTCTTACAGTCATAGTATAATCATGGGTGACTTTAATGCTTGTCTTCTGAAAAAAGACCATCGCTCTTCTTCTCTGACAAGTATTGTAGCTTCCAGTAATCTTTTTATTCTTCCATTGGATGCCACTCACCATTTTCCTAACTCTGCTCCTTCACTACTTGACTTGATTTTTGCCTCTTCTCTTGATCATGTCGCTAAGCATGGCCAATGTTCAGCCGATGCCTTTTCCTATCATGACCTGATTTTTCTGTCATACAAAATTCGGCCACCTAAGGCCAAGGCTAAGATTCTCATGCAACGCAATTTTGGTGGAATGAACCTTGACAATCTTTGTGAGGATGCCAATAATATAGATTGGTCTGATCTGTTTGCCTCTGCATCAGTCGATGAGAAAGTCAATATTTTTACGGCTAAACTTATCGAGCTATATGATCATCACGCACCTGTTCGAGCAGTTAAGGTTAGGCATTTGCCGGCGCCGTGGCTCACAGATGAGATCAAAACGCTAATGCACAAAAAAGTTACTGCAAAGTCTAAGTTCAAGCGTAGGGCTAATGACGCTAACAGGGAAAGATACCTCTCAATCCGTAATCGCTGCAATAAGGTGTGTAGGAATGCTAATCGCCACCACATTCATTCTTCTGTCCAAAATGGGGACCCTTCCAAAGTTTGGAAATTTCTTAGATCATTGGGGGTCGGTAAAACTCGACAAGAGACAATCCCAAAAGATATAGACATTAATGCAATGAATAATCACTTTACTTCTTCGTCCAATTATGATAGGACAATAAAATTGAATACACTAAATTATCTCTCTTCACTTCCGACTCCTACTTATTCTCCATTTGTTTTTGATCAGTTCTCCGCATGTGATGTTAAGAAAAGCATACTATCGATTACCTCCAATGCAGTTGGAAGTGACTGTATCAGCCGTAATATGTTAGTTCCTGTGCTGGATGTTATCCTTCCCGTAATTTGTCACATCCTCAATTTCTCTGCATCTAGTGGTGTCTTTCCATGCTCATGGAAAGATGCTCAAATAATTCCTTTACCTAAAAAGTCAAATCCCACATCCTTTTCTGAATACCGTCCAATATCCGTCTTGCCATTCCTATCCAAAGTCCTTGAACGGTTAATTCACAGTCAAATAAGTACTTTCCTTTCTAAAAATAATCTCCTCAACCCCTTCCAGTCTGGCTTCCGTCCTGGTCATAGCACTGCCACAGCGCTTCTGAACATTACGGATGATATAAGGTCAGCTATGGAAAATGGTAATCTAACGGTTCTAGCTTTGCTAGATTTCAGTAATGCCTTTAATACTGTTGACTTTGATGTTTTGCTTGGCATTCTACGCTCTCTTAACATATCTCCATCGGTAATTGACTGGTTTCGTACTTATCTGTTCGGCCGCCGGCAACGTATTTGCATTGGAGAAATCTTATCTTCCTGGAGTAATACTTCTGCCGGTGTACCTCAGGGTGGCGTTCTATCCCCTTTACTTTTCGCAGTTTTTATTAACTCAATCTCCAACGAACTAACTTCTTCCTACCATCTTTATGCAGATGATTTACAAATTTACTCGCGAGCTCCTCTTGGAAATCTGTCTGAGGCTATCCTAACGGTTAATAGTGATCTGGCCCGTATATGCGAGTGGAGCAAGAGGTATGGACTTGTGGTCAACCCCATAAAGACGCAGGTTGTGGTGGTAGGCAGTTCTAGGACGGTCTCAAGGATCGACTGGACGACTCTCCCCCAAGTTTCTTTTGACAACTCAGTTGTTCCTTTCAGTGAAAAAGTTAAAAACTTGGGGATATTCATAGATAAGAACTTCTCTTGGACTGCCCAGCTACAGGAAGTTAGCCGCAGGCTATTTGCATCTGCTGCATCTTTGAAGAGATTGCGTAATTTTCTACCGACTGCCACCAAGATTGCGCTTGCACAATCGCTTCTTCTTCCCATCCTTGACTATGCTGACGCCAGCTATCTTGACCTTACACAAGACCAACTCGATAAACTTGAGCGGCTTCAAAATGTGTGTATAAGGTTCATATTCGGTTTGCGCAAATATGACCATGTTTCTGAATATCGTGTCAAGCTCAAGTGGTTACCAATTCGCCTTCGCCGGAATGCTCATATCCTTTCCCTTTTGTATAATGTGCTCTTTTCCCCTTCCACCCCTCTTTATCTCAAGAAACGTTTCCAGTTTCTTTGCGACTCCCACGCGAAATTTTTAAGGTCATCTGATAACTTGAAGCTCAAAATGCCTATGCATTCCACAACTTTCCTCGACAAATCCTTTACTGTCCAGGCCGCTCGTTTGTGGAATGCATTGCCCGTTCAAATTAAACGCGCGCAGTCGTTACCTATGTTTAAAAGGCTCGTAAAGGAACATTACTTGTCGTTGTGATCTTGTTCTCATAACTGTTAAATAAAACATCTTTAGTCTTCATTAATTTTCGTTGCTTAAATATTTAGTATGTATGTATTTATGTATCTATTATTTAGGATATGTATGTATCTATCTTAGTTTAATATTGTTTATGTTGGTATTTACTATTTGCACCAACAACAGCCCCATTTTATATCGTAATAAATCACTGTCCATCCTAAGGTTGCCTGGAAGAGATCGCGGAAAGCGATAAGGCCGCCCATTGTATGTTTTGTAGTGTATATTATGTTTTCTTTTGTTATGTATTTTTGTGGTGTACAATAAAGTATATATAAATAAATATAAATAAATAAATAAATAAATAAGGTTTAATTTAAAGAAAACTTTTCCTTTTTAATTTAGAACAATACCGTTTTTTTAACGGTTATTTACCCTCTAACATAAACCTTATGGCAATAAGAATAAAGACCTTTCGCGATGATGTTTTTAAGGCTGCCAGCCAGTATTATCTCTTAGAATTTTTAGTGTCACACGCTTATTTTCGCTTCGTGTGAATACTAAAACCTTACTATACCTAACCTAACTTACGGTATTGCTAGGGGGGATGGCATTGAGTGATGCTATTGCGCTTTCAATTAGAATGAGCTTCGACTGTATTTGAGACCAAGGAATAAATAAAATGATAGGTAATCGTAATTCCAGCGATGAAAACGCAATTACCTAAAGCTGTAAATATTCAACAGCAATGATGACATTGGCAGTCGTAATAGGTGCCCCGAAAGTCTGACCAGTCTTACCAAGGGGTATCATATTATAATCCAGTACTAACTGGATTGTGTTAGTCAGATAGGCAATCTCTCTATGATATATACCAATTTATTGTAATAAAAGAACTAAATATATAAACTAAACTAAAAACAAACTAACTACAAAAGGGCATCGAAAAACTCCTCCTCAACGCTGTCAGCAGGTAAAGTACCCAAGAGACTGGCAGCGTTGCCGCGTTGTATGGCAACACTTATCCTCTGGCCAAAGAAAAAGCCAGCCCTTGGGTCGGAGGAAGCGTCAACAAGGCGTTTTGAAATCTCCTTAAAAAGGCTGTGTGCACTAGGACCCCACGGCCCTAAAGTTTCAACCCCAAACGGCTCGAAAATATAGTTTCCACAAAGGTTACTATATTTACGCCGCTTGAGGTTCTCCGCAGCTTCTTTATACCAATATACCAACTAATATTCAGCTGCATCCGTTTAGACTGAAAGCCAACCCGAATCTAGAGAAGTAGTGATCGTTCATATTCATTGGAACTCGTGCCAAAGCAAACTTAACAGAGCCAAGTTGTTTTTTATCCACAAAAGCGGCCAAGAGTTACAAGTCAAACGTTTCAATTTTCCGCCGTTCACGCTTCGCTCACTGTATTGTTTCTCAAAAATTTAATTTCCGAACGTAACTCGGATTAGGTCGGCGTCGTGTTCCATACAGTCATGTTACGAGCTCCGATTGGCTGTCGGCCAAACGATCTGTCACGCCGAACTCTGTACTTAATGCTGCCATACGTTTTGCTAAATGACATGTTACGATTAGGATCTCATCATTGCCGCTAATTAATTTTCAATACACTTCCTCGAAAACTAGCTCTTATTGCACTACGATTAGGTTCGACATGCATCATATTTCGCACGCGTGCGGTAATAAGAATACAGCGTGCTGTAATATTATTACCGCACGCTGTAATCATAGAGCAGCGGTAATTCGATTAAAACTTATGAAATTAAAAAAAAAACACCACTGACTATTATAGAGCAGGCGTGTTTTTTTTTTAATCTCGCCATTTTGATCTGCGTCTTTACAGCGTAAATATTTTTTGAATATTTAAATTGTGTTTGTAAAAAGAATACTACTAATAAACGTAAATATTTTAAACAATTATTTACTTTTATGAACAAGTAAGCATTTTTTTGTGTTCTTAATTAAAAAATATTTAAATTTTATATTTTTCCTGTGAGGCTGTTTGGCGGCTTTATACCTTTGCTTCTTTTTCAACCTGGCGAAATCAAACCGCGGAAAAAAAGTAAATTAAATCATAGTCTCATCAAATTTGTTGACAAAAACACATAACGTTTTTAGTTAATTTCTTCGAAAGTGTATTGAAAAACGTCGTTTGATACACGTGGGAATTTGTTATTGCATTTGTTAATGCAATAACAAACTTTCCGCACTTGTATCAAAATGTACTATTTATTATCATTGACGATTGGTAGCGTCTTGTGTGAGCAGGGTACTGAAAATCGGCGACAGGGCAATTAATATAACGTCACAATTTATATTTCAAACTTAGTATGTAAATTTTCTGATGAGAATCATTCTTTACTTTATCCATCGTACGGTCGATTGGCATGAATTTGACGCTCAATTTTATCTCATAAACGTTGATTTTTATCTACATGTAATATTTATTCTGGCCAGTAACAATTATAAAAAAGATTTTATGACCTAACCCCGCTTGTTAGGTACAGTCGCCAGCGCATCAAGCTACCCCACATTGACCTTGAACGCGTTATGAGCAGCAACAGCGAGAATCGAGCGAAAGAGATAGATATCTTTTTGTGTGTTCTTGCTTGTAATGTTTGGTGCTGCGGTGCGTCCGTGAGGATGTATGCGTATTCGCGTCTTTGTGTTGAATAACTATCCACAAAAACTAGTTTAGCAGGTTGAATACTTGAAATGAATTGAAAGAATGGCATGGTAATAAAAATAGGTTGGCCGTCACAGGTGGCCAGGCAGATGTGAAACATTAGTAGTAATATTAGAAAAGGGATGATTCCTGAGCAAAATAAATACGATTCTATTTGGTCCGTCAGTTAGATTATCGAAAAATATTGAATACGTATTTTTGATGTGAAACATTTAATTTTACATAATTATAGCGGCGGGATAGACCGACTGTTGGTGTAGCGCCGCGTCGCCACTGCATGCGTCGCAGCAAAAATTCTTTTACAGGAAATTGACCCGTGACTTTGTATAAATAAGGACCACAATCGCGTTTACAAATAAATATCTACTTACAGACGATTAAACTTTCTAAGTTCCTACTTCTATTCTAAGCCCAGTTGGAAGAAAACATAGTTGCATAGGAAATTGACCCGTGCCGTGCTATAAATAAGGAGCACAATCGCCTTTAATAAATAAAAATACTTGCATTTGAAATTGTTCCGTAGACTTACAGATAAGGAGCATGAATGATCGCATTAGCGAAAACAAACGTGGTAATTCAACTATCGAAGAGAGAAATATATCTATACTAATATTATAAAGCTGAAGAGTTTGTTTGTTTGTTTGTTTGTTTGTTTGAACGCGATAAACTATGGAACTACTGGTTGGATTTGAAAAATTCTTTTTGTGTTGGATAGTCCATTTATCGAGGAAGGTTATAGGCTATATAACATCACGCTACTACCAATAGGAGCGGAGCATAATTGAGAAATGTTGCAAAAACGGGAAAAGAAAATTCTTTTCTGAGAGCTTCCGTTGCGTGCGCTGCGAAAACGGTTTAAGTTACGAGAAAATCATGTATGAAGTAATTATTCCTCTTTAAAAGTTCTAAAAAAAAGTCCGCGACAGCATATGTCTATCTTTTAAGATTGACTCACTGTAACCATTTTTCACTATTAAAATGTTAGGTTAAAAAGAATTATTTTTTGCGAAGCTTATTTAACCGATATGGTATTAATCTATATCTAAATAAATGTGTTCGTTAGAACGGAAATTTAATATAGAATATTTGTGCCCTTTACTCTATACAGTTTAAACAAATATCTTAGAAGATATCGCAATGTAAAAATATCCGCGCGTCAAAATAATTCGCGCGTCGCAATTGCAATGTAGGTAGGGCCCGGGGGATTCAAATTCAAAATATTTACTGCATCATTAGGTTTACAAGTACAGAGTGTTATAGTATATTTTTAACAGTAAGAGATACCTATAGTAATTCACACTTTAATATAATCTAAGCTAATCTAAACCATATAAACTATTTTAATAAAGAGGAAAGATAAGATTTTTTGTTTGTTACGATTTAGCTTAATTTATGTCGGATAGTCGATATATCGAGAAAGGTTATAGGTTATAGCTATATTTATGTGACGCAGACGAAGTTGCGCGGGTCAGCTAGTAAATGAATAAACCTCTGACGAAATATGGAGTAAAATAAAGAAAAATATGAGTTTATTTTTACTTTAGTTATAATAATAATCTATACTTATCACTACATAGGTAGTATAAAATAAAATCGCTTTCTCTGTCCCTATATCCCTATGTAAGTATGCTTAAATCTTTAAAACTACGCAATGAATTTTGATGCGGTTTTTTAATAGATTAGAGTGATTCAAGAGGAAGGTTTATATGTATATAATATGCACCCGTGCGAAGCCGGGGCGGGTCGCTAGTATTATTATAAAGCTGAAGGGTTTTTTTTGTGGTTGAATGCGCTAATCACAGGAACCGGTTCCAATTGAAAAAATCTTTACTTGGCTACAGGTTAAAAGGTGTGTGTCCAGATTTAAGTAACATTTTACAAAACTTGTGTTATATAACACGTCTACATTACATAACATTGCTAATTTTTCTATTGAATATTGTTAAGTAACAATGTTTTATAACATGTTAGGTTTCAAGTGTGGATCCACCTTAACATCACGCTATGACCAGAAAGAAAGAAGCTCCTTCTGGTGTTCTAAAAGCGAGGGAATTTATTCCTTTTGAGAGCTTTAGTTGCGTGCGCTGCGTAAACGGCTAAAGTTACGCAACAATCATTATAACGGCATTGTTCCGCTTAAAAAGTAAAAAAAAGTTGTCATTGACGAGCTCGTCGACGAAACTACAGTTTGTTTTTAATAGATTTTCAACTTTAAACTCTAGAACATAAAGTTGAAAATCTATTATAGACTAAAAATACTCGGGAGTAGGGACGGTTGCGCAGGGGCAAGGAGGTGTGGCCTATTATTAGTGAGACATGATTATTGGCTCCTAATTGTTAGTATGCGCAACCATTGGGCAATTTCAGAAACGTTGAAAAATCCACCAATCACGCTAAGGATACTTTCTTTCTAACATGCCATGCCGCGTCGTAGTTATAGTTATGTATAGCGTTTCGCTTGACGTGCTGCCGACTGTACCTTAGCCGTTTATATTGCAGGATATGGAATCCATTTCCATGGCAGTAGATATTTATCTTTTTATTTATGCAGTATGTAGAATTATTGTCAATGCACACTATAATTATTTCCATATACAATATCTGATTGACAATAAAGTGTGTGTACTAAAGGTCAGTTGCTGTAAGATCCTGTGATATTGACACAATATCGTTGTCAATATCACAGTATCGGATTTGACTATTCGTTTATGGATGTGTTCGATTGACGATCGCCATTTTGAATGTGCATTCTAGAATCCCTCTTAAAGATCAAATTGTACTTTACCAAAAGATTAAGATCATTCTGCGTCAGATGGCAGTGGATAGGAATTAAGTTGGACTAGGGTTATAAGGTTACCTTCCATTGAGGGGCACTTGAAGCTAATAAGTCTCTCCCAAAGGAGAAACAAATGGAGAATGGAACGATATTGTAGGTAACACCAAAACCTCTTTCGTTGAAGAATCATAAAAAAAAAAACATACATCTAGATTTTAATCAGTAGGCTTTCAAAATGTCCCAAGCGGAAGGTATTCCTAACAAATTCCATACTAAAACAAGATAAATAAATACCAATAAATTCAGTTAGTTTCTGATTATGGCAAGTATTTACCTGTGTCAACATCTTATCATCCTGCGACTTGTAAAGCTAAGGGAAACTAGTTATTGTTGTACGTAGGCGATGGCAGGCAGCTTTCTCTAGTTATGCGCTGTTGCCCAACATAGCCTGATGTATTCTATGAAATTGTTCACTTTTCTCGACAACACCGGTAATGGTTGTGGTACATCACTATGATGAAATGTATTGTTTGGAATCAACGACCAGATTCGAAATTAGTTTTTTTTTTATTTCGAAATTCGATACTGGCTAGAAGATCATTCTTTTTTTAAACTAGGTTAGATACACAGTTTAAAAAGTATATTTGTAACAAAACAAGGTCGATAACGACCATGCTTATGATCTATGATCTAATTCTGACATCACCGAACCTAGTTTTTGACGAAAACTAATAAAATACCCACAAAATACCTCATTGATCCACTTTTCAAAGCCACAAGGACACGCAAACCCGATTATTTTGTACCATCGTCCTACATAATGTTCTATATTTTGTGCTAGTTTTGAAATAAATCGGTCGTTATGGCAATTAATTAAACCACGATACGTTAGCGGTGGGCCGGGCCGCAAAATGTTGCCATAAGTAAATAAGTTTCGTACCTATATAATATAATGTTACAGCTAAACGGTTTACTGCTTCCTGATTACGATAAGTTATGTTTTAAATAGATTGAACACATTTACTTAATCGGTATTTATTAGTTGACATAATAAGTACATAGTATGGAAGATTAGATATAGGCAGGAAGATGGGTAATTTGTCATGCAGTCTCCTCTAGATCGTTTTTGGATAACTCAGCTTTAGTTATCTCTGACTGCAATATCAGTGAGCCATCCAACGCTATAAAATTAATTTTGCAATTGCCAATATCTAACAAATCAATCATTTAAGATTTCGTAGCATGCTGAGATAGATCGCTTTTTAAACATCAACATTAGATAATAATGACTGTTCCCTAAAAGAATCGCCTTGCAAAATTTCTTAGTGTTTTAGCTAGTGCTGTGTCATTTCTAGTCCAACATTTTTTTCTTGAGAAGCTTGCTTGAGAAGCAAACTATACGAGTACCTACTTATCTTACATTACCTAAGAAATGTATCGATTACACATAGGTTACTGGCTCATTATAATTACCAATGCCTATCAGTAACCTTATTACGAAACTATTATCTATCAGTGGGTACTGTCTCTGGTCTAATTAGATCTTATAAATCATATCGAGTATCTAACCCCGCGCGACCCCTGACGCCTCCGCGGTTTCAAACTAGCTTTGTACACGGTTCCGTCTTTCTATTTCTATAAATGTCATTTTGAAACAACGAGTGTTTGGAAATTGATTGGGTTTTGCTCATTAATTATTTTGAAATAATAATTTTAACAAGTGCAGGCTCTTTGTAAATAAAAAAAAGTTTTTTTTTGTATTTTCCATGATTTATTCATCTTACACATTTTAAAAAAAAAGTAGGAAATCAAGGTACACTAAAAGATTTTTTTTTATAATTTGTAAATTGCCACTCATTAAAAATATGGTTCTGCAAAGTATTTATAAAAAATAAAGAGTGAAAATAGACTTGTAAACTCTTTCTTATTAAATTGTCTGTTATTATACCGTTGCTATATTAATTACTAAAGTGCGAACTACGTGGGTGTCTTACAAACTTTAATTATTGATTATATTATTATCTGTTGTAAGCAATAAATACGGTACCTAACACATAACTATCAGACATTTCTACGCCCCTTGGTCTTACAAAGTGCCGACGTCAGACATTCATATTACAAATTGGTGTCGTGAACCGTAATTAAATAACACACTTTATTTATTAATAAATTATTAACATTGCCTACGCACGGTAGTCATTTCTATATTTATTGCTAGATAATATATAAAATTAACAATAACGACTAATAAAATGTCGGATTATTTCAAAATAGTGATGCGCTTCTGCCACTTTTACGATTGAATTTGACGTTTAATTTAATTCGATAAATTAATAACGGTATTCTTCCGTAAATTGTTATTAAATACTAATTACTTATAGCTGTAATAATATTATGTAAGTGAATAAAGTAAAAGTCGGGACACAAGCACGCACTTTTTAATTAATTAAAATATTCAATGTCGTGAACTCGTGACTGATTTATTGAAATAAGACATTCGATGCAATGGCCGAGCACGTACCATCAATAAGTATGAACGCACCAAAAGAAACAATTAGGGACGACTCCCATTACGTGCTCTCCTTTTGATCTGATTTCCTCTTTACCGTGACTAATAAACATGTCACCTACGTATAATAATATGAATCACCTCTAACAGTTGGAGAAAGTAGGCTGACGTTAAATGTCAGTTACTCTAAATTAGGAATAAAAACAAACTACTGTATAGTTACAATATATCTTTTCAGCTATAAAAATCGTATAAGGAAGCGCGAATAAATCAAACGGTTCACGAATTCATAAATTTTTATGTCTCTATCAGCCCATAAGAGGAAAGTAGCCATCTTTGAATTTTTACTTTTTTTTTGCCACGACAAACGACATCTGTCGGCAATTAGAGCGGAATCAATTTAATAGTTCCATATTTAATTTATGATGTCGTTAATTTTAAAGTAGGCATTTACAAGACGTAAAATAGAATATTAAATGAAGAAATATCTAAAACGTAAATCCCTAATCCAAAAATCATTGAATTAAAATAAGAATAGAAAATATATTTATTATAAAAAAATGTTAATCTTTAATGTTACACAATAATGGGGTCGGCTTACAGTTTTAATGTAATAAATAACGTGACAACCGATATTAATGTACCTATATATAATTACGGTACGAAATAGTAAAGGGGAGATGGTCAAAGTTTGAGCTAATTAGTAAACTTTATAACAATCATTAATTTTATAATTCAGAGCTCTAGATTTGGACATAAATTACTGTTTTCAATATAGAAGCTATATTTCTCGTTTCTCAAATAACCGTTATTTTGGTAATTAGCGTGCTGTTTAATGAGTTCTGGTATTAAGCAAAAATAATTCGTACACTCACAAATCTCTTTACATTTTCGTAAATTTAAGACAGACATTTTACTCCAGTTTTTGTGAGAAGAAATTGAAATGAAGCTCAAAATTACTATGTAATTAAGTGCTTCTACATTTTAATGAAATTATCATTAGTTATTAGAATAATTAGTGGCTGTAGACTTACTTCATTATAAAGTTTATAAGCTCCCATGACGATTACAACGACGGGTTCGTGGAAACTGTCCACACGACTGGGTCTAAATTTTTTAAGATACGTCGTGCAAATAAGATCAAGAAACTCTCAGATCACACTCTCCAGCTCATGAAGGAGCGGCGTGAGATGATCCTGCAGTCTTCGGACGAGGCTCGGCAATGCCGGCAGCTCAATAGACGGATCTCCAAATCCTTGAAGAGCGACCTCCGCCGCTTTAATACCGAGCGTATTAAAGACGCAATTGAACGGAACAAAGGCTCCAAGGTATTTGCAAGAGATCTGGCTATTGGGCAGAGCCAGCTCACGAAACTGAAAACCGACGATGGCAGGATCGTGTCCGCCAAACCGGAGCTTCTGAGAGAGATCGAGAGTTTTTATGGGCAGCTGTACACGTCAACTAGTCAACCCGTCGAAAATCTAGCGAAAGACCCCAGAGCTAGACTGACCCGACACTATACCGAAGACATCCCGGATGTCAGCCTGTACGAGATTAGGATGGCTCTGAAACAGCTTAAGAACAACAAGGCGCCGGGTGATGACGGAATTACGGCCGAACTGCTGAAGGCGGGTGGCAAACCGGTCCTTAAGGCCCTTCAGAAGTTGTTTGATTCCGTCATACTCGAGGGGAAAACGCCGCAGGCTTGGTGCAGGGGTGTGGTGGTGCTCTTCTTCAAAAAGGGTGACAATGCCCGGTTGAAGAACTATAGGCCCATCTCACTTCTAAGCCATGTCTACAAGTTGTTCTCAAGAGTCATCACGAATCGTCTCGCACGCAGGTTCGACGATTTCCAGCCTCCCGAACAAGCCGGATTCCGAAAAGGCTTCAGTACCGTAGACCACATACATACGCTGCGGCAAGTTATACAGAAGACCGAAGAGTATAACCTGCCTCTCTGTTTAGCGTTTGTGGACTACGAGAAAGCCTTCGATTCGATCGAGACTTGGGCTGTACTGCAGTCTCTCCAACGGTGCCAAATTGACTACCGGTACATCGAGGTGTTGAAGTGTTTGTACAAAAACGCCACCATGTCAGTCCGACTTCAGGACCAGACCACGGAACCTATCCTTCTGCAGCGCGGTGTGAGACAGGGAGACGTCATATCTCCGAAACTGTTCACCGCTGCATTGGAGGATGTCTTCAAGGTTCTGGATTGGAAAGGACTTGGCATCAATGTCAACGGCGAGTACATCACTCACCTTCGGTTTGCCGACGATATAGTGGTCATGGCTGAGACCATGGAAGACCTCAGTAAAATGCTCGATGACCTCAGTAGAGCTTCTGAAAGAGTGGGTCTTAAAATGAACATGGACAAAACCAAGGTTATGTCGAATGTTCATGTAACACCCACTCCTATCAAGATCGGAGACTCTACGCTCGAAGTTGTGGACGATTATGTCTACCTGGGACAAACGGTCCAGTTGGGTAGATCTAACTTCGAGAAAGAGGTCAATCGTCGAATCCGACTCGGCTGGGCAGCGTTCGGGAAGCTGCGCGGTATCTTCTCGTCCAACTTACCCCAGTGTCTCAAGACGAAAGTCTATGACCAGTGTGTGTTGCCAGTGATTACATACGGGACCGAAACGTGGTCGCTCACAATGGGCCTTATCAGAAAGCTCAAAGTCACCCAAAGGGCAATGGAGAGGGCTATGCTCGGAGTTTCCTTGCGTGATCGAATCAGAAATGAGGACATCCGCAGGAGAACCAAGGTTACCGACGTAGCCCGAAGAATCGCCAGACTTAAGTGGCAATGGGCAGGGCACATTGCTCGCAGAACGGATGGCCGATGGGGTCGAAAAGTTCTGGAATGGCGACCGCGAACCGGAAGACGTTGCGTTGGAAGGCCTCCCACTAGGTGGACCGATGACCTGGTCAAGGTTGCAGGAACCCGCTGGATGAGAGACGCACGGGACCGGTCAATGTGGCGACGCCTGGGGGAGGCCTATGTTCAGCAGTGGACGTCTTTTGGCTGAAATGATGATGATGATGATGAAGCTCCCATTCTCGTCGGATTAACGGCTGAATCATAAAAGATAATTAGTGTTCTGCGTCTTAATTAGTTTTGTAAAGCAAACAATAATTAATTTTTTTAACAAAATAATCGGGGTTACCATGTCAACTTGTGATTCAGTTTTATGACAACTTATTCGCATCACTATGTACACCTAGCTAGCTAGCTTAGTGACGTGTGGCCTCACTGTTAAATAGAAAGATTTCTCTTGACGAAATAAGAACCCAACCAATCTGTAGTAGTTCTGGACTCCCGATGGAAGAAGGGAGGTTATTAAATTATGCTCTTGGGCACAATCACTGAAGTACAGTCTGCAAAAGATCGACAAGCATGCAACTTTACAGCAGTCGACCAGGCTATGAAGGTTGATATTGATAAGTACCAGAATTGCCACTTAGTTGCTGATAAATTCCAACATATGTAGATTTAAAACTATCATCACCGTGCACTAAACAGTGACTCCAATAAACCTTGATAAATTACAATCGTGACCGTACACTAAAATTTAATAAATCATGCCCCACAGAACATGCTTTTCTATTCTATAGTTTTAATAATCCAAGGCACAAGTTTCCTCACATAAAGCTGTATGATGTCGGAGGCACGCCGCGACCTCTGATATGGTGAATTACCATGGGGTCCTGTTGGGTCCCATGGTGGCGTGCTAATGCCGTAATTTATACCCCATTGTCTACCACCATGTGACAGGGGACGTGACGAGAACACCTAAACTCTGCACGGGTTTAAACATTTTGTGTGGGGAGTTTAAAAATGTTTTTAGAGACGGTAAAATGTATTGGTCGTATGTCGATGAAGTTACTTATCGTTGCCCAGGCTCTTTAAAGTTCTTACCTAAACGTCAGTAACCAATCGAACATGGTATTTAAATTCAATCATCAAAACAATATAAAATATATTTGTATTGTTTATGTTGAGATGTTATGTCTATATGTTTTTTATGTTCACTGCGAAATTATCTATAAACCTTATGTTGATTGTTTTAAAAGGCATGAATCATTACATGTAGGTTGGTACACTTGGTACTTTCGTAACGTTTAATTTCAAGACCTTAATAATAATTCAGATACCTACTACAATAAATTAAATCCAGTTTGATAAAGCAAAGGAAATCATAAAAATATGGCGATATTATAATTTCATAATTCTTTAGTTCATTAGCTGTACATAAATATCGGAACATAAACTTAACGGCTCTTTTTTTTTAAACAAACCATAGAATAAATAGAGCAAAGACAACATCGAAGGCGCGATCAGAATCTCAACAGTTATTTTAAAATTTAGTGTTGTAATAATTAGCCGTTATAGCGTTAACGAGTGTTGCGCTATTAACTATATTATAACGTAGTCACAACAGTTTTAACGATTAAGGGAAGTCGTTCAAACAAGCGCGACAAGAAAGTTTTTATGACAACACTATTTATTTGACAAGTTTTTCCGCTTCTTTTGGACTTTGTTTTTCGGTATTACGATGACACTTTAAGTGTAAGTTTACAAACTGACGTAATTATGAGACATTCCGAGAACTAGAGCTACCTAAAAGGTGCTTTGATGTTTAGCTAGTAAAAATTCCAAGAATTATAGCCGTCGACATCAAAAGTTTCCTGCTAGCGATTTGTCCGTAGAGACCGAGCGATAGTAGGTAAAAATCATGACGAAAATAAAGTAAATCCTTAGTTGAATACCCGACAACACATGTAAAACTTCTAAAGAATCAGGAAGTTAGTAGCTCAAAATACGAAACACGTCCTTCTCTTTACCTCTACGCAAGGACGGCGCGGGCGGGGCGGCCGAATCAAAACAGCTAATTTTCATTTTTCATTTCCGGCTCCTAAAGACACCGTCGTCGTTGCATGTTTATGGTGTTTTAATCTTCAACATGTTCTAAGCCGAAAGCCGAGGCCGAAAGCCAAGAAGGAAATGCTGCTCACGATGTCATTATGTCATGGTTCCCATTTTTATGTATATTCATAAGTTGACACTTCGTCTGCGGTAGGTAGGCTAAGGTAGGTTCCTCTAATTGAGTTGGAATGAAAGGGATTTCCTTTGCAACACCACATAAGTGATGAAATCAAAGAGTAATTAATGGCTTTGTATTGCACTATTCAGGCATTGTTCTGAGCAATGATGTCGTTTTTATTTGATGTTTCCTTCACTCGTAGACTCGTAGTAGTGAAACTACGGTGTCATTCTGGATCTGGATGTTATGTAGATGGATGAGTATCCATTTACTATGGGAATTATTAACATTTACTACTTTTAAGGAAGTAATATCTAAAGAAACATAAAGTATGTTTTATTAGACACAAAATAATTTCATAACGCCGTTAAATATATAAAGTTCACGGTGATTTGAAAGAACCGATTGCGTTTCGAAACTAAAATGAAATATAAACAAAATATTATTACACGCAATAATACCACTAATGCGTCCTTATTTTCATAGCCTCTTCAAATATTATTGCTTGAATAATCAAACTGTCATAATAAAGTCTATTTATAAAAGTTTAAAGTCATTTAAAGTCTCGGCACATCAGCGATGGAGGCGCTCTGTCATAAAACTCATTGTTAGGATTAGGTATATATAAATAAATATGAAATTATTATCATATTGATTAGGTTTATTTTTGTAGAATTTTAAACCAAAATATTAAATGCTAAATTATTCGGCTTTTTTGCACAACACTACGTGTCAGTCATAATAATATTTACATATATTAATTAATTCAATAAATTGACTTTATGACATGTAGTTTAGCTACCGTAAAACTTAATTATCACCATAAACCTACATTTTAATAATAATTAAGAATACTGCAATAAGTTTTCTTAGCTGTGAACATCTTTAATTAATTTTAAAGGTTATGTTAAACATCCATTCACCTAGTAATTGTACAATTTCCACGGACACTTTCGCAAATGTTTTCCAATCGCACCCTCCTTGCCAGCTGCAGTGCTTGCTATACAAACGCCAAAAGACCCATGCTGCCCTGTAGAATTTTAAGTCTAAAATACCTAATTCTAATTTTGAAAATAAAACATGGAGTCTTTGACAGATATGGATATTAATATTATTAATATTCGTTGAATGTTCGTGGATCATGCCGAACGTTTGGCATAAAGCTCACGACCAAATTTTAGTAACACGATGACTTGAACGCCTTTTGTATGATAATGCAATGGATTTTTTGATATTTTAAAAACATATTTTGGTTTTTATTATTATTGAGGTTTATTTTCAAGGAGCGGAAGGAATTTTATTTTTATAGAGGTTGCTAAGCAAATATTTTATTTATTAGAAGATTTTATTGCAGGTAGCACTTTGTGGATTCAGTTTATTGGTAGTTTATAATAATTTTGCAAATTATTTCCTTTTTGGTGCAGGGATAAGCTGACAAGGTGCTTAATTTTACCACGTCGCTGTAAGATAACAAGCAAATATTATTGTACTTTGTACCCTAAGTCTTAGTGATTCTTGCATGAAAACTTTTAGTTTGTGTAACTACTAACTTCGCTGTCACTAACTTCCATAAGTCTTTAACTTTCATGAGCTTGAGGTCAAACGCCTGGATGTTCTGAATTCAAATAAAGCTGCAATACGCCGCGTTGCAAATGACACACGTACAATATTCGAACACTCTACTTAATTTTAAATACGGATCGTGCGACTATCCAATAATAAAGTGAATTTATGCCAGTGTCAGTGTTGCCACAAGCAAAATATTAAATTACCACCTAAGGTAAAATGTCAGTGTGTCCGGTGACTGTTCCACGACATAAAAGTCTAATCGATGCATTATTAAGACCTCGGGTAAACATTGGTCGTTTGCGACCACTTGTGCGGTCGAAATTTGGCCTAACGACGCATAAATATCGAATTTGCAAGCAGGCGATGCAAAATATGGTGCAGACGTTTACATTGCAGCCTAAATTTTGCACTTAGTATAACCGTACGTTATTTCAAATTGCTATACTCTTGCAGCCGTAAACTTACTTTTACTTCATTTTTAATCAAACCTACGCCAATAACTAATTATCTACTGACTTCAGTGACTTCCCAATTTGGCATTTAGTTCCTCGTAAACGATTTTACAAAGCTTTAAAACAGATTGCGGAAACCTAAATCACAGCTTGTTGCTCCTAATTTTGTCATTGTCACGGAGCCACGCCTCAAAACTGATTTTTGCAACACGTTCGGATGTTAAGGAAAAACATAAGTAACGCATTATGCGCGATGAATATTATCGTGCCGAGTGAACACGTCTAAAATTCGGCGCGACGCATAAGTCCGGGACGCCCACCACACACGGGTTGATAGGGCTGGCGACAGATGCAATTAAACGCAAAAATATGAAAGGACAGAAATGTAATAGAATAAGAAAAAATACTGTGACAAACAAGGAAAAATAAAGCATAAGTATAAATAAAGATACCCATAAGGACGAAGGAATGGCGGAAGAAAAAGTACACTAGTAGTAATGTCGAATGAAACGTTTTTTCTTCCTTCTAAAATAACTCGATCTCAATCGACGATCAATGTCAAACACTTCCGTCGGCAATCAACAAAAACAGATAAAATTCATTTAACTTAGAGACCATAAAAATTATACTGCAAAAACTCAAGAACAACCACAATATAATGCCTGCAGAACCTGCTTTCAACTTGGAAGTTCCAAGAAAACTTATAAAAAGGTAGAAAAAACTAACTTGGTAAAACACGCAGGCATCCCTGCCGAATAGGGCTGTGCCAACTCGTTTATTTACGACAAGCCGAATGCAAGCCGATTACAAATTCTGCGTGTGGGTCGACGCGTGCGCTGCATCCCTGTTGCACAATGATGCATAAAAGAATACCTACGTGATGCTTTTGAGATGACACGATTTGTCGTCGTTATTGCAGTCGGTGTTGGTTGACGACACTGTTAGCTGTTAGGATGTGGGTATAGTGGGCTTTTCTGCGAAATTGGCCTTTGTTTGTACTTTGTGCTTGAGTTTTAATGGCTGAATGAAAATGTTTACAATTTGATTTGATAGAAAATCAGACAATGTGGCACATTTGTCTGATTTTCTATACACTAACAACTGCATTGCCTTTTACCGACGTGTTATGATCGGTTTTGACTTTAACCGGATGCATCTGAATACCGTATTTTACATGGAGCGACTTCCTATCAACTTTTCACATTTGATAGCTGTTTTCTTGCTAGGTTTATCTGGCTGTTCAACGAAATGAAAGTCCATAACCCACAATTTGGTTTGTCCTGGTGTGAAACCAATAAATAATTTTTCTTTCTTTCTTTCTTTCACAATTCATCACAAAAACTCAAACATAGGTAGATTATTCCATGTTCTTTTCCATCTCTATCATTTGCTTCCCCTCCGACTTTTCCTCAAACGATCTCGCAAACACTCGAAACTCGCGCAAATTACATACAATCAGCATTCTCTCGAAATAACCCTTTCAATATCGAAAAAATAATACGAAAAGTTACAAGAAGTTCGGAGCCGCGGGGCCTCAGATGACAGCATGATATATTCCACGATATGATTTGTTACACATTGTAACATGTTACGTTTTGATTTGTTACACTTGTAACAAACTGTGTATTTTAACGAGACCGCAAAAAGAGTTGAATGTTGCGTAATATTGGGTTTTAAATATTCCCTTGATGTGGTAAAGATATATGAGTGCGTAACTGCCATTAATTTATGGGTTCTCGTAATAAATGGATAAAACACGGCTTAATATGCATTGAAGACTGTAGGTAATTTTCTTAAAAGGACACTTAAAGAGTGTCCTCCATAATTTGAGGTTAAGACGCAGTTAACGGGGGAACCGTAAAAACGACCTGTTTTTCGTCGCAGAGTTAGCCGTATTGCTACTTATTACAATTACAAAAAAAATACAGTGTATAGTCAAATGTATAGGTAAAAGACTTATGCAAAAATATTTTCTAAAAGTAATCAAGAACCTCGAAAAAAAAAATCACAAAATCACAAAAAAATCACACGAAAAAACTTTTTCGTCTCGAAATGCTCAATATTTTGAGTGACAACTGTTATTTATTTTTTTACTATCAGAAAGGAAATTTAACCAACTAAAGACATATGTAAAAATATTTTAACATTACAGCGTATTTTTTTTTTTAATAAATTAAATCTGCGAACTATCGTTCATTTTGGCAGTCACGAGCATCAAACGCATCGCCATTTTCAACCTTATTTGTTTAGGCGATGAGTTAAACGCGCGCTCAAGGTCGCGGGCAGCTAATGTCGCCTTAAGTGGAAACTACCTAACTGTAACTTTTAATTCGTTTGTTTACTGAAACCTGTTAGCTGGCAAGACGTTCTGACTGAGTTGCAAATAGTGAGATTATTAAACGGTGTTTGCCGATAATTTAAAACAAAAACGAAGAAAGTTATGACCTATGGACCAAATCAATTACAACCATAATTATGATTTCTGCCAACGTAAAATACATTTAAAAAGAAAATTACAAGCAGCATAACTAACAATTTACTTTCTTTCACGTTGCAAACCGATTTTTACTTCAGCGAAAGTGTCCTATTGACATTTGTGAGAGTAACGAGCTCCAAACAAGCAGCTTACTTTGACGAAATATCGACATCTTAATCAAATTACGCACGAATTATCACAAGGCTAGGTTGGGTTAGATACGGACGCACGACGCACATAAAATTAATGCATGACAGCCCTAACTTAGGGTTGCCAGACTAAAAGCACGTTTCTCAATATTGTTTTGAATTTGGAGAAGTGTTTTATTTTTAATCTGTGCTCTAACGCGTCAGTGAATACGCTTATCTGTGACAAATGGCGCCATCAGTTTAAATTAGGTCCTCTGTAGTGGATTTTTAATTGCCATTTAGTCCAAAAATAAACAAAAAGCGATAAAAGGAGTATTTTAGGCCTCAAAGAGGGTTAAACACCTCTAAAACATTCAAGGACACTTTGGTCCTTAAATATCCCAGTCGGACTACATTAATAGCAACCCTAAAGTACCCGAAAGTCAATGGTGTGTAATGGGCACGGTCCAATCAATTAAGATACGGCCCCGTGTCGAGACAACGCCACCCGCGCCGATGTAATCGCGGCTTTACGCCTCAATTACTTCATGCTGCAAGTGTGTGCCCGCCTTTATACGTTATGAATTTTGCACGACAAGTTTGCACGCGAACTCTGGTTATGTTTTACAGTGTTAATCTAACCACTGGTTTAAAACCTGATCAAGTTCGAGATCAGTTGCTCTGCTGCTTTAAATCTTATGTAACAGCCAGCAAGCCTTAAAGTTCATTTCAGCTTTGCCAGACTTTAAAGGATCACCAGAACCTGTGTGTTGGTGTGGAATTCGGAGCCAAATCCGCAATTTGTCCGTAGGTACTTTGATAAATGCCCTGTAGTGTAGGGGTTTTAGTTTAATAAAAATATGATGAAGAAGAATCATAAAGATTATCTGTAACCAAAATACATTTAAATGGTAACAGATTCTTATAGAATGAGTAGGTTCTGGATACTAGGATTCAAAGAGCTAGGCAAATGAAGTCATAATCATTACAATAACTCAACTGTAATTGGTAATAACATTATTGAAACCATTTCAACCAAACGCGATTCCATACATTGATGAAATACTAAATGTCTTCAACATTGGGTGAAAACATCCCAGCACACAGTTATAGCTATAAAAGTTACACATTTTGAATGAGAACGACTTTGAATCAACATAAACTGAACAGAATGTGGAAATTCTAAATAAAATGGGATCGAAAAACCCTTCAACGTGCCTATAACAATTATTTTTATGAGCCATTACTTGTTTGCCGACGTATTGGGTATGCTGCCATAACATGCGACCTTTGTCAATGGAATAAACTGAATAATAACACTTCAATAATACGCGTAATTGTTGGTTACAATCATCCAATTGCAATTTATATAATATAGCTGTTCATTCTGTACAAGGATTTTTTCGCCCGTGGACAAAATTGGAACTAATTCCGCCGTCTTGCTTTTTCAAACTAATGTTCACCCACACTACTAACAGCATCAATGTCTCTGTGTCACTGTAACTGTCAACGTTCTTTCCAGCTCCAGAGGATCATTGCAGAACTTTAGTTTCAATTGCTAACATTGCTAAATTCATTAAAGTTTGTCAATTTTGTGTGTGGTCCAAGAGTGGCAACGTAAGATGAATAAACGAATGTGTTATTTAGGTTCATCGTACAACACGAAAAAACCGTATTTACAAATGGCATGTATAGTTAAATCACTCCTACTCTAAATAAACGATATAATCGTTTATTTGCTGCATAATGCTATCGGTACATTGTCTGCATTAATAATTATCTTCATGATATTAAAATGAGGTAAATAAACATCTAAAGATAAACTTTATATTAATTTCACATTTGATAATAAATGTAGAGCACTGCACATTCCCGACCAATTTCATAACATTTTACAACCAGCATAATTAATAGCTATATTCTGACAGTTTATGTGGAACAGAACATACACAAACTATTGGTTTTTAGACAATAAAATAGCCAGTCAAAATCATAACCCTCCTTTGGCTTTGCCGTAGTCGGGTAATAAGGCGAAAACGCTAGGGTAGTCCGTGAATCATTATAAGCAACCTGATCATGACCATAAGATTGCAAAAAAAATAACATTAAAAGAAAAACAAATGCTATGTCAGAACCACAACACAATGATTTTTCGGAAAACTTCATAGGCTGAAAATCCTCCAACTGTTATATTTAAAGATATATCACGCACTGACGCAAACTACGACTTATAAGGGAAGTAACAGATGGACAGACATGACGAAATTGTAAGAATTTCCACTCGCACAGATTTATATTAACTCCTTTGAACTCTAGATATGAAACTAGGTTTTATTACATTTATTTTTGCCTCTCTCCCTTGTTGGAAAACCTTATAGGACTGCTTTCTTCATAGAAATGGGGAAATAAGAAGTTCTTTGTGGGTTTTTGAGAACTCAGTTGCAGAATATTTTCTCGTCTAAGCTGACTACTACATAGTGTCTTGTCCTCTTAAATCTGATTACGTTTGCCAAGACAGCGCATTGCCTTTCAGATGTAAAACAGTCGCAATAATTTTGTAACTAAACTAAACGATTACAAATGCTTTAATGTTTAAACTAAAACAGTAAATTATGTAAACATGGTAACAAAAGCAGACAAAATATAAAGGGGACACAATTAACTGCTAACTGCCTCAGTATTTAGGGTTATTACAAACTAAGTATATTTATTTGTATTGCCGAACACAACTGCTCAATTATAGCAGCACTCGCAGTGTTTCCGTCACCGATTTCTATCATAATGACGATTTACACTGGCGACCAATAATTATAGCCCACAGTCAATGTGGTGGATAGAGGGGTTTATTGGTTCTATTGCATATTAACACGTCAGCACTGACGGGTAAATGATTCAATTATTTTTCATTGATGAAAATGTGTTTAGGTATGTTAGTATGTGTAATTTTATTTAACTGGAAATGATAACTCGTATACAGTCGCTGCATAAGATACTATAATGACCTCATATTTCATGAGCTTTTAAAAAAATAATAACACTTATTTTTTTTTCCAACGCAAACTGAGTTTGCTTTGGCTTCATAAAAGGATAAAATATTGAAAGACTATAAGTCAATATCAACTCTCGACTCAGCAGTTTCAAAATTCAACTTTCTTTCCTTAAAATAGCGAAAAAACGAAAAAATGCCAAATATTTAACAAGTTTGTCAATCCATACAAGACACTTTTACTTTCCACATTTCTAGTTAACTATTTAGCTCCTCATTATCTTAATAAAACAAATGACAGTAGTCATAATCAGTAAGGAATCTGTCAGGTACACTCAAATACGTCATTTCCGGCAACAAAAGTTTGTACGATAGTCCAAATTGTATGGCGCCTTGCGTTGTAAACTTCTAATTATCGTTCATTTACATTTCAGTTCGTATCTTTGTCTTTCTTTAGCAAGTTGTAAACTATTATGGGGTTACGAAATTGTGGGTCTTAGTCAGAACCCAAAGTTCTGATAGGTAGCAAAAAATTGGGTCAATATTTGGCCAGTCCTAACGTCTATAATTATTGCATCCTCGGAAGTTGCGCAGTATTAGACCAATAAAATTTAATAGTCGGTACGAAAACGAAACTCCAAAACTGGATCGGACGAAGAGTGATCTCAGGATATGATTTAAAATCAATGTAATTTTATTTATCACTGACTAGTATTTTAATTAAAAGAGCCCTACCTATACCACTTACCAAGTAAGCAACACTAACGAAAGAATACATTTACCTACCTACTTAATATTGTAATAAAACCAAACGAACAAAATTTACGCGAATCTCAATCGTTATTTACATGTAAATCTGTATCAACACCACACTAGGTGTCAGTAATTAATTCATTTACATACTGAACAGAAAGAAGTTTTTCTACATAGTCCACATACCCATATAAACTGGCTGAATCGCTTTCTAGGTCTCACCTCTAGCTGTTTTGCGTAAACCAATATGGTATAATTGACTGATTCCAGTCAGTTCTTGAATAGCATGTGTCCCCAGTAGGGATATAACATAATCAAGACAAGCTAATCGTTAGTGTAGAAAATGTCGGTTACATTCAAACAAGTGTACCAATACGTCTTTCAGTTAGAAAACTTGAACTGCCAAATGTGTAGGAGAATGTGGAACGAACTGCGATGTAGGTTAGCGTTAACTAAGGTCTGGTTACTGAAAACAGTAGTTGGGTTGAACCTTATCTGGTAGCGTAGAATCGCTTTTCCATGAGTGATATTTAATTCCGTGCTGGCAGATGAGATTCAACCCATTCAGAGCCTATAAAAAGTGACATTCGATCAGCAATACTGATGATATAAAATCAAAATTCTAAAGGAATTGACATAAGCTACCAAAAGTTTACGTCAATCTTCTAGTAACTCGTTGTTCTACTGTTGAACTATTCGGAAACGATTACCACGTGTCTCGAATATTATTTACCTAGGTAAGTGATTGTGAAGACGCCCAGGCAATAGAATTCTGTCGTCAACAACGGTTGTACAGTTAGTAATTAATTTCATCGTATATTCTCTCCAAATACGATTTACTAGAAATCGTGTCCAACCGTCGCTAGGTACCTAATATTATAGCATACTAAAACCATCATAATAAATCATAAGAATATCTAAGCAAACATATTCATTTACCGAACAAACACTAAAATAGAATTGTCATTTGAATAGGAAACCCTCGCTTTCTCTGTGCATAAACAAATCATAAATCATTGTAACGAAAACCCATTAGATTGAAAGATGCTAAGTCGAGATTGAACTGCAAGTCGGAACTTAGATCGGTAGAACTGTTCTATCTGAGAGATATGACGCCCACGCACGCCGCGACGATACTGACGATAAATCAGTTATGCACTCGCGTTTTATATGCCCCCACTACTTTCGGCAACTAAGGTTCAATACACTTTTTTGAAAAGTTCAATATGATCGCTAAGATGGTTATCTAGGCTCTATAAAATAAATGATCTAAATTGCTTTATGTATAATAAATACCTGTATCCTAAATTGCAGCAGTTTATTACATTTAGTGAATGTCTTTTATGTCTTCATAAGTTCATACTCTAAGAGCTAACCGCTCGCCTAATATCGTTATCCAGTGTGGACACATTTACGACTTCTCCTACGTAATACAGTTAGTAACGAGTTATTAACACTATTCTCAGGAAAGCCGAACTCTCTAAATGTGTTCCGAGTCTTCTATTGAATTATAGTCGTCGAACTAGCGATAGTTAGGTTAAATATTTGGTTTTATTACTAACCACTTACAATAGGAAAAGCTCTATTCAGGGCTCCAGGTCCAGGTGTTAGCCAATATCAACCGTTATAAATGACAATAAATCGTTGATCTATCGTATGATCACTTTTGTTTTCAAATAAAGGCAGTTTGATATACAGCACCGACAAACAACCGACAGATCATAACATAATTCAAACCGTTTAATGGCGAGGCGGTGTAGACATTACTTATTTTTAATAAAGCATTCGATTAAATTCGTACGACTGGCGATTGAGTGCAGAACTAATAAAATGGAGGTAGCCATCATAAATCGTTGGTATATCGGTTATCGAGTGGGTTGGCGCCAAGAGGTAACATACGCCCGCCATCTTTGTGAAAAATGCGTAGTGCCAGTGCTGCCTGAGCGCGCTAACAAGCTGCGTGCGGTGCGCCCGCGCACAGCTCCGTGCAACGCACTCCGCCATATTGAAATTTGAAATACGGCGCCTATACGACAATTTATCAAAATTAATACGGTTCCCGTCGTGTGTTTACTTTGGTGACATAGTTATTTCCTGAACACATTACAAACCTGTTGTTGCCAAGACTCGATCTATAAATAAATCTCCTATAACTAAATTAACACCTTAAGGTGCGAATAAATGGTAATTTAGTAACGCTATTGACAGTAATTGCGTATACGACATTTAGAGGCAGAACATTATTGAAGGCATTATAATGTAACCTAGCCGTCTGACGACAACTTAATCAGATTTCACATGTATAAACATTACAGCGATTTAATAGACAGGCATCGGCAGCTGAGGAAGGAGTTAATTAAACTTTAATCTACAACTGTGTACTTTATAGCGCACTTCATTTGGATTAAAGGAATTCGAGCAAAATGCAACGAACGAGGTTGACATTTCAATACTTTTGATCTGACGATATGCAAGAGGGCCACAGAGTAAAAAAAATATTGGAAGCCATCACCCACGCTCCAGGTAAACAAATGTCCTTGAGACGGCGACACCAATTTAAATATACACATTCAACACTTAATACCGAAGCTTATACATATAAGCGGGTCCAGTCGGGCAGTTCGTCCCACGGCGACTGAAACCTGTCCCTCTTTCATACCGGCTTGTGATAAAATTTCGCCGTAAATACCCTCAGATAGGGAGAGGAATGCCGATAGCAATCACGTGACACGTTTTATGGTCGCACCACATAAACGGACGATGGCATTCAATCTACGCTGGAAGAAGGAAGAATTCATCTTTTTACACACGATTTCTTGTGATGGCATTGAAAAGTTTTAATCTTTAATTGAATCGTGGATAAGGAAGTCGTGGGCGCGTCTTTTTGGATCGTTACTGTTTCTTCTTGGAACGAAGAAGTTGGAGCTTTTTAAGTCGTAAATTGGCAATTGTCTTACACCTTAGCTGGTTTTACAGTTAAATCCTCCTGTTCAACTTTCTCTTTTATAAAACAAATACGGTCTCACACAGCTGTCATTTAACCAAATCCCGGGGACCACCCAACCTAAAACTGACGACAAAAACAATAATATCGCATGTACCGAATATTGTTAGATATTACCGGTGTAGATAGATAGTGGGATCATTAATAACGCCATGTCAACGGCACGGCCAGTCGATAACATTTGTTAACATCGGCCAATACCGCCACAACGCGGCTAACATCGACCAATACCGCCACAATGCGGCTAACATTGCCCGCTGGACGATACAATGTGCTCATGTCCGTGCTATTGGGAAAAATCGGGATGGTTAAACACGGGAGTGTGATTTCAATTTGATTTGTTGCACGAGTGCTTGGGAATCGGGACTAATATTTTCTGAAAAATATAGAAGATTGCAGTTGTTGTAAGAAGACTAAGTGGAAAACTGGGTGGTGATCATGTTCTTTGTAAGAGAAGAGTTTGGAGGCTGGTATTACTATTTAAGAGGAAAGCTGGATGTACAAGTTAAGAGAGAAGCTTTATGTGAGCATATAAGTGTAACCATCAATGTAAACGTTTTATGGATAGCCAGTAGCAACAAGGTTGAACAGGATAACCACCTATAAAACCTTGAAAAAATGTGGGCGTGATCTACCTACATATATCCCCTTGAGGGTCGTAAATGTCGCATAAAGAAAAAATATAGTTAAGCACTGAACTAGCAACCTAACATAAATAAAAGTTAGAAAGCCACTGAAACCCTTATGTTGTTGTCACTTCTGGCGTAACATAACACCTCTATTTATTTCGCTAAAGGTCGCTCGCTAACTTAACAAGTACCCAAGTATTCAGCCCGCGTAACTTACGCACCTAATATAGTGCGGGTACCTGGGAACATCCACTTAAGACTATCACAATTTAAATCGTACCACACTGCCGGGAATAAACTTTAAATGGAACAATCTTGTACTTGCTACATTTTAGGGCCCCGAAGACCGAGGTAGGATGCATACTGTTTTCGTAATGCAAAACTGCATCTCGGCCCATGCTTTGTTGGGATACAAACGACGATCCGGTTTTACGATTGTCAGATAGCTTTTTGACCCCTGCTGTGTGCCATCTAGCGAACAAAACACTAATCCCTATACTTATGTACGTACAACGATACTTTTGCTTTTCGCACGCAGAATATCTGTTTAACATAAATCTGACGACCCAATTTGCAGTAGCGGTACACCTTTTGTGTGTAGGGTCACGGGCTCGTTGCGTCTATTGTAAGAAATATTGTGGAGCCTTCTAGATGTTGGTTCAAAATCTATCTGCTTTCACAGACACTTGTTTCTTAAACAACACTTCTTAATGTCATTTAAATTGCATTAGAAATCAATAAACGAGTCATACGCTTAACGAGCATGAATACACAGAAGCCATAAAACAAGATAGATACTTGACTGCACTTCATTAACGAAGGAAATTATATCAATTTCCTTATCCAATCATAAACCATTCATTAATAATTACAGATTTTTCTGTACGAAAGTATTTCTAGCCAGTTAGATGGTAAACGCTTTCCTTGAAGCGATAAAGACAGAGATTTCTCTGTATGCACTAATAGATAGCGAGAAACATGTATCATTCAGTATCATAAATAAATAATAAGGGTAATAAACGTTGTAAATCAATGGGCAGTAGTTGCTAACTGATTGATTAAGGAACGTATCGAGATCTGTGTTTGAATATCTATCACTATGGAGTTATTTTACTTGTATAACCATCTCGCGGTTGATTTAATGATTTCCCTATTTGATTAATTCTAATCTTGTTTGTTTATCAATCATTTGCATTATGGTATTGACTGAGTGTTGGTCGTTTGTTTATTTTTCGTACGTATTACGCCCTTTATTTTGTTTACTTAACATTTTGTAAGTCAGCATGTTCTTTAGTAATGATGACACAAAAATCTTCAATGTAGTACATGCATGAGCAGTTATTCGCAGTTAGCAGATAAATAATACCCAAGAATTAACGAATAAAATACCACCACAAAACGAGGTGAATGAAAATAAAAACAACAAACGGAAAAGAACTATCAACAAATGCAAATAAACAGAATTTATAATACCTAGAATTAACTCAACTTCGCAACGATAGGCTGCCTAGTCTTGCTTACGTGACTTCTACATCCACACTCCACAGCGAGAGAACAAATGATGTCAGAACAAAACCTGTTGGCTGTTAGTGAAGCCAGCAATGACTCAGAAGGTTGCAATTTTTACAAAAACACCAAACGGAAATTGGTATCGCGCGATGCAAGGATCGCGTCATTCTACCGAGAAATCAATTTTAGGCTGTATCTTATGTTTTATACCAGGATATAGAAAATATTTACCTTAACGTATACCTTTTTCTTGATTTTATTATAAATGTATTTGGGGTTCATCAAGATTAATTTAGAAAAAAAAGGTTCCTGGGGAAAACCGGTATCCAAAAAAACATTTTTGGATACCGTTTAAATTCATTTCCTCTCAAAATAGAAGACAGCTTCATTCGACTAAACAAACACCACTTCGACCAAGCAATACAAATGTCACACTCATGTAAATAATTTCACAGCAAGAATTCTAAATTATACTAGGTAGGTAAGTCTATAATCTGAAAATTTACATGCAGTGAACATGTTATGTAGTCAAGTAATCCCATGTCATAGGCTATTAGTAGCCATGTACCGGTAGCTTAACTTGCTGCTACTGGTGTAGACATAACTCTAGCTGGTAAACGTGGTGGTGAAACTTCTCATACCAACGCAGTTCCTGACTGTAATTAAATTGAAAATATTGATACTCGTATGTAATTTTTAAGCTTCATTGTACTCGTATATAGATGAAATAGAGGATGCTATTAAAATTAGTGGTTGAGATATAAATGCAAGAGATTTCGCAGCAGACCTAGATAAATATGGTGAATTGAAGGATGCGAACTACTACTGTATTACTATTCTCAGAGGAGCTACCGTAAAGGTTCATTAGGTTAATCCCACTGAGTAAATACGACGACAATGCCATTTATCACGATACTTAATACTAAGGTACTCAAATATAAAAGTAGATATTAAAATATAGGTAATAATTAAACACCTGACACGTGCGTTGTGAATATTAATCAGAGAATTTGTAAGGAGGTTACATAAATATGGAACCTGTTTCGTTGGCGCCATCATACAGTCATCGGTCGAGATAACTGTGTCAAGCATTGATATAAACGGGAAAAAACTGCTTATTAATATTGACTTTTGGTATCTTAGGCTGAGTTGCACCAAAAAAGTAGTTAAAGTTAAAGTTTGTGTCAAATTTGACAGTACTTTATAGGATAAAGAAAAATTATATATACAAATTTTATTTTGCAAACATTCAAACAAAATAAGTAGGTACCTATTATATTTATTGCTTTCCTATAGCAAATTTTGCGAAATCTTGGCAAGAAACATTCGTCGTTCCATGTGGAAAAACGATCGGCTCTAGGTAACCACACTTTTCTTTTCATCGCTTTCGTCATCAGAACTGGTTTCTGCGAGTATTTCTTGGAGCAGGGACATGATGTCTAAAGGTTATATTCAACGCGTTTGACAATAAAATTGACAGACAATTTAACACAAACTATAACACTAACCAGCGGAAAGTGAGCGGTTGCAGTTACTGTTAAAGTTATGACGTCATTTAACTATTTGTCAAATGGCGCAACTCATTTTTGGCCTAACCGATACTAAAATGAAGTTTCGATGTTTGTTTGACGTGGTTTGACGTGTAATTTGACAGAATATTTAACTTTAACTACTTTTTTGGTGCAACTCAGCCTAAATGTCGTCTTTTGTTTAACATTTTCTTGTGCCAAATAGCTCTGTTCATCAGTTGTTGCAGAGTCATCATTCTCGGACATGAAAACATATTGAAGTCATGATTTTCACAATGACTTTTCCTTAGTAAGCTCATTGTGTAATGCAAATTGTAATTCTCTTATGAATTTCGCATCAGAAAATCTTAAAAACCTTGAAAAAATCGAGGATGACAGTCAGTTGGATGAGGATCCAATTGACTCGCGCCTGTCAAAGATGTAAAATTGACTGCCGCGACCAACAGCCTAACGTGCTTTCCGATGCACTCATCCACGGACCAGCAAGCAAGCGCAGCTTAACCTGAAGATCGACCCGAGCTTCTGTTGTTACTTCGCCATGAGAAATTGATCTCGAGACAGTAAGGAAACAATAAATAGGAACACAAATAGAAATCTAAATCATTCTAATTTCAACTTTACAAACATAGGTCTTTTAACAGTCGTCATGAATCCAATCCCAGAAACGTAATTCGGAACACAAAATGTGTCCCAAACGTCACAAAGCTCAGTTTCACTAACAAATAGCCACAATTTGCCCCAGCAATTGGCACTATTTATCCAGCGGGCCGAATGCACAATGATACATTCATCTTAGATTATAATCTGCCACGGACAAATCGCTGTTACTCGTATTTGCATTTTGATACAACTTCAATTTATTTAGGGTGGAACGACCTGCTAATGTCTGCAGGTACGTGAGGTGGTGCTTCAGCATAATCGTCTTCGTGGTTAATTTCTTATGTGGTTGAGGTTTCTCTATGTACTAAGTAAATTACTTCTATAGACCGTTCCAACAGACTTAGTCTTTGATTCTAAACTCCATCTTTTCCACCACATTTCCTCAATAATCACTCTGAAATCTGAATAAGTATATATACATGTTTGCCTTTCACAAACAATTTCGCATGAGAAGAAGAAAACTCAACATAACTGACAGCCAATAATCGGGCGTCTTACCATGTCGGCATTTTAATACAGCATAACTTAAGTCTAAATTATTGTTAAACGACAAACCATGCAATCCATCATCTTGAATGTAGGTAAATGAACTTTAAGACGCAAATAGAACTTCAAAGAACAAACCTGAATTGGGATTAAAAATACAACGCCGCTAATGATGTTTTAATTAGGATTTATTCACTTTAAGACTGGGGACTAAACTAAATCGGGGTTTACCACTTCCGAAGTAACGGTTTTAGCGATCAATTTGAGGATATAGCTTGCGGAGAACTCCCACAATAAATTAAAAACACAATCTTAATCCGAGGTGTAAGTCTTAATTCCTTCCTAAATGGTAACGGAGTATATAACATTAGTCTCCGTATGCTTAGCATTTGTGGAAAAACCAAAGTCCCTTTCTTCAGGAAATGCAAATGATGCGGAACTAGAAGCAATAACTTCTATTATGGAGTAAAAATATAGAGACACCACCTTAGCTATTTTATTACAGCGGAATAGATTTCATTCCATAGAAGTAGTAGGTAATAAAATAATTAATGTGACAGTAATTTTTCACTCAACTTGACAATGACATTGAAAGCGTATTCACAAATCAAAACATTGTAATACCACTTCACAACCACTGACACCAATCTATTCAGCCTCAGGGTCGAGACAGCTCGCTTTCTCCTTACAATGTTTGGCGCCAAAATTCCTAACCTAACATTTGACAGTCACATTAGAATTTGACATTTACAATTTTTTATTATTTTGTCGGCTTTATAATAAGAGAAACTACCTATAAATAATAAATCATTTATTTTATGTTTCATAAACAGGTTATTGAAACTGTCATTTAAACACGATACGCTTTAAAACATGTTCAGACAACCGTAGAATTAGCAGCTAGAGCTAACTGAGAGACAAAATAAATATCTGTATAAGTATAGCAATGGAGCGGGTTATTGCGTACGACATGTTGACGTATTGCACGGCACGGAGATAAAATATAAACGTAATGAAATCTTATTCTAATTTAACATAGCGTTCGTAAGTGAGGAAGGTTGAAATGTCATTCTGCATTACAACATTACAGTAGGCACTGCTTGTCAAGACAACGTGCAACGATATGTCTAACCACATATATTTATTTTAGTTCTCAGTTTTGCCGCCTGCACAGATGTGTTGGTCGAAATTTACTAGGTAGGTACAAGGTTTCATCCGGTTCCTCTTTAAAGCCTAGATTAAGCGTGGAGAGTAAAGATAAACAAGAGCGAAAGTAATTCAGACAGAGGCGGTAGACTACTGACAGATGACAGTAATTGTACTATCTGACATCTGTCATGTGATCATGTAAGGAACAGGGGCCCTACTATGACGTCTTAAAACAGTCCTAACTTATTCTTAATCCAGTGTGGAAAAGAGATGGCGCTAGACACCCTGTATAGTTCTGTCACGTTTCCACAATGGATTAAGAGTAAGTTAGGAATGTTTTAAGACATCATAGTAGGGGCCCTGGAACAGGTTCGCTACCACCTCTATTATTTATCCTTGTTTTTTTTTTACTGAAAACACTGTGAAAAAAATTTATTTTCGAAATCTCTCACGCAGTTGATAAAGAAATCAGCAGGCTTAATATTTGCCAATCAAATTGCGAACTACTAACAACATAAAGCCCATCTCCCACTAGCACACTGGACGTCCATTATAGGCGACAGTCGTCTTCACCGGGCCCTCGACATATTTGATCTGTTGTTCCCCGAACGCAAGTACGTGCTTGTCAAACAGTAAACCATTACCATTTAATAGATCGACTTGACCCACTGGCTAGTCACGATCGTCTGTACATGCTGAAGCCGGCTCACGTCACGTATGCAGAATGCAGATGCACAAGTCATTGTCATTCTTTTTTTTAATTGCCTATAATTTATTGTATGGACTTATGAAGTGTAATATCTGATGGAATATGCATTTGTAGTGTAGTTATGGTTTTAATTGGTTAAGAGTGTTATCGGTAAAAAGTGTCGATTTTCATAAAATCGGGGTTTTTTAAAGTTAAATTACTGGAAGTTGGCACGAAATTATTAAAAACTAATTTTAGTACCGCATTAAGCATATCTTTACATTGTATTTGTAAAGAATAAAAATTGAAAAACGTTATTAAATATCAAAATGAAAGCTTATTTTGAACTCATATTTCTGAGATTATACGGGAAGACTGAATTTCGGAATGAAATTATGAATCAACAATGAGTCGTAGAAGCCTGGAAAAAATACGTGGAAAAAGGAAAGATACCGTAATTGTTATTGTATAAAATAAAAAAAGTAATTTTAATTCACTAAGTACCTAAAAAAAAAATATTTTCTTAACCTAAATTTTACAAAATAAAACATCACTTTTATTTAATATTAAGGCTGAAGTAACTTTTAAAAAATACACTGTTTGTAAGTGGAGTTCATGCAAAAAAAAAATCAGTAAAAAAAAAATTACATAAAGTTATTTTATCGACAATATAAAATTTCAAAGTTACTAATAAATTACGCAGCGCCGAGCTGTGTCGGCCAGTCGCGTACAAATACAATGTAAAGATATGCTTAATGCGGTACTAAAATTGGTTTTTAATGGTTTCGTGCCAGTTTCTAGTAATTTAACTTTAAAAAACCCCGATTTTATGAAAATTGACATTTTTTACCGATAACACTCTTAACGTGAGCCGTAGCCGGTAGCCGGTGTTATAGTGCACTATATTTTAGTAGTATGATATGCTCTAGTTTTTATTTTATTGAATGTTTATAATTATAATATGATATTTTTTCTAATGTCAACTTTATTTTGTTTGCAGGTAAGACCACATTCAGGTGCACCCATCAAAACGACATGGCATGGCTAAGTTTATTACCAAATTACATTTAACTGTATCTGAGGTTTAGAAATAATTAAATATTTATGCTCAAAGCTTAATGAAAAGAAATAGTTAAAACACATTATGTATTTAGATCAAATCGGACAGCTACATTTACATAAATCCACCAATCACCGTAACGCTTTAGTCCAATTAATACATTGTATGTAAGTATAAGTAAATGAACTCGCCAAAATCATTTCAATCTGTCAATTTGCACTAAAATGATTTCATTGAATTCAATAGGCAAGAATTGTTTAATCATTGTTTATAGTCGACAATAATTCATGCGATTGCCGCAAACGTAGGCAATAAAATAATAATTTACTGTTTCGTGTTAATTAGCTACAATAGATATGTTTCAATATCGGGAATTATCTGTTGTGATAATGACCTCAGCGAACGCAGATTTTATCTATTTATAATCTGACATAATGTCATTGCTGCATTCCGCAACATCGTCAATATTAAGTTGCTAACTAAAATTAAGTAACTCTTACGTTCCAAATTGCATTAACAATGCCTTCTAAAAAACTACTCCCACTAAAATCCAGAATGAAAACTCGAGAGAAAACAGTGAAACATTTTCAGTGGCGACATTCTTCCATCCTATTGTGCGACTAATAAAAAAAAATAAGGCAAGGCATACAAATTACGAACAACAAGTTACGTTCCAAAGAGGCGACTTTTTTACAGCCACATTTAATTTAGCCCCTACAAAATAAGACCATTTACAAAATTGCTAATTACCTGACCGTTTAATGATGTCGGCCCGCCCCACGGCAAGTTGGCCATTTTAATTACATTTTAAATTTTGTCGTATATTGTTACATGAATTTATTATCCAGTAGTTATACGATGCGTAATTTGGGTAAGGACTTCATAAAAATTATTGAAATTAAATTATAATTGATGGAAATTAACGAACTACAGGATTTTAATTGGGATGGAATTTCACATCGCAAGTTTGCATCAGGAGTTACGATTGTTTTGGGGTAGAGGAGAGTGCCAAACGAAAATCCTTTTGTGGTTACTACCGATAAATTCATGTAGGTAAATACGTAATTACATTTATATCAGCTTTTTAATTATACATTCAGTTTGTTTAATTAGTCGTTCATGTCGTTCTTGCAAAACTATTCAATGAAACCAATAAAATTTAAATATTATCTAAGTAGGTATGGCTTAGGTACTGAAAGCTAGGTATTGCTGGATACTGAAACAATCAATGACACGTCAATCTATTTAATTTAGGGTAGTATTTAAACGAGTGACTGTAAATGAAAATTTTAAGTTACAAAAATAATTAATTTAGGTCACAGAATTACTAAGTGAGCGACTGACTGTGAGCGACAAGAAATCAACAGAACGGCAATTTACAAACATTAATTTGAGCTACTTAAAATACAAAATGAGTAGCTTCATAATTTTTGAGCGACCCAATATTTGTATGAGTGACAACGTTACGTCCTGCATTTTTTTCAATATTTGGCAAATGATTTATTTATACTGAACGGCATTTTATCTTAAATGAAATGTTTCGATTAGAAAAATCACTTTGAAAATTACTATAATGAGTAGAGTACTATGACCACACTTTTTTTTTTTAAATGTTCATATGAAATAACTATTTGAAGAAACACTTTTAGCTAAGAAATTTAATTATTTAAGGGTAGGTTGCATGTATTCCGAAAAAATAAAGCAATATTTATTTACTTAAATCAAATGAAGGGTTCTCTATTGTGTCACCTAACTTTTTTATCCATAATTTAAAATGCCATAACTTTTTTTGTCCTAATCATCATTTGTCCGAATGATAACTTACCCGAACTAAATATCACATGCCATAAAATTAAATCCCTAAATATAATATGACCTAAATCCATTTGTCTTATAATTATATTACAATCAATAATATACGAAAGACATAAAAACGTTTTCCATAAAAGTTTTAAGTCCTAAATTAAAATAACATAATTTATTTATTTATTAGGGACATAAAACAGTTACATGCTATAGAAAATACAAAAATCCTTAAAAACTAAAGCGCACAAACATGTAACCCACACCAATATACACGTCTTAACAAAAGAATAACAGACTGTGGTAATTTTTTTACAGAATACAGAGCCTTCTGTGACGGCCGTAATAAATATTATATATACCTAATTCAGATAAACTTTTACTTATCTTAATTTCATTTGAATACACACAAATTATTAAATTATTATTATTTATTTCACTAATTAATTCTAAATACCTAATTGATTCCATTCAATTTAATTCAGTTCCATTAAATTGAGTTCAATATGCTTATTTCAAATAATAAAATTCAGTTCAATATAATTCAATTCAGTTCATTATAATTCAATTTAGTTCAGTTCAAATTAATTCAAAATAAAATACAAAATAATTCAAATCAATTAAAATTACTTATCTTACTGCTTTTTTGACAGAATATCTATAGCTTTTTTTTTAAACATTTGGTTGGATAGGGTAAATATGTCAAGCTCCATGAAGTGAGTGTTGTATGTCTCAACAAGGCGACGAAGAGGTGCGCGCACTCCGGCGTTAGTTTTGCAAAAGTCTGTATGGAACAGTCGGGGTACGCGCACCCCTCGTTGGACAACAGTTCTGGGTACTCTATAACATAACTGATTATTGAGTTCTATACAGTCGAATTTATTGTTACATAAGCCATGTAGTGTCATTGCACCCAGAAGCAGTCTCCTGGACTCCAAACTTAGAACGCCATATCGCTTTAGTAACTGCGCGTATGGAGCCTTGGAATTAAAACATTTATAATTTATAGACCGCAAGAACTTTTTCTGTACCATTTCCAATCTAGAGCAGTATTTGTCGTAGAGAGGATTCCAGATCTGGATAGCGTATTCCAATTGGGAGCGTATCAAAGTTTTGTATAATAGCAATAACGTAGAGGGCCGCACAAAGTCACCAGATGATCGCATGACAAAGCCATACATACGAAACGCCTTGTTTATTATGTTATCAACATGTATGTCAAAATGCAGACGCGAATCCAGTGTTACACCCAAGTCCCGGACGCTCGCAACACTGTCCAAACGTGCGCTGTTAATATGATATTTGTAATTTATTACTTTTTTGTTTTTAGTAAATGTGATGCTATGACATTTTGGAGTACTGAGAAAAAGTTTATTTCTAGTACAATACGCATTAAGCCTGTCTAGGTCTTCTTGCAAGAGTAAGCAGTCTTGTGCATTTTTACATGATTTATAGACTTTTAAGTCATCTGCATACATTAAAAAATTTGAATTTTTGAAGCAGTTTTTAATGTCGTTAATAAATATTTACCTAAACTAGATCCCTGTGGCACCCCAGACTTAACAACAACAGGCTCAGACTCATATCCATTAACTACCGTTCTTTGGGTTCTATTAAAAACATAAGAAGCGAACCATCTCAGCAAATTACCACGAATTCCATTGAAGGCAATTTTTTCTAAAAGCAGTGAATGATCCACCTTGTCAAAAGCCTTCTGAAAGTCTGTATAGACAGTGTCTACTTGAACGCGCCGATCCATTTTTTCAAAGAGGTAATTCGTGAACACTAACAGATTTGTCGCGGTTGAACGACGTTTAACAAAACCGTGTTGTTCAGGTATAATTAGTTGATGAATCTTGGGATACAAGGCGCTGTGGACAAGACTCTCAAATACCTTGGACAAGGTGGAAAGGATTGAGATGGGGCGGTAATTCTCTACGTTATTCTTGTCACTAGCTTTATGAACAGGAGTAATAAACGCACGTTTCCAAATTGCAGGAAAAACACCCTCACACAAACATTTGTTAAAAATGATATGCAAAGCATTACACAAGGCGTCACACGTTTTTATGAAGAAGTTGGGTGGCAAACCGTCAGGTCCCGCACCTTTAGATGGATCCAAAGATTTCAACTTCAATCGTATTACTTCCACAGATAGGTCAATATCGGAAATGCAAGACGAGTTATCTGCAATGCTGTCAGAAGGCTGCCATTTTTCAGGGTCAAAAGTAGAGGGTTCGTAGACAGAAGAAAAGAAAGATGAGAATAGATTACATATGTCCGTGGGGTCATCAGAAGAAACATTTTTGAAGTACATACTGGCCGGATAATTAGCTTTTCCCTTTCTAGATGAGATGTAAGTCCAGAAATGCTTTATGTTCTTAGGAATGCTGTCTTCGACTGCTTCAATGTATTTCTTATAGCATTTGATAGACTCACTGTGGAAAAGTTTCCGATAGTTGGAGAATTTGAAGTAATCGGATTGATTGTTGTATGTCTTCCACTTAATCCAGGCGCGTTCTTTAGTTTTAAAGATTCGTATGAGAGATGGCGAAAACCAAACTGGAAAGCAAGAGTTTTTATTTCTAGTTAACGGAACATGCAATTTGATGATACCGTATAGTGCCTCATAGAAGACGTTAACAGCTTGCTCAGACCCGAGGTGAGAGAGTCTACTTTCCCAGTCAATTTTACTTAATTCATAGTTTATAGAATCGTAATTGGCTTTATGAAAGTTATGTCTATGAACCGCACGGCATTTCAGGGGAGTGTATTGAGTGGTCAAGCAAGTCAAAGCAGAAATAGCTGGGTGATGGCTATCTGGATCAAGTAAAGCACTGCATGATACCGCCCGACAATCGACATTGGATATAAGCAAATCGAGTATACGACCTAATTTATTTTTTGTGACATTAAATTGCGAGCCATTGATTAAATTAAAAAAATTCAACATTATTTGTCCTATTGTATCTGAAACCTGTGCAATTGCATGATTCCCTTGGTCCAACCAAGCGATGTTTGGTAGGTTAAAATCACCAACAATAAAGTATGAGTCAGTGGCGGGAGCGTTAACTAAGCCTTGTAACATGTCAAAGTATTGTGTGTATAGTTCTTCACGCATTCGCGGTGGCATGTATGTAGCACTGATAATATGGCGTTTGTTGTGCTGAGAAGCAGGCAGTTGGACCACGACGTGTTCGACTTCTGGGTTGACAAAATATGTTGTTAACTTAGCAGGACGTAACTCCCGAAGCACCGCCACTAAAACTCCCCCACCATCGTGTTTTTTAGTCGCAAAGCGATCGCGATCGCATCTGAAGACTATATACCGATCGTCAATGAATTCGGCATCCTGGATGCTGGGAATCAGCCAGGTTTCAGTCAGTATGATGACATCATAGGCGTTAGCCAGTATATTCATATAAAGAGTGTGTAACTTCGTACGAATCCCTCTACAGTTTTGGTAATAAATCGTAACGTTGTTAGAAGCCATTGAAAAATTTGCAACAACCAGAAATAATACAAGAATACCTTGAACTTATAATTGAAACAGCAATTCTAAGTTTGTAGCCCAGACCACTACTATCCGGTAAGATAATAAGAAGGTAACAATATTTTTTTAAACAAAATTTTAGTAGCTTACAATCAAGGAACAACACACTTATAACATACTCATTGCACTGAGGAAGACACATAATTGCATTAATATTTAACAACAAACAGATAACAGACAGGGCATAAGAGGAAATTGAAAAATAACAGCAATACATGCACAGAACTGAGAAAATGTAGGTTTGAACATACAACATATCACATGAAAGCAGTAAGCAAAATGATAAGGTACAGCTCAATGATACAGCAGCGCATTTAAATTCATTGATTTGCACTACCTGTACCGGTTTTCTCGCTAGCCACGATTCTTTTGAGGTCTTCAGTGGAGCGAATCGCAAATGATTTGTCATTGTCTCGCTCACGCACAAGTATTGTCGCATTTCTAACCCAAACATATTTAAATCCATTTTTATTTGCAAGTGTTTTGGCCTCACGAAATAAAGCCTTATTTTTCAGGGTTAGATGTTCATTTAAATATATAGGAACAGGAGTAGCGCCTGATATTCCTACCTGATCAGACTTAAGGCTCTTCACATTACGGTAGGCACATAGTAAATTGTCACGAACGATCCGCGACCTAAGCTTGACAATTAAATTCTTGGGTTTGGTATCCTGCTGGCGCGCGTGTGGGACTCTATGTATAGATATGATGTCATTATGCGACACCGGTGAATTAATGGCACTACATATCGACTCCATGATTGTCACAAGGTTTTCATTGCGTTTTTCTGGCAGATTACAGACCTCTATGTTGAACTGTCGTGCTTGTTGTTCCATGGAGTCTATTTTTGCTTCCAGTATTGCCACCCTTTGTTCGCTATTATTGCTAGCAATTTCATGATAGAGCTTCGCGTATTCCTTGTGTTCGGCTTCCACGGCCTCCAAGCGACTCTTCATAACCTCAAATTCCGCGTTGAAGAATTTAAGGGATTTTTCAATCTCAGAGTTGGACTTTTGAATGGAGATATTCTGCTGCCTCAATTCAGAAACGTCAGTCAGTAATTTTTTGAGGATTTTATCCTGATCAGCCTTCCAAGAACTCAGCATGTTTTTTAGTTCCTCGAATCCGCCATCCGTCTCTGTACTGCTGTCATCGCCTCGAAATCGTTTATTGCCCGGTCTTGCAGTGACATTAATAGAACCAAAAAGGTTATTATCTGAGACCGAGGTGGCAGGAGAAAGATCGGGTTCTGACCGCGTTTGCGGTAAAACACAGGCATTTGGAGTCATCGGTGGTGAGCGAGGCATGGTTAGCAGTATGAGGAAATCAAAAATAACAACGCGATGCGTTACACGTCTGTCCGACTCGGAGTACGAAAGCACACCGATGACGTGTTAGTGATTTAAAATGTTTTCCTTGAATTGGGGTAATTTTTCTAGGCTGGCAACTTTGATTAACGCCAAATGTCAAACTAGCTTTTGTTATGACAGTTGACACTGGTGACAGCCGGCGGTGAATGAAAACACGTCCACGAAGAGTGAAGTGCAACTATTCACAAATGGGGGTACTTCAGGATATTTTTGCAATGTACTTACAAAAAGCAAAAGTTTTTTTAGCGTTTTCTCCACAAAACATTAATGTTTATCGCCACAAACAATGTCACATATGCACAGCAGTTGTATTCTCACAATCAGTACACATTTGTCAAGAATGCACTCTGTTTACACAACTTTTCACATTAAAAACACGGAGACACTTTGAGGTACGTGCTGACGATTTGACAGTCGATATGATTTTTGTATCTAATATAGATAATGTTTATTTATCGTAATAATATTATTAGAACAAAGTAAAACAAAGCTTTTGGTCACGTCACTCATACATGCAACGCATGTACTCCATGACGCGCGCTCGCTTCGCTCGCATATTATATAACACTAATATCTTCTGTCCCCGAAGTGCCGGGCCGCCGCCGGCACGGTAATAATATCTACAGTAGTGTGACTCGGCCGTGTCCTTGAAATAAATGCCTACAGCCGCGCGGTACGTAAATATGCGAAAGGGCTGTCCGCCTCCAGTATTTTAATTACATTTGCCTACTTTGTGCTCCCATTTAGTTTTGTGATCGTAAATATACTTTTTAAAACAAATAAAATACTTTGTGAATTGAATAGAAAGTGTTCAATAAACATGAGTGTTGTTTTTTGATTGATATATTTAATTATAAAACCATGTTTTTTTTTCGGGACATAGAAATAAATACTTATCCATTAAACAGACACACATTATATGCTTACCTACTAGTAAGTGAAATTATTTTATAGTCTTATATTTCAAAGTTTCCAGGTAATTAAAAAAAAAGGTATTTCTGGATACGTTATTAACGAATTCATAAAACCAAAAACAACACAATATATGCTACTCGTCATATCAAATATGTACTTTTCTTATTTTTAGAGAAAACATCGCGCATTTATTGTTAAAAAACAACACACCGTCCGCTCGTCACTGCGGCACAGTCGCGACTGTCTGCATCCCAGGCGCATCCCTTAATCGAGGCGCGTAGGCATAGCTCGCGCTTCGTCCGTTTGTATGAAGTCAAACTACTGTATGATAATATTACCGTGCCGCCGCCGGCCTCCTTCGTCGGCCTACGGCCCGGTGCCCATGCCGCCCATAAAGGATACTGTCGCGAGACGGTGATTCATCCACTTATAGTGCGCGCGGAACTAGTTGGCCGCTCCTTAGGCAAGTTTTTGTTTTTTTATTTAAGTATTCTTTTCAATAAATTGAACAATTATTGTTCACGATATCTCGGGATTGGTCATCACTGTCTAATTATAGTCTCCTGTGCATTGCGAGCTGTAGGCAACCTGCCCCCTCACCCCTGTCGCAACCTAAGGAGCGGCCAACTAGTTCCGCGCGCACTATAGCGGACGACTAGCAACAAACAATCTGTAGTTTTCATTTAAAAAAGTTATCAAAATAATAAACATAAGACCTCAAATAGAATATCAGTAACCAATTAACCATTAATCATTAATAAAGCAGCTTACAAAACGTTGCTCAATCTGAACTTTTTAGTAGTATAATATGTAAAACCTCAATTGGAAAAATCGTCTCTATCTTAATATTTAAGTTACCATTTGTGTATTTCTAGTCGCTCACTTAGTAATTTTGTCGGCTTAGTAGGCGACTCGACCGCTGGAACTCGCCCGGTCCGGTCGAGACAGGAATTTAATTTTTATTCATGTTTTTGAGTGGTGTTTCGGACTATACTTTTTTTTAAGCAAATTTTGTACAGTCAGAATGAAAAACATTAGGTTGGGGTCGTGGGGCTTTCGGGACCGGGACCACAGCCGGGACCGCGGTCAATGTAATGTGTTATGAAGTACTAGGGTATCATAAGTTAGTAGGAGATTAATCATTTCTTTTGGTGAGAGTCAAAATGGCGGCTGTACCATAGCGAATCAAATTATAATACTTACCAAAAATATGTACCCAAAATGTACTATTCTGTACCTAGCTCTAAAAAATCAGTACCTCCTGCAGAACGGAGTTATTTAAAAAAAAAGTTACACCCGCCATATTGACATCAAGATGGCGGGTGTGCTGAAATATTTCATTATTTAACCATTACTCACAAAATATAATTACGCCAAAAAAATGTACTTGAAAAGTACCTCAAGTAAAAAAAACCACTTGATCAGTAAGTTGAATAGTTCCTGAGAAATAAAACAATCATGTCCCGTTTAGTTATGTTTATTATGAATTATTGATGAGTTATTGATACAGAGAAGTAAAGAAGAAGAAGACATGCTGCGCCGACCCCAAATGACTTGGGTTAGGGGCAAGAGAATGATAATGATGATTTTAGTGAATTATTAAAGTAAATATCATGGTATCAATATTATAGCGTCAAAGTTATTACGTCTTTATTTTCGTCCATACATAATGCAATTAGCGATAAGTGAATTCGGAGTTTTGGTTATAAAATTGTTAAGATCATCAAAGCATTTCCATTCAGCATTACGACGACAGTGAGCCCGATAGTGACCAATATTGTTGATGTCTGTAACATCAATAAAAACTCAATTAATCCAAGTATTTCGTATTTTATATTATTTAGTGTTATAACCATGGGTATGTTTTTAAGATGAATTGCATCTGTTTGATTCAGCTCAAAGGCTATTGTATTCCTCAGTTCGTATTTAAATGTTCGTATGCCGTTGCAGTTATTACGCCGACATTGTAAAATAGAACTATCTTCGCATAACATAGACTCTGCCGATTGATTGAGCATAGATATATTTGGCATGTTAAAATTAAGTGGCAAAAAAGCATTTTTTTTTTTGTACTTTGTTAATAGCACACACAGTAGTTGTACATGATTCCTTTACAAGAGCACTATAAATTGCATCGATCAAAATATTTTCAAAATATAAGCTATATTGCACTCGCAAGAGATGAAACCTTTACTATTTTTACAAGTTTTTTTAAAATATGACTGAAGAAGTTGTGCACGGCACTTGTATAATTCTGTTCTGGTAGTTTTAACATCAATCATTTTTTTTATGAATTGACAGAATACATTTTGATGATTGAGTACATGAGTATTTAAATAAAAACCTTCAACACACCCTACTGCAATTACTTGTGCAACTGAGTCGAACGCGCAAGTGTTCGACACGTATAAATCCTTTATGCCAGATCGCAGTCTTGTTCCATTTAACAATAGTGGAACAGGTATATGTATTTTCACTCCTTTTTTCTTCATGGTCTTTCGAGCTTCAGCTTTGCTCTTCCAATTTTCGCGAAATGAGGGACTTTCAGAAAAAATTGAGTCTGTTGGGAAATCATCTTCTGTTTTATTTACCTTTGCTTTCGTATTTTCTCTTTTTTTCAAGTTAGGTTTTTCTTTTTTTTTTCTCACTGTATTTTTTATTTTACCTATAGCTTCTTTTAATTCCCCCTCTATAAAATCTGCATGTTTAACGATAAATTGGTTCAATTTCAATCTATTGGATTTCACGTCAATACGACATAAGTATCTCTTAAGCGTTTTAAAGTAACTTTCAACGTTGGATGATGATGCAGTTTGGTTTTCTGATTGATATATTGGAACCATCACATTCGACCACAATGGTAGTTGCTGTACTAACCTGGTTAGTGTTGGAATAAAAGTAGGCATGTAAAATAAGTTTTCGTGTGATAAGGAGTCACTGGCATCATCTGTCAATATAACTAACAGATTTTCGCGATCTAATTTGGGAAATGTAACTCTCTCTTTAACATCTTTCGTTTCTTTCAATACATGTTGTTCTGGTAAACTATAATGCTCCAAGTCGTTATTGTCTGGAAGATTCATGGTTTTATTTAATATTTTTAACCTTGTTTTAGCTTCATACAAAAACTACCAGAACAGAATTATAACTAACAAACTAACAGAATTTTAACTTCTTCAGTCATATTTTAAAAAAAAACTTGTAAAAATAGTAAAGGTTTCATCTCTTGCGAGTGCAATATAGCTTATATTTTTGAAAATATTTTGATCTATGCAATTTATAGTGCTCTTGTAAAGGAATCATGTACAAATACTGTGTGTGCTATTAACAAAGTACAAAAAAAAATGCTTTTTTGCCACGTAATTTTAACATGCCAAATATATCTATGCTCAATCAATCGGCAGAGTCTATGTTATGCGAAGATAGTTCTATTTTACAATGTCGGCGTAATAACTGCAACGGCATACGAACATTTAAATACGAATTGAGGAATACAATAGCCTTTGAGCTGAATCAAACAGATGCAATTCATCTTAAAAACATACCCATGGATATAACACTAAATAATATAAAATACGAAATACTTGGATTAATATTGATGTTACAGACATCAACAATATTGGTCACTATCGGGCTCACTGTCGTCGTAATGCTGAATGGAAATGCTTTGATGATCTTAACAATTTTATAACCAAAACTCCGAATTCACTTATTGCTAATTGCATTATGTATGGACGAAAATAAAGACGTAATAACTTTGACGCTATAATATTAACCTTCATGATATTTACTTTAATAATTCACTAAAATCATCATTATCATTCTCTTGCCCCTAACCCAAGTCATTTGGGGTCGGCGCAGCATGTCTTCTTCTTCTTTACTTCTCTGCATCAATAACTCATCAATAATTCATAATAAACATAACTAAACGGGACATGATTGTTTTATTTCTCAGGAACTATTCAACTTACTGATCAAGTGGTTTTTTTTACTTGAGGTACTTTTCAAGTACATTTTTTTTGGTGTAATTATATTTTGTGAGTAATGGTTAAATAATGAAATATTTCAGCACACCCGCCATCTTGATGTCAATATGGCGGGTGTAACTTTTTTTTTAAATAACTCCGTCCTGCAGGAGGTACTGATTTTTTAGAGCTAGATACAGAATAGTACATTTCGGGTACATATTTTTGGTGCATATTATAATTTGATTCGCTATGGTACAGCCGCCATTTTGACTCTCACTTTCTTTTGGGCTGTCACCAGATATAGGAGTTAACAGAAGTAATGAAATGTGTTATGTAGTACTAGGGTATCATAAGTTAGTAGGAGATTAATCATTTCTTTCGGGCTGTCACCAAATATAAGAGTTAACAGGAGTAATGAAATGTGTTATGAAGTACTAGGGTATCATAAGTTAGTAGGATACAAAAGAAAGAGATAAGAAACCAGGATAGTAAAGTCCCACAAACTAGCAGGAGGCCAGAATGGTAAATTATATAGTGGGGAAATCATCAAATGACTCCTCCCGCTCTGGGCAAAGCGGTAGGGAGTGTCAGACTTCTACTTACTAAAAACCACCCATGTTGCTAGAGATACCGCGGTATCTCTTTTATAAGACAATACCTCCTTCCTACTTCTGTTCTCCTGGTAGTTTGTGGGACGAACACATGACACTAAACCTTATCTATATTATTAGAGATACCGCGGTATCTCTTATAAAATACAATACCTCCTTCCTACTTCTGTTCTCCTGGTATTTTGTGGGACGAACTTGTGGGACGAACACAGGACACTAAACCTTACCTGTATTATGTGTCTGACGGTACTTTGACTCTAAAAAAGGATTCGTCCGAAACGCCACTCGAAAATATTAATAACAGTGAAATTCCTGTCTCGACCGGATCGGGCGAGTTACAGCGGCCGAGTCGCCTACTGAGCCATTTTGTCGCTCAGTTAGTAATTTTAATATCTGAAATGGATTTATCACAACCCACTTTTTGTAAGCTCGTTCCGGATTTTATTATTAATCAATATTTGTCGTTAGTTTAGTTTATTTTTCGCTTACTCAAATTCATACCGCTCAAGTTATAAAAACAGTATATCATCATCAGTCGCTTAGTTATTTTTTATTCGCTCGTTTTATAATTCCCCTTTAATTTAATTGTTTCCAACTGTTGTAATCGCGGCCGGTAAATTGGCATTTTATTACCTACGTTTTGCAGAATAACCACTATCTGTAGCACATTATAAATTTAATTTTACTACTTGGCTCAGCTGAAATTGAATTAAATACTTACATAGTCTATCAATCATTCAAAACACAATAGTTTCTCTCAAGTAAAATAGAAGGGAAACCCAAAACAATTAAACACATTTATTGGCCAGCAAGATATTCCAGGGGACCAATTCGTACACACGGCTACACATCAAGCTATAAATTACCTACCAGTTTACGCTGATCTCGCACTGTACGGAAATCCTATACAATTCGATACCAGCTTATACTGGAAATGTATAGCTTGATGTGTAGCGATTTCTAGTTTTGTTGGCTAACCTGAGTAATTTTTTTAGACAGACCTTAGTTAAGTCAACATGTGGCAAATAAACTGTGAAACGACTGTAGCCGAATATGTAATTTAGTTTCGCATAAAATTAATTAACCAAATGTGTTATAGCATTAAATTAAATTTAATGTATAATGTGTTTCCATAAGCGTAGGCTGTACCTACCTATGTAAAATGTTCACATGGAGGTAGTTCGCAACTCGCAACCCAAATTCATGTTACAGGCCACAAACTGAATGTTAACACGGAAAAACTCCCTTTTCATTGGTGTGTTGTAAAATAATACGGATAGAAGTCGGTTTGTTCGTAACGTTTTGAGTGACAGAATTTGACAAAGACTCCCTATTTTTTTACTCAGCTTTTACGAATAATACGTAACTATCCGATTATCACTTCCCTGGCAAAAATCCAGGCACATCACACGATAAAATCCAATAACAGTATTTAGGTACACACGGCTACACATCAAGCTATACAAAACCAGTATAATCTGATCGTTCATTGGGCGAAAAGATCTAGTAAAGTGAGGCCAAGATTAACTGGTTTTGTATAGCTTGATGTGTAGCCGTGTGTACCACCTTTATCAGACAAGGCATTTAGATAATTATTAATCAAACATCAAAAGTATGAAAATTAAGGTGTTATTATTTTTATTGGAGTTGATTCTTAAAGTTATAAAAGCGAGCAGCACCGGAGTTTTTAACTACATATTTGGAACATGAAACTTCCTGTTTTTTGGTTAGCCATCTTCCCTAGGGGAGTAGGGGTGAACAGGGAGTGGTAACGGTGAACAAAACCGTAACTTTTACTTTTACCGATCATTTCACGTTTGTTGTTTTTTGCACGATTGTGAAATTGTTAAAAGGTACTTATACTTAACTTTGAATGTTATTGCGTATGTATGTATACCTTATAATTTTGTAATCTGAATCTTTTTCTATGGTTTTCAATTAAATTAATTAATATTCAAAGCTTGGAATTAACAATCACTGCCCCATAATTCTCTTATTCATCAAAATTGATATCCCCAATGTTAAAGAGCAAAATCCCCCTAATTAAGCTCTCGTAAAACTAAAAGGTAATTAAATTATAAAACAATCCCCTCTTACTGTGCCTTTACAAAGCGTACAATGGCCATCAGGTAGCTTAAGCCCTAAAAGAGCCGCGCCTCGGTGTTACCCCAGCAATAAATAAAATAAAGCAATATTTCAGTATTACATGGCAGCATAAAAACGCCGCGGATCGATGCGAGGATCCACAAATTTAATAACATCCAGTTCCCCAGAAGCAATTAGAGATGAAACGAAGGGCTTCAATGGCCGTTTCTTCGAAATAATCCCGTTACTGTTACCTACTCGTTTTTGCGACTATCTTTCCCTCAATTTTGCACCTTACTCCCCCGCAATAAATATCGTTGTCATCAATTTACCTATGTGCTCGACACTTGTGATACTTCAGTGATATTTATTTGATACAAAGAAAGTGGTGAAATCGTGTGTAATGTCAGAAACACCCAATTATTATGAGCTGTCGTCCACAAGCTCTTAACAACGGCCCTTGTTACTGGGTAACGCATGGACCGAACATATCTCAGCGAGAAGTGTCCATTGGACTGTGACAGTTCCGATAAAAAATCGTTACGAAATATGTACAAAGTTAATGTACCTATAATAAAAGACAGTCTCCGAAATGTATATTATGGTATTGAAGTTACAGACAGAAACGTTGTAGAGAAAGTGGAGATTTTACGTATGGACTCGTTCAGGAGCTAGTTTTCTAAAGAAAAGTAGGAATCGCTGGAAAGGCAACTGTAATGCAGTCTAGTCTAAATCTAGCTCAAGATTAGTGACAAGCTTAAAACCTATCCTTCGTGATGTAAGGGTTTCTGAACAGTCTGCTTAAGATAACCCTATACAACTCGATTTTAAAGTTTTTAGTGGTTCGCTGTTCTGAACTTAAACTAAGGACCATTTTTAAGAAGTGTTGGTTCTCTTTTGGGAACCTTTAATAAATGTGTGTTGCAATTTTAACGTAGATGGATCTATTTAAAATCTTCGACGTTTAAACAAGTCGCTAGGTACACCTACCTTAGGATCTACTACCCGTGACTTAATTCGATCCCAAATAATATTTGAGTAGCAAAAACACGAGGTTCACACATGTCACATCACCTGACAGCCACTTCCCAGGGTCTACCGAGCACCGGCAAGATGATAGATAATGTCGAGCGGATCTAATATCGTTTCGGTGCCCTTCGGCTCCGTTCGGCAATGTTCGGCTGTCTGCCGTGTGATTGGCGGAACTAGAACTGCTTGTGTTACGTGGGAAATATGCCAATATATGAGAAGATCCTGTTTTTTTTTGTTATTGGATATGTTTGAGGAGAAGATATTGGCTTTCCTGTGTTGAGTTTACAAAAATTGGTGATTCTGCTCTGTGAAAACCATTGAATAAACATCTCAGTTATTTAGGGTCTAACAGAAGTTTATTACTCAAACGGTCACTTTCTTGCTGTTTATCGATTCTATTAAAATCAGAGCATAAAAGCATTTATAAACTAGGCGCAATACAACAGCAAGGATATCAAATATCTAACTCAGAGCCAGCTGACGATCGATAGTTTCAGTTTTCATTAGATAAGTACATATTTAAAGCTTAAATTCTCATATTATAACAAATTACCCACTAGTAAGTTTATAATTGAATGCTGAATGCTAACGTATGGTTGAACATCGGCAATCTCCCCAGTAAAACATATCCCCGTCTTACGCAGCCCATCCTTCAATCTAACAGCATGAAAATATAGATATTAACGTTGTCTAGGCAGTACGCACCACCTGCCGCGTTACTTACCAGGTATTATCATAACTCTGTTAGAGAGGGAAAGTGGATGCCATGGCTCATGCACGACACGACGGACGCAGCGTCCGGTCCGCGATTGGATTCTGTTTCACTTCCTCTGCCACGGACTTCTACGATATCCCACGGTTATCGATAGATCGCGAAATGGAGACATTGTGTGACAGTGTCCAATACAACTTTCTGTATAGGTATTCCCGTTTATGGAGTTATGGTCACGGAATTCATTCATGTGTGGAGAAACTTTATTGTTTGTGGTTTTAACGCCAAACGGAAAAGAAGCGGTTTTGTAAAACTACATTAATTATTCAATTGCAATAATTATGAACCCCTCTCGCATACAATTTTGTAAAAATGATCTGAAAAGAAATCAATCAATGTCATAGATCTGCACGCTGAAACTGTCAAACAGCTAACAGATGGCGCTGTTTTAAGCTCGGTAGAAGGTGGCTCGATATTTGCGTTACATTATGATACGCCGTTTGGCGTCTCGGATAAGAAGGCCGACTGCCAAACATGTGACTCGAGTTCGAATCCAAGATATACAGTGGAGTTTTTCCACATTATTCCCACTGTTATTGCGACGTCGTTACCCATGTAGTGATGTAAATAGTGGTGGGATAGAAAAATGGGTGAAGAGCAACAAGCAGGTATTGTCCAATGAGGCACCGGCTTCTGTAGCAGCCCGAACATTTTTAGCTTATGCCATTATTTTCAGTAAAATTACGTTAATTTAACTTAATATTAATACAATTAAACGTAGGTAATATTATTGAATGCATAAGCGTTCTTTAAATTAATACTATGAGTGAATTATACATAGATGATTTTGCTATAAATAACAGTAAATAAAATCAAAAGATGACAGTTTTTGTCATTACGTGTTTACTACATATTAGTTCCCATACATTCAAATAATTAGTAGTATTTTAATTATCAATCAACAAACCTATATTTGAATTTATAGTTAAAATCATAAATTAACCGTAAAATACCGACAAGTTATGACCGAATGTTAAAAAAAACGAATTATGACAAATTAAACGAAAATAAATTTTGGAAATGGAACTCTAATAGAGCATGACCTAATCGTCCAATATAACTCGTTTGCATTAAATTAACATCGTAAGTTCGTAACAACGTATAAAATATCCACATTTTATATAAAATATCCATTCGAGAACACGATTCCACGTAAATCATTATTTTAATTACTTTTAAGTTTAATTGAATATCTTGCACAAAATGCTTGATAATGGCACAGGCACGCCATCTATCATGCCGTTGTGTAAACTAACAATTAAGGCGTCTATTCTCAGAGCTTTTTTGTTCAGTGTTTTAATTAATCGTCTAGACCCGCAATCTGTATAACTAGCTTAATTAATTTGACAAACAATTAGTTTTTGCGCTTATTAATTAATTAACCACTGAGCCTTTGGGACTTTTCTTTGAGAAAAAACAACAAGCCCGATCGTTCAATTCGACCTTCAGACAGTTCAACAACACTACCATAAACAATTTACCAATTTTCAAGCCGAAACTAAATTGCTCTATAAAAAATTTGTACAGCACTGATTTAATTTACAGCATAGTTGCAAGGAGAGAATTTAGCGTGAAATGTGAATTAGCGCGTACAGTCGGAGTACCGAGAGAACTATCAACCTACCCGAGTAAACTGCTTGGTACACTGGGTACATTTCTATGGTAACTGACTGTACATTAAGTTCGGCGAATGTTGAGCAAGTGAAGCTAATTGGTGTCGGTTAAGTCATTACCGTACAATGCCCCTGCGGCCCTCATTGTAGCCTTAATGAGTGATAATAGTGCCCTTTGTTTTCACTTAACGGAAAGTGCCTACGCAAGTTTATTCGGTCATTTAAGAACTATTTTCACAACTTTTTTTCCACCTTACTTATTTTTGTTTAGATCAGCCATCTTTTTAAAGAATTTCTACTGTCTTTGGTAATAATTATTAGATATAGATAGATTAAGCATTCTAAAATTAAGTTTATTGATAAAATTACTGTACCATAAATTCAATACGGAGTTACGATCGATACGTACGTACTTTGAGTTATGAATGCGCGAACTTTTACTATCACGTCCTGTCATTATTTCACTAATATCAATTTAATCATACCAAACATTAATTCATGCACAGATCTCGTTCGATAGCGTCACTTAGTTTAAAGAATATCAATCAATCAACTGCATACTGTGATGGATTGTCTAACGAAACAATTCGGATAGTAAAAACACTTTCATAATTCCGTGTGTCGAGATCATGGAGCAAAATGATAATGGTAATCACGCGGGCCCAACACACAATTACAAACGATTACTTTCATTGATTGATCTTAATAAAAGTAAATCGAGATATTAGACAAAAATGATTCACGTAATAGGACCCTAAAAAGTGAAAGCAAAGAGATTACGACTAAAGAGTTTCCATTATGCCTATAGGGTGTATTATGTCAGTGTGTCATATCCTAGTACGTATACTAAGTATTAAATATGGCTTATTGATTTATTATCGCAGCGATAACACGGATGGAGAGAGCGAGTGTTATTTTAAAATAAGTAAGTAGGTAGGTACTTGACTCTTAAGATAAATTTATTTAACTTTCGTTACATGATTACCTACATGGTATTTCAAAATAGACAATGAAGTAAGTACTAAGTTACAGATACAGACGCTAGCTAGCACATCAAGTTACTGCAATCTGTCTTTCTTCAATAATGTTCTTACAGGTATAGAGGTCAGTTGATTGGGAAAACTTGACAGTTTCGGAAAATAATGACGATTCCTGAAATTCGGAGGGTACGTGGCGGGGTGTTCGCATTTATAGCGCCCATCCACCTGAAAATTGCCCCATGCAATGGAAAACTGTATAAATTTTCCCCAATTAAAACCTGATGCTTATTTTCCGAATTTTTTAAGCATAAGTAAGTATATAATAGCATAAACACAACTCCCTCTCATAGCGAGGAGGCTTGTGAGCTGTTGTGACCCAGCCTTTTGGAACAATATACTTCTGCTAGTATGCTTCTTAAAACCCATTTTCCGCATATAACCAGTTAAATACCTAAACACCAAACATATTGAATAAAACACAAATTCCTGAAGCGATTACCAATAATTACCATTAGTATTCACAAGCCGCTAGCTTTGTAACCCGATCCCTTTGAACAATAGTTGTAAGTTAAATCAATAGTAGCCGTGTCTGCGCCTAAAGCTTTATTAGTTACGCAAATAGCGACATTTAGATAAGTCTAGAGTTATTACAGTGGTCTAATTTTGTGAAGCGAGCGATAATAACGCTGGCTTTGTTATTGGAAATAAATTAAATTTGTAATTTGGAGTGTGAGTGGAATTGTTTTAGTCTGAGGCTATTTTGGGCCTGAATTCTCTATCTGGATATATAAATTGACTAGATGACAGTATGAGCACTACGAGCTAGGGACAGACTACCATAGTAAGTAACTAAGTATACTTTTCAAAAATTAAATATTAAACTCTTGATTTACTCAGACCTAGTCGTCCTAATAATTATTATTATGTCTATTCATTCCTGCTATTTATTACACTAATCAAATAAACTTCAAACATCCGAGTATATACCGATGTATGTACCCGATGTAAGACAATCGATCTATCGCAAATTCGCTGTCAACGCTCACAAGTCGCGCTTGTGACAGAAGTTAAAATCAAACTTTATATCCCAACATAGGATAACTATTTACGACTCCGTTCAAGTGGTTAATCTCGAGTCCTTTCTAATCGTGCATCGTAAATTTAACAACTGAATATCGAGAAATATAAGACATCTTGTCCCGACTCAAATGTCTGATTATGCGGAGGTAGCCTTAGGACAAATATGAGAATATCCGTGCTTAGATTTGTAGGATTCCTCGGATTGTAGGAATGATTCTAGAATGCCAACCTCCTTTCAAAACTATTAAGATTTGAATAAAGATTTTTATGAAATCTGACAGTTTGTGAACAAGATTAATAGAACACAATTTTTCATCTGTTTACGCTGAAAAACAAAGCAACAACTTGTTGATTTCGAATTTGATTGTTGACATTAGCGCAGATTTTCTTCATAAGGACGCATTTACGATTGATAAGTCAAATCATTACTTTTTTAAACAAAAGTATGTTTATTAAATACAATGCTTTGTATTTTTAAAATGTTTTTGCTACTTATTGTAGATAGATGTGCAAGGTACAATTCTTAACTATAAATATAATTTTAGATATGTCCAGTTTCTCAATAAATGTACCGAAGTGAAATTTTTACTTCGGTACATTTATTGAGAAATTTTTTATTTGTTTAAAAAAGTAATGATTTGACTTATCAATCGTAAATGCGTCTTTAACATCTGTTATCTAGCTTGCTGGTTACCTCATAGCGGATATAGCGTGAGTGTACAAGACATAATGAGTATCAGTCAACGAACGTTTAGTGTGATTGGGTAACCATCCTCATTGCATGTAATTTATGCCCAGTTTGAATGACAAAGGCATGTATGTGGCATGCCTGGAGCTATAAATACTGGAATTTCTGTTCGCAATCGTTTATTTCTAAGTTAAATCGTTTTTGCATAATGCAAATGAACCATAGCTCTAGCGAGTTACTCTACAATTATACATATCAGAGAGGCAGTTGAAAAAACCATTGAAAATCGTTTTCTTTTGTCAAAATCATCAAGAACGATTCCCATTCCGGTTTTCCGTGAAATAAATCCCTGCGCTGTTTTGGGAAGGCAAATGCACCCTAGCTGTATTCAGATGCATTGCAAATGCATCAATTTGACTGTAACTTATGGTATATGTCATGGTTGCTTACTGAAAACCGTCTCTGGTAATGCATCTTGCTTGATACAATAACAAACTAAATCACAATTTATGTTGCCATGTGCATTTCCTCATGGATCTGTTTAACTTCATATTGTAATAAAGTTTTAGTTTTATTTTGTAAATATTTGTAATTTTGGACAGTTAATAAAACAAATCATCTCTGGCATTCACTATAAATAAACGTAAATTTAGATATTTTATGAGCATAAAATAATTACCTACGTGGAACTAAATCTTGACATAGCATAATTATTATCCAAACTGTGATAAAGTCATACTGAAATGACCATAGAGCAGGAAAAAACGATGACCAGCATTTTTACGCCAATTAAATACACTTTGATATTGATACCCATTGTCACTCGACTAATTGATCCCTGATTGATAACAAACTGATCAAATTACGTACAATAAACAATCCAACAATTCTAGTAGCTGTTGAAAATAATTCTTGCAATATGAAAGTAGATGTTTTATGTTTTAAAACAATAGTTTCAGGAGTAAGTAGGTACCTACAGCTTGAAATCACTGAAGTACCTATGTTCGATCCTTGTCTAGTTTAAGGTAGTTTTTAAGCTCCATTAATTTTATGCCTTCTACCCTCACTTCTGGTGAAGTGACGGCGATGAGCAGCCACCTTAGTGCTGCGTCCATTCGACGTTCGACTACCGAAAAGGACACAGGTTCGCGTTGCCGTGCACGCCGATGTGCTGATTACCACATTGTAAAACCTGACTTTTCGTCTACTATTGTGATATAGTGCCTTCTGGTCGTACCAGAACAATCCTAGACAATAATTTGTGTGTGCCTACAATTCGGATCCCGAAAGACTTTCTAGAAGCTCATAGTGACATCACATCCAACCACGTGGCAGCGAGCTGCATCAGCAAGCTTGATCCAAGCCAGGACAAGGGTGAAGCAAAAGGTTAGTGGAGTCAAATTGCCTGTTCTAGTCAAGGATCTGAATGTTAGTTTACACCAGAATTATTAATTAGGTATCTCTAAACCCTTCAATATTTCTCATACAGTCCACTAATCATAACAAAAGGCCCAAGTGCCACATTTTTTGGTCCTTCGAGCCGGATTTCAGTACCTATTTTTACCAGTTACTTTCAACACCTTATAGTTTTCTTTCTGTAATATTTTATTTTATGTCGTACGTAAAAATTATACGGTGTGCAGATCATTGCATACATACCTAAATCTATTAATTGCATTGCATCAATCCCAAATACTTACTTGCATTAAATATCTACGTATCTAATTTGCACTACCTACCTAGAACCTACCTACATTAAAACAATATTGTCAACTTATAACTTTGAAGGAACCTAATCATGCCTCCCAAAAAAGATACATCGCAATCAATTGCATACCTAATCCAAGAAAAAGAAGTACTCTTTGAGCAATTACAATATGCCTATGAAATGACGAAGGATATATCAACGCCTGATAAGCAGGATTTACTATTATTACGTGTTTCGGACATTGACGAAGTGCGTGATCGATTTCAAAAAGTAATTCTTAAAATATGCGAATCGGAGCTGGAATCAAACCCGGACGCTAGAGTGAGAACCCAGGAAATAAAAAGTTTCGATGATATTTATTATAACGTAAAATTAGTTACAAATAGATTAATAAATAAAGCTGCGGGTAGTGTTAAATCAGAAAATCAAAACGTAGTTCAATCTTGTCCGCGTTTACCTAAATTAGAGCTATTTACATTTGACGGTAATATCGAAAACTTTACCACGTTTTACGAAACTTTTTGTTCACTGGTACATAACCAACCACATATACCAAATATCGATAAATTCCATTACCTTCTATCATGTACGAAGGGCAGTGCATTAAATATTGTTAAAAGTTTACCGATTACTGCAAGTAATTATGGTTTAGTCTGGAAAAGTCTTCTTGACAAATACCAGGATAATCGTATGTTGGTGGGTAGATACCTCGATAAAATGTTAGGTTTCTCACCGATAAATAAGGAGTCTTCAGCTCAATTAAATACTTTTATTGAAACGTTTGAACACTCTTATCAAGCTATTCAAGCGTTAAATATAGAAAATTTAAATAGTTATGTGATGTGTCATATTGCATTACGTGCCTTAGATTCACAAACTAGAAAATTATTTGAACAAAATTGGGATCAAAAATCTGTTCCGACTTTCCATGATTTAATCAGCTTTGTACACAATCATATCAAAGTACTTGATCACTCTATTTCTTACACTAATAATACAAGTTCAGTAAACTTGCAACAAAATAAACGTCAACCAACTAATATGACGGAAAAAACTAGGTCATTTACTCATGCAACTTCGTCGCAGACGACTTGTTTACATTGTGACGGCAATCATATGATTTTTAGGTGTGATAAATTCCGTGAATTGTCCACTGAGAAGCGCATTGACCGTGTTAGTGCACTTAAATTATGTCATAATTGCCTCAAACAAAACCATAATGCCAATGAGTGCAAAAGTCAGTTTAAATGTTTAGTTTGTCAGAAATCGCATCACGTGTTATTGCACCTCGACAATAACAAACCGGTTCTGAGTTCGCGCCCAAGCGGCAGCGACTCGAGTACATCTCATGAAAAAACATTGTCATCACAGACGACATCGACTACTACCGGTCTGAATGAAATTAACAGTTGCCATTCTGCTTCTTTACACACAACTGCTGGTACAGTTATACTAGGTATAGCTGTGGTGCATGTGTTAGATAATACCGATTGTTATCAGCCGTGTCGTGTTTTGATTGATTCTGGCGCTCAAACAAACTTTATTTCTGTTGATTGTTTACAGCGTTTAGGATTAACGCCTCGTAAATGTAATTTTGATATTTTTGGACTCGCAGGCGAATGTGTAAAAAATCATGGTATGACTTCGTTTGCTATGAAACCGCGTCATAGTAACGAACCATCTTTTAATATTGACGCTGTAGTGCTTACAAAAATTACTGGTGGTTTGCCGACCGTACAGTTACCTCAAAGCGTGATTGATGAATATAGAAATTTAATTTTAGCTGACCCTACCTTTTATAGGCGTTCAGATATAGATATTATTTTGGCGGGTGATGTTTTTCCGTATATCTATGACGGTAAGAAATTAATCTTTGGTTCTGATATACCTGTTGCGTTAAGTAGCATTTTTGGTTATGTGATTACGGGAAGGTTTTGTATGTCGGAGAACAACCATTCTAACGTAACCGCTGCTACTACTTCTCTGCATGCAGTAACGTTTACTGTCGAGGAAAATCTCCTCAATGACTCCTTCAAACGTTTTTGGGAGGTTGAATCTTTGCCGTGCGAAGTTCAACACTTAAATCCGCAAGACGTTCTTGCTGAAAACATATTTTCTGTAAATCATTACAGGGACGAAACGGGCCGATACGTTTCTCCTATTTTATTAAAACCAAACCACGAGCCTTTGGGTGATTCCTACAATTCAGCTTTTAAGCAGCTGACTCAATTAGAGCGCAGACTTGATAAATTACCCGATTTAAAACGGGCCTACTGTGATTTTATGAATGAGTATGAATCGTTAGGACACATGGAACTTTATAAAGGTACGGAACCATCTAAATATTTTATTCCGCACCATTGTGTATTGAAACCCACGAGTACAACTACACCTTTGCGTGTTGTTTACAATGGTTCGGCGCCAACCACTAACGGATTATCACTTAATGACATTCTTTTAACCGGACAAAAACTACATTCAGATATTTTTAAAATTCTAAGTCAGTTTCGGTTATACGATGTTTGTTTTACCGCAGATGTTTCTAAAATGTTTCGAGCGATCAATATTATTCCATCAGAAAGGAAGTATCAACATATTCTCTGGCGTGACACAACATCAGACCCCGTACGCATTTATGAACTTAAAACAAACACATACGGTCTTAGAAGTGCCCCGTTCATAGCTATTCGCACGTTACATCAATTGGCTAATGATAATCCGCAGTCCTTGGCTTCCAATGTGTTGTTACAAGGATGTTTTGTTGATGATGTATTATGGTCATGTCCTACGATAGACGAAGCTTGCGCGTTACAAGATGAGTTAACCTCACTTCTTAAAGGTGGAGCATTTGACCTCCGGAAGTGGGCAAGTAATCGTTCTGAATTACTCACGCGTATGTCAACCGAGCAGGTATCTGTTATTAATTTTCAAGACGATACGTTATCGTCCTCAATCAAGGTGCTAGGGTTGACGTGGTTACCTAGCTGTGATTGTTTTTCTTTCAATTATAATTTAAATGACTCGCTCTCAACGAAGCGGTCAGTTCTCAAATTACTTGCGAGTATCTTCGACCCCGTGGGTTTTATATCGCCATGCACTTTTGTTGCTAAGTGTATTATGCAAGATTTATGGAAGTTAAGTTTAGGATGGGACGACTATTTACCAGCCCAGTTAAAAGAAAAATGGCATAAATTCTTTTCAACCTTGCCCTGTCTTGCAGAGTTGCGAATTGAACGACATATTTTAATTTCGGAGTTCAATTCGGTTCAGCTCATCGCCTTTTGCGATGCGTCATCCTTAGGCTATGCAGCGTGTATTTATGTTCGCAGCACTGACAACGCGGGTAATATAAAGGTGCGGTTGCTAACGAGCAAATCAAAAGTGGCTCCAATGAAACCAGTGTTGTCAATCCCCAGACTTGAACTTATGGCGGCCGTGCTGCTTTCTAAACTTATAAATTCTATTGTGAAAAAAATAAAGGAATTAGATTCCTCAATTATTGCACTTAGCGATTCGAGTGTCGTTCTTTCATGGCTTCAGACTCCATCATATAAATTAAAAACTTTTATTTCTAATCGAGTCAGTCAAATAACTGACATCGTGGAGCCCAACTGTTGGTATCATGTCAGTAGTGACAATAATGCTGCTGATATTTGTTCACGAGGCGCTTTACCTGATCGATTTATGGAATATGCTCCGGAATGGATACGTGGTCCCTCGTGGTTATATCAGGAACGTGATCTATGGCCGATTAAAACGGTTTATGTTTCTGACCAAAATAAAGTGCCCGAATTAAAATCAAATTATGACACCTTCTGTTTTAATACTACTGACAACAAATTGAAGAATTGTAAAATTAATCTAGAAGAATTAATATTTAATAAAATTTCATCATTTAACAAGTTACAACGTTTTATCGCCTGGTACCACCGTTATTTAGACTATTTAAAATCGAAACAGATAGTCTCAGGGCCACTCACTAATCTTGAGCTAGCACGAGCTCATGATTCTATAATTAAAATAATTCAAAGAAACTATTTTGAATCTGAAATTGCCATACTTTCTAAAAGTGGCAACGTAGTAAAATCCTTACGTAAACTTTCACCCTTCGTAGATGATAATAAGTTCCTCAGGGTGGGGGGTAGAATTTCACAGGCTGACTTGTCATGCGAGTGCTTTTTAGCAGCTTTTGATAGATTTGTTTCTCGACGAGGATTATGTAATACCTTATATTCTGATTGTGGGACAAATTTTGTTGCAGCCTCCAAGCATCTGAAAGAAGTCTGTAAATATTTTAATAGTCAAAGAAACCGCGATGACATTCTTAATGGTCTAACATTGCGATCAGTTAATTGGAAGTTTAATCCACCTAGTGCCCCTTCCATGGGTGGTTTATGGGAAGCCGGAATAAAATCCGCAAAACATCATCTCTTTCGTTCCTGTGGAGATAAGATCTTCACGTTTGAAGAACTATCAACGGTTTTTTGCAAAATTGAAATGATAATGAATTCACGCCCACTTTGTCCAATGTCCGATAACCCTAATGAATTTGATGTCATTACCGCTGGTCATTTTTTAATTGGTCAGAGTATGGTATCGGTTCCAGAGTTTAACTTAGAGGATGTTTCTTTAAGTAGGTTGTCACGTTGGCAATCACTTCAAAGAATTACACAATCATTTTGGAAACGTTGGTCTCATGATTATCTTCACACTCTGCAACAGAGAGCGAAGTGGTATTCATCACCACCTAATCTGAAGGAAGGAGACTTAGTTCTCATGAAATCTGATGTCAAGCATCCATCCGAATGGCCGCTGGCAAGAATTGATAAAACTCATCCCGGTGTTGACAATGTTGTTCGCGTCGTTACTGTCCGAACAAAAAATAGTACCTTTAAAAGACCGGTAAACAAACTTTGCCCATTACCATACGCTAACTAGTAGTTTTAGTTTAAAAATACCTACCCCATAGGTAGTTATTCTAGTTTTATAGGATAATAATTATAATCTATACTTAATATATAGTTTCTTATAGGTTCGTCTCTTCCCCCCTTTTGTTTTTTTTCCCACATGGTCCATCAGGGTTCGTGACCACTGATGTAAGGCTTCTAGCTCTGGCTCGTAGCCCGATCTCTTGTTTTATTTTTTTTCTTTTATGGGAAATCATCATAGTGATTTCGGTGGGGGGTATGTTCGATCCTTGTCTAGTTTAAGGTAGTTTTTAAGCTCCATTAATTTTATGCCTTCTACCCTCACTTCTGGTGAAGTGACGGCGATGAGCAGCCACCTTAGTGCTGCGTCCATTCGACGTTCGACTACCGAAAAGGACACAGGTTCGCGTTGCCGTGCACGCCGATGTGCTGATTACCACATTGTAAAACCTGACTTTTCGTCTACTATTGTGATATAGTGCCTTCTGGTCGTACCAGAACAATCCTAGACAATAATTTGTGTGTGCCTACAATTCGGATCCCGAAAGACTTTCTAGAAGCTCATAGTGACATCACATCCAACCACGTGGCAGCGAGCTGCATCAGCAAGCTTGATCCAAGCCAGGACAAGGGTGAAGCAAAAGGTTAGTGGAGTCAAATTGCCTGTTCTAGTCAAGGATCTGAATGTTAGTTTACACCAGAATTATTAATTAGGTATCTCTAAACCCTTCAATATTTCTCATACAGTCCACTAATCATAACAAAAGGCCCAAGTGCCACAACCTACGTACTGAATTCTTGTTTTGCAGAATTTAAACAAAACTTTCTTCAGATAAATTTTAAACACCAGCAGCTTATCTTTCAGTGGTTTTAAACGGTAAGAGTGGCCATCACTATCGGTAAATCGGTAAGTGAATTTAAAACGCATTAAATTAGTAATTTTCTAAAACCATTTCGAAGCTTTTCGTTGTGAACGCAGAGAAAGTAGCTATTCTACCACATAGGTCGTCGTCGCCGTCCCGATATCTTTACACACTGGGGACTGGGCCATTGTTCACCAGTCGATTAGTCAAAAGGTTGATAACCAACTAGGTTGTACCTACGCGTAAATTCCTTTGACACGAACTGGGCGGGTTTACGACTGTGTTCGTTGGCGGGAATGTGAAAATGGGTTTGGCCCTATGGATCAGCTGTACTAAACGTGCAGCCAATGCTTTGCGTGTTCAATACAATAACGCTTTCAGGGCACTGTTGCGACTACCACGATATTGCAGTGCATCTGCAATGTTTGCACAAGCCAGAGTAGACAGCTTCTCAGCTGTAGTCCGTAAGAAGAATGCGTCTCTTCTCGCCAGGTTGCGTGGTAGTAGCAACAGCCTCTTGAGCGTTATTGCGGACAGGCATGACGAAAGCCCCATAGTGAGGCATCTTATTAAAACCACCTTATCTGTGGTAGAATATAAGTACTAACATAGTTTTATAAGTCATATTGTCACTAACATTATAGTATTGTAAGTATCTCTTGTGTAAATGTTTGTGAATTGTCTTTGTATATTATTATTAAGTACTAACATAGGCTAAGTTTATTGTTACTAACACAGTGGACCTCTGTAGTCTGTTTAATTAATAAATTATTATTATTATTATAAAGCTAGATTAGTTTTGTATTGGTATAAGTTTTCATTTCCATGTATTAAGTAACATTTGGCGCGCCAGGTTTCAAGAAAATTATTCATTCGTATTTTGTTTTCTTTTAAACGATTTCTTGTGATACCTATTTTTATTATGCATGTGGTTGTAAAATTCGCTTCAGATATACTTAATTGAATAGTAAGTACCTATTATATACAGTATATAAACAAAATTCTACTTTGAAAAGTGGCAGTTTCTTTCTAGAAGTCTGCCTTGTGTCATATAACCTCCGGGTAGAATGTTGTGAATGTTTTCTGTAATATACTGAAGCAATATACGAACTTAACGAGTATCATGACAGTTATAATGTCGCAAATGCTTGGTACGAGCTAACAATTAGTCCTTTTAACTACCGTTAGCGACAATAATTATAATCAATAAACTATACATAATATTGTGAGTGCAAAACTGCGAACATTCTCAAGATTATTGTATAATTACATATATAGAGGAAGCAATGTTTCACTTTATAACGAAAGCGTCATTACAGCATTTAAACACGATTTCAAAACTTAAATATAGCGCCTGAAACTTTATTTATCCACTCTTAATAAATACCTATTAATACTTCCCAATCGATCCTATCAAGTCTTAAATTTTATTGCTATATTGAGCAGACCGTATTATTTGTATCAATTTCCCGTGAAAAATAAGCTACCTATGGTAATTTTGTGTTTTATTCTGTTTATTGCATGCCTAACTTATCGTGTTTACCACTAGCCAGCTTATCAAACTCATCGCCTTTAAAACTATGCTTCATTGGTAAGCATGCAGCCATATAACTAATATGGGCTTCTAAAAATAAACAACGCATTTATGTCGGCGCCGCATAATTGTTAATAATGTCGGGTCGCTTGCGTGTGTCAATAGATACCAACATTAGCAACTTGCTTGATTTTGCAGACTATACGTCTAATTAATTCTATGCGACGTTACTTGTTGGCGTCACTAGGGTAATACAGTAGTCTGTCACCGTCTCTTCGTTACTTTGACACTTAAGGCAAGCACACAAGGTGTAAAACAAACTGCAGCGCAATAAACCAGTTGCACAAATAAGTTTGTGCAGGTTGGTAATAGTGGCTTAATCACCGGCTTAATCGTTGGGAATTAGCAGATACGCACTTATTTATTACGAGCCAGAAGTGCTACCGTTTTGCTTATTGGCAATTATTGTAACTCCAACCTGAGGAAGTATTGGCTTGATACTCGATAACCATGATTAACTAGCGCACTTATTAAAGCTATCTATTTGTATGTCAATTATAAAACGAATAATCTTGTACAAGTAATAATCAAACTTTATAGACTCATGCTTTATTAACTTGTACTTTAATGATATGAAAGCTTGCCGTCCATTTAATTTAACCTAATGAAAGGTTTATTTAATGAGTACTACGATATCTGGCTTTTAGTTTATAATTGACACATTTTAATATTGTATAAGACGCTAAGCACTTGAAAGTTTATTTTGCGTCCATAAATTTATAATATGTCCATAAAGACTTAAGCCTGCGGACGTTATTTCAATAAGCATGTTTATAATAATTTATTAAGCAATAGTTTCATACCTACACTGCTTAAGACCAGAGGGCTTTTCAGAGGGCAATTAATCACTTTCCAAGTATATCTTACCGAAGTCAACAACGACTCAACAGAACTGGCATGAACTTTTTGCTAGCTCGTATTAATACAAATCATTTTAGAGTAAGTATTCCATCACTTTTGTCGCAGATAGTAGGTATGGCACAAGCTTAGACATTAGCTAAAAAAGTCAATCTCATAAAAACCACGTCAGACATAAACCAAGCCTTTAGACGAACAACCATTAAAAACCATTTGTTTTACGCCGCGTTTAATGACAGGAGACAAAAAAATGTGAATGTTTTTTTTGTGATTTGAGACAGAACCACGTCTAAATGATCCATCAAACCGTAAGCTGGCCAGGTGGGTAATCCACCACGATAATGACAGGGTAATAAAGTGGCAATGCTTACCGGATTACCAGCCAGTCGCTCGGATCATTATCTGACGTTCTTTGCTTACGTTTTGAGTGGTTAAGCTCGGTAATTATTTTTTAACAGCTACAGGGTAGCAACACAAAATAAATGAAGTCACCAATCTTTTTTGCGACCACTATTTTCGCAAACTTAGCGATGCACTACCAATCTACCATACATCCAAAATAATGCAAGCGCATATATTTTTTTTATATTTACTCTTACTATAAAGTTTAATGTATTTTCATAACTTAGTTTTTATTAATTCTGCCCTGAATCTCTTAGCTTCAGCTATGGTTTATGAATTTTCTAAAAATTTAATTCAGTGTTATACAAAACCTGAACCTTTCAATCTTCAACAATTTCGCACGCTGTTCAATTCACATGTTCGCTGATATTTTATTTATTTCTTGATTGAACCTTTATTCCAATATTGCGTGCGTGTAATTGAAGCCATAACTTTTAGTACCATCCAAAGAATGCCGAGGGATATAAAATAATATTTACGCTATTAAAACCATACATGTTCTGAGAACATTCCCTGTATCTGTATCTCTCTCGTCGTCTTCATGTTGTTTTTCTGGAACGAACAACCTCGTTGAAATAACCAAATGAACAATTTCTCTGCCAATTAACAACACCAGTTGTTTACAAAATAAAAAAGATTTTTTCACCAACATCAACCTTATTATTCAAGCGAGAAATTGTTTTTAAAAACTCCATTCTCGCATAAATTCGCCAAGGTTTCCTATCAGGGGTTTGCATCGCAATTAATTCCATGTCGATTTTTCCCGCCCATTAGTTAACGTTATCGATTCGGCACAAGCAATTAGGTGGTCGATCCGATCCGGCCCGTCCGACGTCCGATCTCCGCGATGGGCCAAACATGATTGATGACGTTTTTACCTTATTACCGAAGTTATCCCCTCCACGGCTTATCAGCTTACAACGGGGGTTGCGGGGGAGGGGGGGAGCTTCTCATTACGAGATTGCGGTTACGTCGTGTTCAAGCCTGATAACAGTGTTTGAACTCTTTGAAGGGTTTCATTTATTTCATTTACATCCCTTTGGGTTCCTTTGCGTATTCATTATATTGGGTTTTAAGGGTCTAAAGGCGAACCCTTTATTTGAGTGATGAGATTTTGGTCTGTGCAAATATTGTACGGAGTTTATGAAGGACGGACGTGAAATGAAGTAGGTAGTATCTTCTAATACGAAGAAACAGTTTTTTGCTAGTAGAATTTCAGCAAAAAATGATCGCTTGATTAGCAACCTTAAATTAAATTATCACCTGTTACAAAGTAAAAACCGTACCTACATACATGATTCTAGCTAATAACAAGCTAGTGCAAAATAATCTATTCAGTGCCGTAAAAGGTCTTTCACCTTCGACGACAACACGTGAAAATTAGCATGAACTTCTGAAAATTACAGTGATGTTTTCTTAGCATTAATTCACAATATCAAACACCATGTAAATGTTCTCTAAAATCCAAAGATTGTCATATTTTTCAAACTTATTCACAGTAAAAAAGGACTCTTATCTGGTGAACAGAAAAAGAAAAAAAAACCTTGGAAATTCAACCTTTGTCTTGAGCAAGTTCGCTAATACCTACCTTATGTAATGTTCAGTTCCTAGCTGCCATTAGTACCTGCCAACAAACACACCTGAAAAACCATCTTACATCACTAAACCGTCTTTCCTTCCACAGTGGGCGGGATGTCTCGCGGCGGGAGCGGCGCCGGCAAGACGGCGACCGCCAAGCGCGTGCCCCCGCCAGCAGTCCCCGGAGATGCCTTCGGAACCCCGCAGCACCGCCACTCGGGCTCCAGCTTCGGCTCGCAAGGGTACGCCTCCTGTGAGGAACAGCCGTACCCGCAGCCACCGGATACGCCTTCTCATACCAGAGGTAAGCATGCTTAAATTACTTTTGCAACAACAATAGAGTTCACCAGCGCCATCATTAAATTATTCATCTTCTCGTGTCAATGCATTAAATTCTGACCGACCAGTAAATAACGACCTAGACAGCTATGTCGTGCCCTTCGTTAAGACCGGGAGGGTGAAAATAGTAGTGCAAGATGTCCAGGACAGCCAGACCCCTCTTGTGTCCTCAGTTACTGGTGACGTGACCAAATTGGATCTACAGTGACACCATATTTTAATCAGAACAGTTGACTTTCTGAGAATTTTGAAGGCCATCATCCTGAACCGATCCCTTACTAGACTACCGAAGTTTGCAGATTTTAGGAGTTTGCTACTCCTAAAAATTTGCTCCTAAAGATTTTCCAAATTCTACCAACACCTAACCCCTATTATATCCTTCTATTCCAGATGACCACTCAGACTACGGCAGCACAGTATCCGGGGTGTCTGGCGTTTCGGGCGCCAGTGGCAGCCTCGGCAAGAGCCCGGCAGGTGGCGGCACCTTCACGTTCCCGCCGCCCGCGCAGCCGCTCACGCACAAGGCGGCCGTGTACTACCACCATCAGCTAGCACTTAGCGATGATCAGGGGATCGATATGACACAGGTGAGATTTATAAATAATCCTTGATTGTTTTTTTGAAACTCTATCGTGGTTGTTAGTTGTTACCCAACCTGTTATTTACCTATAGTAGTAACTTTCAAATAAACACTTTTCTGTCGAAAAAGTTCCAAAAGCAGGAAAGCATTCCACTTTATGTTTAAAAAGCGACGTATAATTTCAGAAGACATGAAATCGAAAAGAAATAATTTGAGGAATCTTATAAGTACATAGTTTGGTACAGATCAATTTTATCCATGAGACCAACGTTGTAGTAAATTAATTAGCTGTCCCATACAAATCTTCAATGCCTACTCTACTCAAATGACCCAGCTGTTTTGTTTTTGATATACATATATTGAATTTGATATTGATCTCATGGAGAAAGTTGTTCAACTTGATGGTTTGTACCACACCTTTAACTTTACCCACACTTTATTTATTTGTTCTGCGATCACGCTCATATCACATCACCACCCATTCCAATCAAGTAATTTCCCAGCATTTATGAAATATCCAAAAACCCATGTTCACCTCTTTCGTGCCCATTTCCAGAGTCCTGGCCGCGACAGCCCCGGTTCCTCCTCAGGGTCGGCAGGGTCAGGGTCCCGGCACTCCTCAGCCTCCCTGGACAGTGGGCGGGCGTCAGGTCGCATGCCACACCATCATCACGCCGCCTGCCATTGTGGGGACCTCGCTGATAGAGTGCGGGCGATGATCGCGCAGGGTTTACCGGTGAGTATGAGATCTAGGTGGTTAAGGGGTATTTTGGCAGCTACATGAATCAGCAAGAAATGTACCGTAATCTAAATATTTATCTAAGAATCACCAGTGTACCTTCATCATCACGGCAGAAGTAAAACATGAACTTCGAAAACCGTTGTCAATGATATTTTTGCCAGCTACACGTGGTTGTCTGCTATTAGAACTTCAGTGTAACTAAATAACATGTAGCATTATAATGGAAATGCTGATTAAAATACAAACCACTTAGTTAGAGTGACACCACTTAAAGGTCTAAGAAATTAGGTTTTTCTTATAGTATTCATACTCTGTGCTAAAATATTAAATTCAAGTATTCCCTCTAATATTTCAGGACACAGACATAATCCACGCGTGCCTAGCAGATCTTCAAATGGAGGAGTACGCCCGACTCTTCATAGACGCTGGCTATGACCTGCCGACCGTCACAAGAATGACTCCCGAAGACCTCACGGCAGTGGGCATTAAGAAACCCAACCATCGCAAGCGGTTAAAGGCAGAACTCGCCAATTTGAATGTCCCGGATAACCTGCCTGATTATATACCGGTATGTAATAGAGATGACTATTATAAATTAGGTAGAGAGTATAGTCATTCTACTAGTGGCGATATTTTCATATAAACCTAACATCTTGTCTTTATAACCTTCATGATGTTCGAGTTTCTGAACAGCCTGCTTGCCCTAAGGCTGGTCGTATTGTTGGCCCCTAGGTACGCCACTGAATTATACAATAATTATCCTGTAATCTAAACACGACATTTAGCAACGAATATTCCACATAATTGACTTACAATCTATGTCAATCGAACCAGATTCTAGAAGAAATTTAATTCTTAGTGTCTTTTTCATAGTTTTTTTTGCCTCTACCTCTACCGAATTATGATTACAGACCATCCACCACCATCTATCGAATTTACCTTCCATTCTTTCAAACTTACTTAAACGTTTTCTCATATCTTTTCAGGGTTCCCTAGAAGAATGGCTGCGACTACTTAGACTGGAGGAGTACGGGCCCGCACTAGTAGCCCAGGGTTACCGCACCGTTCATGACGTCACGCAACTCGCTTGGGAGGTAAGCATACAGTCATCACATCACATCTTGTAATATGACATCACATCTCATAATATTACATCACATTTCATAATATTACATCACATCTCGTGATATCACAGCACATCTCGTAATATCACATCACATTAAATTTCATGATCATAAAACTTTTCTCGTGGTCCAGTTTAACCAGATGCTGTAGAGCCTCCATCTCAAATTCTGGTATGCTGACCACAATTTTAGATGAAGGACTACCTGACCTTCACAACTGTTGAAGAGTGGTTCTCAAATTGTTATGCATTTACGACCGCGAGGAAACGACACCAGACAAATGAGAGCTTAGAGCTCGATAAAAACATCTTCATAAAATTATCAGCCTAGAGCAGTCCAGCAATCCCATTCAACTCGGTTCCCGGCGACTCTCATACAAAGAAAAAGAAGCAAAGAAGTCTCATGCAAAGAAGTCATCTTACTTTTGCCGATTCCCCAGTTATCATTAATTTTATTAATATGCCTTCACCATTTTCTTTTCAGGATTTAGAAGACATGGGTATAGTCCGTTTGGGCCACCAAAAGAAAATAATTCTTGCCATCAAAAGAGTGAAAGACATAAGAGCAGGCAAAAGAAGCATTAGCAACCAAGGGTCGTTGGATTTTACTAGAATACAACCTGGCCAGGTCAGTACCATGCACTAATAGACCCCGTCAATGTGTTTGTAGTGATGTTTTAGAATTTAGACTCTTGATAGATTGGGCCTCATTTTGTAGCAGACTTTTGAGGCCTATAAAATTAAAAAGTGTTTTTCTTAATTAATTTTTTTTGTGGAAAAAAATCGTGTGACAGTTTTCGTATTAACAATGGCAACTCATAGTCTGCTATAAGAGCAGTCTTGTTTATGACAGCGGATATTATTAAAAACAAAATGAATTTATCTATGAAAATCCGCTTTCGTAATAAAGTTTTAAATAGACCGTGCAATAGAGAGCAAATTAGATTACTATTCTGTCAATCAAAAGATTATTTTCAAAGCATCACTCCAAATAAATATTTTATTTTATGATTTGTCTATTTTCACATTACATATCATTTCATTCATCGGCCATCTTGATTTTTTACCGCCAAATCTTCTAACATTTAAACGAAGCTATTTAAATATAATAAAAAGTCTAATACCTACCTAGTACCTACGTAATTATTTTTCTTTTTATACTAACAGCGTTAGTTTAACAATTTAAAGCGTTTTAATAGCTTTATTATTTTGACATTTGTTTTACTAATTAAAGATTTCTGTTGAGCCTGTCGAGGCTTTCGTTGTTAGATCCATAAGTGTGACCCTATAGCACAAAAATGGCTGGAAAGCTTTGTTTGGCGAGCCGAAAGCTGACACATTAAGGGAAAACTGATGTAATTAACTGATTGGCGTAAAGTTTATAACAATATTCATTAATATGAGTGTGGTGTTAAAATTTTGTGATCTTTTCCCGATGCGATCAGAAACATCGTTATCATTTTGCTTAGACTTTAGGTGTCGTCCATAGCCATCACCTTCGCTGGTCGGATGTCCAACAGTTCTGCGATATCATTTCCTCCCCTCCTTTTTATTTCCACATCTAACAAACAAAATCAATTAACCGCTACTAATGTAACCGTGAATTAATTTTGAAATTTAACTCCTAAATAAAGTCAAACATTCGGAAGAAAAACTTTCCCCTTTAAATTCCCTTCTACAAGCCGGACGGCATTTCTTCTTGCAATTAACTGGAAAAAAGCAGTCAGACAATAATTCAAAGTCAGAGTCGCAGAGTTGTGATCCGCCAGCACACACGTCCATCCGCTGCATCCACCTCATACCACCAGCCCGAAGCAGCATGTGAATGTTTTGTTTTCTTTTCTTTTTCCAAACACAAACCGCACCTTGGACATAATCGGCTAAAGGATTTATATCCGAGGGAGCTACATTACCAGCCTTGGGAGCGACAGCGGAGTTACCATAAACCCCCCGACCTAACCTTTGATGCCATACCGACGCCCCTATGTGGCACAGATTTGGTTCCTATCCAGGTATGAGACAACCTCCTTTGGCACAGGTCTTGTCAGTTTGTTCTCGATGCACCCGAGCACCCGGCTTTTATATGCACACGATTTATCGTTATAGTGAACGCAGTGTTTTCCATGTGTGTGTTTTATTTTTTACCAATTTTAAGCCTGTCCTCCCCACCACTACCGTAGAAACCGCTGTGAATGATCTTTCCTGCACTGTAGCTAGATGTTTCACTTTAATTTTTATTATTATATGAATTAATACGATATTATTACTAATTGCGCATGGTTTTAATAACGCTAACATTATGAATATTTGAATTAATGATTGACCAAACAAAATCTTAAACAGACAGCATGGTAAGAGAAGCGACATTAACGTGAATTGTAAAATAAGTTGATGCCGTTGTTTGTAAATGTTTTTGAACAAACTTTCTCTGTAATATAACTTTCAAAATTAAATTGGACAACTTAAGAATTTGGAACAGATCTAAAATGTGCTATTAAACCAACAGATACGTCACCCGCGCGGGAAATCACTAGAGAGTTTAGAGGATCCTTCAGAAAGGGGGTCGCATACTACGTTTTCGCCCGAAGCCGGGTTCTATTACGGTGGCGGTCAGTGGCGGCGCTCGTACGACGACGGCGACATCACGCCCACCAACGACGGCGCGTACGAGGGGGGGGGCACACTGCCGCGACCGCGCGGGCTCGTGCGGCCCAGACCTGTCGCCAAGATAGCCGCCACGCCCGCATACCGCGACAAGTCGCCCGACTACACGTACGACGAGATCGCGTACTCGGCGCGGTTACAGCGCGTGGCGTACGGCGCGAGTCCTCACGTGGCGCGGAAACCTCCGCCGGACCCTCCGAAGCGCCAGAGCTCTCAGTACGCGCCGTTCTCTCGCTTCGGCCAGACCACGGTTGAGATCCACCCTGAGAAGAGTCTTCCACTATCTCTTCCCGCGTACCCTAGCTCAGACTCGCTGTCAGTATCCCTGGACAGCACGGGCCTACTGCCGCCCCCTCCCGCGCCCTCCAGCCCCCCGCGGAGGTATGACGATGATAAGCTGCGCACGGGATCCGATGCTAGTTTTAAGGTGAGTTAAGCTGTATGACTTTAATTAAACCAGTCATTTACTTTTCCCTTAGACGTGATTGAATTCAGATTTGGCGATAATAGTTTCAATGGCAATAGTCAATATTGTTAGTTTAAAATCCAACACAACACCGCGTAGGCGAAAATGCAAGATTATACTAACGTTCTTCAATTTTCTTTCTTCCAGTCAAGCTCCAGCACAGAATCGGATAGTATTCCGTTTGCGAATGAAAACGCTGGGACCATAAAGCAGAACCGGGGCCAGATAGGAGGACGGCCTCACACGGTGGACTACGGCCGCGCCGGCATCGGACTCGCGTCTCTGCCTCCCCGGGGGGCCGACATGAAGCCTACCACACCACACGCACCGCACGCACACCAAGAACATAAAGAGGAAAAGTCCACAGAACCAGTCGACGTGCTCAACGACATCGGTAACATGCTCGCCAACCTAACGGACGAACTCGACGCCATGCTAGAAGAAGAAAAACGCCAGGGTCTCACAGATTCCTAAAACCAACCACAGACAATCTAGAATACATATTTGTACTCGAATATATAACTTGTCAAAAATTCCAAAGAATTGGACATCGGCAAAGACTTCCACTAATTTAATGAAATGCTGACATTTTGTAACGCAAGCAGCAATTTAATTAGCGTCTACATTATTTTATGAGCGTGGCTATACGAACGCAATGTTTTTGTGCGTTGCATCGTTATGACAATGTGAATTTCCGAATAACGCGATTAAACTTAATTGGATTTAGTGTTTTATAGAGAAGATATTCAGACTCAGGAAATTAGGTTTTTTATAAAATGTACAATCAATACAGAGCTGTGTAAACATTTCTTCCATTGCATAATTATATTTACCTCTATGTCAAAGGACTGAGTAAAGTAGAATGTCATGTTACTTCGACTTTCGAAGCCTAGAGGGGGATTTAGTCCCCTAACTTGTAATGTGACTAAAATCTATGAATTTTTACCAATGTTGCTTCAATAATGTGTGACCATTCCAATTCCACGTTGAGCTCGCTACACATGAAGCCATTACTAGACGATAGATGTCACTTGCCATCAAACTATTCCTACACAACAAAACGGATATACATACGTACTATAAAATAGTTTTGTAGCATTTTGTACCGACGTAGTACATTTTATACATACCTACTTGTAATTTAAACAAATAGTTTGCTAAATATCCTCTGTTATTTAACTTTAGTGAGCTGTGTATTTTTGTTATTACAAATAATTAGTTCCTTGTAATATTAAAAATTGAGTGTTTTTATTGGGATAGAAAAGAAATTAGATGTTAGACGGATCCAAAAAACAGACAAAAATGGCTATTTTTGTAAATATTGTTTTTACTTAAATTATGTCATAGATAAAATATATCCCAGTAGTTAGTTTTTCATGTACAATAATTGTAGAGTATTTGATTATGATGTAGAGATTAATGTAGCTAGAATTTATACAAAACATTAGTCTAGTGATAGTGTGAAAAACTAGGGTTTACATATTAATGTATTATAGACAATTATAAAGTTAGCTATAGACCTCATAGACCTTGTATGTTAACATTCTTGTAACGCATTAAGGACATGCCGTTTGCCCCATCATTGAAAACGACTACAAAGTTATGCTTCCACATATAAATAGCCATATTCCTCCATCTAACTAAAGCTTAGCAACACCCTGCTTGCATCGGAATGCAGAAACGCCCCGCTAAAATGTATATGGTGTTACCTACTGAGTTACATTAAAACACTGTACTGTTCAAAACTGAGTACAACTCACAAACACAATCTTTAATTTATTTTCCACTTTTCAAAGCATGCTCACTTTCAACGTGATATCAAGCGGCCATAAAAGTTTAAAGCTAATATTTTGTGATGGCAATGTTAAGTAAAACAAGAAGTTTCCATAGACAATGAAAACACGAAAAACGTTGTTATAAAATTAAATGTTTTTGTGGAACAACTAACGTTAAGTTCAATTCTTAACCAGTTAGCTAGAGTAACCATGATTGTTTTATTCTAATAATTTTAACATGACATTTCATCTATGGCTTTATTTTATAATTATTTTACCTAACATTGTCTACAGAGTAACGCAAACAACAATAACTATTACAATCCGTAACTAACACTGTGAATGTAATTAAAAATAACATCTTATTAAAAGTAGAACAGTATATTTAAGCTTAACTTTGTAAATATCTTGATAGAAATCAGTGTTTCTATACAGTCTTCTTTGATATTCACTCTCAAAATATGTAAACATTTTGTATACCTACATGTTAATGTTATGAATCCATTATGGCCGCCGCTCGTATTTTGTAAGGTGCTAGAAAAATAAAGCAAAATGATTTACCCAACATAGGTACTTTTAGTTAAGTAACGTTCTTTGAACTAGTCAAAATTTATTTCTTTCGAGTGGCGGCAAATGAAAGCAATTTATATTATGATAAAGCAGAATTGTTTAAAATGTAATTTAATATTATTATTGAGCAGCTTATGATCCTCATTTAGTTCGTTTCTTATTTCAATAAATATATTTGTAATATCTAATCTGAGTCTTATTTCCCGGTTTTACTTTCCACCTTAGTTCTCACTTGATGTATGAAGACCCCGTCGGGGCCGCGGATTTTTGTACTAGATGACGTGGTCTCGGCGCAAGGGCAAAGAAGGAACATGGGTTCGGTTTTTAGTCAGTAGAAGTCTGACACTCCCCTTCGCTCTGCCCAAGAGCGGGGGGGGGGGTCATTCGATGATTTTCCACCCACCAAAAAAAAAAAGGCAAAGTGTTAGTGGTTTTCTCCGTCAGGAATTTCTCAGCCAGTCACGGAGTCTGGTTATGTGCCCGGTTGATGCCGATAGCCTCGCCCCCTAGTACAGTCGAACAAGCTAATAAGTATAGGGTCTTTAATAAGTATAGGGGCTAATAAGTATAGCCACAGACTGCCAAAATGAATTCTCTAAATGTATCTGTGTAATCATAAAAGTAAATACAAGTTAGCTGGCTGTATACCTACTTATTAGCTTGGTCGACTGTACATGTGACTCAAACATAACTGATAATGTAGGTGTACTATTAGGTACACCTCTGCCGAACCTTTTGGGGATTTCAGGCGTGATTTATGGGTGTATTACAAGTAAGTACAGCCCTAATAGTTAGGTATACCTACCGAAAACAAACATAGGTAGGTAGGTACCTATATACGAAGAAGCCCGTCGGGGCCGCGGATTTTTGTACCAGATGACGTGGCCTCGGCGCAAGGGCAAAGAAGGAACATGGGTTCGGTTTTTAGTCAGTAGAAGTCTGACACTCCCCTTCGCTCTGCCCAAGAGCGGGGGGGGGTCATTCGATGATTTTCCACCCACCAAAAAAAAAAAAAAAAGGTATATACGAAGATAAAGAAGAATAAATGTGATCACATCAAAAGTTCAAAAGATCACAGTTTAATGTGATAATAGGCAGTGCACCAATCCCATCCAACTTTTAAATTAGCTAAGTAAATACTTATACGATGTTTTTGCGCATGTTATGTTCATGATAAATTGTAGTAATATTGCCGAGCATACCCTTATCAACATTACTTACCTACATTCTACAGCACTAACGAATACTAAAATTAGTAGCAGCAATGAGAACAGAAAATACACAGAAAATTCTTAAATACTACTACTACTACGCTGACTTACTTTTTTTTGCCCGCCACCGGTGGGTGGAAAATCATCAAATAACCCCTCCCGCTCTTGGGCAACGCGAAAGGGAGTGTCAGACTTCTACTGACAAAACCACCCATGTTCCTTCTTAGCCCTTTATGTCGAGGCCGCGGTATCTTTGTGACCAACCCGCAGTCCCGACACGCTATCTTACCTAGATTAGAAATTAATTATATGTAGGTAAATTAATTCTGTGTAACTCCTGATTAATCCTAGGAATTCTAACCGAACAAATTGCTTGCTGTTGCGTTCATAAATACTACCCAGTATACTATAGTAGTCTTTGATAAATACAAACACCGCGCAGTCCGTTCACTTCCGCTATCCGGAAAAACCGGATGTAAAAATGTCTGTACCACACGCGCCATCTCTAACCTACTTTTCAAAACAGAAGAATTTTGTTGTTATACATTGCTAGGTACCACATTTTTACAACACAAACAGTAGGTATAATAAGGTAAATCAAGCAAATAGTGCAGTTATCACACACTGCATTATTTGCATAATAAATAAAACTAGAAAAACATTGTAAATACCTACCTATTGTTCTATATAAATACAATTACAGCATGTTTTCGTTAGTCTGTGGTAGGTACATTTTCCTGAAAACCGAGTTTCCCGGAGCTTATTGGCAACCCTACCGGAGCCGTTTTGCTGCGACCAATCAGAGCAGCGGTACCGCAGATCGATGCAGTAACGCGGGGGGGCGTAGAGAACGCGGTAATGTCAGATTTCCCTGTTGTCATCTGTGAATTTGGTCTGCGCGATCGATAACACGAATTGGCTATTCGTAGTTACAGAGGTTGAATACTTATTGAGCCGTATATGGACAGATAGTTAACATTGGTGCTTGAAGTAGCAAAATTCTCATTCTATAGTGATAAAATGGATGCGACCGGGGCGTACGGTGGTGGAAAGGCTGGAGGCGCCTTCGATCCTCAGCAATTCATCCAGAGGCCTCCCGTGATCGTCAGGGCGGTCTGTTGGGTAAGATACTTTATAATATACACTGTATGCGGACCTCATGTTATGCGTAAAACCTGCTTTTATTAATATTCCAGGTCAGAAGGAACGAGTTACGTCAGTTTGCGTTTTTATTTCGAAGAAAAAACAGACGTAGCTTATTAGCATTACGATCGTCGAATGTAGGAGGTTCTTAATTTGATAAATGATTTGTCTGTTTATAATAAATTTATATATGAACAGTACATACTTAATTGAATAGCTTGAATTTATTCAAGTAAAATAGAAAGTCCCTGCAGATCGAAATTAAATTAAGTACTTATTTTTCAAATTAGGAACTCCTAGCTGAAACCACAAAGGCATGTCTCACTAAGGTTTTATTTTTAAACATGGACCATTTTTAAAACGTAGCAAGTAGGTTGTATATATGTCATGTGACTGGCCTTGTGTTAAGTAAAGAGCTATGTAACCAAGAATAGAGAAATATTCCACTATGTATAGATAGGTACTACACTTATTGATAGTACGTAATTGAATGTAATACTACACTGCACTGTGCATTGATTACAGCAGGTCTGTTTAAAAATTGACTACTAAAATATTTATAGACTTTATAACTGGGTCACTTTCGATCATTATTAATCCAGTGTGAAGATTTTCTATTTTGAAGGACTCTAGGTTTTGTAATAAACAAATGATTACTTCTTTTAATAAATCGATAGGAGAGGTGCCTAATCATGAACATACGTAAACCTGCACATCACACACGATAGGTAGGGTAGGTACCTAGGTGTCCCTAGTTCTACACTCTTGACCTAATTTAAAATCAATTGAAATGGCCGAGTCAATATTTCTACAATATTCAATGCATGTAAACCTGGCAATGCATTTAAAAGATAATGCAACTGAAAAACACTGCTTGTCTCTGCATCACGCAAAGGTTGACTAGTAGAAAATATCTATGCCAAAGAGCCTAAATTCAAACCAAGTCATTAACTTTTAGGCACAATCCAATAAATTCTTTAAATAACTGAATGTTGATGTTTCCAACAGATAACAGGAAAATATGTAATCAAGGAAAGGTTCAAGGACGTTATAAAATCAATAAAACGTATCTAAATACATATCACGTACATTTTTATCCATCTATCTAAGTGTTATGTGGCTGTAAGCTGAAAGTGGGTTAAAGAAATAAGTAGCCTCCTATTTGTTCTGCTTTACGTCCGCTTAGTTCAGATTGACAGTATTATTAATTCGATGTCTCCTGCCTTTAACTGGGTCAGTCAGGCACTGAACTAGATCATGCATGCAGTCTTATATAAATAATTCTTCAGTACCAGAAGATGGAATGCGATCCTTAGAACCGACTTGATCGCTTCCGCCCTTTTTGGACGAGACTTTCCGTAAGTTTTTCGCCAAGTTTCGCATGATTTTCGGAAGTGTTATGCGAACTCTACTCAGCTTGTACATCATGCGACCTTAGATTTCTTCATCTTCTGAAAGACCCACACCAAATATTTTTTTATAAAACAAAAAGCAAATAAAAAGCCGATTGGTCAAAAGTTCCCTAAAACATCAAACACACATACGATTTGTCATATAATGTTATTATAGGTTGGTATTAGTTGCCTATGCCCAGCAGTGGACGTCTTTCGGCTGAAATGATGATGATTAGTTACCTATACAACTAACTTTACTGAAATCACCTATTGCGGCAATGTAAACAGAATCTTCAGGCATCGCAACGTGATATTCACAATGCATTCCTCGGCAAAGTAATATATACGTATAACCCGGTTCATTAAAGAAAGGAATCTAAAATGGCAACACATGGCATGTCCTCTCGCTCGCTCACTATAGTGTGCGAGCGTGAGGACATGATAAAAACCGCCATTTTAGATTCCTTTCTTTAATGAACCGGGTTATAAACTTCATATTTAAACACTACTTATGTAGATAGGTGTTAGGTAGAGCTGCTCTATGCTTAGTGTGAGTCTATTGCGATGAACCGATGAGACGCAATGATGCTCTCACTTAGATGGGTTACACGTTTGCATCTCAACAGCAGGGCCTGATTTACCCACAGGCTAATAAGGCTAGAGCCTAGGGCGCAAGGACCTAGGGGGCGGCGTTTTGGGAAAATACGTGTGTTAAAAAATTAAATGAGCGCGCACCCCAACCCCGCGCCCGGCCGCGCCACTCGCGCGCCTCTCTCATTTCACAACAAGTTTAAACCGGTTTTTTTCCGCTATTTGATATTTCTTTCTTTCATTTCATTTGACACGTATGAGAGGTAGGACAGGTGGATTGAGTGAGAAAAAGAGCGGTCTCGGTAAAGGCAAAGCCTGGGTCCTGGCCTCAGAGGCTCTTGGGCTCCGACTGGAGGGGTTATTAAGCGCGTGCTTGGAAAGAGCCCGATTCGTTGAAAGACGGGGAAGCTGGTCCACATTCAGAAGCCGTGGCGCCCTGCGGACTCGCTGTCCGCATATCAGCCCATTGTGCTACTCGACGAGGAGGGGGCAAGCTCTTAGAAAGAGTAATTAAAAACCGCCTCGCCGAGCACCTTGAGGGAATGGGTCCGGATTTTGCGGAACACCAGTTTGGTTTTCGCAAGAGGCACTCGACGGTGGGTGCCATCATGCGCGTGAGAGGCCTCACCAGGGGGTTGCGGTCTCTCGGGGCGGTGTGGTCTTGGCGGTGTCTCTCGACATCGCCAACGCCTTCAACACCATGCATTAGGGAGGCACTCCGGTATCACCGGGTGCCGGCCTACCTTCGTCGTGTAGTCGGGGACTATTTGACAGACAGGGCTGTCATCTATCCTGGTCAAGACGGACAATGGAACCGGTAAGAGATGTCGTGCGGTGTTCCGCAGGGATCGGTTCCGGGGCCGCCCCTGTGGAACATCGGTTACGACTGCGTGCTGCACTCCGACCTCCCTAGCGGCGTCACTGGCGTCAGCGTAGTTTGCTACGCTGATGATACGCTTGTGTTGGCACAGGGCGGTCGCATGAGGCGGCGGCCGACAATATGACACGCGGGGTTGCGATAGTCGTGGAGAGGGCGACAGACCGTGTCGACGGCGCGTTCGTATTCCACGCGTGCCTCAAAGATGCAAGGGCCGTTTGGACTGCCGGTTGTTCGCAAGAGATACCGCGGCCTCGACATAAAGGGCTAAGAAGGAACATGGGTGGTTTTTAGTCAGTAGAAGTTTGACACTCCCTTCGCTCTGCCCAAGAGCGGGAGGGGTTATTTGATGATTTCACACCCGCCAAAAAAAAAAGATTTCGTAAGCTCTCTTCTGTACTTGTAATTTAATTAGTTGCACCTGTATGAAAAGGTAGGAGAGGTCAGGCTGGGGGCGCGTATTCATAGTTAGCCTAGGGCGGTCAGAACTCTAAATCAGGCCCTGCTCAACAGTTCGGCACACTACATCGACAGTATTTGTAGAACATCATAACTAAACCGAAGTCATTACTACAATTGCTACTTTAAAAGCGTGTCGGTCGGCAAACTCGAAAATAAATCACCCTTGCTATAGAAATTCTTGTTGCTCATTAAAAGTCTGTAAGCAGGCATACTTAACGGCCAAACTATAAATAACACAGTTCCGTAACTGATGGATGACTGACACTGTCAGACAACACGTAGCCATTAAAAAAATATAGCAAAAGCTTAGGTATATCGACGGTGGAAGTCTGAAATAACGTACTCATAAGGAACTTCATTAGATTTTGGACTTTCAGCGCTGAGCCAAAAGCGGCAAATTCACTCATGCACTCAATGGTCGTAACTTCATTTCAAATTTTCTCCATTCGCGACGGTGTTGTGCTCTTATCGTCGTTGTATCAGACAGCTTTGTGGTCCTTGTTACCAGCAGAAATGTCGTGTGTAGTCATGAAAATCACGTCATTGAAGTGTAAATAGAGAAAAATAGAGAGGAAACCAACATAGTCGACCTAGATAAGGTTATAAACCAAGCTCATGTGGCCATGATTGAATTGGGTCGGCAATATTAGCCGTAGAACCGACGAGGATGCTAAATGCCAAGCTTAATGGCGTCCGATTGTAACACAATGCCCAAGCATTGAATTGCTATAGCCAGATGATGATTAGTCACCTTCCTTCATAATCTACCTAGCCTCATCCCAGCTATGTTGGAGCGTTCAGTCTAACAGGATACTGCACTGTTGACTACTAGTATTTTACGTGGAGTGACTGTGAAGATGACCCGCTGAAGGTTGCGGGGATCCGCTGGATGTGAGACGTACTACGACGACTATGTCCAGCAATAGTTGGCTTAAAATGACTAACTGACGAGTCTTTCTCTTTGATTGGTGTTATTTAACAATGATTAACAGTAGTTAGTGTGACATTTCTTATCAATACACTCCTATATTCCCCAGCTGTTCAGCGTGATAGTCATGGGCTGCATATCAGCCAAGGGCTGGCGCACAGGCGAGGACGGCAAGGAGCGGTGCGTCTACAATGATGACACGAACGCCTGCAACTATGGCGTTGGCATCTCAGTGATCGCTTTCATCGCTGCCATCGGTTTTATCGCTGGAGAGTATCTCTTCGAGCAAATGTCGTCTGTGAAGACCAGGAAGCACTATGTACTGGCTGACATGGGATTCTCTGGTAAGTTGATGATGTTTTGGTTTTTTTTTTTCTCTTTTTTTATGAATTAGGCAATGTTCATTACTAGGAATAAAGAAGTATTTTTAGAAATTTAACCTCTAAGGGAGTTAAATAGGTAGGGGATGAAAGTTTGAATTGAAAATCGTCATGTTCACGCGGGTGAAACTATGCGGGCAAAAGCTACAGTAATAATTCTTTATTTAAGAATTATCTTCTTTACACGCTAAAAAGAAAATATAATTCTTAATTATATAAGTAAACCAATAAATTGGTTTCATTATTCAATACAACATAGGTAATTAATACTTTGATAAATTGTGGTAGGCAAGATTAACTCGGCCGTTATTTAATGTTTAGTGTTATACTCCCAAGAAATGTGGAACACGAACAGTAAATTTAAGAGCACGGGCTACACAACATTCAAGAGCACGCTTAGTGCACGATGCTAGTGCCAAAATGTAAGTCAAGCCAGCTCCCGTCGGGGCTGCGGGTTGTTCGAAAGAGATACCGTGGCCTCGGCACAAAGGGCTAAGAAGGAACATGGGTGGTTTTTATTAGTCAGTAGAAGTCTGACACTCCCTACCGCTCTACCCAGAGCTGAAGGAGTCATTTGATGATTTCCCAACGTCCAAAAAAAAAAAGTCGGCTACCTCTTTACAATTTCGTCATCTAAATAAACCGACTTCCAATAAAACACAAACAAGTCTAAAATGACTTTACTTCCGGAAGTCGGTGACTTTTTTGCCACCGACTTTTTTTGCAAATTTTTTTTTTCCTTAAGTAAAAAATAACAACCGAATTAAGAACCTCCTTCTTTTAAGTCGTTTTCTGTCCTATTCATTTGGTTCGAGGCGTAATTGAAAATTACAATAAAATACAGAACCTTTTACCTTTAAGAAATAGCCGATTATTGTTTTATTTATAGCCACGTATTTATGAAACTTCATCTGTCTAGGCTTTTCCCAATTAAGTTAGGATCGGCTTCCAGTCTAACCTTATGCAGCTGAATACCAGTATTTTACATGGAGCCAGTTAATACTGGGTAATACCTACGATAGATACCTTTTTTTTTGTTTATGGTGGGTGGAAAATCATCAAATAACCCCCCCCCCCCCCACGCTCTTGGGCCGAGCGGAAGGGAGCGTCAGACTTCTACTGACTAAAAACCACCATGTTCCTTCTTCGCCCTTGTGCCGAGAACGTGGCATCTCTTTCGACAATCCGCAGTCCCGACGGACGATACACATAATACCAAAAATAATAAGTTCTAATGTCAAAGAAAAAAGTCGTGAATGCCACGATAGAAGTACCTACCTAAGTACCTAGGTACCAAGAAGGCTTATAAGACGTCTCGATTTAGAATCTTGCAGTATACTCTTACATAATAAATTGTACACGTGTTCTAAAAGGTCGAGGCCACTTTTGTATCCAAGAAGTTGGTGGGAGTTTTTAAATATTTAATTCTCTGGTTTGTAAGAATTCTTAGCCAAACACGGAAATCAGATAAAATAATTTTGTGCCAAGTTTCAAGAATGTTTTAGAAAGTTTCTCCTGTTTTTCATCATAATTCTTTCGAGTAAATAATAAGCAGTTAAAAGAGAAGACTTTAGTTGGTTCTCAGGGCCAAAAGTAAGTACCTATATTACTCTGATGTTTAGTTCTATCAAAATAGAGAGCGTTGTCAAAAAAAAAGTATGTAGGTAGGTATGGCGGGCACGCGTCTTGCTATGCACCGTATGCACGCCAGGAAATACGGAATCTTCAAATTTAAAGACGCTAATTTAGATACACACTATTTATTATTACCCTTTTTTATATTACCCTTTTTCTGAATAATGTTCTATTATTCATCCCTATCACCCTTTTTTCCTGAATACTGTCTCTAGAGCAATAGTATTTTTTGTCTGCTGTAGCTAGACGTCCTTGTCATTTCTTTTTTTTTCAGTAACTTATTTTAAGTAAACAAAATATGACCTTCTTAAAACTATAAACAATGCCCCATTTTTACGGCCCTGATTAGAGGACAACCAGAAAATATCGAAAAGTAACTGATAAGAACATTAAGAACCTAGACATACTCTTTCAGACTCTACGGTGGTAGGCTTGACGTAATACGACGGCAATAGCTTCTTCAAAACCTATTTTTAAAACTCCTCAGAGGCCCAGTTTCCTCACAAGACACAAAAGGGCACAGAGACACAAAAGTACCTATTTATAACCTTTTATAAAACCTTACAAGACATACCTACGAATTCGCAAAAGTAGAAATGTAAGAACCCGATTCCACATTTATATTGTGCCGATGCGAAGCTAAGTATGTCAATAAACTCGAGGAGAATCTAAATTGAATTTGAGGTCGAATTAATTGCCCTCATCAATAGCGAGCTGATTTATATATCTGTAGTGCATTCCGTGTCACCGAAGGTTAAGAAGACTGTCATATGATCTGTTACTTCGAAACTTCGAACCTCATAAATTGCAGTTAAGGTTTGTGCCGTAAATTGTTCTCATGAAGGTTTTTAGCTGCAAAAACCAAAGAATATCATCGCATCGATCATAAAACGTTGTGTCATCTTATCATCTACAAAACAAACTATCTTATCTAAAATATATAAACGACCAATCATATACCTAATATTTTCGAATTTTTCGATAGGAATCGAACGATCGATTTTGGATTTGCAAATACTCGATCCGCACACAATATTTCAATTTTAAGACTTCTGAGATTACTTTTCTTACCTTAGATCCAAGTTAGAGCACGGACACGGTTTGAGGATGGGTCTCTTATAGTGCATCTGCGCCATGGGTTGTCGATGGGGGTACATTCCGAGCTTAATAAGTAGTTGTGCTTGTCGCGTTTCTTTTCGGCAGTCTCGACAGAGATAACGACAAAATCGCCAACTTTCGATTGCTAATTACCCAACGAATAAATTCGGTTGCAAAAAAGATGCTTGCGAGAAACGCATCTTGGATGTAGAGACTTGCTTTACTTGCAAGCATCATTATTGCAACCGAATTTATTCGTTAATAATTAAGGATTGAAAGTTAGCGATTTTGTCGTTATCTCTGTCGAGACTGCTGGCCCTGGACAACCTCGTAGGTCTAGAGGTCGCAAGCGCCGATTCTCGGATCGGGCAAAGTGTTACTGGGTTTAGGAGGTCTACTGCTGTCTAACCCTTTGGGGATTACAGGGGTCATCTGACTCCTTCGTATCGCTGTCATGCGGGAACGTGCCCAGAAGAGTGACAGCATTGCCCAAAGAAAGAGCCAGCTCTGGTCACGTGAAGTATCGACCGGTTTTTCTTATTTTCGAATTAAACTTAGGTACGATTATTTCACGCGTTCGTGTTAGGGCCTCGGTCCAAGTACTTTTTTGCACTGATAAACTATAATCAGTGTCACAACTAATTGTAGAGTAGGTTGTAAACTTGTAATTGGTCATCTGCGTGCAGAGCAAATTACTGGTTTAGTCATGGTTAAGCACGATAATAATGGAGAAAAACTGAATGCATAGATGATTAACTGCAGCAAGAAGTGACTGAAAAACTGTCAGGAAAAAGGGATTATGGGGATAATCCCTTTTTGTCGCAAAACACCAACTGACCCCTCCCGCTCTGGACGGAGCTGAAGGGACTGTCAGAGTGCCACTGACTAAAACCCACTCTTTACCGGTTCTTCATTAGCGCTTCGTGTGCCCGGGCAACGAAATATCTTTCGAACAATCCCGCATACCCGGCAGGCGTAGGCCCTTGCGGTACCCTTCCATTTTCAAATCTTTAAGTCTTCTTAAGAAGGTACTTCTTGTTAATCTCAGCGGCCATAATAATGACAATATTAATTACATCCTATAAAATAAAACTAAGCTGCGTCTATATTTTTTACAACTCTCTTTAATGTCAGGTCATTCGATATTTTATGAGTCCACAACAACGAGATTCTAACGCGGTTCGATCGGCTCCACAATACCTCTCTTTGGGCGTAAAATTTTATAGATCGTAAAATCTACCCTAATTTGTTAGTTATCGTGGAAAGCGGATTCACGTTTACGAGGTCGAATGCGCTCACCTTACAAGTAAAACCACTTTTCAAAGACACATTTTTTCCTTGAGAGAAAATGCGAATTTGAATAAGTGCTAACGTTTAAAATTAAATGCAAATACTTTTATTTGTGTGTCACGATGTATTTTATTCGATGCACGGTAAACATTAATATTGAAAAATAATGCCCCGTCACGTTTTCCAATGGTAATTTCCTTAAAAAGCTTCTGAGGCACCAATCCTTTTTTTACGATGAATGTGCTCCGCCCTGGTGTGCGAGGGGTCTGATACTACCTAACCATATCAAAGCGTATTAGCCTGCCAGCCTAGGAGTGTGACCTACTAGATGATTTTGCATTGCATTACTACAGTCAGGCAAATTCTCCAAACATGTGTGTTAGTAACTGCTGTAGGTATACCTACTAGGCCCAAACCTGTTAAGATGGAACGATACGAGAAGAAGAAGAAGACCTGCTGTATACCCAAGGCTGGGGAAAATACATGCTTTGCTTATTGAAATACAAATGACAAAATACTTATCATCATCAGCCATAAGACGTCCACTCTGGACAAAGGCCTCCCCATATATAGAACGCCATAAAGAGTGGCAGCCTGCCGTTTGCATCCACCGGTTGCCCGCGACTCTCAGGATGTCGTCGGTCCGCCTGGTGGGAACCTACGCTGTGTTTTACGGTTCGTGGTCGCCACTCGAGAGCATTTCTTCCCCATCTGTTGTCGGTTCTTCGATTGATGTGGCCTGCCCATTGCCACTTCAACTTTCATAGTCTGTGAGCGATGTCGGTTACAAAATACCTACTATATATCTCGCAAGTATTTAAAATACGAAATACAAAATATCTTTAAGTAATGTATTATATCTAACATAGTGTACCATTGTCTCCAGCATTCTGGGCGTTCCTGTACTTCGTCGGGTTCTGCTACCTGTCGAACGCGTGGGGCAAGACCGACAACCCACCGGTGGGCACCGCCAACAACATGCAGGGAGCCATTGCCTTCTGCTTCTTCTCTATCTTCGCCTGGGTAAGTCCTGATCCTTGAACAGTTCGCAGGCAGACGGATGCCCTATTAGGTGATATCCCGTCCGTTGATCACCGACAATAGACATTATTGGAGTAAAGTGTAGTTAGTATTTAAGGATCGTAGCAGGTAGCGTTGTGTGAATCTGCCTACCCCCTTGGAAAATGGGTGTGAGTTTATGTATGTGGACACTAGCGGTAGGTATGTTTCCTTACAAACACTTCAACAGGCCGAAGAACACCTGCCGCCTGGATACGAACTGCAGCAGAGGCCAATTTGAAAATCACTTGACCGATTGCGGGCCCAGGTTGGCCGTTGTAGATATACCTACCTAATCTCGCCAAATGGGTGTCCTCACTTCACCTAAAGACAGAATACCACCGTAGAGCCCCTTTACAGGACATCGCGTGGATACTGTGTCGCGATGAAGGTTGTCAGATTATTTCGTATGTGGCAGTATAGAGGTCACCACCAACACACCAAAACTAACAACTTATTCTCAACTTTTACTGTCCCCAGGTTGCCTGCGCCTTCTTCGCATTCCAGCGGTTCCGCGTGGGTGCTGACGCGGCATTCGCGCCGGCGTACGAGGTGGAGGGCGCAGTGGGCAGCCCGGGCGCCTTCCCCGCGTACCCCGCCGCCCCCGACCCACAGCCCGCCTACAGTGACCCTCCTTTCTCGCAGACACATGGCTCTGGTCAGTACTAACAACAGAAAGAACATTCTTCCAGAACTTTCGCACATTTAGGCCTGAACAGTCTGTATTAGATATCATAATCATTTATACGGAAGGGGTATTTTGAAAAAGGCGCCTAGTTGTACAACTTACTGGTACTTTGTAGAATTTATTTCTGCAACACTACTAAACCATGAAGAGAGACATGAGAAAACAGCCAGGTCAAGGAGCCAACATTTGAAATGAACCAATCCGCTCTGGACACACGTGGTGGAATATAGCCTTCCTCTTTTTCCAGGGAGGACGAATGATTATGCTAACGATTTTATTATAATAAGTAGTAGCTATCAACCTGGCAAAAGACCGAATCAAATAATTATGCGGAGCTGACTGCCAACCTTCACTAGTTGGAGAGGCACTTGAAGACAGAGAGAGAGATCAACCTAAGTTTCAATGAAAACTGCACAAAGACTTAACCATTATAATGTAAAACGCTACTTTTAATATCATAAACGGGATATTTACCATGTTTGATTGTAGTTTCGAGTTCCCGATATTTCAAAACATGGTAAACATGGTAACATGGTAAATATCCCGTTTATGATATTAATAGTAGTGTCAGTGACCATGTCAGTTTAAAAACTTATAATGTAAAACGTTTGGTGACCCCAAATTCTTAAAGACTTCGGTTTATATACAGGATGCCCAATACATTATTATCTATGTCATAATTAAAATTGTGACGTGATTTTTATAATGATCTTATTTTCATTTTCAGGAAACATCGACTACACGGCCCCAACCTATTAAGCTGTTCCATGGCATCTGGATCTGGATTATTCAGGATGATTCTCAAGTTTTATTTGCAATCTCACAATAGCTGCGTAAGTAATATTTATTATTACTGAAGCAATACCTATCAAAATACCTTCTTCGGAAAATCGATTAACACTACTTAACTGATTTTGAAAACATGATTTTCAAATCAGGAGTCGATACCTACTTTTAGTGTGACAACCAAAGATCTATCAAACTATTCTGTAGTCCTGTACATACAAAAATGTATGTATTTATTGATTATTATAATTAAAAGTTATTCAATGATAGCAATCATGTCCATTTATTTTAATGAAGCTTATTTTTCTATTTATTTACTAAGTGTAGTCATAATCAGTCATTTTTACATTAAATTATACCAAAGTTCATGTACATTGTAATCAGATGATATATATTATATATTCATGTATATGAAAACGTGTATCGCTTCACAGTACCTGCTTGTAGGTATATCTTGACAATATTCACGTATATAATGTAATATAACATCTTATATTGTATGTAAATAACGATATATTGTAACAGATATTAAAAACTATAAAAATATTTCGGGTCTCAAACGATAGCTCAAGATAAAAAAAACTAAAACTCTTTAGAAAAGGGCTATAACTTCAATTGTAATAGTTTCTTATACCCAAAATTAGTCATTGCTTTTGTAATCAAATTCTGGACATCTATTACATTTAAAAGTATGGTCTACCTTGGCCATCTCGATGGTGGTGCCACCTGTTGTTTGAGATCGCAAACCCAGTGTCATGTGATATATTATTTCGAGTTAATTCTTCACTATTCGTGCCATGTCTTTAAACTTTATAGAGTGTTTATTTTTTTATTGAAAAATGTTATTTTGTCCTAATCAGCAAGTTACAAGTCATACCTCATTATAGCTACTTTGTATAGGATAATACATTTAATATAATTAAGAGCAATCTTTCAGGCAGTGGTTACTAAGAAAAAGATATAATATTCTCTGAAAATCATATACCTAGTTATTAAATAATATATTCTTTATATTATGCTAGAGTTGGCCTTGTAACTTTCTAAGAGAACTGGTCAAATAAGTGTTGCACTATTTTAATATAGCTTATTTAAAGCATAGGTAAACATCTGGCTTAAATATAGGTAATATCAATCAAAATATTTATATAATTTATATGTCAATAGTGCAAAATTGGTTTGACCGTTATACTAATCCCCTGTTAATTGAATAAACTTATATTATCTTAATATATCTATAAATATATATATATAAAAATATATTTATCTGAAATAATATCTTAGTGACTACCCTGTACAATGTAACCACGCTTGAAAATATTGAAAAATCTTAGAACGAAATATTAATTACATTAGTTAATATTTACTAGTAAAAAGCATATCGTCATCATTTATTTTATTTTGATATTTTAAAAAAACTTAATTTTATTGGTTTATGTGCGCTATTATGTGTCGTTACCAGTGTTACCACATATTAGATGTAAATCGCTATTGAAGTGCATAGTTTTAGTAATCAAAAATATACAGGATTATTTTTCAACAGGAACTAAATATTCACTACTTGCCATCTGATAATAGATCTTAGTGGTGAATTCATAAATAAATGAATAGGGGGTGTTTTTTGGAAAACATCGCAAAATATGGATCTGATACTTAATTGAAAAACCACCCTGTATATTGCATCTGCAAAGATATTGATTTAATCTCATTAATTTCTAAGAGTTGTTGCAGTTTTTAAAACATCTACCTAAGATAGTGTATATTTGTCTCTCAATATTCACAAAATGTAACTTATTGATCTAATACATTCAGTATTAATACATAGTTATATTCTTATGTATAACGTAAGCGCTTTACCCAAGATCATAGTATTTTTTTAATATAAAAATATTATTCTAGAAAATACTATCTTAATAATAGAATATACTTAATTTCCGGGCACATTTTTATTATTACTCAAGCACATTTTTAATGGTCTTATTGTGCTAAGGTATCGGTGTAATTTGAGGTCTATTGAGGACTGTTACCTAAGGTCCGAAATTGAGTACAAAACATTTGACCCCAGGGTGAATAATTGAAATGTGTCCTGGTAGGACTTTGAGGAGTCGGCTTGCTGATAGATTGATGTTTAATAATGGAAAACTATTAGAATATATCTGTAAGTGTGATGTTGTACTCACTATGTATAGAAAAGTACTTATTGCGTGGAAATTGTGTCATATACAGATGTATGTAACTATGTAAGTCAACAGATATTTGTGAAAATCTCATTATAATAGTAGATTATACAACAAGTGAATAAAAAGGGAATTTAATTCGAGGTACGAAGTTGGATCCCGAGAGCAGCGAAGGATTCTAGAGTAGAATCACGAGCGTAGCGAGGGATTCTATACTCTAGAATCCTGAACGGAGCGAGGGATACAAGTACCTGTTGTATTATTTTCATCGGCGAAGAGGACTTCCGAAGAACGCAAAACTATGTAGAACTAGTAATATTTATTCGAGAAAAATTAGTTTCTTTAACCCATACTAATATCATTATTTGTGTACCAACTTATAAATTTAAATTTAACAATAACTATTATATAAAACAGCAAAATTATGGCAATACCCTGTATAATAGTAGAATAGAAACTTTTAATAACCTTTTATATATTGATACACATACATTTAATTATGCATACCTACTGGACTCTAATCTTAATCTCTCTTATAACTACGATATGTATAATCAACGCACGGGCGCATTGAATAGCAATGGCACGAAAATTGTGGTATCCGACCTACGGGATCTTGTCATGACGATAGGTAACCTTAACAATGAAGATTCTGGGGTGGAGTATTCACAGTCGGACGAAACAGAAATATCTGACTCACAACCACAAGCCAGCCTTAAGTTTTTTCTCTAACAACGACACACCAAAAAATAGTACACAGACATATACATGCAACAATACAACCATCCTATACCAAAACGTACAAAGCATAAAAAATAAACGTTACCTATTAGAAGCAATCACGGAGGAATATAAAATAGAAGCACTTTGTTTTACGGAAACATGGATTACGGAATTTAAAAAAGACCTACTAAGTTTGGAAGGGTATAGTGTAGCTGCTAAATACTGCCGCCCCAACTACGCGGGAGGTGGTGTGTGCATATTCTTAAAAGACGATATCGAATCCAAAGAAAGACAAGATTTAACGGAAACGACAATCGAATTTATATTTGAAACGTGTGCAGTTGAAATTCCAAAAATGAATCTTTTACTCATAGTTATATATTGGCCACAAAAAAATAGGGAAACTGAAATATTTTATACATCCTTGGAAAAACTGTTGGTTAAAATCAATAAAAAGGACAAAAATAAACACATAATTATAGGTGGGGATTTCAACGTAAATTTCCTAGAGAAAAATCGTAATTCATTCAATCTTCTAAATACCATGACCAAGTACAACTTTCGACAACTAGTGACGGAACCTACCAGAATAACAACCTCAAGCACCACGTGTATTGACCTAATATTTACAAATGCAAACGACAAATTACATCTAGAAGTAGTCGAGCTTGGACTCTCAGACCATAGAGGAATAGTAATCAAATTACCTACCCACGATCCAATAACTAATAATAGAAAACAAATAGGAACCCTAAAGAGGAACTTTAACAAACAAAACATAGACTCATTTAAAAAAGAACTAAAAAAGCTTGACTGGAGTAAAATAATAAACGAAAACCAAAATGTAAATACTAACTATGTGTCATTTCATAACACCTTACAAAACATATTAAATCAGTGTATACCAAAGAAAATCGTAAAAAATAAAAAGAAATCATCTAAATCTTGGCTAACCACTGGATTGAGAGTGGCATGTAAGCATAAAAGACAACTGAAAGCATTATTAACTACAACCAATAACAATATATTGGAAGGGTATTATAAGCGTTACGAAAAATTACTTAAGAGAACAGTAGCCCACTCTAAAAAACTAAACTACATAAGAATGATGAGCAAATCAGAAAACAAAACTAAAACAATGTGGCAAATAATAAAAGAACGTACAAATAAGAATAGTAAAAAGTCATTAAAGAACATAAAATTGCGTGTACAGAATAATGTGACAGAAAACGCGACTACCATTGCCAACGCCTTCAATGATTATTTTGTGTCAGTGGGAAAAACTGGCGGGAACTTTTGTACAACTGGTAGTCCTACCTCCTTCCAAAGCGAAAACTCCATTTTCCTAAGACCTGTTGACCCTACCGAAATTAAGTATATTATTAAAAAAATGAAGAACAAGCGAAGTTATGGGCATGACGAGCTACCGCCTATACTTATAAAAGCATGCGCTGAAGAATTGACGTTACCGCTGACTTTTTTAACAAATCAGTCTTTAGATGAAGGCTCAGTCCCTGACCTACTGAAAGTATCTATAGTAAAACCAATTTTCAAAAAGGGAGACCAGACTGACGCAAGTAATTATCGACCAATAGCATTGCTACCAACTTTCTCAAAAATATTGGAGACTGCGATGTCAAAACGACTTTATTCTTATTGTGAAAGATACAAAATTTTCAATGAGAGCCAGAATGGGTTCCGAAAAAATAGATCCACGACATTAGCCGCATTTAAGTATATCCAGGAAGCTTTAAATATAATAAATAATAAAAATTACGCAGTAGGGATTTTACTGGATATGAGCAAAGCGTACGACAGAGTCTCATACGAAATTTTACTCAATAAATTATATGCAATAGGTGTTAGAGGAACAGCACACAAGTGGTTCTGCTCGTACCTAGATAATAGGGAACAATACGTAGAGGTAGAACATATCGATCCCCACACTGGCCAAATAACACGCGTAAGATCCGATAAAGCAAAAATAACAATGTCGATTCCACAAGGCAGCGTGTTAGGATGCTTATTATTTTTAGTTTATATTAATGACCTCCCTAAAGAAATTGACGCTCAAAGTATTTTATTTGCTGACGATATCTCTATAATTTTCCCTTATACTGACCAAGAAAACCTAAACTTAAGTCTAGACGATAAGCTATCCAAAATAATAGCATGGTTGAAACATCATAACTTAGAATTAAATTTTGACAAAACAAAACTAATGCAATATAGACCATACCAAAAACGCAAACTGGACATAAACTACTCATATAACAACATAAAGCTGCAATGTATTAACGAGTTTAAACTGTTAGGATTGACCATAGATACCAATATTAACTGGAAAGCCCATATGGACACATTGGCAAATAAACTAGCCAGCTTTATTTATGCCTTAGCGGAGCTTAAAAGAGCTACCGATTTTAAAACTGCTCTCACAGCATACTATGCTTACGCATACTCCTGGTTAAGCTATGGAATCGTGTTGTGGGGAAATGGCGTAGATAAAGAAAGAATTTTTGTTCTACAAAAGAAATGTTTAAGAATTCTAGCCAATATAGATAGCACAGAAAGCTGTAGGAATTTCTTTGTAGAATACAAGATCCTTACACTAACTGGTATCTACATTTTGGAAGTTAGCAAATTTGTGAGAAAACACCAGGCACTGTTTCCACTCACTAAGGACCTTCGCCCACAGCAACGCAGTATTAGACGTCAAAACAAAAATGAATTAGCCTTACCAAGCTCAAAACTAACTATGTTTCATTCAGGGCCTTTAGCCATGTGCGTTAAAATATATAATAAACTTCCAAATTCAATTAAGGACTTGGAGTTCGAAAACCAATTTAAAAACAGTCTCCAAAAATTCCTTAAATTAAAATCTTATTATACTCTAAAGGAATTCTTTGACGATAAGTAAGTTTTTGACACCCATTTGACATTCATACCTGTACCTACAATACACACAACACCAAAAATGTTGACTATTTTATGTCATATTATTTTTTATCTTGATTATTATTATTTTCGCTATACTTGTATTAATCCAATTTTATCGTATTCGAATTTTATGAATGGACATGTTGACCAATTAATGGTACTCTTATTATTCATGACAGTTACTTAATTAAATAACTTATGATGTACATAATATTATTATGATGAGCATGTTAACATTGAAATTATTATTCGTACAAGCACAGTGATTTGTTTATAATGTGACACTGTAGCACTTTAAATTAATATGTATATTGCTGTGCCCTAGCAGGGTTCATGTATGAAACCTATATACCTGTAACAACCTGTAAACTACATGAATGCAATAAATGATGATTATGATTATGATTATGTACCTACCGAGATAATTTTTTTATTCACGTGTTGTGTACTCTACTTTTTACCATTGACTGTGAGAAAATAATTAGGATGGTATTTATTTTCGGAGCTAAGCACTCTAGATTTCTTTGGCTTATTACCCACGGATAGACGTACTTTAAGTATGTCACTAACTTTGAGTATTTTGAAATATCAATGTTGTGTTTGATTCTCACTGTGGCTTTTATCATAGAATATATTCTCCAAAGTGTCGACGGCGGTCTTGGTTAATTCATTGAAATAGTTAAGAAATATGCACTCAGAGAAGGAATTGGCGCCATTCATGGCATGGTTTTCCAGTCGCAGAATAAATTGTATGTTTTCAGGTACAACTCCCGAGATTTTGGCGGCAACAAATCATCTACTATAACTTCTGCTTTAGAACGAAATTATTCCGGAGTCAGTCTCTCATTTTCGTCATCGGAAGAACTCATTTTATTATAATTACTTACTTATGTAAATAGATTTTCCAATAACACAAAACAACCACAATTAAAGACAGAACGGAACGTAACTAAATTGGCGGGATATTATTTTAAAATTTGGAATGGAATAGCTCCATTCAGCCACCCAGTACGTTTTCAGCAGCAACGTTTTCAGCAGCAGCGATTTTTTTGTATAGTGCGCGCGGAACTAGTTGGCCGCGCCTTAGGCATGTTTTTGTTTTTTTATTTAAGTATTCTTTTCAATAAATTGAACAATTAATATCTCGAGATTGGTCATCACTGTCTAATTATAGTCTCCTGTGCATTGCGAGCTGTATAAGGCAACCCGCCCCCTCATCCCTGTCGCCACCTAAGGCGCGGCCAACTAGTTCCGCGCGCACTATACCTACGTAATGCGTGTTTGTTCCTAATTCAAAATGTCTTTATTCACTCAGTGAATAAAAGAGCGTTTTATTCACTGTTATCGATGAAAAAAATGCCCTTTTTCGAGTGGCAATGGTAAAAAATATTTTTCAACTCGAATATAATTTTGAACTGCATTAGAATCGTGCTAAACACGGTATTCGCGTTTCTTAAGTAATCCTAGGATATTAAATGTGTGCAATAATGGTTCTAAACTCTATTATTTCAAATATATAAGTAATTATATAGCGTGATATTTATAAATGTTCGCTTCACATGTCAGCAAGTCTGTAGGTCTTTATCACTTCCATAGCTTGCACTATTATTTATAGAAAAATCTTAGCAATAATATCGGTATTCAGATGTATTCTTCACTCAAAAAAGTATTTATTCACCGTTAATGTTGGCAACGTTTCGATTTTTTACGCTTGCAAGCTTCAAGAGTATTGAGTACATCTGAATTGTTTAAATTTCATATCAGTCGAATGTATTAGGGGCATCGTCGTAATAAATAAAAAATACATTTCAATCGAGGTATATATTTAGGTAAATATATAAAGTTATATTATCAAATTATCATATCCACTTTGCAAAGAACTATGTACGCATTCCAATACAGTCAATAAATTCATGCATTTGGAAATATATGATAAAATCTGGAATATTACAGATGGAAATTGAAAACTGGGAGTGTAGAAGAAAGAGGTAAGATGAATTATTGGGCCTCTGTGATCTATGAAAGCAAATGGTCCCAATCATTTTCTGCCTCTTTCTTTATTGTTCTAGCGATTCCTGCTAAATTAATTATATATAATTGAATATTTTAACGATGACCAATGACAGAAAAAAAGTATAGTACCTATGACACCTATACTAAACCTACCAAACTCATGTGAAACTAAAATTGTCGTGTTCTATGTACAAAGAAATACCTAGCACTATTATCGCAAACATATTTTTAGAGCCATGTGTTACTAAATGTATGTATGTTACCTACCTACTCTATTTTCTGAATCACATGCATACCTAAATAAATCTCCATATTATAATGCCCTTCAAGCACATGATTGGTAGAAAATTATCTAATAAAAAATAAAAATTGTTGTATAATTAGTTTACATAATTATTGCTAAAATGTAAACATTCATCTGTACACTATAAAACGTAGATAATATTAGCCGTAGATATATGTACCTTGTATGTTGGTTAGTATGTTCTGAAGGTAATAAAAAAATCTGCTAAACAGTAAAAAAAATATTGTAATAAGTGTTGAATATTTTAATGCTAAAGTCGTTCAGTGTTCGGTAAATACTTAATGTTAAGGCGAGTGTATAAAAGAGGTTTTATTTATTTCTCTTTTTTTATTTTATTTCTTGTATTGTACTTATTTTAAGTTACCAAAGACATTATCTGGGAGATGAGATGTGGAAAGTTGAAGAATCTCGAAGATATTCAGCTGGTTTTCATCTAGTAAAAGGGTTGACGGTAGAGAGCAGTGGTGGCCCAGCGAGAGCAGTGGTGGCCCAGTGGTGGCGGCCCCGACTTACGAACAGTTGGTCGTGGGTTCGAACCCAGGCAGGCGCATTACTTTGTGTAATTTATTTCATCACCACTGCTCTCAAAACGGTGAAGGAAAACATCGTGAGGAAACCGGCATGTCTTAGAACCAAAAATTCGAAGATATGCGACATCTACCAATCCGCACTGGGCCCGCGTGGTGGATTATATAGCCCATCCCTCTCCTAGAGAGGAGGCCTGAGTCCCTGCAGTGGGAACAATTATAGGCTGATGATGATGATGATGAAAAGGGTTGAAACTTTTTTGAAACGCTAGGTTGGCCCCCGTGGTTCGTTACTCTCAAGCCGAGTGATTTAAAGGCACATATAAGTATGTGCCTTTAAATCACTCAGCTCTTGCTATAAATAGCAAGACCTAGATCCGGATTTTGATTTGAGGGTAGTTTGACGCTTCTAATTTAAGCGATCTGTAGGAATATGACATCACCAGGAAAGAAGTACATTTTACAACTTTGTCATGTCTTTAATTAATCACTGATCTCTTACATAATAATCTCTGTTGTGTAAACCACTACCAACTATCCAATATCTACACTTCTACATCTCATCTCAAAATAAAGACATTATTCCGTATATATTTTGATTGCTATTTAATTAATTGGGCTCGAAATCCCATCGATTGTTGTTTTGTAAATTTTGAACATAATTATCGTTTTGGATATCAAAGGTAGCCTTCATTATTGCATAAAATGAATTATGTATCTATAAAATACATAGTAAGTAAAGAAACCTATTTGAATGTGTGTGGTTCTATTAAATGTTTGGAAGTGACAAAAAATCGGTGAACCCCACAAGATAATCCTCTCAGTGTTGCAAGTTTTTAAAAAAACGTTATTTGTCATCAGATTCAACCAAATATCGGTTATTGTTATCAGCTGTACGGTATAAAATACACGATAAGCACGAGATAACATAGTACAAAGGTACCGGAATTCACGAGGTCTTCTTATCATAAAAGTTTGTGACCTGATTTCTGTTGATAACGATCTTTATAGACGAAATGCGATTACAGCGTGGCGCATCAGAATTATGCAGACTTTTTTAATTTCTCATTTTACCTGGTAAAGAAACCTTGTAGAATCTCATAATAATCCCTTCTACCTACACTTTTGCGGTACCTGAGTACCAAAATACCTGTACCTACCTATTCCTTTTTTCATGAAAAACAATCGTATTTTTTTACTTAAAACTAAACATAACCAACTCCCAACGCACAAACCAAAAGAAGTCCAATTCGATAGTTATATTCACTATGTACGCCTTGTGTAATTGTGTTTAGATGTTCGATAATAATGTGCAAATCAAATAAACATTAATTGGAATAATAGATATTGTGGACGGAGTGTTTTATTTTTTGCCCAGTCCCCTCACCCATCCATTTGACCTTGGGTAAGCCTAAACAGGACATCAGACTAAACAAGTCATCTAGGTACTCTCGAGCAGTGGTGGCCCAATGGTGGCGGCCCCAACTTACGAACAGTGAGTCGTGGGTTCGAACCCATGCAGTCAGGTGCAATACTTTGTGTAATTCATCACCACTGCTCCCAAAACGGTGAAGGAAAACATCGTGAGGAAACCAGTAGACCGTATGTCTTAGAACCAAAAATTTCGAAGACATGTAACATCTACCAACCCGCACTGGGCCCGCGTGGTGAATCAAGATTGATTGATTGCCCATCCCTCCGAATTTGCGGCCTTAGAGAGAAGGCCTGAGTACCAGAGGCGTATTATCCCATAAGGCAAACTAGGGGCGCGCGGTTACGAAGGGGCGCCGCGTGGAAATTTTTATTTATTTATTTAGTAACTACTTGGAGGACTTACAGCTGATAAAAACAAACAAGAAAAGAAACCATCGTCACCAGAAAGCCAATTAAACGAAGAAAAATGATGAAAAGTGAATAACCCCTCCTCCGTAATTCTAGATGGAGCGGAAGGGAGTGTCAGACTTCTCCGGAGAAAACCCACCCATGTTCCTTCTTATTAGCCCTTTGTGTTCTGGGGCCGCGGTCTCATTCGAACAGTCTCGTAGCCGCCCAAGCGGAGGCCCAAGGGCGGATCCAGCTTTGGTGCCAGGGGGGGGTCACAAAGAGTCGTGGTCAAGTCACAAGAAGTTATAATTTAATTTTTATAATCATGGATACAAGTAAAAAATAGGTGTTTTAAGTAGGTATTAATTTATGTAGGTACGTATAGGTACCTACTTAACGAAAATACCTATTATTTAAATAACCAAATTTTTCTTTTACGTCTTCTCCCGAAACGCGTTACTTACAAACCACTTCATCTACCTACTACAATGGGCACGTTTTTTTAGTGTGGAGACTTGTGCCAGTCTGGTTAGACGTTCTTCAACCATTGAAGCTCTTAGCCACGATTTGATTCTTTGAAGTGCCATAACCCTTATCCAGGGGGATAAAACGTTGAACAATTTTCGGTGGATGGACGACTTAGAATTAGAAATGAGAATTGAAGTAGGACAGAATCGTGGAAGAGTAGGAGGGAGGCGCGAGCGAAGCGAGCGCGAATTTTTTTTTAAATTTTGGGGTGTGGCAAAGATATTGTCATTGGGAGGAAAGAGTATAAAATACTGTTTTACTTGATTCGAGAAGAGATGCGCTTACTCTTATCTTGGTAGACATCAATCCTCCACTTCCAGAACCAAGCGCCTAAGACAGAGGTTCGGAAGATGTGACTGACTCGACAATGATAAACGATTATTCTTACAAAAAAAATTATTGGTGTGTAGGTACTTTGTTTATATTGGCTACTGAGTTTTTGTGGTTTAAAAGTGTACCATTCTGACCCAACCTTGTAAGGGATAAATCGATTAACACTACGTTAGGTAAAGATTTACTTAACTATAAAACGTAAAATATGTTAGTATGTAGGTACTCAGTTTTTTCATTGCCTCGGAAACAGCCAGAGCCCGAAAGTCTGACAACCAGTCATAATAAGGGATATCTCGTTGTACCCAGTACTAACTGGGTTGTGCAGTGTACACTGTGTGCAGGCCAAGAAAGCAGTCGTTCCATGTAAAATTCCGGTTTTTACCTACATCCAGTTAGACTGGAAGCCGACTACAAAATACTCGTAGTTGGGATAACGTATGTATGTGGTTCTTTTAACGTGGATTTTTCACCAGCATATAACACTAGGAATAATGCAAACAATCTAAGGATAGTACCTATCAAAATCGGTTCAGGCGTTTAGAAGTTATGGTGCATTATAGAAACTCACTTGATAAACATACGTGAACCCTAAAAACACTCTATTTTTTGGGCTGTTGTGTAAAATCCATACTAATATTATAAATGCGAAAGTAACTCTGTCTGTCTGTCTGTTACTCTTTCACGCCTAAACGGCTGAACGGATTTTGATGAAATTTGGTACAGACATAGTTTGGAACTTGAGAAAGGACATAAGTAGGATAGTTTTTTTTTTTTCGCGAGATAAACCAAAAATCTGCCGGAAGTCACTATTTCACGCGAACGAAGTCGCGGGCAAAAGCTACTACATAATAAAAACACTACGTTTAACAATATTAATTAGTGGTCCACCTAGGACCACTAATTAATCCTGGACCCACCCCAGGGGGGGGTCATGACCCCTCTGACCCCCCCCCCCCTCTATCCGCGCTTGAGCGGAGCAGACGGTGTGATCCACCGTGACCTCCGGCCGATCCTCGCAATGAAAACACCCGGGTTTCCTCCCGCCCGGTTCGGTGCAGTAACCTCCCGAAACAACTGTGTCCGGTGAGGACACCTGCGTCAGGCGAGGCGGTAGGTGAGGGCACCGTGGCACCTCTCTAGCCACTCCTCAGAAATGGAGTTTTATCGCCACTATCGTGGCGTTACCTGCCACACTCCATGTCACCATGAGCTAGCACGGGAGGTCCGACCGCTCAACGGTGTCCGGTGAGGACCTGCGTCAGACGGAAGGTAAGGGCGCGATGGCGCCTCTCAAGCCATTTTTTATAGGTAAGCGACCAGTCTAAAGTTACACCGTATCGTGGCACTTCAGGTGACCCGCCTTGACATTTTTAGATTATGTAATTTAGATGTGGTCTTATCTCATAAGTGGCTTAGACAAATGTATTCATCGTCAAATTATTTATCTACTAGCTGACCCACGCAACTTCGTCTGCGTCACATAAATATAGCTTAGAACCTTTCTCGATATATCGACTATCCGACATAAATTAAGCTAAATCGCAACAAACAAAAAATCTTATCTTTTCTCTTATAATAGTTTAGATCATGGTTTAGATTAGCTTAGATTATATTAAAGTGTGAATTACTATACGTATCTCTTACTGTTAAATATACGATATCACTCTGTACTTGTAAACATTATGGTGCAGCAAATATTTTGAATTTCAATTTCCCGGAAAGAATCTCCCTACATTGCGACGCGCGAATTATTTTGCCGCGCGGATATTTTTACATTGCGATATCTTCTAAGATTTTTGTTTAAACTGTATAGAGTAAAGGGCACAAATATTCTATATTAAATTTCCCTTCTAACAAACACATTTATTTAGATATAGATTAATACCATGTGGGTTAGAAGCTACGCAAAAAATAATTCTATTTAACCTAACAGTTTAATAGTAAAAAAAAGGGTTACAGTGAGTCAATCTTCAAAGATAGATATATGCTGTCGCGGACTTTCTTTTAGAACTTTTAAAGAGGAACAATTTCTTAATACATGATATTTGCGTAACTTAAACCGTTTTCGCAGCGCACGCAGCGGAAGCTCTCAAAAAGGAAATACCTTTTCCCGTTTTTGTAACATTTTTCATTTATGCTCCGTTCCTATTAGCCGTAGCGTGATGTTATATAGCCTAAAGCCTTCCTCGATAAATGGACTATCCAACACAAAAAGAATTTTCCAAATCCAACCAGCAGTTCCTGAGTTTACCGCGTTCAAACAAACAAACAAACAAACTCTTCAGCTTTATAATATTAGTAAGTATAGATTAAAAATATTATTATTTACTTTGAAGTGGAAGCACCAGGATAGCCCACGAAATGCAAATCGTCAAGTTTTTTTGCAATTTGCAGGTTGGTGTGTCAGGTAATCAGGTTGTATTGTATGTTGATTAAAACATGATTTGCGACCGCTTTTCCCAACTATGTTGAAGTCGGCTTCCAGTCAAAGCAGATGCAGCTGGATACCAATATTATTACATGGAGCGACTACCTGTCAGACCTCTACAACCCAGTTATTATCAAATAATATAATTTACAATTTTATTCAATGTTTTTTATGAACTGCTTGATTGTGTTAGGTATCTAGCGAAACGTTTTCTTTTCAATTCCCAATTGCATTGTTTATGTGTAAAAAAATCTTTTCACATTCGGGCAAATAAGTAGTTTGACTTCTAACAACCTTTAATAAGTAACGTAATTCAAACCTATTACAATTTACAATGAAGAATTAAATAATACAACGAATTTGCTGCATTCATTTTATTTGACACTTTTACTTAGGATTAGAATTATCACAAATAAACAGTGAAAATTACTGATGATTCACAGAATCTAATAAAAAACGGCAACGGGTAGACCTTTAAACTAATGCAACTTGACACAACAGAAAGTGACAAATTGTAATCAATTATAGATGCTTACATTGCAAATTAACATTACAGAATTTAAAACAAACTTATCTTCTAGAAATATCGTAGACATTGTTCAGTACTATTTCAAAAATAAGTATTTCACAATAATTTCAGTGTGTTCACCTCACGAGGGTGATGTAATAATGGCTTTTAGAGCGACACTATTTTAAGGACACCCAGCTAGCAACAAGAGTCATTCAACTGTTCGGAGCAGCTGTTAATGAGGGCGATTAGCATAGTTCACACGCTACACCACTCGGTAGTACCTATCTAAGGCCGGAGTTGAATAACAGATTTTGAATGAACAATCGAGTTACGAGTATTAATGCTTTTCACTGTTCTCTGCATACAGAAATAGCAACTAAAGTAACTTACGAGACAGAAACGAACCAGACGTAGAAAAAAGCTACCTATTTAAAATACAAACGAAACACATTCAATAATATGCTACTAATAGGTATTTAGTAGGGGATTTCACATTATAAACGTTTGTACATTTAGGTAGAATTGATAGCACGAATTCACAACCAATGAACCAGTTTGTTCTAAAACCAGAGACGGAATTTAGAACAAACTTATTCAAAAGAATATTTTAACAATAACTTCCTACGCGGTCCGCGTACTTCTTACAGGCTTACCCGTTTCAGAGCATCGCCTAGTTAACATAATAGACCATTACCCAAATCTATGTGAGCCGAGTTTCGTCGGAGAAAAAATATTATGATGTAACTATTATTGTCCAATTAGCGAAGATGCTCATTCAACAGGGTAATTAACATTCATTTTATAGCTATTTATATAGACAACTTCTGTAAAATATATCGCTGATCAATAGCGCTTTTTGATTGGACTGAAGGAAAATTGATTTACTTTCAACAAACAACATTCTGTTTTGGAGATGTTCTGTGGCTATTTGAACTGGAAAAAGTGCGCAAAAATTGCCAGTCGCATTATTTTGTCACTACAACTAAAAGTCCTACTTACATTACCTACTAAGTTTTTGTAACAGTGTTACAGGAAGTCGTAAACATATGAACGACGAAAGTATTTACATAGAGCTAAAATAAACGTACTGTCAGACAGCTTCATTCATCATCATCATCACTGTAGAAACTTAATTAAACTTAATCATTAGTATCACTGTTACCAGTATAAAAAGGAACTGAATAATTTGTAGAATACAGATCTAGTTTACAATTAAAACTTTGGGATGAAAGTGGTAGAAAGAGTTTGTTCCATTGGACAAGCAGCCTTGGTTGTTCATAGCAACATTGGAGTCCAACAACCTGACAAGATGTTCTCAAATAGTGACAGTACGATGTCAAATGAACCTACTCTTGAAATCCCACTGAAGTTTTATGATTATGATGCTGGCAACTCTAAAAAGATTCATGAATTTTGTACCATTTCTTATCATATTTTAAACGTTATTTACCAGTCTATTCACGTTAATAATAGCTAATAGATGTTTTAAAGCTTCTAGAGATAAAAATGACAATAATACTAATTTTTCTCGTAATAATAATGAAAAGCATTAGAGTTACCAGACTACAACCTTACAAAATTCACCATTGCCGAATAATAATAAAAAATACAACTGGCAAAATGAACAGCTCTTCAATTGTTTACATTTTAAAATGATTAAGAATTAGGTATGATTTCTTAGAATCTACCACTTTTAAAAGTGTAATTAGGTAGGTATGAAGAATGTGTGACATAATGAGTAGTTTGAGTCAGCTGCATACATAATGACTGTAATTGGTCATGAACATGATGTTATGATACACACATTATCTAGCTGATTCTAGCCACATACAATAGTCCAATAATCCATTTACATTACGATTCAAACACAAAAAAATTGAAGGCTCTGTTACGCACTTTTATCCTTGTTTAATTATGTTTTTTTTTTTTATTTTTCTTTGTTTCGTCTATTATACTATAACTTCCAAATGCTTTATTATTCCTTTACTGGTTTATCTTCAGAGCAATTTTTAAAACTACCTATATCTTCTCCATCAACAAATGCCGCAGAACATTTAATTTTACTTAAAGCAAAAATGATTTGTCACTTACCAATAATACTCTAGCAATGATCTATACACTGCATAACCATAACACATAAGATGTACTTTTAACATCCCACTTGAGTTACTGTAAGAAAAAAGTTATGAATCTCATACAATAAACATTCCAATTTTAGTCCTAAATATTTTGTATCTTCAAAATCTTGTTAGACCATCTCCATTTAAAGTTTATCAGAGTATTGTACAGGTTGTGATCACATCAAATATTTCTACAACAATTTTGGACTGGATCTACATCCCATACATGCTCTAAAGGTGCTTTGAACCACACCAGACTTACCAACTCAATTCTGATGTTAAAGGTACATCCTAGCACATTAAACATTATATAAGTAAACAAATAATTGTAGTGTTAGAACAGGCCAGCACTCAGAGATAGTCCTTTGGTTGTGACTATTTACCATATCTCTAAGCTGTGCCTGTTAGCCTGTACTACTTCTTAGCTTTTGCTGAGGTGCCCTGTTTGTGCGGAGGAGTCCACCTCAATGCAGACGGATCTACACACAAGCGGGGTTTCTTGAAATGCGAGCTTGCTAACTGCTCTGCAACTATCTTGGGTGTAACACATATAACATGCTGCCCTTTCCAATATTTTACCATGTTCATTGACTGTAGAGTTGAAATTATATCCGTTTGGGATATTCCAGTCATTGCGCTCAGATCTTTGATACTCAATGTACCTCTGCTTACACTTAATACTTCTAATAAGACATAGGACCAGTAAGACCTGTAACTTAGTTTCCCCAAGTCTGATAATGGCTTCTCGGGACTGCCCACTACATGCTCAAGCCTTGACAACTCGTAACTGAATGCTATAAGCAGCTTACCATAGCCTTGTCTCTGATATGGAGGTAGAGTCAGTATACATGCAACATTATTCCCTTCCGGGGAATCCTTCTCTTTAGAAAAATAGCCAACAAGATGTGCTCCTTGTTTATCAACTTCACACAGTGTATAAAATAAGAACTGCTCTATATCGAAATATAATGTTTTGTGATCTAAGAACAGTTTTGCGATCAAACAAAGATTTTGACAGTAAATCTTGTGTTCCTTGCCATCTGCTTCAAATATAGCTATTGTTCCTTTCCTGTATATCTCACTACCTTGTGGCTGTCGAGCAGTGCACTCGCTGAGGTGGTACCTGTATGTTTTTTCCATTCTCATGTATTTGAGACAATACTCGCATATCCAGAGCTTCGATTGTTTACCGTATTCATCGGGGTATGGACTGAAGTACCACGTATCTATTTCATACTTGCCGAACTGGATCCTGTCAATGAATTTAACTTTAGTGATAGCTTCGTGTTCCTTCTCGAGCGCTGCTGTCGTGGGATCCATCTCCGCGTAGGACTTCTGGACATGATTGATTTCATCGTGTTTACGTTTCTGATTCCTTGTTATTTTCCGGCCGGACTTGTCGGTGAGCAAGTGATCACAGTTTATGTTGTTGTTCGATTGTTCGCACATGTCGAATCTATCTGACATAACCCTGTGGCGGGATACCCATTCATCGAGCCTTCTATCGTAGCCGACATAGTGCACATAATATTCGTAGCAGCCCTCCGCGTCATTGTATCGCGTTTGTATAATCTCAGCCGGGTGCCATGACTCATCCGAACGCCGCACCAAATAATGCTCTCCGATGTCGAGAGGCTGCTCCTGGGTTGACTCCGAGTCTTCATGGTCCGTGCTCCGACAATCCGGATTAGGTAATTCATTATTCACTATAGGTTTTTCTAACTCTTTATCACCTTTTGCCATATTATTATGGAAATCAACAATCGTATCACGCAATACCGCGCAATGCGATCTATCGAAGTCGCCATAAATAATAGCATAGATAACATAGATTATAGAAAATCAAGCGCGCAAAAACGTGCTATGATAGAGTGGCTACTAAAAACCGTAAACTAAACTAAACTATAGTTTTCGGCTTTTCGGTGAATTCGTTGTTCCATCTTTCTACTGATTGACAATTTTTTTTCTTCAAATATTTTAGTTGACGCAAAATAATGAAAATATAAGTTTTCAGAATAGATTAGACATTTTTTTTTATCGTGAATTATGGTACATCAGGGCGAGATGAACAGGTTCCACAAATACCGCTTACTAAAATTTTGCACGCAAATATTGTAATAAAACTAAGCCAATAAACATTCCAATTTTCTTGGCATAATAAATTTGTCATGTGTTCAAAAGAAAAACGTAATATTGTTTATGGTTTTCCAATGTAACTAGCTTAAAAAAATTGGAAATTTATACGGGAGATTTTTAAGTTAAGAGTTTTGCTTTGTTTTGCACAAGAAAAAAACATTTATACTACACCTGCTTGAAAAGTACCTTGATACTTTATCAAATTTACGGTAGAAAGTACGTCATTGCATATCGAACAAATATGCGGGGAGAAAACGCATCTGAGCGGGAGAGAATGGATTTTCATTATTTTTCATACACTTTTCTCTCCCGCTCAGATTACAATTTGAAAAAAGAACATGTGACAATTGCAGACGCCATTGGCGCCATTTTGAATTTGAATTAGAATTTTAATTTAGTTTTTTATTTTCTTCGTAGGTGTAGTATAAAGCACTATGTATCACTCGAGAGAAAGTGCGATTCCCGATCTCGGGTGTTTTAAAGCCCTTGCCTACGGCTTCGGGCTTTAAACGACACCCTCGACGGTGATCGGTCACTTTCTTCTCTCGGTGAACAATGTACTATTATAGTACATTGTTCACCGAGAAGCATAAGTAAAAACATAAGTCTTATAATAAGACTTATGTTTTTCGAAATGGTGGTACGACTAATTCTCTAAGACGAGCGTGTTTTTATAATATTATACGACAATCACCATTCTCATGTATATTACAAGCAAGATTATCTTTTCTTTAGATTCTTGCAACAAATCAACAATCAAAATGTGTCAAACACAACTTGCCATTTGAAGGGGGAATATGGGAGACATTAGTGTACAATGTTGGCAACATAATTTTTAATGCTGAACGTACGTAACGTAATCGGCGAGCGAAACGTCTCCAAAGTGAACGAAACGGAGTATTCGTGAACAAATTACTCTTATCGCCAGCAAAAAGATATGAAATTAATATTTTTATCTAAAAACTGTGCAGTTCACTCATACAAGTGTTGATTGTGATGCGGATGTGTATTGATTGCAACTAGACGTGGTAACAGTGCAGTTTTAGCAAACCCAAGATATACGAAGCCACCCTTGGTAATTGTGCTTTAATAGTGACAACGGACGAGTAGAACGCAGAAATGCAGGCGATTAAATGTGTAGTAGTCGGTGACGGGTAAGTTTTCTATATTTACTTAAAATGCATGCTTTTTTATCGTAACAATTTATTGGTAAACTGTCTGACTCTGACGTCATATTTTAAATTGAATCGTCTTCTGAAGTTGTTTTGTGCCGTGTCCAGCGCGTTCGTTTTATTAGTGCTGATTATACAACGATAAAACACGTTTTATTTACTATTACCAATGTCCCATTGTGTTCTCGGGCTCCGCGGCGGCTTGGAAAAGTATGAGTAATGAGGTGATAAAAAATAACACGCCAAGTAACCTGTAGGTTATTGTTCCCGGGCTGAGCGACGTCAGGAACATATGCATAGCTAGGCTTACGAATAAACAGCCAGATGCTTAACTGAAGACATGCTTGGGTACATCATTAATTTCACATGTTTCATTGTCTATGATAAATGTATGTTCTGATTGAAGTTCATTAAATAGTAATTGTATTCATGTTATAATTATTAGGGAAAAGGACTAATTATAGTTATTGTTATTTAGTCAATTTCCTCAAAGGTATCCATTTGGAGACTGAAACATTTCAACATCAAACAGTTGACAACAGCTACTTTAGGGTGATAAATATTTAAAAAAGGTTTGTTGCAGGAACAGCACACATAAAGTTAGCATCAATCCTAATAATATCATGTAACACAGTTGTTTTATACAACCAAGCCTTTTATAGGCCTCATATATATACATTATCTTTGTTTTGGACTTTGGCTTCTACTAACACTTTATTTTGTTCTACATTGAAAAACTTGCTATGGCTAAATGCTTCCTTTTTCCAATTGAGGATAGAGAACAGCAATTCAACTGTACTCTTACCATAGAGCCTAATTTGAATATGTAACTTTTTAATTTAGTTTCAAAGGAAGTCATTTATGTGCCCGGAATATAAATAAAGGATAAAATGGCATACTTGTTATTGAATGGTATTTTGACCTTTTATTTAACAGAACAATAGAAAAGTAGATTTGATATCTTATCCACAAACTTACTTACAGAGAATAGATAAAAACAATGATAAAATGTGATAAAAATCAGCACTTAATACTTGTTTGCCTTACAAATCATATAAATTCAACCAGGTGGAAAATTTTGACTACTAACTATAATAAAATTTATTCTGTATTTTCTGCGGTGTCTACATTTATCTACGTAATAATAATGATATTTTGTTGATCATTAAGTAACAATGCTAGTTAAACTTAGTTTTCCCTGCATTGCTACAAATGCTACAATGATAGTCAAAAATTTACATTAATCCATCCATCTAAATAATACACGCTACAATTTTACTACTCCATATTTTAGTACTAATATTTGCACAACTATTTAATCAACTCTATGGAGCATTCTCATTATGCTAATATGAATGTTTCCGATGACAGCTTAGAATCTCAGATTGCATTCGTACTCGCACAGATGCTGAGTAACACAATATTATGCAGTTAATTGATACCGTGATATATTGGTTCGCAATGTGAGCTGTCTCTCACTGAGTCATGTATAGGGCTTTATGAGATCATACACAGATGCTGTGTGCTATTGGTAAAGAAATTGTTCAAGAAGTAAATGATTTAATTAAAATTATGGACCATTTCTGGTACAGATGCCAGCCAGCACATCACACTACTACAATATAACAACTTTATTTCAACTCTATCGCTGGAGCATTCAATTCAAGAAATTAGTTGGTAAGAATCCATCATAATGTCCAATCATACAAAAAAAAAACCCGGCTCCAAGTGCAAGTCGGACTCACATACAAAAGGTTTCGTAGCATTATTAATATCCCCCCTTAAATATTTATTTTATTCTGCTTTTAGTATTTGATGTTATAGCGGCAATGGAATAGGTACATCATCTGTGAAAAATTTTAACTGTCTAGCAATTTTTCATTCTAAATCTCACATTATAAATACAGTTGTTAAGTATGATTTCTAAATAAATTAATAAACTTATACATTTGTCAAGGACATTTCTATAATTAAATTGTTTAAATGTACTTATAGTACAATGGTATTGCTTCTATCTATTAATAAATTCAATACAAAGACCACAATATTAGAATTATCAGAGTACCTAAGATGAGTGATTATTATAAATCTGAATATTTTCTGTACCTAGCATGCATCTCTAAAATATTTGTCCCTTGTGACTACCATTTTCTAATACAAAGGCTGCAAGTAGGACATTCTCAATAGGCTAATATTGAACTTCCTTTGAGCACTATGTACTTAATCTCCTTACTTAGAAATGCATACTGCATTGTTTATTCAGTTGAGCAGTTGTTTGAATTTGTTATTTGAACAGCCATTTCTAATTAAGAGAGAGGTCTGATGCCTTTAATACTTTTTTATTTAACTTATTCACAAATTATGGCGTCATTATTAGTATTTTAAATGAGAAAGTAACTACATGTCTATTATCCTTAGGACGGCTGATTGATTTTTGAAATTACGGACACTGGTAGACCATGAGCGGGGTGGGTTCGATATACCGAAACAAAGACCTACATTCCTGTAGAAAATTTTCCGACCACCACGCGAACAATACTCGCAAAAGAAAATGAAGACCTAGGCCAATGTAGCCTACTTAACACACTAATAATACTAGTCTATTTCTGTTCGTCACACATTCTGCTGTTTTTACTGATCGCACGAAGCTTGAAGGTCGTCTTAAACGGAATTGGACGCACCTATTACTTTTAATACTGTTTTACGATTTGATGTTCTCCACTATCTCATTCAGAGTTAAGACTCCCGGGGCGTCATGAGAGGATTACTTATTCCTTTTTTACGAAAACCACAAGTTTTTACAAAGGTCTAAGTAACTACCTAGGCTTCAAGTTTATATCAGGCATCCATTCTCCAATTTGCAGGACGTACTAGACTCGTAATTCCCAAATCGAGAGCAAAGAAAAAATATAAAGGAAGGACTTTATTGCAGAACTTCCAAACCAGTTTCCGTGAGCCTCTCGAACATTTTAGATTTATTTGCGCAGCTTCCCGCAAGACCACGGGCCGAAATCAAGTTTCCGAACGACTTTGAAAATGTGTTACTCAGCACTTTACAAGAAAGGGATTGCAGACTCCTTGCTAAAAAGTGCGTGATCATAGAGTTCGTTAGGTTTACATGACGTTAACATCTAATCAATCACGTTAATCTTTGCTCATAGAAAGTTAGAAACTTCTTATAAAAGTTCTGGCGAAGAATGTGTTTGACAGGGGTAACGATGAGCGATCTCTTTCGCCAATAGTGCGATGGATATTACCAGACAAACGAACTTAGCCTTGATCGTGAAAGGGCAGAGGTGTATTGTTAACCCATAGATAGCCGGTGACGGATTACGGAATGAACTATTCGATCAAACGATGACACTAAAAGGCGAGGCCAATTGATAGTTGAACGTATGAAAATAAAGGTGTGTGTCCTGGGTGACACCATACTTATCGGATTCAGAAGTATTCCGAATCAATGCGATTCAGTATCATCTGCCTAGCCTTTTCCCAAGTATGTTGGGGTCGGCTTGCAGTCTAACCGGATGCAGCTGAATACCAGTATTCTACAATTAGCGACTGCCTATCTGACTTCTAATACCCAGTTAGTACCTACTGGGTAATATGATAGGTACCACTTGGTAAGACTGGTTGTCAGCCTTTTTGGTCACGGACTGTTCATCAAACATCTGACAGCCGGGACCAACAGCGTATCATGCTTTGCGAGGCACGAAGGAAATTCGGTAGGTAAGTATGTGATGGGTGGTCAATGTGGTCATTCACAGACAAACTAGGCAAACACGATTTTTGTCTCAGCTGTTTTTATCTAGCCACGAGCTCCTCAAAGCAATTACAGAACACTATTAAATATTCGGCTTTCATTCGAGAACTGCTGAATGGCAAACTGTGTTCCGCATAGATCTACCATTACTAATTTATATGTAGGTCGCAAGTCCATGGGTCCAGGGTCCATCACTACATTCACTCTACTTTGCCCCCCGGTTGTGGCGATTCATACATTTTTTATTTTGCGTTGAAAATGCCTAACCATGCCTAACGCAAGTCGCAAACTGCACCGTCTGGGAGACGGTTTGATTATGTGGGACTTGGGTCACGAGAACTGTTACACATGACTTTCGCTTATGTCATAACGAACCTAATTCGATTCATACCTACCCGATCCTGCCCCTCATCTGTTTATCTGCAGTGCAAATTGTTAGAATCAACCGAATGAAACCGGGTTACTTAATTAGCAACTTGATAGGTACTAATAGTCCACATTGCGAATATCTAAGCCGTAACCTCAACCTACCTATTTCTTACGTTAGTTCATCAAGATTGGAAGTAGACTTTCTACCTTTTGGCAACTTTTCCTGTCATTGTGAATAGAAGTCGAAACAATGGGTTTTCATTTGTGTAGTGCAAATAGGGCACGGCCTTAAAATACAGACCTTTCTAAATAACACCACTTTTACTAAAGGTATCTTTTGTTAAAGTTGCCGCAGTTTTCGTATTACTAGAAGAAATAAGAATTTCTACAGTCGAAAAGCATTCAACGTGGAAGTTGAATCCAATTATTAAAATAATATGTTTCTGCACCTGCTTGCTACTCACTTTAATAAAAATGAATCATTCGGAACTCATTAATAATAAGGTGATTAATTACTATTACGCCGCACTGTCCTATTTCTTCTATTTCCTTTTGGCTTAAAAGGAAGCCAAAATATAACAGCACAAGTTGACAAAGCGATTTTTATTCGAAACACAGAGATATGGAAATGCCGAGATTTCTTCGGAACTACCTACCTATACAGATACTGTAAAACATTTGTAACCTAAATATAGACCTTTTACCTAGAACATGACGTCTCTGGTATCACCTTTAACGAATTTCCATGTTATCACTACGAGCAATCGGCTATTGATTAATTTATTAGTATGGATAACGATAGGCATTCGCGTTCTTAGAAACGATCTACGTTTTTACTATCGTTTAATACCTACCTACGTCTAGATAACCTTAGACGACATTAACAATTAAATCGTACTAATTGTTTGTAATCAAATGAAAACATAACGGCTTATCGCAACAAAGCAGTCCCGTATTATTAGAGATCAAAATGACGCCAGAAAGCAAATAATAACCCGCTTTTAAAAATTAATCTCAGCAATATTGCCAACAATAAGAGTCATTAACTAGACAGTTGAAACTGACATACCTACCACAGTCTACTTTCGTTTCTATTGGGTAATCAATCGGATTAGAGTTTAGACATGGCCAGCCTCGGGCATTGCGACTGCGAACGGTAGACCGTATGTCCCCACGATTTCAGATTCAGACAATGCTCACCCGCATACAAAACCCGCTTTATACGTAATCAAATTAGTGTAGCAGTCAAATCCCGTACTTGGCTGTGGAACCCACGGACGTAACTTAACAATGTGATTGCTTTTATTAAGTGATGGATGCCGGCGGCTAAGTAGACAGATGTTTGTTTGATAAACGATTGTAACACTGTTATGGGATTAGGTAAGTTGTACTCATTTATGTAACCAAGCATTAATGTGCTCAAGATTAGGCTCAGAGCAAAGGTGTGTATCAGACATTGACCTCGTCTAAAAATAGCCCAAGAAAAGATGATGTTGTGTTATTTCACATCGCTAAAGCAAAGGTTGGAAGCATAATAGCGTGTCTGCGTTCAAACGCAGTCTGTAAGCCAGGCTATTAATTAAATATGTCCTTGCTAAAACGTTCACAACCAGTTTCTAGTGAAGCGAACCTTGGCAATAGACTGAAACGCTTGAATGCAGAAGAGGAACAAGTATCTTTTTCTTTGGAATCTATACTAATACTAAAATTATGGATGCGAAAGTTTCAAGTCCGTCTGTTAGTTACCTTTTTTTCGACGAACTTTGACACTCAGGTAGACTCTGACTTTCCGGGTAGGTAGTTACCGACTAGTAGCAGAATATGAATGCGGATGGATCTTTATGAGTAGAGGAAGACCAAAGACTGTGTAAATAATGGTATGGCAAGAAAGGAGGTGTCTGTGTTAGATGACGACTAATGACGAGTAATAGAGATATGGAAGAAGACAGACATTCTGCACCAAGTTGGCACCAAGTCACCAACCCCAAATAAATTGGTATAAAAGCAAGATAAAGATGATGCTGACTTGCTGAGCTACCGACCAGTCCCATATTATGGCATAGTTACCAACGCCTCCTCTCGGATGAAGTCGCGGGCGAAAGCTAGTAGATTATATGATTCAGCCTTCAAGTGGCCCCAAAAATATCATTCATGAGTAAGGTACAGATTGCTAAATCTTAAATCTAATTAAGGCGAAGCACTCGTCTGGTTGGTATTTTTAATCGCCTCAGCCTAATTGGGTTCGCGGTATTTTGTTTTTTTAAGAATTTTGGAGAGCCACTTTTCTAAACTTGGGTCTTGAGATCATTTGAGTTGCTCCTTAATTGCCTGCTAAATTGGTAATGATTGCGTTTATTTAAGCTTTTTATTAAGAGCGTATGCTACCTCAGATTAGCAACCCTATTTGTGGTGGTTCAAACTTCGCTTGAAATACTGTTAGAATAAAGTTCTAATCAGCTTGCACTACAAAGCGGTTGTTACGTCTTTCGCTGCGGCCGAATAGTGCGAATCTAGTGGTATTTTGCGATTTACAAAAAAACTATCGATTGGACTAAAAAAGTAAAACACTATGACTTTAGTATGTTGCTTGTAGAATTATGTGGCAAAAAAATCAGAACGATGACATGTATTTTAGTATGGTTTTTACTCGTTAAAAGAAATTTTTAACCGACTTCAAAAAAGGAGGTTACTATGTTCGTGTGTATGTATTTTTTTTTTTTTTTTTTTTTTTTTTTTTTATGTATGTTACCTGATTTCTCCCCCGCTTGTGGACCGATTCTCAAAATTCATTTTTTATTTGAAAGAGTATACTCCTGAGGTGGTCCCATTTTTTTTCGGTGAAGATCTGGTGCTGATCTTCGGAGATATACAATGGAACTCTTCAAAAATAGACGGCAAATCTGTCGTAATTGCTGGAATCGCTTGGATGTTTATTGAATATACCATTATCATGACGTAACATCACGCCTGTATGCTCTGAGGGGTATGCAGATGTGTACAATACACATTTTTTTAGTTGTTATATGAATTTCATAGACACGTATTACATGTTTCGTGCTTTTTCTGGCGCTATTCAAGTATTCGCATCTAGCAGTCATCACTTTTATTCATGTTGATGAGCTGATAATGGAAGGTATACTACTCCTTAACGGTTAAGAGTTGAAAGCAAAAATAGGGGAATTTTGAAGGTTAAGGGTTAGGTTTCTTAGTTGAATGTTAAATGCATAGTAAATATTTGTATAGGATATAATATAGGTACCTATTACAACTAAAAATAAAAAAAACTTTTTTGCAAAAAAAACAACCGACTTCAAAAACACCAAAAAGAGAAAAATAAACTTCAGAAGAAAAATCAGCTTCTGAAGTCGGTGGCAAAAAAATAAAATCAAACAAACAAATGTCACCGACTTCAGAAGCTGATTTTTCTTCTGAAGTTTATTTTTCTCTTTTTGGTGTTTTTGAAGTCGGTTGTTTTTTTTTAGAGGTATCTTCGCGATTTTTTTCTATCGAGCAAAGTTAGTTGTATTATGTTTTCACAACACTATGGCACTAGCATATATCCTGAAGAATATCATATATTTTTCTGATGTTGATTACTGCAGTGAATCATATACTTTTACGGATTATAAAACTCGCGTTTGAGGTACCATACGCTCTTAAGTGTCCTTAGACAAAACTTTTGGGAATGTGCTTATTTGAAATAACTTCTGTGTTCTATCATGGACAGTGAGTATGAGCCACTTACATAATTTTCAGTAGTTATTTTAATATTATTATGTATCGTGTTACCCAAAACGGAATGTTTATATAACTATTCTGGTAAAATAAAGGTATCGACTAAATCACCGTAACATGTCAGATATAAATAAATACGAGCTGTTCAGTTGTAAAATCGAAATTTATAGGTATTCCCTGTATCATGATCGAGTGTTGTATTTTCCTTCCTTTTGATGCTGCTGACTATGGACCGTATTACAATAACTAATTTATCGAACCCAGATAACAAAATCGATATTTTAGAACAATCTGTGCTCCCATTTTATTTTGCATGGAGGAAAATAATAAATAAACTATGATTAGTACTACTTTTTATTTCATACAAGTTTACAGACAAAAACGTATAATTTGTAAACTATCATAGTCAATAGACTAAAGACTATTTGTATTCAGAAAAGTAAAAAGTTGACAGCAAGACTCGTAAAGGATATTCTCAAGATAATCCCCAAACGACGCTACTCTTATAAAAATGTAAATTAACCATAATTAGGGAAATTCAAATGAAATTGCCACAAACGACAAAAGTTGTGGCAGTAGCCAAAAGCTGTGTCTCGAAAAGAGGATATTGGATACATTACAAACAAACTTACATAATCTACGATGTTATGCAAATAATAGGTACTGGTAAAGGGTTAACAGTTCAGATAAAACAATAGATGATGAGTAGTTAGGGCATTTCCAATAAACATGTAACAGTTCTCAAGTAACAATATAGGTTGAAAACTGGTAAGACAAATTCAAAATACATATTAATTCTAATCTAAACTACTAGGTACCTAGATTACAAAGTTTGTATTCTTTATATTATTTCCGTTCCGTGTCCATTCACTCTAAAATCCCTCGAAACAAACACCCAAACCCTGCGAGTTCGAAGCCCTCGGACCGCAACACTGAAAATTTAATGTTCCCAAACATTTTTTTTGTTTTATCGCTGTCAGTCTACCACTGTTAATCATAAAAAGTCGTAAATTTCGTTTGGAATTTCATTTTTCATTCCTCTGTTTTCTGTCTCGGCTGGAGGTAGCAAGGTTCGTTTTTTAGCCTGTTTTTATCCGAGTCACTTCAGCCTCGTAATTGAGTCTCCATATTGCGAGCTCGCACACTTCTTGGGTTATTAAATATAAGAAAAGCGGAAATGTAATTTAAACCTCCTTCCACTTTGACCTGGATAATATAATCCAGAACTCCGTATGTCAATAAGTACGCAGCACCAAGTTCCTTATCTAAAATGAGGGTAATTTTGAACTCTGTAAAACTTTATGATGCGTCAGACAATTCGAAATTGTGGGAACTGGCAGGCCCCATTGTTATGTAATTCTATCTTCAGTTATTGTATAGATTGTATTTCTTTACGGTTATTGTGTCTTTGTGATAATGATTACTGTTGTGCGCCATCTGATACTGCAGTTCGATCAAATCAATGTTTTTTAAATCAAGTATTTGTGGAAGCCAATTTTATGTTCAAAAACATCATGCACAAGCGCTTCACGAAAATAATATCATCAGTACTTTAGTATCGTGTCTAGTAATGCGCTTGGAGTTCAACATTAACCTTAGAGGCCATTACTGGCAGTCAACACGACCGTGGGAACCTCGCACCAACCATCCATAAATTATGTTTGATGACACGAAGTCTCCGCTCTCGATTAATGTAAACGCTGTATGCGAAGACGATCTTCGTTTTAAAAGCAGATTCTTCTTTCTAGAACCAAAAAATGAAATTGGAACACACTTATGGTTCGATCACGGAGTTAGTACTGCGTCGCACGTGCGTACTAAATAACGCGTAACCTTGCGCTCCCCTCGTCCTGCAGGAACCGGTCGATCCGGCGTATACCGGAATTTCACTCGGAGACAATAGTGGATCCAGTCAGCCGAGCTCTCCCGGTCCCCCCGAGATACATCTCGCGAATGCTTACAGACGGGAAAGTAAATAATGGCCAGGGATCAAGAAATCTGGTTAGCTTTGCACAGCAAGTTCTCTTTGTGAACGAACTACTGTAGATATGTTCGAATGGGCGAAAAGCACACGTACACCCGCAATATTTATGATACGTTGCAAAAGTGTAAAGTAAGCTTGAGAAAATATCGGATCCGTGGCGTGATATTATGGACAAGAGCAAATCGAAACTCCAACAATATGATAATCTTGAATTTCAAAACGTGGTTTCTTTTTTAGAAACCTGAAGCAAGTCGATATGCGTGGGTTCCACCAAGGCTGCACTGACGAGTTGCAATCCACTGAGTTACAACACGATTGATTTAAATATCAATGGCGTATATCTGCACTTCCAAATACAACAAGCGTATCGCACGCGGTCGCATTCAAATTGTAAATCAAATGGGTACAAGACAGCTGGTCAAGAACAAGACTACATAATTCTTCTTTCAGATAAAGTGATTGCAAAGCACTTGTTTTGATTGGTGGCTCTTAGCCACTCGGGCGATAATGGATGAAATTCTCGAGCACTTGAGTCCTATAATAAATCACACAGAAAAATAGAAGAAGCTGACTTTCTAATTTCTACTGAATGCCTCGAAGCCAACAATGGTGCAAAATAAAACGCCCAAAACAATGTTTATTACAAAGAAGCGAACAATAAACAAACAAAGGATTTTCGAGTTAACCCACTTCCGTTTAGCCGTGCCGTGTAGCCGAGATGGCTCGAAATGCTCAACAAGCCGTAACAAGAGTCTATTTCCCTCACAAAGCCCTTTCAGCTCTGCCGGTTCGACCCTAGGTCGCTGAGCGTGTAAGTAATTACTGCTCTGCCCTAATTCCTGGTGCCTCTGTGATCCCGGCTAGTCAGTCGCCTGACCTGTTTGCTTGCAATGCAAACTGCATCGGTTTGTTGAATCGATGAGTTTCAACCGAGAGCGTATGATAGACGAATTTAGGTTACCATGGGCAACTGGGTTGCTATGATTTAAACAGGGGCCCTGTTTACAGGGGCCTACGGCAGTTTATGAATGAAAGATAAACACTCCATTTTAGATAACTTTGGTAGTACGACAATGCGGATGCGAGTAATACAATTATTGTACGTTTTGTGTCTGAACAATGGGGTCAAAATAATTACGCTATCAACGTCGGCAACTATTACAAATAAGAAATAGCATCGTAAACCCAAAGAATAAAGTTATTGTTGCCCACGACTAGCATACGCGTTTAGTTGCGTCATCGAATGGGCCGCGTGTTGGGATCATAATAATAGTTACATTACTGTGGTTATTTATACATGGATGATCCCATGTTGGTAACATCAAAAGGATCCAGGCAGCGGCCCCCGGTATCGGAAAATTTAATTTGGAACTGAAACACGTCCCCGAAAATCTGGATCGAGCTTGCGGAGAAAATTGAGTTAGCGGCAGACTCGCCAAATTAACTTCCTTGAAAATGTTCTTATGAATTTCACCAAAATTCGTTCCAACATGAAACATTTTGCTTATGAATTCATTACTTGGAACCTTTGCTTGAAACTAATACTTTGTTAAGACCGTCTCTACGAGGAGTGGTTTTGTAAATCAATATGCTTGCATTTTGGATCGTGTTCCGGATTATGAAACAGCATAACTTATGCAATTTTGACAGCTTTTACTGTTAGACGCTTTTGTTGTCGATATTAGTGGGCTAGTCATTTTCACCAGTATTTTACGGTGCCACATAAACCCAAGCTGCGTTACTGCACCCTATTAGCATCTCCAGGCACTAACTAGTAAATGAGTTCACTGTTCATCACAGACTGTTTGTTGATCAAACAGATATCCTTTGTTTGGTATCCGCACCCAAAATAGAAGAGCTTTTCGTATTACCTGGCGTAAAGACCTAGTTTCAATGCAATTTTACTACCAATAAATTAAACGGAATCGACATGAACGAAAAAAAAAAACACGTGGAAACTATTTTATCGATTAAAAACATAGCCAAAGCTATATTTTGCATGTCTGTTACTAATATACCTGCTATACGCTTACTGGAATGGATTGCATTGAACTGGTGACCTTTCGATTGCAGTCAACAATATAATCGTTAGGCGGTCATTACACTAGTTTTGCTACAAATGTTATCTTTTTGCTCATCATGTCAACTTATATAATATGTGGATTGGTTTAATCGATGCAGATACTACTGTTATTAAAACTGCTGTGAACCAAATGACAGTAGTTCAGCAGTAACTTTTTGCATCATAACTTCGTATAGCTTTTAAACGCATTACACAATAATTTATCTCTTAATCTGCTATAAGCATTTCTACAGCGGTTCCCCCATGTAAATGGTGCTTTGAAAACTCTAACGTTGCAGGAGTAAAATGAATTGCTTTCAGAATAGGAGCATTAAGTCGATGTGACTGCTTTTAGGTCCCGAGTGCTAAAGCAGAGTAATAGGGCTGCGATTTACTGGGTTTTCGTTGTTAGTACTTGTTAGTTCCGGGATTTAGTGGGAACTCGTCTGTGGCTTAACGGAGGAGTTTGCTGGCCATGCTGGCTTAGCGTAATTTTGGAGCAATTTAAACTGTTTCAACGGGAACAATTATAGCATTTTCGCCCAAGACAAGCCTTGTAAAATTAAAAGTGTTTGTTTTTCGATAGTTTTGCTCAGTTTTAAAGGATCCGGCCAGTTTAATCTGCCACCCCTAGTCATGATTTTCACTTACCCCTTTGCTTACCACTATACTTACTTGAGCCCATGTTTTATGGCTTGAGCTTCCCCATAAACTTACATTTATTTTGGCTACGTATGGGTTTGTGGAGTTCCCTCCCGCTGCACATTAGAATATAATATTGCAAACTTATGCCAGTTTGCACTTTCTTGGGGGAAAAGGTGCAGCGAAAAACATTTTAAGACTTCGAAAAGATTTCTTATTCATATTGCATTATGCTTGGGACTGGCCTATTCATAGTTGACCTATTACGAACTTTTCAGCCATATTTCAGTGCAGTTGTTTAGGAAGTGTTTGAAAACGAAATGTTTATTGTTATTGCAATGAAGCACGCGCTGGTTACTGTTCTGTGTCCACGAACGTGTGAATAACATGCTGTTATATTTTAGTTTTATAAGGTTATTATTATGTTCCTATTGTTACCAAATCGTTACTGCCGCTTGTAAGTCGCTGTTTTGTTAGTTCCTCAATAATAATTAATGATTTATGAACTTTTACGAAGCAAAAGGAGTAAGATTGTAGTAGGTGGCATACTTTAGTTTCTCTCTCTCATGGAATTAGGGTGCTTATTTATGTATGAAAATTTATGATTATACGTTTTTTTTTTGTGTGGTGTTTCATACATAGGTAAAACTTACTGCCTGTTCCACAGATAATTACCACAGATTACAATTACGACTATGTAACATTAAACCTTGTTCATGAGTGATGTAATACTTATTTAAGTACTAGACAGTGTGAAATTGACCTATTGCAAAATATGAGATAATAAAAATACGCCTTACCAAGGCATTATTAAAGAATATTCTAACAACAGGTACATGTACCACCAGCCATAACAAACAGCAGAATTCCCTTGCATCTGAAATAAATACTCCTTACGAAGTAACCTTTGTTTATCCTGGAAGTTCACGAACATAAAACTACACCGCGTCATATTATGTATTTCAAATACCAAGTGTGTTTACAAATGAGAAAATCACGCAATAGGGATAACTTATACTAAAGTCCTGTTTTCCTTCTCATGTGATTTTTCACATTCAAAATTATCGTTTGCGGTAACGCTTCGTCTGCCTGCAATGACGTCACTACATCATATAATATCCTCATTTAGTACACCATTTGTGGAACAAATAGACTTATCTCTGCTGTTGTTTTAGAGCTTATCACGTCCGTGTAAAGCATAATTTGCTTTGTTTCTCTGATCTTTTCTATGCAAAGTAGGGTTTCGGCTTTCCACGAAGTTAGTGCTCCCTGGTGCGCGCTTTGCTTTTGTTCTATTTTATCCGACTGAAAAGGGATGCGGTATAAATGATGCCTTAAAAGGGGCTAAAGAACGCCATTTTTCCCCGTTTTACATAATCATCGCACTAATTTTGTTTATTGCCTACAGCTGTTATCTCATCTGAGTGAGTCAGAACAATACATAATATACATAGTGTAATTAATTTATAATGTTCTTTTCATATTGATACGGTCTGGATTTTGCTCTTATGCCACTTAGGTACCTACTGTTCAATAAAGTCATTGTTACATTTCATATTTTTTCCAAACCGTGCCCAAAATCTTCGTCGAAAAATATTCCGGGCGTATTCAAACAAGAAAAGTCTTTCTTATTGCAAACATAATCTCAAGATCACGGCTTGGCAATATTTACATTTTGGATATTCACAAAAAAGTGGGTCGAATCAGTGATCCTAAATTCGAAAAATGTGTTACGCAAAACGTAAACTTTTTCCCTGCCGTGAACTGCGGAACTTCCGATGCGGTGCTTCCTCTGTGAAAATACTGATATCGAAATACAAATGGAAAACGAAAGAGAAATGTTATAAAGCTTCCAGTATTTGTGTAAATATTTATTTCTCTATGCGCTTTTGCTTTCCGATTGGGAATCGAAAAGTTGGAAAACACATTTTCGTAATGGCCAGTTATTCGCGCGCCATTTTGCAGTGAAAAGTCCATTCAGCTTGCGGTTGTATGTTTACGGTAAAAATGGGAATAAAAGTTACAATAATAACATATTTTCTACATTAGTAAGCGACAGTTACGACGATAGGGTCATTCCCTTTTAGATGTTACTTATTTATAAATCCAGGATAGTATTTAATTGCTTGTTTGACGTCATTCCATTAATGGAGATGATAGGAATTTCCTGAATTCGTTATATTATTCTAGACAAAGGCATAGCTTTACTGTCCGTTTGTCGATGGTATTCAATAGTTATGTCTGTAATAATTCTCTTGCTACGATGATATGACGATGTTATCTGCATCACACTCCTCATATCAAACAAAAAGGAATTTTCGGAAACGGCTAACGATTCATCTTGATAAACCATCGACACAAATGTCAAGGAGTGACATACAAATACAATAATATTTGGTTCCGCTCCATTTATCTCGACGTTTCGCTAGGCCAAGGAGGCTTTTATCAACGTTTTGTATTCAGGTTGGTCGACAGCTCGTCGAATGTGGGGGATACTGTCGCGTCTCGCTCGCGTCTCACTGCTACACATTTAAATCATGTCTGTACACGCCTGGAATCTGTAATCCAGGTTCAATGTAGAAATCTGTCTTTGTCAAAGGAACCTGTGCGAAAACATTTAATAGTCAAATGGAAAATAAATTCGAAAGCAATACTATCAGTTTTGACTTTAAAGACATGCGGCAAGGCCCGGTTTCCACTAAAGCGGAAAGGAACGGAGACGTGAGGAGATGTGCGGAAATCTTCCAATCACATTAGTTAAAATTTACGTCTGGTTTTTCGCCCTTTCTGTAAGACTGTAAGCCGACCCCATAATAGTTGAAAAAAAGGCAGATGATGATGATTTCTATAATATTAGAACCAACCTATATTGTTCTCTTTACTACCACTGCCTATGCACATAATGGGTACTGCAAGCTGCAACAAACTTCTCTACCTTGCACTATTTTAAGGAGTGTCTGACGGAAAGCTTTTAGTTCCTGAGTACGAGCTGCTGGTACATAAAACCGTTTGTTTAAGTCCCGCTAGCTTGAAAGAACTAAACAACTAACATATATAACACTCGGCAGAAAGATAATTATAAGTTTGATGTTGATGCAAGCAATAAAATTATTCCTGTTATAACTGCGTCGGGAGCAGATTGCGTTATAAAAGATGGTGCAAGGTGCTAAGAAAAGCATTAAATACTGTGCTTTCGAGTTAAACGAGCTAAGAAGTTTGAGGAGGTCGAATCCAATCGTTCTTTAGCCGTTAAAATGATCTGGTGAAATTATAGAACTAATAAAAGTACTTTGATTCGACTAACGACAAATAAGCTTCAAATGATGTTCTTAGCTTGTCGATTTAAATTGAGTCAGCCCATCTGGAGACGAGTTTGGCACTTTCTGTAGCGTCCATCAGATCAGCTGTCATCAGTGGGCAAACCAGGATTGTTTTAATCTTATCCCAGTGTGGGAAAACGATAGAGCTGTACAGGATATGTATCTCCATCTTTATTTGACTAACAAGACCTATAATATTGTATACTTCAGCGTGATATGACAAAACAAACAGAGAATAAATTCCTTCCACGAATGTGACAGCTTCCCCCATACAAGGGACTCGGTAATAACATTAATGTTTGGCATTCATCTCGAGAATACCTGGCGTCCTGGCATTGCGGGGAGTGTGTGATGTGTGTCCAACCAAACACGCGGGACGTCTGGATTTCTGGAATACCGCAAATATTTGCTTGGACCCACCACTGCAAATTTTAAAGTGGTTATGTTTCTAGCTGATGCAACTGGAATATGGAACGCAGTACTGTACTATATTATGACAGGGTCCATAATTGCTTCTATATTTGTTTACTCACCTGAAAATGTACCTTACATTATGGATTGCAATAAACGATTTGAATAATGTAATGATTATTTTTAGTGACGATGACTGATATTTTAGTTTGTTAGGTATTTTCCGTAATGATGATTTTCTAACCATGACAATTTTCCTTGGTAATTGTACTGGATAACAGGACCTACCACATATTTGGATAAATAATTTTGCAGCGTCATGGATTCTCTTTTTTATTTGCTATCAGAATTTCACTGAATAATTCACCAACGTCATATCAAAGGCTTGCACTCGAAATTCACTTCACACAAAATCAATTTGGACCAATAGCCGGCTATTAAGCGATCCGGCTGTGAGTGCTGGCTGTAATGAAATTAGCATAGCGCCCGTATATCATACGAGGGGAGACAGTGTGTGGTGCACTACACTAGAGTTCACTAGACATACACTACTTGCACCTACCTATTCATTCGATACCGGCTTGGCAACTTATTTCTTTCGATAGAGCAGTGGCTACGAAAGATATGCTGAAAGATGACTTCGCATTGTAGTATGAATCAGAAATGTCACTTATAATTTTAATAACGAAACATTTTTGCGTTCTCTGAATAATAAACAGTTTTCCATGAATAGACTTGTAGGAAAGAAGCTGAACAGAATCCAAAACAGAACGGTGAACTATGACGTGAAAAACTGCATCAGAATTTCATATTAGAAGCTTACGCATGATTACGCACAAGCTCTTACGTTTCCAAGTAGCGGTTTAAAGTGCATATTATTGCACTTAATGATATTTTAACGTTTCTTGAGTCACACATAGGAGTCCCGTTTATTCAATTTCGTTACCCGGCGACGAGTGACTTAATGAGAATCTTGGGTGACTCATTCATTACTCACGCGAGTTGTACGGTGTACCGGCTGGTACTTACTTGAGGTGCTAAATAGATTTAGTGGCTATTACAGTATTATATCAGTGACAAGAAAAAAAACCGGCCAAGTGCGAGTCGGACTCGCGCACCGAGGGTTCCGTAAAAAAAATATATTATGTGATGTAACTAAAAATTTATGGTTTTCGTAATTATTCCTTTATCTATGCTATAAGACGTTGCTTCGAAGATTCTGAGTTCACGGGAAGTACCCTGTAGGTTTTGATTCCCTTGCGAGTGTCGAAAATTTGCGGCATAAACGGGAGTATCTTGATGTAACTAAAAATTTATGGTTTTCGTAATTATTCCTTTATCTATGCTATAAGACGTTGCTTCGTACCAAATTTCAAGATTCTGAGTTCACGGGAAGTACCCTGTAGGTTTTGATTCCCTTGCGAGTGTCGAAAATTTGCGGCATAAACGGGAGTATCTTTTGATCGCGTTGACTTAGAAGTTTGATTTTTTCACAGCTCCAAGAGACCATAGACTTGAGTATTTGATATGAATTTCAGCTTGATACCTCCACGCGTTCCTGAGAAAAAAGGTCTTGACAGACAGACAGACAGACAGACAGACGGACAACAAAGTGATCCTATAAGGGTTCCGTTTTTTCCTTTTGAGGTACGGAACCCTAAAAAGAAGCAAAAGACAAAGGTGAGGCAATTCAGAGGCCTATAATGCTGATACTGTTACCCTGTATTATCCCACTGCAGGGCAAAGCTCTCCCTGTGACTTCCAGAGGCCCATGAGCGCAAAAAACTCTTGACACCAGGTTAGGCACTAACCACAAGGTAAATAAGAAGTGACATTAATAATTGTGCTTTCAGTACCTATTTATCAGACGATCACATTTTTTGGTAATAATTTTGTTTGACCGTCTGTCTGTATATAATGGGGTCGACTGTCGCCCTTATTAACTACTAGGCTACTATCCTTCATCATCATCATCATCACAGCCGAAAGACGTCGACTGCTGGACATATGCCTCCACTAAGTGTCGCCACATTGACCGGTCCCGTGCGTCTCGCATCCAGCGGATCCCGCAACCTTCACCCTTCAACACAGGCCTTCCAACGCAACGTCTTCCGGTTCGCGGTCGCCACTCCAGAACTTTCCAGTCACATCGGGCATCCGTTCTATCCTTCATGATGTTAGGGTTTCTGAACAGTGACTGCTCACCTAATGGGCTTGCTATTTGCCATATTGATGACCCCTAGGCACGACCTTTTTGACGGTTACCTCATCATTCTTTAAAAGTGGTGCTATGGTAAATGGTTAATAGCCGATTTCTTGGATACAATCTCGGGCTTGCCAACTTTTCGTATGCTCTTGAATTGTCTCTGAGAATTGGGAGCATTTTCGACTGCAACATTCTCGTTTGTTATACTAAACGCTTTGTCATTCATTACGCCTTTTAAGCAGACATGTACCTAATAGTAAAATAATTTAATATGAAACTGATTGTTATTCCTGTCTGCTCTGGTACGAGTTATTGAATCAATCTAAAATAGCGTTCGCCCGTAACGAACCAAATGCATGTGTTAATTATACTATATAAAGCTATTGTTTTATAATGTTAATTGATGTGGTGCACGTGCACTAAATAATCAAAGACAAAATCTACTATTATATTTATACTATACCATTTTACACACATGTGAACTCTGTACTTTTATCAAGTGTAGATAAATCTAATCGTTTATGTTGCAATACATTATCTATTGAACCTTTATTTACATTTCTAATTATGCAATTTTCTATTAATCGCTTACTTAATCTCTCTACAGACTATAAATAAATAAAATTGAGGGGTTTGTCTGTTTGTTCCGGCTAATCTGCGAAACGGCTAGACCGTCTTTGACGAGACTTTACTACGAGATAGCTGTTACAAAGAATAGCATACGGGAAGTAAGGTTTTTTATAATAATATTACGCGGCAGAAAGTGGCAGGCAACAGCTTGTACCTAAGCCGTGGACTAAGATTCTGCAAAACAATAAACAATTTCATGTACCTACTGTGTCAAATTGTAACCTATGTTTTAAGCAACATCCTTGTAACTCAAAATACAATTTCTATTTCTAGCATTTGATTATATGGAAATGTGTTCCAAATACTGCACATTGTAGGATGACGATGAATGGCATCATAGAAAACTGAAAAGAGATTCAATATAATATAGCGATTACATATTTATAGGGAAGGCCCTATGGTCATCATACTATGGTTTATGTCACGTCAGCCAATTTTATGACGTCTTTATTAATCAGTCTTCCTCAAATAATTATTACGAACCGCTACATTTCTGTATTCCTGTTAGTTTTTCCTAAGAATGTCCCTTGTACCTTGCAGTCACAGCCCAGCTTTACATGACCCCTCATATAAAGAAGAAGAGGGTAAGTGGTGTGAGAAGAGGAGGTCAGATAATACTGGGCACAGAGTGTACAAAACTTTTGAACGATATCCTCCAATCGTAGCGGTATCTAGCGGTTCTTATCAGTAGACGTGTAATCACTGCTTGCAACGTAACATTATCTCCACAACAGTTAGTTTGTGCACCGACACGAGCATTAGATAATACCATGTAAGCTTTTACAACTTCTACGTTGATTTACTTTGTACTTGCTCCATTTTTCACCTCGTAAAGATAACGCTGGCTAGTAAAAATGCAGTTATTTTTATAGATACCTGGTAAAGTAGATTAAAACCTCTTTGTGTGAAGGAAATAAAAAAAGTTCCGAGTATTAACAACGCTGATTGACATCCACGCAATCTGAAAGGAATTAAATTCATCATCACGTCAGGCTCTTTCCTGTAATTTACAAATTGTAAACTTTATCGTAAACTAGACGTAAATAGGAATAGGTATGTATTATGAATGACTAGCTTTTGCCAGCGGCTTCGTCCGCGTGAAAATTACGATTTTCCATACAAACTTTCATCCCCTATTTAACTCCCTTAGGGGTTGAATTTAGAAAATTCATTCCTTATTCCTTGTCTACATTATAAAGGTAACCTCTGTGCAAAATTTCAGCTTTCTAGGTCCAAGGGTTTGGGCTGGGCGTTGATGAGTCAGTCAGTCAGGACTTCTCTTTTTATTTATATTGATTTTCCTCCAAATTAACCTATATTCTAACAAACAAGAGGTAACAGCGCAGCGTTATCAAAAACATAAAGTTGTGTGATACTGTATCCGAAAAACAAAATGTATCTGCGAAGGTCGTTGACCTCCAGCCTTGCTTGCATGTGTTCGAGTACAACTCACTTGTAAAAATATTATTAATAAAATAGGAATGTCTGAATATGATTGTATGCAGTACAGCGCAGCGGCAGCGTCAGTTCATTGACTTACAAAGAAATTGAATGGGGTCATACAAGGACTTAATACTCTATTATATTCGATAAGTCTCGTTACTATTGTATGTATATTATAATAAGGAAACTAACAATTCTGTATTATTTTGTGAACCAGGAGATGAGGTAACCACGCATTCCCGAGAACAGAACTAAATCTTTTCCTGCTTTAAAATGGAGAATGATTATTTTAACTGATAACCAAAATGACCGCTACCGTAACTGATTCACGGAAAACAGTAAACAAATGAGAAAAGTAAACAAATTGACGTGTACTCGTACATTAGTCGAGACTCGAGTCGTCTTTGAAATAAAAGAGCAAAGATCGTTTGAGTCAGCTGTGACTACAAAACATCTAGCTGAGCAATGCGTCATCGCGGTTCACTGTTACTTTATTTTATAAGGAAGTAATATATCTGTTAATTGTACTGCAGTATAAAAATTAAATGAGTTCAACCACTCGTAGTATTACTATCTGCGGTTGATTCCAAAGAGGTCAAGGATTACTCACTCAATGAAACATCATGGTTTTCGGGAGCACTGAAGTTTTAATGACTAAGTACTAAATTGCAACCTTGTTTTAGTCTGACTTAAACATTTCCTCAAGATACCAGAAGTATTCCTGTACAGCTAAACTTATTTCACGATGTTGTAAATCATTTCAAGGAGACGATACTAAGCCCAAAGTTAAAATCAAAATAGCAGCAAGCTTAAACTTCTATGGTAACAAAAACTAAGCAGGTAACCATTTCGGAGCATCTAAAACCGCAAGACGTGAGATTAGTCAAAACACGATGTTGATGCTATCACAACAATGCCTGGAAGCGATTAAACACTTGTCTCAACAAAACACTGTTACTAGGAAAACATTTAGATATAAACTGAAGGCTATCTTAACGTCATCGTAGCCGAAAAACGTTTAAATTGTTTCATAAACTTCCGTTTAAGGTTTCTTTGTCTCGTCATTGGTATAAATTAAGCCAAGACTGATGGTTTGAGAGTGTATTTCTCACAATTCAAGTCCATCCCGTGTGGTCGTAGATAAACTATCAACTATAGATAATTTCTACAAACAAACCATTTCTTCAAACTCATTTACAGTCACTTCCCGAGTAAAAACATTGCAACTTGTAATGCTTCCAGTCTAGACAGATAAAACTTATATTTTTCATCGGTCGAGTATTACGATGAATGACTTCACGTATTTAGACAGCCATAAGTCGTCAGTTACTCCGTCTATTTATAAAGTACGGAGTAACTCTCCCGCGATGTTTTGATTTCGCGACAGACCTCGCTTTAACTCCAATAACTCGTCCTCATTTCGTTGTAGAACTCATATTTTTTCGTGCGGAAAATATTCTTACAATTTTTGCGTTTTAAAGGAAATTGTGTCAAGTTTTGAAGGCTCTATTCCTTGCTTGCCTTTGAGCCGTTACCGCAGTGTTATTTATTAAAATTAACGACGTTTTTTCGGTCTGCCGCATGTAATTTATGGCATAATAACTTTCAGTAAGATTGTGAAAGGGTGTTCGACATTACCGTAGCTGAAATAAATGTCTAATTGAATATTTATCAGTCGAAATTCAATAGGCTAATATTTCACACGGAAATATAATAACCCCTTTGTGGGTGAACGCGATAATTAGACGAGTAACACATGGTTAACGTGTCACCAGCCTTAATGGAACACGTGTTTTAGACGATTCATGATAATATCTGTGGACCAACGAGTTTTCTTGAGGAATAATAACAGAGGTAAGCTAAAAGTGGAATAGTCTTATAATTTATTCGACAACTTGCAGATTTAATTTACTAATCCAATCAAACTTTGGTGGCAAAATAATAATGGCTATGTGCGGAAGAAGCGAATGCTCAAGTTATGAAAGCCAAAACAACCATCTAAAGATGACAAAAACTTAATGTTTACAAATAAATCAACCCTGGCAAGGCTGGAGACCGGAAAGATTAATACGATTGTTACTTCGCCCCAATTTTGAGAAACTACTCGAGGCGAGAATACAAACGTAAAATGCTGTAACATTGCCTTTTTAGCTCAACATTGCCTAAATTCAAAAAAGTTAAATTATTGCCGCTGCGAAATGTTTTTTATGTCTATGGTATTACTAAAAGCAAGTCGGCAATCTGTATGGCAACATTCGATCATACGTCACTCCAAATTTTAGTTAACAAACTGTCAGTGTCAGTTTCATTGTCAGTATGGATACTCGCTCTCAGAAAAAAATCATTTTGCAACAACTTTGCCTAGCAAGGTAAAAAAAACAAATAAAAAAAAAAATCTTGTACCATTCAAGATTCAGTGAAGTCTGACGTGGAAAAGAACTCTAAGGCAATATGGGTGTCAAATCCGTTATCCAAAATACCTATTCATTTAAAAAAAAATAAAAAATAAAAATTATGATAGGCAATGTTGTTGTTTTTACATCAACTTTGCCTACGTTTTCAAAGCCATTTTTTGGTGATTTATAGATGTTTTTTTTACTATTAGCAAATGTATTCCTATAGCTTAAAGTCCAATATTGGACAGTAAATGAAAAAACATACGACTTTCTTAACGATTAAGGATTTATCGAAGAAAAACGTCAAAATCCGTGCAAAGTTGCAGCATTTTACGGCACCAATATTTGGACGGGCGACGACGTCCCACGGTCTTTATTGTAGGAAAAAATGTACGAAATAAATCTTTCGTCGACCACTTCTATTTACCCAATAACGTTTGCTTTCTTGACCTTCGTTGACTCATGGATGATGAGTCAGCCACGAACCGATATTATCGAATCGTTACGCGAGTAATGAGACATCGGGTTCATTTGTTTGATATCCAAGTGTCATTCTTTGTGATGTTTTGGTGTTATTTCATGTTGTGTTCGTCATTTTGTTGTTTTAATCGAAGCCTTGCAGAAAGCCTTGGCTTGTATGCTTTGTTTATGTAAACGTGTCATTTCAATGTTCGGTACAATTTCGGTATAATCGAACCCTTGCAGAAAGCCTTGGCTTGTATGCTTTGTTTATGTAAACGTGTCATTTCAATGTTCGGTACAATTTCGGTATAATCGAACCCTTGCAGAAAGCCTTGGCTTGTATGCTTTGTTTATGTAAACGTGTCATTTCAATGTTCGGTACAATTTCGGTATAATCGAACCCTTGCAGAAAGCCTTGGCTTGTATGCTTTGTTTATGTAAACGTGTCATTTCAATGTTCGGTACAATCCTTCCTTACATAGTATAAAACAAAGTCGCGTCTGTTTGTTTATTTGTTTGTTTGTCTGTATGCTTAAATCTTTAAAACTACGCAACGGATTTTGATGCGGTTTTTTTTAATAGATAGAGTGATTCAAGAGGAAGGTTTTAGTATATAATTTGAACGACATCCACGCGGGTGAAGCCGCGGGCATCAGCTAGTTTCGGTATAATCGAACCCTTGCAGAAAGCCTTGGCTTGTATGCTTTGTTTACGTGAACGTGTCAATGTTCGGTTCTGCAATAACTCAAAGATCTGAACATAACATTTATTAGATAATTTCCCGCTGCAATAGCTGCTGCTTGCAGGGATATTTTATTAATTGATTGATCGTCTAATCCGCCTACATAAGTTATCGAGTTTCTTACTGAAATCCAAAATACAGCGGTTGATTGGTGGCCTTCTTATTAATTTAAGTGCAGAGTGAAACTAACAATGTTAACTATCTTATCGTTTTATTATCAGAATTTAGTTTTTATGGGCTGCAGCACAGTGCCCGCAGTGGCACAGAATAGATGTAGATACGACTTTGCCTAACTTGAACCCTGACATATAACAGTTGCCATAAATCAATGGTAAGGCAAGTCTGTTGATTCACGATAACGTCCATCAACTGATAAAACTCTTCTGAGAAAACATAAACGTAATAAAATATATCATTCTGATTACTGTCATGATAGTTAATGAGTCATGCGGATATCATAGTAGTGATTTATTTTTGTTCCTATTCGTCGGTGACTAACAATCTCAGGTCAGATGTTCCCATGTTCAATATTTCCTCCGAGCTTTGTTATGCAACGTGATTCACTTGTGGAATGAAGAGCGATCGTTGTAGAGATGCGTACGCGACGCGCTGGGTCGAGGGTTATGAGCGGTCAGTCGACGATCCTTTACATTCGTTAGGGTTCGCAATGGTGTTACGCTACACTGATTCATGTTTAATTTCGTATTTTGTTAATGGAGATTTGTGATACGGTGCGAAAATCCGTAATTAGGACTTTCTACAATTCATTGGCGATAACGGTACGCGGAATCAAATCAATCATGACGCATACACTGACATACGTTGTTTTTAGAAATCATTAACATTCTAGTCGAGATTTGTAACTGTAATTAGTGTGATTGATAGTTTTCTATGTTGAAATACAAATCCTTCCATTACCAACATTCTGCATATTAACCTTTTTAGCGCCACAGTCACGTATAGACGACAAGCCGAACAAGCAAACTAGTGCTCTAAGTCTGTCGACTTAAGGTACTTTTTGGCTCGTCGTCTTACTTGACCGTGGCGGTCAATGGGTTAAAACGAAATGAGTTTATCGACATCGGCATTCTATGCCAGGAATATGACAGGATGTCGTACTCGACATGATACGAGGACAGAATATTAGCGTTCGTTATAACACGGCCAATTTATGTTGTGCACTTGTGACCTCTAGACGTAGCCGAGAATAGAGGACAGTTGTGTTGTTTTAAACACAGGATTTATATGCACGCTTCGAGGGTATACCCGTTCTCTGGGGGCGAAAATATTAGCTATTTATAACGGCATGACAGATACAGTTTGGAATTTTTAATCTGGGTTCTGATAACGGGTAACAGGATTCTGTAATGTTTTTTCCTACATGCGAGCTAATGTATCTGTTGCTTGTTTTTGTTTACTCTGTGAGCGTTGATTTATTTAAAATTTTCTTGCACAACACCCATAAAATGTAGCAACATGTATATTTTTCTAAAGCCATGAATAGCTGTGCACTGCAACTTCTGTTTCTTATAAAAAAAGCTGCATTTCCAAGTTTCAAGTCTAGTTAATGTGTGGGTTCATAAATTCTGCATTGAGGTCTAGATTTTTTTAGCATTTTTTGCTGTGGCAAGCATGTGCTGTCCACTTAACTTATCACATCCTTCATCCTTAGCACGCAAGAACGTGCTCAGGTGTTGTTTTTTCTTTAGGTCAGTGTAATGCGCCATAGGTACTGCCTTATTATTTTAAATTACAAAAATAATGCAGGCAGCTTGAATCTGGACTGTTCTGTGGCCATAATGCGGATTATAAATGCATTTTTTTATTTGAAAAGAAATTGGAAGCACTTCGAGCTCAATTTAACCCTTAATTCGAATTTGTCCGAGCCACCGGACAAGTACTATAAAAAAATCTACCTCCTTGTCGGTATCTATTTTTACAATAAAAAAACTATTAAACTATTGAGAGATTAGTCAAGTTTTAGTGAAAAAATAAACGTTTGCGTGTGACAACCCCCAATTTGACAGTTGGCGAAAAAATGTCGGTGAAACCGCGCACTCAGAAAGTATTCCAGGTAATTTACTTCAAAAAATATATCTTTGCTTAAGTTGTGTAGTTTTTCTGTCTGTGTTTTGTGAATCAGTTCTAGTCACGTTCAAGTAATACGATTCCATAACTTTTGCTTATGTCAATCACAATAAATAACGAGTTTTTACTTGTCCGGCACACCGGACCTCGTCGATACATCTGTGTTTCATGTGTTGTATACCTTGTCCGTCACAGCGGACTCTGTCGAAATATGGACGAAAGTTGAAAGGTTTGTCTGTCCTGTCAAAACCTTACATTTATTCTGAGTACCTACCTACCAACTTCTTGTATACAACTTTTATACCTAATCTTTACGTAAAACTAACATGCTAAAAGCTAAGTACTTGCTATAACTATCTCCAGATACCTACTTCCCAATGTAAGTACTGGATAATCACTGTGCAACGGCTGTCACATTTACAACACTAACATTGACTCTGTGACGTTCCACCGTGTGTACCCTATTTTGACATTACTATTTTTTTTATGGTGGTGGTGTTTTGCTTAGTTTTGCTTTTCTTGTCTGCATGAACGCACGAAAAAGATATTGGCACTTATTCCCAAAGAACGCGCACCATCTGAAACAGGCGATAGCTCCAGCGCCGAAAATGATCCTCATCCATTCTCTAATCCGCCTTCTGCCGCCAGTTCACCTGCACCATCAATTGCATCTTCGCTAGAGCGCTTGAATATCGTAGATAGCTCTGATGAGAATCCTGAAAGAAGTTTTGAAGTCTTCAACAACTTCCCGACACCTTTGACTCCAATTTTGCAACAAGTTTTCCCGAACTAGTCGCAGGACCCAATTTTGCGAACTTACCTTCCATATCGTTGCCAACACCTGTAAATAGAAAAAGAAGACTCAGGGGACCATCAGTTGTGACAAAAAAGAGACCAAAGCAAATCCAAAAGTTTTCCCTCTCGTACAAATGGACACACCGTACCTTTTTATATAGAGCCCAAATAGAAGATACTCCAGCAGATGAAGATCCTTCCATACAAAATAATGCATTCTCTTATAGTTTCTTTGTACTTTTATAAAAAATAAAGATCTTTTTAGTATTCAAATTCTTTACTTTAAACTATGCAACACCTATGTATACCATGTTTTACGCAAATAAATAAATTATCTTATCTTATGAAATTTCTTTCACAAATTCGGCAAAGTCCGCTAGGACGGACAAGTCATTTTAACAACTTTTTTACTTATGTTCGATAATGTCCGGTGTGGCGGACATCGAATTTATCCACAAGGGTGGGGGGTAGATTTTTTTTTATGATTTTCGGATGTTCAGAAAGACCAAGGAAACAAAGTTATTTAATAAAATTTTAATTATTTTACTATCACCTTCTCCGTCGAAATAAGGGTTAAATAGATGTGAAACAAATACATCATGTTTTAAAAATGAGGCTGCAATTTCCGTTAAATATGTTTTGTTGGCTTTTGTTCCTCTTCATAATCTCATCCTCTTAACGAGATTTATGATGACGGCTGTCACAACATAATTCCGAACTTTGTATTGTGTACTTTCCGTTAAAATACCAGGTCAAAGTATAATGTTTCTCGTTTCCTTGTCTACAGAGCCGTCGGTAAAACATGCCTGCTCATCAGTTACACCACAAATGCCTTCCCTGGGGAATACATACCTACAGTGTAAGTATAAATATTGTTTCTTTCTTTCTATAACGAATTGTTGAATTTTAAACAGAAATTACATTGAATTGCAGCAAAGTTGTGCTAAGCTCGTTAGCCAAGTTTACCCAAATCAAACAAAACGTAACAAGTTGGTGTTATATGAAAATGCTCTGTAGATGTTTGACCTATTTCCAGAAACCACAGCTTTATTATAATGATTTAATTTTTTTAACAACGGGCAATCCAATCTGTTGGGTGGTTGTGATTCCCAGAAGGTTCTCCAATTAACTGATTATACTGATGCATTGCCTGATTAGTTTTTATTTTAATGTGAATTTGATCTTGAAACATCAGATGCGAAACCAGTTTGACTTTCGCAAGGTCGACTTTTTCAACAGCGCAACTCATAGCATTGTATCTTTATTAATTCAGGAAACAATAGCAATCGATTCTATACAATATACACAACAAATATGATATCTGCCGCAGCACCTAAAATACGAGATGTTGTCATAAGTGATCATCAGCTCAAAACAGATACCGAATTCATAAGCGTGATCACCTCCTCTGGAATTTTGGGTTAAACCACATCTATCAGCACGTTCATGTTCCTGTTCTTTTCTGTCGCTCAGACCAGACAGTACCGTTATTTTGCTCAAGCAAGAAACAGCGTGCTGCCGAGTCACTCCCGCTCCGTTTCTTGCTCTAGCAAATGATGGTTCTGAGCGACAGACAAAGGATAGGTGCATGGAAGAGCGCTGATGGCGGTTTTTCCATATAAGAAAATCTTTATCTAAAATGCAAACTTACAAACCTCCTCAGATTCGACAACTACTCGGCGAACGTGATGGTGGACGGCAAACCCATCAACCTGGGTCTATGGGATACGGCAGGTCAGGAGGACTACGACAGGCTGCGACCGCTCTCCTACCCACAGACCGATGTGTTCCTCATATGCTTCTCGCTCGTCAATCCAGCGTCGTTTGAGAACGTCAGGGCTAAGGTGGGTCCTACTTCTTTGTAAGAATCTGGTTGCATGGTCCATATTTTCCTTTGGGTTCTTGTAGAACGGTATTATAAGAGGATGCGTCTCATTTTTTTATTATAATTAGGATAGTCCCAGGACGCCAGATCAGGACTTCCTATTCCAGTCTTCTAAATTGCAAACGCGGTTATGAAGATGATGAAACTTATAGTAAAAACAGCGGTGTCATAGGTGGTAGTTACGACTGCCTAATGTGCCAAACCTTCCTCCAACTATTTTTGGGTCTGCTTCCAGTCTTACCGGATTCCGCTGAATATCAGTATTTTACATGGAGCATGGACTGGTTGACTGGTTAGTTACCTACTGACCATGACAAAAATGTATGAAATCAAACTAGTTGTAGTATTTTAATTCCCCAGAAACAACCAATTGTAAACAAAGCAGACTTTATAACCATACTAGCCTGCGCAGTAATATGTAGTCACGTGAAAACGTGCTGAAATAGGAAGTCATCAAATCTTCGTAACGACTGATAACAGATCACAATGTCGTAAAGTTGCACATGTATGCACACATATGCCCTTGTTCTTTGTTCTTGACTTGATGCATATTATAACATAACATCACGCCTGTAAACCCCGCAGGGTTAGGCAGAGGTGTACCTAATAGTACACTCGCATTGCGCCACTTATGTTTAAGTCCCATGTAATAGGGGGCGAGCCTTTGTCATCACATCAACCGGTCACAAATCTAGGCTCCCTGGCTACTACTGAGAAATTCTGGAAAATCTCAATAACACTTTATTCTACCGGGAATCGAACCTCGTATCTCATGCTCAGCAGTCGCGCTTGCGACCACTGGGCCAACGAGGCAGTAATCACAATGTCGTTAACTTGCACATGCACACCATGTGCCCTTGCGACTGTTCTTTGTTCTTGACTTGATGCATGTCACCAAATGATATAATTTATGGTTTATGACGCATGTAATCAAGAAGTTCAACTTAGCCGGAATTATCGAAAATCTTGACTTATGTGAAGTTAAACATAAGTGGCGAAATAAGTCAGAAACCCAAAAAATGACAACCAGTATTACCACGACTTATCGTATTACCCAAAAACCTATGATACTTCCAATAGACAAGTCGTATTAAGCTGTCTGAGTGCTCAAATAAACCTCTAACCAAGTAATCTTGTGTACATTCCAGTGGTTCCCCGAAGTGAGGCATCACTGCCCGTCGACGCCCATCATCCTGGTCGGTACCAAGCTGGATCTTCGCGAAGACAAGGACACCATTGAGAAGCTGAAGGACAAGAAACTCGCGCCCATCACTTACACACAGGTATAGTTTTCTAGCCTTGAACTAACCCTTTTGAATCTTAGCTGGTAAGCTCATGCTGTTCTTGTCCCAAGTTACTTGAGGTCAGTATATTTTAATAGTAAATATTTCATCAAAGGCCTCCACCCCGACCCTTCGTGGCCGTGGCTGCGGGTTGTTAGAAAGAGATACTGCGGCTCCGGCTAGAAAGGGCTATGAAGGAACATGGGTGGTGTTTAGTCAGTAGAAGTCTGACACTCCCTTTTCGCTCCTCCCAGAGCCGGACGAGTCATTTGATGATTTCACACCTTCCAAAAAAAAAAAGCCTCCGCATAGAACGCCATAACGAACGGCAACCTGCCGCTTGCACCACTTGCTTTACCGGTTGCCCACGACTCTAACGATGTCATTGGTCCACCCGGTGGAAGGACTATCAAAGCTGCGTCTTCCGGTTCGTAGTCCTTTCTTCCCCATCGGTTGTCGGTTCTTCAAGTGACGTGACCTGCAACTTTAACTTGCATATTCTTTGAGCTATGTCGGTGTCCCTGGTTCTTTGGCGAATATCCTCATTCCGAATTTTATCGCGCATAGGAACTCCGAGTTAATAATTACTCATTTACTATTTCGTCAATGTTTATAATAATCAAGTTTGTATTCATCAGTGTTTCAACACTTCACTTCATTTGGTCATACCAAGAAATAAAAAGAAATCTTTTGATGCCTTTTATTTTTTCTTCAACTGGCGCCTTGAAAGTTTTATTATACTAATTTCTTATTACTTAATGCGTTCTTGTCACTCGACAGTTAGCTTAGGCCAATATATGGTTGTAAGTTTACTGTATAACAGATACCCCGATTTTTTTTTCTAAACAGACGTTGCGACTACAGCTTAGCAGTTATTCCGTGGTAAATAAAAAAAACGCTGTTCGATTTAGAACACTGATATAGATATAGGTACCTAGTCTAGGTATTATCTATACCTGTGGTGTAGAAAGACCCTTTACGAAGCCGAAAGACACTTCTTATGTTCTCGTCATTGCAATAGTATTCCGATTGCACGCAGCAGCAGCAGATGACATGTCGTCGCTTCTACGTATTTCTATGAAATTGAATAATGGTTATTTATTATTTTCTATGAAGCGACGACATGTCGTCTGCTGCTGCTGCGTGCAGTCGGCTACCAACTTGTACCTTTACAGAGATATTTTAGGTCAAAGTTTCAACTTTTTATTTGAAGTTCTGTTTTAACATCCATCAGCACACTGTTTTGAGTGCGTCACATTGAGTCCCAAAAGTTAAGTCGTTATACAACCATATTTTTTCGTAGAGTATCTGAGTTATTTGTAAAGAATGTTTGGTTGAAGCCTTCGCAAAGGGTCTGTTTACTCCCTGTATTTTGACCAAGTAGATTTTGTATGAAAACCTACACCTTCAAAATGTATCAAACCTATTTTGAAGGAATAAGTTTGCTCGTCGATGACCCTTACTCCCTGTATTGAAAGCAAAATAACCACATACTTCAAAGCAACCAATATGTGCTTGACACTTGACGTATTTTCGCGCCCTAGTTATATTAGAGGTGGGAACGCCAACCTGTCGCCCGCAGGATATTACAAATGTTAGCGTACGTATTGCGAATATTATGGCGTTCCATCTTATGTGAACGTGGTTTATGTGACGTGTATTTGTGTTGGAATGTCGTTGAAATTATAGCAGGGTGACTGGTACTTTAAGTTTTCTCAAGGAAAATATCTTGGGACTGCGTCTTTCATAATGATATTTTTATTTCTATCCTCCTCTATGGGTGATAGCTAGTTAGAGCGGGTCATACCGAAGTTTTCAGAAATCACCGTGGACTTATCGGGGTTTCAACATGATTCACCCTCTCTCTCCCGACCCGCTAATCGAACCCAATATTGATCTTGGCTTCCATTACGGGGCGGGCAAAGTGCTATTAGATATTTCAATCAGGAATTTTTCAGTAGCCGACACGGAGTTTGGATTTATGCCTGGTTGATAGCAATAGGCTCACCCCTCGTCCCCTATTACATGGGACTTAAACATAACTTGCGAAATATAGGTGTGTGTAAATATTAGGTACACTTTGCCTAACCCTACAGGCGTTATGTTATGAATTAATAAGTGTTCTTCATTCGTATTAACCAATTTTCTTTTTCCAGGGTCTGGGCATGTCGAAAGAGATCAGCGCGGTGAAGTACCTGGAGTGCTCCGCGCTGACGCAGAAGGGTCTGAAGACGGTGTTCGACGAGGCCATCCGCGCCGTGCTCTGTCCCGTGCAGCCCATCAAACGGAAGCGGGGCTGTAGAATGCTCTAAGGATTGTGTAGCACTGTCAGATAAGGTAACTTGTCATCATCATTATCAGCCTATAAATGTTCCCATTGCTGGGACACGGCCTCCTTTCTTTGAGACGGTAAACTACTACTACTACTGAAAGAGTGGAGTTGCTTGCCCATTCTTTTCCATAGAGATCTGCGCTTTGGAATGGGCTACTACAGTACTTTCGTAGTTTTTATGTCATGTTTCTGGGACTGTTGCTACATTTCATTGTTGAATTTGTTTCGACAATTCAAAAGTATCTGTAACTGGCCTACTTGAAACAAATGCTATGGTCTGATTTGACAAAAAACAACTGTATAGTATAATACCTCAATCGAAAGTACCTAGTTACGTACAAGGAGAAATCATTCCTCCATCGAAACCTTAACAGTAAATTCTTCGTACGTAACCATGATACATAACCGTGGTTTCGTACAAAGACAAATATGTCCTCCATCGAAACCAGTTACGTACAAGGACAAATCATTCCTTCATCGAAACCAGTTACGAAACTACGGTTTCGTAGACGGCCGAAGCCGATTTGACTTAGTATCATCGTCTTCCTGCCTTTGTCCCATTCTACTTGGGATTGGCGCAACTTTTTTCTTCTTCTATTCTCCCCTGTCAGATGTCTCGGCATCATATACAGCTTCCTATTTCATATCATTCAAAATCAAAAGTCTAGGCTGATAATCAGCACTTTTCAAACGTCAAAATTTATTTACAAAAGACAGTCCCCCAAAACGCCTACCCTTCGACACTTCCTAGTTTTTTAGATGGAAAGAAGATGTGGCGGAACAAACTCCCCAGCAACACATCTGTCTGTTAGGTTAGAAGAATTCCTCACAAAATCCATTCATCTTTTCTTTGGACTTCCTCTCCCTGTACATCCATCACTATTTTTAGGCACATGCTAACTTTTAAAAAGTAAATTAAGTCAAATTCAAGTTTTACAATTTCCATGTGCTATTTCTATGGAAAGAAAGAAAGAAAACACATTTATTCAGCACAGGGCATAAGTGTACACAACACACAATAAAATTAACAAAAAAAAAAAACTAAATTGAAAAACAAAAAATACAAAAGAGTGCGTGCATCTCACGGCTGCGCCAAATAGGACCAGTTCAGCAAACTGCCGAGCAGCTAGTGCCCGACGCTGGTTTTCAACTGGCCCTGAGATGGTGATATCACGAACGTGAAACAGGCACTTAAAGCGCCATATTTGTACCAAGTAACGTTTTCAATATAAAGCTCTTTTTATTAAGTAATTGGGTTTACACAATGGTAGATCTACAATTTATTCTCTAGAGTTGTATATACGTGAGACCGTGACATAAATAATCATCATTGTCATGATTTTATACATACAATCATCATCCATCACTTAGCACATACACAATAACCAACTTTGTGTCTATAAAATGAACACTTGGTATTTTTGTTTACAGATAGCGTAGTACAGACGTCGATGCCAGTGTATACAGCCTAGCTTACAATAGCGCACCAACATCACTATAATGTGCTATACACACGAGCGCTGTAACTGAATGGACTGCAATAAATGCATACATAGATGTTAATTTTTACTGTTAAAGTACGCATTATTAATTAATATGTAACGTGGGTTGGTGTGAGTGAGGTCCGTTTTATGTATAACGCTTTTTTATATCGGCCGGATATTCTCGTCACTGGTGGTTCTTTGTAGGCTGCACATGATGGACTTTGCCTAATTGTACGCAGATGTTTGTCTATGGATTCTTTATTCAAATTGTGGAGTTTCATTCGACTTTATGTCGTGGAACTTTGAAGTTCTACCTCGAGCCAATAATTGATGATATTTGTAAATTAATCCAAAACGTAGCCATACCACCGCCTGCCAGTGACTGCTAGATAACTATCCGAGTGTAACTCATATTTGGGTGCTTTATCACATTACTTGACCGTCGCCATTACGAAAATGTAATTACATTCCTACATCTATGATAATTTCGGGTACAAATTGTTTAATCTTACTTCACCGTCACCTCTAAACGGTTGTTTTAAAAAAATGGAATTGTTGAAATTTGTTTTGCCAGAGATTATATTTTTCGATTTATTATTGCTTTTATTTGTTTCCACATTGTTATGTATATCAATGTTTACAGTCGACTCAAACTCGAATACATTTTCGTCCTTATTTCTAATGTGTTTAGGTTCAAATTGTGTACGAGTTACAATGTCGACTTGTACTAGTGGCGTAATAAGTACAGCATTCGTTCGTAAGAAAATGGTTAATCATTAAAGTTTCGTATTCATTGTATATTTAATTAATTAAAAGGTTATATAATATGTACCTATGTATGATGTAAACTGTATTTCGTTTTAATACGCTACGCAGATTCCAGGATAAATTGACTTCGATGTGATCCGTAGGTTAAAGTATCTTAAATAAGAACCCACTGTACTGTACAAAACTTAAAACCCAAGCACACAATCCTGCATTTACTAATTCATTCGTAACATTAAATAATTTCAATTAAACTCATGCTAAAGTCAAATTTGAATGGAGTCAAAAAACTAAATGTAAAGTCATTTAGTCAATAATATGCCATTTCATAAGAACATAGCTGTTGCATTTATGAATCTCTGTGTACATTGCATTTTGAATCTTACGCCGCCGTCACACGTAGCATAATGCAACGACTGTATTTCATTACTGCGTATTATTTCTCTAAATCGGCTAAAAGCTTAAGAGTATAAGCGCCCGCGTGAATGGTCAATACTTAGATACATATCGTTGGTAAAGTGTAGCTATGCTATCGTGGCGTCTTTGTAATACTAGAGGCGATAGATTTGCGATTTTGAACCGTATATCTGTAAGAATAGTCAATTTTATCATACCGACTTGTGCGAAACTGAACTTTAGTTTGTAATCGCAGAACTATGGCCACTAGCGCAGTTTTCAATAAGCAACAAGATTGTATCGCAAACGTTTAGTCTTCTAAGGCTAATGTGAAATCCGCACAACTACTTTTAGCATTACCCGACCGAATCGCGATGGACAGCATTCTGTTGAACAACGTCTCGCTCGCCGACCATCTCAATTCGGTCGCATTACTGTCACGGGAGACATTTTTCGCTAAAAATGTGATAAACGGGTTTAGGCTCTAATTGACTGTCTAGAGGAATTTTTACACAGCCTCTAGATACGAGACGCTTTTTTTACCTTATACGCCTAACTTCACGATTGTCGTAGACTCTACAGATCGTTTCTTTTTAATAAAATAACATGGCACTAAGTTAATTACTGTCTAAATCCACTCCTAAAATATAAATGTTAACATAAGGAAAACTACACGTAAGTTTGTGTTTAAAGTGCAATTGTTGTTGCTTGTCACCGAACGCGACACGCCATCTATAAACTAGATGCCATAGAGTTTTATTCGTTTAAAAAAGTTATTTTACTATTGAGTTTTTACTCTTCTGTTTCTAAATTTAAAAAAAAGCTCGAACAATTGCACGGAACATCCCTAGCGGTAAGATTTTAATGTATGTATTGTTCAGATGCAAATATTTAGAAGAATCAGCATGTAAATACCGGTAATTTAGTATTAAATACAAAAATAAGATACACACGCCATTTTCTTTGGTGTAAAGTTTTTATACTAGATCCAATTTTTACACAATGTATGTACTTTCTGAAGCTAATGCAAAATAAATAATTTCACTGTGTAGTTTTATGTATTCTCGTGTCGTAATACGTTTATGGTTGAATGGACTAACTTTATTATGTCTAGTTATAAAATATATAATTTTAATAATAGGTCAACAATATATTAAACATGTTGAGGCAGCGAAGGGACGAGATATGTAACATAAATAATAATATTTTTAAACATGATTCAGATGCGATATTAATGTCAGAAGAAAAAATATAATATTTGTCGTTATTTTTTCAACAGAAGAAATGACTGAAGGGGTCTCTTTAGCCAATGTATCGGCAACAACTTTATCATATGCATATATAACTAACCACAAGACAAATGTATTAAAAAGTATGTATATTAATTGAGTATGTCTGTTAGTCCAAATTTCTTTAAGTATATAATTTGTAGTGTATGTTCGGCAAGTTAATTTGTATCAGTGTTATGTTGTCATCTTGTTGAGTACTGTATTGTTGGATATGTAGTCACCTATGCCATGTACTGCATTTGCTTTCCTTCAAAATAACAGCTTGTATAATATTATTATTTTTATACAAAATTGTATATGTATAGATATGCGCTGTGTCTATATTTCGATTGATATGATAGTTAGATAACGCTGTCGAGTAATTCTTCCAAATATTGTAAAGCCTCTGAATAATTCAAAATATATTTATATTAACTGTTCAAACTATGTGTTTTATTTATGTACGTATCCTATGTATGTCTATGATCTTAGAATTCATATTTTAAATACCCTTGACCTTAAAGCCCCTTATTCTTTCTACATAATTTATATATGTAAAGATAAAAGTAGTCATTGTTAATTGTAGATAAAAGTTACACAACCTTGGTAACAGATATCAAAAGCTACTGGAGATAATGTAAAGAAATAATAATGTAGTTATGTAGACTTTAGTTGAGAAAACCATTAAGTTGATACCATTGCTCGCGATTATATACTTTGCTAAACAAGCGAATGATAAGAAAAAAAATCCTTGTTCTTCAATGATAAAAATACATAAGTACAACTAAACCTTATTTCTTGACTTAGATTTTTCATTAGACTTATTTCTGGTTAATTCACCATTCAGAAAACTTATACAAATTCAGTTTATTTATCATAATTTTCTTGCCCTTTTCCTAATTAATTTGGGACTGGCGAACCTTTTATTTATTTCCATACTTCTCTATTACTCGTACCATAACTGCCTCGTTGGTCTAGTGGTCGTAAGCGCGACTGCTGTGCATGAGGTCCTGGGTTCGATTCCCGGGTCGGACAAAAAGTGCTATTGGGTTTTTCATTAGCCCAGTAGATAGTAGCCCGGAGTTTGGAAGTTGGCGGTATAATACCCCCGTGCCTCGGTGCGCACGTGTCGCCGTTGGTTGCGCCTGATCTCTCTCCGCGAGTGTCGGAGTGCCGTCCCATAGGACTATGACAGGAAAGGAACAGAGAGTGCACCTGTGCCTGCGCACACACTTGTGTACTATAATATCTCCTGCGCAGTTGGCTAATCTCTGCTAAGATTGGCCGCCGTGGCCGAAAACGGTCAGGAGGATTATATTACTCGTCATCTCACGTCTCTCTCCTTTCTTGCCATATCATGCTTTACTCTGTTCATCCATCGTTACTTTCCATCCACTCCACACTCACACTCAAAACTTTCTACATTCCCCCGCATCACACATGACATACCCATACCACGACATCCAGATTACCAGCACCGCGCACCGGTGCCACTATCAGTAACTCATTTCGTTTCGGTTACTCATTTCCTTTCGCGTAACACCGTACATCCCCCCTAAGCATTCTCATGTCAGCCACATGTAAATGCCTTTAATTCAGCCCTTTTGTGGCTCGACATTCTGATCCATACAAGACAGGAGGTCTAACCATTGTTTTTTATATAGATAGAAAAATACCGAACCTTTCGGGGCATTCTTTTGATTTCCGCAGTTAGAAGTGTTAGAACAGATGAATGTACAAATTGTTCAGTAACAACGTTCTGACGTCATCGCCTCATACAGCTAAATGCATGATTGCATTGAATGTAGTCAGCTGTATGTCAAGGCCTTTTAGATACAATATAAAATGGGACATGTGTACATCGTACAATAACCAATTTAATCCCACACAATAAGCTAAAAATTAGTACTAAAGTGACCAATATGAACAATAAAGTCCAAAGTAATCATCACAATACGTGATCATTAAAAGATATATTGCGTATTAAAGTTCCGTCTAACCACTATATATTGACCTGCCCCTCCTCTCGAAATAGAACGGCTAACCAAGTTTCAGGCGAAAAATAATGGTCAGCGTAAACTGGACGCGAATAAAGATAGTATTCACAAGAGGTTTTGTAATCAGTCGCTTGGTTGGCGCTGCCAGTGAGCAGTCCCCTGCGTCTGTCCCGAATTAAAAACAAGAAAACACTAAAAAACGTGCTTCCAAAAAATAAACTTTAAATCAAACACCGTAAAGTTAATTTTTCAAAATGACGAAAGTGCTTCTAAGTAAAGAATTGCCTGATATTGAGGTTAGTGACTGCTTTTTCTATTTACCTAGTAATGTTTTGGTATTAGATAATTTGAGAACACGTTTATTAGATAAGTTTGTGTATCGAAAGCTATAGATAAGGTGAACTGGTTGTAGGTAGGTACTTAGTTATTTCTTATTTGTTATTAAATAATTGATGCTGCATAGTTAGCACAAAAAGGGTAACATTTACGTAAACTATAATATTTAATTAAATATTCGCCAATATATCATTATAATTTATTCTATATACTTAATAAATATAAATGACACAACAAGTAGGTCTAATTCCGCGTAGTAATTGCGGACACAACAATTAATACGGACTTGTACGGCTGGATACAATTTTCCACTCAACACATTATTGCTTTGACCGAGGCCAATGTTTACTGACAGTCTGACACAGTCACTGTGTAAATAAATAGAACTTTGGTGGACTTGATTCGAACTAAGCTATTTGTTTACTTAGCTATTTCATTTTTTGGATGAATGTAGACTTGCTACTATCATTGCGGTGTGACACAATGGTACCCTTGTCTGCCTGCCCCTTAGAAACAAGTGGAGACACCCGTATTTATTTACTTGTTTCTCAGACTTCGTTAGTGGTGCCTAATAAATGGAACTAAGGAATACCAAACAGAAATATTCTTGGACAAAACTTAGGGCAGTCTAAAATTGTACAACCATCAATCTTGTTATTTTAGGGGCAGACAGTAATGATGGTCAAGTAAACAAGAGCGATTTCTAATGAGTATGATAAGCGCCCTCTGAAATGGGTGTGTTATATACGTAGATTGATTGTGGATTTCGTACCAAATATGATACAGTAAATAAGTTACAGTATTGTAATAAATAGGTACATGTCAAAGGCTATCTTTTGTTAAAGATGATGTATGAAATATTCTTTAGATATTCATATCAATCAAGGTCAAAATCTACATCATTCATTCTGTTTACACTTTACGTACAGTCAACATTGAAAGTAAATTATAGTTTCAAAGTTGTTTTAATAAATCTCAATGATGGAGTTCATTTATCATTAGGTACAGACGCCAGCTATAATAGATTTCAACTTTATCACTATAAAGCATTAGGTTCAAGTTTGATTGGGAAAATTTTACAATTTCGGGTAGTTTGATGTGCTGGCCCAATCTGTACCTGCAATGGGGGTCTAAAATGGCCACTTTAGCAGATCATAATACGAAAATAATATGAATTGCGTTAAAATTCCTAAAATGGACCATTCATAATAGTAACTGCATAATTATCTGATCATTTTATGAATTTTAACGCAATTCATATTTTATTATGACCCTATTATGATCTGCTAAAGTAACCATTTATGACCCCTGTATGGTCTACTTACTTAATAATGACTAGGATCAGCAATACCTATCGAACTCGAATTCATATCAAAATGTTTGAAATTCTTACAAACTAAGTTTACTTTACCCAACCAAAGATATTTGTTAACCATTCCTTACTAAACATTTCAGAACCTATTAAGGCTCAATCCGACGACAAAGCCATACACCAACTTGGTTCCCTCAGCCCAAACTAAGAAGAACAAACAGCATTGGAAGAGGAACGAAGACAGAAAGTGCACCGTAAGTATTCTAACGTTTTTGTTTTGTAAGAAATCTATGCTCAGGTCGGCCGTGATTTCTAAAGTGAGAAAGAAATTTTGCTAGACATAGTAGACATCCTCTATACTTCTATAGCATCGTCGCTTTCAACCTCGCTTTTGGAATAAGATTTAAACAATACGGCTTTAGGACGTCATGGTAACCCCACTGAACAGCACTGCAAGTCTAATAGTAACGTAATCGATTTTTTGAGCCACTTCCCCCTTGGTGATCTGACCAAGAACACCGCCACCGTCACAGTCGTGAGATTTGACTTGACCCCCTTACCCATCCCTTACCTTATCTCACGTGAGATTTTCCAAAATGCGTATTTCATCGAAATACGTTGCGTTTAATTTATTTAATTAGTTGCATGATGAATAAATATGATTGTGTAGGATTAAGCCATATTTCAGTAGAGATCAACCCGAGCGGCTTATTAGTAAGCCACCTTCACATTAGGCTAAAATTAAGGAATGACTACACTTAACGACACGGACTCAGCTTAAGTCAGTCAGCAAGAGCCTTATTAGCTCCATATATTGTTTATAGTGAGTCAGGAATATTGATGTCTTGCCAACCGTCAATCTTATTCAACAGACTGTTATGCATCAGCTACGGTACAGTAGGTATCGTGAGAGCACTGATGCATCATGCATGACAAGTAGGCGTAGTACCTATATAATTAACTAGCTTTTGCCAGCGGCTTCGCCCGCGTGAAAATGACAATTTTCCGTACAAACTTTCATCCCCTGTCTAACTCCCTTAGGGGTTGAATTTCGAAAAATCCTTTCTTATTCCTTGTCTACATTATAAAGGGAACCTCTTCAAAATTTCAGCTTTCTAGGTCTAAGGGTTTGGGCTGGGCGTTGATGAGTCAGTCAGTCAGGACTTCTCTCTTTATTTATATAGATCAGGTGTTAATTTATCGACCATTTTCCGCTTGGCCATGGTGCACATTGCTTATGCCAAGACAGAATGTGCATAGAGCATAGTGATAGTGCTGCGGGTTACAGCGGGTTGTTCGAAAGAGATACCGCGGCCGGACACAAAGGGCTAAGAAGGAACATGGGCGGTTTTTGGTCAGTAGAATCCTGACACTCCCTTTCGCTCCGCTGAGAGTGGGAGGAGACATTTGATGAAATCCATCCCTCCAAAAAAAAAAAAAATTATTGTGAATACTGTGGTGAATACCGCATTCAGAAGGGTTGGAAGTGGAAGGGGTTGGGGGACTGCCTCGTTGGTCTAGTGAACACGATCGTGACTGCTGAGCCAGACGCCCTAGGTTCGATTCCAGGTCGGGCATATCGTTATTGGAATTTTCCATCAGAAATTTCTCAGTAGCTGTCACGTAGTCTGGATTTGTGTTCGGTTAATCTGGGTGTACCTACTATTAGGTACACCCATGGTACACCTCTGCATAACCCTTCGGGGATTACAGGCGTGATGTTATGTTAATTTAAAAGGGTGCAAACTGACGAAACTTGCATTAGCAGTAGGTATATCATCTTTGTAAAATTTTGTGAATCAGCATAAAACTAGTTCATCGGAAAGTAAAGTATGCATATTTTAAGAAATTGTTGACATAACTCCAATCTAAACGTAAGTAGTAGATTTAGCCCACTTGATACATTCATACATAAACTCAGGCCTTTTTCCCATAATGTCGAGCGGGGCTGCAGGTTGTTCGAAAGAGATACCGCGGCTTCGACACAAAGGGCTAAGAAGGAATATGGGTAGTCTTTAGTCAGTAGAAGTCTGACACTCCGCCAAGAGCGGGAGGAGTCATTTGATGATATCCGACCCTCCAAAAAAAAAAACTTTTTTTAGGGGGGTGGGCAGGCACCACAGAACGCCACCTGCTACGATCCTTACATACTCTTGCCTCGTCCACGTTCATAAATCTGTTCATAAACGCACCTAGGTCACGTCTTGATATAGTTTATATCACGACAGTAGATACAGTTAATATATGTTTAGCAATGTATATTATATACATTGATAAACATAATTATATTAACTGTACTGCATTATATAGCGTTATACCGCGTTATATGGGACTTACAGAGGTATATTATCGTGCAATCATGTTTATCTTCACACGCTTACAAATTCGTTTATCTTTGATAGAGCAAGTGCATGCACCGTGCACGTAAGTTACCTTGGTGATAAAATGTGATTGATTATTGTATTGTAAATGAATGCTAGTTATACTAGTTTATCGAATATCTACATATTTATTTATGAGTCCCGTGTCACATGAATGCCAAAAAAAGAGATTTTTTTCTGAATGAAATATAGAATATGCAGTGAAGGTTTGCAGACTCACAGCAATATCAAGAGTGGGCTGGGTTATCCATATCGATAAATCAAAGACCAACCTTTATGTATCAAGTTTGCCAGCGTCAACTGCACTAAAGATTTGTGCAAAATCAAAATATTTTATATTACATGGCCTAAGTATATGGGCACTTGTAAAACTTCGACAAAAAGGTGCACGGTTCTGGTTGATCGATTCCTATAGAGAAGAACCAGCAAGAAACTCCATGTTTACTCTTTTAAAATGGTTTGGTTAAACAATATTTTTTAACCGACTTCTAAAAAAAGAAGGAGGTTCTCAATTCGGATGTTTATATATATTTTTTATGTTTGTTCGGGCATAACTCCGTCACTTGCAAACCGATTTGAAAAATTATTTTTTTGTCGGAAAGGGTAGGTATACCTACTTACTTCCCAAAAGGTCCCATAATTTTTTTATCGAAATCGGACAAGCGGTTTTAGAAAAATCAACAAAACTAAAAAAAAACTACATTGTCCACATTACGACCCATGAACATGTGAACCACTAAAACGTGAAAAATAAAAACTGCTAAAAAATGAAATCAAACAAACAAAAGTCACCGACTTTAGAAACTGAATTTTCTTGTAGAGTTTATTTTTCACTTTTTTGTGTTTTTTTTTTTAAGTCTGTTTTATTTTTTGTTAAAAAGCTTTTATTTTACACCATTAGTATTTAGATATGCGCAGATTAACAAAGTCCCATGTAGGTCCCAGGAGGTGAGTCTATTGCCATCAACTGGGCACATGCCTAACCAGACTATGGCTGCTACTGAGAAGTTCCTGGTGGAAAAAAACCTAATAACACGTTGCCTGACCTGACCTGCGAAATGCGAATGTATGATTGACCCCTCTGCCTAATCCAACGGGGAAAACAGGCGTGATGTGATGTTATGATTAACAAAATAATAGTTAGTAGCATACCATGACAATATCTATAATTTTGTTTTGACCACGAACCAGACACAATAGGTAGTAATACTTTATGTTCTGTCGCCTAGAATTGTAATGTTATTATTAAAATGATAACTGTTTTTATGAAAGGTATACAATGTCATTAATATGCATAAGAAATCCTCCAAATAATTCGAGTCAAGAGACTATGTAAGGTTTGTTAGTTACCCGTCGGGGCCGCGGATTTTAGTACGAGATGACGTGGCCTCGGCACAAGGGCAAAGAAGGAACATGGGTTCGGTTTTTAGTCAGTAGAAGTCTGACACTCCCCTCTTCGCTCTGCCCAAGAGCGGGGGGGGGGGTCATTTGATGATTTTCCACCCACCAAAAAAAAAGGTTATTTAGATACCTAAAACTATTGATTTCTTACACACAGCCTAAAACTTTTTCAACAGCTCTCACATCTCCAGTTTCTACTTCTGAAGTTCGTGTGCCTTTATTGGCACAATTCACAAATCAATTTATTCCAGACTGCCTCGTCAGTCAAGCGGTCGTAAACGAACCACTGATCTTGAAGTCCGGCAGTGTTACTGGGGTTCACCATCAGGAATTTCTCAGTAGCAGCCAAGGAGTCTGGATAAGGGCACGGTTGATGGCAATAGGCTCGCCTCCTATGGGATACATGGGACTTAAACATAACTAGAGAGCAGCGGTGGCCCAGTGGTGGCGGCCCCGACTTACGAACAGTAGGTCGTGGGTTCGAACCCCGGCAGGCGCATTACTTTTTGTAATTTAATTCATCACCGTTGCTCTCAAAACGGTGAAGGAAAACATCGTGAGGAAACCGGCATGTCTTAGAACCAAAAAATTCGAAGACATTTGTGACATCTACCAATCCGCACTGGGCCCGCGTGGTAGATTATAGCCCATCCCCTCAAAGAGAGGAGGCCTGAGTCCCTGCAGTGGGAACATTAATAGGCTGATGATGATGATGATGAAACATAACTGGCGAAATGTGGCTGTACTATTAGGTACACCTCTGCCTTACCCTTCAGGAATTACAGGCGTGATGTTATGTGTAAAGTAACTTTAAATCTATGGTTCCAGGCCTGTCCAACTCTGACGAAGAACTTCGACGACATCAAGCACACGACACTGTCGGAGCGCGGCGCGTTGAAAGAGGCGGCGCGATGCCTCAAGTGTGCAGACGCTCCTTGTCAGAAGTCCTGCCCCACGCAGATCGATGTCAAGAGTTTTATCAGCAGCATTGCTACTAAGGTTTGATTTATTATTTTACTAGCTTTTGCCCGCGACTTCGTTCGCGTGGAATAGTGACTTCCGGCAGATTTTTGGTTTATCTCGCGAAAAAAAAAAAAAAAACTATCCTATGTCCTTTCTCAAGTTCCAAACTATGTCTGTACCAAATTTCACACAAATCGGTTCAGTAGTTTAGGCGTGAAGCAAAGACAGACAGACAGAGTTACTTTCGCATTTATAATCCAGGATTTTCCCTCGTTGAATAGTAAACAAACTAAGTGTAGGTGTTATAATTTCGGTGATGAACTGATTACCTATCCGTTTCTTTGTCTAAAATGAGTATTAACCTAACACTATGATTGATTACTGAGCTTAAAGTTCGTATAAATGTCTATCTAATTACCTCCTCAAGTTTAAAGCGTAGCTAGTTATGTAGTACTATATTAATTCTGTGGTGTAGGTAATTAGATTTTATCTGTATGTAATGTAACAGTCAGTTGAATAAAAAATCGTATACAAATCAGATCAATAGTTTTGGCGTAATGTGATTCTAGAAAGAATTTTAATGTTATAGATAGGAAGCTGTGTATAGGTTCCTGTGGGAATGAGATATTTTCCCGAAGTAAAAAGTAGTCTGAATTTTGGTACCTTCCTACCCTATAAGTTAAGTAGTGTGATGGAATGTCGCTAAGTTTCGATCCAAGTAAAACTGTTAAATAAAGACAGTTGCATCAAAATCTTATCATAAATTCCCTAAATTATGGCGCCTACCGACCCTCTAAGTTAGAAAAGTGACACACAGTGTCACTCAGTTAAAAAAAAAAAACATCAAAATCATTTCAGTAGCTATGGCGTCATGCGCTTCTTGACACGATCACGCTAGATTTCCGCGGGAATGAGGTATTTTCCCGCCGTAAAAAGTAGCCTGTGTCCGTGCCTAGGATCCTATCTTTATATTAACCAAGTCTTATAAAAATCCGTTCAGACGTTATGGCGTGAATGAGGTAAACTTTTAAAACAAACGAATAAAAATCACTAACTTAATTAGTTTTCTGCCTACTGCCTACGCCTTAAGTAAGATAGCATGAATATTAATAGCCCATATCCTTTTCTAGGTAGAAACCACTACCCACCACTATCTATCACTTAACTAAATTTCATCAAAATCCGTTTAGCCGTTTAGGCATGATAGAGCAAAACTCCCAGCAAAAACCATAAAAAAATCACTAACTCAATTTTGTTTTCTGCCTACTTCCTACCCCCTAAGTACGATGACGTGATCATTTTGATCTTATATCCGTTTTTAGGTAACCATCTATTACCTTACTAAATTTCATCAAAATCTGTTCAGCCGTTTAGACGTGAAAGAGCAAAAGTCCCAACAAAAACGACTAAAAATCACTAACTCAATTTAGTTATCTGCCTACTGCCTACCCCTAAGAACGATGGCGTGATTATTTATAGCCTATGACCATTTCTAGGGTATCATCTATCACCACACCAAATTTCATCAAAATCCGTTCAGCCGTTTAGACGTGAAAGAGCAAAAGTCCCAACAAAAACGACAAAAAATCACTAACTCAATTTAGTTATCTGCCTACTGCCTACCCCCTAAGAACGATGGCGTAATTATTTATAGCCTATGACCATTTCTAGGTTATCATCTATCACCATACCAAATTTCATCAAAATCCGTTCAGCCGTTTAGACGTGAAAGAGCAAAAGTCCCAACAAAAACGACTAAAAATCACTAACTCAATTTAGTTAACTGCCTACTGCCTACCCCCTAAGAACGATGGCGTGATTATTTATAGCCTATGTCCATTTCTAGGTTATCATCTATCACCATACCAAATTTCATCAAAATCCGTTCAGCCGTTTAGGCGTGAAAGAGTAACAGACAGACAGACAGACAGACAGACAGACAGAGTTACTTTCGCATTTATAATATTAAGTATGGATTTCGATAATTAGTAACCTGCCTTTTTTTATGAGTGGGAATCAAGTCAAATCATTTATTTTTGCTGAATACTTACAATGTTATAAGAATTACATGTTTCAAGTGATTCTACTATAAGTCATGCAAAAGTTATACAGTCATAGTTAATCATCAATTAATCAAAATAGACATTGAAATAAATAAAATTAGATGAATTAAGCACGATATAATTATAATAAGTTAAAGTCATAGTAGAGAATAAATAAATTATTAGAACGCATCAAATGACCCCTCCCGCTCTGGGCGGAGCTGAAGGGAGTGTTAGACTTCTACAAACTAAAAATCACTCATATTCAGTGACCCTCCGCAGCCCCGCACCGTGATCTCACATCTCACACTCTTCAAACCGAATCCAAACAAATAACAATGCAACACCAACCCAATTAATAATAAGATTTCTTTAAAATAATATCCTTCTTTTTTAATATGATTTTTTTATACTTAATAATATTTTTTTTTAATAAGATTTTTTTTATTATAACATTTTTGTCTCCCACAAAATACTAACAACAATACATAGGTTTTTGCAATTACAATCTAATGGCAAAAAAAACTTAGTTCGTTAGTAAGTAAAAAGATTTTCCGATACCGGGAATCGAACCCGAGCCTCCTGGGTGAGAGCCAGGTATCCTAGCCACTAGACCATATCGGATACTGATGAGTTGTCTGAAATTTATTATAGGTAGGTACTTTCTTGATAATCTTGATGTAGTAAGTAGACATTCCGGCAGTTTTATTCTGAAATGAAAAATGATTAGGAAGCGATTGAATTTATAAATCCTATAAATGACTGTATCAAAATCTTGACACAACTAAATCACTAAATTCTGAGATTTTCTTTTAACTGTACTGTAACTTCTGTATTGTTGTGGTCCCACAATACTTCTCAAATTAAAAATAATTATTGTATTTATTGGTAGCATCCGCGACTGCGGTCTCGGTACCAAAACCCCACGACCCAAACAGATGCTGGTGGAATATTATAACCACCTCCTTTATTAAGAGTTGGTTAAAAAAATTATTGAGATTTTGACAGTAATTCCCATTGTACAATCGATAACTGTGGAAGAGCTAGTAAGTGGTACTTATCACTAAAGTCGTCACTACACTCACAATGGATCGATATATTGATAATGTCCATAAGTGTCTTTTGAAAAACAAACCCCGGAATTCATTAATTAAGTACCTACTTAATTACCATCCATCTATCCTTTTAGCTTTAGTTTAGTACTTAATTGGTTTTGTGATTTCGTACATAACAAATAGCCTTCATCCTTTATTGCCGCAATATGATACTGAAGTTGCATTGAAAAAAGATCCGACAAATTGAGAACCTCCTCCTTTTTGAAGTCGGTTAAAAATGCTTTCCACCGGTCAAATATTATGCAGCTGTATTCAGAGTGGGCAAGAGATGGCACTAGACGTTCTTTATAGATCTGTCTCTTTCCCACACTGGAGTGACTTTAACACTACCAGGTACAAACTAATTACTACTGCTAAAACTAATTACTAATTTATATTGCTTTGAGACATCCCTGTATGTCGAAAGGGTAGACAGCGTGCCCGTCGGGGCTGGGGGTTGTTCACAAGATACCAAGATACTAGGGCTAAGAAGGAACATGGGTGATTTTTAGTCATTAGAAGTCTGACACTCCCTTCGCTTTGCCCAAGAGCGGGAGGAGTTATTTGATGATTTCCTACCCACCAAAAAATCAAAAAGTGCCCATGTATTCCCAGTTATCTACGTTATTAGCTGTTCCGTCATATGGATGCGAGTAAAGTCTCTCATCCACTGCTGAAGAGGGAGGACCCTTAGTCCAGACGGGTGTTCTGTGGTAGGCTATTAGTGTTCGACGTTTATGGTCAAGTTTTCCTTAACAACTCTTATTAGTTTTGATGTCACTTCTTCACTTGCGTTGCGTTATAGATGTCACAAGCATTATTTTTAACCGACTTCTAAAAAAAGAAGGAGGTTCTCAATTCGGATGTTTTTTTTTATGTTTGTTCGGGCATAACTCCGTCACTTGCTAACCGATTTGAAAAAATATTTTTTTGTTGGAAAGGGAATACATACTTCCAAAATGGTCCCATAATTTTTTTATCGAAATCGGACAAGCGGTTTTCGACTCAAAAAAAAGACTACATTGTCCACATTATGACTCATGAACATGTGAACCACTAAAAAGTGAATAAAAACTTTTTAACAAAAAATAAAACCGACTTCAAAAAAAAAACAAAAAAGTCAAAAATAAATCAGTTTCTGAAGTCGGTGACTTTTGTTTGTTTGATTTCATTTTTTTGCCACCGACTTCAGATTTGGATTGTGGAATTGAATTATGGGACCATTTTGGACCACTTATTTTTCTTCTAAAGTTTATTTTTCTCTTTTTTTTTTTGAAGTCGGTTTTATTTCTTGTTAAAAAGTTTTTATTGTATACTTATTTGTGTCCGCTACTTCGATACTCTTGACAGAATCTTTTAGTAGACTTATATAACTGCCACCCACAGCCCGAAATCACCCACTGCTGGGTATAGGCCTTTACTTTCTTTTCTTGTCTCCACGGTCCTGTGCCAGCCTCATCCAGGTTTTGCCCCCTATGGTAAACACTAAATTGCCATTTGTTTCCAGAACTACTATGGAGCGGCCAAGGCGATCCTTTCAGACAATCCCCTGGGATTGACATGCGGCATGGTGTGTCCTACCAGCGACCTCTGTGTGGGAGGGTGTAACCTACATGCTAGTGAAGAAGGCGCCATCAACATCGGTGGATTGCAGCATTTTGCTGTTGATGTGAGTTTCGTTTTGCGTAATTGACATAAAATTTACCTACATGTTTAAGACATTCTTGTTTTTGTTCCAATCTAATAAATAATAGAGTTTAAGTTAATTAGAATAATATTATCATTATAAATTAACAAATTATTTTAGTATTAAAAATGTTCCTTAATGCTTAGAAATCTGTTGTCCAAATAGTTTATAGTATTAGTAGCCATATCACCTGTGATACAGGTTTATCCTAGTACAGACATCGAACTTTGTTATACCTAAGATTATTTTTAAGATTTATGTTGTAAGTACTAGCTTTTGCCAGCGGCTTCGCCCGCGTTAAATTGTCGAGTTTCCATACAAACTTTCATCCCCTATTTAACTCCCTTAGGGGTTGAATTTCGAAAAATCCTTCCTTATTCCTTGTCTACATTATAAAGGGAACCTCTGTGCAAAATTTCAGCTTTCTAGGTCCAAGGGTTTGGGCTGGGTGTTGATGAGTCAGTCAGTCAGTCAGGACTTCTCTCTTAGATTTTACCGTACTTAACTTTGAATAAAATTTATTATTTATTTAATTTAATAATAGGAGTTTTTGTACTAGCTTGATTGTGGAGGTCAGAAGGCAATGGCTCCATGTAAAATACTGGTATTCTGCTGCATCTGGTTAGACTGGAAGCCGACATCAATATAGTTGAGAAAAGGCAGGGCAGATGATGGTGATGAATATGGGTTTTCATCATCATAACAGCAGAGAGACTTTTGGAACTAATTCTCCTTTTGGAGCAAACGATCAGTTCTGGGCTGCTGGCAATCAATTAAATTCTCTCTTAATCATCCAGTAAATTCTGCCAGGTGATCTGTTACAATAATTTGGAAGCCCAACCTTATACTTATTGGTTAACAGATGATTCTGGCTAACAGGAGTTACAGTGGTTTGGGAATAGTGTGGCGGGCTTGTCCCAATACTTATTGGTTAAAATTTAAGGATATCATAAACCAACTTTGCCTTTATTATCGACGTTTTATAACATTTTCAATCATGCTAGCCTTGACTCCAACTGAAACCTAAATAATTCCAGGTATTCATGAAGATGGGCATCCCTCAAACCCTGGACCCAGCCACCAAGCCGCTCCCGAACGGCGGAGAGCAGATGATCACGTTGATAGGAGGTGGACCAGCCAGCATCAGTTGTGCCTGCTTCCTGGCCAGGCTGGGCTATAAGAACATCACTGTCTATGAGAAGGAGAGGTACTTGGGTGGATTGAGGTGTGTAGCAAAGAGTTCTTATTTGTACAAAAGCCTAGTGAATCAATATTGAACCTAATGCTTTAGCGATAAAGTTGAGAATTGAATAAATAAATTTGACAGATTGTAGTAGCTTGATGAATCGTCTGTACACCTACTTCTTGTAGGAATATCTCCAATATTACTGTATTCCACATTTCGACGATTTAGTTTAAACTGAGCAGTGGTGGCCCAGTGGCGGTGGCCTCGACTTACGCACAGTAGGTCGTGGGTTCGAACCCAGGCAGGCACATTACTTTGTGTAATTTATTTCATCACCTCTGCTCTCAAAATGGTAAAGGAAAACATCGTGAGGAAACCGGCATGTCTTAGAACCAAAACATTCGAAGACATGTGACATCTACCAATCCGCATTGGGCCCGCGTGGTAGATTATAGCCCATTTCCTCTCAAAGAGAGGAGGCCTGTGTCCCAGCAGTGGGAACATTAATAGGCTGTTGATGATGATGAGTAAAAACTGCCTCGACTGTCTGAATGAATGACTGCCTCGTTGGTTTAGTGGTCGCAAGTACGAATGCTGAGCATGAGGTATTGGCCCCGAATCCCGGGTCGGCAAGTGCTGCAATTAGGTTTTTATATCAGGAATTTCTCAATACCAGACACGGATTCCGAATTTGTGCCCGGATGATGGCAATATGCTCACCCCCTATAATATGGGACTTAAACATAACTGGAGAAATGCGGGTGTACATGTTAGATTGATGTTACCTACCTATGCCTTTTTTTTTGTGGGTGGAAAATCATCAAATGACCCCCCCGCTCTTGGGCACAGCGAAGGGGAGTGTCAGACTTCTACTGACTAAAAACCGAACCCATGTTCCTTCTTTGCCCTTGCGCCGAGGCCACGTCATCTAGTACAAAAATCCGCGGCCCCGACGGGCGTCGGCCCTTGCGGGCCCCTCCTTGCTGACATCTCTTTGAGGCGCGCGTGGAACACGTACGCGCCGCCGACACGGTCTGTTGCCGTCATGACGACGGCCGGACGGCGAGCTAGCCCAACACTCACCGTCCACAGGCCCGCGTAGTAGGTGGCCGGAAGCCATATGTTACCTATGCCTGATGTTATGTTATGTTTTATGAGTTATTCAACGTTGACACCATTAAAAGAAGTTGTGAATGTTTTTCTTGCAGTTCTGCGGAGATTCCTCAATATCGTCTTCCATTCGATGTAGTTCAGTACGAGGTGGACCTCGTAAAGAACCTCGGAGTCAAGTTCATTACTGGCAGGAAATTGTCTACAGAGGATCTTACTGTTCAAGTAAGTATTTGATATTGGTTGGTTTGAGTTTGAAGTCACGAACAACTTAGAACGGATTCTAACGTGTTACTTACCTCAATAAATTAGGGATAAATAATTAAATTGGCGAAGTCTATGCTGTGCAGGGCTCCTTTTCTGTCAGCAAAGTTTGAAGTAACCTAACACGAAGTGGATGACGGGCTCCCTTCGCTCGCTCACTAGACCCCGCCCTTCAATTCGAACCTAACCTATTCGAGTTGAGGTGCCACAAGTCCCCAGCTCGAATCATTCTTGCACCTTATGTTATCCTTACCACAATGGCTTTTTTCGATATCATATACAGTGAAACCTGGTTAAGTGAGACCTCAAGGGACCTGAAAATTTGTCTCACTTATAGAGGTATTCCACTTACCCAGTGTCTCAGATATCCAGGCCATACTGTTGGGACCTCAGCATGAGTTCCAGATATGGAGGTTTCTCAGTTATCCAGGTCCCACTTAACCAAGTTTCACTGTATATTCCATTATATTTCTAGGGCCTTCTTGATGGCGGTAACGCAGCTGTATTCCTCGGAATCGGACTTCCGGAACCGAAAAGCATTCCAATATTCAAAGGACTCAACCAAGAAATGGGCTTCTATACCAGCAAGGACTTTCTACCTCTTGTCTCTAAAGGAAGCAAGAAAGGTACGTGATCGAATAAAGATACAGTTCATTTTAGCTTCAACCATTCATTCTCTTGCCGTTCAATCCCAAGCTTCACGCAGCATGTCTTCTTCTTTCATACTTCTCTGATCCCTTTTTGGGGTTGTATGAGGAACAGGGTGTAAAGTTTCTCATCCCCCATAGAAAAGGGAGGATCCTCCGACCGGAGGGGCAGTTAGTCCACCGGACACAACACCCGTCCGGTCGGAGGATCCTCCCTTTTCTATGGGGGATGAGGAGCTTTACACCCTGTTCCTCATACCCCCAAACCTCCATCTCGTGAGACACCTATTATTATTGTAACTTTAACTATGTCATCAAATCTGAATGTTTCTTATTTATCAAATATTAAACAATATCTCTGTCTTTACCTACTTTATTGCACATGCACACCAAATTAAACATTGCCGCAAACCTTATCTTCTTCATTGTGTGGTTAGAGCCTACCTTGTGTCAGATCAGAATTGTATGCCGCCCATGGGCCTCTGACTTGGCTTAACATGTCGACAAGGAATATTTCTGAGGCATGCTCATGTCCTTACGAAGTTTTCATTTACCGAAGCAGCCTTGGCAGTCGTACGGCCACATAACTAGGCTATGGCTAGGCTTATAATCAAAACAAATCTAATAATAAATGCTTATTTCCAGGTCTATGCGCTTGCAAAACCACGCTCCCATCGTTACACGGCAACGTGATAGTGTTAGGTGCAGGCGACACCGCGTTCGACTGCGCGACCTCTGCGCTGAGGTGTGGCGCCAGACGAGTGTATGTCGTGTTCAGGAAGGGAGTCACTAACATCAGAGCAGTCCCTGAAGAGGTGAGCAACAACCGAATAGCGACCTTATTGCAACGTGATAGTGTTAGGTGCAGGCGACACCGCGTTCGACTGCGCGACCTCTGCGCTGAGGTGTGGCGCCAGACGAGTGTATGTCGTGTTCAGGAAGGGAGTCACTAACATCAGAGCAGTCCCTGAAGAGGTGAGCAACAACCGAATAGCGACCCTATTGCAACGTGATAGTGTTAGGTGCAGGCGACACCGCGTTCGACTGCGCGACCTCTGCGCTGAGGTGTGGCGCTAGACGAGTGTATGTCGTGTTCAGGAAGGGAGTCACTAACATCAGAGCAGTCCCTGAAGAGGTGAGCAACAACCGAATAGCGACCCTATTGCAACGTGATAGTGTTAGGTGCAGGCGACACCGCGTTCGACTGCGCGACCTCTGCGCTGAGGTGTGGCGCTAGACGAGTGTATGTCGTGTTCAGGAAGGGAGTCACTAACATCAGAGCAGGGCCCCTACTATGACGTCTTAAAACATTCCTAACTTACTCTTAATCCATTGTGGAAACGTGACAGAACTATCCAGGGTGTCTAGCGCCATCTCTTTTCCACACTGGATTAAGAATATGTTAGGACTGTTTTAAGACGTCATAGTAGGGCCCCAGTCCCTGAAGAGGTGAGCAACAACCGAATAGCGACCTTATTGCAACGTGATAGCGTTAGGTGCAGGCGACACCGCGTTCGACTGCGCGACCTCTGCGCTGAGGTGTGGCGCTAGACGAGTGTATGTCGTGTTCAGGAAGGGAGTCACTAACATCAGAGCAGTCCCTGAAGAGGTGAGCAACAACCGAATAGCGACCCTATTGCAACGTGATAGTGTTAGGTGCAGGCGACACCGCGTTCGACTGCGCGACCTCTGCGCTGAGGTGTGGCGCTAGACGAGTGTATGTCGTGTTCAGGAAGGGAGTCACTAACATCAGAGCAGTCCCTGAAGAGGTGAGCAACAACCGAATAGCGACCTTATTGCAACGTGATAGTGTTAGGTGCAGGCGACACCGCGTTCGACTGCGCGACCTCTGCGCTGAGGTGTGGCGCCAGACGAGTGTATGTCGTGTTCAGGAAGGGAGTCACTAACATCAGAGCAGTCCCTGAAGAGGTGAGCAACAACCGAATAGCGACCCTATTGCAACGTGATAGTGTTAGGTGCAGGCGACACCGCGTTCGACTGCGCGACCTCTGCGCTGAGGTGTGGCGCTAGACGAGTGTATGTCGTGTTCAGGAAGGGAGTCACTAACATCAGAGCAGTCCCTGAAGAGGTGAGCAACAACCGAATAGCGACCCTATTGCAACGTGATAGTGTTAGGTGCAGGCGACACCGCGTTCGACTGCGCGACCTCTGCGCTGAGGTGTGGCGCTAGACGAGTGTATGTCGTGTTCAGGAAGGGAGTCACTAACATCAGAGCAGGGCCCCTACTATGACGTCTTAAAACATTCCTAACTTACTCTTAATCCATTGTGGAAACGTGACAGAACTATCCAGGGTGTCTAGCGCCATCTCTTTTCCACACTGGATTAAGAATATGTTAGGACTGTTTTAAGACGTCATAGTAGGGCCCCAGTCCCTGAAGAGGTGAGCAACAACCGAATAGCGACCTTATTGCAACGTGATAGCGTTAGGTGCAGGCGACACCGCGTTCGACTGCGCGACCTCTGCGCTGAGGTGTGGCACTAGACGAGTGTATGTCGTGTTCAGGAAGGGAGTCACTAACATCAGAGCAGTCCCTGAAGAGGTGAGCAACAACCGAATAGCGACCCTATTGCAACGTGATAGTGTTAGGTGCAGGCGACACCGCGTTCGACTGCGCGACCTCTGCGCTGAGGTGTGGCGCTAGACGAGTGTATGTCGTGTTCAGGAAGGGAGTCACTAACATCAGAGCAGGGCCCCTACTATGACGTCTTAAAACATTCCTAATTAACTTACTCTTAATCCATTGTGGAAACGTGACAGAACTATCCAGGGTGTCTAGCGCCATCTCTTTTCCACACTGGATTAAGAATATGTTAGGACTGTTTTAAGACGTCATAGTAGGGCCCCAGTCCCTGAAGAGGTGAGCAACAACCGAATAGCGACCTTATTGCAACGTGATAGCGTTAGGTGCAGGCGACACCGCGTTCGACTGCGCGACCTCTGCGCTGAGGTGTGGCGCTAGACGAGTGTATGTCGTGTTCAGGAAGGGAGTCACTAACATCAGAGCAGTTCCTGAAGAGGTGAGCAACAACCGAATAGCGACCTTATTGCAACGTGATAGTGTTAGGTGCAGGCGACACCGCGTTCGACTGCGCGACCTCTGCGCTGAGGTGTGGCGCTAGACGAGTGTATGTCGTGTTCAGGAAGGGAGTCACTAACATCAGAGCAGTTCCTGAAGAGGTGAGCAACAACCGAATAGCGACCTTATTGCAACGTGATAGTGTTAGGTGCAGGCGACACCGCGTTCGACTGCGCGACCTCTGCGCTGAGGTGTGGCGCTAGACGAGTGTATGTCGTGTTCAGGAAGGGAGTCACTAACATCAGAGCAGTTCCTGAAGAGGTGAGCAACAACCGAACAGCGACCTTATTGCAACGTGATAGTGTTAGGTGCAGGCGACACCGCGTTCGACTGCGCGACCTCTGCGCTGAGGTGTGGCGCTAGACGAGTGTATGTCGTGTTCAGGAAGGGAGTCACTAACATCAGAGCAGTTCCTGAAGAGGTGAGCAACAACCGAATAGCGACCTTATTGCAACGTGATAGTGTTAGGTGCAGGCGACACCGCGTTCGACTGCGCGACCTCTGCGCTGAGGTGTGGCGCTAGACGAGTGTATGTCGTGTTCAGGAAGGGAGTCACTAACATCAGAGCAGTTCCTGAAGAGGTGAGCAACAACCGAATAGCGACCTTATTGCAACGTGATAGTGTTAGGTGCAGGCGACACCGCGTTCGACTGCGCGACCTCTGCGCTGAGGTGTGGCGCTAGACGAGTGTATGTCGTGTTCAGGAAGGGAGTCACTAACATCAGAGCAGTTCCTGAAGAGGTGAGCAACAACCGAACAGCGACCTTATTGCAACGTGATAGTGTTAGGTGCAGGCGACACCGCGTTCGACTGCGCGACCTCTGCGCTGAGATGTGGCGCTAGACGAGTGTATGTCGTGTTCAGGAAGGGAGTCACTAACATCAGAGCAGTTCCTGAAGAGGTGAGCAACAACCGAATAGCGACCTTATTGCAACGTGATAGTGTTAGGTGCAGGCGACACCGCGTTCGACTGCGCGACCTCTGCGCTGAGGTGTGGCGCTAGACGAGTGTATGTCGTGTTCAGGAAGGGAGTCACTAACATCAGAGCAGTTCCTGAAGAGGTGAGCAACAACCGAATAGCGACCTTATTGCAACGTGATAGTGTTAGGTGCAGGCGACACCGCGTTCGACTGCGCGACCTCTGCGCTGAGGTGTGGCGCTAGACGAGTGTATGTCGTGTTCAGGAAGGGAGTCACTAACATCAGAGCAGTTCCTGAAGAGGTGAGCAACAACCGAATAGCGACCTTATTGCAACGTGATAGTGTTAGGTGCAGGCGACACCGCGTTCGAGTGCGCGACCTCTGCGCTGAGGTGTGGCGCTAGACGAGTGTATGTCGTGTTCAAGAAGGGAGTCACTAACATCAGAGCAGTTCCTGAAGAGGTGAGCAACAACCGAATAGCGACCTTAATGCAACGTGATAGTGTTAGGTGCAGGCGACACCGCGTTCGACTGCGCGACCTCTGCGCTGAGGTGTGGCGCTAGACGAGTGTATGTCGTGTTCAGGAAGGGAGTCACTAACATCAGAGCAGTTCCTGAAGAGGTGAGCAATAACCGAATAGCGACCTTATTGCAACGTGATAGTGTTAGGTGCAGGCGACACCGCGTTCGACTGCGCGACCTCTGCGCTGAGGTGTGGCGCTAGACGAGTGTATGTCGTGTTCAGGAAGGGAGTCACTAACATCAGAGCAGTCCCTGAAGAGGTGAGCAACAACCGAATAGCGACCTTATTGCAACGTGATAGTGTTAGGTGCAGGCGACACCGCGTTCGACTGCGCGACCTCTGCGCTGAGGTGTGGCGCTAGACGAGTGTATGTCGTGTTCAGGAAGGGAGTCACTAACATCAGAGCAGTTCCTGAAGAGGTGAGCAACAACCGAATAGCGACCTTATTGCAACGTGATAGTGTTAGGTGCAGGCGACACCGCGTTCGACTGCGCGACCTCTGCGCTGAGGTGTGGCGCTAGACGAGTGTATGTCGTGTTCAGGAAGGGAGTCACTAACATCAGAGCAGTTCCTGAAGAGGTGAGCAACAACCGAATAGCGACCTTATTGCAACGTGATAGTGTTAGGTGCAGGCGACACCGCGTTCGACTGCGCGACCTCTGCGCTGAGGTGTGGCGCTAGACGAGTGTATGTCGTGTTCAGGAAGGGAGTCACTAACATCAGAGCAGTTCCTGAAGAGGTGAGCAACAACCGAATAGCGACCTTATTGCAACGTGATAGTGTTAGGTGCAGGCGACACCGCGTTCGACTGCGCGACCTCTGCGCTGAGGTGTGGCGCTAGACGAGTGTATGTCGTGTTCAGGAAGGGAGTCACTAACATCAGAGCAGTTCCTGAAGAGGTGAGCAACAACTGAATAGCGACCTTATTGCAACGTGATAGTGTTAGGTGCAGGCGACACCGCGTTCGACTGCGCGACCTCTGCGCTGAGGTGTGGCGCTAGACGAGTGTATGTCGTGTTCAGGAAGGGAGTCACTAACATCAGAGTAGTCCCTGAAGAGGTGAGCAACAACCGAATAGCGACCTTATTGCAACGTGATAGTGTTAGGTGCAGGCGACACCGCGTTCGACTGCGCGACCTCTGCGCTGAGGTGTGGCGCTAGACGAGTGTATGTCGTGTTCAGGAAGGGAGTCACTAACATCAGAGCAGTCCCTGAAGAGGTGAGCAACAACCGAATAGCGACCTTATTGCAACGTGATAGTGTTAGGTGCAGGCGACACCGCGTTCGACTGCGCGACCTCTGCGCTGAGGTGTGGCGCTAGACGAGTGTATGTCGTGTTCAGGAAGGGAGTCACTAACATCAGAGCAGTTCCTGAAGAGGTGAGCAATTTAACAACCGAATAGCGACCTTATTGCAACGTGATAGTGCTAAGTGCAGGCGACACCGCGTTCGACTGCGCGACCTCTGCGCTGAGGTGTGGCGCTAGACGAGTGTATGTCGTGTTCAGGAAGGGAGTCACTAACATCAGAGCAGTTCCTGAAGAGGTGAGCAATTTAACAACCGAATAGCGACCTTATTGCAACGTGATAGTGTTAAGTGCAGGCGACACCGCGTTCGACTGCGCGACCTCTGCGCTGAGGTGTGGCGCTAGACGAGTGTATGTCGTGTTCAGGAAGGGAGTCACTAACATCAGAGCATCAGTTCCTGAAGAGGTGAGCTTCAGGTTTTATAGTTGTTTTACGTCTGACGGTTACAACCTAATAGCGACCTTATTGCAATGATAGTATAGGCTGTCCTGTTGGTCTAGTAGTCGCAAGCGCGACTGCTGTGCATTCCGGCGAATCCTAGATCTGAGGTCGACCAAGTGTTATTCGAGTTCTAGGAATTTCTCAGTAGTAGCCCCAGATTTGTGCCTGGTTGATGGCAATAGGCTGTCTCCCTATTACTTGGGACTTAAATATAACTGGCAAAATGTGGGTATTACAGGCGTGATGTTATATAAGTTTATGAATTAACATTTCCTTTTAATTTGTTCCAGGTTGACTTAGCAAAAGACGAGAAATGCGAGTTTGTGCCCTTCATGTCTCCCAGAGAAGTTATCATCAAGAATGGAAAGGTACTTCCTCTCATTGATATTCTGCCACACCATCATCATTTCAGCCTCCCCCAAGTGTCGCTACATTGACTAGTCCCGTGCGTCTTCCATCCAGCAGATAAAACTTTCATCAGACAATTGACCCACCTAGACTTTAATAATAATAATAATAATATTCCACAACTATCACACAGCGCCATCTAGTCCCAAGCTAAGCAGAGCTTGTGTTATGGGTACTAGACAACTGATAAACATACTTATATATTTCTAAATACATACATATTATAGATAAATTACACCCAGACACAGAACAAATGATCGTGCTCATCACACAAACATTTGTCCTGGGTGGGAATCGAACCCACGACCTCCGGCATAGCAGTTAGGGTCACTAACCACTAGACCAACAGGCCAACACACACACACAGGTTTAAAAAGTCAATTAGAAAAAAATCCGTACCTATGTTTTAAAAAACTTTTATTTATTTATTGTAAAAAATCACGCCACAGGCTTCAATTTACTGGTTATTATAATACTGTACAGCAAAGTTTTACTTGGGCCATTTTCTCATAACAATCTTGCCAACCTCAATATGTTTGATAACTTCCAGATTGCAGGTCTAAAGATGTGTCGTACGGAACAGCTGGATGATGGAGAATGGATCGAGGACGAAGACCAAGTGATGCAGCTCAAAGCTAACTTTATTATCTCTGCTTTTGGCTCTGGACTTTATGAAAAAGATGGTAAGTTGGTGTTGAATATTCCGGCAATAGGAATTTATAAAACCTTCTTTTAGGTGGTAGGAAATAGATAAGCTTCAGAATGCCTAAACCAATAGAGATATTTGATGTTTATAAAATACCGAAATGCCACTAAACACAATTTACATTAAAATTTGCCAACGCGCAGGTGTTAAGGCGACACTAAATGCCAGCGACCTTGAGCGAAGCACCACACAGATTTATTTCTTTGACTCTAAAATCACATCAAATTTGAAAAATCCAAAACACTATCATGCTAGTAAATAACCTGTAGTTTTTTTTAAAATCACTTTTCTTGATTCTAGACTTGATAAATTAAGAAAATTACTGATGAAAGATAAAAGTGGCCTTATCGAAAATAACCATCAACCAACCTTGTCCATTGCAGTAATAAACGCAATGTCTGGCGTGAAACTGAACCGCTGGGGTTTGCCCGAGGTTGACGAGGCAACCATGCAGAGCAAGAGCAACCCGAGGGTGTTCGTGGGCGGAGACCTTGCGGGCGTGGCTGAGACTACGGTCGAGTCCGTCAATGATGGCAAGACGGCTGCCTGGTATATGCATTGTTATTTACAGGTGAGTTTTAAAGATATTTGACTAAAATAGCCACTTTAGCAGATCATAATAGGATCATAATATTAATTGTGTTGAAATTCGTAAAATGGTCTCAGACGCAGTTACTATTATGAGTTCATTTTACGAATTTTAACGCAATTCATATTATGATCCTATTCTGATCTGCTAAAGTGGCCATTTTAGACCCCCAGATAATCATCATTATCATTCTTTTGCCCTTCTTATCCCAATGAATTTGGTGTCGGCGTAGCATGTCTTGTTCTTCCATACTTCTCATAAGATTTGAGCTAATACTTAAAAGACTGCTTCGTTGGTCCAGCGGCCGCTAGCGACTGTTGAGCATGATGCCCTTGGTTAGGTTCCCAGGTCGAGCAAAGTGTTATTGCGTTTTTCCATCAGGAATTTCTCAATAGCAGCCACGGAGTCTATAATTGTGCCCGGCTGATGGCAACAGACTCACCCCCTATTTTATCGAACTTAAACATAACTAGCTATCCCATATTTAACTCCCTTAGGGGTTTCGAAAAATCCTTCCTTATTCCTTGTCTACATTATAAAGGGAACCTCTGTGCAAAATTTCAGCTTTCTAGGTCCAAGGGTTTGGACTGGGCATTGATGAGTCAGTCAGTCTGTCAGGACTTCTCTTTTTATTTATATAGAAGACTAGCTGTTCCCGGCAAACGTTGTTTTGCCATTTTCAGAAAAAAAAAAAAAGATGAAAAATAGATGTTGGCCGATTCTCATAGATACCGGATACGCACAAAAAATTTCATCAAAATCGGTCAAGCCGTTTCGGAGGAGTTTGGCATCGAAAACTGTGACACGAGAATTTTATATATTAGATAGATAAACCTAATATCATCATCTTAAACCTTCCCCAGAACATCCCCTTCTCAGCCCCAATAGAGCTGCCGAAGTTCCACACGCCGATAGACGACGTAGACCTGTCAGTGTCAGTGTGCGGCATCAGGTTCCCCAACCCGTTCGGGCTGGCCAGCGCTCCGCCCACCACCAGCACTGCCATGATACGGCGCGCCTTCCTGCAGGGATGGGGCTTCGCTGTTACCAAGACTTTTGGACTTGATAAGGTATAGTTTAATTTAACGGGGCTTTTATCCGCACTTAGCCTCGTGATTGGGCCAAGGTATGTAATTACAGTACATTTTGAAAGTGGGGAAAATTTATGATTGCATTCGATTCGGAATTAACAACTGAGCCGCCACGGCATGGACAAGGAAAGGCGTTGCCCAGGAGTAGGACATTTGAGAGCATAACAAAAGTGTAATTGAATTCATTACTTGCATAGGAATTAAAAAAAGCCTTACATATACAAATTATCAAACAAGGTTTTGTCGTTTTATGAAAAAAGATTTTACACCGTTGAAGATTTTTTATCTATAACCATCCATCGACAACGTTTCTGTTTTCGCACATTCATAAGCCACGTGCAGACTTAGACTAGACTTCCTGTTTTCAATATAAGCAATCTTCAACATGGTTTCCTTCCAGGATCTAGTAACCAACGTGTCCCCTCGTATAGTCCGCGGAGTGACCTCAGGCGAGAACTACGGCCCGGGACAGGGCTGCTTCCTCAACATCGAGCTCATCTCCGAGAAGTGCGCCGACTACTGGTGCCAGAGCATCACTGAGCTCAAGCGAGACTTCCCTGATAGAGTGAGTAATACTTACTAAGCAAGTCATACTAACGCTAAGTTTTCCAACTGCCAGAACCTCGCAGTGACAAACATTTTCAAGTAGACAGACAGAAGTGAGATATCTTGTGGTTCTGACCACAAGACTGGTATTAGATATAGCTGCATCCGATTTGTGTCTTATGTGCAAGGCACATTGCTCGCAGAACGCGCCGATACTGGCAGTCTATGGGGCCGAAAAGTTCTGGAGTGGCGACCGCGAACCGGAAGACGTTGCGTTGCGCGGCCTCCCACTAGGTGGACCGTGCAGCTGGTGAAGGTTGCGGGGACCCGCTGGATGAGAGATGCACGGGACCGGTCAATGTGGCGACACCTGGGGGAGGCCGATGTCCAGAAATGGTGGTGGTGGTGTCTTTCGGCTGAAATGATGTTGATGTTCACTGTCAAAAGCCCGAAGTCGGACCACTATTTTCAAGTAGACAAACAGTGAGCAAAATCCTGGTATTAGTTAACTGCATCCGATGGGCAAGATTTAAAAAATAATGACGGCTACTTGCATTCTCCGTTTATTTGTGCTGCTAAGTCCGGTTACTTCATCGAGAGTCTTGATACCGAAAACGTGAGTAGAACTTGGTAATACAATAATAAGTTATTATTTTTGTGGCAGATAATAATAGCATCAATAATGTGTTCATACAACGAGGCAGACTGGACGGAACTGGCGCAGAAAGCCGAAGCGACCGGTGCCGACGCGTTGGAACTGAACCTATCGTGTCCCCATGGCATGGGCGAGTCCGGGATGGGGCTCGCGTGTGGACAGGTAACTATACATTCTGTGTCTTATGTATGTAGTAATAGGGTCTGTTATACATTTAAACAAGGCGGACTGAGCGGAACTGAAGCCGAAGCAACCGGCCCTTGACTTTTAATATTCACACTTGACAGTGTAATTTCATAAGGGACATCGACCGTACTGTTGATAATCATCTCATTTGATGAGCCCTCAATCAGCCTTCCAACATTTCGAGTGATCGGCGCAGCATGTATTAATCTTCCATACTTCTCCATTAGTTTAAATAATTAGAATAATAAGCTTGCAATGTTCCCAATAATGGGCATCCATTACGCTAACCAGTGCAGGTTGATAGATGTCACATGCCTTCAAATTTTTGGTTCTGAGACATGCCAGTTTTCTCACGATGTTTTTTCTTTGAAAGCAGTGGTGATGAAATAAATTACACGACACGACAGTTCCTAGAACCTATAAATTTCGAAGACATGTGACATCTACCAACCCGCACTGGGCCCGCGTGGTGGATCACAGCCCATCCCTGAGTCCCTGCAATGGGAACATGTTGAATGTAAACTCATAATTCATAATCTTTCCCACAAACAGGACCCCGTGCTAGTAAAAGGCATATCCCAGTGGGTGCGGAAGGCGGTCAAGATCCCATTCTTTGTGAAGCTGACTCCGAACATCACTGACATCGTCAGCATTGCAGTGGCTGCCCATGACGGTAAGAATACTTGGCTAATGTTGCTATACACTTATAGTAAGATAGTCTTGATTTATAAAATGTTATGGGAGGAATTTGTTCTAAAGAGTTACAGTGGCCCTGGAACGCAAAGGGCATTAAAAGGAACTCGGATGGGATTTAGTCTGTAACCGCCTTATTAATAAAAATAGTTAAACCTCGTTTAACTTACGCTTGGTTTATCTCGCATGCCGTCTCACTTCAATAATATTCAAAAGAAAGTGACGGCATGCGAGATAAAACAAGCGTAAGTTAAACCAGGTTTAACTATTTTTATTAATAAGGCGGTAAGAGTCTAACACTCCGTTCTGCTCCGCCCACAGCGATAGGAGACATAATTATGATAATTTACCATCTTAAAAAGAAATGTATCTGATGGCTCAGAGATTTTTGTGTGTTATCAATTACTAATCATCTAAACTGCACAATGTATTTGATTCGGTTTTCTCCATCATTTAGAGAATTTATTCTGCAAGGTTTATGGCAGTAAAGCGCTCGTCAATATTCTTTAGTTCGTCACAGTGAAGGTGGAATGAAACTACATTATGAGTGTGCAGGTGTGAGTCCCGATGACCTACGGTGCCGAGACATGGACGCTCACTAAGGAGAATGTGCACCGAATACGAGTTGCACAAAGGGCCATGGAGCGAGCTATGCTCGGCATAACGCTACTAGACCGAGTGCGCAACACCGAGATCCGGAGTCGGACGAAAGTGTTCGACGTCGGGGACAGGGCGATACGCCTAAAGTGGAGTTGGGCAGGACATTTGGCTAGACGCGGAGATGGCCGATGGAGTAAAATTCTGACCGAATGGTGGCCAAGGTTGGGCGTGAGAAACCAGGGTCGCCCTAAAGCGCGTTGGGTGGACGATATCGTCAGGAGCTCGGGAAATGGATGGATGAGAGACGCACAAAGCAAGGAAGACTGGCAGAAGAAAGGGGAGGCCTATACCCAACAGTGGGTGATTACGAGCTGAAATGATGATGATGAGGTGTGAGTCCCTGCAGTGGCAACATTATAGGCTGATGATGATGATAATTTACAGGTGGTGCGGACGGTGTGTCTGCTATCAACACAGTGTCTGGCTTAATGACAGTCAGACCGGATGCCACACCTTGGCCAGCTGTTGGTGAGTTTACTTATCATTTTATCAACACTTCCTTTACAATGTTTGTTTGTTTGTATGTATAGGGGGTAATATCCAGAACGAATCATCCAATTCTACAAACTATTTCACTGGCTAGAAAGCTATAGCTGTTCGTGGGTGCATACCTACATTTCGCCAGTATGCTAACGGCCCATGTAATAGGCAAGGCTAATGTCATCTACCGGGCACAAATGTAGGCTCCGCGCTGGCCGCGGATTTTTGTTCTAGGTAACGTGGCCTCGGCGCAAGGGCAAAGAAGGAACATATATGGGTTCGGTTTTTAGTCAGTAGAAGTCTGACACTCCCCTTCGCTCTGCCCAAGAGCCAAAAAAAAAAGGCTCTGTGGCTGCTACTGAGAATTTGCAATCGCTTGCGACCGTTAGACCTACGAGTCAGTCAAGTAATTTAAGAATTTGATTAAATGGATCTTTAATAAAAATAGCAATTATTTACTAACAAGATCATAGCCGAAAACTCAATCCACACAATTTCCTTAGGTGTGGAAAAGCACACAACTTACGGCGGTGTATCAGGCAACGCGACCCGACCGATGGGCTTGCGAGCTGTGTCCGCCATCGGCAACAAGCTGCCCGGCTTCCCCATACTCGGCATCGGCGGCATTGACTCCGCTGAGTCGGCGCTGCAGTTCATCATGTGCGGGGCGCCCGTCGTGCAGGTAAGGGGAGGCTTTGTTACAGGGATCGTGGATGGTAGCCCGGACATCGCCAGAAGAGTTTGGAGCCCGGAGGTGGCTGCGCTGGATCTGGCGCAACTGGAGGGGTTCATAAGCGCATCCTTGGAAAGAGCTCAGTTCCCGCTTCGTTGGAAGATGGAGAAGCTGGTCATTAGTCATTTATTAATAAACAATTAATTGTATTTGAAATTACATGTCAATAAATTAAATTAAATAAAGAGAAAACAACAAAATAAATGTACCTAAGCAACAATAACCATACCACAGATAATATAATACTAGCGTAACAAACAAGCCAGTACATTTCAACATTTCAAAAAATACACTACCACAATACAACATTATTATATTCAATCTTGCCCTAAGGGCAGAGATGATCCCGTCGGGGCCCGCGGATCCCCGTCGGGGCCGAAAAAAATTCGCTAAGTTCTTCAACAGCATAAAGACACTTACTCAACAGGAAACTCTTAAGCTCCTTTTTAAAGGAACTTGAGTAAATAGCGCTTTTTAGATGTAAAGTAAAAAATTAAATAATATAACCGATTTGTATCTAGGACTGTGTCTCACAATATTAAGGTTTGGCTGTACCCTGTAACGGTCCTCATACAGAAGCCGGGGCGCCCTGCGTACTCTCCGTCCGGTACTTCGATAGATGGGAAACAACGACACGTGGCCAGAAGCTTTGTGTTCCGGGGCCTCTCTTTCGAACAATCCCGTAGCCCGGCGCGGAGTTCACTCCTACATCCAAAACCTCATTATAATATTAGTAGAACTTTGTAAAAGCAAACTATCATCTCCTTTACAGATTTGCAGTGCCGTCCAAAACCAAGACTTCACAGTGGTTGAGGACTACATAACTGGTCTGAAGGCTCTCCTGTACTTGCGGTCCAGAGGTCTCGACGGCTGGATGGGACAGTCACCGCCCACCTTCAAGCATCAGAAGGGCAAACCTGTTCAAACGCTGTACGACGAAAATGGAAAGGTAAATTGGACCTTATGGCTTTAGCGATAAAGATTGATGGCAGCTGTCGTGGGTCCTGACTTCCCAGTTGCAGAATTTTTTTGCCGGAGTTTCTTGCTGGTTCTTCTCCATAGGAAACATCCAACCCAAACAGTGCATCTTTTCTCGACGTTTTGCCCTATGTAGGCTATGTGAAATAAAATATTCTGATTATGATGTAGGAAGACGCTCAGAGTAAAAGGATAAATTAAAAAATAAAATAATCCCAAGTCCCAATAATTGGAGCTAACCTATAATTTATTTCTTTGTTCTCTAAAGGACTTGCAATTTTTATGCTTATGGTTAGGTTAAACCTACTTGAATCCTATTTCAACTCTCTTTTCCAGGTCCTAGCCCATTTCGGTCCATACAGCAAAAAGCGGGAAGAGTTACTCCACGAAGCCAGACTGAAGTCAGACCTATTGTCAGACAATAAGGTCCAAACTTACATGACAAACGGCTCTGTGAATGGTCATCATGAAGAAAGTCCCGAGGTTCCTACGATTAGAGATGTGGTCGGTGAAGCTTTGCCCAGAGTTGGGACTTACAAGCATTTGGATAATAAAAAACAAGTCGTGGCTCTTATTGATGATGTAAGTAGATTCATGTACCTGTTACGCTATTTTCTATGTTGGGTAGACAGAAAACTCGTCTTTGATGATCCCAAATGCTAAACCTGAGGTCGTTGTTTCGATTCCCAGGCCGGGCCAAGTGTGAGCGCGTCTGGCGTTTGAGCATTGTTGGTGGCGTTTAATTTAAATCTATTTTTTTGCCTATTTTGTGTTACTGCTGGGGATAGGTAGGCGTGGCCCAATTCCTCCCACACGACGACGCAATGAGTTCCTTTCCTCTGCCTGCTCGAACCAGCCATCGGAGCACGCGACGTTATAACACTAAAATTCTGTACTTTAGATGCTATTCTAAAAAGTTTTGTATTTTTTCTAGGACATGTGTATAAACTGTGGTAAATGCTACATGGCCTGCGCAGATTCAGGATACCAAGCTATCGAGTGAGTACCTTACACCTTACCTGCAACATTTCATCATTTCTGCAGAGAGACGTCTACTGCTGGACATAAGCGTCCTCCAAGTGTCGACTGGAAAAGCAGACTTTTTGCCGGTTTGAACTTCTGTCTCTTATTAAAAGTATGAGAGAGTCATACCCTAGCTACTTAGAATAATAAAATTCAAGGATATAAAAATTAAGGACCGAGGGTTAAATAATTTTCTTTCATTACAGATTTGACCCCAAGACCCACATACCACTAGTTACAGACGACTGCACTGGATGCACGCTGTGTCTATCTGTATGTCCCATCATTGACTGCATATCGTAAGTATTGTTGTATCTTCTTTATAGCTCAGTCTAACAGAACTTGTTGGTAGGACGAAATAATATTAGATAGATGCGACTTCAACTCAGAATCTTGAATAATTGAATTGAAATTAAATCAGCTCTGTTATTGTGATAATAATAAAATATATTCAAATCTTATACTAAGATGGGAAAAGGACTAAAACTCCGAAGGCTGGCAGCACTGCCATCATCATCATCAGCCTATAATGTTCCCACTGCAGGTACTCAGGCCTCCTCTCTAGGAGAGGGATGAGCTCGCGTGGTGGATTATAATCCACCACGCGGGCCCAGTGCGGTTTGGTAGATGTCACATGTCTTCGTATTTTTGGTTCTAATAAACGCCGGTTTTCTAACAATTTTTTCTTTCATCGTTTTGAGAGCAGTGGTACGCTAGTATTATATTATCTGTGGCAGTGGTGATGAAATAAATTACACAAACTAATGCGCCAGTCTGTGTTTGAACCCACGACTTCCTGTTCGTAAGTTGGGGCCGCCACCACTGGGCCACCGCTGATTATCTCCTGATTGTTAGGCAGTTTGGCGATGTCCCAAAATACTAAACACTGTTTGCGCTGTTTGAAACTTTCAGCAGTCTTTAATAGATTTTTATGTGGCATTTGTAACTAAATTTTAGTTTAAAAATATTCAAGAGGTGGCGTTCTGTAGTTTCTGCCCACCCCCATGGGCAAAGAGCGTGAGTTTATGTATTTAAGAGTGTATTTTCATATATTACAGGATGGTGCCCAAGACAATTCCTCACATCATCAAGAGGGGTTTGCGCTACGATATACATCCAGTATCACCTCTGGACGCAGTGTGCCAGTGAAAATATAAACCATACAATTTAAATAAATATTAATGTAATAAAATAAAAAGTTATACAAAAAATATTAATCTCCATTAATAACAGTGTTATAGATTTTCTTAGCTTTGTTTCCAGCGGTTTCCCAAGAATATACCCAACTGTTTTCTGGGTTTACACTTAAAGTTAAAGCTGATAAGGGTTTGGGGCAGTCATAGTGACTTTTATTTACAATATTCACTCCAATTCCACCCTTCATTTTATCATGCAACTTCTCACAAACAAAACATTCGAATTTATCAACTATCTTCATACCATCTACCTGGTAAGGCCTCTCATCGTACTCATCCAACAGTCTTTGGTTAGTTACTAATTGTTTTGTCTTATGTTCTAAATATTCTTCATACAAACTATCATTGTTCAATAATATCTTAATATGTTGATTCAAAATCTTTGGTGCAGGGTAATCTTCCAACAGTATTGCAGACTTTCTGTTGGGTAACCAATCTCTGATAGTAGGTGAACCGAAATATATGGGGACAGTACCCACCTTGATAGCGCGCCAAAACTTTTCGGTAATATAATCATTGCATGCGCCATTCTCTATCGCTATGACGAATTTATACCTTGCAATGAACCTTAAAAACTCGTCTTCATTCAAGTTATTTAAGTAATCATCAGTGAATTTCGGTGGCATATCTTTATTCTTCAAACATGTACCATAAGAGTCCACTTTTGTATATTTCATCAGCTCTGTGACATATGCATCCCTTTCAGTTGATGTTTCACAATCGCTTTGTAAGTACATAATTGGGGCTATATCATTTAAGAACTCGTTCTTTTTCATTGTCTTAACAAAGTATTTCTGGCTTGTTAGATCTGCATACGACTGTAAATGTTGTAACGGAAATGGGACATTGCTGAACCTGCTAAATGTCGAAGAAAAATTAAACAAGCTCAATGCCTCTTCATGTAAAAACTCTTCCACATTTCTTGGAGATTCTTCATGAAATAATGCCCAAATTATATCAGTAGGCTTTCTTGGTAAAGGAAGAGACTTAAAATCAGTAGTGCTTGCATAAAACAGATATGCTCCTATGTTATAATATTGTTCCTGCTTTCTATCACTGTAAACATAACACTTCACATCTCCGGAGCATTCCTTAATACTTGATATGCCAGGAAACTCCATAGTCCACCAGAGTATCACTGGATATGGAGCAGCTAATTTGGTTATACCTGTATTGTTCACATCACTAAACACCCAAAGCATGATGAAGAAAAATGATATAACTAGCATAAACCACATTAACACACGCAACCGCACTTTCATGAGTCTTTTAAAAATATTCTTCATTATTATAAAAGTACAAAATACTACAGTCCATGCACAATGTTTTAATCTCTTACACATTATGTATAATATTATGGCACACCAATTTCCTTTATTATCATCATTACACCCACATACTTGGTCTACAGGATATAGCTGTGTTGACAGGAATACATTATCAGTTAAACTCTACTTTGTTAAATAATACAATAGTAAAGATAACAACAATTTTAATAAACAATTTAATAGGTAAAGCCTCTCTCTTTGTGCTGGTAGTATAAATCCATAGATAATGCTATTATTAAGTCAGCATAAAACAATCCATATATGGCTCCTACCATTTTACCCATAATACATAGATGTATAAATGCTACTACAGTGATTATTAGCTCAATGACGACATAATAGAACTCTGCCTCATATTGCACTTGGTCCACAACATATAGCACCATTAAAAGCATGGAGCACATGATAGTGGGTCCAGCCACCAGGCATTGCAACGCGTCCAGGGGATCCACAACGTGAGGCATTATATTGAGGAGCAGAGCCACTACCTAAAAGAGATGGACCCACTTGTAGATTTTTATTCATGTTACAGAACTACCTAATCTAATAATAACAAATTGTTTCCATGCATGTACATCAAATGCCCAAAATATTAAAAAGGCTTACAGATTAGGGTTACAAGTCATGTCAGTCATGTCCCATTTAAATGCTCAAAACTACTGAATAATACGAATTTTATTATGCTCTCTGTAGCATTTTATTTGATTTTCACATAAAAGCTATCTTGATAATGCAAATCCTCTCTCTTTGATGACATAGAACAGGTCTATGGACAGAGCAATGAGCAGATGACAATAGAATAATCCGTACAAAGCTCCACTGGCGGTAACTTTTACGAATACGTAAAGAAATGTAATGATATTGAAAAATATTTGTAACAGTAAGTAAAGTTGTTCAGCCAGATCATGCACTTGGTCCACTAAGTATAGCACGACGAACATAACGGACAGCACGAGCGTTGGGGCGACGGCGAGGCAGTGCATTATATCGGGCTCCGTTATAACAAACGGGAGGATCATGAGGATCAATGACATAACCTAAAAGTAACAATTTTCATGAGACTCATGTCTCGTATTGTTTTGGGACTTTCCTAGTTGAATCATAATAGTGATCTGGGGTGTCAGGATAAAAAAGGGAAGACATAGGCCCTAAGCTAGAATCAATTTAGCGTTTTACCTACCTGCTAATGATGTAAATGTAGGCATTTTGAACTTCGTGCCTGTTAATATTTGTTTAATCTGAAGAAACAATTAATGAAAGTAATCTGTTCATAATACTGTATGTATGGACGGACGCCCAGTTCGAATTATTGTTTTAAAACACGCACGTTCTTATTTTCGTTTACGTTAACCATATTTATTTATTTACTGATTACTGTCATCATCGGTCATGTGATCGTGACATTCCAAAGGTCATGGAGGGTCAAGGACATTCTCTAGAGCTGTTCCTAAAATTATCGACTACAGTTTAATTTATTATTATTTCAAATTATTTAAGAACTTAAAATTTTATCTCCATATAGGTTGAATCAAAGACATTTATTCAATGAAAATTGTATTAAATAAGACACTAATTATACCTGTTACACGTAAAACTGATTGTGATTAGATTACAAATTATTTTTATGCACAACTAAAAGTACATCCTCTTTCATTTGCAATCAGAAATAAATCAAGTGATAATACTGTTAACAATGCAAAGTAAAATATGCCGTAAATAAACCATAGCCAAACTCTAACAAGATTTAGTAGAAAACATTGAATAAAAGCTCCAAACGTAAATAAAATTTGGAAAAATAAATACATTTTTTCCATAAATAACGGCACTTTTCTTCGTAAATACAAGATAATAAATAATAACGATATTACTAAAGTAGGGCCAGTTGATATGCAGTACATATGTCCCACGGGTTTTGCAATTATCAACGGTAATATGGTAATTACAAGTGCAAGTCCCTACAAGAAATGAAATTATAACTAATATCAAGAAAATTATAATCAGAAATAGATAGAAATGCAGAAAAATAAAAAGAAATTCTGAAATAAATACTCACAAACTCAACAAGTTTCATAATAAATATATTGTATCTGATTAGCTCGTTCCATTTTTTATCAACTGGAACAGAGTCTGAAAAAGCAAAAATATTGACCTATGATGATGGCGATTGAAACTGAGCGCGAAACAAGCCACAAATAGAGTAGGAAGTTGATTTATCAACAACAGTCAAAGGTCTAAACGCTGTAATGGAGCTTGGAGTTCTGCTTATCCTACTAATTTATCTTGTATTACAAAACTAAAAGCTATTGTATTTACCATTTATTATCATATCCGACATTTTCGATGTATTATAAATTATCCTTTTTCTTTAATTAGGGGGTGGATCTTGTATTGTAAAGCCTTAAAGGTTTGGAAAATAATACATACTCACAAAAATAAAATATATGAAAATATAAAATAACTATCTATAAAAACAATATTTGTGACAGAATGAAAGACATTCGCAGACGTAAGCCAAAAGATTTTTTAAATAATGCTGGATGCTATATGATTGCCAGAAATTTACTATAGTACTCTTTGAGTATGGTCGTAATTTGGTAAAACAAAATTAGTTTTTCACTTTTAAACATATATTTTTTGGGCACAGTATCGGATAACAGCGTTGCCACGTTGCCACGTTGTTGAGAAGTTGTTTTATTATTTTCAATGGGAATTTACAGAGAATATTTATTTAAATTATTATTTTATTATTATTATATTTGACGACGGTAGGTCAACTATTTCGGGTACATCGTTGTCAGATTCCAAGTTCAGCATGGCGGAGGTACGAAATAATAGTCTCAACACTGATTACAACCGCCTATTTATTTACTTCCGATAACAAATTAACAAAATCTCAAACGATCAAGCTGATGGAAATGGATTAAAGTACGGAAACGCGGTCAGTTCGATACAGGCGGGCAGAACGACCGTTCGCGCTCGTGTCTCGCCAAAAAGTAACGTCCCTCAAGTCAAATGCGTCTAACGTCAACGTCAACCGACCACTCACAACTGACATTTGACATATGACAACTGACAGCTGTCATCTGTCAACCGAAAACTGACAAACCAGACCTGCCACGCTCTGCATCGACCTCACCCAAGCTCACTGCTTGACGTTTCCGACTTTAACGATGATAGATCCGAAAAACGATGATAGATGGCGTTATTCTAAATTGTCAACTCTAAATATTGTGCCTCGGTGTTGAATCTGCGACACGGCCATCTTGACATTTCACACGTCCTCGTGTGAGGTATCTGCAACAAGAATTCACGGAAAGTAAATCGTCCCTTACTCGGCCTCCCTGACCAAGACGTCGGAGTATTAACACACACACACAATTCAAAACAAAATTTTGTTCTGATCCATAATCTCATCAAATCTCATAAAGAAAATCTCAACATTGAAATCAACTTTCTTCAAGAATCATCAACATTCGACCAAATCTAGTATCCGATCAAATCCAGTATCCGATCAAATCCAGTATGCAATGCCCTGCTCGGTACCCAGCTTCGTCACATACAACACACACATCCTCCAACAGGCAACCATGGGACCTCCATTCGGTACCCAACCTCAACACATCTCATTGCCTCTATCCGGCAACCATGGGACCTCCATCCGGTACCCAACATCAACTCAACACATTGCCTTTATTTAGCACCTTTAGCTACATTGCCATGCTGAACGTTGGTCACAGCCCTTAAGTAAACACTTACACGCGTGCAGCAACGAACAGCATTGCAATGTATGCAATCTGAATCACTTGCATACTACATTTGCATCTTTTACCTCTTACTTAAGGTCTGACCCCTTCATCATTACCCGATCTCGTTTTGTCAGTGTCTATCGTGTCAAAGTCAAATTTACAGTCAGCAATTGCGTCACATGCCTCAATTGATCGTATTTTCTCAAATCGTATCTCATTTGATGACATTATGAACCGAAACTAATCGCAAATAATTGTAGGGTAAAACGTGAAATAGAATTTCTAAAACAATTCCATCGGTCTCAGCAGAAGTCAAAATTTGTACAGTTGACCTTACAGAAGTCTACCCAATACCAGTCGTTCGGCCATTCCTGGCCCAAGTGGGTGGGGAATAAAAGGTATTCTGATCAAAATCATTACAGGTTCTAATGAAAATCATAACAAACTCTTTTTCTCAAAGCTGACATGTCGAACAACACCCATACTCATTAAAATAATAGGAAACTCATTAAAATATTGCAGTGCTCATACTCTGACTTCCATCCGGTCTTCATCATCACACTTATAGCCTCCATCCGGCCATAAGCATCAAAACAATCGACCTCCATCCGGTCTTCATCATCACACTTATAACCTCCATCCGGTTATAAGCATCAAACCAATCGACCTCCATCCGGTCATCAACACGTAACCTCCATCCGGTTACATACACAACAGGCAACCTCTATCCGGTCACCTTCACATGTAACCTCCATCCGGTTACATACACAACACCATCAAGATAATCATTTCGAGCCTTTATCAAAATAATTTTTAAAGTAGGGTTGTTCAACATGTTACTTTATTTTTCGTGTAACGTTACAGGTTATAAGAAAACTCTTAATATGCTAGGTACTTTAAATGTTAAGTTAACCACTTAGTATTCAACTAGTCTTGTTGTAATATGGGATCTAGAAATCACTAGTAAACAAAGATGAATATGCTGTCAATAGATTAATTAATTGGGAACGAAATTCTAACGGAACATTTGTATCAACTGTATTGAAATCAATTTGAATATTAGAAGCATTCTTGAGCTTATTTGAAACATCACATAACCTAACAACCTTTTCACGACACAAAAACAACACTATCACACGTCCAACTAACGTTAAATCCTTGTTGTAAAATCTCAACGCCAATTAAAATATTATCATTTTTTTTTTTTAAAACAACTACCCGGTACAACATGAAATAAAATCTCTAATAGTAAATCGATAATCATAACCTCAGTAAATAATTGTGAAGTACAAACTATCATGACCTATCCCGGGTCAATTTACAATGTTATTTACACGCTTGCCACTGAACTGTATTGAAACATTTTTGATCAGAGAGCATTCGGCACCAGAATCATAATAAAATGGATACGACTCACCAGATATTCATCAGCACACCGCTGGGATTGCTCACATAGCAAACTTCAACACGTCGCTCGCTATTTGCCTCTGCTGCAGGCTTCAGGCACTGCTTGGTCAGCCTGCCGCGCCGCCGCGCTGCCAACCACGCGCCGCCAAGCCGCGTCCCGCCGCCGCGCCGCCGGCGCCGCTGCCGAAGTAAATTCTCAGCGCACCGTGACGTCATCGCACCATTCTTCGTATTTTCTTCAGCTCGAGTGAATCCCGGTTCTGATGTCGCATCAGGGTCTTCGCGATCGTCATCACCATACGGGGCGCTCCAGACTATAAACAGCTCCTTAAAATCGCTCCATATCATCCCAGGACAAGATATGGACGACAGCCATGACGAAACTTCTCCCACGAGTCTTGTTGAATTCGCTGCGTCCCCTGTAGGCACGCCACAGCGCCGGTTTCACGGCGCTGCTGTCTTCACAGCACCCCGGCGGTCCATCCCCACCAGGTGAGACCAACGGTTACCCGGAGGAGGCCCAGCGGAGGACAACCAGCGACGGAGGTGCCGACTTACGACGCACCTACAGTGGATGTGTGACTCCCGTTCGTCCCGTTTCTCCCATATCGGATCGATAACACACATGTCGGCTGTTGCCAACCAAGCACGCGGGACAATATTCCGTTTTTCAGAGTCAAAATGCGGTAGGCGAATATCCGTACTCGCAAAAGTTGTCTTCATTGCTTGCACAATAGCCATAAAGTTTTTGTTTATTTGCTCGAACAGAAAACACCACATTTCCGTTTCTATGTCACTTTCAGACGCACGCGCATTGTCTTTACACTTTTCCGGCCTAGCACTGTCATTTACACTATGTAGGCGTTAGAGTTACATCCCACTTCTGATGACGACGGTAGGTCAACTATTTCGGGTACATCGTTGTCAGATTCCAAGTTCAGCATGGCGGAGGTACGAAATAATAGTCTCAACACTGATTACAACCGCCTATTTATTTACTTCCGATAACAAATTAACAAAATCTCAAACGATCAAGCTGATGGAAATGGATTAAAGTACGGAAACGCGGTCAGTTCGATACAGGCGGGCAGAACGACCGTTCGCGCTCGTGTCTCGCCAAAAAGTAACGTCCCTCAAGTCAAATGCGTCTAACGTCAACGTCAACCGACCACACACAACTGACATATGACAACTGACAGCTGTCATCTGTCAACCGAAAACTGACAAACCAGACCTGCCACGCTCTGCATCGACCTCACCCAAGCTCACTGCTTGACGTTTCCGACTTTAACGATGATAGATCCGAAAAACGATGATAGATGGCGTTATTCTATAAATATTGTGCCTCGGTGTTGAATCTGCGACATATTTATTTTATTTTTTTATTTATTTTTTAATATTTTATTTTTATAATGGCAGCACATGAAAATGGCATCCCAGCTGGTTCCACTTTTGACCACGTCGTGTATTGCCTCTGTGGCGCTGCTGTTCCTGTGTTAATTTCAAGCTGTCAAAAATGGTGGATTTCTGTTCTGTCACAGTGGCGTTGCGGTGTGATTTTCGCCAATAATTTCGTTCATTTATTCATATCATGATAAAGCTATGCTTCGTTAGCAAAAATACGTTATAACAACATGGAGGAAGAAGATCCGGTAGTGCAGGAGGTAATACCGTAGTTATAATTCATAAACAACGTGGTTATTCATTAGGTTATGTTGTGTGAAAACGTCGCATTTTTGTTAATTTGTTCCGTTTATTCGTTGCAGATACCTGTGTTTCTATCTCAGGCGTTAGCTGAGAACCTGTATATATATCAGTATCCAGTGAGACCAGGCAATAGAGACTGGAAAGACCTAAAAGTTGTGAATGCATCCGTGAAGCCGAGGAACAAGATGGTGCGACTTGAGGTCGGCTTGGACACGTACAGCGACAAGTATTGCTCGTCCAAGGGCGAGCAGATAGCGCTCAACACTGATGGCCAACAGGTATTGTAGTGACCCTACAAGTAACGTGATTTTTGTGCCCAATGTGACCATTTTAATTATTGTTTACTGTATTGTAGAATAGGTTTACGATGTTTTGCTGTTATTTCTTGCAGAACGACATCAGATAATAACTAGCTTAAATTAATTATCTTGTGAAATGAAGCAACTAATTGCTTTTTTGCGTAATTTCGTGCCCTTTTTCCAACATCTGATACTCTATGCATACTATTGTGATATCACCACTCTATTTCTGAACAGGAATCATCATGGCATGTGAAGGAGAAGGACAAGTCCCAGTACTTCAGACATGGCATCATGGACAAGATTGTGTATGAGAGCAGTGCCCCCTGCACTGAGACACAGCACTATGCTGTCGCCATATTGCAGGATAAGGAGTTACATTGTACTCCTATACAAGGTATACATTTTGATAGTAGTTCATACATTAAATATTAAGCCTTTTACCTCAGAAGATGTAAAGATGTATGAATATGCACAAGAGAGTAGCAAGTATAATTTTAGCCTCCCTAGGGCCCATCCCTAGGGAGGCTAAAATTATACTTGCTACTCTCTTGTGCATATTCATACATCTTGTCCTACATTCATAATGGTTGCAAGGAGACTCCAACATAAATTTTACAACCAATGTAAAAGAATAAATGCAGAATTTGTACCAAACATAATTGTTACAATATCTTTACACTATAACTTTCATGTATTTCATTGATTATGAAAAACACATCAGCATTTCCAATTTGCAAAACTGCAACATTATTATCATAAAAAATGTAAGTAATTAGTATGTTATAAGAGGTACTTATCTGATTAAGTTTTACTTTCTAGGTATCATTCAAATGAGGCCCTCTTATTCCTACTACGATAAGCAAGACAAGCGCAAAACTGATAAAAACAAAGCAGATTCTGATGATGAAGATAAAGAACCTGAAGCACAACAGGTAATTTGATATATTATAATGTAGTAAGTTAGTGGTGAAGGAAAACACCAGGAGGAAACAATAAAAACATGAAGTCCACCTACCTATACAAGGTCTACACAGACCTCTACTCTAGGTCTGGGTCCCAGCAGTGGCTAAAGATGCCAGTAACTTAACTAATCACATAAACCTGTTCTCTTTTTAAATAATTAAGGTTTGGTTAATGCCTAGCCTGGTGCCAGTTTTTATGCTGCCATGAGCCTCTGACTTGGCTACATGCCATTAAAGAAATATCTCTCTGGTATGTGGGTTTTCTCATGATATTTTCCTTCAACAAAGCTTGTGGTAATTATACAATATGCACATGATTCTTGTCTGTCACATTACCATGCCCTAACTAACGCCTGAAAATGTTTGCATAAACTTGACATCATCGTATTATTTGCCAGAGCAAACAGACAAAACTTGAAAAATAATGAGTTTGTGTCATACTCATAAGTACTGTATATTTTTTCGTATGCATTCAGTTGTTATGCAAAGCTGATAATTTTGATATTATAAACAGACAATTCAATTTTATTTATTTGTATTGGGAGATCATTTTGTAATAATCCCTTATTTTATGAATAGCTTTCTCAATATATTTCATTTGCTTTGCAGGTGACAGTTAAGTTCGCGCGACAAGAAACTGAAGTGTCAAAGAAGGCGCGTGAGAAATCCTTTGAGACAATATCTCAGAGAATCAATGAAGAGTCTTGGTATGACGCGCTGTGGAAATCTTGCGAGACAGATCACGCTGAGGTCAGTGAAAAGAGCTTATTAGAATACATCACATCTGTAATTCCTGAAGGGTTAGGCAAAGGTGTACCCAATTTACTAATCACCAACATTTCGCCAGTTATGTTTAAGAGCTATGAAATAGGGGGCAAACCTATTGCCATTAACTGGACACAAATTCAGACTCCTACTGAGGCTGCCACTGAGAAATTCCTATTTGAAAAACCTGCCTGACCTGAAATTGGACCCAGAACTGCATAGAAGTCGCGCTTACGCCACTAGACCAACCAGGCAGTCCAGGCTTATTATAACATTTTATTATTTGGACTTTTGGTAGTATTTATCATGGTGGAACATGGATTCATTATAAAAATGATGAATCCATATTCCATGGGCATTTCACCTAGTGTTAATGAGAATAATGAACAGAACATTTATCTATACTACACAGATCAGCAGACAATTGTAAAACATTTACACCGAACGTCAGGACGATTTATTAATGAATCCATCGAATTGCCGAATTTATTGATCTGATATCTAATTAATCGTCAGATAACTTATCCGATTAATTCCGATAAATCAGCTCTTAAACAAAATATAGTATGAAACATTTTGTCTTATATTCCCCACAGTTGGAGCGTTTGAAACTGTTCAGCGCGACCTCATCGGACGGGTCTGCGCTGACGGTGCGTGCGCGGGAGTACGTGCGGGCTCTGGTTCCCGCGCCGCCGGAGGACGAGGCCGATATCGCTCCCACTAAGAGACCTTCGCCGCACGACCAGCTGAAGGAAATACTTATTAGAGGTTTGTGACGGCATTTATAATCTCTCCCTTTGAATTGTATGGTAAGGATAGCTAGCTAGATAGGTACTCGCAGCGGTGACCCCGTGGCGGCGGCCCCGACTTACAAACAGTAAGTCGTTGGTTCTAAACTTCAAACCCAAGCAGGCATATTACTTTGTCTAATTATATCATCACCGCTGCTCTCAAAACAGTGAAGGAAAACACCGTGAGGAAACCGGCGTGCCTTTTTTTTTTTTTTTTGGTGGGTGGAAAATCATCGAATGACCCCCCCCGCTCTTGGGCAGAGCGAAGGGGAGTGTCAGACTTCTACTGACTAAAAACCGAACCCATGTTCCATGTTGAAATATCGAAGATGTGACATCTGCCAACTCGCACTGGGCTCGTGTAGTGGATTTATAGCCCATCCCTCTCTTAAAGAGGAGGCCTGAGTCCCTGCAGTGGGATCATTATAAGCTGATGATGATGATAGCTGCAGGTAGCTTGTGACTAAATAATACCGGCTGCTTGGGTTGATGTTCAGGTTATACCATCACATACTAAGTTTCCTCCGTTAAGCCATTGGTTCCGGCTGACATTTGTACGTCTTTGAAAATCTTTGTAGCTAGTAAGTGGCCCAAAAATCTGACAACCAGTCTTACCAAGGGGTATCATATAACCCAGTACTAACTGGGCGGTCACTACGACCGCCCAAATAGGCAGTCACTCCTTATAAAATACTGAAATATTCTATTGTATGTATAACTGTTTAGTAGAATTTGTGGGAACGAAACATAATGTCCATTCCCTCTAATAAATTTCACAACAATGATAGGAAAAAAGTAATACACACATCAACACGGTCTAGGGATATTTTTAAAAAAGCGAATTACTATCAATGTGTTAATTATTTAAATGACATGTATATATTTAAAATATACGTTATTTAATATTCTACCATTTTTTAATAATGGTTAAGGTACTGATTAAAATTTCAGGATTTTATGGAAAAAAAATGAAGCATAGACGGAAACCGTATATGAATTAACTTTTAATTTGTGAGTAAAAACTGAAAAAAATAGAAAAATCATTTAATTTGTGTTTATAAACTTGAAGTTAGTAGTCTGAGAAAGCGCCCATGATGTTCATAGCACATCGGCAACGATTCGGCATGCTCAGAACAAGGTTGTCAATGTCTTGCTGCGGAATATTGTCCCATGTCCTTCTGAGGTGCGCAAAAAGTTGATCTTCTGTAGCCAAATTTTCGGGAACTTCTTTCAGAGCTCTTCTTTGCAGCATATCCCACGCATGCTCAATGGGATTTAGATCTGGCGATTGAGCAGGCCAGTCTAAGGCCCTAACATTATGTGTATGTAACCAAGCTGCTACCGTTCTCGCCGTGTGTGCCCGGGCATTGTCGTGCATGAGCAGGAAATCTTGCCCCATTTGTGTTCTGTGAGGCAAGATTACGGGCCCCAGCACCTGTTGGACGTATCGTTCTTCCGTCATATTGCCCCGCACCCAAACGTGATCCGTCCGTCCTCCAAGACGAATTCCTGCCCAAACCATAATTGTTCCTCCTTGGTATGGGTGAACTTCCTGAGGGTTCTGGAGACGGCTCCATCGTCCAGGAACTCGCCAAACACGCGTCCTTCGTGAATCTGGATGGAAGCCGAACCTGGATTCATCCGTGAACAGCACATTGGACCATTGCTCACGGCCCCAGTCCACGTGGTTCCGAACCCATTCTAATCGTCGTCCACGATTGCCTCTCCGTAAAGGTGGGACCCGGAGTGGTCTACGAGAGCGTAGATTGCTTTCATGCAGTCGCCTTCTTACAATTTGGTCACTCACAAGCACTTGGTGTTCCACTCGCAGCCTTTGGACCAATTGAGTCGCCGTTGCATTTGGTTGAGCTCGCGCAGTAATTTGCAAAAATCGGTCTTGTTTGGGGGTAGTTATGCGACTTGGCCCCCGGTGCCTCTCCGCTACTTCACCTGTGGCACGATAGCGTGTCCACAATCTTGAAATTACATTTTGATGGGTCCCTATGGCCTCAGCAACATTACGCTGAACAGATCCAGCTTCCAGCATTCCCACAGCTCGTAACATCTCCGCCCTCGTCAAATGTCGGCGTTGCATGGCTACAATACCTCAATGTTAACTTTATCTTTCGTTTAAAAATGAAAAAAAACTGTAACTAAACGTAATTCGTATTGTTTTTTAAATTTCGCACAAATGAAAATTCCCTCTCCTATACATCAAGACATTTTTATGCCACCGAAACAAAAGAATTTTCAAAAATTTGAATTTGGAATTAGTATATAATTATGAGATAAATTACAAACAAATCGGTGTATTAAAGATTCCAATGCGGCCAATACTTTTCGAGTTATTTAATTGAGTATGAAATATCCCTAGACCGTGTTGATGTGTGTACCTAATTATAACATTGTACTATTTATGTACACACCCAGGACCTCATGTTCCGCAGTTGCGCTTTTTTTTATAGGACAAGCCCGCCACACTACTCCCAAACCACTGTTATGTAACTCCAGTAAGCTAGAATCAACAGTGGCGACCACAAGAAAAGCGCCGCGACAATGACGATGATGAGAGATGAGCAGATGAGATGACCAGTCGCTCTTGCAACCACTAGGCCAACGAGGCAGTCGATTTTTACTAATATAATAATTAATTATTCCAGCAAAACTGATGACGTTCAGCGACCTCCGGGCGCTAATCCGCACGGACTCTGGTGCCATCAGCGAGGCCGCCCTGCTGTCAGCGCTGAGCGGCGCGGCGTGCTGCGTGCGCGGACTGTGGACGCCGCGCTCTGCGGACCTGTACACGCGCGCGCTGCCTGTGCCGGCTAGGCTCATGTGTGCCGCTAGGGATCATGTTGTGAGTATCCTGTACACGCGCGCGCTGCCTGTGCCGGCTAGGCTCATGTGTGCCGCTAGGGATCATGTTGTGAGTATCCTGTACACGCGCGCGCTGCCTGTGCCGGCTAGGCTCATGTGTGCCGCTAGGGATCATGTTGTGAGTATCCTGTACACGCGCGCGCTGCCTGTGCCGGCTAGGCTCATGTGTGCCGCTAGGGATCATGTTGTGAGTATCCTGTACACGCGCGCGCTGCCTGTGCCGGCTAGGCTCATGTGTGCCGCTAGGGATCATGTTGTGAGTATCCTGTACACGCGCGCGCTGCCTGTGCCGGCTAGGCTCATGTGTGCCGCTAGGGATCATGTTGTGAGTATCCTGTACACGCGCGCGCTGCCTGTGCCGGCTAGGCTCATGTGTGCCGCTAGGGATCATGTTGTGAGTATCCTGTACACGCGCGCGCTGCCTGTGCCGGCTAGGCTCATGTGTGCCGCTAGGGATCATGTTGTGAGTTGCTTTGTTTTGTTATGAATAGAGGGAAGGGGAGTCTGCTCTAAAACTGGTGTAAATATACTTATTAAGAGGGTAACTAATCCTACAAACAAAGCAAACTTCACTGGGGCGACCAGCGGTGGCCCAGTGGGGGAGGCCCCGACTTGTGAGCATAATCTTGTGTTATTTATTTCATCTCAAAGGGTAAAGGAAAATATCATACAACATCACATCTACCAACCTGTAATGGGCCCGCGTGGAGGATTATTATTATCTATTCCCTCTCATCGAGTGGAGGCATGAGTCCTCCCAGCAGCGGGATCATTGTAGGCTGATTAAGGAACCTTCACTGGGCCAAAGTGGTGGTCTACCAGCATATATATGTTATGTATTTTGTGTAACATTGTACATAAATAATGTTTTTCTGTACAGTTATATCTGTTCACACAACGCGCATACGTGGATCGACGGAAGGTCACAGCAGCTGTCCGTCTGCCCGCCGCAGAAGTGTTAGAAATCATCCGCTCCGTCGCCAGATACAACCCTAAGACCGGATGGGAACTAGTCATACCGCCGGACGTCACCTTCGAAACGAAGTACCCTGAAGTTGTCCAGCGACAGAACTTGTACTGGGAGGCTCGCCAGAGACTGTTCAACGAAATGTTGATCGGGGAAAATGTACCTAAGAGGCAAAGAAAGAAATCTCAAAGAGACTCAATATCGTCCGACACAATGATGAGTCCTAAGCCGAGGTGTAACAGTGTTTCTGAAGAAGATAATGATAAGAAAAGACACAAAAATAAATCTGCCACGGGTAGTGGGAAAAGGACTAGACATATAAGTTCAAGCAGTGCGCAGGACGCGACGTGATTCTCGCCTTAGTTAGGTTATCAAATTGTAGAGTAGTGTCACCCACCAGTGTTTAGTGATCACAAGTGAACTGTGAGCCTGCACGTTGTTATCATAGCTATATGTTTGGTGCTGCTAATCAAAGTATGAATGTGTATCACTCATAGTTATGTTACAAATATCAATGGACTTCCCAAATTTTTAAGTGGTCATCGAAAGTAGGAAAATGTCTGTTTGTTATCCAGAACTGTTGTCTCATATTTTAGTCTAATTAATTTAATATTCTAGCACATTCTTTGCTTATGCACTCGTTAAAATGTATGTTAAATCAGAATGACTTTTAACTCAATAATCTGATGAAATATATTTTAGTATTAGTTAGCATTATTTATCGAAGTTTGCATTCAATATAATTCTTGTGTTTATTTCACTTTTGGTTCATGGTTCACTCGATGTCTTACAACTATCATGAGTGATCAAAGTAAGGACTATTTTAAATTATTGTATTGACATGACTGTTATAGAACTTATAATCAAGTAACAAAGTTACGATATGTTATGAAGATGATGTGGACGACTAAATCCGTATATTAACATTTTTCTACCCGAGCAAGATATTGTTTAATATGTTGAAAAGCTAGCCTGTATTTTATAAAACAATTTCGTTAGAAATGCATGAACAGTGGCATAGTATAGGTAAGTAAATCTGCATGGCAGTTAAATAAATAGTCATTTACCAATAGGAGAAACGTTGTTCTTGTGCTTAAGCAAATTATAATAGTATTCATATTAGAGATACAACAACATAGTTCCAATTTATATCAAGTATATGCAAAAAATGTGCCTAAATAATGTTTTCGAACGACTTTTATTGAGACTAAGTTAATAATAAACATTATTAGTATAACTGAACTAATTGAGCAATTTATTATAATATTAATCATGACAAACACTGCCACACTACTGTTGAAAATTGGACGTCAAACATATGTACTAACTATCAAAAAATCATGCAGTAATAAATTAAGTCTGACTATCAAATATAGTACGACTTTTCGCCTAATCAAGCTTACACGTGGTGTTAATTTTACTATTTGCTGGTTCTCTTTCGAAGTCTATCGCAACCCAAAGAGTGTTTTTATCTACACAGAAGTACTGTACAACGGGGTGAAAGAGACTCTTTGAGGAGTGGCTGGAGATGATCATCGGTGCCTCACTTTCCGTCTGACGCAGGTCCTCACCGGACACGGGTGTTTCGGGAGGTACCTGCACTGAATCAGGCGGGAGGAAACGCCCGGATGCTTCCACTGCGAGGATCGACCGGAGGACACGGTGGAACACACTGTGGAGGCGTGCCCTGCTTGGGCGGAGCCCCGCCGTGTTGGAGTAGCGGCGTGAGGCGGCGGTGACCTCTCGCGTCCGGCCCGCCCGCAAGCCTGCGTCCCATGGTCCGGGGCAAAAGGGAATGGGATGCCGTCGCCTCCTGCGAAGCATTGATGCTAGCGAATGCCGTTTTACTGTATCTCTTGTAGTACGGTGCGGGAGAGGCTGTTGACCTCTGAACTCCTGCGAGATAGGAGAACGGTGTGGACCAATCTCGCAGGATCTCAGACACAGTCATAGCGCTGGCGCTGGGAGTGTTCGAAAGAGATACCGTGGCCCCAAAAAACAAAGGGCTAAGAAGGAACACGGGTCGTTTTAAGTTAGTGCTCAAAACTTCTCACGTAGAAGTCACCCCCTTCCGTTCCGCCCAGATGACCCCCCCTTTTTTTTGTAGGGTTTGTAATCATCAAAAAAAGCACCAAAAAAAAAAACAAAATCAATCATAGTAAGAAGTAGTACTTTGTAGTACGAATATTATACCACCATCACGAGAAAGCTTGTTTAGGCAAAAATATCATCGCATGTTTAAAATCTAGCTTCCAATGGTAATCCAATAAAAGCCGCAAAAGTGTCCATATTCTAAAAACTAAACCGCTATCATATTAGGTGAAAAATAATAATAATACATTTATAAATGTCGACTGTGAAATGGGAATCGGTTCTATCTCATATTTTTGAGATTTTGGTGAAAAAATGAAAAGCGTTTATTTGTGGTGTCATCCTAAACATTACAAAAAAAAAAAAAAGATGGCTGCACATTTTGCAAAACGTCCTTTCTCAGATGTATTAAATTGGCGTTTAAATAGCACACTTCACTATTTATTCGATACAAACAAGTTTTTGTTTCATGCTGTTAAGGTGGAAGCGTCAGGGTAGTTCGCCAAATTCAAATATTCCTCCGTTTTTTGCATTTTGCCGGCCAGTGTCAGGCTGAGTGTGGAACAAAATATAATTCACGCGCATATGGGGTATGTGGTGTACGATAGATAAAATCGGTAAAGAAGGGTTGTATAATAAGGGTTGTTGTGTTGTTGAAGGGTGTAATTTATCTATAATATGTATGTATTTAGAAATATATAAGTATGTTTATCAGTTGTCTAGTACCCATAACACAAGCTCTGCTTAGCTTGGGACTAGATGGCGTTGTGTGATAGTTGTGGAATATTATTATTATTTATAACCCTCCTCTTGAGTTCATTTAATCCCATTGAATGGCTTAAAATTTGATGTAAAAGTCATTCAATGGGGTTGAATTAACTTACAGGGTTCATTCTAACTCAGTAAAGCCATATTTCTTACGGGCGCGATTGTATTTTAATCAACATAAAACTATACACGTAAGAAAATTGGAATTTGTCGGGCTACCCTGGCGCTTTCACCAGTTGTCAAAACACAGATAGTACCGTTTGCCAGTTCACAGTTGATATAGCATTTGTACATAAATGTCGTTTGTATTTAAAACAATTGTATGCTATCATAATGTAAAATTGTGTATGAGCAATTTGTGATTTTATCGATAGGTTGTTAATTTTTGTAAACGAAATAAAAACCGTTTAATATTTATATATTCGATTTTTTGATTTACGATCCTTAAAAGTTCCCATCACTACAATTTGTTAGGCAACTGAGAGTTCGAAATGACTCGTTGGTCTAGTGGCCGCAAGCACGGCTGCTGTGCTGGAGGTCCTGGGTTTGTTTTCCCAGGTTAAGCAGTGTTATTGGTTTTCCATTAGGAATAGTCTCAGCAGCGGGGTCTGGATTTGTACCCGATCGATTGCAAGCTCGCCTACTATTGCATTGGGACTTTAACATAACCGGCGAAATGTAGGTGTACTATTATTGCATTGGGACTTTAAAATAACCGGCGAAATGTAGGTGTACTATTATTGCATTGGGACTTTAACATATCCGGCGAAATGTAGGTGTACTATTATTGCATTGGGACTTTAACATATCCGGCGAAATGTAGGTGTACTATTATTGCATTGGGACTTTAACATATCCGGCGAAATGTAGGTGTACTATTATTGCATTGGGACTTTAACATATCCGGCGAAATGTAGGTGTACTATTATTGCATTGGGACTTTAAAATAACCGGCGAAATGTAGGTGTACTATTAGGTACACCTCCGCCAGTCCACCCCTTCGGGGATTACAGGCGTGATGTTATGTTTATTAAAATGAAAAGACAAGATTCCACTTAACACATTTTATTTCAACTTTCAACTATTACATAGTTCTATTTGGTGCGTGTACAACAATAATTATTAAATTCTCAAACATCAACATTAAGCGTTTACTTAGTAAGCGATAACTTCTAAAAATATTGTGCTTAAGTATATATAAGTTAAACAATTGAAGAAGTAAGTATATTAAAAAATACAAAAGTTATTATTTGAAAAAATAAGTACAGCCTGGCCTGAGCCATTTGGAAAGCAAACATTTTTTATTGTTAGAGTATAAATGTTAATTATTCGGGAACCAGGCTTTCATCATTTATAACAAAGATAATACTGGCCTAAGAATGTTAAATTGATTTAAAATACGAGATTTATATTAAAACTTTAGAAAATACTCAAAAATTAACTGCGTAGAAGACAGCTTTTTCAATACACATGAACATGATATAATATATATTCATTCATATATTTCACATATTGTGTTGGTCCCGGCTGTCATCAGCCGGCTTAGTATGACCACCGAAGAAACGGATTTTGTCGACGGAAGAATCGACAAAATGACAGACTATAGTAAGGTTTCATGTCAATTTGTATGGAAAAATCTTTGTCTATTCTTGGTAGAATAGAGATAGAATCGCCATGCTACGGGGGCTCGTAGTTAGTGACCCCAATGTCTGACAACCAGGTTTAATCAGGGGTATCGTAACGCCTTGTACAGTCGAACAAGCTAATAAGTATACAGGGTAGAGATCTTTATAATTCTATAACTCTGAAAATATTGATTGTAATTTTGTTTTATCTAGTGTTTCGCATTAATAAGCGACTGATTTCAAACGCTGTATCGTTTAACATCAGTCTCTAAATGTATCTGTATAATTTTAAAAGTAAATACAAGTTATCTGGCTGTATACTTAATAGCTTGTTCGGCTGTACAAACTGCGTTGTGGAGGTCAGATACACAGTTGCTCTATGACTGGAAGCCGACCCCAATATAGTTGGGAAAAGGCTACGCAGATGGTGAAGATACATTTTACAAATTTTGTAACAGAAAATTAATATTTAAAATATTAACAAGAATAGAGCATCTTTTTACATAAAAAAGGACCTAGATTTTGTACAATTTAGGTGCAATTTACGTGAATTATACTTATTATTTGTATGTGCTTCTTGATAGCTTTTTAAGCAATATAATAATCGTTTAAGCATCTATTTTTCCACTATTTAGTAGGTTATACCTACATATAAGGTCACAACTCACATCAGATTGGCTAGTGACACTACTGTACCTATACAGTCAGTTCCCAGCATTACCCGACCCCTTTTCTCACACTACTTTGCCTCTCCTTTTCTATATTAGGGGTCAGATAATGCTGGGTACAGACTACGTGATGGACCATGAAGTGCCAAAATAATTATAAATAAGTAACATTTTGGTGTTTTACAGTTTATAGGGTTTCCATACTTAAATGCATTAAAGTTTGTTTTACTATCAACATCTTATCAAATAAAACAAAACTACAATAAATACAAAATGAAATTAACGTTTTTTTCGTCTCCTGTGTAGTGTTTTTGTAATTTAATATATTTCCGCTTCATGGTCGACATGGTTGTTATCTTATAAACTAGTATTTCAAGTACGTAGGTAAATAGATTTAGTAGTTAACTACTTGAAATAAAACTGCGGGGTCTATGACCCCAAAAACGCATTGCCTCATTTTTTTAAGTTTTAAAATTCCACATCTATGAAGTTGTGCTAGCTAATTTTAATGAACTACTAAAATATGTTTATTAATTAGGTAGTTCTATGACCGCAACTAGGTTGAATTCTTAATCATATCTCGCTTAAACAAGTCTACGAAACCTTAGTTACCAAAGTCGCTATAAATCTTTATTTTAGAACATGACTTCACTTGTTCAAGTAGACATGAAATTGTGCTTGTTTATGCATTTCTCCTCTGTCTTCTAGAAAACATTAGACGAAATATTCTAAACAGCCTATATCCTGATCACAGCATACCTTACAAAAAAGGCGATGGCAGCAAAACTAAGAGCAGTGAGACCACTCAACTGGTTAGCGCTGTTGCAGAACTTCAGGTCGCATTTGTTGGAGAGGTCCCCGAAGCGGTTCTTGACTAGCGACCAGTCACACAGCCCTACCCTGCAACCTGCCAAGTTCATGGGATGCTCGTTCTCTAGGAAGAGGACTTGGTACTCTTCGTTTACCTGGAAGTTCCCGTTTTGGGTGCATCTGGAATAAAGCAAAGATTATGAATTATTTTTTGACGAATTTTTTGTCCCTTCAAGGAATCTAGACGTAATTGTCCCGGGAATGGAATCTAGGACCTCAAGTTGAGTAGTCGCGCTTACGACCACTGGACCAACGACGCAGTCTGTCTGACTATCTCTTTGTCGTGTCAGTCAGTCAGTTTGTTTCTTTCATTCCAATGAATTCCTAGGTTAAACGTATTACGCACGTAGGCGAAGATTGCATTGAAAGTGCAAGTATGTGCATATTGATGCACATACTTGCACTGTCTATACTACTGATACTTAGTCATGAAAACACTTTTAGTTATAAGACCGTATGACTATTTCTCACCGAGTTATTTCAAGGAGTGACAGTTAACGGAATAATTAGAATAATATTATTGTTTGCTTATACTATGTATGCATTCTTGGCAAACGATAAAATCGTAAACTTCACTGAACGTAGTCGTAGCCTTCGTAGGTAGGTATAGGTACCTACCTACAAGGTATAGCACTGGCGAAATTCTTTGTGTGCAGGTAGTGATTTCAGTTCAAAGTAGCTACGTATGTTGTTGTTTCAAAATTATAAACAACTGTCAATTGTAAACAACCCACCATAGACGTCATGTATCATCACTTTTTATGAAATTATTACCTCTACCTATCTTTATAGCAGGAAATCCGCCTCCCGGTTGTAGGGTTTTCCTACGACCTTTACAGGCCATTTGATATGCATTGTATGAGGTCCCAAGTCGGGCAAAGGGGTTTTTCTGACTTTTGGCAGAAATTTCTGAGTAGTAGTCCGGAGTCTGAACTTATAAATATGTCTTAAGTTGGCAATAGGCTCCAATTGTGTTGTCTGTTAAAATTGTTGATTCATGATTAATACAATAGTTCAATCTCTGCCTAACTCTTCCTTCCTTCTAACGCCACTTTTGATTTTGGTTGTCAGCGTCGGATCTGCGGGTTATTCGAAAGAGGTACCTCGGCCCCGGAACACAAAGCGCTAAGAAGGAACATGGGTGGTTTTTAGTCAGTACAAGTCTGACACTCCCTACCGCTCCACCCTTATCATTTTATTCATTCATCATCATTCATTAATTCATCATCATTCGTTCATTCATCATCATTCATTCATTCATCATCATTCACTCATCATCATTCATTCATTCATCATCATTCACTCATCATCATTCATTCATTCATCATCATTCACTCATCATCATTCATTCATTCATCATCATCATTGACTATCATCATCATTCATTCATCATCATTCACATTCGTCATTCTTTCATCATCGTTCATTTGATGATTTCCCATTCACAAAAAAAAGGTGTGTAAATACTCACTTGTACAGCACAGCCGCAAGGTTAGCATTGAAGGGCGTCATAGTCGAAGTGGTCCATTTCCGTGACTGCACCCCGGCGGAGTGGTAGTTGTCGCCGGTGAGCGGGGCGGAGTCCTGGTGCGCGCCCATCGCTGTCAGCGTCATGAGCAACATGGCGGCTTCCGTGAAGTGGACCATGGCGCGGGGCTGACCTGGTTGTGCGTCTGGGAATGTGAAGAACTTAGTTAGATGAGGGGAACTAGAGATATCATCGGATCATCATTGAGCCAGACTAGAGATGACATCATCTGCCTAGCCCTTTCCCAAGGATGTTTGGGTCGGCTAATAGTCTAACCGGATGCAGCTTATTACCTACAGTATTTAACATAGACCGACAGTCTATCAGACCTCTACAACCCAGTCAGCAGTGGGTAATAAAAAACAATAAAAAACCCTAAAAATAAAATGCATTATAAAGGTGAGAAGGACATAATTGCACTGTAAAAAGAGAAGCTTAAAAGAGTCGATCGTCATTATAGACGTCGTCACAATGACGACTCTTTTAAGCTTCCCTTTATAAATTGATGAAAAATTAGATCATGACATCTCCACTACCCACAGATGATCATCACTTGACACTTCATCTACCCACAGATGTCATAGTTTTTCATCAATCTTGATAGCTGAATGTTTTTACATTGACGTTGATATCGAAAAGACTGTCTTATGCTAGGTTCACACGCGCGCGTTCAACTCTACATTCAACGTGCACATTCACATTCACGAGCGTGTAAACGGTACGCCCGAGCCCGTGAACGCGCCTGTTAACGTGAATGCCGCGAATCGGCAAGTGTCGGTTTTTTGGCAAAGTTCAAAGGATGAATGTGCGGGCGCCGACGACGACGATGAAAAAAATTCAAAAAAAAATTCACGACGGCGTGCGTGTAAACAGCTTGAATGTCCGCCGGCCCGGGACGGGCTGCATGCCGCGCAGCCCGCCAGGCAGCCCGCCGGGCTGCACGGCGCGCGTGTGACCGTAGCATTAGGTTTGCACATCACCATCTTTATTCTCGCGGTCACTGTAATTGTGTAACGTTAACATTTCTCGAACTACCCGCGAATTTTGATTATAGATCATCACATTTATACAACAATATAAACCTTTGTCTGTGACATACCACATATTACACCTCATTTAATAATTATGCATAGCTTATCGAATGCTCTACCTACTTCATTTCAATAACATAGGTACTGTATGACTCATAAGATGCTCAATATTAAGCACCTACTTTAAATAGTTTAATTGCAAATAATTACCGAAATGACTCGCATTAATGAAATAAATTACTCATTGTTGTTTTCGTATGTCAACATAATGTATCCGGTTAATGATGGTTCACTTTAGCAGAGCCAGTGGCTTAATAATAACAGAAATTTGGATAGTTGTTCGCCTAGGTTGGTCTGTGCATGGGTGAGACCATTCATTACATAGGATAGGTACCTACCGAGTTTTCTCCGTGTCTTGGAAAGTACTTTAAGCCGTTGGTCTCGGCTGTCAGTAATTTGTACCTAGATCTTTAACCGTCGTTACAACAGGTGATTGAAAATGACCCATTAGATTATGGACCATTATGTATATCTAGGAAAACAAATTGGATTCAATAGACATAATAAATGATAGACATAATGAATAGACATAAACAATTATGAAGCAGCATGGCCTCGTATCATACTCCCCCTCTCTATCGCGCGGTAAAAGGAGATACAACCCCGCAGACAGTTGTCGCAGCCGTCTTTCGACCAAGTTTTCAGAACGATTCTTTTGCCACCTCGGACATTACCTCTACAACAGAATTAACAGGACTCTGTCTATTTATGACCTTAATAAGACTAAATGTAAAATTAAAATTACTAGCTGGCTTCAGGATTTAAACTACCTACCTTGAAACTGAGAAAATCCTAGCTGTCTCGGTGTAGCTCACGACTTAACTACCATGTATTAAAATTTTTTGATTTATGTTTTGTTTCGTATTTTGATTTATATTTTAATTTGTATTTTGATTTTAATTCTTTTTGTTGATTTTAAAGTTAGTTTTGATTTTGATTATGAGTTTGATTTTAATTTTAATTGAATTTATTGTATAAATAGCTGTGACTTGACATACCTATCACTCACTACACTATACAATAACACACTCAACCCTACACATTTCTCCATCCCCACACATGACTAACCATACTAACACTATAATTAATTATAGATAGGTATATAAGTTGCTATAAAAATTGTTAAATGATTCGCTACCACTGTCTGAAGCATTCTATTCTTTAATTTAATGTATTAAAGCTTATGGGTGGGGACCTGGTGTCCTGAAATACAGGCCGCAAGCCTAGTTTAGGCACCAGTCTCCCACAATATACCTATTGTTTTCACTTGGTCACTTGAAATGTATTGTGTATTTAATGTGTATTGTGGCGAGAAAATAAATCTTATTATTATTAATAACGAACTAGAAGTAGAGAGAAGAGTTAAACATACTTGGAACAAGTATTGGAGTTACAAAGAGATATTTAAAAGCGGAATGCCTATAAAGCTAAAGAAAAGAGTCATGGACTCTTGTCTCACTCCTTGCCTAACGTATGCATGTCAAACATGGAAGTTTACGAACAAAATAAATAATAGAATAAACACATGTCAGCGAGCAATGGAGCGCAGTATGTTAAACGTAAGGAAAATACAGAAAATAAAACACACTAAAATACGATTAAAAACCAAAGCAATAGATGCTCTCAGTTAGGTATAGTCAAAAGCTGAAGTGCTGGGCATATAGCACGTCTTAAAGATCAACGATGGACAAAAACCGTTACGTCATGGAAAGGCCCATCGGGCAAACGATATAGAGGAAGACCGTTCACTAGATGGGACGATGATATTAAAAAAATTGCTGGTCCACAATGGCAGCAAATAGCCCAAGACCGTGAAAAATGGAAGGCTTTGGAGGAGGCCTTTACCTGAGGGGGGTTCCAGTGCAATAAAATGCTACTGCCTAACAACTTAAAATATGGATTTTTAAATAAGTTATAATTAAGTAGGTATATTAGATAAATTTAGGTTAGTTATTTTTCGAATACTTTTGTTAGTTAAGTGTAGGTAGATACAATATTGTTTAAGTCATTTTGTTAAACTGGAAATATAAGGCTTTTTTATTTTTTTTATTTTTATTTTTTATACAACAGGTGATATAGTGGACCGAAAGCCTGACACCCAACCTTATTAGGGGGTATAGTATTGTTAAATTCTTACTGGGTTGTGGAGGTCAGGCAGACAGTCGCTCCGTGTAAAATATTGATATTCAACTGCATCCAGTGAAACTGGAAGGCGAGCCGACATAGTTGGGAAAAGGGTAGGCAGATGTCGTATATGATGATGTTTTCGTCAACAAAATGTGATGTGTATTATACCTACGCCAATTTTAGTGCGGAAATAAATCCCTCCAAAACATAATAAATGTTTGCGGACGTGACATCGTTTAGTTAACGTTAAACAGGACATAGGAGGTTGTTCAAGGTTAATTCTATTCTGGCACAAATTGGTCCTCTGGCTCACTTTCTATATAATTGTTTAATTAGTGGGATTAAGTGTGACATCCACTAACATGCACTGGGCCGGGTGCCCATGTGGTGAATTGACGCCCAAATGTGTGATTATACATGCTGAAAACCTTTGTCCAGGTGATTCACCATTAAGTCTTAAAACAGAAGTGTTTTACTCTTATTACAGAGTGGAAAGAGATGGTGCTAGACGTTCTCTATAGCTCCGCCCTTTTCCCATACAGGACTGAAATTAAAGCAGTCCGGCTTTAAGACACGGTAGCGCCTTCATCATCACCAAAGATCATCATCATCAGCCTATAATGTTCCCACTGCAGAGACTCAGGCCTCCTCTCTAGGAGAGGGATGGGCTTATAATCCACCACGCGGGTCCAGTGTGGATTGGTAGATGTCACAAGTATTCAAATTTTTTGGTTCTAAGACATGCCAGTTTCCTCACGATGGTTTCCTTCACTGACTTACTGTTCCTAAGGGGGGAGCCGCCACCACAGGGTCACCGCTGCTACTGATGCATCAGAAAAATAAAATAGAGATTGAAATAAACTTACCTTTCCCAACATACTTCTCGAAGAAGGTCATCATATCCTTGACGAGGGTACATCCGATGTCCTTATTGAGGTTAGAACCATATCCGTACTTGTAGTAAGTTTCCAAGTCCTCAGCGTACTCCAGGCGCTGCAGATCCTGACGGGTGAAAGCCTACCAACAAAAGCTTAAGTTATTTCTTTGTCAAATCTTAGCACTTCTTTTAGGAGAAATTCTTAGTGAGGGGTGGGCATTGGGCAACCGTCACTAGGAATTTCCCCTGTATCGTGGCTGTACTTAAAAACATTTTTAATTCACATCATCAACTACCGAAGTCATACTAATATTTGTTCCGTGTGGAGATCGAACCCGTAAGATAATTTTGTTGCTTGTTCTTTGAGGTAGACTTAACAACGCCAATCGCCATACACAACACCTTTTTTAATTTGGGACAAGCCCGCCACACTATTCCCAAACCACTGTAACTCCTGTTAGCCAGAATCAACAGTGGCGACCACAAGAAAAGCGCCGAGACAATGAAGCTCGACGAAGTCCCAGAGAAGCGATTTAACTGTCTTGGATCCCGCAACAGATATAATCAGAAAAGAATAGCGGAGGAGTAGGAAAAAAAATAATTTCCACTTCTTTACACAACACCTGTAGGTAATCTTCGAAAGGTTCACCCACATTTCACCAGTTATTTTTAAGTCCCATTCCCATGTTCAACGGGGCCTATTGCAATCAACCAGGCTGATGGAAAAAACACTTAGCCCGACCCTGGATACAAGCCCAGGACCTGCTCGCTAGTCGCGCTTCCGATCACTAAACCAATGAGGTAGATGGAGGTAGAATCTGGTGGATATTTTTACCCGACTACGGCAAAGCCAAAGGAGGGTTATGATTTTGACTGGCTATGTATGTATGTATGTATGTGTGTATCTTCATCTGTTCCATCATAGCTTCTAATCTACTTATCGGAACTCGACATATGAGGTATCGTTAGAACCGTATTAATTTTCCACTGAACATAGGCTACGTGACGTGTCGCAAAAAGCGATTTGGCGCCCTCTAGCGGACAAAAAGTAAGGCTTAAAAAATAAAAATGGAAATAAATACGCCTTGTTTTTTATTATATTATCACATTGAATTAGAAGGGAATCAGTCAAAAAATCTATTTAAAATACTTACAGCGCACCAAGGAGATATCTTCACGATATCCCAAGCTTTGTTGTATCGGCAGATCTGGTAGATGCGGAGTATGATCTCCTTCTGCATGTCGTAGTTGAAGCCCAGACGGAGCGAGATGTTGGTCATCATCTAGTAACACAAGAAAATGATGATTGCAAAACACTTATAAAACTGCAAGAGATTTGTGTCAAAGTAAAATACAGGGCTGTCACAGGCAAGCCCGCCACACTATTCCCAAACCACTGTAACTCCTGTTAGCCAGAATCAACAGCGGCGACCACAAGAAAAGCGCCGAGACAATGAAGCTCGACGAAGTCCCAGAGAAATGATTTAACTGTCTTGGATCCCGCAACGAAATTAATCAGAATTGAATAGCGGAGGAGTAGGAAAAATAGTACATTGTAATACAAGGGCCTAAAATGACCCATTATATACGAGGTAGTTTTACTACCGAGCTTTAGCGAGGTAGTAAATAGGAACCGAGTTATAATGAGATTTTAGCGCCGTGTGTTACACTGTACTTTTCACAACGATTGCGAGAAAATAAAATAACCATGTTCAATATGAGTTTATTTTATTAAAAATTAAATTCAATTTAATAATACAATTTCAAAAATTTCGCGCCAATGCCTTTTTTTTATTTCTTCTGTAGCTGCAATGCAACGCACACATTCTACCAAAGAGTTCGGCATTCAGCGCGTTTAGTTCCATTTTTTAAATTAAACTTTTTTTTTACTTGAAATTATATCACGCACCAGCTGGCTGAACAAGTTGTCGTACGAGATTTACTTTTAGCCCTAGGGCAATATAATGCAATTTTACGCCCGCTCTGGTATGCTATTATGACGTTCTTTTTGAGCAAGAGGAGTGAAAACATAGTTTCCACTTCCCTCCATATCAGCAGGAGACAGAACAGAACAAGGCCAATAGGCACACAGGGACGTATACAACTGAGATAAGCCCAGTTGCCTAGCACCACGGATATTATTGTCATTACTGTCTGCCTGTGATATTGCTGTCAGGCAGGCAGTCTTTTCACAGTAGGTACAAATTTTTCCTCTGATTTGGCATCGCTGTCCGACTGTCGAGATACACTCGGCCGCGGAAATCCTCGACCCCAATGAAACCAAGCACGTCGAAGGAAGAGCAGCGATCAGTCACCGTGGCTCACAACTCTTCTCCACTGAACTCATCCTGCCTTAAGCCACTCCTAAAGGTTGTAGCAGTCACTATTTCTGGACCCCTGGGAAGCGTTAATACGTAGGTATGCGACGGGAGTTCCGTGACTTTATTGGATCAATCTGTGGCGGACTCAGTGGGAGCTGAGGGCCCTATGTGTAGGCTGAATATTGACTGCATTAGTGGATTGAGTACGCAAGCCGACGTGAGGTATGTTAATATCCGCCGCGGAAGGCGCGGAAGGCGCTCCGGGCGTCGGGGGCCACGTGATGGCTTCCGGCCACCTACTACGCGGGCCTGTGGACGGTGAGTAACGGGCTAGCTCGCCGTCCGGCCGTCGTCATGACGGCAACAGACCGTGTCGGCGGCGCGTACGTGTTCCACGCGCGCCTCAAAGAGATGTCAGCAAGGAGGGGCCCGCAAGGGCCGACGCCCGTCGGGGCCGCGGTATTTTGTACTAGATTACGTGGCCTCGGCACAAGGGCAAAGTAGGAACATGGGTTCGGTTTTTAGTCAGTAGAAGTCTGACACTCCCCTTCGCTCTGCCCAAGAGCGGGGGGGGGTCATTCGATGATTTTCCACCCACCAAAAAAAAAAAAAAAAAAGGTATGTTAATATCTATTATCATTAAAAAAATAACCATCTTCTAAATAAAACACTATTAAACGGGAAATAACAATGATCTGCCTTTCATTGACTATTTTGCCATCGACTTCCGAAAGTACAGTTATTTTCCAATTTTTATTATTTTCTTTTAGAAGTCGGTTATTTGTTTCCACAAATGTTTTTTTTCCGTTGCTCCAAGAATAAACCTTGAACTCAATTATATCAAAAATTAACACGAAAAATACCGAATGTTTCCGCTAATTGTAAGTTGCTACCAGCGATTTCATTAAAGCTACGGCCAAGGTCATCACGGTTATGTTAAATTCTGTGCTTTAATTTGTATTAATTAGTTGTGTAAGACCTTAGTCTTTGTAATTAGTCACTTGGAGGTAGGTAGATGGATGTTTACATAATATTTTGGCATAGGGCTAATGGTAGGTACCTACCCCCCGTCGGGGCCGCGGTATTTTGTACTAGATTACGTGGCCTCGGCGCAAGGGCAAAGAAGGAACATGGGTTCGGTTTTTAGTCAGTAGAAGTCTGACACTCCCCTTCGCTCTGCCCAAGAGCGGGGGGGGGGGGGGGGGGTCATTCGATGATTTTCCACCCACCAAAAAAAAAAAAAAAAAATGGTAGGTACCTACCTACCTACCTACACTACATGCGAACATGGCCTCATACTTTTTTCCCATGGAACTCCTACTCCTACTACAGAATACCATCGACTGGGCACAAATCCAGACTCCGTGGTGGCTACTCAGATATTCCTTGGAATCGAACCCATTGCAGTATCTCCTGCTCATCAGTCGCAGTTACGACCACTAGACCAACAGCATTGCTCTTATTAGTATCGAAATCATTTCATTCTTGGACTTGGTAGTACTTACGTCACCTACATATTTCAGGCAAATAATATGATAGTAAGACAATATAGCCGATAAAAATACCACCGCATTGCTTCCACCATATGGCTTACGTAATCTAACAGTTGATTCACAATATTATAATAGAATGTTATTGTATAATTTCTAAACTCACCTCTTTGTATTCCCTCTTGGATTCGAAGATGTTCAACTGTGCCATGGTGTCGTTGTTCTCTGCCACGGCTTTGGTCCACGCTGGGCAGAACTTGAAAGGCTGAACAAAGAGAAACATGGTTGACGTTTTAATGGAATCTTCAGTTTTTTTCAAAATGATCAGACATTTGTTAAGGCGACATTAGCTGCCCGCGACCTTGAGCGCGCGTTTAACTCATCGCCTAAACAAATAAGGTTGAAAATGGCGATGCGTTTGATGCTCGTGACTGCCAAAATGAACGATAGTTCGCAGATTTAATTTTAATTTATAAAAAAAAAAAATACGCTGTAATGTTAAAATATTTTTAAATATGTCTTTAGTTGGTTAAATTTCCTTTCTGATAGTAAAAAAAAAAATAACAGTTGTCACTCAAAATATTGAGCATTTCGAGACGAAAAAGTTTTGTTCATGTGATTTTTTTGTGATTTTGTGATTTTTTTTTTCGAGGTTCTTGATTACTTTTAGAAAATATTTTTGCATAAGTCTTTTACCTATACATTTGACTATACACTGTATTTTTTTTTGGAATTGTAATAAGTAGCAATACGGCTAACTCTGCGACGAAAAACAGGTCGTTTTTACGGTGCCCCTTTAACTGCGCCTTAAGCACTTTCGAATGAGAACAGTCAAGAATTCTAAAACTTTTTATTAAACTTAGAAGAGGTGGGTTCCATATATATGTCAGAGATATGTTCCACTGGGTTCCCCGCCGCGCATCAGAAGTGGGATATTAGTTTTAATAAACTCACTAACACCAAGCTCTATAAAATTCCATAGAGCAAAACTATAATATTCCTGTAAAAATCACCAAATCAAGAAGTCCATTATATAATTATTTATTCCATACATTACAATAATTATTCGTACAGAGGTAAGTTTGAGGGGATTGTATCGACTTACCCTAAGTAATTTTTCGTCATTTTCTTTGGGAATGTCATATCCGTCTGCTTGGTCGCCAAACAATCCTTCAGTGAACGCTTTGAAAGTGTTGCTCGATCGCTGATCGTTCACGAACTTGAACTGTGGAATGAAATTGTAAATATAACGAAAACTGTCTCTTCATCATGTGAAACTAATCAGTTTCTGAAAGATATCGGTATATTGTGGTAAGTAGCTACATAACATTAAAAGCACCTTTTTTTGGTTGTGAAATCATCAAATGACTCCCCTCGGGCTGGGGGGCTGAAGGGAGTGTCAGACTTCTACCTACTCACTAAAAACCACATAAGTTCCTGCTTTGTCCTTTGTGTTCCGGAGCCGCGGTATCTCTTGCGAACAACCCGCTTCACTTAGACTTACATAAAATATGGTAAAGGCGCTGTTAATGTTTCGGCTGAAAATTTTGTTTCTACTACTCTTAAAAATAGCTATAGAGCAGAAGTCTACACTTGATCTACTTATATTTTTTTTGTAAAAAGCCATTTATAACACAAGACAAACACAGCATAAACTCATGTAATAGTCATAAATATCTGAAACGACTGCCTGACGTCAGCTGTCTCTATTTACTGGGTGAGTAAACAGCCGAACTGAGTCACGCTAGAACACGTAATGTCACTGAAAATGTAATGCACCTCCTTGGAACTAATGGGTCATGGCACAGAGCGGTGCAGTTGTTACATTCTAGGACAAGTATGAAAGAATTAGGTACGTCTGGGTACCTCGGGTGTAAAGGTTCGTGCATTTGAATTGTCAGTCTAACCTGCCTGATAGACTGGCTACTACCATCACACACTTATGTTACCTACCTATCTACCAATCCTCTACTGGGCCTGGATTATAGCTTACTCCTACTGGACAAGTAATAGGCTAATTATGTATATCAACCCAAGTATTCGGTAACTTATATACGCATAAACGGTTATTATCACGCATTCAGTACAACATTCTAACCCCCTATAGATTTTTTTTTATAGATAATTTAAAAAAATAATCGGTTTTTCCATACATTTTGATCGTCTAGGAATTTCAAACCTGGTTTTAACATTTTTGAGGACTCGCATCGACTCCTTATACTCGATCCACAGGGACAATGCATATGAAAATTTGGGACAGGAAAGCCACGAAGTAATTACCTAGATACTTAAGTCTGAATAAATAAATGAACATAGGTAGATAGATAGCAACATTTGTCGCTGAATTTGTTTCGTTGTCACAACTAATTAACGAGCGGTGAAGTTAATTATCCCGCATGCCATTTGTTTCCTAAAAACACTGACGAAATATTGACACTTTCTACAAATTCGTTTCTACATAACATCACGCCTATTAGGAGACCTATTAATATTATTATTAGTACACCCATTTCTGTCAGTTATGTGCAAGTCCCATGTAATAGGGAGTGAGCCTATTGCCATCAACGGTGCATTCAAAACGTATCTAGTTCATTTCAAAACGTAGATTTTTCAATTTAAAAACGCATAGTACGTACGTGATGTTAGATGTACGATCTAACGGTCTAAAACTTAACAATTCGACATAATTATCTATCTAGCAATTTATGAACACAACCCAACATAACAGACATTCGAGGTCACAAGAGGCCCTAAGGAATGATAATGAAATTCCAACACAGCTTCTATATGGAGCGAAGGATATAAACCTATAGCTTTTCGGCTTTTCCTCTACCAACTTATGAAAGTCAATAAGCATTGCCGGCATTGTTTTACTCTACCCGTAGGTGTGGAATGGGCTGTTACGTAACGTAAGTATTAAGTAATCTTAAACCGTAGGTTTTGGTACTAGACATGCGAATCACGTACCTATCACGTTTATAATAGCGGTACAATATTTGGAATTTGGATAATGTTTGAATCGAAGTGCCGGATCAGGCCGGATGTCATGTGCTGTAGGCGGAAATATTGAGCAGTCGATAGCGAACAAACGGATTATCCCGATGACCTATATAAAACGTAATTCGGAGAATTCCGAAATTCGGAAAATGATCTACCATACTCTAAATCTAAATAACGTAGTTAGTTTGGAGAGTCTGCATAGACGCAGTTAAGTACTTTATTTTACGAATTTTAACGCAATTCACATTATAATCCTATTTATGATCGGCTAAAGTGACCATTTTCGACCCCTGACCAATGATACCCCTGACTGTTTTTACCTCAAAATATCTATATTTATTTAAACTTCTCGCACACAAAAAAAAGGTACAAAGGCGGACTTAATGCCTTAGGCATTCTCTACCAGTCAACCAAGGGTGGTGTAGAGATTAGATGGCAGGTGCTCTTTTTGAGAGGAACAATGATAAAAAAAAAAATTCAAATATATCATACATAATGATTTATAAATATAATATATAAATAGTTACATAAATAGATTATAAACATATAATACACATACATAAATATATACCTATCCTAAATATATGTATAAATATATATATTGTATACAAAATAAAGATAGAGAGATGTTGAAATAACTCTACACTATTTATTTAGAAAATAACTCTGCAATTTCCGCTTAAATGCATACAGAGTATACAGACTTGTGGCCGTCCTGATATCAAGAGAAAGCGCATTCCAAAGAAGAATAGACTGATTATGAAAGGACGAATGAACAAAGTCAGAAGTATGAGAAGGACAGAGTAGGAGTAGATTGTTAGAAGAACGCAGATTCTTCGCGTGTGTAGAACATAGATATTGGAAGTGAGACTCAAGATAAGAAGGAGGATTGGGAGAGTTGAGAAGGGAGAAAAGCGTGGTCAAAGCGCGCAAACTTCTCCTTTGGCGAATGGACATCCATTTAAGCTCAGATCTATAGCTCGTATTTATATACTTAATACTACGGAATATTAAATACTTAATACTACGGAACTAGCTAATCTCCTAATCTATGGAGCTTGGAGCTCATGATCCAATTCTAAAAATTATTTCACTGCCAGAAAGCTACATTGTCCTTGGGTGTCCGTCTATCCGCTAGTAGTTTAATAGACCAGTCAAACAAGTAACCAACACAAAGTTCCAAACATCCCGTTTTCCCTTACAAATAGACACTAGGGCAGTATAAAATGAATATCATTAATAAAGAATAACTTACCAAATAATTATTTCGGTTATTAGTAAGAAGTCCAGGGAACCTCTGCTTCCAGGCTTGAGCCAGCTGCTGCGTAGTCATATACCCGTCGGCCGTTAGGTCTCCGGCAAACGTAGCGTTGTGCCGGTTGTTCCACTGCCATTGCTCCAAGAGGTTCAGGTCTGAAGAGCAGATGTGTTGCTGTGGACGAAAAGGGGGGTTTAAAAGGTGGACGATACTCTTACTGTGGATAGAGTTTCCTTGTGACGGTTGCCTTTAAAGCAAGAGTGAACAGGCATCTTTTGGGCAGGCTCGTTCCATCTTAGACCTCATCTATAGCTTTTCATCAACCTTGATCGAGGTCAAGAGTAAGTCCAATTTGCAATAAAAAAAACTACGATTGATTTTTCAGAGTACGATTCGGTGTAAATCATAACAGTATGATTAATTGATTATGCCTCGCTAAGAACTAATATATTATATTTTCATTGATCAGTAATTCAGTATCACTATCAGCGGGGACATTCGACGGACAAAATTTTAAAATATATACGTGAAGATTATGAATATTGAAGCCTGAAGTTTGTTTCACCCCTGAACCCCTATTAGAAGAATAAATATACAGTCCACCTCGACAGTGTCTATCTCGTCAATTCTCGTCGTCTTATCGTCTCTAGGACCGTTATAGCTAATACGCGGTTGAGACCTAGGCTTGTTACTGTCAATTTAGTGGGCTCGACGAAGTCCCAGAAAAACAAATTAACTGTCTTGGATCCCGCAACAAAATTAATCAGAACAATCAGCGGACTGTTCGTTGAGTGATTTTCGCACTAAAACCTGACCTCATAATTAAGTCCAGGAAGTAAATTGATGAAACAATGTAGGTTAAGTACCTGTAAAGTGCTAATAGATGGCCCCTCATGGAACTTTACCAAAACATAGGTAGGGGAGAGTCGTACAGTACCGGCCGGCATCCAGTACCAGCCAGTTAGAGTTTCCAGGATTCTATAAGTGATGGCGCGGATCTGAATTTTGCCATTAAAGGAATGCGTTCTTACAAGCTTAAGCCCCGCGCGGTGGCTCCCTGTCGCGACACGTTTACTGACAGCACGCCGATTTGTGTTGCGCATGGTGACCGCACGCTACACAACTAAAGTTCAGTGGTTGATTACAGTAGTTTTTTGAACGACTTCAAAATAAGTTAAACCTGGTATGTATTGATTACATAAATAGCTATTATAAAATATGTTTAATTTCACTATTCATTTGTATATTATTTTCAAATTCCGCATATAAAAAAAAAATCGTTTCGTACAGTACCGGCCACAAAATTGTCATCCAGTACCGTCTACTATGTAGATTTATTTTTAAAAGTTTTTATTTTATTTCATTTTTTTTTATTTTTTTTTTACAGCAAAAGATGTCAGCGATAAAGGAAAAAATAAGAAAAAAAATTCCGGAGTCCTCCTCATAAACCGAGCGAGGAAGAAACAATTTGTCCTTTGTGCCTCCCATCCCATCATCTTCATGAGATTCACTCATGAAGATGATGGGATTCATTGTGGAAACTGCAAGGTTCAGGTCCATGAGGCTTGTGCAAATATATCAGAGCTAAAAAACCAATACACTTGTGATTTTTGTTTGGTATAAATGATCATTTTTATGCTGGCCGGTACTGGATGCCAATTTTCTTTGAGTTGATTTTCCATACTCTTCGTATTTTATTAATCAAGTTGATATTTTCTAAATATAATAGTATTTTATTGATTTTATTTACAGCACATGAATGCCTTAACACATTTTAGCTGATATTTAACATACAACCTGAGGGCTTTTTATTTTATCCTGCATAAACCTTAACGTGACGGTACTGTACGACTCTCCCCTATATAAGTATGTACATTACTCTGATTCATAGTCGAACTCCCAAGGTTAAGTAAGGCGAGTAAACCTATGTATTTGCACGCAGGGGCAAACAAAATCAAACATTAGCTGGATATACAACTTCTTTACTCGTACGCGTCACTTAGGTAGACCTACTTCTTCGAACAGCTATTTGCTCAAATTCCTTTCTTATTACTATTAGAAAGCTGTTGTTGACTACTTTTAGCTTTGTGCTGAATTTTAAAGCTTCCGTTTTACTGTTCAGTAATATTGATGCTCAGTTTGGGAGTACTGTAGTGTAACTCCATTATGAAGTCATCATCATCTGCCGTATCTAGTCTTTTCCCGACTATGTTTGGGGATGGCTTCTAGTCTAACCGGTTATCTAAGTATTTTACATGGAGCGACTGCCTATCTGACTTCCAGAACCTAGTTAGTACTGGTTAATATGATACGTCTTAGTAAGACTGGTTGTCAGACTTTTGGGCCACGACTACTTGCCAGAGATCTACAAATGACGGTGTAAAGTGCTTTCCGAGACACGGAGGCTTTTCGAGCCGTTTTGAAAGAGCTTTGTCTTTACTTGGCAAAATAGAGATAGAATGCTAATCGCCATGCTACGACGGCTGTGGTCCTATGTGTCTCTAAAATCTTCACGATGAAATAGCCGTAACAATTGAAAGTCTTACTTACATTAGTGTTCCTAAAGTTGCCATTCTTGTAGTTGTTAACAATATTGTTCTTGAGGTCCCCCAGTTTCTGCAGCTCAGCGATTTCGTGGGCTTCAGGGTTGTGGGAGCCATGGCGGTTCGAGGCAAGGAGGCTTTTCGAGTTGTATTGAAAGAGCTTTGTCTATTATTGGCAGAATAGAGATAGAATGCTAATCGGCATGCTCCGCGGGCTGTGTATCCTATGTGTCTCTAAAATCTACACGAAGAAATACGCTGTAATAATTATTGAAAGTTTACTTACATTAGTGTTCCTAAAGTTGCCATTCTTGTAGTTGGTAACAATATTGTTCTTGAGGTCTCCTAGTTTCTGCAGCTCAGCGATCTCGTGGGCTTCAGGGTTGTGGGAGCCATGGCGGTTCAGCAACCAGAAGGCAGTTGGTGTGCAACCTGGGAAGAGAAAAAACCATTGTAACAGCTGATTTTATTCAGTACCTCCGAGGAGAATGAATGGATGGTAATTTCCCCTCCTATTATTCATTTTAATGTCACTAAATAACTAGGTTATAGTACAACGGTACAAACGGCAGAGTAATCATTAGGAAAAACTATCCGTGGGAAATGAAATCAATACAGCAGGTGAAAATTACTTCTAAACGTTGATAAGTGTATGCATAATGGTGCTGCTAACAGGCTATTTAGAAATTACTTCACTTTGGCTTCTAAGCTTCTCCGGGATCGGAGTTATTGATTATGGCCGAACTTTAAATTAGGCCTCTAAGAAAACATTATACCTAAGTGTTAAGAATACTTATCGATTTATCATTTCAACACTCAGACAGTTTATGAGAATTGAGATGTAATTTCAGCATCCTCTCAAAGTTACAATGAGCAATAATTTTCTGGTCAGCAAATTGGCTTTTCGTAATTTAATTTTATGGCATTGACATGGTTCGATGGCCAGAGAAATTGTTCCATTGACTCGAAAGCATAGTCCACAGTCCTTTCACAATATTTTAACTCTGACATCAGCAACCTATCATCAACCTTATTTTAACGAGCATAAAGATCAATTTGATGCGTGCAAAAGGTAACCTAACTGTGAAGGAACTATAGGTGGTTACAGCTACAACCACACAAAAGACTCTTTAACATGAGTATGACACATATTTTTACCGTTTTAGAATCAATTCACACATAGACTGCTATGTCCACAGTACTTACTGTGTCATTTAATATAGTACCTACCGTACTACTACAACATCATCTTCCAAGCCCAAGGCCCGGTTTCCACCAAAGTGGAGACGAGCAGAGTGGAGAGATCTGCCAAATTCGACCAATCACCTTAGTTAAAATTTACATCTGGTTTTTGGCCCTTTCTGTGGAAATCGGGCCTTATCCCAACTACGTTGGGGTCGGTTTCCAGTACTTTCCAGCCTCACTTGTTGCCTATCTCACCTCAACAACCCAGTTACTATAGGCACTGTGTAGTACGGTAGTACGATACCCCTTGATAAGAGTTGAGACTGGTTGTCAGGCTAGCGAGATTCTGACAACCTGTTATGGACTTATGGCGCAGATCTACAACTGACAGCCGGGACCAATGGAAAATACTACTATGGTAGAATTAGGAACAAGAAATCTTCAAAAAAGCCTTGGGTCAATGCAAGAGCAATACCTACTGCAACTTCGTGTCTCAAATTCATTGCATTAACTTATTTGGCTCGCCGTCCCATGTACACACGTCTATTACATCAATACATCCGGTAGCCGGTTGTGTACAAACATTTGATCCATAAAAACTAATTCAAAGATGTGTAACATAACACAACTTCCGCAATGTCCATCCCGTTCCCGGAACTACTCGGCAACGTTCCTTGGAACATCCCAGACATTAAAAATAGATACCATGTACAGGCGCATCACATCAAGTTATCCGAAGCTGTCAAATTTTCCCAGTCAACCTTGTATCTAATGCTTTGGTGATAAAGTTGAAAATTTATTGACAGATTGTAGTGCTGGCATCTGTATCTAGGTACTCATAGTGGATGTTCCCATGGCGTTTTATTTATATGGCTTGTCGTTATCTTTGCTGATGTGGCACTGCTCATCGCTGTTGGCAAATAAACATTGAGATGCTCTCTTGTGTTTTCTCATTCTTTGAAAGGATCTTTTAGCGCTTATGTATGATGCATTGACGGAGGGCGAAATATAAAATAGTTTGTTGAATTAATGTTGAAAAAACTTTACTATGGGGGCGTTTAATACTTGTCAGTTTAATTAATTCCACAGTTTCGTTTAGTCTTGATTGCTTGATACTTGATAGTTTAATTAGTCAGGTGCCCTGATTGGATAGTTGTGTGAATCCTACAGTGACGTCAAAACGACAGTTTCCACAATTTGATCTTCTACTTGCCACTTGAGGGAAATACCAAAATTGACAGTTAGTGAAAGGTTTCAAGCAGGGTAACACTGCAATATGGTATACCTTCAATTACTTATCTATAGGTATGCCGTCACGCCCGTCACGTTGTGTGAATGCAATGGTCCATCTTACTTATACGTCAATGCTTGTTATTTAACTTTCATTTAAGTATGAACCCTGACCTAGCCTGATTGCTCTGATTAACCTAGGAGGGGTCTGGAGCAAGATCTTAGTACGAATGATGTGAATCAAGATTATGGCACTCAATTAATCCATTGCAAGGAGATGACGTGTACTGATTGCATTGAGTGGAGATGGTCATAGTAGGAGGAAACGTGGAGATTGCGTAACAGGTTCACTGTGCTATTAGCGTTATCGAGCTGACGATTTTTGACACATATTTAAAATAACATAACATCACGTCAGTAATTCACAAAGGGTTATGCAGAGGTGTTCTTAATAGTACACCATGAGCCCATGTCATCAAGCAGGCACAAATCTAGTGCTGCTACTGAAAAATTCCTCATGGAAGAACCCAGTAACACTTTGCCCGAACTGGGAATCGAAACCAGGATCGAACCAGGGATCATGAGGATGATCAGCAGTCGGCACTACACCAACGAGGCAGTATTGGCATAGGTATGAGGCGATGTATTGCGAATTTCTTATGACCTACCTAGTGTATTTTCAAATAAATATCTTTGTTATGTATGGCAGTCCCTACTTAATGAAGGCCTTCTAACAATTAATGATGATCACAAGTCACACATTGCATGCTTCTCTAATAAAAGTGCTCATATTAGGTACAGCAGTACAAGGGCAGGTCGACCTCATAACTAAGATTGATCGGCCTATTAGCAATCATTTGTCAATCGAGCGACCCCGCCTGTTACATAGATGGATATTCGCTACTATTCGATTATTGGGAGCATTCTTTAGTTGGATTAGCTTATGCAGGTCAAATCGTTTGGAGAAATTAGGTTTAGGAGAACTGTCACTTACGTTATTTGGATATGCTTTTATTAATGTGACCCTTATGCGAAAAAAAATAAGCGGGTAGTTCTCTAATTTGATTGCAAACATCTATAAAATAATATGGAGAGGTGTCTTATGGAATATGTTTGAATATTCTCAAAATTGACGGCAAGTTGAATCGATTGAAAGTATTAGTTTCCTCGGTGATCGGGAAGTGCCTCAAAAATCACTGCAAAAAGATGTCTATAACGTGCGATCTGTTCCAAAATACATACCTGAAACTTTTTATTACATGAATTTAGAAATTATATCCAGTAGAGAGTAAAGTCTCCAACTACAAAACTTTGCTAAAATAACCGCGTTGTTGCGAATAATCCAACATTGTAGAGTTGCAAGTTTCCCTCTAGTTTCAAAGCTTCTAGTCTCGTTCATAAAGGTGTTCATCTATAATATCACCCTGCAGAGTTAACCAATAGCTGCAAAAGTGTGTCATGTGCCGGCTCTACCCCAACCCCTGCTGTTACCCCAGGGCATCGGATACATGTCGGATAAACTTAGCTATACAGATTAGCCTTGTTCCAGCTGGTTAACTCAGAATCGCTTTATTAAATAGGGTGAAGGGTTTAACAGCTTTGCGTACGTAGTATAAATTGTACTTATGTTTTCAGCCCCTTTGATCAATATGCAAAAACTTCAAACTGATGGTGGCCTTAGCAAAAGGTTTCGGTGATGCACACTCTTATAAGGTTTTATTCCGTTTGGAGGGGTTTGTTGGCGGTATTTTCTGTTCAAAGTGGTCCCCTTTAACCAGAAAAAGAAACAATAGGACAAACCATACCTAGGTCATCATCATCCGCCTAACCTTTTCTGAATCATGCTGGGGTCTGCTTCCAGTATTACTGCATCCAGCAGAATACCAGTATTTGACATGGAGTGACTCCGACATCTGACCTCCACGACCCAGTATTGGGACATACGATACCTCTTGGCAAGAGTAGTTGTAGATTTTCGGGTAAAAGGTGAAGCAGTACCTACTATTCCTTAAAACTTGTAGCACAAAGGTGTTTAGTCAGAGCATGGTTCATTTAAACCTGATACTATGAGGCAACCATCGATAATAAACCCGAAAATACAGCAACATCACATAATATTGTTACGACGGTCATCTAGAATCTTCGAGAAACCGCGCTAATAACTGTGTAGTACCTAGAAAATACGAGTTCATTCTTTTAGGTACCTATTTCCGTAGTAGGTATAGAACTTACATTGTATTCAAGGTCAGGCGCCGGGAGTCGCCGGCAGTTGTCATTGTAATTTCGACCGTATGCCGACGACGTAAAGTAACTTCTTCCTTGTCGGTTCTTTTATCTTTAAATTTATTTTTTTTGTTAATGTTTTTTTGTGGATGCTTTCTTGAATAATGGTGAATTATCTCGAATATCTTTTGTTTGCGTGGGTATAAAAGGACCGATTGAGGACGAAGTGAGTCAGTTCACTTTTAAGCGAGACAACGAACAGTTCGAAGAGATATCTAGTGCGATAAAGTGTTCAGTATAGTGTATTGCGATTGTGAATAAGTGTATTGTGACTTTGTGAGTAATAAAGTTAATTCGTGTGTTTATTTGGTAGTGATTTTATTTATCCCATACCCAGCTCGTAACAATTTGGTGTCAGAAGCGGGGATAAATAATGCCGATTCTACCGAAGGACGACACGGATAGTATCCGTACGAGGAGTCAGCGGCAGCAAGGTATGGACCAAAGGCGATTTGGAGACTCTCCGACACAGACACCGGGCGGTGTCCAGCCTACGTCAGAGCCAGTCGCTGGCTCAGCTGGCGTTTCTCCAGTATCAGCAGTGCCAGACATGTCTGCCTTAATGGCGCTGCTGCAGGAACAGGGGCGCCAGTTACAGGAGCAGTTGCAGCGGGATAAGGAGGAGCATGCTCGACGTCAAGAGGACCAGGCTCGCCAGTTGCAGGAGCAGTTGCAACGGGACAAGGAGGAACAGACTCGACGTCAAGAGGATCAGGCTCGTCGGTTGGAAGAAAAGTTGCAACGCGATCAAGAGGAGCAGGTCCGGCGCCAAGAGGAACAGATGCTCCTGATAAAGGATCTTCACGCATCAGTTGGAAAAGAGCTGAGCGTGATGAAGGAGCAGGTACAGCAGCACGACAACCGTATCGCAAAGGCCGAAATTCAGATCGCCGATGTGAAGAAGGCCTTAAGTGAAATTAAGGTTGGAGACGGGTCTGTAACTTCAGTGATTGCTGCCCCTTCGGTGCGTGGGTTTAAAGTGCCTCCATTCGACGGAACATCTTCGTGGTCGGCCTATAAAATCCAATTCGAGGCCGTTATGAAAGCGAATGGGTGGACCAAAGGGCAAGCCATGACCGCGCTCACTTTGGGTCTCCGAGACCAGGCTCTTACCATTCTTGAGGCACTCGGGAAGGATGTGACCTACGAACAGCTGCTGGAGGCATTAGAGTCCAGATACGGCGACGCGCACCTGGAGCATGTTTTTCGTGCCAAGTTAAGGGATCGCGTTCAACGTAGTGCTGAGAACTTACAGCAGTGGGCTCTGGAAGTTGAAACGATGGTTCGGAAAGCATACCGGTCTGCCCCTGCACTCATCGATGGAAATTTGGTACAGGCGTTCGTCGACGGAATACGTGACTTGGAAGTGAGAGCCGCTGTAAGACTCGGACATCATAAGACGCTGAAGAACGCCTTAGCACATGCTCTGGAAGTAGAAGCAGTGAGACAAGACCATCGAACACACTACGTCAGAGAAGTTGTGGCAACACCTGTACATGAGCGTCCGCGAAAGTACAGCCCTAGGTGCTACGCTTGTGGAGAAAGTGGTCACCTACGGCCAAATTGTAAAAAGCGACGCACACCGAGGGAAGACAAATCACAGCGGGAAAAGGCGACTGATATGACTGCCCAGCAACAGTGGAGAACTCGCGGTAACAATGATGAACTTTCAAGACCTTGGCGTGAAGACTGTATGCAGAGTTCCAGACAAGAAACTAAGGAAGTTGTGTCTGTGAGGAGGCTAAGAACAGATCTCAGCGACGAATGGAAGGAAACCATACAGCAGGCTCAGCAAAGTGACTTGGATATCAAACCGATCTTCGAGTGGATTAAAGCTGGCGGTCCGAAGCCCAAGTGGAGTGATGTGGCTGCGATGAGTTCCATCACGAAGAGTTATTGGGCGCAATGGAACAGTTTGGAGATCCAGGATGGAGTCTTGTGCCGTAAATGGGAAAACGCTCGAGGGGACAGCTGTCATCTACAAATGGTTGTCCCTAAAGCTAAGGTACCGGATGTTTTACGGCTCTACCATGATGGATGCTCAGGAGGACATATGGGGGTAAAAAGGACTCTACTGAAAATCAGAGAGCGCTTTTACTGGATCCACTGTCGTGATGATGTGGAAGACTGGTGTCGCAAATGTACCTGCTGTGCGGCTGTGAAGGGACCCCACACACGAAGCAGAGGTGCATTGAAAGTGTACAACGTTGGAGCTCCCTGGGAGCGGATAGCACTGGACGTTGCGGGACCATTTCCGGAAAGTGACAGCGGAAACAAGTACTTCATGGTTGTCATGGACTATTTCACAAAGTGGCCGGAAGTCTTCGCCATTCCTAACCAAGAAGCTACAACAGTCGCAGATAAATTGGTTCAGGAAGTCTTCTGTCGTTTTGGAGTACCCTTAGAAATTCACAGCGATCAAGGGAGGAATTTTGAATCGCAAGTTTTTCAGGAGACTTGTCGATTGATGGGTACCCACAAAACCAGAACCACCTCTTACCACCCACAATCTGATGGAATGGTGGAACGATTCAACCAGACATTGGAGAGATATCTGGCTAAAGTCGTGGAAAGCAGGCAAAGGGATTGGGACAAGCACATACAGCCGTTTCTTCTGTCCTATCGGAGTGCAGTTCACGAAAGTACGACTGTAACTCCAGCCTTCGCGAACTTTGGAAGGGAATTACGGTTGCCTGCAGATTTAATTACTGGAACTCCCCCTGATGTCCCACGCAGTGTAACGGATTACGCGAATGACCTGCGTAACAAGTTAAATGATGTGTATGAGCATATCAGGCAATCCGGGCAACAGATGTCTGAGAAGATGAAGACTCGTTATGACCGGAAGGCAAACAGTCGTGGTTTCGACGAAAATTCGCTGGTGTGGTTGCATAACCCAGTGCGGAGCAAGGGAAAGTCTCCGAAATTGCAAGCAAAATGGGATGGACCATACAGAGTTGTGACCAGGATCAACGATGTCACCTACCGAATACAGAAGGGTCCGCGAGGTGCGCCTAAGGTTGTGCATGTGGACCGACTGGCGCGATATTACGGGACTAATGATGCTCGGGACGAGCATGTCTAAGGAGGGGGCAGTGTTACGACGGTCATCTAGAATCTTCGAGAAACCGCGCTAATAACTGTGTAGTACCTAGAAAATACGAGTTCATTCTTTTAGGTACCTATTTCCGTAGTAGGTATAGAACTTACATTGTATTCAAGGTCAGGCGCCGGGAGTCGCCGGCAGTTGTCATTACCGTATGCCGACGACGTAAAGTAACTTCTTCCTTGTCGGTTCTTTTATCTTTAATTTTTTTTTTTTTGTTAATGTTTTTTTGTGGATGCTTTCTTGAATAATGGTGAATTATCTCGAATATCTTTTGTTTGCGTGGGTATAAAAGGACCGATTGAGGACGAAGTGAGTCAGTTCACTTTTAAGCGAGACAACGAACAGTTCGAAGAGATATCTAGTGCGATAAAGTGTTCAGTATAGTGTATTGCGATTGTGAATAAGTGTATTGTGACTTTGTGAGTAATAAAGTTAATTCGTGTGTTTATTTGGTAGTGATTTTATTTATCCCATACCCAGCTCGTAACAATATTGTAAAACACATAACGTTATTGCGTTATAGGTAAACGGTTCACGCGGCGTTAACTTTCAAAGGCCCATCGTTCTTCGGTAATGAAGGTGGTGACGTAGTTGGACCGTCTCCAAATATCAGATACAGATTAAAATTAAAATAGGGTTACCGTGATATACATACACAATGATTCTGTAAATATCAGTGACAGTGTATCAATAAACATTGGCGAGATTAAAGAGAGCGATAATTGAGTTAAGGAAACTAGCGAAATGTTTTGGCACAGCCAGCAATGCTAATGGAGCTTTGATTCGATAACCAATCGATTTGTGGGATTTGGGTACAAACAGATCGATAAACAGATGGATGGAGAAAAAGAGGAACACAGAATAAAGATGAATGCGTAGGTATGAAAGAAACACGTGAAAGTTGACAGGGGAGAATGGAAGAAAAATCTTGTCGCGTCGACCCAAAGAAACGGGGACAAAGGCAGGAAGATGATTATTCTAGAATTCTAGATAATTAGAATCTTGGGATTTCGGTAAAAGAACAAAGATACACAATACAATCTACTATTATATTATGAAGGTAATATTATCGAACAGGACACCTTGTAGTGATGACAAAGTCAGAACGCATGGGAGGAAGTAGGTTCCTTTGAGGTTTGATATCCAAATAAAAATGAAGAACCAGTTTTGGTTTTTGACCGGCCCTTATGAAGGCTACGATCAAAGGTCATTGAATAAAGATTTGGCCAGACCAGATAACCAGATACATATATATACCTACCTACATACTTAAAGAACATCAGGCTATTTGCACAGAAGCTACAGTTTTTTTGCCATAATGATGTTATTTTCAAAATGATGAGTAACGAATTCATGATATTATCTGCAGTAGGCACTTGTTGCCAGGTGAACGTACTCAGTTTTTGTTCATGAAATGTTACACAATACACGTCGTCGGTGTGAGAATAAATCACATATTGTGTTACTGGGGTGAATGTGCCATGCGCTCGTCTGGTGCGAGAAAAATGGTAATAAGTTGGCACCTAGGTATACATTGCCATGATTGTTTACACACTGTTCTTCGAGAAAGCTAACACTAGAGAGCTGAGATGTTAGTTCCAAGTTGATTCTTTCTTTTTTTTACCGTACGCGGTACGGTTCGTGCCTAATCTGCCATGTTGTCAGAACTTTTATGCTGTCCATGGGCCTCTGACTTGGCATATCATGCCGACGAGAAAAATCTCTCAGGCTTGGTGGTTTCCTCACGATGTTTTTTCTTCATCGAAGCAAATGGTAGTTATACAACACACATATGATTCCGAAAATCCAGAGGTGTCTTGGGTTCAAACTTGAGACTTGGCAGTCCGACGGTTACATCGCTAGGCTATCAAGAGAATCTTGGTAGGTAATAAGAAATGGACGACAGATTCAGATTGTTTATTTGTTAACATAGGTTTTTACAGAGAGGTGTTGGTGTTTGTGTGTGTGTTGGTGTGTGTGTGTGTGGACAATGAAGATACTTAAGAAAGCGTATATAAATTACAAAACCAGCTATTGTCTTTAACAATTCTCACGCTTATTTTCTCTGATTAAATGCCAGAAGTGCATTTGAAGCATTTCGATTCGTTCGTTGGGATTTTTAACTGAAACATATTTTTGATTTTTCCATATATAATTATATTGTTATATTATGTAGATTGGCACGCACGTGTAACCTTGTCTAGCTCCTAAACTCTGCCCACGATGAAATCTACTATAAACTACACGATGTCAGGCTTGGTTACACCCATGTCTGACACAATTAGGTAGTTAATAGTCGCATAACATACGATGCAGCAGTAGTGAAGCTGCCGACAATATAAGCCGATTTACGTCACTGCGTCGAGATTACAGATGAAAAAAAATTAAAAAAAAAATAGTAAAAAAGAAAAATCTCGGACAAAGAATTAGTCTAGCTATTCAAAGGGGGAACGCTGCCAGTACCTTCGGAACCTTGCCTAAAGGGACTCCTTTTAATAATATATTTTAGTTACTATGGTTTTTAGTTTTAGGTTCTTTGTTCTAGTATATATTTTGTTGTAAGTCCTTTTAAGTATTTAAAAGATTACAGATTATGTTCTATTGTCAAAGGTTTCAAATGCCAAGTTCAATGTTGTAAAATACTTTAATCTGGAATCACGCACAAATAACACTGTCCTTATTAATGAACTAATTTTTATAAGTTTTTTTTTAAACAATGCTCTGTAGTTCCATTGGTACATATAGATTTATACCAAGAATACTAACTACTAATCGTCAGACAGAGATCTGCCTCTTTGCTCTGCAGCGTGCGGGGCAGCTCCAACTCCATCCTGAAGACCGTTGCGGGGAGGTACGATTCTCCTTTGTTAGGTGATGTTGTTCAGAGATGCATTCTGAACAACAGCCTTGTTGTTAAATAGATATTAAGTATTACTAACATAGATATAAGTTATCTTTTTGTTTTTTACTAACCCTTATTTAAAGAATATTTTATTTTATTTATTTATTTTAAGTGCGAAAGTATGTCTGCTATCATTTCGTGCCATAACAGCTGAAAGAATTTCATTAAAAGGTACAAAGGTAGACTATGAATTTTCAACACTACGTGGGATAACTTCCGACATCCGAACAGGCAAAGCTGGGATACGAGCTTGTGCAGAATAATTATTTGCACGTTTTAAACATACCTGCTTAACTGTACCAGTTCAAAATACAATGAATTTAATCACGATAATCAAATATTTGGAAGTGGATAGGATTCCAGTACCGCTTGGTTCCTCTTTAGTTTATCTCGTTAACAATCTATTTAACATTGTTCAGTTTAAATTGTGTTTCCTGTTTAAAAGAACAATTAAAGTGTCGTTTATTTTTAGATTTTATGTGATGTTAGATCACTACTAGATTAAATTATTATCTTCATGAATTTTATTTTGGCCTGGTAATTAGTCCGGTCAAAATAGACATTTCAAATAACAAAAGAGCTGAATTTTGGTAGAGACCTTGGGTTCACCACTAAAAATAAAGTGCTAAAGCTTAAACGGCCTTATCGATCCCATGTGTGCTAAAAAAGTTATTTATAGTATGGGGAACCCTAAATGATGCTAAATGTGGATAAATTACTCGAGCGTCGCGGAAACCTATTAGATACGGTAGATTAGATTTTAGGTTATAGGTAGGAATTTAAGAATAGATGGTCCTCTATATAATCCTTTTGTTTCCACTTTCAGCGGTGGGGGAAGCATATACAGATTTTAGAAAATTGTAGAAAGTAAAGTTGTATCAAATAAATTAAGAATACCTTTCTAGAGTTCCCCTAAAATTTCGGTTTTATGAATTTGTTTCGAAAACAGTAAGTAACAAGTAGGTAAGTACCTAAGTGACTTTTCCAAACAAAAAATGTTGACTATAAAATTGTCTAAAAAGAACTAAAATAATGATAAAATATATAATATACAAGTAGCAAAAAGAGAAGAATTACAGGGCGTCAAAAAATTCGTCCACATTGCTGTCAACAGGAAAAGTGCCCAGAAGGCTGGCAGCATTACCACGTTGGATGGCAATGCTGATTCTTTGGCCAAAGAATAGGCCAGCCCTCTGGTCACGTGAAGAGTCGAATAACCGCTTGGCAATTTCCTTAAAAAGATGGTCATTATACTTTTTTCAGATGCCTAAGCCAACATCCCGGTTCCAAAAGGCGGAGGAGTTCCATTCAAAATTATATGCACACAAATGCTACGAACACACAGGGAAGTCTGGAACTTAATAAAAGACAATAATAAGTAAGATGAGAAAATGAGATGTTTCGAACCAATTCGCCGATGAAATGAACTGAAAGTCCCAGTCGTGGGTTAAGGTTTAAAGGATCTAGGCCGAACAGCAGTTATCTACGGCTTATATTAATTGTACTTGAACTAAATACAGATGCTCCAAATTATGACGTTTAAAAAAAGTATTTCAATGAATCCGGGATAATAACGCTGTTTATATTCTCGAACATTCTACTCGCTGGAACCTTAGCTACTAAATGAATGATTTTATAAAACTTTCCTTGATTCTTAAATTGGTACGGTATTCGTTAATTGATGGCAATAGGCATCTCGATGTGTTGTTGTAGGCATAAACTGATTGCTAGTTAAAGTATCTTCAACTAGCACTTCGTCCGCGACTTCTTCCGCAAAACTGTGATCTTCATCATCATTTCAGGCCGGAATCACCCTCTGTTGAGCCCACGCCTCCCCTTTCCTCTGCCTCTCTTCTCTGTTCTGTATCTCTCTCATCCATCCGTTCCCAGTGCTCCTGGACTCGACATCATCCACCCAACGCACTTTAGGACGGCCCTGGTTAACCAAAACTGTGATTGTGCGGCTAATATGCATGATATAAATATAATATACAGCCAACAGGACCATTGCATCTAACAATGTTCTTTATGCCAGTGAAAGATTATTTAGAATTGGATTATTAGTTCCGGAGATTACCGCCTACATACAAACTTACAAACTTTTACCTCTTCATTATATTAGTATTGATCAATATCTTATAGCGGGAATAGAAAAATCCTCATCCGATTTGGTTTCACAATCTCACTGATAGATACGGTTATTTAAGCACAGTTTAAAAATGAAAGGAACAAGATAAAATCTTTCTCTGCGTGTCCGGTGTCTGTTTGTGTTTGACGGTAAACAAAAGTTGCAAATTGACCGCAAGCCTCAGTTTACATTTGTGAATACCGTTACTTCTCTCTACGCGTAACCAATTCAATCGCGAAAGTCAATAACAAATCAAATATGTAGGCTCGCAAAAGTCGCGAAATCAAATATGTAGGTTCGCATCCTCTTGGAGTGTTGATTTACGGAGACTGAACGGGATTGTACAGAATTTGATCACAAAAAGCTTGAGAAAATAAAGTAAAACCACTGCTATAATAATATCTAGTATTGAGTGAGATTTATAGTGGCTCGTATGGTTTAGGAACTCCTAGTAAAAGAGCTGGTCTACACAGGCTACACTGATCTAAGAGTAATCAGTACTTGTCAATAAAGTATAGGTTGATTTGTACTTTCATGAAATAACCTGGTCGAAAAGTAGCCTCTGTAAACGTCCTTCTCTTCCTAGGAATCCTAGGCCCCAGCCTGGGACATATCTGTAAAAAATCATGGCAATATGTATCGTTTTCGTGGTTTTGAAGTGCTAAGGTAGTAAGGTAGACAGTAGAATTACTTATCTAAAGTGATATCTATTAATTAGTGTAGTTACCTATGTATTTTTAAGTTTTTGTTCAATAGTCAAATCATAATTTTCTCTAGCTTTTCATATTTTTTCCGACTTTATCACGACAAATTAACATTAGTACTTACAGTGTGAATTTGTCAGCCATTTACTCGCTTTTTTTTATTTTATTCTGAATATAGATTAATGTGCAAGACATTAGCATCTAATGGAGGATTGGAACTTTGTTTCAGACCGCAATAAAAACTATAGGTTTTTAAATAAAATGCTTATGATTTGGAAAGAGTTCATTCTCGAAAAGAAATAGCAGTATCTTATGAATTTTGAAAGATACTCTTACTCAGACTGCATTCTGTCTGAAAGTCTTTTCGAAAGTCTGAAAACGCATTAGTCTTTATTTTATCGACATTAAGGAACTACAATTTCTTGAAATGTATTTTTAGTGAAAGGAACATGTACGGGCAACGGTTTTCGTTCGAGGAGATAGCTGTGTGTCTGATTTAGTACTTTCTCAGCATTGTTGAATTTAATTTTGTTTATTTTACTGCCTCGTTGCCGCGTTGATCTAGTGGTCGCAAGCTTGACTGCCGAGCATGAGATCGTGGGTTCGATTCCCAGTACAGGCAAAGATTTATTGGGTTTATCATCCGAAATTTCTCATTAGTAGCTACAGAGCCTGTGCCCGGTTGATGGCAATAGGCTCACCCCTTATTACATGGGATGGGCCCTAAACTTAACAGGCGAAATGAGGGTTTAGTAGGTATTAGGTACACCTTTCAGGCGTGATTTCATGTTAAAGATACATTATGTACACGAAAGTATTACAATGGTAGAGCTTTAATTGCGTGTAAAGGGAATCCTAAATGTTATTTAGGTCAACTGAACGGGTGTGTGAAATTATTTAGAAAGCTCTGGCTCATTTGATTTTTATGCATTCAAGTCACGTCACTTTTAGGAGGTTTCGCTATTTTAATTAGATAGAGTTCCGGAAGAAAATTATAGCTCATGTCTGTTTTAGTTCATTATTTTGTAAAACTTCCAAAAGAAGAACAGTTTTTAGATTAAATTAAACAGATTTTACGAGAGGGCTGGATTAGGGAGGACTAAGGGCTCTCGTGAATTTATATGACAGTCCTTTATTTTTTGTGCTACAAACTTTCATTTTGGCAGGAAGGTACTCTAAAGTAAAGTTAATAGACGTCCGCTACTAACAGATTTTGCGACATGGCCATATTTAAGGAGGACCATAAATGGAGGTCTGAGGGCTCGCACAAATATTCAGTAATGATAAAGTTCAATAATTAAAATAAAACTTACCAGGCACATCATGGGCTCTGAACATAGGAATGTCCTTATTTGCGAAGATATAGGCAGTCTTCGTGCCATACCGGAGGTAAGGATCTTCTTCCACTGACAGGCAGGTCTCCTGACCACTCTGACCGCTGGCTACGGCCAGCACCAGGAGTAGGAACCACCAACTCATCTTCTAGAAAAATGGAGATGTTAAAGTACATCTCATATCTACAGGAAAATTGTTATGACGCAGAACAGCGAATTTTTGGGGGCGGATGAGATCTAACTATACGAGGTAGGTACCTATATGAGTCGTGCACAAAGCCAGCAAACAAGCATAATTATTATATTCTATACATCAAACTCCAAGCAAAAAAAATTGCTGGGATATTCCATTTTTTTAAGATAAGTATGTATTGGGTTTGGCCACCGCTCATTGGGCCTATAATGTAAAATTCATGATTTTAGGATGGTACTGAATAAGCACTCAGCAAAATCGGTTTTGAAATATTGGTTTCGTTAAAAACACTGTCAGGAATTAATGCTCGCATATTGATATTTTATTCATGCTTTAGGTAATGCACGTGTATGTTATATTTTATAATAAGTAATTTATCATGTAAATACATTATGTATGATGTACATGTTTTAATTCAACAACTATGCTAATGTAAGAGTCATTGTTTTAGCAAATTCATCTTATTCTTAGTACAGTCGTGCAAGCTATTTGGTATACACACAGAAATCTTTAAAATTCTAGTACACTGACAATATTGATTGCAATTTTGTTTTGTATAGCGTTTGGCATTAAACACTGTATCATCCATTGACTTTTCGTTCCCATTAGTTCTACGATTTCGTACCACCTTGAATCGTAGAACTAGTGGAAAAAAAAAACGCACAAATTCTGTCGTAGGACTGTGCAGTAGAACTAGTGGGAATGATCCCGTTTGACATCAGTCTCTATTAAGTATATGTATCTGTAGGTATAATCTTAAGGCGACATTAGCTGCCCGCGACCTTGAGCGCGCGTTTAACTCATCGCCTAAACAAATAAGGTTGAAAATGGCGATGCGTTTGATGCTCGTGACTGCCAAAATGAACGATAGTTCGCAGATTTAATTTATTAAAAAAAAAATACGCTGTAATGTTAAAATATTTTTACATATGTCTTTAGTTGGTTAAATTTCCTTTCTGATAGTAAAAAAATAAATAACAGTTGTCACTCAAAATATTGAGCATTTCGAGACGAAAAAGTTTTTTCGTGTGATTTTTTTGTGATTTTGTGATTTTTTTTTTCGAGGCTCTTGATTACTTTTAGAAAATATTTTTGCATAAGTCTTTTACCTATACATTTGACTATACACTGTATTTTTTTTGGAATTGTAATAAGTAGCAATACGGCTAACTCTGCGACGAAAAACAGGTCGTTTTTACGGTGCCCCCTTTAGCCGCGCCTTAAGGCGCAGTTAGACGAAAAAACTTTTTCGTCTCGAAATGCTCAATATTTTGAGTGACAACTGTTATTTTTTTTTTTACTATCAGAAAGAAAATTTAACCAACTAAAGACATAATTATGTAAAAATATTTTAACATTACAGCGTATTTTTTTTTTTAATAAATTAAATCTGCGAACTATCGTTGATTTTGGCAGTCAGGAGCATCAAACGCATCGCCATTTTCAACCTTATTTGTTTAGGCGATGAGTTAAACGCGCGCTCAAGGTCGCGGGCAGCTAATGTCGAAGAAAATGCAAGTTAGCTGGCTGTAGGTACACTTACCACCTTGTTCGACCGTACATAGACCGTACGTACTAAAGTCAGACCTACTTTGTAAAAGACAAGACAGATTCGATAGCTGTAAGCTAAATCATGAGTTCGTTAAGTTCGTAAAAAAAAACTCGCGGGACTAGTTTAAAGGTGCTTATTAAATCAGCTTACTCAACATTCACAACAAGCTTAAAGCTTCTCGTATTTTCGTGTAAATACTTTTACTAAATAAAGAGGTTGGCTCAAACGTAATTTGATTTTCAAAGGAAAATAACCGGAAATAATAGCCTACATCCGGTTACATTGAGCACAACCCACAAATTAATAAAAAAAAATACTAGGAAACTTGAATGGCACCGGCCGGCAATTCATAGGTTAATAATAATGTTATCTATTAATAATAGTTTACGATTCACAGACTCCACAAGTCCACATCATTATGTAATTGAAAACATGTCGTATCTTTGAACTGAATGGAAAAAAAAGTGGGCACAATTCAACTCAAAGAGCAAACAAATAACAAGCGACACAATGGGCGTGAACCAGCACTAATGTGGCACTTTCGAACACTACACCAAAACTATTTAACACGAATAATTAAACAAACGGTACTACGCTGATTACCTTTGCGCGGGATGATTCGGGAAACATAACGCTTGTCTCTGGTTCAAAAACGCGGGAAACGCGGCGGCCCGCGGGGGCTATGGCGGAGGCACTGACTGGAGTGCGCTTGATAACCGAATACCGGACCGGCTGCCTCTCTCGACTCACTACTATTGGCCCCTCGTGTAGTATGCTTACAAGCATAGACTATGCTTACAAGTTACAACCTCAAAACATAGCACGCAGTAGCATGTTATTGAATGAAGTTACATATTGGATTATGATCGAGTCATTTTCTGGGCGGAAGTATTTTCTTTCAATGTCAGTCGTGTTTATACAGCTGACTTAGCTCGTGGATGTATAATATGTGCAATATTATTGTAAACGTTAATACGCTGACATTGTATCATCAGTAAATAATCTAGCGACACGTAATGACGTAAAGGTAGATTTAATAAAGAAATTGTTCCACTTAACGATGCTTGGATGTAGACTCTACATTTGTAATTTGTCTCGATTTTACTCCTACTTCATGGAGTTTCTGAGTTGGGGAAATGTTTTCATGGAAATGTTTTGTAAAAATGATGACCGCATTTGTTAGTTAAGTTTACACAGATGGGTACCGGTACCTAGTTTAAGTACCTACCTAGGTAGCGTCTTCGCAATTTATGAAAAAAGAAACCGGAAAACATTGCGCTAAAATTTTCCAGAATTTTCTCGATCATTCATTGGATAAATCACATAAATGAGGTTAGGGAATTGATAGTTTTTGTGTCACGCATAGCATAGGCCAGCAGCGTGAGTGACATCATTCTTTGTCGAGAAAATAGCAAGTGAGGTAATCCACATAGCTACCTATATCGGAACATGCGGTCTTATATGTAAGCTGTGAACTGTGGTTAAAGTTTTCCTGATTATGTTATGAGAAATATGCTATCGACTGAATGTCAACTGCAGCAAATAGTACCACAAGCATAATTGCTATTTTGGTGACTTTTATCAAACACCTAGCTTCAGATTTGGTTTTCATTTTAATGCTGCTCTAAGGTGAAACGGAAACTCAATTTTCAATGTCTATCCCTTGGAATTAAACAACATGATGCAAAAAACTGCAATTTTATATCGTAAGAAGTCGTTATATCCGACGTTAGTCCATAGTTTTCCCAGCATCCCGCAACCGCAAGACCACCGTAAGAAAATGACGTAAACCGTACGCCCTATTTTCTAGCTGTTTATCTTGTTATTTTATTGTTCCGACAGAATAATCGCATGGGAACATTTCTCCGTTACGCATCATTGTAATTTGTACCTGTTGATCAATGATCATTTGTGCATCGATTTGTGTTACTTTATTGAAGTTTACGGAACACATTATTTATGTAGGTACCTTACTTTACTATACGTTTAGTAGGTACCTGCAAGGCTACCTACAGTACTTCTAGGTCTTATCTGATTACAAAATCATAAGGTAGGAGGACACTAGGAGGAAGTAGGACCGGATTTCTTTAGTAGAGCCTTCTAGAGTTAGGTCTTAGGCTGTCAGACCGGCTGATTGACTAATTTTATTACCACGACCTAACTAATATTTTGTAACTCTAGCAGCAGTTGGTAAACAGGAACATTTGACTGAAATATCGGTAGGAACAACAATGTTCAAAGACGAGTTCTCGCAACGTTTTATGCATGCATTAATCACCGGTTTATTTTAGTGCGGTTGTTTGTTGTGAAGGTGTAAATAATTATGTGTGAGCCCTGCTGCTTTGTCGTAAAAACAATGAAGATAAGACAGGTAGCTATTTAATAACACAATCAATAGTGTCCACGACACAGATACCTAAATTAGATTTGATACTTACCAGCTGAAAAACAGAGGTTCGAATTTACACTTACGAACTAAGGTTACTTATTTTTCTCTTCTTATTTCTTTCCAAGTGTAGGTAGGTCCCAAAACTACAATAATGACAACATTATTATACAAATTCCGAAGACATTTACAGAAAAACGAATTTACCCAAAATTTTACACATTCGACAAGACACAGCCATAAGGCAACAAGGCTCAACACAAATAATTTGTAGTTGAGCAAAAAATCCAGTTAAGACCTCCCTCAGTCGGCTAAAAAGAACAAACACTCTAATCACAATCAACCCGCAATCAACATCGGTCAGTAACACCGTCTGTGACGAAAGACGTATACAAGTCTATGGTACCAGTATAAAACCTGCATAGTTGCGACCTCATTCAAGCCCAAGCTTGGAGAAAGCGGTGCCTGCAGTAACTCAGTAACTCCGTAAGCTGCATAGCATAGTACACACTCGAGCTTCAGATAAGAGTTATGAAATGCCCTGATATGGGGATTAGTGTTCTGCTTGCTATTTATGGAATTTAAGATGCTCGCTGTAATGGCTCTATTAGGTGTACTTTGGGGAATATTTTTGGATAGTAAGAACTGAGTGAGGTATCAAGTGTGTTGAATTCCAAGAGAATGATAGTCGAACGATTTGAGAAATTAAGCTGCTATAACTTTCATGCGCAATGGTGCAAATTCAAATAAAAATTATTGACATAACATCACACCTGTAGTCCCCGAAGGCGTACCCAATGAGTAATAGTAAACCCAAATTTTGCCAGTTATTTTTAAGTCCCTTGCAACAGGAGGCAAGCCCATTGCCATCAACCGGGCACTAATCCAGACTCCGTATAACCCAATAACGCTTTGCCCGAACCGGGAATCGAACAAAGGATCCGACCTCATGCACAGCAGTCGCGCTTGCGACCACTGGACCAAAGAGACAGTCGGTTTAATTCCATAAGTAAAAAACACTGTTGTAGGTACTTACTACAGAAAGTCTTGATTACCATGGCACCATCATTGACATTCAGGATAGCGGTACTTTCAGAGTAATGACTTCATAAGTACGTGTACCGACCTAGTAAGCAAGCATATTATTACCAACCTTATAGCTCAAATTGCTTATATCATGTTTGTACGAATTATTGTGTCAATCTATTGCGTATCCTACTTATTCATCGTTCCATTGTCTACAGCCAAATCAATGTAGATGGGGTACTTGGTTCACTCGCAGTTTCTCTTTGAGCTCGGCTTTTAAGGGTCGGGGCAAAGACTCTTTTTCTCAAAAATTGCGTTTTTAAATGCAAAAAGATTTTTTCAAAGTTCCTGACGTTTTTTACACTATTCCTAATCCATTGCAACTCCTATCAACAGCGGCGACCACCAGAAAAGCGCCGAAACTCGACGAAGTCCCAGAGAAACAATGTAACTGTTTTGGATCTCGTAATTCCCGTTACGAAATTAATCAGACAAAATAGCAGAGGAGTAGGAAAAAAATAATTTCCACTTAATTTTGCTACAGTAGAACAGATAAACTTATTAGAAAAAACCTATCATCAGAAACTGCAGCATCCTATCAAGAAATTATTACAGAGCAGACCACCCACCGTTTCTGTTGGGACATGAGACCAAAAAATTGCCAAAAAATTGACTAAATCTTATTCCTTTTTTTATTACAAATTCCACAATCATCGAAACATCCGCAACACATAAATAAGTCAATTAATCAAAACACGTCTAGGCTGGTTGCATACCTTCACGTTAAACATTACGGTAACAGTTCCCACCTGTACAGTCACAAACACCTAATAGCTATACATTTACCATGATTGTAAAGCGGTTTTTTGATGGGAAAACAATTGCATAGCTTTTTGTGTATTCCTAGGTTATTCAGATTATATGGGTTCCAAAATATTATGTTTGTAATAACATAACATTATAATTATTATTCGTTGGAGAAAACACTTATAATGGTTTCTACTTACATTGAATTGCCTAAAAAAAAAACACGCCTGCCATGTCAAAAACTAAACTAAAAAATTAAAAACAAGTCAAACGATTTCAGTGATGACAGAGAATAAGGTCCCGTAAATGTATTCGAAAACTGAAAACTAAAACTTTTATTGCAGTCGGGGGACTTGTAAAGAATTGATCCAGCGAACTGTCCCCCGACTGCAATAAAAGTTTTAGTTTTCAGTTTTCGAATACATTTACGGGACCTTATTCTCTGTCATCACTGAAATCGTTTGACTTGTTTTTAATTTTTTAGTTTAGTTTTTGACATGGCAGGCGTGTTTTTTAATTTTTTTAATTATTTCATTAAAATTTCAATAAAAACAAATTAAAAGTTCGTTTTATTTCTAAACCATGGCCACCCTATTATGTTTTTTGAATTTTTCTATAGCCTATGTCACCCGGGATAACGCAAAGAATCTAAAGATACCACATACATCAAAATCGGTTAAGGCGTTTAGAAGTTACGGTGGAATAAAGAAACTCACAGACAAACATACATACATACATGAACGCTAAAAACATAACACTCTTTTTTTTGGGGCAGTCGTGTAATAAATCCGTTTTAGGGCAACCATATTTTATTTGGACCATCGAATCTGACCACCTTCTACAGTTCAGTTCTGTATAATTATACGTTCTAGTGAGTACAGGTAACTATAGATACATAGAGCTACACTGCGGTGCATGCAGTGCGACCTCAATTTTCATGTGCGGTGACCCGTCAGTCGTCCATAATGCCACCTCATCTGTTATACGTTTGAGATGCGTGCGTTCCATAGTGGCAATTTAAAAACATTGGCTTTTAATTAAAGATTATTCGCTATAATATTAAGGGGTAGGTAATATGAGCCTTATTGAATAATAATTATGTAACAATGAAAATTCGGTAGTTTGTTGGAGGTGCTCGTGGTGGCTTCATAAAAGCAGCTGCTAGGGTCGGTCTTCAGGTTAAGCCGCACTTGCCTAGGTTGGATGAGTGACCTGACCACCCATTATGGTACCGAGTCGTAACCTGGCCAGTTACTAACTAGGTTGTGGAGGTTAGATATTAAGCACAGTAAGGGCCGGTTTCACCGGTTACGGATAAAGTGTCAGATAGTTATCTGACAGATAATGCTATCAAAAATTGTAGTTTATCTGGCAGATAAGTTCCTGATAGGCTATCCGGGACTTTATCCGTAACCGGTGAAACCGGCCCTAAGTACCCAACCAGCAATTTTGCGCTATAACCAAACCTTATATCTCAAAACAGCTGGGTGAACGATGTATAAAGGTTTTGGCGGTGACTGATTGTTGTGTAAAAGCGTTTGACAATACAATTTGGCTCTATAAGTTTATACAGCAAAAAGGACCTATTAGGAATTGATGTAAAGGTTTACTTCGTGACTTTGTATAGCTGTTATAGTCAGGCGTTATAGCAACCTCCAATGTGACTAGTACACAACGATAGAACTTTATAACAGTGTTTACTGTCGCCCCAATGCGCCTGATTTACGCAATAAAAGTTCTGAACGAACTATAATGACTCTTTCGTTAAAGTGGAGATGAAAACTCAAGAATAGGGCGATATTGTGATATTGTGGATTTTTAGATCGTGGTTACAGTGCATAGTACTATAGTGGGTACAAAAAGTCTACAACAGAGTGATTTGGTGATATAGCTGAGTTTCGAATTACATTTATAGAACTTAAATTGTCATATAAAGGTTTTTTAACGCTCGTTATAGTCGTAGTGATAAACTTATCACAAAGACACTTTTTTAAAACAGGATTGTTTTTTTATAACTGTTATAGTCCCTCTATTACAATAGTCCTATATCGGAGATTATTTCTCTTTTAAAACATAATAACTGTGTATAACGGTAGGTTAGTAATGCTTTTAAATGTTAATTCAGTTTTGTAAAGGCATTTCTATCGCTCTTTTACAACAATATTATATAAGGAACCCTAATTGCATGTAATGGTGGTTGTAATCTGTCATAACGAATGCTATAGTAGTGTTCAGGAAGCTGGAAGTATGTTTATGACTTAAAATTCGTAATTGTTTTAGTAAAAGCTCAATAATTCGAGGGGGGCATTCAAATATAGTCGGTAACCAGTACATATTTTATCAGTAAAATTACAGTCGCACGTCATTTTCCCCGTAAGGGACGAATAATTTAATTACAAAATAATATATAACTCCCCACAATATGGCTCCTCGTATTCTTTTATTATCCTTTCTCTTCAAAAACACTGCACGTGAACGAATGTAAAATGAATGAACGATGAATATTATAGTGAAGTAATGGAATCATGAACTGTTTTACAGTACCTAAAAGAACTTTAGTAGCGTTGCGGTGGCTTGTATGTCATCAAATAGAGATTGCGTTACTGTTACATCAACTGTAATAGGCCAAAATTGTCATGCCTGACACCGCTACAGTTGTACTTTAACACTGAATGGAGATATAATTGCGCCACTTTCTTTGTAGGTGCACCTTCTTTGGCCTTTTAAGTGACCATCGATTAGTTTTTACAAAACGTTCTATGGACTTCTATACAACTAACTTTTGCTAGTTGGGTATCTAATTAGGTAACGTGCAAAATAAATGATAAAATTGCATAACCTAATGTTAATTGGGTGGGTGGACTTGCTGTTTTTACACGACTGCCCAAAAAAAGAGCGTTTTACGCTCGCATCTGAAAAAGACTAAATCATTTAACCAAAAAACTGAATTAGCACAAGGAACAAATATTAATAATTTAGAACGCAAACTAAAATCTCATAGAGTAACCTTTTGTTATAAATTATAATGTAATTTATTGTAGAGTGTATTGTCTAACGGGCTGGTATCCGCAACGCCACGTGCAAAGTGCGTATTTTGCGATGTTTAAGTGTAGTGAATTCAATATATATTATTAATTGTGTAAAAATAATCATATTCACTAGGTACACTGAACATACAAAGTAAACAACAGCCTTTGTTAACTTTGTTTTTGTGCAAATAAATTCGTACGAAAACTTAAATTTTCCCGCCAAGACAGTTTTGTCTATGGATGAACAATGTCGCAACGTTTTGAATCTCCTCCAATTTGTGGTGATTAGTAAATTATTAACAAAATAATTTATTTTTATAGTACAGAATATTAATATAATATTGCTCAAATTATCCACGCAAATACATAATACTTAAAATTAAAACTTTTCAAGTGCTATCTAAACGCAATTACATTTGAGTGAAAGTCAAAAATGCGTTCTCACAACATGAATGAAAAGTTGTAAAATGCGTGGGTGACGCATATGGCCGGTCAAACTTGTCACAGAGAAATGCCCACCTTCATCGGGAACATCTTCAACGAAACCCTCTGGATCCTCGAAATCGGGTTCCTCGTCAAAATTGGGCTCCTCATTATCACTTTGAGGAGCTGGGTTCACTTTTTCGTCGCCTTTTTTCTTAGCCATTTTGACGATTTAACGTGTGTAACAGGAAGACACGCCATTAGTGACTGAGCATAGAGAACGCATTTTTGACTTTCACTCAAATGTAATTGCGTTTAGATAGCACTTGAAAAGTTTTAATTTTAAGTATTATGTATTTGCGTGGATAATTTGAGCAATATTATATTAATATTCTGTACTATAAAAATAAATTATTTTGTTAATAATTTACAATATTGCTCAAATTATCCACGCAAATACATAATACTTAAAATTAAAACTTTTCAAGTGCTATCTAAACGCAATTACATTTGAGTGAAAGTCAAAAATGCGTTCTGGCCGGTCAAACTTGTCACAGAGAAATGCCCACCTTCATCGGGAACATCTTCAACGAAACCCTCTGGATCCTCGAAATCGGGTTCCTCGTCAAAATTGGGCTCCTCATTATCACTTTGAGGAGCTGGGTTCACTTTTTCGTCGCCTTTTTTCTTAGCCATTTTGACGATTTAACGTGTGTAACAGGAAGACACGCCATTAGTGACTGAGCATAGATAACCTTTTGTTATAAATGTAATTTATTGTAGAGTGTATTGTCTAACGGGCTGGTATCCGCAACGCCACGTGCAAAGTGCGTATTTTGCGATGTTTAAGTGTAGTGAATTCAATATATATTATTGATTGTGTAAAAATAATCATATTCACTAGGTACACTGAACATACAAAGTAAACAACAGCCTTTGTTAACTTTGTTTTTGTGCAAATAAATTCGTACGAAAACTTAAATTTTCCCGCCAAGACAGTTTTGTCTATGGATGAACAATGTCGCAACGTTTTGAATCTCCTCCAATTTGTGGTGATTAGTAAATTATTAACAAAATAATTTATTTTTATAGTACAGAATATTAATATAATATTGCTCAAATTATCCACGCAAATACATAATACTTAAAATTAAAACTTTTCAAGTGCTATCTAAACGCAATTACATTTGAGTGAAAGTCAAAAATGCGTTCTCTATGCTCAGTCACTAATGGCGTGTCTTCCTGTTACACACGTTAAATCGTCAAAATGGCTAAGAAAAAAGGCGACGAAAAAGTGAACCCAGCTCCTCAAAGTGATAATGAGGAGCCCAATTTTGACGAGGAACCCGATTTCGAGGATCCAGAGGGTTTCGTTGAAGATGTTCCCGATGAAGGTGGGCATTTCTCTGTGACAAGTTTGACCGGCCATATGCGTCACCCACGCATTTTACAACTTTTCATTCATGTTGTTACTATTTTTAACGTAATTGTGAAGCTTAGTGTGTGTTAGAAAGTGTACTTGGTTAAAATTTGGAAGTTTCCCAGTGAGTTTAGCAGTGTAATGTAAGTAATAAAATCCTAACCTAACTTTGACGTTGCAGAGTTGTTGGCCGACCTTTTAGAGCAGAAACCGAAGGAATCTGACAGTTATGAGAACGTCGTCGTGGTTGATGGGTGCCCGCAGGTCGGACCCGAGCGCCTGGAGAAGCTCCAGAGCGTCATAACCAAGATATTCGGCAAGTTCGGGAAGATCGTCAACGAGTATTATCCAACCCAGGAGAATGGAAACACTACTGGCTACATTTTCTTGGAGTACAGCAACCCTCAGAACGCCGCCGAAGCCGTTAAAGCGACGAATAACTGTAAATTAGATAAGCAGCACACATTCTTGGTGAATTTATTCACCGATTTTAAAAAGTAAGTACCCCTATCTCTTATTTACTGTGCAATCAAAACTTCCAGCTGTTTTTAAATATTCAAGGAAAAAAGTGTTAAAACATAAAGTTTATTGAGCTCTAAAAAAATCACTAAGGTTGACCTTGTGACTAGAAGTCGATTGGATGTTTTCTCGCAAACATGTATCATAGGCAACTAAAAGAACACTTTTGAACCTAACCTCTTTCTGTGATTGATAAATCAAACAAATTCTTTGTAGTTTCGTACCAATTTACATTTTTCCTTATTGCAGACATTTAATTGAATAAATGTTGAAATACCTAACTGAAATATGCAACTTTGTGAAATCTATAACAAAAAATAATTATTTTTGTGAAACAATTCACACTTTGAAGTTCTAGGCTTTCTCTAATAAAAAACAATTGTATCTTCACCAGATATTCAGATATCCCTACAGAATGGGAGCCGCCAGCACCTCAACCATTCAAGGTGGCGTCAGACTTGCAATGGTACCTGATGGACCCCGATGCATATGACCAGTTCTTGGTCGGCATCGGCACTGGTACTGCATTACAGGTGTGGCAGAATGCATTGCCTGAACCTACACTTATGCAGGAGAGACCGGTTAGTAATCTGTTTTGAACCTAATAGATACAAGGAAAATGCAATCAGAAATACTATAAAATATCATCATTTATATGTAATGAGCTTGTTGAAAAGACTGAATTGTATACAATTGCTTGATGGTTAACCCAGCAGGTCATTATTAACTTAAGAATTCCATGTTTTTAACGATTATATTTATTGTTGTGTCCAGAACAATTCTCTGATCAGTTATACAAGCAATCTGTATCTTGTATTGACACAACAAGACTGGTTTTCCCCCATTTGTGACTTGAACTGTTATTCAAATGTGTTTTGGAATTACCTTAAAAATATTGACACCGCTTGTGTCTTAAAATAGTTTGTAAATTACTGCTTCAAACTAGCAACAACAAAATCGACTATGATATTATGTTTTGATATGTTTAAAAACTTTTTTACAAAAAAAACAACCGACTTCAAAAACACCAAAAAGTTAAAAATAAACTTCAGAAGAAAAATCAGCTTCTAAAGTCGGTGACATTTTGTTTGTTTCATTTCGTTTTTTTGCCACCGACTTCAGAAGCTGATTTTTCTTCTGAAGTTTATTTTTAACTTTTTGGTGTTTTTGAAGTCGGTTGTTTTTTTTGTAAAAAAGTTTTTTTATTTTTTCATTTTTAGTTGTACTATCATAGAAATATTTACTATACATATAACATTCGACTAAGAAACCTACCCCTAATCCTTCAAGATACCCTTATTATTGCTTTCAACTCCTAACCTTTGAGGAGTAGTACCTTCCATCATCAGCTTATCAACATGAAGTGATGACTGCTAGATGCGAATACTTGTATGGCGTGAGAAAAACACGACACGTAATAATATGTGCCTATGAAATTTAAGGGTTGCCCTCGATTTCTCTGGGATTTCATCACCAGGTCCTGGTTTCCATATCATGGTACCACCCTTGAAATATCTCCTTCACAATTAAAAAAGAATCATCAAAATTGGTTCATAAACGACGAAGTTATTCGCAAACACACATAAACGAAAAATGTTCAGAAATTAAGAAAAATCTTCATAAAATAAAAAGTAATTGGCCAAACTATACTAAATTTTTATGGGACCAAATAACAACCATTCCGCATCAAACTAAAAAAGAATCACGTAAATCGGATCATAAATCGCAGCGTAATCGGTGTACATACATAAAAAAAAAAAAATATACCGATCGAATTGAGAACCTCCTCCTTTTTGGGAAGTCGGTTAAAAACATGCTTCAGGCTTTAGATGTCTCTGATCTAAGGCAGGCATAATTAACTGTTGAATTAAAACCACATAATTCTTTTCTTCTGTAAGTAAACCATGTTTATTATTTCTCCCTCAGAACTGGACGGAGACCTACGCCACATGGTCACCGCTGGGCACATACCTGGCGACGTTCCATTGGCGAGGCGTAGCCCTATGGGCTGGCCCCAAGTTCTCTCAGTTCCAGAAGTTCTTCCACCCAGAAGCTCGGTTCATCTCCTTCTCACCATGTGAAAACTATGTTGTGACGTTCTCACCGACTGGCGATAGGGGCGAAGATAAGAAGCTCATTATTTGGGATATCAGGTTAGTTGCAAGTTGTTGTTTTATGGTATTTTACTCACTATTACTCAGGATCCTAGTTGCAATAGCATTGTAGAAATTTAAAGTAAACAACAAGTTGATGATGAAGTTACTAAAATATTTTGTATGGCAAATGACAATAATATTACACATTTACTTGGCAAATAATAAACCATCTTATCTAACATAGAAATGTTGTCTCGACCGACTTACATAATATGTAAGTTGGTTGAGTTTACTCATAATATGTCGGGCAGTTAGCCCACCAGACACAACAGAGGATCCTCCCTTCTCTATGAGGGATGAGGAACTTTACACCCTGTTCCTCATACCTCCCAAAGATCAATCATGAAACATCAGATATATGCATTACATTGATCTATAGACAATTATGAAAGGAAGTTTCTATGCATGAGTGCATAAAAACTAGACTACCGATGATTTAAATTTACTGTTATTTGGCACACTTGGCCCAGATTACCTACAAAACTAGTTATGAAAACCAGCAGAATGTCTGAGAAAATAATTAGATAGCTAATTTTATGTGCCTAGTTGTATTCTAGGTGTCCTAGTAAATGCACGTTTTCACCATCTCTCCAGGTGACACCTTCTAAATGCAATACCAACGTATTCTTTTTTGCACTGCTTTGTGCATAAATAACACGCGTTATTTAACAAAAAAATTTTTTGCACTGTTTTGTGCATAAATAACACGGTCGTGTTATTTTGACCAACATATTGTTTTGGACTGTTGCTGTACATAAATAACACGTGTCATTTTGACCCACGCCATGAATGTGTTTAAGTTTTAGTTGAAAGGAATTCTATTATACTATGTGCAACTCTTCTAAATATTGATTAGGATTCTGAGACTTGAATGAGAAAGTTTAACATTTCTAAGCGTTTTATACAGTTATTGAATTGTTCGAACTCACGCAAACGCGTTTGGTATTACGTATTCACCTCGCGTCTTCTGTTCGGACAGTCCGAGAGTCTGAGACAGTTAGAATACCAACAGGTATCAGAGATTTACATACTTATAAAAAAGTATTTTTAACTAGCTCATTACCTACCAAAACAAAAAGGCTAAAAAATATATTAAAATCATACTTCACCGATGGTATCTATATAACAGAGGAAGGGCATATTATTATGTGTGGACCCACTTCCTGACAAAAGACTGTTAGCAAGTAACTCATTTAATATTATTTAACCAATAGCGCACATAATCTTGAGACAAAGATTGAGCTAGGGCATGAATATCGGAATCTCGGAATCTCGTAATATCGGAATCTCGGAGCGAAAGTTCCGATATTACAATTCCGATATTGGATCACTCAATATCGGAATTGCAATATCGGACATATTTTTCTATATTTTGAGTTTTAAACTGAACCTGTATTTTAGATCCGTATCCCGGTTGCCAGTTCACTAATGATGCGATAGGAGAGCAATTTATGTCACGAGTGACATTGAAATATCAAAAAAACAATTAAATCACTAGAGTCAAGGGTGTAAATGCCACAATTTTCATCAAAACATCTAGGGAGTAAAAGTCATAGAATCTCGTTGTTTCTAATTGTCATGGTCGCTTTCAATATAATTTAAGTCATTGATTTTGTCATGAATTTGGTGATTCTTCACTAATCAATTTAAGGAGAGAACTTGTTATATAAATTAAAGAATAACACTGCATTTAGTGGTACAGTAGGTACTTACTACGATCTACAATTATGTGTTTGAAGAATCATGAAAGTATGTTTAAGCAGTTTGGACAGAGAATAATATAAATACATAAAACACTATTACAGTCGGCAAAAATGTAGCTTACCTCTGTCATGAGTTGGTGACAGACGATGGCTTTCTAATAATCTGATAAGGCTGATGATGATCAGCCTATAATATTCCCACTGCAGGGACTCAACCCTCCTCTTTAGGAGAGGGATGGACTATAATCCACCGCACGCGGGCCTAGTGGGGGTTGGCAGATGTCACATGTCTTCGATTTTTTTGGTTCTAAGACATACCGGTTTCCTTACGTTGTTTTCCATAACCGTTTTGAGAGCAGCAGTGATTAAATAAATTAGACAAAGTAATGCGCCTGCCTGGGATCAAACCCACGACTAACTGTTCGTAAGTCGGGGCTGCCCCACCACTGGGCCATCATTTCAGCCAACTGGGCCATCGCTGCTGTTAATAATGCTTTATTAGATATTCCTTCTTTTTATCAAAGAATCCAAGTTTTTTGTTTCGTATTATTCTTTTTTTTAAACTAAACCTAAATAAATTATTGCTAATACACATTATTTTGAAGATACTCGGGTGGTTTTTATGTTAATTAGATTCAAGGCAAATCGCATTGAACACACTGTAACACTATGGTGATACGGTAATTTTTAAATTTTGTGTGACACGGTATACAGATTTGTATGTAGGATGACGTTGCGGTACCGCTCCGGCGCCGCACCGCACCGTTAACGCATTTATTGGCATCACTGTTGTCCTATATGTCATAATTTTTTACAAGAAATCGTTTATAAAAAATATATAGAAATCGAAATATAACCTACCTATTATAAAACTTTAACATTTAAAATAAAGTAATTTCAGTCTAAAAATGGCATTTACGACCTTTCTACGCCGAAGTAGCGCTATTTGATAAGTAAATAAATATTTTAAAACAACCAAAGTTTGAACCAAATGATATAATATATTATTCAAAAATGTTTTTTATTGCACTCAATCCAACCTCATACCGAATTTTTGCAATTTATAAATAAAATGTGCAATTTCAAATTAAATAACGTAATTCCGATATTAATATCGGAATTCCGATATTGAGATCTAATATCGAAACTCAGTATCGGAATTGAAAATCTTCCGATATTACATGCCCTAGATTGAGCGTTATTGTTGCTGTATTATTTTAACCAATGAATGCATGATGTAATAAATAGTTTCAAAAATATTTTTTTTTAAACCTGAGCTCATTACAGTAATGATTTAGAAAGTCAACTTTTTATGTTGTTATGTAAGGAAACTATGCCACTTCTATTTTCGCCTTAAATAAGGTAATAAATGGTGTGTTTGTAAATTACTAGTAACTTCATGTTTCTTAAACATGATATTGCAGAGATTTGAGCCCCTGCTCAAATCTTTAGACTAATATAAAATTTTCAACAATTCACCTCATAACAAAAGAAGGCAAACAACGCCTGCTCAAGTCTTCTCCTCAATTTGTATAAACTATATACAGAGGTTATTGTTCATTCCTACATTACTTTAGACAAGACATCCCTGTTGTTATTAAAAAAATCTTATTTCTCACAGGACGGGTCTAGAGAAGCGTAGTTTCCCGCCGCCTGACGAGTATGTGACATGGCCCGTGTTCCGTTGGAGCAAGGATGACAAATACTTCGCGAGACTCGGCCAGGACATACTCTCCGTGTACGAGACGCCCAGCTTCGGTCTGCTAGACAAGAAGTCCATTAAAATACCAGGAATTAGGTAAGTCAATGTCTTTTATACTAGGTTTATTTGTTTATTTAATCTTGACGCACACAAAAAGTGCTAATGAGGACTTAATACATTAGGTATTCTCTACAAAGATTAGTTAACATGGCTGGTCCTGAGGTACATAAAACACTCATGAAAATAAAAAAGGCAAATTGCGTCTTTTTCAGAAAATTATGCAAATAATATTGTTCATGTTAGCTTATTTATTTCTGTGTCGACAATATCTACTATTCATCACTCACGCACATTGCTATTTAGCACGTACATTGTTTATGTAGAACATTCTTTCTTTAGGTTATGAGTACTTATGAATTCCTTCTTTTATTCAAATAAAAGAGTTGGGTATTGCAAATTGATTTTATTAAAGCAATAATTTAAAAGACACACATATCCTTTTCCAAACTTTGTGAGGTTTCCTTCAGCAATTAGCATGTTCCTATTTCCATCCACAGAGACTTCAGTTGGTCGCCTACAGACAACACAGTAGCATATTGGGTGGCGGAAGACAAAGACGTACCAGCCAGGGTAACACTCCTCGAGCTTCCAAACCGCACTGAAGTACGCTCCAAGAACTTGTTCTCCGTAGCTGACTGCAAGATCCACTGGCAGAAGAGTGGAGACTACCTCTGTGTGAAAGTAGACCGCTACTCTAAAGTAAAGAAAGACAAGAATGAAATCAAGTACTCGGGAATGTACTACAACTTTGAAATATTCCATATGAGGGAGAAGGAGATTCCTGTTGACTCAGTAGAAATTAAGGAACCTATTCAAGCGTTTGCTTGGGAGCCTGTTGGGTCTAAGTTTGCTATAATCCATGGTGATCCTGCCAACATCTGCATTAGTTTCTACCAAGTGAATACGGGCCAGGCACCGACTTTACTGAAGAAGTTCGAGAGACAGCCCTTCAATCACTTGTTCTGGTCTCCATCGGGACAGTTCATTGTTCTCGCTAACCTTGGACTGACTGGTGGCGCTCTGGAGTTCTTGGACACCAATGATTTCACTATCATGAATGTCTCGGACCATTACCAGGTGTGTATACGACCTTTTGATACTTGGGTATATTTTACTTGCTTTTAGAAGTGGTACAGTTTCCGCGAATTACGCGATGTAAGTGGTGTGTTTGAATTCACACAGGCCCTTGGCTTTGTGTGATTAATTTCATCACCACTGCCTCAAACCAGTGAGTGAAACAAAAATACAGCATAAATATTATGTTGTAAGACATTCGCCATTCAACAAGGCTCAGAAACTAAATAAAAATAAATATTGGAAGACATTGACATGACATTCAACAATTCTCATTGGACCTGCATTTTGGTTTGAGAAGACTCATAGAGAAGATGCTTATGCTACAAAGAAGGACTAATTATATTATTCTTCCTTCATTGAAGGCTTTGTTCATTTTTCATGTCATGACTCTTACTGTTATGAACTTAATAAAATTATACCACTTATCGACAATTCTACCTAGACAATTCAATTAACCTAACCTTTTTTTCTTCAGATGTCTGGCATCGAATGGGACCCGACCGGCCGCTTCGTGGTAACCGGCGTGTCTTCGCTCAAGAGCAAGATCGATACTGGATACTACATCTGGTCCTTCCAGGGCAAAATCTTAAGAAGGTTAGTACATAAATAAAGACTATTTTTGAAAAGCAGCTCTGAAAAATGTTTATAGTGATGAATAAGCAGAAATTGAAATGATATTCGTTATCTGAAAATGCTTCAATAGGCGATTAACGGTTGTTGTGATAGGCGCCAGTATTTATCCAAATAAAGGTATCTGTTGTACTATGGCGGTCTTATGCGCCTGATCACCACTAAGCTCATTTTTGCTTGCACTCAAGAAATAGAATCGCTCGCTAGCCCGTGGCAGCGCCTCGGCACGATTTAGGCGATTTTTTTTTTAAATGATCAGGCGGAACTGTCTTCGATCGTACATTGATGCGCCTGTATTGACCTGAAGGCCCTATTATACACACATTTTAAAAGTTACTCCCATAATAATAGGCGACCATATTGCCATCAATCTGGCACAAATCTTTAACTCCAGCTTGCAACATAGAAACTGATTTGAGGTCTTGCCTAATCTCGCCCAGTTTCAATTTGCACACAAACCATTTTCATTTCTGTTTGCGTGCACACATGCGCATTATAATATCATATTATGACTGTGCTATCTTCTACAGTGTTGGTTGAGATTGCTCGCCGTTACTTTTTTTTAACAGCCTAAATTGTGTCCTACTGTTAAGCAAAGGCCGTTTCTCCCTCTAAACCTGTCTGTTTTGTACAATTTCTGGCCATGGTTGCCCCACGAACATGATAAGATCGTCACACGACCTTCAGTCGACCTTGTCGGCGATGTCTGCCCTCAGGCTTCCAGTAAGTGATGATTTTAGCCCACCTCTCTGGGTGCATCCGGGCAATATGGCCAGCCCAGTCCCACTTTAGCTTGGCTGCAGGAAATTAATTCTACCAAGCTAACATAAACTTTAAATCGGCAGGATAACGAACTTTAAATCGGCCCGATTATCTGTCCTACAAAAAGTCTGAATTAATTCTACCAAGCTAACGTAAACATTTGTGCATACAGAGTGATGAAGGAAGGCTTCGCGCAGTTCAACTGGCGGCCGAGGCCCCCGACGTTACTCTCTGACAAGCAGCAGAAGGACACCAAGAAGAACCTCAAGAAGTACTACTCACAGTTCGAGTCTAAGGATCGTATGCGCAGTAACAAAGCTAGCAAGGTACGTTTTACGTCTAGACCTTAGACTATGAGACTTTCTTTTGGCTATTTTTTCTCAGAGTATTTAAGTACGAAACACCGGGCCCATCTAGAAAACTATTTACAAACAAAAAATAAATGTTTTTACAACAACAAAAAAACAGTTTTCCCAAATGGTAGCTGTACCAAAAATGACTATTCCAAAGTGTGGTACTTGGGGCCAATAGAAATGTATGTAAGTAAATAAATTGTGGAATCCTGTGCCACGTCAAAGTATAGCAGCAGTAAATTGTGTTGCCGAAATACCTATTGCAATGCTGAAATACTGCTAGGATGATAGACAAGTGACTATTTTCTCGAAGGGTTAGGCATAGTGTCCTACCGGTACTCTGTGCCTAGCACCAATAGTTCACCAGTTCATTTGATTATTCTAAGTCTCATATTGACTGTGATATTTCTGTTTTTCTAGGAATTGGTGGCGAAGCGTACTGAGCAAATGAAGAAGCACGTTGAGTACCGCGAGGCCAAGGTGCAGGAGTGGAACGAGCAGAAGCCGCGCCGGCTTGAGCTAAGGAATTGTACGTATTCTTTCATTTTATAGTGAACAGTTGTACCCTTTAATAACGGCCTAGACTGTCAAGATACGGTCGTGGATTCGTGATCAGGCTCAAGGAAAATCCCGAGACGAAGCTGCCGTGTTCTAAAACCAAGAAGTGACATGATAGCATCTACCGACCTTCATTGGGCGGCTAGTGTCGCAGCAATGGGAACATTATTGGCTGATTATGCTACATTGCAGTGATAAAACTGTAGTCCACTGCACGGTATTGTAACTTACGGACATAGACGATGGCTTAGCAGCAAAGGTGGAACTTCGTGTTTAACTGTTTCTATACCTGTATTACCGGTTACCGACGTAACCCGAAGAATAGCCTGTGTCTTAAGTGGCAATGGGCAGGTCACATTGCTCGCAGAATGGATGGCCGATGGGGCCGGTAAGTTCTGGAGTGGCTACGGCGAACAGGGGGTCTAAAACGGCCACTTTGGCAGATCATAATATGAATTGCGTTAAAAATCGTAAAATAGTCATAGACGCAATTACTATTGAATGGTTCATTTTACGATTTTTAACGCAATTCATATTATGATCTGCCAAAGTGGCCGTTTTAGATGCCCAGGAAGACGTTGCGTTGCGCGGCCTCCCACTAGGTGGACCGATGACCTGGTGAAGGTTGCGGGGATCCGCTGGATGCGAGACGCACGGGGCCGGTCAATGTGGCGACATTTAGGGGACGCCTATGTCCAACAGTGGACGTTTTTCGGCTGAAATTACGATGATGATGATACTTATAAGTTGCTGACAACACACCAACATCCCATTATGTGTTCTATTTCCCTGTAATTTAGCATTTATTATTGTGTGTAAGTAATTGAGTCTCTTCGTTCTTCCACAGATGTTGACACAGACGGTATCGACACCGACTCGACAACAACGACGGTAGAGGAAGCTGTAGAATTTTTGGTGAAAGAGGAACAAACGGTCATCGAGTAGTCACCATTCCGCGCAAACGTTAGGGGTCGGCGTGCGAACACCGACCTCCGGTATATTCCGTATCACGGACAACACATTTTTAATAAACAGACCTTAAAGTATACTGTTGTTTTTTACCTTCATCCCGCTAAAGTCATAAAAACATTTTATACGCGAGTTTCAATATGTTCAGTGGAAGATTTCGGTTTATAAATTATACAAAAGGTAATGTTAATAGAAATCATATTAAATTGATATGTTACAAATGGAAAACGGACTTTTAATACCTGTTTGTATTTATTTTTATTACATTTATTTTTAAGACTCCAAGTACAACAAAGCTTGAGTTAGCAGTGTCATAAATAATTCCCCCATTTCGGATGTTAATCAATTGTCATACCCGATGGTATGAAATAAACAATTGATTAACATCTGTTGTACTTGGAGTAGAAATTTGTTATGGTTAACATAGATATTATTACCGGCACGGTTCTTGAGCGCTCGGCAGAAGAGTGGGGATCGCTGTGCGCATCGTACACTATATGACAAATAAAACGCACACCCGTTTATTATTTATTGGTCGTGAGGTAAGTGCAGCAGGAGTAAAGAACAAATCCCGAGTGACGGCTATGACGCGATGCGCTACGGGCCAATCACTGCACTTTCCCCACACCGCGTCTCACTTCATACCACCAAAGGGACCCAATAACTCACTTTTGCGTCAGCGCTCAAGAATCGTGCCGATCATTGTAACAAATTCTACATGTGGCTCTGGTCCGCTGGACAAAACTTCAAAACTGCTCGCATTTACAATAGGGCAATAGGGCACTTTATGTGACGGCTAAACACCCTTATTTCAGAATAGGTGACGCTACAGAATCTTAGATAATCGATCGAAAGCGTGTCCAGCCAGCTTGAAAAACCACTTTTCGCTGGTCTCTCAATCTCGGTAACGGAAGTGATTTTGACGACTTTTTGCATATCAACGGGCGTCACATAAATATGTGACAGGCATCAAGCTAAAAGTTTTGTGATACGTACAGTGGTTTAGTAGAAAAATGCAAAAAACTTGTGTCCAGCCATCTTGAATTTACGTAAAAAACTTTTGGCTGGCACTTCCGAATCCCACATAACGGGAGCGTTTTCGAATATGGTTCCTTTATTAATACTTGGTGACGCAATGTGTGACAGTAATAACGTTTGATTTATGGCGTCACATGTAAGGGTTTACGAGATATCAATGAAAACTTAATGTATACTTGTGTCCAGCCATCTTGAACTCAGGCTGGCTGGACACATGTATCTCCGCTGCCTGATGATCTACGACCTTCAAAATGTTATCAAAATGTTGTGACGGGGACGATAATGATAACCTGAATTTGTGACGGAGAAACTTTGGGAAGTTTCAAAGATATTGATCATTTAAATTTTCCCATACAAACACTGTAGTAGGGTTACCAATATTGTAGGTTTTATGTACCTAGGACAAAGTATATTTTAAGGTGTTTTCTTTAATGGACGAAAATCCGCGTATTGGTGATACTAATACGAACAACTGTAGATATTTAAATCAATAGAAGACAAAAGTGTAGAAGGGGGTTTAATGTTATTGATTATTTACGTGCAGATACCTATCTACTCTTTTTAGTAGATAATTATTGGTGTATTTTATGATAAGTACGTATGTAGATATTGTTTCAGGATAACAGACTAATGCTCTAAGGTATTTAAATGAAAAAATAATGTAATTCACGTTACTTACCAAGGACCTCGTTAAATGACAACGCGCTTAGCAAATATTGCACGTATTCCTTACAAATCGACGGAAGGCTCTAAATACCATTATGTATAAACTCTAAACGATTAACGAAAACGGTTTACGCTGTCACAGCACTCACAGCCTCTGTGTACACACGGCTACACATCAAGCTATACATTTCCAGTTTACGCTGATCTCGCACTGTACGGAAATCCTATACAATGTGAGTCCAGCTTATACTGGTTATGTATAGCTTGATGTGTAGCCGTGTGTACAAAACAAACTCAGTATCAGTGCATCAGTGTTGCCAACAAGACCGATATAGAATCTGCTAAAATTTTGCTAATTGCTTTATAGAAATGCTAAAAAATCTGCTAACATTTTTCAGTGTCAAATGAAACGTAACATAGTTTTAACTTTTTTTTATTATTTAACAAAATATACATACTGTTTTAATCGACTATGTTCTCAAATACTCTTTCCATTATCATCAGCATTAGCATCAGGAGCGCCAACAATATTATACTTAGTAAAGGGTTTTTTTTTCTAAATGGAAATAATTGCTTACGCATTAATGTATTTTATTTTAAAATAATTTTATATGCTATAAAATATGCTATATGCTAAACAACATGAAAAAATGCTATTCTTATTCTTTATTGCACACATAAAATAACAAATATAAACACAAATTACAATAATAAAGTTTATGCTAAATTGGCATCACTGAGTGCAATGCACTTTGTTTTTTTTTGTTAGTGTTTTTAATTATTATTTAGAATTAACACATACTTACCCTTTTTCTGCAGGAAAACCTTTTATTCCCACGGAGAAATCAAATACAAAGCTGGCGTGGCTTCGGTGCTACCGGCCGATTAGTCGATTCAAAAGAAATCCTATAATTATGTAAAAAATATGGTCACCTCACAATATTAATGGATGTTTGTATAGGAAAATTTAAATGATCAATATCTTTGAAACTACCCAAAGTTTCTCCGTCACTAATTCAGGTTATCATTATCGTCCCCGTCACAACATTTTGATAACATTTTGAAGGTCGTAGATCATCAGGCAGCGGAGATACACGTGTCCAGCCAGCCTGAGTTCAAGATGGCTGGACACAAGTATACATTAAGTTTTCATTGATATCTCGTAAACCCTTACATGTGACGCCATAAATCAAACGTTATTACTGTCACACATTGCGTCACCAAGTATTAGTAAAGGAACCATAATCGAAAACGCTCCCGTTATGAGCAGTGGCGGTACTCCCATAGAAGCAGAAAAGCACAGCTTGCCTTAATAAAACAACGAATTAAAAAAAAAACGGTCAATACAAAAACAAAATTAATAATTATTATAATCATTATCATCAAATTGCATGCCACGCGAAAAACGGAACGTATTGATGCGACGTTGTCAGGTTTACGTACTCAATAAACCAGAAAATACATTCGCGCGCAACTCGCACTGCGACGTTGCCAAACTTCTTATAATATGTCTCCCGACTCCCGACCTCAGCCGATTGATCAAACAGATCGATCGGGCATGATCGGGCTCGGCTAGCCCTTTCTCTGTCACACCATCCGATTTCGAACTGCTTCTCTGACCTCTCTATTCTACGAACATAATTTAGAGTTGTTTGTTTACATACTTTTTGCCGGGTTTACGACAAAATGTATAGGATTTCCAACAATTTCCAAGCATGCTTTGAACGTTTGAGTGTAAAGATTGCGATTGCGAGAGAATGTGAATGAGTGTGTGAATGCAAGTTCGCGACGCGATTGAACTTGTTTGAAGGGAATTTCGATTTAGTTCAAATTAGTCTTGAGCGTTGATGGTTGTTGATGCATTCTTTATTGTGATTAGATTTTTCCGTTTCTTGTTAGAATTTAAATAAGTTTTGTGATTACTTAGTTTTTCAGTCAGTCAGTCAGTTTACTGTTATGTTATGTATTTATTATTTTATTTTTACATTGTTTACACTTACTTTGTAATTTGTATATACTTTTGTTTATTACTGATTGTGTCTGTAGTAAATCTTAAATTTAACTGACACATTGCTATTGTATCGAGTCTGGTTCTTCTAACCAACCAAACAGACAGATGTGTGCTGGGGAGTTTGTTCCGCCACTTCTTCTTTCCAGCTAAACACTAGGAAGTGCCGATGGGTGGGCGTTTTTGGGGGACTGTCTTATAAAAAATGTAAATACAGTGAAACCTGGTTAAATGTGTCTCAGATATTCAATTTGTTTCATGGGACCCCAGTATGAGTTCCAGTTATAGAGATTTCTCACTTATCCATGTCCCAGTTAGCCAAATTTCACTGTAGTAAAGTAAAGTAAAGTAAATTTTGACCTTCGAAAAGTGCTGATTATCAGCCTAGTTTGAATAAATGAATTTTGATTTTGATTTTGATTTTTTGATTGAAGTTAGTTAATTAATACGAAAATGAATTCGAAAACGCAAGCAACAGTTCCTTGTGATGGATTAAAGTGTGTGAAAGCGTTATTGGATCTCGTTACTTCACTAAACCCACTCCTGATTTGAATATTTCTCAGAAAGGTAAAAGAAATATTAGGTATTTTAATCGATCAGCACAATGATGGATCAGCATACAGTGTACAATGCCAATGGGTTGTCGGCTGCTCTCATAAAAACAAATTTTTCTGTTGGCCTTGTATATTTTTTTCGAATGAAAAGAATGCTTGGAGTTTATCAGGTTACGATGATTTAAATAACTTCTCTGGTGCCATGAAAAGACATCAAAATTCTCATAAACATTTGAATGCTGTTATTTCATTTTGTAGTTTTGGTACCTATGTCATTGCTGATATGTATCTGTAAATCTATCTAGTAATATTATGCCGTCAGTGTGTTTTGTTGTTTGTCATCTGTCCATGGTAAAGAAGCGAAGAATGAAGAGTTTTGGCTGTATGTATACATTGTGAGCAGTGTTGCCAGGGCCCTTGAGTCATAAGTTACGTTTCGTTACCTGAAAAGTTACATTTTTGCTGCAAAAGTTACATTATTGTTTTTTTTTTATTAACGTGTTTTTGGGGTCGGAGATCGAAATTGATATCAGCAAAATGATGAAATATAAAGGAACCTATGATGTCTTATGGTGTATTTAATCTTAGGATAAAACAGACTAATTTCATTTGTTCGCAGCGCCATCTTCACTGTTGTTGCTATCTAGTCTAGCACCTAACTTAAGGTTGATGTTCCACAGGCCAGTGATAGGATATAATACCACCTATCACTGGCCTGCAAATTGCAAAAAACTTAAGAAAATTTGAATTTCGCGGGCTACCCTGGAACATCAACCTTAAGTCAAAGTCAAAGTCAAAAGTCAAAATTCATTTATTCAAACTAGGCTGATAATCAGCACTTTTTGAAGGTCAAAATTTACTTTACTTTACTACAGTGAAATTTGGCTAACTTAATTTAAACCAAAACTACGAGGTAGTGCATCATTATTTTTACTCTGAACTAACTACTAATATTCGATACGTATAGAATCCTTGCTCCAACCAGCCCGCGAAATTCAAATTTTCTCACTTTTTTGCAATAATTAATTCAAATATTATTCGCGGCTGTAAGACGTATAGACTTAAGGTTGATGTTCCAGGGTAGCCCGCGTAATTCAAATTTTCTTAAGTTTTTTGCAATTTGCAGGCAAGTGATAGGTTGTATGTTGATGAACATTTGATTCGCGGCTGTAAGACGTATGTAGTTACAGAATTATAGTCATCAAAATCATTAATACAACCCTCCGAGCTCATAAAGGTTCCGGAATGACTTTGACCTTGTAAAAAGTCATTTTTACACCTTTAAGAGCTCGGAGGGTTGTATTAATGATTTTGATGATTATAATACATAATAATATGTCCTACAGCCGCGAATCAAATGTTCATCAACATACAACCTATCACTTGCCTGCAAATTGCAAAAAACTTAAGAAAATTTGAATTTCGCGGGCTGGTTGGAGGATTCACCATAATGACTTTTTTTACTAAATAAATAAAAAAGTTATCTTAAATTCGCTCTGTGATAATTGTAGTAGAGATAACGACCTATTTTTAACAAAAAAATATTATTTCAAGCAACGAAGTAATAGCATACAATTTCAACGAGGAAACTTGGCAATGTCGCGTTCGTCGCGTTTTTTTGTAACAACAGGCCCCGATAAACTTACTTATCAAACAATAAATTATTAATGTAATCACCGGAACTTCACTCACGCACTTTTCTCACAGTATTTGTACGACAACAAACAAAACAAATCAGAATCACAACCGGGCATTTCTGTAGTTAGTAGCTACGAAAGTCGAAACTGCGAACGGCGGCAACTCGCGAAGTAGGAAACGTGCGCGCACCCGCTCAAGCAAAATTGAGTTTTAATTTAACCAGAATACGTTTCATTTTGTCATGGCGCTTTCCATTCAGAACCATCTCTGAGTGTGTTTTATGTGCGTTCAATTTGGATGCGTTGAATTGAAATGCGTTCGAAAACTGTTTGCAAAAATCTAGTATTATAGTCTGGCAAACGAAAGTTGGCACTGAAAAAACGTGGCAAATTTAAAAAATCTCGGTCTTGTAACCCTAAAACTTGTAGGACGTATATTAAATATACGTCCTACAAGTTTTAGGGTTACAAGACCGACATTTTTGTCTTGTAGGACGTATATTAAATATACGTCCTACAAGTTTTAGGGTTACAAGACCGAGATTTTTTAAATTTGCCACGTTTTTTCAGTGCCAACTTTCGTTTGCCAGACTCTACAAATCTCGTTGTTCTCAAAAGTTACGAAAATTGCCTTAATTATAAAAGTTACTTACATGTTACGCGAGGGGGTCAAAAGTTACGAAAAATGTAAGAAATGTAACCTTCTGGCAACACTGATTGTGAGTAATAACTTTTTTTTCAACTAGTAGTTAGAAACTAATTTATTATTTTGTGCGCCATCTAGCGGTGACTGTAATATTTTGCCCAAAGCGACTGTTTACGAGCGAAATACGTATTGACTCGAATAGTTCAGTTGTTACATTTATGTCAATAGATGGCTCTTGTTAATATATTATTTTACGTGATACTGACGACTTGATATTATTTCTATTGAACTAAGTAGTTGTAAATTTTCTGACAGGATAAAATACGAAAAGTGTTAGTCATAATTAAATAATAGAAAACAAAATCGGTGTTATTAAAAAGCAGTGTCAGAATTCGGAACAAAAAGTGTTTTTTTTTTTTTTTGGAACTTGTGCTTTACCTCCAAATAATTGCTGGCACGCCACTGGTTATGAGGGATTCGGAAGTGCCAGCCAAAAGTTTTTTACGTAAATTCAAGATGGCTGGACACAGTTTTTTGCATTTTTCTACTAAACCACTGTACGTATCACAAAACTTTTAGCTTGATGCCTGTCACATATTTATGTGACGCCCGTTGATATGCAAAAAGTCGTCAAAATCACTTCCGTTACCGAGATTGAGAGACCAGCGAAAAGTGGTTTTTCAAGCTGGCTGGACACGCTTTCGATCGATTATCTATGATTCTGTAGCGTCACCTATTCTGAAATAAGGGTGTTTAGCCGTCACATAAAGTGCCCTATTGCCCTATTGTAAATGCGAGCAGTTTTGAAGTTTTGTCCAGCGGACCAGAGCCACATAATTCTACACCATAAAGCCTGGACTTACAAATCGAGAAGAGCGGGACAGAGTGGAGCTGGAGATGTACGGGAAGTTACAACCAATCAATCGGTTGTAATCTTCATAGTGTCTCTCGTCTCTTCTGTGATTGGACGAACCTCAAGTTACAATATTTTTAATTCTATGGAGGATATAATGGCGGCCTTATCAATAGCGGTCCAAGACTATACCTCCATCCATCAAAGACAAAATAAATTGAAATTGATTGCTATGCTTTAACCTTATCCATGTGCCCAACTCGCGTCATCTACCTACGAAACCTTTGTACTAAAACTAGCAGACGCAGATGCGAATAGGTTCGATTCCCTGAAACCAGCGCAGACGAAATGTAATGCAAAGAGTAGGACTACGATTTTATACCAAAACGTATAGTGGGAGAGCCGACTGCAAAAATACCTACCTCATCAGGTACCCCAATAGGCTATCTTTAGATCGTTAACCGACACTTGAACACGTAAAAAAAATCAGGTCTGCCAGTGCCGATCCTGCCGGGTCATGGAAAAAATTCATATTTTTTGTCGTATTTTTTTGGTGAAAATTACGTCACAAGGTACCCGAATTAAAGTGCTGGCAACAGTTAACCATTGATTAATTACGTAAAAAAAAGTAGGTCTGCCATTGCGCACTCTGCCGGAAGTACTTGGCAGACCTCTAAAATATGGCCCCTCCAGCACCATGAACCTACCTCATCGAGTACCCTGATGGAACCTACGCCAAATAATAGCCAAGATGCCCTCGATAGAGGATCAAAAGGTCTGCCAGGTCTAATCTTGCCGGAACTTAGTGTTCAAAGCATTTGAAGTTGGTATGGTAAGTAGGCAGCATTATTTCATACAAAGAAGAAGGGGCGAAATGTCCCTTGTAACACTTTCTCCTATATATCAAATGAAAGAGCGTAAAAAATAGATCATTTTATTCTAAAACAGTAAATGTGTGAATAATAGGGGAAAAAAGTTATTCACCGATAAAGAGAGAAAATATTTTTTTTATTTTTTTTTCATCGGACCTACTTGAGTGGGGTGTCTATTGATAGGTCTTTTAAAATGACACTGATGTTTCGAAGATCATTTTTTCTCAAAGTCAATCGTTTGAAAGATAGACAGTTTCAAAGTGCTAAAATGTGTCCCCACCCCCTCTAACTTTTAAACTAAGAGAGTGAAAACTCTAAAAATAATATATGCTTTAGATCGCAATGAAAACTTATAACCAAGATTAGTTTGAACGAGATATAAACCGTTTTTGAGATATAGCACATTTAAAAAACCGCAAATATAACTTTGTCATTCATACAATTACTATGAAAAACAAACTTATCACAAAATGTGTATTTCTGTTGCCGCTTTAACAAAAAATAATACAAATTAAAGGTGGCTCCTACGATGGTACGGAACCCTTCATGTGCGAGTCCGACTCATACTTGACAAGTTTTTTTTCCAATTTTTTTTTTTCCATTTATTCACACGTTTACTGTGTGAGTGAATAATTGATTTATTTTTGCCCAATTTTTCACACGTTTACTGTGTGAATAATTGGAGAGAAAAGTTATTCACCTATAAAGAAATGATTTTTTAATTTTTTAGACTCAAATAGTATTCGCACTTTTTACGATGACATCGTCCGAATTTCTCATCATCATTATTTCAGCCGAAAGACGATGACCCGCCCCGCCCTTTGTACGGGTGCAATGTGCTGAATATAAACCTTCCTCTTGAATTACTCTGTCTATTTCTAAAAACTTCTATTGGGTAGTTTACAAGATCTAAACGTAGAAACGCGTTCCATATGGTGTCGGACGTAAAGAATAGCACCATCCCATATCTACCCGTGAGTGTCGCAAGAGGCGACTAAGGGACGTACCAGAGAATGGGCAGCAGCATTCTACTTAACTGTGCTTTGTTATGACCTTACTACGCTTGCCAACCCGTCTGCCAAGCGTGGCGATTATGGCAAACCTCCCAAAATGAAAATGAGCGCACAAAAATGGCCCCTAGTACCCGGCAGCCCGTCTACCCTCGACTACGGTAGCGGTCGAGGCAGCGGCGTGGCAAGGGAAAAGGTCCGGCTACCCCAAAACATACCGACGACTTGACCTGGCAACATACAATACGCGTTCACTCCGGACTTACGAGATGATAACGGAACTCGAAGGGGAATTGAGCAGGTTGCGATGGAGTATTGTGGAATTATTTGAGGTCCGAAGAGAGGGGGAGGACACGATAATCCTGAAATCCGCCTCTACTTCCGAGAGGGTTACCGGCAGTCCCAGCCTCCCAGGATGGTGTTGGGATTATCGTCCACAAGTCCCTCATGAATAACGTGGTGAAGATCGAGAGTGTGTCGACCAGGGTGGTGTACCTTATAATCAGAATATCCTCAAGATTTGTGTTGAAGGTCATACAGGTCTACGCGCCGACCTCGGGACACCACGCCGACGATGAAGGGGAGACCATGCATGAGGATATTTATAAAACCACACACTGCTCGCAGAACGAATGACGGATGGGGCCGAAAGTTCTGGAGTGGCGACCGCGAACTGGAAGACGTTGCGTTGGAAGGCCTCCCACTAGGTGGACCGATGACCTGGTGAAGGTTACGGGGATCCGTTGGATGCGAGATGCACTGGACCGGTCAATGTGGCGACACTTGGGGGAGACCTATGTCCAGCAGTGGACGTCTTTCGGCTAAAATAATCGTCATCATCAGCCTATTATGTTCCCACTGCAGGGGCTCAGGCCTCCTCTCTGGGAGAGGGATGGGCTATAATCCACCACGCGTGCCCAGTGCGGGATGGTAGATGTCACAGGTCTTCGAAGTTTTTGGTTCTAAGATATGCCGGTTTCCTCGCGATATTTTCCTTCACCGTTTTGAGAGCAGTGGTGTTAAAATAATGTGCCTGCCTGGGTTCGAGCCCCACGACTTACTGTTCGTAAGTCGGGGCAGCCACTGGGCCACCACAGCTCTGATGAAATAATGATGATTAGAAATCACACAGAAACACATCGCCGCCATTTTCAAAACTTCGTTGGCCCTGCTCGTGCTTGGGACGATGTCATCGTTTCTACGATATACGAGTACGAATACTTTTTGAGTGTATTGCTCATAAACACACAATGCTTCGCAATGACAGAGTGGATTAAGAGTCATTTTCTATTTCTTTTAAATGTCCTGTTTCTACGCTTAGATCTGTAGGACATGGTAACGGATTTTAATGCAGTTTTCAGCAATAGACAAAAGTGATTCAAGGGGAAGTTTTATATTCCGCACATTGCACCTTTGCAAAGCCGGGGCGGGGTCACTACTAAAAAATACAATAAAAAAATCATTTCTTTATAGGTGAATAATTTTTATCTCCAATTATTCACACAGTAAACGTGAATAATTGGAGATAAAAACAAATTGGATTTAAAAAAAAAACTGGCCAAGTGTGAGTCGGAATCGCACATGAAGGGTTCCGTACCATCGTAGGAGCCACCTTTAATTTGTATTAATTTTTGTTAAAGCGGCAACAGAAATACACATTTTGTGATAAGTTTGTTTCTCATAGTAATTGTATGAATGACAAAGTTATATTTGCGGTTTTTTAAATGTGCTATATCTCAAAAACGGCTAACTTTATCTCGTTCAAACTAATCTTGGTTGTAATTTTTCATTGCGATCTACTGCATATATTTTTTTTAGAGTTTTCACTCTCTTAGTTTAAAAGTTAGAGGGGGTGGGGACACATTTTAGCACTTTCAAACTGTCTATCTTTCAAACGATTGACTTTGAGAAAAAATGATCTTAGAAACATCACAGTCATTTTAAAAGACCTATCAATAGACACCTCACTCAAGTATGCCCGATGAAAAAAAAAATAAAAAAAAATATTTTCTCTCTTTATCGGTGAATAACTTTTTTCCCCTATTATTCACACATTTACTGTTTTAGAATAAAATGATCTATTTTTTACGCTCTTTCATTTGATATATAGGAGAAAGTGTTACAAGGGACATTTCGCCCCTTCTTCTTTGTATGAAATAATGCTGCCTACTTACCATACCAACTTCAAATGCTTTGAACACTAAGTTCCGGCAAGATTAGACCTGGCAGACCTTTTGATCCTCTATCGAGGGCATCTTGGCTATTATTTGGCGTAGGTTCCATCAGGGTACTCGATGAGGTAGGTTCATGGTGCTGGAGGGGCCATATTTTAGAGGTCTGCCAAGTACTTCCGGCAGAGTGCGCAATGGCAGACCTACTTTTTTTTACGTAATTAATCAATGGTTAACTGTTGCCAGCACTTTAATTCGGGTACCTTGTGACGTAATTTTCACCAAAAAAATACGACAAAAAATATGAATTTTTTCCATGACCCGGCAGGATCGGCACTGGCAGACCTGATTTTTTTTACGTGTTTAAGTGTCGGTTAACGATCTAAAGATAGCCTATTGGGGTACCTGATGAGGTAGGTATTTTTGCAGCCGGCTCTCCCACTAGTACCAAATGCAGAGAGCGCAGCACACACCACTGGCAGGCAAATGTTAACCATTCTTTCGTAACTTGAAATATTGACAGAATTATTTCGAATCATTGATCTGGTGATTCTATTACCAACAAAAACCAACCAATAAGTGTTACTGGTTAGGAATTTTTCAGTGGCATCCCGGAGTACCGTAAAACGGGGTAAATAGAAACGCAGGGGTGAGGCCCGGTTTCCGCCAAAGCGGAGACGAGCAGAGCGGAGAGATGTGCCAATTTCGACCAATCACAGGAAGGGCGAAAGACCAAATGTACCTTTATAACTTATGTGATTGGCCGATTACCGCACATATTATCTCAATTCCGCTCCTCTCCGCAAAGACAAAGACAAAGACAAAGACATTTATTCGTAGGATACGGTACTTACAAAGTTGTTACATAAATGGTATAGTTCTCGACATATCCACCGCTAGACGCGGCATACGAATATTTACATTATGTACTATTTGATACTAAAATTAATATTTAGTATCATAGTTTAGGATACACTAAATTAGAATTACACATTATACTCTAACGAAACTTACATTCTAATAAAAGCAAAACAAAACCAAAAAAAATGTGCAGACTGTACCTATAATATAAATTAAAATAATATAAAACACAACATTAACATTTAGAATCATAAAAATATAAAAAAGTGTATAACATGTTACTAATATCGTAGGTACCTATTTATCATCAAAAAATTCTTTTATTGAGTAAAAACTCTTATGTATTAGCCACGATCTCAACTTATTTTTATAAAAATGCAGGGGTGTCTCTCTGATTGGTTTCGGAATATGGTTAAATATTTTTATTGACATTAAGTAACTGTTTTTATAATGAAGAGTACTGTTGCAAAATTGGTTTTTTAACTTAGTGGGGTCCCTTTTTGTAAATCGATTGTTTTCTGTTACTGTTGAGAAGAAGTGTAAATTTTTTTTAACAAAAATTCCTATTTCTAAAATGTACATGCATGCTAGAGGTAGAATCTTTAGCTTTTTAAAAACTGGTCTGCAGCTCTCATATGGAGGTATCCCAACTATTGCTCTCAAACATTTTTTTTGTGCTATGAAGGCTCTTGGGACATGTGTCGAGTTACCCCATAGGAGTAAGCCGTATCTCAGTACAGACGCTACATAGCCATGGTAGGCGTTGAGTGCAGCTTCTTCATTTGCCGTTTTGCGTAGCTGTTTTAGCGCGTATACGAAGCTGTTTATCCTTTTACATAGGTTGTCAATATGGACTCCCCAATTACAATTTTGATCTAACGTTAAGCCTAAAAATTTGATGCTATTTTCTCTATTTATTGTTTCATTATTGTGTACTAAATTAATTTTTGGAGGGCTTTGTTTGTAGTTTGCAAATTGAATGAATTTTGTTTTAGACAGATTTACTTTAAGGTTGTTTTCATTTAGCCAGTTTATTATATCGGTAATGGTTTGCTCTATTTCCTGTTGATGTAGTGTTTTGTCAATCTCGGGTATTATTACTGAAACATCATCGGCAAATAGCACGCATTTATGTTTTGTTATATTGGGTAAGTCATTGATGTATAACAGGAAGAGAAGAGGCCCAAGTATACTTCCTTGAGGCACTCCTGACCCGTTGTGACGGAATAAGGATCTGTATGATATTGCTACAAGTTTATCGCTAATACGGGATACTTCAACACACTGTTGTCTATTGCTGAGATAACTTTTTAGCCATTCTAGTGCAGGACCTCTAATTCCATAGCGCTCGCATTTATCAAGAAGTGTATCGTGATTAACGAGATCAAAAGCCTTGCTCATATCAAGGAAAATAACTGAAACAGAACGTTTTTTATCTATATTGTCTGTTATGGACCTTACTAGAGAGAATGCTGCTAAAGTGGTTGACTTACCTTTTTGAAACCCATTTTGTTCTTCATTTATAATTTTATGTTTGTTTATAAAATGGATTAAACGACTATGCATTACTTTGGTTAAAACCGGGCCTTAGTCGAAACAACAATTTGAGAGGGATTTTAAAACGTATATTATGGTATATTGCCAAAAACGAAAATTAAGCGGATAAAATAGAGTATCTACTTGTTGGTATAATTATAACCTATCAAATGAATTCCATGTTAAAATCCCTTTCAAACTTTTCTACGTTTCTATTCACCTCGTTTTACCCGGTACGGTTTTGTTCCCGATAGATGGCGATACGCTCACCTCCTATATGTTACGGGACAAAAACTTAGCTGGCCAAATGATGGTGCAAGCTAAGCGGTCGGTTCCGGCCTGGGTCTAGTTAGGCCGACTATACTGCTTACTGTCTGCCGATGCAAGCACTATGATCACGGATAAACTGATGTTATTGCGGGTAGATGTTTATGAGCGGAAACCCTCTTGTTCGTTTTTGGCGCTCTGTACCACCACAGCTGTGGTACCACTACCACTGTCACGCAACTCGATTCAACTGTTCCCGACACACGAAACTCATTGTGACCACTCGCGACTTTTTTTAGTCTTTACTTTTTCGTGTACTGGATCTCGAAAGTTGAAACTCCTCATCCCGGTCAAAGTTCATAGACTTGGTAATTTGAATTGTTCTCTAATCAGTCTAGGCGTTCTGTCGAGATTACCTGAGGGTTATGTAACTCAATCCAGTGGTTTCGTGGAGTGGTTGTTAATGTTACTGACCATGTCAGTTTAAAAACCTATGACTTTGGTATTGCATTCGCGGTGGAATTCACACCCGAGCCGCAGGCGAGAACTAGTTACTGTGTAAAAAATATACAAAAAGCATAAAATACATAACAACTTCTGTGCATAAAAATAACTATAGTAGGTACTTTCGGAAGTCGATGGCAAAAAAGTCAACCAAACAAACAATAAAATAAAAATAGATGCAGGGTAATACAGCATTGTTGTAATGTTAATTTCGACGTCAGTCTCCTGACGTTTTTTTCTACATTATCTAGGTAATTTTAGGTACCTACCTAAAATTGTAATAAATTACTGCATAGACCAAAGGTGCAAGTAGGTATGCCTAGATTGAAACCTGAATACGCAGTTAGCTACCACTGTGTCACCACTGTGGTCCGGCACAATGGTCGTGGATAATTAAATCTGCCAGTTTCAATCAGTGGTCCGCGTCGTTCGGTAGCGGTTTGTCCACGTTGCGAATCCATAATAAGTTGATTAAATGCATCGGTGTTTCAGCTTTTTTATTCGGAATCTTTATTTTTTTTAAACGTTGCCCCACTCTATGATTTTTCCTGTATGGTTGGTGCGTTCACAAACATTTAAACTCAGACTCACATACACAAAAACCCAGAACCGAAACAACTATCTGTATGCCATACAAATATTTGTTCCGTGCGGGGATCGAATCCGCGACAAGTAGCGCAGCAGTCAACCGTCGAATTATCTCATCTGATCCCATTCTCAGAAAACTAAAAAGAAATATGGAAAAAGCTGGCCAAGTGCAAGTCGGATTTGCACATGGGGTTCCGTGCAACTGTAGTAGATATTGAGAGATTTGCCTGCGATGTTATTTTAGCACCATAGGACTTATCTTATAGGTTTTCAGGCGTCTTCTTTATAGCATTTAAAAAGCCATACTCCTGTGGCGACTAGCGACATCTATCGCAACACCTGCGTACTAACAAACGATCGACAGAAAAATCCTACATCGCGCTATCAACATTATCCGCGACATAAGCCTATATAGGAGTTCCCGACTTACAACTGTCGGGCAGTTAGCCCGCCGGACACAACACCCGTCCGGTCGGAGGATCCTCCCTTTTCAATGGGGGATGAGGAACTTTACACCCTGTTCCTCATGATACCCAAACTGGTGACCCCGAGCATGAACGTCAGCGCAGCCTTCGTGCAACTACTTCAGACGTCGTCACCACTTCCCCTTCGCCTTCGAGCAGCGAGTCATACCGTCAGCCAGCAGCCACGGCTTCATGGGGTATCCTGTCCACCAGCATGCAGCGGAAGCGCATTCCTGGACATCACCCCCAGCCTCATCAGCGACTTTGGCACAGCACACTGCACTTCGGCCGGTCAGCAAGAGACGCACTTCTCTCCTGGTCGACGCAGCAGCCAGCCACAACGCAGCACTGCATCACTCCGACACACTGGAGCTAATATGCAGCACCACGGCAAGCACTGCATCACTCCGACTCACTGGAGCTAATATGCAGCATCACCCCGACTCACTGGGGCATCACCGCAGACAGTTCCGACTCATCGTGAACTATGCGGCATCCGGTTCCGACTCACTGGAACCTTCCACTGGCTGACAAGCGCCAAGACTCAACCTGCTTTCGACCTCCGGTCTCGGAGAGGAGTGATGTGGCGACTAGCGACATCTATCGCAACACCTGCGTACTAACAACGATTGACAGAAATCCTACATCGCGCTATCAACTTTATCCGCGACATAAGCCTATATAGGAGTTCCCGACTTACAACTGTCGGGCAGTTAGCCCGCCGGACACAACACCCGTCCGGTCGGAGGATCCTCCCTTTTCAATGGGGGATGAGGAGCTTTACACCCTGTTCCTCATATCCCCCCCAAACTCCTAACTCCACCCAATCATTAAGAGTGGAGACAAAACTAATGTAACCAACCAACTGTATACTTACCTACCTAAGGGTAACTGTGTTGGGTTCTCTGTCAAAGATCTTGGAAAGAATTCTTTGCAGCTGCTTTACTGATTATATTGACACGTTTCATAATTTCTAATAAAAAAAAAACTTTTTAACCATTGATGTAATCAAAATGTTTTTAACAAAAAATTAAACCGAAAAGACAGTGACCTGTCAGTGACTTTGGTTTGTTTAAGAATTCAATTATAGGTCCAATATTGACGTATAATTCTGAAATTATTTTTTTTCACATCCTAATCGCTGAGGAGTTGTACCTTCCATCATCAGCTCATCCACATAAGATTATAGAGGGCCGCCAGACGTCACGTATTTTCTGACGAAGGAAATGTGGACGATTGAGTAGTGTTAGTATGAACTAAGAACACACTACTACCAGCTAGCTTGCTTGGACGGCCAATTTTCAGGTACCAGGTCATCAAGGAACACAAAAAAATTACTTACTTCACGTATTTTCTCCAAGCTGATTTTTACGTATATTGTAGGCATTATCCTTAAAAATAAGTTGCCAATACTCCCAGACACTTCCTAGCGGCAGTTTTGCCCAGACGCTTTAAAGTTCCTAAAAAGTTTAGACTTAAAATTATTGTGGCTGTTTACCCGAGATCGCATGGCATCGCTCGTGTGGCTGACATACCACCACTCCACTGACCTCTACTGGACTCATTCGGTGGGCATTCAACAGGATCTGTCCATTGACGTCACGTATTTTCAGACTGGCCTGTTGGTCTAGTGGTTAGTGACCCTAACTGCTATGCCGGAGGTCGTGGGTTCGATTCCCACCCAGGACAAATGTTTGTGTGATGAGCACGATCATTTGTTCTGTGTCTGGGTGTAATTTATCTATAATATGTATGTATTTAGAAATATATAAGTATGTTTATCAGTTGTCTAGTACCCATAACACAAGCTCTGCTTAGCTTGGGACTAGATGGCGTTGTGTGATAGTTGTGGAATATTATATTATTGCCCGTGTCTTCAGAGTTTTGTTGAAAACGTTGCTTTCAACGCTCGGATGCATTTTGGAGCGCCTGCCCAATATAGCATGGCAATATCCCGATCAATTAGGTTTAAGTATTAAATAAAGGGGTTTAGAATTCTTTAAAGCGTCAGGGAGTATTTATTTTTAAGGATATTGCCTAAAATATACGTAAAAATCAGCTTGGAGAAAATACGTGAAGTAAGTAATTTTTTTGTGTACCTTGATGACCTGATACCTGAAAATTGGCCGTTCAAACAAGCTAGCTGGTAGTGGTGTGTTCTTAGTTCATAATAACACTACTCAATCGTCCACATTTCCTTCGTCAGAAAATACGTGACGTCTGGCGGCTCTGGGATCTTGGACTATTATGATTATCAGACGCAAATACTTGAACAGCTTTATATGAAAAACGTCACAAGTGCCCGATCAATTTTGAAGCCCATCAGCAGATCCTGACATGGTCACAATGAGACCACCTCGAAAGTTTACCTACCCTTTCAAATAAAACAATAGAATTTTGAAAATCGTTTTTTAACCGACTTCAAAAAAAGGAGGAGGTTATCAATTCGACTGTATTTTTTTTTTTATGTTTGTTAGCTCATAACTTGCGACTGGGTGAACTGATTTTCATGATTCTTTTTTCATTTGAAAGCTGGTGCTTCCCGTGTGGTCCCATTGTCACCATTTTAATATCTGATGATGGGATCTTGTAGAAATCGGGGGAACTCTTCTTCAATAAATAACAGCTGCAGATTAACCGCGATTGTTGCTATAGCATATCTAAGCATTGTTTACGCCATCACACAACATAATATCACGCCTGTACGTGAGTACACCAAATAGTTTTTATAACCTTTGCAGTGATGCAAAGGTTATAAAAACTATTTGGTGAAGACCTGATGAAGAACTTCGGAGATAGGCAACGGAACTCCTCAATTAATGCAAATACAAATGGACTGGGATTGCTGAAATCTCATGACTGTCTATTGTTTACACCAGTTCATAACATAACATCACGCCGGTACGTTGTGAAGGGGTAAGCACATGTGAACCACTAAAAAGTGAAAAGTAAAAACTTTTTACAAAAAATAAAACCGACTTCGACAAAAATAAAACACAAAAAAGTTAAAAGATTTTCAAGAGGTCATCAGAGTTAATTCTATTAGTATGGGTAGGCAGTAGTTGAGCAAAGTGGTCAAAGAGGCCATGTTTTTCAATTACCTTGAATTTGACTGACAGAATAAAACCATCAAAAACCGGTGGTGGAAGCCGTAAAGAGGTTTAAAAAAGGTAATAGCGCCGTCCCCGGAGAATAAAATGACAACTGATATTACCATAGTTTTAGTGTTATGCCATATTTGAAGTCTACGATGCCTAATACATCTACTCAATTTTTTTCGTGATTTTTCTTCCATACTCAAAAAAGTTATGAGATAATACAATAATATTCACCACTTTTCCCAGAACATATATTTACTAGAAAAAAAATGTATTATAATAATAGTGGAAAAGTTTCATCACTAAACATAGGACAAAAACTTTTGCAATAATATTCTCGGAAAACAAATCGACGAAATAATTACGAACGCCATTATCATTATGTTCTCGTAAAAATACTTCTAGGCTCGGCCACTAACATGTCCTTAGTAAAATAGTACTAATTATCCTGACTTCGTCTTTAGAGATTTATTTGTTTACTTGTAGTAGCCCTCGCTACGCCTCGACTCACTCGCACATAGTTTAGCGCCATAGGAAAGAAAGAGATAGCACTATCTCCACAGGCGCTTGATCAACCCACTACAACGTTCCTCATTCGTTTCCGTGCGCGCACGGCTACCGCACATAAGAAAAAGTTTTTTAGTTTTTTCGAATTTTATTGGTGTTAAACGGTCTAAAAACATAAAAAATGCCAAAAAGGAAGCATGCAGAAACTACTGAAGACAAATGGCGAAGAAAAATAAAGAAATATGAACAAAAATTGTCTAGGAAAAGAGGTCGTCATAGACGTGTGTCAATAGAAGGTACGTTCCTACTACCTACATAATTCTAGTTCATTATTATAGTGCAAAATACACGGAATAAATGAATAATTCGTTGTATAATGATACCTTAGATCTAACACGAGATGTTAGACGGTACTTACATCAAACTATATCGAGTCAATACGAGATATTGACCTATTATTTTCTGTTTTTAGAGTCAATACGAGATATTGACCTATTGTATTTTATTTATTAGAGTTAATACGAGATATTAACCAAAAAACACGTTTGAGAATATCTGGAATCGTACAGCGGTGCGTCTAGGCTTTCGTCTCCTGACCGCTCGCCTTCGCCGACGGCTGCGACGGCGGTTGACATACCCGCTGACTCAGTGAGGTCAGTGCATGAGCAAGATATCTCCGCACCTCCGCACGCTCTGCGTCACCCATGCCACCCGAACTTTCTACAACGGGGGAATGTGCATCACAGCCAGCTGACCCCCAAGGTATGACAGCCCCGGCTGATAATGCAAATGGCGATAATGCTCCTCCTATCGCAGATCCCGAGCTCTTAATAAAACGGCTCTAGGAGATTTTGAAGCTGAAACTGTCGATTGGGGTCCAGATATTGTAGTTTATTTACCGAAGCGTTAGGATCCAAAGGAAGCAATCGCAAATAGGGTGCGTCCTGCTGACGGTCTTAGGGAGGACGATGTCAGGTATATTGACTAAATCCAGTGACAATGCCGAAATTCTTCGTCTTCTTACAGACGCGACAAAACTGTTGTCGGATTCGCATTACTCGGAGACCGAGACAAGAAGATCTCTTGTCACCCCAATGGTTGATAAAGCGTTTTTGGAACCTTTTAAAGATAGTAAGAGAGACAGTCATCTTTTTGGTGAGAAGTTGGGAGATCTTCGTGTGGGATACAGAAGACAGGCAAGCTGATCCAGTCTGCGGCTCAAACGAGCACTTTAAACTATAAGGGCCCGCCGTCACGCCAGCCTTATCACCGCTACGTCCGTGGGCAACCGAGACGCGGCGGCGGCGGGACCAAACCAGGATCAAACTACCGCCGCCGCGGGACAATGCAGGCGCCGGCGATGACCCGTGCTCCACGAGCGTCGTCCCCTCACCAGCGCCATGCATCGCGCTACAAGCCAGCGGGAGCGGCCCCCACAGCGAACGCGAAGCAGTAACTTCACAGGTACACTCTCATGCTGGTCGCTTAAGGTATTATATTGAGGCTTGGAAAAAGGTTACTGATGATAAAAAGATCCTTGAGACCATTTCTGGCTATAGAATCCCCTTTCTAAAACATCCTGTACAACATCCAGGTATAATTCCAAAATCATCTTTTTCGAAAGACGACAAGTTTTACATTAAACAAGAATTGCATCGTTTGTTGCAAGCAAATGTCATACGTAAATGTAATCCTACCGGCGATCATTTCGTATCTAGTATTTTCATCATTCCTAAAAGTAATGGTGAAAGACGTTTAATTCTAAATTTAAAGAAATTAAATAAATTTGTCGATGTTAGCCATGTTAAGATGGAAGATGTTAGGACTGCTGTCAAATTAATGACACATAACTGCTAACTAAGCGGTTAACTTGGACTTGAAAGAAGCATATTTTTTGATACCTATCCACAATGATCATGTAAAGTTTTTAAGATTTTATTTTGATAATATTTTGTACGAATTTTTGGTTTTACCTTTTGGTCTGAGCTCAGCTCCTCATCCCTAGTTTTACAAAACTTATGAAACCAGTTTCTACCCTTTTGCGATCTCGAGGTTTTAAATCAGTATTCTACTTAGATGACAGTTGTTATTTCGGAGATAGTTATGAAGAATGCTTAAATATCATTAATGAAAGCATTAAGTGCCTAGTGAACTTAGGATTTGTAATCAACTATGAGAAGAGTTCACTGGTACCAAGCCAAGGTTGTCAGTTTTTAGGTTTTATTTTAAACTCTAAAGACATGACTCTGGAGCTCCCTTTCAAGAAAAAACGCGACATTTTGTCACGTTCGGAAAATATGCTAGTTATTAAGAGAATCACTATTCGTGCTTTCGCTCGCTACCTAGGTACTTTGACAGCTGCTTGCTTACAAAATATTTAGAGCGGGCTAAATATCTAGCCTTATTGGATAATGACGATTATGATAAGATGATGACGGTGCCTAATAGTCTACGCGTTGATTTGACTTGGTGGAAGTCAACAATTTTAAACACGAGTAACCCCATCAGACCAATGTCGTTTGTATTAGAGATCTTTAGTGACGCATCTAGTATCGGCTGGGGTGCAGCCTCTAGAGGGGAAAGTATAGGCGGTTCATGGACGGAAGACAAGCGTTCACGTCATATTAACTATTTGGAACTTCTAAATTGTCACATACTCTTACGCATTGACAATACTACGGCGATCGCTTACATAAATAGAATGGGTGGGGTGCAATATCCACATCTCAATGAAATTGCCCGTAGAATATGGACGTGGTGTGAAGAACGACAGATATTCGTTTTTGCTTCCTACATAACGTCATCCCAGAATATCGAAGCTGACACAGAGTCAAGAAACATTGACATCGAGTGGGAGTAGCACTCTACAGCATTTGATACAATTGTTTTAGAATTTGGTGTACCTGAGATGGACATTTTTGCATCGAGAACGAATGCTAAATGTAAAAAATATATATCGTGGAAGCGCAATCCCTATGCATACAACGTGTACGCTTTTACTATTAAATGGGATATGTTCTTTTATGCGTTTCCACCATTTTCACTAATTTTAAAGGTTCTGCAAAAGATTATTACTGATGAGGCAACCGGTATTTAATTGTAGTGCCTAATTGGCCATCTCAAGCATGGTTCCCGGTATTCAGATCTCTTGCCGTAAGTGAAATATTTATATTTCCTCCGGATAAATTTCTGTTATCATATAATTTCAGGAAGACTCATCCTCTGCACCGCCACCTTTCCCTGGCGGCGACTATATTATCCGGGAAGCCTTCGCACGGTTGCAGACCCCTCAATCAGCACTGACTTTAATGACGTCATCTATTTCTACGAACACTAAAACGCAATATACCTCTAGCTTTAAACAGTGGTGGTTATACTGTCACGATAAGGGATTAGATCCATTCCAGATCAGGGTACATGATTTGCTCGATTATTTGTCCCAATGTTTCACAGACGGTTCCTCGTATGGAACATTAAACAATCACCGTTCGGCTTTATCACTTATTTCCGGAAATAATGTAGGACAAGACGAACGTATCAAAAGATTCTTTAAGAGAGTATTTAAGTTGAAGCCTTCCTTTCCTAAATATATACATGGAACCCCAATATCGTACTTAATTATTTTGGTGAGTTATACCCCAACGATAATTTAAGTTTGGAGCAGTTGAGCAAAATTGGTTGTGTTATTGGCTTTGTCAACAGGCCAAAGATGTCAGACGCTCTCATTGATAAGGTTGCCCAATATTATGATCAACCAAGACAAAGTTTTAATCACTATTACCAATTTAATTAAAACATCTGGTATAGGTAAATCTCAACCAATCCTTGACCTTCCTTTTTTCCAACAGCGTCCATCAATCTGTCCTGCACAGACTTTAATAGCTTACATGAATGTTACATCTACCAAAAGAAGTACTGTAGATAATAAATTGATTCTAACTTTTAAAAAAAAAAAAAAAAAAAACCTCATCACGCTGCCACTTCGCAAACTATAGGGCGATGGATAAAGCAGGGTTTGGCTGTTAGTGGCATCGACACTGACATATTCAGTGCCCATTGCACTCGGCATGTCATGTATCTTCATCTGCTGCACATCAAGCAGGAATCAGTGTCGATGTCATTAGGAGAACCGCTGGATGGTCAGATCAATCTGTCACTTTTGCTAATTTTTATAATCGGCCAATTACTCAAACAAATTGTGAATTTGCAAACGCTGTTCTCATTAATCAGTAAGGAGTTTTTTTCGTATTTTTTTGTGATCATTAATTGAAATAAGAATAATTGTACCTCAAATTGTACCTATTATTTACACGGAATTTATTTTTCAATTTAGTCCTACTTATAACATTGCAAATGTCTATCTCTAAACATCTACAAGTAAACAAATAAATCTCTAAAGACGAAGTCAGGATAATTTAATAATCAAACGAACTTACCTGAAGTGAAGTTCGATTGTAATTATCCTGGCTTCGTCGAAGAGATTTAGGGTCCCTCCCGACCCTGACATTCAGGTGGACCTTTCATTTCCCTAAACAATGTTATAGTTTTTCCAGTAGACCGGTACTCTGAAATGAATGAGGAACGTTGTAGTGGGTTGATCAAGCGCCTGTGGAGATAGTGCTATCTCTTTCTTTCCTATGGCGCTAAACTATGTGCGAGTGAGTCGAGGCGTAGCGAGGGCTACTACAAGTAAACAAATAAATCTCTTCGACGAAGCCAGGATAATTACAATCGAACTTCACTTCAGGTAAGTTCGTTTGATTATTAAATAATATACGGTACAGTAAAATATATTGCCGTTCTTTTCTGTCATAAGAGTAAGGTCACGTTAGAGAGTAATAGCACAATGGGTCGGTTCGTGAGGTTGTTCGGTTTGTTTACTTAGGTCAGTGCTTTCTAAGCTGTCCTTGCGTCTACATTTTAATTTTTTTTGGTGATAATCGTGTTGAACTTGAAAGAGGTTCGTAGAGTACTTCAGTACCTAGACGTGAATAAGGCTAGCGGTCCGGACGGCATACCAGCAAGGGTCTTAAGGAACTGTGCGCCTGAGTTGTCTCCTGTGTTGACACGCTTGTACCGCCTCTCTCTCAAAACCAGAACGGTGCCGAACTCCTGGAAGGTTACTAATGTACAACCAGTACCCAAGAAGGGTAGTCGTGCCGAGCCCTGTAATTATCGACCAATCGCCATCACCTCCATACTTTGTAAAGTAATGGAAAGGGTACTCAACGGTAAGCAGCTGGCGCACCTTGAAGCGAACGACCTACTACTTAGCGACCGTCAGTATGGTTTTCGCCGGGGACGGTCAACTGGGGATCTTCTGGTGTTAGCGACGCACTACTGGAGCTTGGCCATCGAGAAACACGGCGAGGCCCTTGCCGTGTCTCTGGACATCTCGAAGGCTTTCGACAGGGTTTGGCACGCAAGTTTGTTGAGCAAACTTCATTCGGCATACGGCATTCCCGCTGACTTTTGCTGCTGGATATCTGACTTCCTGAGTGAACGGTCGATCCGAGTGGTCATTGATGGCTGCTCCTCTGACCTTATGGCTATCGATGCCGGAGTTCCTCAGGGGTCTGTTCTCTCCGCGACACTTTTCCTGCTGCACATCAATGACCTCCCTGTTCCTGGTATTGTTGGGTACGCAGATGACAGCACTGTCATGGAGAGTTATACATCCAGCGCAAAAGCCGGTGGTGATGAATTACCTTCACTAAGAGAGGCCATGGTAGAGCGAACGAATTCAGCCTTAAGATTTGTCTCCGAGTGGGGTGATTGATTGCACTTGCGTTTTGGTGGGTTGATTTCAACGCCACCAAAACGCAAGTGTGTCTGTTCACCGCAAAAAGGAGTCAGTTTAATCTATTCCCTACTTTTCGGAGTGCGTCTGTACAAGTTACTGACAGTCTCGAGCTTCTTGGCACGAAGTTGAGTGCGAATCTGAACTTTGGCGCCTACATCGAGTCGAAAGCTCAAACTGCGGCAAAAAAGCTGGGAATCCTAAACAAGGTTAAGCGGTACTTCAAGCCTGGACAGCTTTCAGTATTATATAAACCTCAAATCCGCAGCAAACAAGCTTCTTCTGGGTAAGCTCGTTCCATCGTCGACATCATCTCTGCCCTTATGCATGTTCTTGACTTCAATCTTGCCCAGATTGAAGTCAAGAACAAGCCCATTTAAAACATTTTTATCAATACTTTAAGTATATCACACCAAACCATATAAACAGCGTTGGAAAATACCAAATCTGGCGAAGGCTTAATTAATAACAGAGGCCACCATGCTTATAGACCACGTAAAATGTCTATTGAATCAGAACAAAATATCATCCAGCATATTCAATTATTTCCTACATTAGAGTCCCATTACACACGTAAAAATTCAGCCAGACAATATCTCTCAGAACTTCTAAATATTTCTAAAATGTACCGTCTGTACCAAACCTGGTTTCAATCGGGAAACTGCGACTGCCCGATGGTTTCTAAACGCCAATATGAGACCATCTCTAACACTAAGTTTAATTTTTCATTTTACAAACCCAAAAAAGACCAATGCGCTACTTGCACTCTTTACCGACAATCAGGGGGTCTAAAATGGCCACTTTAGCAGATCATTATATGAATTGCGTTGAAAAGCGTAAAATAGAAGTTTCTTAATAGTAACTGCGTATGTGAAAATTTTACGAATTTTAACGCAATTCATATTATTTTCCTATTAAGATCTATTTTCCTAAATGGTTACAGACCCAGTTTCCATCATGAAAGGTCCATTTTACGCTTTCTAACACAATTCATATTGTGATCTGCTAAAGTGGCCATTTTAGATCCCCTGATCCCGTTCGACAAGAATCATTGCGAGAGAAATATGATCAACACAGAAGAAAAACAATCCGTTGATCCACATACACATACAACTATAGCCATATTGGATTTAGAGAAGGTGTTGAACATTCCACAATCGCAGGTAGGACTTTACTGTCTTTGATAGTACTTTTGGCACTATGCAATTGAAAAGGAGGAGCAATAGAAATCGGTAGCTGTTTGTGGCAATTTCTTTTAGGTGAAGCGGAAAGAGGTATAAAAAACATTTCATTTTACTCTGACGGTTGTGGAGGCCTGAATAAAATATCATGGTTTAAAGTAATGGAAGTAAGCGTCTCGCATTCACAGCCATCAATTCTACGTTTTAAATATGATTTTGATGCCAATTATTCCAAGTTGAATGTCGAACCGCTTTAAAAAATCACACCAAGAAGCAGGCGAGGCTCCAGGCAAACAGCAAACAATACTTCAGTCTGTATTACTGACCCCCAATTGAAACTTGCTTACAACAGACCTTTACCACTAAGCAAGGCTTTACACGCCGACCTTATGAGTCTTTGTAGGACAGAAGCAAATCCGACGTACTATCATGGCTTTTACAATTCTCTCACTTTTATCAATAGTTCTTAAGACGATGACAATAGCTATTGACTTCTGATGTTTCAGTATTTTTGGACACGCCCACAATTTTTCCGATACCCTAGCGCCATACTACCAAGTAAGAAACAAATAGTCCAGGATCCGCGGTCCATTTTTGCACTTGATTACTATCAAGCTAATTTTGATGAGACGGCGAGACGCCCAACAATTTCCTGCACGAAACTCTCGAATTCTCGATTGTGGTAAGTAATAGGGGTAGCAGGGATAAAATATGTTGGTTTGATGATTCTCAAAAGTGTTAAGTACAAACACTTTTGAGAATCATCAGCTGGGTTTTTTTTGTTAAATCTCATGATAATTATCTAAATTATTTGAAAAAATATTTGTCCTACAAAATGTATGGTTTGATCAAAGAGTCCCCTTCCTTCCTTCCAATATGTATCGATAACGAAGTCATTAAAAATGATTACTTACTAACTGGGTTTTGGGGATTGGATATTTTCTCTTTACAAGTTGCCTACAAGATTCTAAAAATTATATTAAGTGTTTGGCACTTACTCCACGCACCATCAATACTCCTGTACATCATAAACAACAGGCTAATACACTTTCTGGAGCCACAAATTCCAGAAGAGCAAGCAGGTTTTGTTAAAGGCATAGACACGCGGGAACAAATCCTGAACGTTCGCCAAATTATAGAGAAAAGTCGGGAATTTAACAGCCCTGTACGAGTATTGATATGTTTCATAGATTATACCAAAGCATTTGATTGCGTGGAGTGGGGCAAGCTGTGGGGGGTTCTTAAAGACATGGGAACGCCTCAACATCTTATTGACATAGTCCGATGCCTCTACTTACACATCACCGCTCTTTCGTCAAAATAGACACCGACTGTTCAAATGCGTTAGGCAGGGATGCATCCTCTCACCTCTGCTCTTCAATATGTACGAAGAGTAATATCATTCAAGACTCTTTAGGGCTGGGACAAGGGGTTTACTGTTGGTGGAAAGTGGATTTCCAATCTGAGGTACACTGATGACACCGTTCTCCTTGCTACAACATTTGGCAACATGAAAGAGATACGGCACAGATTGGAAGTGGAAAGTGGCAAAGTAGGGTTTGCAATAAATAGGCAGAAAACCAAGCTTATGGTGGTAGATCGTGCGGGAAACCTATCGGGCGCCTATAACATCTAAGGCATCTATACTGTGGACAGCTTCGATTAACTGGGCTCCAATATAAGTAATGAAGGTAGCTGCGTCACAGAAATAAAACGGCGGATAGCCATGGCTAAAGATGCTATATTACGCCCCCGGAACATCTGGGAAAAACGTGGTATAAGTTTTAAAACGAAGGCCCGTTTGGTCAGAGCACTAGTTTTCCTGATTTTCCTCCATAGAGTTAATAATAATAATAATATTTATTTATTTTCAGGCTACTTTGGCCCATAGATAAATACCTTACAGACTAACATACATACGATATAATTGACAGCTTGTGTTAGTAAACAAAACCTTAAAACTATATTAGTATCACTACAGTTGCACTACGTCACTGTGCGATCATGTGGCACTTGCCCGCGGAAGCGTCGAAACACCACCCCCTGCGGCCAAAAGTCCTCTTCCAAGACGAGGTGCAGGTAGCATGTCGGTACTCGCACCACAAACGCCTTAAAGTTGACGTTGCGGCGCGACTCGAGCAGCTGCACTCTGGCCACGTACTTGATCTTCTGGCGCACGTACTCCACGATGTCCTCCGTCGTAGTGGTGTAATGTAGACGGGAGAGGTACAAAGGAGTGTTCGGCTTTGCGGCACGAATATGCACATTGGGCTCCGATGGAGCCGTGCCGCAGCGGTTCTTGATGGTTCGCTGACGGCGCTTCCTCCTCAACACCGTCACGAAACCATCATCAGCCTGGATCGGTTCCTTTTCAGGCACAGGCTTCTCGGAAGGAGCATTTTTCCCCACAAGTTAAGACATGGACAATTCAAACAAGAGTAAGACAGAGGATAGACGCATTCGAAATGTGGTGTTTTAGGCGGATTCTCCGAATTCCATGGACGGCCAAACGCACAAATGTGTCTATCCTTTACCAACTCGATATCAAGACTCGATTGTCAACAGTTTGCCTACAGCGTATTTTGTCTTATTTCGGCCACATAATGCAAAGAGGAGATAGCAGCCTTGAAAAGCTGGTCATTGTTGGCAATACCGAAGGCAAGCGACCGCGAGGCCGGTCGCCATTTTACAAATTTGGAAGTGTCTGTCTTCCAAACGATTGGCTTTGAGAAAAAATTGTTTGTGGAACCTCAATGTCATTTTTAAAGACCTGTCTAATGTCTATAGACACCCCACACGTAGGTATAGGTTTGATGAAAAAAAAATATAGTTTCAGTTCCATGTATGGGGCGACCCCCTAAATCCTTTTTTTTATTTTTGTATAAAAATCGTAAAGCGGTTCACAGAATACTTGTAGAGTTTCAACTGTGTAGTCTCAATAGTTTCCGAATGAAGTGGCTGTGACATACGGGTGGACAGACGGACAAACAGACATGACGAATATATAAGGGTTCCGTTTTTTGCCATTCGGCTACGGACCCCTAAAAAACAGCTGGTTTGTAGTAATTTTTGATGAGCTCGTTATCAATACATGTTGTATTTAGATAATGATCATCAGATAAAAATAAAATAGTTAGTACTTAATAGATTTTTGAAAATCATCAAATAAATAATTATAATAATATATAATCAATATATATTTTATCCCTGCTGCGGGCTGCCCCTATTACCTACCACAATCGAGAGTTTTCGTATAGGGTAATGTTGGCTCACGGAAAATTAGCTTGATAGTAATCAAGTGAAAAAATGTACCGTGGATCCTGGACTAACATTGTGACGCGGTCAATAATAATTTATAGATGAACGGATAGCTGTCAGTGGGGCGCAAAGTGACATACGTCCGTCTAGCACCGCGCCTAAGCGCTCACTGTCGGATTGCATACGTAAGAAAGAGAGCGCGATGACGCAACGCTCGAACTTCTTACAAACCATATAATGATTAATTATAAAATAATAATTTATTAAATAATCAAAAATTAAAAACAACCAAATTTTGTATTTAAATATGATACGTTATTGTTATAAATTTTACCAACGTACGTTCATCAGTAATACAGATATTTTTGTTGGAAGATCATTTTAAGAGGTTAGTTTACCATTTTTTTGTATCGAGAAAACTTTTCAAAAACGTGTTTTGAAAACAACGAAATTATCAGAAATATGTTCAAGATTAACATATATTTTTTTCGCCGTGTCAAACTGTATAGATTTGGCTAAAAAATTGTTCAATACAAGCCTATTTGGCTCTTGTCAGCGCCTTAAGACCATTTACATGATGATTACGACGAAGATCAGGAAGACAAATTTTTTTAAATGTTTATTGTGTCCATTTTCAATAAAGTTACAGCTGATTACTTTAACATTGTTTTATTAAATACCCTAGAATAAATGTTCAAGGTTCTATTACCGTATATTGCATATTCAATACTAACCAGAATAAAATGGTAAATGATTTTGTTGTCCGTTTAATTGGCTTCTATTATTCGTGGAATATTATTGTAAAACAATAAAGCAATATTCATAGTCTCTAGAAATTAACGAGAATAAAATGATAAGTGTATATTAATAAATTAAGATTGCAGTCAAATTTTAGTATCTTTTTAGGGTTCCGTACCTCAAAAGGAAAAAACGGAACCCTTATAGGATCACTTTGTTGTCCGTCTGTCTGTCTGTCAAGACCTTTTTTCTCAGGAACGCGTGGAGGTATCAAGCTGAAATTCATATCAAATACTCAAGTCTATGGTCTCTTGGAGCTGTGAAAAAATCAAACTTCTAAGTCAACGCGATCAAAAGATACTCCCGTTTATGCCGCAAATTTTCGACACTCGCAAGGGAATCAAAACCTACAGGGTACTTCCCGTGAACTCAGAATCTTGAAATTTGGTACGAAGCAACGTCTTATAGCATAGATAAAGGAATAATTACGAAAACCATAAATTTTTAGTTACATCAAGATACTCCCGTTTATGCCGCAAATTTTCGACACTCGCAAGGGAATCAAAACCTACAGGGTACTTCCCGTGAACTCAGAATCTTGAAATTTGGTACGAAGCAACGTCTTATAGCATAGATAAAGGAATAATTACGAAAACCATAAATTTTTAGTTACATCACATAATATATTTTTTTTACGGAACCCTCGGTGCGCGAGTCCGACTCGCACTTGGCCGGTTTTTATTATTAACCCTAGAAAGATAACCTACGTCGCAGAGGCGCCTGAGCTAGAAACATATTGCTGTCGTTTTTTATCCGACGCGTGTATTTGTTTGTCCTTCTCAGCCAACTCAGTTGTCGGTTAGCCCCTTCACGGCATGGCTGTTTCCATGCTGTAAGTACTACAGTTTTGTTTATATGATGAGTCTGTGCGCTCGCGAGGCGTATGGTTATCTTTTGTGAAACTTTTAAGAATGAATTAATATTGTAGTTTTAGTGATGTAAAGCGTTTTTGTAAATAGTTTTTGTTTGTTTTTAGGAACAATTTATTACGTATATATCGTGGCACATAGGAGAACGTTGGTAGAAAATGAAATATGCGCTTTACTAGGTGAAGAAGAAGAAAACACTCTGATGAACTTCTGCAAATTGACAGTGAATTGGAAAATCACCAGAGCGAATGGAAGATGTCCAAAGTGCCTTCGAAAGCGAGTTTGTCGACAGCCAAAATGTAGAGCAACTGGAAAATAAACAAAACGAAGAGAATTTGTTCGTCCTGAAAATTTCAGCGCCTTCTGACCTGCACTAAGTGCAAAAAAAAATGACGTTTTCCATGACTATCTTTGAAATTTATTTTTTTGATGAGAGATATTTTTTTATACTTATTATATTGTAGTCAAAAAGCTTGTGAAAAAAAACTTAATTGTTATAAGTTGATTAGAAGTGTTTTTGTTCCTGAAGCATAAGGCTGTTTATTTTCGTTACTTTTTTGTAGAGGTCTACTCATTTAGTTATAAATTATTTTTAATAAACAAATAAGATAAAAATGTATTTAATTTTTATAGTTTATATTATAACTTTTAACACAAAATCATAAATTATACATATTTTTTATTAAATCAATTAAAAAAACGTATTATGAAAAGGTGCGCCTCTGAAGCGTATGGTTATCTTTAACGTAAGCCGTGGTATGGTTATCTTTCTAGGGTTAAATATCTTCAGTTCGGCTAACCTAAGTAAAACTCTTACAAAACATTATAAAAGGACAAAAAATTAGCTACCGTTGAGCTTTTTTTGATCTCTCTATGTCTATTGCTTGCCCGGATACAGTCAAAAATTGGTTTTTTATTTTTCCTGAAAAGTAGTGTTTTTGCAATTACCATTTTATTCTCCGGGGACGGCGATAGGTACCTTTCGCACCGCCGCAAAAGGTACGAAAAGGTTGTGGAAAAGCATATAAAACAAAAAAAAAACAAAAGGATTGGTGTCAAACGACGCATGTCCACAGGGCCCCGAGTCTGCTATTCAATAGTGTCAGAATGGTCGATCAGTGATCTCATAATTGTTGATTGACGACAAGCCAAAAAGTACCTTATGCCTGTCGACTTAAGGTACTTTTTGGCTTGTCGTAAATCAACCATTATGAGATCAATGATCGACCATTCTGACACTATTGAATAGCAGACTCGGGGCCCAGGTCAAACGGATTATCGTAGTCGGGGTTTCCTCCGCTATTGTGTACGCAAAAACTGCCCTATTTCCACGGTCAGGCGGTCCGGTCAACGAAGCCCGTAAAAAGCTTGTTTTTCTTTCATTCTATCAAAGATAAGCCTGTTTCTTTTGCGTTGTGTAAAGTTCAGGCAATTTTAAAGTGAGAATACTTGGGTCCGTGCTCCACCTATGTGGAAAACGGGACCTAAGGTGATGAATTAGGGTCCCGCGTGCTCCACCTGATGACGTTATTGTACAGTGATGCAGTAAATACACATAAAACATTAAAATTTAGATACATTAAATTAAAATTTTCTCTAAATACCTACTCAACTTCTGAACTATTATTAAGAGCGCTGTCACAAACTTTGGGCGATTTGCCGAAAATACGTACTTTTACAAGTCCTGGACACGTCTTATTTATAGATAAAGGCATAATATTTCAATGAAAAATTATAAATCTGACTTTGTTTTAGTTTGTGTCCTGATTAGAATTTCGTTTTGAATGTTAATATTTCGAGAAATAGCAATTTTCCGACACCCAATTTCGAGCAAACGTAAAACATCTGGTTTTTCCCTGCTACTTGTGACAAATTGGCTACACAGAAAAATCTGAAAAAAATGTCAAAATACTGGTTATATAGTCCTGAAGTTTTTGTCCTGATTAGAATTGAGATATAAATGGAATCGCAGCAAAAAAAAAGGATATTCAAAAGCAATACTAAGCTAAAATTTATGCGTTTTAAATATGGTTTAAACATAGGATAAAGACAAAATTAACAAAAAAAAAATATACATACTTATAGTACAACACTTTACCTTTCCTAATTATATTTTTTTGGAATTTTACGCCATCTCATTTTTTTATTACGATTTTCCAAAATAATGCCTTATTACTAGATGTACGGGCGCCATACGCTCAGTAACGCCTGAGGGCTCGTGGAGGACGGACCTATGTCGCTCGCGCTCCCGCGCGCATTAAGGCGCGGGCCCACCGCGGCGCATGCTGTGCACGGGCACGCGGCGCATTTTAGCTGCGTAGTTTCCACTGGAATACACGTATGTGACCAACGACTATGTATAGCGTGGCACAGCGCACGGAGAGGCTACGATATAACACAATAAGCGATTGTACATCGATAAGCGAGCTGTGCATAGTCGTGGGTCATATTCGTGTACTTCAGTGGAAACGTAGACCCACGTCGACAGCGTTGAGCTATGTAACCACCTATTCAAGCAAGCCACGCATGTATCAATGACGTCAATTCATGCGTAGCCTCTAGGGCTTTCAATACCGGTATTACGGGATCCCGTAATACCGTGATCCCGGACAAATATGGACCATTTTCAATACCGGTATTGAAGCCCTCAATACCGTGATCACGGTATTGCAGGCATTACATGTATTATCGTAAATTAAATTCCATTTTTTAAATATAATAATGACACACGAAACATATAAAGAGACAGTGAGACAATGACTGATAATGAACAAGATATGACCATAGAAGAACCTTCTACTTCATTGAATTCGAGCAGTGGAAATGATATCGGGAGGCTGGAAATCGTCAAACCTGCGCGGTTTCGCTTCGTCTTCAAGGACCCACCAAGCAGACCCACCGGTGGGTCTCCGAATACTGATGTGTCTCCCAAGACCTACTGACTGGTAGGATCAGAGGACCCACTAGTAGGTCTTGGGAGACATCAGTATTCGGAGACCCACCAGTGGGTCTGCTTGGTGGGTCCTTGAAGACGAAGTGCGTTGACGATTTCCAGCCTCCCGAACGAACCAGATTCCGAAAAGGCTTTAGTACCGTAGACAGCATACCTACATACGCTGCGTGGTTATGTGGTTGGATGTCATACAAGAGACCGAAGAGTATAACCTGCCTCTCTGATTAGCGGTTGTGGACTACGAGAAACCCTTTAATTCGACCGAGACTTGGGCCGTACTGCAGTGTCTCCAACGGTAGCAAAAACACCACCATGTCAGTTCGACTTCAGGACCAGACCTCGGAACCTTTTTTTGTGTGACAGGGAGACGTCATATCTCCGAAACTGTTCACCCTGCACTGGAGGATACCTTTAAGGTTCTGGATTGAAGAGACCTCAGTGAAATGCTCGATGACCGCAGTAGAGCTTCCGAAAGAGTGGGTCTTAAAATAAACATGGACAAAACCAAGGTCATAATGACTGTCCACGTAACACCCTCACTTATCAAAATCGGAGACTCTACACTCGAAGTTGTTGACGAAGTCTACCTGGATCTAATGTTGTAAAATAGGTCCAGTTCGACCAGTCAGTCAATTCGAACTTCGAGAAAGAGTAAAAATCGTCGTGGTGGGCAGGGCACATTGCTCGCAGAACAGATGGCCAATGGGGCCTAAAAGTTTTGGAGTGGAAACCGCGAACAGAAAGACGTTGTGTTGGAAGGCGTCCAACAAGGTGGAACGATGACCTGGTGAAGGTTGCGGGGTCACGCTGAATGCGCCCATAGGACAGGCCACTGCGGCAACACCTGGGGGAGGCCTATACGCCCAGCAGTGGACGTCTTGGTTGAAATGATCATTAATGATGATGTGTGAAAATGAAGGCACGTCCATTCCTACCGGCAGCTTAGAGATATTTACTGTCTGTAATACCTACGAATATTGATGCAGAGCGTGCTTTTTTTCAGTAGGCTATTGTGAATGATGGCTAATAGCTAATTAAGCTATACTTACGTTTCTACAAATATTGATAGGTAGCTATGTTGAGTACATGATACATTTCAATAATGATAAAAATCGACTTTTTGGATATTTATTCTTTTCAAACGCTATGTGGAATGCCTTCCTACAAAAAGACTTGAGTTAAGTTTTGATTATGTTCCTACTTAGTCCTATCTAATTAAATAATCAACCAATACCAAATTGTTATATAGAACGCTATTTATAAAAGTTATTTAAAATAATAATAAAACAAAAAATACTGTTTTTACAAATAAAAACACATACTTTAAATGTTGGTATGTAATACCGGTATTAATACCGTGATCACGGTATTGACGTCCAATACCGGATCGATACCGGTATTGAAAACATCCGGTATTTTGAAAGCCCTAGTAGCCTCTCCGTGGGTTGCAGTGGACACAACCACATACATTTTCTTACAAAGCGAAGCATACTACACGTGCGTAGCCTCTCCGTGCACCGCGGTGGGGCCGCGCCTTTAGTGTGAGTTACGTATACGAATACAGGTAGACCAGAGGTTGTCAACAGTTTAAACGTAAGTATTCTTGTAATTTATTATGATAAAATAAAATTGTAGTCATGTTGGAAAGGAACGCTTTGCGCAACCTCACTATAAAGTTTATTCGTAAATGATACTTTACTAGTCGATAAAAAATCATAGAAATCTTTATTTTAGAAATAATGGGGAATCTTTCGAATGATGCATTGAAATATTCACTTTTATGAATCTTTCGAGAAAAAACAAATCCAAGAAGGCGGCTGGGAAAATTTTAGGTGTTTCCGTCATGGGTGTCGTTTTGATGGTTTTTGGGGTCGCTGATTACGAAAATGAGGTCAAAATGAAAATCCAAGATGGCGGCCAGGAAAATTTTTGGTTATTCCGTGATGGGTGTCGTTTTCATGGTTTTTGGGGTCGCTGATTACGAAAATGAGGTCAAAATAAAAATCCAAGATGGCGCTGACGAAAATTTTTGGATTTTTCGTCATGGGTGTCGTTTTCATGGTTTTTGGGGTCGCTGATTACGAAAATGTGGTCGAAATGAAAATCCAAGATGGCGCCGACAAAAATTTTTGTTTTTTTCGTCATGGGTGTCGTTTTCATGGTTTTTGGGGTCGCTGATTACGAAAATGAGGTCGAAATGAAAATCCAAGATGGTGGCTAGGAAAATTTTTGATGTTTCAGTCATGGGTATCGTTTTCATGGTTTTTGGGGTCGCTGATTACGAAAATGAGGTCGAAATGAAAATCCAAGATGGCGCCGACAAAAATTTTTGTTTTTTTCGTCATGGGTGTCGTTTTCATGGTTTTCGGGGTCGCTGATTACGAAAATGAGCTCAAAATTAAAATCCAAGATGGCGGCTAGGAAAATTTTAGGTTTTTCCGTCATAGGCGTCGTTTTCATGGTTCTTGGTGTCGCTGATTACGAAAATGAGGTCAAAATGAGGTCAGTGGGTCGTCATAGGGGCGGATTTTTAGGAGTTGGAGTATACGCTTAGGGGGCACTATGAGCAGCAAAGAAAACACAAAAAAAAAATTGTTAAAAAAAAATTTCGGGACTTGGTACATTTTCCTGTTTTTCTTTTTTTTTCAAAAATGCCTTATTTTTTTTTTGTTACGTTTTGACCTTGACCATAGAAATTATTTAGGTTCTGAGAACCATGGTCCTACGACGCACCGTTTCAGAGTTTCGGTTCTACGAATTTTACTTCGTTTCATCTAGAATGCTCTATATTTCCAAAATGGTAGCTCGGATGAAAACCTTTTCTGGAAAAGAATTGTTGCTCTAGTTAAAAACTATGAGATGGTGTAAAAAAAACTGCGACAAAGAAAGAGAAAAGAAATATTTGCAAAAATTTTCGGGGCAAAACAGTAAAATTTTCAGAAGTTTTTTTTTTCCAAGATTTCAGCTATTTTTATTGCATCATCTTGTTAACCTGGTCCATTGAAACCATTTAAGTTCCGAGACACATGGTCCTACGACGCACCGTTTCCGAGTTATGGTCCTACGAATTTTACTTCGTTTTATCTAGAACGCTCTATATTTCCAAAATGGTAGCTCGGATGAAAACCTTTTTTGGAAAAGAATTGTTGCTCTAGTCAAAAACTATGAGATGGTGTAAAAAACCGCGACAAAGAGAGAAAAGAAATATTTGCAAAATTTTTCGGGGCACAACTCAGTAAAATTTTCTGAAGTTTTTTTTTCAAGATTTCGGCTATTTTTATTGCAGCATCTTGTTAACCTGGTTCACTGAAACCATTTAAGTTCTGAGACACCTTGTCCTACGACGCACCGTTTCCGAGTTATGGTCCTACGAATTTTACTTCGTTTTATCTAGAACGCTCTATATTTCCAAAATGGTAGCTCGGATGAAAACCTTTTCTGGAAAAGAATTGTTGCTCTAGTCAAAAACTATGAGATGGTTTAAAAAAAACCGCGACAAAGAGAGAGAAAAGAAATATTTGCAAAATTTTTCTGTCGGTCGTTCTTTCACCTTGACACACGAGACACATGGTCCTACGACGCACCATTTTGGAAATATATAGCGTTCTAGATAAAACGAAGAAAAAATCGTAGGACCATAACTCGGAAACGGTGCGTCGTAGGACCATAATGTGTCTCGGAGCTTAAATGGTTTCTATGGACCAGGTTAATAAGATGCTGCAATAAAAATAGCCGAAATCCTGAAAAAAAAAAACTTCTGATTTTACTAAATTCTGTGCCCCTAAGGATACACAAGGTGAAAGATCGACCGACACATAAAATTTTTTAAATTTTTCTTTTTCTCTCACTTTGTCGCGGTTTTTTTATATCATCTCATAGTTGTCGACTATAACAACAATTCTTTTCCTGAAAAAGTTTTCATCCGAGCTACCATTTTGGAAATATAGAGCATTCTAGATGAAACGAAGTAAAATTCGTAGGACCATAACTCTGAAACGGTTTGTCGTAGGACCATGGTTTGCAAAACCTAAATAATTTCTATGGTCAAGGTCAACACGAAACAAAAAAAAATGAGGCATTTTTGAAAAAAAAAAAAATCTGGAAAATTATTTTTATTTATTAATTAAAGTCCCGAAAATTATTTTAAACTAAAACTTTTTTTTCTAATTTTTTTGCTGCTCATAGTGCCCCTAAGCGTATACTCCAACTCCTAAAAATCCGCCCCTATGACGACCCACTGACCTCATTTTGACCTCATTTTCGTAATCAGCGACCTCAAAAACCATGAAAACGATACCCATGACGGAAAAAACAAAATTTTTTGTCGGCGCCATCTTGGATTTTTATTTTGACCTCATTTTCGTAATCAGCCACCCCAAAAACCATGAAAACGACACCCATGACGTAAAAATCAAAAATTTTCGTCGGCGCCATCTTGGATTTTCATTTTGACCTCATTTTCGTAATCAGCGACCCCAAAAACCATGAAAACGACACCCATGACGGAAAAACCAAAAATTTTCGTCTGCGCCATCTTGGATTTTCATTTTGACCTCATTTTCGTAATCAGCGACCCCAAAAACCATGAAAACGACACCCATGACGGAAAAGCCAAAAATTTTCGTCGGCGCCATCTTTGATTTTTATTTTGACCTCATTTTTGTAATCAGCGACCCCAAAAACCATGAAAACGACACCCATGACGGAAAAGCCAAAAATTTTCGTTGGCGCCATCTTTGATTTTTATTTTGACCTCATTTTTGTAATCAGCGACCCCAAAAACCATGAAAACGACACCCATGACGGAAAAACCAAAAATTTTCGTCTGCGCCATCTTGGATTTTTATTTTGACCTCATTTTCGTAATTAGCTACCCCAAAAACCATGAAAGCGACACCCATGACGGAAAAATCAAAAAAATTTTGTCGGCGCATCTTGGATTTTCATTTTGACCTCATTTTCGTAATCAGCGACCCCAAAAACCATGAAAACGACACCCATGACGGAAAAACCAAAAATTTTCGTCGGCGCCGTCTTGGATTTTCATTTTGACCTCATTTTCGTAATCAGCGACCCCAAAAACCATGAAAACGACACCCATGACGGAAAAGCCAAAAATTTTCGTCGGCGCCATCTTTGATTTTTATTTTGACCTCATTTTCGTAATCAGCGACCCCAAAAACCATGAAAACGACACCCATGACGGAAAAACTAAAAATTTTCGTCGGTGCCATCTTAGATTTTTATTTTGACCTCATTTTCGTAATCAGCGACCCCGAAAACCATATAAACGACACCCATGATTGAAAACTAAAAATTTTCTATGTTACTTATATTTGTATTTCATTATCACACACATAAAATAGTACATTGTTCACCGAGAGAAGAAAGTGACCGATTACCGTCGAGGGTGTCGTTTAAAGCCCGAAGCCGTAGGCAAGGGCTTTAAAACACCCGAGATCGGGAATCGCACTTTCTCTCGAGTGATACATAGTGCTTTATACTACACCTACGAAGAAAATAAAAAACTAAATTAAAATTCTAATTCAAATTCAAAATGACGCCAATGGCGTCTGCAATTGTCACATGTTCTTTTTTCAAATTGTAATCTGAGCGGGAGAGAAAAGTGTATGAAAATCCATTCTCTCCCGCTCAGATGCGTTTTCTCCCCGCATATTTGTTCGATATGCAATGACGTACTTTCTACCGTAAATTTGATAAAGTATCAAGGTACTTTCCAAGCAGGTGTAGTATAATAAAACATTCCATAACTTGTATTTTTTCCCAATTCAATTCTAAGTAAACCGCAGTGAAACGTGTTACGCACCTCTGCCTCTGCACGTGTGTGTATGAAGAAGCGTACATCACGCACACAGGCGCAAGAACCGTCAGTCGCCGCTCGTTTCGAAGTTACTCGAGTTTGTAATAGCGCTCTTAAGGTTTACAAGAGAAGAGTTGCGACTGAATCTTGTTTAAGGGTAAACAAGCCAACGGCACGAACTAGTTGGTGGGCGGGGCTAAAATGCATGCTATTTCACCCGACATCACGAGCGAAATGCATAGAGCGAAAGAGACACAACTAAAACGGGCGCGCGATTGTTTATATGCAGACCTTTGGTATATTTGGTTTCATGAAAAATCTATTGAATGTATCTGTTCAAAATCAAATTATTTAAATTTTTTAATAAGTAATCTATGTCCGTATGGTTTCACTTTTTTCTTTTTCATACTATATACGTTACTTATTTACGCCCAAAGATGAGTTAAAATTAGTGCTAAAATATGAAAGTTTTGACGTTCATAACTTCCAAATCAATATTTTTTTTCCAATTCTGCTTCCATACAGACCTAGATAATGATAAGACCAGTTGATACAATTTTTAATTTTGAACCTACACCGTCAAACAGAGGAGTAATCACTTTCGTAAGTTTGTATGGAATAATGACTGGCTTGTTCAACCTTAAAGCGCCGTGTTGCGCGCCGTGTACAGTATACTTACGCCCCATAAATTTCAAATTTTTTATTGCAGCTTTCGTCTTTTTGAACGCGATTAGGCTCAAGGCTGTTTATGTGTTTGCACTCTAATCTGTAAATAAAGGCTGTTCAAGACCTATGACCCATACACACAGCTTTTTACGTATAACTAAAGGGAAGGCTAGATCTGAGCGAGATCATTATTTAGGGGCTGATTTAAAACGGGTGCTAATTAAACCGGCTTCTTTTTAATGGCATTATTTGCATCTAAAAATCTAACTTGCCTTCTAAATTACTAAGTCAGCCACAATTAACGAGCATCTAAATAATACTATCTTAGCCACAAGTTATCTTTTTTAAAGCCACTCTAAATACAACTCAGCATCGTGATTATTTCTTAGCATCTAAATTTGTAACATGAATTCAAACAGTAAACTTCTAAAATAATTAATATATGGCATCAAAAAAATATTCAATTAGCTTCTAATTTATTAACTCAGTACGTTTAAATTATAACTCATGCCACATTAACTGAGCATCAAAATTTAATTAAAATTGTCATCAAATATTATATTATAGCCACTAATAGTATGTATAAACTCCTGTCGTGTCATCGAAAGGCTTAAATATAGAAGTTCAGAGTACTTAATAACTTAAGAGTTAGTAAATTAGGTGCCTATGTATAAATAACAAGGACAAGTTAATATAAATGTTGATCGTCACTTGATGCTTTCTATAGAATATTTAGTGGGCGTTGTAAAGAAGACGAATTAGTATATTAGAGGCTATATAATTTTCCCGTGGCTTAGTTATAAAATTAGAAGTTTGATCCTGTGGCCAATTAAAAAAACTGTGGCTCGTTTAATTATTTTCATTTAAAACTACTGACTCAGCATCGCGAGTATTCGCGAGCAAGGGTTGGAAGTGCGAATCTAAATTGTGAACCTATGCACGTTTTAAGTAAAAATATTCACGCGCTAGAAAATAATAAAGCTAAAATAAATAGAAAATAGTAGATACGATAAGTTTGCTTAAATTTTTAACATTTTAATAAAAAAAAAACATAACACTTTTTTTTGGGGCAGTTGTGTAAAAAGTAATAAATTACCGAACTAAGACTGTAGAATTCTGAAAATTCCATAACATCAGGCCTATAATCCTCGAAGGGTAAGGCAGAGGTGTACCTAATAGATAGAGTAATACTCGTAGTACACCCACATTTCGCGTGTCATCTAATCTGTCGAGCTTATTAATAATAATAATAATCATTTTATTTCAGGAAACTAAGACAAAAAAATAAATACACCCAATAATATAAAACAAAAATAACAAACTGATACATATGAAACAGTAAACAGTAACAGTAACAAATTCAGATTCCTGGGCTGCTATGATACAGAGAAATTTCTAATGGAACCCGGGAATCGAACCTAGAACATCAAGCAATTACCACTTTCTCAACAAGGCAGTCATATTTATTTTTTGTTGATTCCCTTTATGTAAAAGAAATAAACACAAGTTTCTGTCGATGTTTACGACCTTTTCTTTTTACCTATATTCGCAAATTAATAAATGATTTGATTCTTTCTTTCACATCAGGTTATTTTAACAAAGATCGTTCTAACCGGCTCGTTCTAGCAGAGGCTGCCCGCAGGGTGGGGTGCTGTCACCACTACTGTGGAACCTAGTCGTAAACGAGCTCATTACAGAGCTCAACGCTAGCGGTCTGTACTCGGTGGGTTACGCAGATGACATAGCCATTTTAATCACGGGGAAATTTGAGGGCGTTTTATGCGACCTCATGAGGAAAGCCTTCAAAATAATCGAGAATTGGTGTACCAAACACGAACTGTCGGTTAACCCCACTAAAACAGAATTAATAATGTTCACTAACAAAAGAGTCCTTGGACCACACAAACTTCCGAGTCTTTTTAACACCGAACTAACACTTAAAGAAGAAGTTAAGTACCTAGGAGTGATTCTTGATAGCAAATTGCTCTGGAACAGGCACCTTGACTACAAGCTAAACAAAAGCACAATCGCCCTTTACCAATGCAAAAGAATGCTAGGAAAAACTTGGGGGCTATCTCCAAAGATCACGCGATGGCTTTACACAGCGGTGATCAGACCAATGCTGACCTATGGCGCCCTGGTTTGGTGGACGAGAACTGAATTCTCGAACACAGTCTCCAGGCTCCAACGCTTCCAAAGGATGGCATGTTCCGCTATCACAGGCTGCATGAGGACAACCCCAACTGCAGCAATGGAGATAGCCCTTCAACTAACCCCACTTGAGCTGTACATACAGCAGGAGGCAGCTTTAGCAGCCATCAGGCTTATGCACTTGGGCATATGGGGCAAGAATCACACAAGTCCTCATGCAGGCATCCTGGACCGGGTGATTGAGTATCAACCTCTCATCGCTGCCCCGTGCGATAGGACACCTAACAAACCTATGTTCAACAAGAGCTATAGCATACAAACAACAGAGGAATTAAGAGATCAGTCAGGAGTCAATGAAGTACGCATCTACACAGATGGCTCCAAAACTCAAAACGGCTCAGGGGCTGGCGTACACTCCCTAGACCTCAACATTAACTTTCACCTACCATTAGGCGAACACAGCTCGATATTCCAATGCGAGTGTGTCGCCCTAACACAAGCTGCAACAGCCGTAAAGCGTCATGAGGATTCACAGCCACGCAATCAGATTTGTAACTGATAGCCTGTCGGTGCTTAAAGCCCTAGAAAACAAACTAACCAACAGTAAATTAATATTTGAATGTCACCTCGCCCTGGAGAGTATATCGCTGTCCAACAGTATCACCCTCCAGTGGATTAGGGGGCACAGTGGATCCCTGGGGAATGACGCCGCAGACGAACTTGCCAAGAGAGGGTCCGAGATGGCAGTGCTTGGCCCGTACCCACTCCTTCCCTTACCTTTCTCACAGTTCCGTACGTGGATTCGCCAGAGATCAACCGAACTCCATAATAGCAAATGGTCACGGTCTACAGATTGTAGACAGTCAAAAATGGCGATGCCAAGTCTACATCCGCGGCTAACAAAACGACTGCTCAGCCTAAGTAGGGATAACCTTAGAATAATAATAGGGACAATAAGGCCATTGCCCCCTAAATAAACATCTTTTTACCATAGGCGCCACGGACAGCCCACTCTGCAGGGGCTGCTTTGTTGCTGTAGAATCAGCCGCCCACGTCATCCTGGAATGCGAGGTCGTGGCCACTCAACGCAGACAAATCCTCGGAACGGTGAGGTCGCTCCGCGAAGCCTGTGAAGCTCCCAGGAAACTTCTGTGCTTCTGGGCGGAGCTAGGCTGGCTATCCTAGCCAGGACACCTACGCACAACGGACCGATCAAGAGTCTAAGTGCGGATAACGGAGTCCCTACTCTACTCTACTCTACTCTCTAACCGGCTCAAGCAGCACTCCGATAATCGAGGTCACTCCCTTATCAGTTAGGGCTCCGGCCTAATATAGGTCGATACGTGGTCGAAGTTACGACCTAATCACCTTCTAGAAAAAGGTTTAATTACGTGTCCTAAGCCTCTCTAAGGCGATTTATCTTATCTGCTACGAAAGTAATTAGAGCCGTCACTTTTTGTACGAACCTCAATGTTATGGTTCGGTCAAAGGAGGGTTGGTTATCGTCAAATCACCTCTCGCTCTGGGCGGAGTGGAAGGTAGTGTTAGACTTCTACTGACTAAAAACCACCCATGTTCCTTCCTAGCCCTTAGTGTCCGGGGCCGCGGTATCTCTTTCGAACAACCCGCAGCCCTGGCAACCAACTTTAACCCACATTTTTTGCCCTATAAGCCGTATCCTTTCTGTAAGCAATGTGCCCACTACTACTTTTTTTTTTGGGGCGAATGAAAAATCATCAAATAACCCCTCCCGCTCTTGGGCAGAGCGGAAGGGAGTGTCAGATTTCTACTGACTAAAAACCACCCATGTTCCTTCTTGGCCTTTAATGTCGAGGCCGCGTATCTTGTGAATAACCCGCAGCCCCGACGGGGCTACTACTTTACTTGACAATTCTTTGGTTTTCTTGGATTCTCCCACTAATCTCTTCATTGCGGATTAGTGAGCACTTCGAATTTATTCTGCGCCAGGCTTAGACATCAACACCCATTTAAAAAAAACTGAGTATCTCCATTTTTTTCTTTTTTTAATCCAAGCGGGTATCGAACTTCGCTCTACTAGCGTAGAAATCAGAGGCCATTCGCTTTGATCACGTTCCTGCGCCGGTCGTGCCGCTGATTTTATAATAACAAATTGATGCATGTAAACATGATGTTTACTAAAACGAATTTCCAGGAAGATGCACCGAATATTGTTAAAATACACAAGAATTCCATTAATTTATAAGAAAAACAAATGCCCATCGATCTAGGAACAAAAAAAAAATGGCCAATAGCGTGCGTGTGCAATGTAGAGTTCCGTAGATGGACATCAAAATATTATTGTAATAATAAAAACAAGAAACTGTAATCAAAAATATGTTATCCAAGTACATTTATAAGTTGGTCGGCTAATTACTCGTAAACTTGTACCTACTTTTCTGTGCTAGGTTTCCTTTTAATTTCGTTATATTTACTAGAGCAGCGGTGGCCCAGTGGTGGCACCCCCGACTTTCGACCAGGAAATCGTGGGTTCAAACCCAGGCAGGCGCATTACTTTGTGTTATTTATTTCATCACCACTGCTCTCAAAACGGTGAAGGAAAACATCGTAAGGACACTTACATGTCTTAGAAACAAAAATTCGAAGACATCTGACATCTACCAACCCGCACTGGGCTCACGTGTTGGATTATAGCCCACCCCTCTCCTAGAGCGGTGGCCTGAGTCCCTGCAGTGGGAACATTATAGGCCGATGATGATAATATACTACCACCTGAATAAACATCACACTTCTGAATATACATTATTACCACCGTGAATTTTTTTCACACACGCAAACACAACCGTTAAGCTGTTAAAGGAGGACAATAGGGGATCGGACTGACTCAAAAAAATAGAATTCTGTTTAGTCCGTCAGTTAGATTATCGAAAAATATCGGATACGTGTTTTTTGTTTTATCAAATCAATAAAAATTGACGAAGATAAAGCGCGTCAAAGATCACAGAGTGGGGCTTGAAACGTCACTTGAAGGTACAAAATGAACTATCCATTGATAGTAGTAATATAAAAGTCAATGGAACTATCATAATAATATGACGTCACACGAGTTTTCGAAGCACTGTACCGTCTTCATTTTTTGTTTACATTACGTGAAAAAAGGAAAATATGTGGTCGATATTTTTTGGAAATCTATCTGACGGACTAATTAGTTTTTTTTGTCCGATCACCTATTAACCTACGCGGCTACACGACAAAAGCATAAACATCCCAATTTACGGGTACAGGACATACCCTTAAAAAAATATTTTTGAAATTTTATTTTACCACTTCGTCTTTGGGGTTTAGGTTTCCGCACTTAGTCCTTGAAGTGGACCATTGTGCGTATTTATTTTACCACTTTGTCGGCGTAACTCATTGCATGCAAAATTTTAAGTTTAGTACTTGAGTCTTTGAGCTAAACTGCGGACAAACAGACTGACGGACTGGCGGACGGATACGGTGAAACTTTAACCGCCTTATTAATAAAAATAGTTAAACCTGGTTTAACTTAGGCTTGGTTTATCTCTCATGCCGTCACTTTCTTTTGAATATTTTTGAAGTGAGACGGCATGCGAGATAAACCAAGTCTAAGTTAAACCAGGTTTAACTATTTTTATTAATAAGGCGGTAAGGGTTCCTTGTTGAATACGGAATCCTAATAATTTTTACAATATCTACTGTACCACATTAAAAGTTATATAGGTACTGTCTTATAAGTTACTCCATAAATCTTCCCACAAAAGAATGGGTAACCGTCGTCGGGATGCAGTAACCGCGCTGCAAGAGATTACAACTTTCCCTTTATTAGATCCGTGGCTGCTACCTTGCGAAGGAGCGTACAGAATTTTTCTCGCTTTTAGAACAAAACCCCGGACGCCTAGTGCACTTAAAGACGAAAATATATTTTCCAGCTAAAGCGTGAACAAGCTTAAAGTCCGTTGGAAAAACATTCGCTGTAGCTAAGTTGAGAGCGCATGAGCGTGGTCGCGACGACGCGTCCATTCAGAAGCGCCGCCCTTCAGTTCGACTCAAATTTTCTTCTGAACGCACGCCCGGGGACATTTTACCGCGCTTTACGAAATTCGAACTAATTTGAATTCTAATGGTTAAGTTCGCGCGCCTTAGCGGCCAGTTACGAGTGTCAAAGTGTCGTATGTGTAAAAAGTTTTAAATTCGAAAAGTTCTGATTATTTATTGAGTGTTGGTTATGGTTTGAATAAAGTTTTATTTTTTGTTTGCGGATTTTTTTTGGTTGGCAGTCGTCGTTTATTATTCGGTAAGTAAGGACTTATATTATTAAGTAGTTGTAAGAAAGTTGTGGAATCGGGAGAACACTAATATTAATTTAAAGTCGGTCGAAAGATTCCTACAGTTAGTTGCAAGACGTGTTTAATTAAGAAGCCATGTCTATCACTTGTATCACATGTTCTTGTCTAAAAACAGCTAGGTTGGTAGTTGGGAAATCTGTCACAAATATTTTATGCAGGCACTAAAAATATATTCTACTAATAAAGATCAAAGACTGCTTGCTTTTATTTTTGGATTCTGTCAAAGAGGAGTCTTCCGCTACATTATGAAAACATAATAATATATCAGTTGGTCAAACTACTCAAATATATAAAAATAGTGGATTTGTTACTTGGATTGAATGTTAAAAAGAAAATTATGATTGTGAAGTTTTTTTTTCTCGTTTTATATGTTTTATTTTACTAGCAGGTAGCTGATGGTGCAAGGAGTAACGTTGATGATTTGTATTTTTTTTTGAAAAAGGAATTCAAGAAATCAGGAAAATTATTAACCAAATCTGATTCAGGTTATTCATATTTTTATGATAATTTCACGCGAGCAGCGGCTAGCAAACAGCTAGATCACTACTTAATATAAAATAAAGTCCTCCGCCGCGTCTGTCTGTCTGTTCGCAATAAACTCATAAACTACTGCACCGATTTTCATGCTGTTTTACTAATGGATAGAGTCGCTCTCGAGGAAGGTTTAGTATATAATTTGACCCACATCCACGAGGGTGAAGCCTCGGGCATCAGCAACTTATTACTGCCTAACGCGCTGGATACGTCAAAGTACCTATCTGCATAAATATTTACAACAGTTCAAAGCTTACACTTTCGACAATAATAATATTTACAGATTTTCAGTATTCACACTGTCGATTCTTTTAATAAAAAAAATGTTTAGCAAACATTCTGCGCTCTTCAATCTCGCCTTCTGACCAATTGCGCGCTATATCACTTAATTGGTGGTTCTAAGCGTTTTTAATTAACTTTTGACCTTTCCAGCACTCGTTAGCATGATTATGATTTCGTTATCATTTAGATCTTAAGGAATTGCTTAAGTTTTAAAATATATTTGAACAGGACATTGAAGTTTAAATATTTTATCATCTATTCGTTATCGCTAACAGTTTGGACTTTACAAATCGTTTCATGTGCTCAACGGTTTGAAAAATAAACTGGTTGTTTAAAAATTCGGATGCCAGTTTAAAAGTAAAATGTGTACCACTTATTCGAGCCCAGCGATGAAAAATATTCGTTTATTTTTCATGTTCCGATTTTCCAATTTTAGTAATTAATTGTTCTCTGATTTCAAAGTCAGCTGACAGCTATTAATCTCTGTGTGGTTAAAAGTGTAGCTAGAATTACTTTATGGACTAAAATAATGTTTTATTTGGAGATATAAAACAACAATTCAACTGATATTCATATATTAGGTGTGATGCCTTACCATCTGACTAGCTTTTTCCCAACTATGTTTGGGGGGCTATCTGTCAAACCGATGCCGCTGACTGCCAGTTTACATGAAGTGACTGCATATCTGACTTCCACAACACAGTTAGTAGGTACTGGGTTTCCCTTATGTAAGACTGATTAGCAGATTTTGACTACTTGTAAAGACTGTCAAAGATCAGATTAGGTAAGATGACTGTTTTCAAATATTTTGCAACTATGTTTTTCAGCCGTCGTTTGTTTTCTCTGGTAGCGTATGTGTTATTACTATATGAAGGCATACGCCTTGACGTGTTATCGTCTTCAGTCTAACAAGGCACGCTAGTTACTTATTATAGTTATTTGAAATAAGTACCTTAGGAAAACACAGGACTATTACCTACCTATACCTACTTACTAGCTACCATGGATTTAGGATTTACTTAGTTCATGTAATAAAATTCAAAATGTATGAAAAAGCTGAAGCTTGCTAATAACCGAAAAAAATATCAATGTTGGTGAACCGTACAGAATCATGTACTTCTTCCTCGTGTAGATGAGCTTCAACCTGTAACTCCACCACTTCAACGGCGTTATCGGTGACTTCTGACAGATCCCTCATGGTGCACGTTAAAGATCTTCTATGAAAGTGTATGTTATTCGGTTTTCTATGGGAATTTCTTAGTAGCGGCCACGGAGTTTGGATTTGTGACCGGTTGATGGCAATAGGCTCGCCCCCAAGTACATGGGACTTAAAAATAAATGGCAAAATGTGTGTAATCTATTAGGATCGGGAATTACAGATGTGATATTAGTACGTGTGTGCCTACTAAAACCATGGAAACAGTAAGTGCCGCAATGTCCTTTAAGCGGACACCATACCTATTCACAATAAATAAAAAAATAATTAGTGAGCCACAATTTGTGGTTGCTGGAAATCCAATAACTACTAATTTATAGATACTTCTACTTAAGTTTATGCTCGGCTTAGAAATTACAATTAATTCTTCGTACCGTGAAAGCAATTTAAACTTCAGCCTTGATTTATTGCCGAGAGAAAATCTATCAATTAATGGAACCCTGTGACGTTCGGATCATGGCTTGTAATCAGGGGTAGCCGTGGCATCCAATCGCACTGCGGTAGCGGGCACAAACAAAATGGCTGTCGATACAGGATAATTACCTTTGTCTTTCAATTTCGTTGATTGAAAGTAGGCAGTCATTATTGAATTGGTTTCTTGATCGTGTCGTATTCGATGTAGTGTTGAGTAGAATCAGAAAATATTAATAGGTAACGACTTGGTAGGTAGCCAATAATTGGGGCATATGAAACCTCATATGCCCCACACAAGATCCATAATAATAATATAATAAAATATGTTTATTTCTCACCACAAGCCAAAAAACACAAATAATAATATATACACAAAAAGTAGCCAACGATTTTTGGTTGTGGATCGCTGGTGCCTGTGGTAGGTAGTAACACCTGTAATACAGGTCACCAGGTCCCCACCTGTTTAAAGTTACATATTTGATAGCATACATCTGGTATCACAGCAAATTACAATTTTTTTTTGACAATTTGTGAGTTTATTAAAAAGAGACAATATTAATAGTAATGTAAGTAAAAAATATTAAAAAGTTAAGGTATGTTGAGAGGTTTCTATGAATGTAAGTTTGTGTGTGTCTGAGCGTGTGGGCGTGAGTGTGTGTGTGTGTGTGTGTGTGTGTGTGTGTGAATTGGAGAGAGTGTAAGTGAATGAGTCTGATTAGACCAATACGTTAAAGAGAGCTTCTGTAGCAGTATATGTTTGGCTTTGTAGCCAGGCCTTTAAAGCGACCTTAAAATTATGTTTGTTCAGTGAGTGCAAGGAAAGAATTTGGTTTAATTTATTATAAAGATAGGGTCCGAGGAAAACAAAGAATCTTTGACTAAAAGAAGTTTTAAGAGGAGTAGACAGGGCAACTATGCGGTTACGGCGATTTGTTTGCTGAGAATAGTTAGACATAGAATGCTGCTTAATAGCAGTGGTCAGTACAAACAATTGCCTGACCGTAAGGACTTGACAATATTCATAGAGTTTGACGGTGGGATACAGTCTTGGCTTGAAACAGCACACCTTATGAACAGCTCTCTGCGCACGTTCAATCTGAATATAGTGGGATTTGGCTGCCCCACCCCAGGACGAGATACAATAGACCAGAATTGATTGACACAGTGCCTGATATGTCACTTTCATGACAGCAGCATCTGCTGAATTGCGTAGTTGCTTAAAAATGTAAATTAATTTGCGCACTCTATTTGATAGGTGTATTATGTACTCCCTGAATGAAAGGTTGCAGTCAATCACTATGCCAAGATACTTTATTGAAGTGACTCGTTCGATTTTACAGTGATCATGAGTGCCACTGTCGTCACTACTGCCATTGGATACTGTCGACTGGGCAGCAACGCTTAGTGAGCTTGTAACTGACACATTAGTATTTCGAATCGAAAAGTTTACTATTTTTGTTTTCGATATGTTTAGGGTGAGCAAGTTATTCTTAAGCCATTCACTGACTGCGTCGAATCCCTTCTGAGCAAGGCGGTATGCCTCTTCCCAGTTATCCGACGCAAATACAAGTGCCGTATCGTCCGCATAGGAAAATATTGTACCGCCTTCCAGGCTGAGGCCACACAGGTCGTTCATGTAAATTAAAAATAAACTGGGGCCAAGAATGCTACCCTGTGGAACACCAAAAACCACATTTATGTCAGAGCTGAAGTAAGTTCCAATTTTGGCACTCTGTGTTCTATTTGTAAGATAGCTCTGAAACAAGGACAGCTGGGTGCCTCGTATACCCAGGCATTCGAGCTTAGCTATTAAAATGGGAATCGAGACCGTGTCGAATGCTTTCGCGAGGTCCAGGAACAATGCAACACATTTCTTACCGCTGTCAAGTTTCTGAGCAATGTGATTAACCAGTTTGTGAACGGCATCAGCAGTGGATAGATTTTTTCGAAAGCCAAATTGGTTAATCGACAGTAGATTTTGTGCCTCTAAGAATTCGACCAGCCTTGTATTTATTATCTTTTCCAGTATCTTGGACATCGCAGGCAGAACTGATATGGGCCTGTAATTTTCGACACGGTCACGATCTCCAGATTTAAAAATAGGGTGAAGAATTGCCTTTTTGAACCAGTCAGGGAAGACACCAGATTCAAGGCACAGGTTGCAAACATGTGTCAATGGAGGTAAAATAACGTTTCTGTGTCGTTTTAGAAAAGTAGAAGAAATACCGTCCCAGCCAACTGCACAATCACTCTTAAGTGAAAGGATTAAGCGTTCCACCTCTTGCTCATTTGTTTTAAGCAGTACAAAAGACTCCCTCTGGGGGTAGGGTAGCGAAAAAGATCGAGGGTCTCTATGTATTTTATCAGCTAGGCATCTCCCCACATTCGCGAAATAATCATTAATTTGATTTATAGTGTCCTGCTTATCATCATTATTCGCTATGAGATCATGGGCTGAAGACTTCGGTTGTCCTATGTTTGTGACACTTTTAATAACACGCCATAGCTGCTTGGAATTTCTACCTGCTTTCTCAAACTCAAGTCTCTCGTAATCTATTTTTACTTTTCGTAGAAGATTTGTACAGAAATTACGATACCTTCTGTAGAACACCACGAGGACTTCATTTGACGGATCTGTTTTAAGCTTTTTATACAAGTTGTCTCTGTGGCGCATACATTTTAGTAGTCCTTGAGTAATCCAGGGTTTAATCGGCCTGCGTCTACGTGAAGTTGTAATAGTTTTTGTGTTCTTAGATAAAGCTAAGAGAAGTGGTTCTATTAGATATGTAGTAGCCAAATTGGGATCTTTCGTTGCATAGACGGCATCGAAACTTATGTTGCTTATGTCATTAGCAAGCTCATCCTCATTTATTTTTGTTATTTGGCGTGAGTTATTTACTTTAATTATATTTGGTGACAAAGAGAGTAAAACTGCAAAGTGATCTGTGACAGTGGATTCTAGCACCAGTACTGTGCTAGAGAAAGAAGTCTTTATGTTGGCGTGATCAAGACATGTAGATCCATGTGTTTTCAACACATGTCCCGGGAAAAGTCCGTGGTGACCTAGTAGATCCATATAGTCCAGTGAGTATGCATCTTTATTGTTGCTGGAAATATCAATATTTATGTCTCCCATAATTACGACGTTTCTAAACGATTTAAGCTCACGTAGAACATTATCCATAGATTTTATAAATTTTGAGGGATCTTTAAATGCATAGGGCCTGTACACAGCAATTATGGCTGTTTCCGCCCCAATCGTGACTGTCAAGCAGTTCGCCTCGGATACGACGGGTTCTTTAACTTTCACATTAGCCAGCAAACTATTGACATATACAATTACTCCGTCATTTTGATTAAATATGTTTGAGGACTTATGAGAAGTATATCCCTGCAGAATCGGAACGACGGGGTTGCGGGAGAGCCAACATTCTGATAGAATAATAACGTCACTAGGCACCACAATTCTTTGTAATAGAGTCAAAAGCCCCGCATAATTAGCATTTACACTGCGAATGTTTTGGGATAACATAGTTAAACATGTGTTGGAGGGCACAAGCTTGGAACATTCCTCAGGGTTACACGTTATCGCATTTGAAAAAGTTACGTTATCCAAATTATCTAACATTTCATTTACATTATTTGAATTATCGAATGTTACGGTTTAAAGCTAATAGGGCAAAGTACAGATTTCTCAATATTATAATTTTTGTAGTAACATGTAAGTGACAACAATGTTTCAAGGAAATGCGAGAGCCACCTCTAAGTATAGTTCTTGATCGGGAATTTGTAAATTTTGTAAATATGTTGTGTATTATGTGTTGTATAATATGGTGTGTGTTTCTGTGCCAGTGTGATTGTATGAAAGTGTGTGCGTGATTAAGTGTTTTATAAAAACCAAAAAAACTCAACATCAAGTAACAAAAATCAGTGAAATACTTAAAATTAGGCATGCTGCATATAAGTAAATAATAACAATAATTCAAAGTGGACATGCACGTCTTTGTTATAATAACGTAATGGCTACATAGTCAGGTTTGAGTTAACTTGGCCAAGTCTACTTCAGAGTTCACTACGACACGCTGCGCTCCGTCTTCTTTGCGTAAGTAGACTTTGCCATATGCTGACCAGCAATGTTTATATTTATTCTGAGCAGCGAAATCTCTTGCTAAAAAGTATATCTTTCGGATTTTTGTTGGTAGGTTGTCAGATATATAAATAGGTACCTTGGGGCCGTCAACTCGTAGGTGCGCTGTGTTTAATTTGTTGTTAATATTGTTCTTGTTGAAGGTCCTGACCGAATGAAGTATTTTTGATTTCAGCATGACGGTAGTAAAATCCACGATGATGGTGTTATTCATGGAGCCTTTGGAGTTTATTCTATAAACATCTTTAATATCGGACTGAACAATGGTGGTATCAAGGACGTTGCCGATATTTCTAACTGCGTTGGATAGATCAAGTTTCGATTCATCACCAATTTTAGGGACATTTTTAATTTCCAGACTAGTCAGTTTTGATTGTTTTTCTAGGTGGTCGATTCTTTCTTCAAGTCTAAATATGTAATCCCGATTTTCCTTTCTCTCCACTTCATATTCCTTCATTTTTGTCAGCATCTCATCATATTTGGCAACAGAAAAATCAACGTACTCCTGAAATTTACTGCATTGGTTTTTAATTTCCATCAGCGTCGTTTCAATGTCTGAGCGAAACAATGTTTGGTCTTTCTTCAGTTCTTTAAGTGTGTTCGATATTTCGTCCCTGAACTCGCACATGTTGACAAAAAGTCCGTGATCGTCTCGTTTCCTCTTAATGCGACTCAATTCCGAAAGTACACTAATGTTAGGCTCAGATTGATCCATAAACAAAACACATGCATAACCATGCATGGGTAAAGTAACTGCTACATAGAAACAGTGTTTAATTCAAATTAGAACCGTATTTAATTTAATTTTGACTTAAAGAATCGGAATCTCTCTTTAAACCATGGATTCTATCTCTATAACCATACCAATACTATAAATACGAAAGTAAGTCTGTTTGTTTGTTGCCTTTTAACGACTAAACAGCTGATCGGATCGTTATGAGGCAAGAAGATACCTAGATTTATTTTTGTGTAAAAAAAAAACGTTGCCTTACACTAGGAATTTTTTCCTGTATTGCGGGTGCGTTTACAAACATTTAAACTAACATACACAAACCTAACATGCATGCAACCAGACCCGAAACAACTATCTGTACGCCAACAGTTAGTTTTAGATTAAACAAAATTCTTTTTCTTTTGAAATAAGCTATGCCTTTGCAATAAAAGGTATTATAAGGTCGAGGTGTTTCCTAATATTCTTTCTCGTGTCTACATAAATTATAAAACAAAACTTTCTAAGCGCGTTCACGACGTATAACCACTTCAATATTCTCTACGTTACTCTTAATTTCCGCCCGAAGTGACGAGTGAAATAGTTTTATTAAGGTCCAGTCCGTAACTCCAGTAAGTAGAACGTTTGTTGGTGGCAGGCGTGAGACCTAATTTTCCTTAAAGTGCTACCCAATTTACGTCGTCTGCATCTGCTGATGTTAAATTGGGTAGGTCCTAAATGTACGTCGGTTCGGCTTTCTCTGTAATTAGGTCCTTGACCTTATAAATGTATTGCTTTGTTCATTAAGTTTAAAATACTTGTATTGCTTTGTTCATTAAGTTTAATGGTTCTGCTGTGTGTGATTTTATGAAGCAAAAAGGCTTTTTAAGGTATTTCAACCAGACACAAATTCAAACTTTGTGGCTTTAGTTGAGAAATTCTTGATGAATCCAACAATAATTTGTAAATAATTTTGAGAATAGAACCCATGCAGGCCCTCATGCTCTGCAGTCGCGATTACAACCACTATGCCAACGTGGCAGTCCAAATTCAATAACGTCGGACTGTGGACGTACAATCTCATTTTGAGGAGAATGGGATTACTTGCAATGCAGCAAATATAACAATTCCCGCGTTTTCAAATACCATTAGTGATGCACCACAGAGAATAGAGTTGCCAGTATTGCTCATTTAGTCGATTATTACGAACTATATAGCTTTTGCCCACGGCTTCGCCCGTGTGGATGTCGGTTTAACTACAAAAATGTCGATTTTCCATACAAACTTTCATCCCCTATTTGACTCCCTTAGGGGTTGAATTTCTCCTCCAAAATCCTTCCTTATTCCTTGTCTACATTATAAAGGGAACCTCTGTGCAAAATTCCAGCTTTCTAGGTCTAAGGGTTTGGGCTGGGCGTTGATGAGTCAGTCAGGACTTCTCTTTTTATTTATATAGATATTTATATAGATTAATGCGATCATTCGAATTCATTTGCGATCGTTAATTTTCGCAATCAATGTTAAATCCGTAGATATTAAAGTTCCGTTTAATTTAATGGGATTTCATGAGCGGTTATTAAACTGTGAAGATTCGAATTACTTCTACTACGAAGTTTGGTGATTAATAGTGATAATTAGGTGGGCTCTTAAATGTAAACAGACCACAGTCCTGAATACGTTTTCATAAACGATTTTTAAGGTTTTGAAAGAATGGGCAACGACGGATTCCCTGTTTCACAAGTTATTATGCCTTGTAACTGTGACTATTAGCTTTGCTTTCTTTATTTTTCGTAAACTCGAAATTGCTTGTAATGGTGTAATTGAGATAAATGCTCGAATTATCATTAATAAAAATAAGTTTGGCTTTGATGTCTCTATCGAGTTAACTTCTATTTTCACAGTGCGAGAGTTATATCCTGTTTTTACTGTAGATGCAATCATGGCTCGAAAGTGCTTTTTTAGCACCAAATATAGCGCTATAATTCTTCATTTAAAAGAAAAAGAGAGCTATACATTATTATCTCATAAACTGTAAAACACAATATGTGAAGTTAAATATTTCCGTCCTATTCTCATTTGTTTTCAATAAAGAGAATCTTAGTTAACAAGACTTCATTCTAAAGTATAATTTACATAAATATAACTTCACGCCTGTAACACCCGAAAGGGTAAGCAGAGATGTACTAAAAACACATTCATATTGTGTAATACGTAGGATACGAGCCTATTACCATCTGGCTCTATATCCATCATGGCTGGAACTGAGTAATTTCTCAATAGAAAAACCAAAGACTCAAACTTTTATTACCCACCTCGAAGGCTTCAGGGATTCGAGGTAGGAAATATTACATTAAATTTACCCTGTCTACCATATATCCTGGTTTCCGCTACCCTGCCACACATAAACAAAACCGCTTAGAACTAGTTTTTCACTGTTTTTTCCTCTTCTTATTTCTCACTGTCCACGCAACGTTGGATTTGTCTTCATTAACCCTAGATTAAGGAAAGGGGTTTTTTATCATTCTACGGATCTCTAGAAAGAACAGTAAATACGGTTTAACTGTTTCTTATAGAAATAAAATACTGGATAATAGAGGGATTTAGCAAACCGTGTTTTGCTTAACCTTGAGCAAATAGGTACTTATGCTAATGGAGGAAAGTCTGCTTTTGATGAAAAAATATTATTGAAGGGTTTTGGTTGGAAGGGTAATTGTATTTGTTTTTTGAATGATAAAGATTACATAATCATAACATAACATTGGCCATAGCTTTTTCAAAACAATTCTTGCATTTGTGCTTATTTTCTTCATCTTCATCATGAGAACATTACATTTTTTTTTCATGAATAACTACGAACAGCGTTTTTAGTGAAATTGTTACCAATAATTTTCTAGCTGAAGCTCATTTAAAATAAAATAATTATGAAAATAATACTTTAAAATATTTTACACATACATATTACAACAACATAGATAAAAAATTCCAATAGACCCTAAAGTAAATTATAATTATGTGCACAAATTCCTGTTACCTGTGAAAACATTTACCTGTTAATTTCCACTGACTATTTCGGTCAAAGTGCCCTCTTGTCAATGTCACTCAAAAGCCAAAAGAAACGTGTAGGTAGTGGTGTATCGATAAGTTCTGACATCAAAAGGGGCTTGAAATTTATTATGGTTTGAGCATTTGTTGTTAATTTTACTGAAAATAATCCAATTTTTGCACTGAAAGCCCAAATGAGTAGGTATTTAAATAATACTGTCTGGCAAAAATAGCATTATACACAAATTACTTTTTAAACGAAAGGACCACTTTAGTAAATGAGTTCTGCAAAAAATATTTTTATAATTTCAAAGACTGTTTCTCTTACTGAAGAATAAAATGTATAATCATTTAAAATTTTATTTCGTCAATTAATGTCTCGTGTAAATAGTGTGGTGATGGAATAAAATGATGGAAGTAAACAAGAGAATAAGACTCAAAGAGAAGTATGGAAGAAGAAGATATCATATTGTCATACCCAGTTTCATCTGTGCGTAAGAATGCTTGATATGCGGTCCCGGCTGTCATTAGACTGTCAGTCGATTTTTGACACTTTGTTACATGTAGTCAGTGGCTGAGTAGACTGATAACTAGTATTCCCAAGGAGGTACAGGGGTATTGCAGGTGTAGTCTAGTACAATGGGTCAGATAGGCAGTCATTCCATGTTTTAGAGATACATTTAGCTTAGCCTTTTTTCGGGGTCAACTTCCAGCGAAAAAAGGCTAAGCGAATTGATTGAACGGCAGGAGTACGATAACTTAGTTTAAAATGAATATAACTTATACCAGACTAGATGAAAATGTTGTAATAATGACGCAATGCAGTGTATTACTGACCACAAATGATAATGATATGATCGCCTAGGTCACACTGTCTAGAACCGATACGATAGACATACATAGGTATACGTATATATATCCCTATATATATATTTTGTAGTAATAACTAACATTTGTTGTTATTTGTAACAAGAATTACCTATAGGTAGTGTTGTATACAAGCGACTAATGTGATTTATTATGTTTACTTCCGTCACGTTGATGTAAAACTAATTTTTTTTTTTTTTTTTTTTTTTATTATTGATAGGTTCGCGTTTGACCACTATCTCACCTGATGGAAAGTGATGATGCGGTCGACGATGGAGCACGCTTACCTAGAAGTAACCTATTCACTCTTGACTTAAAGACCCCTAGGTTATAGCTATCAGGAAATACAGACTCTGGCAGGGAAAATTAGTGCAATGCTGCTGTAATTTGGAAATATTTGGGACTAGCTCTTGCCCGTGAATTCACTCGTTTAGAGTTGGAGGAGCAGAGTAATGTACCTAATACTCGTATGTATTAAGTACGAAATTACGAATATCTTTTAAATCCTTCGAGTATGAGAGAAATATATACTGTAATGGGTACCTACTTGTCCCGTTTACGTTAGTTTTGAATGACGGATCACATTTTGTTGTGCCATTCTGCCTTTTTTTTAGGGGGGGGGGGGGTCAGAAATCATTAAATGACTCCTCAGGCAGAGCGGTAGAGAGTGTCAGACTTCTACTGACTAAAACCCTGATTCCTTCTTAGCCCTTCGTGTCGAGGCCGCGGTATCTCTTTCGAACAACCCGCAGCCCAAACTTTAATAAACTATCTAGTTACCAAACCACAGCAAAGCCTGATTGCTAACACATATGTTTCGTGCCAGATTGTATCTGTAACTCCCAACTTGTGTGTTTGCCTGCAATCAATCATTGTTGTTCCTAGATTCCAGTCCAGAATAGTCGAGATGGACTTACTTTGTACATGGGCTTTCATCGATACCGCTGGCTTACCTAAGGGATGAAGCAATGTAACGCCCGGTTTTCACCAAGGCGGAGAGATGTGCCAAATTCGATCAATAACAGGAAGGGAGAAAAACCGAATGAAAATTAGTAATATGATTAGTCGATTTCCGCACATGTCCGCTCTTCTGCGCTTTGGCGGAAACAGGGCCTAAGACTTATAGCTCCATCTTTTTCTCGCACTGATGTAAGAGGGTAGATACTTATACAAATACAAAAAATACAAAATATTTATTTCCGTAAAACCATATTTCTTACATAAGTTGATGATTGGAGTCTCCTTTTAACTTTATATTCATCATCATCATCATCATTTCAACCGAAAGACGTCCACTGCTGGACATTAGGCCTCCCCTAAGTGTCGCCACATTTACCGGTCCCGTGCGTCTCGCATCCAGCGGATCCCCGCAACCTTCACCAGGTCATCGGTCCACCTAGTGGGAGGCCTTCCAACGCAACGTCTTCCGGTTCGCGGTCGCCACTCCAGAACATTCCGGCCCCATCGGCCATCCGTTCTGCGAGTGAGTAGCTCAGTTTTGAGTTTTTGAGCCGACACAATTGAGATTGCCATCGACACGCACGCTAAGAAGAAGAATAAGGTTCGGTACATTTCTGCGACTTTTATGGAGCAATATTGCTTCAGAATTAACGATTGTAATATGAAGTTATTAAAGGCCCAAGAGACTCCTCAGAAAATCCATTAGTCGCCTTTACGATGTATCGGGAAAAGATGAAAATGGCCATCCAACTGAACGGGAAAATATACTCAACAACTAGGTACAAAGTTGTTGAGTATATTTTCCCGTAGTAGTACGCGCAACTGGCGTGCGTGTATGACCACATGTATGAACGTTCTGTGGTTTCTGCCTACCACCATGGGAAAAGGCGAGAGTAAGTATGGATAGAAAAAAAATGTTGCAGATACAAATGTCGTGCATACAAAATGACGAAAAAAAAGACAATAACATACAAAGAATCTCAAATGTTTAAAAATACAACCAAGACAGCCAAGTTAACAGCTTGTACTTCGTGACTGCGATAAGCAGGTTTCCACTCAGTATGATGCTGCTGTGCTATACAGCACAGCACTGGTTTTCAGTGGTCACCCGTGAAAACAATGTACGAAAGCATATACAGCACAAATGTTTGTGTAAGTACAAAGGTAAGAAAATCATTTATATACTACTACTACTGTGTGTCCCTTCATTTATACAAATGTTTAATGAAAATTGGACAAAATCGCTACATTATTTGATCGACATTAGATCATTTCGGAATCGAAGTAAATTGTATTTGTTCGTAAAACAAATTATATCTGAAATTATGTCTATTCAATCAGGAACTCAAGGGGCCGGGCGAACGGATAAATTTTCATTTGCTGGACACAGGGATGGAGTCAGGATGGAAAATCATAAATTATAATCATACTTAACACCACACCTAGAATCTCCGAAGGCTTAGGCAGGGGATACCAAAAACTATCCTAGATACTTAAAACCAGCACAGTGATCCCTTGCAGCCTACACAACAGGGGACCGGACAAAAAATCAGTCAGATAGATTTCCAAAAAATATTGAGCACATATTTTTTTCTTTTTTCACGTAAACAAAAAATGAAGACGATATAGTGCTTCGCAAACTCGTGTGACGTCACATGTCAGTACATTTTTACCTACTAGTGACATCACAAGCCCCCACTCATGATCTTTGACGCGTTTCATCTTCGTCAATTTTCATTAATTTGATAAAACAAAAAACATGTAAGTAGTCAATATTTTTTGAGTCAGTCCGATCCCCTATTGCATTACGATGCAATTTTTCATATTCAAAATATGAAAATATGGCGTTTTCATACTATTGAAATGTGACGTCACGAAATGTAGAACCCTCTCCCCCTTGCCACACAATTCCACAATTCTTCGATCCTCTCTCTTCACCTTAACGTGTCCCGTAATTTACGAATAACCCCTTAAGTATATCCCCCCCCCCCCTTAAGTTTTGTGAGAAGGACAATCACTGAACATTAGTTTGGGGATGTCCTTTTCACAGTACTTTAGTCTGTGTTCTCTGTTATATAATATTTCAATTACTAACACTAGATATAAGTTATTTTATTGTTTACTAACACTATGGATCATGTTGTCTGATAAATAAATTATTATTATTATTATTATTATATCTCCACGATTCCATCTAGATAATTAAATTATGTCTACAGTTTTATTTTTAACTCGTGGGACTGCCTTACCTGAGTCCGGTCCTCAATCCAAGTCCTTCGTTAATGCGGACCCTACCTGTCGGCCATAACATAATTTCTGTTCCTGACAGTTTGGTACCCGGCATTATATAAGTACGTACAGTATTGCGTACTCAATGTATTTGTACTCTTGTGTTTTTATTTCCTACGCGTACCCAATTGGTAGGGAGACAATAAACCCGTATGATGGGATTTGCGTTTCTTTTTTGTTGTTTTGCAAACAATATTTTTGTGTTTAGATTATTATTTATTGGGTGAGTTTATAGCTGTTTTTATTTTTGTCTGTTGCAGGAGATTTAGGAGGCAGGATTGTTGTAGGAATAATCATAAATTATACTTTTTATGTCAAAAATTGCGAGCCTTCCGGTTCGAGACGTCCCTGTCCTTAAGACCATCGCAAGCAGTAGGATTTTAATCTTTTTTATTTTCCGGTGGAGACCAGTGGAGATTGTTGTTGTTGTGTGAAATGTTGATGTTTCAAAACTTCATTGGCCAGTTTTTTTTTTCTAGTGCATATTTTTTTGTTAGAACGTTTTCGACCCCAAAAGCTTTAAAATGTACCAGATACTAATGATTAAAATAACAGGGTTTGCATGAAGAACTACAGAGCTATATATTTTTGGAGGCCTGTGTCCCAGCAGTGGGAACAATATAGGCGAATTATGCTTACGTAACAATCTTTTGTAGAGAATTCTAAGACTAATTATTATTTAACTTACAATCGGCTACTATCAGGTCAATTCGAAGGTATCTTTAGACGTAATATATTCTCATACAATTCATTATTTATGTGAGTAAATCATAAGTTATTTAGACACAAATAGCCACATATCAGTTTACCGAAGTTATAAAACTGAGCTTTATAATATAAATTACAAAGAAATATTTTCTCTGTGAAAACTTGACAGACGTCGTGATTCATTAGTACGAGTAGGTACCTAGGATGTAAAAGAATAGCGTAATGTCCAATTACACTTTTTCTTTTGTAATAATTTTCCTGTAGTTCCAGTATAGTTCGTGTTTACCTAATGACTCTATTTATTTGACTGAATAAAGATATACGTTATTAGAATTTGTAAAAAGAAAATACTGTAGACAAATACCAAGTACAAAGTTGGTACTTATAACTACAGTATTTTCTTTAGAAGGGTTCTAGGAGTTTTGGTAATACCAACACATAATATAGGTGCGTCAATGTCCTAGCACTGGATGTCATGGTGTGCAGACCACACTAATTATATAGAGATGGGTTTTAGACAGAGTGGAATTTTGAAGGAAATAATGTGGCCAAGATAAACATAACGGTCAACTTTATCCAACATTTCATTATATCCTTCTACGTTAAATTAATTAGTTTCCACCTATGACAAAAAGATTAAGGGAAGCGGAAGTGAAATGCGGTCAGAGGTCGGTGAAGGTTTCATGTCACAAGTGTCACAGAGGCCCATGTAATTGGTGGCGGCCAAACTAGTCTACCTTACATCACAGAAATAAATCTGATTTCTGAGCGCACTGTGTAGGAATGGCACAGAAAATTAACAGATACCACTTTCATTGAAAAGGGGTTTGAACTTTTTTGTATGGGAGCTGGCATATCGACCCACCGCCATTTTGTTTTTTTTTCGAAATCGCGGCCCACGATGAAAGTGGTATGTATGGATAGAGGACATATAGACGAACAAAAAATGTCAAGCAACACGGTACCCAAAGTGTCACGTTACCGAGATATTTGAAGGTAAAGATGGACAAATCAGTACAATGACCACATAAAAATTAGACCTTTTACGTGTCTATAGGCGTTGATTATTATTATTACTGGTTATTGAAAGAGAGTAGGTACATTACATACTACTAGGAGCACGAGAAAACTATTTTTTGACATTACATAGCGTTTCAATGAGATGCGAAGCGATTTCAATGTGCGTATAACAATAATCAACCTGGGAACTATTATTTGGATATAATTTAACGCCCAAACACGTAAAAAGGCTATTTAAAAAAATATTTAATGAATGTCGTTGTACTCGTTTGTCGATCTTTAACTTCAAATATCTCGGTAACGTGACACTTCTGGTCATTTTTTGTTCGTCTATATGTCCTCTATCCATACATACCACTTTCACCGTGGGCCGCGATTTCGAAAAAAAATCAAAATGGCGGACAGGTTGATATGCCACATTGGTTCTATCCCCTTTAATTTGTAACTACGATAGGTTTCTACCGTTCATTAAAAGTTTTTCACACTTATAAAGAATTACTAGCATTAAGTGTAGCTAATTATCATGATATAAATATAATGTAAAGTCTATTTAAACTACATTGTTTGTGGGCTTTAGCACCCACAAACAATGTAGATTTCTGCCAGTAAAAGATTTTTTAGAATTGGGTAATTTATTCCGGAGATTACCATGCAAACATTACATGCAAACTTGCAACTATACAAACAAATACCTCTTTATAGAATTAGTATAGATAAAGGCTTTTAAGTACTACGACTCTTCATATTCTTGTAAAGAAGGAATCTTGTATATAAAAAAGATTCCGCAGGTGGTTACGACAACAACTTGTTGTTTTAACGAGGTTTTAACATTAAAATTATTGATTGCTTGACAAATTGTTAATTTTAAAGTAATGATTCAAAATAAAAATATTTGCATAAATACGGTTTGAAGGTTAGCTTTGTTTTTTTAAGGTTTTTAAGGTTTAGAGATAAGTATATTGATCTCTTGATATGATTAAAGGATTTAAACTCTGTAAACACGTATCTATCTTGTATTTGTAGTTACCATCTTCACACAAGGGCCCATATTCAAGTTATTGTATCGGAACAATACTTCTGTCAAATATCTTCAGAATAACATTAAAGAAAGGGGCCAAAAGGCTTTGTGCGTGAGCAATCAAAGGTGTGGTCTCATTGAAAGACGAATGAGGTTACGAGTGTTGCCAGCCTTAAAATCTTCGCTTGTCATGTGTCCTTTGTGGTCAATACTTTTGACAATAACTTAGTCTTGACTGGCCGGTAAGAAAATAGAATTTAGGAAATATTTGGGGCAATGTATTCTAGCCTCTTTGATTTTAGATTCGCCTAGAGCCTAGATTTGACCTGAATAGTAAGCAGGGAATATCATTTTATACGCATTGACACAATTCTCAATTCGAATTTTCTGGTACGACTATGAGACTATTTTCCTACACAATTTACATGGCGTAGTAGAAAAAATTAATGTCCCTTTGATGCCGTACAAGTAATTAGAAGACATGTATAATTGCACTTTAAATACTGCGGACTTGTGTTTAATGTTTTTCCGGAGTCGTTAACATTTTTCATTTTGTATGTAGATTACGAGGCACCTATCACGCCCATTTTATCTATGTCAGGCGGTGAAATTATACATAAGTTATATTCCAACATATCGTGCCCTTTTTTTTTTTTGGTGGGTGGAAAATCATCGAATAACCCCCCCCGCTCTTGGGCAGAGCGAAGGGGAGTGTCAGACTTCTACTGACTAAAAACCAAACCCATGTTCCTTCTTCGCCCTTGTGTCGGAGCCGCGTTATCCTTTCGACAAGCCACAGCCCCGACGGGCGTCGGCCCTTGCGGGCCCCTCCTTGCTGACATCTCTTTGAGGCGCGCGTGGAACACGTACGCGCCGCCGACACGGTCTGTTGCCGTCATGACGACGGCCGGACGGCGAGCTAGCCCGTTACTCACCGTCCACAGGCCCGCGTCTACGGTGGCCGGAGGTCATCGCGTGCCCCCCGGCGCCCGGAGCGCCTTCCGCGGCGGCTGGGACGTTGTGAGGTTCTCTCCCTCTCTCGTTCCGCCACCTCCTTCGCTAGCATCACTGCTTCGCAGAAGGAGGCGACGGCGTCCCATTCCTCTTCGCCCCGGACCATGGCTTGCACCAGGGCCGGACGCGAGAGGTCGCCGCCGCCGATCGCCGCTACGACAACACGGCGGGGCTCTGTCCAAGCAGGGCACACCTCCACAGTGTGCTCCACCGTGTCCTCCGGTCGATCCTCGCAGTGGAAGCATCCGGGCGTTTCCTCCCGCCTGATTCGGTACAGGTACCTCCCGAAACACCCGTGTCCGGAGGACCTGCGTCAGACGGTAGGTGAGGGCGCCGTGGCGCCTCTCCAGCCACTCCTCAAAGAGGGGACTTACCGCCACTATCGTGGCGTGCCCTAACATATCGTGCCCTTAAAGCGAAAACCAACTAAAGTCACTTATGGGCAAAAATGAGTTACAAATACCGTTAGAATCTCCTTTTCAAGATCTACATACTGGTAAAACCCGTTTTCCGAGGATTCATCCTCGGAAAACGTCCATTCTGGATTTAGCTTTTAGCTAAGGTAGCTTATCAGGAGATTTTTTAAATAAAGAACAGACAAAACCCAGTAAGTGTCGGTTAAAGCAATGTTTTTGCACTGTAAGTAATTTTTCTCGCCAGGAAAAACATTCTATCTGCGTTTAAGTGGTTTTGTCATGATTCACGTTAAATTAACAATAACAATAACTGAGACTAAATATTTCTACTTAGTATTAGCAATTACCTATTAGGTGATCATAAATATTTCGTTTAATTAAATTCATAAAAAACTGCTGTCTAAACTCTTTTCTTCAAAACATAAAAAGTAGCAAGTCTAAAGTCCCTAGGTATTATAATAGATTGTAACTTGAGATTCAATGAACACATCAACACCCTCAGCAATAGACTACGTAAATTAATATTTGTTTTTAAGACACTTAGAAATGTAGCTGACGTCAAGCTGATGAAAACGATCTACTTTGCCCTCGCCCAGTCTCTACTAACTTACTGTATTACGTCCTGGGGCGGTGCTCCTAAATACACCATAATACAACTGGAAAGAGCGCAGAGAGCTATTCTGAAGGTATCTTCCTTTCTACCATTTAGATACCCCACAGAAATTTTATATAAAGAGGCTAAAGTCCTAACTGTGCGTCAGCTGTTTGTTTTACAAACGGCCCTGAAACAGCATGGACTCCTTGTTTTTAACTCCTCACTTTTAAATAAAAGACGTTTTGACCCAGTAGATCGCCATGGAAAACAATTAACTACCATGTTCTCGAAACGTTTTTTCTGTTACCTTGGTCGTTTTCTCTATAATAAAATAAATAGGATGCTCTCGATCTACGAACTTACCAAAACCAAGTGTAAATCGAAACTTACGAGCTGGCTTCTGGAGTGAAGCTATGACGCCACGGAAAAACTTCTAGCTGCCCCGAAATAACCTGCTTGTTGAATGAAAGATAGACCACAATTCTGTGCATCCGTCTGTTTACAGCTTTCCACAATTTTGTGCATCCGTCTATTTACAACTTTCCTTTTTTCCTCACTCAAACGCACACACACACCCACCACATACACACAACCGTCACTTACCTACACACACCCATCACTCACACACACATCCATCACTTACACACACATACACTCACGTAGGTACTAACCCCTGGTTCAGTAATTAATAATCACCACTGTTTTAATGTTCTTTTTATTTTTTGTCTTTTGTTTTTTTGTTTTTTGCTCAATATTACTTACCGTATTAATTTGTATGCGAGTGCATAATTCTGTTCAAATGTGCTTCCCAAGGGGTGGAGACCTGGTGTCCTGAAATACAGGCTTTCGTCTAGCTTAGGCACCAGTCTCCCACAGTATAAAAACGCATGAATTTGTACACGAAACCATATAATGTACCTAATATGTATTGTGGCGAGAAATAAATCTTTATCTTATCTTATCTTATAAGAAAACATTGCGACTACAGGAAAAACCACTAATCTGTAGCATTTATCAAGCCAATCCTTCATTTTTCCTACTTGTTTGAGAATTAAGCTATTTTTCCTTCACCACCCGAATAATGAATACAATAAGAAATCAAAATACACGTACTCGCCTCTTTATCAAGTATTTTAATAAAAATTTTACGATTCGAACCTTTAAACACGATTTTCTCGAAACTACATTTTGTGCAGTTAGTTGGGTTTTGAAGTAAGGGCACGATATAGTTGGAATACCGATTACGACAATTTAATGTGGTAATTAGTAAGTTTATTAAAGCGATGTACAACGTAAGAAAAGCTGTGCCATAAGTCCATCCTCGATGTCGATAGCTTTTATCCAGTAATTGAACTTATCAAGAATCTGAGAATTATTCTTCTTCTCCAACCGATGGCTCAGATTATGTCCTGGACCTGAACATGGACAGCTTTGTCATTCAAGTCCTGCAGTTTGCAGTTTGTTGTGCATGGCGGGCAAGAAAGGAGGAGTGGCATATCCTGTGTTGGGGCTTAACACTCGCATTATATCCGAGGAATTAAAAACGTGGGAAGTCCATGCTTGTTTGTTCTTTGGATTCATAGTCAGATATAATTGAAAACGATCGCCATCTATAATACAGAAAACATATCAATGGTTCGAGAGCACCGAATTCTTCATTGTTACCTACTTCCGATGCTAAGAAAAATAAACTTTTCGGCACACAGAAGAAAGTTTTCAAAGCTTCCTTCCTCATATTTTCGTGGAAGTCTTTACGTTATAGATTGTCCTAATTCCGTGTCTATAAATCATAATATATAATAACAAAATCGCCAATAGTTATTAGATGTATGTATACGGCGCCTACGCGATATAACAGTCGTTACAAAGATTTTTATCTATGGCACACTATCCGTTTAGGTAAATACTGTTGGGTGGTTGCCACGTTTGTACATGAAATTGGTAATGATTAGTTCTGTATTGGGGGAAAATTGGATGATAAAATGAGTAATTGTAATCTTTTATTTATTTGCGCAAAGAGTAAAGGGTTAGGTACCTAGGTTGGTCTGTGATTGTGTGACCAGGACCACCCATTATAAATAAAATTTCCTACATGCCTCGGAAAGCAAGTTAAGCCGTTGGTTGCGGCTGTCAATTGTAGATCTTTGACAGACGTTACAGGTAGTCACTGGCCCGAAAATGTGATTAATGATGAATTAATTTTATTAATAATTTAATTAATAAAAAATAAAAATAAAATAAAATAAAAAATAAAATAAATTTATTAATTATTAATAAATGAATTAATTATTATTAAGTAATTTAATTTAATTATTACTCATTTTTCCATTTTTCCGAAGGATCTTCAGATCCTTCCTCACACAATCCACGCATCTTTTCGTTGGTCTTCCTCTCTTACTCGACCCATTTACATTTATATCCATCAGTCTTATAGTCACACAAGTTTTAACTATTAAGAAAACAATCAAAAGGGGGCATGGTTAGCTCTACAGTGACGAGTGGTTATGGAGTCATCATCATCACTATTTCAGTCTAAAGACGTCCACTCCTGGACATAGACCTCCTTCATGTGTCACCACCATATTGACCGGTTCCGTGCGTCTCGCATCCAGCGGGCCCCGCAATCTTGCGTTGGAAGGCCAACGCAACGTCTTCCGGTTTGCGGTTCTCACTGCAGAAGTTTCGGCTCCATCGGCGGTTGTGGAGTATAAGCATAGAATACCTACAGTTACCACTTTAAAACTAACACGCTTTATTTGTTCCACAATAAAATGCGCCAAATAATTGCTGTTCGTAGAACAACTATAATGTCAGCAGTGGAACACCAAAAATGTCAAACATTGATCGCTCACAGAAACAGTAAAAGACTTTGAAGTTTAAATCTGGTTTTATTAGTTCAAATATATTTCGTATCGTTAATAGTTATTGGTCGATGTACCTATAAACTTGGAAGCTATAAAGAGTACAATGTTAGCACTTGTCCTGTACGTAGTTATGCACGAGATGCGTCAGAGCTTCTAAAATAAATCATGTTTCACGGAGATGCATACGGAGATTTATGAGATGATAATACAGGTGAATATTGTCTGCATGTATGCCCTGGTATTTCTGGGATAAGGAGTTATATATTACAAGACAAGACATTTATTTGTATTACGTTACCTAAAGTGAAATTGATCTTTGTTAAAATGCAGCTTTTATCTATCTATATAAATAACAAAATCATAACCCTCCTTTGGCTTTGCCGTAGTCGGGTAAAAAAAGAAGTCCTCTGACTGAGTGACTCATCAACGCCCAGCCCAAACCCTTGGACTTAGAAAGGTGAAATTTTGCACAGAGGTTCCCTTTATAATTTAGACAAGGAATAAGGAAGGTATTTTTGAAATTCAGCCCCTAAGGGAGTTAAATAGGGGATGAAAGTTTGTATGGAAAATCGTCATTTTCGTCATGAAGCCGCTGGCAAAAGCTTGTTTAATAATATTAACACCACGCCTGTAATATCTATATTTTTTTTATTTCCATGTCATAGGGGGCGAGCCTATTGCCATCAACCGTGCACCAATCTCGTGGCTACTACTGAGCAATTCCTGATGAAAAAACTCAATTATATTTTGCAAGACCCGGGAATCGAACCCAGGACGTCATGCTCATCAACAGACCAACAAGGCAATCGAGAATATTCATCATCATCATCACCGTTTCAACCGAAAAACGTCCACTGCTGGAAATAGGCCTCCCTCAAGTTTCGCCACATTGAAAGGTCCCGTGTGCCTTGCATCCAACGAAAATATTGGGTTACAAAAAGTAAAACTGGAATAATTTATTGGTTGCGTAGAGCTTCACATTATTGAATGAAGTTAGATACTCATACCAAGGAGATAATAATGTAGGTAAGTGGCTAAGTACTATTATGGCCCTATTCGCGGTAAGACATCCAATACGAAAACCGCAGCCGATACAACGTAAGGGCATCGGCCCCATCAGATTTATCCGTTGTTTCATTCATACACTGACGTCACGGCGATGATACGTTTAGTGGCCGGACCAAACTGACCCAATATTTCATAGCCAACGAACGGTTTATTGTGATAGCACGTTTATCTTAAATAGTAATATAATCTCGCCATAATGTGTAAGATAAAATAGAAACACAACGCACCGACTTGGGTGTTCGTAAAGCGGACGAAGGCCAAAGATTGCCATGTGATCCTTTGAATAAACGCTGGGAAATCCAGTTTTAAGATTTCCGCTTTTATGTTTGGTATAACAATATAATACGACTGAGATAAATCTATATAAATAAAAAGAGAAGTCCTGACTGACTCATCAACGCCCAGCCCAAACCCTTGGACCTAGAAAGCTGAAATTTTGCACAGAGGTTCCCTTTATAATGTAGACAAGGAATAAGGAGTTAAATAGGGGATGAAAGTTTGTATGGAAAATCGCCAGCTGGCAAAAGCTAGTATTATTATAAGAACAATAACATCACGCTGGTAATCCCCGACATTTCTTCAGTTATTGTTTTAGTCCCATACTATTGGGAGCGAGTCTATTGCTATCAACTGAGCACAAATTCAGATTCTATAGTTGCTACTGCGAAATTCCTGGTGGAAATATCGTTTATCACTATTCCCTACCTGGGAATAGAGAACCCAGAACCTCATGCGCTTGCGACAATTTTAATTTTATTTTTTTATTTGGGCTTACTCTTGACCTGAATCTTGCCCTAAGGGCAGAGATGAGGTCGACGATGGAACGAGTTTCCCAGAAGAAGCCTATTTATTTGCGACTTAAATAGATTGGGGTTATATGAACTCGGGGAAAACCGACGCAGGCAGGGTGTTCCACTCCTTGGCTGTACGAATAATGAAATACTTAGCAAAACGCTTCGAACGAGGCAATCTGACAGTCAGGAAAACGAGTTAGTGAGGTAGATATGCTAAAAGAAAATAAGAATATTTACTGTCAGCTGTAACAAAAACCGAGACCTAAAAATAGACTGCGAAGAAAATGAATACTATTCGAAGACCGATAGATTACTTTATTGAAAGATTTGAATGATTGAATAGACACCATTCGTTTCTACGAACTAAAACCCAAACCACATTGATACATGATAGGAAAATTATTGTTATTGTGTCTAAATCTGTTTTGTTGTGACTGGAATGTTATTTGGAATCCATTGATCTTGTCTATTTTGATTTAGAAATAGTTTTAGAACGGGCTTGAAAAGTAAACAGAGTTTTTGTACCTTTATTGTTGTCAAAAATACTAAGTTTTGTCGACACCTCGAGATTTTTTTTTCTTTTCTATTTTAAGGAAATCTCTCGCCAACTGGTTGACACTTAGCGTGACCAGAGGGCTCTTTCTTTGGCCAAATATTTAATAATGTCATTCAACGTGGCAGTCCTGCCAGTCTTCTGGGCACGTTTCCGGATGACAGTGATGCGGAGGAGTACTCTGACGCCTATGTGTCCTATTGTTGTCTTTGTAAATATGTGGGTACTTATTTTAAATTTTCGTTTTTTATTTTAGGTCTATTTGTAGTTTCGCATCATTTTCTGGTAGAACGAACTGTGTGTATATGGCGGTTTATACAATTTATATGTGGGTAACAAATCCAAGTAAAGTCTTCTTAAACCCTACGATAGCCTTTTTATTTCCAGCCGGTTTGTATCCAAAGATATTTTTTCCGCACAAAATCTAGAATTGTCCCGTATTTGACAATTCAGCAGGCATTCTCATAAGTTTCTTTTTTGTGGAGAAACAATTTATATTCCGCTTAAAAGACGGAGAAAAACTACGGTTTCTCACGTTCTTAATAAAAACTGTGTGACGGAGGAGGCCGATAAAGAACGCCACCTGTCAGGGGGTCATTTACTATACGACTGGGGTGTTTTAAGGGGTCAAGCGCTTACTCCTATATGCAGTGTATTCGTGACAGGTCAGGGAAAGTTATGAGATTTTATGTGATTTAGCTGCCAAAATGAAACAGCTTTCATCAAAATTACTTCCTTGAAAAAGATCTCAGACAGTTTATGCTGGTTAATTTAAATGAGTATGGAAGTAGAAAACGTGTTGCGCCGACCCTAAATAAAATGGGATAAGGGCAGGGAGATGATAAACTTAGAAAACATACTTATACGATGTCACTTCCGTGGCGTATTGTGGAATTAAACAACTGTAAATAAAACCTTTGTACTTTTAAACGCTTACGAACTGACAGCAGCTCTTGACTCAATCTCAGCACTTGACAACAAATTAAGTTGGAAAGGCTTTACACTTAGGTTTAGGCGTTTGAGCAAAATTAGAAGCATTATTTTTTATTTTTGTTTATTGATTCAGACATAAATTTATATTTAGTTTTTATAGCCATGATCGAGATCATTAAAATAAATACGTTATTTGGTAAAGACGCCAGTTCACGCCCACATCAAGCTATTACAATCTGTTAAAAAAATCTTTTTAGTAGATTTTCAAGTGTCCTGTAGCTTGGCAGAAGATTTGTATAATACCCTCTCTCTTTTTTTTCATAAATAATTTAAATAACCCTCCTTTGGCTTTGCCGTAGTCGGGTAAAAACAACGTTATCGCCAAAGCATTACGTTCTAGGTGCTTGGCGTCTTTACGTTCTTAGCGTCATCCTTGTGTCATTACTGTACACACTTTAATCTAGTGCAACGTAGAGACCACAACAATATATATTAAGTTACATTTACATCACGCCTGCAATGCCCAAAGGGTTAGGCAGAGGTGTACCTAATCGTACACCCATATTTCGCCAGTGATGTTTAAGTCCCATTCAATAGGGGGTGAGCCTATTGCCATCAATCGGGCACGAATTCAGACTCCGTGGCTGTTAGTGTTAAACTAAGATGGCATATTCATCATCATCAAATAATATAATCCTCCTCTCTTTGAGAGGGAATGGGCTATAATCCACCACGCGGTCCCAGTGTGGCTTGGTAGATGTCACATGTCATCGAATATTTGGTTCTAAGACATACCGGTTTCCTTACGATGTTTTTCTTCACCGTTTTGAGAGCAGCGGTGATGAAATAAATTACACAAAGTAATGTGCCTGCCTGGGTTCGAACCCACGACCTACTGTTCAGAAGTCGGGGCCGCCACCACTAGTCCACCGCTGCTCTAGATGGCCTATTAAATTACATTATAGATTTTGGCTAATTCGAAAAGTTACGAATTCAAAGCAAATAATCTCAATTAAATACGAGAGTCGGAAAGAAGTTTTCCCAAGTTCCTACAAAGAATCTTTGAAGATGACGGTCGTCAATAGAACTACCATATTGTACTTACATAGTTATCTATCTATACGTGTCGCGTAACCTACAAAACCACTCAACCGATTTGGGACATACTTTTAGTGATGGAAGCTTAACGAGGACGTCTGAAATCTAATATAACACTTATATTATAGTTATATTACCGCAAGGAAATCCAATTTACTGGAGGAACTTACACGTATTATGGTATATTAGTAGGAATATCTTTTGGAAGCTGCAAATAAGTATATTTTTTAACCTTTACCCATAAGTGGGGTATTTAGCACTTATCAGGTTTGTTCAATGACTGCTCCGCACCATGTCGCGGAATTGGTTTTAGTTTGGAACCAAAAAGATTTATAGAGCGGACATTGGGAATATTTCGCTAATCGGTTGGTTGTCAGACTTTCTCTACCTGTACGATTGTCAAAGATCTAGAACTGACAGCCGGGACCTACCCATTAGGGTAGGCACCCATCCACATACCAACACAGGTAAGCGCAGCTTAACCTGATGATGTATCCAAGCGGATATTCTTATCCGGCCTTGCCTCACCGTCGCATAGAAATAAATGTTACTGTTCTCTGTTCAATTACGATGGAAACAGGAAAAAATTGCATTGGACGTTACTCGTTCAAGCAAAGCGGAAACTGGAAATGACATTATCGGCTCTCGCAAAAGATATTTATTATTCTCGCTTCCGAGATAAAATATTGTAACACGAAATATGTTGAAAAGAATTTTAATAATTCCACATTTTAGAGCGTGACCTACTAAAATAAGCTATAATTTTTATACGACGCATAAAATATCGACAGCTGGGATTACCAGGTAAAATATAACATGCATTATCCACCATTTTTATAAAATTCTCGTCATAGTTTCTTGGGAAAACTATTTTCGTTAGGAACTCAGGTCAGTGACACTGTAAATAACTTTGTGACCATTATTTATATCTGAAAATTGGATCGCTTTATGAAAAAAATATCGTGGTTTCTTGGTTACTTTTTGTTAGTCGGAAATATAAGATTTATTTTGTACGCACAGGGTAAAAAGTATTTTATTGGTAGTCCAAAGTTAAAAAGTCTAAATAACGTGACATAATAGCGATACAGTAGGAAGAAAAATGCCAAAGTGTGATCTATTTTTTCATTATTATTACCCTTTTCTGTACGGGGGGTACAGAAAAGGGTATTTTTGAGATCTATGTTTTGCCATCAACGGCGTGCAAATATTAAAACAAAATAAATAGCATGAAATTTTAAAGGATAAGTCATAAATTATTTCTGAAAAAACTGAAAAAATATTCCTTTCTCAGTACGTACTTTTACAGGTAAGTGGGAATAATATCGAAATAGTTGAAATAACGTAGCTAACTGTACCAACCACGCAAGGTTTTTCATAGAATTTGTGACAAGAATAAGTTTTCTGAATTAAGGCTTACTTCTGTTACTGTTTTGGTCGATTTTCTTCAGAACTTTGAAAGTAACAAACGAATTAAGCTTCGGCGAATAAAGTTTTATTTTTCCCTTTTCAATTAAAGTTGGGAAAAGTATGCAAATCTTTTGTCGAATGGGTTTTTTTTGTTGTTCATTTTTATGGATAAAGTTATCATAATCTGTCGGTGGGGTATGGTTATTATGGTAATTTGGCCTTTTGATACGTGATTGTAGCGATCCTGATTAGAGGTTAGGGACCCGAACGTCTAAAACAGTTAGAACCATTATTATTTTTTAATAAAGGTTCAGACTTTTTTAGAATCCCTCCAATTATCGTGTCTCTAGGACCAGTGGTGTACGCTGTGTTTTAATATAACAAACCATACTAAAACCTTCCTAAAGAACCACTCTATCCATAAGTGAAAACAGCATGAAAATCGGTTCAGGAGTTTTTGAGTTTATTGCGAACAGACAGACAGACGCCGCAGAGGACTTTGTTTTTTTTTTTTTAATATGTAGTGATACTATTTTTAAGTTAAGGGAATTCTTTGCGTCTTTGGATTGTGAAAGTCATATAAAATTATGAGCGTAGGTTTAGCTGGAAACCCTTACACGAGCGCAAGGTGTAAACGTAACGTCAATACATTGATTTATGAATCCAAAGTACAATTACCTATCCTACAGCATTTTGATTAAATTGTTTGCAGCAAAATGAGCGTCATCCAAACATATTAAAAACTCAAGCAAAGGGATCCGTTTGGCTGTTGATTATTATGTCATTCGCAACAGTTTACGTGTAGGTACTTGACAATTTGTTATAGTTTAAAGCTAGTTTAAAACAGTACGCACAACATTTAACACTGCGTTCAAGATTTATCAATGTCATAATTGCTATAAAATATTAACACTGACAACTTTTAAACGCCGTTTAAACCTGCTGATCACGTTCACTGTCATCGTTGAATGAAACCCGCCCTTAGCGTTGATTTTCTGAGTTAAAGCTATTCTATGTATATCATTAGTTAGCTCTACGTTGGTTTAGAACTTTAGATAGTGTTAAATGCTTGCACATGCGTAATGCCAATCTATGAATAAATTACTTGTCAAGGTTTAAAGCAGTCGAGCTCGTAAACGGATATTAATTATACGGTACTGCTGTGTCTAGATATTTTAGGTGACGGTAAATATCTGTTGAAGTCGCTCCATGTAAAATACTGGTATTCAGTTGCATACGGTATAACTGAAAGCCGACTCCAACATTGTTTGGAAAAGGCTAGGCAGATAATGATGGTAAATCTGTATTGAAAATGTACGAGCATCACCATATGATTTTCATTGTTTCTCTTTTTACGTGATTTTTTTTTAAATTATCACGATGAATTGACTATTTGCCTTACACGCGTTGTCGATGTAATATTATATTAATGTTTTAGAACTTAGTCTGATCAATAAACTCACTCAAGAGTGCGATCAATAACCTTTCTCAACTAGTACGGATAAAATCATCATCATCTGCTTAGCCTTTTCGGGTCGGCCTCCGTTCTTACCGGATTCAACTAAATATCATTAGCACGAATATAGTGATTTTTAACTATCAACATACCATGCTTTACAATAATCACAACATACATCCAACAAACTTACGGATGTATATATACGGCTCGTACAGAAAAAAAAAATCAGTAATCTAAATAAAAAACGATACATGCAAAATAAAAAAAAACCTAACTCGACACAATTTAAAACCGTACTTCACTCTAACCCGACTAAAAAATATCCTGTCATAATTCAGTTATAAACATAATTTAATGAAACCCAGCATGTCGGGTAAAATAATTACATCACTTACCCCACGTTCCTCTTGCGAGTCATTCATTTTAAAACTTCAACGGGAGAAGGCTCTTAGAAGTTTATCTTCTTGACTCGTTAAACCGTTGCCCCGGAAATAAATTAAAATAAATATTATTAGTCTAATATTTCTTTGCTTGCTAAACCCCGGTAAGTTTATACTGCCCTTCTGGGATAAAGTTTGCGATTCAACAATGCGTTTTATCAGGAAAAGTCATTAGGAATCATCATTATTTTCCTGCCCTTATCCCAATACATTTGGGGTCCGTACAACATGTCTTATGCTTCCATCATACTTACTACTTGTCTTGTACTCGTCATCTCAACAGTTTTCTCGCTTCTAGCCATATCATCCATCACATGCACAGTCCATCCATTTGTTTATTTGGTCTCCCTCTCTCTCCACCACGAATTCAAAAAAACACTAACTAAATGGCTCAAGAGCAAAAGTTACGAAGAAGTCGAAGATATCCTACACAAGATCACATAACTAAAGAACACATACAATTTGTACACATATACACACCACAGCCACACACCCCCACGCTACACATACCACATATCTTACACACATGCCCCACCCTCTACATCCCAACACCTACACAAACACACAATCAATCAAACATACACTCACAAACATATCCTACACCAAGTGCGCTCCCTTACTTATAATAAGGGTTATAAAATGTTAATTGGTTTTAAATTAATTTTTTTGCTTATTTGTCACACATTTGTAGAATGATTGTAAACCGGAGGAGCGGAACCACCTAGCAAATTTTTGCTTAAAATGTGACTCCAAACCTAAAATGGCTATTTCCTTAAGTGATGAAATAAACATTTTAATTTATTATTTACAAATCGCGTGGATCCGTGATACGTCAAATCGGATCCCGGGATCGGTGGAGACAGACCCCATCCACATACATGCTCAAAACACACACAACATTATTTTCATTCCTCTGCATTACATGGCCACATCACGATAACCGATTACCTACCTTAGGAGGACTAAACGAATTAAACGGAGGAATCTTGATTATATAACTCAACAGCCTCATTTCGTTTCGAAACAGATAATTGATAATGTTTATTTTAGTTTTCCAATAAGAGGCTATTGGGAAACTCTAGTTTCAACCACAATTAATTCGAAGCCTCTTTGAGGCGGGCTCACAACCCTCAAATAGTCTACCCAACGCTGTCAAACTCCTCAGACCGATATCTCGAACGTTCGACCAATCGCGGCCCGGATTGGATTCCTGTCAAAACTGTGTTTTAAAGTTTCAATCGGTAGGTATTAACTAAAATAGCAGGAATGGGCTGCGAAAGTTTGAAATTGATGTTTTAAGGCAATGTAGACTTCGTAATGGCTTAGGGACGGGCTGTGCAGAATCTAAAATGAAATCTGTCAAAAAGCTACCATTACCTACCTGATACGGCAGTGTTATTTTAAACTTACACATTGTGTGGAAACTTCTAAAATAGCTTCAAGAATTGTTTGTTTGAGCACATGAAACATCTCAAAATTGAAAATATAATAAAAAGAAAAAAATATATTATTTATTATTATTTTTTTAAATATTTCTTTAATTTATATTACCTGATTAAACCTATCATCATCATCATCTCCTTCCCTTATCCCATTTTATTCGGGGTCGGCGCAGCATGTATTCTTCTTCCACACTTCTCTATTACTCATCATCACAGTAATCACCTTCTTTCTAGCCATATCTCCTTCACACAGTCCATCCATCGTGTGTGAAAATAACCTATGTAGATGAAGCCGAAAGGTACTTGTTCTCCCCGGCACTGCTGTTATAGTTTCGTTCTGTTCCATTTTTGGCAAATTTCTAGTTAAAAAGATTTTGGCGGTCAAAGTTCCAAAATTTTCACTAGATTTTCTAAGATACTAGTTTTTAATGTTATAACTTATTACAATGTTTGGAGCGCGGTACATTGAGTCTTACCATAAAACCTGATTTTTCACGCAAAAAAGAAGTCGTTTCCCAGTAATCATTTTTGCGTAGAGGTACCTACACTTTGGTGTACTTAATGCTTAGTTGACGGTTTCGTGAAGGGTCCGCTTGCACCATATATGTACGTTTAACATCAAAGGGACACAAAAGTATTGAGTCACAAAAATATCGCGAACCACTTTGTAACGTGCCCTTGTTTTCTAGACATAAATGATTTATAGGATCTTTCTGTTGTTATAATATCAAATCAAACCCTGGAAATTCAATTTGTATAAGATGTAAGTTATGTATAAATTCATACATTATGTCAGTTCTGGTAGTTCACCTACCTCCTACTAAATATTCATAGGACAATATGTTAATGTTTTTGTTATTAAGTTATACAGAAAGTATGTTTAGTTTATATTACAGTTTTCCCTGAGGAATGCGTAGGGTCTCTAAACCCACGCAATAGTATTTTGTTTGTAGGTTATTTTGGGGAGTAACTACGCTGTGATAGTAAATATGACTATCTAGCTATTCAGACTTTGCTATTTATAACCTACTTCTAAATCAGTTAAAATTATGTGTCTCTACCAGTTTAACACATTGGAAAAGCCTAGAAGGGCCATTCTTTTTTCTTTGTTCGTTTAAAGTCAAGCCAGTCATTACTGGTGGAGCCTTCCAATAATTTAAGTATCATCAGCCACCAAAGCTGCAAAGGTAGGAAACAAGGGCAGATCGTAACAAACCGATTGTATTTGGACAGGTAATCAAAATTGTAACTTAAAAAACACCGGATAAACATGAGGTATTTTGCTTCCGTGATTATTGCTTGGTTAGCTTTGACAAGGAAGTCGTTGTCAATTAACCTCTTGGCATGTCACTCAATAGTTTCCAACGCTAGCAACTGGAAATTGACTGATCTATATCAAAAAAGGGCGAACAGTATTCCATGTACGGATGATATTGTGCTTGGTTTATAGATTATTGTGAGCAGCTGTTCCGGTATGAAGTACTTTCATAACTTGGCGAGAACATTCAGATTTTGTGTATTGCTTTTTCAGAAAGGTGGAGGAAAACATCGTGAGGAAACCGGCATGTCCTAGAGACAAAAATTCGAAGACAAGTGTCACATCAACCAAAACACATTGGGCCCACTTGGTGGATTATAGCCCATTCCCTCTCAAAGACAGGAGGCCTGCGTTTCAGCAGTGGGAATATTCAAAATGTCCGATTGGAAATCCTAAACTTTGCTAACAAATTCAATAGCAAATTCGACAATCATGTCAATTGTTATGCCCAGACACAGAAACGGGGTTCTGTTCTAAATTCAATGAATCTTCAACCTCTTACTATCTCCACATTTCGCAGCTTCGAGAAACGATTTCTTGTTTGTGCACAAACCGTTTAGCTTTACGGATTGTTAGATATTTATAGTGTTGACTACAGTCTAGGATTCAGAAAGTTTTACAGTTTCTTTCGACTTGAAAATTCTGGATGAAAAATTGATCGATAAAATAGTTTTTAGATTTATTGGTGTGTGTTTTTGCTTACCCCGTTCTTAAAAGATAATTTTTTAGTTATTTTGTTCACTTGCTGCAAGTTAACTTTTAGAATAAATAAAACTTAATATTCCAAAAACATTTATTATCTCACGCCCTTTTCCCATGTCGGTGGGCAGAAAACACAGAACGTCACCTGCTACGATTCTTACATACTCATTTTGCCTCGACCACATTCAGATATCTGGTCATACACGCACACCAGTTACGAGTACTACGCACAAAAGGGCGCAAAAGGGACTAATAGCAGTCATCATCATCATCAGCCTATAATATTCCCACTGTTGGGACTCAGATCTCCTCTCTAGGAAAGGGGTGGGCTAAATAATTTTCACAAAGTAATGCGCCTGCCTGGGTTTGAACACACGACTTACTGTTCTTAAGTCGAAGCCACCACCACTGGGCCACCGCTGCTCTCTCTAATTTAAGTAAAATAAACAAACTAACTAAATAAACAACAGGACGCTTAGGCGCCTACGTACTCCTCCACATTGCTACCATCCGGATACGTAGCCAGAAGACTGGCAGCATTGCCACGTAGAATCCTTTATTGTAATGTAACACAAGATAAATAAAACAGAAATAATTCCCCGGATTTATATCCGCAGAGTTATTTGTATCCCTTTTTAATTGCTGTATATCACGTTGTTAATGTGTGAAGGGGACCGAGCTAAAATTGTCCACATTAGGTAAGGGTATTTTTAGCTTGAAAGTCAGTTGAACAAGGGTGCGTTTACCTCATAGTCTTCTGTTCGTTATATGTATTTCCATTTCAAATGAATTTTTCGAAACATTAAAGAATAGAAAAAGGTCATCATCTTTCTAACAGGTTGAGGTTGACTTCCAGTCTTAATGTATGCGGCTGAATACCAGTATTTGATATGACCCGACTGCCACCACAACCCAGTTAGGACTGGGTAATACGAAATATGTTGGTAAGACTGGACACCTGATTTTAGGATCAACGACTACCTGTAACGACTGTCAAAGATTTACAATTGACAGCCGAGAGCAACGGCTTAGCGTGCTTTCCAAAGCATGGACCAACCAAACTAAACGCGGCTTTACCTGAAGATCGACTTACTTACTTGACTTAATGTCCTATGTCCCCTAGATGGGGCAGAGGGCGTCCACAGATATCCTCCATCTCGATCGGTCTTGAGCTTCTCGCTTCACCTCGCTCCACGTCAATCCGATGCTCGCCGCTTCTGCCACCACGGTGCGGCGCCAGGTTTGACGGGGACGGCCACGCTTTCTTTTCCCTTGGGGATTCCAGTCCAAAGCTTGTTTGGTATGTGTGATGAAGATCGACTAGCGTCTGTTATTTAGCTACGACCTCCTCGGGAATAGAAAAAGATGTTGCCTGAATAAATATAGGACACCCACATAACAGCAGTTTTTTTTTCTCTTCTCTTTATTATGTTTTTGAAGTCAAATTGTCACCAACCAAACTCCGGAGCAGTTATTCCTGATGGAAAAACCCAATAACACATTGCCCGATCCGGGAAACGAACCCATACTCAGTAGTCACGCTTGTGACCACTAATCTCATGGGGCATTTATTTGATTAAGCTTAAATAAAAATTGTTTCAGTGTGGTGATAATTTGATATCTTTTGATAAAGAGAGCTTCGTTATGGGCAAAGAGTATAGTCTTACCCTAGGTGCCTTCTTTTAATTCTCAGGCTTATCTAGCCTGCGAAAATAAAATAAATATTTTCTATAAAATCTTTTTAGGGTTCCGTATCTAAAAAGGAAAAAAACGGAACCCTTATAGGATCACTCGTGTGTCGGTCTGTCTGTCCGACCATTCCCCTCCCCCTTATCTTCGAAACTGCTGAGCCTAAAATTCTGAAAAAAAAAACACAGAAATTAGTTCCACACGTATAGATTACAGGAGAACCTATAAGAAGTCATGGTATGGAACCCTTCATGTGCAAGTCCGCCTTGCACTTGGCCAGTTTTTTTGCAATCTTTGAACTTTGGACAACTTCATTTGGGAACAAGATTATGTAAAAATGTAGCATGTAATAAAGTGAGTATTAAGTCACGTGTTCCATTGCTTTATTAAATAAAAAACAACATATTTTGTCAACGTACATCATCATCATTCTCCTTTTTTTTTTTTTAAATGTTGCCCCAAACTAGGAATTTCTCCTGTATCGTGGGTGCGTTCACAATCATTTAAACTCACATACACAAATACCCAGACCCGGAACAAGTATCTGTAGGTCTTACAAATATTTATTCCGTGCGGGGATCGAACTCATCGAACCCGCGACACGCAGCGCAGCAGTCCATTGCTCGAGCCATTGTGCCAAACGTGCCCTTATCCCAATAACTCTCCACGTTTATACTCCAAACTTTCGTCAGGACATTTTCCTCATTCCTCCGCATAACATGCCGAATTCGCGACAACCGATTACCACACAACTTGTCAGTCACCGGCGCCACTTTCAGAATTCCTCTTAGGTGCTCAACGATTTTGTCATCGTACATATTCAATTTAGTTACAAAATTCGTTATGAAGTATAAATTGCTTTTTCCAATTCGGAGTCTCGTATTTGGTAAATATTACGTGGCACGTGTTCTATTTAGATATAAATAAACGAATGTGATTATGGTTATAAGTCGTAGTCAATTTTAAAACCATCAACCTTACATAATTACTAAGATACCACATAAGACATAAGTTTTATTGTAACTGGGACTGTCCCAATGTTTGACACAATGGTTACAGTTGAAACACTTTTGTGTAGGTATCAACCGTGTTTGATACATGCGCATCTACGATACACACAACTCGATATGAAAGAATTAATGATATACTTTTGTGTATCGACCGTGTTTGATACATGCGCATCTACGATACACACAACTCGATATGAAAGAAATGATATACTTTTGCCCCGTACCCGTACTGGAAAATTTTTATTCAGCATTCTCATCTATTATTTCTATGTAGTAGGTACTATTTTCGGTGCAAGTTCAAAATAACACCTTTATGTAGAGTCAAAACAGTGTGTTCGTAAATGTAAATAAACAGCGACAGTATCTAATACAAACTAACTATGCGGTGGTATCTCGCAGACACTTTGTGTAAAGTTATAACGATGAAACTGAATAACCTTGCCATGAGAATTCCCTTGTCACACAATATTTTATAAAGAATTTAATACATTTTGCTAGAAAAATAACAATATTATGACTTTCACGGAAATGGTTGTGTATTGCTGCATGGATGAGATTTTCTCTTTTGGAACAAACATTTAAGTTTTGGGGTTGGTGGGATCTACCTCCTAGTGGTCTACCCCGGGCAACGGAATCGCTGACTTTTGTTAGCGGTTACGGCTGAATGATCCCAACACTGGTGGAAGGGCCTGCAAAGGTCCGCCTGGCTAGTTACCACCCTCCCACCGAAGTCCGGCGCCAAACAGTTCGCTGTGTTCCGTTGGTGCGCGGGAGAGCCAGTGCTACTGGGAAGGCTCGCTCCATCGTAGACCTCATCCTTGCTCAGGCAAGCCTCGAGGTCAAGAGCTGACCCATCTTAAATAATAAAAAAAATAAAAAAAAAAAAAAACGAAATTTGGTAAGGGCCAGCCATGATTATTTGGTCTAGTGATATTTGGTCTAGTGACACCAAAAAAAAAAAAAACGTTGAAGGAAAACATCGTGAGGAAACCGGCATGTCTTAGAACCAAAAATTCGAAGACATGTGACATAATATCTACCAATCCGCACTGGGCCCGCGTGGTAGATTATAGCCCATTCCCTCTCAAAGAGAGGAGGCCTGTGTCCCAGCAGTGGGAACATTAATAGGCTGATGATGATGATGATGACACCAAAAAATAAAATGTAGTTTTTAGCAATATTATTTATTTTGATTAGACGAAGGCCACAGAAAAGATGGACGGATTGTGTGAGGATTGATATGAAAGAGAAAGAAGTACCACCAAAAGAAATGTGAAAAATGTGAAAATGTGAGTAATGTGTCTAACAGAGACAAATGGAAGAAGTAAACGTGTTGCGCCGATCCCAAATAGAATGAGATAAGGGCAGGAAAATTATGAAATATTTCCGTAAACTCACGTCGTTTTCTAATGGAGGAAGGTGCAGCGCAGACGGAAGGAAGGAAGGAACAAAACATAGGAAGTTACATAAAGTAGAAACGTAAAGTAGAGCCTCTGGTTTACACGATGGATAAAACCTGAAAAATGCTTGAATTGCGTGAATAGATCAAACGTGGTTTTAATTCATGTAAAAAGTCTCCGAGTACGAAATATCAGGAAGTTTTTCATTTTATTTTCGTCTTGGTATCACGTACTTTCAAGAATATGGTATACTAACGTTAATATGGAATAAGTTGTCACTTTGGCTTTTTATGAGCTAGAGTGGGAGTAAATGTTGCTCTAATAAATTCCGACTTTACTTTATACATAATATATTTACTTAAGGGACAGAAACATGTGTGGGAAGATAACTTAATACATGTCTTTTAGGACCTACCATGTGCTTTATAAATATTCATTAATCGAAGATAGTGTTTTCCTGTCGTCTTAAGAGGGAAAAAAAGGTCTTTGAAGAAACTTTTGCCGTCGCGCTGCGCTGTTTGCGTCAAATCTGCCCCCGTAGAATGCGATAGGGACAATTGCAGCGCATACCGATTGAATCACAAAAAAATTACTAGATCAACGTTTCATATTTCGCTTTTTTCCTAGAAAACTGAACCGAGTTTGTTGTCTTTTTCAGTCACTTTTTTTATCAGTCCATGCTGTCCCACTGTTGGGCAAAGGCCTCCCCCATGGCTTTCCAAGTTTGTTTACAAATTGCCTTCTCCGTCCAATCTGTTAAGAATGAGTCCTCAGTCACTTAAAATCTAATATTAAAATCAAACAATAAGGCAAAGATCAACATTATGACGACTTTCTGATTGCTGTTCGCAAGACATTTAGTAAAGTACCTTCTAAAGACAGAGTTATGTAAGTAATATGAAGTTAATTGGAGTCTGGTAAACAATTAATTGGTTAATTTCATCTAGAGAGTTTTGTTTACTAAGCTACGGTTTGTAGACAAGCAAATATTTATTACCGCAGCCATGTTTATTCGCTGAAATGGTGAAACCGTTGTGGAAAGTTGCAGAAACGAAAATAACATTTTCTTCTTAATTTTTTTTTGCTCAATAAAACATTGGAATTTGTTTTATGAAGAAAAGGTACCTATAAATGTATAAAAGTATGTTTTTTTTTCAAAATGTTTTTTTTTTACATTAAACAACAGAAACTACATCTAAAAGAGTATGAAATTTTTTTACCGACATAACGAAAGTGAACCCGGAGCCAGGATTATTGCAAATAAAAAAATCATCCCCTGAAAAGGATTGAAAGTTTTTATGGTAGTTCGTCATTTTACCAACGAGGAATCCTATCACGCACACAGTTTTATACGTACCTATATTATACATAAATGTTATTTACATGTCTGCCAAACGTACGTTATTTTATCTCAAGCCCGGCTTTGACATGGAAAAGCAATCGGAAGCCAAAGTTTAGTGAACCGAGAGAAGTCCATTCATCTTTATTTGGTTAAAAATTGACGCAAATGAATGTACGATTTTATTCTATTTTCATGTTTCAGTAGAGCCATCTTGGCATCTACATACACTATCTTCATCATTTGGTCAATGTGGATGGGTTTAAGAGTAATAATCCTTCCAAGCCGGTTTCGGCTACGGCGACCGCATCATCGTCATCCTACTGGCGTCTATCATGGGCTCTCATGTGGCTAGAAAAACCACCTTTGTTAACAAATATTCTCGCACAGAGTGGACACGTGAGAGCACCATTAACATAGTTGTAATTGATTGCCGCTGGTGGTCGGGCTTTTAGTTCGTCACGCTTCGAATCCAGTTTTGAGAGCCGACGAGCCTCAAAGTCAAAAACTTTCTGTTGTACCAGTGACCTCCACTCTCCGCGGTTAGACGCAAGCTCTTCCCACTGAGATGGATCTACGCCATAACCCTTCATGTGTCGCTTAAGCACATCCTTAAACTTTAATAGTTGTCCGCCATGCATTCGCTGTGCCTCCTGAAGGGCAAGCGAAAGCATGGCGGACACGATGAATGGATTGTGTAAAGGATGATATGGCGAAAAGAAGGTGTCTGATGAGATAAAGAGTAATTGAGAAGTATGGAAGAAGAAGACATGCTGCGTCGACCCCAAATGCATTTCGACAAGGGTAAAACAATCCCGTCGGGGCTGTGGTTTGTCGAAAGGTTAACGCGGCTCCGACCTTGGTGAAGAAGGAACATGGGTTTGGTTTTTAGTCAGTAGAAGTCTGACACTCCCCTTCGCTCTGCCCAAGAGCGGGGGGGGTTATTCGATGATTTTCCACCCACCAAAAAAAAAAAAAAAGGGTAAGACAATGATGGGTAAAACATACAAATAAGCTGCACAATAATACACAATATCTCATGAACTTAACTATGATAAAACGTTGACAATGAGAAGTTAATGTAGCAGTAAACAGTTGTATTTCAAACGATAGTTATTAAAACTTTTGTACAGTGGTGCAAGTGCAGTAGTTAGTGTACTGTCGCACAAACAAACTCTGGCTAATTAGTAATTGTCCAGAGTGTTCATCCTACTTTCTACTATATAATATTATAAATGCGAAAGTTTGTGACGATGGATGGATGGATGTTTGTTACTCTTTCACTCAAAAGCTGCTGAACAGATTTGAATGATATTTGGAACACAGATAGTTTATAACCTGGATTAATACATAGGATACTTTTTATCCCGGTAATATTCAAACTCTCAATTAAACAAAACAATTAGCAAACTGTATGCGGGCGAAGCCGCGGTATGAGCTAGTAAGTTTATATTTTGAAAATTAAATAGATTGTTTCGTCTTTTTACAAACTATTTAATACCACTATAGTTACTGGCTTTTATAACAATTTCTGACTTGTTGGTCTAGTGGCTGCACGCGCGACTGCTGTGTATGAGGGCCTTTTTTTTGTTTTTGGTGGGTGGAAAATCATCGAATAACCCCCCCCCCCCGCTCTTGGGCAGAGCGAAGGGGAGTGTCAGACTTCTATTGACTAAAAACCAAACCCATGTTCCTTGTTCTTCGCCCTTGTGTCGGAGCCGCGTTATCCTTTCGATAAACCACAGCCCCGACGGGATAAACCACAGCCCCGACGGGATAAACCACAGCCCCGACGGGATAAACCACAGCCCCGACGGGATACACCACAGCCCCGACGGGATAAACCACAGCCCTGACGGGGTGTATGAGGGCCTTTTTTTTTTTTTTTGGTGGGTGGAAAATCATCGAATAACCCCCCCCGCTCTTGGGCAGAGCGAAGGGGAGTGTCAGACTTCTACTGACTAAAAACCAAACCCATGTTCCTTCTTCTTCGCCCTTGTGTTGGAGCCGCGGTAACTTTTCGATATCCACAGCCCCGACGGGCGTCGGCCCTTGCGGGCCCCTCCTTGGTGTATGAGGGCCTGGGTTTTAATTCCCGAGTCGGGCAACGTGTTGTAGGGTTTTGTATCCGGCTGATGGTAATAGACTCGCCTAATATTACATTGGATTTGAACATAGGACTTGGGCATAACAGACTAGCGAAATGCGGATGTGATTAGGTAAACTTCTGCCTAACTCTTCGGGGATTACTGGCGTGATATTATGTTATGACGCCAAAGTTAATAAATTATAACGGAAAACACAAAATCTTAAATCCACAGATGACTCACAGCCATTATACTTAGTGAGTTACTGACAAAATATATCGACTATTAGAAGAAATCTATATATATATAAATAAAAAGAGAAGTCCTGACTGACTGACTGACTGATTAACTGACTGACTGACTCATCAACGCCCAGCCCAAACCCTTGGACCTAGAAAGCTGAAATTTTGCACAGAGGTTCCCTTTATAATGTAGTATATATAAATAAAAAGAGAAGTCCTGACTGACTGATTGACTGACTGACTGACTCATCAACGCCCAACCCAAACCCTTGGACCTAGAAAGCTGAAATTTTGCACAGAGGTTCCCTTTATAATGTAGACAAGGAATTAGGAAGGATTTTTCGAAATTTAACCCCTAAGGGAGTTAAATAGGGGATGAAAGTTTGTATGAAAAATCAACATTTTCACGCGGGCAAAGCCACTGGCAAAAGCTAGTCATTAATAATTCAGTCTCTGGAGGGGCCCGCCCCTTCAATAGGGAATGAATGTTTGTATAGGACTTAAAACCAGTGCGAAATCTCATCGAAAACCAAGTTTGTTTTTTTTTTATAAAATTAGAAGTTCCTATTTAAGGTATTATAATATCGACGAGAATCGTTACCTTGATTTAATAGAACACCAATTAACTCTACGATCTAGTTTTACCAGATTTTAGCGCAAAAACATTTCAACAAGCCAAGAATAAAGTAGCCATTTGATTAATGCCTTCTACGGGCTACGAACGCCTACGCCGTAGCGTTTCGTAGCACTACGAAATTTACTATTTGAATTATATTTCCCGTTTCAGTAATTAAAATATGTTGGTAATAGGATCTGTGAAATTAGCCTGATAAGTAATTCTGTCATTTAGTTTAATTTGTAAGGTTTTTGAAAAATAGTGTTTTATTTTACCTGAATTTCGTTTGGATTCGTCGTAGCTAAGTGATACATCATCATCTGCCTAGCCTTTACCCAACTATGCATCGCATGGAACAAATATTTGTATGGTCTACAGATAGTTGCTTCGGGTCTGGGTGTTTGGTTTATGTGTGAGTTTAAATGTTTGTAAAACGCACCCACGATACAGGAGAAATTCATAGTGTGTGGCAACGTTTTTATAAAAATAAACCTGTACTCTCTACCCACCCACCATTGTATTATTTGTGGAACTATTACTACCAATATACACGTTTCTTCTTTTTAGGGTTCCGTAGTCAACTAGGAACCCTTATAGTTTCGCTATGTCTGTCTGTCCGTCCGTCCGTCCTCGCTTAATCTCTGTGGCCGAAGCTGAAATTTGGTATCAATATGTGTATCAATCACGCCCACAAAGTGGTAAAATAAAAATTGGAAAAAATGTTTTATTAGGTGATATATAAAGTGGGAAGTGATTTTTTTTTTAATTTCAACCCTATAATAACGTGTGATAAATTGTTGGAAAGGTATTTAAAAAACCGGCCAAGTGCGAGTCGGACTCGCGCACCGAGAGTTCCGTAAAAAAAATATATTATGTGATGTAACTAAAAATTTATGGTTTTCGTAATTATTCCTTTATCTATGCTATAAGACGTTGCTTCGTACCAAATTTCAAGATTCTGAGTTCACGGGAAGTACCCTGTAGGTTTTGATTCCCTTGCGAGTGTCGAAAATTTGCGGCATAAACGGGAGTATCTTGATGTAACTAAAAATTTATGGTTTTCGTAATTATTCCTTTATCTATGCTATAAGACGTTGCTTCGTACCAAATTTCAGGATTCTGAGTTCACGGGAAGTACCCTGTAGGTTTTGATTCCCTTGCGAGTGTCGAAAATTTGCGGCATAAACGGGAGTATCTTTTGATCGCGTTGACTTAGAAGTTTGATTTTTTCACAGCTCCAAGAGACCATAGACTTGAGTATTTGATATGAATTTCAGCTTGATACCTCCACGCGTTCCTGAGAAAAAAGGTCTTGACAGACAGACAGACAGACAGACAGACGGACAACAAAGTGATCCTATAAGGGTTCCGTTTTTTCCTTTTGAGGTACGGAACCCTAAAAATGAATAGGGGTTTACTAAAATCATTTTTTGATAATGTCAATAATTTCGGAAATAATCGCTCCAAAAGTAAAAAACAATGTGTACCCCCCCCCTCTAACTTTTGAACCATAAGTTTAGAAAATATGAAAAAAATCTGAAAAGTAGAACTTTATAAGGACTTTCTAGGAAAATCATTTTGAACTTGGATGGAAACAGTTTTTGTACAAGAAAGACAAAAATTTGTACAAAATAATTTCTGGACTAAGTTGTTGTATGTATAATCGTATATGCAAGCATTTTTTTTAACTTCGTTTACATATTTTATTATCCTGAACGTATCTTTTTTCAAACAAAAAAAGAATTATCACTACGGAACCCTACACTGAGCGTGGCCCGACACGCTCTTGGCCGGTTTTTTTTTGTATTTTTAAGTATTTCTTCTTTTATTTGCAGCATTATGTGGGTGTATTGTTATTTAAAGAAGCTAAATGTTATGTATACTTAACCTTTAGTATTGTGTTTCCTGATTACTATTTATACCAATGTCAGTTAGCACTATTAAACATAGCAAAACGTCATGCCTGTAACCTTCGAAGGGTTAGGCAAAGGTATGAATAACCCTTTTTATATGTACTCATATTCCGCCAGATATGTTTAAGCCCGGTGTAGCAAGGGACGAACCTATTGCCATCAAGCGAGCACAAATGTAAACTTTGTGATTTCTACAAAAAAATCGTAATGGAAAAATTATATTTCACCCGACCCAGGAATCGAATCCTGGACTTCTTGTTCAACAGTCCCGCTAGACCAACAAGGCAGTCAAACTAATATTACTTTGAGAGACTTGACGACTTGATGATTTGTTTAATCTGACTAAAAAAACAATTTCATAATTCTTTTTACATACGCAATAAATATCCTTACATAGTATAAAACAAAGTCGTGTCTGTTTGTTTGTTTATTTATTTGTTTGTTTGTCTGTATGCTTAAATCTTTAAAACTACGCAACGGATTTTGATGCGGTTTTTTTTAATAGACAGAGTGATTCAAGAGGAAGGTTTTAGTGTATAATTTGAACGACATCCACGCGGGTGAAGCCGCGGGCATCAGCTAGTTAGGATATATAATCATGTGCGCTCTCGGATGAAAAAGCTAAAGTATAAACAATTAAGTTTTTTCCCTACAGACTGAAAAAAAACCTGAAAATGTGTGAGCTACGCTCGCTTTGTGAGTAATATTCTAGTATTTTCCTGGTGTTGTAAATTGGTTAGGTACATTTTTAGTTTTTATTTTCTACGTTGCCAGTTTTTGTTATATTATTATGTAGGTAATTTCAATTTGTCATGTTCCTCATGTGACTTGACAAAATTATGTTTTTAATATTTAGACTAAAGAAACGTTATGGCTGTTTCTTCCCAGAATAGTCAGGTCAACACTGGCCTCATCTATTGTAATTTGTTTATATTATGTTTGTGCAAAGCAAAAGTTCTCTCCAAAACGAGGTGCAGATAGCACGTTTGACAGTTGACGTGACGGCGCGACTCAAGAAACTGCACTCTCGCCACGTGCTTGGTCTTCTGACGTACATATCCCACGATGGACATCGGTAAATGTGGGTTTCCTATTAAGTACACCACTGCTTTACCCTTCGAGAATTATAGGCGTGATATGTGTTTTGAGTTCATTACAACACCATCCCAGTATTTCTCTTATACAAAATCCCACCCATACGACCATAATCGTAGATTATTCCACTAGCTAGACCCATATATTATGATACAAGGAATTCTAAGTCACCAACATAATTATAGCGGAGCTCAGAGCTTATACTTTCTAAATACCCAGCTTTATATGGTTTAATCCTAATGAAATCACACATAGCAATTATCGGAATATACTCGTACGTTATCGAATGTTGGACAAATCGGTTACATTGAGTGGTTGTGTAATGTATTAGATCTGAAATCGATTAAAACTTTCATGTTATGTGACTCGATTATAGTAATTTGTGTTTTGTGTCATGTTTGTTTTGAGAAAACGATTGATATCATGCTATGACGAGTAGGTACCCGTATGAATAAAATACCCATAATAGATATTATGAGTATTTTTTTCATGGCATTATATTAAATCAAATCAAATCAAAAGTCATTTATTCAAACTAGGCTGAAAATCAGCACTTTTCGAACGTCAAAAATTTACTTTACTTTACATTTTTATAAGACAGTCCCCCAAAATGCCCACCCATCGACACTTCCTAGTGTTAAAACCTATGTAGCAAATTAATTATTATTATTGCTGCTATCATAGTGATAAATATATTGAGATTCTTTCGATGTACTGTTAGTGCACATAGGTCATATATGCTTCTGCAAAACTCGTGGTGTAAATTCGGTTTGCTGTAAGAAAAACTCAATTCTGGGTTCAGCTCGCCACTTTACATAAGCTCGACTTAAGGTACTTTTTGGCTTGTCGTCTGTGTTTCAACGATGATTTCTTGGTTGTAAAGATGGCTATATATATTTTATGTATACTTTTTTGTGTGCTCTAAACAATCAAAATAAGAACGAGATTCGTATAAAGTAAGCCAATACATTAACTTTTACAAAAATAAGTGTTTAGTTCTTCTCTTACTTTTTACAAGATGTTCTAAATTTTTGATTTTTAACACATTTCTGGTTTTTCTAAATGAAACTAAAGGCAAGTGTTAATTAAATTAATTCTCCCTACACTTTAGTAGTAACCTAACCTAAACCACCCACACCTGAATAGATTACCAGGCATCAGCAATGTCTGTGATTAATCTCAGGGGACTAGCAGGGGTCGGGCACGACTAGGGGTCCCGAATCCTCTATGCTCCCATTAAGATTGCTATATCAAGCGAATAATTGCCGATGGCATTCTTGCGGAGATCTTATAATGGTGTGCAAGAATATACATTGAGGATTTCCACATCGAGAAAAATTTGATAATAATACCATCTGTAGTCATCATCTGCCTAGCCTTTTACCAAATATGTTGGAGTAAACTTCCAGTCTAAGCGAAGGCAGCTGAGTACTACTATTTTACACGTAGCGACTGTCTATCTGACCTTCACACACCAATTCTTTGTTTTTAGGGTTCCGTACCTCAAAAGGAAAAAAACCGGCCAAGAGCGTGTCGGGCCACGCTCAGTGTAGGGTTCCGTAGTAATAATTCTTTTTTTGTTTGAAATACGGGCCAATGAAGCTTGACCTCTGGATTGTATAGGCGCTCATACGATTCAGGGACCAAATTATATTGGTTAACTGCAGTTTCCATCTGTTGTTTCCATCCAAGTTCAAAATAATTTTCCTAGAAAGTCCTTATAAAGTTCTACTTTTCAGATTTTTTTCGTATTTTCTAAACTTATGGTTCAAAAGTTAGAGGGGGGGGGGACGCTTTGTTTTTTACTTTTGGAGCGATTATTTCCGAAATTATTGACATTATCAAAAAATTATTTTAGTAAACCCCTATTCATTTTTAAATACCTTTCCAACAATATATCACACGTTAGGGTTAACATTAAAAAAAAAATCACTTCCCACTTTACATATAGGGGGGCTACCCTAATAAAACATTTTTTTCCAATTTTTATTTTAGCACTTTGTCGGCGTGATTGATACACATATTGGTACCAAATTTCAGCTTTCTAGTGCTAACGGTCACAGAGATTAAGCGAGGACGGACAGACGGACAGACAGACAGACATGGCGAAACTATAAGGGTTCCTAGTTGACTACGGAACCCTAAAAACGGAACCCTTATAGGATCACTTTGTTGTCCGTCTGTCTGTCTGTCTGTCAAGACCTTTTTTCTCAGGAACGCGTGGAGGTATCAAGCTGAAATTCATATCAAATACTCAAGTCTATGGTCTCTTGGAGCTGTGAAAAAATCAAACTTCTAAGTCAACGCGATCAAAAGATACTCCCGTTTATGCCGCAAATTTTCGACACTCGCAAGGGAATCAAAACCTACAGGGTACTTCCCGTGAACTCAGAATCTTGAAATTTGGTACGAAGCAACGTCTTATAGCATAGATAAAGGAATAATTACGAAAACCATAAATTTTTAGTTACATCACATAATATATTTTTTTTACGGAACCCTCGGTGCGCGAGTCCGACTCGCACTTGGCCGGTTTTTTTAAACATTGCCTCACACTAGGAGTTTGTATCCTGTATCGTGGGTGCGTATAAAAACATTTGAACTCACATACATGAACCAAACACCCAAATCCGGAACAACTATCTGTAGGTCATACAAATATTTGTTCCGTGCGGAGATCGAACCTGCTAACACCCAGATCCGGAACAACTATCTGTAGTTCATACAAATATTTGTTCAGTGCGGAGATCGAACCCGCGACACGCAGCGTAGTAGTCAGTCGCTCAGTCCACTGCGCCAACCGTGCCGTCATAGTTAGTACTGGGTAATATGATAACCCATTGGCTCACCAGGGGGTACTAACTTTCGGGCTACTGACTACCTGGAACGACTGTCAGAGGTCTACAAATGGCAGCCGCGACCAACGGCTTAACTTGCTTTCCGAGACACGGAGGAAACTCGGTATGTAATGGGTTACCCATCCACTGGCCAATCTAGGCAAGCGAGGCTTAACCTGAAGATCAACCTGAGTTATTGTAATTACATAAGCCATAAGCTTCTTAACAACAATTACATGACGATAGGTAATCCAAAGACTTTGGTTGCTCAATTAGGTACTATTGCTCAGTAACAAAAAGTTTCTAACACGTGACACAGATTACGTCAAGTCATACCACAATATACGCAACACAACGACTCTTAATACCCTTAAGCCGAAATAAACCTACAAAGAAAAAGCAACAGCAATAGAGTAAGTACAATAAGACAACAAAGGTCTAAGGTCAGGGACATATGGGTCTCATAACACAAAATTATCAGGGCTGACCCCAAATAAATTGGAACTATTAATTATGGCGAGGCGCTGAAACAGGGTAGGTTTTAGGCTATTGTTTGAGCCTGGCGTGTACACCCCGCCTTTTGTTGTTGTCCGCTTTTTATTGCTAAGATTTTTCACAATCTATTGTGCGTTAACTGAAAATATTTTTGTTTTTAGGCGGGTTGATGTTTTTGTGTGTAATTGATCAGCGACGCGTGCTAAATTAATTAATTTGGTAGTAGAAGTACCTACCTACGTGTTTTTGATTTATGCCCTGATAATTTACTTTTCTAATACAGTTCAATAGCATTTTATCATATTAAAAATATTTTTGACTGCCTCGTTGGTCTAGTGGTCGCAAGCGCGACTGCTGAACATGAGGTCCTGGGTTCGATTCCCGGGTCGGGCAAAGTGTTATTGGCTTTTCCATAAGGAATTTATCAGTAACAGCCACGGAGTCTGGATTTGTGCCCGGTTGATGGCAATAGGCTCGCCCCCTATTACATAGGACTTAAAAAAAAATAACTGGCGAAATGTGGGTGTACTATTAGCTACACCTCTGCCTAACCCTTCGGGGATTACAGGCGTGATGTTACGTTATATTATGTTATGTGTGTAAAAATATTTTTATTCTTAAAAAATCATCTTTTGTGGTTTCCCATCACATTGCCCGAAAAGTTAAGGAAATTGATAGTATTCCAAATTCACTACAAACTAAAACTGTCCGTATTCAAAATCAAAACTGCATTTGTTGACAGCTGCAATGTAGGTATCATCCTTACATAGTATAAAACAAAGTCGCGTCTGTTTGTTTGTTTGTTTGTTTGTTTATTTGTTTGTTTGTCTGTATGCTTAAATCTTTAAAACTACGCAACGGATTTTGATGCGGTTTTTTTTAATAGATAGAGTGATTCAAGAGGAAGGTTTTAATACCTTTTTTGTACCCGTGCGAAGCCGGGGCGGGTCACTAGTAAGGCTATAAAATAGTAAATTAACGTTGTGTGTCATATTGATAAACCATTATTTTTTCCGACTCACTTATGTTCTAGCAGCTTTATTTACACCTTTAAAAATGTCTTTTAATTACTTTATTTCAAAATTACTTGCATGGCAGACATTTCTGCCAGTGCAAACCCTGTTGGAGAACATAAAATAACCTCACATTAACCAAAAGCACGTAAATATTCACACATAAATATGTGGCATTGAGATTTTCCCTTATCATGTTTATGTCGTAAATCACTTCAAGAGAAACTCGCTGGTGCTGAAAATTGAGCCGCCTTACCACAGAATAGCCCATTGTGCGACTCTCAGCATTAAATTGATTTTTATTTAGCGTTTCATTTGCATTTCACACAGATCTACAAAACATTTCAATTTCAAATTCGAAGATAAAAGAGGAATAAAATTGTCTTTTAGGAAGCGTTTAGGGTTTATCGGATTTTCTTTTTGGTGTTGTTGTTTTGTAATTTTTAGTTTAAGTGGTTCGAATAAAACGCTTCTGAACTCTACTGAGGAGTGAAATAAAGATTCTTATCATAAAAAAACTTAACTATCCACATCAACGATAGTCGAAACTAGCGATTGACATGATGATAAAAACTTACTTAGGAACGTAGACAGAGAATGGTATAGACAAGCTATTAAAATAATAAGAATTACGAAAGTGAGACAACACTATGGCAAAATGTGTATGTGTGAACAGGACATAGCATCGTTTTTTCATCTCTTTTTGCGTATCGGTTTTTGTTGTTTGCCATCACTAGCCATGATGGCAAGCAATATTTGTGATGTCAGAATATTTTCTTAGATAAAAATTGTTATACGCTTATTTTGTGTAATTTGCAACTCAGTGATATTCCAGAAAGTAATATTTAAGTGTGTAGTGATGGTGAATTGCTGTATATATGGCTGTAAAAGCCGTAGTGAACGAAATCAACCAAACATAACCTTTCATCGGTAAGTGGCATTTTCCATCTATTACATCAAGTAAATCAAATGATTATTGTACGTACAACTATTTTCTGTCAATAACAAGTAAAGATAATTGATAATTTCATCTAGTACGACGATAATATTATCTTATCTTGTTTGTTTATATTACCCGACCAAAGTGTGTAGCAATACAGGTTAGGTGGTTCTCTTTGTCAGTTCATGTCATTTGTCATTAGTCGGATAATAACTATCGCTGTCTCTTACCGAATACGCTGATGCCTTGTCTATACCTATTCTCTGTCTACGCTTAGGAAAAACCTATAGAATTAAAAAAAATGTTTATGAAAAGTTTAAATGTTTGACACCGCGTTCTAAAATCAAATTCTCTGCTGCCAGTTACAGAAATGGCGGCAACTCGATATCGGAACTCGTTAACATGGCCAAGTCCGTCCTCTTTCTAATATTAAAAATCCGCGACTAGATATTTATTGCCACTTTTATTTTTATGACTACAACACCGCGATGTCGTTAAACTTTCGGAAATCAGATTTCCGTCCTTTTTTTACTTTACATTTCCGACGTCGTATTTAAATATTAAAATAACTGATATTCAGAATAGTTCTATAAAATTCGTTCCGTATTACGTAAATGTGAAACAGCTGTCGTTGAACACGCATTACGCTCTGAAAGTCTAAATGCATGTATATAGTTGAAATTACGTGGTAGATTTTCGTGAGCACGAGTCATTATCATTTACCCTTAATGTTTGGACAATAAAATAACTTTAAGAAATATAGATTTAGTATTTTACACAAAAATAGGTGATTTGTTGATAGTTTTGATTGTATCTATTAGAAAAGATAAAATACACTTTTATTCCCTCATAATAGCGATACTGCGATAAGCCTTGTAATGATGAAATATTCAAATATTACCCTACTCAAATATTAAAGTTACGTGCTGCCGAAAACAGACATTAAATTAGATGGGGTACGCTTCAATTTACTAAGCACTTAGTGCTTGACACTTCTATGCTCGAATATTAATTGGACTAAATGTCTGGGTGGACAGTCAGGACATTGCAATCGTGCGAAATAGAATATTCTAGTCCATTTAGGTGAGAAAATTGCGCATGGAATAAATATTCAATATCCTGAATTTCCAAACTGAGTATCCATTGATTTAGATTTTCCAATCAAGAAACTTCTGTCTGATGCAATCTAAACGGTGAAAGATACTTAGAATATTTTACTCATTTTTGGGGTAAATGTCTAAAATTGTTAAGCTATTGATAGATTCAGATTTAACACAACATATTTTGGCAATTTAGATATCCCAATAAAGGAACTTCTGTCTGGCAAATTTTTAATTACATCGGTGAAAGAGGAAATTATATTTTTTACGCTTGGCAGCTGTATATTTGTAATTTGTTGTGAACATAATTACCACATTTATTGTCAAATGCTTGATCTATCTATACGTGTGCCTATATCAGATCTATTCTGTCTTTATGTGGGTCACCGTCCATTAGCGACAAGTGACAACAGACTCAGATTTAACTCGATTAGAAGGAAAAAAACGAAACTGCCAATCTCCCTTCTCGCGCAATTTGCTCTTAACGTAAATTGATTCAATTTTCAAGGCGGTAGCTCCAACGGGCCGTATTACTATCACGTTGGGGAATAATGAACCTTAGTACTTTGTAATAAGGATGGCTTGATGATAGTATTGCTGACTGAAACGCAAACGTTTCTGTTTTTTCTTCGGATGTGATTAAAGGAGTGCTTGTTTAATTTCCTGCTGCTCTTTTGTTTAAGATAAATCTTTGCATTGTCATGCAGATTTGAGTGCTTCGTTTTAATTAACGCTGAAGTTGACGGACGGACTTCAGCGATCGATTTTATTTCATACAAAGGTCCGCTTTGCCTTAAGACTTCCTCATTAAAAATCGTTAAGGAAGCTGAGACACCAAAACGTGATTGACGGACCAACTGTCTTCAAATTTTTTATAAATATTTTGGCATTAAAAACAATGGATAAGATAAGAAATAGGTTATTAAATTAGAGGAAGTTGTATTAGAGAAAAATTTTCAGGAAGTCATCTATCTTGGTATATATAGGCATGTCATGATGAGGAATGAAACGTGTGACTAAAAAGTGATGGATTATAATGTTGTTGGATCCCAGGGAAGCCAAAGAAAATATGGCTGGATTGTGTGAAGAATGGTATGTAAGAGAGAGGAGTATATTATACCGTCACGTCTGACAGGGGAGAATGAAAGAAGTAAATGTGTTGCGCCGACCGAAAGCAGATGATGATAATTTTGGCGCTTTAATAAAAATAGGCAGGATAGCAAAAATGTACGAAGATCTAAACACAACAACTAATTCTTATTTCTTTTTGTCTACAGGTAAGAAAGATCCTGTCTCCAAAGCGGTGTTCTAAACTATCTCACAACACCAGGTATTATAAGAACCTTCGAGAAAGAAGCCAACAATCACAACACGCTCGTATAAATACAACAACACAATAAAGGGTATACAAATAAGACAATTCCAGTATATAGGAGAATTTGTCGTAAATCAAGAGTAGGAAGCGGGAGTTTGTCGTATCGTAACTCCCGTTGGTAATTCCCAGGGTATTAGATGTGAACGACAAATCAAATATTGCCCCTACTGTTATTGAGTTCTGTATTGTACTGGGATTAATGTGAAATGCAGATATAATTACGTTATTGATTATTTAAGACGTGGTGGCTGGTGAATAGCTACATTTATCATCAGCCTAGCCCTTTCCAAACTAAGTTGGGGTCGAATTCCAGCATAACTAGGTGCAGCTTAGTACTAGAAGTAAACTTACATGAAGTGACTGACTGCCTATCTGGCCTCCATAACCCAGTAACTGGGTAAACAGGTTTGTGATTATTAGCAGCTTGATTTATTAATAAGCTACATAAAAATACATTTCAGCCTTGAACGCATTGTATTTCTTATATCTAAAGTATTAAGTCTTAACTTGCAATAAATAGCGTGTCGTTAGACTGTAAATAAAAACAGTAAGTACTCAAACTAATACTTGCAGCATGTCATCCAAGATGTTTCAACAATTTAATGTTCTTCCAGTCATAAAAATAAATAAGATAGTGCTATAAAGAACCGGAACTACACAGTTTGACTCTTTATTACCACAGAGAAAATAAAACAAAAAGTTTAAGTATATAGTTTGCAAACTGTTTGATGGATGCCTGTAGCAAAAGTCTAAAAAAAGAGAAGACAGTAGACGATTTAGACAAATACAGAGAATCTTTAAAGAGCAAAACATCACGCCTGTAATGTCGGAAGAATTCTTCGGTGGTTTTTGACGTGACAATTTCTAATAAATCGATGAACGCTGGCTGCATGCACGAAAAAGGATGACTCATTGTCCCGTTTCGCTCATTGTCCCGTTACGCTCATTGTACGCTTGCGCCGCAATGTTTGGTTATGACGTTGTCACGTTAAACTATCGTCCGTAAGCCGACTTTGCAGACAACCAATTTTTTTTTTTGTGGTGTATCTAATTGTACAGACACATTTCGCCAGTTACATTTTAGTCCTATGTAAGTCTATTATTAGCATCAACCAAGTCACCGGGCGGCTACTGAAAAAACTTCTTCTTTTATCAGAAACATCTATCTATCTATATATAATCTTATAAATAAAAAGAGAAGTCCTGACTGACTGATTGACTCATCAACGCCCAGCCCAAACCCTTGGACCTAGAAAGCTGAAATTTTGCACAGAGGTTCCCTTTATAATGTAGACAAGGAATAAGGAAGGATTTTTCGAAATTCAACCCCTAAGGGAGTTAGATAGGGGATGAAAGTTTGTATGGTGAAGCCGCTGGCAAAAGCTAGTTGGTAATAAAACTAGTAATAGTAAACATGTAAATCTAGCCAAAGTGACAATATCTTTTAAAGGAAAATTCTAGAATTCTCTAGACAGATTGACCTTTCATGTTGCGCTAATGGTGTATCCTAGACTGTATTATTGTTATGGCCAGACGTGCAGACGAGCAGATGATGCTGACTGCTTTAATGTGCACGATTTGTAATAGAACGCCGGTTTCGTGTGCTCGAAAGTGTAGTTCGGATTTTGTAGTTGTTGTACAATTGTTGCTTCGGGATTTGATACTACATTAACTGAAGTTCAGCCGTGGGTAATAAATACTTTTTATTTACACAAAATTAAGGCAGTTTAAATAACGAGTCGTTACTAACTAAATCGCTTCGGCTAGACTTATTTATTAGTTCTATTACCGACGTTTTTGAAATGTCTCAAGAGGAATTTTTCAGTAGCAGCTGGGTGATCTGGTTGGTGCCATAGGTTTACATTCTAGGGCTAAACCAACTCTACTCTACTCTTTGGGAATTACAGACATGATGTTTTACTTCTGAAAGCTGTCTCTGTGTTTAAACTGTCTATTCACTTTTTTCTTTTGGTGTTTTTCTGCGTGCATTTGTTATGTCGTACTCGTTACTAACAACGTACAATTTCGTTTAATATTTCTGCAGGATATCGCTTTTGATTCATGCGTAAATGTAAAACCTTTATGCACATGACTTTACTAAATGTGTCCTTACAAATACGTAGTTACTAAAGACGTTTATTAAAAATGCTTTATAAATTCTGAAAGTTTAGCTAATGAAGTCAATAAATGTTTCTTTGAAAAGCTTATTACGTGAGAAAGATAAGCCATTCAGCAAGGTTTATAACATCGCTGATTACCGTTTAAGTTGGTAGAATGCCAACTTGGCCACAAATATGCGAAGTAAGGTAAAAAAAAAACAAAATCTGGGGAAAAAAAATTGGCTTAACTATGGAAAATAGCTGGATATAAGACAAAGGGGTTTTTGCTACACTGTTTTTGATACAAAACAGATTTTAAATCGTTTCTGCGGGACTCGTCGAACTTCACTGTTTCGTTTTGTATCACTTTTCCGGTGGTTGCCTCGTTTTGGAGTTTCAGTGATTGGAAAAAGTGACAAAAAATGCACTTACAATGAACAAGCTGTTAACTTTTTATTGTTTTATTCTGTTGTATTTATAAATATTTGTTATGCGTTAGTATGTTTATTGTTCTATTATTTATTTTTTTGCCATTTTTTTACGCAGGACAAAGAAAACATATTTACCTGTTTGTCGCAAAAATGTCACGTCTTTACATATTTCGAACTTGTAACCAGACAGTTGGTACGGGTATTTTCTAAAATTAACAAGTGGCAATGCTCTCGCCTTCCCTCCCGAACATTACACACGTTTTAGACTCCATTACGTTTTCACACGTCCTCCCTTATGGCCTGATTAATTAATTTATGGCAAGCCTCGCATTCACTTTTACCAGGTTCTGATTTTAAAAAATACTTTGAGAGCGACGATTTGGGATTATGTGGTAGAAATAAATGTTTATTTTTGTAAAACTGATAAAAAAAATTATTTAGTAATTATTTAGGTGTGAGGATCTCGTGGCTAGTTAATAAGTGCCACTTGGTTCGATCTTCAGGTTAAGCCACCCTTGTCTAGGTTGTTCCGGTGATGGGTTTGATTACATAGTGAATTTCCTCCGTGCCTCGGCTTCGGCTTTTCGGCTTTTGCTCACAGCTGCTATTTGCAGATCTTTAGTAGTCGTTACAATATATAATACAGTAGCCCGAAAGACTGACGATCAGTCTTAGCAACGGTTGTCTATTACCCATTAATGAGGGCTAATGCGTGTGAATTCGCCGCTAGAGGCGCTAGTGTAGCGTGAGGTCCAAAATGTCACTTGTCACTTTAATGGGTGGGCTGCGCGGTTTTATTTCTATCGTTTAAGTTTAATTTTGAGGTATTACAATTATGGCAAATACGAGTTACGAGTCAATGAATGTCAGTGCTTTAAAAGTGGCACTAAGAAAAAGAGGTGCAAAGATAAGCGGACTGAAAGAACAGCTAATTCAGAGGTTTGTTTTGGTTTGTTTACTGTTTACAAACAAAATATTTTGTCGAAATTAAGCTTCTTTACCGAGTTTACAGCTATGTTTTTCTTTTTTTACAGACTTCAAGACTATGACAGAAATAATAACTTTAATGGAAACATAGAATATGAAATACTACATATCGATTTGTTGTATACTGTCGAGTTGCCTACAGACAGTTTGTACAACAGTGTAACGGCAAAAAGTGTATCACCTGATTTGGATATAGTGAATATTACCGCGCAACACTGCGGCATACTCGTTAAATTATTTTAAATTGTAAGAAAACTTTGTTTTGACGCCAAAACAACTTATTAATATCTATCCAACTTTGACAGTTCTTTAGATCGGGACCTCACGCGCCAGTGGCGCCAACTGGTGAGCACAAAAACGGTAGCCCTCATTGGGTTGTGGAGGTCAGATAGGCAGCTGTATGTAAAATACTGGTATTCTGCTGCATCCAGTGAGACTGAAAGCTGACCCCAACATAGCTGGGACGAAGGCTCGGCAGAAGACTAATTGATTTAGGTACCTACTCTTAATTTGTATACGATATTATTTCCGACGAAAGTTTTGTTACGAACTATCTCCCCCAACCCAACTACTACCAACCCGCACTGGGCACACGTGGTGGATTATACCCCATCCCCTCCTAGAGAGGAGGCCTGAGTCCCTGCAGTGGGAACATTATAGGCTGGTGATGATGATGATGGTGACCTTCCCCCAACGGAAAAATACTTATTATTTATACTGAAAACGGGATATTAACCATGTTTACTAATTGTTTCGAGTTCCCGATATGGAAAAATACTTGTGTTCATCATCTATTCTACTCATTGAATGTTTTTCTCACAACGGCGCAGACACTGAAGGGTACAGTTATCGTTCACTATCCTATGTTCGGTCACGGAACGTTTACTCTCCCAGAATCCCGCGTATCTCCTGATTAGTATGATAAGCCGTTGACGCAAAACAATTTAAATTGAATTAGTGATACGGTTCGTAAACGAGCTGTATGACACATCGAACTTCGGAAAGAGACTGATCGTAGAGGAATGAGTGTTAGAGATAACGGTCTACATGGAGAAACAAGGTTATTTTTTGCGGATGGGTGGACTTATTTCACTCATTTGTTTCATCTGTGCCTCGGAGAGCATGTTAAGCCGTTGGTCGTTGGTCGTTGGTCCTTGCTGTCATTTTTAGATCTTTGACCGTTGAATCAGGTAGAAGTTTTCTATTAGCTTTTGCCTGCAACTTCACTGGCGTGGAGGTCAGAATTTCGGAACATGTTACCGAGATAAACAAACAAACTCACTTTCACATTTAAGTTTCGAGTGCAGTTTAAGTTACGGAAAAAACACTGTCAAGACGGAAGTTGTCAAATGTCTGTACAATGTCGTCTCCACGTTATTCCTAGAAGTACTTTATGAAACTCTTGAACATTTTATCGAATTGGAGAAAAGTGCACCCTGATTGATAGTGGCCCTGAAAGTTTTTCTCGTAAATATTTTTCCAGTTGTGTCATAGCAAAAGTAGATCTTCAAAACTTACAACTGAAACGTTTTATGTGTTTAATATGTGTACCTACTATAAAATTGAACGTACCTACAAAACGGAAAATAATAAACATCTCCTGAAAAACCGCTTTGAAGAATTACATGCAGTTACCCAGACAAATGCGAAAAGCTACCTTATTTCATTATTTATGTAGGTATAGAATTTACGTATTTATGACACGGGAATCTAATAATAATAATAATAATGTTTATTGGTTCATAAAAAAGTTTTACAATAAGAAAGAATGACACTGAATCCCGCACTAGGATACCCTGTGTCGCAGGATCCAGTCTCTTTCGACAGATTACAACAATTCATTATATGAAGAAACAAATGCAGCGATTACAGTTTTAATTAATTAAACTAAGGACTAAAAGGTAACCAAGTTTATGTGTGTCTGTGATGAGTGTAAGTGTGTATGTGATGAGTGTAAGTATGTAGGTTATGAGTGTGAGTGTGTATGAGATAAGTGTAAGTATGTAGGTGATGATTGTGTATAATTATGTGATGATGAATACGTCTGACTCCAACAAACCATAATTTTCGTAAATTATTACAATAATAACACAACGTGGAATCCATTAAGATTTGTCAACAACCACTTAAAATATTTCGCATACCAGGGCAGTAGGACTATCATCAATTATACAAACAGCCCCATAATTTAATAAAATAAAATAAAAGCGAGATTAATGTCAACTGTAAATAAATTAGATGTTTATCATTTACGAAACATCTTTGATTAATGTTTTGTTTATTCAAATCATTTCGTTAACTATTTTTCACGTCAAATTAACTGGCCATTAATTATAAAAGAAATATGTGTTGTAAATAGATTACGAAACTTTCACCCTAGGCTGTGAAAATAATAAATTATGGGAATGTTATTTACCTTGAAATTGTAGCAGAAAAGAATGTTGTTCATAAAGCTTTAGGCCTCTACTTTTCTACTTGACTTACTTGACTTAATGTCCTATGTCCCCTAGATGGGGCAGAGGGCGTCGATAGATGTCCTTTATCGCGATCGGTCTTGAGCTTCACGTTTCATCTCACTCCACGTCATTCCGATGTTCGCCGCTTCTGCCAACACGGTGCGACGCCATCACGCCATGTTTGACGAGGACGGCCACGCTTTCTTTTCCCTTGGGGATTCCAGTCCAAAGCTTGTTTGGGTATGTGTTCGGGGTCCCTTCGGAGAGTGTGGCCAATCCATCTCCACTTGCGACGCTTGATCTGGAGGTTGATCGGGCTCTCGTGGCATTTCTCCAAGAGTTCTAGGTTGGAGATGATCTCGGGCCAGTAAGTACTTTTCTACTGTTCTTTAAAAAATCTGATAGTTTTACAAAATAACTATCGGAGCGAACGAAACGGGGCTAACTGCATATAGGACTTCCATATTTTAGGAATATTTTAATGAAAAACATAGAAGTTAAGTACCTAGTTAGGCAGAGTTGCACCTAATGGTACACCCACATTTCACCAGTGTTTAATTCCTATATACCTAGTAAGGGGCGAGCCTGTTGCCATCAACCGGGCTCAACAAATTCAGACTCCGTGGCTGCTAGTGAGAATTTCCTGATAGAAATACCCAATAACACTTTGTTGGCCAACCCGAGAATCGAACCCAGGACAGGGAATCAAAGACACATATAGGGGGTAAAAGTGTCAAGAACTTCTCCCAAATAACAAGCTACGTTTGCTATTCCCTTCACGAACGGTACTAGGGCGTCAGTAACAAAAGGAGTTAAGATTAACGACGTCAGGTCTATTTTATTGTTATCTATAAAACTATTCGTTACGTTGTATACGACCCTGGTAACTAGTAGAAGTTTTGGGGGCTGTTTTGTAGTTTCCAAGGTCAAAAACCCTTGAATTTTCACTGTAGTTAGATGGTTTTCATTATGTTTGTGTTGTTATTTTACCCTTTATACTGTGTTTAAGATATTATGATTGTAACTAAAACTCAATAGAATTTGGTTTCGGTCAGCAAACGACAACGAAGGGTTGAAAGGGAAATTCTTAGAATCATTACGTAATACCTGAACGATTAGGTAGTGAATTCTGTTTTCCCCATTTTCTTAATTGCGTTTGGTTTTCTTTTAGGATTCCCGTAGGTATAGTGAACCGGAGGTTTATAGTTTTATACTACTACTCATCTGTAAATAAGTAAACCTTGTATTAAGATTTCTAAAAGTATGTTTTATTCGGTAAAGATGGGTGAACGTTGATCATACGCGGGATCCCAGAATTTACGGACCGGACGGCACCATATTCCTGTGATGATAGCTGTTTACATGAGGAAAATGTCGTGATGAAAGGTGTAAATATAAAAGTGCTTGGTTATATGGAGCTAGGAGAAAATGAAAGAAACCGTAGGTAGGCTGTGGGAAGATGTTATGGCTAGAAAGAGACGACTAATAGAGATGTATTGAAGTAGAAAACATGACTCCTTAATAAATTAGAATTAGGGCAGAAATGGCTGTTCTCTTTCCAGACAGTTCGGTTTAATTTATATTAGGCTTTTTGAATAGCTAAACTAAAGATTAATAACTACACAAGAAACTTCTATTTATCAAATCAGCTGCATCATTGAATCATTGAACACGAACCGGTTGATGAGTATTGATTTGAATTTTTTTATTTGACTCATACATTTGGCATGAATCACTCATATCAATCGTGTTTGAGATAAACTTAGAAATCATATAATATTTGAAATATTTGAACCTACTTTTGTACTACCTTTTGTTTGAAAGACGAAGCGATGGTTCACTGGTTGTCAACTGAACCATCACTACCTACGCTTACTACACGTAACCTTTCTAATCCGAAATATCTAAGACTGTCTCACTTATTCTTTTTATTTATTATTAAAAAAAGCTTCACATAAAAACTACTACTAGCAGATTTTGATTAAACTTCTCAGAGCCATCAGAACAATATATTATTATTATTATACTACAATATACAAATTAATATATTCTGAAAATCTAATCGAATTTTTGCGATCGGAAGTCAGTTTTTAATAACGAATTCTCTAGTAGGAAAAAACCTTTGTGAAATTCTCATATTATCTTTACAGGAACACTTGTTTTATGATAAAGTTCGTATAACAAAACCTTATCAATGCTATCAGTATCGATATTATTTTAAGGTTTAATCGATTTGATAACGAGTCTAATCCTGATTAGAGTTAACCTGTTGGAAGAATTGATAATTTTGACGTCCCTAATGATTTGAAGTACTTACCTATGTTGGGTGTAAAATGTCGTTGACGATGCCGAAAGGCACTTGTTCTTCCCATAATAGGGGATCGGACTGACTCAAAAAAATAGAATTCTGTTTAGTCCGTCAGTTAGATTATTGAAAAATAATGGATACGTGTTTTTTGTTTTATCAAATCAATAAAAAATGACGAAGATAAAGCGCGTCAAAGATCATGGAGTGGGGCTTGAAACGTCACTTGAAGCTTGAAGGTACAAAATGTACTATCATTATGACGTCACACGAGTTTTTGAAGCACCTGTATCGTCTTCATTTTTTGTTTACGTGAAAAATATGTGATCAATATTTTTTGGAAATCTATCTGACGGACTAATTAGTTTTTTTTTGTCCGATCCCCTATTGCGTGTTTTTTTTTGTTCGCTCCGGAGAACCATTTAGTTACGGGGATACTGGAGGTGAAAGTTCCAACATTTTTGGTTTGATTAGAAGCTGACCCCAACATAGTTAAATAAAGGCAGAAAAAAAATGTTTTAACTTTGTTTTAAATACCTCCATAGCTGCTGATTGATGAATTGAATAGCCCCTGCTATTCAATTCATCAATCAGCAGCTATGGACACACAAAGACCCACAAAACAAAGATTTAATTAAAACGGAATTTTTCACCCCAAAAACAAGTTAAGTTTTTCAGGTGCAACACAGTTTTCAAATCCTTTGATGTAGTTGGGAGAGTAATTTAACAAATGTAAATTTGATTCTACACTGAAACGTGTAAAGTGAAACAATACGGGGCTCGCAGTATCCAACACAGAATAGCCCTCAACGTTCTCCTGGCCATATTCCAATTTATTTGCGAACAGAGCAACTCCTCTTCTTCTTCAAAAAATAATAGTCTAATGGTGTGGCCATTAGACTGCCAAGTTATAGGTATCGAGTTCGAAACCGAGACACACACCAATGATTCTTCGAGTCCATGCTTCGGTGAAGGAAAACATCGTGAGGAAAACAGCGTTCCTGAGAGATATTTCTCAAAGGCAGGTAAAGGGCGAAGGTCATGATCGGCATAAAAACTGACACCAGGTTAGGTTATCACACACAAACAACACAATAAAGAAGATCACAAAAGAATAATTCCATGTAGAATCATCATCTGCCTACCCTTTTCCCAAATAGGTATGTTGGGGCTGACCCCAGTTTTCGGTCTAACCGAATGCAGCTAAATAGCAGTATTTTACATGGAGCTACCGCAGTTTCTTAGAGACAATTATTTTTGAATTTGTTCCTTTATAAACCAAGGTAATACGAGTATTACAAAAAAATAACGGCCGCTGTGAAATGTAATCAAAATGTTGAAAGTTAGAATCCTCATTTATCATTGCATTCCGGCTGTCAGTCGGGACAAAGTTGGAAAGTTTCCGTCAAGTGTTTGTTATTTCCACATTTAAGTACCCACTCATTCTTATCTGTTTTCGTATTTTAATGTCCTTGATGTTTACGAGGAATTACAAACAATATCTGTACAAAGTGTATGCTGGTCTAATGTTATCTCAAGTGCCTACTTAATATTGTCTTAATCGCCATCAATTGTTACTGGCTGGCTCTGAAATTCTGAATATTACTAACCCTAAACTTATGCATTTATTTTCATTACACCACTACACACACACAGGCACTTCTAAATGTCAAGAAAAGCTACAATCACAAGGCATACGGGATCCGTGTTACGTCAAATCGGATCCCGGGATCGGTGGAGACAGACCCTAAATAAGTACTGTAGTTGCTTATTCAAAAAGGTAGATCTCTATGGACAGGAATGGGTAAGAAACTCTACAGTGAAAAAGAGTGTACCTATCTGTATTTGTGTAATTTATAAATTGTCAGTAAATTATAATTTTCTTTACGATTAAAGTCAGAGTCTGAATAGGTATAATAATAACAACACTAAGTGACTGTGATCCTCAGAAGCAGCCGACTCATTAAATCTTCACCCATTCCATGAACCTAATCAACTTAGTTTCCATCTCCAACGTTTTGATAAAGTTGATTAAAATCTAGAATAATCTACTTCACCGCCCTTTCTCTATCAATTTCAAAGTTTCAAGCATTATTCTCTATTTTAATCTAGTTTCTTTCTATAATTAAGTGCTGGTGTCATGATATATGTATTAACGCAATAGCTATCTAAATTCCCTCCTAATTGACGAACAGACACCTACATTTCACGCATCAAAATGAAGGCAAATATCATCACTATGACATGCCAAAACCTACTCTATTCCTACTTGTCCATAGTTCAATCTCCACCAACAATTTCCATATTACATTCCCTGCCACTGCATAGTCAAATTAAACTCTATTATGACGTAGATACAGTTATAATTGCTTTGGCATTTCATAATGAATATAAATAGAGATGTCCCTATATACAACATTAATTCCTTCAGCAGGATTATGTCACGTTCAGAGGTTTTTATTGCTTCCTGAGAAAAAGTAATTAGGAACGGCTTTATGGCTCGGCTTATGATTAATTAGGTAGCAGAGAAATGATGTCTGGTTTGATATTTTAATGGTTTTAGATAGACTTTTTATGTTTGAAATGACTTCATTGAGATCAGGAAAGGTTTGAATTTGCTCGTTCAGAATCAGAATAAGAATAATTTATTTGTTAAACCCATGGTTTCTTTCCTAAGTTATTCCTATGTTTATGTACAAAATAACATTAGAAACATACAATTCATTTGAAGTGAAAGATTATAAAATGTCAATCGTTCTTATAACTTAATTGTTTCCATATTGCTTCTTGTAACATTTTTTTCTGTGTTTTGTTTGCAGTTCTATCATTCTTCTTGTCGTTTTGACGATTTTAATAATTTAGTTATGTGTTAGTTTATTTTAGGAACCTGTTAGGTTTGTCATAGAGAGAATATTTGAAGGTTGAAACCATTCCTACATCGTACAAAAACAGCTTTTAAGCACGCTTATCTACACATAGCGTGACGACCTATGAAGTACATAATCACCCCGCTTTGACATTGAAAACAAGATACTTATTTAAAAAAATACATTTGTGCTTTATTTAAAAATAAATTAACAAAAAATGGCATCAAAAGAAAGGGAAAAATGAAAGAATTACGTCAACAGCCATTAATTTAATTATAATAGCGTGCCCGCACTGATTAGGAAAATAAAATGGCGCCCGTAGGCAGGCATAACACCCAAAACACTTTAATTTTTAACTTGTATAGGGTAAATTAAATGAAACTAAGTAAGCATAATGGCATTTCGGTGTAGTCACGGGGTAAGATGGCCCAGGGGAGTAATAATGTTTTACTAAATGATCTAATACGTCAATGTACGGGAAATTGATTGAGTTGTACTTTGTGGAGGGGTCTTTCTTTCTTCTTTATCTATAGAATATATTATATAGGCTTCTGACTTGGCATTACATGCTGTCGAGAAATTTTTCTCTGACATGCTGGTTTCCTCAAGGTGTTGTTTCCCGCAAATATGCAATTTATGAATCCTTAAGGCGCTAACTTTTTACTAGCATGATAGTGTTTTGGATTTTTCAAAGGAGATTGCCCAACTTCGGTCCAAATGCTGCCCAGGAATGGGAGTACCTGTGCTGGGTTCCTGGCACTACTCTATGTCATTATACAAAATATTTTAAAAATCCATCCTGGGGTTCCTATTTTTTTTACAGATTTATTTTGATGATATTATTGTTTATACATTTTTATTTTTTGACGGTATTTGAACATTTTTACGCTTTTTGGACCCCAACTAAAGACAATTTGTATAAATGGGCAGTTTTCAATGTTCATTTCTTGACGTAATATGTCTAAAATGTCGGAATCGACGGTCTGTTAGCTTTTTTAAACAGAGTCCAGGCCGTTTGCAGTCTCGCTCGTAACAAATCGAGGCACTGGGCCTCAAGGTGGCTTTCAAAAAGATGTAGGCTCTGGTATTTCTTGTGCCCCGACGCCAGCTTCCGGCTTGCGTACACCTCACCATCGTGTTGCAACGATACCGGCGTGGGCAAGCATTAAATACATGGGCCTGGTAACATATTTCGGCGAGCACTTTGCTCAGCTTGCACCGGACCAAACGTGGTCTGAGACGGCTGGAAACGGGGGTGATTCGCTTGACGGCGCTCTACAGAGCCCCAGTATGGGTACACCGGCACCCTCGTGGAATTCGGAGGCGTTAGTGCTCACTGAAGTCTACCGGCGTGACGCAGACCTGCAGGTGGAGAGTGGCAGGTGTCCGATGCCTGAAGGTGGTCATGATGAAAACCAAACCCATACCCTGGGAAAATGGTGGGTGAGGCAAGAGACGCCTAGTGCAGGTCACTGAAGGTTGGCTAGCGCCTACGGCGGCGGCGCTAGGCAGCCTTTCCTGGAGGAGTGGGTACGGAAGTGACATGGGACGTTAACATGGCATGGTTGCTTTGGCAAATACCTGCACAAAGTAGCCAGACGGGAGGCGATTCCCGTGTGTCACCAGTGCGAATGCAGCGAGGACATGGTGCTTCACACTCTTGAGCATTGCTCTGCATGGGTAGTGAAGCGCCGTGCTCTCGCGTGCGCTTTACCGGCCGTGGCCAAGGCCAGTTGACAATAGCGAGGCATGGGAGGCATTGGCGTCCTTCTGCGAGGATGTCATCTCGCAGATGGAGGTGGTGGAGTGCATTTCATCCTGTTGCGCTCCACCGCCTCCGTGATCAGTCGCAGGTGGACAGGGTGGTGGAGGAGGCGCCATGGCGACCTGATGCCACCCTAGGAGGTGCCAGCGGGCGATAGATCGGGGAATCTGTCGTCGCCGCATTGCACGGCCTTCATGAGTAGTCGCGGTTTTAGGTGAGCCCGGACATCGCCACAGGATTCTGGAGCCCGGAGGCGAGCTACGCTGGATGGGTCGCGAACGTCATGCGTAGCAGTTCTTGGGGCTCATCCGCCAAGGTGACAGTAAGCTCACGGCGGTGTTTTTACAAGACCCATATAACCAAACCGTCTCTCCGGACTCGGACGGTGCGGTATGCGTTAGGTATTATCACTGCTTATTAGAAGAAAAAAATAGGCACCAAGTTGCTATCAGACCTCTGCCATCTTTTTAGACAGTACATAAAGAGACATTGATGAAAATGATGATGATTGAAATTGAAATAAATAATACAAGCCATTTCAGTTTTTTTTTGTTTCTTTCGATAGCTTCCAATACGATTAAGTATTGAAACTGTCCATTTATACAAAATGTCTTTAGTTGTGGTCTTAAAAGGTGTAAAAATCTTCAAAAGGCCTCAAAAAACACCATGTGAAAAAAATAAATTCATCAGAGTAAAAAGGTAAAAAAGTGGGAACCCCGGGATGGATTCTAAAAATATTTTGTATAATGACATAGTTTAGTGCCAGGAACCCAGTGCAGGTACTCCCATTCCTGGGCAGCATTTGGACCAAACCTCATATAAACTTGAGCAATGTCCTTTGTTGTGATTTTAGAGTAAAATAAATAAATGTGTGTGGCGCTTCGCTTAATATCGCTGGCATTTAGTGACGCCATAAAAAGGGAGGATCCTCCAGTGTTCGGTCTGGTGAAGTCGGCTACTGTTGTGATGATGATGATGATGTTCAAGTAGATTTACAATCATTGACACAATACAGAAACTATGACCCAACCCGCACTGGGCCCACGTGCTGGATTATAGACCATCCAGAGGGATGGTCTCTAGGAGAGCCTAGAAAGGAGACCTGGCTCCCTGCAGGGGGAACATTATAGGCTGATGATGATGATAATGACGAGGAACTATGAATTTAGGGTACTAAGCAAAACTTTCACTGCGTATTATTAACCTTATGGATATCACTGAAGATATAATGTATAAAAAGTATAAAAGTAACGTTATTACACTAGGTTTAATGCATGCCGTGGAAGCCTTTAATTAAGGCTACCTACATTAAAAACTGTTATTGCAATATGAGGACTTCAACTTGTATTTTGGTGTATAACGTATTCAAACTTTAACAGTTTTAATGAAAAACCGAATACAACAACAGTGCATTCAACTTGTGAAGTGCGCTCTTGACATTTCCCTGATAAAACATGAGTAAATATGTCCATAATCACATTGCTTGAATGGAGGGAAACAGCAATTTATCATCACTCGCCATTTGTAACGTTCCTCAAAAGAAACGTATTTTACTGGTCACCAGTTGACAATGTACCGGAAATTCATTGTTGAAACCGCAATGGGTCTAGAGGGCGCCACAATTTTCATGAATTTTCAGATTTATGAATTGTTAAGTTGATACAAAGTCCTCGACTGACTGCCTCGGTGGTCTAGTGGTTGTAAGCGTGATTTCTGAGCACGGGGTCCTTGGTTCGATTCCCGGTTTTTGGATTTTTTTCGTCAAGAATTTCTCAGTAGCAGCCACAGAGTGAATTTGCGCCCGGTTGATGGCGATAGGGTCGTCCCCTGTTACATGGGACTAACATAATGACGAAACACATAGGTACATAACGAGTATTCCCTACTAACTTAACTATGTATGCTGTAGTTTGGATGAAATTGGTGATTTGATTTACATAAATTAATCCTGTTCATCATTTAGTACAAATTGTCCGCATCTGTCCAGCGAATTAACATAGTCCATCGTCTGCTCAACGCGTAACACCGAATTCTCGCTCTGCGTATACTTTAATCAAGCCTGTGGCAGTCAGTATATTGCTCTAAAGAAAAGGTATTTATTGTGCTCTATGTACCTTATGTCGCGCTCACACTTGCAACAAAATGCCTGGGACTGGTTGGGATAGGCGAAACTACTTTGATTCTGGTGGTTGACTTTGTACCTTCAGTATAGAAGATATTGAAGTCATTCCAAATAATGCCGCTAAGTTAAGAATCTAATAAGAATTCTCATTTTATTTTCATTCAAAAAAACACACGAAATCAAAACAAATCTCTCTGTCGTATTGCGGTCGTCCCTTACGAGGAAAGTACGGTACCTACATAGGTGGAGGTACCTAAAAGCTTCCTGCCTTAACGAGTGGGGGCGATAATTCACGGAAAATTGCTCCACATGACAGACACAACGGTTGATGACCCCTGCAAGGTTTACCTAGCTTTGTTGTTGAACTCGTGTCTTTATAATGGCTGTATATTTCTTCGTTTTCGTGGAAAGATGGAGGTTGGAAAGTAAAATTAACTTTGAGACGAAGGAACGAAGTTGGTAGCTTGTTTAGGTAGTTTTGTTTACTTGATATGAGAGTAATATGTGCATAGTGTGGGTCTGATGTTTAGTCTTGGACTTGATTTTGTCCAATTAAACTTTTGGTAGAATTTATTAATCAATTTTCGCTATAATTGAAGAGCGATACATTAATTATACATATAAAAGCGGTTAGGCCATAGCAAACACGTAGCGTAATTTCGAATACGGTTTTAAATCGTAATTTTCTTATTACTTGTCTATATAAATAAAAAGAGAAGTCCTGACTGACTGACTATAACTCATCAACGCCCAGCCCAAACCCTTGGACCTAGAAAGCTGAAATTTTGCACAGAGGTTCCCTTCATGATGTAGACAAGGAATAAGGAAGGATTTTTCGAAATTCAACCCCTAAGGGAGTTAAATAGGGGATGAAAATTTGTATGGAAAATCGCCATTTTCACGCGGGCGAAGCCGCTGGCAAAAGCTAGTTAATAATAATCCAACCAACCGAACTCTGTCCGCTGTCAAATTTCTAAACAAAAAAATATCTTCAACCATAAATTCGATGATTGTGGTTACAAGAAATCTATTGAAATTATTTACAGCACAAAAAAGAGTTCGATAAGACATTCTGTATCGTCTGGGATTATTGGTAATTTTATATTCTTGTGGTTTATTAGGACCTTGTGCAGACAGCTGCCATGAAAAGGTGAGCTAATTTTTATAATGTCTTTTATCTATTGACGTAATAATCGACTTCAGGTTGTGATTTTTTGTCTGTTTTCATTTATCAAAACCGTCAATAGGACGTTGGCAAAATAGGCCCTTAATTTATTTGTTTGTAAATATCAAATTAATCAACAGTTCCAACAGTTTGATTTAATTTCAGGGTTATTCTTATATTTTGATTCCCTTCAAAAGTTGCTAAAACAAAGTTATAATTAATCTGATACCCTTAACCTAACTCTTTCATTCTTTCGCGGGAATTTAAAGGCAGCTCACAGGAAAATCTAGTATAAGTATATTTTTTTGGTTAAATATTTTTATCCCTCTATTATAATATCATTGTTTTATCCTAGGACCCGCATCAAACTTGACAGGCTACATGAAGGGTACAAATTGTAATTTCAAAACTGTAATAGCTTACATCTTTGTTAAATGATGTGTCATAATAATATTTTGTGGGAAAGGATTTTCTGTCCGAGAAATTTTGAATGGTCATGTTCAGAGTTACATTTTGTTATACATTTTTTAATAACGTTGCCCCATACTAGGGGTTTCTCCTGCACCGTGGGTGCATTTACAAACATTTAAAATAAACTCATGTTGATAATTTTAGGCGATCAAAAAAAAGAGCAACTATTGTCGTATATTTATTCCACATAGGCGTAGGCCTATGTGGAATAAAATATTTTGATTTTGACTGGATTTTGATTTTGGCTGATGTTTACAAGTGCCCATGTAGATGGGCACTTGTAAACGTCGACAAAAAGGTGTACGGATCATCAGCTAATCATTGTCCGTACTGGTTTCGTAGGCAGGTTGGAGTTATCCTTACATAGTATAAAACAAAGTCACAATTTTTGTCTGTTTGTTTGTTTGTATGCTTAAATCTTTAAAACTACGCAACGGATTTTGATGCGGTTTTTATTAATAGATAGAGTGATTCAAAAGGAAAGTTTTAGTATATAATTTGAACAACATTCACGCGGGTGAAGCCGCGGGCATCAGCTAGTAAAATATAATCATGAAAATATGTTCAACATCCATGATTATATTTTCTGCGAGTCTTTTCAGGAATCTGCCTTAAAGCAGATTACTAACATTCATGAAAGATAAAAATATAAGTAGTAGATTTTAATGCGATTCTTGAATACCTAGTTCGTTTCAGTGGTCATGATCACAATAAATTTAATTAATTTTCTACTCAAATTAAATGAGTCTCTTCTTACATCTTGTTGTAGATAAAGATACAAAGGGATAAAATGTTGTCTTGTGTATCCACTGAAGTAATTATATCGAGAGATAATTAGAACCCAAAGTTTAACAATACGAGTTAACAAAGCAATCACAACACTGTTATTTGTAATAGCTTCTCGAAATTAGTTCCAAATAATCTGATGCCCTACCACGAGCACGCGGTATAAACTTGGTGTAAATAAGTTAATTTTAAAATTAAAATTGTTGTTTCATATATTATATTATTATGGGTTCAAGTTCACTTTGTTATTGGATATTTTTATTCGGAATTTCTCAGTAGCAGCCATAACCTGCATGAGAACTAAGGTTGCCGACATAGCCCGAAGAATTGCCAAGCTTAAGTGGCAGTGGGCAGGGCACATTGCTCGTAGGACGGATGGCCGATGGGGCCGGAAGGTTCTGGCGACCGCGAACCGGAAGACGTTGCGTTGGAAGGCCTCCAATAGGTGGACCGATGACCTGGTGAAAGTTGCGGGGATCCGCTGGATGCGAGACGCACGGGACGAGTCAATGTGGCGACACTTAGGGTAGGCCTATGTCCAGCAGTGGACGTCTTTCGGCTGAAATGATGATGATGATGATGAGCCATAACTTGTGCTTGGTTGATCTTATTGGGCTCTATGGTGTATAGGAGGTGTACTCTAATAATTAGCTACATCGCTGCCATACCTTAAAACTGTGTTCGCGCACGATCGATACCGAGCCAGCCATTTCAACCCTTGTACCTGCACAAATCATCACTCGCATTAAGTTTGAATATAACTATATTGTATTGTTAAACTAACAGATTGAACAGATTTCAACACCAGAACAACAGACTTGATACAATAAAAACAAAACACACCACACTGCACTCGTTTGCACAATTTATTCCTCCAATCGAAAGTCGATTGAACTCATCGTGTGAGTCATATGAGATAGATTCCCAGTTATTTTATTCAAATAGCATTGCCACTTTTATCGGGTTGCACTGAAGGGTTAGCTATCTTTACGGTTTGGCTGTACGTTGCACTTCCAATCAAATAAAATGGCGACTTTTAGATATTGTCTACAAAAAGAAAAGCTTACAAGCTTTGCATTCTTGCGAAATGAGAGTTTTTGTCTGAGTTGAAGCGTGGTTTAGTTTTTGTCTAGCATAAAAATGTCTTTTGAATTATAAATAAGCAATTTTAAAATGTATACTGTATCTACGTCAATTAAATTTATAATGGAGTTATTCTATGTTTTTATTTTATGGGAAGCTAGATCTTATCAGCGCTGTGACTTTTTATTAAATGTGTCAGCACAATTCTGGGCCTTCTTGCCTCGTATACGACCAGTTTAATATAAAAAATAAACTCATTAAATATAGACAAGAGACGTCACAGAAAAAAGTTTAAAATCGTATAAAACTCCAGACAACTTAATAATTTATAATAAACTCGAGGCCCGCAATGTATCTTTCGGTTTATCAAATTAGATATGATTACCTAAGTAAATCCCTGCGAAACCTGAAGCCCGAAGGGTTCACGCAAGGTGTGATATTTGAGCAGGATTATTTGCTTTTGCTTAAATAACTTGTCACTCCACTTGACTCCACGTTTGAGCAGACTGGCTGATGTCGAGTAATTTTACATTTTCAAATGTAATTTGGATTTTGTATGTAAGTTGTATATTAGTTCGATAATATTATTATTGACACTGATAAGTCTAGTTTGTTTTGTTTTCGCTAGTAATTCTAGTAGCTTAATTTTAAACTTAAGAGTTTAGAGTAGAGTAAAATGACTGTTTACATTATTAATTTAAAACGATTACAACTTGAAACTTTTAAATGGTATGAAAAAACTGCTCCTTATCGCTGTCAGCTAGTAACGTGCCCAAGAGCCTGACGGCACTGCCACATTGCATGGCAAAACTTAGTCTGTGGCCAAGCTAAAAATCCTTTTAACGTTTTCGAAAATTCTAAGGTGTGGTTTTTAATTTGAGAGAGTAAATTGACACTTGGAAATGTCAAACTTCCATATAATTACAACAACATTGTATGGAAGTTTGACATTTCCAATTAAGGCTGCCTGTCCACCGGAGCGGAGCGAGGCAGCGGAGCGGAGAAACGGAGAAATATTAACCAATAGGACTGCACAAAATCTCCGCTCCGGTCCCAGTGTGCAATCCTATTGGTTAATATTTGTGCGTTTCTCCGCTCCGCAGCCTCACTCCGCTTCAGTGGACAGGCAGTCTTACTCTCTCAAATTAAAAACCACACGATAGATTCCATCGAATCTCAAAAGTCAAATTCAAACAAAGACTTCGTACCAAAAAAAAAAATGAAAATAGAACAGCGGTCATCGGAATTCTTAACCCGTCGGAAGCAATATCGACTATCTGGGGTCTAAGTGGCCCTTGCAAGGGTTGGAATCGAAGGCAATTGCTCTCCGTCGGTCAAAATAACCCTAAGATATTTACGGTTAAGCCTCCTTCGTAAGTGGAACCAAAGAAACTCATTCGTGTACATTCGTTCTGACGTTCGGTTTTGCTAATTGGCCACTCGGCAATTTCCGGCAGTTCATTGGTGACATTTCAGAAGCTAAAATGACCCATTATTATGGGGTGAAATAACGAATATTGATATAAGCACTTTGCATATTTATGGCACGAATGTCGTTTAATATTTTAATACTTTGTTATGGGTATTGTATAATTGCCTTCATTAATATTTTCGTCGCTTTATTCGTGTTGAGTTTCGATAAAGTCGTTGTTAAAATTATCCATCAGTTCGTGATCAAGTTTCATCGTTGAGTCCCTGATGTTTTTATATTTTAATTTTATTTTAAATGGGCTTGCTCTTGACTTCAATCTTGCCCTAAGGGCAGAGATGATGTCGACGATGGAACGAGCTTACCCAGAAGAAGCCTGTTTACTCGCGACTTAAACAGATTAGGGTTATATGAACTCGGAAAAACCGACGCAGGCAGGGAATTCCACTCCTTGGCTGTGCGCATAATAAAGGACTTAGCAAAGCGCTTCGTTCGAATGTGTGGAACGTCGACTAGGTATCGGTGATAACCTACAGTACGTCTAGTCTCCCGATGGAAGAAGGGAAGGGAGATGGTGAATGTTCATCAATAAACGGTTTAAACCGGATGAAAAAATCACATCATCATCTGCCTAACCTTTTCCGACCTGTGGTGGGGTCAGCTTCCAGTCTAACCAGGTTCAGCAGAATACCAGTATTTTATACGGAACGACTGCCTATCTGACCTCCACAATCCAGTTAGTACTGGGTAAAACGATACCCCTTGATAATACAGGATGTCAGACTTTATGGATGCTCACCAATTCACAGTCCATCCTAGGCAAGAACGGCTTAACCTAAAGATCGACTCGAGTGGGTATTATTATTTAGTCACGAGCGACCACATAGTATTTATGGTGTTAAAAGATTTTTAGTACAGCCCAGTTTTTGAAGGCTTTTCCTCTAGAAAAGGTATAGAAGTGTGGTCGACATATCGCCGTGTCATCAAAACAATGTGTGCTGTTCTTGTATTTTTTACGGTACGGAGTTATTAAGAGCGTATGGTACCTCAAACGCGAGTTTTATAATGCGTAAAAGTATATGATTCACTGCAGTAATCAACATCAGAAAAATATATGATATTCTTCAGGATATATGCTAGTGCCATAGTGTTGTGAAAACATAATACAACTAACTTTGCTCGATAGAAAAAAATCGCGAAGATACCTCTAAAAATTTCTTTTAACGAGTTAAAACCATACTAAAATACATGTCATCGTTCTGATTTTTTTGCCAAATAATTCTACAAGCAACAAACTAAAGTTATAGTCCAAGATCCAAGAGCAATCAGACATAACTTATTTTCACACGGATGAAACCTGAAGTTTTCAGTAGCGTCTCGTGTGCCTTGAATACCTACGCGCTTTGTGGAACTTGCCGAGTGACACCTGGGCAGGTACCAGGTGAGAAAGGTGACTAAAAATAAGAACTATTTAACTTAAATTCACATGGCTGATTTTTATATATGTCATGTAGAATATTATTTTAAAGTAATATCATATAGTGTCAGACACTTTTGATGGACCAGAGTTTTTGTCAGACGCTTTTAAGCTTGGTTTTTGGAGCGCCTGACCGATATAGCATGGCAATATCCCGATCAATTAGCTTTAAGAGCAATCATTAGGAGTTTAGTATTATTTAAAGCGTCTGTTAAACAATACGGCCGACGGAAAGTGTCTGGGAGTAGAAAATATACGTAAAAAAACAGCTTGGAGAAAATACGTGAAGTATTTTGTCCAAGCTGTTTTTTATGTATATTTTAGGAATTATCCTTAAAAATAAGTCGCAAATACTCCCAGACACTTTCCGTCGGCCGTATTGCTTAACAGACGCTTTAAATAATACTAAACTCCTAATGATTTAATACTTAAAGCTAATTGATCGGGATATTGCCATGCTATATCGGTCAGGCGCTCCAAAAACCAAGCTTAAAAGCGTCTGACAAAAACTCTGGTCCATCAAAAGTGTCTGACACTATATGATATTACTTTAAAATAATATTCTACATGACATATATAAAAATCAGCCATGTGAATTTAAGTTAAATAGTTCTTATTTTAGTCACCTTTCTCACCTGGTACCTGCCCAGGTGTCACTCGGCAAGTTCCACAAAGTGCGTAGGTATTCAAGGCACACGAGACGCTACTGAAAACTTCAGGTTTCATCCGTGTGAAAATAAGTTATGTCTGATTGCTCTGGGATCTTACTCTATTACTAGTTTTGTTTGTTAGTTTTACTTTTTTAGTCCAATCAATAGTTTTTTTGTAAATCGCAAAATACCACTAATTTCGCACTATTCGGCCGCAGCGAAAGACGTAACAACCGCTTTGTAGTGCAAGCTGATTAGAACTTTATTCTAAAGGCTCCTCTTCACGATCGGCCATGATGGGCGATTACACGCGAGCACGATCGTGTAGAGGGGCTACTCGCCTGTAGTCGCCCATCATCGTCGTTGATCGTCGTCGTGATCGTGGCGAACGGTAACTTTTCGGTTTTTCGGGCACACATCAAAGGGAATCGCTTGTAATTGCGAGCGCGTTCGCCGATCATTCATTCACCAGAGGACAGCGAGCCGTGCGTACGTTAATCGTAAATTCCCCTGAAGGTTCCGCCAATAGCTCAGAGAGCTGATTATCCATTGAATGTCTAAAATAGATATTTAAAGTAAGAACTGGGCAGTAGGATCACCTATTAAGTTGTTTAAGTATATTTACTTTGTTCTATTACGATGAATGCTCAAACACCACCATCTTCTCTTCTTCCATTTTTTTTTCTCAACTTTTCGTTCAACTACATTGATAAAATGATTGACGGAAATTAAATTAATGGTAACTGCAGCTATAACCTCCACGTCCATCTTGAATGCTTGCCGCTTAATTAATGATCACCGACGATCGTGTGGATGCTTGCACGATGATGGTGGCGATTACCTTGCCGATTATAGACGATCAACGAGTGTCGATCATGGCCGATCGTGAAGAGGAGCCATAACAGTATTTCAAGCGAAGTTTGAACCACCACAAATAGGGTTGCTAATCTGAGGTAGCATACGCTCTTAGCCTACATTGGTAGGAAAAACTTGATTCGTTTTCGTTTTAGTATGTTTTTTTTCGGGTAGTTTACACTGTGTAAGAGTAGGTGTTTGTTATGTATTTACAATAGAAACATCGAGCTTTTGTGTTTTTAACCGACTTCAAAAAAAGGAGGAGGTTATCAATTCGACTGTATTTTTTTTTTTATGTTTGTTAGCTCATAACTTGCGACTGGGTGAACTGATTTTCATGATTATTTTTTCATTTGAAAGCTGGTGCTTCCCGTGTGGTCCCATTGTCACCATTTCAATATCTGATGATGGGATCTTGTAGAAATCGGGGGAACTCTTCAATAAATAACAGCAGATTAACCGCGATTGTTGCTATAGCATATCTAAGAATTGTTTACGCCATCACACAACATAATATCACGCCACGTGAAGATCTGATGAAGAACTTCGGAGATAGGCAACGGAACTCCTCAATTAATGATAGCAAATGGACTGGGATTGCTGAAATCTCATGACTGTCTATTGTTTACACGAGTTCATAACATAACATCACGCCGGTACGTTGTGAAGGGGTAAGGACATGTGAACCACTAAAAAGTGAAAAATAAAAACTTTTTTACAAAAAATAAAACCGACTTCCGAAACCGAGTATTACAGATAACCAAAAAAAACATAAATTCGACATTATTTCCAGTAATCAAAACTCTAGGCTCCGGGCTGTAACTGATAAAATCCTGAGTTTAAAACTTTTTTACAAAAAATAAAACCGACTTCGACAAAAATAAAACACAAAAAAGTGAAAAATAAAAAATCAGCTTCTGAAGTCGGTGACTTTTGTTTGTTTGATTTCATGTTTTTGCCACCGACTTCTGAAGCTGATTTTTTATTTTTCACTTTTTTGTGTTTTATTTTTGTCGAAGTCGGTTTTATTTTTTGTAAAATTTGTCGAATTTATGTTTTTTTTGGTTATCTGTAATATACTCGGTTTTGCAGGTTGTTCGAAAGAGATACCGCGACCCAGGACACAGAGGGCTAAGAAGGAACATTGATGGTTTGTAGTCAGTAGAAGTCTGACACTCTGACGTCTGTACTCCTTTCGCTCTGCCCAAGAGCGGGAAGGCTTATTTGATTACTTTTCATTATCCAAAAAAATAAGGGTGCGATATACTGTCTCCTTATGCATGGAGCTGAAACATGAACTGCTGACATACAAGAACTGTTTGCACCTCTGCCAAACCTTCCAAGAGTTACAGACTTGACGTTATATTATCCACAACAAAATACATTTTCCTAACAGAATCTAGGCAAATTAAAATGCACGCTGCAAGAATAAGAGGGCGTCATCTTATACAAACTTAAACTTCACAACGACCCTCGACGAAGCTTGAATCACGTCGTGAATGCGACTCATTCATAAGCTGAGCATTCATAGCGTCTGCCGCTTGATTACAGCATGGTTCTTATTTTGTACGAGATATAAATTGAAACATGTGTTATGTTTTATTTTATGGTGGAATATTTCTTTCTTGGTTCTTTACACACGTACTGGATCGTATCATGTTTACCCCGCAGAAAGCTCCTAGCTTTATCAAATACTAGCTCTTGCCAGCGGCTTCGCCCGCGTGAAAATGACGATTTTCCATTCAAACTTTCATCACCTATTTAACTCCCTTAGTGGTTGAATTTTGAAAAATCCTACCTTATTCCTTGTCTGCATTATAAGGGGAACCTCTGTGTTTCAGCTTTCTAGGTCCAAGGGTTTGGGTTGGGCGTTGATGAGTCAGTCAGTCAGGACTTCTCTTTTTAACCGACTTCTAAAAACAAATCGGTTAGCAAGTGACGGAGTTATGCCCGAACAAACAATAAAATATATATATATATATATATATAAACATCCGAATTGAGAACCTCCTTCTTTTTAACCGACTTCTAAAAAAAGAAGGAGGTTCTCGAGTCGGTGGCAAAAAAATTAAATCAAACAAACAAAAGTCACCGACTTCAGAAACTGTTTTTTTTTTTTTTTTTTTTTTTTTGAAGTCGGTTTTATTTTTTGTTATTACGTATTTATATAGATTTAAGTATTTGTTAGTTGTCAAAAAGTGTATTAGTGTAACAAAATGATAACCTCTAATGATTTTCCAGGTTTGAGTTGGATTTCGCAATCAACTTTATTTTGGGATAAGACGCTTTATACATAAATCCTGCCTGTTTTGTTATTGATTGAAAAGGTTGGCAGATGATGAAGAGCTGATGAACGCTACTGAAATGTCCAACTTCGACGTCTTTCGGGCTGAATTAATTAATTGCAACCAACAAGCTTGGCGCAGTGGCTAAGCGACTGGACTGCTGCGCTGTGTGTCGCGGGTTCGATCCCCGCACGGAACAAATATTTGTATGGCCTACAGATAGTTGTTTCGGGTCTGGGTATTTGTGTATGTGACTTTATATGTTTGTGAACGCACCCACGATACAGGAGAAATTCCTAGTGTGGGGCAACGTTTAAAAAAAAAAAGAATATTTTAAAAGTAATTCTGAATCACCAACTTAGTCATTTGAATGGCTTGGATCTGACAATAACAAAACATTTTAATCAAATACAAAATGATAATACTCTCAACTTTGTAATTTCAAGTTTTGATTACAAACGGCTGATAGCAAAATATTACGACCACTGGGCTGAAGTAAGTTAGATTTGTCAGGCAGGACAGATGTAATTTTCATGCTTAAACTAGAATTATTGTACTGTACCGCTACTGAATTTCCCAGCGCCAACGAAGCCTGAATTAATGCCCGGTTGAAGGATAGGCTCGCCCCCTATTACATGGACCCTAAACAAAACTGGCGGAATATGGGTGTATACTAATGGGTAAACCTCTGCCTAACCCTTCAGGGATTACAGGCGTGATGTTATGTTAATGTTTTCTCATATGTACTCAAAAGGTTGCACATTATAAAATTAATTTAATATGACGCGAACTTTTTTACTGACTTTAGTCTTGGTCTCAATTTAGAGTACAATTTTTCTAAAATATATGAATTCCTTTTTTTTCTATTACTACCGAGCGAATTTCGGCGATCAATCAGCTCGTCATTAAAACAAAACGTGCTAGAGGGACATAATTATGTGATTTAGATTTATATAGGTTGTTCCAAAAAGTATGTTATTTTAGTAATAGTTCATTTTCCTATCACATTGTAGATAGCTATGTTATATCTTTGTCTAAGTACATGTATACTTAGCTTGTCATGGCTTAGTGAAAAAGGAAAAGCTTCCTGTAAGCATAAACTAAGTAAAATACGGCGATGTTTATGACCTTTCAGGGAACCTTCCAACCCTCTTAATAAAATTATAATATTAAAAGAAAGGTTAGATTTTGTAACGTAGAATGAAGAATTTCTTTATGGAGATGATGAATTTTTTTGTAAAATTTTGATCGTGGTTTTTTAATAATTATTATGTAGTAAGGTTCTGGCTTTATAATCCTAATTAATAAAGCTAAATTTCAAAAGCCAAGACTCTCGGTAATCGCTTGTGTAAGAATATTCAAAGTTCTGTCTTGACTACGAAAACTTTAAAATGTTTTCAGAATTTCACAATTTTGTCTAGTTTTTTCGAAGACGTAGTTCGAGCTTTTTGATTAATTTTTTTAAAGGTCAGTAGTTTTTAATATCATATTAACGTTTCTCATTTATAACGAGACGAGTTTGGGTGATGAACTGATGAGAGTTAAAAAAAAAATATAAGGAATATAATTATATTAATTTTAATAAAAACAACCGTGTTGCTTACGGAAAATTTGACGCTTTTTATAACAGCGTCAAGCACATTTCAGAAACCAAGAAGTACAAGATACTTTTCTGTTGTATAATAATTTACATAAATTAATACTGTCAGTTACGCGATATCTTCCGTGATTATCCATTTATTAATTACTACTTTCTTTACATGAAGTGCTTAAAATAAAAGAAATACTAAAAAGACGCGAAAGGGTGCGAAACAAAAAAATAAATAAAAAGCAACGGATAAACGCAAAAGGTAATTTTCCAGCATCCACTGCAATGCATCTCGTTTCTGTTGTGCGAGTGCAACCAGGGCCTGAATGGGTTGTGTCTGTCTAGGTGCACCTTTTGTTTAGCTGGCTGTAGTGCCTGCTAAGTGAGGATGCTACTTACTCGTAAAACAAACGTGTACCTACTTACTTACGGAAAATTAGACGCTTTTTATAACAGAGTCAGACAATGCCCAGGAACAAAGTATGTAAAACACTGGTATTTAGCTGTATCCGGCTAGACAGAAAGTTGACCTAAACATAGTTGGGAAAAGGTTGGGCAGATAGATGATGTGAATCTTTGCTTATATTTCAAATAATTATGTTTAGAAATAAATAATCTTGTAAATGTTTGTTTTCGTTGTAGGTAAATAAAAGGAGTTATTTTTGTCTTTGTAATGAGTAAAGTGCAAGTGTGGCGTGACAGTAATAATGGGCGTGAAGGACGGGACGGATTTGTAAGCGGCCGTTTTATAGAGAATTTGAGAAATGGAGCGTTATAAAAACATGTAAACAAACAAGTTTGTTCGTAAATGAATGGTTTGTAACATCTAATATGCTTTCGTTTAAAATCGGTTGCGAACTGAACGTGAATAATAATTGGCAGTTGAAAGAAAATACAAAGATCATCTGTGTTAATAAAGCTATTGCATGGGATCTAAAACATACCTGGTTAATTGTGGGCGTATTAATAAATACACCTTTACCGTACCATTTATTTGATTTCATTGGTAATGTTATGCTTACCTCACTAATAAATGCAATATTTATCAACATTTACGCCAGTCCCAGTCGGTTATTTCTGCAAATACCTACTGCGACGGCAATAAAACGAAGTAAAGTCGCCTAGCGGAGCGAACAGAAACATCGTATTGCAGGTGACAAGAAAACATCTTATAAATTTTATTGAATGTACAAACACAAAAATCAATATAATTATTTATTTTGTATCCGTTTCCACTGAAAATGGTTGCCATAAAAAATAATCTTTGACAAGTTAGTCTGTGGCCTAACTGTGTTGTGGAGGTCAGATAGGCCGTCGCTCTTTGTAAAATACTGGTATTCAGCTGCATTCCAGCATAGTTAAGAAAAGGCTAGGCATTAGGATGATCTGTTTCCACTGAAAAAGAAAACACGAGAAAAACTGTGTTAATATAATTAATGCTCGATTTATACCTACGGGCATTTACTAATAGTGATACTAAATCATCTGTTTAAAACAGTCTATTTAAATATAAAGCACCCATTTTCTTTGCATATTTAAATCATCAGCCAAGTTTTATTTCAAGACCCTATTTATAAAACAAAATGTTGTTCTTTTTTCAAATAAACTTTACAGTCGCGTTCAAAATTTTGTCAATGTCGTTTTTTCAAGTTCATGGTAAAGTCCTTCCACAGACATTTTACCTCCACCTTTATTATGCTATCACTGACAAGTTTGTAAAGAGATCTTTATTTTCGAAAAAATAAGGTTGGTATTGCACTGTAGCTGTCAGACACAACATTGCATTGAAATGACTGTACTTTTTATTATAACTACTTTGCAAGTTTTAATACTGTTAGTCGAATTGAAGATCCCTGGAAATGGAACCTTGAGTTGAGGACAGATGCCATTAAAGAAAGCATTACAATAGTGGAATGGAAGGTCCATTCAAATATGAACCGACTTTAGTCAGAATGACCTTTAAGGAAAGTCTCTTTTGAGGGTCAGTTTCTCTTGTTGTTTATGATACCGTTAATCGATTTATACGATTCACTTACTACTTGGTTGATTGGACCTGACATTTATTACAGGTTATCTCAGACATCTGATAGGCCGATTAGTTGACCAAACGAACAAAGTAATAGTCAAATCGTCGTTTATTGTATTTTTAAATTAATGAAAGTCAAATATACGAATAAATTCTTAAAATTTAGTTAGGTACTATTATGATTAGTTGTGTGGAATGATGTTTTATTTAATACTGCCGTTCATAATGAACGAATTATACCGTACCTATATATGCATTATGAACGGCAGCATTAGCAGGCATCATAGATCTTTATGAAAACCTTTGAAACATGATTCAACCTTTTCAGTCACAAATGCTTACTAATTGTATGCATGTCGTTCTAGCGACACCATAAGGCCTAAAACACACACAAGCGACGTAAGGCGAAGGCACGGGGCAGGCGCAGCGCAGACGTGGGACAGATACGGTGTTATATCTTTGGAGGATATACTGGTGCCAAATTAAAGTCCCAAGAACTGCGTATATATTTAATTATAAAAAAACAGAATGTTACAACGACGATGATAGTTCGGCAAGTGAAAGCGACCTGTCACTTTGTCTATATGAAAAAGTTACGCCTACTCGTATATTAGTTACATCACGGAACGCCTCGTGTCATTGCCATTGCCTTGTTGAAGGCGCTAAAGCCGGAACATATTCCCGGGGATTGAAAGACTCTTTCAATGCTTAAGCTCTTCTGCTGTGGGAAGTCTGCAGAGCCGTACTAGTGAACGTCGCACGCAGCCCTTGTTGGTGTGGATGTCTGCTACTCTGGATATTCCATCAGATCCGGATATAAGGCGAAGAACGCGTCCAAGTTTCCATGCAAGAGGTGGCGCGTGGTCATCTGCTAGGAGTACCATATCTCCAACATCCAGCTTTGACGTATCTGTTCGCCATTTTGTTCTCTGTTGCAATTCGCACAGATATTCCTTTTGCCACCTTTTCCAAAAATGCTGCTGTGTCTTCTCTAGGCGCTGATACCGTCGCAGTTGACTTTCCTCAACTTCTACCAGGTTAGGTGCTGGCAGGGCGGTCAACGGCCTCCCAATGATGAAGTGCCCTGGGGATAAGGGAAGGAGATCGTCAGGACTGGATGAGAGTGGACACAAGGGGCGGCTATTGAGAATCGCCTCCACTTGTGTAAACAAAGTTGAAATTTCTTCGAATGTGAAATGGCTGTCGCCAACAACACGTTTTAAAAAATATTTTGCCGACTTAACCCCGGCTTCCCATATGCCACCGAAATGAGGAGTGTAAGCCGGAATAAACCTAAATGTAATTGATTGCTGACTCGCAAAATCAGACAGAGGCTCGTGGTGATCTCTTATGAACGCGCCTATTTCTTTCGCGGCAGCCACAAAGTTGCCTCCGTTATCGCTGAATACTTCCGTTGGCTTACCTCGACGAGCTATAAACCGCCTGAATGTCATTATAAATGCCTCCTTTGTTAAGTCGCTGACAGCTTCTAGATGGATGCACTTATAACGCAAACAAACAAAAAGACATAAGTAACATTTAACTACACGGCTCCCACGGCCTTTACGATTGATAATATAAAATGGGCCAGCAAAGTCCAAACCGACAGATATGAAGGGATAGTCAGGTGTTATGCGCTGGGGCGGTAAATTACCCATTTTAGGTTGTAACGTCGCGCCTCGTAGTCGTCTACATCTTACGCAATTATTGACTATGCGCCTCGCGAGACACCTACCATTGATTGGCCATACCGCTTCTCGCACAGACGCCAACAACAGTTGCGGACCGGCATGCATATTACTTACATGTTCTCTTTCGAAATATAATTTAGTTAATCTATGCGAAGCATGAAGTAAAATTGGATGTTTCTTTTCAAAAGAATGACCTGACATATCTATACGTCCACCGACTCGAATTAATTTATGCTCGTCTAAGAACGGCGATAGCGATAATAACTTACTTTTATTATTTAAAGATTTACCTTTCAATAATAAATCGTATTCAATAGGAAACGACTGACCTTGAGCGATAACGCATAGCGAGTAGAATGACTCACGTAGCTCATCAGCTGACAATATACCTACGCGCTTATTATGTTTGCCTATAAGGTTGAATACGAATCTACGAACATAAGCAAATGATCTTTGTAATTTAGTTAAAGATGAATATTTATCAAAGCTAATGACGGGTTGATCAATTATTATCGAATGATGTACTTTTAACTCTGGTAGTTCTTCCGAATCATTAACGTTTAACTTGGGCCATTCAGATTCATTTTTTAATAAAAACCTAGGCCCTGTCCACCACAGTGCCATTGTTAAAAGACGTTTAGCATCTACCCCCCTTGATATTAGGTCCGCGGGGTTAGAATCCGTCGGAACATATCGCCACGCTGAAGTAGACGTTAGTTCCTTAATTTCGACAATACGATTGGCTACAAACACTTTTAACTTACTAACATCGCTACGAATCCAACACAATACTACTGTCGAATCGCACCAGTGCACTAGTTTATCCGGCTTGTATCGAAGTGACTTAATTACAGAATTTGTAAGTTTAGCAGCAAGTAAGGCCGCGCACAGTTCTAGGCGGGGTATGGTGGTAGGCTTCAATGGCGCCACCTTTGACTTCGCGCACAATAATCTGACTGTGACGTCATCAGTAAGGCTAATCGTTTTCATGTAAATACACGCACCATACGCATTTTGTGAAGCATCGCTGAATGAATGTAACTCGATGTATTTAAATGAGTCACCCAGCACTAACCTGGGCACTTGTAACGATGACAAGTATTTTATGTTTTCAGCAAACTTAATCCAATCGTCTGTTATCTCCCGAGGGACCGGCTGATCCCAGTCCAGTTTTTGTTGCCAAAGTCTTTGCAACATTATCTTAGGTATCACTACAACTGGACTTAATATACCCAACGGATCAAATATCTTGAAAGCGTTTGACATGATAAATCGTTTTGTTATTGTTTGAGTATTATCATGTGAAAATCCCTTTATTGGAAAGTGTAAGGTATCGCTAGAAGGTGTCCAGCCCAACCCTAGTGTACTTGAAGACTCACTAAAAATTAACTTGTCCTGTTCATTCAGAATAACATTATCAAAAATGGACGGATGATTTGTTTTAAATTTTCTTAAATTGAAACAATTTGACTTTAATGCTTCAGATACAGCCTTATGTATATATAATAATTGCTGTGAATCATTCGAACCTGTTATCAAATCATCAACGTAGAAGTCCTTTTGAATAATGTCTTTAATGAGGTCATTATTCTGTTCCTGCCCTACCTGCCACAGACAGCGTGTGCTTAAGTAACTTGCGCTCGCTGTTCCATAAGTTAGAGTATTAAGCATAAGCGTCTGAATGGGTTCAGATTCGTCTCCTCTCCATAATATGAGCTGTAAACGCCTATCATCTTCGTGTACCAATATTTGGCGATACATCTTTTCTATATCTCCGGTGATTAAGTACTTGTATTGCCTAGACCGTATCAAAATAGAAAACAGAGTATCCTGTACGTTTGGACCCACCATTAATATATCATTCAGTGAGCAACCGGAAGTGGAGGGAGCGGAACCATCGAACACTACACGGACCTTAGTAGATTCGCTTTCTTGTTTCAGAACTGCGTGGTGACACAGGTAATAACTTGGGCTTAAGCTATCACTTAAATTACCACTTAACACCGATAAATGACCTAATTCTTCGTATTCCTTAATGAATTTGGCGTATTCTAATTTTAAGCTATGGTTTCGTTTTAAACGTTTTTCCATATTAATAAAGCGTCTCTTAGCTAACTTGTAAGTATCGCCTAAACAATCAGTAGTATCCTTAAGCGGTAATTTTACACAGAATCTACCAGTGCTGGTTCTTGTTGTGTGATTGAGAAAGTGTTTTTCGCAGTCACTTTCATTTTCACTCGTAATAATGGATTTTCCAGGAATCTCTTCCAGATCCCAGAATTTAGGTAACATTTTATCAATGCTATCATCACCACTATCACATTTGGAAACTATGCTGTGATTACAGTGAATATTTTTATGTGGCTTCACAGATTCCATGGGACCAGATACGATCCAACCTAATTGTGAACTTCTTATCTTAGGATTTTTGACACCTAATGAAAGTTGCTCATTACCTAGAATGTCCCAGAATAAGTCAGCGCCTATCAAGACATCTATGTCGGCTGGTTTATGGAACATGGGATCAGCCAGCTGAATATTTGTAGGTAGCTTCAGAGAACCAATATCTATGGGGAACCTTGGCAGCCTACCTGTCAATTCTTTCAACACAAGACATGAACAACTGATGTTGAAGTGACTATTTATTGATTGTATTTTAATATTACAACTTTCAATAGCATTGTTTGTTGATGTGTTGCCTATACCAATGACCTTTAGAGTGTCAATGGGATGGGACTTTAGTGATAACCTGATCTTTAGGGATTCAGTTATAAAAGATGATTGGCTGCCACAGTCCAATAGTGCACGAACTTTGACCTTTTGCTGGCCAAATGGATTCGATACCTCCACCATGGCTGTTGACAGTATAATTTGACTTGTATTATTAGAATAGTGTGCTACAATCTCACCCGGCTCATCAACCGTAGCGAAACTGGCCGGCGCTTGCGGCTGGTGCAACAAGCTATTATGCCTTTCAGTGCAGCCAGACTCTTGGCATGACCGGAATCGACAATCCTTGACGGAGTGACCCTGTCTCAAACAGTTAATACAAAGTTTATACCTCGTCACATCCGTCATTCTATCACCAATACCCTTAGCTTTAAATGTTGGACAGTCATAAATTCTATGACTTTCGTCGCAGACAATACACGAATAACCCTTCTGTCCTTTACTCTTATTATTATCGCTAGTGCTTGCAAAAGATTTAACATTGTTATTCGGACTCCTTCTTTGACCTTGTTTATGTGGAGTCGTACGTTGAGGAGTTGTAGGCTTCTTTGAATCTATGTTAGCAGAATTATGATTACTGCGATTTGCAGATTCTAGCACACTAGCACGATCCATAATAAATTTAAAAAACTGCTCTAAATTTGGTCGCTTATTCCCTAAACTATTGCGATATTCCTCCCATTTCAACAAGGTTTGACTATCGAACTTCGCTGACAACATGAATATAATAATGACATCCCAATTATCCGTCGATTGCCCCAAGCTGACCAAGGCACGTAAGTTTTTAGTAATATGATCAACTAAATATCTTAAAGATTTTTCTGACTCGCCTGCAAGCTGTTTTATATTCAGTAGTGAATCAAGATGATAATCAATTAAGATTCTATTGTTATCATACCGTTGACAGAGCAGCTTCCAAGCTTCAGAATAATTCTTTGCAGAAACTTCAAGATTGGAAACAATTCTGGCTGCATCACCATGTAAATATGAATTTAAATAATAAAATTTATTTATTTCAGAAATATGATCATTTTTATGTATTAGGCTTTCAAAAGTATCTCTAAACTCTAACCAACGGAAATATTCACCATTAAATTTAGTTATTTGTATTTGTGGGAGTTTTAATCCTAAATTATGATGATCCTCTGAACACCATGAAGCGTTATGAACAGAATTGCGTCTTTGTTCGCATTCATTTTTTCGAGAAAACATGGCAGCCAAATTCTTAGCAGTGGCTATGTTCATTATTATTTCTCTCTCAATATTATCGCGCTCATCAATTTCAGCCTCAATATTTTCAGGACTCAGAACCTCTATTTCATTTTGCAAGTCATCAACCCTAACAGATAATGCCTCAAACTTTGCAAGTCTTAAATTTAGTTCTGTTAACTGAATATCATTTAGCTCATCTTCCTTAGAAATATTATTTAAATAATTTTTAAATTTAGTAATTTGTCCTTTTGCGGACGCTCTTTTTGTAAACAATTCTTTAAAACGCTGCTTACTTTCAGCCATTGTGAGTAAACAGTGTCAAGAAGTCAATTTCCAAGATGATATTGGGCAATTTCCAAAGTAAAATTAAGAAAATGAATGGGCTCACGTTCCTCGTTTCGGTGTCACCTGCTTATATGGAACTCGGGTGCGCACGAGCAGCTGTACGCCAACCGGACGGTCGGGAAGTTGCTCGTGACCAGGCCGAGTGGCCGGTAACGCTCGAAGGGGCGTGATCTGGAATAGTCGGCACACTACGCTAAACCAAAAGCCAGAACAAAGACATGAAGTTACCGGAAGAGATCATTGGCTGAGCCTATTTTATTTGAAAATATTAATTTAATAACGAAGCTGAATAGGCAAAATTACATATAATTCGAATCTGTTATAATTCAACGAAGTAATCTAACATTATTCTGAACTTTTTAACGATTTTATTTTTTATTGATGGTAGATGGAAAAAAAATATCTGATGCAATATTTGCAATTCTTAGGAGATTTCGGCACTTATATGCACGAAAAACCTTTAATTTACACAAATGGAATGCTATTCTCAATATTCGAATAGGTATTATGGGTATTTTGGGTGAATGGATGAATTGTAAACAAAGGATGGGCACTTAACTTTGAGGCGACACGTCAACGCCCTGCTCGATGTGATGCTTTGGCTGCACCACTGCTCGAACCCTGGCTCCTTGTATTGACCAGGCGACAGTCCTCCATACGCTGGAACCTGTGGCTTTTGTTCTTCCGCTGCAAGGCTCCAAATCTTAGAGTTCGTTGCCGCTGCGCGCGTGTCGTACTCGTACCAATTTTATTGAATTTTATTTCTTATTTTCGCGGATTATTTATTGTTCCCCTCATGGGCCACCATGTTATATCTTTGGAGGATATACTGGTGCCAAATTAAAGTCCCAAGAACTGCGTATATATTTAATTATAAAAAAACAGAATGTTACAACGACGATGATAGTTCGGCAAGTGAAAGCGACCTGTCACTTTGTCTATATGAAAAAGTTACGCCTACTCGTATATTAGTTACATCACGGAACGCCTCGTGTCATTGCCATTGCCTTGTTGAAGGCGCTAAAGCCGGAACATACGGAGCAGACGCGATTTGAATTATATCAGAAGAGGCGTGGAACAGGCAAGAAACGTGAATTCAATCGGTTGTTGAAATCTCGCTCCGGTCACTCCGGTGCAAACCTCACACCGTTTCGTTGTCTGCGCCGCGTCGCTCGTACCGAGCGACGCGGCGCAGACAACGAAACGGCGTGTCTGCGCCGCGTCGCTTCAGTATAATTCAAAAACGTCGCCTGCATACATTTTGTATGAAATCGTTTTGAAGCGGCGCATGCCTGCGCCACGCCTGCGCTGCGTCTGCCCCGTGTCTGCGCCTTACGTCGCTTGTGTGTGTTTTAGGCCTAACATGATTTGATCATCAAGTGATATCAACATAGGTATTATAAGTTTTTAAGTTGACATGGTCAATAATGGTCATTACATTATCATTGACACTGAAAATAGGTTATTTTATACCATTTTTACTGTTTGTTACTGTTCTCGATATTACGGAATTGATAAGCTATTTGTTTATCCGTGATCAATTAATCATAGTGCTTGCAACAGCGCCATATAATGGCAAAACCTTTTCCGTTATAAACTTGTGTAGGCGAGTGGCATTAACCTTGTATTTACGAAGACAATAACACATTAGGGTGACATTTTCCTCAATTTATCTCACAATGGCTTTGTTGCCAACCGAGATTGGGTGACGACATTCACGGAGTAAACTCGAATAATTCGGGAATTAGTTGATAAAGTTATGTGGTTTTTATTATATTTATGAATTGCCATACAACTCCAGACACATTGGTTTTCATCCTTAAAACTAATATTTATACCTGTTTATACTACCGATAGGAATTAATTATATTATTATTGTTAAATTCTTATTAAAGTTTCGATTTTCTTAAAAACGCTAATGTTACTTTTATGTTTGTATTGAAAATAGGAAAATCTGGAATGTTGAAAAGTTTGATAATTAACGAATTTATCTTTGCAGGTCTCATGGTCAAACTATTACCATAAACAATCTAATTACAATAAACAACTGCCGTACTGAAAGACGTTTAATGATTTTAAACCGTCACTTAGTAAAGGTTTTGTGTGTAAATGTACTGATAGCTGATGATGAATGTTTGCACTTGATTTAAAGTTTGCTTCAGTATCAAGCTCTTTATTCTCAATAATTGTTTCATAATTTTTGAAAAGGTTTCATCCCCTATGAAGTATTATTTTCATGTGTGTTTGATTATTTTTAGTATCGCATGTTGTAACATTGAAGCGGCGTTATTCACGCAATGTTGTCTAGAACGGTGTGATCTACCTTGCTTTATTAAATACTAAGTACTTACTTAATTATTTTTGAAGGACGAGTAGAATGGTTGAAATGAAGGTTAACACTGACGTGGGTGTCCTAAAAATACAATTTACGCATCAAACTAAAAATCCAATTAGGTATCAAAATAGGTTCATACAAGTACCTACTAACCGTTTCACCTACACGATATTACATGAAAACTATGAATATCAAAGTAATAGGTATTTATTTCCAAGCTTAAATAATTTCTTTAATGGCAAAGTCGATTGAAACATGGCAAGAGCACCCATAACTTCAGTTTATTCGTGATCATGGTGCTTGCAACAGCGCTGAAATATCGGGACCTTGAAACTAACGGTAAACATGGTAAATATCTCACTTTCAGTGTTAATGATAATATTAGTGGCCATGTCAGGTTAATAACTTATACTTAAACAAATACCACCTTCTCTTGTATTTTTTGGATAAGTTTTGATTAAACACCTTTTGAAGACAATTCTTGGAAACAGCTCTTGCGATCGCTACAATCAACATATTTTACGAAGCCACCGAATTAACAAAGGTTTTTACACTTATTCTGGGTGACCTTATTTTGAAATTTTAACTGGATTCTTGTTTATTAGCTTAGCAATATTGACGAGGTTAGGTCTCAAATGTGTTTTGTAACAGATTTTAACAAGGGCCATGATTTATATCCCGTTGTGCTAGGGTGTGCTAGTGAAATATGGACTCTGAATGATCTACTAAAGGTCGAACCTGGACGTGAAAAATCTGGAACATTAATTTTCGTCTCACAAAAGAAAAATATTCATATTGTGTGGCATGTTTTATTGCTTCACTAGAAGTAGGGAATTGCGTGGCTTTTTATTTGGAATGGAAGTGGGTAATGCGAAATCACCATATTTTTTCTAAATATTGCCTTGGGGTTTGTAGCTCATTCTGACGTCGTTTCAGCCTGTTCCTATTATAATGTGTAAACGAATTATAATCATCGCTCTATACAACAATATTATACGGCTAACAACTTCCTTTTGGAAGCTGGAAACTTCCATTTCTAAATACTACATTTTTATCTTCGTTCATTTTACGAAGTAGCATACAAATACTATAGTTTGTTAGGCTAGTTATGTAGATAATGTTTGTTGAGAAGTTTTCAAAATAAGTTATTGAATAAACTCAAACTATGTATTTATGCGCAACTAGAAGTTGGTTATTTGAAATTCTATTAGAAGAGTGAACAGAGGTGTTTTGATTTACTTAGTTAATATTCAATTAACGAACTTAGGTTTAATTTCATAAGAAAATACTTAATTTTATGTAGGTACATAAAGCTACTAATTCGTCAATATTTGTTTATTGTTAACTGGGCCTGCTTTTGTCTTCGATTACGCCTGATGGAAAGCTATGGATGAGGTCTATAATGCAACTAGGGTGCCTAGAAGATACCTGTACACTCTGTTAATTATGAGAGACATAATATTATAAGATATATTTTTAACATAATATTATGAGAGAGATTAGGTATATAAGGGTCAACCTTTGGGTGTTTAACTGGTTTATTATCGTTTTAAATCATATTAACATGTTTCAAATATAGTCTTTGTTGTGTTGTCTAGCTGTAGTAGAAATCTTCGATGATTTGATATAGCGTAGGCCGAAGACATTCCCAAATCGAATAACACATTACTATTAAATTAGATCATAACATCTGTCGCAACAGGCCAGACCACATTTGATAAAATTGCCAAAATCCAGCAACTAATCCAATTCGGGCGCTTTTTCTCTAATTGGAAGCTCACACGACCGATGTTTCAAATGAAATGTGTTACTGAATTATTTCGCACTAGTTTCGGAGAAATTGCACCACAAACCGAACGATCTCTCTATTTTACAATTAAATTAAGTTCAATTAATGTTAATGAAATAAACTTTGTTACACTGCCTCATAGGTATAGTAGTCGCAAGTGCGACTGCTGAGCATGCCAACCTGGGTTCAATTAGATTTTTTTTTATCAGGAAATTCTCAGTAGCAGCCACGGAGTCTGGATCAGTGCCCGGTTGATAGCAAATAGTCTCGTCCCATATTAACTTAAACATAACTGCATGGCGAAATGAGGATGTAGGTACTATTAGGTAGGTAAACTTCAGCGTAATCCTTCGGGGATTACAAGCGTGTTATGTTTTGAAAAAAAAACTTTGACACTATTTGCACCTTTAATTTATTCAAAGTCGATCAATAAACCATGAGTGATTATTTCTTGTGTCGAACTGTACTTTTATTCTAGAATTATGTTTTGTGTTGCAGGCAGGTGTTTTAACAAAGTTTTGAATTTTTCAAAATTTTATCGTCTCGATCCAAAATTCTCTTAATTCGAACTCAAATGCATAAACTAATCCAATTTGGTGGTAAATTAAAGTTTAAACGAGACAGCCATATGACGTGTATAAACAAAGGAATTCATAATTATCCTAACTACTAACAACCATTTTACTTAGACCTACTAAATCACAATGAATGTTCGCTTTACTTAGACTTTTACCAAAACAATGCGGGTTGCAGAGGTCATGTCAGCTAGTCGACTGAGTTCTTACAGCTATTAAAAGTTTGTTAATTTTGTGGCGTAAAAGCACGAATAACTTTGTTTTTGAATGTCATTATAAACCGTTTTGGTGAACTATGATTTTCGAGTTGCTATAATGAACTGCTCTTTTAATGCTTGTTTAATGTCATTTTTGGGGTTTAATTTAGGGATTGGTTGAGCCCGTGGCTGAATAATAACAGCCTTAAGGATCACTTTTCAGATTTTTTTCATTTTGATTTTTGATTTTGAATAGTTGAAACTAATACAAATTAAAAAGAAGCCATAGTTCCAGTCACAAGGCATATTAACTGGGACTGTACTGTAGTTGCCCATTCCCTAGCGTAGATATCTATGGAAAAAATACAGAGTTCATGGGTGACCAATCACCTCGCTGACAGCTGTAAAGGTTAATTGTTTCGTGAGCTGAGTTTAATTGAAAAGCCGGCTTTTCAAAGAATAGTTCGGAAGTACTACATATTTAAAATCGGACTAAATTGCTCCGAATTTAGTCATTAGTACTGATTATAATGATTTGTCATAGTAATTATCATAAGGTTTCTCGTATTTTGGAGTTTTATATGTATTCATTTATTTTTTGTACTCTACCATAATGCTGTTACATTAGATCCAAAGGTGGACTGGTAGAGAGTGCCTTGTGGCATTGAGTCCACCTATATATTATACATAGATAAAGATTTGTTTTTGTTTGTAGATGAAGTTTTACATAAATAAATGAATAAGTACTTAGAGTTAGAAGTATACTTCTAAGAAGTTGATATGAATGTTTTTATATAATAGTTAAATGATAAGCACATTACATTGCTAACATAATTTGAACACCCACGCACAGATACGCTGTCTACTTAATCTTTGCATGCCAATTAGATATCGAATGTATTGACACGTGATGTTGGATTTCCAATAAAATTTAGAATATTGGATTATTGTGAAAATTTTAGGGTATGTGTTTTGGTACCTTATTTATCTTATAGGCATATAAGGTGTAAACGCACCCTTCACGAAACCGTCAACCAAACATTCTGCACATCAAACTATGAAACTCTGAAACTCTCTTTTGTGTATGTGAATTTATATGTTTGTGAACGCACCCGCGATACAGGAGAAAGTAGTAGTAGAGCCCCTAGTGTGGTGCAACGTTAAAAAAAAAAAACAACATAACTTACCTTTTTTTTTGGATGGTGGGAAATCATCAAATGACACTTCCCGCTCTGGGTCTAGTGAAAGAGAGTGTCAGACTTCTTCTAACTAAAAACCACCCATGTTTCTTCTTAGCCCTTTGTGTCCGAGGCCGCGGTAACTCTTTCTAACAACCCGCAGCCCCGGTAAGTAACTAACCTTACGCAAAGATTATTGCTGAGAAACGATTTTTTTGGGGTAAAAAAAAAGTTTTACGATAAAACACACTCAAATTAAATTGTGCTCTGATGAATGCATTGATTAGTGAACGAATAAAAGTAAAGCTAAAAAATTTGTACCGGGACGTACGGTATTAAAAAACAACTTGTGGAAAAGTTGGAACTTTGACCTCCAATATTATATATTCCCAGATATTTTGATTACAATGAGGATCACACCAAGTACCTTCCAGCACTCAGTACATCATTCTGAAATTTTTCATCCGTAATTTAAAAAAAAAATATGCTCTTTCATACATTTTGACCGGGTAGACATTGTAGTTTTGTGGAAACAGCATTTTTTTTTTAATTTCCGACAAAAAATTTGCTTCAAGTAAATCATACAAAAAAAGCAGAAATTTTGAAGTTTTTGAGAAACCGCTTTTTGGTAAACTAGGGCAGTATCTGTCCTTTTAAAATTGTCTCTAAATTGATGGCTCCAACACCGTGCCGTAAGCTACAGGAACAATAGGGGTGCGTGACGTCACAATAGAAAGCCCTGAAGTATGCTCTACCAGCGGGGACGGTGATAATTAACGAATAATGAAGTTGAGCATCTTTGCTGTTATTAAACCTTGCAGTGGAGATTCTTATCGTCATTGAGAGGGTTTTTCTTCTGAAATGATTTTGGTTGATAGGTTTCTCCATCCTTCATTCCGGTGTATTACATGTAAGAGATACTACCATTAATATTGAAAACGGGATATTAATTATGTCACTAACGCCCGAATACTCGAACGTCACTCAATTATAAGTAGCCCTCAAAACTCCTGCTATCTCTGTCACTCTGCGTTAAAGTAACAAAGACAGCACGAGATTTAAGTGCAACTTAAAATTGAGTGACGTTCGAGTATTCGGGCGTTATTGTTTTGAGTTCCCGATATTTCGGCGCTGTTACTTGACAAGCACTATGATCACGGATAAACTGAGGTCATTGCCGGTGGATTTTCAGTATTAATAGTAGTGTCACTGACCATGTCAGTTTAAAAACTTATATGTAAGAGATGTATGAAAAGGAGAAGATAAAACCCACATACAAAACAAACATTATTTATCTACGATTGTCTCGTTAGTCTGGTAGCCAGCGCCACTGCTGAGCAAGAGCAAACTGATATTAGGTTTTACAATCAGGAACTTTCAGTAGCAGCCAATCTGGATTCGTGCTTGGTTGATGCCAACAGGCTCACCCCGTAGACGTTAGCTAATACTATGTATATTTTTCATTTGTTAAGTTTTTTGAACTAATTTTCTAACTTTTATGAGTTTTCTCTTGTAACAGTTGCTGCTTTGTAAGTTAAAACAGTTTATATAAATTTAAACTTGCTCGAATACGGTATTATTCGTTCTGAACTTTGATAATAGTAGTGTTGTTAACTCCTAATTATAGCAATGTGATTAATTATCCGTGAGTTAATTTTGATAGTATATTGAACTTTCAACGTTGACAATATCGATTATGAAATTTTTGTCAAAGCTGTCGTTTGATTGGTAATTACGGGTAGTTTTTATTAATTATTGTAGAAGTTTCGAAGAACTCTTTATACACTATAAATGCAATTTTAGTTTTGTAACCATAATAATAAATCGATTGATCTTTCTCGACACTTTATCCGTCCTTGTAAAAATATAATATCTACTCCTAAAGAAAACTTTGGAGTTAGCAGTTTCCATACCTTGTCTCGTTAAAAAAAAAACTTGCATAGCCAGCAACTTTTGTCACCCTCATTATTATTTTGATTCTTTGAAGTGTATTACTTAAGTAAAATCTTAAAAGGTTCAAAGGGAAGTTTTAAAAAGAGCAAATTATTAAAAAAAAGTCACTTTATTCTGCGAAAAATCAGCATCTGCTGTGGGATTTTAAACGCTTCAGGAAATTAATTTTAATAGGAATATAGTGAGTACTTCAATCTCTGTAAACTTTGAGTTTTAACCCGACCGATGCCCAAAAGAAGGGGTTTTTAAATTAAATTATCTATTTGACTGTAATATACTTAAGTACCTACTATAATATCTTGACATCAATTATTATTTTGTTCTTTTGTAATGTTTAGAATAACTTTTTTATACCTATAAAATGTGTACGCCGTTATTGGCAAAACATGAACGCTCACAACATATATTCAATACCTTGCATGTCTGATTAATCAGTTTATGTAAACGCATGTGTGACAAATAAATGATTCTTATTCTTATTCTTAAAATAATCTAAACCGATATTATGAAAGTCAGTTTGTTAACCTTTCACGTTTTGACTGCTGAACGGATGTTAGTAGAATTTGGCATACAGATAGGGTTACAGTCAATGATATTATAAATAAAAAGAGGTAATATCGTTGGTTACAGTCTGCCCGGTACCCATGACCTATAGGTTAGGACATAGCATTGGTATTCCTTGTACAAAGTTCCTATGTGATGATATCCGATTACGCGAGAAAAAAAAATAAAAAAATCAGCGGTGGCAAAATACCAGTAGATATAAATCATCACCATCATCATCTTTCTGCCCTTGTCCCATTCTATTTGGGGTCGACGTAACACTTTTCCATTCTCCTTTGTCACTCGTTTACTCCTTTCTCATTCATATCATTCCTCACACAATCCATCCATCTTTTCTTTGGCCTTCCTCTCCCTCTCCATCCATCAATATTAATATCCATCACTTTTTTAGTCACATGCGTAGACAGTACACAATAATATCAGATAATATTTTAAACTGACATGGTCACTAAAGCTATTATTTATACTAAAAACGGGATATTTACCATGTTACTTAATGTTTCGAGAATAATATCAGTTGCTTAAAATCACATTCACAACCTACAGCTTCAAGAACCAAGACTCGTAAAACATAGCCGAAAATGAACCCAACAAATCCAATTTTAAATTCAATTACCAGCATATATCTGAAGAAAATGGCGTCCAGGAGATAAGACTCTTAAGGGAAACGGTTGCCACTTAATCCCAGCCAGTTCTAGCCAGATTTATAGCCCACTATAAATTCTCTCTCAAGATATTATTGTTTCAAACACCTTTCGGCTCTTCAGAGTGAAAAAGTCTTACAATATTTTTTACTGAGGAGCTGATGAAAACTAATCGCTTATTTAAAAATAAAATCTGGTCAGTAAGACTTGAATATATAGGTAATTCAGAGAATATTTCAAAGAAATGACATAAAAGAGAGACAATAGTGGATTGAGAGGGCTAATTTCCAATAAAATACAACATATATTGCAAAAAAATTAAAACAAAACATATCATGACGCCTGTTATGTGCAAGTCCATTATCTGAACTAATTGCTACAATACGTTTAGTATTCTAAAGGACGCTCTTAACTTGCACGACTTTCTACATCAGTCTCACATATTATTATGTTTAATCTCAACATGAATGACTAAGATTTGGATTTAAAAGAGAGCATAATGGAGTTTCTAGCTCATTCTTGTCCATACAGATATTCGCTTTGCAACGACCAGAAGTTTTAAGTTATTATGCCTGTGAATGGGACTGTAGCGTTTTTTTAACATTCAAAAGTACTTTGATTTTTGAGTTCGAAAGTTCTATTTTACTACGTTAGGTTTTCGATAAATGCCCAATCAGGAATTTTAACTCGAATCTGCAGTCATACGACGAGCATAGCAAATTCCTGTTACAAAAATCCTCTAATACTTTAACGGTCCCTTAGGCTATCAAACCCTTTAGCCATTTAACTGAATGGCCCCCACTTAATCCTAGTCATGATCCAACAGCCATTTAAAGGGTTATAAGAATAGACTATAAGTAACGAACGGAAAAGTGGAGAAGGTATAAAACTCTAAAAGTATAGTTTTATACCTTCTCCACTATTAATTCCTCGAACGTTTTAACTACTATGCTCTGTTTGATTCTTCGATGGTTGTTGGAGGTCGGAGTCCAAGCTTGGCACAGTCGAAACTATTTATTATGATATACACGGATTACACGGACACTACGTCTTACTCCTCGCAGCGTTTAAGGAAGAGACAATGAACTATTGTACTGTATGTGCATAGTGTTATGTTTATGTACTAACTCAGTTAGCTATATGTTTGGTAGTGAGGGTACCGGCAGCGCAGTAATAAACTAGCTTTGGAGCAAGACGGTTGTTTTATTCGTACGAACATACCATTTGGCGACGAGTTGTCTTCTACCCGCGTGTTTATATAAAATGACGAATTTCATAGGAAATTTGAGCATTTTTGATCATAAACTCCACGAATGGGAAGTTTTTCACGGCAGATTGACACAGTTCATCAAGTTGAACAATATTTCGGACGTCAACAAAAGTGCAGTGTTGTTAACGCATTTGTCGGACGAATCCTACCGTTTGGTTCGGAACCTTGTGCATCCGAATAAGCTCGAAGGAATCACCTATAAGGAGCTAGTGAATGAACTCAATAATCATTTCACGCCAAAGAGGTCGACATTCGCCGATAGGGCGAAGTTCTATGAAGCAACGAAATCCGACGGTGAGAGCATCGAGGAGTGGGCTGCGCGGCTGCGAGGGCTAGCCGTGTACTGCGATTTTGGTTCAGAGCTGGACACGCTTCTGCGTGACCGGTTCGTTCTAGGCTTCAGAATGGGACCGGAGCGTGACCGATTATTCGAGAGTGACTCAAAGACCCTGACCTTTGGACAGGCCCTGGAAGTCGCTCAGAAGGCTGCGTGTGCACGGCAGGCACGCGCCGACGTCGTGGTTAAGGACGAGCAGGTGTTTTATGCGCATGCAGGTGGACGCCGCGACGCGCGCAGTGCCGGGGCGGGCACGGGCGGACACCGCGTGGCTGACACCGCCGCCGGTGCCGCGCCTGGGCGAAAATCAGGTGACGGCGAGCAATCCCGTTGTGCAGTGTGTGGCTTAAAAAATCATAGTGCGTCTCAGTGTAGATTTAAGAATTACAAGTGTCTTATTTGTGGGCAAAAAGGTCATTTAAAAAGGTTATGTGTGGTAAAGAAGTCAAATGTGAATAAAATTGACACGGAGGAAGCGGAGACATCTCAGGAAAGCGTTTGCAAAGAATGTGAACTTTATAACTTGAGGTACGTTGACCACAATCCAATTAAAATTACGGTTAATGTGAACAATATAGATATGGTTATGGAGTTGGATACCGGGTCGGGAACTACGGTTATTTCTAAGGCGTTGTATTTTCTTAACTTTCCACAATTTTTGTTGCATAAAAGTGATCTTAAGATGTGTTTATACAATGGTCATAAAATCACGCCCCTAGGATATTTTATAGCTAAATTATCATATTCAGGTTTATCCGATAACATAAAAGTGTATGTAATAGAAAACGGTGGACCACCTCTGTTGGGCCGTGATTTCATGACAAAATTTCGAATTTATTTTGCAACAGCAAATAACAACATAGTATGTACTAAGAATGAAAGCATTGAGGAAGTGCAACGGTTGTTGGACAAATATCCAGATATATGGAAAAACGAGCTAGGGTGTTTCAATAAGTTTAAGGTCGATTTGCACTTGAAAGACAATGCCACACCAAAATTTTTTAAGCCACGGCCCGTGCCATTTGCTCTGAAAGACAAAGTCAGTGCAGAACTGGATAGATTAGTTAGTTTAGGGGTTCTCGTTTCGGTAAATTATTCAGAATATGCTACACCTATAGTACCGGTATTAAAACAAGACGGTAAATTAAAAATTGCAGGTGATTTTTCTTGTACTCTAAATAAAGACCTAAAAGTGGACAAATATCCTTTGCCACGGATAGAGGAAGTGTTTTCCAAGTTAGGTGGAGGGGAAGCGTACAGCAAAATTGATTTGAGTAACGCATATAACCAATTTAGTCTCTCTGAGCAATCACAAAAATTGACAACTATAAATACACATAAGGGTCTGTTTGCTTATACTCGTCTAGTCTATGGTTTGGCCAATGCTCCTGCCTTATTTCAAAGAACAATGGAAACATTGCTATCCGGTATAGAGGGAGTAAGTATTTGGCTAGATGACATCTGTATCACGGGAAAAACAAGAGAAATACATTTGTCTAGATTACAAGAGGTATTAAGGAGAATACAAGATGCAGGATTGCGTCTTCAAAAAGACAAATGTGTGTTTTTTAAAAGTAGTGTGACTTATCTAGGTTACGTAATAGATAAGAACGGGTTGAGAACGTGTCCAAGTAAAGTCGAGGCAATCCTAGATGCACCTGCGCCTACCAACGCATTAGGAGTGAAACGGTTTCTAGGCGTTGTAAATTATTACAGGAATTTCATTCCGTGTGCATCTTCCGTACTGAGTCCGCTGAATGAATTGCTGCGCACTGGCGCAGAGTGGCAGTGGGGCGAGCGACAGCAAGCGGCATTCAATAGCGTTAAAAGCGAGCTGGCCAGCGAGCGGGTGCTGGCGCATTTCCAGCCGGAGGCGCCGCTGGTACTAACGGTGGACGCAGGGCCGTGCGGGCTCGGGGCCGTACTCGCGCACCGGGACGCAGACGGCCGGGAGCGGCCAATCGCGTTCGCATCACGATCACTGACTGCTAGTGAAAAGAACTATAGCCAAATTCAAAAAGAGGCGACGGCTATTATATACGGGGTGAAACATTTTCACCAATATCTTTACGGCCGTCAAGAGCCATTTATTTTGAAGACGGACCATAAGCCATTGTTATCAATTTTTGGCAAACGTAATCTTATATCTGTCACGGCCGCCCTGCGTCTACAAAGGTATGCAATAATTTTAGGTGCATACAACTACACGGTACAGTAGGTACGTAGATGCTAAAAATAATCAGATAGCAGATTATTTTTCTCGGTCGCCGTTATCAGTAGCGGTCGGTGATAACGATAAGCAAGAGGACGGGTCCTCAAAGTATTTTCTGTTCTTAGACGCCAGCGTAGAACCGGTTTTGTTCGATGACATTAGACGCGCAACTGCTGCCGACAGTGTATTGAAAACAGTTATAAAATATATGAATAATGGTTGGCCAAGGAAAATACAGTGTAAAAATATATCGCCGTACTTTCAATGCAAAACGGATTTAGAAGTCATAGATGGTTGTTTGCTTCGCGGGCATAGGATAATAATTCCGGCTATTTATAGAAAAAAAATGTTAAAAGAATTGCATTCGGCACATTTTGGAATTGTTAAGACCAAGAGTGCGGCTCGTAGTCGAATGTGGTGGCCGGGAATCGATGCCGATATTGAGCGATGGGTGGGAGCGTGCGGCGCTTGCGCCAGCGTGCGCAGTTCGCCGCCGCGCGCGCCTCCCGCGCCCTGGCCGCGCCCCCCGTCCGCCTGGCACCGTATACATATTGACTATATGTCTATAGGGCAGGCAGTGTACCTTATTGTTGTTGATGCGTTTTCCAAATGGCTGGAATGTGTTCATATGGATCGCGGCACTTCTACCAATGCTCTTATTCAAAAATTGAAAGACATGTTTTCAAGATTCGGTGTGCCTTATGTTATTGTATCAGATAATGATGTAAAAATTAGCTCAGCGGAGTTTCATACATTTTGTCGAGTGAATGGAATTGAATATCTAAATTCGCCTATTTATCATCCTGCTAGTAACGGGCAGGCAGAGAACTCTGTTAAAACTTGTAAGAAAATGATTAAATGTATGTTCGCAGAAGATAGATTATGTCTTAGGGATATTCACGAAAAATTACAAGGTTTTCTGTTTGATTTTAGGAATACTATTCATTGCGCGACTGGTCTCACGCCAGCTATGTTAATGTAAGGACGTAATTTAAGATGTAGGTTGGATTTGATTTTACCACAAAGCAAAAATTTAGATAAAAACACAAAAGAAACAGTAATTAAGTATAAGAGGTGTTTTCAAGTAGGAGAAACTGTATGGGCGAAATGGTTTATCGCAAGAAAATGTATGTGGAGTTTAGGGGTCGTAAAAAAGAAAATAGGTAATAGGATGTATGAAATTTTATTTAACGATTACGGTACTAGCTGTAACAGACACGTAGATCAAATGAGAAAATACACTTTTTCGAATGATAGTGATGTAGCAGTTGTTAGTCCGTCGACAGAGGTAACGGCCGGTGCCCACAATGAATCAGATTGCAATCCACTGCCAGTGTCGGCGCCGGGCGCTCCATCATCATCGCCACCGCAGTCTCCATCCTCCGAATCGCTATCTAATGAGCGACCTTCCGCGTCGCCAGCCCCAGCTAGCGCTATGGAAGAGAGGGAGGTGCAGGTCACGGCTGAGCGAGATAGGAATACCGTAGCAATAAGTGCTGATAGTGTGAGGGATCAGAAGGGTTCGGACGATGAGGATTGGGTGGAGGCTTGCGAAGTGATGGAGGACAGATTACGACCGGATGAACAGTGTACCGGGCCAAATGAGGATATTAATCCTAATGTTGTTAACACTACTCCGGTCGGACGTTCTAAGAGGCCCATAAAACATGTTTGTTATAAGAAATATTTTAAGTAGGTTAGCAGGTAGTTATAAGAATAGTAAGTAATTTTGTATACTGTTAGTAAGAATGTTTTATTTGTTATTGTTACAGGTTTTCAAATTAATGTTGGAGGGAGATGTACTGTATGTGCATAGTGTTATGTTTATGTACTAACTCAGTTAGCTATATGTTTGGTAGTGAGGGTACCGGCAGCGCAGTAATAAACTAGCTTTGGAGCAAGACGGTTGTTTTATTCGTACGAACATACCAACTATACAGAGGAAAAAAAAAGTCTTGAATACAGACTATTAATATACTATCATAGACCACTTGTGTTGCTAGCAACATGCTCTACTAGCTTTTTCATCTCCGCCAGCGAAAATCTGAAGGTGAGGGTTTTATGAAGCCAAGAACTACAGTATGACGAAAAAAATCACCACCGACTATAGGAATTGAACCACAAGTTTATAGTTTTCTGTGAAAATAAAACACGAGTCGAAAAAATCCTGTGAGTGTGAAATACACTGCACAAATAGTAGTCCGTTAAGATCCAGTTTTCGAGAAAATGTTTAAAAAAAAAATTGGTGGGATACGATGTTTTTTGGTGTGAAAAAAAAAGAAACACGTAGCGCACACAATACATTGTGCTGATATAGATATTCAGACAGCACAAAAGCCTCAAAACAGAATAAAAATAGCTCCCAAAACGTCCCAGTTTTCGTGAACAATACATTTTTTATCCACTTTCAGTGATACTACTATTAATATCATAAACGGGATATTTACCATGTTTGATTGTAGTTTCGAGTTCCCGATATTTCGGCGCTGTTACAAGCACCATGATCACGGATAAACTGAAGTCATTGCGGGTGGATGTATAAGAGCAGACAAAACGGTCTACCCTCTTTCTCTTTCTTTCTTTTTTTTTTTTTCATAAATATCCACCCGCAATGACTTCAGTCATAGTGTCGTTCGTACGTCCACTCGTGGCCGTCTCTAGTGTCTCTTACGTAACACCTCACCTTCACCTTGCGCGAGGCATTGTGTCGCTTCACTAGCTTATGTACTTGTGCGGCTGCAATTGGATCCGTGGAATAAAGTAAAAAGATCTGAGACTGAGGGTCATTGCCTTTTCCACCAACGCTTTCCATACTGGACGGTTTTCGGCGATGAGGACAAATGCCTGGAAAAAAAAACTATTTCTGCTTGCTATTAAGCCTTAATATAGGACTGCCCAATTGGCGTAATCGTGCGGGGGCAAACTTACTGGGTTTTTATTCAGGGTTTTTCACGAGCAATCCAGAGTTTAGAATTTGGCCTTACCCTTGAGGATTACAGGTGTATTGTTACGTATGATAAGATTGACTGAATATTTAAATCGATAAAACTAAATTGATTTTATGGATATCTGGAAATCTCTGTGTTACCTATATCCCATTATTGTAAAAGAACAAGTGGGTGTAACTTTTACGACATAGACTGCCGTTAGGATTATCCATTAAAAGTTATGTTTCCTTGTACGAGCCTAGTCTATACATTTTTATGTATTTTACACATCTCGTAAAAATAAATTATAATTTTCTTTTGACAGTTTTTGAACATAAAATCAATCTTTACGAGACACATCTGAGCCATTAGTAAACTAGGTCATATATCGTTCTCAACTCCTTTACTCGTCTGAAAATATCAGACCGAGAATGTTGTCAATCTTTCTGTTAATGTGTAATGTAAAGTTAGATTAAGGGAGTAACTCGTGGTTAAGCTGATCTTGCCTGGTTGGTCTGTAGATAAATAACCACACGTTAAGCCTTTGATCCCAACTGTCATTTGTCCATCTTTGACAGTCGTTACAGGTAGTCAGTGGCCCGAGAGTCGGACAATAATAAATTCTAACCATGAGTTATCGTATTAGTCAGTACTAACTGGGCAGTGAAAGACAAATAAAAATTCTGGTATTCAACTGGATCCGGTTGGACTGGAAGCGGACCTCAATCAGTGTTAACAACGACAATCGAATTAATCAGACTGATTAATTCGATTGTCGTTGTTAACACTGATTGCCACTTACGGGTCACTGACAACCTGTAAATAATGTCAATGATCTACAACCTGACCAACTGGGTTATCTGGTAAAAGATGAATTATATTCTATCTACTACATTTTTATATAATAATATGTTTTTCTAAATATTAAATGAAAAATATAGTAGCTCGCCGCCTCGCCGGTAAACAGGGTCAAGCTACCGGAGGTCAGGGCTTCAGAGAGACGAACCTTCTAACTGCTTCTAACAATAGGTACAAGTCGAGTACAGGAAGGAGTACATTCATTGCTATTTATTATTATGCAAAAACAACCACTATTTTCATTCAACTAGAATGCTCATTGAAACGCGTAAACGCCAATTGTACGTACGTTACGTAAATTGTAAGCTTTCCTAGCATACAATTTAAATTGTATGGCCAATATCCTCGTTGTACCCATGGAGTCGTATAAATAAGTAAATACACGTATTGCCTAGCTCGCGGCTTTGTTGTGGGATTGCAATTTGTTACAACTTTGCAACTGGCAGGATATTGAGTGCTTTAGATACATAACTATGCGTATTTGATGGGTATTCTGGATGAATTTTCAACTACTGTTTTTGGAGCGACTATTTTTACAAAACCACACAGATCGCTGAAGAACCGATGAGATAGTGTGAAGTGGGGTGTAGCCTCAGTATCATGTCTTCCAAAAAAAAATATTTAGCCTTACATAATTATTTTGCCTTGCCTTTTTCCAACTATGTTGAGGTCCGCTTCCAGTCCAACCGGATCCAGTTGAATACCAGAATTTTTATTTGTCTTTCACTGCCCAGTTAGTACTGACTAATACGATAACTCATGGTTAGAATTTATTATTGTCCGACTCTCGGGCCACTGACTACCTGTAACGACTGTCAAAGATGGACAAATGACAGTTGGGATCAAAGGCTTAACGTGTGGTTATTTATCTACAGACCAACCAGGCAAGATCAGCTTAACCACGAGTTACTCCCTTAATCTAACTTTACATTACACATTAACAGAAAGATTGACAACATTCTCGGTCTGATATTTTCAGACGAGTAAAGGAGTTGAGAACGATATATGACCTAGTTTACTAATGGCTCAGATGTGTCTCGTAAAGATTGATTTTATGTTCAAAAACTGTCAAAAGAAAATTATAATTTATTTTTACGAGATGTGTAAAATACATAAAAATGTATAGACTAGGCTCGTACAAGGAAACATAACTTTTAATGGATAATCCTAACGGCAGTCTATGTCGTAAAAGTTACACCCACTTGTTCTTTTACAATAATGGGATATAGGTAACACAGAGATTTCCAGATATCCATAAAATCAATTTAGTTTTATCGATTTAAATATTCAGTCAATCTTATCATACATAACATCATACATAACCTGTAATCCTCAAGGGTAAGGCAAAATTCTAAACTCTGGATTGCTCGTGAAAAACCCTGAATAAAAACCCAGTAAGTTTGCCCCCGCACGATTACGCCAATTGGGCAGTCCTAATATAGTTTTTTTTTCCAGGCATTTGTCCTCATCGTCGAAAACCGTCCAGTATGGAAAGCTTTGGTGGAAAAGGCAATGACCCTCAGTCTCAGATCTTTTTACTTTATTCCACGGATCCAATTGCAGCCGCACAAGTACATAAGCTAGTGAAGCGACACAATGCCTCGCGCAAGGTGCAGGTGAGGTGTTACGTAAGAGACACTAGAGACGGCCACGAGTGGACGTACGACACTATGCACCGTATGCACGTGTGGTTCCGTACTTTTTTCAGTCATTAAGTTAAGTTTAATTCAGTGCTACTTTGATAATATAGTATTTTTATTTCCATTTTCTATGGAGTTTTTATTTGCCCTAGAGAGTGTTTATCTCTCTCTATCTCAGCTCTGAAGTGTAATTGTCGTGTTGCCCCTCAATTATGGGACACTTAATAATTGTGTCCTGCCTGTAATGTTATTTGCACATCACTGGGGCTGATGGATGCTACTGAAAATTCCAAATTCATCGCCAATGGGATCAGTCAATTTGTTGTCATCGACAAGCTGAGAAGAAGATTTATAGATACGAAAACGTTTTCTGTGCATGCAGAGTTTACCAATAAGTTATTGTTACACATTAAGAATAAGAATAATTGCTAATTAATTGTTAATTTATTTTGGTTGCTTCTGTTTCATTTATTACAATTGTTGGGGCACCAAATAAATCACCATAAATAACCATCCAGAATACCCATCAAATACGCATAGTTATGTATCTAAAGCACTCAATATCCTGCCAGTTGCAAAGTTGTAACAAATTGCAATCCCACAACAAAGCCGCGAGCTAGGCAATACGTGTATTTACTTATTTATACGACTCCATGGGTACAACGAGGATATTGGCCATACAATTTAAATTGTATGCTAGGAAAGCTTACAATTTACGTAACGTACGTACAATTGGCGTTTACGCGTTTCAATGAGCATTCTAGTTGAATGAAAATAGTGGTTGTTTTTGCATAATAATAAATAGCAATGAATGTACTCCTTCCTGTACTCGACTTGTACCTATTGTTAGAAGCAGTTAGAAGGTTCGTCTCTCTGAAGCCCTGACCTCCGGTAGCTTGACCCTGTTTACCGGCGAGGCGGCGAGCTACTATATTTTTCATTTAATATTTAGAAAAACATAATAATATATAAAAATGTAGTAGATAGAATATAATTCATCTTTTACCAGATAACCCAGTTGGTCAGGTTGTAGATCATTGACATTATTTACAGGTTGTCAGTGACCCGTAAGTGGCAATCAGTGTTAACAACGACAATCGAATTAATCAGTAATTACTGAGTTGTGAAAGTCAAATGGAAAAGGCTAGGTAGGGCAAAGGCTATCATGACTTTTAATAAGTAAAGGTTTTTGTTTTTTTTAATAATATCTTTTGATTAATATTTCCCACAAAACTGCCCAAGAATAAAAGTCATGACGATAAAGACTTGTTGTTCAAAAAGTGCTAGCCAAAGCTTTTAACAGCTACTTCCCTTGGTAGTTTCCCAAAGAATTCCACTCATCATAAAAACATTTGTTAACAGGCGAAATGCTCAGCATTCCGAACACATAACAAAGAAGTAAAAACGCACTCAAATGTCTATGGTTCATAAGTCAGGATAGCTCTTTTAATTATGAAGCCTCATCCTTACTTTAGTTATAGCCTCTTTTATTGGCCTTTTTGGAAGGTTCGAAGTTACTTTGTTGGTATCGTAAATATGGGAGGGATTCGTAAAAATAGTCAAGTAACAGTTTTTGTATAACGAGAGGTATTAGGTTGAAGGAAGCTTGAAAGTGGCGCCAGTGAATGAAAAGTTGTGCGGTAATCTTTTGTCGTGGTATGGGCATGTGATGCGGAAGAATGAGTAAAATGTCGTGAGGAAGGTTTTGAGTATGAATGTGCAGGGCTTTAAGAGTAGAGGAAGTCCAAAGAAACGGTGGATGGACTGTGTAAAGAATGATTTCGCAAGAATAGAGGTGTCAGGGTCCTTAGACAAAGTAACATCGCTTCGTAGCGAAACGATTTCTAAATTCGTCATCGTCTCTGAGATAACGATAAACATTTCCTAGCCAATGTAACACTATTGTCGCGATCGTTGTGTCGAATTGTTTATTCGTTATGAAACAAAAATATTGGATACGGTATCGAAAATTTAGCTGTCAGTGTCAGTCAAGAAGTGTCAAAGTCAAATCGGATCAAGTTTAATGAAAAGAAAAAGGAGTGTTGTGTTTAATCGTTTTGTGTTGTGTTTAAGGGGAATTTCAGGAGAACCTTTTAATCCTGCATAACTTTTTAGGTCTTTACATAAATTTTGAAATGTTCTTTTATTAAGCCTGAAATGTTGGATAAACAACAATTCTGGCATATCCTCAATGGGGATCTTTACTGCCATTTTATCGCGATAGGTGGCGCATCGTCAAAGTAACAAAAGTGTAAACAAAGCGAAAACGATTTGACAGCAGCCATCCCGCCGGTGGCGACATCTGCGCTGAGCTTTGCGTGTGCATCCCCATTGTTTCCAATTGCCGTCGCGGTCTTAATCGCTTTTGGCGCATCTCCCAGGTGTTCTCATTGTGTGCAGCCCACAATAAACGTAAAGAATGCATTTTATAATACAATCGATCTTGAAAAATGCCTCTAGCACAGAATAAATACCTAAGAGTATGTAACTATGTAATCACTCAGTGTCAAAAATCTGCTGCTGAATGAAATCCGGCCATATTGTTTAAATAACTACAACGTTTTAACATTCGTTTCGTTATCTTTATTGCCGATCACGATCGAAACGAAGGCGAACACTAAAAGCGCTACTTGTCTACGCATTTGTATGGGATAAACACGATAACGATTCGTTACTTTATGGTTTCGTTACGAATTATAACATTGTCTACCAATTTGCGATAACGATGTCGAATGACCACGTGACTTAACGCGGCTTATGTCAATCCCATACATTTTAGTCTTTTCTAACTTCGTTATCGTTTTTGAATTGTTACTTTGTCTAAGCCCCCTGGTGAGATGATGAGTCAAAGAGAAACTTATGGAAAAAGACATGTTAAGCCATTTATAAAACAGCTGGCACAACTATATTATTATTTTTTTTTTGAAAAGAAAGTAAAGAACTGAATTCAATCGCTAATAATCAAACCTGCGAGATGTCATGCAGAAGAAAAAATCAGTGGCAATTCGAATCAGAATTCTGCAAGAAACGTCGCGCGCCGTTTTAAAAATGTTCATTTTATTTTTACTAAACTAAATACATTTCATTTTAGGCAATTTTTATAATACCTACTGTGTACCAATTTTGGATGGTGCTTTAATCCTTGTTTACCTCATAATTTTTCTTTACCGAACTTATTTAAAAATTTATTTTGACCCAGGATTAATAAAACAAAAGGAAAATAGGCATTTTCACACGGCGGTCAATCCACTATAGGCTACCATTTGTTTTTGGCAGTTTAGGAAATCATCGAATGTCTCCTTCCACTCTGGGTAGGGAGTGTCAGACTTCTACTGACTAAAAACCACCCATGTTCCTTCCTAGCCCTTTGAACAACCCGCAGCCCCGACGGGAACGTTCTATACCTTGATGTAAACACGGGGTAAGAAAAAATACCCAAATCCTGTCCCCTTCTACCCAATACCCCCATTGCATTAAACATGATGAACCCCAACCTTCCAATCCCCTTCGCCTCTGAGAAACTTAGCGTCGAACGAAATTGGGTGCACTGTCTGTCAAGATCGATTTAGTACAGTTACGAACAAAGTTTTATAAGAAACGACACGGGCAACCCGTGTTTTATTGGAGCAAACTTTGTGGGCGCACTGTACTTTAACAAAAACAATATACTTAGTTAGAAATAAAGTGGTTCGGACGTACGTATACTTTATTTCATTTGAGTTAATAGAAGTTTTATAACTTTGTCATGTGACTGTCTTTTTGTGTATCAGAGTTGTTTCTGATGTAGGTGAACAGGTTTGAGATTTGGTTCCAATCTTTGTGTCGATCGTAGATAAGTTGAATTAAAGCTTGGAAATTGCTTTGATATCGAAATACTTTTATCGCAAGAGTGTAAAATAAACAAGACATGAACGTAAGGAGCGGTAGCCCTGTGGTAGCTAATTAGTTTGTATAATTCTAATTTATTTCAAAGCTGACGAAAAATCAAAGCTTAAAAAAAATGCTAAGAAAAATATGAAAATACAATTTAACCAACAGGAACACTGCTCCATTTAAAATATATAAAAGCAATATAAAAACGTAACACACTACAACGTTTAGCGCACAAAGTGGGTTAATATGTGGAATGTCCTCGGATGCGTCGGAGACCGGGACAAAGAGTGGCTTTGTCTGCGACCAACTAGCTTTAGCAACCTGATGTGATGTACAGTCACAAACAAAAATACCTATGCACTTAACTTTTAAATGTAATTCCTTGTGAAATAACGGTTTTTACTTTGAGATAAGACCTATTTCGTAATAGTATGGCTTCCTCAAATGATGTTTTATCCCCTCCTGATCATTTTATCCGTCTGATTGTTCATCGTCTAAAGGAGATTTGTGTAGCTTTCATGTTATATTTTAAATTCCTTAATAAGAAAATCCCGCCTTACTCTCATCGTATTTTTTGTCGTTAATGAATTTAACGCACCCGAACATAAGGTTCGGAAACGACATGGAATTTGAGATGGGTGGTAACCCATCTCAAATGGTATATCGTTTGTGCCCCTGAGTGTAGAACGTTTTCTGTTTATAATTATACTAGCTGACCCGCGCAACTTCGTCTGCGTCACATAAATATAGCTATAACCTTTCTCGATATAACGACTATCCGACATAAATTAAGCTAAATCGTAACAAACAAAAAATCTTATCTTTCCTCTTTATTAAAATAGTTTATATGGTTTAGATTAGCTTAGATTATATTAAAGTGTGAATTACTATAGGTATCTCTTACTGTTAAAAATATACTATAACACTCTGTACCTACTTGTAAACCTAATGATGCAGTAAATATTTTTTCAACACACTTGCTCATAAAGTGGCTATAATTTCACCGCAATTAGACACGTAATGACACCTATAATCAAACTGTGACTTTTTCATTGCTATTATTCACTAGTGAGTTATAGGTTTTTTTTTAAATTTTATTGGTTGAGTTGCTATGTTCTTAAAAAAGTTTCGATACAAAAAAGATCGTGTTCAATAGTAAAAATAAATTAATGTACCTAGTGCTTTCCCATTTCATGCAACTTTGAATTTAAATAGATAATTTCAACTAATACGTTTTTAATAAATGAATCTTTCACTCAAATAATATAACTTTTGTTTTCTCTGTAATAAAGAAAAAAAAAACCCCATTTTGTCCGTGGCTAAAACTCTATCCGCGAAAAGTCAAAAATAAAGAAACCACATTCTTTTAGTCTATGGCCGATCGTCATTGTTACAGTAGTGGCGCCACTGGTCAAGAAAAAATGCATCGCTACGTCAAACTTAGTACATTTATTTTAGTTCCGTGTTTTCCCGCCTGCATAGATAACTTGGTAGAACTGTGGATGCGCGCGCATTAATTTTTCCCACTATTGTAAAAAAAAAAAACAGAACTTGTTTTAACTGTTGAAGTTGGTAGAACTGTAGATGCGCGCGCATAAATTTTTCCCGCTATTGTGAAAAAAAAAACAGAACTTGTTTTAACTGTTGAAGATGACTTTTTAGTATTATTTTCTTCACAAGTGTGTTGAAAAACGTCGTATGATACACGTGTGTATTGATGATTACCGTCCTCGGCTTTCTTAAGACCCTCACCTGACGGCTCGGGTCTCAATGGCGCCTCTGCGGTAATCACCAACGTTACACACTTGTACCATAATGTACTATGAATTTGAATCCCCCGGGCCCTACCTACATTTCGATTGCGACGCGCGAATTATTTTACCGCGTGGATATTTTTACATTGCGATATCTTCTAAGATATTTGTTTAAACTATATAGAGAAAAGGGCACAAATATTCTATGTTAAATTTCCGTTCTAACAAACACATTTATTTAGATATAGATTAATACCATATGGGTTAAATACGCTTCGCAAATATAATTCTTTTTAACCTAACATTTTAATAGTGAAAAATGGTTACAGTGAGTCAATCTTAAAAGATAGACATATGCTGTCGCGGACTTTTTTTTAGAACTTTTAAAGAAGAATAATTACTTCATACATGATTTTCTCGTAACTTAAACCGTTTTCGCAGCGCACGCAACGGAAGCTCTCAGAAAAGAATTTTCTTTTCCCGTTTTTGCAACATTTCTCAATTATGCTCCGCTCCTATTAGTAGTAGCGTGATGTTATATAGCCTATAACCTACCTCGATAAATGGACTATCCAACACAAAAAGAATTTTTCAAATCCAACCAGAAGTTCCAGAGTTTATCGCGTTCAAACAAACACAAACAAACAAACAAACTCTTCAGCTTTATAATATTAGTATAGATATAGATTAACACCGCATATTAATGAATAAAGAAAAAAAAAAGAGAATGTGGCACTCGGAGACTGCCGCGGTAAAGCTATTGCATAGCATTTTTTATCAATTATTTAATTTGACAACCTCAGTTGACAACCTTGTTATTTTCCGTAACCATAGCAACCTGGTTGAAAATATTCGTTATGGAATTTCTGGATTCGCTCTCCACGCTCAAGGCCCGCGATAGAAGCTATGCAATAGCTTAATAGACCAGTAATCATGATCATTATCTTCCCTTCTAGCATTCTATTTGGGGTCAGAGCAACACGTTTTCTTCTTCAATTCTTCCCTGCTAGACGTCACGGTGCATTTACTCCTTTCTCTTTCGTAATTATCATTCTTCACACCATCCATCATCATCATCATTTCAGCGGAAAGACGTCCACTGCTGGACATAGGCCTCCCCTAAGTGTCGCCACATTGACCGGTTCCGTGCGTCTCGCATCCAGCGGATCCCCGCAACCTTCACCAGGTCATCGGTCACAACACCATCACACCATCCATCCATCAAAAATAGTGTTATAATGGACCAGCCAATTCGTACTAATAACTGGTCAATAAAACACAATTACTTAAATCTATTATTTTACCTGTTCTACAACAATGCTACGTTAAATTATTCCTCTATATAAATACCGGTATTTTAAACAATTCATGCTTTATTGGGCGCCATTTCACGAATCGGATTGGATTGTAATGTAAGTTTTTAAACTGACATGGTCACTGACACTACTATTAATATCATAAACGGGACCAACGAACGGGAAAGAGGGTAGACCGTTTTGTCTGCTCATAAACATCCACCCGCAATGACTTCAGTTTATCCGTGATCATGGTGCTTGTAACAGCGCCGAAATATCGGGAACTCGAAACAAAAATCAAACATGGTAAATATCCCGTTTATGATATTAATATGGATTGTAATGCATTGCACCATTTATAAATGAATTTACTGCTTAAATAAGCTGTATTTGCATAATATTGGATCTCATAATGCAAAGTTATGTTAAATAGTAAAGCATATACCGTATGTATGTTAGAAATCGGGATACACTGATTTATCAGTTTGATTGAATCCCACATATTCGCACACATTCCCACACACACACATTCAGTATTCACACATATTATTTTGATCTACAGATAAAAGATCTTGGACTGCCTTATTGGTCCAGGGGTCGCAAAGCGCAACTACTGAGCATGAGGATTCGAATCCCGGGTCAGGCAATGTGTTATCGCTGCTGGTTGTTCGAAAGAGATACCGCGGCCTCGGCACAAAGGGCTAAGAAGGAACATGGGTGGTTTTTAGTCAGTAGAAGTTTGACACTCCCTACCGCTTTGCCCAGAGCGGAGGTCATTTTATGATTTACCATGCACCCTCCAAAAAAACCCAATAACTACGCGGTTGCTACTGAGCAACCACGAATACAATTAGTACTTATTGATATAGTAGCTACGAAAGTACCCTAAAAACACTTACATAATAAAAAGTGTGTCACATTCATAGCCCACAGCACAAAAAATGGCTTCACATTCGGCCTACCGGTACTTCATAACACGAGTTAACATGGCCGCCGCACGAAATGGATGAGTCGTGTCACTCGTGTCGCCAAATATTTCACTTCATAAAGTCACCGCGACACACCACCTCGCGTGTTCCATGTCTGTTATGATTATTAAGGACCGACCGAAGGTTGGGTTTCGGTTTCGGTTTCGGCTAGTTTCGGCCAAAAAATCTGGTTTCGGCCATAGTTTCGGTTTCGGCCAATAATTGGCCGAACCTTTCGGCCCCGCCGAAACAAGATATACGTGAATTGTCGCGCATCATTCAGTTAACTTCGAGTGCCAGTTGAGTTCGCTAGCCGGCGCGAACGTGATGATTTAAGGTTGTGTGATTTTTCTCGCGCAAAAATTGGGTATTTGTTTTTACTTATAATTAATGATGATGTATTTTTATGGCATTCATTAGGGTCTTGTGCTACAGTGTAAAATAAATAGGTTGTAAGTAGGTGTGTATCGAAAAGAATTCAATACATATTTTACTTGGTTCTGTTGGGTTATTCAGAATCAGTTATTCCCTAGAACTTATAAAATATGAATTTATGTAGAAATTAATTTAACACTTAAAAGATGTGTAAAGATACCTGTGATGTTTGATTCAAACATTACTATATTTGTTTGTAATTGTTGATGGATTAAATTTTGTACTTACGCGTATCGAACCGCCCCGTAGTTCCGATACACAACTATCTCCGGTGATTTAGGCACTTTACACATGGAGCAACTTAAGTTGAGGCAACTTAAGCAACTTTAAAAGTTTCCTGTAACTAGTTGATAGTTGCTACAACGTTTACGGTTGCAGCAATTTTATGGCAATTTGTGAGCAACTTTCATAACCGAGTTGCTCAATCTTAATCTTAAGTTAATCAATATTACGTCGTCGCCGTCTACGTTAACTTTAAAAATCGGTATAATATTTAACAGTTGCTAGTTGCGGCAATTAGCAACTAACTCAGTCATCGATTGCAGCAACTGAAAACTGCTGACGATTGCCGGAACTCGAAACACGAGTTGCTATGTGTGCGCAATCCAATTGAATTATAATATGTAAACAGCTAGTTGCCAGTTGCCAGTTGCTGCAATAGTTGCTCCATGTGCAAAGCGCCTAAAACCTTAACTAATTAATATAATTTAAAAAGTTCGTAATGAAAATTATTTCTTAAAAATAGGTAAAAAAACTTTTTAAGTTAAACGGTTTTATGTTAAACATACATTGCAATGTTTAAGATAAATGTACTAAAAACCAAAAAATAATAAAATAGAAAACCGTGGGGCACGTCTATTGTCTACAAATTATCGACTTAATTATTATTATTATGATTTTAATCAACGATTGTAGACAATTGACGTGCCCCACGGTTTTCTATTTTATTATTTTTTGGTTTTTAGTACATTTATCTTAAACATTGCAATGTATGTTTAACATAAAACCGTTTAACTTAAAAAGTTTTTTTACCTATTTTTTTTTTTCTAGTTTTTAGTTTTTATTTCGCATTCTGTTTAAAGGGGCCGCCATCTTGGATTTTAATTTTATATAGTATATTGTATTATACTGGTTGAGCACTTTCATTTGATACCCATATTGATGGGATCGATAAAACCTACGTTATCCGCCATTTTGTAGCGGCCGCCATCTTGTATTTAAATTTTTTATAGTATATTGTATTCTGCTTGTTGAGCCCTTTCATTTGATACCCATATTGATGGGATTGATAAAACCTACGTTATCCGCCATTTTGTAGCGGCCGCCATCTTGGATTTCAATTTTTTATAGTATATTGTATTCTGCTTGTTGAGCCCTTTCATTTGATACCCATATTGATGGGATTAATAAAACATAAATAAATTATCCGCCATTTTGTAGCGGCCGCCATCTTGGATTTCAATTTTTTATAGTATATTGTATTCTACTTGTTGAGCCCTTTCATTTGATACCCATATTGATGGGATTAATAAAACATAAATTATCCGCCATTTTGTAGCGGCGGCCATCTTGAATTTATAATGATAATGAATAAACATAATTGTATTGTCACCAAAATCCAATGTGTATACAAAATTTCAGATTAATCGGTTGACTGGAAGTGGGTGAAATTTGAATTACTAAATTTGATCCAAGAATAAATAATAAAACAAACTGGGTGAGCTAAATAAAACCGTTTAAAATACCATCTTTGAAAATAATATGATGTACTTTATTTGGTAAATAATTAGAAAAAAAGTTATATCGGCCAATAAGATTTTTTTTACTATAAAGTTTCATATATTTTCTATTAGCGTGAATGGCCTTCAGTACTATTAGTCAAGTCACGTTTTTCCCTTTTGTATGCGAGGATCTTAGATTTGTTTTTTTTTTTTTTAAATAACTAACAAATATAGTAATGTTAAAAATGTAGTGCTTATTTTTTTTAAAGTTTGACAAATATGTAGATAGCATTTTTTTTTAAATTCACATTATTAATTTTACAAATAAAGAGCTATTTTTGTTACCTACTTTAATTGTTGCATTGTTTCCACGTGTTAACTGTGTATATATGCGTAAAAATACAATAGATTTTACATTCCATAAATATTTATTAAGTTTCGGTTTCGGTTTCGGTTTCGGCCGAAACTGGGACCAAGGCCGAAGGTTCGGTTACGGTTTCGGTTTCGGCTGAAAATCGTGTTTCGGTCGGACACTAATGATTATTGCGTTATTTGAGGGTTGTTCTTTTTAATTCTGATGGTGCTGTGGTTTCGGGGATGTGTTGGATATTGACCTACATTAAGGAATGATATGTGAGAAGGATTGGCTATAGAAACAAATGAAGGAGTGTGATAGTCTAGATCTTTTATTCGACTGTGGTGAAACCCAAAAGGAGGGTGAGAATAGTTGGGATATTAAACGAATGAACTGATTAGGAAAACATATAATTATGTCGTTACATTTGTCTTGGTGCCGCGAGTTGGACTAACTACTCAACATCATCATCATCAGCTTATAATGTTCCCACTGCAGGGACTCAGGCCTCCTCTCTAGGAGAGGGATGGAATTTTTTAGTTCTAAGACATGCCGGTTTCCTCACGATGTTTTCCTTCACCGTTTTGAGAGCAGCGGTGATGAAATAAATTACACAAAGTAATGCACCAGCCTGGGTTCGAACCCACGACCTACTGTTCGTAAATCGGGGCCGACACCACTGGGCCACCGCTGCTCCTCAACTAACTAATAAAATGAAAAAAAAAATTAAGAGAAATGGCGAATTTCGTCTGCCATATTGTGAAATTTGCCATTTATTTTTTTTTTACTTCTTGTTCTACGAGTATTGAGTGGGGTAACTATAATATTAGGGTGGTTTTTAAAATTTAAATTTAAAAAATATATTTGTATATTGTTGCAGTAATACTTCTGTACTGTCCGCTACAGACTACAGACGCACTAAAACAACAATAAGTAGTTAGGCACGTATTATCACGACTGCATTCATTATCACAAAGCAACATCACACGAGCACGAGCATAACCAACTCAATTCTGACCATATTGGCCTTCCAGAGGAAATTAGATAATGAAAACAAAATATCAGGTGTTGCTCTTGGACATCAGGAGCCAGGCTAATAAATCGGTTATTACGAGTCACGTGGACCGTATACATAATGTAGACCGTGCATGTGGTTGTTGCATACGACGAAGCAAGAGGTGTGTTTCGAGGTAGAGATAAAATGGCATGATGTTTTAATACTGAATAGGTTTTCGTTTGGCCTCAATACTCCCGATATGAAGCAACGATCCGGCCTGAAAAACCGATTCAGTCGAACTTTGAAGTAACAAAGAAGTAAATAACAAGCACTAAGTCGCCTTTTCCAAGTAATAATTATCTTTATACCGTATTTTACCATAACAAAAGAATGCCATTATAAAACATAAAAATTCCTACAAAATAATCAAAAAACAACCACTCATACGAATTCGTGCGAATTCCACATTCGTCTTTGAGCCCACATTATTTGGCCTTGAAAACGTTTTTAAAGGGCACTCGCATATCCCAGGGGTTTTTAGGTTTTACATAAGCAAAAGGTACCTTGTCGTTCTTTGCAGGCGCCGAATTGCCTTAGGGAAGGGAACGTATAATTTTCAACATCAGAACTACAAATGGCGGACCTAATTACGTTTGTGTTTTGTTTTAGGAAAGGTAAAATATGTGTTTCGTTTTGATCCTGGTCAAGCATAATTAATTGTATGAAATTAATGTATGCTTAATTAATTGTTTGGATTACTGTTTTTTATTAATCTGTTAATGAGGTCCTGGGTTCAATTGCCAGGCCAGGCCAATTGTTATGGGTTTTCCAATTCCGGGCACAAATCCAGAATCCCTGGCTGCACGGAGTCTGGATTTTGTGTACGGTTGATGGCGGAACGCATGTATAATAAAAAATTCTGCCTTATCTTACCTTAGCCTTCTGTCAAGTGTGGCGTACACAAAATGAAAACAGCAACGGGGGTAATGTCGCTATGTAGGGAAGTTTGTTAAGAGACAGCAACAAAGACAGCTGTGGAGATTACCAGCATTGATATTTTCAATAGCTTTTCTTCCTATTCAAGCTAACATTTCTGCTCTTCTAATCATTTGGTTATACTATAGGTACTGTTTGATATTTCGCCTTCCAATCTCCCCTGTCCAGATCGTACCGCCACCTTCTACGACGTCCGTTGCGACGCCTTCGGGCTGTGTCAAGGCTCCAGAAAGTTGCTTATATTTTGGCCTATTTGAGTTTCTTTAATCTATGTTGCTTCTGGTCTCCAAGAAAACACACATAAAGTAGTAGTATTCATCATCATCATCATCATCATTTCAGCCGAAAGACGTCCACTGCTGGACATAGGCCTCCCCTAAGTGTCGCCACATTGACCGGTCCCGTGCGTCTCGCATCCAGCGGATCCCCGCAACCTTCACCAGGTCATCGGTCCACCTAGTGGGAGGCCTTCCAACGCAACGTCTTCCGGTTCGCGGTCGCCACTCCAGAACTTTCCGGCCCCATCGGGCATCCGTTCTGCGAGCAATGTGCCCTGCCCACTGCCACTTAAGTTTGGCGATTCTTCGGGCTATGTCGGTAACTTTGGTTCTCATGCGGATGTCCTCATTTCTGATTCGATCAGTAGTAGTAGATCGAGTAGTAGTATTACATCCACATAAAGTAGGAATGCAAACATGACAATATAAATTGTAAAATTTATCACCGACACGGAGATATTATGATCGAATTACAGACTCACATTTACGAGTAACGCTATTTCGAAACTCTACGAAGATGAATGGACAATTTGCATTTATATTCTATCCGTCTAGACTCCATCAATACATGTAATGGCATTAATTCTGCCATTTGAAGCGACAAATCTGATAAACTGCGGACAGACACTTGATGTATAGAAATCGTGAATTTGCGAAACATTCGAAAACTTTTCTAGCAGTTTCATCTTTGAATGGTGCTTCAACTTTGCTTGAAAATCTTGCTAAAGGTCTAAGGGTACTTGTTAGAAGAATTATTTTATTCATTACTAGTGGACGTCCCGCGGTTTCACCCGCGTTGATCCCGTTCCCGTGGGAATACAGGGATAAAAAGTAGCCTATGACACTCAGCAATAATGTGGCTTTCTATTGGTGATAGAATTTTTAAAATCGGTTCAGTGGATCCCGAGATTACCCCTTACAATTTAACAAATATACAAACACACAAACTTTACCTCTTTATAATATTATTATTAATTATTATTATTATATTATTATTATTAATTATTATTATTAAGTATAGATGAAAATTAGAAGTTTGTAGAAGTCTAAATAAACTAAGTGCTAATCTTATTTACTTTTAGTTGATTTATCAACTTGCTTAACCAGCAGTAATATTTATTTAGTAAACAAGTTTCATTATAGACTGCTTTGTTGGTCTAGTCGTCCAGGCGTGACTGCTGAGCATGAATTCTTAGGTTCGATTCCTGGGTTGGGGAAAATATTATTGGGTATTTCTATCAGGAATCTCTCAGTAGCACCTTCGAAATCTGGATTTGTGTCCTATTGATGGCTATAGGCTCGCCACCATGACATGGGACTTAAACGTAACTAGTAAAATGTGGTTTTATCTGCTGTTAGGTACACTTCTGCCTTACCTTTTGGGGATTACAGGCGTGGTGTTATGTATATTTCAACAAGGTACTAATCGAGACTTTTCTTTGTTTCAGGTGATTTCTTCACATTCGTGAAACCTAAATAAAAGTGCAGTGAGTGTAAATAAAATCAAACAGTGTTAAGTGTCTTCATAAAAACGCGTTGCAAGCAGGATCGAATCTAACCCAAAATGCTATAACAATAAAAGCGTGCGTTCATTACCAGACGTGTGTTCCCTTCGGCGTCACAACGAGGACTACGTCAAAACAGCGATGGCTTGGCCTGAGGTTGTGCGATGAACCGGCCGAAGAGGAGGGGATGGACGAGCCTAGCGCCGCCAAGCGGCCGTCTGTGCTAACTATAGACAGAGCTGCTTTCTTACTATTGAGGGTTAAGAGAGCCTTCAAGAAGAAGCGGCAGCAAAGGAAGGAGAAACAGTGAGTATTAGCTGATAAAAATAACCATATAAATACTCGTTTTATTTTGATTTTGTTCCATAAGTATATTATAATGAGATTATGTGACTATGGCTTTTTTTGGATGCGCATTTCAGTTTCGCTGTCATACAATAAAATGATAAGATGGCTATGAACCTTCGATTGACATGGGTTTTGAAGTGCTACAAGGGTGGGGACGGTGTTCATACATTTTTGTGCATTGTTCTTTAAATTAGATAAATAAATATTTTAATAGATATTGCATTATAAATAATACATTTAGGATAATTCTAATATAGGTATAGTCAAATAAAAGCCCTCTTCCTCTCTCCTACTATTGCAGTGCCCGACAGGGTCCACAATGATCATAACTTTGTAAAACCTACCATCTAGGTAAACTTGTGGAAGCAATAAATGTATTGAGTATTGAGTATTATTGACAATTTAATATCAACATAATACATTATATTGTTATTAAATTGGCCATAATTTGTGTACCTCTACTTGATAATATTGGATAACACAATACATATAAAGAAATTAATTTAGCGACTATGGATCATAGTCATCATCATCACTCATCATCAACATTCACAGTCATACAACACCTAGACGAGACTTCTACTTCGGCCTCGACTACTGATTCTGGTGTCTTATGAAGCACAGAGGCCACTTTTATTCACGATAAGGATTAGAGATTCGTGCGAAAATCCCTTGAAACTGTTAACGAAATCTGATTTAATCAACAACTAGTTTTTAGTAAGAAAGCAAGTTTTATAATTGAATACCATATGTATAGGGTACTACAGATCTCAATTAAGGTTTACCAAGCCTTCAAAGCTATTCAGTCCAGACTTTTTTGTCTTAATTCTATAAACAGCACACGTTTGTACATACTCGCAAAGTTCGGGCCTGTTTTGCAAAGTTGATGAAAGGCATCCCTTAGGCCTTTTACTACTTATGTATGTATATACTTACGTTACGTGTGAGCAAGCATCGTGTTACTTAATTGCTCCCTAGGGCATGATTAACTTCCTTAAGAAGTAGTGCAGATAATGTAAGAGGATTTCAAGTTGAAGTTTCTTGATAATGACGTGGCCACGATCTTTTTTTGGGGTTCCGTACCTCAAAAGATTCAACACTTATAGACTACAGGAAAACCTATAAGAACTTAAGAAGTCTATGGTTAAAAAAAACCGTTTAAAAACATCATCATCAACACAAACCTCTCAATATCTACTACAATGGTACGGAACCCTTCATGTGCAAGTCCGACTTGCACTTGGCCAGTTTTTAAAAATGCTGGTCTTATGGTATATACCATTTGTTCTCTTGTGAATGTCTTCATTATAATGTCTTCATAGCCATTGATATAAAAACTAAAGATACGGTCGTCCGAACTTTTTGCTCGACGCGTGCCCCTTATAGAGAAACACTAACGTCATCTATAAGAACTAATCAGGCTGCTCGTAAACGTAACCGTTGTATGAGCGGCGTGGCGTGGTATTATCGAGGTATAAAGAAATTAAATAAAGATTTCATTAAAATGTTAATAATAAAAATGTTAAATTTTTGATTTTCTTTTAAACTTTGGTTTACCTATTTGGGACCAAATTCGAGGCGTCATTTTACCATGCGGTCCGCCCAGTCCTTTGCAGTAATATATAAGTCAATGTTCATAGCAATATTGTTTACCTCTATTAACAACCATAACAGCTGATATCATATCACTTTATCAACACTCTCCTGCATTAATTTTGCCTCATTAAAATAGATAACGAAGGCCCGACCATCTACCTCCATTACATAAAAACTAATTTGTTCCAGCGTACAATAAAAACACCCCACGAAAAGAACCCTTAATCACCCTGACCCCAATCAGCGATTGTGCTCTCGGTACACATTACCTGCAGATAATTCCCTTTGCTTATACAAATGTAAATGAGGGTAGTTCGGATTAAAGACACGTACCACGTTTACTGAGCCCACGGTCTGCCTACCGACGTAAATCGTGTGTACGACGGACATATTGACGAAAGCGATGTACATTGCTTTTTCTCTATGTTTATATTCTTCGCCGAGAGAGCGTGACGATCGTCGAATAGAAAATACTGCGTAGTTGCATGAAGGCGTAAATTTTAGGGATGCTATTTGTTGAAGAACAAAGCTCCCCCAAGATTGCTACACATATTCTGCTCTTGCTGATCAGCCGTTTGGCATCTACTACACTCCGAGTTCACGAACTCTGGATCATGGGTGGGCTGGCTCAGCGCAATTTGTTATTCCAACTGGTTTTCAGGGTTCCGTAGTCAACTAGGAACCCTTATAGTTTCGCCATGTCTGTCTGTCCGTCCGTCCGTCCTCACTTAATCTCTGTGACCGTTAGCACTAGAAAGCTGAAATTTGGTAGGTACCAATATGTGTATCAATCACACCGACAAAGTGGTAAAATAAAAATTAGGAAAAATGTTTTATTAGGGTAGCCCCCCTCTATTATGTAAAGTGTAAAGTGACTAAAATCATTTTTTGATAATGTCAATAATTTCGGAAATAATCGCTCCAAAAGTAAAAAACAATGCCCCCCCCCCCCCCTCTAACTTTTGAACCATAAGTTTAGAAAATATGAAAAAAAACTGAAAAGTAGAACTTTATAATAAGTGGGAACACTTTTATTGTGACGGACGGGAAACTACGGAACCCTACACTGAGCGTAGCCCGACACGCTCTTGGCCGGTTTTGTCCCAAAAAATATAATTACTAATTTGACTGTTTGAGGCAACCCTTAGAGGTGCTATGATACGAAATAGCTTCATTACGCGCCGGTCGCTTGAGCCGACCGGTTGTTTTTGGTATTTGACTTACGATTATCACACTTTTAGTTGGTAACATAATAATTATCACGCCTGTAATTCCCAAAGCATTAGGCAGAGGTACCTAATAGTACATCCACTTTCCCCCAGTTATGTTTTTTAAGTTCCATGTAATAGGGGGCGAGCCTATTGCCTGTCAACCAGGCACAAATACAGACACCATGGCTGCTTATGAAAAATACCTGATGGGAAACCTCAATAACACTTTTCCCGACCTGGGAATTGTACTCAGGACCTCATGCTTAGCGGTCGCGCTTGCTACCACTAAACCATAATCAATCTCGTTTATAAAAACGTAGATCAAATACAAATGGATTAGAGCCTTAAAACACTAATGACAAAATCGTTCTTCCGAAACTAATTCAAGAACATTTTAGTATTCTGATCTTGCTTCGGTAATTTCTTTAAGTTAAAGACAAAATCAAACTACGTTTAAACGTAAATTTCGCCAGACGTCAAGTCTTGCTAAAATTACGTTTGTTCTAATCTTTGATCTAGTCACGATCTATCCTGGATTGATTCAGTTGAACTATTTAGCATGTCAACAACATAATCTAACGTAAGCTATATTGTAATTTGTGTGTATATTTGTTATTTTACTTGTGCATTATAGAATAAGAATAAGTATAAGAATAAGTAATATTGTTAAGACTATAGATTTTAATTTATAACTCCAGCTAAATTTTAAAGGTTAATTTTATGATAAAAATTCTACTTTACACTCGGCTTTGATTGTAAGAGTAAATGAAACGCCATTTGATATTCTTTTTTCTACTTGATTCACCAAATTCCTCATTTAAATTGAATTAAGCTTGCCAGTAGTTAGCATGATTGTGTTACCCTCTTTCTCAGGTTTCTCATTCACAGGTTTCGCATTCTCAGGTTTCGCATTCTCAGTGTCTTTTTTTATTTGAGCGCTTAAATCCTTCTTAACAGGTGGAGGTGGTTTGAACAAATCAATATTGTTTTCCAATTTCTTATCACCAACAACTGTTATAGCCTCTTTGGGAAGTGTATGTATGTCTTTCTGCAACTTCTGTGAGTGTTTCTTCTTTGACCCCAAATCGAACTTCTCGAAATTACCTACAACAGTTGTCATATCCTTCTTGTTTGGATACAGGAATACTTCTATTTGTTTGCTCTTCGTTATACCAGGTAAAATTGATTTTCTTGGGAGGAAGCTATCGAGAATGAAGGGCATCATCGGTAGGGGTCTTGATCGTAGTTCGCTGGGTTTTACGGGTTTAATAGACTGTTTGGGACTGAATTCAAAGTAAACTGAACTGTCATGCATATGTTCCTGAGAATCACAACATATTGTAGACTTGACTGGATCATTGGGATTGGAGAACAGGTCACTTTGTGAAAGGATTTTGTTGATGAGGCTAGTAGGGTTCGTCATGAAGTTATCTTTAGCGTTGCGGATACTCGAGCACAAGCATGGCTCTTCGATAACAGTTTCTAGTTTTGGGAAGAAAGGTGAAGGAAACAATGGGTCGTGGTCTCGTTTTATAGCATGTGAAGGGCCATCTGAAAATATTAAGTGTTACTTTGTTAATAAATATTTAACATAGAGACAAAAAATAAGGGGAAAATACGTCATTCAATGCTCTAAAAGTAATTTAAAATTTTAAGCTATGCAGCATTATTTGTATGATTTATATACGTTTACCTTCAGGGATAGCGTCATATTATATATCAATAATCTTACCACGACCGTTACCAGACAAATAAAATGCGACTTCCATTTTTCCGAGATTCACCAGGGAGTTGGTTATAGTAGGCATGGGCCGAACCGGCTCCCTGGCCAACGCCAACGCCACATACCCCACCAGAACAGCTAACGTGTGCGAAAACATATTCTGGGAATAAATATAATTTGGCTTTATTAGTTTATGGCAATTTGGGATTTATTGCCATAGTTTTGTTGCAATAAACCCAACTTTTTGCGTGAGTTATGGACAAATGGATTTGCTTTGGGGTGTCGAACCATCTAGTAGGTACGGTTACTACAGGAGAGTAGCAAACATGACGTCATTTGTTTAATTGCGTTGTTATTATGTACTCTGTCATCAATTCCGCTTCGTGTGTAAGCAAACGCTTTAATGGATTAAGGTCTAATTGCGTCCCCTTTAAGTGAACCGTAGTGTATTCAATTTTATTAATTAAGCTAATGAAAACTATTGTGAACTCGAAAAGTAAATGAAAGAAAGAAATATAACACTAAAATAAAGATAAAATCTAAAAGCAAAGATTTAAGAAAAAGCGTAAAAGTGAATAACTTAAGTTCTTGCTTACCGTTTGTCGTACTCTGAGAGCAATAACGATTTGATTGAAATTCTGTACAAATCAAATTCTTTTTGTTTCACAACTTTGCAATACGGTTTTATTGGTTTTCCCTTTTATTGTTACGACGATTGAGAAATACGAATTGTTGGCAAATTGTCGGTTCGAACGATATAATAAATGCTATGTTACTGGCTTTCTTATAATGATTCAGGAATAAAGGAATATCTTTTATGACGCTTTCGGTGGAATAGAAAAGGCTTTCAAAGGCTTATTTATGAGTGGTTGCTTGTATGGATATATTTTTATATGACACATGAATGAACATTTTTGGTTAAAGAAATGGGAAGTTAAGTTTAGTAGTAGCTTTTCTTTAAATAACTAAAATCTTCACGCCTTAAGTCCAGGCTTGGTTAGGTAGAGGCATAGGCATTACTTAGGAGAGCAGTGGTGGCCCAGTGGTGGCGGCCCCGACTTACGAACAGTTGGTCGTGGGTTCGAACCTAGGCAGGCGCATTACTTTGTGTAATTTATTTCATCACCGCTGCTCTCAAAACGGTGAAGGAAAACATCGTGAGGAAACCGGCATATCTTAGAACCAAAAATTCAAAGATATGCGACATCTACCAATACGCACTGGGCCCGCGTTGTGAATTATAGCCCATCCCTCTCCTAGAGAGGAGGCCTGAGTCCCTGCAGTGGGAACAATATAGGCTGCTGCTGATGATGATGATGATGATGATGATAGGCATTACTTCGAAGTTTGTCAGTCATTTTTAAGTGCCATGTTCCTAACCACATATTCCCATCAACTGAGAACAAAACACAGATTCTACGCCTCTGTAGACAATTTCTACACTTTAACTCTTAAACATTTTGCTTGACGATAAAAGATCCGATAGAAGAGTTTTTTCAATGGTAATTTAGAATTTCACAGAAATATTTACAAAAAAAATGCTTCATTTAGTCATGCATTGAATGGCCCCACTTCTTAAAGTTTATTTTATTATTATTAGAACAACTTTCCTGTTTTGAAATGGACTGCCCGTCGTTGGTCAAGAGGCCGTAAGCGGGACTGCTGAGCATGATGTCCTGGGTTCGATTCCCGCGAAAGACAAAGTGTTAAAGAGTTTTTCAATCATGAAATCTTAATAGTAGCCAAAGAGTCTGAATTTATGCCCGGTTGATGACAATAGATTCGCCCCCTACTACATGGGACTAAAGACATAACTAGCGAAATGTGTGTACAATATAAGGTACGCCTCTGCCTAACCCTTGGTAAATAGTATTACATTCATAACTTACAAGAAACTGCAATAGCTTTCACGCGCATAAATGTTTTGTTTTTATACGTTACCCCACACTAGGAATTGCTCCTGTATCGTGGGTGCGTTCACAGACATTTAAACTCACATACACAAATACCCAGACCCGAAACAACTATCTGTAGGCCAAACAAATATTTGTTCCGTGCGGGGATCGAACCCGCGACACGATAGACAACAATATCGAATATTCATATCATAGTATTCTTAGTCTGGATCCTTTCATGTCAATCATAGGAAGCCATTATCACAAAATAATTAAATTATTTGATGTGGACGAGATGAGCAGATGACATTGTTGTCATTGCAGGAATACCCTGGATGAGGCTTGTATAAGAGCATGGAACTTGAAGTTAGGCCGTGGGTGATACCCGTCGGGGCTGCGGGTTTTTCGAAAGAGAACCGCGGCCCCGGCCTCGGCACAAAGGGATAAGAAGCAACATGGGTGGTCGAATTCTCCCAACCGCTCTGCCCAGAGCGAGAGGGGTTATTTGATGATTTCCCACACCCAAAAAAAAAACCGCTGTGGATCATGATGATATTGAACGCTCCATGATTACTGTGTATATTTTTGGGAAGAGAGTTAATAAAGATGAATATAAAAAAAAAACGTAATCGTAGATACTGCAATCCAAACGATTGTGTGAAGCGAAATACTGGCCCTGTTTATTACTTACCCTGGCCCTAGCTACCTTCTTGAATCTAGCCCTTTGTGTTACGGAGCCGCGGTATCTCTTTCGAAAAGTCGCGCAGTCCTCGGCCCTCGGCAGGCGTCGGCCCCTGCCAAATGATCTATGAGCCTAACGGCATAAATCGTGACCATCTTCTTAATCATGTGCTTGTAAAATCATAATTCATTTACTTCAATGACCAGCGATAATCAGGGAAACTAAGCTCAAAGTAAACAAAAATAATTCAAATTCTCGTTCCTTTTATTGACATCATCATCGATGAAGGAATTCAGCATTATGCCTACGCATTGAAGTGTCGTTTTATTTATGCCTATTTTGGTCCGAATGCATTTCAGCTTGCGTATGCGAGCAATAAAATGCGCTTAAATCGTATATGCGTCGATTACTGAAACTGATCGTAAAATTTCGCACGTTTCGTGTTGCTAGCGTTGGGAAACGTATATTATTTGTGGGAAACTATATTTTGATAGTTCAGTGATTTTCTTAAAAAATTACCCCACACTGGGAATTTCACCTGTATCGTGACCCCGTGGGTGCGTTCACAAACATTTAAACTCACAAACACAAATACCCAGACCCGAAACGACTAAGTATCTGTAGGCCATACAAATATTTGTTCCGTGTAGTTTTCTAAAAGGTGTTTTCATTAAATCCTCTTTTTAACCGACTTCTAAAAAAAGAAGGAGGTTCTCAATTCGGATGTTTTTTTTTAATGTTTGTTCGGGCATAACTCCGTCGCTTGCTAACCGATTTGAAAAATTCCAAATGGTCCCATATTTTTTTTTATCGAAATCGGACAAGCGGTTTTTAAAAAATCAACAAAACTAAAAAAAAAGCTACATTTTCCACATTATGACCCATGAACATGTGAACTTACATGTGAACCACTAAAAAGTGAAAAATATAAACTTTTTAACAAAAAATAAAACCGACTTAAAAAAAAACACATAAAAGTGAAAAATAAACTTCTTTAGAAGAAAAATCAGTTTCTGAAGTCGGTGGCAAAAAATGAAATCAAAGAAACAAAAGTCACCGACTTCAGAAACTGATTTTTCTTCTAAAGTTTATTTTTCACTTTTTGTGTTTTTTTTTTTTGAAGTCGGTTTTATTTTTTTGTCTATCACTGATCGGTTTTCAGTTTTGAGAACCTAGTCTTTCTTTCTCGTGTGTTTAGTGCCTACTGCCTAGCTTGACTTGGCTTTACATGCCTTCCGGTATCCACACGATGTTTTCCTACACCCAAGCAAGTGATATTTATGCAATATACGCACATGAATCCGAAAAATCAGAGTTGCGCGTCTTTGGTTCGAACTTAAGAACCTAGTGGAAATAGCTTTGACTTTGATTAGACGCAATTTTATTGAAATCGGTCGATCGCTTTTTAAAGAATCTAAAAAGTTTTTGAGGAAAATCAAACAACCAAAACTGAAAAAATTAACAAAAAAACTTTATAACAAAAAATAAAACCTACTTCAAAAACACACAATAGACGGTGACTTTTATTGCTTTGACTTCGTTTTTTTTTGCCACCGACTTCAGAAGCTAATTTTTTTCCGAAAAAAAAGGCTCTTCCTTTTTGGAAAACGGTTAATTTTAACCGAATTCCAAAAAGGAGGCTTTTAATTATTGTAATAAGTGGGGTTCTTTACTCTGCGGTCATAACAAAACAACACTGCCAAAAAACCTAACAATTTATTATTGATGAAATTTTCTCCCTTTCACTGGCAATACCGCACATTGGCGGTCTTTTTGGTTCGTTACACGTCAACGGTTAAACGTAATGGCGGGAGCACATTTGGCATTCACATTACTGGTATGTATTGCGTGTGTTAAACAAACATTTATATAATAATACATAATTATATGTATAAGAAACATATGATTTTGTTTTGTGTCTCCCGAATCTCGTTGCTTTCGCGTTAGTCATCGGGGCGTACATCAATTGGCTGTCTGTGGAATTTCGTTTGTAGTTTTTCTCTATAGATGTATGTTTGTTGAATTTCCCAGAAGTTTCTAAGAATAGATGCAAAATTCAACTTTCGTAATGTTCTTTTAACATTGGCATAACACAGCATCACTCACGTATACCCTGAAGGGTTTGACCTTTTTTTTTTTTGTGGGGTGGAAAATCATCAAATGACCCCCGCTTTTGGGCAGAGCGAAGGGGAGTGTCAGACTTCTACTGACTAAAAACCAAACCCATGTTCCTTCTTTGTCCTTGCGCCGAGGCCACGTCATCTGGTACAAAAATCCGCGGCCCCGACGGGCATCCGCGGCCCCGACCTAAAGTATTCTCACATTTTGCCAGTTATTTTAAGTCCCATAATGACGGGGGCAAGCCTGTTGCTACCAACCGGCTTTTAAGAAATATCGGGTAAAAAACCCGGGACTTGAACTCACGTTTTCGTATTCAGCAGTAGGCACAACGAGGCAGTTACATTATGGACCTTTTCGATATAAATACTGTTTCCTGATTGGTTGGACGGGGATGACAGCGGTACGATACTACGATGTGACACTTGAGAAATTAAGCCTTGCGTCGGTGTCGTTGTATCAGGAAACGAACTAATTGGTTTATATCACAAATTGATTGATTACTTAGTTAAAAGTTTCACCTCTTTCTGTTGAGTTTGTGTGATTCGACATCAACTTACTAATAAACAGTAAACTTATTGGTAATTATATTTTCGAATTGTTTGGAGTGGAAATTCTAGGACCGTGGGTCCGAGTGCTCAAAGCCATTTCAAAGAAACTCAAACGCTTAGAGTTAGTTCACAGTGTGGCCAGAGTCTTAGTGTTGCCATACAATGTGGCAACGCTGCCAATCTCGAAGGAGCATTACCTATTAACAGTGTTGAGAAGGATCTTTTTTACGCCAATTTTTTTAGTACACCTAGTCAAGTAAGTTACTGAAGATCTTCCAGCGAGAAGAGACAAGCATCCAGCTTTTGCTTCAAACCTCGCATGTGTCATGACCAAAGTTTCATCTTTTGTTAATCTATCAGAATTATTATCATCATCCTCCTGCCCTTCTCCATTTTATTTGGGGTCGACGCAGAAAGTCTTCTTCTTCCATAATTCTCTATTACTCGTCATCTCAGCAGTCACCTCCTTTCCAGCCATATCATCCTTCACACAGTCCATCCATCGTTTCTTTGTTCTTCCTCGACTCTTATAGGCATCTAAATTTATACAACATTTTCCTCACTACATTTTCCTTATTCGTCAGCACCACATGTCTATACCACGATAATAGATTCCCACTTAACGATTCAGTCACTAGCACCACTTTCAGACTTCCTCTTATGTACTCATTCCCTGTTTTTATCCATTCGTGATTGGACCTAGTTACAAAGAATTTTCATCTGACATGACAAAGATATCTAGAATCTAACTTTGTACTGGCTGAAGATGTAGTAACGCAATTTAACGCAAATGAATCAAAGTACCAATAATTTTCATCTTCAACATTCCGTTTGTTGTAAAAGAAATCGGTTACATAAAGAAAATGTACGCAACCGTTGCACGTGCCATTCGTACGTGCGTCACATCAGATTCGACAAGCTTACTTTTTTTCTATGGCAGGCTTTGAGTAAGAAATAATTTGTTATCGTGTGAGAATTGGATTCGCAGCTTAGCCTAGCTGTTAAGATATCGGTTTTTGTAAGTTATGGGATTAGTATGGCAATTTTGGATAGAAGAATTGGTCGGACAAAGGGTTATTGGGGTCTACAATCAAGAATTACTCAGTAGCAGCCACAAAGTCTAGATTCGTGACCCGTTGATGGCAATAGGAACGCTACTTATTTCATGGGTCTTAAAAACATAATTGGCAAAATATGGGTGTACTATTTTTAAATTCTTGCTTTTGACTTCGTACGGGACCAATTTAGTTTACTGTGCCTCTTAAATAAGTTTTATTTTTGTTGGCTTTTCTTTATTTTATTGTTTGGTCATACGGAGCGATTCTAATAAATACTTTTTCTTTCTTTCTTTTTTTCATCTGAAAAATCTCAGTAGCAGATCTGGATTTATTACCAGCTAAGCCGTCATACGATTGCCTACAATCCGCATTACCTAAGCACGGTAACGGTTTAAGCGATTATATATAATATCGTATAGCACATAGGCATTTGTTGGGTTAATGGTAACGGAATGGGCTAAACACCTTTTTGGGAAAATAACCGAGTGTTTGTCGAAATTATTGGGGGTTTCCATAAGGAACTTCTCAGTAACAGCCAGTCTGGATTTGTGGCCAGTTGATGGCAATAGGCTCGCCTCCAATTACAGATCACTTAAACATAACGGCGAGTACCTAATAGGTAGTACACACTAATGGGTACACCTCTGCCCAACCCTGCCGAGATTACAGGCGTGTTGCATTGAGTTATTATAACCCAATGGCGTGTTGTTATGTTATTGCTTACCTACCAGTGACATTTCAAAGGATACATTTCAGACATATCGCTATCTTCCTACATTATTTATCCAAATAAATAAATCTCGTTAACCTTTGAAGCTCTGGGGGACGTCGTCGATGTATCATCAATTTGTTGTTCCATTTCGAAACATCGATAAATAAAAAACGAGCAATGTTTGGTATTACCAATATGGCGGCCTGGGTGGTCATTTGTTGTGCGTGGCGGTCAAAAGAGGTAATTTTATTTGTGAATTGTGGTAGCTTGCAAGCTGTGGTTATGTTTGTGACTCTAGTTATGAATTATCATGATTGATAGGGCAAGGGTAGGTATAGGTTTAGTCGTATTTTCTATTAAATTTGCATGTTCGAATACTTACGCTTAGTTACTTGAAGGGAGGTGGATACCCGTCGGGGCTGCGGGTTGTTCGAAAGAGATACCGCGACCTCGGCACAAGGGCTAAGAAGGAACATGGGTGGTTTTTAGTCAGTGGAAGTCTGAGACTCTCTACCGCTCTGTCCAGAGCAGGAGGGAGAAGTCATTTGATGATTTCCCACCCCCAAAAAAAGGGTAGGTATGGGTTAAGTCTTATTTTCAATTTGCATGATCGGATACTAAAGCTTCGAGGGAGGTGGGTACAATTTTCTCAGTAATGTACGCGATATAATAATATTTATGCTGTCTCGACTTTAGTACGTTTATTCACGGCTGACCAGTGAAAATCAGCCCTGTGCTGTATCCTCCATAACAACGCATCATGCAGCATGCTGAATGGTAACCTACGACGCCGACGTGCAAGCTGTTAACTTTTATTTTTAATTGTTCAGCCCTGTTGTATTTTAAATATTTGTTGTGCATTGTATGTATTGATTTCATTTTCATTTTGAATATTAATTTATATTTCTTTCACATAAGGTGACGTGTCTAATTAGATATATATTTTTATCAAAATGTAGCATTTTGGGTTTTCTGAAGCGGAATAAGTCATCTATATATATAAAAGAAAGTCGTGTTAGTTACACCATTTATAACTCAAGAACGGCTGGACGGATTTAGATGAAAATTGGTAGGGAGGTAGCTAAGAACCAGGAGAAGGACATAGGATACTTAAAAAAAAAAAAAAGGCAATAGGTAGTAGGTAGGTAGGGTAGGTAGGGTAGGTAGGGTAGGTAGGGTAGGTAGGGTAGGTAGGGTAGGTAGGGTAGGTAGGGTAGGTAGGGTAGGTAGGGTAGGTAGGGTAGGTAGGGTAGGTAGGGTAGGTAGGGTAGGTAGGGTAGGTAGGGTAGGTAGGGTAGGTAGGGTAGGTAGGGTAGGTAGGGTAGGTAGGGTAGGTAGGGTAGGTAGGGTAGGTAGGGTAGGTAGGGTAGGTAGGGTAGGTAGGGTAGGTAGGGTAGGTAGGGTAGGTAGGGTAGGTAGGGTAGGTAGGGTAGGTAGGGTAGGTAGGGTAGGTAGGGTAGGTAGGGTAGGTAGGGTAGGTAGGGTAGGTAGGGTAGGTAGGGTAGGTAGGGTAGGTAGGGTAGGTAGGGTAGGTAGGGTAGGTAGGGTAGGTAGGGTAGGTAGGGTAGGTAGGGTAGGTAGGGTAGGTAGGGTAGGTAGGGTAGGTAGGGTAGGTAGGGTAGGTAGGGTAGGTAGGGTAGGTAGGGTAGGTAGGGTAGGTAGGGTAGGTAGGGTAGGTAGGGTAGGTAGGGTAGGTAGGGTAGGTAGGGTAGGTAGGGTAGGTAGGGTAGGTAGGGTAGGTAGGGTAGGTAGGGTAGGTAGGGTAGGTAGGGTAGGTAGGGTAGGTAGGGTAGGTAGGGTAGGTAGGGTAGGTAGGGTAGGTAGGGTAGGTAGGGTAGGTAGGGTAGGTAGGGTAGGTAGGGTAGGTAGGGTAGGTAGGGTAGGTAGGGTAGGTAGGGTAGGTAGGGTAGGTAGGGTAGGTAGGGTAGGTAGGGTAGGTAGGGTAGGTAGGGTAGGTAGGGTAGGTAGGGTAGGTAGGGTAGGTAGGGTAGGTAGGGTAGGTAGGGTAGGTAGGGTAGGTAGGGTAGGTAGGGTAGGTAGGGTAGGTAGGGTAGGTAGGGTAGGTAGGGTAGGTAGGGTAGGTAGGGTAGGTAGGGTAGGTAGGGTAGGTAGGGTAGGTAGGGTAGGTAGGGTAGGTAGGGTAGGTAGGGTAGGTAGGGTAGGTAGGGTAGGTAGGGTAGGTAGGGTAGGTAGGGTAGGTAGGGTAGGTAGGGTAGGTAGGGTAGGTAGGGTAGGTAGGGTAGGTAGGGTAGGTAGGGTAGGTAGGGTAGGTAGGGTAGGTAGGGTAGGTAGGGTAGGTAGGGTAGGTAGGGTAGGTAGGGTAGGTAGGGTAGGTAGGGTAGGTAGGGTAGGTAGGGTAGGTAGGGTAGGTAGGGTAGGTAGGGTAGGTAGGGTAGGTAGGGTAGGTAGGGTAGGTAGGGTAGGTAGGGTAGTAGGTAGGAATAATCTATATTATGTGACGCAGACGAAGTTGCGCGGGTCAGCTAGTTAAATATAAATGATAAAATTATCCGAATTTGGTCTAAAACGCCTAAACAAACAACGCAATTGAACAACAACTGAAAGTTCAAACAGTAAACTTATTATTTAAACCAAAGTTCAACAATAGCTTATTTGTGTTGAAAATAACACAGATTCTTAATAAAACAGTTAAAATGGTACGTGACGCTAAAAGAGCAACATTTATAGAGAAGTCGTGCCTTCCAGTTGACTAGTCGAAGACTAAAATAGACTCCCCCATCTTTGTTTGAAAGGGTTGTAAGAGGTTAGTTAAAAGGGTTTATAAGATATTTAAGTGGCTTCATCAGTATCTATCTAGTGTTTTAATTTAATAATTGGAGCAATTACCTCTACCCCGGATACAGTATCCCGACTAGTGATGTGCCTGGTGGGAATATTGCCACTGCCGGTAAAATACCAAAATTGCCAGCAGCATTGAAAATATTGCCAAAGTTGCCGGTCAATGTAGATTAGGGCCTATAAATGCTAATTATAAGTGTATTACATAGTTTCCGTACTTAATTTGACTTATAATTAACAAATACTCTCCGAATATTTTCACTCCCGGCCATATTCCCGGGAATTTATAACCAATATCACACACACATCTCTACTCCCGACTAAAGCGAGGGTACATTTTGTTCAGCCGCTGCACGGGAGCTGCTCTGGTCGAACTTCGGGTTAAACCGTGCTTGCCTAGGATGGTCCGTGCAGGGGTTGAACCACCCATATTATAACGAGTTTCCTCCCTGCCTCGCCGAAACCGAAACTATGGCCGAAACTAGCCAAAACCGTAACCGAAACCGAACCTTCGGTCGGTCCTTACTTTTAATATACAAAGTGTTACTTAAGCCCGTCTGGATGTATGGGATACAGCTATGGGGAAGCGCACCGTAAGCCGTTGGTTGGCTGCCAGCTGTCATTCGTAGATTTGTGACAATCGTTTCAGGTTCAGGGTTATGATTAATTTTGTTGCGGGATCCAAGACAGTTAAATCGTTTCTCTGGGACTTCGTCGAGCTTCATTGTCTCGGCGCTTTTCTTGTGGTTGCCACTGTTGATTCTGGCTAACAGGAGTTATAGTGGTTTGGGAATAGTGTGGCGGGCTTGTCCCAAAAAAAAAAACGTTACAGGTAGGCTGTGGTCCGTAACTCTACCAACCAGTCTTACCAAACCGGCCACCCTGAAACTTTTACCATTACCGTTTAAACATCTTCGTAATATTTTTCGTAGGTTTTAGCAGGTCTGCAAGATATTCAAGCAAATGGTGGAAAAACTTTATTAGATCCTAAAAGGCGAAGTGAAATAGTTGACGAAACCTTTTTAGAACAAAAAGATATTTTATTAGAAATGGTACGTACTTTATATTTATTTTCTACAAATCTGTGTTTTGTATAAGAGTAATAGAATGGAGATGCTCTAACTGAGATGGTTAAAATTGGCACTAATATAATTTATCTAAGCTTTACTAATCTATATTTCGGTCATTTATTGGCTGTTTCCTTGTGTTCAAAATATTTTGTCCTACCAGTAATTTGGTTAACTTCAAAATATTTTTCACAAGTTTTCTAGTTTCGATCTCCTCCATTGAACAAAACAATCTTATTTTTTTCCCAAAAACTGCTAAGTGAAAAGCTGAAAAGACTAAGGAAACATAAAAAAAAAGCAAAAATCGGAATAGAGGCCATTTTCATTACATAAAATGAGCACACAATTACAGGCAAAGTATCAAAAACTTGGGAACATAAAATTGATGTTGCCAAGGATCACCAGCTTTCAACTAAATTGGTGATCGGAGTTTTGGCACTCAAAACAATTGCTCCTTTGGCGAATTACTCCCGATGTGCGAACTTCGAAACAAATCAATTATCTGATGCCGGAGGCTTCGGGCGGTCGACTAACCTTGTTAGGATCCTCGTATATGATGTATCTTGGATGTGCGAGATAGATTGTTGTAAAATCATACTTAGAAATGGTATTCGGAGGCGAGAGAATTGTAATTTCGAAGATGGAAGAAGAAGAACTTCGTAAGTGTCTAGAAAATAAAAACAATTTTCAAAGTTTTGTTTTGTAAAGCCACTGTAATTAAAACAGTTTTGCTTTGCTCTCCTGCTTACTAAGTTCAGTAAATTAGGAGTATACATAACTGCTTGGACATTATATACTGGCGCATTTTGAGACCTATTGAGATCGTTATTATCATCATCTCTCTCTTCCGTTATGAATTTCGTAATTACATTTATTTTTCATTAACGGTCTGAGTTTTAGATTAATTGTTTCTATGCCTGTTAAGATTATCTTACTGTGTATCCTTAGACTGATGTCTAATAATTCTTCCGAATATAATCGATACAGTTCGTCTACCGTCAAGGTTAAATCCATCAGTTGATCTTATTAACTTTGATGAGATTTGCGTTATTTCTGCCATTGATGTAATTTCTGCCTGAATAACATCATTAGTCGCTTCTGTTTCTTTTATTGCTGATTTAGTATCTAAATTCTTGGTATTATTAAATTTAATACTAGGTTTTTTCCGAGGCTCCGCCCGCGTGGATGTCAAAAACTTGACAAATTATATACTAAAACCTTCTTCGAGGACTAACTCTATCTATTGGTGTAAACCGCATGAAAATCGGTGCAGTCGTTTTTGAGTTTATCGCAAACAGACAGACAGACATACGCGGCAGAGGAATTTGTTTTATAATATGAAGTGAAGTGATGCGTTACTTCATATTCTTGTTTTCTGTAATTTTCTACGATTTGATCTATAACAGTAACTTTTGTGAGACTGTTTTAATACAATACTAATAATTAATAAAACTAGTAATATAATTAGTTTTTATTGAAAACATTGAATAATTCCATAATAAACTAAAATATTAATTTCAGCTAGAAACAAAACTGAAAGAAGTCAGAGACAAAAGGAAAAAGAAACCATCGAACACTGATGGCAGTGGTGCCAACTTCAACAATATTCTTGACCTAAATGCTAAACTTAATATAAAACAATTAGAAAACGTTGATGTCAAAATGAATGGCAAAGGCATCAGTAACATTGGCGAAACCGATGTTCAACTCAAGTATATAGCTGGTATGGAAACTAATAATATCAAGTAGTATAAAGTAGTGACGAACATCATCGTGAGGGAATCGGCATGTCCTAAAACCAAACATTCGAAGATACAGCCTGCCCCCTTTCATGGAGAGGAGACCTGTGTCCCAGCAGCTGCAACATTGTAGGCTGGTTATGCTAGTCCATAGTCATGGGAACCTTTACTCATCCCTATCTTTATCTACATGGCCTCGAGCTAATATTTCTTTGGAGTGATACTTACTTTGGGCAAACTGCATAGCAGGTTCCATCGGCTATTTAAGAAGTATTGTTAGTAAGCTTGACTTTCTTCTATATAAACCTCAGGTTCCACAGTGTATGGCGTTTCGCAGAGTTTGTTCTTTTGTTCTTCCATATAATGCACGGAAGATATTATAAGATCGTAAAGCAGCTTTCATATACCTTTATGTTTACCAGCCTTTTTGAAATAACGATTTATTCTCACCATATGGCAGTAATATTGTGCAACCCAACGTACTGTCGACTGAACACTTTAGTTGACCTACGGAAGAAAGGAGTTTCAAAAGAATGCGAGGCCAGTTCACGCTGGTATTGATACCACTGATGTGACTGTACCAGGAGATTGAAACATTAAGACAGTCAACGTCTTCCCTTTAATAATTTGCGCTAAAGTCAAGTCAATTAAACCAAGTCCTCCATAAGTGATGAACGCAGACAAGCTAAACTAATTAGTGACGACGGGAGCTTTTAATTACGTTAGATATTCCAAGAAAAGCTCCTGAACATTATATTTAAACATAGCTAAATAATTTAGAACAAAATTTAAACGGGAAAAGCTTCTGCGGCTGAGATTTCCACAAACATTACCCTCCTTATGAAGTCCGCTGGAGTCGTGTGAAAATTGAGTTCTCTTTTTTTAATAATCAATTTGAATTGATTTAGTTCTGTTGTTATAGTTTTTTATCGCATAACACAGGAAACGGATAAATAAACTTTAGCTTTGAATGCGCAGGCTCTAAACAAAATAAATAAACGACTGCAAACTAAAATACTGCACTGAATCTAGTCGCTTGTATTTATGATTAACGTTGACAAAATATACGACAAAATGGTTCAGCCATTTCTCTGAAAAATATAAATGCAATCCTGGTGAGCCCTCATAATCGATAATTTGTATTTGACTTGATATTGTTATAACTGCATATATCAATGTTGACGTACACATGGAGTGACGATTTATCAACAGCGAAATTATCATTGACCTCCAACAAAACTTGTCAATAATCGATGTGAAAAATTATATGACCTTCAATTGTTTGCGGTTAATGTAAAATTTTGTAGAAAATCCTCTTTAGATATGCGTGGGTCAGTAAGCAGTAAAACGCTCTACTGAGTCTTTTAGAAAATCAAGTGAATATTAGGTTGACTTTTATTAAATACACATATTCATTGTAGAAGAATATAATATCTAATAAATTTGACAATCAAAGAACCATGTCATTAGTCATCATCATGACAGGTGTCCATTGTAGGTGGCCAGTATATAACAGTCCTCCGCCGCTATTCCTGGCTGCCGTACTCCCGGGGCCGGCAGCAACTGCTCCAAGTGTCTGCGCCATATAGCGCCACCGTCGGTTCTCACTTCATAGTGTAGATTACCCAGGCGACGCATAATCGTGCCGAACTCCCATCTTTGTCTCTGGTCGGAGTAGGCTCTGGCCTGCACTCGATCACCTACGGAATAAGCTCTAACGAGAGGCGGAGTGTGCTCTGATCTCAATGCTGTCGGGGCAGTTGAGTCTCTGAACATAACGTGCAGCTTTGTTCTAACGTCCCGACTGAACATCAGTCCATAGGGAGTATGTCCATCCTGGTTTGGAGTGCGTCTAAGCCGAGTTTTCAGCACAAGGAGCTTATCTGTAAGGTTGCTCCTCTCCCCCTCCATTGCACGTAGTGCTTTCTTAATAGTTTGCACGTAACGTTCAGCCTGACCGTTAGTTGCTGGGTGGTACGGAGCTGACGTCAAATGTGTTACTCCACAGCTGGTAAGGTAGGTTTTAAATTCTTGTGATACAAACTGGCGTGCGTTGTCTGATACCAGTGTGTACGGTGTCCCAAATGTGCAAAATAACTCCTTAAACTTAGCAATGCACCATGCACTCGTTGTGGTCTTTGTGGGGAAAACTTCAACCCACTTTGTGAATGCATCTACGACTATGAGAAGTTGGTGTCCCAGAATAGGTCCTGCAAAATCTATATGTATTCGTTGCCAGGGGCCGCTAGGTTGTTCCCAGTGGTGTACAGGAGCTTTTGGTGACTCATTCTGTTCTAATCGGCACGCTCTACAAGATTTTACCTTGTTCTCAATGTCCTTGTCTATATTTTTCCAGTATATGTAGCTGCGTGCAAGCAATTTCATTTTAAGTATACCGATATGTCCTGCATGCAGTTCATCAAGAACACGAGCACGTAAACTATTGGGTATTACCACTCTGGTTCCTTTCAATATGCAGTTATCCTGGAGTGTTAATTCATTATCACCATAACCATATTGTCGTAATGAGTGACCTGTCTGTAGTGCTTGTAGTAATGTATTCAAGTCATTGTCTTTTCTTGTTTCACTGGCTATAACTTCTGGTCGGATTTCTAAAATGTTGATCTGTTGTAATTGATACGCACAATGTTGGTCTATTGATGTTTCTTTTGCTATTTCAACTGGGAATCTTGATAGGTAGTCAGCGTTTGAATGTTTGACTGAAGCTCTGTATTCCACGTTGTAGTCAAATCCCGATAAAAAATGTGCGTAATGGAATAATCTCATTGTGCTTAGTGCAGGTAATGTCTGGTGTGGATGAAAAATCGAGGTAAGCGGTTTATGATCAGTCACTAATACGAATTTCCTGCCGTAACAATAGTGGAAAAACTTTTTAATGCCCCAGTAGATTGCCGTTGCTTCTTTGTCGATTTGACTATATTTCTTTTCGCTAGTTGAGAGTGACCTTGAGGCGAATGCGATTGGCCTTTCTGAGCCATCTGGTAGTTTGTGAGACAGAACAGCTCCTAAGCCCGTCGGTGAGGCGTCAGTAGCTAGTATCAGTGGTTTACTTGGGTCAAAATGAATTAGAACTCTGTCGCTCAAAATCTCCTTCTTTATGTTGTTAAAGCTTTCTTCACATTTAGAAGTCCAGTGAAAAACTTTCTCTTTCTTTAGTAATTCATTTAAAGAGCTCGTTATAGAGGCAAGGTTCGGTATAAACTTGTTGTAGTAGTTGGCCATACCAAGAAAGGTCCGTAGTTCGTTTATGTTTTTTGGTCTTACTGTATTTGTGATGGCCTTGACTTTGTCTTTGTTCTTATGTAAACCTTCTTTATCTATAGTGTGTCCAAGGTAGTTAATACTACGTTTAAAAAAATTACATTTTTCTCTGTTCACGCGGAGGTTGCTATCTTTTAGTTTTTGTAAGACTTGTCTTAGACGTGCTAAAAGTTGGTCTTCTGATGCTCCTTGAATTATAATGTCATCAAAAAAGCATTTAATTCCTTCTAGTCCTTGGAGTAACTGATCCATAAATTTCTGCCAAAGGCTTGGTGCCACTTTGACTCCAAACATCAAGCGATTGACTTTGTAAGTACCTTTGTGTGTACTTAATGTTTGTAAAAGGGCACTTTCTTCATCCATGACCATATTAAGATAGGCTTGGGTAATGTCTAAAGTGCAGAAATATTTGCCTCCGTTCATTTCCGCAAATATATCCTCAATTATAGGAATTGGGTATTGTTCATCTCTGATGACTTGATTAAGGGTGACCTTGTAGTCTGCACATAGTCGTATGCTTCCGTTAGGTTTCACAATCGGTACTATTGGTGTGCCCCAGTCTGATTGGTCTACTTTGGTAATCACCCCTTCTGCACACAGTCGTTCAATTTCTTTATCGACTTTTTCCTTTAAAGCGTACGGTATACGTCGTGGTTTTATAAATATTGGTCGTATATTTTCTTTTAGATTTAAATGAGCTTCGTAGTTGGGTATTTTTCCTAGGTCTGATCTAAAAACAGTAGATGAAAATTCTTCTAATAACTTATCAAGTTTGTCGGATTGTTCTGAAGTTCGTACAACTCTTAAATCTGCAATTTTCATATTGATTTCTTTAATCCAGCTTCTACCAAAAATGGGGTCAACGTTTTGATTGATAATGTAAAGTTTCCCGTTGAAAGTCTGGTCTTCATACGTTCCCTTGATGTATATTACTCCTGCAGGTTTGATAATTTCACCAGTGTAGGTTCTCAATTTCATATCAGTTTTGAAAATTTTATTTGGTATTTGTAAGCTTTTGTATTGTTGGAGTGACATTGTTGATAAGGCCGCTCCAGTGTCAAATTCCATGCTTACTTGTTTGTTCTCAATTTTTACTGTGATCATATATTTGTTCGTTATTTCACTTTTGATTAAATTTATATCTCCAATACTGTCGTAACTCGTGTTGCTTAAAGTGTCATCTAGCTGATTGGTTTTTGGGTTCCGTTGCAAACAAACTCGAGCGAGATGTCCAATTTTCTTGCATTTCAGGCAGGTAGACTTGATGGCGCCGCAATCATTAGATCGGTGGTCGTCTTTACCGCATCGGAAACATTTTCCTTTTAAATCTTTTATAGTTAACGGAGTTGATGATGAAGAAGTTAACTTTATGTTCTGTCGTGAGAATGATGGTCGTGAGTTGTTTTCTCTACTTGTCGATGTTGTAATTTTGTTAACTCTGTCCAGATGTTTGTGCAAGTCTGCGGATATTTTAATATTTTCTGATTTTCCCATTTCCATGGATGTAGCAATGTGAACTAGTTGAGTAAAAGGTGGAGTATCTCTTTCTTGAAGAATTTTCGTTCGTATTTCATTGTCTTTTAATCCACGAATAAATTGTAGGGCAAGAAAACTTTCTGAGGTAGATTTTTTACAATTAAGGCACTTGAATTCGCAGTTCAAGGATTTTTTTTTTAGTTCTGAGGCGTATGTTGCTACGGTTTCATCTTCTTGTTGATTGTGCGTAATAAACCTATGTTGTAACGCCCATATACTAGGCTTAGGATCGATGTAATCGTCAAGAATCTGTGTGAGTTCTATAAAGTTCATATCAATTGGATCCTCCGGAGAACATAAATCATGTAACTTCTCGTGTAATTCAGGAGATAGTGCAGCAAGAAATGTGTACACTTTTATTTTAGGATCTTCGATTTTATTAAGCAAGAAAAATACAGTTAGACGTTTTGTAAAATTTCTGAAGGTTTCTTTTTCTTGAAAGGGCTGAAAATTCATTTTTGGCCCTCTTTCTTGTTGCGTATTCGTACACAAGTGTGATGCTGATGTTTGTAGCGGTGTACTTTGTTGATTTCTGTTGTTTTGAAATATGAGAAGTTTTGTTTTAAGGATGACATATTTCTCTTCAAATTCGTACCTGGTATCTATCTCTTGGTCTAGTTGTTCGTCTGGTGTTTCCATTTCTATTTCATGTTGTATTTCTTGTAATTTCTTTACTGTTTCTTGAAGCGATTGTAGTCTTGACTCTGTTTCTTCGTATGGTAGAGTTTCTTGGGTGTTTACGTAGTTTTCCAGTTTTGTAAATAAACCCCGCAGTGATGCGCGGGTTCTTTTTATTTTTTTTACATCATTGTTCGACATCCTCGTCGCCAATTTATTAAATACACATATTCATTGTAGAAGAATATAATATCTAATAAATTTGACAATCAAAGAACCATGTCATTAGTCATCATCATGACAGGTGTCCATTGTAGGTGGCCAGTATATAACAACTTTGAATGTATTTGTCGATAGACCAGAAGAGTTATCAAAACAGAAATCTTTTTACCCAAAAATAAAATGAAATCAGCATTAGTGTCCACTAGTTTTTTATTGAACGCGACACTAAAAAAAGTTTCTCCTAGTTGTAGTTGTTGTTGTTGTTGTTGTATGAAGTGTAATTTTGCAATAGCAAGCTGTGAAAATGCTTTTACGAAAAGCAATAAATAGGGATTGAAAAAAGTCTCAGGGGTGCCACACGCATATTTGCCTGGGGATGATTTGTATCAGCCTGCGGCAAAATCAAACATACTGATGAATACAGATGAATAGACATACCTTTCGGATAATGTCAAATTGTTGCGAATTTACTGAAACATAGCTCGGCACGAACCGAATTAAAGCAGAATATGAGAATGATAAGAAATGATAATGTTCACTTATTTCTGCCCAATTTATGTCCCTAGGCTGCATCATCAAACGAGTTGAGAAGACATATCACTGTAAGACTTTTAAATGACCAAAAAAAAAAGACTGAACATGAGTGTGTTATCATCATAATCATTAGCAGCCTTGTTCTACACAAAGCTGGGTGCTGGATGCTGCCAGCCAAGAATGACAAGAGAGGAGGCCTATTGCCTCCTCTCTTGTCATTCTTGGCTGGCCTGCGCAAATTTCAAACAGGTTCTACGCACGATTTTCTGATGTTATGTGTAAACGACCGCGTAGCAACCCTTAAATCCAATATAAGCGACGATAATAAGTAAACATGAGCTAAAGGAGAAAGAATTCATGAAAATCCTAATATATTTTTTTAGGTAAAGGCTCAATAATTATGGATGGTCACGGAATATCTAACATTGGCAATATGCACGTGGAATTAGGTGTTGGAGAAACTGGGAATCTGTTACCAGGATTCAATGATTTCTTCGCTGGTAAGGATATACCTTTGTAGATACCTCATTATCTGCAATATCTGCGTATTTTTTCGACCAAGTTAGGATTAGCGTCTAGTCTTGCCGTATGAATCTGAATACCAACCAATAGTTTACATGGAGTGATTGCCGATTTGACATCTAGAACCCATAGTGATCAAAACCCATGGCAAGACTGGTTGTCAGATTATCTCTTTTATTCCTACTAAAATTATTTTCAAAGACTTTTTATTAATACCTACAATTTCGCAAGTCTCGGGAGATTTTAGTCATATTATCTTAATTTATTAAACAGGATTAAAGAAAGTGTTTCTCTTTTTTACCTTGTCGTAATTGTTAACAAACTTTGAAACGATTAGCTTATCGTGGAAAATTTTATTTTGCAAGACAATGTTTTAATGTGGCATTGAAATTAACCAAGCTTGAACTAAAAGATATATCAAAACCGATAAAGACAATGTTTCCACAATTTGAACCCTTCTACTGTCTGTATTTGTTAGGTATTTTTTTAGACTTAATTCTTCGCTAGACCACTTTTATAATAAAATAATTTAATATTTTATTCTGAACTGAAAGACATTGTTATTAATTTTAAAGGTGGAGGTAATAACGTCACCAAAAACGTGTCAACTGAAACATACGCAAATAAGGTACAAGATATTCGAAGAGGAGCACAAATAAATGAAACAACAACTAATGCAGCATCTCTTAATGTAAAACATAAGCAAAAGCATCGTACAACGGTTGAAAATCAGTCAAGCGCAACTACAGTAAGGAGTTCGACTGTCGCTCTCTGGAACACACCTGCTCTTGAGTCTAATGATACTAATGTACTGCCTCTTGTAAGTGTTAATTCCACAGTCACTGCAGCTGCTAACGGTACTGCAGCTGCTAACAATACTGCAGTTGCTAACAATACTGCAGTTGCTAATAGTATTGCAGTTACTAATAGTACTTCAGTTGCCAATAGTACTGCAGTTGCTAACAGTACTCCAGTTGCTAACAATGCTGCAGTTGCTAAAAATACTGCAGTTGCTAACAATACTGCAGTTGCTAACAATACTGCAGCTGCTAACAATACTGAAGCTGCTAAGAGTACTGCATAGTTAGAAAATGTATTTCACTGTAATACATATTGTTTGACACCGTTCTTTTTTATTTTCTGCAAGTCCTAAAAACAGAAAACAGTGCACTTTGTGACGTTACACTCTTGGCGTTCTACAGCCTTTTTTTTTGGTAGGTGGTAATTCGTCCCGCTCTAGGTGGAGCGGAAGGATTGTCCGACTTCTACTGACAATAAACCACCCATGTTCCTTCGTAGCCCTTTGTGTACCGGAGTCGCGGTACGAGTATCTCTTCCGAACAGTCGCGCATCCCCGGGCGTACCATAAGCTGGATGAAGCTTGTCACAGCATTGTGAATGATGTCATCATCAGCCTATAATGTTCCCACTGCAGGGACTCAGGCCTCCTCTCTAGGAGAGGGATGGGCTATAATCTACGACGCGGCCCCAGTGCGGATTGGTAGGTGTCACGAATGATGTAAACCAAGTATACTGTCTCAACCTCTAGATTGGGAGCTCCAGGGTAGCCCGCGAAAAGCGAATTTTGTTACGGTTTTTGCAACTCCATTCCATTGAATCACTTTTTCATGAAATAGTCATTCAATTTAAATTACAAGGGTTGTATTGATGATTTCATAGAGCCTACCACTGACCTACAAATTAAAACACACGTTAGAAAATCTTTGCAGGCTACCCTTGCGCTTCCTCTTAATCGATTTCGAAAAGGCAAACACTAAAGAGTTGGATATTTGAGGCCATCGCCTACCAAAGTCCTCAAATATTGGTGTAGGTTTGCAATGATTTCCTAATAAATTAACTTAATTTTTAATCTTAGTTATATCTAAATGGTAAAAGAAATAGTAAAATATGTTTATACCTAGGTGTTTCTTAAAGTTCATACATATAACCCGTACACGGTTTGTATGCATGAACAATGTTGGGTGTTATCGTGGTTGATATTTTTAAAAAGGAGTGAGTTTTAAGAAAATCTTTGGCTGATTTTGCCTTTTATTTCTTCCCTATTCGGTATATAATGAAACAAGGCTAAATGGCAACCTTATTTCTGATTAAAAGCCCTGTCCTAATTGTGACCTTTTAACATCACAAACGCATCCAGTGCTTGGATTACTTAATGAAAATGTTTCTAGACGATGTGTTATGTTTTCATATTCCTATATTATATTACATCGTTTTCTTGGTGCGTATTTATAGAAATGGCTGCGTAAAATTAAACAGTGATTTTATTTGACTAAACTTCAATGCTAATGCTATGTTGCCTTCAGTCTAACCGGATCCCAGTATTTTACATGAAGCGACTAGAATAAATAAAAAATCCTCAGTCCGAAACTGATCTCTCTCTCTCTCTTCAGGTGCCTCTCCAACTAGTGAAGGTTGGCAGTCAGCTCCGCATATCATATTCGGTCCTTTGCCAGTCTAAAAAGTTCCGCGGCGCTCTTAACTCCCGTCCATTCCCGGATATTGCGCAGCCAGGATTTCTTCCTACGTCCCACTGCTCTTTTGCCTGCCACTTTGCCCATCATTATTAGTTGCAAGAGTTCGTATCTGTCGTGTCTTAATACGTGACCAAGATAGGCAACTTTCCTCTTTTTGATGGTCTGCATTAATTGGCGTGCCCTCCCAGCACGACGTAGCACTTCAACGTTGGTCACTCGATGTGTCCAGCTAATGGCCAACATACGTCTATAGGCCCACGTTTACGATACGTTTCCGGAGATCCTCTTGTGAACTGAAACTAATCTTATCATGTATATCACACTTTCCAAGTCAAAAATTTAATAATAATTAAATATTTATTAATTTAATAGAAATCTTAATATACATCATCATCATTCTGCCCTTGCCCCATTACTTTACTTTACCATGACTTGGGGTCAGTGAATCACGTTTCTTTAGTCCATTCTCCTCTGACAGCTGTACCTCATCAGACGCAACCCCCCTCTGCCCTCAAGACAAAGTTCTATGATTTTTATACTCTGTAGGTCCCCAAAGACGTTCTTACTTACAAGAAATAAAGTTTCCACATAATGAGCAATAATGAGCATAATTTAAAGTACCTAAGAAATAATACAACAAAAAGCAGCATTCCATTTAATACCGCATACTTTAAACTGAAGACGACTGCAAATGACGTCCATTTTCTCCCGCGCTTCTGTTAGCATAACTCCTCAAATTCTATTGGGCGACACGGCAAAGGCTTTTGGCGGGTAATGAGAGTCGTTCGCTGCAGACGGCGCCAATAACCGCCATGTTGCATTATGATGTCACACGGAGACGCTGGCTCTGAGAATAAAAGGGAGTATAGATTACAGAATTTACTTTTAAATAAATCAACACATGAGAATGACGTTTGACACTTTGTTATACTTTGATTTTGCCAACAAATGTGAATATCATCGAGCAGACAGACGTGCACGGGCAAGTCCCATGTAACAGGGGCGACCCAATTACCATCAAGGAGGTACAAATCTAAATACTGACGGAAAACCTCAATTACAGTTTTCCCGAACTTTTTTTATTTGGTAGGTCGGAAATCATCATTTGACCCAGGGAGAGAGAATTGATGAATGGAGTAGAAGGGAGTGTCAGACTTCTACTGACCTTTGTGTTCCGGGGCCGTGGTATTTCTATCGAACAGTCCCGTAGTTCGGCAGACTTTTATCCACCTTGGGAACACAAGACTCAGTAGCCGCACGACCACTGGACTACACCAACGAAGCAGCTTGAATGTTATAGAAAAATGCCCAGAGTGCATTACTTCTAACACCCTGCCAAACATTTGAGGAACGTTAAACCTTTAATACGAGTAATAACCAGCTTTTGCTTGTATAGATCTACCATTCATAAGAACATTATATTACATGAGAATGTTCGAGAAAATACTCTAGTGGTTGTTAATACACGTTCTGATTATATAAGGTCCCATTAAAATAAATACCAAAATGAAGACAATGCAAATGGTAAAAAAATAAGAAAAATGCATGATACTTACAAGAAAAAAAAAACAAAACGAAAATACACAAAAAATTTGGTTAGCCAACATTTTAGGTCAAAATAAAATCACTATAATCAATATTTTTTTTGCTTGGATATCTTTGGTTAGAGGTACTGAACGCTGTGTTAAAATACCATCTATTTTAATGGGACTTGATATAAACATGGAAGAATTTTAGGATCATTTGCACCGTAATGATAATGATTAGGAAGCGGAGAAGCGTTGTGGCTGTAATTGAGGAAAGGTTTCGTCTTGAAGTGGGTAATTTTGAGAAGTGAAACTTTAGACATTTTTTCAGGAACGGGAATCGAGGTAGACTTATTGAAACATCTACCACCAATATGTACTCTATGTCGTCATATATCTTAAGGACTATCTTGTCTTCGCTCTTTAGACTATTTCAGTTATGTCTAATTGATGTATTGACTATCGGCTATCGGTTTTGTCCAGCTTCACCATTTTCAGTTCAGTTTCACCATTTCATACGAGACCTGCCGCGATGCCTTCTCGTTCTGTCTAGGCTACATATTATTATGAAGTAATTTTAGCACTCAGTTAAAGGACCAGTGGGCCACATTCGCCCTGGATCAAAAGAGTTATAAAACCTATGTCCAGCAATGGGATGGCATAAGAGCAGTAACAGTATTGGGAAGGTTACTGGAGTAACCAGCAACGAGCGTTATCGAGATAATAGTAATAAGCAATAGCTTTGTTTCCTATGATCTTTAGGAATCTTCCTTTTAGCATAACATGAGTTTATTTATACATACTGTTAATTACTGTTGTCTCTGAATTCTATACTGACTTTCAAGGCAATAGTGAATTAACATAAAATATAGAAAGACATATGTCTTAAACAATTTTTGTACATCTTGCTCGACAAATTGATATTACCTCAAAAAGAATTACAACCAGTCGACAAATTATATCTCACGAATTTTGCTTTTTACATGCTCCTAGACAAAAACTATATTTCTTTATCTAGAGTTGCTATTACCATTTATCAAGTTTCAATAACATGTAGACCAAATCTATTCTATAAATCTCATAATACATTTTCTGCCAAATAGTTGAAAGTTTGCACAGTTCAGTTTAATCTAGTGCCTCAGAATATTTTCTGTGATTTATTGTAAATTGGATCGTATCTTGATTTATTTCTCAAATCGGACAATTTGTTAATTTGCTAAAAGTTAATTTATGGTTAGCTTTGTAAGTAAGTTTATATAACATGATAAATCTTTAAGATTTTAAAATCAATATCGGCAGTTTCTGGGTACCTACTTTTATCTTGGCATCTGTTGGTAGAACGAGCTTTACAAATGAACTATCCAGTGGCCAACGTTAACCCTGGATCAACTGAGCTGGAAATCATAAGGGTCTCCTAGCAATGGAATGCTGCAAACACCTCTAGAGAGCAGACAATTCTCAACCATACCGAAATCGGGGACCTAGACAAGGTGACATTCTACATATAGAATAGAATAGAATACGTATTTATTCGTTAATGGACAGCAGCAACACAAAAGAGCAGCACATACATAAACAAATAACAACAAACAGCTTAACAATTAATTAAACAGCTCAACTGCGCTGAGCATGCCCATAACGAAAGGGTAACCAACTCAGCATATAACAATTCTTACAATGACGGAATACTATAATTCCCGTAGAGTTAGGCAGAGGTTGACGTTATAGTGCACCCACATGTCACCAGTTATGTTTAAGTCCCATGTAATAGGGGGTGAGCCTATTACGGACTCCGTGGCTGCTACAGAAAAATTCCTGATGGAAAAATCACTTTGCCCAAACCCAGAACAACATGATCAGCAGTCGCACTTGCGACACTAGACCAAAGAGGCAGATTTTTCTCCCAGTCTTCGAAAACTCTCATTTCTACTTGATGTTCGTAAAGTATCATCATCATCATCATCATCAGCCTATAATGTTCCCACTGCAGGGACTCAGGCCTCCTCTCTCGGAGAGGGATGGGCTATTATCTACCACGCGGGCCCAGTGCGGATTGGTAAATGTCACATGTCTTCGAATTTTTGGTTCTAAGACATGCCGGTTTCCTCACGATGTTTTCCTTCATCGTTTTGAGAGCAGTGGTGATGAAATAAATTAAGTACACAAAGTAATGTGCCTGACTGGGTTCGAACCCACGACTCACTGTTCGTAAGTCGTCGGGGACGCTACCACTGAGCCACCACTGCTCCACTGTTCGTAAAGTATATACTCCTATAACTAGTAGAAAAGTTCAGTAGCAGTCTTCAAAGTATCTAGTTTCATGTGTGTTCTTTGTTGCTCTCATCCAAGGTTGAAATGTCGAGGTACCACCTACCCGCGAGTGCCCGCGACAGTTTTCAGGTTACGTAAAACAAAATTGTGACTGCGATATTGTCGGGTATGATTTGAAAGCCCGACATCGCGTGTCATGTTTCTGTTTTTATATGATTTTTATGGGATATAATGTTTTTGTTGTTGTTTTCCTTGTTTTTGGTGGTGTTTCATATTTTTTCTTGTGATTTTGAACATAATATCAAGCCTGATCCCCGAAGGTTTAATCAGAGATGTACGCATTAGTACACCCACGTTCTTGTGATTCGATATGTGTTATTCAATTTTATTGCTCGTATGTTTCATGGCAAGTCAAGATTTCCTATTCTGAATTCGACTTGTTGATAAAGGGAGGAAATATGCAGTTTAGTTCAAATACAACTACCAGTTAGAATTGAAATTTTCTTTACAAGATCAAATAATGCACCCACTTGACACAGTCCACTGGCACGTCTGCCAAAATAAAATTATATAAGCATACCCAATCTGATATAACTTTCATATAAATTCATAATGAAATGTCTTAGCAGTACACGTTTTAAATTGAGATTTAGAGTCATGTTTGATAAAAAAAATGATAGAGGCGATCATTTTAAATCGCGTTTCTATCTTTACGATTTACTTGAGAGTATGTTCAATTTCTATGTAATGATTTTTATTTATAAAAAAAACTCATAGGTATTATTATTTAGTTCGATTTTCAAAGGTTCAAAAATCTTAAAAAGTACTGCAACCCCGCCTTAATAAGACACTCCACATTGCCTCGTTGGTATACCTAATGGTGACAAGCGCGATTTCTGAACATGAGGTCCTGGGTTTAATTCCCGAGTCAAGCAAAGTGATATTGAGTTTTTCCATCAAGATCTTAGTAGCAGCCACGGAGTCTGGAATTTATTGTGCGTGTTGATGGTAATAGGCACGCTCTCTTTTATATTGAATTTAAAAACATAACTGATGAAGTGTTCCCTACAGGCTTTATTTGTTGAAATATGAAATGCTTTGAAAGTGACCGCTATTTTTTAGACTCTCTGAAGATTGTGTAAAACATAATATAAGAACAAATATAAATCCGGTTCGTCGAAAAGTTAATTAGGTTGACGACTTGACGACATCGTCAAAGTTACAGGTTTAATGTGGCTAGCTGCTATTTTGAAAATAAATCAATATGGCAGAAGTTAGGCAGGCCAATTATTCTAAAATCAATCCACCATAAATGGGCCTTGGATGGGCATGATTGGTCCGTATAGCTCAGACGATCATATCATGAAACAGAAAACGTTTACATGGGGCTTTATTTATGTTCATTCAAGCCTATAAGATTAGCCTATAATCAGTCCAAAAAACACGCCAAGTCAACAAGTAAGTAGGAATCAGTCCAGTAAACAAGCCGGGTCAACGTAAAACCGAACACTGTGAACACACTGAAATAAGCACCAAACAATACGTCCGCACCGCTCAAGAGACAGAATCGGATTGATATTTGGTCGCAACGTGTACGCGCCCTAAGTTCCTTATCTCCAACCAATGACGTTCAGCGCTTGATTTCCCCATTAGTTCGTCTCGTTGGACGGAGTATAGTTCATTATGCAGGTCACCTTTGCTTCACCTGTATAACTTCTTCCTCTTGTTGCAGTGCGGCGGCGGCAGCGGCGGCGGCGGCGGAGGCGCTGGGTGGGGGTGGTCGTCGCGCCCCCCCACCCCTCCTGCGCTCGCGCACACTACCTGCCATTATTGCACCCGGCTTCTCCATACTACATGCTCAAATAGACCCGCAACGAACTAATAATGGTAAGTGAAGTAGGTATATAATGTTGCAGAGGGATCCTTTGGCGCTCGATAACAAACATCATCATCATCACCACTCAATTCTTTCTGATTCGCGTTACTGTAGGTACTTGCAAACTTTATGTATGTACGGTACAACGGTATTTAAACTACGAAGTTCAGTAACACAGTCCGTTTTCAGCTTTTTAGATAGTTTAAATTTTGGGCAAGCCCAAACATCGCCCTAAAATCCACGTACGAGTAAAAAGTAACTAGGTACTTTCTAAATATTTAGGCGTATTCTACTTAAAGATGTTGTGTCTCAACTTGGTAGCGCCTTAGTTTGGCACTGAAAAAGATTGACACGAAGCTATTTTCGTAGAACCTGAATTTGGGGGTACATAAAACTCTGAAAATTAAATAATTACTTCGGTTACCTATATTGTTTTCCTAAAATCCATCATAACATTTGGTGCAAAATGATTCAATGAATCAAAGATATTTAAAACCCCACGTTATATTAATACTAAGAACGGGACCTTAATAACAAGGATTTAGAAGCACAATTTGTAACTATGTGACCAGAAACACAGTATTTCCTTTTAATCTACGGGATCTAGTCCTCTTTACGACGAAAATATAAAACATTTATGTATTGCAATCAACGAAAGTTTTTACGGCTTGTAATAATGAAGGAAAAGCCAGTATACACGATAGGTTGTAAACTGAAACTTGCAATGAATTGCGCGATAAACATCTACAAACTCATTTGACTGGAGTCACAACGTTATTACTGAAAACAGTATAATACTTTACGGGTTTATGAAAAATGTTTATTTTATAATGATTGCATTTCCTGGTTTTAGATGTAAAAGTAAAGTTATGGAACCTAAATTATGCATTTTCAGACTATACGCATGTATAATGACCAAAATAAATAAAGCCGAGCAGCCCCCCTGAGAGTCCTGTTCATGACGGCACCATTTTAGAAATATCAAAAGGTTCCCTCAGGCAAATTATAAAGCATGAGATTGCCAGCGCGCTTAAAAATGTTGTAGCTGACCAGTTTAAGCAAATCAGCGAGCTAATAGCAGACTTTCGAGTTTCCCTTGACTTTTTTAACGAAAAGTATGAAGAAATGAAATTGTCACTGGAAGAAAAATCTTCCAGAATTCAAGTACTTGAGAAAGATAACATACAGTTACAAACGTCAATCCACGATATAAATCGTCGCCTAAATCTTATGGAACAGAACTCCAGAGCCACCAACCTCGAAATTCAGAATGTGCCCGAAAACCGCTCAGAAAACTTGCTTACCACGGTGTTACAACTAGGCAAAATCACTAATAGTGATATTTTGGAAACCGACATAGCTCACTTTACCAGGATTGCAAAAAAGGATACCCAGACGGCTCGGCCAAGATCTATTCTTGTTAAATTCAACACCCCACGTCTGCGAGATACATTCCTCGCTGCTACTATCACCTATAACAAGAAAAATACAAATAACAAGCTGAATACGAGTCACCTTGGTATCGCCACTGAGAACCCAGTTCCGATTTACGTGGTGGAACACTTGTCGGCAGATAACAAGGCATTACACGCGGCGAGCAGACTTCGTGGCAAAGCACTTGGGTATAAGTTTGTTTGGGTGCGTAACGGAAGAATATTCATGAAGAAGAATGAACAAGCTGAACGCATTGCTATCACGAACCAAGAGCAACTTAAGTCTTAAGTAGGTTAAATATTAAGCAACTTTGGAATGTTTTTGTACTTTAATTAGCCACATTCGATAGTTCACTTCGGATTTATTATCAAAATGTACGTGGCCTTAAAACGAAACTTAATATTTTTTACCGTAACATGTCTTTACAAGATTATGACATAATTGTGCTTACGGAGACTTGGCTGAACGGTGGTGTTTATGACGCCGAATTGTTTGACGACAGGTATGATATTTATAGACGGGACCGCGAATCTAGTCGATATAGTGCGCGCAAGGATGGTGGTGGCGTCTTGATAGCGGTTTCCAGGAAGTTAAAGTCGTGTCGACTACCACACCTGGAGAGTTCATGTGAGGATTTGTGGGTCAATATTGAAACAGCCCCGCGTAGCTCTAAAGCACATAAATTCCGTATCTGCGGTGTTTACCTGCCCCCGCCAGTGACCGCTGATGTTATGCAAGTATTTTGCAATTCTGCTCAGGGTGCTCTTGACCGCGGTGATCACACTCTTATCCTAGGGGACTTTAACCTCAGTAACATATTTTGGAAAATTGGGGAGCAAGACATAGGTCACGCGCAACCATTTCCTACTGGTAATAGCGAGGTGATTAAATGTTTCCTAAATTTTATCTCTTTAAATGCTTTAGAACAGTATAATTACTTGCCAAATGCTAAATCTAAAACTCTGGATCTGGCCCTCTGTAATACTCCGTTACATAATCTTAGCCGTTGCACCTGCCATTTGGTTTCAGAAGATCCCTTGCACCCATCATTCGAATTCTCGATATCCTTAACTATTAACTCAAACCATCTCCAAGTAAAGCCAACAAGAAAACCAGACTTCTTTAAAGCTGACTACGAAAACATTACGGTGGCACTTGATTCTGTAGACTGGGAAAAAGAGTTTGAAGGTCAACTTACAACTGACCAAATTACCGATATATTTTACAAGGTACTGCACGACGTCATAGAACAACATGTCCCAATGAAAACAATACTGGCCAATAAATATCCACAGTGGTACTCTCGAGAACTTATACGCCTACTGAAAGAAAAAAATAAATATAGAACTAAAATTAACAAATACAAAAATCCTCTAGACATCGTTTCATTTGATACACTGCGTGCAAGATGTAGTAGGATCATAGAAGTTTGTTACAAAAACTACATGGTCAGAATGGAAGAAGCACTTGCAAAAGACCCAAAAATGTTCTGGACATTTATTAAGAATAAGAATAAAAGCAAGAGTACTTACCCAGCAGAAATGTTTCACGAGAACAGAACTGCATCAAGCGGACACGAAATCTGTAACTTGTTTGCCGAGAACTTTGCACAAGTCTACAATACCTCAACGACTGTTAATGCGTCCAACCATGTTGATAGCGGTATCGCCCCGTCCGGATTCTGTAGACTAGAATTTGGCGCTGAGGAAATATTCCGATCCCTGAGAGACTTGGATGAGCGTAAGGGTGCTGGAGGTGACGGTATTCCCCCCGTATTTATAAAAAGATGTGCAAAAGCACTAACTACACCTCTCAAACTTATTTTTAATAAGTCAATGGTGGCCGGTGTATTTCCTGAGAGGTGGAAGGAAGCTTTGGTAGTCCCTATTTTCAAATCTGGAGAAAAGCAACAAGTATCCAACTATCGACCCATCTCTATTTTAAACATATTTGGCAAAATTCTTGAAAAGTTAGTCACCAAAAGCCTAAATGCCCATGTTAAACAGAGTATTACAAACCACCAACACGGTTTCATCAATTCAAGGTCAACCTGTACAAACCTAATGTGTTATGTCTCAGCCATATCAGAGTCTCTTGATAAAAGAATCCCGGTAGACACTATATACACAGATTTTAGTAAGGCTTTTGACAAGGTTGACCATAATATTCTGCTTAAAAAACTGAATAATTTCGGAATAGGGGGATCATTGCTTAAATGGTTCCATTCTTACCTCGTTGGTAGAAATTCAAAAGTGGTAATCAACGGTCACCATTCTGACACCTTTCCAGCAACTTCAGGGGTCCCACAGGGCTCGCACTTGGGCCCTGTCCTCTTTAACATCTTTATCAATGATATTACGGTATGTTTCGAGCACTCTAGTTTCTACCTGTTTGCTGATGACGTCAAAATCATGAGACCAATATTGACAGACATAGATGCCGCACTGTTACAGGCTGATCTCGATAGAATGGCGGATTGGTGTAGAGTAAACAGAATGTCGCTTAACGTTTCTAAATGTTATTGTATGCATTTCTCTCGCAATAAAACAGTGCAATCCCACAATTACACACTGCACCAGCAAACACTGCAAAAGGTAGACGAAGTTCGTGACCTGGGAATTGTGTTTGACAAAAAACTGAAATTTGATAGGCATATAATAAGTATTACCTCAAAAGGGTTCAAGGTGCTCGGATTTGTCTTGCGCAACAGCAAAGAATTTTCTAAAGCGTCAACTAGAATTCATTTATATAACGCATTAGTTCGCCCGCTCCTTGAATACAACAGCACCGTATGGAATCCTCACTATGACATTTACACTAAACGCTTGGAAAGTGTACAAAGACGTTTTCTGTACCATCTGTGCTATAAAGACCATCTGGCAAAAAAAATCAGGAGCTACGACTTGAGACTACAACATTATAAAATGTCCTCGTTATTAGATAGAAGGCAGGTTCTAGATCTCACATTTCTTCACAAACTATTCAATGGGGTTGTTGACTGTAGCGAGCTTCTGGGAAAGCTGCAGATAAGCGCACCATCTCGCTTGCCACGCAAAAGTAACTATAACCTTTTCCATGTGCCGGGATCCAAAACAAACCTCGGACACTTTGCCGTTTTGCCAAGGCTCTGTAGGCGGTATAACGAAGTATCGAAGCGTAATGAAGTGGATATTACATGTAAAATCGCAAGGTTTAAAAAAGACTTATATGTCACCGTACCCAAGTCGTAATATTTTATGATTCCTGTATGATTATTATTATTTTTTTCTTTTATTGTTCTTTTATTGTTCATTTCCGTTGTTATTGTTTGTTCATCTTTTTTTGTAATTCACCTTGTTTCTTTTGTACAATTTTTGTGTAACGTATTTTGATTTTAGATTTATTACCTTGTTAAGCTTACTGTACCTACCTAGATTATAAGTGAATGATGTGGTCTCCTATAATTGGAAGCGCACACTGTATTTGTCCCTCTTATATGTATACTTGCATGTGATTGTGTAGTTTCTGTTGGAGATCCAATAAATAAATAAATAAATAAATAAATAAATAAATAAAATATTACTTTTTTAATTCCTTCATAATGTGAATAAAGGTCAACGTCCAATTGACTGACTTAGGTTGATTAGTATAGGTGGGTGACCACCCAATGCATACCGAGTTTCTTTCGTGCCTCGTTGCCGTTGGTCCTAGCTGTCATTAGACTGGAACCCTTAATCCTGACCTTAGCCTAGAAACTTTGAATCATTTTACATAACAGCTACGGATTCCTTTTAAAGATGCTACCTGTACAGCAAAAACTCTCCACAATAGTTACACTAATTTACTCTGCAACGTTGCAGCATTATTTTTTCACTATATTTTTCTTTATAAATGAAGACAATAGCGAAAGATAAAGTGGCTCCATCAAGCAGTTTGTTTTAAAAATGTTTAAAACCGCGTCCATGATCCAAGTGTAAATTACTCCTTTTCGAGATGCTTTTCCTTTATCTGAAGTATTCTAAAGTACATGGAGCTTACCTGCAAACAAATGAACTCACTTTTTATTTCTCGGGAAATTGCTTTCTATCTAGATGTTTCTTTTTTTTGATGAATGTATAAACGGTCACTTTCCGTACTTTCCTTTGTTTAGATATTCCAGTTTTCAGAGAATCTGTCTGAAAGTTTCGTTCGGCACCGACAGTGTTGTTTGTGTTTAAAATCATGTTGTCATATTTCCTCTTTCTGCCTCTTTATTTAAAAAAAAATCGAGGAAACCTTTTTTTGACAAGGTTTCAAAACATTGTAAGGACTAAAGATTCAAAACCAAAAGTAATTTATTGAAACTAGGCTGAGAATTAATCCTTTTTGAACATCAAAAAGCCTTCAATATGCAAACCCTTCTTGAATCATTATAAATACTTTGTAATAGCACCCTGTATGTTGCTCCAATGAAATGAAAATATCAACTATACGTGGGTTAGTTTCGAAAAGAGAAGAGAAAAACTTTTCATAGGATGAATTCTTCACTTCTGAACGAATTTCATATACTTACATAATATTATATCCTCAAGTCCTCACGGCTCATGAGGACTTTAGACGGATAGTTTGATAACTTTGTCAACAAAAGCAAGCACGTAATAAATAGAGGGGCTCTTGAACCTATAAAATCCCTATAAATATAAGTGTATAGATGTAAGCAGTGATGACTTATGGCACAGAGACATGGTCCTTAACTGCTGGCCTCTTAGAAAAGCTCAGAGTCACGCAACGAGCCATGGAGAGGGCTATACTCGGAGTTTCTTTGTGCGACATAATCCGGAATGAGGAAATTCGCCGAAGAACCAGGGTCACCGACATAGCTCGCAGAATATGCGGACAACCGATGGGGAAGAAAGGTTCTCGAGTGGCGACCACGAACCGGAAGACGCAGCGTTGGCAGGCCTCCCACCAGGTGGACCGACGACATCGTGAGAGTCGCGGGCAACCGGTGGATGCAAACGGCAGGCTGCCGATCTTTATGGCGTTCTATGGGGGAGGCCTTTGTCCAGCAGTGGACGTCTAATGGCTGATGATGAGATGTAAGTAGGTAGTAAATAGACGCCGTGAGCAGTGGTCATTAAACGCGGGATATATTTAAGCGCTTTTCTTTCTGGTAAAAAGAAAAAAGATAGCAAAGATTTATACAAGATTGTTGTGTATTTTTGCGTGTTGCCCAAAATTACGGTCATAATTCAACAGAAACAGCTTGTAAATGAAATTAAACGGGTGCCCTTGAATGAGAAAAAGTATACATGGGTGTGCATAAATATTAGTAAGTAAGTATGAATGAAAGTTAGTAATGGATGATGAAAATACCAGGCAATTTTTAAATATATTTCTTTGACACAAAGCGGTTCGAACTGATATATTTTATTGAATATTTTTAAAATAATTAAGGGACATAATAAGAAGCATTTTGTGCGATATGCCCGTCACACTATTCTCAAACCACCGTAATTTCTGAAAGCCAGAATCAACAGTGGCGACCACTAGAAAAGCACCGAGACAAAGAAGGTCGACAAAGACCCAGAGAATCAATTTAACTTTCTTGGACCCCGCTACGAATATTCAGAAAATAATAGCTAAAGAAAATTATACATGATAGGTACTTGCTACCATTTTCTATGCCTTGCCTTTTCCAAACTGAATACCAGTCATATACATAGAGCGAGTGCCTATCTGACCTCCACCACCTAGCTATTATTGGGAAATATAGTACCCACTTGTAAGTTATCAGATTTTTGGGCCACTGATTACCATTTTCTTTTGTTTCATTACCAGGGGAAAAATCCTTCCTTATTCCTCGTCTACATTATAAAGGGAACCTCGTGCAAGCCTTCTAGGTCCAAGGGTTTGGGCTGGGCGTTGATGAGTCAGTCAGTCAGTCAGGACTTCTTTTTTATTTATATAGATTGTAATGTTCATGACAAATGCTGAAACAAAATAGATATCGTTTTTTTAATAACTCCTTTAGAACTACTGGTTTTAGAACGAACTTAAAATGACCTGACAGTTTGTTTACGGAGCTAGTTTTAGAACAGCATTAAATTAAAAACCATATTTCAAATTATAATTTTTAGCTCATTCCGGTAGAAAGTTATTTTTGTTACATTTTATTTATAAACACTAAAAAATCTAGTCTTTTACATATCGTTTCTGTACATACTTTAGCCCAATACTGTCTATCTCCTTTACGACTATCCATATACTTTCTTACTATAATTTTGTTATAGTAGCTCATTTTCAAACCTGCATAGAAATGACCGCATTGCGCCGCATATTAACTGCCTGAAAGCGTAGCTATTATACCTGAAAACGAGTCAAAGTTAAAAATAACCCTAGTGCTTCCCACTGCTTAATGTGAGTTTGTAAAATTCCATTAAAGTTCGCGTGTTCAACAATAGTTTCTCTAGAGGCAGACGGTGCATTTCCTTTGCACGCAATCTTTAGGGCTATCGTAGAAAAAAAAACGTGTCTTTGAAGAGCGTGCGAAGGTGGATTATCTTTGTACAAAGATTACTAGACTCCTTTCAGTGATTTGTTTGAATTCCGAATTTGGTTTGTGATTCTTTCTCTTTATCATGCTTTTGTTTTCTTTTATTACGTTTGTATTCGTGCTTTCAACTCATTATCTTGTTAGGTAGTAAGAAAAAAACGATTCAAAAACCATTCGGTAATCTCTTCTGTCGTTAGATCTTGATTGTGTTGAGGTCGTTTACGTATAAATTGTTATGAAAAAAAAAGAAGAATCAAAATCGTTTTTTTAAGCTATTGCATAGCTTCTATCGCGGGCCTTGAGTGTGGAGAGCGAATCCAGAAATTCCGTAACGAAAATATTTCAACCAGGTTGCTATGGTTACGGAAAATAACAAGGTTGTCAACTGAAGTTGTCAAATTAAATAATTGATAAAAAATGCTATGCAATAGCTTTACCGCGGCAGTCTCCGAGTGCCACACGTTTTTTTTTATTTCTCACAGGCCTACATGGTCTATAAAAGGTGCCCCTTTTATATATTACATCCAGAAAAGGTGCACAGTTCATTTTAATCGTTTATTAAATGGAGAAGAACCAGCAAGAAACTCCTAGGTTATTCTTCTTTTAAAATAATTTAGTTTCACAATGTTGTCATGTGTCAACAGTACGAGTAGTACTTAGGTATGGGGGGACAACGTAGGCCGGTGTAGCTAATCGACAAATAGGATAAAATTACTATTTCTTGAAATAATTGATTGGTTGTTTGTCTGAACCCTAGCTTAATATGCTGTTGACGACCTGGTTCGATGTCGGTCTGGGTCTGCTTTTGTGCTCTTGTATAAAATTTAAATTTTATACAAAATAACGTTGCAACTCTCCTGATGTGAAGCGATTGGCGATCTAGAGTAGAGCATGCTAGCCTAGAAAAAACGAATTAACTCGAACATTGAATAGATCCAAATTATAATGATTAGGGATACTTATTTTAAGTTTCAGTTATACTTTTCGGTCATAAAAATAAAGATTCATCATAAAATCCACCCTCCGTTCGTAGGCAAGTTAAAATACAGCTGATCTTGTTATATTTCACTTTTCACGTTTTTATGCTTTGAGCAGCCATCGCCAAAGTGATTCACTTAACATAATACGATCTATTCATTATGACTGGTTAAAGTTAAGAGACGTTTAAATGACAAATGTATGACTAAACAGTAGTTAATCATTACATAACTTAAAGCAACGGTTGTATTTTACATCTTGAGTGATCTTTTTTAATTATATAAACCAATTTCTACATAATTATAATTTACATCTTCTTATTTTCACATCGAATAATATTATATTGAATGTAAACACATAGGTCCGCCTTATCCATCGTCGTCATTTTTTATTGAAATTTTGTCATTTAGTAACAATATGTTAAGTTTATACTAACACTTTATGGATTGAGCCATATAGTGTTAGTTTAACGGTCTTAAATAAATAAATAAAACTTAGTAAATACAACGTAAATTATCTAGCGTCGACATTGACAAATCTATCACAGTAGATACATTGTCATGTTAATATAGTTAACATTTACATGCCAATTATACTCAATATAACTCAATTTTCTAGGATTACATACAAATCTACAATAATGATGTAATTACGACAAAACTGCCCACAAAATGTCGCATTTGCGTTTATAGCAGTCGACATGATGCGAAATATCCAATGATATTATATCTTACGATACAACTAACGATATATCCTGACAAATATTACTGTAATAATACAGCGCTTCGGAAACCAATTTTGGATCCGATTCACCTTCTAGTTTGGCACAAAGACTATGAAGTGATATAACCATTTATTTTCTTATCGGAAAGGACAGATAATCAAAACACTTTTCTCGTTTATTCGGAGTAAAACATACGTATTATATAATTATATACGTACACCCATCCACGGCAAGGCTCTACACATCGAGCCAAACGGCTGATGTTACCTAGCCACGAGTTCTTCAACAAAATATGATGTTCTTAGATAACTAAATAAAAAAAACATTTCAGTACTAAACGATATCAGTTTTTACACTTTATACCATCGCAGTTTTGTCGAGCTGGCAATTGGAACGCTTGAGAATTCTTTCTAATGCATTTATCAAACCGACGCTACTGGAGTCACTTGTTTCTACGTCGCCCTTCCATTTTGAAGATAGATAACTTTTATTAGAAAATATTGCAACGGAAAGAATGGTGGAGGAAAGAGAGGGAAGATGATTACTATTAGTGAAGTTCATACTGAAACAGTTCAGTAATTGAGAAAGCAACGCCTTTCATTCATTTGAGGATTCAACAACATTAACTGCGTTGTCGGGCAGACGATTGCAATATGCCTCTAGTTTGATGAAGATTTTTCATAAAAAAAAACAACGACATTTAAATAATATAAACTGAACGTAGACAAACTGACAATGGACATAACGTATTTATAACATATCCAGTTCCACAGGAAGAGAGTGGGCCATAGTCAATCACAGTAAAATCAAGGAAAGAAAAGTTACAAACCACAATAAGATAATAAAGAACAAGTCGACAACTTTCAGCAAACACCACTCAAAACTGGCTAACTAAATTATTACAGTATCATCGTTAATCATTTCAAACAATGTCCAAGTATGAAGTTTATTTAGTTGTTAAGAGGAAAATCCACGAGTAAAGTAAAGTAAATCTCTTCGATAAGCAACAAATAATTTCGATCGACGCCTTAATTGGGAGCAGCTGTTAGTTTGGAAACTTCTACAGAATATTATTTTCCATTTCGATATTGCTGAACATAGGGTCTGTGAGGAGATTATTAGTAAGCGGTTTTATTTATCTTGCCCTGTTTGTTTAAGAGTCAAATTTAGTAATTGTTCTTTAACTAAAATCAATGAGCTTGTTAATAATCTAGCTCCAATAACTGAAACAAGCCCTTTGCGTTTCGGGGCCACGGTATTTCTTTCGAACAGTCCCGCAACCTGGGGAAAACCAAGCTACCTTAGTCCATAATTATGTATGAAAGTACAAAGGTTGTCTTTTTATTTTTCATTCCATAACAGCTAATTAGACTTTGATAATAATTTAGTAAACATTGACCTCCAAAATTCCATTCGTCATAATGTAGCAGTCTTATTTCTGAATAAAAACTTTTCAGGGCCTAATAATGTAATTATTAATTCTGAAAAAGTTCCAAGGCAACTAAAAGTCACAAATTGAAAGATCTCAAAGACCCGAAAAAAGGGAACTTTTGTTCTCTATTTAAAAGGAAAAAGTTTGCAACGGAAAGGATTCAAAGTTCTATGGAGGGTTTTATTGAGTTTCCGACGAAATTTACCCGCTTTGACGAAGTCGTTTCAAACTAGAAATATATATCGGTCTTTGTATTGCGAATTTCAGGGTACGAACTTACCTAAATTGTTAAATTATTTCTACTTAACGTGAATTAGGTTATATAGAGGAACTCGTCACCAAATAATGGTTTGGTATTGGTTGGTTTATGGATAAGTAACCACTCAGAACCAATCGAGTTTTCCTCCGTGCCTCGGAAAGCACGTTCAGCCGTTGGTCCCTGCTGTCATTTTTAGACATTTGGCAGTCGTTACAGATAGTCAGTGGCCCGAAAGTCTACCTCTGTATGTCAGATGACAGTCGTTACAGATAGTCAGTGGCCCGAAAGTCTACCTCTGTATGTCAGATGACAGTCGTTACAGATAGTCAGTGGCCCGAAAGTCTACCTCTGTATGTCAGATGACAGTCGTTACAGATAGTCAGTGGCCCGAAAGTCTACCTCTGTATGTCAGATGACAGTCGTTACAGATAGTCAGTGGCCCGAAAGTCTACCTCTGTATGTCAGATGACAGTCGTTACAGATAGTCAGTGGCCCGAAAGTCTACCTCTGTATGTCAGATGACAGTCGTTACAGATAGTCAGTGGACCGAAAGTCTACCTCTGTATGTCAGATGACAGTCGTTACAGATAGTCAGTGGCCCGAAAGTCTACCTCTGTATGTCAGATGACAGTCGTTACAGATAGTCAGTGGCCCGAAAGTCTACCTCTGTATGTCAGATGACAGTCGTTACAGATAGTCAGTGGCCCGAAAGTCTACCTCTGTATGTCAGATGACAGTCGTTACAGATAGTCAGTGGCCCGAAAGTCTACCTCTGTATGTCAGATGACAGTCGTTACAGATAGTCAGTGGACCGAAAGTCTACCTCTGTATGTCAGATGACAGTCGTTACAGATAGTCAGTGGCCCGAAAGTCTACCTCTGTATGTCAGATGACAGTCGTTACAAATAGTCAGTGGCCCGAAAGTCTACCTCTGTATGTCAGATGACAGTCGTTACAGATAGTCAGTGGCCCGAAAGTCTACCTCTGTATGTCAGATGACAGTCGTTACAGATAGTCAGTGGCCCGAAAGTCTACCTCTGTATGTCAGATGACAGTCGTTACAGATAGTCAGTGGCCCGAAAGTCTACCTCTGTATGTCAGATGACAGTCGTTACAGATAGTCAGTGGCCCGAAAGTCTACCTCTGTATGTCAGATGACAGTCGTTACAGATAGTCAGTGGACCGAAAGTCTACCTCTGTATGTCAGATGACAGTCGTTACAGATAGTCAGTGGACCGAAAGTCTACCTCTGTATGTCAGATGACAGTCGTTACAGATAGTCAGTGGACCGAAAGTCTACCTCTGTATGTCAGATGACAGTCGTTACAGATAGTCAGTGGCCCGAAAGTCTACCTCTGTATGTCAGATGACAGTCGTTACAGATAGTCAGTGGACCGAAAGTCTACCTCTGTATGTCAGATGACAGTCGTTACAGATAGTCAGTGGCCCGAAAGTCTACCTCTGTATGTCAGATGACAGTCGTTACAGATAGTCAGTGGACCGAAAGTCTACCTCTGTATGTCAGATGACAGTCGTTACAGATAGTCAGTGGACCGAAAGTCTACCTCTGTATGTCAGATGACAGTCGTTACAGATAGTCAGTGGACCGAAAGTCTACCTCTGTATGTCAGATGACAGTCGTTACAGATAGTCAGTGGCCCGAAAGTCTACCTCTGTATGTCAGATGACAGTCGTTACAGATAGTCAGTGGACCGAAAGTCTACCTCTGTATGTCAGATGACAGTCGTTACAGATAGTCAGTGGACCGAAAGTCTACCTCTGTATGTCAGATGACAGTCGTTACAGATAGTCAGTGGCCCGAAAGTCTACCTCTGTATGTCAGATGACAGTCGTTACAGATAGTCAGTGGCCCGAAAGTCTACCTCTGTATGTCAGATGACAGTCGTTACAGATAGTCAGTGGACCGAAAGTCTACCTCTGTATGTCAGATGACAGTCGTTACAGATAGTCAGTGGCCCGAAAGTCTACCTCTGTATGTCAGATGACAGTCGTTACAGATAGTCAGTGGACCGAAAGTCTACCTCTGTATGTCAGATGACAGTCGTTACAGATAGTCAGTGGCCCGAAAGTCTACCTCTGTATGTCAGATGACAGTCGTTACAGATAGTCAGTGGACCGAAAGTCTACCTCTGTATGTCAGATGACAGTCGTTACAGATAGTCAGTGGACCGAAAGTCTACCTCTGTATGTCAGATGACAGTCGTTACAGATAGTCAGTGGACCGAAAGTCTACCTCTGTATGTCAGATGACAGTCGTTACAGATAGTCAGTGGCCCGAAAGTCTACCTCTGTATGTCAGATGACAGTCGTTACAGATAGTCAGTGGACCGAAAGTCTACCTCTGTATGTCAGATGACAGTCGTTACAGATAGTCAGTGGCCCGAAAGTCTACCTCTGTATGTCAGATGACAGTCGTTACAGATAGTCAGTGGACCGAAAGTCTACCTCTGTATGTCAGATGACAGTCGTTACAGATAGTCAGTGGACCGAAAGTCTACCTCTGTATGTCAGATGACAGTCGCTCTATGTAAAAATTTGGTATTCAGCTGCATCTGGGTGAACTGGAAGTCGACCCTAACATAGTTGGTAAAAGGCTAGTTAGATGATAAATAAATTAGGTTATATAAAATGTATCTCATCTAAGTCTTTATTGCCTACGTGTCTTGTATTTGTGTTTGGCTGAATATGGTTCGCTCTGGGATCTCTCGTTCGTAATTAAAGTCATAACTTAAACGGTATTAAACCTAGCCGTAATTAAGTCCTGGCCAAGTTTGCTTATTAAGATAATTGCTTTATTTTGCTGCCTAGAAAGCCTTAAATTCCATATAATTATTATGTGTAATTTTCGTAAAAGATTCAGGCTCTATAATGAACATGTGAGTGCAATGTTTCTGATTGTGCAGTTATTTTTAGGTAGCGGTTTTACTATTAGGTGATTCTGCCTAGTTTTTGCTAACTATAATTATTGGGGTCAAACACTACAACTAAATTTATACTGACATGCCGCGATCATGGCGCTTGCAACAGCATCGAAATATCGGGAGCTCAGAATAATCACCGAAGATATCCCATACGTGACCTCCAGTCAATAAGCTAACAATATTTTATTTAGAACACACCTTTAAAATCACAAAACCCAGAGGTAAACTCCGAAAAAAGACTGATGAACAAACCCATGACATATTTCCCCCGTAAGTCGAACTTCCCTACTCCTCGAACTTCCCAGAAAAAACCTTGTGCTTTATGTCTGAAAAGGATCCTATTGTAACCCGACATGTAGATCGGCACTGAGTCGGGTATGACGCTAAGCCACTGCAGATCCCTCATTTATAGTTCCAGGATCCAATCAAGAAGTTTCGGAATGGAATGTCAAAGGAGTTTTTTTTAGGTGAGGATTTATTTTGAATAGATTTTTCACATCTATTTTGATTGCCACAAGAGAAGATACAGTACGGTAGTGGGTGAATACAGACTGTGGAGACAATCATGATGATCTTCTTAATTTTCACTAGCTTTTGCCAGCGGTTTCGCCCGCGTGAAAATGAAGGTTTTCCAGAAACTACGAAAGGTACACACCAGCTTTTAAAATTTTAGTGTTTTTTATTTCAACACCAGCTTACAGTGTAGTCAGCTGCTCTAATCGGACACCAATTATTTCGATTCTTGGCATTTCTCATTCATAAAATGAACATAGCTCTTCAGAGGGTGGTCAGTGACAGTAATAACCTAATTAATATCTTACACTCAGACAGATTGCTTCCTGAACGATTATTTCAGTTTTGTGTAAATCGTTCTTATGATTTATCTTCTTATTTCTGGCTTAATTACTAGGTATAGATGTGACACTTGCACGAAATATGCGCACGATCAAATAATATTTATTTATATTATATTCCAGAAATTTACTTTGGTTCATCGCCATTTATTTATTCTGATACATAAGTCTATATTATTAATACTTACACAAACATGTATATAATTCCATCGTTTTATTCATACTTTTACACTGCAAAACAGGTTTTAATGGAAACTTACTCAGAGCTCAGAACTTGCTCAGTGCTTTTCTCTTATACAGAGAAAGCTCCTGTAGCAAATACATATACACAGAACTAAGATATATTAAATTACACTTTGCCTGACCTGGCGATCGAACCCAGGCCTTCATGCTCAGAAGTCACGCTTGCGACCACTAGACCAACAAGGCACTCAGATAAAATTTAAACTGAATTAATACGCTGACCATTTTAATATTATAAGATGACAAGGATGTTGAATACTCAGGTTGAATACATTTTGGTGGTCAGATTAAATTAGGACGGACAGGGAAACGTATTCATCCTTCCTCTACTCTACCAAATTTGCATCTGTTATGGCGAAATGCGCGCCCGTTTTCACTGTGTCAGTGAGTGGGTTATAACCCACTCTATCTTACAGAGATTAGGGCTTTGTGACCCAACGATGGGCCGCTATAAGCAGATGATGGTTTGGTATAGTGGTTTACATATTGATTTGGTTTTAGAGGGGAGAATCGGGGTGGTAGAACTAGTAATAAATGCTATGTTTTAGGATAAAACTTACACTATAATATTACTAACAACTATAACTCCTGGAAGCCAAAGTCTACAGACCTTTTTTTCATAGATCATCTGCCTAACCTTTTATTCTGAAACTATGTTGGGGTTGGCTTCTATAATATTTTTTTTTTCATAAATATAGATCAGAAAACTCCATTCGTTGCGAGGTTTACCTATTGACTCATGCATAGCCTGCTATGTCAAGTTGTGTACTGCTGGATTGACGGACGGATGGGATTGATTTATTGCGGACAAATCTAGCTCAAAACCATTTTTGCACAGAAATTTAAAAATATGACACAGGATAGCAGCAGAGACTTAAACCTAAAGCCGGTTATATATTTTAACCCTATACTGATTTCATAGACATATTTGTTATCCTTTTGACCGCCACAGACGACAAGCCAAAAAGTACCTTAAGTCAACAGACTTACTGACTGTGACTGTGACTGTGGCGCTCAAAAGGTTAATGGTCCAACGAATATGTTAAGAGGGTGTCTCATGAGATGACGAGTAATAAGAGATGCTGCGCCGACCCTCAATTAATTGGGCAAGCCAATAATGATGATGATGGACCAAATTATTTGCATACTTTAATTATTTCGTACCCAAAGTGAAAATTGACTTCGTCCAATGTCACTAGTTGCATATTAACCTATAAATAGTATTGGCACAGGCAATAACGATATTATTGCAATGGCCACTTCGTAATTTGTTATGACTACCCGCAAATCGTTTATGTAAACACGTTGAGCGAATCCAAATAGTTTTATTACATGTAAAATGGTTGTTAAATGGCCAAGGAAAATACGGCAATACATTTATTAAGTTTTAAGAATATTCTCAAAGAGTTTTCGGATTATGAAGTATATCTGCACTTTATCAATCGCGAGGAATGCTTGAGATTAAAAATCTCGCGAGATCGAGATTACATTCCTTGTAAAACATACAAGATGGAATGGAAAGTAGCCGGCTAAAGTACGAGTATTTTGTTACTGCGATAGTGTAATTGTTGTGTGACTTGGAGGATAGATAAACAGATAGTTTCGCGACAGCTAGCCCAATGAGCCAGCTCGTTGGTCCTATAAGTGGTATCAATCGTGACTGGACTCGATTCCCGGTCCGGGCAAAGTGTTTTTGAGGTTTCCTTCGGGAATCTGCCACGTAGTCTGGATTTATGCCAGGTACATGGCAATAGGGCGGCGGCCACCCCTATTACATAGGACTTAAACATAACTGGCAAAATGTATGGGTGTACTGTTAGATACATCCATGGTATACCTCTGCCTAAGCTTCGGGGATTACGGGTGTGATGTGTATTCTTTTGCTCTTTTTTGTCAACTTTTACCTCACTGCGGACACACGATTTTTGACCCAATAAATTTTGCGAAGGTAAGTTTCCGCCGTAGATTGTATCAGTTTCAAATACTAGAAAACATCAAAGCAATATTCATAAATACTATTGCATTTACATTTATTTTCAACCTGGGACATGTAGCATGCGCACCAAAGCCGAAATAGCAGGGGTGGCTTTCTGCTACTAGGAAACACAACGATGACGAGTAAAATACGATGTTCAAAAACTCCACAGAATGTCAATAGCAAATAACAGTGCATACACGTACCTTGGACTGCTACGACACACGTTGAACTTTCCACCTCCGATAGTACCAAGGGCAGGAACACAGGAATTCCGGGATGCGAGTCAGATATTCACGCGCGCAGAAGATAAAAACCGATGGTTTGTCCAGTGTTGGGACAGGAGAACGTCGGGCGCGAAAAGGAGATGTTTTCACACACGCTGGTTTTCAAGAAGTGTCTTCGCTCCAACTTTTTACGAGTTCAACTAGGGGCAATTCACAATCTACTTGATTTTACAAAACGCATTTTTTTATAATGATGAAAAATATGGATGAAAGAAAATAAAGTTATTTCGTACTGTATCTAGGGACAGTTCATCTGGAGAAAACCTTTTAGAGTTAACAAGAATAATCACGAAATTTTATGACCCTGAAATGCCTTTACGCAGAGAGAGGCTGGAGGCTGAAGCTTGAATAGGTATAATATTGCGAAATAGTTGAGGACTGCCAGATGGCAGAAATGATGGACAAGCTTCTGCTCGCGACTTCGTTTACGCAAAGTTTCTTGTTTTAACATCAAACTTGTTCTAGAATGGTATTCAGTACCTAATTTTTACCAGTACATTTTTGTTCAAATGAAGTCATGGTTTCAGAATTTACTTCTATTATAGCTTCTACCCATGACTTTGCCAGCAGTATCGGAAATTATCTCCTAAATCCAAACTAACAAACTTGAATTCTTTACAATATTATTACAGAGGGTAGAGTATTTCTGCAGCAAACAGCGGACGATGCTCTCTTCCATTATTTTTAATGAAGCCACCAGCAACTGCATTACCTGCCAAAAAAAAACCCTGTCATCCAGTGCCAAGGTACTAACCAAAAAATCCATCATACAGCTTACAGAATCTGGCAGGTTTCCAGAACGATTACCGCGCCCATTGAGCCGCATTACCGTTGCATGGCACACGAACACCTATTTAACAGGACGGCACCATAACTTTGTGAATTTGGCACTCAATCTATTTTGCGGCAGTGAGTCGGCAGAATTCAATGGCGGTTTTCGATGACGTATTATGTTTTTTTGAAAAGCGCATGTATAGTCCGGTCAATTTAGACCAAAAAATGAGAGTGAAGTTACATAAAGTCCCAACAAGCTGAATTTCTGCGAAATTGTTCAAAACATAATTAAAAACAATGTCTAGAAGTTCCCCATCATTCCCGTTTAAGGAAAAAAAAATATTCAAGGTCAAAGGTAACAAAAATGAGTTTTTCGCGATTTTCGGCAAAACGGTAAGTTTTATCATAAAAGTACCTCAGACAAAATTGTAGATCATAAAATTCTCTACATTATTATTTTCTAAGAGTTACCATTCCTGAGATATCGCGATTCTAACAGTCACATTATTCTTCACTACATAGTATAAAATAAAGTCGCTTTCTCGGTCCCTATGTCCCTTTGTATGCTTAAATCTTTAAAACTACGCAACGGATTTTGATGCGGTTTTTTTTAATAGATAGAGTGATTCAAGAGGAAGGTTTATATGTATAATAACATCCATTTGCACCCGTGCGAAGCCGGGGCGGATCGCTAGTTATGTATAAAAGCGAAAGGTAACTCACTCCTCACGAGATCTCGAAAATCGCTGGACGCATAAAGATGATTTTTGGACAGGAGGTAGTTTATAGTTAGTAAACGTCCGCTAATAATGGATTTTGCGACAGGGCCGTATTAGGGTGATCTTAGGGCCCTCGCAAGTTTGTATGAAAGTCCTTCATTTTTTGTGCTACAATCTTGATTTTTGGCAGAGACGTGGTTTATAGTTAGTAGACGTCTGCTATGCATTAATTTTCTGACAGGGCTGGATTAGGGTGGTCTATGAGCTTTTGCAAGTTCTGATTCATACAAACTTGCGTGGGCCCTTAGACCACCCTAATCCGGCCCTATCGCAAAATCCATTCTTAGCGGACGTCTACTAACTATAAACTACCTCCTTGCCAAAAATCATATTTATACGTCCAGCGGTTTTCGAGATTTCGTGAGGAGTGAGTTTACCTTTTGCTTTTATATAAAGGCTCTTAGAATCGCGATATCTCAGGAATGGTAACTCTTAGAAAATAATAATGAAAGGCATTTTTGTAGAGGATTTTAAGATCTACAACTTTGGGTTGAGGTTTTTTTTGATAAAACTTACCGTTTTCGAGAAAAAATCAAAAAATCTCAAATTTTGACCTTTGACCCCGAATATTTTTTTTTCCTTAAACGGGAATGATGGGGAACTTCTAGACATTGTTTATAATTAGGTTTTGAACAATTTCACAGAAATTCAGCTTGTTGGGACTTTATGTAACTTCGAATGTCTAAATTGACCGGACTATGTAGGTAAGCTTTTTGTAAGCGGAGAATTTTGGTAGCAGCTGCGTGTTTCTTGCTCCGTTCGGATAGAAAAAATGTTATTGGCACTGGCCTGAAAATTATCTATTGGAATGATTGTATTAGCAATTCGAAAGTAAAGAGGTATTTACTGAGTTCTCAAACTTTTACAGAAGCTTCTTATTTTTGGTACAGCACGCATCATGGTGTTGATTAGGCCTTGGACTGGCCTGGCGAAGTATAGAAATTAAATAGACTATGAGCCTAGCGTTTAGTCATTAACATTGGGTTTCATTTGTGGCTTCAAAATTGTATGCTTAAAACTCTTTACAACCACAAATGTTATACAAATAAGCAATCCTCACAGTAAAACTCTCTAAATTCATTAAAATATGCTGTTGTTTATCCCTCCTGCAAAACTCTAAACTACATAGTACCTTTCACGTAATGAAGCATTACATTTGAGAGATAGCTCATTACGGGATAACTTTGGTACTGAAAATGTATTCCATTTAATACGCTAACAAGCAAGAATGACCGTGGCTAACTTGTGGATAATTAGTTTGCAAAATTACCGACGAAACTAGGGATTAATTTTGGAATATTATGATGCTAAATTAAAAGATTTCACTTAGTAGCGGAGCTGCGTTTTATTAAGCTATTAAAGGAGAGTTTAATTATGTTTATGCTGTTTAGTGCTCCTTGTGAACACGTTAGGAAAGGTCTGGGGATTAAAGATGAGTAGAAACGCTTTACTGTCTGAGGGTCATTCAGGGGCCAACGCTTTCAAACCGAATAATATGTCTACCGACAGCTTGAACCCAATATATCATGAGAAGATGTTACTCTAATCTCGTAAACCACTTTAGCTGATTGGTGGCTAGGCCCTGTCGCAAACGCACTACTTCGTAAACAGGACACTGAGCTAAAAAAAAAAAAAAACAGCCAAAGAGACTTACCCTTTTTTTTTTTGAGGCTGTGAAATCTTCAAATGACTCCTCCCGCTCTGGGTTGAGCGGTAGAGAGTGTCAGACTTCTAGTGGCTAAACACCACCTATGTTCCTTCTTAGCCCTTTGTGTCGAGGCCGCGGTATATTTTTCGAACAACCCGCAGCCCCGACGGTAAGAGACCTAGCCTTTGGGTGGAAAATCATCGAATAACCCCCCCCGCTCTTGGGCAGAGCGAAGGGGAGTGTCAGACTTCTACTGACTAAAAACCAAACCCATGTTCCTTCTTCGCCCTTATGTCGGAGCCGCGTTAACCTTTCGACAAACCACAGCCCCGACGGGAAGAGACCTAGCCTGACATCCAAAATGCGAGGAAGTGACGAAGCTTTGAGGCAATAAAATGTCGTGCCAGGTGACGCGAAGAACAAGAAGAAGAATCCAATACGTTATTCACATTTCCATGTTGTTTTCGCAGATAGAATGTCGTTTTGTCCTAATAAATAATACGTTCTTTTTTTTTAAGGGGTGTGAGTTATCATCAAATAACCCTTCCCACTCTGGGCAGAGCGGAAGGGAGTGTCAGACTTCTACTGACTAAAAACCACCCATGTTCCTTCTTAGCCCTTGTGCCGAGGCCGCGGTATCTCTTTCGAACAACCCGCAGCCCCGACGGCATCAAATAAACCTATGTTCTTATCATTCAGCTGTGTCTAGATGAGTTGAAAATTACTGAAGGTCGCCTCCAACGTCGTTGGAAAAAGGAAAAGTCCTTTTCAACACATTTGCTCGAAAAATGCATTTACGGAGCCTGTATACATTGTTCGAAAGTTAAAAATTACGCACTATACACGGAACGTGCGGTAATAGTATATTTCATTATAAGTGCGGAAAGCCTGTCATTGCAACGAGTTCCGACAAATGTCTAGCCGAGCCGAGGCACAGCCGACGGCGAGGGTAGACAGTCGGAACAAGTTGCAATGACGGTTCCGCACGTGTACTGAACAACTATTTTTAATACAGTTGCGAAAAAATGAAGCAATTTGATAAAATAATAAAACCGTAATTAAACTCGCAAAGAACGTTTTTGAAAATGGCGCATAACGTAAAAGAATCGCAGAGATTTTTTTTTCTTTACCTATTCTGGGTAGGCAAAGGGAACTATGCCCATACAGCCAAGTCTTCAGTAGATTTTTTTTATTGATATGAAATAAAAATGAAAACCTATAACTCATTGAATCAAATAATTAAATCTGATATTGAAACAAATTAGTAGCTTCTTTAGAAATATTTGCATGAATCATAAAAACTTCTATGATTTTATTTAGTAAATACTTCGTGGTTGTTTTTTTTTTAATGGACATTATTTTGACAGTTGGGAAAGAGAACGCACGAGTTCGGGAAAGGTAAAGAAAAAGCACGAGTACGTAATAGCCCACATCCCGAACGCTATACGTCCCTGCAATACGCCACTTTTTGAGCAACTGTATTAAAAAATATGTACTCTCACCTAAGTACCGTGCGGTAAAATAGGTACTCTCACCTAAGTACATATTTTACCGCACGGTCCATAGCCCGTTGTATAGCACCGTTCGTATTCTTTACGTTTTTTTTTTTAATTTCCATAAAAAGTAATACAAGAATTCCACCAAGGAGTTTCACATTACTAGAATAATTAAGCTGACTGAACGAACCTCCTTGGAAGCGCTTTTGTTCAATACGTTTGTCTCACTTTAATACTAAAGAGTAAATGAGATGAAAGTTGTAGTTCTAATTTTCACCACGTGCATGTGGCGCCAAATGCAAATGCGCGGCATTGTAATATTAAAACGTCAATGATTGTTGCGACTTTCCGACTGATATTTAAAAACAAAATAATATGAGTTCAAGCGAATCCGATTGGTGAAGCGTCAATGCCTTTTTTAATATAAAAAATAAAATAATAATAATTTAGGATTTCTCCATATCATAAAATATGTTAGTATTTCAAATTAAATATTTTAACTTCTCAATTGATGAATCCTCACGCCATCTGTAAGCAGCGCCCATGTATCGAGACTTTCTTGAGTTTTTTCCGCAAGGGCACACATATAGATGGCACTAGCGAGCTGACAGCTCCCCTTGACCGTTTGAACAAGACGGTGTGTGCTCCGACGCGCTCCGCTTTAAAAAATGCCTTTTTGTTGAAATCTGGACGATACTCGTAAAATAAATGGACCTGCATCTGTGCTTCATTGAGAACTTATAGTGCAGTGTTGATTTTTGGAGTTTTCACCATTCCACCGGAGGATCCACGAAGATTTAGCTCGCCGGCCGGCAGCCCATACTTGCAAGTGCGCATGAACGAGGTATCTTCCCATCTCCCTGGGTCTGAGTGGGATCTCTGGATTGTCAAGGTACGTGGGCATGTTTGCTGCTAATAATTCTCTTGTATTGGTTTGTCGAGGATTCATCAGAAGGGAAATTAATTTATTTTGAGGTCCGCCATTAAACATCCGCCATAGATTCTAATTTCAAATTTTCTTACGTTCTTCTCAAAGGTGCAGGCTATTTACACGCCTCACCATATTATTTGGTCCTTCTAACCGGGTTAAAAACCGTTACCTAGATTTTTGCGTAATTGTTTGGTAAAAATCATATAGGTTCAATAACGCACAATAGGTATTTAGTTTACGTAAACTTTTGGTAAATCATTGCCTATAAAACGCATCATAATTGACAATAGAATTTACGTAGTTGTTGGTAAATCTGTTCAATTATTTTAGTACATAATTTACATGGAACGACATTACGTATTTATTGGTAAAGTTCATTCTATGTAGGTATCCGTATTTAAAAATTCGCTTTGATATTATGAAAATAAGTAGGTAGTTACCAACGCATCTCGGCTTTGAGCGTTTTAATACAATAATTGTAATTACATAGATACCCACTCATAGTTGGTAGGTGCGATAATATTGCAAACCGCCTGTAAGGTATTTTTCTGTTATTGTTGTCGTTTGTTATCTAACGAAATGACGGATAAACAACTGAAGCCGGAAGATTTACTAACTATTCTCCATGAAAAGAAAGGATTGTTATTTAAACGCATTAATCGGTTGTATGATTTAACAAAAAATATATCGTCGTTCGATTCGAGAAAAAATGAAAGTTTTATGACTGAGTCAGAGACAATTGATGACATTCGAGATAAATTTGAATCTTTTGTTGATCAAATTAATCAAATAAACATTAGTATAAAACCTGGTACAAGTGTCGATTATGCTTGTTTAGAGTCCTTTGAAGATTTGTACATTCATATTAAACGTGTTAGGAACAAAATAAACAGTAATCAATCACCATCAACACCCAGTAGTAACTATAAGACTCTTTTTGAACCGCTTAAAATAAAGTTACCTCCTATCGCGCTGCCGTCTTTCGACGGGAAAACCGAGAATTGGCCTGTTTTTTACGAGTCGTTCAAGTCGAATATTCATGAGAATGATCAGCTGACTGACTCACAGCGTGTGCAGTACTTGGTAGGTAGACTTACGCACAACGCATTGAAGATTACTGCTGGAATTGTGCCTACGGGTGATACTTACAAGTTCTTATGGGACAGTTTAGTTAAAAAATATCAAGAGAAGCGCTCACTAGGTACGCATTATTTAAATAATATATTGGATTTAAAAAGTTGTTCATTTAACGCTAACAGTCTCGATTCTTTCATAGAAACATTTAGTGCATCTATTTCTGCCTTGAAACAACTTGAGATTACGGATCTTGCTGATTTTATTCTTTTGCACTGCGCAATGAGAAAAATCGATTCACAGACTATTCAATCGTTTGAACTTTCCATTCGAGATATTGAAATTCCCACAACGAAATTATTGATAAGCTTCGTTCAAGATCAGGCAAAGATATTGGCACGTTCGAATTTGTCTCAATCGAACGCGAGAAACTTTAGTAGAAACCCCGCTTCCGCGCCACGCGAATCACGCACACAGACAAAAGCGTTTGTTGTGAGCGAGTCAGCTGACTCGTCCGCTTGTTTACCTGCGATGGCGGTTCCGTGCTGCGCGTATTGTAATGATAACGCTCATGTTCATTTGTACAACTGCGCTAAGTTTAAATCCGCGTTGACTCCTAGAGCAAGGTTCGAGTTTATTAAATCCAAACGTGGGTGTGCGAATTGTCTGAGCACATTGCACGGATTGAGTAACTGCAAGTCAACGTCAGTCTGTGATTTATGTAAAAAACGCCATCATACACTATTGCATTTTGATAAAGAAAATAAACCGCAAACAGCTGACGTTTTAGCTACGAATTGCAATGTAGTCGTCGCGTCGCCTCCTGCGCCGCTGTCCGTCGCGCCTCCCTCGCCCCTCTCGTCCCCCGGTGCGTCTTTGCCTGCCCCGGTTTCCGTCGCGGTGCCGCGCTCTTATGCTCATAGTAATAAGGTCGATATTCCCGAACAGGTGATTGCGTCTGATTCGTGTGATGTGACGCCAGCGTCTTCGGCTCACAACTCGGCCGTGTTATTGGCAGCTGATGCAGCGAGGGCTAAGGCGATAGTTCTGTTATCGACAGCTCAGGTTTATGCGCGAGCTAAAAGTGACAGTGCGGGTCACAAAACAATAGTGAGGTGCTTAATTGATAATGGCTCGCAGAATAATTTAATAACTACAGCTTGTTGTAGAAAACTTAATTTACTGATAATTCCTTTGAGTAATTCTTTTGTTAAAGGAGTTGGTTCTGTATCGCGACCGATAATAGGATACGTACATTTAGATATCGAGTCTCGTGTATATCCGGATCAAAAATATACTATTCACGCGTTAGTAGTTGAGTGCATTACGGACCAGCTACCATCGCACCATGTTAATTGGGATAGCCATGTAGACTTCCACGCGCTTCCGCTCGCTGATTTAAGCTGGAATATTCCAGGGGATATTGACCTAGTGTTGGGCGCTCAACTGTTTCCGTACATTTACTTGGGGAATAGGGTCGATTTTGGTTCACGCGCCCCACCTGCATTATTGACCACATTCGGGTATGTCTTTATGGGTGATTTTCCGCATAATAGTGATAATTTAAATTTACTTAACTCCTCTCCTTTCACGGCATTGGCTCTCAATGATTTATTACAAAAGTTCTGGGAATTGGAAGAAGTTGAGAATAAACGTTTTTTATCTCCTGAGGAAACCGAATGTGAGAATATTTTTTCCTCGACCGTGTCACGGGACGATGTGGGACGTTATACCGTCGCGTTACCTTTTAGTAAGGATCCCGCCGAGTTGGGTAACTCCCGCACCGCCGCGTACCGTCGACTTATTGCGCTTGAAAGGAAACTACGCCAATTGCCGATGTTGCGGGAAAATTATAATGCAGTGCTCAAAGATTATATTGACAGTGGGTACTTAAGTCAAGTCGACGAATCTGCCATTTCCGATGACGGGTATTATATCCCTCATCACGCTGTCGTTCGGCCAGACAAACCGATGCCGCGCATTGTATTGGATGCTAGCGCTAGGACTCATACAGGATTATCTTTAAATGATGTACTCCATATTGGTCCCAATTTACAAACAGATCCGTTTATTCTTTTAATAAACTTTAGATTATTTCCCATCGCTATAAATGCGGATATTAAACAAATGTATTTACGCGTTGGTGTACCCGTTGACCAGCGTAAATACCTACGCATTTTGTTTCGATTCAATGAGAACGAACCTGTGCTAACCTTTGCTTTTAATCGCTTACCTTTCGGACTTAAGTCGAGTCCATACATAGCTATGCGCACTGTGCGACAGCTGGCCTCTGACAGTCCGCATTATCCCAAAGCTGCTAAAGTAGCAGAGACCAGTCTCTATATGGGCGATCTGGTGTATTCTGTGAATAATGAAGATACCGCCATGCAGCTATCGCATGATCTTATAAAGATGTTTAAATCGGGCGATTTTGACCTTATTAAATGGTGTAGCAATTCACCCGTTCTTTTAAACAGTCTTCCTGACTCGCATCGCAAGTCACTCGATTTTCACGCTGGGAGTGATGTTTCTAAGGTTCTAGGCCTTTCGTGGGAACCTTCTCAGGATAATTTCTTCTTCACTTCCGCTCGAGTGGCTGAGAAATGTACTAAGAGAAATATACTCTCGATAGTCGCACGCTTATTTGATGTTCTCGGTTTGGTTGCCCCAGTGATCTTCTATGCCAAGTTGCTCATCAAAGAGTTATGGCTGAGCAATATTGGCTGGGATGATCCCGCTCCTGACGACATTTTTAAACGTTTCTCGATTCTCATGCAAGAGTTTCCATTGCTAGATACATTACGCATACCACGCCATGTGGGTGTTACCGATGATTGTTCTGTTCGTATAGTCGCGTTTGCTGATGCTAGTATGGGTGGGTACGGGTGTGTGATTTATATACACTCTACTAGTCCATCTGGTGTCATAGTCCGCTTAATTTGTGCGAAATCAAAGGTTTCACCTACCAAAGTCACAACTCTTGCACGCCTGGAGCTGTGTGCCGCCGTGCTCATGTCAAAATTGGTAAAAACTGTTCGCGATACTTACGCTTTACGTGTTCCTATTGCAGGAATTTACGCCTTTTCGGATTCCATGATAGCCTTATCTTGGATACACTCTTCTCCACACCGCTGGTCAGTCTTTGTCAGCAATAGAGTCGCTCAATGTCAGGAGAACTTGGGTTCTCAACATTTTTACCATGTGGCAGGTGTTGAGAATCCAAGCGACTGTCTATCTCGTGGCATCCTTCCTTCCCAGTTAATGTCACATGAACTTTGGTGGGACGGCCCCTCTTGGCTTCGTTGTGCTCCTGAGGATTGGCCCGTTAAACCGTTTTCTCCTATTAATTGTGGGGAACTTCCCGAGCACAAGGTAAATGTCTTAACAGTGACCACGCAAGTAGAACAACCCCTTCTATATCAACTTGCTCAACGTACCTCATCATGGGATAAATTGTTGCGCATTGTTTCCTATATATTGAAATTTGCTAGACCAAAGGTTCATTGTGAACCTCGTTCTATTCAGGGCTTGTCAGCTGCGGAACGAGCGATAGTATGTGCTGTGCAATCTGTGTACTTTGCAAATGACATTAAGCTCATTAAATCTGGGAAATTGCTTTCAAAGAGACTCCAAAGTTTAGCTGTTTTTTTGGATGAAGAGGGAATACTACGCATTGGAGGAAGGCTTTCGAAGTCGCACCTTCCATTTGACGCTAAGCATCCTTTTTTACTTCCCAAACATGATCATATCGTGGATCTAATAATCCGTCATTACCATGTGATGAATTGTCACACTGGACCGGGACTACTCATGTCTATTCTAAGACAGCGATTTTGGATACTAGATGCCAGGACTGTCATTAGGTCCAAGTTGCGACAATGCAACACATGTTTTCGGGTAAATCCGACGCATCCCATTCCAGTGATGGCAGACCTGCCTGAGTACCGAGTATCGGAAGCGAAGGCGTTTGTCCACACTGGAGTGGATTATGCTGGTCCCATACGCATAACCCTCACTCGACGCAGAGGCCAGCACGCCCAGAAGGCGTATATCTGTTTATTCGTGTGCTTAGTAACCAAGGCCGTCCATGTAGAGTTAGTCTCTGACTTAACCTCTGATGCCTTTTTAGCCGCGTTTAAACGCTTTATCTCGCGTCGAGGGCCAGTATCTTGTCTTTATTCGGACAACGCCACTAATTTCGTTGGTGCTAAGGCCCAACTAGATGAGCTTTATAGATTCTTATTAAATTCAAGTTTCAATTCGTCTCTTTTACATGAGTTATCAACCCGCCGCATAATGTGGAAAATGATTCCACCTCGCTCCCCACATTTTGGTTCCATGTGGGAAGCGAATATCAAAACATTAAAAACGCATCTTTATCGCGTGATCGGAAGTCAGCTTCTCACTTATGAGGAGTTACAAACTGTACTCATTCAAATAGAGTGCATTATGAACTCGCGCCCTCTGAGCGTTTTGTCTTCCGATCCCCATCCCGAAGTTATTACTCCCGCTCACTTTTTGATGTCGACTCCACTGCAGTACTTGCCGGCAGCCGATTTGTCTGGTCAGCGCATTAATTTATCACAGCGCAAACAGTTGTTAGATAGTATGGTCCAATCCTTCTGGAAGAAATGGCACCTAGAGTATCTGCATACGCTGCAAGTCAGGCAGAAATGGGCAACTCCGGACAAACCCGTAGAAGTTGGGACTGTCGTACTCGTGGGACAGGATAATTCAGCTCCTCTAAGTTGGCCATTAGGAGTTATAACTGAGGTTTATAAAGGCACGGATAATGTCATTCGTGTTGCAATGGTAAAAACGAAGTTCGGTAACTTTAAACGTGCCGTCGTTAAATTATATCCTATTCCAACGCAATAAAGTTTAACTCTTACACGAAATTCATAGTCTTAAGGTTTAGGAAATATTATATTTAAATAACTTATATCGTTTGTTTCTCGCATTCAGTCGTAAAGCTTAAAGTTTTTCTGATCATAATCTAGGTTAGTAAATACTTATAATTTTTTCACTTCCTTTCTGAAAGCACTTGCGTCCTTCCAAAGCCCCCGAGCATGGTGAAGCGTCAATGCCTTTTTTAATATAAAAAATAAAATAATAATAATTTAGGATTTCTCCATATCATAAAATATGTTAGTATTTCAAATTAAATATTTTAACTTCTCAATTGATGAATCCTCACGCCATCTGTAAGCAGCGCCCATGTATCGAGACTTTCTTGAGTTTTTTCCGCAAGGGCACACATATAGATGGCACTAGCGAGCTGACAGCTCCCCTTGACCGTTTGAACAAGACGGTGTGTGCTCCGACGCGCTCCGCTTTAAAAAATGCCTTTTTGTTGAAATCTGGACGATACTCGTAAAATAAATGGACCTGCATCTGTGCTTCATTGAGAACTTATAGTGCAGTGTTGATTTTTGGAGTTTTCACCATTCCACCGGAGGATCCACGAAGATTTAGCTCGCCGGCCGGCAGCCCATACTTGCAAGTGCGCATGAACGAGGTATCTTCCCATCTCCCTGGGTCTGAGTGGGATCTCTGGATTGTCAAGGTACGTGGGCATGTTTGCTGCTAATAATTCTCTTGTATTGGTTTGTCGAGGATTCATCAGAAGGGAAATTAATTTATTTTGAGGTCCGCCATTAAACATCCGCCATAGATTCTAATTTCAAATTTTCTTACGTTCTTCTCAAAGGTGCAGGCTATTTACACGCCTCACCACCGATATTAATATGGAATCTACTTCACCTGATATTTTAAATGAGGCGCAAATTGCAGAAAACGGTCTCTTGCCTCCAAAATCGCGAGAGCGCTATTTAATTACTTAAAATAATTTTATAGCATGGAAGAGTCGAAGAAATACTCAATCATTCTCTGAAAATGTTTTGATGGCTTACCTACTTCAATGAATTACGTATGAAGTATAACCGTCCCCAATGTGGTCAATATATTCAATGTTAAAAACCAATCTAAAAACCAATAATGACATAGATTTAATAAAATACATAAAACTACATGTATTTTTGAAACGACAGTTAGATGGCTATACAAGCAAGAAATCAAAAGTATTCACTGCAGCTAACGTAGAAAAATTTCTTAATGACGCGCCAGATGAAAAATATTTAGGAACTAAGGTACGTTAGTTTTTTTTACGTACGTAAAAATAGTCTTGAAAAAGTTTGTTTCATTACATAATTGTACTGTTTTCTCGCAAATGTGTTGAAAAACGTTGTATGATACACGTGCAGAAATTGGTTTTTACAAACTCGTGACTATGGTAACCCCTCGACTTCGTCTCGGGCTTACATTCGTCTACTCGTTTGTAAAAACCAACTTACCGCACTAGTATCATAAATAACTATTGTCACAGCCCAGTGACTGTAACTTTTTAATTCAATTTCATGCCTATCATGGATCTGGTGCTTTAGTGCTTTTATGCTTTTACGAGCCCAGTTTAAATTCATTTGAGGAGAATAGGATTACGTGCAGCTGTGGTTCAGTCTTTTGTAGAGTCAAAGGAATTAATCAAGTAATTTAAAAATGGTTCGCCACACCAAATTAACGTGCAACAGTAATTTAAAAAAAAACATACCTTTTCTACGTTGATAAACATATTTTAAACACTGTTTTAAGCTTTCACGGTTCATACCTATATTTAAAAAAAAAAAAAAATAAAAAAAAAAAAAAAAAAAACACGGAAGATATCCCGTAAGTGACATTTTAAATATAAACATATTTTACTTTTCGTTCTTTTTTCACTTTATTTGTGAAATATTGTTAAAAAAAATTATGAAAAAAAAGACATGATACTTAGTAGCTCGTATTTCGCTAGTTACATTTTTTTACGTCAGTAGATTATAATTTCTTTTGAACCTTTTAGTTTTCGACCATTTCATGAAATTAAATAAAGATGTCCAATTTGTCCATAACGGCAATGCGGCACTATGACTCCAGCCTTGACTAATGTCGCTCGACATTAGACGAAGAAGCAACTTGTAATGGCACCATACACTGTACACACGAGTTTATAACACGAGCACAAGAGCAGTTTTAAGTGGAACTTATGTGAGCTTAGATAATGGGGTCGTTGTACCAGAGACACGTTTTAGAAACTAAACATTAGAAACTTAATTAAACTGTCAATTTCACCTCCTACCTACTACATGAGAGTTAAATACAGTATGTAAGTTTGAAGGAGGGACATATTGAAACCTGCTATAGGGCATGCTTACACGATACTGCCTAATAAAAATATAAACAAAACAAAACTGATAAATAACAGACAGAACCATACCAAATATTTCAGAAAAGTCTCGCAACCCTTGCGTTTATCACAGAAAATGTGTATATATATAATCCATTTTCCCTTCATATTTAAAAACTAGCGTAAAAAAAAACGTATAATAAAGTGAGATCTGGAGAGCGTGCTTCACGACACAAATAATTACGTCACAAATTAAGGTTATAGTTTTTTTACATATTTATGACGACATTTTATCCTTCAATTATGGCCCTCGCCGAACAAAATGTGAATGTAGTCATCTCTGCTATCTCTGTTTCGTCCTTCGTAAAGAAAAGAGTAACCCTTTTGAGCTATGACTAGATGCCGTAGTTAGTAGATAATATCTAGACTGGCCGAAATGGGCTTTTAATTCCTTTTGCGTCCTGAAAATTACTCCACTTCGCTACCCACTTGTGATACTTGCAGACAATCTTCCCCACCTGGACGTGAGTTGCCATGGTTGACTGAAGACACAGGTAGATTTATAGACTACTTCACTATATTATGGAGGCTCAAAAAGTGCTGATGCAGTGCATAATTTTTAGATTGAATACATGTAAACTTCACGGTATTTTCCCCTCGATTTCATTTCATCATCCAAATTAAGCCATTCTCTTAATATTTTAGCCCAAGAATCAATTATCTTGCGCCCAGTTTTATTAGTAATCATAAGATACGACCAGAAGTTTCCTCAAACATTCCATATTTATGGGGGTTTCGTTCAAAATTGACGCCGAAAGTCGTCCCCTGCGGCTTATTTGCATAATACCTGAATTTTAATTGTCAGCTTACCTGGCCGGGGTAAGGGTTGGGCTTTCGGATGCCGTACTTAGGGTAATTTAGAGCTGTGCTGAAGATCTAATTCAATTGAGTGTTGGAAGTGTACCTAACATAACATCACGCCTGTAATCCCCAAAGGATTAGGCAGAGGTGTACCCATTAGTACACCCACACTTCACCAGTTATGTATGTGACGGCGTCGTCGTTGTAAACAGCACGTGCAGCGGGCCAGGGCCTGCAGTCTCTACACTAAATATCGTTAAAAATCTGTCGCAAAGTCGTATCGATGTCAAATTTCTTTAATAGATTTTCAGCTTTATTTCATTAGCATAAGATTGAAAATCTATTAAAGAAAGTTTACGATTTTACGACTTAGCGACATTCGTAGCGTCGTTATTAGTGTAGAGACTGTAGCCCCAGGTGCGCAGCGTAGGCGTCACTAAGGCCGCCCCACTCTCCCCACTGCTCGAGCCGGTCTATATAAACGATCCCCGATCCCCTGGCTGGAGGCCTTAAACTCAAGGCATCCACAGGGAATTGACCGGTTAAGCAGAAGCCAGTCTCCTAGACTGAACTGCGAGATGCAATATCGAAAACAAAAAAGTGGAGGGGATCATTCTTGTCGCAGGCTTGGCCCGTTTCATTTAAGATGACAGACCCTCTGTCGTCATATGTTTAAGTCACTTGTAATAGGGGGTGAGCTTATTGCCATCAACCGGGCACTGATCCGGCTCAATGGTTGTTACTGATAGAAAAACCTTATAACACTTTGCCCGACTCTAAAATCAAATTTATACACCACCACTCCTTTATGCATCTGTTTTACCTGTAGGTAATATTCAACCAAAGCCAGGTGATTACCATACTCCTTAGAAACTCTTGTATACAAATTGAATGATAGAACTTAAAGCAGCACCTCAATATTCATTACCATGCAAATTTCATTCAAAATTGCAGTAGGTGGGTACTGCATCAACTTGGACATTTTGGTTCAAAATCGAAGTTTCTAGCTTGGAGAAATTGTAGGTAAGATGGTTTTCGAAGATGATTAAAATTGAACATCTTTGAAAAGAGCTTTCAGTTTCAGAAGACCAGCTTTGTTTTTAAGCCCTGTTTCAGTTACCAAACTAAAGATATTTCTTGTAAAAATTTCCAATGTTTTCACAGTAGCGAGAAGTTTTCAATCATCCTCATCATATTTTAAGGAGAACAGATGATGAAATGAGCCCTTTTAAATTACAGTGTTCTGACCATACTGCCAGCTAGACTGAGAACCGGCCCAATTCGCAGAACCGAATCTATAACGACTAGACGTCTTCTGGGATTTCAGGAGTTTTAGGTAGACCTCGTGGCAGGTTAAGTCGCGTTTGTTTAGGCTTGTCTATGGATGGGTACATGCAAGCAAAGAAAAATGTATACAATTGACGTTCTACCAAAAAGCTTTCGTCTTTTCAGTTGAAAGTCTTTATTACGTTTTTTGTTTAGCTTTTTAGGTTCAATTTTTTTTTTTTGGAAATTATCACATTCTGTATCGGTAAGCGACAAGATCTAAACAAAGTTCCACATAACTTCTGTCACAGTAAATAAACAAATAAAAAACTTAAGCAAAGACTCACTAAGTATAAAGTTCTTAGAACATGACAAGCAGTTAGGAAAGAAGCAATCTGTTCTCTTCGGTAATAGAAGAACTTTTTTATACGGAATATAATGAGATGTCGGGAACATGCATCTTCAGTGCAAGAAGCAGCGAGGTCAGACGTTAGGAGTGGCAAGACGTTTAAAAGTCTGCCAGCAGTTTAGCTAAGGAGTATCGTATTATGAGGTTATGAAGGTAAGATAGGCAGTCGCTCCAAGTAAAATACTCGTATTTAGCAGCATCATAGAGGATAGCCTCGGAATTTCTTGCCGGTGCTTATCGATAGGAAACGAACCGTGTACATTTTTTCTACTTTTTCTAAGTGCTGATAAATGCCTATGTGAAATATAGTATTTTTCATTACTCATACTCTGAAAGTAGGTCAGAACATGCCTGCGGAGCGGGTTGAAAGCAGGTACTACTTTTCAGCCCTAGGGAGAATCGCTTTCTACTGACAGCTGTCAAATTATTTGTTGTAATAGGGAGCAAACCTATTGCCATTAACCAATGTAATTAAGAGCAAGCCTATTGCCACCAACCGATGTGATTATAAGCAAGCCTATTACTATCAACAAATGTAATTAGGAGCAAGCCTATTGCCATCAACTGATGTAATTGGGACCAAGCCTATTGCCATCAAACAATGTAATTAGGAGCAAGCCTATTGCCATTAACTGATGTAATTGGAGGCAAGCCTATTGCCATCAACCGATGTAATTAGGAGCAAGACTATTGCCATCAACCAATCTAATTAGGAGCAAGCCTATTGCCATCAAGTGCCATCAACCGATGTAATTAGGAGCAAAACCTATTCACCGATTTAGGTAATTGGGGGCAAGCCTATTCCCATCAACTTTCCTTGTATTCGTAATGAAAAGCACAGTGTTTACCTCGGGTTAAAGACTTATTTAGTCCCTCGAACTATTAGCGCCCTCGCTGCGCTCAGGCGCCAAACCCCGACTCGAGACTAAATAAGTTCCTTTCACCCCTAAGGTAACAATGTACTATTGTTTTTGCATTCGGTTTGACCAAAAACCGCTAGGAATTAAATGAGAAAGAAATATCGAGGGATTGCAACGCGGTAGTTGTTTATGTTAAAAATTCCAAGTCTGCTTTGTGAAGATTTTAAAAACAAAAACGGAACGGAAAACCACTAGGTATATAACTACCTATATACCCAATACAATATTCGAAATATGCGCTTACTACGCGTGTAGGTATACTTTCGTGCAAGTGTCAGGTTTCGAAATGAAAATATCCTCAAAACTATCAAAGACTTTGATGGTTATTTTTTATTTTTATTTTTCATCATACTTGTACTCGTGCATATATCATCAACAGTCTATTAATGTTCCCACTGCTGGGACACAGGTCTCCTCCTCTTTAAGAGGGAATGGGCTATAATCCACCACGCTGGCCCAGTGAGGATTGGTAAATGTCACATGTCTTCAAATTTTTTGGTTCTAAGATATTATGCCAGTTTCCTCACGATGTTTTCCTTCCCCGTTTTGAGAGTAGCATAATATATCGTCCTATATTAATTGTAAATGATGTGCATAACATAGTTGCACATTGATGTACTTTCAAAATGATTGACATAACTATTTAATTTCCTAGCTAGTTGCCAGTTAATTATATAGAACTAGCTGATGCCCGCGGCTTCACCCGCGTGGATGTCGTTCAAATTATATACTAAAACCTTCCTCTTGAATCACTCTATCTATTAAAAAAAACCGCATCAAAATCCGTTGCGTAGTTTTAAAGATTTAAGCATACAGACAAACAAACAAACAAACAGACGCGACTTTGTTTTATACTATGTAAGGAAGACCTTTGCTTTAACTCCCACTTAAAGGTATAGTTTCATGCAGAGAACATTTTATTCCTCTTCCTATTCATAGGACGAGGAATTATGTTCTCTGAAACACACAAATCACATAACGGACTGAATCTGTTTTTCGTTTCTATTAAAACAAAAAAACAGATTCATTCAAACACTAAAATAAACCTGAAACTAAAAGCTAACAGCTAAAACAAACACCAATACTGAATTTATTTGATTTTAGAGTTTGTTTATTGAGTTTTATTTTGAAACTGTAAATGAACAAATATGTGGAACGGTTGGGAGAATATATTGGAAAAAGGAGATTGTGATATTTTCACAGGTTGGCAATATTTTTGAAGTTATTTTCACAGCTTCACAAGCTCACAAGGATAATCTTTGCTAGTTATAAAACGAACAAGTCAGTAATATCGGTACTTAATGTAGATACAGTCCGCAGTGCATAAAGTTACCACAAAATGTCGATATTCTCCAAATGATTTGATAACATAAAATGTTGTAGGCTAAGGCCAAAATCGAATGAGAAAATTTGAAAATATGTGGAAACTTGTTGCGATGGTACCTACATTATTGAAAGCTCGTATTGATGTAAGATCAAGAAAGATATAAATACTTAAAACACTGATAAACTAACAATAGTTTTGTACGCTTTCCTACTTTGAACTCTATAATAATAATATTATATTCACCTAAAAAGCGTCAGCAACAATCACTGCCAAATCAATCATAATAAACTGTTTGAAAGTTAAATTATTCCTCGTAATAATTCTAAACTACACACAGAACAGTTAAAAGGGAAACTTTCAAAGTAATCAAGAACTATTGCGATTCAATGAGGGAGACGTTTAAGTTAAATCGATGTTTCGGAACATTTTCCAATCGTCCCAGGTTTCGAATTGATAGAATACCCGCACCAGGTATTCCTGAAAGGTCTTTTTTACGTATCTGTCTATCTTCTATTTGTATATATAAAAGACTGTCTGAGGATCAACGCACAGGCTATTTTTCTTATGACTTAGGCATCCACTAAAGAAGGATTTTTCAAAATTCAACCCCTAAAGGGGTTTAATAGGGGATGACAGTTTGTATAGAAAATCGTAATTTTCAGGCGGGCGAAGCCGCGGGCAAAAGCTAGTACCTAATATTATATTGTATACTAGTTAAGTCCTGAAACATTAGTCAGCTTGAAATTATTTAAAAAAAATACAAAAGTTTCTATAATAAAATTATGATAGGTACAATAATTATTTAAAAGACACGTGGCGCCATCTATATCAAAAGATTGTTATTGTTGTTTTCCTCTAACTCATTTTCAGTATATCTGACAAAGTATATTCAAAATTTCAGGATGATTGGTTCAGTGGTGTAAGCGTGAAACGGTAACAAACAAACAAACTTACTTTCGGATTTATAACATTTTAGTTGGGATTATTTTACTCGTAATGTCCTATTAAAATTGATGGACAAACAGAAATAATTTAGACCACCAAAATAAGGATAAAGGTAAAAAAACCAGAAACACGCACATCTAATGTATGTTTCTTCTTTTTTTACCTCTTTCCTTATTTAGAAGAAAAAAAAACCGGCCAAGTGCGAGTCGGACTCGCGCACCGAGGGTTCCGTAAAAAAAATATATTTTGTGATGTAACTAAAAATTTATGGTTTTCGTAATTTTTCCTTTATCTATGCTATAAGACGTTGCTTCGTACCAAATTTCAAGATTCTGAGTTCACGGGAAGCACCCTGTAGGTTTTGATTCCCTTGCAAGTGTCGAAAATTTGCGGCATAAACGGCTGTACGGTGCGTACACTTGCAGAGATTGTTGTTGAGGTTGGAGCGCGTAGAGAAAGATTCACTTCGTTTTCGTTAGGTTTATAACGTTTAATTGTGTTACAATAAAAACTGTTGACGATTCCTTTCTCTAATGTTAGTCACCGCGTAGCAGTAATTGCACTCACCGATTTATTATGTTGTATCGGTATTTATAGAAACAAAACATGTACGTCAGTCATTTTAAGACTGTACATCTTGGCAACCCCAAAAGGAGAAATCAACGAGAAGAGAAAGGAAAAGCCATTACAAAGTTAATTAACAAAGTAAAAGAAAAGTAAAAAGTATAAGTAAAAATAATAATTAATCAAATTGAAAGGCCATGTTCCTGCTCCCAGATCGAGGCTCCACTCGCAAGTCCTTTGTTGTTTGTGCTGCGCCTGTTTCTTCCTGGCACTCCGGTTTCTTGATAACTTGAAGTTCAATTTCTTCAGGTGGCTGACTAGCCATTTTGTTATTGGCGTGTTTCGTGCACCTGTTTGGCCAACGATTCCTCCCAACCACCACAAGTGCTACTATGATGGCGGCTGTCAGCAATGAGTAACAGACGGCATATTGGTGGATGTCATGACTTGTCATTGTTGGTGGTGAAGCTTCACTTTTCCTCTGAGTCACAATTTTTTCTTCAATTGTTTCAATTTCTTGATTGGTGCCTTTCGACTGAAGGATGTTTGGCGCATAGTGATATGTTAAGTTCACTATCTTGTTAATAGATGTATCAACTGTTGGAGCTGTGAACCCATAATCCATATTCATGTGGTCTTTGTATTGACGTTGAGCGTAGATGGTCAAGTCAGTGGATTGCAAGACGCACCCCTGAGGTAATGTCACTATGCTTGATGATGCGATGGTTTGTGATGTCACGTCGTTGTTGCATATGGTTCGTAATGAACACGTTTCGCAGCAAATCGCCAGCCAGCTGTTTTGTGTTTGTAGCTCTATCCAACTGTCCTTACATGACGCGCGTTCTACGTCACAAGGTCTGCTGTTTCGATGTGAAAGCAGTTTTGCTTCACATGGAGCGTCTTTGCTGTGTAGGTTAAATGATGGCAGGTTTTTCTTGCATAATAAATTCTGCGATTTTTGTTGCGTGCAGTGTTTCAAGTCATCTTCAGACATACTCATGTAAACGTTTTTCTTAAAGTTGACAGCGATGTACTTGTTCGATAATTGCACGTATGTCGTTTCTTTAGCAATTTTCACAGGTAAAGGTATAGCCTTGTATATATCGAAATCTTCATTAGCTACTAGTGGGATGTGTGCTTCGAACAGAAAATAATTTTCAGTAACTCGAGCTTTCACGTTGATTAGCTTGTACATGTCCTTTATGTTTTCCTTGTAGTTTTCGACTGGTAGCGATAGAGTTTTCGGAAGGTTTCCGGAGATTTCCGTTAGTTTTTGCATCAGACGAACCGGAGTTATCAGATGAACGTCCACGTGTCCTTGGTAGACGTTTGTTAGTGTGTTGAACAGCATCTCCTGGAACGTCCTCAAGCTGCTGATTAGTAGATATGTCGTTAACGAAGCAGAATTGATATAGGTCGTGGCCGATAGTATTTCCATTTCTGTTTCGATGGATGCTATGTTTGCGTTTGTCTGATTGATGAAGTTGTCAAAGAAGTTGAATTGGCGTTGAATATTCTCTTCACTTCGTTTAAGTACTTGGTTTTCAAGCTCCACAATAGTTGTTTGGTTCTTGATCAACTCAAGTAGGTATTTTTCGTTAGTTTGCAATGATTGGATGTCGTTTTGGTATTTCTTAGCAAATTGTTGGTCCAATAGTCCAAACAAACTGTTAGCCACGTAGCCGACTCCGTCGATAAGTCCCCGTTTCTTCCTGTTACTTAGGTGCTTCTGAGGATTTATAAGTATGGAGTTATAATAATTTAGAAGTTCCATTTCATGACTTAATTGTTCCATGGTTGACCTACAGTGTTGTAAGTTCGTTTTATGACACAGATTCTTAATGTTATCGAAATACGTTTGTGTGCGATGAGTTCCTTCCCAGTAGTTTGTTAGGTTGTAATACATCATCAATATCCATTCATCGTGCACTACTTGCATTTTGCCGACGGTATCATAGTATATGGGCCGCTCGCGTTCCAAGCTTGTAATTTGAGTATTTGACGTCGGCGCTCCGAGCATGCCATCAGTGGCGCTAAAGGATCCCGTTACAGATGTAAACAATGATAACATTGCTATTAGTAGCATTGAATTAGGATTCCTTGACCTAGTCCGCCGTTTATAATTAGAATTCTGTTGAGGCTTGTTTTTCAGGTCGTTTTCTTTGACTTCCTCAATTTCTGAGGTCAGTGGTAGTGGCGATAATTTTGTTATTGGGCGTTTCATGACAACGGCTTTTGTCACCATACATATAAATATGGCTATGTAGCCCTTTGAAGTTTTTACGCCTCTACCTTTATTGTGTTTGACATCAACATGACCAGTAAAATCTACTCCTGTGTGCGTGAAGGGTCGGCAAGGAGTGATCCTTTGCGGTGGTAAGTCTCCCATGAGTTGGTAGCCATCTGTCTTGTTGAAGCGATGACAGCGTACACATTTTCGAAGTTGGTTCTTAACGGCCCGGTTTCCGCCGACGATCCAGTAACGCTGTCTTATATAAGCCAACGTCAGCCGAGCTCCTCCATGCAACGTGGTTGAATGGGCTTCTTCTATAAGTAGTTGGTTAAGTCGTCCTCTATGCGGTATGATGATTGGGTTCTTCATCACCCCGGGTAAAGTTGAATGTTTAAGGCGACCTCCGACACAAATAATTCCTGTTTTGTTTATATAGGGATTCAATTTGAGAATTGCGCTTTTATTTGATAGTGTTTCGTTGTTCACAAGTTGTTTGTATTCCGAATTAAACTCCAGTCGCTGCGTGTGCATTATGATACTTTTACGCGCTGCGCTTAGTTCACTTGTTGTTAAGTATGTAGTTTCTGACTTTGTTCTATTGCGTAAAATTGTAGTGAAGCGCGAAATCCATGCGATGACCCGGATTACTCGTGTCAATGAACTGTGTTTGTTCAATAAGTTTGTTATTAAGTTATGTTCATTGTTTTCTTGTGAAGGTTTTTTGACTTGAATGTGGTTTATGCCGCCAAAATTGGTTTGGAAAGCGCATGGTGTAGCTTCCGATAGATCTTGTTTTGTTAAAAATTCGGGACCATGCCACCACAGATTGAAACTTATCAGTTTGCTTGGCAAAATACCTCTTGATGCACAGTCAGCGGGATTCTGCTCTGATTTGACATAACGCCATTAGGCTGCAGGAATGACGCTTTTGATCTTTGTAACTCTGTTGGCTACGTACGTCTCCCATCTTGATGTTTCTCCTTGAATCCACGCCAGGACAACTTGAGAGTCTGACCACGCCCGTATTGATACGTTTCCATGGAACGTTTGCTTGATTTTCTCCATTAGATCAGCCAGCAGTTGAGCGCCACACAGTTCAAGTCTAGGTAATGTTGTTTTCTGTGCCAGTGGAGCCACCCTTGTTCGAGCAGCTAGTAGAGTTATGACGGGTTGACCATGTTCATTGAGCACTTTGCTGTATATAACACAAGCGTATGCCTTTTCACTTGCGTCACAGAAGCCTAATAACTCGACGTTTTCTTGTGCATTGCCAATCCATCTGTTTAACGTTATTTTGCTAACGCACGGGAGATCTGTACTCAGGTTCAGCCACTCAGACTCGATGTTGCTGGGCACCTTGTCATCCCAGCTAAGTTTGCTCATCCAGAGTTTCTGGAATAGTAGTTTGGCTTTGATCGTCACTGGGGAGACCCAACCCAGTGGATCGTAAAATCTTGCTATGGCTGAGAGTAAAGTTCTTTTTGTTAGTTGTTTGGCGTTTTCAGCAGGCCAGTTAAAGTGGACAGTGTCGCTGTTTGGATTCCAACGAAGTCCCAACGTTTTTGCTGATTCTTCACCTTTAAAGTCAAATATGTTTTGAGTTGACCTTTGATCCTCGCGTAAGTCTTCCACTATAGCTCGGTCATTGGCTGTCCACTTTCGTAGATTCATGCCTCCTCCTCTTAACAGTTGGATTTGGGATTGTTGCAGTTTTTTCGCTTCTGTGAGATTGTTATGACCGCTGATGACGTCATCTATCTTGGCAGCTTCAGGATGTTTATGACCATCGTCAATGGCTAATTGTTTCAGTGTCCGCATAGCTAGCCACGGTGCACTTTTCGTTCCGTAGGTTACGGTACAGAGCTGATAATCGCGAAGGTGTCGCCATACAATTCTCTGTAGATGTTGTTGTTCTTTTGAAATCCAAATGCAGCGGTACATTTTTTCAATGTCAGCTGTGAATGCGTATTTATAAGTTCGCCATTTAAATATGAGAGCCTGAATATCTTTTTGTAGATTGGCGCCCTTTTCCATGACGTTGTTCAAACTGAAGCCGCTCGTCGTTCGTTGAGAAGCGTTAAATACAACCCTCAACTTTGTTGTTGTTGAGTGTTCTCTCAGGACACCGTGATGTGGTAGAAAGTAGCTGTCAGTAGATATCTGATACGCAGGTTTTATGTGACCCAGATCTGCATACTCTTCCATGAATTGTTTATACATTGATGAAAGTTTTTGATTCTTTTCCAGCCGTTTTTCTAACTGTAGGAACTGCGAAACCGCAATTTTTCTAGACTTGCCTAGTTTCTCTTCGTAGTCTGTAAAGAGAGGCATTTTGACGATGTATTTTCCATCAGCTGATCTTCTCACCGTTTCTTCGTAAAATTGTTCGCACTGGTCGTCCTTGGGAATGTCTTTCGTGTTTTGAATTTCTTCATTCTCCCAAAATTTTGTTAGGTCCTCTAAGTCAAACAGAGTAGCGTGGCAACCAAAAGTTTGTTTCATCTTCCCGCATAAAATCCACCCAATTTGCGTATGTTGTGCAACTGGGGAGCTGTTATTGCCTTTCAATACACCTTCTAGGATAATTTCGGAATACACGTCTGCTCCCAGTAATAGGTCGATTGGTCGAGATACGTTGAAATCAGGATCATTGAGTTTCAAGTTTTCTAAGTGCGACCATGAACCTTTTTCGAACGTTCTCGTTGGCAAATTGTTTGTTAGCTTAGTCATAATAAGCGCTTGAGTCTCAAAACTATAATCGGAGTGAATCGATTGGCAGGTAAATTTCAGTTTTCCCCTGCACTCTCTGGAGACAGAGCCGATTCCCGATACGGACGCGTTGATTCCATTCCGAGGAAGACGTAGTATCTGTGCAGCGTTTTCTGTTATTAAGTTTACTTGTGAGCCTTGATCGAGTAGTGCCCGCAAGGCTACGTAGGTGCCGTCTATGGATTTGACTCTTAGCTGGACCGTAGTCAGCAGCACTTCCATATTGTCTTTATACAGATGGTTAGATGTTGGCTGTTGAGTTGATGATGAAGAGCGTTGCTCAATGTTGTTTTTTCCAGTGGCTGACGGTATGTTTTGTTTGTCCGAGTTGTGCAACAATGTGTTGTGTTTCAAGTTGCATTCTTTGCAGGTTTTCGTAGATTTGCACTCGTTGTTGCCATGGCTGAATAGACAGTTTTTGCACAGCTGTAGTTTCGAAACTGTGTCATTTCGTTTGCCGAAGTCCATTCGAAGGAATTTGTCACATTGGCGCAATACGTGACTTCCATTGCAAAATGGGCAATTTCCATGTAAAGCGTGATAGTTGTTTGTTTTATTATGACTGAAGTTATAATATTGTTTCTTCATCTGGGTTTGCTGGTTGAATGTTTTCCCGTTAGATGATTTTTCAGGAGCTGTAGTATTCGCTTTCTTAGCTGACTTCATCGTTTCGTATGCCATGAACCGTGTTTCGAGGAAATACAGAAAATCGCGTAGATTTTGCAGTTCTCTGTGATCTTGGAGTTCTTTCATGTAGTCACTGAAAGTATTCGAGTCCAGTTTTTGTGACATTAGGTGTACAATGATCGGGTCCCAGTTTGATGTGTCAATACCGATGTTAGAGATGCCGTTCAGGCATTCGGTAATGACGTCATGCATCTTCTTCAAGTTGTATGAATCTGCATTTTGTATGATCGGCAGATTGAGCATGTTATTCATAAATGAAGTAAACTGCAGGCGACGATTATCGTAGCGCTGATTTAGTATATCCCAACATGAGTTATAGTTTTCAGTACTAATTGTCAGATGCTGCACTAGGCGTTCAGCTTCACCTCGCAGTTTAGTCTTTAGGTGCTGCATTTTCTGGACGTTGTTGATCATTGGGTTCTTATGTATAGCTTCCAGGAACAGGTCTTTGAAGGAAATCCACTGGCCGTAGTTTCCTGAGAACTCAGGGATTTCGATCTTAGGTGTTGATTTCTGGTAGTGGACGGTGGACCAGATTTTAGCGTTGATTTTCCTCTTCAGTTCATCGTATTTCTGTTCGATGTCTGTAAACATTTGGTAGTAATGCTTGTTAGATCCTTTCAGTTGGAAATCTAATTCCCAGTGAAGTTTGTCGATAGGTTCCCATTTCGATTTCAAAGTTGTTAGGTGATCTTCCAGTTCCCATCTCTCCGAGATGGTAACAACGTCGATTTTGGAGATGACACGATAAATTGCGTTGAAGTTACATTCTTGCTTGTTAAGCAAAGTTTGAATGTTATTGCCGTCGTCATCTTCGGACGTCTCACCTAGGTCGAACTTCACATTTTGTTTTTCCGAAGTCGCTAGTTTGTTCGTGATGTCCGCTTTGGTTGATGCGAACATTTCTTTAGTTTTCCTGTAGACGTCATCCTTGAAATAGTTTATACTCTTGTCTTCTAGTTCCAGCAACAGTTGTTGATGTCTGCTTTCGAAGTCTTGCCATTGGTTTTCTAGCGAAGACAAGCGTTTGTTTAGGTATTCCATAGTTTTTCGTGATGAGGAATCCTTGCGATAGTTCGTGCACAAGGTTTTAATATTCTCGAAGCATGTTGACTGCAGTTCCAGTTTGTCCATGTTGATGCTTCTTGTTGTTGTTGTAGTTGTAAGACTGCTCAAAAGTTCTGGCACGTCGTTGACGTTGACAGGAGAGCGTGGCGATGTGTTGTGAAGGCTACTGCGTTGCTTGTAGTCTTCTCCGTTTCAAATCTTGGAAGCGTTTTCTTCTTTGATATGAAATGGTCAGTGGAACTCAGCACCTTGCGCCTTGAGTACGGTATTATGCGACTTCTCAATTTAACTGGGGCGACCCGCTTCTGGGAGACCAGCTAAACCGATCCGCTACCGTAACGAGACACAAAGGCACCAAATATCCGGCTCGAAGGACCATAAAATGTACGGTGCGTACACTTGCAGAGATTGTTGTTGAGGTTGGAGCGCGTAGAGAAAGATTCACTTCGTTTTCGTTAGGTTTATAACGTTTAATTGTGTTACAATAAAAACTGTTGACGATTCCTTTCTCTAATGTTAGTCACCGCGTAGCAGTAATTGCACTCACCGATTTATTATGTTGTATCGGTATTTATAGAAACAAAACATGTACGTCAGTCATTTTAAGACTGTACAACGGCTGTATCTTTTGATTGCGTTGGCTTAGAAGTTTGATTTTTTCACAGCTTCAAGGGACAGTAGACCTGAGTAATTGATATAAATTTCAGCTTCATACCTCCACGCGTTCCTGAGAAAAAGGGTCTTGACAGACGGACGGACGGACGGACAGACGGACAACAAAGTGATCCTATAAGGGTTCCGTTTTTTTCCTTTTGAGGTACGGAACCCTAAAAATCAGCTAACATTGTTAGTCTATTATTTTAAGTCAAAATAAAAATCGGTGTTTTGTTTTGCTTGGATTTGAGTAGGTACTGAATGCTGTGTTATTTGTCCATCTAATCTATTGGGACCTTATATTTACTGGCACGAATAAGTAATTGTGGAAACTAACTCCGCCTTATTACAAAACGTATAGTTAAAGCTGGTTTAACTTAGACTTGGTTTATTTCGCATGACGTCTCACTTCAATAATATTCTAAAGAAAGTGACAGCATGCGAGATAAACCAGGTCTGAGTTAAACCAGGTTTAACTACCTTTTGTAATAAGGCGGACAATGTTCTGGCATAGACTAAAGTGTTAAAAGATAACGAAAAGTAAATCGAACCTTCTTTTATCGGGACAAAAAAATATGGAACTTCCATGTTGTAATCTAACATTTTTCCTCGCATAGTTTTGCTGTTTCAATCTCCCGGGATATCATTAAAAGTTAACAGAGTTACATAAAACTACTGTTTCCGAGAAATAATCAAGAAAATGGAACAGTTGTGATCAAAGTCGTTTTTCTTTATTTTTTTTTGCTTTCTAGAGATCCTGACGTATTGGACTCGTGGCTGATGAAAAATACAACAAAAAGGTTTTACAGTAAAGATATTGTGTTTCCGTGTAAAGAAGATGGGATACATGTGTGTTATTTGAAACGCATGCTTTTAAGAGGAGGTTGTTTTAACGGGGTCTAGGTATATGATGTTTTCCCAGAATTGTTTGTGGTATTTTCAGGTTTGTAAAGTTTGGCAACTCGTTCTACAAGTATTCTCTATGTGTGTAGTTCGAGGTGGTGTTGATGCATCGATTATGTCGACCTTGGTATATTTATTTTAGTTCTTTGTTGTCCCGTCTGCACAGATAAGTAAGTTGAAGTGTACGTCTAAGTGCCATTCGAAAAAGCTTTTTATAATCAAGTACCATTAAACCCACTATAACATCAGGCCTGTAATCAGCGAAGGGTTAAGCAGGGGCACCAACATCACCCATGTTTTGCCGATATTCCGAGCTGCTACTGAGAAATTCCTGATGAAAGCACCCGAGAACACTACGGCCGACCTGGAAGTCAAGAAAAAATATGCCCTGATTATATTTAATTTTCAATTAGCTTATAAATTCTACGAACGAATCACCGTCGTCATCTTCCTGACCTAGCCCCATTCTACTTCGGTTCGGCACAACATTTTCCTCTTCCATTCCCCTAGAATTCAACACAAAATAAATCTTCATATACACCGTGTCCGTAAACTAACACTATTTTGAACTACGGTCGTACTAGAACGTAGATTTATATTTTGTCACGCGTGATGCAAAATTTATGGCGCCCAGCCTTTAGGGTCTGAAGTGAAAATGAGGCCTTTGAGGGTCTACAAGATTTACACTTCGCTTTAAATTTGTGCAAGGTCGCGTCTTTGAAACTTAGTCATTATGGTTCTGGTTTATTCATTGGCAGGCATGAGCATATTATTATTGTACATTTTTAAACTGAAAACTACAGGAACACATTCAAGCTACCCGAGGAACTTGACAAAGGGAGAACTTTTTTCAGCATCATCTATCTAGCTTCTATCTATCTATATCTAATAAATAAAAAGAGAAGTCCTGACTGACTGACTGACTCATCAACGCCCAGCCCAAACCTTTGGACCTAGAAAGCTGAAATTTTGCACAGAGGTTCCCTTTATAATGTAGACAAGGAACAAGGAAGGATTTTTCGAAATTCAACCCCTAAGGGATTTAAATAGGAGATGAAAGTTTGTATGGAAAATCGTCATTTTCGGGCGGGCGTATCCGCTGGCAAAAGCTAGTTTTACATAAAATCACGTCTGTAATCCCCGAACGGATAAGCAGAGGTGTACCAAATAGTACACCCACATTTCCTTTCACAGTTATTTTTAAGTCCCATGTAATAGGGGCGAGTCTATTGCCATCAATCGGGCGCAAATCCGGACTCCGTAGCTGCTATCAAGAAATTCCTGATTGGAATAATAAGCATATTATTTAATGTCAATTTAGCTGTGAGAGTAGAGGAAGACCAAAGAACAGAAGAGTTTACTGTGTGAAAAATGATATAGCTAGAAAGGAGGTGACTGCTGAGAAGTCCTCATGACCGTTTTTCGGCCACGGCGGCCAATCTTAGATTCCCAGCGGAGATTATAGCCATCTGCGCGGGAGATATTATAGTGCACAAGTGTGTGCGCGGCACAGGTGCACTCACTGTTCCTTTTCTCTCATAGTCCGATGGGACGGCAATCCGACACGACTGGAGAGAGATCAGGCGCAGGACCAACGGCTTAACATGCCTTCCGAGGCACGGGGGTATTATATACCACCAACTTCCAAACTCCGGGCTACTTATACTGGGAAATTTCTAATGAAAAACCCAATAGCACTTTTTGGCCGACCCACCACGACGACGAGTAATAGAAAAGTATGGAAGACATGCTGCGCCGACCCTAAAAGAATTAGGGATTAGGGCAGGAGATTGATGGTTTATTTATTCTTAGTTTGAATTTACTCTTGAACCCGAGGGTATTACGATAATTTGTTCAAGGTCACATGTTAAAGCTAATGCACTCTACTAAAAGTTATATTTATTTATTGTGGTACGTGGGAATGTCGTGTTTGTTAATAAGTTTTAACTCTCGTAATGCAACAGGCCTTTGGGACCTATGAGTGAAGGTCTCATGGTCTCTGTAGGTATACGTGTTTATGATGTTAATTATTGTAATTTTGTACCAAGACTTTTGTCCTTGAATGTTGCTGAAAGTTGCCTTGAGTAACTGGGAAAACTGAGGTCATAGAACTTGAAAAAGTTCATTTTACTAAATGTTCCACATACCTACATAATATGATCACGTCTTTGTCTAATGGGGGTAAACAGAAACTTCAGAACGACACCGCCTGGGGCCCTACTATGACGTCTTAAAACAATCCTAACTTATTCTTAATCCAGTGTGGAAGAGAGATGGCGCTAGACACCCTGTATAGTTCTGTCACGTTTCCACACTGGAATAACATTAAGTTAGGACTGTTTTAAGACGTCATAGTAGGGGCCCAGGGCCCCTACTATGACGTCTTAAAACAGTCTGGTCTTTACATACCTGCTAATTGCGATTACGACCACTGACGTTTTAAAATGCATTGATCTTCTTCTATATTATGTGGGCAGTGACTTACCCGGTGCCAGAGTGTTATGCCATACGTCCATGGACCTTTGGATTGGCACACCGTCGAGTAATATCTCAGTATGATGGTTTCCTCACGATGTTTTCCTACACCGAAGCAAAGTGATAAGCATGCAAAATATCATGCAATATAATATACATAAAATATAATGAATAGGTAAACTGACCTTATTAGTGATGACCAATAAGATAAATCTTGGTATACCACGCGGCATATAAGTTGAACCTGCGCAGAACGACGCCATTTTGTGTCAAGTTATTTGCCTAGGAGTATACTTAGAAACTACCATGGTTATACGAACAACTTTAACATAATTCTTCAATCAACTCTCTAGAACCACACGAGATTTCTAAAATCAAACGCCATAAAAGCATGGAGTTATTTAAGTGTTCGCGTGACATTTATGAGTGGCCATGTTTATTACTATGCCATTAGAGCGGTTAATAACTGCAGTATGATTTCATACTCCATTACATATCGAGTTTCCTCCGTGCCTTGGAAAATACGTTAAACGGGTGAATTTCCCAAATTACTTATTTTTTTGTCTTCGATGAAATTAGTATTTGAAAAAAGGAATATTGTTCTGAATTATTTTTTTTAGTATTCAATAGATAGTTGTGGCAAAAATATAATTTACCTAGGACTATTTACAAAGGTAGAAATATATACATAAACCTCTATTTTTTGCAAATCGGTGCTGTCCCTCTACTTTTTTTACAAACAAAAAGCTTAATACACTAATAAAAATAAGTAAGTTAAGGATATAACTTATTCTATTTCATAGAATATTAGTTATATTATTAATCTAAAACATATTTTATTACATAATTAACGATTATTATTACTGAGAGGCACAAACGTACTTGTCCTGCGAAATGTTCTCATATCGCTGGACAAAAGTAATTTAAACCTAACTTTACATCGACGAGTCCGACAGCGTCCCCACTCCAATTTTATTTCTCTCGTTAGTGTGTGCTAGTGCGCAGTCAAGACGGACGTGTGTCAAATCGCTGCATATTCCCGCCAATAACGTAAGTACGCCATTTCAGTTGCTCCCGGACAATTATTTTATATTATCGGTGGTTGCATTTTTCTAGTGTAATGAGTAGTTTCATTATTGTTGTTTGGTTCTAACAGAGGTAGTAAGTGAATTAGCTTCATTGACTGTTATTGAATTTATCCTAGATATTATGCATTTTTTCTAATTTTCTAAAAATTGTGTTATTTCTCACGTCGCTGTTCTCATATCGCTGTAATCGGTGGTCTTTATTACCACCGATGTGATAATTTACACCGAAATGATGAGAAAAAATCAATCGGTGTCTTATATCTAATATCGGTGTTTTGATTCTTGATCAACGCAGAGTTTTGTCACATCGGTGGATTGCTTTATCATATCGGTAGATATTTTATCATCTCGGTGAGTCGTTTTATCATATCGGTAGATCCCGTGTCATTTCGTTAAGTATACAAAGAAACAATGGAACATACAAACATACATCCAAACACATACATTATATACATACATATACACCGTTAAATTTCGGTCGTTTTAATCCCATGGCTGGTCGATCTGGTACATGGAACACTATCGATTTGTAGCGATAAAATCAAAAAAATAAAGTACCTTTTTTTTAAACTCGTATTAGGATAGATTATCATATCGCTGGATATGTACATCATTTCGGTGGATAAACTTATCATATCGGTGTACAGAAAAATAATCGGTGCCGGTTTATCATATCGGTGGAAACCAGAATTCAAACTGAATTTTCTCTTTAGTCATAAATGTTACGTTGATGATATTAAATTTGGGGATATTTGATATCCTAAAGATTACATAAAACCTGAAAAATATAAAAAAATAACATAAATGAAAAAGTTCACCGATATGATAAAAAAAATGGCATTTGTTGAAATTCACCCAAACCTTTTGTCCAGGTTATCATTTGAAGATCTTTGACGGTCGTTTCAGGCTGCCAGTAACCAGAAATCCTAACTGTTAGGGATAAATTACCCAATACTCAAAGCATGTTATTACATCATTATTATCATATATTATCATTATTGTTGTTTGTTGTTATTGCATTGTTAACATCGTGGAGTACGTGCGCCAAAAGATAAGGTATACACCGAGGGTGCATTTACTGGAGTCGCGCCGTAATGTTGACTTCAAGGCGTTCGTGGTGCGAGTACCGAATTGTTATCTGCCCCAGGTGATGAAGGAAGACTTTTGGCCTCAGGACGTGGTGTTCCGTCGCTTCCGCGGACAAATTCCACTGGACAGCCTGCACAAGTGATGTGGTTACAAGTGAAGTGCTACTAACATAGTCTTAAGTCTTATTTATTAACAAGAGTTTTGTATATAATTTATATGTGTTAGTTTATAAGGCATATATCTATGGGCCATTGTAGCCTGCAATAAAATGATTATTATTTATTATTATTATTATTTATTATAAGTATATGTCAATAATGTGATTCGTGATCTAAGGTCACTCCTCCCTTCTCTCTGCTACCTTGTACTGAAATGTTCACCATGTCGTGTCTCTATAATTAATAAATATTAATTACTAGCTTGTATATGGCAAACTCAATAGGCGCATCTCAAAGTCCATGCGACACGACTTGCGGTCCGACCGCAATTGAGCGAAACCAGGGCTCCAAAGTGTTCGCGAAGAATGCGTCTATTGGGCAAAGCCAAATGACAAAACTGAAGATCGAGGACGGCAGTATCATCTCATCGAAGCCAGAGATCCTGGAAGAGCTAGAGAGGTTTTATGGACAGTTGTACACCTCGACCCGACAGCCCGTTGTCAGTTCAGCTCAGGACACCAGAGCGAAACTGACCCGACACTACACTGAGGATATCCCAGACGTCAGCCTGTATGAGATTAGAATGGCCCTCCAACAGCTTAAGAACAACAAGGCGCCGGGGGATGATGGAATCACGACAGAACTTCTGCGAGCGGGTGGAAAACCAGTACTCTTAATCCTCCAGAAGCTGTTTGACTCCGTCATACTCGAAGGTATTACGCCAGAAGCATGGCACAGGAGTGTGGTGGTGCTCTTCTTCAAAAAAGGTGACAACACCCTATTGAAGAATTATAGACCCATCTCACTCCTGAGCCATGTGTACAAGCTGTTCTCGAGGGTCATTACGAACCGTCTCGAACGCAGGTTTGATGACTTCCAGCCTCCCGAACAAGCCGGTTTCCGAAAAGGCTTCAGCACCATGGACCACATCCATACGCTCCGCCAGATTGTACAGAAGACTGAGGAGTATAATCGGCCATTATGTCTAGCGTTTGTGGACTATGAAAAAGCCTTCGATTCGATCGAAACCTGGGCGGTGTTACAGTCTCTTCAGCGGTGCCGTATCGACTATAGGTATATCGAAGTGCTGAAGTGTATGTGTAGAAACGCCACTATGTCGATCCGATTACAGGACGAGAGCACGAAACCAATCCAATTGCAAAGAGGCGTGAGACAGGGAGACGTTATTTCTCCGAAACTGTTCACGAACGCATTGGAGGATGTTTTCAAACTCTTGGACTGGGATGGATTCGGCATCAACATCAACGGCGAATATATCACTCACCTTCGTTTTGCCGATGATATAGTCATCATGGCTGAATCGCTGGAGGATATGAACACAATGCTCAGAGACCTCAGTAACGTTTCTCAACAGGTGGGTCTTAAGATGAACATGGACAAGACGAAAGTCATGTTTAATGACCGTGTTCCACCCGTACCGGTAATTGTTGGGAGCGATACTCTCGAAGTTGTTGATAGTTATGTTTACCTGGGACAAACTGTTAAACTGGGTAGATCGAACTTCGACAAAGAGGTCGCCCGAAGAATCCAACTCGGATGGGCAGCGTTCGGGAAACTACGCGACATCTTTTCGTCCAAAATTCCGCAGTGTCTCAAGACGAGGGTGTATAACCAGTGTGTGTTGCCAGTGATGACTTATGGCACAGAGACATGGTCCTTAACTGCTGGCCTCTTAGAGAAGCTCAGAGTCACGCAACGAGCCATGGAGAGGGCTATGCTCGGAGTTTCTTTGTGCGACAGAATCCGGAATGAGGAAATTCGCCGAAGAACCAGGGTCACCGACATAGCTCGCAGAATATGCAAGTTGAAGTGGCAATTGGCAGGCCACATCGCTCGAAGAACGGACAACCAATGGAGAAGAAAGGTTCTCGAGTGGCGACCACGAACCGGAAGACGCAGCGTTGGCAGGCCTCCCACCAGGTGGACCGACGACATCGTGAGAGTCGCGGGCAACCGGTGGATGCAAACGGCAGGCTGCCGATCTTTATGGCGTTCTATGGGGGAGGCCTTTGTCCAGCAGTGGACGTCTAATGGCTGATGATGATGATGATGAATTACTAGCTTTTGCCAGCGGCTTCGCCCGCGTGAAGATGACGATTTTCCATACAATTTTGCATCCCCTATTTAAAAACCTTAGGGGTTGAATTTTGAAAAATCCTTCCTTATTCCTTGTCTACATTATAAAGGGAACCTGTGTGCAAAATGTCAGCTTTCTAGGTTCAAGGGTTTGGGCTGGGCTTCTACTACTGGGCTAGGACTTCTCTTTTTATTTATATAGATAGACTACCAAAGTCTTCTTTTACTGCTTAGCTGCCCTCATATATTTGGGGGTAATGAGAAACAGGGTGTAAAGTTCCTCATCCCCCGTAGAAAAGGGAGGATACTCCGACCGGACGGGTGTTGTGTCCGGCGGGCTAACTGCCCAACAGTTGTAAGTAGGGAACTCCTATATAGGCTTAAATGTCGCGGATAATGTTCATAGCGCGATGTAGGATTTTCTGTCGATCGTTGTTAGTACGCAGGTGTTGCGATAGATGTCGCTAGCCGCCACATATATAAACCTAACACTAACAACCAATCTTTCCAAAGGGTATCGTATTATTGTGTGGGTCAGATAGGCAGTCGCTCTGCTGCATCCGGTTAGACTGGAAACTGACCCCAACATAGTTGGGAAAAGGCTAGGCAGATGATGATGATGATTCTACACTCCATCGATATAAAGGCGTGTTTGGATTGAAGCGCGGCAGAACGCAAGAATCGAGTCAATATAGACGAAACGACGGACATGATGGATTTTAAGCAATGTGATTAATCTGCCTTGTTGGTCTTGTGGTTGAAAGAAAGAAGAAAGAAAGAAAACACATTTATTCTGCACAGGCCATAAATGCACACAACACACAATAAAATTAACAAAAAAAACTAAATTGAAAAACAAAAAATACAAAAGAGTGCGTACATCTCACGGCTGCGCCAAATTGCCGAGCAGCTAGTGCCCGACGCTGGTTTTCAACTGGCCCTGAGATGGTGATATCACGAATGTGAAACAGTTTTGTACTCTGTGTTTTTATTAATATGTATGCGTATCAGTAATTACTTGTATTATACGGTTGCAGGCGTGACCACTGAGTATGAGGTTCTGGGTCTGATTCCCGGGTTGGGCAATGTGGTATTGGGTTCTGTGGTATTGTGTCCGGTTCATAGCAATAGTTTTTTAATATTCACGTCAAGCGCAACTTGAATATGAGAAAATGTGAGTTTTACAATGAGGCTCCTGAACTAGTAATTCTAGGCAACTTAATGTTTTTGAGCTATTCAAACACAACAATGTATCCGAAGCTCTTAGTGGAGACCATTAAACGCTGTAAAAGATTGTAGCAATTTTTAACACCGACGATAAATCTCCTATGCTTGACGTTTCATCGGTGATCGGAAACCATTTAGGTATTGAGACCGGGATTTAGGAAACCTTGTATGTAATTGAGATGAATTTATTGCAGTTTTGTTACTTAAAGATCTGAAGCTTAGTTTTAAGGTTATCTAGCTTACAAAGAAAAGCCGCAAAAAAGGATTTTGATTTATTAACTGAGAAGTTACCAAAACAAAAGGTAAACAAAATGTGTAACACACGTCTACTTAACAATTATTATGTATTCATACACCGTATCATGTATTAGATTCATAAGTAACAGAAGTTCATTGATCAAGTAGCAAGTGACCGTAAAAGTTCGACCGCTCTCCGCTAGATGGCGCTGCGCCGATGACGCGTATTTCTGAATCGCGGTGTTAAGATTCTCCGGCACTTAGTGACCCTCGCTTGATCAGTGAATTTCCTCAGACAGCTATTCAGTTGGTGCATTTGCGAATCTCGCCCTACTTGGAAAGGTTACGTGAGACACCCCTACTAGTTGTCACGGAAAAACCCACATTCCCTCAGGAATACTTTTTGGATAGGGGAATGAAGTTCCCCTATCCAAAAAGTTCATGTAACACCCACTCCTATCAAGATCGGAGACTCTACGCTCGAAGTTGTGGACGATTATGTCTACCTGGGACAAACGGTCCAGTTGGGTAGATCTAACTTCGAGAAAGAGGTCAATCGTCGAATCCGACTCGGCTGGGCAGCGTTCGGGAAGTTGCGCGGTATCTTCTCGTCCAACTTACCCCAGTGTCTCAAGACGAAAGTCTATGACCAGTGTGTGTTGCCAGTGATTACATACGGGACCGAAACGTGGTCGCTCACAATGGGCCTCATCAGAAAGCTCAAAGTCACCCAAAGGGCAATGGAGAGGGCTATGCTCGGAGTTTCCTTGCGTGATCGAATCAGAAATGAAGACATCCGCATGAGAACCAAGGTTACCGACGTAGCCCGAAGAATCGCCAGACTTAAGTGGCAATGGGCAGGGCACATTGCTCGCAGAACGGATGGCCGATGGGGCCGAAAAGTTCTGGAATGGCGACCGCGAACCGGAAGACGTTGCGTTGGAAGGCCTCCCACAAGGTGGACCGATGACCTGGTCAAGGTTGCAGGAACCCGCTGGATGAGAGACGCACGGGACCGGTCAATGTGGCGACGCCTGGGGGAGGCCTATGTTCAGCAGTGGACGTCTTTTGGCTGAAATGATGATGATGATGATGATTTAATTATGATGAAAAATACATGTTTATGTTTAAATACCACTTACCATTAAAGCTAGACGCTATTTACAGAAATAAAATACTGAAAGATACTGTCTTAAAAATTTAAAGATTTATTCATAAATACCTTAGACCTTATGAAGAAGTAGCGGAAATATTGGTTAAAATAGTTAATATTGCCGTAAGATCAAAAAGAAATATTTTACGTACATCATATTTTAACGAATCTTAAAACATATAAAATTGATGTTTCACAATACAATACAATTATTAATACAATTATTTGTTGAAGAGCACCAATCACATTGCGACGTTGTTAACGAAGTGGCCGTTGTCGTTGTGGTATGGAGCGATAAGTTCTGTATAGCACTGCAAAACACTTGACACGGTGATGTTTCTGCACAAATGTTTGTGGCAGTTCATAATATTGAACCTCCTCTGAAAAAGAAGTATGATGTTTTAACAATACGCCTGTAATCTGAAGGGTTAGGCAGAGGTGTATCTAATTGTACACTCATATGAGGCAGACCCAAAAAACGTTGGCGTGACGATCTGGACTCGCTCGTGACTGATTGGCCAGAAAAAGCACAACACCGGGAGAGCTGGAAAGAAATGGGGGAGGCCTTTGCCCAGCAGTGGGGCACAATAGGCTAATTCAGGGCTGTCCAAACTATACACCTTCGCGGGCTAATTAAATTTCATACAAAAGCTGGAGGGCCAGAAAAATATTTTTAGTTGTCAAGTAAATAAAATACAGGGTAATTTTGTCTTTCTATGTTTATTGATTTTTCGTTAATTTATCTTTAACAATAGTATCGATATCCACGTCAACATTCGTTGTTGCCAGGCGCATTGCATGAAGAAGCGATTTATCTGACAGTGAAGATCTCTTGGATTTTATAAAATTCATTGTTGAATATGCACTTTCACATAAATAAGTGCTGCCCATCATCGATCCCATTTTCAAGCCAAAATTTTTTAGCTTGGGGAAACGGTCGCCGAGTATCTTAATAAAATCCATTCCTGTCTCTTTTCTACCCTTGAAAAAGGGATCTGATTGAACGTCACATAATTCTAACTGGTATTCAGTCTTTACGCTTGTTATTTCAACTGTTAATGGATTCGTAAAAAGAGATAAATCGCTCTCTAATCCTTTGAAAACAGCAAAACGCCGCTCAAATTCAAATATTACGACAAAAACAAAATACTTTCCGGGAATTCCCCCAATAATAGTAAAAGAAGAATGGAATGTTGCAAGACTGAAGATAAATAATTATACCAAGTATTGAGTACTTACATGTTTTGACAACGAATTATATTACCCAAACTATTTGTGTCCAAAACTATTTTTAGATTAAAATGTGTGTCGCGGGCCGCATGAAAACAAGCCGCGGGCCGCATGCGGCCCGCGGGCCTTTGTTTGGACAGCCCTGGGCTAATTAAAAAAAATTGGCAGTTATGTTTAAGATCCATGTAATAGGGGGCGAGCCTATTGCCATGATGGGTCACAAATCAAGACTAGGTGGCTGCTACCAAAAAATTTCTAATGAAAAAAATCTATAACACCTTGCCCGACCTGGAAAGCAAGGACCTCAACAGTCGCGCTAGCGAACACTAGACCCAGATAAACTAACTGTGCGTTTCCTGTGGTAAAGCATTCACTTAGAACAAATTGAAATTTGTATTTCTCTCCTTTTTTCTAATTTTTTGGTATCATCTGACAACATGTATTAATCTGAATGTTTCACCGTTGAGAACACTAACACACACACAAAATTTCCGTAGAGGACCCGTATAAATCAAGTGGTTTTTTGAAACCGTTCTGCCACTAAGGGACATGCGAACAAAGTCCTCCGTCGCGTCTGTCTGAGTGTCTCTCTATCTGTTCGCGATAAACTCTAAAACTACTGCAGCGATTTTCATGCTGTTTTCACCAATGGATAGAGCAAGATTTTCCTCGAAAAAGGTTTTAGTATGAATTTTTATTCGAAATTCAACCCCTAAGGGAGTTAAATAGGGGAGGAAAGTTTGTTGGGGTATTTTTCGAAACCGCAGGCAAAAGCTAGTGATCAATAAAACTTAACGCATACCTGTGTAATCACCTTCGCCAGCAAATTCAGCTATTCCATCACCATGTATTTTTTTGTTTTTGTCGGAATAATGATCATTTTTAATTGCGTCATTATAGAAAGGATGTGTTTTCTCTCTGTTTGAATTTCCTTTGAAGGTTTTCGCTGATGCAATCACAACGAATACAAATAACAAAAATATAATTTTCATGTTTGTAATATTAATGTGCTTACTACTTAGAAATCCTCACAGTTATGTTGTAAAAGCTGTGCCTGCTGTCCTTATATATTGGTTTGTATACTGACTCATACTCATCATAGGGAAACACGCACAAAATGACTTAAACGGATAAATTACACATTGATCTTTATTTGAAAAAGAACTACATAATTATGTCTGATAGTTTTTGTATCTGTGACTACCCTATCAAAACACAAGTGCATATCCACCATTGATTTCGTCAGTTGCACTTCAAACAAGTTCAAGATTTCAAACCCTCCACTTACAGCTAGTAAGTCAAAGACCGCTGCTCCATGATGAACGTGACCCTAATATTCACTTTAATCTTTATCATTATAGCGTAGGATAATCTAGATTGAGTAGGTCCAGAATTTAGAGACAAGCTTGGTACTTTCAGTAGCATCCATCAGCGTGCGTGCCATGCGTGTGATGTATAGTCGGTTTCGGTGTGAACAAGAAGTTAAATATATATTGAAAAGCGATAAACTGCGTAACACGTGCTCACAGTCAGCGGCGGACAATACGTTTGGTGTGAACGATGCCTTAGATATACGATATCGTGATCTTTATTTATGACAGCTTTTAATTACTGAAATGTTTTGCAGGATTTACAATTTCAGTATTCTCATATTTCCATTTTAATGAAGGTTAAAACAAAACAATAGGTATATCATTTTGTGCGTATTTCCCAAAAAAGGACAAAGCACAATATAATTAATAGACAAATAGACAATGGGAAGTACATTTAAAAAATAATTTTAATGTCAAAACAAATACTAATTAATTTAAATCCAAATATGGTAGCTCTTAGTCGATCATGGTAGAATATAATTAATGATATACCCAATGATTTATGACATCATCCGTCATGCTCAATATAGCCACCAAGTGCCACGGCGGTTATTTATAAATGTTATGGTTATGCCACGGCGTGGCACGCAACTATGGAAGACACCAGACCATAATTTTATATTTCTATGGCCCGGACGGTATGATCCTAGTGCCTTTGAAGTCACCCAAATTCAAGGGCATTATGGCCACAACGTACATAGTACACCAAAGGCCTACCCCGGCCTTTTTTGGCAACATAGTTAGGTAAAGGCTAGGCAAAATGATGATGATAGGGCTGGCTTCCAGTCTTACTGGATGCAGTTGAATACCAGTATTTTACATGAAGCGATTGCCTATCTGACCTCCACAACCCAGTTAGTACTGGGTAATGCAAAATCCCTTGGTAAGATAGTTTTGAAATGTATTTAACGACTGTCGAAGACCAATGACAGCCGGGACCAACTGTTTAACGTGCTTTCTGAGGCACGAAGGAGGCTTGGTATGTTATGGGTGACTGACAGACGGGACCAACTGTTTAACGTGCTTTCTGAGGCATGGAGGAAGCTCGGTATGTAATGGGTATCCACGAACCAACCTACACAAGTGCAGCTTAACCTGAAGATCGACACGAGCGGCTGTTATTATTTAGCTATGGGCTCATCCGATACCTACTCATAGTAAAGCATTGAAGTATGAGCGTTAAGTCATGATCCCGAGATATAAGAATTTTCAACATTTACCTGAAACAAGCCTAGAGAGGAGGCCTGAGTCCCTGCAGTGGGAACATTATATGCTGATGATGATGATGATGAAGATTAGAACTGTAAATGCCTTATAAAGTCGGAATGAAGTTGGTGTCGAGTTCGTATAATGCGCTTCTTAGCGCAAAAAACCCCTCCGACCGTTTTTAAATAATTTCGGCTAATTTCCTGTATATCCATTCCTTCCTTCTTTATCCTTCTAAGCGCGTTTAGTAAGAGCAAAGTAGGTTAAGGTCTTTTAAAATCATATTAAATGTATATTTAATTATTTATCTCATTGGAATCAGGTTTTTTTTTTTAAATCGGTACCTACTGTATAAAACTAGGTTTTATTGTAGTTATGCCTATACATATAAGAATTAATTGGTTTTCACTGTTTTTTCCTGTACGAGCAATATATAGCTGTAAGAACAATAGAGTTGCCTTATCGATAAAAATATTGATTCATGGCTAGTTATGGGGCATGACGTCGATCATGCTGGGAAAAAACGATAGATAATTTCGGAATAACATGCGAAATAACTATTATTTACCATTGTTACTGATTCCTATTTGGTATCTCCGGGTTTCCGTTCGCGTTGATGACGAGCGTATTTGGAAAATAATATGATGAAATAGTTAGAATATTTGTTTTTTTTTTGTAATAGAAACATTAACACTTAAATACACACATCAACACGGTCTAGGGATATTTTTAAAAAAGCGTATTACTATCAATGTGTTAATTATTTATATGACATGTATATATTTAAAATATACGCTAATTAATATTCTACCAGTTTTTAATAATGGTTAAGGTACTGATTAAAATTTCAGGATTTTATAAAAAAAAATGAAGCATAGACGGAAACCGTATATGAATTAACTTTTAATTTGTGAGTAAAAACTGAAAAAAATAGAAAAATCATTTAATTTGTGTTTATAAACTTGAAGTTATGTTGAGAGTTTGGTCAATTGACAGAATCCAACCTCGACCTTATTCTACTTCATACTTTATTTTTTTTGTTATAAATAGTTTAAAAAGTTGACAACGTCATGTGACAGCATAAAAGCGAAATAGAATGGCGAAAAGAAAATGTGCTCCGAATTGTTAATCTTGTTTGATTAAAAGTGCGAGAGTTTGGTTTCACAAGTAGTGTCAAAATATTCAAAAGGTACTTTTTTTGAAGCACTTGAATAAAAGAAACATTTGTCAACTTTGGACTGAGTTTATTTGCAACAACAAACCCAAACCCACTCAAATTAACAAAAGGTTATGGGCCCAGAACAGCTGTGAAAGGGTTTTGTTGGAAGTAAGGCCAGGAAAGCGACGGTGAAGTCGAGTAAGCAGTCCAAAACGTCAGAACAAGCAAGGCAGTCATCGCACAGCCAGTCAACGTTTAAAAAACGTACACGCAAGTCGCTTTAAGTCAGAAAATCGCCACGAAAGATAGTAAATTCATTTTGTTTATTTAAAAAAAAATGTCAGAAGTCAGTCAAAGCAAAATGGATACTGTAAGATCTCAGTTGGAGATGTTAAGTGAAGATAGTCAGGGAAATGTCAATTTCATTTCATGGCGATTTAAACTAAATCTAGCACTAAAGAATAAAGAACTGTATGATATTGTGTCAGGCACGAAAGTCAAACCAGCATGTGATAAGTCAGAAGCAACCGTTTCAGCTTGGATCAAGAAAGATGTTGAAGCTCAAACGTTGATAGGTTTAAATGTAAACAGTAAGATAGCTAACAAAATTGCAAATTGTAAAACTGCCAAAGACATGATGGACAAATTAGTTAGTTTATATGGCACAAAGACTGATGTAACTTTAGAAACGTCTCGAATCAAATTCTTTACCTTTGAGTATGATGAAAGCAAGTCAGCAATAGAGAATTGTATGGAGATTATGGATTTGGCTGAAGAAGTGTCAACTGAAGAAGATCCTATGAGAGAAAGTTGGGTCATGACGAGGATCTTGAGTGTCTTACCAGCAAAATTGGCGCATTTCAGAACAGCATGGAACAATGTGACAGGACCTACAAAGAACTTAGACACTCTCATTGAACGTCTAAGACTTGAGGACGAGCAACTTAAGGAACCAACGACAAACGCAGAGGGCAGTACCTACAACGCTCTCATGACAAGACGTGAGAAACAAGGACAGTCGTCAAGCAAGCAGGACAAGTCACAGTTCGCATGTTACAAATGTGGGAAGAAAGGTCACGTGATCAAGGAGTGCAGAGGAAAGGCATGTCAGAAATACATCGAGTATTGCAAGAAGAAATACTCATGCAACAATTGCAAGCAGAAAGGACATTTTGCAAAGGACTGTCCATCCCGAGAAGATGGAAATAAGCCAGAAAATGGAAAACCACCCAAGAGGGCTTTTTTGACCACAGCACTCTCGACAATGGACAATGACATCTCGCAGGACAGGGCAACTTCATGGTATCAAGACTGTGGAGCCAGCCAACATATGACGTCTCATCGAGAATGGTTTGTACAGCTTGCAGAGCTGGACGAGCCAATTCCAATTGTGATCGGAGACTCAAGCAGGCTAGATGGCGTTGCAGTCGGCAACATTGAGATGGAGGCTTTTGATGGTCAAAAGTGGTATCCAGTGGTACTTGAAGATGTGATCTACGTACCAAATCTCAACTTTAATCTTTTCTCAGTAAGTCAGATGCTGGACAAGGGACATGTACAGAAGGCAAATGGAAACGAGTCAACATTCTACTGTCAGGATAGCAAGGAGATTGTGGCAATAGCAAGACGCAAAGGAAATCTGTACAAAATGATGCTCAGGAGAGAAGAAGAGACAAGTTTGATGGTCCAGTCGATCAAAGTATGGCATGAAAGTCTCGCCCATCAGAACGTGAAGTATGTGAGGGATATACTGAAAAGGAAAGGGATCAAGTATGTTGATGACTGGAATAATTATTATGTGTGCACAGGGTGCTCATATGGCAAGCAACATCGATCCGCACATCCGAACAATCCCAAGACAGCCCAGCAGCCATTAGATCTTGTGCATGTCGACACCGGCGAGATGAACATCCCATCTCTAGGAGGATCAAAGTATTGGCTCATGCTGAAGGACGATTTCTCTCACTACCGAAGCTGTTACTTTATGAAGACGAAAAGTGAGGCTCCAGAGAAAATTGCAAGCTACCTGAGACTTGTGGAAAATCAACTAGGGAGGAGAGTGAAGAGTCTGAGATCAGATAACGGCACGGAACTGAAGAATGCAAAAACAAAAGAGTTGATCGATAAGTTGGGAATCTTTCACACCTTTACGAATGCATACACGCCAGAACAAAACGGAAGGGTTGAAAGAGAAATGAGAACGATTGTCGAGGCAGCCAGGGCAGCGATACATGCAGATGGTTTGGACGAGAGACTATGGGCAGAGGCAATGAACCACGTGATCTTCACGATCAATCAGACAGGAACCAGCAACGTACCAGGAAAGAGTCCAGCAGAATTGTGGTTTGGAAGGAAAATGAAGATTGAAAAACTGCGACCTTTTGGATGCGAATGTTATGTGCTGACCCAAGCACAGAAGAGAGGTAAGATTAATAGAAAATCAGAAAAGGGAATTCTGGTTGGCTATGACATTGATTCACCCTGCTACAGGATTTATATGAAAGAGAAAAGAGAGGTCATCAGTTCAGACAATGTAATCTTCGACGAGGAAAAGATACTACAAAGACAAGGCACTGAATTTGAGACATCGGCAACAGAGGGCACACCTGAGAAGCAAGAAGAAAGCAGCAGCGAGTCAGACGAAGAAGAGGACAACTGGACGACTGGAGAAAGTGCTGAAGAGGCAAGTGACAACGAAAGTGGGACACAACCGCCAGAAGAAGAGCCAGGAAGGAGAATTTTGCGAGATCGTAGAACTTTGCAACCACCACCGAGACTGAGAGATTGCGTACTTGACACCAGACGTGGAGGAAAGAGCGCAAAAGTAGCCATGATTGGTGAAACTGAAGACATCCCGGTGAGTGAGGCACTCAAAGATGAGAAGTGGAGACAGGCAATGCAGGAGGAGTACGACTCGCTAATAGAAATGAAAACTTGGGAACTGGTGGACTGTCCTGAAGGAGTGAAACCTATCACATATCGGTGGGTACTTCGACAGAAGGTAGACGGAAGATACAAGGCCAGACTCGTTGCAAGAGGATTTGAACAGAAGGAAGGAGTGGACTACGCGGAAACATTCAGCCCAGTAGCCCGCCATGCATCGATTCGACTACTACTAAGTCATGCAGCGTCAGAGAAAATGAAGCTGGTATCGTTCGATGTGAAAACGGCATTCTTGTATGGAAACCTGGAGCAAGTCATCTATATGAACCAGCCAGAAGGGTTTGACGATGGATCAGGGAAAGTTTGCAAGTTGGAAAAGAGTCTTTACGGGCTCAAACAAGCTCCAAGGATGTGGAACGAGAGGGTAACCACACATTTTGAAAAGAAGATTGGCCTGATCAACACAGATGACGACCCGTGTATTTACTACAACAAGGACAAGAGCATTATGCTCTCACTCTTCGTGGATGATGGATTGATAGCTGGGAAGAATGAAAAGGAAATATACAGACTCTTGGGAGAGATAAGCAAGGAATTTCAGATCACATATAGTAAGAAAGCACAGGATAAGTTAACGTACTTGGGCATGGAAATCAAGATCGACAAAGATGGTATCTTTGTGAATCAGCCTCGTTATACGGAGAAGATCTTGAGAAAGATGAAACTCGAGCAGTGCAACCCAGCATCCACACCCATTGAACAAGGAATGATTACCAAGAAGACAGACTTCAAGAACGACGAGGCACTCCCGGCGAACAACAACTATCGCGAGGCGATAGGGAGTTTACTGTACCTAGCTACAATAACTCGGCCAGACATCAGCTTCGCCGTGAACTACCTCAGTCGATTCTGCAACAAGCCCATGAAAAGCCATCAGGCGATGGTGAAACGTGTGTTCCAGTACTTGAGAGGGACAGCGACAGCAGGAATCTACTTCGGAGGAGGCAAAGAACTCGTGGCATATACCGATTCAGACTTTGGAGGAGACTCTGAGATAGGACAGTCGACGAGTGGAGTATTGGTGATGAGAGGAGGACCAGTGATCTGGTACTCACAGAAGCAGCGTTTGGTAGCGACTTCAACAGCAGAAGCCGAGTACCGAGCCGCAGTGTCTGTGATTGACGATGTGTGCTGGATCAAAAGAATTGCACTGGAACTTGGTATCCTGGAAAGTGATCAGCCGATCACCCTGAAAGTCGACAACATGTCAGCCATTCACATGTTGCAGAATGCACACGAAGGTAAGACGACCAGAGGAAAGAAACATATTGAGATACCACGAAAGTACATTCAGCAACACGTCGGCAACACGGTGACACTGCAACACGTCGAGAGCAGCAAGCAGATTGCAGACATTCTCACTAAGCCACTCAACAGAAGAGTTTTTGAGATGCTCTGCTGTAAATTGATCAAGGAGGAGTGTTGAGAGTTTGGTCAATTGACAGAATCCAACCTCGACCTTATTCTACTTCATACTTTATTTTTTTGTTATAAATAGTTTAAAAAGTTGACAACGTCATGTGACAGCATAAAAGCGAAATAGAATGGCGAAAAGAAAATGTGCTCCGAATTGTTAATCTTGTTTGATTAAAAGTGCGAGAGTTTGGTTTCACAAGTAGTGTCAAAATATTCAAAAGGTACTTTTTTTGAAGCACTTGAATAAAAGAAACATTTGTCAACTTTGGACTGAGTTTATTTGCAACAACAAACCCAAACCCACTCAAATTAACAACAAGTTAGTAGTCTGAGAAAGCGCCCATGATGTTCATAACACATCGGCAACGATTCGGCATGCTCAGAACAAGGTTGTCAATGTCTTGCTGCGGAATATTGTCCCATGTCCTTCTGAGGTGCGCAAAAAGTTGATCTTCTGTAGCCAAATTTTCAGGAACTTCCTTCAGAGCTCTTCTTTGCAGCATATCCCACGCATGCTCAATGGGATTTAGATCTGGCGATTGAGCAGGCCAGTCTAAGGCCCTAAGATTATGTGTATGTAACCAAGCTGCTACCGTTCTCGTCGTGTGTGCCCGGGCATTGTCGTGCATGAGCAGGAAATCTTGCCCCATTTGTGTTCTGTGGGGCAAGATTACGGGCCCCAGCACCTGTTGGACGTATCGTTCTGCCGTCATATTGCCCCGCACCCAAACGAGATCCGTCCGTCCTCCAAGACGAATTCCTGCCCAAACCATAATTGTTACTCCTTGGTATGGGTGAACTTCCTGAGGGTTCTGGAGACGGCTCCATCGTCCAGGAACTCGCCAAACACGCCTCCTTCGTGAATCTGGATGGAAGCCGAACCTGGATTCATCCGTGAACAGCACATTGGACCATTGCTCACGGCCCCAGGCCACGTGGTTCCGAACCCATTCTAATCGTCGTCCACGATTGCCTCTCCGTAAAGGTGGGACCCGGAGTGGTCTACGAGATCGTAGATTGCTTTCATGCAGTCGCCTTCTTACAGTTTGGTCACTCACAAGCACTTGGTGTTCCACTCGCAGCCTTTGGACCAATTGAGTCGCCGTTGCATTTGGTTGAGCTCGCGCAGTAATTTGCAAAAATCGGTCTTGTCTGGGGGTAGTGATGCGACTTGGCCCCCGGTGCCTCTCCGCTACTTCACCTGTGGCACGATAGCGTGTCCACAATCTTGAAATTACATTTTGATGGGTCCCTATGACTTCAGCAACATTACGCTGAACAGATCCAGCTTCCAGCATTCCCACAGCTCGTAACATCTCCGCCCTCGTCAAATGTCGGCGTTGCATGGCTACAATACCTCAATTTTAACTTTATCTTTCGTTCAAAACTGAAAAAAACTGTAACTAAACGAAATTCGTATTGTTTTTTAAATTTCGCACAAATGAAAATTCCCTCTCCTATACATCAAGACATTTTTATGCCACAGAAACAAAAGAATTTTCAAAAATTTGAATTTGGAATTAGTCTGAGATAAATTACAAACAAATCGGTGTATTAAAGATTCCAATGCGGCCAGTACTTTTCGAGTTATTTAATTGAGTATGAAATATCCCTAGACCGTGTTTGGTGGAAATAATTCGTGAAAATTCAAAAAAAAATCCAACTAAATTATTTTTCACCACGCGGGTGCTGGTTCTGATATTTCCAAAATTTCCTGCGGAGAGCGAAGGGGGTTCACTAAGTAGGAGGCCAGGAGAAATAGATCAGTTTTCATGCAAATTGATTGTACATACCAACGTAACGCCTTCAGCGGGACTCCCACAATCTGGTGCGACCTCGGGATGGCGGGTCACCGTTTTTCGTGGTCCAGGTATCACCAATTATACAAAACACGTATCGTTCGTAAAGGGTCTATTCTCCACTCTTATAAAGGGTGCGCGCGCGCAATAATTACAGTTAATTGCGAATAAAGATGAAGGTGAAGGACGTGCGTCTATCGTCCTTGAGATGTGGCGTAGAACTATTGCAGCGGCCCATTCAAGGGCACGTAGAGGTCGCGCGCGCGGCGTCGCGGTTGCGGTCGCCAGCGCATCAACGTACATAGATATATACATACCAATTTACACAAAAAAAGAACCATCCCCCCGGCCTTCAGGAGTTTGAAGAAGTCCTGAACCAAAGAGTCAGGGAGAGCTATTAGCGAAGCGAGAGCGGGATAAAGTAGGTACATCCAGTTAGCTTAAAATGGATGACCTTTACAAGAAAACGGGAAAAATAATGATTAAACTAAGGCTTATAACTAAGGGGAGCCTAGATGGCTTATGTAATAACTATTTAGTAAACTATTATTGAGAGGGTAAAACGCAGAGTTTTACTACAGGTCGAACATAGGTGCCACTTCGTGTGCGTACAGTAGCGACTCTGACTACTCCATCTGAGGAAGGTTTGACGTCATCGATAACACCTATGGGCCATTGTAAAGGCGGCGAGTTTTCCGTTTTTATAAGAACTATGGTACCTTTGGTTACCGGATTAGATTTGGTATTCCACTTAACACGAGATTGTAAAGTGTTTAGATACTCACGCCTCCACCTATTCCAGTATCTCTGAACTATGGCATCGAGTAAACGTTTGTTGCGGATTAAATCTACCGAATCTAAGCGCGGGTCGGAATGAAATGAGTCTAGCGGACCAAAGGTCAAAAAATGCGCAGGTGTTAGAGCTTCGGGCTCTGCGGGGTCTGAACTAAGTACGGTTAACGGTCTAGAATTGATCATGGCCTCAACCTGTGTGAGGACAGTAAGTAACTCCTCGTACGTGAGGAGAACGTCGCCTATAGTGCGGCGGAGATGATTCTTTACGACTCGGATTTGACTTTCCCAGCAACCACCGAAGTGGCTAGCGGTAGGCGGATTCAGATGCCATGTTATGCCTTGATATAGTGTTTCCTGTTCAAAGGAATCACGGAAGGCTTTAGATTTAAGAAATCCATTTAACTCATTGAGCTGAGCTTTCGCACCAATAAAATTAGTTCCGTTATCGGAAAATAAGGAAACAATTTTGCCTCGACGGGATATGAAGCGTCGTAAGGCGCGAATATAGGACATCGAATCCAATCCGACTGCAACCTCGATATGGCAAGCTCGAGTAACAAAGCAGGTAAAAAGGCATATGTACGCCTTTTCCTTACGAGCACCACGATACCTACTTATTAAACAATTAATTGGACCCGCGTAATCCACTCCGCAATAAAGAAAAGGCTTAGCTTCATTGACGCGGGGTGCGGGAAGAGATGCCATATAAGGTGCTTCTGTGCGGGGATTAGTCTTAAAGCAGCGGTTACACAAGCGGAAGCGTTGTTTCACCGTGCTGCGTCCAGAGATAATCCAAAACTTTTGTCGTAACAGCGAAAGTAATAATTGTGGACCGGCGTGTAGGTATTTTCGGTGGTAGTAATCAATTATCAAATTTACAATATGATCTCTTTTGGGAAGCAAAATTGGATGTTTGCTATCAAACTCAAGTGAAGATTTTTCTAACCGGCCACCAACGCGAAGAATGTCGTTTTCCAGGAAAGGAGAAAGCGGGAGAAGCGACTTAGACACCTTGTGGCTTTTAGAAAGCGCGTTAATGTCGCTTGTGAAATATTGTTGTTGGAGTGCCCTTATAACGACAGTCTCCGCAAAATCCAGATGTGAAAGCATCATCCTATTGGATCGCGGGAGCTTTCCCAAAAAACGGTAGATGTATACTACAACGCGAAGAAATTTAGACCAAGAAGAAACGCGTTTAGATATTGCGCAGAGAAAAGGTTCCGGCACATCAGTAGTGATAAAAACATTTGATTGTTTTTTGAGCTCTAAAAGCTTTTCGTCCTGCGCGGGGTCAAAGATGAATCGGCTAATTGGCCAAGTGTGCGCTGGGTCACGAGCCCACGTGGGGCCGTGGAGCCATAGTGGATGGTCTAACAATTGAGCGGGAGTAAGCCCACGACTTATGCAGTCGCTGGGGTTCTGCGCGCTTTCACAATGGTAAAAGTGTTTAGAACTAAGATTGTCCTGTATTTGAGCGATGCGGTTCGCAACGAAAGTATCGAAGCGATGCGGAGATGAATGAACCCAGTGGAGGGCCACAGTCGAATCAGTAAAAGCGAATATTTCGTCTATGTGACAGCGGGAAGAAATTATATCGATTACAAATCGAAACAGTTTCGATAACAATAAAAGAGCGGAAAGCTCTAGGCGAGCTAAAGTTATATTACGCAGGGGAGCTACCTTGCTTTTGGCTCCAATCAAGTTGACCTCGTTTGGTCCAGAAGCGGGATGTACACAGAGGTACACGGCAGCGCCCATCGCTTTTTCGGATGCGTCTGCGAACCCCATCAGAATAACGCGGGATTCAGGCACAACGCCGAGAAAGCGCGGTATTTTAAAGCGTTGTAAGGCGGGAAGCTCAGTGAGGAAACGGTTCCACGCCATGCAGATGTCACGTGGTGGGGTATCATCCCAATCGATTTTCGGTGTCGCGGCCCAAAGAGCTTTTATCAAAAGTTTTGCATGTAAAATTACGGGGGCACAAAAGCCATTAATATCCCATAACCTAGCGATCGCGGAAAGCATAAGTCGTTTAGTACATTTAGACTGCGGGTTAAATTTAATAGCGATCGAAAACTCATCTTCAGTCGGAGACCAAATTAGGCCTAACAACTTCAGGTGGTCCTCTTTGTCAAATTCAATGTTTGAAGACAAGCGGTTGTTTATTGGAATCGATTTCAACACCTCCGACGAGTTACTCACGAATTTGACTAAGTCAAAGTTGCCACGTTTGAATAGCTCAATCAAGTCTAGGGCGAGCTGAGTCCCATCTTCGGCGGAGGCCACGGACACCCCCAAATCGTCCATATACAAATTATTACTGGCGATTTCCGAAGCGAGTGGTAAATCAGTTTCATCTTGAGCTAATTGCTTCACTGTTCTCATGGCAAGGTACGGCGAGCAACGTAAACCAAAACAAACGCGGTTAAAATGATACAATTGTGCATTTGCGTCTTCGTCAAATTTATAAAAAATGTTTAAAAAACGGCGGTCTTCTTCGCGAATTCCGATGGCTAAAAACATTTGTTTAATGTCGGCGGTCAGAGCAACAGGAAATAGTCGAAACTTTAAAATGATCGCGGTTAAATTAGCTTGTAAATTCGCGCCAGAATGTAAACAATCATTTAATGATATATTAGAATCGACGCACTTCTGAGAAGCGTTCAAAACAATTCGAACCGGTTTGTCCGGTCGCGTAACTGCATGATGCGGTATGACGTAATAGTCCTTATCAGTTGTCGAAGCGGGAGCGGGCGAAATGATGTTACGTTCGAGATAGTCTCTCATTACGTTATCATATTCGATTTTTAAAGCGGTATTTGTCTGAAACCGACGTTCTAGACTAGTATAGCGGCGAGAGGCGATAGTTATAGAATCGCCTAGCAACGAAGTTGGTTGCGAAAAGGGCAAAGCGGTGACGTAACGTCCGGATTCATTATCGCGGTGTGTGTTCGACACATAAAAATCCTCACATTCTTGTTCGGGTTTAGAAAAGTGAGTTTTACTAGGTATTGACTCGAGTTGCAAAAAGTTTGCAACTAAAGATTCGATCGATTCGTCACAAGATGAAAACAATGTCTGGCTAACCGGTGGGTTATTATTGTGAAAAGGTAGTGAGGCGATTGACCCGAAAACTAAATAACCGAAGGCGGATTCCAGTACATCCGGTTTTCCAGGTGGTCCTAATAATCTTCCAGGTCGCAAGATCTCCATGAAAGTATCAGCGCCTAACAAAAGGTCTATGTCGGCAGGAGTCTGGAAGTTAGGATCGGCGAGCTGTAAATTGTCTAAGTAGGTCAAAGACGAAATGTCAAACTGACCGCTCGGCAAATCACTTGAAATCGTTTTAAGAACTAACGGTTGAATCGGCAAGCTAATGGTTTCATCATATTTTGAATATAAAGTGATGTTAGCGATGCCGGAAATAGTCTGAATGCAGTTGCCTAATCCGTTCACTGACCTTTCAGAACAATCATTAAAAATGCGGATTCCTAATCGTTTACAAGTGCGGCGGGTTATAAAATGGTTTTGAGAACCATTATCGATCAAAATTCTAACCTGAGCCATCGATCCGTCCCTGCACTTGACGTTAGCGAGGGCGGTGCATAACAAAACGTTATTTGGTTTTCTCTGGTTTTTATTGCTGGCACTCATGCTGCAAAGGGCTACTGCGTTGTCTACTTGTTTATTAGAAACCGAGTTTGAAGACGAATTGGCAGACGCGTCATGTATCGGAACCGTTGATCCTGTACTACTCGATGCGTTATCGCCTGAGGTCAATGACTCCTTCGACTCCGGGAAGTGCAGTAAAGAGTGGTGGAATTTCGAACCACACTGTTTACATGTCGACTTAGACCCACAAGAACGTGTGTGATGTTGTAAGCTCAAGCAATTTACGCATGCGCGAAGTTTTTTAATGTAATCAAAACGTTCGCGAGGAGTTAGCGATTTGAATTTCGGACATGAATAAAGTCGATCATGGTCCGACTTTTCACACAATTGACAAGTAACTTTGTTATTGATTACTACAAAAGAGCGCGCGGTGCCTTTATTCGGCGAGCTACTTGACGCGTTTTTATTATTACCCTTCGCAGACGAGGTATTTGCGTTAGTGCTGTTATCACCCGTCCGATTTAAAACTTTTATACGGTCACGGACAAAAGAAATTAAGCTATCGAGTGTAGGTATATCCTTACCTCGGTTCTCCATCTCAAACAGCTGCGCGGTTTCTTTGTCTAAGCGCTGAGACAAAGCGTGTGATATTATGAAGTCACACAAGTTAGGTAATTTTAAATTATTTAATGCGAGATACGAGTTCGAAAATTGATCGATTAAAGTCTCTAAATTATTAGCGGTAGCGGAAAGAACAGGTTTTAATAAAAACATCTGATCTAGATAAGTGACAGCCAAGTTTCTTTTATCTTGATACCTATCTATGAGTGCGGAATAGATCGTACTGTAATTTTCCGCAGATGGAATAAATCCAACGTAAACAGATTTCGCTTTACCAGTAAGTTTACTGGCCAGATAAAACATGCGTTCTGTGTCATTAAGCGACGTGTTTAAATGTACAGCGCTTTGAAATGTAGCATAAAAAAGCGGCCAATCTTTAGAACTACCATCAAACTCGGGAATTTCGATGCGAGCTAGCTTTACGTTAGGTGACGAGCTATCGTTGTTTACATCATGTTTAGTCATACTCGAGCTCGACTTAGGTTCTAACTGAGAATGTTTACGTTTGACGCGACAATATAAATCCTCAAATGCAAGCCATTTATTGAAGTCAGGTTCGGATTCTTTATCGATTTTCAACGAAAGCGTATTAATGTCAGTTAAGCATTGTTGAAAATTACTGCGAACCTCATCTAAGGTTACAATCGAACAAAGAAAACTGTCTAATGCACTTGAATCTTTTAAATTACGCGAAAGATCGTAAGCATTTTGCATACGTTCGAAATATAATTGACGCTGGCATTCTAATAATTTTAACTTTTGTTCATTAGACGACATTATTCGTTAATAGTTGGCGGATAGATATCAAAACAATGTGGGTAGGTTAGGTACCCAGTACAGAGATAGCGAAATGCGATGAAATGCGATGCGAAAACAATAAAATATGCGATGAAAAGTATAAATTTTTAAAGCGGTAACCAAAGGAGTTCTTCTTAATATCTTTGGTATGAAAATGAGAAATAAATACGACGCGCGACACACACAAAGTGGCTGCCTACCTTCGTAGTATATAAAAATGCGGATTTTGATGCGGATTGGTAAAATATGATAAGAAAATATGAAAATGATGAAAATTATCAAAATCTGAGCGTCGAAGGACCATAAAATGGTGGAAATAATTCGTGAAAATTCAAAAAAAAATCCAACTAAATTATTTTTCACCACGCGGGTGCTGGTTCTGATATTTCCAAAATTTCCTGCGGAGAGCGAAGGGGGTTCACTAAGTAGGAGGCCAGGAGAAATAGATCAGTTTTCATGCAAATTGATTGTACATACCAACGTAACGCCTTCAGCGGGACTCCCACAATCTGGTGCGACCTCGGGATGGCGGGTCACCGTTTTTCGTGGTCCAGGTATCACCAATTACACAAAACACGTATCGTTCGTAAAGGGTCTATTCTCCACTCTTATAAAGGGTGCGCGCGCGCAATAATTACAGTTAATTGCGAATAAAGATGAAGGTGAAGGACGTGCGTCTATCGTCCTTGAGATGTGGCGTAGAACTGTTGCAGCGGCCCATTCAAGGGCACGTAGAGGTCGCGCGCGCGGCGTCGCGGTTGCGGTCGCCAGCGCATCAACGTACATAGATATATACATACCAATTTACACAAAAAAAGAACCAGTGTTGATGTGTGTAAATAAGATAAACATTTGGTGAACCATTTTAAACCAAAGAATATTTTGCTGATTAGTAGGTTATGTTTACATTACTGAAAATTGTTTCGTACTGAAAGGGGATCGGACAAAAAATCTAATTAGTCCGTCAAATAGATTTTCAAAAAATATTGACCACATATTTTTCTTTTTTCACGTAAACAAAAAATGAAGACGATACAGTGCTTCGAAAACTCGTGTGACGTCATATGCTAGTACATTTTGTACCTTCAAGTGACGTTTCAAGCCCCACTCCATGATCTTTGACGCGCTTTATCTTCGTCAATTTTTATTAATTTGATAAAACAAAAAACACGTATCCAATATTTTTCGATAATCTAACAGACGGACTAATCAGAATCATATTTTTTTGAGTCAGTCCGATCCCCTATTCATGTTAAGATTTGACATGATTGATTTTACAATATTATTGAAGAGTGTCCATGGAGTTTCTTGACCATTCTACTCCATAGATATCTACGCTTTGGAATGGGCAACTACGGTAGGTACTTTTACAAGTTATTTATTATGCCTTGTGTCTTTGACTGTAGCTTCGCTTCTTTTTGCTTTTTTTGGCATTCAAATGTGCCTAGTGATGGTTAAATTAAAATAAATGTTGTAAGTTTGAGCTAGATTTTTTTCCATTGCTAAGGCAATACCTATATGAAATTCAATGATCCATTGAATCGCCTCAGGCACCAACGGGTTTGTTAGACGCCAATGAGATTTGCTTCACCGCACGTACGAAGGGTGTCGGTTGCGAATTCGCTAAGGGTATTAGCTATTTACTCTTAAACTATGTGAACAGGAACGTAACTGTAAGTGTGTCCTAATATTTACAGTACGGGTCTTTACAGGAAATTAAAAGGAAACCAGCGACATATCAACTGTCTACCTTTTTGCGCTGGCATCCTCACATCCGCTGAGGTATTTGAGTTACTGTGCTAATGTTGCCAGACGTCTAGAAAAAGCTTTACCATAAAAGTGATGTAGGTAGTGTAATCAAGGATATATGACGTATGAAAGATTTTTTCTACTTGGAATACCTACGGTTTAATATATTTCATTTCATTTCCTTTCCTTTTCAGTAACCATCGTATCGAAATTTCACAATAAATAAAATATAAAATCGTAGAATTACAATAATAAAAACATTATTATACATAAGAATAAATAACATTATTTTACCATTGCCTTAGTTTAGTTGATTTTGATAGAGCAGTGATAACCTTTAATAGTAGTGAGACCGTCGGGCTGCCAATCTCAAGTTCGAACTCAGACACTACCTCTGATTTTTCGAATTCATGTGTGTATTGTAAAAATTCTCACTTTCTTCGGTGAAGGAGATATCGTGCGGAAACCAGCATGTCTAAGAGATTTTTCTCGACGGCATGTAAAGCCAAGTCAGTGGTCCATAGACGGCATAAAATTTTAAACCAGAATAAAAAGTAAAAAAAAGCAAAACGAACGAACACACGAAAAGATAAAGAAAGTTCTTTTTGAGGAACGTGGAGATTGGCACCATAAAAGAGAGGCTTATACCAAGCAGTGGGTGAATTCGGGCTGGTGACAAAGATGATGGCGATGTTTCACCTTCCCGCTTCTCCCTTAAATCCATGAAACGTCACACATATAGAAGCCTTCATTCCCTACATAACCCTCTGACTAATGAAATGTTTACGCCGGTCAATTTCATTAGTTTATTTTTTATTTAAGCCACCGATTTTATTTGCAACTAGATGAATTAATTCATTGTTGCATTCATTAATTCGTTGGCCGTGATTTACTGGGGATTAATGTCGGTGAATTAAACAAGGTTTATGGTGCAACTGACTGCAATTGGTCTTTTCTGGTGCTTTAGTTGAAATGTATGTTTTTATATTGCCTTTAAAGGAGGACAGAGGCAGTTTTTGCTAACTCGTGGGTTAGCAAAAACTGCCGCTCGGGTCGATTTTTAGGTTAAGCTGTGCTTATCTAGGTCGGATCTTGGATGGATGAGTTATGTGTACCTGCAGTTGCTACCAGATATCTCTTCGTACGAACCAAAACAAATGAACCATGTAAAAAAAAATGAAAAAATGATGAAGATCATGACAGAATATGTCGATTCAATACATGAACAGGCTTATTTTTTGGGATGTCCTTTATTTATTTATTTATTACATTTAATACAGCAAAAGCCATTAACACTAAATTAACTAATCCTTTTATGGGTCTTCTCGCAAAACCACAAGCATTCTAACATTATCGTCTTCCATTCATCAGCAAACAAATCCAATTCAGGGTTGGTCTCCACGAGCGCGTTGAGCATCGTTAGCATACGCGGTATAGGGGAGGTGGACCGAGCTACAGTGCGACAAAATGGGACATTAAACAATTTATGCTTTCTAGAGCGATTATAATTATTTGGAACAAATAATTGACACATCTCCGCATGTAAGTCTGCCTAGGCGTCGGTGTGACCATGTATGATTTTATACGCTGTTGTTATTTGGTCAACAGCCCGCCTAACTTTAAGGGAATTAAAATTTAAACATCCTAAAAGTCATATAAATGTAGGAGGGTCAATGACCGCTATTGACATCTTAACTGGTAGCAACTGCAGTTATGTTATGTATATTATAACTGACGATATATTTAAGAGAGTACCAAACTACCTACTGTATGACCATACGTCTGTATTTCCTCTACTTACCTTTTCGAGCAACATTATAGGCATGATGATTTCATATACGAATATATCTCCCTACAAAATTGTTGTTTCTGTATCTTTACTTATGTATGTATGTCTGTGGGTAATATGAGGAAAACAGCGAGAATTTACTGCTTATTATTATTCTAAGCAAGTTGTTCCGCTGAAGAAACTTGATTAAAGTTAGCTATCCCTCAGACGAGGTGGGGAGAACGTGATGTAGGCTGGTGGAACAAAAATATGGAGGTGGCATACATAATATAACACTTATTATGGAAATACGAAGAAATGTTCAGTTGCAGTATGCTTAGGTATTTTACCATTGACATCTTTTAGAGGACTGTTTCTCTTGCACGAACTTACGTCGAAACAAGTCCGTTTTAATATTAAACGATTGCTTTCTTGACTTCAATGTTGTCCTGAGGACAGAAATAAGGTCGACGATGGAACGAGCTAATCCAAAAGAAGCCTATTAACTTGCGACTTAAAACAAATAATATCTAGTCATTATAGTCTTATCTATTCAAACTTCGAGTGAATCGATTTTGTTCAAGCGTGCTCTACCTTAGGCCGCATCATCGCTTCACAACAGGCGAGTCGCGGCAAACACAAGTCAATTAAAAAAATATATTTAAATCTATCCCCAAGGCATAGGTATAATTTAACTTTTCGTGATAAGTACTTAGACAAATGATCTCAAACCTGTACAAATGAACAAAGTCAAACTAAAAAGAATAATAAAATCAGATCTAAAATCTTTCGAACACGCGGAACAAACTAAACGTATTACCACACTCCGCATGTTTGTTCGCGGTAGATGAATAAACCGGAATTAATAAAATAAAAACCCTTGTTTTATAGACGACTTGTACTTATTTACACAGAATTAAAAGTTTTAGAGGCTAATAAAACGAAGGGCTATCAAATGGACCTTTCACCTTTGAACCTATAAAGGCACAATAAAACCGGTACGGACATAGTATTGTGGACTTGCTACGGACATCCGGACACCGAAATCGTGACAGACCCCACCCATGAGCATGAATGCACACACATCACACTGCAGTCGTGTTTCCCTGGCAATGGTCCGAAAGTCTGACATGACAACTATATGTCTTACCATCTTATTATCTTCTATTCATCTATGTCTTCTTATCGTATTACCCAGTATCAACTGGTTTGTGTAGATCAAATTGTATTATAATGATGTTGTCGAAATAAAAGAGAACTGTTTAGTTCCACGATTCGTATAATAATGCCAATAATTAGTGTGTGCAGTTACATATATAAGGTTAGGCGAGCTGCACACTACACCTCCCCTTTTTTTTTAAAAAAAAATGGCTTTATTAACTAAGTACATAAAACATTTTTTTAACAAAACAACATATTTTTAAATAATTATACTTTTTTACCATTACATTATATAAAAAAAATAACATCTTATCAAAACCACAGTATATTAAGTAACAAACAGTTTTGTATTGTTTTTATGAATTACATATTCTTTGTCACCTTTTAAAATTTTAACATTGGGTGATACATCTTCAATTACTCTATATGGTCCTAAATAAATGTTATCTAACTTATTTCCTACTTGATTTTTAATTAGAACTAAGTCTCCACTCTTATATTGTAATCCGTTTACATTTTTATCAAAATTATATTTTCTTAATTCCTTACTAAATAATAAATTATTTCTAGCTTCAGCTTGTGCTCTTTGTAGTCTGTATTTTAGTTCCAAAGGGTAAGAATCAGGATTATATAATGGATCAACATAAGAACTTTGTTCAATATTGGATGGTAAATTACAATTCTTTCCAAATACTAGCTCAAATGGAGTGTATTTTGTCTCAGAGTGTACTGCAGTGTTAAATGAAAAGCACCAGAATGGAAGCCAACTGCTCCAATCTGATTTATTATTATCACACTGAATCCTAAGATAAGCTCCTAGAACCTTATGAGTGTTTTCCAATCCTCCCAGAGTTTCATGATGATAGGCTGTTGAATGCAGTTTATTTATATGCAACAAATTGCAAATTTCAGTAAAAACTGATGACATAAACTCTGTTCCCTGGTCTGTTATTATTTCTTTAGGAATACCATATCTCAGAATAAAATTGTTTACAAATAACCTAGCTACAGAAATAGTATCTTTCCTCTCTAAAGGATAGGCTTCAACGTATTTTGTTAAATCGCACTGTAATGTCAGAACGTACTTATAATTTAAATTATCTACATCTAAAGGACCCATTAAATCTAAACTTACTCTTTCAAAAGCAGTGGATGCTGTTGATGTTATAACCATCGGTTCCTTTGTATGTCTATTGGAATGCTTTTGAATCTGACAACTTCTACATTTCTTTACGAATTCTGTTACATCGTTAGTCATTCCTGGCCAATAATAGTACTTCCTAATATTATTTAACATTCTGTTTATACCCGCGTGGCCGCTGGTGGGTAACAAGTGGAAGTCATTCAAGATTACTGTTTTCGTGTCTTGGTCAGAAACTCTTGTTACATCTTTAATAACACGTAGCTTAGGGAAGTCATTCAAATGACTCATTTCCTTTATAAAATTGTTAACAAAAATTTCATAGCGCTTCGTTTTAATTATTATGAGCTCGTTTATTTTGATTTGCTTGCAAAAACGTTGTAATTCTCTCGCTAACACACTTACGGTCGATAACGATCGAGAAATCACATAAATTGCTGATTTTTCAGGAACGAATTTGCAGTTACCATTGTCACTAGTGAAATGTTTTGACTTTTCTATCTGCTGTAGAGTATTTTTATTACTACATAATATCAATTCAATGCTGTCAGTCGGTCGTTTGAGGATTTCCACTACCTTAGGTTGATCAGGCCTTGGAGTAGAGGATACCTCAGTAGTCATGCCGTTGTTGTCACAGTCAGTGCGTAACCTTCGAGTCTGTGCCCTTGTCATGACTGATACTGCATGTTTGTTCAAATCCTTTAAACTGTTGGATGTAATAGGTATCCGGCTCAATGCATCTGCAGCTGCGTTGTGCCGTCCTGGGACATAGCTGATTTCAAAGTCGTATTCTTCAAGATATAATCTAAACTTTGTCAACCGGCTTGAAGGATCGGTCATATTAAATAAATAAATCAATGGCTTATGGTCTGTTTTTATGTAAAACTTTTTACCATATAAATTAGGTCTAAAATGTCGAACTGCCCAAACAATAGCAAGTAATTCTAACTCAATCACAGGGTATCGCGTCTCAGCTGGTTTCAAGTTACGGCTTGCGTACGCGACTACCTTGCCATTGCTATTAGACAGTACGGCGCCTAATCCTAGTTTTGATGCGTCAGTTTGTAACGTGAAAGTGTTCTTGTCGCTAAAGTCTGGATAGTCAAGTATAGTCGGACTAATAAGAATCTGTTTTAACTTGTAAAATGCTCGCTCGCATTCATCACTCCATACGAATGCTACATCTTTTTTACATAACGCATTCAAATGATAGGCTATTTCAGCAAACTTTGGAATAAAACGTCTATAATAATTTGCGAATGCTACAAATCTCTTGACGTCGTCTACATTTTGCGGGACTGGATATTTTTGTAGGCATTCTACCTTCGATGGATCGGGAAATATTCCTTCTGAGGTTATTTTATGTCCTAAATAAACGATTTCTTTACGTAAAAATTCACACTTTAGCGGATTTAGTTTTAGATTCACTCTTCTTAGGCATTCTAAAATTTTTATAAGATTCTTGTTATGCGTTTCGAGACAATTTCCTACGACAATGCAATCATCTTGATATAAAAAGCATGATTTATAATTTAATCCTGACATTGCTATTGTCATGAGACGAGCAAAAGCACTAGGCGATGTTTTAAGTCCCATTGGACATCGTTTCATTTGATACTGCTTGTCTGTTGTAAATGCAGTGTACTTCCTAGACTGTTCTTCTAAGGATAGCTGATAGTAACCTTGACTAAGATCTAATTTTGAAAAATAGATGTTATTAGATAACGAATCTAGTATCTCAGTGATATTAGGTAACGGAAACTTATCATCCTGTATTCTATTATTCAGTTGGCGATAGTCCACTACAAGTCTCCATTTCCATTCTCCTGACCTATCTGTCTTTTTAGGTACTAATAGAACTGGACTTGACCATTCTGAAATAGTCTCTTCAATAATATCATTTTTAACCATTTCATCTATTTGTCTTTGTACTTCGCCTTTCAATGCTTTAGGCAATCGATAAGGCTTGACGTATGCTGGTGAAGAATTTCTTTTAATTTTATTGAGTGCTCTATTAAATTTGTTGTTGTGAGCGTATCTCCTGGCAAGTGGAAAACATCGGCATATTTGGCACATACGTTTTCAATACCTCTTTGTTCCTCTTTATTTATATAGGTATTTAGTTGTAACGTAGTAAGTAAAGTTTTAACTCTATCCACAGAAATATTATCTTCGTCAAACTTGCAAACGTAAAAATTATTTAAGCAACTAATACTTAAATCTGAAATATTTATGTCAACCGAATTATCAGTTGTATTTAATATCCTAACAGGAATAAGTCCATTATGTGGCTTCGATACTACCCCTGCTGTAAACACACCTTCATAAATTTCCTTTGACAAAACGACGCAATCACTGTTGTGTGACGTCGGGATGTGTTTAATTACTTCACAACGAGGTGGAATTGTAAATAAATTCCTATTAACATGAACACTAACAGACTGGTCTCGGGTTTCCAAACTCAGAGTACCATCTTTATAGTTTAATACAGCGTTATACCGCTCAAAAAAATCTTGCCCGAGTATACCTTCTGCAGCACAAGATAAGTGTTCAAATATGTAAAACTTTTGTTGAAAAGTTACATTATTAATTATAATTTCTAAATAAATGTATCCCATGGACTCTAAATTACCACTAATTCCTTTAATGACTATCTTATCTTGTTTTACTAAATTCAATAAATTCCTATGTCGCGACAACCATTCATACTTTAACACGCATAAGCTAGCTCCACTATCTATCAGTAAATTAAGATCAACATCACTATTTGTTAACCGACAATTAATAATAAAAAAATTACAAAAACTAAAAATAGAATGTGTGTACGATTTAGGTACGAAAAAATTCTAGGCTTTCATTTGCTTGGCTTGTGCGATCATTGCGCAAGTTGTCATGGACATTGGACTGTTGCGCGTTATGTTGAACACGCTGACAACGCACCGGACGTCCGCGGAATTGCTGACGTTGTTCACCTGAGTTTTTACCTCGATTAACGCTGTTTAAAGTTCTTTGACCTGTGCTATTTTCATTATTTTTATCATAATTATGGTTATACGTTTTATTTCTGTTATAAAATTGTCTATTTCCTCGGCCTCGAGAGCCTCTAAAGCTACCTCTTCTATAATTTTGGTTAGTCCTAAATTGCAGAACCTGATCTTGTGGCGGGACTGACAAAGTTTCTTCATCTACCGCAGCCGTTATAGCTTCAGGCAATGATGCAAACTGACGTGAGGCAATGATGGTGCTGAGCCGCTTATCAGCCAACCCATCACTGAACCGTTTAATAGCAGTCTTCTCATTGAGTGGACGCAAAACCTCATATGCATCACGCTTATTGTTAGCCTGCGCAATCGTGAGATTGACAAATAACTCTTCAATCTCCGTACCGAATTTTTCTATACTCTTACGGCCTTGAGTCGCCGTAAACAATTGACTTTGTAAAGCCACATACGATTTCTTAGGTAACAAATATACGCGAATATCTTCTACCAAACTTTCTATATCTGTGTAGTTAGTTTTAAGACGCAATTTTGCTCTAGGCGAGAGACGCGTTTTTAACACAAACTGTATTAATTGACTCTTACTGGCTTCATTAATAAGCGAACTATAAAGTAAGATACCATCTATAAGCTGATTTGTCACCTGCTCCTGGCCATTCAACACTGGCAACAGGGAAATTGCAGTTTTAATATCAAATGCGTCAGCCATTTTTGTAAGACAATCAGTATATTCTATAATATCTTTAGAACTAGTTTGACAACTACTATCTACTAAAGAAAGTAAACTTTTTATTTTCTGATAATTCGACTGAATTTCATTAATTAATGATTGGAAAACCTCACAAGCACCTTTATCTAACTTGCGATCTATAACTTCTTGGTTCAACTGAGTCAAAATACAATCCAATTTACTATATTCTTTTTCTGCTTCTTCTAGTTTCTTTAAAGCTAAATCTTTTCTACGCCTATCTGGACCTAGTTTTACTAAATATTCTCTTAGATATTTTAATCTAGCGTGCAAATCTTGTAATTGTTGGGACATTCCTAATCTCCAGAACAAAATATAAAAAAATGCATGATCCAGTTACAATAACATGAAATATAGTAGAATATAAAAAAATAATGCTAGCGTTGCAAAACTTACATTGCAGTAGTTACTTATTTTACTGACAACGATTATGTAGGTCACGACGTCTCACGTGGCTCGGACGAATGAACTCCTCAGCACTGGTCTGGAACTGACTCCCAGCTGCTCCACATCGGACCCGTACAATTCAACTCCCGGCACCCTGCATATCCTCTCATCACAAGGCTTGAGCATTCTCCCAGCACCCGGCAGCAACGTTCCTTTTCTGTCTTCTTATTTAATGATTTCACCTCTTCAAACAAATTCTTCTATTGGGATTCTGATTCTTCTATAAATTTTTAAAATCTTCTTTGCTTCCTTTTTTCTAATTTCCGTCTTCACAAACTTCAACTTCTATCGGTATAATCTTCATAACAAGTCCTTGCTTCATAATTTATTTGACTCGTCCGTAGTCTTCCATAACGCGTAGATTGCAAAATTTTAATTGCTGGCTAAGGGTCGCCATGTATTATAATGATGTTGTCGAAATAAAAGAGAACTGTTTAGTTCCACGATTCGTATAATAATGCCAATAATTAGTGTGTGCAGTTACATATATAAGGTTAGGCGAGCTGCACACTACAAAATTGCTCCATGTAAAAAACTAGTATTAAGGTGCATCTGGGTTGACTGAAATCCGTCCCCAACATAATTGGGAAAATGCTAGACAAACATTAAAATATGGACGCTGTCCGAAGCCAGGCGCAAATCTGTCCATACAATTTGGCAGATACTTTATAATACTTGGAGCCTATAAACTTACACATTATTTACTTTCTAATAGAATCAATGTTTAATGGAGTTCAAACTTTCTCATTGTTAATATCGATAGCTCTTTGAAAGTCTTCTTTCATTGGAAATCGTTAAAATTTAATCGCCGAGTTTCTTTCAAAAGTTTAGTATTTTATGATCGAAGTTTTAAAAGCTTTTTCATTACTCATACTCTGAAAGTAGGTCAGAACATGCCTGCGGAGCGGGTTGAAAGTACTACTTTTCAGCCCTAGGGAGAATCGCTTTCTACTGACAGCTGTCAAATTATTTGTTGTAATTGGGAGCAAACCTATTGCCATCAACGAATGTAATTAGGAGCAAGCCTATTGCCACCAACCGATGTGATTAGGAGCAAGCCTATTACCATCAACAAATGTAATTAGGAGCAAGCCTATTACCATCAACAAATGTAATTAGGAGCAAGCCAATTGCCATCAACTGATGTACTTGGGAGTTTGGGACCAAGCCTATTGCCATCAAACAATGTATTTAGGAGCAAGCCTATTGCCATCAACTGATGTAATTGGGGGCAAGCCTATTGCCATCAACCGATGTAATTAGGAGCAAGCCTATTGCCATCAACTAATCTAATTAGGAGCAAGTCTATTGCCATCAACTAATGTAATTAGGAACAAGCCTATTGACATCAACTGATGTAATTGGGGGCAAGCCTATTGCCATCCACCGATGTTATTAGGAGCAAGCTATTGCCATCAACCGATCTAATTAGGAGCAAGCCTATTGCCATCAACTAATCTAATTAGGAGCAAGCCTATTGCCAAAAACCAAGCTAATTAAGAGTAAGCCTTTTGCCATCAACCGATATAATTAGGAGCAAGCCTATTGCCATCAACCAATGTATTTAAGAGCAAGCCTATTGCCATCAACTGATGTAATTGGGGGCAAGCCTATTGCTTCCAACCGATGTAATTTAGGACCAAGACTATTGCCATCAACCAATCTAATTAGGAGCAATCCTATTGCCATCAACCGATCTAATTAGGAGCAAGCCTATTGCCATCAACTAATCTAATTAGGAGCAAGCCTATTGCCAAAAACCAAGCTAATTAAGAGTAAGCCTTTTGCCATCAACCGATATAATTAGGAGCAAGCCTATTGCCATCAACCAATGTATTTAGGAGCAAGCCTATTGCCATCAACTGATGTAATTGGGGGCAAGCCTATTGCCTCCAACCGATGTAATTAGGACCAAGACTATTGCCATCAACCAATCTAATTAGGAGCAATCCTATTGCCATCAACCGATGTAATTAGGAGCAAGCCTATTGCCATCCACCGATTAGATTTATCCGATTTTAAGTGTTTCTCTTAGGTTTACTTTTTTAATTTTGTTGTCAATTTTTTTTGTCCTTTGTGAAACCAATAAATTATAGGTACCTTTTCTTTCTTCATTCTTTCGATTTAGGTAATTGGGCGCAAGCCTATTCCCATCAACTTTCCTTGTATTCGTAATGAAAAGCACAGTGTTTACCTCGGGTTAAAGACTTATTTAGTCCCTCGAACTATTAGCGCCCTCGCTGCGCTCAGGCGCCAAACCCCGTCTCGGGGACTAAATAAGTTCCTTTCACCCCTAAGGTAACAATGTACTATAATAGATAGTTGATTGAATGCATTGTAAGTAAGTTAACTGTTGTTACTTTCTTAATATTGGATAATGGAATTTTTTGATTTGAACGTTTTTTATGGTTGTTTTATGACATTATCAGTTCGGTTGAACATTTATAACACTTTAAAAACTTTTTGTGTAAAAACACTTTGAAAAGTTCAAAAGGGTCCAAAAGGATTCTCTAAAAATCCCTAACACGTGTGTTAGGTTAGGTTGGTACTTACCTATGCGTACAAAGTTCCAATTGATTTAGTTAAGAAACGAATCCTGATAACATATAAGTACTCTTCCTAACCAAAGCAATTGTCGCGTGAAGACGCTATCGATATCGTCATGTTCATTTTGTTCGGCAAACCCGGTTAGGGGTCTCGACACAGAGCATCTTCCGTTTTTTAACCGACTGCCAAGGAAGAGTTAAGTTTTTTGGAACAAATAAACGACATTATATGATCGCGAAGATCGTAAATTTGCGAGACCAATTGCTTTGTTAGAACGTGGGATAGTGTTCAATGTTGATTTAATTATTGAAGTTAAGATTAGCCTTTCCTTGTCAAAATATTTCTCTAAAACTTAAGTTACTCTACAGGCACTTGCTAAGATTCGTTAAATAAGAGAAGTCTTAATTAAAACTCGTGAAAAGATCAGCACTTCGTCTCGCTTCGGGTTATTTATAATTTGTTTACTAAAGAAATTAATTTCGCCCTTTTGACTGGTTATGATATTTTCAATTGAATTAGATATTTGAGAACTTTTGTGGTAGGTAACAGGAATCATTACTTGTTTACGATAAACTGTTTTTCTAACCTTTCTTCTATTTATGATTATACTTTGTTTTTTTTCTAGTGCCACCATCTTAACCTTACACCATAATGGAATTTTATTCCATAATTAACGCACAAACGAAGTGCAGCAAACAGACATTTAAATTCAAATATTATTAACATTACATAATTATGCAGTTTGTTAGTAAATTGAGTCACAACATTCAATTATGCAAATAATATGTTGATAATCTAAATCAGATACATTAGTAAGTTATACATACATATTGCAAATATCGATTATGATAAATAAAACATATCTTAGTAATAGATCCATTCTAATATTTATCCTAATCCCAACTTGATGCCAGGGGGCAATGGCCAGGGCACGCCACGATAGTGGCGGTAAGTCCCCTCTTTGAGGAGTGGCTGGAGAGGCGCCACGGCGCCCTCACCTACCGTCTGACGCAGGTCCTCACCGGACACGGGTGTTTCGGGAGGTACCTGTACCGAATCAGGCGGGAGGAAACGCCCGGATGCTTCCACTGCGAGGATCGACCGGAGGACACGGTGGAGCACACTGTGGAGGCGTGCCCTGCTTGGGCAGAGCCCCGCCGTGTTCTCGTAGCGGCGATCGGCGGCGGCGACCTCTCGCGCCCGGCCCTGGTGCAAGCCATGGTCCGGGCGAGGAGGAATGGGACGCCGTCGCCTCCTTCTGCGAAGCAGTGATGCTAGCGAAGGAGGTGGCGGAACGAGAGAGGGAGAGAACCTCTCAACGTCCCAGCCGCCGCGGAAGGCGCTCCGGGCGTCGGGGGTCACGCGATGACCTCCGGCCACCGTAGACGCGGGCCTGTGGACGGTGAGTAACGGGCTAGCTTGCCGTCCGGCCGTCGTCATGACGGCAACAGACCGTGTCGGCGGCGCGTACGTGTTCCACGCGCGCCTCAAAGAGATGTCAGCAAGGAGGGGCCCGCAAGGGCCGACGCCCGTCGGGGCTGTGGCTTGTCGAAAGGATAACGCGGCTCCGACACAAGGGCGAAGAAGGAACATGGGTTTGGTTTTTAGTCAGTAGAAGTCTGACACTCCCCTTCGCTCTGCCCAAGAGCGGGGGGGGTTATTCGATGATTTTCCACCCACCAAAAAAAAAAAAAAAAAGGGGGCAATGGCCACTTTAGCAGATAGGATAAAATAAAATAAATAATAATAATATAATAAATTGCGTTTAAATTCGTTAAATAATAATAATAATATTTATTTATTTTCAGGCTACTTTGGCCCATAGATAAATACCTTACAGACTAACATACATACGACGTAAAATGGTCACAGACTCAGACACTGTTATGACTGGTTCATTTTACGAATTTAAACGCAATTCATATTATGATCCTATAATGATCTGCTATAGTGGCCATTTTAGACGCTCTGAATGCCGTGCAATATACAATATCATTGAACCAATAATACTGGCAGTATATTCAGTTGCTGTCTCAAATTAGAGTAGGTTTATTCGGCAGTGGACTGTGATAAGCTTAGTTGATTTATTGAATTTCAGATTCATGATTTACGATAATCCATCTTTAGCTGTTTTCAGCAGCCTTTTACTGAAAACAAGGTGTTTAGAAACGGAACTACAAAAATAATATAAGTACCAAGTAAAATATTGCTCATTCCTTCTCAAAGGATTTGGCCTATCATCGCACTAGATCGCGAAAAGTGGAAGAAGGGAAGGGTGGCCTCTTAAAGGGTGTAAAAAATTTCTTAAGGAAGTCGGAAAGCACTTATTTAGTACCCGTCATTGCGATCACTTTTCTAGTTATGGAGATATTTGAGGACAAAATTCAACTTTTTCAAAAGTTTCTTTTTAAATACAAGTTTTTCTTGTTATAACTTTACTGAAATAAATAACTGCACGACCCGCCCGAACTAGGCATTAATTTAATGTTTTGAGCGTGTTACATCGAGTCCTACCGTAAAACGTGGTTTTTCACCCCCAAAACAAGTCGTTTCCTAGCAATATTTTTTGCGAAGCGTTTAGTTTGATGTACAGAATGCTTGGTTGATGGCCTTGTGCAGGGTCCGCTTACACTTTGTATTATAAAGTCTAAGAAATGCCCTTTGTTAATTTGTGAAAGAGTTGATGACAAAATCTGTTCCGCGGCAACTGCTAGGTACCTAAGATGTTGAGTATGAATGTAGATGACTGTAAGAGTAGAGGAAGGTCAAAGAAACGATGGATGGATTGTGTGAAGGATGATATGGCTAGAAAGGAGGTGACTGCTGAGATGTCGAGTAATAGAGAAGTATGGAAGAAGAAGACATGTTGCGACGACCCTAAATAAATTGGGATAAGGGCAGGAGAATAATGATGAAGATGGCAACGGCTACCTAGCTCACAATAGCACGCCTCCTAATGGTACACTCACACTTTGCCAGCTGCTTTAAACTGTCACCTCATCATCATCATCATCAGACTATAATGTTTCCACTGCAGGGACTCAGGCCTCATCTCTAGGAGAGGGATGGGCTATAATCTACCACGCGGGCCCAGTGCGGATTGGCAGATGTCACATGTCTTCGAATTTTTTTTTGGTTCTAAGACATGCCGGTTTCTTCACGATGTTTTCCTTCACCGTTTTGAGAGCAGGGGTGATGAAATAAATTACACAAAGTAATGCGCCTGACTGGGTTCGAACCCACGACCTACTGTTCGTAAGTCGTGGCCGACACCACTGGGCCACCGCTGCCACTAACTGCCACCTAACATTCGATATTTCGGAATTCATAAAGTTAATTATCGAAACCCTTCTAGGCGTTAATTAAACGGCGAAATTAACAAAGCTGTAAGTCAATTAAATAAGTTATAGTTGGCCGGACCTTCGTCAAGATAGTTAGCTAACTTTCATTAAATAGTTCTGGACATAACTGCCTCTATCTTGCTCTTATTATTCGCTATTTTCGCATGCCAACAATAATTACAACGCGTAGCTATGCTCCATCTCCAAGAAATCACACTAATATTATAAAGGCGAAAGTTTGTGAGTGTGTATGTTTGTTACTTCTTCACGTCTAAACGGCTGGAGCGATTTTAATTAAATTTGGTATGGAGTTAGCTAACACCCTGAATTAACACATAGTATATTTTTAAATCTCGATTTTGTCTTTCCGTGGAATAATTTTCGAGTTGCAGCGGGTGAAGCCACTGGCAACAGCTATAGTTAAAAATATAGTACAAAATGGAGAAGCCTCACAAGGTTCATAAAATACTTTTTTTCTTAAGTCAATGGTTGGTCAGATGTTCACTTGAAGTTCGCGTTCGAAGCCGTAAAAATTGTGTCTCCCCTCTAATGTTCAAGTAAGAGGATTACAATTCTGAGAAAAGTTAAGTTGGTTTGGAGACACGTAAAAAGTTATTTCAAGGAATATTTATATGAATAAAATTTTATTTATTATTTATTTATTTATTATAAACACACTATCTTTACAGGCAGACCCAATACAATAGTGGTTTGCAAACACTCACAAGATAATTTGAAAATAACTTACGACTAATAATATAACTAAAACACTAAACTTTAAAAATAACTTGTAAAACACAAACAAACAACACAAAAAAAAAAGTAAAAATTAAATATAAGAAACAAAATTCAACAAAACTCTTGCGAATTCACTCAAGTTGCACGAAAATATGTCTGTCCTCTCATGCACTTCATTTAGTACACGTATTGTACTGGTGAGGGGTGTTTTTTTATATTTATTTTTGAGATTCTGACTCATTTGTTAAACTGCAGCAGTAACTTTGTTTTTCATTACCATACTATGAAAAACAAATTTAGTGGTGCTTGTTCTTTACTATTGGCTTAAGCATAATCAGCCTATAATGTTCCCACTGCTGGGTCACAGGCCTCCTCTCTATGAGAGTTGGTAAATCTATTTAAATAAAGAGAGAAGTCCTGACTGACTGACTCATCAACGCCCAGCCCAAACCCTTGGACCTAGAAAGCTGAAATTTTGCACAGAGGTTCCCTTTACAATGTAGACAAGGAATAAGGAAGGATTTTTCGAAATTCAACCCCTAAGGGAGTTAGATAGGGGATGAAAGTTTGTTTGGAAAATCGACATTTTCACGCGGGCGAAGCCGCTGGCAAAAGCTAGTTTCACATATTTTGCACAATGCAATGTCAATGCGCGTTTTTTTCTCTTTCGGAAAATTGTTTAATAAAAAAACCTTGGATGTAAGTACTAATAGTTCGAAGAAATGCTTGGTTCTTCTTTTTCTCAAAGTTAAGTGAGTACTAAACCTTCAATCGAAGACTCGTTAGTTTCCACTGAGCCAACACTAGTCTATTGATTGAGCAATAATTTATAATTAATGAAGACTTGGTAAAATAACACACATTTTTCTTAAATTCAGGCTAAGGCCTTAGCACACTTCCTTTCCTTTTTTATCTGCCCCAAATTCTTTTCGCTATTCCTTTTATGAAATGCCTGAGATTCCTTCTGATCCTCGTTAATTTACTGCGAATCGAAGCGAGATTTATTCACTTATTGTATCTACCTGCAAATAACATAACATCACACCTGTAATCTCTTAAGGGTAAGGCAGAAGTGCACTTAATAGTACACCCACATTCCGCCTGCAGTTTTGTTTAAAAATTTAAATTCCGTATAAGAGGCTAGAAGTATGGTTTTCTTTCAGTTTCACGAGATGCGATTTTGTGAAATATTAGTTCAAAATTGTTGATTTTTTTAAAATATTTTAAACAACTTCAAAAAGTTCTTTAATTCGACGCAACATCTATTATTAACATTGAATTTTCTAAACTTATTTCACATTTATTTTGATAATCTTACATTTTATCTCTCAAATTCCTTTACCAAAAATACAGACCAATGATTCTGTCAGTGATCTAATAATAGAATCGCTCTGTATTCACATCAGATGGTAGCCCCTCATCTCGCGATGTTCGGTGACATCTTCAATGGCGGTGTCTGCTTAACTGAGCGTGCTCATACTGGATTGTATTCACTCCAGTCTTTGGATTTACGTGTGTGGTTATGTTGAAGATTGTTTTGTATGAATTATTGATGTGGCGAAAGTCATTTTATTTTCTAAATTATTTTGTCATCAGAATCTATTTTTTGCTTGATGGTTTGGGTGGTGTTAAAAATGCCTTTCTCTCTTCTTAATCGATACACTCTTGTCAGAGTGGTCGTGGTTGCGCAGACGAGGTACACGGCGAGATGTTTGGTGGGTCGCTGACTTCCCCGAGGACTGCCCTTTCAGCGATGTGCTTCCATTTCTGCCGGTTGGAGACGTTGCGAGTACACTGGACTATGGTAGAGTCAGTAGCTTTTTATCAAGTCAGTCCAGCGAGTCGGTGGTCGACCGCGTGATCTTTAGCCCTCTACTTGGCCCTGAAAAATGCCTAGTTACCTTTATTAATCCAGCCAATACGTAAGACGTCGAGAAATATCTCTCTGGTATGCTGGTTTTGTTTCCTCACGATGTTTTCCTTCAAAAATCAGTGGGTTCTAACACTTGATAGTCCGACGATCACACAGGGCATAGAGGCCAAATATCCTAACAGCGTATAAAACGTGATTCCTGAATGGTCACAGCAGTCAGTTCGTTTGATTGACAAGTATAGCCTGCCAGTATTATTGGCAGCTGGAAACTGATCCATTTGAAATCGTCAGTAACAGGTAGATATTGACTGGAAGATTCGATTATTTATTTGATCGAAACCAGTGCTGTCGAATGTCCAAGAGTGTATGTCATTTTGGAGAAAAGTTAGAACGGCAATGCTTTTAATTTTGATAATTTAATAATATTCATTTAGTATTTTTATGTAGATGTCTAGTAGTTGGTATCTATTTTTCATACAGTTAAGGCGACATCACCTGCCCGCGACCTTGAGCGCGCGCTTAACTCATCGCCTAAACAAATAAGGTTGAAAATGGCGACGCGTTTGATGCTCGTGACTGCCAAAATGAACGATAGTTCGCAGATTTAATTTATTAAAAAAAAAAATACGCTGTAATGTTAAAATATTTTTACATATGTCTTTAGTTGGTTAAATTTCCTTTCTGATAGTAAAAAAATAAATAACAGTTGTCACTCAAAATATTGAGCATTTCGAGACGAAAAAGTTTTTTCGTGTGATTTTTTTGTGATTTTGTGATTTTTTTTTTCGAGGTTCTTGATTACTTTTAGAAAATATTTTTGCATAAGTCTTTTACCTATACATTTGACTATACACTGTATTTTTTTTGGAATTGTAATAAGTAGCAATACGGCTAACTCTGCGACGAAAAACAGGTCGTTTTTACGGTTCCCCCGTTGACTGCGTCTTAAAGCAATGTTTTAGGAATTTCCGTAAAACTTCCAAGGAAAAATGGTAGTTACAAAACATCTTTTGTTCAAGAAACCTCACATACCACAGTAACTGTTTCTACCGACATATTTTATTATTCTCCATAAATAACCTCATAACACCTGACGCCACATAAGCGATAAGATCCTGAACTAGTTCGTTCATTCTGAGTGAACTATGTATTTAGTTCATTCGTTCTTTCGGAGCGATCCATAATGAGCTGTCAGAAACTCACGCTTACTCTAATATTAATCTATCATATAGGTATTTTCGTGTCTTGATTAGATGCTTCGAATTTTACCTACTATAGGAATGAAAAACACGCTTATATACGTAACCACACGCTTTTTTAGTCTATGAAAGACGGAAGCAGCAGAACGCCACTATTTAGCTAATATCCTCATAATATTAGTTTAATTTCGTGCCCTTACTTCAAAACCCAACTAACTGCACAAAATGTAGTATCGAGAAAATCGTGTTTAAAGGTTCGAATCGTAAAAATGTTATTAAAATACTTGATAAAGAGGCGAGTACGTGTATTTTGATTTCTTATTGTATTCATTATTCGGGTGGTGAAGGAAAAATAGCTTAATTCTCAAACAAGTAGGAAAAATGAAGGATTAGCTTGATAAATGTTACAGATTAGTGGTTTTTCCTGTAGTCGCAATGTTTTCTTATGTTTTGAAGAATAGATTTTAGACAGCAGTTTTTTATGAATTTAATTAAACGAAATATTTATGTTCACCTAATGGGTAATTGCTAATACTTAGTAGAAATATTTAGTCTCAGTTATTGTTAATTTAACGTGAATCATGACAAAACCACTTAAACGCAGATAGAATGTTTTTCCTGGCGAGGAAAATTGCTTACAGTGCAAAAACATTGCTTTAACCGACACTTACTGGGTTTTGTCTGTTCTTTATTTAAAAAATCTCCTGATAAGTTACCTTAGCTAAAAGCTAAATCCAGAACGGAGCGTCACCTCGGAAAACGGGTTTTACCAGTATGTAGATCTTGAAAAGGAGATTTTAACGGTATTTGTAACTCATTTTTGCCCATAAGTGACTTTAGTTGGTTTTCGCTTTAAGGGCACGATTTGTCCCTAAATATATTTTTATAACTTTTGATAGATAATTTTCAAACTTTACAAGCGAACACAGGTGGTTTAAGTTCTTAATAGAAATAGTTGAAACACAATGTTCTTGTCTTCAGCCTAGCTTTTCCCTACTGCGATGGGGTCGGCTCCCAGGCTGACTAGATTCAGATGAATATCTACATTTTACATGGAGCGACGAGCGATAGCCTATTAGCCAAAATTTTACGTAATCATTTATGTTCCTAACTGTACATAAATCAATACAGTAATTGCGGTTTAAATCCTCTAGTATTGGACAGTGTGCTTTGAAAATGCAATGAATGTGGTTAGATTCCCGCATGGTGACAAATATTTGATGCTACGTGGAGACAAATGTTTGATGCCTGTGATGCTGTGGGCATTATCCATTATTTAACCTGTTTAGGTGTAGGGATTCCTAATGCGAGATGGTAATGATTATTATAACCCGGTTCATTAAAGAAAGGAATCTAAAATGGCAACACATGGCATGTCCTCTCGCTCGCTCACTATAGTGTGCGAGCGTGAGGACATGATAAAAACCGCCATTTTAGATTCCTTTCTTTAATGAACCGGGTTATACAAGTTTTATGGTAGTGACTTGTGAAAGTGTTTGTAAAAACCTACCTATTTGCAAAATAAACATCAATAATCAGCCCTGGCATAAAGAAACAACCAACCTTTAAAAAAAAAAACTATTTACTTCTCTTCTCTCTCTCTCTCTCCCTTCTTCAACCTATAACCATCTAATGTCACTTCAGAACCTCGTATTTGAAAAGCCTTTTTTTTACAAAAAAGCTAGGTATTTTTTCAAAAACCCTCGACGGTAACCCAAGAATTAAAATAATTAAATTAATCTCAATGGTACCTACATAGGGTACGTGCGTGAACTGTGAGTAAAGCCGGGTATACTTGAGGTGACAGACGCGCGAACAGGGAACAATGCACAACAGGACCGATGGCGCGGCACGATTTAATGAGATCCACTACTTAGGGTTGTCGCGGAAGCTAAAAATATTTAGGTTAGGTAGGTTTTGCCTATACTTTAATGCCTATTGGACCCCCTATCAAACAACGTGTTCTGTTAGACCCATTTTTTTACATCTTCGTATGAAAAGCTAAAGTACAATCGTGCACAAAAGTGAGACACTTTATCAAAAATAAAACACGATGGAATAAATAAATCAATATGTTTATTCAAAGATATAAAAGCAACAACGTTTTATAATACAAATAAAATCACCTATTCCAATTAGATCACGTATTTATCCGATTACAGGAGTAATGAAATGTGTTATGAAGTACTAGGGTATCATAAGTTAGTAGGAGATTAATCATTTCTTTAGGGCTGTCACCAAATATAGGAGTTAACAGGAGTAATGAAATGTGTTATGAAGTACTAGGGTATCATAAGTTAGTAGGAGATTAATCATTTCTTTAGGTCTGTCACCAAATATAGGAGTTAACAGGAGTAATGAAATGTGTTATGAAGTACTAGGGAATAATAATAATAGTAATACCGTGTATTTGCTTAGGTACCTATTTTGTCAAATTTTTAGATTTCCGTTTAACAATTTTCTACATAACTGTACCCCTTTCCCAACTAAATAACATTGAACGAACAACAAATGAACACATATTTTTTTAAGGTCCAAAGGGTACTAAAAAAGAGGTCCAACGTTTACATTTTTACTGGTTTTAATTTTGAAGGTCCAACGGGTACTACTAATGAGGTCCAATGGGCACATTGATTATTATATTATATTTTGAAGAGGGTCCAAAGGGACCTAAAAATTAGGTCTAACGGGTAAATTTGTAATAGGGTCTAATCTTGGAGGTCCAACGGGTACGTAGTCGTTTAATGTGATAATGAGTCTATTTCTATTAACCAGCCACAGTTTTACACTGCAGGTTAGTTTTATAAGATATTTTTGAAGAAAAAACCCTAACAATTTGCCAGATTTATGACAATTCATAAATATTAACTGCGCCTGTGACCAAAGAGAGCATTAAAAAGCATGAGTTTATTTATAAATGTATGTAACATTTATAATTAATAAACTTATGCCCTTTTCCCATGGTGGTAGGCAGAAACCACAGAACATAGCCTGTGACAATTTTATGAATCTTAGCGTGATTTATATTATTATTCTATTATGATGCTGCTAAAGCGGCCAGTTTAGGCCCCTTAATCTGAGTTTTTAATCAAGGACTGCAGCTTCTAACGAGATTGCAGTGGTGTAAAAGAGTCTTTATCAGAGCATAAGCAAAAGATTTTTTCTTCATATGTTCCTCTTGCACTGTTCCATAAACTAAGTAGAGGCAGTAAAGTTCACAATCCCGTGGCCATGCTGTCTAACCAGCCGGGCGCTATTGACGCCATAAAATCGTTCATCCGTACGCAATGCGTTCGTGGCTGTGGACAATGCCTCCTTTGTTTTACGACCAGCGCTAAATACACATTCATTTATCCGGCTTGCGCTAAACAAACATGTACTTCATCTAAGAAAACAGTAGCTGTTATGGAAATATGAATCTTCGTCATTTCCCTGGCCGTATCATAATGTATTTAGGGTAGTGACGTACATCCTTTTCTTCTTTACTTCTCTGTAAGTCGTCATCCCAGTGACACCATTTATATATCATCGTCCATCCATCATTTGGGATTCCTTTAACCATCGAAATTCATACTCGTCCAAATTTAACATAATTATCCCTCTTTGGTCAGGAAATATCTATGAAGACTTCAAATAATAGGATATCTGATAAGAGGCAGCCCTACGTCCAATAAAGGCCGATAGGCCACACTCTGCATTTTTAACGAGAAACGTGACAAAGTTACTGGAGAGCTCAAGATAATGACTTGCACGCCACACTGGACCTCAATGGTGCGGTTTTTTCGCAATACCTAAAAATCTTTATTTTAAATTAGACGGGTCTTTTGATGTTGAATTTGCATTAGAAAGACTTGACTGATTTAGAAGTGGGTGTCTTTAAAAGCTTGTACAATTAGTGGTTTTTAGACTTCTACAAAGAATAAGTATTTAGGAAAATTAATGTGTAAGGAAAAAGTATTTCGTTGGCACTATCTATGGCCTGGCGTGTCCTTATTCTGTATCTCCCTGCTCATTACAGAATCACAATGGATTCCCATCTTAATAATAATAAAGAATTACCATAGAGATTACATTGACAAGAAGATTGATTCACCAAAAAGTTCCAGACTACAAAATCAATTTTCGAACGCAACTCAATGAACTTTTAAAAATGTCAGAAGGCAAAGTCGAATACATCAGGCTGGGCGAAAATATTGATGATACAATAAAGCTTGGCCCTAAGGGAGCGTAGTTTTGGGACAAACTTCGTTATCTTGAAGTACAGTCGCCCACAAAAGTGCATGGATACCTTAGGGCCTATTTTTCTGTGAAGGTAGAAATCAAATTTTCGAAAATAATTAATAGATGGCGTTTGGTTTCTGCACAACTGTGATATTAAACTCTTCAATCCCCAGTGTCACTTGTAGGTGGCATAAGTTTTATTTCTGTTTCTACCTCACAGAAATTTTATTTGTAATTCCTACTTAAATAATAATAAGAAATTAAACCTTTAAAGTTTTTACTTTCCGCAATGACAATATCCGGATTACCCGGTGTCACCTGTAGGTGAAATAAAATGGAGGTAGATTTTTATAACTTAGTCTTAACTAAATGTAAACTATTCTGTTGAGATATAGAAAAAAATGAACTTTGACTTGGGAATAGGTTAGGTAAGTAAGAAGTTAGGAAACACGTATTAGGTTGGATGTGAGAAGTTAAATGATAAAAAAAAATACGAAAGAAACCATAAGGAATGTTTTCATTAAGCTAATAAGTGCGCATAGCATTCAAAAATATAATATCCGAGTTAGTAGTAGTTAGCAACAGGGATGAACGGAGACAAACAAAAAAACACACAAAGGAGATGTTCCAGAAATGTATGGAGCCTGGGCCAGCACCATGTACAATATATGTAAATATCGCTATAAAATACAGTAATCGTTTTTTATTATTAATTTCTTTTAATTTCACTTCATTGTCATGTTCCTTTAAATTATCTCGGTCGAGGAAAGCAACACTGTAACCTAAAATTAAACATGGCGGACTCTAACAGCAGTATGCTATAAATGTCATTTTGACAATGACATTTCATTGACGTGTATCGTAAATCGTAATAGCTGCGTTAAAAAAAAAAACAATAAGAATTTCGAAAATCTTGGGCTTCGGTTTCAATGAAATAAGACTACAGGATATTCGGTCAGTGGGTCGTCTTAGGGGCCGACTGCGGCAGCGCATCTTCTATCACCTATTCGAGTAGTTGGAGATTGGATAGGTATATCAGTGTCAAGAGAAGCAAGAAACGAAGACTTGAACGTTATTTTCTTTATCAACACTGTCCTGCTGCTTCATTCTTTAGTGTCATCAATATACCCCCTGATGACCCACTGACCTACTCTGGACTTCAATAATTCATAGGATACGAGTGAGCTGTGCAGTACTTGACAACTGCAGGTTATTGTTAAAGTAGTTAACTATTCTTAATAAACAGTATAATATAGATTAGCCGGGAAGACCAACTAAGCACTTACAATTTTTCAAACAAGTTTTATGTTATTTTCTAGTATTATAGACATTGAGTATTGAGAAATGAGTCATGAGGTAGTATATAAATAAAACAACTTGTTGGAACTTATGATTTTATTAATCTTCTATATCATCCCTTATAAATATTCCATCCAGAAATGATGCTGGTGCTTCTATGTTCTCTTGGTACCGAGCCCAACCCAAATACCACACAATGGTAATTATGTGAGCACAGCAACCCACTGTCCGTTTTCCGGAGATACAGCTACATTATTAGCTTATTATTTTTTCATCCCAACTTGATCCTTCGCTTGCCAGTAATATATATGTATAGTATGCCACGTGCCACGTGTGTTAGCCTTCGATGTAGTGATATTCTACACCATGCACACAAAGAGTTTTGGTGAAGGTTAGACGGGCCTGGAGTTAGCTGGTTATCCTCTTTCCTTGTAGCACGCTCCACATGTCTACGTGCTGCTACCCAACAAGCATAGCAAACCAGTCCTCCGTGGAATCTGAGTAAAACAAAGAAAACAATATATACTCTATTCACACAATTATTTCATTCCAAAAGTAGGTAATAAAAGTAGATTGTTGATGTTACCTCTCTTAGATTTATAGTTTGTGCTACTAACGTCCGTTCAGGTCGTTCAGGTATGGAGTGTCTGCGCGTTTGGGCAAGAGACTGTCGGCACGTGGTCGGCACCATATACATGCACTTGTATTCATATCAACAGCAGGAGCTTCCATGATTCCTTGTTGTTGCATTGTACGCCGAGTATGTATTCAACAAGCAAAACAAGTAAGCCCCCCACGGGTATCTAAAACAGAAAATATGGTTTATTTATTAATCACAACATTTTAAATAATACTACTGACTCATCCAAGGCCAAAAATTAAATTGTGACTGTCCTTTCATTCCTGGAACGATGTCTTGGATCATGAGTAATTAAGAAACATTTGCATTTGTGCCTGCCTTGCATGAATAAAAAGAAAACAAAAGAATTGCTTACCTCTCTTGGAGCAATTGTTTCAGCAATATATTGCCTTACGGCACCCTCGGTAATACAGTGTGTACACCGCCTAAACAAAGATGTCCTACACCTCACACATACATTGCTATCATAGTGATGCTGGAGTTCTTGATCTTCATGTGCTAGAGCACTATCACCTGACACTTCTCGCATTATGATGCGAAAGCATTGTGAGCACATTACTCCATTTTCAACAACCTAAAACAAAACAAAAAAAAGATTACACAGTGTTTATAGATATTACTATGCTGCAGTACCTATATAGATAAATTAAATGTTTTTACCAGATGGTCAAGATACCGCTCGATGACCGAAATTATTTCAGGACCCATATTATCATCGGCAGCATAGTAGGTACAGTTCATTTTCATCTATGACAGCCAGGTGCACCGTATGCACGCCATTGTCAATAAACTGGAATCAGTATGAGTTAGAATCAGTTAGAATTCGGAACAAGGGAAAAAAACATTACGTAGAAATAGTGTAAGAACAAAAAAATACTTATATAAATGCACGGGACATACCTGAAAATGAACTTGTTATTGTAAAATAACACATGACGAAATCCAGAACCAAAATCCGGTTCACAGGCGAATCAGAAACCATATAACAAAGCCGCGGTCAACAGGGAAGCAATCAATCAATGTCCGTAGGTCCGTAGTAGTAAACTGGGTCGTAAAACAAAAACAATCACTAAAAACTATGAAACACCTCTAATCCAAACTCAAAGCAAAGACAGACAACTGTCAAAGTCGTCAAACGTCATGTCAAACACAACTGTCATGGCGGGGTTATCTTATTAAAAACTTTTCAAATGATCATTATTGGGCGCCTGTACCCTTCTTCAAATGAATTTGTTAGTATTTTTATGAAATTCCCCTATTTTTTTCCTATTTATTCATGTATTGTACATAGTGGTGGCCCAAAATCAAACATCTCCTTTTAGAGGTTTATTTCTTACAGTTTATTATTCAAAAACAGACATTTATTATCGTTCAACATTATTATATTATATAAAACTTCTTATTGAGGCTATGGCCTCAATAAGAAGTTTAGCTTAAGTATTCGTTTCCAAAATCGGAAAGAGGATTGAAGCTTTTGTAACCTCAACAAAGACAAACAGGAGACCGGATTATTTTATCACAAAAGTGAAAAGTTAAATTAAATGAATTAAATAGGTAGGATAACAGCTATACAATTGCACAAAAACATACGAAAAGGTTCTTATGTAATGTAAAAAAAAAATTGTTTGACTTTTTTTAGTTATTAAAAATACGTAAATCATAGGTTATAATAACAGTCAGTCGTAATAGGTTATAATAACCCGGTCTCCAGTTAATATAAAAAATAAGTACTAAAGTTAAGTAATATTATTTTTAAGTATTATGAAATATAAATCCTGGATCGGCAACACTTATCTATCCCCACACGTTCACTGCAATATGACCAGCATATTGGACACACATAACCACTTGTTTATCACGTAATATTTCTGCACCACAAACATAAGCGTCCGTGTTCACTGGACTTAAAAGTTACTCAAATCAAAGTTAACATGATCCAAAGCGAACTGTAATCTTGTCCTTTAATGGTTTTCTGTGGGCCAGGGTTTCACAACATGCCTCCTATAATGCAGCTCTTCACTTATAAGAGCACGACGGGCATTGTCAACACTTGAGTCATATAAAGCAGCATAGTCGGTCATCGGCAGGAATCCATTTTCTTCATACTCTCATAACACGATTTGACGCTGTAATGTGTTTATGAGCCGTGGTCTACTAGTTCTTTGATGGTGTTGCAAAGATCCCTCACCCTCGTTTTCAATAGAACAACTGTTTTTCTCTGCAACAATAATTATAACAGAAATATAATAACACGCAATAATGATTATTTATTAAGTAGTATAGACGTAACTAAAACATTTTTTTTTCTTATAAAAATTTTGAAATCTAAACTACTTACGTTAACAATAAGATAAGTCGACAAGTTTCGAGTGTCGATAAGTTTTTGCCTTGATTTTGCAAATCAGTTATTTGAGCTCTTGTAAAGAAAACAATATTACAACGCGTACTCATTTTGATGAAATAAGTTAATTCACCTAAATTAAAATAAAACTGAGCTAAACACACTCGAATGAGGTAATCGAAACAAACATAACGAACAATCAATTGAGCTTAGTCATAACTCATCTAAATCTTCAATCTAATTATTTCTACTACCTACAAATTTATTTATGAATTCATATTCGACCTACCCTCAAGTTTGAAAACTAAAACATAGATAATTAAAATCAGATACCTAGTTATAAAATGATAATAATATTCAATTTAAACAAACATAGTAGGTAGTTAGGAATAAATTTATATAATAGAAATAATTGATTATAAATTATTTGAATGTAAAATACAGAAAAAGAAACTACATGAACATTTTATACAGCGTGAGCGCCCTCTAGTTAGTGTAGCATCAACAATATAATCAATGTTGCTAATCGAGTACTTATTTACGCCAGGTGGCGTCATTTCTTGCTTCACACGGTATTTTTTCTGAACTTCCCATGCATTATTGTAGGTGATGGTACATGATATTTGACGTTATTCGGGAGACGTGGACAGCTTTGGATGGTCTTGAACGTGTCTATCATTGATTCATTGTTCAAGTTTTAAGTGCTAAGGATTTGAAACTGTTTAACGACTATATAGATATTGAATGTCAACGTTTACGTCAACGTTTGACGAAGATTTATAAGCTTCTTCTTTTCTCAATGTGATCTCGGACTAACGCATTCGTTTCTTCCATGCTGTATAACACTGAGTGGATAACACTCTGTCCTTCATGTTTTGGGTTGAGTCTGTTCCAACCAAAATTTTTAAAACTGCCTGTCCATTTACTTAATAATTATTATAGGTCACTTTAACATTTAAATCAGTTCGTTCAGTAAGAAGACAGCATCTGGCCAACCAAACAATTGCAACAATTTGTTTCACAAAAAATCTCTTGCGATATCGTAAATGCTACAATTCCCGGACCCTATCTGGACAAAATGTTTCCACAGTGCAATTTCCGACTCCAAGGAACAATTTTGATTACAATACAAACCGCATTGTGTACCCGATATCGCTTGAAAACCCATTCAATTTGTTAAAAGGTCCCGATATGTTTTGTTACGTATTTAGAATCCACTCCCCAAAAAGGTTTTTGTATTTTTTCGTCAAGTAGCTTATTAGGCTAGGCAGGTTCTTTTTTGGTTCGTTTTCGAGTTTATTTTACCAAAAAGGTTGCCTTAACAACTTGGTTTGGGAAATCCTAATGATTTCGCTAATAAGTGTCCTTATTTTGCCCTTGGCAATGCCAGAATGGCAATTCAACGACATATATTTTTTGAGCAATTTATGTTGTCGAACAGATAATTAGGAAATTCTCACACAGTTGTTCGATTGATATAAAAGTGTTATGTTACAATTGGAGTGTTATTCCTTTTGACTTTTAAAACCACAAACTTTATCTTCATTATTTTCTTTTAAAGATATCAGTTACTTAGCAGTTTCGGGAAACGGATGGATGGATGCACAGATTACAAAGGAGTGGCAGAAAAGGGGTGGCTTATACCCAACAGTGGGTGGTTCCGGGCTGAAATGATGATGATGATGAGCTACTTAATCAGTGCTGAGCTTAAGATATCTTCCCACGTAAACGGAATTATCAAAACCAGAATATATTACTGTACTAATTGTAGGTACAAAAGTCAGAGCTATAAATAATAATAACAATAACTGTTACAGAATAAGTGAAAATCTTCCGTCTGTTAGCTGCTTATTTCCCTTGAGAGGGAATGAACTCAATGTAAGAAGATGGAGCACGAATAGACACTTTTAGACTAGTTTAGGTACTGCGTTATATCTTAGGTACTTTTACACATGACATAACATTTTGTAGTTATGGAGAAGTGGCAGAGGTTTGTAAGTTAGCCCTTTAGTACACACAGTTATCTGTCAGATACCAGTTAAAATAAACCGCATTTCGGGCTTTGTCACAGTTCGATAAAACGGTGGACTTACTTTTGTTAGTACCAATTTATTTATTCTGGCCTGCACCTGCACTGTTCTTAACCTCAAGTGAAAACCAAATACTTTTAAAGTTTTATTCAGACAACTTTGAACCATTTCGAACTGCAAGTAAGTTTTTTATTTTTCTAAACCCTAATATAATGGAAATTAATTAATGTTTTGAGATTTAAAGTACCTAATTGGAATTCCAGGTGCACATTTAATTGAAAGGGTTGAAAATACCTGTATTCTTACCCCTCAAGTAAAGCACGCTTGATTTCATTTCGTCACAATAGTTATAGCGGGTGACCTTTTCCGTAGCTCACAAACAATTGTCAATTTATTTAATTTTTGAGACTAATTTAAATGAAAGTATAGTTCTTTATGTTTTTAAATAATTTTAATATTGCTCGCCTTAGTGATGCCCAGATGATTTGCCCAGTGGTCGCACCCGCGACTACTGAGCATGAGGTTCTGAAATCGATTCCCGAGTAGGGCTATTGCATTTTCCATCAGAAATTTCTTTGTCGGTTACTGGCAATAGGCTCGCCCCCAATAATAACACGGGACTTAAAATATAACTGAAAAGTGGTGAAAAGAGCTGTAGTTCTACCCTGGACCTCTAAATCTGCACTCAAGCTTCTAAATCTTCTAATACAGTGTGATGATGATAATGAAGATTAATAGTAATCTTTTAATTATTCCATTCATTAATTTTCTACGACCTCCCTTCGGTACAGAACCAGTGAGGTGTCCAATTATTTAGTCAAATAATCGGAAGCGCCGGATTAAGAGGTGTAATGAATATACAATGAGATTTAAATGAGCTCATCAGACGCTGACGCAGTGCTGAATAGATCTTAATACTAGAGTAATTGAGGCCGGAATTATTAGTAGTCGTCTTGTTATGAACGTTCTATTATATTTGGCAAAGCTTCTGTTTTAATCTAACAAGTAGGTAATGGAAAAAGTTAATTTCAAAATAACAGTTTCTTACTGAATGTGTAACCACACATCAGTGGCGTACCGTGTTTTTTTTCCGCTAGGGGCCCACCTTATTTAGGACACCCCGTTTATTTTCATTATTAGTCAAGAAATCTAGCAAAAAGTCAAGTTTATTATTTGAAATTGTTACACTTCGCACGTCGAATAAATTACATTTTTTTTTCAACAATTCATGGAGATAGCATGGAGATAGAGAAGTTTTTTTTTACAATTTATGCATGACGCTTCAGACAAGAGGACACTAAAATGCAAGAGCGAGCGAAGCGAGTTCGAAAATTTTCAGTCCTCGCCTAGGAAAGGTTTTCTCATTTTATATCATTAAAAAAATATTTTACTTAATTTTATTTCTAACGTAGGTATTGAAGGATTGAACAACGAAATAGTTAGCGGTAGGTAAGAAGAATATATTATAGTGCTTGTATCTAGATATTCGGCATGCGGCAGACCGTTATATACGTAAGGCTAATTCGTAAAGCCGCCCCAGGGCAGCCGCTAACAGTAAGCAAAATACGCAACTGCTTAGTTGTCCTTATTTTTACAACATATAGTCCTGATTGCAATAGTCAGTCTGTTTGTTTGTACCGGCTAATCTCCAAAAGGACTGAACCGATTTATACGGTCACGGCCAGAGAACTTAGGTTAAAAAGAGTAACACCACATACACTTGACAGTCTCACGGGGGCTGCCAAAATGATGAGTCTCAAATTACTTAACATAATATGTTTTTTAGAGCAGATAATGATGATGTTTTCAATAGAGATCAAGATATTGTTTTTACTTAGAATGTTATAAAAAAAGAGACACAATTTAAGATGAAAAATTCACAAGCATTCCCGATAGAATCATAATCGTTACCATTGACTTTAACCTCGGTCCCTTCTGTGCAATTCATTCCAAATGTTTCTAAAACTAGACGAAAGAATTGCCTATGAGAGTAAATAAAATTCGTCTATAAAACCAACGAAGAGAATAATACTCGTTGAAAGCAAGTCACTTCGAATTTTGTTGAGTAAAATTCTAACACCGAAAATAGATGGGTGTCCAGAGATCGGTTGCAAAGAAATAACTCTAATAGAGTTTCTAGAAGATAAACCTAAATAAAATAAAGATAAAAATCAAGATTATCTACTACAGTATTCCAAGTAAGTTTATTATGTACCTACGACAAGTTCGTAAAAGTAAATAATATGTCTGAAACAATTGTATTTATTTTCTGTTTATCCTGACAGAATGTTAAAAGCAACTTTTACGTAATAATACCATTATTTGTAAACATCTGCAAACTTTATGCTGATTTGAGTGTGTTCTTATTAGAATATCATTCAAACTCAAAGTATTATTGTGGATTTACACTTATACCTACCTTACGTAATGTACTACCGAATTCAATGACGGTCGACAAGCGGTTCACCCTTATGCTCTAAAGTAATGAGATTGAAAAGTGGTCGATCGTCCATGCAGTCAGTAGTACCCAATTAGCTATTACCTACCCTACTCAAAGACAGATAGCCACGTTTCGAACACGTTTTGAATTGTGAAAAAGACTCCCACGAGGAAATTCACATAACAATAAATCTTAAGCCTAAGAGTTCCATTTAGGTAAGCCACCAAACGGTCCATAAGTTATCACCACGGAACAGAGAGAGACATACTCGTAAGGCATTATCTTCACGTGATGTAGCTAACATAAGAATTTATCCACCCATACGACTTCTTTTCTTAGAATACACGTAATGCGACGAACGTATTTACCTTAACGACGCAATTACGGTCAAAATCGAGGCTAACCGCAATCAGCTCTAGTTACTAACCCTTATAACAAATAGGTGGAGGTCACACAACAATGTCAGATACAAAGAGAAACATCAAACTATAATCCAAGCCCACATAATAATCAGAATTGACCTTAGAGACCCGTTTGTTCTTGAAAATAAAAGGGTCTCATCCGGCCCCTGAGAGTTCAGGAAAATCCTTTTTGTCGAAGAAAATCAACCGAATCTAAAAACTATCCCAATATCTATTTGGTGGGGGCAATAAAAAAATTCTTCGCTTCGCTTTTTCCCGTCCCAAATATTTGTCTTGTATGGCAAATGTTGCGGGTAATGGCACCCAATATGCTCACTGCATAAGCGGTTTGGTATGATTTTATTTACCCGCGTACTTATAGCTTCGGATGGCGGCACAGAGATACTTTCAAGGGTCCTTTGAATAAATAAACAAATAGAATTTTGGCTTTTGAATGAAGTTACGTTCTTGAGAAAAAGCTAGCTTAATAACCTCTATTGGCAATCCTTCTCATCATTACTGTGGTAGTATTATTCTTCAGTATCTACTTATATTATGGTTTATGGTAATAAAACAAAAATAAAGTTATTTTATTTTTAACCTTATTAATTTTAATATCAGAAGTAGATACTGTTTTGCCCCTGCATGACGCGACACCACCATTACATCATTATATTACGTACCTACATATTATCTATGTGGGTGTTATAGGTACACATCGTCTATAACCCAGATGACAAGCCTTTCTACGCTCCATGTACTCATCACTTATTCAGGCTCATCTAGAAATCTTTGAGATCCTTGCACATCTGCCAAACTACCTATACCTGTCAATTCCAGCGAGGCTGCGTTGAATTTACGAGTATGATCTCACACTATAACACCTAATGGCTCTATCGCTGTCACCTACCGTCAAGTCTACAGGAGAATATTAATTATTAATGCATTGTAAACATAACATCACCCCTGTAATTCCCGAAGGGTTGGGCAGAGGTGTACCCATTAATAATTACATTTATGTTTAAGACTTAAGTGCCATGTAATAGGGAGCAAGCCTTTTTTATTGGGACAAGCCCGCCACACTATTCCCAAACCACTGTAACTCCTGTTAGCCAGAATCAACAGTGGCGACCACAAGAAAAGCGCCGAGACAATGAAGCTCGACGAAGTCCCAGAGAAGCGATTTAACTGTCTTGGATCCCGCAACGAAATTAATTAGAAAAGAATAACGGAGGAGTAGGAAAAAACATAATTTCCACTTCCCTCCATATCAGCAGGAGACAGAACAGAACAAGGCCAAGGCCTATTGCCTATTGCCATAAACCGGACACAAATCCAGACTTTGAGACTGCTATTGAGAAATTCCAGACGGAAAACCTTATGTAACAACACTTTGCCCGACCCGGAATTCGAATCGAGGACCTCATGCTCAAAAGTCGCGCTTGCGACCACTAGATCAACGAGGCAGTTACATATTTAATTGAGTTTAAATCAACTTCATTTATATTGTGTGTGTACAATGAAACTTAAAAAACAAACCGACTTCAAAAAACAAAAAAGTGAAAAATAAACTTTAGAAGAAAAATCACTTCCTGAAGTCGGTGGCAAAATGAAATCAAAGAAACAAAAGTCACCGACTTCAGAAACTGACTTTTCTTCTAAAGTTTATTTTTCACTATATTGTTTTTTTTTTTTAAAGTCGAAAATACCAGTCCATGAAGGTTTTATGTAAATAAAGTCTCACAACCAATCATAACAAGAGGTAGGTCCCAGTCCAAACTGAATTGTGGAGGTCAGATAGACAGTCACTTCATACAAAAAAAACTGATATTCAGCTGCATCTGGTTACCTATACTGCAGAAAGGCGACTCCAAAATAATTGGGAAAAGGCTAGGCAGATGATGATGTACATTCCTTTTAAATGTTGTAACAGCTCATATTTTCTGTCGGGGCTGTGGATTATCGAAAGGAGGATAACGCGGCTCCGACACAAGGGCGAAGAAGGAACATGGGTTTGGTTTTTAGTCAATAGAAGTCTGACACTCCCCTTCGCTCTGCCCAATAGCGCCCCCCCCCCCCCCGCTATTGGGCAGGAATCAGTTATTGGGCAGGAATCAGGAATCAGTTATTCGATGATTTTCTACCCATACATATTTTTAAACCTCATATTTTCTGGAATTTTGACTGCCTTTCAAAGCATAATTTTAACATAACACATTAGCTTTCTGCGTATCTTTAAAAACATAATTCTCATTGTTCCAGATATAACCCAAAGTCAAATGCTATGCCGCGGCGTGTCGGGCCACAAAGTGGGCGGGCTACGGGCGCACGCGCCGCGCATCTCGTTCACCAGCAAGGACGAGCCGGACCCTCACGAACTGCGCCGGAAATCCGCGAGCAGCCGCCTCGGGAGCTCGCCTAGGAGTAGCATCGCTAGCGAGGATAGAGCTGATGGCATTGCGCTTAGGTAAGTACTTTACCTGTAAGTTTTACTGTTTATTTGAGATGGTGAAATCGCATTTGAATCGGTCAAGTCGTCTCGGGGATAATGCGCTAAAAGTTATTTTAAAGGGCGAATAATTCGGTCAAACGGTCTTGGGGATAAATGGGCACATTAAATTGCACCCACAAACTATTACCCTAATAAACCCACACCCTGCTCCGTTCGGTTGTGGGAAACATAAAATACCAATTCATCATAGCTAAGGATTCTGAGTGTTTGTCAGTTAGTGAGGCTTTGTCAAAGCTATTAGTGTATCGGCTGCCAGCGCCAAGAAGAAGAATCACGTTCAAAAGATTCAATAAATCTATGTAGATAACTGTACGCGTTACACATCTTACGGGCCTACCACACGCACAGGCTTCACCACAGACTTGCCTGCGCGATACATGGTGCACACGGTACATCGTGCGTTTGGTTGATACACGGTGCACACGGTACAAGGTGCGTGTGGTTGATACACGGTGCACACGGTACATCGTGCGTGGGGTTAATGATAAAACTGCATTACCATTACCAACCACAAAAGTGTGGTGAAGCTTGACTGTGTGGTAGGCCCATATTATGTGATAATCAGTTTTTAAGAAAACCAAACCCGACAATAATTGAGAAGCGGCTCGCTTAGCAGATGGTGAATACGATTGGTAACAATTTACCATGATAGTGAACCCTACCGTTTCTTTCATGTCATTGTGTAACGTGTATTATATTTTTCTTAAAGGCTGTGATTCACACAAACTGCAGCAAATATCCCCATTCACACAGTCCCGCATACTGCATAAACTTTTAAAAAGAATCTTCTGCAAAAATTGCAATGCCTTGAGAGTGCACCGCAAATATTACCGGGGAGTCCCTAAGCGCAATCCTATCTCTATTCAGAGTGGATAGAATAGCGACTGGATACGTCATTGCAGAGAGAATTTATGTGGATGCAATAAATAGAAAATGTTGAATATAAATGTAGATGCATTACATAGAATAGGTATGTTTGATCGACTGTGGTAGCAAAGGTAATGTTGGTTTTTGAACTTTCGCCTGCTAGCCGATGAGCCGTTATTTTTAACTTTTTTTATATTTGGGATAAGCCCAACACTATTCCCAAATCGCTGTAACTCCTGAAAGTCAGAATCAACAATGGTGACCACCAGACAATTTAAATGTCAGAGAAACAATTTAAATGTCTTGGATTCCGCAACAAAATTAATCAGACAGACTAAGAATAAACGAAATTTTTGCCGTAATAAGTTACCTAAAAGGCAAAATAAATACGAAATCCTTTTGGTTGGACGTTGGACACTCAATGTCATTGTCAAAACAGTTTCACTTTATTCATTTTCACGACTTGGTTCATACTATTCCGTTTACAGTCAACTCCAGTAAAATAATGGAACAAAGAAAATGAAAAATGTATTTCTTAACACACTTCTTTTTGGCGGTCCTTTCATACACGTGTTTATTTCACTGCCAAGGCCATTTCCGAGCGGCTACCTCGAAAGTTGGCAAGTTGCCTACGACATTTCTTTTTGAAAAGTAAGTTGCTCGTAATCTACGTACGGACTGTTACTATGCAAAAGGATATAAATACATCATGTTTACATTACATCTATCATGTTTTTTTGTGTAGGGTTAGTAGAATTGTTATGGGCTTTTTTTTGGCTTAACGTGAATTGCATGTTTCGCGTTTTATCTAAAATACTTAATGTTGCGTAACAATTCATGGATTCAAGAAAAGTTTTTTATTTAAAAGTCATGTCAAGTCATTTCATGTTTAGTAATTATTTACACAAGGCTTCAAAGCAGGTAACATAGAAACAGTACCTACCTACTAAATGAAAGAAAATAGACATCCAGACATTCATACAATCGAACATCCTCACAAACTTTAGCATTTATGATAATGTAGCATATTACAAAGAAACATACGAATAGAATCCCTGTCATACATCCGTCGATACTCAAATACTCAAAGATGAGCCATAGCCCCGGGCAAACTTCCCATATTGCTACTTTTTTCGAACATTACCATACATCCCTTTGTAACTTTTCCTATGAAAATAAAATTTGCTTCTGTAAGCCAAGATCTACTTTATCCTAATCCTGAATTCGTTTGAAGCCTTTTTTTGTAATGTTTACTTACGGAGAAACTGGGGTTTTCACGTTGATTTGAGATGTTTGGGACAAAAATAACATTGTTTTGGTACTATTTTCTACGCTTTATTTCATTAATTTTTATTTATGTTGGGTGCCATTAGTAATTTTGTGCAGGTATTTTTCATTACTTACCTTTTTGAAGGTAAATAATTTCTGATTTCATTTACTTCCTCAAGGATATTAATATAAACACATTACTGTTTATTATCGGTAATTTTGTTCTTTGTATAAAATTTTTCCTTTAATTTCCAATAATCAAAGACCAAATCTTCAATTTTCCTTGGATTCTATATTAAAAACTTCTGCTATTATACACTTTTTTTTTGGGGTGTGGCTAATCATCAAAATCAAATGACTGCTCCCGCTTTGGGCAGAGCGGTAGGGAGTGTCAGTGTCACTTCTACTGACTAAAAACCACCCATGTTCTTTCTTAGCCCTTTGTTCCAAGGCCTCTCTTTCGAGCAACCCGCAGCCCGCTATTGTACACCTGACGTTCCACACATTCGAACGAAGCGCTTTGCTAAGTCCTTTATTATGCGCACGGCCAAGGAGTGGAATTCCCTGCCTGCGTCGGTTTTTCCGAGTTCATATAGCCCTAATCTATTTAAGCTGCGAGTAAACAGGCTTCTACTGGGTAAGCTCGTTCCATCGTCGACATCATCTCTGCCCTTTTTTTTTTTTTTTTTTTTTTGGTGGGTGGAAAATCATCGAATAACCCCCCCCGCTCTTGGGCAGAGCGAAGGGGAGTGTCAGACTTCTACTGACTAAAAACCAACCCATGTTCCTTCTTCCTCGCCCTTGTGTCGGAGCCGCGGTAACTTTTCGATATCCGCAGCCCCGACGGGATATCCGCAGCCCCGACGGGATCATCTCTGCCCTTAGGGCAAGATTGAAGTCAAGAGCAAGCCCATTTATAAAAAAAAAAAACCTGAACGAATTGTAAGGATCTAATGTATGAATATTTGTTACTCTTGCATGCCAAAACGACTGAATGGATTATATATGATAAAAGTTTACAGTAAATACAGTTAAACATCACAATTCATCTGGAGTAAAGACTAGGTCTTTAATAAATATAATTATATTATAACCGCGCCTTTTATTCCCGAATTGTTAGGCAGAGGTATACTTAATAGTACACTCACTTCCGGAATCCGTGGCTGCACTCCTGGGTTCGCTTCCCAGGTGGTGCGTACTGGAACCTGCAATGGGAACTGGGAATCGAACCGAGGGCGCAGCGGTCCCGCTTGCAACTACTAGGCTAATAAAGCAGCAATTATAGGAGGAGTAGGTTTATAAACACAATATCTGTGGAAAACTTGAAACCCATCTGTTAAGTATTCGAAGATTTAGCTATTAATCCCAAGATTAACGGCTTGGCTTGGATTAGCTTAGCGCAAAACTTAGGTCGAAAGTTCTGATATGATGTAGTTGAAGTTACCGAAACTTGAAGACCCTTATTTATGACTAGCTGTTGCCAGCGGCTTCACCCGCTGCAACTCGAAAATTATCCCACGGGAAGATAAAATTGGGATAAAAACTATCCTATGTGTTAATCCCGGTTATAAACTATTTGTGTACCAAATTTTATCCAAATCGCTCCAGCCGTTTAAACGTGAAGAAGTAAGAAACATACACACTCACAAACTTTCACACTTGTAATATTATTAGTAGGATAAAGAAGAAAAACACCATTTTAACTTCGTTCTTAAGTATAAGTCGAATTGGTTGTCTATTTTTTACGTAGCTTGTGAAATTACTATAGACTTGAAAACTAAATTAGAACTAAAAAGATGTATTTTTACAAAGTAACGCCTAACGGCCGATCAACCAAACCCCATACATTTCCCACATCAACAGTCGCACTTTATACGTATACAGTACATAACATAACATCACGCATCTAATACCCGAAGGGTTTGGTAGAAGTGTACCTAATCGTATGTATGTTAACATAACTGGCGAAATGTGCGGTTTAGTGTCTAATGTAAGTGAACATTAGACACTAAAGTTAGTGTCCTCAATTCACCTGGGTGAAACTAATATCAGGCCTACGTGAAATAAAATAATTATCGTACCACTTGCTCAAAAAAGTGACATTCTATGCCACAAAAAGCGAACATAACAATTGTCATTTTAAATCTGTTAAAAACAGGGAAAGAAAATTGTCCTATATTTCATTCATCTTCTAGGGGGAGAATGTGATTTCTATCAATAATTGGAATGTTTCGAATGTTAACTTTTACTTTTAATTGTCATTATTTTTAATAAATGCTTATCTCATATTATTATTGACTTAATTTTTTCGCAAAAGGTACGAAAAGAGTAGAGAGAGTATTTTCCTCGGTGATAAAGCTGTTTTAGTCTTGGGTGACGGAAGACGCGACAGAAGACAGTACTGCTTTATCCCCTTGGTTAATAATCTACTATTGATTTTGTTATAACTTATTTCCTCTACTAGGATGAACCTGCTAAGTTAGGCAGGAGTGTACGCATATTTCGCCAGTTAAGTTTCATTCCCACGTCTTAAGGGCAAGCTTATTGCCATCATACATCGTGCACCACTCTACGAGAGTGTGACCCTGGATCCTACTGAAAATTTTCTAGTGGGAGACACCCAATAACACATTGCCTAATGCGGATTCCCGGGTCTGGCAAAGCGTTAATAAAAGTTTGTTGACCCAGGATCTTATCGGAGATCTCAGATCTTATCGGGAGCAGTCTCTTTGTCTGTGTATACACCCTTTATATCTTATACAGTAATTAAATACCATTTCAAAAAGCCAACAAACGGCTTAAACTCTAAAATAATTCATTCATCTAGAAAAACGCTTTAGATAAAAACAATGTAAGCCTTTCAGTAAATTCTCAATGAGTTTAATGAGCCATCCCCCGCCATTCAAGGGTCACAAAACATTTGTTAATGCACTGCTGATCAAAGAAATAATTCTGTTTTTAGGCTCTGAAAGCGTACAACGCTTGACTTGTCAATAATTTCGAACGTAGCCTACAGTTAAGTGTTTCTAAAGTGCATTTTCGTGTGTGGTTTTAAGTTCAGTGCACTTAGTTGGCAATGACATTGATGTCAGTAGATAATGCTGAAAGCTTGATAATACACGGGTGTTCATTCATGTGGCAACACGTGATTATAGTTGTGTGATGACGCCTCAGTCTGATGGAGTGGATCGTGTACATGGTGTACAGAGTGATATCTGCCTGCCTTTCCCCAACTAGGGGGTCAACTTTCAGTGTAACCAAAAACAGCTTAATACTGGTATTTTAACGAAATTAATTACCGATGAAAAATGTGTTGGGGAGGGGTCATAGTGATGTGTACTGAAAGCGCTAAACTAGTACCTAGCTCAGTTCTGGACCCACACAATTTTCATTGCCATTTACACGCTATGAAGAAGAATGATGGCTTGAATAAAATATAAGTACAGTGACGTCTTTTTAAGCTTAGACTACTCACTCAGGACAAACGCTACTTGGAAAAGAACATCTAAAATAATAGTAGGTACCAAGAGACTCGGAATCTGTACTGCTTTAGACTAACGAAGTGAAAAGAAAGACCCTGAGTTTTATGTTTATTTTTCTCCCAAGTGTCTCCTGAATGTATAATAAATCCGCAGAGGATTTTCCCACTGTATCGTAACGTCAAGTCGGCTGTGGCTTGTCGAAAGGATAACGCGGCTTCGACACAAGGGTGAAGAAGGAACATGGGTTTGGTTTTTAGTCAGTAGAAGTCTGACACTCCCCTTATGAGTTATTCGATGGGGGGATTCGGGGGATTCGGGGGGGTTATTCGATGATTTTCCACCCACCAAAAAAAAAAAAAAAAGGTAACAATGAGCGAAACGCTCCAATTTCCGTACACCTGTACTATTTCAAAAACTTTTTACATAGAAGTGATTTTGATTTTTAGTCATTTAGATAGAAGTGATGTTGATTTTTAGTCAGAGTAAGTTTTGAATTAGAAATGTATTTTGTACGACATTTACCTATTAGTTGTGTTTTTAATATAAATAAGAAAGGGAGAACAAGCTGAGAAAAAACACATTAGATATCATATTTAAGAGAATCACGTAAATCGGACCAGTGATTACGGAGTAATGAGTTTTTATTAAGGCGGGGTTGCAGTTACTTTTTAAGATTTTTGAACCTTTGAAAATCGAACTAAATACGAGTTTTTTAATAAATAAAAATCACATCATCATCTGCCTAGCCTTTTCCCAAATAAATTGGGGTCGGCTTCCATTTCCCATTGGTAAGACTGGATGTCAGAATTTTAGGTCACTGACTACCTGTAACGACGGCCAAAGATCTACATAAATGGCAGCCGGGACCAACAGCTTAACGTGCTTTCCGAGGCACGGAGGAAACTCGGTATGTCGGGCGGTCACCCATCCACAGACCGACCTAGGCAAGCACAGTTTTACCTAAAGATCGACCTGAGTGGCAGTTCTTATTAAGCCACGAGCTTCTCTCTCTCTCTTTTTTAATAAATAAAAATCATTACATAAAAATTGAACATACTCTCAAGTAAATCGTAAAGATAGAAACGCGATTTAGAATGATCGGCTCGATTATTTTTTTTATCAAACATGACTCTAAATCACAATTTAAAACGTGTACTGCTAAGACAATTTTAATCTTGAATTTATATGAAAGTTATATCAGTAGATAGAACTTTTTATTCTGAAGTAAATGTTGAAAACGTATTGTATAATTTCTTTATCATTTTTCTCCAAGAAGAAAAAAACAGTCAAAATTTAGACATTATATCGCTCACCGGGCAGTGCGGGGGGTGAGGTCGTGCGTTCATAAAAACAAAGTACTGCAACCTCGCCTTAAATGTTTGTTTATCAAAATAACTACAGCCTAATAACCTCAAACTTTTCAGAAGTCAGTTAATAAAGAAAAGCTCTTTCGTTCAAGTTTTTTACACTTCAAGTAAACTTATTTATTACCAGAAAGCGTGGTTATACAAGTAAACAGTAGTTTCCAGTTGAACTTTTGTTAGTTATGTAGTAACCAAGTTTAAATAGTTTCTGGTAAAGCGAGAAATAAAGGCGTGCCCCAAGTGAAATAAATTGAAAACAACCTTCTTGTTAAAAAAATCAAGCGAAAATGGCTTGTTTCATTTAGCTAGTGTGAAAAAGTTAGTTATTTCTCTTTAGAAAATTTGATTTCAGTTTGTTTCTGCGTAGTTTCTGAACTATATTTTTGCTTTGTGGAAATTCAAGAGCTTCTGTAGTTAATATGGGTCCTTACTTTGTGTTCAAGGGACAAACAAAGAGTAACAGATTTTTTAACATCATTAGCAGACAACAATCTATTCTGGCTGAAAACCATCCACAGGTTTCTTGATAACTCTCATCCAGTTGCTACCAGCAACACTGCGAAGATTGGATTGCTAATTTATGGTTAGTCCATATCCACTTCAGCTGGTTTATTCTTTGTGGTGTGAACAGATCACAGAGAAATAATGAGCAGTTTCGTAAACATCATGCTAACGAAAGCCAGTGCCTACAGCTACAAAACTTACGATAACTCACGAGGCATAAAAATAATTTATTTTAATAATAATCCCCAAGGTTGTCAATATCGATACTCAGCCATAATCGATCATTCCGCCTTAGGTAAGGATTACCTGATTTGTGTGCGAACACAATGATGGATTGTGAGTGAATACCTCAATCATTGAGCTTTCTTGGTAGCTTGTGTATGAGAGTGGGAGGTACGATAAGCAATTGATATATTAGTGTAGGTATGTTAAGTACTACGAGTATTTCAAGTATAGATGTAGGATCAGGTATCTAGAGTTATTTATATATTCATTATGCTTGTAATTTATTTCATCACCACTGCTCTCAAAACGATGAAGGAAAACATCGTGAGGAAACTGGCATGTCTTGAAACTAGCATATCTCAACCAAATAATTCGAAGACATGTGACATATACCAACTCGCACTGGGCCTGCGTGGTGTATTATACCCCATCTCTCTTCTAGAGAGGAGGCCTGAGTAGCTGCAGTGGGAGTGTGGCGACTAGCGACATCTATCGCAACACCTGCGTACTAACGAACGATCGACAGAAATCCTACATCGCGCTATCAACATTATCCGCGACATAAGCCTATATAGGAGTTCCCGACTTACAACTGTCGGGCAGTTAGCCCGCCGGACACAACACCCGTCCGGTCGGAGGATTCTCCCTTTTCAACGGGGGATGAGGAACTTTACACCCTGTTCCTCATAGCCCTCCAAACTGGTGACCCCGAGCATGAACGTCAACGCAGCCTTCGTGCAAGCACTTCATACGTCGTCATCACTTCCCCTTCGCCTTCGAGCAGCGAGTCATACCGTCAGCCAGCAGCCACGGCTTCATGGGGTATCCTGTCCACCAGCATGCAGCGGAAGCGCATTCCTGGACATCACCCCCAGCCTCATCAGCGACTTTGGCACAGCACACTGCACTTCGGCCGGTCAGCAAGCAGAGACGCACTTCTCTCCTGGTCGACGCAGCAGCCAGCCACTACGCAGCACTGCACACTCCGACTCACTGGAGCATACGCAGCATCACGGCAAAACACTGCATCACTCCGACTCACTGGAGCTAATATGCAGCATCACCCCGACTCACTGGGGCATCACCGCAGACAGTTCCGACTCACCGTGAACTATGCGGCATCCGGTTCCGACTCACTGGAATCTTCCACTGGCTGACAAGCGCCAAGACTTAACCTGCTTTCGACCTCCGGTCTCGGAGGGGAGTGATGTGGCGACTAGCGACATCTATCGCAACACCTGCGTACTAACGAACGATCGACAGAAATCCTACATCGCGCTATCAACATTATCCGCGACATAAGCCTATATAGGAGTTCCCGACTTACAACTGTCGGGCAGTTAGCCCGCCGGACACAACACCCGTCCGGTCGGAGGATTCTCCCTTTTCAACGGGGGATGAGGAACTTTACACCCTGTTCCTCATAGCCCTCCAAAGGAGCATTATAGGCTGATGATGTGATTTGATTTGAATTTCACTCTGTAACTTTGAAATTGAAACATAGAGGCTAGGTATGGATTCGTAACGTCGACCAGGGCCCCTACTATGACGTCTTAAAACATTCCTAACTTACTCTTAATCCATTGTGGAAACGTGACAGAACTATACAGGGTGTCTAGCGCCATCTCTTTTCCACACTGGATTAAGAATAAGTTAGGACTGTTTTAAGACGTCATAGTAGGGCCCCTGTATAACGTTAAGCAAGGTGAAAAGGAACATTTTGGCATTAGTATTATAGGTAGGTAAGGTTGCGTATAACTAAAAAGCCTCAGGTAACAGGGAGGAAAACTAAAGAAAGAAAGAAAAAATGTTTATTTGACGTCAGTACATCAAGCACACACACAATAATAATAATAAAAAAAAAATACAAAAATGGAAATACATAGTAGGTACCAATGTGCTGTGTGCCTCACGGCTGCGCCAAAAAGGTTCATTTCAGCATTCATGCCAGACAGGTGAAGCTGTCTGACGCTGGTCTTCCAATGAACCTTGAGGGGGTAAGTAACATACAGAAAACAGCTTCAAACATATTATGTAAATAGATGGTTACAATAAATAGATATCGAGTACTTAAGTTAAGAAAATGTGTATGTAGGTACGAGTTCAGATAAAAAGAAAAATGTGCAACTATTGTCATAATATAATATAAAATATGTATTGCTTAACATATTTTATATTATATTGTCACTGACAAAAACCCTGAATCGAAAAAACCAATACAACTTTGTCGGGTCCTAAGATCTGGGACACCAAGATAAGCAGTAACCCCTACAATCCCTACATACACAAGACCTACAACCATATATGTTATTCCTGATGTGTCATTCATTCCATTAAAGTAACTTTTTTCAAATTCATCTACTAAATAAGTACTTTTATACATTCACTGGCAGATACGGCCTCAATATTTTTTTTGGCATCATCACCATTTCAGCCAAAAGACTGCTGGACAAAGGCGTATCCAAAGTATCGTCACATTTTTTGGAAATTCAACAATTATGGGATGAAAGTTATTTATTTTTTCCGATTTGACTTGTCTTTGAAAATAACTGTTTTACCAAACAACTCATGATTAAGCCACTGCCACTGTTTGTAACATTGTTGTCAAGCACCCCTTGAGCCAATCAGAGCGTACTGTCTCGAGCACCACTAACCTCTTCAACAATAATAAAGTTGTATGACTGAAATTTCTGGTAGATAATATTTTTTTTTATTCATGATCAAGTAACGAAAGACTTACTGAAATATACTTACCATCTAATTTCATCACGAAAGAAGATTTTTCTTGTGATTCTTTTGAGTGATGATGCATGAAAGATAACTTTATTTTTGTTGTGTTTTAAGAATAGTTTTTGTTTTCTATTTATTGTTTCTGTACAATATCTATGTGGATATAGCTATAGTTTAATTTAATATTACCTTTTCATATTGTTATTTTTCTGTGTTTTATAGCATCGTCATCGTAATATTGCTATAAATAAATAAAAAAAATAAAAATAAAAAAGCCTTTTATTTCCTAATATTACAATTTTTCTTACAACTACTATTTCTAATTATTTTTAAAGGTTATATACAATTTTTGCACATGGTTACACTCTTATATTTATTTTACATTGTTTCGCTTTTAGTTAAATGACTGGTAGTAACTGTGTACTTTATATTTATTGTAGTTTGTCATAGGAACAACTTAGGAACCCCTTTCGGGTGAAGGCCTCTTCCAAAGATTGCCACTTCTCGCGGTCTTGCGCTATCTGTTTCCATTGTGACCCAGCTATCTTTCTGATTTCATCCTCCCAGCGCGCATAGGGTCTACCTTTTTGGCGTTTACCCAATGGCCCGTTCCATGATGTGACCGTTTTTGTCCATCTGTGGTCTTTCAGTCGCGCTACATGCCCGGCCCACTTCCATTTTAACTTTTGTGCATGGTTAAGGGCATCAGTGGTTTTTATTTTTGCTCTTATATCGGCATGTCTTATTTTTTGGACTTTTTTTATGTTCAACATACTACGCTCCATTCCCCGTTGGCATGTAGTTATTTTATTTTTTGTTCTGACTGTAAACTTCCAGGTTTGGCACGCGTATGTTAAACATGGAATCAGGCACGAGTCCATAACTTTCTTTTTTAACTTAATAGGCATATCGCTTTTAAATATTTCCTTGAGGCTCCAGTACTTGGCCCATGTGTTTTTGACTCTCCTTTCCACTTCTATCTCATTACTATCTCTGTTGAACCCAATTTGTTTTCCTAAATAAATATATTTTTCTACATATTTATTCTAGTGTTTCACAGTCTATGTTTATGTTTGTTTTTATGTAGTTGGACATAGTTTTCGTTTTAGTAAGGTTAATTTCGAGGCCCACTTGTCTGCTAGCTATGTGTAGAGCTTCTATCATGTGTTGAAGTTGAGAGCTTGTTTCGGATAGCAAAACCAGGTCATCTGCAAACCTGAGGTGACTTAAGTACCTATTTTCCTTTGATGTAAAGTCCTTGATTGCTCCAGTTCAATCCATGTACTATTGACTCTAGTAGCGCAATGAATATTTTTGGCGAGATAGGGTCCCCCTGTCTAACACCTCTTTTGACAGGAAAGCTTGGCCCGACAGTTTCTAGCTTAACTCTACTTGAGCATTAACAAATTAATATTGCTATAATTAGTGGTAAATAAATAAATTACGCCTTTAATCCCAGAAGGTAGAGGTGTATTGTAAATATTATGTAGTTTACCACATTTCAACAGTTATGTCTAAGGCCCATTTAACAGGGGATCGTGTCTATTAACACAAAATTGGGATGAATCCGGACTACGTGGCTGCTCCTGAGAAATTCATGTTAGAAAACCCAGCCACACTTTTTTTTGGAGTTCGGGAAATCATCAATGTACCTCCCGCTCTGGACGTAGCTGAAGGGAGTGTCAGACTTCTACTGACTAAAAACCACCCATGTTCCTTCTTAGCCCTTTATGTCCGGGGCCGCGGTATCTCTTTCGAACAACCCGCCGCCCGGCAAGCAACCTACCTACTCACACTCTATCAGATCTGAAATTCGAACCACGACATCATGCTCTTTTTTTTTTTTTTTTTTGGTGGGTGGAAAATCATCGAATGACCCCCCCCGCTCTTGGGCAGAGCGAAGGGGAGTGTCAGACTTCTACTGACTAAAAACCGAACCCATGTTCCTTCTTTGCCCTTGCGCCGAGGCCACGTAATCTAGTGCAAAATACCTCAGAACTGTTTGCGTCCACTAGATCACTAGAAAGTGGTGCATTCTGGACAAAATATATTTAGATTTTTAAATTGGTGTTAATTGTGTTAACTGTGTGCGTTTATGACCGAACTAGCTTATGCCCGCGGCTAAAAAGTATCCTATATATGTTTATCCAGGTTATAAACTATCTGGTGCCAAATTTCATCTAAATCCAATGAGGAGTTTTTGCGTGAAAAAGTAACAAAGATCCATTCATTCTCACAAACTCTCAAATTTATATGTTAGTAGGAAGTAGAATGGAATATATAGACGAAGCCAAAGGAATGAATAAAGACCGTAGCAGGTCCAAAAAAGCGAGACCTTTTTAAGTGAGTATCTTCTCCAGTTCACAGAAAGCAGCTGCCCTTTCATATTAATCAAAATGGAAAAACTACGACCCGACCCGTAAATGGATGAGGGGAGGGTTTATATTTCGCTAGCAAAGCCAAAATATCACAACTTCCATTTCCACCTGCGCACTTATGTGATGTTCCATCATATAATATACCAAACCTCTTCCCTAAAACTATTAACTTGATTCAACCTTTACCTGCACAGAATTAGAGTTCAAAATCCAAAAGCCAGTTCGTACTACCGGATGCGTTTCCTCACGTCTCAGGACATTTGGAAGGAATTTCGTTAACACAGTTGTCAGAGTAAAATAGTTGCATAAATACTAAGGAATAGCACCAGATTATATGTAAAGCTATTATGTTGGACCAGATACAGAGATTTGAAAACTCTATCATACTGCTGTATAATAATGAACTGTGTGTATATCACCTGAAGGTTTATTCCATAGAACACAGATTAGATAGCTTAGTATACTTACCAGATTTTCAAAATTGAGCTTTCTCGTTGTTGGATTACGGTTGCATTTAAGTTAGTATTTACGGAAGGTAATAACAAATGCAATAGGGATTTCCCTAAGGCATGCAAGTCAGACGTGTAAGCTATTACCGCAGTAATACAACAGATCGTCCACGACTGAGGGAAACTAGTTCAAACCAGATTGTATGGGAATGTGATTTAAATCAATTTCACTGAACATGGAACCTTGTTCGTTTACACTGAAGATACTGTTTTGTGATTCTAATAATTTTGTTGTATTGCTTTAGGTATTATAATTAGGTACGGATCCTTGCTAAAGGGGCTTTGCACATGGAGCAACTATTGCAGCAACTAGCAACTAGCTGTTGGACTGACAAATTGGACTGCGCACACATAGCAATTCGAGTTTCGAGTTCCGGCAATCGTCAACAGTTTTCAGTTTGCTGCAATCGATGACTAAGTTAGTTGCTAATTGCCGCAACTAGCAACTGTTAAATATAATACCGATTTTTAAAGTTAACGTAGACGGCGACAATTAGAGCAATTGCTGCTTCTTCGATATTCATCGTCACACTAAACGCTGTTCGCTACGTAGATTGAGCAACTCGGTTATGAAAGTTGCTCACAGATTGCCATAAAATTGCTGCAACCGTTAATGTTGTAGCAATTATCAACTAGTTACAGAAAAATGTTAAAGTTGCTTAAGTTGCATCAACTTACGTTACTCCATGGGCAAAGCGGCTAATGCACTGAAAATAAAGGGTGTTTGTTGCATCGTCTGCCAAATTGAGATGATCAACTGGAGGCGTCATCTGCTATTCTTTCAGACCACACTTTTCAAGCCCTGTGGATTCTTTTTCATTTTTTTTCAAACTAAATGGCTAATGTCATTTATTTTGATTTTAAAAGTCCCGTACACATCTAAATACAACTAAAATTCAGTGTCTACGCCTTACGCTTTTTATTAAATTGTATTTAAATGTTGGTTCTTCTATCTTCTTCTATACATCTATCTATATATCTATATTCTATATATATATATATACATATAATAAAACAGTAAAAAAACTGTGTCTGTACATTGAATATATTAAAAAAATAATAATTGAGGGGGGTTTAGAAACAGTAATAGAGCACGAATCGAAAAAAAAAAATCTGTCTGTTTGTCTGTGTGTCTGTTTGTCTGTGTGTCTGTTTGTCTGTTTGTCTGTTTGTCTGTTTGTTTGTACACGCTAATCTTCGGAACTACTCGACGGATTTGAATGTTTTTTTTTTGTTGTATAGATATTAAGTCTGGGCAACATATAGGCTATAATTTATCTTGGAAACTTGAACACCTGATGCAGAACTGCAACAGACCAGCTTAACTATAAGAGATACAAAAATGGTACCATAGCAAAATTTGTTCTACGTGATGAGCATTTTCTGTTCAGAGAATAAATTTGAAGATCTGGAACACCTGATGTGGAACTCCACGAGCCCAGCTACACTATAACATATATAGGAATGACGTCTTAGCAAGAATTGTTCAGCCTGATGAGCACTCTCTGTTGTCGTATAAAATTTGAAGATCTGGAACACCTGATGTGGAAGTCCAAGAGCCCAGCTACACTATAACATATATAGGAATGACGTCTTAGCAAGAATTGTTCAGCCTGATGAGCACTCTCTGTTGTCGTATAAAATTTGAAGATCTGGAACACCTGATGTGGAAGTCCAAGAGCCCAGCTACACTATAACATATATAGGAATGACGTCTTAGCAAGAGTTGTTCAGCCTGATAAGCACTCTCTGTTGTCGTATATTTGAAGATCTGGAACAGCTGCTGTGGAAATCAAAGCTATCACTAATTTCACTGTCACTCAATCAACGAGACAGTCACTCATCAAAATTTCCACGTGAACGAAGTCGCGGGCATCAGCTAGTTTTTAAATAAAACAGTAAAAATCCACAGAGAATGAGAAGTGTTTTGGGGTCTAAAAGGATAGCAGATGACCCCTCCAGTCAACCCTTCTTAATTTGGCACATGATCGCACCAAGCACCATGTAAAATTATCAAAAATAATGCTATCGTAAAGTTGACCACAACTACTTGCTAAACATAACTGGCCATACTGACGAACTAAGTATGATAAACTTAAAGAATGCAGTCTTTCTGAAGTAATTACTTAGAAAAAGATTCAGGGAGGCACTTGTTCTTGTGTTACATCGTTTTTGTTTTTGGAGGTCCGGAAAACATCAAATGACTGAAGGAAGCGTATCTGCGTGGCGTAGCGGAAGGGAGTGTCGGACTTCCACTGACTAAAAACCACCCATGTTCCTTCTTAGCCCTTTGTGTCCAGTGCCGCGGTATCTCTTTCGAACAACCCACAGGCACGGTAATATTTGCTGACATCTCTTTGAGGCGCGCGTGGAATACGAACGCGCCGTCGCGCGCTTCGCGTCGATACGGCAGGCCGTCGTCATAAGACGGTCGCACGGTGAGCTAGCCCACTACTCACCGTCTATAGGCCCGCGTGTACGGTGACTTTGATACAAAAAAATAAACTAACAGCAATTTTTATATATCTGTAAAAATGTCATCCAAAATTACCAGTGGTTCTCCTTTGAGTAAGTTGCTGAAAAAAGAGCGATCAACTAAACACTATAAAGTTTCCGCATCACTGACTTAACTTCTGATCGACGAAGTGCCCCTGGGGATCGAATTCGGGGTCGATGGCATCCTCAACGATTTAGGGCTGTTTGAGTACTAAGTAGTTAATAACCAATTAATTTATATCCCTCTTGGGAAAAGAAAGTATACCAATCTCTCGTAAAGACTTAAATGTTAGTACAGTTAGGACGTGTAGAGTTAGAAGCTTGGTTCTACTTGAGACCTGGGGGTCTAAAACGGCGACTTTGGCAGATCATAATATGAATTGCGTAAAAACTCGTAAAATAGTCACAGACGCAATTACTATTATGAATGGTTCATTTTATGATTTTTAACGCAATTCATATTATGATCTGCTAAAGTGGCCCTTTTAGATGCCCTGATAACTTTGTGAACCCAGTCTAACCCAGTGGTGGTAGCCCCGAATAACGAACAGTAAGTCGTGGGTTCGAACCCAGGCAGGCGCCTTACATTGTGTAATTTAATTCAGCACCACTGCTCTCAAAACAGTGAAAGAAACCGTCGCCGTCGTGAGGAAACCGGAATGTCTTAGAGCCAAAAAATTCGAAGACATGTGACATCTACCAACCCGCACTGGGCCCGCGAGTAGGATTAAGTATAGCCCATCCTTCTCCTAGAGAGGAGGCCTGAGTCCCTGCAATGGGAATATTATAGACTGATGATGATTCTATAAGCGTAACTGTTGAGCATGAGGTCCTGATTTTGATATTCCCGGGTCGGGCAAAGCCAACACAAGCACACAACACACAAGTTGCAAGTTGTTGCTAACACAAGTTGTATAATAATATCGTATGTATGTTAGTCTGTAAGGTATTTATCTATGGGCCAAAGTAGCCTGAAAATAAATATTTTTTTTAATTTTATTATTATTATTATTAAAGCGTTTTTGGGGTTTTCCATCAAGAATTTCACAGTAGTAGCCGGAGTTGGGCTGAAATGGGGGTGCTCATTTGGATTAGATACTAAAGTAGTGTCCTCAATTCACCTGGGAGATATTAGTTTCACCCATGAATTGAGGACACTACTTGTTCACCTGGGTAATTCACCCAGGTGAAACCTACATGGGGGATTACATGGGCACTTGTAAATCGTCGAAAATAAGGTGCACAGTTCGGGTTAGTCGTTTCCTTTGGAGAAGAACCGGCACGAAACTCCATGGTACTCTTTTAAAATGGTTTGGTGTTACAATATTTCTATGGTACAGCATTTGTATTTTTTAAATGGGGGACAACGTAGGCCCGACAATAGGTCGGAGGAAATTACACAAAAAAAATTGATAAAAAGTTAACAAATAGTATCGAATTCTCTCCTATGTTTATGCCAACCTTTTATCAGGCATTTTACAAATATGGCCGACCACTGACATGTCCTACTCTAACCGTATTTGCATCTATCAACAGCAAACGTTTCCCTGCTGGCAGTTGACAGACACGATGTAAACGTAGAAATCCGAGGCAACGTGATAAAGTAATTCCGAGCGAGAGCGATTCCGATATGATTTGTAGTTCGATATTGAAGGTGTGTTCAACGAAGGATATTTGGGTCAATTACTTGTGTGGTAGATGTGCTTCTAACCTGGGATAAATTTTTTTATACCTACTACCTTTAAATAAAAGTCAAATAAATTTACGTTAAAAATATGTACTGAATGTGGTAACTAGATAGAAATTAAAAGAGAAGAAAGGTAAAAATATAATACTTATTTATATTTATAATAATTACTCACACAATGTAGCGCATTGGAAATTAAGTTTTTAACTAAATAAAATGTAGGCAAAAGCTCAGAATATACCTACATAATAATTATTCATGAGTTATGGACTAAAAATAAAAATCTAGAAGAAGATGAGTAGGTACTGAGACGACAAGGAATAGAGAAGTATGGATGAACATGCGTCGACCCTAAATAAATTGGGAAAGAAGTAGGAAAATTATAAAATTTAGTAAAAAATAACTTCCGTGTGTAGTGTAACAAAATATGCGATTTAACAGTGACGAGAACTCAAACTCATGCTCAAACTCAAAGCATTTATTTCAATATTAAGCCATTACAGGCACTTTTGAATGTCAGAAAAAAAACGAACAAAACTACGAGTGCAATACGTCATTCCGAAAGCCACCACGAGAAAATCATGTATCCAGCAAAGCATGCAAAGGCAAAAAAAGAACTACACTTTGCGATCCTTATTTAAAAACATACTAACAGTGTTATAGGTTCGGGGTGACCACATAATTATCAAGTAGGTTAACGGCCTGTTACCCATCAGATAACAAAAATAACGTTTTGTTCTATCTCTTTTCATACAAATTAAAGCTGTATTGTGTACAGTTACGCTATTGAAGTGGGTAATTGAACTAACACAATTTAGGTCAATCTATTTTGTTTGTTGTTTTGTTTTGGTATTCGTTCTATTTAGGATAATAACACGGTGGCATATATTTTTTTCTGATTTGGTTTAAAAAATATATGTCACCGTGCGATCCTGCCATTACATATAATTATATTTTCACTTTTCTTTCGTATTCTGAAGACTTTTAAAGATATTGTAATACAAGGTGTAAACAGACCCTTCACGAAGCCGGAACCAAATAATAATAAATATTAAAATAATAAAAAGTTTTTTTATTAAATATTCAGTATTGCTCGAAAAGGCTTTTTGGTGTGAAAATTCACGGTTAACGGAAGTGATAAATCTCACAATTTTGGTGGATTAGATGCATTCAATAAGTAGGTACAGGGGTCATGGCAACATACGGAACCCTAAATATGAAATCAAACAAACAAAAGTTACCGACTTCAGGAGCCAAAATATTTTTTCACATTTTGTGTTTTTGAAGTTGTTTTAATTTTTTGCAAAAAACTTTTTTTTACGTACTATTGTCTTCTTTTACTCATATTAGTCGACACCTAAGCGCATTTTTAAATAAAGGCACGCTGGTGAATTTTCAACCAAGCATTCATTTAAATATTCACTCAGGCGAAAATGTAACCAAAGCTCCACAAAGCCCGAATAAATTACCGCAATCTTAGATATTTATGAGTCTAATGTATCAACAAAAACCAGATGTCAGTTTTTTGTTTATAAAGGTTAAGAACGTAGACGAAAATAGACCATATGGAAAGGTAATATTGAATCAATATGGCTCTCGGTATTTCAAGAATTTGTGCCAGGTCTAGAGCACAAGATAAAGCGGCCATTAGAGATTTAATTATGAATGATTTGAACAATTTTGTCCGTGTAGTGATTTACATTTTCTTATTTTTTAATCATCGTGATTCATCATCATCATCATCATCTTCCTGTCTTTATCCCATTCTATTTGGAGTCGGCACAACACGATTTTTTTTAATCATTGTGATTATTGTGCCCCAAAAAGTAGTGTTTCTAAATCAAGACGCTTTTAAATTGCAATCTAAAGTATTTATTCCTCTAAAACTGGATGAAATATAAACACAATTTCACACAATTTCTTCTGGACCTAGAGGCTGTGTGTTCTCTGTCAGTAACTTAAACGTTTAGATTTTTATAGCAAACTTTGACTTAAATCAAGCTCACGCTTCATCCGAACATGTACCTTATTTGAATAAAGTTAATGTGCATTTTCTTTAAAGCGACTCAACATCAAAATATCTTATTTTATTTAGGCCTATATGGGCCATCAAGAACTCGTGATCAAGCATAACGTCATCTATAAGATAAGAACATCAACGCTGTACTAATAAGGTTCATTTTCATAGCTAGAGCTAGGTCTGACTAAGAAAAACGCTCGTCTCTTGTCTCTCACGCCAAACGTAAAGGACGACGTCCTGAATTATTGATACGGGCTGGACTTGTTGACGACCGACTTACGATATTATGCTAAGGAGACTTACGTTCAGTAAATGCGCTATTGATTTTTTTACAGCAAGGCATTTACTTTACGCTCCTCTATGTGAAGTTGACTGATGGATTAAATAAAAATAACAGCTCGTCTTTAGTAGGGTCCTAATCTGTATCTTTTTGCATAATCTTTTTCTCTAGATATTAAAAAAGAATAACTGACAGTATTTTTGTCTAAGAAAAAGAAAACACATTTTTTTGTTTGATAAGTTCTATTTTCCTTCTCAAGCACACTAAACTACAGTCCAAAAAAGTCACCATAAGCCGCCGTACATAATTTTTTACAGCAAGGCATTTACTTTACGCTCCTCTATATAGGATGTGAAGTTGACTGATGGATTAAATAAAAATAACAGCTGGTCTTTAGTAGGGTCCCAATCTGTATCTTTTTGCATAATCTTTTTCTCTAGATATTAAAAAAGAATAACTGACAGTATTTTTGTCTAAGAAAAAGAAAACACATTTTTTTGTTTGATAAGTTCTATTTTCCTTCCTAAGCACACTAAAATACAGTCCAAAAAAGTCACCATAAGCCGCCGTACCTAATACCTTTATTCCGCACGGAATTTTTTCTTTTAAAAAGTTCTAAAACAAAGTCCATGATAGTACATGTCTATTTTTCAGGTTGACTCAATATTTATAATTTTCTTATTACCTTTGTTCTAAAATAATGCATTGTTTGCGAAGGTATTTTATAAACATGGTATTAATATTCAATAACCAAGTAAATACCTACGTAATTCATCATTTGATTTCAATGAATATCTGAGGTGACATCACAATTTTAAAATAGCTCCTCAGCAAAATAATCTAACCCTCTGTCTCTCTTGTAAAATTGGTTTAGCTGGGTTTATATTTCACTGATCACAGCCCTAAGCCATCAATAATTAATATTAACAATATCGGTGGTTATTGCTGCTTAATTTAAAGGCTTACACCGAGCAACATCGTGTTGTTTGCGGTTCGTTGACGGCCAACCAGCAATTAAAGCAACAAGCAACAATAGCATAGATTTGAGCAATAATCTTGCTTCAACACTGTTAATTATAAACAAACAACTAGGTGTAGCGGCAAGCGTTGATTAATATTTAGGTGTTTTGAAATTGATTATTTTAGTAAGACACTGGGTCATAACATTGTAGTATACTCCATTTACTATATGATTAGAATTTTAATTTGACCGTATTTACAGTTCGTTCAACCGATTTTGACTTCTATACCGTAGGCATAAGGCTGGCATTAAAAGCAAAAATAATGTTACAATACCGACTGTTTACTGCAGCTGCATTTTGTCTTGCTGTCACAATCTGTTGAACGGGCTGTAGACCAGGGTCGATAATTTTTGAAACCAAAAAAAATTACAGTAGGATGAAACCCATTAGAAAAGGAGGGGAATATGATCAAAATGAAAGGAAAAATAAATTACGGTCGATCCGAGTTCGGGAAGTGGGGGTGGGGGGGGTTTTGAGGGGGGAAAGCGGTTTATCTCGATTTCCGGCAAAACTAAAAGTCCTATGGAAAAAAGTTGAATCGCAAAGTTGTAGGTAATAAAAAGATCTACAACTTTTGTATTTGCAATTTTTTCACATAACCTCAAAATTTAGGTGAAAAATTGAAAAAACCAAGTTTTTGGTTTTTAATTTTTATCTTTTACAAAAAACATTTTTTTTTCACGAAATTTAGTGAAAACTTAAATTTTTATGCCCTAAATACACTGTAATTTTTTTGATTAAAAATATTTATTTTTCACCTTATTATTGACTTAATATCGAAAAATCAGCCATATTTTCAATCGAAATTTCTGACGTCAAAATATCTGCTTTTTTTTAAAAGTCGGTGGGCGTTGTGTTCCTTATAATCTCTACTTTCTGATGATGTATAAAAAATATACATTGCAATGGTAAATTTTCTCAGAAAATGCAAAATCAGCTGCTACAAAATACAGGTAGTAAGGGCCAAACCCTCCTAGCCCCTTCCCCACTTCTCTGTGAAATACCTTTTGATGGGCCAAAATTTTCCGTAGGTCTCCACGATATATAAATTATCTTAATATAACAATAAATAGGCATAAAACAGCAATAAATACGCTTATAATTTCTTGTCTAGGCCATTATATGGTAGTGGGTATTATTTCGCAGCAGCTGATTTTGCATTTTCTGAGAAAATTTATCATTGCAATGTATATTTTTTATACATCATCAGAAAGTAGAGATTATAAGGAACACAACGCCCATCGACTTTTTGAAAAAAGCAGATATTTTGACGTCAGAAATTTAGATTGAAAATATGGCTGATTTTTCGATATTAAGTCAATAATAAGGTGAAAAATAAATATTTTTAATCAAAAAAATTACAGTGTATTAAGGGCATAAAAATGCAAGTTTTCACTAAATTTCGTGAAAAAAAAAATGTTTTTTGTAAAAGATAAAAATTAAAAACCAAAAACTTGGTTTTTTGGAATTTTCACCTAAATTTTGAGGTTATGTGAAAAAATTGCAAATACAAAAGTTGTAGACCTTTTTATTACCTACAACTTTGCCATTTAACTTTTTTCCATAGGACTTGTAGTTTTGCCGGAAATCGAGATAAACCGCTTTCCCCCCTTAAAACCCCCCCACCCCCCCTTCCCGAACTCGGATCGACCGTAATTTATTTTTCCTTAAATTTTTGTTATATTGTCTACTTTTTCCATTGGGTTTCATCCTACTGTAATTTTTTTTCATTTTTTACCATTCTTGAAGGCTTCGGCACTGGTCTACTGTAAAAACGGTTAACTTAAAATTCTAATCTTATAGTAAACTAGCTTGTGCCAGCGGCTTCGCCCGCGTGAAAATGACGATTTTCCATACAAACTTTCATCCCCTAGGGGTTGAATTTCGAAAATTCCTTCCTTATTCCTTGTCTACATTATACAGGGAACCTCTGTGCAAAATTTCAGCTTTCTAGGTCCAAGGGTTTGGGCTGGGCGTTGATGAGTCAGTCAGTCAGTCAGTCAATCAGTCAGTCAGGACTTCTCTTTTTATATAAAGATAGATAATAGATATATAAGATAGAATAGATAGATGGAGTAGAGCTACTAAATATACCTACATGTTAATATGGAGTTTAATAGAGTAAGCACCATACCTTTTTGGTCTAGTGGTCGCAAGCGCGATTACTGAGCATGAGGTCTTGGGATTGATTCCCGAGTCGGGTAAAGTGTGATTGGGTTTTTACATCAGGAATTTCTCAGTAGCTGCCAAGGAGTCTGTCCAGATTCGTGCCTAGTTGATGACAATAGGCTCGCCTCCCTATTACATGGTACAGTCGAACAAGCTAATAAGTATACAGCCAGCGAACTTGTTTTTACTTTTAAGATTATACAGATACATTTAGAGACTGATATCAAAAGATACAGCGTTTGACATCAAAACACTTTATAAAACAAAATTGCAATCAATATTTTCAGTGTTCTACAATCATAAAGATCTCTACCCTGTATATTTATTAGCTTGTTCGACTGTACTTAAACATAACTAATGAAATGTGGTTATAATATTAGGAGGACCTCTGCCCGTTGTCTTATGTATGTATCGTGTTCCATTTAGTAGGCTATTTTCATTTAAAACGTTTTTCCTATTCCTACTTTCAAATCAGGATTAAAAATTGCACGCCACTTTTTCAGTGCGTGTATCTGCGTAAACAAAAACAAAATAGAATCGATGTTCCATGAATAAAACATGAGTTCCTACTACTAACCTACAATTTTCGATAACGAATTGACAGCATTAAGTAACGGTTCGATGACCCTCCAGAAAAATATAAGGGTTTGGAATACACAGGGAAGTAAGAAGCTATCAGGAAAACCGATAATAATCTATTGCTCCGGAATTATAGGAAAAACGTGATGTAATGTTGGGCAGCTGGCCCTTTAGATAAAAAAGATAGATACATCACAAGTGATTCTATAAGGGCTCCGTTTTTTTCATTCGGACGTACGGAATTATAAAAACTGGTGCAAAAATAATGTAAATTAAGCTTCTTCCAAACTTATAAAATCCCAACTTTACCTCTTTATAATATTACTAGCACTTCCCCCGCAACTTTCGACCGCAAACATTGTGATATGTCAGCTAATACGCATGAAATAAATATGATCTAAAGTTTATAGTACCCACAAATAATGTACCTATCTTTCTATCATTAATTTTTTTTTAGAATTGGACCATTATTTCCGGAAATTACATTTATTACTTACAAACTTTCAAACAAATTGTACCTTTTTATATAAACTTCTTCTTCTTATCGTGTGGGCAGTAAGGTCTAACACACCCTAGTGTCAGAGTTTCTAAACCGCCGGCCGCAAAGGCCTCTGACATGGTTTGACGACCGCCATTTGGCGGCCGGGACCACCGGCTTATACGTGCCTTCCGAAGCACGGAACCATCTTTTTATCAGACAATCAGGTGATTCAAGCCTGCAATGTCTTAACCAAACTGGAAACAACTTCACAAAGTATGCTTCCCGTGGGAATCGAACCCACGACCACCGGGTCACAAGGCAACGCCTAAACCACTCGACCACGGAGGCAGTTATACTAATATTAAAAGCTAAATATTTTTTTGTTTGATTAAACGCGCTAATCTCAATAACTGCTGGTTGGAATTTAACATTTTGTTTTTGTGTTGGATTTAACGAGGTAGATTATAAGCTGTATTACGTGACGTAGATGGACTAGCGCGGGTCAACGAGTACCTATGTAATATTAGTATAGATTCCGAACGAGGCAGGTCAAACAATGAAGATGACAACATCCCACACTTATCATTGAAGCTATTGTATCGCTAATACGTTTCCACATGTTTGAACAATACCAGGTGCACTATCGAGCATACAATAGAGGATTACTGAAGCATGTTAGCTTCATCGCTTCATGCACTTAGAACAACATTACATAGATATTGTAGGACGTATTAATGACGTGATATCAATTTTGTAAGCGACACGTGTTATATCAAATATAAAACAGTGTGTAAGGGACGTTCGAAAGAGATACTGCGGCCTCGGCACAAGAGCTAAGAAGGAACATGGGTGGTTTTTAGTCAGTAGAAATCTGACACTCCCTTTGCCTAAGAGCGGGATGGTTATTTGATGATTTCCCAAACACCGAAGAAAAAAAAAGTGACACCCCTCTGCAGAATGATGGGGTGAACTCATTAGATCATACTAAGATAACCGGAATATACTAAGGAAGCTAGAGCCCCGTAACACCGAAAGGGTAGGCAAGGAAAGGGCAGCAGTGTGCCAATGGTACAACCACATTTTCACATTTTCCCAGTTATATCTGAGCCCTTAAGTAACCTACGAGTAACTAGTGAACAACTTGAAGATATTTAATATGTGAAAGATGTCCAAAACGAACTCAGTTCCGTCCAGCACCAATAAGTTTTCTGAACAAATAAGCACTAAATTTTACGACACCGGTTAATGTGGCACTTAAACAGTTTTACGATTGTCCGGAACGTTTTGTCAAATAGACTAGTGTAACGGTACATTTATTTGCTTTCATGAGTGTGTGTAAGTAATTCACTAAGTATACTTAAACGTTCTGAAAGACATTACTTTTTGGATATAGTCATAACATTTTGAGATCAAATTGTGTGGTAATTGGTAATCTTGGTAGTCCATAACAAGGTTACCAATTACCACACAATTTGATCGGAGGAGGAATGAGGAAAATGTAGTGAGAAACATTTTGAGTACGAATGAACCAGAGTAGAGGAAGACCAAAGAAACGATGAATGGACTGTGTGGAGGACGATATGGCTAAAAAGGAGATGACTACTGAGATGAAGAATAATGGAATATGGGAGAAAAAGACATGCCGAAGCGACCTTAAATAAACTAGGATAAGGGCATTCCAGATACACAAAACGGTTTTAAAGCTATTTGCTCTTCAGTATCATTAACTTCTTCAAACTCAAACTTTTGAACGTCAGAAAAAAAAACGAACGAATTTACGAGTGACGTCATTCCGAAAGCCACCACGCCGAACCACACGCCACCGAATGCCCGCAACAACGAACACTTCATGAACAATGTTGTTCTATTTTAATTGATGATTAAAAAGATCGATGAATGATGATGATCGAGGAATTCGACGCTTACCTATATATATGGGGTGCAGCGTGTGGCTCAGAGACGGCGTGTGGCCGATGGTCATTGTCAGAGGAAAAACAACATAAATTACCTACCTGGAAATTTTGGCCAAGCGGAGTTTTGGGGCACAGCTGCCTTGCGAAATTTAAAATAATATATACGCGTCGAATTGTCGAAACACCCATGACTTTTTAAAGAGCGGTCTGTTTTTTTTCGCAATCATATTCCTAGTGCTTATAGTTTACACACCTGAAACAATCAGCGCAAGTAGAGCTAGATTTACTCATGCTTACTATTTAAATATACTATGCATGTATGAATACCACACAACATGCCCACAAGCTGATTACGTGGTTTTACCTTAACAGGGAACTAAATTTGCGTGAAATCCGCTCACACCTACGTTCGGTAATTAATTCCCCATCGGTGCGGTTAGCCACATGGTATGTGTTGGCGATGATGGACGGCTCGATGCGGTCTTTTAGGTTTAAGTTTTAAAATAATAATATCGGTCCTACTTAACCATAATATTGTACCTTTCCTTTTTATTTATTGTTTTATTGTATTGTGCCTAATTGTTACCCAAACCAAGTTGTAACGTTTTGAATTATATATTAATAAAAGGCGGGGTGGTTGCGTTGCAAACTTCGTTGCGAATCGTACATCTTTAATACCAATAATAATGCGCGAGGTGGCGCGACGGAGCGGAATCGCTGGGCGATCCCGCGCGCCCCCGCCACCGAGCACCGGACAGTCGCCCGACGAGAGTCGCAAGTGAGACACCACGCCGTTTGGGACGGCCGCGTATGCGCAGCGGAGTCGTCTGCGCAGCTACCCCACAGTTCAGTTTCATAATTCGAAGTTTCCTTTCACATGCAACCCAGCAACGATCCGCTACAGTATGTTTAATTGTTTATTCATGAAAGGTTCGTTACCCTGCTGAAAGTAAAATGTTCATGAAGTATGGAAAATAGTTTATTATTATCCCGGTCAGACATAAGCAAACAAAAGCAGCAAATTACAAGTTCGTACTACATTGCTTGCTAGTGATTGAAGTACCCTTTTAAGTAAGTAAATGGCTATATTAGGACACTACCAGTGAACGGAAATAAACATGGAAGCATTCCTAGCTCTAAAAAATAACCCAACGCAGATTGCGCCCAGGTAGGCGGGGCTTACCGATTGCGCCGCGCACGCTATTAGTTCGTCTGCAGCCGGCAACAGCGGCGGTCGAATATTTATTTATCGGTTTTTGCGTGACAAATATTTTAAAATGCCTTCTTGTGTAGTAAAGTGGTGTATTAATAAATCACACGTGCATAAAAAGAATGCTGGGATTAGTTTTCACGTGTAAGTACATCGCTATATATTATATTTCTATTAAAAATGAATTATACCACAAAATCTATGGGGATGACGTTATGCTAACCAAGCAATTCACTTTTCTACCTGACAAGAATGATTTTTTTTATGATTTTGATTACAATCTAAGATCCAACACACACCATTTTTTGTGGGGACGGCATTATGCAAAATATACTAAGTTATTGTAGGTAAAAAGTTGACATAAAAAAAATGGCGGCTGTCAAAATTTTTAAAGTCATGGGTATCGTTTTTGATGTTTTAAAATCCAAGATGGCGGCAGCGAAAATTTTGTTTTTGTTTTAAATCACACGTGAGAAGGAACATCGTTCCTGACGATGGTCACCCGACCACACACGCTTTTTATGCTACTTTAATTCATTATATTTTCTTTTAGATTTCCGCAAGATCCATCTCATAGAGAACTATGGACGAAAGCTGTTCGTTTAGAAAGACAACAGAGTGAATGGAGCCCAAGTAAAAAGACAAGGATATGCTCAGTTCATTTTAGAAATGACGATTTTTATGAGACAAAAAAAGGATACACGAAGCTTAAAACAATTACAATTATTTGGTAATATAATACGTCAAATACCGATATTAATGAATAAAAAATGCACCTAAATTGTGATATCTAATAAATTAAAAATAGACCACACATTTTTTTTTTAATTTACCAACCACATTTTTAGCATAAGTACTTAAATCTATTATTCCCTAAACACTGCTCTATTTACAGTCCTTAGAACAACTGTTGCCTTAGAGTTCATGAAACATATTTTTTAACATAATTCTTTATTATAATACTTAACACCATCAATAACACGATTTAATTATTTGCGTTGCACAATATTACATAAAACATCCCGGCAGACGACGTGGCGACGTAGAAATGTCGTTAGCGGCCTATACGTTACAAGCTAATTTAAACCCAAATAGTCAGGAAGTAAGGTCCATTTTTGGCTGTGCATCCTAAGTGGTAATAAATATTCTTTGTATGGTTTGACTAATCAGCGACGGGGTTTCGTTGTGTGAGTTTGTTCGGCTTTTGTGTCAAGATTCGCGCCTATAGTTTCGTTGAAGAAATGCTTTCTGTTTATTTCCGTTCACTGGACACTACCCTTCCGAAACTTAATTAACATAATGTATACACAAGAATTATTCCAGCAGCTCGTGGCTTAATAAGACCATCTACTCAGACTGACGGATATCCGGTAGGACTGGAAGCCGACCCTATCGGTTCATTCACACTAATCCGTCAAAGACAATTCGTGTTTTCTGACGAATCGTCTCTTGTCACGAATCGTTATTTTGATTTGTATGGGCGGCTATACATTTTAATTGCCCGTGTTCACACTATTACGGAATCGTGAAAAATGACGCATACGTCTTAATTAATTAAGTGACGTTTCGTCTTTTTTCAAAAACCTTCAGTTTTAAATCACGAATCGTTATGACGTAGTTCGTCCAAGCCTGAAGTCTGAATCACGAATTCAGTGTGAACATCTATTCGGATAATTTGATGAATCGTGAAAAATATCAATTTCGTATGCAATGTGAACGTTCATACATCATTACGTATCGTCTTTTTTGACGAATCGTCGTTGACTGACCCAGTGTGAATGAGCCCTGACATAGTTTGGAAAAGGCTAGGCCTTTTTTTTGGTTCTTATTCTATAAAAACCAGAACAATTTCAAAACTGCAAAGAGAGACTTCAATTTTATTTATTTGTATGTATTTGGTGATAATTAAACAAACAGCTTGTTTGAACTAAGTAGATTAATTACAAATTAGTTTTGCCCAAATAGTTAACCGTGTTGGTCTGTTGCGGACTTGGGGATCGAAGTTCCGTGCCTAATGACCGTCTCTCGACTGATATTAATCTATATTAAATAGTGTTGAATAGTTTTGATAAACACCAACGATTTCAGAATAAATTGTATTTATTGTAATAATTTTGTGGCATAAATCACAACTGTTCCTCGGAATGGTAAGGCAGAGCTTTGCTTACAGTACAGACGCCAGTTTTGTTTAAGTATTTGGGGCGAGCCTATTGCCAAAAATGGGATAAATCATACCGCAACAAGACATACAAATTCTCACAGCTATACAGACACACAGATACCATAAAAGCATCAGTTACAGTATCACCACATTTTCCACTTCGATAGAAATTATTTCTCAACAAAAACTCCTCGGCAATGAAGTTATCATTATTTATCCAGAATATAGTTACTTGTTATTCACCTCGGAACCTAGACAGAATTCATCTGTATGGCATAATGGTAAATGTATGATATAAGGAACATTGTATTGTAAAGAAAGCTGAACGGAATATGAATGAATTTCAGACATTTTCGCGTTTTCCTTTGCTCTTTGTATGGCGTTAGATGTTTCTAAATATTTTTTTATACTTAGATTGTTTCTATAAGCTTTCTATTTAACTAGCTATTAACTAACTAGTCTTAGAGCTATGATTACATTAGTAAAGTTTTTATCGGCTCAAGTCAAAATAAAAACTAATTAAAAACGCCGAAACTTGTTTTGACGTTAAGCGAAAAACTTCTTAAGCATGAAAAGATAGTGGTTATTAATTCATTAATTAGAACAACCTTTATTAACCCTCATTAACCTTATCAAGATTAATTGCTATCAGATACTACATACTTTTCGCTTTAACTAACAATTTTAATACAAAAGTCTGTCTGTCCAATGAATTTCGTGCATAACATCACGACTGTAATCCCCGAAGGCTTAGGCAGAGTTGTACACATTAGTACAGCACCCACATTTCGACAGTTATGTTTTTTCTATGTAATAGGGGGCGAGCCTATTGCCATGAACCGGGCTTGTTCAGTCACAGCATCGGAGTCTGGATTTGTATCCAGACTCCGATAAAAAACCAAATAACATTTGGGGGGTATGAGGAACAGGGTGTAAAGCTCCTCATCCCCCGTTGAAAAGGGAGGATCCTCCGACCGGACGGATGTTGTGTCCGGTGGGCTACCTGCCCGTCCGGTCGGAGGATCCTCCCTTTTCAACGGGGGATGAGGAGCTTTACACCCTGTTCCTCATACCCCCAAAAACACTTTACCGGACCTGGGATGGGTTCCCATGTCTCATACACAGCATTCGTGCTTGCGACCATTAGACCAACGAGGCAGTCTGGTTTTTACAAACTAAAATTATACATTACCTACGACATAAAACCTCTTTTTCTAGATCCTCTTTTCACTCCGTTATCAAATAAAAAAGTTTGTACCAGAAGTTACCGAGGATTCGAAGTAAAGTATGTCAATTATGTTCAAACTTTAGATAATAACCCGAAGTCTTGACGTTGACGTACCGTTAACTTGGTTTAAGACTGAGAAATGCTTATTCCGGGATTCTGTAAAGTTTGTTGGAAAACGTTGATCAGTGGTATTTGAAGGTCAGATAAATAATTTCCGTTAAAAGGGACGGGCTGCAAATTCTCCATACAAATGTATTTCCCCATTTTTCTTCATGAATAATGCCACTTCAAAAATCATTTTTTTCTTCTTCATTAAACCAAGATCTACTGTAGTTCTATTTTAGACACGTCCCCATCACCTTTTTTCAGCTACTAATGAGAAGAAAAAGAAGAAAAAATGACCGTCCAAAAATGACAAGAAATTCTCAATATAATTATAGAGGACTACTAAACCCAGATTTTATATTCTTTCATAAAATTTAAATGTCAAAAATAATTTAACTGGCTCAGCTTTTAAGGAGAAAACAAGGAAATACGAAAAGTTAATCTCGTCAGATTTTGTGATAATATAATTGGTCAGAGCTACAGCTGCCGCTATCGTTCTCTACGGGGCAGGAGCGATTTCGTTCAAATACCTTTTATTCTGGTTTGTTACCGTTCGGTTACACCATCTACCCGATTAAGATAAAAAAAACCTTGTAAAGAGTACATCGAAATTCCCTTTCAACCTGTAGGTATTTGAAGAAATAGGGAGTACTTTAGAACACCGAACTGGGAGGAAACTGATTGAACTAAATAACACAAATTCAAACTATGGTATAGTGCAGGTATCAGCATACCTGATACTGAAAAAGTTTATAGAGAAATACGTTGTAAAAGTTTGCCCAACTAGGAAACCGAACTGCGTGGGACTTTTCCCCACTTTCAGCAGTCAGTCTTGCGACCACTAGACCAGGGAGACAGTATTTGTATTTTTTTTAATACTATTACAAACAATCTAGACAACTATCTTATAAACGTCGTTTCCCGTCACACACTGCAGTACGTTAGAAGTGGGTACCTAAGTTATAAACATCGTGACCTAGTGAGGCGAACGTGTGAGGTCGAGTTAAGTCGCCAGTTAAGTTTAACTTCAGTTCAGCTTTGTTGTTAAAGACGTTAAACTTAGTTGACGAGCTTGATGAGGTATAGGGTCATGTGGACGACTTTATTGGATGAGGAGCTTTGTAAGATAGATACGTCGATATATTATAATTAAGGAAACGTACTCAATCAATTTTCGAGTAGTCTAAAGCGCTATCTAAATCTAAGTAGTGTTAAAAAGAAAGTTTTGCTAATAAGATGTCTTCAAATGCACACAAAAACATTTTACAGTCTATTTATACTCATTGTAAATAGCCACAAACTAAAATGATGTCTAAGTAATTGAAACTAAACTAAATTGAAACTGATTATGTGGGTACAGTGACTGTAGGCTTATTTTGCAGGTTAGATAAACGTAACAAAGGGCACTTTCTAATCTACTTAGTTTTTATTGATACAAAAAAGCAATTTAAAAAAAAAGAAAATAGTCTATTTTTGTCACTTTTCTTCTTCCTGAACACGCAATCCCGCAATATCTGGTCATAATATAAAAAAAATAAAACTCTTTTATAACCGCAAACACCTCAGAATTTAAAGCTTCAAGCTATTCGCCCGCAGTTCGCATCAATTAGGTATACAACTTCAGTCCGTGCACATTCTTCACCGAACTCCGTGGACTAAGCTTCTTGCGTCCTCATTTTATCTTCTCAGAAGACCAAGTCGTCGTCAAAGACATCTAACTTACAGCTCAAGTTATTTACTCAATCAAGTCTTCACTTAGAATTTCAGGAATGTCTGCACTGTGCGCTTTAACTTAGCTAATTCGGAGAGTTTTACTTGGCGCATAGCAATGCAGTTAGTTAACATTCCCTACAAAATACTGCAGTAAGATAAAGCGGGTGTTAAAGTCACTAAATAAGGTACTAATTTGCAGCTCTTTAAAAGGTCATAATTATACAAATAGCTTAATGAAGAGTTATCCTGTACATAGGTGGCAACCATGTCGTTAAAATGGTTATAGAAAGTTTGTTTTTTAATCACATTTACATTTTGATCGTGTAGGCAATGCAGTTTTGTAAGAAAAGCTGTTATTTTTTTAAGAAAAATTTGTTTTGTTCAAAATGATGTACTGGATACAACATTATGATATGTTCAGAATTATTCTGTGCTCAATTATATTTTATGGGATGTTATTCAGAATGGTCAGAAAGGTAGAGTATCGTTTGTCAAAATATTAAGTTTCTTCTAAAACAAATGCCTGTTAGTATATTTTTTTAAAGCAAGCTAAATCAATCTTATCAATAGGCACAACATAATTATACGGTAAACGAGTCACAGCATTACAATCAAATTAATATCGACCAACCGAACCATATGTAATTGGGTCATAATCCATAGGTCTCGTCACTAATCACGTTAATGAATCAACGGAATCAATTGGACCATCAATGAATACACAAAGCATTTTGCACCCTATTGCCACTGCTATATTCAGATTCATTGTTTTAGTTTTTTTATATTTTATTAACAGTTAAGCACAACTTTTGTTAGCGTGAAATTATTATTAACACAGCAAACTTTACGCACAAAGCACAGTTTTCCTCTAGATGTACCTATAACTGTGTGTGCACGTGTAATTAATTGCTCTAGTGGTTTGATGTGAGCATTACTAGTTAATAAATGTTTACAATAACGCCATACCTTCCCCTGATTTTCATCAAATTAGCCAAAATTAGGTAAGAAAATTAAAGTTTTCAAGGTTCAAGTTTTTCTAGGTACGAGTTTGTAGAGAGTATCTCAAATTCCGAGGTGAAACTACTGATTTGACTGGAATAAAATATCAACTGATAAGAATGAAGTTTCAAACATACGTGACATAAATACTATAGATCCGCGTGACCACTACTTCTCACCGAGAAGAGTTTTCCATTCCAACAGTGGGAACACTACAGGCTGATTATGGAAGAATGATTTCTACATCAACAACACAATATTCGCGCTCTTTTCCACCAGCTAGTCGATTGTTGCGATCACTTTTCCAGAATCAAAAAGAAAGCAACCACAGAGCATCCACGTGCAATGTCTATAGAAATCAAGTCGAGCGCAGCGGATGCTTTGAGTCGGAACCAGCGACAAATTGTTACAGATAGGGCTGGTCCAAACAGTTTTTACAATATTTTACTTCAAACCAATGTCGGTAGCTAGCAAAAACAAACATCACTTTATTTTAGTCAGACTTGTTAGTAAATGCAAACCAAAACCAACTCCATACTAATCGGAATAAAGATTACAGTCATGTTGATAGTGAACAAAGTAAGATGCGAAATAATTGTGAAAGGACTGTAGAGAAATAGTAATAACGATACTGTCAAAAAATGTCTAGCGGTTTTGAGTTTAATCAACTGACAAAAAGTTACAGAGTTTTTTGCCAGTGAAAACTGGAAATAACGAAAACGTAGGGCAGCGAGTATTGCCACAATAGAAAACTGGATATCGAAGCTGTCATAACCTGTTTAAAATATCAATAGACAAATAGTTACAGATTGTTAGTGATAGTTGTGCCACAATAGAAAACTGAAAATCTTTTAGCGAAACTGTCATAAGAATGTAAACGTATTTGAGAATTTAGTCAATAGAAAACTAGTTATAGAAAGCTAGTCCTAGTGGTACCACAATAGAAAATTGGAAATCATATAATTGTACTGTCAAGAGAATCTTGTATTAGAATTTAATCAATTGAGAAATATGTAGTTATGATAGGGCTGCCACGTAGAAAACTGGAAATTGAGAAACTGTCGCATTGCATTTCAGAATTTAGACAATACTAAAATGTTATTCGACGTTGCGCTGCGATGCGAATGGGTTCTGTAATGCGACTTCCGTGCTCTCCCTCTCTCTTCCGTGTTCCACTAACAATAATACCTGTCGTTATTGAAAAATGTTCCAGTAAATGTAGGAAACACGTACTGACAATACTTATTCTGTTTTAAAATAAGTCAAACATTCGCAGCTCTAAAAGAAATAAATGATCTTGTCTTATCTAAACTTGTTGAAACCTTTGCTTCTAGAAGCTAGGTTAATAAAAGAAAACTAAGTCAAGTTTGGATGATATCCATTTAACTTTCAAAAAAAAAGGCTATTTTTTTAAATTTTATATGGGCTCTTGACTTCAATCTTGCCCTAAGGGCAGAGATGAGGTCGACGATGGAACGAGTTTACCCAGAAGAAGCCTATTTACTCGCGACTTAATAGATTGGGGTTATATGAACCTCGGGGCTATCCGTGGCAAAGTCCCGCTTGTTACTTTACTTGTTTATTTTCTGTGTGCTATGTTATTTTTAAACGACTTCAAAAAAAGAGGTTTACAATTCTATTGTATGTATTTATTTTCAGTTTTTTTTATGTAAAATTTAAACAAACTAAGTGTCAAATTTTATTTTTTTCGAGCAACCCTGCCTTACAAATCTAGACCGCGGCCGATAGCCGTACACTAGATAGACTAGATTGAAAGGCTCTCCATCGGCTATAGTTGGTCAAGTAGTCACCGAGCTGCCGGAAAAGGTTGCAAATAAACGTGTTCACTGACAAAGGTTAGCCATAGATACTAACATAGTGTACTTTTAACAAAATAGTTTCAGTTGAAAATATTTGTTATGCCATCAGCAGTAACAGTCGATTTTACACTTTGACTTTTTTAAATCTGAACTGAACAATCGGTATGGTTACGAGCATAAGAAATATTTTGCCAGCTTTCTTTATAAAAATACGTTACCTCACTTTACGAATTTCTCCTGTATCCTAGGTGCGTTTACAAACATTTAAATTGATACATAATATATTAAATAGCCGGCACAACTTTCAGAAGGTTATCTTCTTCTTAGCGTGTCGATGACAATTTAATAATTCGGCGACGAGTTGGGCACTTTCAGTAGCCTCCATCAGCTCCTGTGATGTGCAAGTAATAGGACGGGCTGGACACGATATCAAGTGCCCCATAGTTTGTAGGGCAAGACCACATATACACTCCAGGGCCGAGTCATCTTATACAAATATTCGTTCCGTGGGACAATCGAACCAGCGACACGGAGCGCAGCATCCAGCCAGCTCAGTTACTGCACCAGCCATGACGCCAGATCCTGAAAATAACTGCAATGTATCTGAAAATAAACTTACTGACCGTATCCACAACCTTACAGCATCTGAAAATGTTTTCAGTAAACGTTTTCGTACTTGTAACTGTTTGAACAAACTTGCATTCCTTATTGCATTTGCTGTCAAAAGTAAACACATTTGTTTGCTAGCACTAGCACTTGTACTAGCAAGATAAGCGACATCTACCAATCCGCACTGGGCCCGCGTGGCGTGGTGGATTATAGCCCATCCTTCTCCTAGAGAGGAGGCCTGAGTCCCTGCAGTGGGAACAATATAGGCTGATGATGATGATGATGATGACTAGCACTCGTGTTTGTGCATTTGTAAAGTTTAAGAATAAATATATTGGTAAGTTTTGCCGTTTCTCGTATAAAGTCTTGAGCAAATTTTACTACGCATAATACATTATTTTATTCTAAACGTTTCGGGTATTTCATAAACTACATATTTCAGACGGTATTGTGTCTCATCCGTATTAATAATCACTACATAATATAAAACAAAGTCCTCTGCCGCGTCTGTCTGTCTGTTCGCGATAAACTCAAAAACTACTGCACCGATTTTCGTGCTGTTTCCACTAATGGATAGAGTGGTTCTCGAGCAAGGTTTTAATATATAATTTGTCAAGTTCCAATATCCACGCGGGCGAAGCGGCGGGCATCAGCTAGTTAAAAATATTGTGTTGCTGTAGCAGTGATTTATTATGTGTTCTAGACTAGTAATTTCCTTACTTTGTGTGTATACACATATATTATATATATAGAAAACCAGTTTCTAAGTTTACTAAATCGTGTAAGTAATTAGAAATAACTGGCAAACATTGTCCCTAAAACGGAACCAGGTAGGTGTTAAATTCACTATTGTGTCGCTTCAAACCCCGAGACTCGAAATAGTTTTAATGAAAACTGGGAAACAGCAATTTACTAGAACAATCGTGGTTGCAGGCTACAATAATCCTCTTAAACGATCGAGGTGTGCTTTATTAAACAACGTGAAAGCCCCTAGTTCTATTGGTTATAGGGTTACCTACCCACCTGAGTTCTGAGCGTGGATTTAACAGCTTTGATTTAGGGTATAAAAGGTCTTTTTAGGGTACCGTACCCGCCCGTCGGGGCTGTGGGATGTCCACAGGATACCGCGGCCTAAACATATAGGGTGAAGGAACGTGGGTGGTTTTCAGTAGAAGTGTGTGACTCCCTACTGCTCTGCCCTGGGTGCTTACTCTGGAATATAATTCCGATAGATCGACATGGTCAAACGTCAGTTGGTTGAGTTAAACGTCAGGGATTGGCTAGACTCAGTGAGTCCAGCCAATGCCTGACGTTTGACTGACAATATTTATTCCAATGTCGATCTATCGGAATTATATTCGAGAGTAAGCACACTGAGCGGGAGGAGTCATAAGCGGTCTTTTTAGGGTCTCTTACCCGAAGCGTAATCAAAGGGACCCTATTACTAAACTTCCACTGTTCGTCTGTCCGTCTGTCAGCGGGCTTTATCTCATTATCCGTTATAGGAAGACTGTTGTTTTTTTTTACAAAATGTGTGTTACGAGTACTGATACCGCTATAACGATGGTACGGAACCTTTTCCGACTCGCACTTGGCCGTTTTTTTTTTCTTTTCATCATCACCATCAGCCTATAATGATCCCGCTGCAGGGAGTCAGGCCTCCTCTCTAGGAGAGGGATGGGCTATAATCTACCACGCAGGCCCAGTGCAGTTTGGTAGATGTCACATGTCTTCGAATTTTTTGATTCTAATTAAGACATGTCGGTTTTCTCACGATGTTTTCCTTCGTCGTTTTGAGAGCAGAGTGTTTTTTTCTTATAAATCGGTGTAAAAATAAATTGGTCTCAACTATTTAGCCTTTTTTCCAACTCTGTTAAGTCGGCTCCCATCACTACCCTGCCAGCACACGCTGAATACCAGTGTTTTAATATAATCTCGACATCTTAGTTACTAACCATTAGACCGCTTCAAAACACTGACTTTTGAGAATTATTTCTCCGGGTATCGACTACCAAAAATATACAAAATTAACAAGGTTACCTACGAACACGGTTTCGTAAATTTCCCGTTATTTCTGTTTCCAAAAATATCTGAAGTAATATCATCTCCTGAATAAAATAAATTGAGTAAGTGAAGTGATTCATCAACACTGTCGTATTACCAAGGACTTCTGGCGTGGGTGTCTAATATAATATAAAATTATGTTGCGTCTTCATCTTCCATATTTTAAAGGTTAAATCCATATACAGAGTATATATCAAGAGATTATAGCGTAACATCACGTCTGTAATTCCCGAAGGGTTAGAAAGAAAGAAAGAAAGAAAAAATATTTATTGGTTTCCCCCAGGACAAAAACAAATTGACAAAAAATTAAAGGTAAACAAAGAAACATATAAGTAACACTTAAAATTAGGCCATACATACATTAAATTTAAATTAAATTGTAGCCAATTTAAATTAATCCCGTGCGAAGCCAAAAGGCCGCTATCTCAGCATGGTGCTGTAACATTTAGACAAATATCACAGCGCTGTTATTCTGATAGGGCCCAAAGGTGACAGTACATATTAGTACACCCACATTTCGTCAGCGTTTAAGTCCCATGTAATAGAAGATGAGGCTATTGGCATCAAACGGGCCCAAATCTAGACTCCGTGGCTGCTTCTGATCATCATCATTCTCCTGCCCTTATCCCAATTTATTTGGGGTCGACGCAACATGTCTTCTTCTTCCATACTTCCCTATTTCTCGTCATCTCAGCAGTCACCTCCTTTCTAGCCATATCATCCTTCACACAGTCCATCCATCGTTTCTTTGGCCTTCCTCTCCTTTTATAGCCATCTACATTCATACTCAACATTTTCCTCACTACATTACCTTCATTCCTTCGCATCACATGTCCATAACACGACAATCGATTACCAATCAACTTTTCATTCACTGGCGCCACTTTCAGACTTCCTCTTATGTACTCATTCCTTATTTTATCCTTTCGCGTCACACCACACATCCCTCTTAGCAATAATGATTAAATAAGCATTAATCTCTGATAATTTCTTAATTTCAACACAGTTTGGAAAAGACTAGGCAGATATTATGACTGCCTAGTTGGTATAGTGGCCGCAAGTGTGAATGCTGTGCATGAGGTCATGGATTCGATTCACAGGTCAGGTAAAGTGTTATTTGGTTTTAAGATCAGGAATTTCTCAGTAACAGTCACGGAGTCTGGATTTATGCCCGTTTGATGGTAATAGGGTCTAAGGAAATTACAGGTGTGATGTTTTGTTATTTACGATCATGTCACTCTACATTTTTCCAGTTCTTTCTTTCCTTATCCGTCATCTCTTATTGTATGAATGCTACCTATTCCGCTAATTACTACCGTAAGTTAACGAGAGCAGTAACATACTTACGTAGCATAATACCTACCTCTGATATAAAGTGTAATTATCTAGCGACCTTATGCACGGAACTACTACCCACTGGTTATCTTCTGGAGACCAATTCAATTATACAGGGTTACTGCTTCGAAACAACAACTACTAAAGCTATATGTCACGTTGATACAAGCCATAAGTTTACTTATTTCAGGTAGGAATAATGTGTATATAATAATAATTATAGTGTGTTTACTTGTGTATTTATTGTGTATTTGACTTATACAAAAACACTAAACTGCAATAAATAATTCTTCAGAATCTAACAAACATACGAGAATAAAATATGGTATGACAAGACGTACGACATAGGTACAGTCATGTTAAACTACCTTATGTATCAAATAACAAAACAATAACAAGAAGATTTCTCAATCTCCAACAGCCTACTCGTACTTCTACCATTACCTCCAAAGATTCAGCAGTCTAACAACTTAATACGTCTGTCACGTACATATACTGTGTATTAAAACTTTTCTTCATTAGTTACTGTCCTAGATCTCGGAAATTGCCGAAGTTGACCGTCGGAAATGTTCGGCTCTTGGCAAACGGCCGCGATCTAAGGATTTATGATCATTGCCGCTAATAAAACTAGGCAAACGGATTGGTCTGTGATTAAAATGCGTGACTAGGCTTTAGACACAAGTCTCACAGTCGGCGATTAGAGGGGAGCAAGAAGAGATAGCAACAGTTGAAGAGCAGCGAGTATGTGGAATATAATAATTATAATAATCCTGATTTGTGTGAAATATGGTACATTGAGGTGTTAAAGATGCCCGTCGAGGCTGCGTGTTGTTCTTAAGAGATACGGCGGCCTCAACACAAAAGGGCTAAGAAGGAACATGGGTGGTTTTTAGTCAGTAGAAGTCTGATACTTTCTACCGCTCTGCCCAGAGCGGGAGTCATTAGATGATTAAACACCCTCCAAAAAAAGAAATGTTAAAAATAAATAGAGGATCATCGTTTTTATTTGATTCACGAAAACGTGGAACCTCTCTTGGGTATTTCTTGGAAACTCTGGATGAATAAGAAGACTAGACAAAGTCCAGACAAGAAGCTAAACAGCCAGACAAACCCAGACTTACTGTTAACCCTTCTTACAAGGTTATTGACATGCAGTCTTTACTGTAAAGACTGTATGTCAATAACCTTGTAAGAAGGGTTTACGTAAGTTTCTTTACACATAACATAACATTCAAGATCAATCAAGATCAAACATGTCTCAGCTTGCCCATATCATCTGGTTGTCACTCCAACACTTGATGAGGGTCCTATCGCGATAGTTTCTACCCATCTCTATTGAGCCGGCGACGGCTACTTGTGACAAAAACAGGGATTTATTGTTTTTCACTGTTTTGTTTCTGTAAGCTGTCAAGCCCTTTTATTGTTTGTTGAAAGTGACAAACGGCTTGACGGTTTTATTTTATTGGGCTAGGTTTAGAAAGAACATCCACAAATAAGTCAATTTCAACATCGACTATATTTTATTCAGCATGCAACGTACCCTGCGTTGCATGCTGAATAAAATATAGTCGGATTATGTGGACGAAAGGAATGATAGCGAGACGGCTGAAAATGAAGAAGAAATAGGACAATGGCAAGAAGATAATGATTGACGATTGGTGCACTCTTACCACCTTTTTCCTTTTTATTTCCAAAACAAGGGAAGAAAAACCGGACCATAATATTGTCAGTGTCACCAAAACTGGTTTAAATAAAACCTTAGTTCACTATACCAACGACGCAGCTACTACCATGATGCTTATTCCGTGTATCTATTGTTACAGGGTACCAACTCCTCGCGGCTCAGTCTCCAGCACTGGTAGCACAAGCACTGGATCTCGACTGGCCAGGTTACTGACACAAGGCGTCCGAGGGACTCCTGAGGATATGGCCATCGATACGCCTCGGAGACTCAGTTGGGAACGGTAAGTGGATATTGATGAAGGTGCACCGAACCAGAGAAATAATCAAATTAAAGTAATAAAACAAACACAAAAATCTTTCTTGATTTGAATTTTAGGACGTTACAGTTGGAAGAAAGATTAGATACTACTGCTCATTTTCACTAGTGTGATCTAAATTCTACTCGATTATGCTGTAAATCGATTCCATTGTGCTGTACATTTGAATTCGCCAGTGTGAGTGAAAATAGTCACTGGAAGGAATCTTTCGGTCTTGAAGTTCCTAAAGTCTAGTCTTCGAAAGTCTTGTTTGCTTATAAAAACGGAAACGACAATAAATCATACGTACATTATTATTTTTATCCAATACCATTTTTATTGTGCTCAAGTAAACTGTATTACGTGTCTGATACTATGAAATAAAGTATAAATGCATAAAAAGTTCAGGACAAATGTTTGTGTGATGAGCACGATCATTTGTTCTGTGTCTGGGTGTAATTTATCTATAATATGTATGTATTTAGAAATATATAAGTATGTTTATCAGTTGTCTAGTACCCATAACACAAGCTCTGCTTAGCTTGGGACTAGATGGCGTTGTGTGATAGTTGTGGAATATTATTATTATTATTATTATTATATAAAGTCTAAATCCTACTGAACGATACAGATTTGAAAGGGAAATTCAAATAAGATTGGGCGGCACACCTCTACCCTTCACAATATTATTGGCTTTATCTGTGGTCCGCACAGAAAATACCATTTACTTTATGAATAGGTAGATAAAGTTTTATTGATAGAATTTGGGGAATGCTCCCATATCTTAGTCATTAATATGCCTCTCTGGCTCCGAGGTATGTCGGAATACGTAGGTAGGTTGGGATTGAAGATACAAATACATAGTGGTAAATACATGCTTGTTGTAGTAATTCTCTTTTTATTGAAAAATCGAAAATATTTTGTATTCCAAATAAGTAACACTTTTTAACTGGTGTGGGTACGTGCGGTATATTACAAAAAAAAATCTTTTAAACGAAACGGCTTGGCCAATTTTTACGAGCCATCTACTTGTAGATAGCTGGTGCTTTAAGAAGTAACTAAGGCCGCTTTTCTTTAAAAAAAGTTTTTTTTTTTTTAAACGTTGCCCCACACTAGGAATTTCTCCTGTATCGTGGGTGCGTTTACAAACATTGAAACTCACATACACAAACACGCCCAGACCCGAAACAACTATCTGTAGGTCATACAAAACAATACTTGGTAATACTTGTTCCGTGCGGGGATCGAACCCGCGACACGTAGCGCAGCAGTCCAATCGCTTAGCCACTGTGCCAACCGTGTCGGCATTAGGTTTCCGTGCAGAAAAAAAAATTACTTTGTTACCATAATCCTAATCAAATAGGGAAGACATATTTTTATAATATTTTTACTCGGTCGAAGGCCTCGGGCAATAGCTAGTAAATGTATAAAATAATAGTAAATCCGTAAGTTATCTTAAGTTTATCCAAATAATAACCTTACGACAATCTAGGCCGAGCAAATAAATGAACGGAACAAACAAATGAATCACGACTCTTGTTACCTGTGCCAAATAAGATGTTTCTAAGTTTACGATTACAAGCTTGTCTCTGTTGTTACCATTATATATTACAGGAGTAGCTTTTACCGAGGAGTAGAAATATTAATAAAATACTATTAGTTTATACTCGGGTCCCTGCTTCTTAGCTTGTCGATGGCTATCTAAATTGTGTCGGCCCAGAATTGGGCTACTAGTTTAGCGCTTTCGGTAGCGTCCATCAGTTCCTGTAGTGAACAACCAGCAGGACACGCAGGGCACTATATTAAGTGCCCCATCGTTTGAGGAACAGCACCACATTTACACTCCAGAGCAGAGTCATTTATATATCTCCACCTCAGTAGGTTTTCTTTGCTGCGACCAACCTGGGTCCGGAGTCTGTTTAAAGACTTCCAGGTCAGCCACGGAAACTCTTGCCAAGGTGGGAGATGTTCAGCAGGTGGAACAAATGGGTAAGGTTAAGTATGCACTACCTCGCCACAGCTTTAATCTTTCCGGAGACATCTCGCCAGTGAGTGGGGTGACACACTTCAGAAAGCAGTTTCAGCTTTTCAGCCTTTGCAATACAAGGCTGTTTAGGTGCAATGGGTGTCGTGTGTCTGAAGCCATTTTGGCTCTTTCTCTAGAGCTTGCCACTCTTCTGCGAACTTCTACGGCTACCGCATGATAAAACATTGAGAATCATCATTCTCTTGCCCATACTATAATAAATATCATTACCGCCTGTAATCCCGAAGGTTTAAGCAGAGGTTTAACCAATTATGATACACCCACATTTTTGGCTAGTTAAAGAAAGAAAAAGAAAAAAAGAAAAATGATTTATTGGTTTCCCACAGGACAAAAACAAATTGACAAAAAATTACAGGTAAACCAAGTAAACATATACACTTCTCATCAAAAAAATCGAAACACTTTCGTTTTTATTGTTTTTGTCCTAATTTTTTACAAAAGAGAATTAATTCCATGAAAAAAAAAACATTATTGTGTAGCTGGCAGTTTGGTCATTACAGTAAGAATAAAAAAAAACAAAATTCGAAATTAGAATTTCATTTGTTTATCCTATAAATGAAATTAATCACTGTTTTGAGACAAATGGTTATTTAGGGTTGGAGTACGTTTCTCGTTTAAAAACTAAAAATTAGCGCTTGTCTTTAAACTTTTTGTTTCTTATTTCATTTACTGTGACTTTGGGACGTCTGAAAAAACTTTTTTTTATAAAACATATGGATACTTCGCCCGCAGAAGCCGCCCAAGTGGTGGCATTGCTGGATTCTGGACTTAGTCAGCGTGTTGTGGCTGCAAGATTGCATCTAAGCTTATCATCTGTTCATAGAGTCTACAAACGCTATCGGGAGACTGGTTCGTTCACGCGCCGTTCAGGATCTGGCAGGAATCGGGTCACTTCTGAGCGAGATGATCGATTTATTGTAACAACTTCTTTACGAAATCGACGCCTTAACGCTTTTCAACTGCAGCAGCAGCTTCGCGTTGTACGAAGAGTAGCTGTAAGTGACTCTACAATAAGAAGAAGGTTGAAGGAACGCGGATTGGCACCGCATAAGCCAGCGAATGGGCCGAAATTAACTGCAGACCATCGAAGAGCGCGCCTTAACTTTGCACGCGAGCACCTAACTTGGTCATACCTTCAGTGGAGCAAAGTACTGTTTTCTGATTAGTGTAAAATTATGCTGTACTCATACTACTCACTATTAAATGACATTTTACATTTATTCCTAAATATACACATTTTTCTGATAATCCTTATCAAATCATAAACTGCGAGGTGTTTCGATTTTTTTGATGAGAAGTGTATATAACACCAAGCATCGCGCAGCGTGTTGTGCTTAAGCATCATGTAATATTGCCATCAACCGGACAATCCATACTCCGTGGCTGCTACTGACAAATACCTGATTAAAAAACCCAATAACACTTTACCCGATCCGGAAATCGAACCCAGGGCCTGGTTTTTTAGTATAGATATATGGGTGAATTTCAACAAGAGATTTTTATGTGTCATTTCGGTGGATTTTTTTTATTTCAATGCTATCTACATATTTTTAATGACGAATAAAACTTTAGCCTATTTTATAACCTTGTGCGTGAGTGGACATCAAATATCATCAAAAGTTACATGTATATTTAAGGATGAATTTTTAAGAGTCCACTGAAATGAAAAGTGTCTACCGAAATGATAAAAATTACCACCGAAATGATATACTGTGCATACTAATCTAACACGAGTTATAACAGCCACCGAAATGAAATTATTTTTGTCCTCATATCACTGAAATGATAAACTTACTTTTTTGGCGGGAAACCGCAAGACCTTGGGACCCATAGATAACAGAAACAACAGGAGATATGGCAAGGAGGCGTGGTACATGCGAACTCATTTGGCTGCGACGCGGCCTGATGCCACTTTCAATAATGAGTCGAATGTCAACTTGCGACGTCTTCACTGCTCGTGATTTTTTACAAAATGCCGCGTTGTTCAGTGAATGTTTGTGAAAATAATAGCTGTATTGTGAATTACACGAAATATGGTATCTCATTTCACACATAAGTACTATAACATTAATGTTTTTCATATTAAATTCAATAAAACATTACTTCTGTGATACGAGAAACATGATAAAAAACCAAATCAATTGTTTTCAATAAGAACAAAAACCATTGCTTGCTTAGTACAAATCGACCAGTGAGTTGGCTGATCGAATAGCGCAATGGATAGGTGTTTTACTGATGCTCTCACTCACACAATATTTTCGAAAAGCGGGTGCTGTCAGTAATTGAGAGCTAGAGATGTGATGTTTGTGGTTGTCGATATTTTATACGATGATCCTGCTTAGTACGACTATGCATGATACAATTAATTATTTTAGACACAATTTGTTACTATACTGTAAGGAACTGCGTATTTTATAGCATTACTGAGAGTTGTCGTCAATGTAGATAAGAAAAACCAATATTCTTTACTACTACTTAAAATATTTATGTATTGACTAATCCTTACTATTATCCTTACTAAATTTGGTACACCACATATAATAATATATAGCCTGAGAAAGGACATAGCCTATTTTTTATTGCGAAAAAAGGGTTGTAAGGGGTTGAAAGAGATACCGCGGCTTCAACACAAAGGGCTAACAAGGAACATGGGTGGTTTTTAGTCAGTAGAAGTCTTACACTCCCTAACGTTCTGCCCAGAGCGGGAGGAGTCATTTGTTGATTTCCCAACCTCCAAAATAAAAAAGGGCTTGAAAGTGGGAGATTAATACTTATATTACTTTTAGTCGCGATAATCGACATCCACGCGGAAAAAAACCGCGGGTATCAGCTAGTAAAATATTAATTTACAAACAACAAAAGTTAATATAGATACAAATAACAACGCTTGTATTATTACGCAATCTTATTATTGTAAACAATACGGAAAATAGAATGTAGGTACTTTTTATTGCTTACTATTGACAATAAATAAGTAATATTCATTGATTACTCGAGTTATCTTTGACTAAATCAGTAGCTAATGGGAATATAGGAAACTAGGAACTTCAGCATTCGGGCATTAAATAACCGATAAAATGTAAAAAAGTATTGTATGAAAAATGTGTATTTTATGGTTTTTTATTTATTTTATTTTCAGTACCCCTTAAAAGCTTTAGTAGAAGAATAAATAGAAGAATCGATAACTTTTTGATTTAGTCAATCACTAGTGTCTACGTAAAACAAAATGTACTATGTAAATTGTACGGTGCATGGTAAATACACGCTGTGTGTGAAGGGATAAGGTTTATAATTGATTGTGTAGTACGTGATGTTTTAAGAAATGCGGGTGTTTGCGCGACAGCGTATATCTATTGTTTTTACTGCTCCACGTGTGTGAACTGACGACACAGGTTCCTATACATTTTCGGCTAAAGGGCATATCTCCTGTTGTTTCTGTTATCTATGTTGGGACCGGTGCGTTCGCGCCGAGAGCTTGAGCCGGACTGATCCGAAGTGAGGAAAGGTGAGGGGGGCGTAACAACGCAATGTTGACATGGCTATTCTACTAAAACTTACTATCCTCTGAAATGATAACTTTTTTCCAGACAAAAGTTAACTGCCTGTCAAATCCATGAGAAAGAAGATAAACAAACAAAAATAGTTTTATTTGATCGAATGTATTATAATTTAATGATTACAAAATCGATTTAAATCCATATTACGAATGTATTTGCAGGGGAAGGTATTTTATGAGCGGAATTGGGTTCAGGACAGGCCACTGTGATGATAGAATAACACTTTGTAATTTTTTTTGTAATTAATGGGTAGAAATCAATTATTTTTTTTGTCAAGGTAGAGAAGTACTTACGCTGTTGAGAAAAAATATAAAATTAAAAATTAGCACATTGCACTACCGTTCTCAGGTTTGCCGTGTATTTTTTTTGCTTGGGCAATTCACCCATATATGTTCTTTGTTACCCTTTCTTTTGGAGGGTAAGAAATCATCAAATAACTCCTTCTGCTCCGGGCAGAGCGTTAGGGAGTGTCAGAGTTCTACTGCCCAAAAACCACCCATTCCCTTTATGTCGAGGCCGCGGTATTATTATTTATTTATTTATTAAAACTATATGCACAACAAACAAATCGTACAAAGGCGGACTTAATGCCTTGGGCATTTTCTACCAGTCTACCTTAGGGTGAAGCAGAGTAGGTGCAAAACAGAAAAATAAAACATATTAGAAAAGATAATACATATATTATATCTCTCTTTTATTTTTCTTTGTTACCCTCACTTATATTACTCAAGCAGCTATTTATTTATTTTACAATTTATGTACACACAGTACAGGAAATTAACATAACATAATACTTGAGTACAAAGGTACTGCCTATTTCTCAAGAAATTTCTGCCAGCAGACCTGCTAAAGAAGAAATGAAGAAGAAATGTAGACAATAGTGTATGAGAATGAGAAAAGGAAAAGAATAATGCGTTTAAGAGCCTTAACAGACTAACATAGCCTAAAATAATAAAATACACATAATATGAATAAATATAGCTATTACGGTAGAACAATAAATAAGTAATACACCTAAGTATAAGTAACCTAAGTGGAAGTTACCTGACTTGTGCCGGCTGTTCTAGACGCTCTAGTTAGCATAATACATACGTTAGTCTAGACTTATCTGGAAGACAGAATGAATATGTCTGGAGTTAAGAATGAGGGGTTAGGGTAACAATTTGTTTTATGTACAATTTCTCTCCAAGATGTAAGGAATAAATGTTTGTTTGTTCGAAGCTTTGGTGTATGGTGTAACAGGTTGCTTAGTTAAAAAATTATAAAGGAGATTATTTTCAAATGAGACTTGGTCCAAATTTTTATGCTGACGAGTTGAGGTTAAAAAAGGTAAAAAAAAAGATATTTAAAAATATCATCAAAATAAAACAAAACCCCAGAATAGATTCTAAAACTATTTAGTATAATGACATAGATTAGTGTCTGGAATCCAACACAGCTACTCCCATTCCTGGGGAAACGAAAACAAAAAAAAGGAATGAGTATCTTTTTAAAGCACAGAAAACGTATGCAGTCTTCTTCTTCTTAGCGTGTCGATGGCAAATCTTCACAAAACACATTAAATAAATTAAATAAATTTGGCCCAATATTCAGCTAAGCGAACTCCACTCGCTGATGCAGTCATTAGATCGTCAAGTGTGCAGGTGTCAGGGCATGCAGCGCAAGATGGAAGGTGGGCCATTGTCTGTGGAGATACGCCGCATACGCACTTGAGATCTGAACCGTCTGTGAACCCCCATTTGAAGAGATTGTCTTTGCTACGGCCGACCTGGGTTCGGAGTCTATTTAGAGATTTCCAAATCGGCCACGGCAAAGCATTTCCAGGTGGTAGGCTTTCAGACGGCTCGATAAAACCGTCAGGGGGCTTAAGCAGGTCTTGCCAGAGCTCACGTCTTGCTGTGGAGGCATTGCTGATAGCTGGACTAGTTTTTTCAACGCATCCAAAAAAACTTTTACGGCTTTTCAGCCTCTGAGGCACTAAGACGTGATAGTGCATTGGGTGGCGTGAGTCAGCGTGTAGCTTGGACCTCTCAGTGCAGCTGGCTATGGTCCTCCGAACCTTTGGGGGCGCAATCCCAGTTAGTGGATACAGCATTCGTACCGGGGTCGGTTTCAGGCAACCACTAATAATCCGGCACGTCTCATTAAGAGCTGTATCCACTAGGTCGGCATGGGCAGAACGGTCCCATACTGGACAGGCATATTCACCAGCGGAGAAGCAGAGCGCCAATCCAGTGGTCCGCAGGACTTGAGGGGACGCCCCCCATTTGGTTGATGTCAAGCGACGCAGTAAGTTGTTACGGGCATGCACCTTCATTTTTATGGCCTGGCAGTTATTTTTAAAAGTCAACGACCGGTCTAAAGTTATACCGAGGTATTTTGGATGGTCGCAATGGGCGATTGGTAGCCCCTGCCAAGAGACCACCAGTTTACGACCCGCTTGTCTATTTCGGAGGTGGAAGACGCAAGACTGCGTTTTTGAGGGATTTGGTTTTAGAGCGTTTTCAGCATAATACTGGCTTAGGTCACTAAGGGCTGTGGCAAGAACGGCTTCAATATCCTCAAAATTGGTATCTTGACAGGTGAGAGCAAGATCGTCAGCGTATAGGAAGCGGGTTGTGTTTGGGCTAACTGGTTGGTCGTTAGTGTAGATGTTGAAAAGCAGAGGGGCCAATACACTACCCTGAGGAAGTCCATTTTTTTGGGCTCGCCATCTACTTTTGTCTTCAAGGAGGTGCACCTGAAATCGTCGGTTACTGAGCAGTTCTCGGAGAATTCGTGTGAACTTGAAATCCTCTGTTGCAACGTATGCAGTTACCATTGCATTTATAATTCATACATAAACTCTCACCTTTTTCCCATAGGGGTAGGTAGAAACCACAAACTAAGACCTGCTACGATCCTTTATATTTATATCCTTAATACTCTATTTTCCTCGTCCACGTTCATACATCTGGTCATACACCCACGCCTGTTGCAAGTACTACGCTGAAAATAAAATACAATGCATTTATAATATCAGTATTAATTAACAAACCAGCCATTAGTTTTCACTGAATAATTTAATGTATTATTATAATTAAATTAACCACTCAATTTAACTACAAATATTATATAAAATAATAATTGAAAATTAAAACTAAGAGTAACCTTTACTGAATCATAATAAACCTAGTGAAAACAAGAACTGTAACTTCTGTTATATAATTTTATAAATTATGAGAGACGACTCATACATATTAAGAAGCAATAAAATGCTACTAGCATCGTCCCACTACAATCTCCTTAACCTTTCACTGAGAGATGAGTCTGTAGGTAAGCCGTTAGCCGAGCCAGGTAGGAAGCACAGATGTAGACATACCTAGATAAGGCAAGTAGTTTTTTTTTTTTTTTTTTAACAGCCTGTACCTACTGTCCCACTGCAGGGCAAAGGCCTCCCCCAATTCCTTCCAAGTGCTCTTATCCTGAGCCACCTCGAACCAGCCCTCATGGTGCGCGTCCAAGTAGTACGATAACAAAAACATGCGTGCCATTTATTGACTTCTTAGAAACAATAACGTCCTAAGCAGTATGTGGTAACTATACAAAGAAGTTATTATACAAAAAAAAATTGGTACGTGTTTGTTCTTGAAAAGTCTAGAATTAAGTTCTAGAAAGAACCATAATACCGCACTGGACCCGCGTGGTGGATTATCATCGCCCATCCCTCTCCTAAACAGGAGGCCTCAGTCCCTGCAGTAGGAAAATTATAAGCTGAAGATGATGATGACAAACTTTTATAAATTTTGAAACTAATATAGTCACTAACATTATCATTAACACTGAAACTGTATATTTACCATATGATAAAAAATATGGGACATCATAGTAAATATCCCGTTTTCAATGTGAATGATCTCTGACTCTTGAGTGACTCTTGAGATGACTCTTGAGTTTAACCATCTTGTTTTAAACAAATTAGCTTGCTGCGACAGAAGCCACGTGAAGTGTAAAATACTTTTGGGACTACGGGTTGTTCGAAAGAGATACCGCTGCCCCGGACACAAAGGGCTAAGAAGGAACATGGGTGGTTTTTAGTCAGTAGAAGTCTGACACTCCCTTACGCTCCGCCCAGAGCGGGAGGAGTCATTTGATGACATTCCATCCACCAAAACAAAAAAGTATGAAATACATATAATAAGCCGGGCATCCGAGGTAGGTGCTCTTGCCTTATCCAGGTATCTACATCTGTTGGAAGAAACTACGTGCTGTATTACCTACTACTTACGTTTCACTTGAAATAATTCCGACAGTCTCTATGGACTTTCATAAAAAAGTTAACTCTTACCAGAGATCTACCATGTTGGAGTTGCGTGGTTGAGGTTCTGTGTTTAATTCCCGGATCCGGTAAATTGTAAATGATTTTTCGACCAGGAATTATTCTAGAGTAGTAGCGTGGTGTCCGTTTAATAGAAATAGAGCCACGACTTAATGTTATGAAGCTAAAACCTTTTTGCAAAAAAGTCCATGACTTTGTTTGTTTCATTGTTTTTTTTTGAACCGACTTTCGAAAGCAAACATGAGGATTTACAGTTAGGCACACTTCGAGGATTACAAGCGAGATCTTATAGATATCCTGTCGGGGCTGCGGGTTATTCGAAAGAGATACCGCGACCTCGGCACAAGAGCTAAGAAGGAACATGGGTGGTTTTTAGTCAGTACAAGTCTGACACTCTCTTCGACTCTGCCCAGAGCGGGAGGGGTTATTTGATGATTTACCACCCCCACAAAATAGATGTTATATCATAAACGTATTTGACTAACAAATGATTCGTGGAAACGGATTCTGGTATTCAGAAAAATGGTATACCTATTACGCAAATTGTTATTATTTATAGACGAAACACTTAATAATTCCCCAAATATTTCCCAGAACAAACTGAATTATTGTTAGAACAAATAACGTCTGAATCTAACATTCGCACAATTATTTAAATGTCTTTGTTGGCGATACAATATCCTGAAAATGTCATGCAATTATGAATATATATGCACGACATTTTCAGGATTTTGTTTTACGCTAAAAATTTGAAATGTGTTAGGAACTAGTTTTCGCGTGTGACTTCGTCTCTTGAAACCGTAATTAATGTTTTTCAAACACAATAAATGTTTGCTCTTGGATTTCTATTTACTTTAGAATTCACTGGTTTTGCATAATATTGCTCTTTTAAAATATTATGGTTATTTTGAAATGGAAGTACATCAAGTTGAATGAGCTAAGTGAAAATGTAATTAAAAGGGGTAATTTTAATCATCATAATAAACAACTTTCAGTATAGGAATTCGCGAAATAAATTCGCTGTTGCTACATTTTGTCCGGCCATCCAAAATGTAGGAGTAATTGCTACGCAAATGAATTGCTTTTCGGTTTGTTCGAGTTCAGGGTTTGAAATGTTATGTGAAATGTAGATATTAATAATAATGAGTACAATGGCTGAATGTAAATGGTTATCAGTTATTCGAAATAAAAATTGTAAAAGTATTAAGTTAATAGAAACGTATTTAATGTACTAAAGGCGAACTTTAAGGTAAGAAGGCTGCCATGCAGGCTCAAATGGGATTGTGCTGGTCATGTGAGCCGCATGCATAACGACCTGCTGGGCAAAGGTGTCAACAAGGTGGGTGCTTGGCTTGGGCTATGGGAGAGGCCTATGACAAGCAGTTGGACACACAAGTATATTAAAAAAAAAAAAAGTATTCATAACGCAGACACTTTGAAAATGTATTTCGTAATTTGAAAACAAAAATTATAAAACCGAATAGAAAAAATAATTTATAATTTTACTTACGATAAAAATAACTATATTGAGTGATCTTTAGGTATAAAATTTGGTAAATGTAGACGAGTCGCCATTACGATCTTTCCATAATAATTATCTCCGATATTAATATTCTTTTTGCCTCCAAAGTGGTTTCGACAAGTTTTTAATTAATACCTTTATTTTAACGCTGAAGAATTTGGCTCCCTGACAGGCTTTATTTTTAAATTAATCTATTTAAAACATGATATTCTTAGGCAGGTTCAAACAGAGTTATTTGTGGATAATTTTTTTACGATAATTGATTATCCTAAAAATTCTGATGACTGATTCTGACGTAAATGAACCATATTTATACGTATATTTGCAAATGAGAAACACTCGAATCATTATATTATTATCCATTTATGTATGATGGCTCCAGTTATAATACACACATCAACACGGTCTAGGGATATTTTTAAAAAAGCGAATTACTATCAATGTGTTAATTATTTATATGACATGTATATATTTAAAATATGCGTTATTTAATATTCTACCATTTTTTAATAATGGTTAAGGTACTGATTAAAATTTCAGGATTTTATGGAAAAAAAATGAAGCATAGACGGAAACCGTATATGAATTAACTTTTAATTTGTGAGTAAAAACTGAAAAAAATAGAATAATCATTTAATTTGTGTTTATAAACTTTAAGTTAGTAGTCTGAGAAAGCGCCCATGATGTTCATAACACATCGGCAACGATTCGGCATGCTCAGAACAAGGTTGTCAATGTCTTGCTGCGGAATATTGTCCCATGTCCTTCTGAGGTGCGCAAAAAGTTGATCTTCTGTAGCCAAATTTTCAGGAACTTCCTTCAGAGCTCTTCTTTGCAGCATATCCCACGCATGCTCAATGGGATTTAGATCTGGCGATTGAGCAGGCCAGTCTAAGGCCCTAACATTATGTGTATGTAACCAAGCTGCTACCGTTCTCGACGTGTGTGCCCGGGCATTGTCGTGCATGAACAGGAAATCTTGCCCCATTTGTGTTCTGTGGGGCAAGATTACGGCCCCAGCACCTGTTGGACATATCGTTCTGCCGTCATATTGCCCCGCACCCAAACGTGATCCGTCCGTCCTCCAAGACGAATTCCTGCCCAAACCATAATTGTTCCTCCTTGGTATGGGTGAACTTCCTGAGGGTTCTGGAGACGGCTCCATCGTCCAGGAACTCGCCAAACACGCGTCCTTCGTGAATCTGGATGGAAGCCGAACCTGGATTCATCCGTGAACAGCACATTGGACCATTGCTCACGGCCCCAGTCCACGTGGTTCCGAACCCATTCTAATCGTCGTCCACGATTGCCTCTCCGTAAAGGTGGGACCCGGAGTGGTCTACGAGAGCGTAGATTGCTTTCATGCAGTCGCCTTCTTACAGTTTGGTCACTCACAAGCACTTGGTGTTCCACTCGCAGCCTTTGGACCAATTGAGTCGCCGTTGCATTTGGTTGAGCTCTTGTCTGGGGGTAATGATGCGACTTGGCCCCCGGTGCCTCTCCGCTACTTCACCTGTGGCACGATAGCGTGTCCACAATCTTGAAATTACATTTTGATGGGTCCCTATGGCCTCAGCAACATTACGCTGAACAGATCCAGCTTCCAGCATTCCCACAGCTCGTAACATCTCCGCCCTCGTCAAATGCCGGCGTTGCATGGCTACAATACCTCAATTTTAACTTTATCTTTCGTTTAAAAATGAAAAAAAACTGTAACTAAACGTAATTCGTATTGTTTTCTAAATTTCGCACAAATGAAAATTCCCTCTCCTATACATCAAGACATTTTTATGCCACCGAAACAAAAGAATTTTCAAAAATTTGAATTTGGAATTAGTCTGAGATAAATTACAAACAAATCGGTGTATTAAAGATTCCAATGCGGCCAGTACTTTTCGAGTTATTTAATTGAGTATGAAATATCCCTAGACCGTGTTGAGGTGTGTATTATTATCCACATTTTGCCACTAATAGGGGCGAATAATAATTATAATATGAATACGATTGTTATGTTATGTTATAAGTGTTATGTGTTACTAGTAAAATAATGGTTTGTTAAACTCTGTAGAAATAATGCGCAAACTAATATTGATATGTTAAAACGGGAAACGGCGACAGATACTATTTAAAATGTATTTTCCAACATTGTTATCATATCGATATTACCAAAACATAATTTCTTTAAAAATAAAAAGCAAAATTAAAAATTTTGAAAAAACCAAAAAAAATAACATAAAACACCCGCCTTAAAAAACCCAAGAATGTCCGTCGGGGGCTGCCATTAAATGAACTAGTTTTGCAATGTTCAGCTCCCGACGGACATTCTTGGGTTTTTTTAAGGCGGGTGTTTTATGTTATTTTATCCTTTTTTTTATTAATTTTTAACAGTCGTGGGTTTTTTCAAAATTTTTAATTTTGCTTTTTATTTTAAACTTTTTACTTTTTTTTATTTTTTTATCTAAGAACATGCACCAATCAAACCTAAACCCATAACTGAAAACTGAATCAAAATCGGACTTGAAGTTTTGGAGAAAAATGGCAACTTTGATTTGCACAAAAAATGTTTGCTACAGCGCCCCCTGGTGAGTTGTCACCGTAACACCTATCTAAGAACATGCACCAATCAAACCCTAACCCATAACTGAAAACTGCATCAAAATAAGACAAGTAGTTTTGGAGAAAAATGGCAACATGTATTTGCACAAACACACAAACAAACAACCTCTCACCCCAAACGCATATACCGTCTCCGTTCCGTCGTGGGTAAAAATACATAAAAACATTTCATCTTTATGCTCAAGTAAAGTAAACGAACAAGTTCACTTGATACTTACACAGTTTGTGTTTTTAAAAGAATGTTTATTTATCTTTTAGTTCACTTTTTACCTTCAAAAACGGCTAAAAGAGTTTTAGCATGAAAGTAGGCTTTTGCGTGAACATAAAAGGTAAAGTGTGAATAGAAATTAGGGAGGTCTACGTTTTAGAGTTATACGAATCGTTGTAGAAGGTCCTTCTTGAGTAACTTTCTTCGTACTTTTTTGGTGTAGGTATTTTTTAGATGTTTATTAATAAAACTGAATAATATTTAAGGCGTCGTTAAATATACAACTATTTCATACAAACACACGGTTTTTTCTTTCTAACATAAAGTTTACATACTTTGCAAAAGCAAACAAGTAAGGTAAATTTAGGTACTTCAAGTTTTTATTACTAACAAACTAGCCCTAGCAAGTTTCTTTCGCCGCAGTCAAAATTATCTCACGGAAACATTATACCAATGTCTAAAGACTTTAAAAACAACATCGCACCTGTAATCCCCAAAGGCCAAGGCAGAAGTGTGATAATAATAATAATAATATTCCACAACGCCATCTAGTCCCAAGCTAAGCAGAGCTTGTGTTATGGGTACTAGACAATGGATGGTGTCTGGGTGTGTCTTGGGACCTAAACATAACTGTGTGTAAACTAAGTATATTCATCATTTTATGCCCTAAACCAGCAACAACCTATAAGTAAATAATATACATCCTCCTAAGCTTAGCTCATCTTACAAAAGTTTAAAATGACTTACAACAAAGCTTCCTTCAAGCCAAGCTCAAGATTCTCGCAGTTAGTCTCGTAAATCTTCACGACAGCCTAATAAAACAGACCTAGTGTATACTGTAGGACATACGACGGACACAGAGTAAGCAAACAGTACAAATAACGTGGGTCTACTCTGGCGGATTGTTTGTGTGTTATGCCTTGTGTGTTAGTCTGTGTGAGGAGGGCTATTGTTTGGACGATACTGTGGGGTTTATCTATGGTTAGACTACTTACGAATATAGTTTTAAATGTCTATTAAATATTTATACCTTATTCACTAACATATTAATATAGAACAAAGTCATCATCATGAATAATCAAAGATCTCGAGATAAAGGAATCTGGTACAAAACAATCAAGACGCATCCCTTGAACTCACCGTGGATAGATAACCAGTTGTTGAATAGAAGTGACACTGTTATTGCCTTCAGACTTCGTTCCGGACACATACCGTGTAATAAGTTTTTATACCTGGCAAAATCAACAACAGATAAGTGTGATTTTTGTAATAATTCCGTTGATGATGTTCATCACATATTGACTGAGTGTTCAAATTTGTAAAACCAACCAGGGCGGCATAATCGCATGTGCGACAAAGCCCTTTTTATTGTAATGGCTTTAGAGCAATGCCCTTACATTATAATTGCTTACTTTAAACTACTTGCACGTTAGTAATTTGCATTGCAATTAAAGTGTCAACCTGCAGAACTTTTACTTGACGTTAATTTGTAAAGGAGTTTGTTTTAATATGTGATAGAATTAACATAACATAAATTAAATTAAGTTTAGCATAACATAAAGTCAAATCGCGCTTGTAATCCCTGAAAGGTTAGGCAGAGGTGTACCCATTTGTACACCAACATTTTGTTTTATTAACATTTTTACACCAAAATTTTGTTTTACTAACATTTTTACACCAACATTTTGTTGTGCAAACATTTTAAGGTTATGCAAATGGCTGGCGCAGCTGGTTTCTAGGGAGCCGCAGCCAAGCTGTGGCTTGTAGCTGTGGGCGACTCAATATGAAAATAAGGGGAGGAGGGGGAATGGTCGGAACGACAGACAGAAAGACAGACACACGACTGATCCTATAAGGGTTCCGTATTTTTCCTTTTGCGGTACGAAACTCTAAAAAACAGAGAAGGTAGAGGGAAGCATATATGTAGCAGTAGATGGCAAAACGCTTTGATTGATAATCATGAACACAACGACCTCTAAACAAAATTTTAAGTTATTTCAATCACACTTTAGAAAGGCAATTTCAGTCTAAAATAATTTCAACGCCCGCACATACACACAGACTAATTTATACCCTCAGTTAATCAAGAGAGAGGTCGTGTTGACTTGACAAAGTATGTGACAACTCCTGACAACTCAAACAATTTGACTGAGGCGGCACGCCGGAGTAACTTTATTAGTTTTCACAACAACAACTCGGTGAGAGTTTATTCAGAATGGGCTACAATGAATGTGTTTGAAGCTAGGTAATTTATTTATTTAATCTATTTAAATAAAAAGAGAAGTCCTGACTGACTGACTCATCAACGCCCGGCCCAAACCCTTGGACCTAGAAAGCTGAAATTTTGCACAGAGGTTCCCTTTATAATGTAGACAAGGAATAAGAAAGGAGTTGTCGAAATTCAACCCCTAAGAGATTTAAATAGGGGATGAATGTTTGTATGGAAAATCGTCATTTTCACGCGGGCGAAGCCGCTGGCAAAAGCTAGTATTATAATATGACGCCAGAAAGCCCCGAAAGGTTAGTCAGAGCTGTACCTAATAGTAAACCTACATTTCGCCAGTTACGATTAAGTCCCGTGATAGGAGGGCGACCTTATTGCCAACAACCGGGCTCCTCTCCAGACTAAGGAGTTTGGAGAGGAGCCCGCAGTCATGGGGCTGCTACTGAGAAATTCCGAATGGAAAATACAATGACTTTGAGTTTTTACCCGACTGCGGCGAAGCCCAAAGGAGGGTTATTTCTATTTAGGACATTCTTATTTTCTTTTTCTTTTCTTTTTTTTCTTTTTCTTTCCTTTTGAGCGCCACAGTCACGTATAGATGACACAAGCCGAACAAGCAAAAAGTCTGTCGACTTAAGGTACTTTTTGGCGGTCGTCTATACTTGACTGTGGCGGTCAAAAGGTTAAATTTTATTTCGAAAACTTCACTAAATGATTTGACCATGTCAAGAGCCTAACAAAGTATCAAGTAAAGTGGCTATCCACGTTCAGTGTAAATAGGGCCTAAGAGGCTATACATCATTGTCACAACACAAGTAACATTCACACCCTTTAGTCCCTCAGGCCACATTCTGCCGCCACGATTTATGCTGCCTATTTATTTGTCTGCCTCAGTGGTCTAGTGATTGCAACACTAGACCACTGAGGCAGGTTAGGTTCTATTCCCTGGTCGGGCAAAGTTGTATTGGATACTAGCTTTTGCCAGCGGCTTCGCCCGCGTGAAAATGTCGATTTTCCATACAAACTTTCATCGACTATTTAAATCCCTTTGGGATTGAATTTCGAAAAATCCTTCTTTAATCCTTGTCTACATTATAAAGGGAACCTCTGTGCAAAATTCCAACTTTCTAGGTCCAAGGGTTTGGGCTGGGCGTTGATGAGTCAGTCAGTCAATCAGGACTTCTCTTTTTATTTATACACAGAAGATTTCTATCAGGAATTTCTCGCCGTAGTAGCAGCCGCCAAGTCTGGACTCATGTTCTTTTTTAGAAACGTTGCCTCACGCTAGGAGTTTCTCCTGTATCGTGGGTACGTTTACAAACATTTAAACTCACATGCACAAACACCTAGACCCGGGACAACTATCTGTGGGTCATAAAAATATTTATTTCGTGCGGGGATCGAACCCGCCACGCTCAGCGCAGCAGTCAATCGATTATTATCGAGTGATTAATGGCAATATAATCGCCCCCTATTATAGGACTTAAATAAAACTGGCGACAAGTAAGTATACTAAAAGAATCACCACTACTTTACCATACAGGGATTACAAGGCGTAATGTTAAAGTACCATTAATTATTCAACGCTACGAGCTACGTGGCTACGACGCTACGTGTGCTACGCGGTGCTACGTTAACAATAGTGCTACGGCGTAGCGAACATCTATTTGAAGAACGTGACTTTGTTTTTGAGTCGTGTTATAGAACTAGCGTTTTATTTTATTTTTCGGATAAATGCATTTTCAATGAAAGCTTTTATAAATTGTTTTATTGGGTTTACTCATTTCTGTGAACTTTGTATTCTATGAAAATAAAATCGTGATTGAATCTAATATTTCATCATAGTTCTACATTGTGTGTGTGTATTTAAATACATGTGTGCACGGACAAGGTCCTTTAAAATTTGAAGCAATTAATTAATCATCTTTTTTCTGGGTCAGTGGATTTACAAACTGTGTTATGGTTAGAAGTGGTCTACACAGATAATATATGTTTAAACCATGTCACATTTAATCCGCAGAAAAACCAAAGAATTTCGCTTTCACCCAGAACTGATATGATCACTTACAAACGTGTCAAGATATTGGAAGCCTGCCAAGTTCTACTCCACCTGGTTCCGCCTTCACTGTGAAATAACAGTCGCATTCAGAAATGGGTTACACGTTCCATTTGTCCAAATGTATTGCTAAGGCGATGAGCATAATGACCCATCAAATGTGTTAACTCTTTTGTTTTCTTTGTTCTAATCATAGAACATATCATTACGCATGTAGTACCTGAAGGGTAAAGCAGAGGTGTATCTTATAGTATATCCAGATTTTGCTAGTTATGTTAACGTTCCATATAATCGGGGGCAAGTTTATGAATGATATTTTTTATTGTGAAATCTTTGCATAATTGTTGGAAACTTGAATACACGACTACAAATATATTTGTGTGTGCTGGGAAAATTGTTCCGCCACTTTTTCTTTCCAGCTAAACACTAGGAAGTGTCGATGGGTAGGCGTTTTGGGGGACTGTCTTTTATAAATGTAGTAAAGTAAAGTCAATTTTGACCTTCGAAAAGTGCTGATTGTCAGCCTAGTTTGAATAAATGAGTTTTGATTTTGATTTAGCATGCTAAATAACATTACCATTGGTGTTTTTGGTGAAACTGTTTTGAAGAGTTGAAAACAATGAATTAGTTGAGGTTAAGGTCTCTTCCGTGCTTTATTACAGACGACCGCACATTAAGATACCCAAAACTGTAAAATTGTGTCGATACATATCAAACGCACCTAAGTCACGCATAAACAACTTCTGGGAAAACGATGTTTTCTAATATTGACCTGTAGGAAGCCAAGGAGTAGAGTGCAGCACTTTTAATACATTTAAAATAATATCCACTGGCAAGACTACGAAAGAAAAAGGCAAAACTACAATCAGAAATTCAAATAAACTGGTTTATAATTGGGACTAAAGCATTTTTGATAGTGACATCATGGATTTAGTCTCGTTTGAAATAAAAACCCATACAAACACCACGAGAGTAAGACAACAATGGCGGCCATGACACAGCGCAGCGCTGTCTGTGATTGGTTCAAATGGACTTTGGCATGTTTGATCTAACACTGCCATTGTGACTTAAGCAGTTATGAACATGAAAAACCTTATTTGTATGTGAAATGGTAGACTTAGGTCAATCCTACTAATATTATAAATGCGAATGTTTGTGAGGATGGATGTATGGATGTTTGTTACTCTTTCACGCCAGAACGGCTGATCGGATCTGAATGAAATTTGGCACAGAGGTAGATTATAGTCCGGAATAACACATGGGCTATATATTATCCCCATAATAACTTAAGGGGGTGAGCAGTATTGCATTATCCATAATCCTCAACTGCTTTACAGCTTGATACTGGAAATACGAAATAACGCAAGGGACATCGAGCGTGCTGTGCAATTTTTCACTTTAGGAGCCTGGTGCGAGCGTTGCAAATTCAAGGGAAAGCTGAAGTCCCTTACGGCATTTCAAATTTCCGGTATCGAACCGCAATCGAACTGTCAACTGTCATACTATAGTAAAATAGAAGATCTATTTCAACCTATTTGTCACAGGTGTACGTAGTCTAACGGTACGGAGGCTTACCTGTAAACAAAGGTACGCAAGTTCAAATCACAGTCAGTATCCACTTTTTGTGATTTTATATAATGTTGAAGGATTTCCAAAAATGTTAAACAATGTTCGCGAGTTCGATCCCCAGTCGGTTTTCACTTTTTGTAAGTTCCAGGTATTTATTTTTATTTTGATGCTATATGGTTTTCAAATCAATTCAGAGTAGATTAATATAATTAATTTTAAATATAATATTATAGAAAAAATAATGTTTTCTTTTATTGTGTTACAATCATTTTTAGAATTTTTGTATGTAGTCTGTGTGTCTTGGATGTATTACTTTATTATTATAGTATTATCGTGTACATTTTAAAACTAATATGATTAGGGTTTTAGTTTTTGTTTCATTGTAATCGGTGCTCTCTATCAAAAGATATACGAATTTTAAAGTGTTTAAGAAGAACTTATCATCGTTATGAAACATACATGCAACGACATCTATTGCACCAAAACGGTACTAATTAATAAATGTGTTCACAAGATAACTTTCAAATCGTCTTTTTCAAACAGTTACGGTACCAAAAATAACTCTTGATTTGTTTAAATGACGCTGCTTTGAAAATCTACATAGGGATTTTTTTTGAAGGGTGGGAAATCGTCAAATTACTCCTCCCGCTCTGGGCAAAGCGGTAGGGAATGTCAGACTTCTACTGACTAAAACCACCCATGTTCCTTCTTTGCCCTTTGTGCTGGGTCCGCAAAATCTCTTTCGAACAGCCCGCAGCCCCGGCCCTTGCGGGCCATTTCCATGTTGCTGACATCTCTTTGAGGCGCGCGTGGAACACGAACGCGCCGTTGACACGGCCTGTCATCGTCATAAGACGGATGGACGGCGAGCTAGCCCATTACTCACCGTCCACAGGCCCGCGTCTACGGTGGCCGGAGGCCATCACTTGGCCCCCGACACCCGGAGCGCCTCCCGCGGCAGCTGGGACGAGAGGTTCTCTCCCTCTCACGTTCCACCACCTCCTTCGCTAGCATCACTGCTTTGCAGAAGGAGGCGACGGCATCCCATTCCCTCTCGCCCCGCACCATGGCTTGAACCAGGGCCGGACGCGAGAGGTCGCCGCTTCCGATCGCCGCTAAGAGAACACGACGGGGCTCAACCTAAGCGGAGCTCAACCTAAGCGGAGCTCCGCCCAAGCGGGGCAAGCCTCCGTGATGTGCTCCACCGTGTCCTCCGGCTGATTCTTGCAATGGTAGCATCCGGGCATTTCCTTCCGCCTGATTCGGTGCAGGTACCTCCCGAAACAACCGTGTCCGGTGAGGACCTGCGCCAGATGGAAGGTGAGGGCGCCGTGGCACCTCTCAAGCCAGTCCTCAAAGAGGAGACTTACCACCACTGTGCCCTGCACGGGGTTGCGACAGACACTCTCTTCATGTCGCCATGAAATCACACCGGGGCGGTCTGTCCGCCAAGCGGTAATATGCCGCGGCAGTGGAATTACCCCCCAGTGTAGTGACTCCGCGCGCCATTCATGCAGGAAACTACGTAGCCTAAGCCCTGTAGTGTGTGTTTGCTTACCATGCATGAAATTTTGGAAGTTTAACTTCGTCTTCGACAGATGGCAGTGTTCATTTGACACCATTTTCTGAATTGCGGTGTTAATATTTGTCGTGAACAGACAACAAATACAAATTGACCGGTACACAGTAAGAAAAACTGCTGTAAAAACTTTAAAATAAAAACCTAATTAAAGTTAGATAAGACCCACGACGTAAATCTATTTATTCAGTGCGGGAATCGAATACAGGACATGCAGCGCCACTGTCAAACGCCGAGGCACTACGCCAACCGTGCCGTCTTATAGCTCTGACTTCCTCGGGCATTGCTGCAACTTTGCTTAACAAACGGCCAGATTGCACTTTCCGTTTACAAATTGCCGCTGAATCTTACCCCAACTTGCAACATCACCAAAAATCTGCGACTGGCCATGGAACAGATATCTTTGCAAATAAGCTGCTTTAAACAGGAGACAGTCGCCTGGAATTAGATGTAGATGCGAAAATTCCACTTTCCGATGAGTTTTCCCATCCAGTGCCAACAGAAGATGAACTTACCATGCACGGTTTTCCTAATTTGAGAGGTTAATATAAATGATTAAGTGTGGTTGTAAGAGTACCATCACCAAAGAACAAGGCATTTGTTTGTACATTTTGAGAAATAAGTTAAGGTACGGTTACGGTTTTTAAGCCATCGTCGTCTCAACTCCATTTCATTTTGATTGAAGTCGAGCCTTTGTAATCATTACTCACATCATCACATTTTGATCAAGCCGTCAGGTCTCACATATAAAATATCATTACGCCTTAATCCCGAAAGAGTTAGGCAGTGGTGTAGGTACCTAATCGTAATCGTAAACCCACATTTCGCCAGTAATGCATGTTCAAGCGCCATGTAATATAGGTGTTTGATGTCCATAGATATAATATCGCCATTGACGGGCACGAAAACCACGCTCCGTGGCCTCTACTACGAAAACACTTTGCAATAAAACCCCGGACCTCATCCTCAGTAGTTGCACTTGAGGTCACTCGATCAACGAGACAGTCACACATCAAAATTTCCACGTGAACGAAGTCGCGGGCATCAGCTAGTTTGATATAAACTGCCATTTTTGATTTTGGCGCCTAAATCAGGATAACCAAAAATGTTTGAAAGTGTCTATGGTGGACTTAAGCTCATTTGATATGTACCGACACAATTTTTCCAACCAAATTTAAACAGATTGTAAAGTTTATAGATTGTAGTACATTCATATTTATCGCTGCTTACCGTAAAATCATATAAAATTATCTTATGTAAGTTATGCAAGTCGTTAAATAATGTAACGTATTATTAATGTGACGTCATGTCACCTTACTGGGTCGGTGGTTCAACCATACTGAAGTGCAAACTTTATTATTACGGAATATGTATTGGATGTTTAGCAGATGCATTGAAATCGAACTAGCATATTTTTTTTAAACTGTGCACATTAAGCAGCAGTAAGAAACGATGAATGGGTATTTTTTTTTCCCTGTTAGGTGTCTTGGTATATTCACTATATAAATGAATAGTCATCAGAATTATGAATTTCTTGACCGGTTTTGTCTTAAATATTCTATTACAAAATTGGCAAAGTTCAAGTATAAGTTTGAGAGCAGCGGTGGCAGCTGTGGTTGCTGCCTCGACATACAAACAGTAAGTCGTGGGTTTGAACTCAGGCAGGCGCATTACTTTGTGTAATTTATTCCATCACCACTACTCTCAAAACGGTGTAGAAAAACATCGTAAGTAAACGTGTCTTAAAACCACAAAATTCGAAGACATGTGACATCTACCAACCCACACTGGGTAATCGTGGTGGATTATAGCCTATCCCTCTCCAAAAAAGGAGGCCTGAGTCCCTGCAGTGGGAACATTATAGGCTGATGATGATTCTCAAATATCGCGTCCTTTCTCATAACAAAACGCATTCAGAAACTAACGTTAGTGTTTCCCTACTTTTCTAACTGAATGTACAAGACAGCACTCGCTCGAAGCAAACTCGACAGTTTTATTACTCACATTACCATTATTCGTATCGAGACACACGACACAGAAACAACGTCACTTACTACATTTACTTCCTGGAAGTGCCTGAAATAGACAATGTATTGAAATTAAGTAAATTGAATTGGTTCAGCAATTTAATTGACTGCCGTATCCGCCTAAAGGGTTCCTATATTATATGAAAATGTATTTCTTTTATTCTATACAAAAGTAACATATTCATATTTTCTATACACGGTAATAGGGTAGTGACAAAAATATCTATAAGTCCGTCAGGCAGATGTCAAAAAATATTGGATTCATATTTTTTATCTTTTCACGTAAACAAAAATGAAGACGATACAGTGTGCTTCGAAAACTCGTGTTCAGTAAATTTACCAGCGAGTGACGTCAATGGCCCCCACTCATGATCTTTGACGGGTCTGTCTCCACCGATCCCGGGATCCGATTTGATGTAACACGGATCCCGGCGATTTGTCTCCACGGATCCCGGGATCCGTTTCTTCAAAAAGATTAATTAAATTTTGTCTCCACGGATCCCGGGATGCAGTTTTTTTTTATTCGTTTATCTATATACCTTTCTAATGAAAGGTTTTTATATTTATGAAGATTTGATTTTGAGATTCCTATTAACACTATATACATATACCTTATATACATATACCTTCTTCATGTTTCTGGCCTCCTGGTAGTTTGTGAGACTTTACTACACCAATCCTTTTTATTTTAAATTATTGAAAAGTAGAAAAAAGAAAACCAGTTTTGAAAAATATTTTGCTGAACTTCTTAACTCTGTACGCGGGATCCGTTTCTACATTTTTATTTTTTATTTCTTGTAGCCACGGATACCGGGTGGAGACAAAATTTAATTAATATTTTCGTAGAAACGGATCCCGGGATCCGTGGAGACAAATCGCCGGGATCTGTGTTACATCAAATCGGATCCCTGGATCGGTGGAGACAGACCCTCTTTGACAATTTAATTTTCGCCATTTTTCATTAATTTTATAAAACAAAAAACACGCATCAAATATTTTTCGATAATCTAACTGATGGACTGAACTATAGTCTTTTTTTTTGTTAGGTTAGGTTAGGTTATTGAATTAGTACAGTAATTCTATCGACTGCCTTCCCTGCCTGAAGGGTTCCTATATAATATGAAAATGTATTTCTCTTATTCAATACAAGAATAACCAATTTTGCAAGAAAAGAAAATACTCTATTCGAAAAAGTTGACTAAAGAACTAGCGCTCAGTGATCACCACAGACTTTTCCACACAGCAAAAAGGGAAAGAACATTCATCAATGTTCACTAAAACCTAAGAAAAAAGTTTCTACCAACCTTTCATAAAATAATCCCTTAAAGTTAAAATGTCTTAGCAGCGTTTTCCGCCGACTCATCTGTCAGATACCTACCCTCGTAATTTATTCATATGACTTTAAGTCGGCCATATCAGACGTCTGGCCTGCCGAGACGAAATGATGGAGTGGTAATAGCAGGCATTGATTGGGGTGAAAGAACTTGATAATGTTGGGTTAAGCAAGAGGTCTTTGAATGTATAAGGAAGAATAATTGAGTCGCTAAGGCTTTTATTGTTTTTTTTCTTATTTTTTGGGCATTTTCTCTATATTATTTTGCGTGTCAGCACCGAAGCGTGACCCAAGAATATACAGCCTATAACAGCGACTTACATAATTATGTTGGGCAGTTAGCCCACGTCACAACACTCGGAGGATTCTCCCTATAGTACATAAGTTACGGACCCCGAGGCGATTTATATTCAGTACATTAAAATAAGTATCTTATCATATCAAACGATGTTATTTGAATATTATTATGGCTTCCAGTGCAGTGAACTTTATTTTATATTATAAGGGTGCATTTAACTGTTTTTTAATTTTCTCACAATATTTTAAAGAGATTACTTATAACTTAAAATACACCTAAACAATATTGTACAGCAAGTTAAGCATACCTACACTTTTCACCCGTACCTAAGTCAAAATTATATTTAGGTTTGTAATTTATTGACTTAACGTGCAACCCTCCCGTGTCGACTTGATTGAAAGCGACGTCGACGTCGGGAACGCGACGTCAATTGACGTTAAACGCGTGGCTAAACACGCAGCGGAAATGTGTTACACGCTTTATATTTGTTGCGTGTAAATGTAAGATAAAATCTTTTATTAACAAGCTAGGTGAGAACGTAGTATTTTTCTTCCTTATCAACGAAATATCCTTGAGGTATTTAAAATACAACGTTTGAGTTCATACGTCAAACATACTATCATACACGCCTTTTTCCCATTCGAGTAGACAGAAACTGCATAGACAGTAAGTGCTGCAGTTTCTACCTGCTACGACTTATAAATATAATTTTTATTTCATTCACATTTATACATCTGATCAGATGTACTTACTTAAATACGTGCTTTATTATTTATTCATTTTTTTATATATATTTTTATTATTTACTTTGAATAATGATCATTCAAAGTAAATAAGTACGTAAATAAATCCTGACTGTTGAGTATGAGGTCCTCTTTTTTTTTGGCAGATGGGAAATCATCAAATAACCTCTCCCGCTCTTGGGCAGAGCGAAAGGGAGTGTCAGACTTCTACTAACTAAAAACCACCCATGTTCCTTCTTAGCCCTTTATAGCAGCAGTTAGGTAGTCTAGATTTGTGCCCGGACAACGGCATTATGCTCGCACCGTACATTACATTAGAACTGGTTAAATGTACAATTTAATTTTGAAGGTACAATTCTGCCTGCCTAAGTAAATGTCTCAAGTAAATAAAATTTAAAAAATCTGTAGATGAACACTAGAAATGCTATAGGTAATACTTAAGTATTTTTCTAACTCCCTCTCGGCTGAGCAACTTTGTTTGCAAACTAAGTCACAGGTAGATTCCACTTAGTTTCTTGAGAGATTGTCACATTTGTTACTTCCCATCTGTCTTTTAAGCTGCTTTATTTAAGTAGCTCACCTACATGTTTGGGTCGCATAGCTTTGGGAGGCCTTTGCCCAAAAGTCGGACAGGCTGGGACAAATAAACAGACGAAGTGATTTTTTCTCGCAATTATCACATTATTGACATGTAGAAATTTGCTCAGTGTAATGTTCTGGAACACATCTTTCTGATACACGCTGTACAAATTCCCTGAAACACCACAGTTAAAGGGGAATGCCTGAAAAATGCTTGAAATAGACAGAAACTACTAACAGTCCTTAATTCTTTTTAGAATAAATTAAGTATAATGAAATAATTCTCAAGTTTGTATACCTAGGGAGAAAATATAACGATCTTTAAAATATTTAACTTGATATCCGTCCCATTCCTTCTTATTTTATCATGGAGGTCAGTGTTTATTTGACATGAGTAATCGACATTCAGCCAAACAGGAATCGTCAAATGATCTTTAACGAACTATTTTATAGAATTATTGCACAGTTATCATTCATTTAATATAATTCGTCCTATTTATACCGTAAATCTAATTAAAATAATATATGCATGTCAATTAATTAAAATCAAATTATTTTCAAAATAGAAAACGTATCGTAGGCTGTATGCATCATAATGTCCTTTGCCTTACTGACACTTTGACATTACTGCATTTAATTTTTTCGATTGTTGATTTGATCGATTCATGGTTTTGCGTTTGCGACTTGAGTTACTAGTGTGGTTACTAGTATATTGCTTTTTAGGATATTTAGCGACGACTTTGGCCATTTTTTAAGGATTTTGATTTTACTTCTGTACACGTTACCCATTTTTGAACACGGACTTAGATTGGACCCGCCTAAACGACGACTCGGCTTTTTAAAACGGACCTGAACCTGCTATAAATACGACGCTGCTATTATTTCGGACTTGTGCCCCGTGTTTATTTAAAAATGGATAGAAACGTACACTGTGTTAATTGATGATGATGATGATATATGATTGATGATATATTAGTGGTTTTTAATGATGATTAAAACATTTAAATGCTGTTTTGTTGTATAATTATTGCATATTAATCCATAACCTTGACTTAACCTATATTTTAGAAAAAAATATTGGAACTGGCTTCTACCTAGTTTTTTGATAATGATTGAATTTGTAATGGATTCCCTACGATTTATAGTGCAATTTGGCGTATATTTCATTGTTGTCCATTTCAAGCATTTTTTTGTGTGGCTAATGGGCAATTCCCTTTGCAATTTAAATTAGATACGCAAATACAACCTCAATCAAACGCTTTTAATTTCCTATGCCAATGAAAACAGTGAATGTTTAGGTGGCAATAAATTGACAAGTATTGGACAGCTAGTCGGGTCCACCGTCCATGTGTCCATGTGTCCGTGACATCGGATGCCTGCCCGAATTCCGGCGTGCCGTCAAATCACGTTAAACATGTGACTAGACTCGGGCGGCAGCGATTAGGCAGGGGAATTTATAGTAGAAATAATCTAATAGTTGATGCATAGATTTAGTTTTAATTTTGGGGCATTAAAATATCCGTCGGGGCTGCGGGTTGTTTGAAAGAGATACCGCGGCCTCAGCACAAGGACTAAGAAGGAACATATGCGGTTTTAAGTCAGTAGAAGTCTGACACTCCCTACCGCTGTGCCTAGGGCAGGAGGAGTCATTTTATGATTTCACATGCATAGTGTTCATGTTTTTTCGCCAAAAGCACTCCAGTCCCATTTCTCATCAGCATCATTGGAAGGTGTATTTTGGTTCCAGCTAATAATAGGGCTCCTCCCTTTTCATCCGAATACAGTAAAGCAAAGGGATGATTATGAGCAAAGATGCGCCAGACAGAAAAGTTGAAAGGGAATCGACCGACTGTCTTAGTTTAGGCCATGTGATGAGGAGGAACGAATCACATGTGACTCGGAATGTTAGTGAATACAGTGGGAGGGGTAGGCCAAGAAAATGATGAAAGAATATGGTATGGTGAAAAACGAGTAAATGATAGCGGGCTGGTTGACAGAGGAGATTGGAAAAGAAAAACGTGTTGCGCCGACCCCATGCAAGTACGGTCAGCATCAGAAGTATATTAACATTACTCAAAGTTTCGAAGCTGTTTTTTTAATAAAAACTTGTCAGATATTACTCGTTACTACATGTTATTGGAGAATAAGGACTATTTTAAAACATTAAAAACAATAGCTAGAGTCCTTTACATAAAAGAATTAAAATTCAGAAATGTTCAGCTACTTCTGATGCTGACCGTACCATGTGACAAGGGCAGGACGAGGATGATATAGTATATTTCAATATAAGTGCGGAAAGCCTGTCATTGCAAAGAGTTTCGACAAATGTCTAACCGAGCCGAGGCACAGCCGACGGCGAGGGTTGACAGTCGGAACAAGTTCCAATGACGGTTCCGCACGTGTACTGAACAACTATTTTTAATACAGTTGCGAAAAAATGAAGCAATTTAATAAAATAATAAAACCGTAATTAAACTCGCAAAGAACATTTTTGGAAAATGGCGCCTACCGTAAAAGAATATGAGCAGAGATTTTTTTGTTTTCTTTACCCATTCTGGGTAGGCAAAGGGAACTATGCCCATACAGCCAAGTCTTCAGTAGATTTTTTTTATTGATATAAAATAAAAAAGAAAATTAATGAGATCTCATTGAATCAAATAATTAAATCTGATATTGAAACAAATTAGTAGCTTCTTTAGAAATATTTGCATGAATCATAAAAACTTCTATGATTTTATTTAGTAAATACTTCGTGGTTGGTTTTTTTTAATGGACATTATTTTGACAGTTGGGAAAGAGAACGCACGAGTTCGGGAAAGGTAAAGAAAAAGCACGAGTACGTAATAGCCCCCATCCCGAACGCTATACGTCCCTGCAATACGCCACTTTTTGAGCAACTGTATTAAAAAAACTTTTCTTATCTAATCAAGTATTACTCGTAATCTTCTACAAACTGACAAACAAAAAACAATAAAACGCATAGTGTTCGAAACAAAAAACTGCACTCCAAAACAAATCTAACGTATGTGGGTCTAAAGGCTGTCCAAATGTAATGGAACTGCGCTGGACATGTCTTCCACATGTTGGGCAATCTGTGGGCCAAAAACGCTGAAAACTGGGAGTCTTAAAAAAATGGTCACTTGCGCAGATCCTAATATGAATTGCGTTAAAAAGGGTAAAATGGACCTTTCATAATTCATATTATTTTCCTATTATTATTTCCATTCTAAATGGTCACAAACGCAAAAAACCTGGTGCTTTGACACAAAGGAGATAGCGGGACGAACCAAACAGGTTTCGCCTGACAGAGAATTGGAAGAAGTGGAGAGAGCCTTTGAACAAGAGTGGGACAGAGCTTACTAGAAAAAAAAATGCAAAAGAGGTATCTGCAAGAATACACTTTTCTTCTACAATTCAAAACTACATTTAAAAGTGACCCTAATCTCTCCTAATACACCAGTGTATATAACTAAGATTAAACCTTCATATTTAATGCATTAAACACATATTTCCTCAACAACGATCTGATATCAAAAGCTTTTAAGACTCAGGGTGCTATGGTGGAAATGCATTCTCAAGGTCAAGGCAATAATCCATCATACGACGTCATTGAAGGTCAAGGTACATGTTTATAGTCAATTAGCTCTGTGTACAAGGTTTATGGTGTTTCAAAAATAAATTGAGAATGTGAAGCTATTTAAAAAGGGTGCATGTTATGAAAGTGCGCAACATCGTAAATAATGTAATCTGGCAATTATTTTGCAGTTTGCGAAATACTAGTTTATGCCTGCGGCTTCGACCACGTGGATTTCATTTCGGTTATTGTCTCATGGAATCGTACTACTGGTATAATAAAAGTACCAAATGTGCTATCTCTTACTATAGTCAAACTTTGTGCCAAATTCCATCCAGATGCGTTCAGACATTCTGGCGTGATCAGACGATATCCATGAGATCCATCCATCTCAACATTTCTTCCCTATTTACTATATAGTCTATCTTGAGTGATACTATTAGTTGTATTAATTTTCTAAGCATCATCAATATTTCCTTTCTGCCATCATATGTTTATGTTATCCGATCACGGTCATCCTACATCACAACCAATAGAGACATATACAATCCATCTACCATAATCCATGGACATATTAACCGCTAAAAGACATGTCCTTGCTATCCTATTGTGTTGGTAACCGGACACCGGACATCCTGTGGCGGAACAATAGCCAGACTTCGGATAAACAGGTCAAACTAATGGGGGTGACGTAATCACCGCCATGTTTTGTTCCCCTATGCCTCTAATGACCTTCTGTTACCATTATCGGGTTACCATCTTAAGAGGGCGTTTGTCTCGTCTAATATTATTTAAAATACCTAAAAAGCATTTAATACAATTAACCTCATGTGGATGGGTACAAATTACAGAATGCCCAATGCTACGCGACGAGTACTAAGCGAAAAGAGTCTGTCAATATGCTGTGGTGAGAAGGGACCAATCCATTCTGACCAACCACAACTTAACCACACACTTTTTTCACCTTTTTTTTGCGACTTTTGATGAAAAGTTTTAGTTCTCGTTAGTCAATCATATAAGTACATGAATATCGTAACTGCGAGGCACTAGGTGAAATAGCATTCAAAAGACATACGTAAATACAATTAGATAAAACCTTCCTCGTCCACAATTTTACATTAAAATAATTATTTCCATAATTTATTCCATTATTCCTGCACACAAATCAAGCTCAGTTGCTTCCTTGTTTGACCCTATTTTTTTCCAACTTAGGTTAAAACCAAGAAATTTTACTGTTCTAGATTGCAAGTCACTTGAGCTACGAGCACTGTATTGCTGAAGTAATTCAAAAGAAAAAGTTCTTGAGGGACTTTCTGCTCGAGAGCTTTTAATTATACCTCGTTTTCTTGAACGTAGTATAGTCAAGTATTGTTGTTTCCTTCATTAAGCGGTATAAACAAGTCTCTAAAAACTGTCTAATGAGACTAAACTTTAACTCAAGAAATAAAAGTTCTCTTTTCAATGTTATTTACCCTACTTTTTAAGTTTTTACCAACTAATAAAACTTTATAAAATATTGGGATCGCTTAGCTGATCGTGTGCCGAATATTTAGAAACAATTAAAAAGCCATAAAATAACCACCTCCCATTGTTACCGGAAGTTAGATTGATTGCAATAATTTAATATTGGATGATAAGTCCCGTTAAGTCCGCTATGACAAATCTCTTTAATTTAGGCCCTAATTCATAAAAGGAATAGAGCAAATTTCGAGTTTAAAAATGCCATAAACAACAAATAATTGAAAATGTGCGTGTAGAACCAGATTTAAATACGAACGTGGACGAAGCATTATGATATTAAGGATCGTAGCAGGTGATATTTTCGGATACCCTTACCTTAAAAGGCTTGAATTTCTATAACTATTAAAGTTATTTTTTTCATCAGAAGGATAAAAATCAGTCACATTATCATCGATAAACCAAATTGACTACCTCAAAGTTAACCTTCCATATTTTTTTATGCCAAAAACCTTTCATAAAAGTTCATGATCAATAAAACTGCAAGTAATGCTGACTTCACTGAAACTTCCCGAAGCCTATATTGAAAAGATGACTCGGTTATTTAAACTAGAGATATGGAGTCGAACTCTGACACCGAAGTCATGACTGATCGACTTGGAAACGACGAAGTTTGGTATGTTCTTAATTATGTGTGTGTGAAATGGGAACTATTTTTCGGTGTAAAAGCAGTTAAGCTATGTCTGCTATGTAGGTATAAGAATAAGAATAATCTTTATTACACAAGAAATGGTTACAAAAATGTGTGAAGTCCCTGACTCCTGTGCTAGGTGGTAGACCTGTGTTACAGAAGTCAGTGCCCTCTCCCAAACGGAGATATTTCAGAATCTTATGCAATAAGATTATTGAAAAATAAAAAACTATAGTAACAACAACAACAAAAAATAATTTAAGCGTTTAAAGAAGCCTGTATTGAATTTGAGTGTGTTTGTATGTGCCTGCGTGTGCGTGTGTGTGTGTGTGTGTATTGTGTGTGTGTGTGTGTAGTTGTGAGTGTGAGTGTGAATTGAATTATCAGGAAGGGTTATCAGCTAATGCAAGTGAGGCTTGAAATTAAAGGTCTGTCACACCTTGGGATTGGTGTTAGGAGATGGATAAAATAATTTTCTCAGTTTCGTCGTAATTCAACGACAGTAACCATAGCTTAAGTCTCTGCTTGACTTTATGCAGAGTCAGTTTATAAATTGAAAGCTCTTTGTTGATTCTATTGTACATTTGAGAGCTTTGTGCGCGAAAGTGTCGTCTTGCAAGTGCAGTACGACACTGTACAGATTCACAAATTGGAAAGCCAATGCGCCGCTTGCATAGATTCTGAGTACAACTGGACTGTGGGGTAGTCCCTTTTACGGAAATACATAATTTTAAGAACTGCCCGCTGAGCTCGTTCCACCCTAAGCATCACTGTTTTAAAGGTCCCGCCCCAGACCGGAATACAGTAAGTGATGATCGACTCACACAGTGAACGGTATACTAATGAAGCTGTTTCGATGTCGGCCGCATGCCTTAGATCTTTAAATAAATAAATAAATTTACGAAGCCGGGAGCACAACTTATCCGTATGTGTGCGCCAATCTAGTCTCTCGTCGATAAAAACACCTAGATATTTAATATTTGTCACCTTATCAAGGCAGTTACAATTGCATGGAGAGGCATCGTGACAAATATGCGCTACTATTCTACTAGAGTCCATTGATGGTTTAGGGGAATTCGGAGGTTTAAATTGAATTACTTTGGTCTTTGATATATTGAGCGTCAGTAGGTTAGTGGAGAGCCAGTCCATAATAGTTCGCAACGAAAGTTCAGTGCTTTGTTTAGCTTTGTCCCAGGTCACATCAGATATCAATAGTGCTGTGTCGTCGGCGTAGGTAAAAATGTCGCAATGGGTGAGGGAGAGTTGGCAGAGGTCATTTATATAAATTTGGAAAAGTGTCGGTCCCAGAATACTTCCTTGAGGTATACCGTAGCTGATAAACTCTTCGTCACTAAGTACTGAGTCAATTCTAACACATTGGCTACGCCCTTTCAGGTAATCTTTGTAAATATCAAGGGCCACACCACGCACTCCCATGTGCTCCATTTTGGCCACAAGCCTGGGAATAGACACTGTATCGAAGGCCTTTGTTAAGTCTAAGAAGACACCGTAGCATTTGAGACGAGTATCCAATCTATCAATCAGGGTATTAGTGAAATCAGAGACAGCATCTTCTGTAGAAATTCCTGCCCGGAATCCGTACTGGTTTTGAGCAATTAAGTTATTTTTAGAAAGAAATTTGGTAAAATTGATGTTGAGGATTCGTTCAAGAATTTTAGATAGGGAGCTTAAGACTGAAATTGGTCGGTAATTTGAAACGTCATCCTTAGCTTGGCCTTTGTATACTGGATGGACAATAGCTCGCTTGAAAGCTTTTGGGAACACTCCCGAACTGATGGCACAGTTACAAATATGGGCTATGACAGGAGCTAAAACACTGCTAGATTGTTTAATTATAATTGCTGGAATGTTGTCCCACCCAACTGCACAATCACTGCGTAATCTATAAATAGTGCTTATTACAAGTGTATCGTCAACCAATGGAATAGCCAAAGAATTGACTGGAGATGGGGAAGAACTCGAATAGGCGGACGGTGTGACTGTGGCAAATTTTGATGCAAGATTTGCTCCAATGTTGACAAAAAACTTATTGGCACCATTGGCAGATACGATAGGCTCGACGGAAGATCGTAGTAGGGCATTAGAAGAGTGTCTCTGTTGATTCCTGTTTGTGATAGATTTTATTATTTTCCACGTAGCTCTCGGGTTGTTATTCGCTTTTTTGAGTTCTGTTTTTTCGTAAGCTCGTTTTAGTTTTTTAAGTAGGGAATTGCAGAAGTTGCGGTAGCGCGTGTATGAAGTCTTTAATATAAAATTGTTGGGAGACTTACTAACCTGTTGGTGCATCTTGTCGCGATTACGGAGGCATCGTACTAAACCAGCAGTCATCCAGGGTTTCTTAACTGTTTTTCTATTAGGTATGTGAATAGTTTTGGTATGCTTAGATATGATTGCTTGAATATCGGCAATAAATAAATCTGTTGCTTGGTCTGGGTCTGTGATTAAGAGAATAGGAGTAAAATCGTGGTCATTAATTTCGTTTTTTATTTCGTCATAGTCATATCGAAGGGAGGTTTTTTTTGGGGGGGGGTTTGCTTATTTTATTTTCCACTAGGAATACAGCTACAGGAAGGTGATCAGTAACGTGTATGCCATCAGTATATACAGTATGTTAGTTTGAACGAGGGACATATTGAAACCTGCTATAGGGCATGCTTGCTTACAATGACATGATACTAATAAAAATATGAAAAAGAAACACTGATAAATAACAGACAGAACCATACTAAATACTTCGGAAAAGTTTCGCAACCCTTGGGTTTATCACAGAAAATGTGCGCGGATGTGCTTGGCCAGACTGGCAGCGCGGCGCGGGGAGCGGCGCGGGTGCGGGAACGCGCGCGATTTGCCTGTCCGCACTGGACCGCGATTTCGTTCCGAGCGTTGTCGCGTTCAACTGTTCGTCCAGTGTTTGTCAAAATATAATATGGATGACGAAGACTTGTTTTTATTGGAAAAGTCTTACTTTAAATGGCAAATACTAAAAGTGAAAAATGGAGTTAATAAAATTAATTTAACCAGAGAAAATGAAGGAGAATTTTACACACTGTAAGAAAGATTGCGAGAGCAACCTCAAAAGTTTTTTGAATATACAAGAATGTCAATGGATACGTTTGACTACATATTACAAAATATAGAAAATTATGTTATAAAAAAAAATAACAACTTTCGCCGAAGCAAAAAAAAGCAACAAATTTTTTGGTAAGAATTTAAAAATTCTGTTATTTTAATTAATTGGATACTTCTATAAATAATTATAAATAATTGGATTAATTACTTAAGCTTTAACTTATAAAAGTTAAAGCTAAATAAATAAATCCAATTTATCTGGTTATCTGGCGCAGACTAAAGTTTGAGATACGCCGCTCCCGCGCGGTTTATCGCTTGCCGCCCCGCGCACTCACTGCGGCCACTTGTATGAACGAGCTATGGCACGAGTTGCCCGCGCGCTCCCCGCGGAAAGTAGCCCGCGTCGCTTCCCGCGCCCGCGTGCCCACTACGGACACTCAAATGAAGTTCCATACGTTTAAGTTTGTCTCGCCGCGCCCGCCCCGCGCCCGCGTTTGCAGTCTGGCCAAGCACGATCAATGATAGCTAATATTTTAGGTATAATGCATTTTCCCTTCATATTTTAAAACTGGCGTAGGACAATGGCAAAATAAAAAAGGCTAATAAAGTAAGATATGGAGAGCGTGCGGAGCCATGGCACAATTACGTCACAAATTAAGGTTATAGTTTTTTTACATATTTAGGACGAGAATCGAATCCTTCAATATTTCCCTCGTTTAACCTAACAACCTGTATATGCTGAACCTATATAATTATTACTGTTTACAAAATGGTATTCTCCTTATTTATTTATTTTGTACTCTACCATATTGCTGTTCTATTTGACCCAAAGGTTGACTGATAAAGAATGCCTTGTGGCATTAAGTCCGCCTATGTACCATTCTAATCTTGTACATGAAGTTTTAGTAAATAAATAAATCACTCATAATTTGTGATTGTGTAGTAGAATAAGAGTAGTTGTAGGTGATCAGTAGCCTGAAAGTTTGTGTTGTGTAACATTTTTATTCATTTATTTCATTTTAAGAACAGAGCCAAAGTCATTAAAGCGCCAAAAGATCCCTGCAACGTTGACGGTATCACAAGAAAAGTAATTAGGTGAACCAAATTAGTCCTAGATAAGTTTAGAAACCAACTATTTTTGGAAAACGAAAGAGGAAAGGAGTTTCAAACTCCCGAAAAAAAATTATTGGAATTGGAATTCTCGCACCTGCGAAAACCACACATTTCGAATGCAATTTAAACTTGGAACGTTTTACTGGCAATGACAGTGTTTTTGGCGGGAACTTTTTCAATTCCGCGTAGAATAAGCTGATTGAGATAGCACTGGACGTACATAAGACTACGGAAACGAAGGATACTGCCAATCCGGATATTACAGCTTGATGTGTGTAGGTCTCATGTGATTGCTATGTAGAACGTTCCAAAGGTTTTTATTGGGAAACCTGGGTTGGGTTTCGAAATGTTGAGAAAAGCTAAATCAATCAATGTAATCCAACGTTGACGTTTTCAATTAGAAACTAAGTAACGAAAGGAAAGCTACAACTAAGCTGAAAATTGCAAAAAATACATCTTTCTGATGAACCAAATGAAAAGAAATGAATAAAAATATTTACTTTAGATTACTCACAAACTTTCGCCTTTATAATTAGTGTGATTAGTAAGAAATAATTAACTAATTAAGTAAAATTAAGTAACTTAGATTAATTTCATTAATAATAATAATATTCCACAACTATCACACAACGCCATCTAGTCCCAAGCTAAGCAGAGCAATAATAACCCAAATCAAATATTATATAATCTTTTGACCCAAAGTTCGGTCAGCAGTCATTGATGTGGGCGTGTGATCAATTTAACTGTACCCTCATCATGAAGTTATGTCCATCTAAGAGCCACGCAGTGTTGATTAACCTTTCGCCTCTCATTATTAAGTTTAGATTTTAGTTTGTAATCAGAGCTCAACTAATTAGAAGCATAAATATTGAACTTGTTTGTTGTGCTTGTAGTCGAAGAACTTTTGATTTCGTCAAAGATTTTTAAAGAAAGGGAAAGAGATATACAAAAAATTTATGTAAGCTATACTCGAAGATTACATTTCTACAGTCTTCCCCTTGGTAAGACTGGTTGTCAGATTATCGGGTCACTGTATACCTGTAACGACTGTCAAAGGTCGACCAATGACAACCGGAACCAAACGTGCTTTCCGAGGCATGGATATAGAAATTACAGTCAAAACGAAATGTAATCTACAAAAGTCTTTTGGACAGTACCACGTACGAATTTCATTTACAATGAAAGTGAAATAAGAACTGCCGGGCCTAAGAAAGTCAGGGGCATGTGGAACTCGGCCAAAGCACAGACAAACATTACTTTCTTTCATAGTCGGAGCCAAAGAATAGTTTCATACAGCCAGTCATCTCGCAGAGGGAATTGTAGGCACCCTGCCAGGGCCCGTATTAAGATTTTTGTGAATAGTGTAGTTAGTAATGTGCCTGGTATATGCAGCCAAGTCTATTATGCGGAATCTAGTGCATTATGTTATGTGCAATTCAATATGGAAATAGAAAAGGGTAAAGATTTGATAACTTACAATGGTTATGTAAGAATGTCTGTTCAGAATCGAAACTGCTCATCAGGTCAAACAAATTATACTTATTTGATTAAAGTTGCCAACGACGTAACTAGATGGCGTTGTCGTCGAATTAGAAGTCGCTATGGTTACGTTACCTCGATTTGGTTGGGGTCCTGTGATTTTTTGAAATACATAGACACTATAGTTCAGTATACAGTTGTTTTATTTCAACCCAACTAGTATACACACTTTGAAGGTCTCAGACAAATACTGGGTACCATTCCCATCTCAGGGTTCGGTATCTAACATTGGTCCTACGAGCCCGATCATTGGGACAGTTTTTGAGTTCTCCGTCCCGTGTACTTGCAGTGGATCGCTGCAGCAAGGTACACGGTCTTCCGCACTAGCGGCGACAGTTTCACCCAGCATTGGCGGTGAGCTGAGTCAGCATTGGCGGACTAGTTCAAGAAGTGGCCACAGAGGGCGCCACTCTTAGATCAACACTTCACTGGACGACGACGGCAAGGGGTCGCAGTCCAGCCATCACGCGAAGTCGCAGAGGACGTCACGCGCAGTTCAGATAGCGGCCACCAGACGGCGCCACCAGCGTCGAGTTCAAACACAAGGTAACCGGATACGATACGTCACCTTGTGTGTCGTCAGAAGAAAGACGACACGTCACCGTAGTTCAACGAGACATCAGAAGACTGAAGTTTCATCTAGTTCACGGTGTCGCCACCATCAAGGCGCGACACTCGCATCAAGATCATCGTGTGTTGTGTGAGTGAAATATTTCTCTTTATTCAAAGGCAGTTATTGATTAGCAATTTTGAACTTTATTTATACATAGACTTTAACTTAGAAGATTTTTGAAGAATTTCGGACTTGTAGAATTTTAAGGAGATTTTAGACTTAGAAAACTTACCGTTAGTAATTAGAAACTTATTTAATTGTGTGCATGATTAGTTTGGACTTAGAATAGTTCTTATAAAAACGACGGAACGGGGAATCTATGCCCGATTTCCGCCAGATAATATGTTGTAAACACTTGTAAAATTTTGAGCAACTAATTGGAACTTAGAATATTTTCGTCAATAATGGACTTGTATTTATTTTGACTTAGTTTTTGGAACATTGGTTTATACACTCGTTAATTCGTTTATAAGTATTTGATTAGGTGTGGTAGGTTCCGTGTGGTGTCCGGACACAAAGAATAGCACCATCCCATCTCTTCCCATTGGGTGTCGTAAAAGGCGACTAAGGGATCATCTGGGTGGTTGATAATTGTCATCCTACAACCCCCAGGCCAGCGTCAGGGGTTTCGCTGACGCTTAGGGACGTTCCTGCCTCTTGCCGATTGTGGCGGTCCCCCGTTCCATTGGATACAAGGAGGTAGGGATAAGAGTGCACCTGTGTACGCGCGCACACTGTCGTTGTTACGTTTCGTGCACTTTAATATCTCCTGCGCAAATGACTTGGCTCTGACAACGGACTCCGATTTGAACGAAGGTCCTGCAGCGATAGACAGAGGTAGAGAGGTCTGGTTGTGATGCTAACTAGGCTTTGTCTGATGTCTGCATGCAGGCGGCTCAGGAAAGATGGTCGTTTTGCGCTGCATTGGGTTAACAGTGCAATTCGGCAGCTCCCTGGGTGACGAAGCAGCTCTATTTAGAGAGGCCCTGCTTCCCCCGGTCCGGGGAGGGGACTAGAAAAGGTGTCCTAAAAAAGGCTTAACCTATCAAATTCGGAGGTAGTAACCACGGCTGTCTCTGCATCAACCGCACGTGGTCGAAAGATACATAAAAGAAGAAATAGGCTTAAGATAATTAAAACCCATAACATGACATTTGCGGCGTGGAATGTACGCACCCTCCTTGATCGCGAGAGTAACTTGGGTCCTCCTCGTAAAACCGCTCTCGTGTCCCGTGAACTCCGACGTTATGGTGTGGCTATTGCTGCGCTCAGTGAGACGCACCTGGCCGACGAGGGGGAGAGAGTGGAGCGCCTGGGGGGCTATACTTTCTTTTGGAAAGGTACTCCGTCTTCAGAGCCTAGGAGATCCGGTGTTGGTTTTGCAATCAGAAATGATATAGCCACTGTATTGGAGGAGTGTCCTATTCACATCTCGGACCGCGTTACCTCCCTGCGCCTTCACTTGGCTAATGACAACCATCTTAATGTCATCAGTGTGTATGCGCCAACAATGGACAAGGATGATGACATCAAGAGCAAATTTTATGAAGAAGTTACGCAAACCCTATCAAAAATCCCTCTTAGGGAGCAGATACTATTGATGGGTGACTTTAACGCGAGAGTCGGGCGTGACTTTGAAGCATGGCCTAAGGTCTTGGGAAGACATGGCGTTGGCAACATGAATAGTAATGGACAACTCCTGCTGTCCCTTTGTTCTGAATTTGAACTGACCATCACCAACACCGTGTTTAGACTCCCTGCAAAATATAAGACCACATGGATGCATCCGAGGTCGAAACATTGGCACCTGATTGACTACGTTATTGTCCGACAAAGAGACATTTCTCAAGTGCATGTCACTCGCGTTATGCGTGATGCTAATGCGATCTGCTCCACGGATCACCGTCTTGTCGTATCCAAAATGAAGCTCCGGCTATATCCTCCTTGCAGATCAAAAGGTGTGAAGCCTAAGCGTTTAGACATAGAAAAATTGCAAAGTCTAGAGGTGCGTAAGAACTATGCACAGGCCGTTAGAGATGCGATCCAAGCGGTGGATATTGAGAATGGTGATTCTGTGGCCAATTGGCATACGCTCTCATCCAATTTAGTCGCGGCCGCCTCGCAGACACTGGGTTTAAAACCTAGCAGACACGAGGACTGGTTTGATGACAACGATGAAAATTTGTCAAAAGCTATCCGGAGTCACCGATCTCTCTTACGTCAGCATAGGGACAACCACCAAGCGGAGCAAGTCAAGCAAAGTGGTGCCGCGCTGCGGAGATATGTGCGAGAAGTAAAGGATCAGTGGTGGCGAAATAAGGCCGAACGCATGCAGTGGCTCGCTGACACTAAACAGCTGGGCGCTTTTTATGATGAGGTCCGCAAAATTGTTGGTGTAGCGATTCGTAATAAAGTGCCCCTGAGATCCTTCGATGGTACACAATTGCTTACCAACAAACAAGATGTACGCAATAGATGGGCAGAGCATTTTAACACCTTGCTCAATGTTGACCGAGCTGCGGACATTTCCTACATCAACTCGATGGCATCGCTTCCCACAATGTACAAGCTGGACGAACCACTGACTCTGCGCGAGGTTGTTGTTGCCGTTCAACAACAGCAGAACAAAAAAGCGGTCGGCATTGACAATATACCTGGAGAACTGTTGAAGTATGGGGGTGAGGAATTGCATGAAACCATTTGGAAGCTCTTTGTACAGATGTGGGATGAAGAGAAAGTACCTGAAGACTTTCAAGTCTCTCGTGTTTGCTCCCTTTACAAGAACAAAGGTGACAAATCTGACTGCAATTCTTATAGGGGAATCTCCCTCTTGACTTCTCCAGGAAAAGTGTTTGCGCGAATTTTACTCAACCGCTTGATGCCCTTGTCGGAAGACATTCTGCCTGAGACCCAATTTGGCTTCCGGCCGAATCGAGGCACATGTGAGGCCATCTTCTCTGTCCGCCACCTCCTAGAGAAGAGTCGAGAGCAGGGTCAACCGTTGTACCTTTGTTTTGTTGACTTGGAAAAAGCTTTTGACTGTGTGCCTCGAGAAGCCTTATGGGTGGTATTGACGAAACTTGGATGCACGGACAGGTTTGTAAGGATAATCCGACTCCTGCATGATGATATGCGTTGTTGTGTCAATGTGCAGGGCGAAGATTCAGAGTTCTTTTCTGTGAGCTGCGGCGTAAAGCAAGGCTGTGTACTCGCTCCAACTTTATTCGCTCTGTACTTTGCAGTTGTAGTTAGGGATGCCTTACAGACTTTAACCGAGGGTATTCGTATTCGTTTTCGTATCAATGGCGGTGGTGTTTTCAACTTGGCTAGACTCAAAGCTCACACCAAAGTGTCCCACGTGACTATCACTGAGATGATGTATGCAGATGACTTATGCTTTGCGGCGGAATCCCCAGAAGGTCTACAGAGGCTTATGTCGAGTCTTGATGAGTCATGTCGCAGATTTGGCCTTAAGATCAGTGTGAAGAAGACTGAAGTCATGGCTCTTGAGACACTGAACAATAGCCCAGTCGACATTAAACTCGGTGACGTCTCTCTTAAGCAAGTAGACAAATTCAAATATCTGGGCAACACTATAACATCCAGGTGCCTCCTTGATAACGAAGTCAACAGCAGAATTGGAGCAGCTGCTGCGGCTTTTGGCAGACTTCGTGCCAAGGTGTTCCGTTCGCATGACATAAAGCTCTCTACGAAAATTGCTGTGTACATGGCAATAGTTCTGCCAAATCTCCTGTATGCCTCCGAGACATGGTGTTTATACCGCAAGCACATTCGCACCTTAGATAGATTCCATCTGAAATGCCTACGGGACATTATGAACATCCACTGGTCGGACCGTGTTCGTAACACGGAAGTACTACGGCGAGCTAATGTCGGCGGCATAGAGGCCTATATAATGCGGCGCCAGTTGCGATGGGCTGGCCATGTCTCCCGAATGTCTGACGACAGAGTGGCGAAACAAGTCTTCTACTCAGAACTGCAGGATGGCAAGCGGAAACAAGGCGGCCAACTCCTTCGATACAAAGATGTGCTTAAGCGCCACATGAAACGATGTGACCTAGACACGTCACAATGGGAGGCATTGGCAGCGGACCGGTCACTGTGGAGGCATACCGTGAGCACTAAGGTGTTTGAGTTTGAAAGGCGACGTAGAGAAGAGCTCGATGCTAAACGTGACGAGCTTAAGGCCCGACCACCCGCGGCCATCCAATACAATTACGTCGGAGGGGTGCTGACTTGCAGTGAATGTGAACGCACTTTCACGGCAAAAATTGGCTATGTCAGTCACCAGAGAGCACACCAGCGATGCTCTTAATAGGCAGATCCAAGTCGCTGTGGCCGAAATCGGTCGGGATCATATATTTGATTAGGCTATTTTCATTGTTCTCATTTTTTATTGTCAAAAATATGGAAGGATTAATTAACGTATTGAAGGGTTTTCAAAATGTTATTGCTAAAGGATTCGTTAATTTTAGAAAGAGTCCTAAAGAAAGAATAACTATCGAATACATTGAGACTAGACAAGAATTGTTAGAAAAAGATTGGGATTTATTTAAGGAAACAAATACTAAAATTTATCAGAATTGTAAATTAGAGGATATTGAGAAAAAAATTGGTGATATTTACGATACCACCGAAGACACTTACATAAGTTACAAAAGCCTTCTGAAAACAAAGCTCAATGAAATTAGAGTTGCAAACTGTAGTGATGGCTCTTCGAGTAGTGCACCTAAGTCAGCAAGTTCATTAGTTAAGTTACCCAAGATCTCCATACCAGTGTTTTCTGGCAAATACGGGGAATGGACTACATTCCATGACCTTTTTGTATCATTAGTTCACAATAATAAATCGTTAGATAACGTTCAAAAGATGCACTATTTAAAGAGTCATCTTACTGGTGAAGCTGAGCAATTGATACGCAATACTCCAATTACTGATGCTAACTACAGTCAGTGCTGGGATCTGTTGGACAAGCGTTACAGCAACAAAAGATACCTCGCTAACTGCATTCTAAAAACGTTATTTGGTATCAAACGCATGCAAGCCGAATCGGCGACATCATTAAAAGAACTAGTGGATACCACCAGTGATTGTTTAAATGCGTTGTCTAACTTAGGCATAAATGTGAGTACATGGGACGTTATTATCATTCACATAGCGTTAGATCCTGAAACGCGCAAGCAATGGGAATTAAGTGTCAGTAGTAGCGATAGTAGCAATGATTTCCCTACTTTTAATCAATTCAAAGTATTTTTAGAGCAACGTTTCCGCGCGTTTGAGTGCATAGAACCAAAAAGGGGTTCAGGTCACCAGGTCAATAACAGTTCAAGTAATCATACGCCTAAAACTATGCTGGCTACAAGCCCATCAACACACATGAAATGTGAATTCTGCTCCGAAAATCACAAGCTTTGTTTTTGTAAAAAATTTACTAAACAGCCACTTGAAGCTAGGCGTGAATTTGTAGGAAAACGTAAAATTTGTTTCAACTGCTTAGGTAGCAACCACACGGTCTACAACTGTAAAAAGAACACCAATTGTAGAGTGTGCCAAAAACGTCACCATTCGCTGCTCCATATTCCCGGCGAGTCGGACAACAAACCACACGACCCTGAAGATAAGCTTGCTTCTGATAGTGCTAGTCCTCCTACTAGCGCTACTCAGATAGTTTCTTGCTTGTCCACAGGGAAGGTATCCAAGCCCAGACAGGTTTTATTAGCCACTGCGCTAATAAAGGCCTCGTCAAAAATGGGTGAATACCAAACGGTTCGGGCCTTACTCGATCAGGGTTCGCAGGCCTGTTTCATTACCGAGGCCACAGTTCAATATCTTAGCTTAAAAAAGATTCCCATTCAAGGGTTGGTTTCTGGATTAGGAGACAATAGAGCAACCAGGACAAAGTACATGGTACAATTAACAATTAAATCTCACGTCGACCCCAGCTTCAGGCTTTTAATAAGCGCTTATGTTTTAAATAAGATCACTTCTTACCTACCCGAGCGAAACCTTAATTTAAGTAACTTTGACTGGCTAACATCAAAGAATCTGTATTTAGCAGATCCAGATTTTAACACGCCCAACAAAATCGATCTTCTGCTGGGCGCTGATGTTTATAGTTGCATCATTAAGGAAGGTTTATTGAAGTCTCCTTCTGGGACAGTAATTGCACAGAGCACATCATTAGGATGGGTCCTGTCTGGGGCTGTAGGTCCTGAAAGCAATAAAAGTACAGATAATAAACTTATGAACATAAAGGTCATGCATTGCCAGGTTAAAGATGAAGATATGTTAAGGAAATTCTGGGAAATAGAGGAGCATATTAGTTTCAAAAGGATATTTACACCAGAGGAAAAGAAATGCGAGGAGTTGTATAGTGAGACCACTAAGCGAGCTAGTGATGGCAGATACATAGTTAGGTTACCTTTCCGAGACGAAAATCCTCCTTGCAAGTTTGGAAATTCGCGTTTTATAGCTAAAGCAAGATTTCAAACATTAGAAAAGAGACTAGAAAAGAACAAACAATTAAAAGAAAAATATACAGAAGTAATAAAGGAATATTTAAAATTAGGACATATGAGGCAAGCGAAGGAAGATGATAGTAGAAGAGAAGAGGCAGTTTATTTACCACATCACGCTGTTATTAGGAATGACAAAACCACTACTAAAGTCCGTGTTGTCTTTAACGCCTCTGAAAAAAACAGCAAAGGAGTGTCATTAAATGATACGCTCATGGTAGGTCCGACATTGCAAGCCGATTTGCGTCACACTGTTTTAAGATGGCGAATGCATCCAATTGGACTTGTGGCGGATATAATAAAAATGTACCGCCAAGTTAAGGTAGCAGAGGAGGACGTAATGTTTCAACGAATACTCTGGCGTGACAACCCAGATAAAGAAATCAAAGATTACGAGCTTCTAACGGTAACGTTTGGAACAGCTTCTGCTCCGTACCAAGCAGTCAAAACATTACGGCAGATCGCAGTTGATGAAGGCGAAAGTTATCCAATTGCTGCAGACAAGGTTTTAAATTGCTTCTACATGGACGATTTAATGACAGGATGCAATAGCGTAGAAGAAGGCCTAGAAATATACAAGCAAATGATAGGATTATTAGAAAAGGGTGGATTTATATTACAAAAATGGAATAGTAACAGTCAGGAAATATTAAAAAGAATAGATGCGATTGAAAGAAATGAAGTTAGAGAACAATCAGATCAAACTAGTACAACTGAAAAAACGGACAAAACAACAGGACAAACCAATATTATACAAAATAATGAAATAGAGGAAATCAATTACAAAGAAGAGAAAGGACTAGAAATCAAATTAGATAGTACTATAAAAATTTTGGGTCTTACCTGGAACCGCAACGAAGATAACTTTCAATACTCGGTGAATCTTCCTTCGCTGACGACTGCACCTGTAACGAAAAGATCAATTATTTCAGACATAGCTCGGTTGTTTGACCCACTGGGTTGGTTGGCTCCTAGTGTGGTTTTAGCAAAAACCTTTATTCAAAAATTATGGCTTGCAGGTGTTAGCTGGGATGAAGAGCTAAGCACTGAATTAGTAAACGAGTGGGGTACTTACCGCGAAGAGTTGTCACTTCTTAGCAAAGTTCGGATACCTCGTTGGCTCGGCACCAAGTCAAACGACGATCTTGAGCTACATGGCTTCAGTGACGCTTCCAAAACCGCATATTCAGCCGTTATTTATTTGCGAACAAAAGACGCTGTAGGCAAAGTCCATCTCTCGTTGTTGGTTGCAAAAACCAGAGTAGCCCCCGTCAAACAGGTCAGCATACCTCGCTTAGAGTTGTGTGGAGCGGTTCTGCTATCAAATCTTCTGACCGAAACATCGGAGGTACTCAATATTACCCGAGACAAAATCTGGGCATGGACAGATTCGACCGTGGTGTTAGCTTGGCTTAACAGCCATCCAAGCAGATGGAAGACGTTCGTGGCCAACCGTACCTCGGAAATATTGACCAACTTGAAGGCATCTCAATGGTTTCATGTCAAAACCAAGTACAATCCAGCAGACTGCGCCTCAAGAGGAATATTACCAAGCGCTCTTCTAGATAATATTTTATGGTTCTCCGGACCACCGTTTCTCACTGCAAACGTTGTCGAGTACAAAAGACCAAATGAGTTGGATGTTGACTCGGAGGAATCAACCAAAGCACACATGGCTGTGGTTCCAGAACCTTCTATTTTCGAGCGATATTCATCTTTACAAAAACTTATTAGAATTATTGCTTATTGCAGACGATTTTTAAAAAATAATGTATTTACACAAAAATATTTACAAAAGCTAGAACTAGCAACGGCTTTAGAATGTTGTATAAGACAAACTCAGAAAGCTATATTTTCAATTGAATATTTACAGTTACAGGACAAAGGCTATTTACAACTGCAATCTAGTAAGTTAAAAACACTTTGTCCATATCTTGACGAAAAGGGCATCATCAGGGTACGCGGGAGACTTGAGAAAGCTCAATTGAGTGAAGAGATGAAACACCCAATTGTACTACCAAACTCTAGTCATCTGACAAACCTTATAGTGGCAGATGCCCATCTTAAAACTCTACATGGAGGTCCACAACTAATGTCCAATTATTTAAGGACAGCTTATTGGGTTATAGGAGTCAGAAATCTAGTCAAACACCATGTGCTCAAATGTGTAATATGCGCCAAACACCGCGCTAGCATCAAGAACCAAATGATGGGTTCCTTTCCAAAGGTTAGGTGCTCGCCAGCGCGACCGTTTCTGCATAGCGGTGTTGACTACGCTGGCCCTATAAATATTAGAACAACAAAAGGTCGTGGACACCGCGCGTACAAGGGCTACATATGTCTATTCGTGTGCATGTCCACCCGCGCTCTTCATTTAGAAGTCGTAAGTGACATGAGCACCCAAGCATTTTTAGCTGCCTTCCGACGGTTTGTCTCAAGGAGAGGTCATTGTGCCAAAATATGGAGCGACAATGGTACTACGTTTGTAGGCGCCTCCAGAGAGTTGAAACATTTGGCATCCATTCAGGAACCAATCGCAGAACAACTCGAAGCCAACGGTACTGAGTGGCACTTCATTCCTCCGCATAGCCCTAATTTCGGCGGGCTGTGGGAGGCAGGAGTGAAGTCCACAAAGTTTCACCTCAAACGGGTGATCGGTGATGCTACCTTAACATATGAGGAAATGAGCACACTCCTCAATCAAGTGGAAGCTTGTTTGAACTCGCGTCCAATGAGCGTCATGAATGTTAACGACCCTGGCGAACTGTTACCTCTGACTCCTGGACATTTCCTCATCGGCGAACCGGTAATTAATGTACCCGATCATAAATATGATAGCACAAATGTCAATCATTTAACCCGGTGGCAATTTATTCAAAGAATGCTACAGTCATTTTGGAAACGCTGGTCTAACGAATACTTGTCCAACCTTATGAACCGATACAAATGGTCTTCAAAGATCCCTGAACCTCAAATTGGGGACACTGTTCTAATTAAAGAAGACGATTTACCGCCAAGCCGTTGGTTGTTAGGTCGAGTAGTCGAAAAGCACCCCGGTGATGATAATATCACTCGTGTAGTCACATTACGTACTAAGACTTCTACTATTAAAAGACCAACTTCGAAACTCTGTATTTTACCAGTGTACTCAGATCAATGACTTTTGTTAATGTTTTTATTATAGATCAACTTTTTACTAACGCTTAATATATAAGCTTTTACAATATTTATATTTACATTGTTACTGTTAAGATTTATTTACAAGATTTTTAAAATATATGGTTTTTTTTCCGGTTGTTAAAGTTTTACAAATTGTTAGTTTAAGCATTATTTAGTGTAATTAAGTCTAAGTTTATCGCATGTAAGATTTATTTTTCTGTACGTTTGTTTAGAACAAACCTAAGACCAATTTTTATTGTTATAAATTCAGACCCAACCTAGTTCAAGAAGGACATTCCGTCAGTAATGTCCTTGGTGGGCGGTATGTTCAGAATCGAAACTGCTCATCAGGTCAAACAAATTATACTTATTTGATTAAAGTTGCCAACGACGTAACTAGATGGCGTTGTCGTCGAATTAGAAGTCGCTATGGTTACGTTACCTCGATTTGGTTGGGGTCCTGTGATTTTTTGAAATACATAGACACTATAGTTCAGTATACAGTTGTTTTATTTCAACCCAACTAGTATACACACTTTGAAGGTCTCAGACAAATACTGGGTACCATTCCCATCTCAGGGTTCGGTATCTAACAATGTCTTTGTAACCGGAACGAAAACTGCATGCAATCAGTGACTTACTCGTAGTTTATGAGAAAAGCAGACAGATGCTAATATAATATTTATAAATAAAATAAACTTGTCTTCAATATAATATTTATAAATAAAATAAAATGTGGCAAAAAAGAGCTTCGCTGTCGACACTAATACAAGTGAGATCAAATCTACTCTGAAACCAGTGTCAGATATAGTTTCACAGATTTGGACAGCTGATTGAAAGCTTCACAAGATGAGATGACAACGTAAAAACAAATATACTTGAAATAAACATGAACATTATCGTTCTCTGAAACATTTGGAAATAGTTTTTTTTTTTAATAGGAAAAAGCCACTAACTGCATCGTTGGTATAGTGGTCGCAAGCGCAATTGCAGAGCACGAAGTCCTGATTTCGATACGCGGATTAAGTAAAGTTTGATTGTACTTTTCCTTCAGGAATTTCTAAATAGCAGCCACAGAAGTTGTTTTTTTTTTTGCCCCACACTAGGAATTTCCGGTTATAGACTCGCCTCCTCTTACATGGGACTTAGTAAGTGTACAATTAAGTACACCTCTGCCTAGGCGTTCGGGAATTACAGATGTGATGTTATAAGTATGTTATTATGTAAGGTCCAAGGTGTGAAACCCGTAAAATTCACACCTCAAATCTAATAAAGCCAATCACATGTAGTACCGAAACCACGCGCACACGGCAACCGACTTATCGACTGGATATTACCAAAGTTTCAGCCGGCAACCATCCGAGTTAGCTACAGGAAACTGTTAAGAGGAAATGCGAGTGCTGTCTCTTTCTACTATCGCTGTCTCTCTCCGTCCTCCTGCCCTCAAATTCGTGCGATAAGGACAACTGTAGAAAAAAGTTAGAATTCGAGGTTTGGCTCTCGCCTATTTCCTCCTCCAATATTAAACCAATTTAAAAGATATTTTAGACAATGAATAAGGAGGTTATATACTACGCCGCTATGTTTTTCTTTTTTCGTTAATAGTTGTCAAATTTGTACACTAGGACTCTGATAACAGCGATCTAAACAAGCAATTTTGAGCATTTTTTGAGGGTTCTAGTGCTTATAAAAATAATTTATCACCAAAAAGGAAAACATAGGGGCATAGAAATAGTTAATATTTATTATTCTGTAAAAAACCATTGCTCTAGGGTCATTAACCAAAAAGAAAACAGGCGAGAGCGTTTGTATGGAGAAAAGACCACTCGCGTTTCCTCTTAAGTACTTTGTATGACTTCCTGAGACAAGTACTTGCTCACGTTTATAAAGATTTTGTGAGAAATGTGGTGAGGTTCGTAGTCTGTAATTTTTGGTTTTAAACCAGACAAACAGATGACCTGTAATTATTTAGGTTGATTTTGTTTACGCTTTCTCTGACCCAAGGGCTTGCATTTTCTTTGGCCAGAGGCTTTAAATGTTGTCATACAACATACAACGTATAAACGCTGCCACTTTACCTGCTGATAGATTTTGGGGAGTTTTTCGTTGCTGTTTTATAGTTAGTTTATTTTTAGTTTATATTTATTTTGTTGTTATGTATTGCCATATATTAAGTCATTTTTTCACACTTAACACTTGACTATTGAGTGGTATTCTGAAATACAAGAAACACAATGTGAAATCTCACCGCACGAACACAAACAATATAATCGAATAAGAACCTTCTTTATCTTTATACAGGGTTAAAAATGTAAAAAGCTTTTCGTTGTGTTGAAGTGTTGAAACGAATAATGAAGTTTCTTTTTGATTAGGCAAGCGGAAACGAGAATGTCCAAGTGTTGGCAAAAGGAAATAATGATGCCTTCGGGAATTTACCGAATTCTTTAAATAACATTGTTGTACTGACCAAGTACCCAAATTAAATAATGGATAGGGGAGAAAAACCAATGCCAGTACATTTTTGTTTAAAAATGATTCCGTCGAATTGAGAACCTCCTTCTTTTTGAAGTCGTCTAAAAATAAGTAAAGGACTGTCTTGTGGCAGCAAGCGTTACTGTTGAGCATGAGGTCCTGGGTTATATTCCCGGGTTGGGCAAAGTGTTATTGGGTTTTTTCCTGGGACTTCTCTGTAGCAGCCACGGAGTTGGTCTTTGGGACCAGTTGATGGCAATACATCATCAGCCTATAATGTTCCCACTGCTGGGACTCATGCCTCCTCTCTAAAAGAATGAAATGAATGAAGAATGGGCTATAATCTATCACGCGGGCCCAGTGCGGATTGGTAGATGTCACATGTCTTCGAATATTTTGATTCTAAGACAGCAGTAGTGATGATATAAATTACACAAAGTAATGTGCCTGACGGGGTTCGAACCCACGACTCACTGTTCGTAAGTCGGGGCCGCCACCACTGGGCCACCACTGATCTCAATGGCAATACGCTTTAACCATATTACGTGGGACTTAAACATAACAATCAAAATGGTACTATAGGTACACCTCTGCCTTACATTTCAGGTTTGATGTTATGTTATGTGAAAGCCTAAGTAAATAAATATTTACCAGTGTAAAGGTCATAGCGTGCGTAAGCATCTATCATAATAATTTAGGTAGGTAATTTCCTTTTTACCTATTTTTCTCGTAATAACGCAGAAAGGTAAATAATAATTTCCTGGGTGAAGAAAATTGAGGAGAAAAGGTGTGCTATGAATTTTGAATCACTAATTTTTTTTTTTACACCATACAACATTACGATTGTTTTCTCCGAAAGGGTAGGCACACATGTTCCTGTAGGATTCTCAGATTTCGTCAGCAATGTTTTACATGACATGACATGCAGAGAGAGTGCACATGAGAGCAGCGGCGGCCCAGTGGTAGCGGTCTCAACTTACGAACAGTAAGTCGTGGGTTCGAACCCAGGCAGTTGCATTACCACAAATTTTGTATTTTTGCATTACCGCAAACCAAAAAATTCGGAGACATGTGACATACACGAACCCGCACTGGGCCTACGTCGTGGATTATAGCCCATCTCTCTCCTAGAGAGGGGGCCTGAGTCCCTGCAGTGGGAATATTTTAATACTGATGATGATGATGTACCACACTTCTACATGCAGCTTAAATAAATATGTCGTGAATTGATGGCGCCATGGTGCAACCGACAGGCAGCGCCATCTAATAATTCAATTTGGAACTAAATAAATGTTTACCGGAAACGCAAGCGCGCCCTACCGCTTGGACACGATCGTCGGTAGAGGGGATGCAGCGAGGACTGGCGAAAGAACGGAGTGTTCGCTCACTTGAACTCCGACAGTCTAGGCAGACGCTCAGTAATACCAACGCACGTGTTTGTTTCTCGTAAAATGTAAAACCGTCAGCCTATTTAAATAAAAAGTTATTTGATTTAAATTCTGTTTCGCTCGAGTACCCACAACAGAGCCCACATCTAAGTAAAACTATGTCGGATCACGAAGAAGACCCGATGTTTCGCATCTCGGCCACCCATGATGCGACAAATAAATATCCACTATACTATCATCTCAGTATCATCAATGTGACTTACGATGAAGGTGTTTTCACGGAGTAAATGATAAGATCTCTCAGATTCAATCCTGGACGGATATTACATCGCTATCTGCGGGACGGGTGACAAGCAGACATTGATGTCACGATCCGATTAATTGGAAAGATTGCCTTCTAAATTCAGGACATTAATCTTATATCGAAGCATTTTTAGAGAAATATATTTTTAGTGTGAATGATACAAGCCAATGATTAAATGAGATTTTTTTTAGCAAATTGTTAACACCCTCGTCGTTTGATCCAAAAGACGTCCATACATTTAGGGCATTGACCAATTATATCGTCTGGCGAAAGATCAATTAAGGTAAGGGACAAAATGCAATTTTCCAGTAGGAGCCGACAAAGATTTTTTTCCGGGTAATTTAAACATAACTTTTTTATTTCTAAGGCTATGTAGGATCGAATTTCACAGAATTATTTAGTTTATGACGGCTCATTGTTATTGATGATGACCATTTTCATAAACACGATACTTTCAAAGATAGCTGTCCCTTACTTTAATGTAATTTTGACAAGTGATCCCTTGTTTTAAATTGGCCCTGATATAGTTTAAGTTTTATTGAGACATTTTAGTGTAAGTGTCAAAAGCAAAACCAACGATGTTTTTTCTTTTAATGTAAATTATTGTGTGAAATTAAACTGACTCACATTTAAGTTAAGTATTTAAAAAAATTATGGATATTTAAAAAATGTATTGATTGTGACCTTATATCATTTAGATATTCTTATAGGTATTTGAGTAAAACACGTAAAAACAAATGAAATAAACCTTATCTATATTATTTTAATCAATATCAACCTTACAGAAAATAAAAACATTATTATAGTTACACATCGGTACATAGATATAAATAAGTATGTTGGTATTTTGTATGGACCTACCTCATGTGAAAGTTAAAGTTAAGCAAATTATCAATTTACATACCTAGCTAATTTTCCTTTCAGTATAGTATAGTGTGTAGTGCGGATTTCCTTAACTCAAATTTTTACACATACGAAAACTGCCTTTAAAACATAACATACCTTTCTGATTTATTGTGCTGTTATTTCAAATATATTTTTTTTAATTTAAAATTTAATTTTATAATTTATACTCGAAAGCATTCGATAGTATCACACACTCTGCAATCTTTAATGCTCTATTAAACAAAATGTAGAATCAAGATAAATACACCTTTTACAGAATATTTGTACCAGTAGTACAGCAGCAATAAAATTAGAACGGATAGGTCCAAAATTTTAAATTTTCAAGGGAGTCAAACAGGGCGACCCGCTATCTCTAAAGTTATTTACTAGTACCCTGGAACAAGTGTTTAGAAAGTTGGCGACCGCATTGGAAGAGAAAGGTATTTGTATCGGCGAGGCGAGGTTAACAAATCTGAGGTTCGCTGATGATATTGTCCTCTTCTCCCCATCAGCTGCAGAACTGGAAGAGATGCTACAAGAGCCAAGCAACGTAAGCCTTGAGGTTTGACTAAGGATGAACATGTCGAAGAATAAGCTCATGAGCAACAGCTCACCGATCAACGTGCACATAGACGGGGAGAAAATACACCATGTCCAAGAATACATTTACCTTGGCAAAATAGTCTCATTCCAGGCGAGACAAGACAAAGAAGTTGCAAGACGCACCGCGGAAAACGCCCGGAAGAGCTATTGGTCAATGAAAGAGCTATTTAAGGGCGACCTACCCATCCCCTTAAAACGTAAGCTAATGGACACAGACTTGGTCTTCGACTAACATACAGAGGTCCAAACTCAAGGTTTGCCAACGGGCAATGGAGCGCAGCATCATCATTCATCATCATCATTTCAGCCAAAAGACGTCCACTGCTGGACATAGGCCTCCCCCAGGTGTCGCCACATTGACCGGTCCCGTGCGTCTCTCATCCAGCGGTTTCCTGCAACCTTGACCAGGTCATCGGTCCACCTAGTGGGAGGCCTTCCAACGCAACGTCTTCCGGTTCGCGGTCGCCATTCCAGAACTTTTTGGCCCCATCGGCCATCCGTTCTGCGAGCAATGTGCCCAGCCCATTGCCACTTAAGTCTGACGATTCTTCGGGCTACGTCGGTAACCTTGGTTCTCAAGCGGATGTCCTCATTTCTGATTCGATCACGCAAGGAAACTCCGAGCATAGTCCTCTCCATTGCCCTTTGGGTGACAAGAGCGCAACATACTCAACGTTAAACTTACCGATCGTATAAGGAATACCAAACTGCGCTCCAGAACTCAAATGGCTGACGCAGCTCATAAAGCTGCCAAACCAAAATGGGACTGGGCAGGTCATGTCGGCTGGTAAAGCTGTGGGCCAGCATATCTCAGAACTGAAGCCCGGAGACAGCTAGACGGCTGCGCGGCGGAAGACCGAGGAGATGGCGGGATGCATTGGATGGCTTTCTCGTTAACTGGCGGGACGAGGCGCAACAAAGAGAATAGTGGAAGGAATGGGGGGAGGCCTTTGCTCAGGAGTGGGAAAGATTAGGCTAACAAAAAAAAATACATAAAGACTACCTAACAAAGTCGAGAGGAGAGACTAGAACAATGATACCTACTTATTGGCTCGCATGTTTTATTGGCTTTAGAAGTATTCTATAGTATGCGATAGTACCTACTATTAGTTCATTACTTCGTAATAATAATAATAATTATTAAAATAATTAATGGTCTACTTTCATATTATTAAAATTAATTTTAGCTTTAATTTTTTATTTAATAATAATTAGCACAATAATTATAAGAAGCACTAAATAGAGCATAGTGTAAAATTTTGTAAAATTTATAATAATTACTAATTATCATTTTAATTGTTTATTTTGAAATCTAATTGGTATAATGGAGACACGGAAACGATTAAAAGTTATAGTATAAGGTAAAAAACAGTAAACTAGAAAATGTACGTATTGGTTCAAAATTAATCAACGGACAAATCTAAATGTTAATTATTTATAGTTTAAATTATGTCTGTTGTTTTACTAACTTTTAAACGAAATAGTAATGTAAGGGACAAGGACCAAAAAAGACTTAAAGTTAAAATAAAGTAAAGGACATGGGCTTACTAAAAAACATAAAGTCAAATTAAAGTAACGACATTTAGTTAGAGTTACGGCAATTACGTTAATCGGGTTCCATTGTAAGCAGGACTAACTTCAATAAGACTGTTTGGAACGAATACATTGACCGTTACCCTAATTTTTGAAAAAAATATTGCATTGTGGCATTGAAAAATCCTTACTGTAACGGTCATTTTTTTAAAGCTAGATTTTTTTTAAATATAGCATTGGAAAGAGCGTAAAAAACTGAATCGAAGTGCATTTATAACTCATTTTCGAATTTTTGTCCCTTACCTTAATTGATCTTTCGCCAGACGATATATCGTTATAACAACCAGACCGTCATACATTCCAATTAAAACAAATAATAAGAACTGAGTTAGAGGAATAGAGTTTAGCCGCTAATAAGAAAAACGTGTAAAAATGAAAACCGACATCTTTTTGAGCCATTTCGCGATAACATAAGAAACTTTTTTCAATTGAGTCAGGTTGCCGTGAATTTTAAGAATATGCAAAAATATTTTACAATTGAATGTTGTTTTTTTTTGTAAAAGAAATGAATAAACACCCCTCTGTGTAAGTTGAGTCTACTTTGCACACAGACTGTTAGTACAAATAAATAGATAGATTATATACTTAATCACTTTTAATCAAACACAGACACACACAGTTACACTTTTAACAATTATAAACAGTATAATTAATGTTGTTGATACAACGAGGCGCGAGCGACAAGTGAGCTCAGCCCACTGAGCTCGGGGTTTTTAAAGACTGCCTTCCCCCACCGAAGTGACGTCTAATGCGGGTAACGAACGAGTCTCGACAGCAACGTTCCAACGTCCGGTTCGGTGCAGGTGGCAGCACTGAGTCCACGGTGCGTCGCTTGACTTGTACTACAGGCGCTATGTTTGGTCGCCGGAAGTGGTGGCGCCAACATCCGGCCCTCCTGAACTGTGTCTGTCCCTAGACACACCGTCGTCTGTAATGTGAGAGTAAACATGTTAGCTTTGCCGACTATAACAGGTACAATGTTACGTTATGTTGAACGAGTTCCCACTACTGAGCTAATGAATAGTACATGCAAAAGTGTGATCCCTGACTTCGCACCACCATGCTCAGACTCGCAGTCCACATGATAGCCGAAGCCACCACCACTCCACTCCACTCCAACCACCACCACCACCACACCACCACCACTTGGATCCACTTTTATCTGCATGAACCACATTTTCGCCCACAACAAGATCAAGGTCGAACCTCACTTGTTTTGTAGTGTAAACGCCATCATTTATTTTGTTTGAGTGATTGGAACACAACATTGTACACTCAATTGTACAAGTCTCATTCTTATATCTATCTATATAAATAAAAAGAGAAGTCCTGACTGACTGACTGACTGACTGACTCATCAACGCCCAGCCCAACCCCTTGGACCTAGAAAGCTGAAATTTTGCACAGAGGTTTCCTTTATAATGTAGACAAGGAATAAGGAAGGATTTTTCGAAATTCAACCCCTAAGGGATTTAAATAGGGGATGAAATTTTGTATGGAAAATCGTCATTTTCACGCGGGCGAAGCCGCTGGCATAAGCTAGTTGGTAATGTTTTAAAACCATAATGTAAAGCTGTATTACTAAATAAATATTTTACCTTTTGATGTTTTATTAAATAAGTATTTTATACATACCAGCCACGCCAACATCCTCATCCCAATCGGTTATCTTAATCCACGGTTTCATGTTTTCTACACAGGTAGTACCAGAATATTTTTTTGTGTGATCGCTCGCTGCCTATTATGTCATCTATCTGGTATCTATCTTTTCCGAGTATTTTTGTAACTTTGAAAGGGCCCTTGAATACTGGTAGGAGTTTAGTACTGCTGCCATTACCAGCCTGGCTAGACACTTTTACGAGAACCAAATCACCAATCTCATATTGTTTAGCCACACAACGTTTTGTATCAAACCTTTCTTTTTGATGTCTAGCATCTTGTAGTATTCGTGTGTCGATATCTCGTCGCAGCTGTGTGACATCTATTATTTCTTCTTGCTCAGGTAAGAATATGTCGCTCTCTGTTCTAAGGCGGTACCCAAAAAATGCTTCACTGGGGACTGCGTTGATGGTTTTCTGCAATGTGCTATTTATACCTTGTTGTAAGCACGTTAGAACATCATCCCAGTGTGTGTAGTCGTTATCTGCACCCAATGAACGCAATGCCTCTACTATTGTTTTATATAGCGTTCGACTTGTCCGTTCGACCTCGGCATGCCAGTTGCTATAGTGTGTGCACGAATGTTTTTGCTGTCACAATATGTTTGAAATGCCTTTGCCGTAAACGCAGGACCAGCGTCAGTAATTAGTCTTCGCGGGTTGCCAAAAATTTTAAACAAGTGGTCTAATTCTTTTATGACACAAGCAGTGCTTGTATTACGCACTGGAAATACAAAGACGAACTTTGTAAACGCATCAACAAGTACCAGAATATGACAATTGCCCTTTGATGATTTTACAAATGGACCCACATGGTCCATATGGAGAGTATGAAAAGGGCGAGCATATTTTGGAATTGGAAACATCTGACCTTCCTTTTTACCACTTTTATTTTTATTGTATAGGCAGTGTAAACAATTTTTTATGTATTTAGTTACTGTTTTTTTCATTTTAGGAAACCAATATTTATGTTTGATTCTTTCTAAAGTTTTGTCTACAGCGAAGTGACCTATTTTGTCATGATTGTACAAAATTACTTGCCAGATACAATTTTTTGGTACAACCCATCTACGACCTATTTCAGTGCGACGGTAGATTTTATTTCCAAGCAATTCGTACTCGTTAAAAACATTCCGATTCACATCGGCCTCTCCTGATAGTAAGATATCTCTGATTTTACATAGATTTGGGTCTTGTTCCTGAACACTCAAAAGCCAGTCAGCTTCGGTGATGGACATTACAATTTGTTTTTCACAAGCTTCACCACTATAGGAGGGGTTTCGGCTAAGTGCATCAACATGTTGCATTTTAACGCCGGGTCTATGACAAATCTCAAAGTCAAATTCTTGAGTCAGGAGCACCCACCTGGCTATTCGTGGCAACACTTCTTTTTTTGTGAGCGAGTATCTGACGGCATTACAGTCGGTGATTAATTTAAACTTACGGCCCAACAAATATAAACGAAATTTTTGAAATGATGCCACAATAGCAAGGAGCTCGAGCTCAAACGAGTGGTAACGCTTTTCCTCGTTAGTCGTTTGCCTGCTATAGTAATATATCGGTCGTTCACCATGTTCATGCACTTGTACCATAATTCCAGCTACCCCCTCCCTACTTGCATCTGTATAAAGTATGGTTTCTTTTTTATGATCAAAGATAGCTAAGGTAGAATCGCCAGTTAAGGCTTCTTTTAATAGATTTACCGTCCGATTTTGTTCGTCTGTCCATTGCCACCTTTGTCCTTTTTTTAATAATTTAGTTAGTGGGCTACTTATTATTGCACAGTCCTTAATAAATTTACGGAAATAGTTAACTAACCCTAAGAATTGACGCAGCTGATGAACCGTTTTGGGTACTGGAAATTGCTTTATAGCATCAATTTTCTTTGGTGTGGGTCTAATACCATTACCATTTACTTCATATCCGAGAAAAGTAATGTCAGTTAAAAAGAAATAACACTTTTTTAGGTTAAGAGTCAAACCGTGTTCTTTAAAAATTTTTAGTACCGATTCCAGGATGAATAAGTTTTCTTCAACGGTTTCTGATACAATTAAAACGTCATCTAAATATACTATGACATTTTTGAAGCGTAAATTACCCAAAATCTGGTTCATCATGCGTTGAAAAACTGATGGTCCGTTCGACAGACCAAATGGCATGCGTAAAAACTCATAATGGCCATCCTCCGTTATGAATGCAGTTTTGTCTATTGAGCGCTCATTTACACGTAACTGGTAATAACCACTCTTCATATCTAAGCTAGTAAAGTACTTGCACCCTTTTAATCTATCTAACAAGTCCTCTATGCGTGGCATAGGGTATTTCTCTTTAGTGGTTACTTTATTCAATGACCTGTAATCCACGCATAATCGCTTTTCACCCCCTTTTTTTTCTACTAATAGTACAGGACTAGCGAATGGAGACTTACTTTCGCGAATTATATTATTTTTAAGGAGCTCGTCAATTATTTTACGTAACGATGCCCTATCAGGCTCTGATAACCTGTATGGCCGGGTGTAAATAGGCTTTTTCGATTCGAGTTCGATCTCAATTTCAAAATCTTTAACTTTACCTAACGAACTTAAATCAGCCGCGATTGTTTCGGGATATTTTTCAAACAACCCCTTTAAAACATTAACATATTTATCTGGTACTTTAAATTCTACTTCATTAGACAAAACTGCCGACACATTCACGATTTTCTGAAAAGTTAGTTGATTTCCTATTCTCGTATACATAACTGACGTGTCCTCGGTCACATTCCGGCCTATCAAAACATCACAACCCGATAACACGTCAATAATATAAAAATCTACACTTTCGAATTCTATACCGTCTAAAATCAGAGAAGTCGTTACGTAATCTTCTACCAAAACCACAGAGCAATTCGGAAAACCCTGCAAATGAGTCGGTATTGCCAACTTAAGTTTCGTTAAATAACTGTTTTACTAAATCGGATGTGATTATGGAGCAATCACTGCCCATATCAATAAAAACTTTTTGAGAAACGCCCCCTATACAGGCAACTTTATTAAATTTATTTTTATTTTCACAAGACTTGACCAATTTCACTTCTTTTTTTACTTCGTCAGATTTTTTGTTTCGGCAATAGGTTTCTGAATGTCCCTTCTTATTACAGTATTTACAAATTTCTGTACACACATTTCGTTTGTGATTACCGCCACATCCGAAACAAGTTATCTGCTTTGTGGTTCTAGCAACCGTTGAACCTTGATTTGACACAACAGTACGACTGGACTGTTCCGATTTCAATGAATTTCCTAGATCGCGATCGGTTTGTTTAAATGAGGATTGAGACACCTTATGTTCAGTGACAGCGCCGCGACTATTATGAGAACTACTTAATCGACCGTGAAGAAAAGACGCAAATTGGTCGCATGTATTTATACTTCCGGCATCCACCGACGCACTTATGTTAGGATCGTCGATGTTGCCCGTAATAATAGAAATAATGTCACGATCAGAAAAATTTACACTTAACTTGTCAATTTTACATTTTTGTTGAAAATAAAACTCATACAAATGTTGCTGAGCTGAAGGTTTACTATCAATGATTTCTTTCAGTAACGCAAACATGTTTCGTTTTGTTTGAAATGTGAACGATATTTTATCTCGCCATTGTTTCCATTTCCAACTAGCCCAACTACACTCATTTTTTAAAAATGAGTCATACCAAGTTTTTGCCGTCCCTTTGAATTTATTGACAGCCTGGTAAATTATCACCTGATCCTTCCAATTAAATGTTTTAGCATGCAAATCAACAATATTGAGCCAATTGTCTACTTTATCCGTAAGGGGGTCAAATTCTGGTATCATTGAGTTCAACATCATACTGTAGCAACCCGCTACTTGACTATCAACAGATTTTTTGGCTTTTTTACGAATGGGTGAAGGCGTATAGCTTTTACTGGACTTACTGCTTGATGAGGATGATGATGATCTTGTACGTTTCCTCCTTTTCCGTTCCCGTTGACGGGCACGTGACTTTCGGCCCATTTGTAGGCTTGAATTCGAAGCACTTCTGATGTAAGTTGAGTCTACTTTGCACACAGACTGTTAGTACAAATAAATAGATAGATTATATACTTAATCACTTTTAATCAAACACAGACACACACAGTTACACTTTTAACAATTATAAACAGTATAATTAATGTTGTTGATACAACGAGGCGCGAGCGACAAGTGAGCTCAGCCCACTGAGCTCGGGGTTTTTAAAGACTGCCTTCCCCCACCGAAGTGACGTCTAATGCGGGTAACGAACGAGTGACTCGACAGCAACGTTCCAACGTCCGGTTCGGTGCAGGTGGCAGCACTGAGTCCACGGTGCGTCGCTTGACTTGTACTACAGGCGCTATGTTTGGTCGCCGGAAGTGGTGGCGCCAACATCTGTTTTATAATTTTATGTAGTTGAACATATTTAAAAAAAAATTAAGCTTGGTCGCCCAATGCGGGGGTGTAAAATTGCGGATATTCTTAATTTCCCGTCTTTGAAATTGGCAGAAACCCATTTATTAAAATTGGTACTGAGATTTTCATCAAAATACTTTACTGTATATTTATATGAATCGCAAATTAAAAATAAAAATAGATGAATTTTCATTTTTTTTTATGTAGTAATTTGTCGTTTGTTGTGTTTTGGCATTCGTGGAGACCGGAATTATGTAAATTACCGGTCATTGCTCTCATGCCATTGACCTTCCTTTTAACATTTTAAGCAAAACTTGCTAATATTCTTAGTAGATGAACACTCAAGTTCAAGACCAACAGTCATTAGGTGTTTCCCAAATGTGGGTCTTTTGGGAAACATCTTTTTACTACTCTACTGTTTTAGCTGTTCGTACTAAATATTTTTCTCAATGAAAGCTTATACTAACTGCCTCGTTGGTTTAGTGCTAGCAAGTGCGACTGTTGAGCATGATGTTCTTGGTTCGGTTCCTGGGTCAGGCAGTGTTATTGATTTTTTCTATCAGGAGTTTCTCAGTAACAACCCCGGTATCAGGAAATGTGCCTGGATGATTACAATAGGCTCACCCTCTATTACATCGGACTTAAACATAACTGGCGAAATGGGGGTGTACAATAGGGGATCGGACTGACTCAGAAAACATGATTCTGTTTAGTCCGTCAGTTAGATTATCGAAAAATATTGGATACGTGTTCTTTGTTTTATCAAATCAATAAAAAATGACGAAGATAAAACACGTCAAAGATCTTGGAGTTGAGCTTGAAACGTCACTTGAAGGTACAAAATGTACTATCATAAATAAAATAATAATAAATAAATAATAATAATATAAATGTAATATGACGTCACACGTGTTTTCGAAGCACTGTATCGTCTTCATTTTTTGTTTACGTGAAAAAAAAATATGTCGTCAATATTTTTTGGAAATCTATCTGACGGACTAATTAGTTTTTTTTTGTCCGATCCCCTATTAGGTACACCTCTGAAAGGTGAAAAATGATTTGAAACCCTCGAAGGGTTAGGCTCTTCAAGGATTACAGTCGTGATGCTATCTTTAACAGTTTGATGTTCTCGTACCACTCGACAAGCTGTTATGTTCCCCTGAAACTTCGCTAAGTGTACAAAGCACTTGATGTCAGTACTCACAGACGTTAACTCGACGAATTTACACTGAGCTACGACGTGAGTGATCCTAAAACAAAGGTTTAAGGAGCAGTCATCAAAAGAGAGAAGGTACTCGTATGTACATGTAAACTTGCGAGTACCTACTCTTAAGGACGCGTTTACGGATTCTCGCGGTAATTTGTTTTTTTTTTTAGTTATGCTACTACAAATATTTTGTGTTCGTAGAGCTATGATTTTCAACACGAAGTGCAGCTAAAAAACGACACAGGTTCCACCCACAACGGTGGCAGAGCGCAGATGAGGTTTTACATTTAAAATTTTTGCGTAATTTATCATGACAGTGACCGCTAAAATGAACCTTATTGCAATCGTTTAAGATTCATCCGGAATAGCAAAAAATTAGAAAAAATAAGTTTCGGTTTTCATTTTTTCTGCGACTATTCATAGCATTTAGCTTAAAAAAGATTCCCATTATTAAAAATTGAGTATATTTGCCTACATACAGTATTTTTAGAAATAGTAAAATATGTTAATAATAGCACAAAAAATGTACCTAAACTCAACCCGGGGTCGTTAATTTTGTGGAAAATGGCAACGTAAGATCGATTTTACATTAAGTATCAAAGACTAAAATTTTCCCATTATTTGAAGATGAAGAACCAATCTATACGAGGTAGTTATTAGTTATATTCGATTTTGTTGAGTTATGACATAAAATGTACCGAAAAAACAGCATAATTTTGCCTGATTTGAGAACGCGCCCTTAAGGAAGAGTATGTTGTAAGTACGTGTGCTGACAACCAGTATAATATGCTGATCTCTTAAATCACGAGAAGTTCATTGAATACAAAGCGGAGATAGAGCATACTGGATGATAATATTTATGTGTCGCCGTGTGTACAAGTCTGCGAAATCTTTAAAAAAATTCATCATCATCATTTCACCCAAAAGACGTCCACTGCTAGACATAGGCCTCCCCAGGTGTAGCCAAATTGACCGATCCCGTGCAACTCGCATCCATCAGGTCCTCGGTCCATCTAGGGAGGCCTTCCAACGCAACGTCTTCCGGCTCTCGGTCGCCACTCCAGAACTTTTCGTCCCCATTGGTCATTCGTTCTGCGAGTGATGTGCCCCGCCGACTGCCACTTAAGTTTGGCAAAAAACTTGTCATGTCATTCAATTCTAAAATCTTGACCACACTCAGGGTAATGAAACCACTCGATGAATTAAAATGAAATTCCGTATCAGAAGAAAAACTTACGGTGAATTTTAAAAATAATCCTTAATTTTAGCTCTCTCTCGTTAAATGACGGTTTTTTGTGTAAAGTTTCATGTGTCATCCATCAGAATATGCTGTGCATTATTTTATAACTACGAGTTCAAATTCAAATTGTTCACTGAATAGGAGAGGCTGCATAAATGTACTACTTATTTCAATAATATCTTTACTATTAAATATCTAATATTACTATTAATTCCATATATTTTCGGAGCTAACACACTCATAATGGTCCGTAACAAAAATGATGTGTTAAATAAAGAATGTACTTAGTATAAAATAATCATTTATATAATGCTCATTTCTTTATTATACAGTCTAGCAGTGCTCCTATTTTCCATGATAACTAAAGTTAGTGAAACATTTCGCTGCATTTAGATAAACGATAATAATGAATACAAAATAAATACGTTTTATTAATGTATTTGGTTTTCCAACAAAGGGACTTACAAATACAAATTAAATCAAAATGACACTAAAGATTTCTGTCTCTCTTTATTTTTTGTGTGCTTCTTCAATTTTAGAGCTATACGTGGACGAAAAATCGATCAACTAGGTGTCATATTTATCTGGGAACATTAATTTTCATGCGAGCAGAGATCAGTACTACAGGAACCTGCTAACAAGGATCGCACTTTAGGCCCACGGCGACTTGTAGCGATGCTGTCGCACTTTCATAGCAATACAGTCGCTAGTTGTTTGCCTTCGCTCACAAAACTAACGTGCGTCAGAAGCGATACTGTCGCGCGTTTACGAAACGAGCGACAGCATCGCTACAAAAAGTCGCCGTGGACGAGGGACATAAATAATAAATAAGTACATTGACTTTGACATTTTATTCTAGTTGTATTTTCCCAAAATCGCTATCACACACTAATAGAATAATCCAATTGTAAGCACGTCTCCTACTTATAACATCATTATCATTTATACTGGAAACCTCTCGGAATACAAATAGAGTTTGCGAACGCGAGGAATGCTCTCACAAATCTTGAATGTTGCAATTTTAACAGCTTTCTAATGGAAAGTGTTTTGTAGAAGATTAATTACAGTTAGTTTATCTGTGTGCAGTGTCACGGAGGATGAGAATAAAAAGAATAAACTTTTTCAGTCTCTATGGTATAAATATTTTTTTTAATAATTAAATTGTGTTTGTAAATAGAATATCAGTATTCAATATCATGTTTTTTTAATGCATTTATGAATCGTGTTGTAAATTTAAAAATAATTGAATGTTCTGTTTTTCTTATTAAGCTAGAGCTATTTAGCAGCTACACCTACCTTTGCTTCTCATTTAGCCTGGCGAAAGCGGGTAGCTGGTACTAGCCAGTAAAAACTGGGTTATCGTCGTTATCGAGGTCAGACAGACAGTCGCTATACTGGAAGCTGAAGCCAAAGGCTACGGTGGCATGATATTTGTATAAATCACAGAACAAGAACAATACAAACCCCCTCAAGCTTTATTTTAATGTGCGACCAAAAAACCCCTATTACTTACAACAAAACCAAACAATTAATAGGTTTTAAAATAAATAATCCCTAATTACCAACATAACACCCGATGTCAAATGCAAAGTAATAAAATAAATGGGTCCGGTAACATTTGTGCCGGTAAACCGTGGTCCGTATTAATGTGGCGCCACCTGGTAGATGCCACCGGTGACACGGATATAGTCCCGAAACTGAACAATAGTTTGGATACGTAAATATTTTAAAACTTGGTATTGCCAGCGACCTTCCTTTGCGTGAATTTGTTTACAAAAATAAGACCCCTATTTGAATCGGATTTTGTTAAGAATTTCATGGTTTGTTTTTATGGAACCCTAATTATTTTTCTTAAACAGAAGTAGATTACTCCCAAATTACTTCATCACATCAGTTACTTATGTCAGTAAAACTCCTGTCAAAATCGGTCCAGCCGTTTGAACTGGTGCTTACTACTCGGGCATGTACTGTACGTGTACCTAAACCACAGATTCGTGTCTATGTAAGATGAGGTAATCTAATATTCATAAGTGGGAAGTATCTCTGCATGTCAGAACAATACCATTTATATTTCTCAACTACTGCATTAGTATTTTTCCGGAATATTCTGTATTTTTCCGGTTCATTCTGTATTTTTCCGGTAGATTCTGCATTTTTTCTCTAAGTAAAATTATATTTTCTAGCAATGTACTGTTTGAATTGAGGCACAACTTTATGAATTACGTAGTTATGAAATACCTATGTAATATAATATTTCAGTAGCCGAAAGACTTATTTTCCCTGTCATTGCGAACATCATTTTGTTGTTCTGAATTGTACGTGGGAGCCTTCTAGTTACGGAGATATTCGGGTTCAAGGTTTCAACTTTTAAAATTTCTATTGATAGCTTGACTTAAAATATCTACATGATCCTGTCGCATTCATCAGTAAAATGTCTTGATTGTGTTACATCGAGTCCTACCCGCATATCATAATTATTCATCCCCAGAAATCAAGTAAAGTCCATTTCACGAAAGAAGTTCCGCGGACAATAGGGGATCGGACTGGGTCAAAAAAATACGATTCTGGGGTCTACTCGCTAATTTGCCGACTAATTTTCGGGCCGTACTAAAGTCGGCCCGAACTAAGATAGAAATTGACTCAGAATTGATAGAATGACTAGTCGATTTGACAGCTTGCCCTACTCCCGATGAGTTTTAGCCCGTCCGAAAATTTGAATTTGACACTTGTTTACGCGGATTTTTATGTCATTTTAAACGATAACAACATAGTTATCGTGCAGGCCCCGAAAGTAAAAAAAAAAAAAAAAAAAAAGATTTTAAAGCTATTTTTTTTTTTAGAAAATCAATAATTTGGCTGCTTTTTGAATGCTCGAAGGAGCTCTAAAAGTACATTCGCCGGTTGTTTTCACGCTAAAACTTTCGGTTGTCGAGTATTCACCATTTTGAGTTTAAAGGAACTATAGGCTCATAAGGGAATTATTTGAAGACTAGTGGACGTCCCGCGGTTTCACCCGCGTAGTTCCCGTTGTCTTAGGAATACATGGATAAAAAGCCTATGTTACTCAGGGTGAATGTAGCTTTCTAATGGTGAAAGAATTTTTGCAATCGACGCAGTAGTTTTTTGAGTTTATTCATTACAAACATACACACAAACAAGGAAGGAAGGTTCAAGGTTCCTGCGAGAAACTATTACCTTTTTTTTGCCTCAACAAAAGCAACGAAATGGTGTTGATTCAAGAATGAAGGTAGGTAATGGTTTGGTTTGGCGCTGGGACTGGCAGAAGATTCTGATATAACTAAAACAAAGATTTCTACTATAAAAGCATAATTTAATGTTGAACAGTTGTTTCTTTTATTTTGCACCAAAATTACTTATTTTCAAGCATTGAATGCCCTAAACAATACACAAAATAATCTTCAAGTACAATAATAAACTAATACATCAAACAAATTAACACCATTAACTATGTTTGGCGGGCTTCGAGTCAAGGTGCCATGTAGCTTTTCGCGAAAACACTAATACACAATATCCTACGACCAAAACTCCTTCATATGGGTCTCAAGATGATGTGTCCTGCACCATAAAAGACTTGAAATGAATCTTGTTGCTCCTTAAATACTCCAAAACCTCTGGCATCATGATGTGATGTGATATGTATAGCGGGACGCAGCAACATGTTGTCCATACAAATTAAGCCTTCCTCATCAGCCTGTCCTTGGCTTGTTACCGGTGGCAACGTGCTTTTAACTAGCTTGGGGGGCTCCTAGTTACTCCGTGTTTGTTTGTTTTTGTTTCCGCTGATGTTTATTGTTAGTAGGTACCAACTCGTTGTTTTCACTTATAAAATCGAGGAGTGCCTCTATTTGAGCGCGTGAGGGCCTACAAAAGCGTTTGAGGCAATTTTACAATTTATTACGAAAAGTTTCCGGGTCGTACCTCGTATTAATAATGCAAATTGTTTATTATTTATTGTAAATAAAAAACTGACATTTTGACATTTCCATTGACAAATCGGTATCCTTCAATCAAATACAAAGAAGGCAGAGGTTACAGCTTTAACCCGGACAAATATATTTAAATTATGTCTAAAAAGACATTAGAATAAATATTTTGTGCAAATGCAGTCTTTTTCTAACAATACCAATGATATTTTTAATTTAAATGCTTGAAAACCACGAAGTAAGAAAACCGGGAATCAACCGAAAGAATAAAGCAAGCTTGTCTATGACTCCGTTCGAAAGTCATTGGTCCGTGATCACTAGAGACAACTAGAGAGTAGGGTTTACACACATTTACGGCGTAGAGTAAAAAACCCCGTTTATACGGCCGTATTTACGGATTTGGTGCTTAGCGAGTAGACCCCCCGTCAGTTAGATTATCGAAAAATATTGGATACGTGTTTTTTGTTTTATCAAATCAATAAAAATTGACGAAGATAAAGCGCGTCAAAGATCATGGAGTGGGGCTTGAAACGTCAATTGAAGGTACAAAATGTGGTATTATATGACGTCACACGAGTTTTCGAAGCACTGTATCGTCTTCATTTTTTGTTTACGTGAAAAAAGAAAAAATACGTGATTAATATTCTTTGGAAATCTATCTGACGGACTAATTAGTTTTTTTTTGTCCGATCCCCTATAATATTGTGGAACTAAATTTGACAGATGGGGAGATATGCAGAGAGAGAGAGAGAGAGAGATAGCAACATTATGTCGCACGAATACAGCGCTGCGTCTGCGGGACTTCTTTCGTGAAATGGACTTTAATTTCCCTGCAATAATTTTAGAATTAGTTAATTTGATATATGCATAATGTTTGGTTAACAGTTTCGTGAAGGGTCTGTTTCCCGTCGGGGCTGCGGATTGTTCGAAAGAGATACCTCGGCACAAGGGCTAAGAAAGAGCATGGGTGGTTTTTAGTCAGTAGAAGTCTGACACTCCCTATCACTCTGCCCAGAGCGGAAGGAGTCATTCGATGATTTCCCACCACCAAAAAACAAAAAAAAAAGTCTGTTCATAACCTGTTTGACACGGAGTACGTACGACGAGCAAGCTGTTCTCAACCAAATTAAACTGATCTCTAATTGTATGGAAAACTCATATCATACCCTAAGGACAAAAAGGTTATCAACAAACAATCACTATCATTCATATCACATTAGTATCAAAGATCCTCTTATCTAAGGTCGTTCAGTATCGAGGCAGAAGTGTGGCGCCTACCAGCGTCCTTCGCCAGCCCCTGACAAAGCCCACGCTAATGACATCGATAACCAGACCTATTAGTACACAGAGAATATCTTTATTATATAACTTAGTAAGTAAACACGTCTATCTGTTTGTTTATCGACATTTTTTTTTTCATTTTATATTCCCGTCTATAATCTCCAGAGGATAAGGCAAAGCGGGGGTATATTAAGTTGGAAATGTTGGTGTACCTACCTATATAGTACGCAAGGCGACCAATCAACCCGTTCGGGGCTGAGGGTTATTCGAAAGAGATACCGCGGCCTCGGACACAAAGGGCTAAGAAGGAACATGGGTGGTTTTAGTCAGTAGAAGTCTGACACTCCCTACCGCTCTGCCCAGACCATGAGGAGTCACTTGATGATTTCCCGCACTCCAAAAGAAAAAAAAAAGCCATGGTAATTTCTGTCTGCAGGGTTCAAAGGAACCTAACTAACCGAACCTCGGGGTGCCCCTGACGTCGCCCGTCTAGGGTTAGCGTTTCGTTTCGTTTTTCCGTCAGCAAGTCGACGTAGAAATGTGTAATTTAATGTATCGCCGTGCACACCCGCATTCCACCAGTTATTTTTAAGTAAACATCATAGAATGAACCTATTACCATCACCAGACACAAATCCAGACACTACGCTTTTCTACTATTAATATCATTGTTATGTATGTATTGTAGATGTGTAGCGTACCGCGGCTGCGACCCGGTAGTTTTAACTAATAAAGATTAGTGTGACATTGACTAGCGTGTTTGATGGTTGTCCGTCCTAACCCTACCTGCATATTTAACAGTGGCGACGAGGACGAATTTACGTGTGCAAAAATGTCTGCAATTGGCGTTTCTTTTGGAATCCTAACCAACTTTGACTATTTATCACAAGACTGGACAAGTTACAAGTCTCGACTACAACAATGGTTCATTGCAAATGATATTACGGACGAATCAGACAAGTTGAAGGTCAAACGGAGGGCAATACTCATAAGCGCCCTCACTGGACCTACTTACATGCTAGCGAGGGATCTGGCGCTGCCTAAAAAGCTAGAAGAAACCAATCTAGAAGAAATTCTGAATCTTCTAGACCGACATTTTGAGCCGAAGCGGTTTGGATTTGCAGAAAAATCGATTTTCTACGTGGCGGGGCAGCGAACAGACGAAAGTCACACTCAATGGGCGGCCAGAATTAGGGGATTGGCAGCACACTGCGGGTTTAAGAACTTGGAAGAAGCTCTTCTTGATAAGTTTATCATGGGCATGTTGCCAGGACCCGAGCGTGACAAGCTCTTTGCCCAGGACCAGACGGACTTGACGTTAGCCAAGGCGGTGGAATTAGCGGAGAGCGTGCGGTGTGCCCGGCGCGCCTCCCATGCGGCGTCAGGAGCACGTGGCGCGGGCGCAGTCACCGGCGACGTCAACGAGGGATCCGTGTTTGCGGTTAAGGAAAAGTGCAGTGTGTGCGGTTATTCCAATCACAAATCCAATCAGTGCCGATTTAAAAACTATAAGTGCAAAAAGTGCAATAACAAGGGCCATCTAAGGCGGATGTGCTCAAGTGACGCGAAAGTGAAACACGTGGAGGAAGGCAAAGTGGATGATGAGGGCGACGACGGTAAACTGTGCTTAAATATACGCTGTGTTAATGGTCGACCCATGCTAGCACGTGTTAACGTCGGTGGACTAGGTTTGGAGTTTGAGATAGATAGTGGTTCCGCGGTTAGTATAATATCACATCAGATATACAGCGAGCATTTCAACAAAGTACCGTTGTCAGTTACAGATAATAGTAGTTTATGCGACGGTGCATAATGAAGGGCATTACAACACAAGTGTGGGTTTAAGAAACGAGCCGAAGGCGAGTTTCTTAATAGCATCACACGAGTGTTGTAATGCCTAATTATGTATAGTGGCATACACTAATTTATCTACCCGAATATCATAAGGGCTCTATGATGGGCTCAGGAACCATAGGGAAATGACCAGCATTGTTACCAGTGTAATGCATTAAAGAATAAACAGGTTATTAGTTGCATTCGTCGCTGCATTTACGATATCTGGCGGAGTGTTCATGTTAATTTCTGAGTCACTATCACTCATTTTCGACAGAAATAAAGAACTTAACAGAAAATTTGTCTACTCAATGAAAGGGAATAAAAAGCTAACGAACAAAATATGACAGCTCGAAATGGCGGCGTTTCGGATATCTGTCATTTTTTTTTAAATCATAGGCAAACGAACAAAGTCACTATTCTTGTGTCACTCGAGATCAAAATGTCGTGCGATTTATAATTAAAATCATACTGAATTGGGGTTTCGTATCGATAGGTATCTGTTTTAATGTAGATACTAGAATAGCACACTCACTTGAATTTGACACCTGTTCCAAATTTAAACTCATAACCTACTGTTTTCAGTAGGTTATGAGCTCATTACAGTTCTGTTAATTTCTGCTGGTTGGTAATGCTGGTCATTGCCTATGGTTTTTGAACGCATTAGAGAGGGTTTATGATATTTGGGTAGATAAAAAACTTTTCAGTTACACGGGGTAACAATTAGAAACAGTTGGTGTTATTAACTTAGAAATAGAATATTCCAACATGAAGCGTAAGCTGCACGTGTTTGTAGTACGTAACGGTCACAACGGTGGTCCGCCATTATTGGGCCGAGATTTTATTAGCACGTTTGACTTAGAAATAGCTCCTACAGTCAAATCAATTAGCAAGTCGAATGACAAATCAATAGAGGACTATTTAATTTCAAAATTTCCCACTGTGTTTTCAGGAAAATTAGGTAAATTTAATAAATACGCCGTGGAGTTACATTTAAAACCACACTCAAAACCAATTTTTTTTAAAGCACGTTCAGTACCTTAAGCCTTAAAAGATAAAATAGATAGTGAATTGGATCGCCTTATAACATTAGGAGTATTAGAACCGGTTCAGTACTCAGATTACGCGTCACCGATTGTACCCGCTTTAAAAAAAGACGGTGGAGTGAGAATTTGTGCGGATTTTTCCATGACGATTAATAAACAGCTGATCGTCGATAAATATCCGTTGCCAACTGTAAATGATTTGTTTGCAAAGTTGCATGGCGGCGTACAATTCAGCAAATTAGATCTGTCCATGGCATATAACCAATTTTGTCTAAAAGAACAATCACAGAATATGACCTGTATCAACACACACCGCGGATTATTTAAATATACTCGATTAGTATTTGGCTTGTCGAGCGCACCGGCAATTTTTCAACGAGCCATGGAGTGTATACTATCGGGTTTAGAAGGAGTAGTATTTTTTCTCGACGATATTTTAATAACAGGTGTCGATACAAAGCAACACATGAGCAGGCTAGTCGCGGTACTAGATAGGCTGGCGGACACCGGACTCACAATACAATCAAGCAAGTGTGAGTTTTTTAAAAATGAAGTAAACTATCTAGGCCATATTATAGATAAAGATAAAAAGGGAATTAAAAAGTCACCCGATAAAGTGACAGCAGTTGCACAAGCACCTAGACCACAGAACGTGCAACAATTGCAGTCATTTTTAGGGTTAACAAATTATTACCGCAATTTTGTGCCAAAAGCATCAACTATACTGGCACCGTTATATAACTTGTTACACAAAACGACAAAATGGGAATGGTCACAAGAACACGAAAATGCATTTAAAAATATTAAACAACAGTTAGCATCGGATGAGGTGTTGGTACATTTTGACCCCGCGGCCAAGTTAATATTGACGGTAGATGCTTCCCCGTACGGGTTGGGCGCAGTTCTATCACAAGTAGGAAACGACGGATGCGAACGACCTATTAGCTATGCGTCTAGGACGTTAACAGCAGCCGAGAAAAACTACGCCCAAATACAAAAAGAGGCAACAGCTATAGTATTCGGAGTGAAGCGTTACCACCAGTATTTGTATGCTCGAGCGGTGCCTTTTACGTTGCGTACGGACCACAGGCCGTTGTTAAGCATCTTCGGACCACACCGCGGTATACCGGAGGTATCGGCTAACCGACTACAGCGGTATGCAATATTTTTATCTGCATACAATTACAATATCGAATATGTAAGCAGTAAAAATAACAGTGCCGATTATCTGTCGATACCGATAGGGTATGAGTCACCGTTAGCAAGCAACGTAGGGCCGGGCGCCGGCAGCGTCGCGGGCGCAAGCGCGGGGGCGGGGCGAGAGCGAGACCAAGCGCGCACCATTGATGACCGCGCGACATATGTTTACTTCGTCGTTGACGGAGGCCTGCCTGTTACGCTTAGTGATTTGCAATGCGAAACCCAACAAGACGCAACTTTGCAAAAAGTAAAAGGTTATGTTGAGTTAGGTTGGCCGAGAAAAGTATACGATGAAAAATTAAAGCCATACTTTTATTGTCGTAACCAAGTATCGATAGAAAACGGTTGCTTGATGCGCGGCCATAAAGTTATCATTCCAGAGAGGTTAAGAGTTAAAATATGTAACGAACTCCACAGTTCACACTTTGGAGTAGTAAAAATGAAGGCAGAGGCACGCAAGAGGTTGTGGTTCCCTGGCGTGGACGGAGCGCTGGAACGGCTGGCCAGCGCGTGCGCAGTATGCAGCGCTCTGCGGCCCGCGCCCGCCCCGCGCCCCGCTCACGCCCTGGCCACATCCTCCCCACGCCTTCTATAGAATTCATTTAGATTTCCTAGGGCCATTTAATAACCAAATGTTTCTAATTGCTGTTGATGCTTATAGTAAATGGGTTGAAGTGTTTATAATGAGTTCATCGTATGGCTCCAAAGCAGTGATTGAGAAACTTATTGACTTAATGTCACGATTCGGTATTCCACATACAATCGTAACGGATAACGGTACTTCGTTTGTTTCGCAAGAATTCAAAGATTTTTGTTCAAAGAATGGTATTACTCACATGCTTGCCCCGGTATATCATCCGTCAAGCAACGGACAAGCTGAAAGCTCCGTGAAAATTGTTAAAAGGGGTCTCAAATGTATAATTCTTAACAATAATGGGAAACCAGTAAAGGAACGTATTTCAAAGTTTTTGTTTGATTATCGAAACTCCAGACATAGTACCACCGAGAAATCACCCGCTGAGCTTGTGTACGGGCGGTCGCTGCGCTCGCGGCTCGATTTAATGTCACCGACAGCGGCGTCGGCGTCGTCGGTCTCCTCTTCCACTTGCCTCACTCAAACCGTAGAACAAAACCAGTGCTTACAGCGTAAATACTATAAGGGAAAAACACGAAAACATTTCAAAGAAAATGACGTTGTATGGATAACGAAAAATATAAATAATAAAAAGTTTAAATGGGTCGAAGCGATCATTAAAAGAAAAATTGGCAACGCAATGTACGAGGTTTATGTACCAGAAATGGATCGGCTGGTAAAACGACACTTGGACCAGATACGAGCACACGGCCAAACACAAATGACAGATCGTGACACAAACTGGGATACAGATGTTATCCAGGATGTACAGCGTGATGTGGTAAACGCAGACCAGACACCACCTGACGATGACCAACATCAAGGCAACCGTCCCAGTAGCAACACCAGCTCTGATCTCGAGGATATGGGGACGCCATCACCCGATCACATCACGATATCTCCGTCAGTATCCAGTACACCGTTCAGAGGAGAGGGAGAAGGTGAATGTGGGTTTGAGCGAAATGTGATATTCGCTACGCCTGAGTCACATGGCTCACCCGATGCGCAGACGCCCATACCAGCGATCAATCCACGTCGTCTCGCATTGTCACCTGATAACTTTACTCCATAATGTACTTCTAGGCTAATAGTTACTAAGATGATAAATAGTTTGTAGTTAACGTAGTTCTAATTGTAGTTTCTAAGTAGTTCTTATTCATTGTTTAATTGGGGTATAGTTTCTAAATTAAAGTGAAGGGGATGTTATGTATGTATTGTAGATGTGTAGCGTACCGCGGCTGCGACCCGGTAGTTTTAACTAATAAAGATTAGTGTGTCATTGACTAGCGTGTTTGATGGTTGTCCGTCCTAACCCTACCTGCATATTTAACAATCATAAACGGGATATTTACCATGTTTGATTGTAGTTTCGAGTTCCCGATATTTCGGCGGCGGTTTATGATATTAATAGTAGTGTCAGTGACCATGTCAGTTTAAAAACTTATACTACGCTTCTGTTGAGAAATCCTCGCTGAAAAACCCAACAACACTTTGCCAATTCCAAGACCTCATACTCAACAGCAGCGAGCTTTGTGATGACTACACCCTCAAGGTAGTTTGTTTTAGCTGAAATTAAGTTGTTTAAAAAATAATCGTAAGTGAAACCACGACTTTTTCTAGATCATTTTTTTTTTTTTTTTTTTTTTTTTTTTTTTTTTTTTTACTTTTTGCATATTTTATTTAATAATAATAATAATAATAAATTTATTTATTTCTCTCATCATCATAAATCATACAACGTCAAAATAGTAACTACATAGAGACTGGTGTCTGTTTTAGGTAGAACCTGTATTACAGATCACCAGGCTAACCCTCCGTCGGACATTTCTCCTATGACATAATAATTAAAATTAAGTTAACAATTCGGTGAAGTTAACAATTACATTAATTAAGTTATTGAAATATCATAAATCAAATTCGATGACATTAAGCAGTTCAATTAAGTTAAAATAAATTAAATTAAAAACAAATGAATTAAAATAAAGATAAATTAAATTACAAATCAGTCAAAAAACAAATCAAATAAATTACAAATAAATCAAATAAGTCAAAATGCAAATCAATTAAATTACGAATAAGTCGAATTACAAATAAATTAAATTTCTAAATAATAATTAATTATCTCATAGCATCGCTTAGGGAGTGATTATAAGAATTTCGGTAAGAAACTCGCTACTTACAATGTGCGTTGAAAGGTAGTAAGAAGCTGAAAGTAATTGTATGTATACTTTTCGATACAATCGTTTGTATTTTACAGGTAGCCTTTTGTTTTTCTGTATTATCACAATTATACAGAAAAACAAAAGGGTCATCAAATATCATTACCAGTATTTCCCAGTAGAGCAGCGGTGGACCAGTCGTGGCTAGTGGTGGTTAATATAACGAATAACACCAAAACATAACATGTTATTGATTCATAACGAATAACGTTTGTTATACCGACGCTGCCTACGTGTTATCATTATAATGTCTAACGTAAAACTAATGTAAAACTCAACAACACGCCCAACAAATAACAGCGGGGCCAGAACGGGGATAATAAGTATAACAACGTAGCAAGCGGTGGCGCGCGGCGGTCCTATACGATGCACCATTCCCGAGTTATGGGCGCTAAAAGTTTCAGTTAATAAAAAATTGAAATTGAAATATCTCGAAAACGGAGCGTCCTAGGCAAAAAAGGACCAAAATTTTGACCCCCCTCTGCCACCCCCGTGATATCTAAGAGAGAATCACATGACACCAAAAAAAATATGTTTTTTTACACTGATTCAACTTTACTTAATAATAACATTTTATTAGTCCTAACACTGTGCAGTATGAAGGAAAGTTCATTGATAATTTAAAACTATATAATAATATTCGTGCTTAATATTAATAATAACGATATTATTATATTCGTTCTTATACAGTCCACTACGTGATAACATTCACAGCGCATCATTGCGCCCGTTTAACGTGTTGTCAAATAAAACGACAACGTCTCCGCGTTCATATTGCTGCCGCGTTTTGTTACAACTCGTTATAATGATAACGTATAAAATAACATGTTATAAAAATATATTCAATAGTCTATAACATGATAATTATTTATAGCGGAATTGCACACCACTAGTCGTGGCGGCCCCAACTAACGAGCAGTAACTAGTGGGTTCAAACCCAGGCAGGTGCATTATTGTGTGTAATTTATTTAATCACCACTACTCCTAAAATAGTGAAGGAAAAAACAACTTGAGGAAACCAGCATATCCTAGGACTCAAAATTTGAAGACATGTGACATCTACCAACCCGCGCTGGTGGATTACCTCTCATAGAGATAACGATGATGAGCAATTTTCATAGCTTTATTTAAATGTACTCACACCTGGGTGCTTACTCTGGAATATAATTCCGATAGATCGACATTGGTCAAACGTCAGTTGGTTAAACGTCAGGGATTGGCTAGACTCAGTGAGTCCAGCCAATTGCTGACGTTTGACTGACAATTCCAATGTCGATCTATCGGAATTATATTCGAGAGTAAGCACACTGAGTGCAATAACAAACTTGAACATTTGCATGAGAATCAAGTACTTCAGGTTTTTCATTTTCTATTTCAATTGCAACATGTTTTCATCAGCGTAGAAGAGTAATAAGAATTAAATCAACCGTTGAAACACAATTTTAATAATCTTATTCTTAATCCAAAGTTAAGAAAACAACTAAAACATGTTTTAAACATGAAGTCAGATGTCGAGAAACGAGAAAACAATTAAGTTCAAAAGTTTTACTTAAATAAGTTGTTCTAGTTCTAGATTTAGTTTGTTTTATTTTTATTAAAACAGCTGCAGACACCTCTCCTATAGTTAGGGTTGACAATGTTTAAAGTAAAAAAAAAAAATTACAACCTATTTTGTCTCATTACTGGGCAAAACCCTTACCCATAGTCTTCCAGACTTCTCTTCGTGCGGTTTTTTCCTTATACTCGTATAACTTAACTGCCAATTAACAATTTGGATAAAAATCAAACAGATTTCCAGGAGACTGACCGTAATCATGGCGGCCAACCTCAGTGGAGACGCAGAATATCTTTCGTTAGCTTTGCTAAGAGTTTCCTGACTGTGCAGACTAGACCAGATTGGTGCAGAATAGGTCAATACCGAGGAAAGGTAAATTTTAAAGGGGAAGTAATTAATTGCTTCAGCAATTATAAAATTTGGTGAGCCAAAAAAACAGCATTTAAATAATTTGGTTGGCATACAAAGATTTTGTTTGCAATTTAAAAAACCGACTTCGACAAAAATAAAACACAAAAAAGTGAAAAATAAAAAATCAGCTTCTGAAGTCGGTGACTTTTGTTTGTTTGATTTCATGTTTTTGCCACCGACTTCTGAAGCTGATTTTTTATTTTTCACTTTTTTGTGTTTTATTTTTGTCGAAGTCGGTTTTATTTTTTGTAAAAAAGTATTTATTTTTCACTTTTTAGTGGTTCACATGTGCTTACCCCTTCACAACGTACCGGCGTGATGTTATGTTATGAACTGGTCAATAGACAGTCATGAGATTTCAGCAATCCCAGTCCATTTGCTATCATTAATTGAGGAGTTCCGTTGCCTATCTCCGAAGTTCTTCATCACCTTTGTAGTGAGTACAGGCGTGATATTATGTTGTGTGATGGCGTAAACAATGCTTAGATATGCTATAGCAACAATCGCGGTTAATCTGCTGTTATTTATTGAAGAGTTCCCCCGATTTCTACAAGATCCCATCATCAGATATTGAAATGGTGACAATGAGACCACACGGGAAGCACCAGCTTTCAAATGAAAAAAGAATCAAGAAAATCAGTTCACCCAGTCGCAAGTTATGAGCGAACAAACATTAAAAAAAAAAAAAATACAGTCGAATTGATAACCTCCTCCTTTTTTTGAAGTCGGTTAAAAAACAGGCAACAGTCCTTGTTCCGCAATATAATTTTAATAATGGTCAAAAAATTTATCATAAATAGGCAGCTTACAATAACATAAGTTTGCATAATAAACATTCAGTCCGCAAAATAACTACTTGGCCAGCAATAGTACATTGTTACCTTAGGGGTGAAAGTAACTTATTTAGTCCCCGAGACGGGGTTTGGCGCCTGAGCGCAGCGAGGGCGCTAATAGTTCGAGGGACTAAATAAGTCTTTAACCCGAGGTAAACACTGTGCTTTTCATTACGAATACAAGGAAAGTTGATGGGAATAGGCTTGCGCCCCCTAAATCGAAAGAAAGAAAAAAAAAAATTGACAAAAAAAAAAAAAAAAGTAAACATAAGAGAAACACTTAAAATCGGTTAAATCTAATCGGTGGATGGCAATAGGCTTGCTCCTAATTAGATTGGTTGATGGCAATAGGCTTGCTCCTAATTAAATTGGTTGATGGCAATAGGCTTGCTCCCAATTACCTAAATCGGTGGATAGCATTAGGCTTGCTCTTAATTAGATTGGTTGATGGCAATAGGCTTGCTCCCAATAACCCAAATCGGTGGATGGCAATAGGCTTGCTCCTAATTAAATCGGTTGATGGCAATAGGCTTGCTCCTAACTAGATTGGTTGATGGCAATAGGCGCGCTCCTAATTAGATTGGTTGATGACAATAGGCTTGCTCCTAATTAAATTCGTTGATGGCAATAGGCTTTCCCCCAATGACTTTGGTTGATGGCAATAGGCTTGCGCCTAATTAAATTGGTTGATGGCAATAGGCTTGCTCCCAATTACCTAAATCTGTGGATAGCAATAGGCTTGCTCCTAATTAGATTATTGGTTGATGCCAATAGGCTTGCTCCTAATTACATTTATTGATGGCAATAGGCTTGCACCTAATCACATCAGTTGGTGGCAATAGGCTTGCTCCCAATTACCTACATCAAATATTTTGACAGCTGTCAGTAGAAAGCGATTCTCCCTAGGGCTGAAAAGTAGTACTTTCAACCCGCTCCGCAGGCATGTCATGACCTACTTTCAGAGTATGAGTAATGAAAAACAATTAATTGGTCAGCAAGATTTCATAATCGATCAGCAGAGAAAACATTCTATAAGCAGTTTGTTTGATCGGTATGCATATTTAAAACATGGTGAGCAAAATAACTAATTGGAATGCGTTAGGTTAGAACTGTGACCAGCTACGCCCGAGCCGAGTGAACGGAGCGAGCGCTACATCGAAATTGGACGCAATATTACAGCATTCCGGTAGTTATATGCTGCAAAATGATTTTTTTTTTTGCTTAACCTCTGAGTGCTTACCAAAATTTTATTAAACAGGAGCAGCTCATTGCAGCTTATATAATTAATATGATGTACAAAAATAATTACAGCCATCCAGAATGACATAAATTGATGATTGATTTTGAAAAGTTTGCTGGCCATGAGTTGCCGACCAATTAACTATTTCTGCTGGCAGATTATATTTTATTGCGTACCAAAATACGAATACTACGCTACCCAGTTAAATAACACCCATTTTAAAGTAGCTTAAGTTGGAAATGGAAAACGGACATTTCTTCGAAGAGGGTATATCTTTAGAGTTAACCTGTCACTTCGAAATCTCACTCTTAAAAAAGCCAAAAATCCGTCAACCCTAGAGAAGAAAGTTTTAGTTCGATTAAAATGCAAATGGGACGGTAAACATGGCGAGCGCCGCGACGCCGCCACTCTTCGGCGCCTACTGCAGCAAATAATAAAAGTATATCGTTAATTTTAATTAAGAACTGATGAGCTGGATGTGTAGTTGGATAAAGCTATTTAGTGGAGATCACTTTGTGCGTAGAATTGAAGGGATGACTCTTCTTCTCTACTTAGCGTGTCGATGACCATTTTCATTGAGTCAGTTCAAAACTTTGCGGCAATTTTGGCACTATTGGGTGGAAAGTTCCTCATGCTCTATAGAAGACCTGGGAGCAAGGGACCTTCGGCAAGACGAGTGTTGAGTCCGGTGGGCTTCTGTCTGACAGTTGTTGTCAGAATGCAATTACCTCTGATGCCGATGTATTTAAAACAATGACGCGCAGGACCACGCTATTTGGCGTGCATTTGGACGGGCTCATGTTCTGCAGCGTCTACTGCTATAAGCCAGTCCTGTGCCGCGGTATCTAAACCATGAATCACAAGTGACGTCACATTCTTTTCTACATCGCAGCAGAGATATCGACGAATCAGGATGTTCAGAGATAGCCAGCACATAAAGCTATATACTCGAGACTGTAAAGTTTTCTCAATTAACTTAAACTTAATGCGATAAAGTTGAAAATCTATTAAATTAAAGTAGTATGTTGTGTCAGATTTAAGTCAAAGGTTTGTCGCTTTTCTACAGAGGAAGGGGAACTTAACATCATCTAACAGTTTACATCAAAGCATATTTCACAACGTTGCCAAACTTTGAATTAATTACACTGTTATAATAATGAGTCTACTTAGTTTCCGTTATAAACTTGGAACTTTCTCCAAAGTTAAGGCTTCCTCACATCAAGTTATTGTTGTAATCGTATACTGAAGTTATCAGGCTTTAGGGTTAAATTGTGAATTAGTGTTAGTATAGGATGTTAAACAAACATAATTTACTAGCTTTTGCCAGCGGCTTCGCCCGCGTGAAAATGACGATTTTCCATACACATTTTCATTCCCTATTTAACTCCCTTAGGGGTTGAATTTGGAAAAATCCTTCCTTATTCCTTGCATACATAATAAAGGGATCCTCTGTGCAAAATTTCAGCTTTCTAGGTCCAAGGGTTTGGGCTGGGCGTTGATGAGTCAGTCAGTCAGTCAATCAGTGAGTCAGTAAGGACTTCTCTTTTTATTTAAAGTCCATTTCACGAAAGAAGTCCCGCAGCAGACGCAGCGCTGTATTCGCGCGACATAATGTTGCTATCTCTCTCTCTCTCTCCATATCTCCTCATCTGTCAAATTTAGTTCCACAATTGTCCGCGGGACTTCTTTCGTGAAATAGACTTTTTATAGATTTATAGACAAGCAAATTTATAGAAAAGCACGACTTCTGTGCATGAGGTCCTGGGTTCCATTACCAGGTCGAGCAAAGTTTTGTTGTGTATTGCCCTTGCGCCGAGGCCACGTTATCTAGTACAAAAATCCGCGGCCCGGACTAACCTCTGCCTATAACTTTATAATTTTCGGACTATACGAGTACCTACCTTCAATTTATATCCTAGTTCATTTAAAGATGTTAGAAACTGTTGTATAAGAACGAAGTGTTGAAAAAGCATGTTTCCATTTGGATTCTCTGTAAGATTCTCCCTTGAGAATTGAGTTGCTGAATCTATTTTTGAAATGGGAAGAAAGTCTTCGTTTCGATATTGTGTTTGTTGAAGAGCTGAATTTCAGGACGATTTTTTTCTTTGTCATCCGTAGTTGTTTGTCGTGATTATTACTAGAAATAAATAATTTATTAATGCGTGAACTCACACCAACATACTGTTGATATTTAGTCGATTTTATTATGCAAAAATTAATCTTTGATTTTCTTTATACTGGCAACACAGTCACTAAAGTCACGTAACGTCAAACTCAACGTTTCTTATAAAAAGGACGGTTGCCGTTAGTCGCCCTCTCACTTCTATCTAAACTGTGCTAGGAGGCAGTTACTATAACCTTCCTTGTGGCTATTTTTATATTTGAATAATAAACGTATTCAGTCAAAGTATTTAAATTCAAATTCAAATTGCTGCTGTTTTCTTGACACCCATTTCCTATACATACAAGTGTTTTTCACACTAAGATTTTTCCTGTATCCTGGATGCGTTTACAAACATTTAAACTCGCAAGGCCCGGAACAACTACCTGTAGCCCATACAAATATTTGTTCCGTGCGGGAATAGAACCACGACAAACAGCGCCGCAGCCACTGCGCTAACCGTGCCGTTAAACATAAAATTAAGTTTTTTTGTAAAAATATGCAAATAATAAAGTTTCAATTTTGTTACAGGCGAGAATCAGGAGGCGGGCTGCCCCGCTCAGCCAGCATCGACTCCGTCGTGGAGGCCGCGATCTGCGCCCGCCACTCCGAGCCGAGCCAGCCCACGACGCTGCAGCTGCCAAGGTCCGACCGCGCCTTCAGTCTCGCTTCACCGGTGGTCGGCAGGAGAGCCAAGACTCAGAGGGGACAAGCTGGTAAGTTGGAGCGATGATTGAGTGTAGATGGATGCTAAATTTTCTCTTTCAACTTAATATAAAGTTACCTTCGTGTGGGCAGTAGAACCCAACGACCCCACATACCCTTGTGTCAGAAATTGTGGGACCACCGACTTATACGTGCCTTCCGAAGCACGGAACCATCTTTTTATCAGACAATCAGGTGATTCAAACCTGCAATGTCCTAAACAAACTGGAATCAACTTTACAAAGTATGCTTCTCGTGGGAGTTGGACCCACGACCACCGGAATACAAGGCATACACCTAATCCACTCGACCACAGAGGCCTGGTTCACACAAACACATACACACTTTTTATTACAGGAAACTATTTATTGTGATGATGTCTTGTTTGCGACTCTTTGTGTTTATTTCGACAGATTTCTTTTTGTTTTTAAAACTCCATAAATAAATAAGGACAGGAAAAAGAAAGAATAGGGAAAGACCTCCTTTTTCGTGGGTTTAAAGCACATAAAGACATCTTAAGAGACGCAGGAAATAGTAGATTATGCACCAAGGGGCTAAAGTTGTGTCTTATGTCACGGGCGTCATATTGAATCTCGAGCACAATGAAGGATTCGGGATTTAACTCCCGAGCGCAGGGAGGGAGTTAAGAGTTTAACTCACGAGCGAAGCGAGGGAGTTAATATAAGAATCCTGAATGCAGCGAGGCATTCAAGCTAGCCCAAGGCAAAGACACCTTTAGCCCAGAGGAGGATACTCTACTTTTTACACCTACTGTGAGAAAATAATAGCCATAAGTAGTACGAAAAACAAAGTAAGTATTTATTAAATATACAAACAGTAAGAATAACTTATTAGAAATAATGAAATAGAAATAATTATAAGAAAGAAATGGTAGAATGGTTTTGGATGATTGGCTGTATGCATTTTGAATTTAGAACGTCATTAGAGACGCTCGTGAAATTATAGTATTTTTGATAAAATGTGATAAATCGACTGTAGTATAGATAGGTTTCACAAAATCCACAGCAATATATTAGCGCAGTTTACCTAAAATAAATTAACTAATGTTACAGCCAATTACTATTACGGTATTAAGGCGCGGTACGGTATTTGTTATTATGAATGCCAGTTTTAATGTTATTCCATTCCTTTTTAAAAATGGTTCGTAGTTATCTAATTATTCTTACAATATTATGTCTTCGAAAACATGGCAACGATATGAAGAAGCAGTTGTTATGATTTTGTAGGAAATCGAGAATATCATCCACGCGTAGTAAGGATATCGAGAATAGCTTTCCTCTTTCAGGCACCAAAGGGTGTTTGTTGTAGTGCGCGCGGAACTAGTTGGCCGCGCCTTAGGTGGCGACAGGGGTGAGGGGGCGGGTTGCCTACAGCTCGCAATGCACAGGAGACTATAATTAGACAGTGATGACCAATCTCGAGATATCGTGAACAATAATTGTTCAATTTATTGAAAAGAATACAAAAACAAAAACATGCCTAAGGCGCGGCCAACTAGTTCCGCGCGCACTATAGTACCTACTATACTGCCAATTTAGCTGAGCATGTGAGATTCCAAATTCAAATCACATTATTGACCAGCGGGTCATAATGAAATCCAGTACAACATTATTGACCGGCTGTTCCCCCGGCCACTAATGACTCACTTTAGGTTAAGGTTGCTTGACATATAATTTGACATTTTCGAGCAGGTGGTGTGAAAAAATAATTTTATGATGTAACTAGTTATGTACCTATGCTACGGAAAACTGCAGACCAAAAAATAACGTTGCATTGGGATTCTTAGATAAGTAAGCTGTTTTAGTCGAACGCAATTTTTGAAGTAAATTATCTTAGTTTGCTACCTTTACTATTAATACCAAAACCGGGATATTTACCATGTTTACTTAATGTTTCGAGTTAATAAACAAACCGTTTATCCGTGATCATGGTGCTTGTAACAGCGCCGTAATATCAGAAGCTTGAAACAATAAGTAAACATGGTAAATATCCCGTTTTCGATTAATAGTGTCAGTCACCGTATCTGTTTAAAATCCTATTTTGCTACCCGTGTTTTTAACGGTTGGATATCATCACACGACTCCTACCGCTCTGGGCGGAGCAGTAGAGAGTGTCAGACTCTTACTTACTAAAACCCAGTTCCTACTTATGCCCTTTCCGTTCCAAAACTGCGGTAACTCTTTCGAACAAATACTGCAACCCTAGCAGGACGGCTAATCATCATCAGCCTATAATGTTCCCACTGCAGGGACTCAGGCCTCCTCTCTGGCGGGGGATGGGATATAATCCACCACGCGGGCCCAGTGCGGATTGGTAGATGTCACATGTCTTCGAATTGTTGGGTTCTAAGACTTCTAAGACATGCTGGTTTCCTCACGATGTTTTCCTTCATCGTTTTGAGAGTAGTGGTAATGAAATAAATTACACAAAGTAATGCGTCTGGGTTCGAACCCACGACTCACAGTTCGTAAGTCGGGACCGCTACCACTGAGCCACCACTACAGCTGTCTACACCAGGACGGCTAGCTAGCCTAAAACATTAATATGTAAAGGGCCCCGGGGTCTCCCTTAATAGTAATAACGTTTTGGGCCAGACATCATTGGGTGGTCTAACATTATGGTAACTTTTATTACGCGCATATAATAGCAAAGTTGTATTAAACCATTTATTAAAGTAATTTAGTACCTGACCTACACGCTTTACACAACAAATTACCTATCTAACAGGTCAGTAGGGTGAAAAGGATAAATGTTGAACAAAATTATTTAGTAATTTGGGGGGGTATGAGGAACAGGGTGTAAAGTTCCTCATCCCCCATTGAAAAGGGAGGATCCTCCGACCGGACGGGTGTTGTATCCGGCGGGCTAACTGAACTGCCCAACAGTTGTAAGTCGGGAACTCCTATAAAGGCTTATGTCGCAGATAATGTTGATAGCGCGATGTAGGAACTTCTGTCGATCGTTTGTTAGTACGCAGGTGTTGCGATAGATGTCGCTAGTCGCCACATCACTCCCCTCCGAGACCGGAGGTCGAAAGCAGGTTAAGTCTTGGCGCTTGTCAGCCAGTGGAAGGTTCCAGTGAGTCGGAACCGGATGCCGCATAGTTCACGGTGAGTCGGAACTGTCTGCGGTGATGCCCCAGTGAGTCGGGGTGATGCTGCATATTAGCTCCAGTGAGTCGGAGTGATGCAGTGCTTGCCGTGATGCTGCATATTAGCTCCAGTGAGTCGGAGTGATGCAGTGCTTGCCGTAGATGCCCCAGTGAGTCGGGGTGATGCTGCGTATGCTCCAGTGAGTCGGAGTGTCCAGTGCTGCGTAGTAGCTGGCTGCTGCGTCGACCAGGAGAGAAGGGCGTGTCTGCTTGCTGACCGGCCGAAGTGCAGTAAGGTCGCTGATGAGGCTGGGGGTGATGTCCAGGAATGCGCTTCCGCTGCATGCTGGTGGACAGGATACCCCATGAAGCCGTGACGCCGCTGACGGTATGACTCGCTGCTCGAAGGCGAAGGGGAAGTGGTGACGACGTCTGAAGTAGTTGCACGAAGGCTGCGCTGACGTTCATGCTCGGGGTCACTAGTTTGGGGGCATGAGGAACAGGGTGTAAAGTTCCTCATCCCCGTTGAAAAGGGAGGATTCCCCGACCGGACGGGTGTTGTGTCCGGCGGGCTAACTGCCCCATGTTGTAAGTCGGGAACTCCTATATAGGCTTATGTCGCGGATAATGTTGATAGCGCGATGTAGGAACTTCTGTCGATCGTTTGTTAGTACGCAGGTGTTGCGATAGATGTCGCTAGTCGCCACAGTAATTTCAGTTATTAAAACTATTAAGTACACTAAGCGGAGTATAAAAGGATCATAGCAAGTGGTACTCTTTAGTTTCCCCCTACCCCCATGGGGGAAAAAGGGTGAGTTTATATGTATGCTTCTAAAGAAGACTACTAATAAAAGTTATGTGTACCGTTATGCCGCTGGGGTAAACTATCGGACACACAGATGAAGTCTACTTTTCATACTATTCATTCACACACATTAAATAAACAGTATACCAACCCATAGAGCAGATGCATAAGCCCATGAGTATTTTCCAACCTTAACTTTCTGTTAAGACTTCTCACTTCAGTGACATGTAAAAAATAATGAAATTATAATAGCATCCATCTAAAACCGTGCAGCAAATGACTTCAAAATGGCGGTTAAACTTCAAAATAAACTCCACACAAGCAATGTAAATTACTCGCAAAGTTACCATAATGTAATTGACAAGAAAACTCCGACAAAGTTGTGATAGCTCAGAATGTAGCTTCGCGGTCGCAAAGTTTGCAAGTTAAGCACATGTCGACGTCGAGGCAACATGGAACACGCCAACTTAAAACTTTAAGTTGTTCCAACCGCCAACTAGTTTTACAGCATAATAATTATATTCTTTGAGAATGGGGGAGAAGCTCTCACATATTAGGTACGTAGTTTTGATTCAAGAACCTTACCTGCATTAAACGATCTTATTAAATCAAGGAAACCAAAAGTTATCAGAAAATAACTATATTGATAATTTTGAACCCACAGTGGATTCAAAATTAGTATTTGGTACCCAATAGCGAAATAAAAATACTTCACATAAAGGTAAATCATTTAAGAACCTAGGTTTAAATAATAACCGAGAAAAATATTGTCAAAATCCTTTATTTCAGAGACGAAGCCAACAATTTTGTTTTCGATCAACTAAACTTCAATTAAACTCATAATAGACCACGATTAAATTTTAAGTAAACAGTGGCGTACCACCTACACCGAATTGCGTCTCAGAATTTCAGGGAAATTCGTAAGTACATAATAATATCCGAAGGACCACGGGTAAACTATAACCATCGCTGCGGTCAGCGTTCCACCGGTATGCATCATGTCTATTATGGTAAACGCACGCACTGACAACTTTGATGCGTTATGGCGTAAAAAATCTGCCTCGCTACTCGGCAGGCTGCGTGGCAGTCATAACACTATCCTGCAATCGATAGCCACCCGGGCAGATAGCCCGCTAGTGTGGGCCCTAGCCAATCGCACCCGGTCTGTTCTAGTTATTAAGTACTAACATAGGCTAAGTTATATTGTTACTAACCAATCTAAATATTAAGTACTAACATAGGCTAAGTTATATTGTTACTAACACAGTGGACCTCTTTTGTAGTCTGATAAATAAATGATAATAATAATAATAATAATAAACTCTTCCGGGACCGTTCGTTATAAGGGTTTAAGGGATGCGTGTTTTAGAGGCGTGGATTTTCCTTATATGCAGGGGGGTTGCGATTTATCGATAAATTTATTTAGTGAGGAAACCGCTTACTATCAAAACAATCTTACCGACAAAGGGCGCAAAATTTGGAAAACCGTCCAAGTGCGAGTCGGACTTCCGTATAATATTAGTGGAGGAGTCCCCTTTACGATTTTATTAACCGTTGTTATATCGACAAAAAACACATTCGGTGTTTCAACGGTCTGTCTAGATCTCTGATAGACAGAGGGACAGACAGCAGGGGCATTATAATAGCGTTCCGTTGGTTACCCTTAGAGTACGGAAACCTAACCGATTTTAATTGGCCTCCAATTATTATGAATATTTTTACTAACACTATTCTTTAAGTATACCTACTAACAAAATATGGATCACTTGATATCTAATTTGAATAAATAAATTAAATTACAGAAGGTTTACCAAAACAAGCTTTCGTTTTTCATTAGAAAGTAGTAATATTCAAATTAACCAAGTATAATTAAGGTCCCATTAAAATAGGTGGACAAAATTTCAGTAATCATTTAGACCACCAAAATAAGGATGATGGTAAAAAAAAATATAAGGAAAACGCATTTAAGTACCTACTCCTTATGGATGAGTTTGTTCTAGAGTACCGGCAATTTATTATTTTAAGTAAAAAAAAAACACTTTACTTATATAATGTTTTTTTTTGTTTAGATATCTTTGGTTAGACCTACTGAACGCTGTGTTAAAATTTGTCCACCTATTTTAATGGGACCTTATATTGCTATATAAGGTGGATATCTTTTTCTGTTCGTGTTTTTATGTTGTTGTGAAGTGGGATTGGGCGGGCCATGTCTGTAGGATGGATTAAGACTGATGGGCCAGAGTCGTCACGCAGTGGATGCCAGAAGACGGGCGTCGTCGCCGAGGGAGGCCTAGAAAACGCTGGCGTTACGACCTAGAAGCGTTTTTGCCCAATTGGACGGAGAAAACCGCACAGAGGGATGAGTGGAAGGCTATGGGGGAGGCTTTTGCCCAGCAGTGGGACAATATAGGCTAGAAAAAAAAAACAATTATTTTTCTTTCTCCTACCACATATCTCACTACAAAATCCCGTTTATTTTGAAACCCGTTGGTCGTATCATGTCGCTACTCACTCAAAAACTGTAGACGTCGACACCAACATTGATAAGTGACAGAGAAAGATCTCTATATTTAGATAGCTCGGCATATATTTTGCTTGAAGAGTGTGCAAAAATGCGAACACTCAGGGATCTTGTTTAGTCACGCCCGCGCGCCGCATGGGGAATAATGAGGGAGTAGTGTAACTATATATATATGTGTACCTAAGGTGTACATGGGGTGGAAGACACGCAATGATGATTTGGTTATGGAGATCGTTTTTTTTTTTTAAAGTATGATGTGGGAAGCATTTTTACCCGATTGTCAAGGAATGTATAATATAGGTGAATCTTCTTCTAGAGGTCGGATTAAAACTGAAGACCATAGAAATCAGCATATTCAATGCCTAATCTACCGAATAATTACTGTGCAAACAGTTGGTAATAGAACTACACATACTGCGTGAACTAGGTGGACCGATGACCTGGTGAAGGTTGCAGGGATTCACTGGATGCGAGACGCACGGGACCGGTCACTGTGGCAACACTTGGGGGCGCCCAATATCCAGCAGTGGATGTCTTTCGGCTAAAATGATGATCAGTTTTATACTTTTGTTGTTTTCTCAATCCATATAGCGATCATTATCTTGTTCATGTGTTATGTTCTTTGATAAAAGACCTTGAAACTTGATATAACCAGACGCCAAAAGACGAGATCTCATAGGAAGGTAAACTTTTTCATGTTTCTTAATATAACTTTAATTCACAAAACAGAGTAAGCTACCTATCCCACATTCCCACCTCTAATCACTTAAGACGCAAGATATTTATTATAATAAAAAAAAAAACATCCTTCCTAACTTATATAGACAGATTCATCCAGATAGATAGAGGTTCCCAACTTCCAACCCTACCCTATGATAAATTGGAATCGCAAATCTTTTTCCTCAGTTAACCAGAGATCACAACTTTTTTTTTAAATCCCCCGCCCGTCCCTAGAGTACCAACGTTGCTCGTAAATTGAAATTTCCAATCGAAATATACGCTCGGAACAGTTTTACGGTTTGGTTCACACCGATTTTTGTCTCGATGGAGAAAAAACCGTATTCGCTCGTGATTCGTGTTCATTAGTCGGTTTGCTGTTATGATTAGGTATTTGTCTGGCTTTCGTTCTGGAATTGGAGATTAGTATGTAGAAAATTATTTAAAGAAAATCTGTGGCGTGATTGTTCGCATTTTCATTTTTTTTTGCTTTGTTGCACATGATATACTGTGGCTCTGGTTGGCTGGACATTTCTTCAAAACTGCTCGCATTTAAGTAGGTCAATATAGGGCACTTTATGTGAAAGCTAAACACCCTTATTTCAGAATAGGTGACGCTACAGAATCTTAGATAATCGATCGAAAGCGTGTCCAGCCAGCTTGAAAAACCACTTTTCGCTGGTCTCTCAATCTCCGTAACGGAAGTGATTTTGACGACTTTTTGCATATCAACGGGCGTCACATAAATATGTGACAGGCATCAAGCTAAAAGTTTTGTGATACGTACAATGGTTTAGTAGAAAAATGCAAAAAACTGTGTCCAGCCATCTTGAATTTACGTAGAATACTTTTGGCTGGCACTTCCGAATCCCACATAACGGGAGCGTTTTCGAATATGGTTCCTTTACTAATACTTGGTGACGCAATGTGTGACAGTAATAACGTTTGATTTATGCCGTCACATGCAAGGGTTTACGAGATATCAATGAAAACTTAATGTATACTTGTGTCCAGCCATCTTGAACTCAGGCTGGCTGGACACCTGTATCTCCGCTGCCTGATGATCTACGACCTTCAAAATTGTATCAAAATGTTGTGACGGGGGCGATAATGATAACCTGAATTTGTGACGGAGAAACTTTGCGTAGTTTCAAAGATATTGATCATTTAAATTTTCCCATACAAACATCCATTAATATTGTGAGGTGACCATAATTTTTACATAAATAAAGGATTTCTTTTTAATCGACTAATCGGCCGGTAGCAGCCACGCCTGCTTTGTATTTGATTTCTCCGTGGGAATAAAAGGTTTTCCTGCAGTAAAAAGCGTAAGTATGTGTTAATTCAAAATAATAATTAAAAACACTAACAAAAAAGAACAAAGTGCATTGCACTCAGTGATGCCAATTTAGCATTTTTTCATGTTGTTTAGCAAACTTATTAGTTGTTTAGCATATTTTTAGCATATAAAATAATTATAAAATAAAATACATTAATGCGTACGCAATTATTTCCATTTTGTTACAACAGCCCACTGACAGCGCGCCACACTAGACAGCCAAGCTACCATAGCCGGGTCACCATAGCCAAGCCACTCTAGCCGGCCCGATGACAGCCAAGCCAATGACAGCCGAGTCATGCCACCGCCATAACTACCGGACGTCTCCGGTGGGGATAAAGCTTTATAATGCCCTACAAGCTCATTTTGCGGTCTTGTCGCACTCGATTGTAATAGTTGTAAGGGGAAGCTCTGCCCGAATAAAGTTATAAATCAGTTCCTGTTTATTTTTTACCACTGTCGTTACAATTTAGAAAAAAAATCCCTTTACTATATAGTTGGCGCTCCTGGTGCCAACATAATGGAAAGAGTATTTGAGATCATAGTCGATTAAAACAGTATGTATATTTTGTTAAATAATAAAAAAGTTAAAACTATGTTACGTTTCATTTGACACTGAAAAATTTTAGCAGATTTTTTAGAATTTCTATAAAGCAATTGTAATAATTTTAACACCATTTTAGCAGATTCTATATCGGTCTTGTTGGCAACACTGATGCACTGACACTGAGATTGTACACAGGCTGTGAGTGTGACAGCGTAATAATGGTAGTACGTACTAAAACCAAATGAAGACTGATGCTGTGATTTATTTTGTGTAATAATTTTATTCTTTTCCATAAATAGGTATTGAAGAATATTTTAGTTTATTCAGCTATTTATATGATTAAAATGACGACCACCGGCTTCATTTGCGCTTCAAACACTTAGGGCGGCGGTAAAAACAACGCTTTGGTACAAGGCGGGGGTTATTGAAGTGCAAATGGAGTTGATCGTCGTCATTTTCGTCATTTGAAACGCTCTAGCGCAAATAAATAAATGTGATTTTATTTACCTACATTATTTTTTCATTTAAATACCTTAGAGCATTAGTCTGTTATCCTGACACAATATCTACCTATGTACTTACCATAAAAACACCAATAATTATCTACTAAAAAGAGTAGATACACGTAAATAATCAATAACATTAAAAAAAATCTCCCCCCCCCCCCCTTCCTCACTTCTACACTTTTGTCTTCTATTGATTAAAATATCTACAGTTGTTCGTATTAGTGTCACCAATACGCGAATTTTCGTCCATTAAAGAAAACACCTTAAAATATACTTAGTCCTACATAAAACCTACAATATTGGTAACCCTACTACAGTGTTTGTATGGGAAAATTTAATAGATCAATATCTTTGAAACTACGCAAAGTTTCTCCGTCACAAATTCAGGTTACCATTATCGTCCCCGTCACAACATTTTGATACCATTTTGAAGGTCGTAGATCATCAGGCAGCGGAGATACAGGTGTCCAGCCAGCCTGAGTTCAAGATGGCTGGACACAAGTATACATTAAGTTTTCATTGATATCTCGTAAACCCTTGCATGTGACGGCATAAATCAAACGTTATTACTGTCACACATTGCGTCACCAAGTATTAGTAAAGGAACCATATTCGAAAACGCTCCCGTTGTGTGGGATGTGGGATTCGGAAGTGCCAGCCAAAAGTTTTCTACGTAAATTCAAGATGGCTGGACACAGTTTTTTGCATTTTTCTACTAAACCATTGTACGTATCACAAAACTTTTAGCTTGATGCCTGTCACATATTTATGTGACGCCCGTTGATATGCAAAAAGTCGTCAAAATCACTTCCGTTACGGAGATTGAGAGACCAGAGAAAAGTGGTTTTTCAAGCTGGCTGCACTTTCGATCGATTATCTAAGATTCTGTAGCGTCACCTATTCTGAAATAAGGGTGTTTAGCCGTCACATAAAGTGCCCTATTGACCTACTTAAATGCGAGCAGTTTTGAAGAAATGTCCAGCCAACCAGAACCACATCACATGATAGAGATTATCGAGATTATCTAGAAATACCACAATGTATGTACAAGTTAACTATTTCCATCAATTGAATATTATTTCAGCAATTTTAACATTCTGATCAGATTCCCCTTTCGGGCAAAGTGTTATTGGGTTTTTCACCAGGAATTTCTCAGTTATCGTCACGGAGTCTGACTTTGTGCCCGCTTGGGGTCATAGCCTCGCCCCCTATTACATGGGGCTTAAAACATAACTGGCTAAATTAATGTAGGTTTACTATTATATACATTAGTCTAACCCTTTCGGGGATCCTTCCTTCCTTACATAGTATAAAACAAAGTCGCTATTTTTGTCTGTTTGTTTGTCTGTATGCTTAAATCTTTAAAACTACGCAACGGATTTTGATGCGTTTTTTTTTAATAGATAGAGTGATTCAAGAGGAAGGTTTTAGTATATAATTTGAACGACATCCACGCGGGTGAAGCCGCGGGCATCAGCTAGTTATGTTATAACATCCTCAGACATACTATTTGCAGATTAAATTGCAATAAGTATCATCACGTTCTTTTATATAAAACCGCATACAAAATTGCTTGATAAATATTTTTTGAAGGCAACAGAAAATAATTATAAAGCGGGTCAGCGGCGCCTTTGATATGATAATGAGGTCGCGGCTGCACTGGACGCCAGTCGCACAGCTCCAGTGATGTAAGGAAATATCAAACTTGCCTGGAGAGAAAATAAGAAGGTTTTTCAGTCAAGGATAGTGATTTGTTTTCATTTAGTTCATCTTACTTAGTTGACAGAGCTTTGAAAGGGATAATAAAAGCCCGTCGGGGCTGTGGATTGTCGAAAGGTTAACACGGCTCCGACACAAGGGCGAAGAAGGAACATGGGTTTGGTTTTTAGTCAGTAGAAGTCTGACACTCCCCTTCGCTCTGCCCAAGAGCGGGGGGAGGGGGGGTTATTCGATGATTTTCCACCCACAAAAAAAAAGGGATGATAGAAGGAGGTGTCTGATATGTAGATAAGTAAAAGAGAAGTATGGAAAAAGGAAGTCATGCTGCGTCGACCCCAAGTGAATTGGAATAAAGGCAAGAGGATGATGATGATGATTTAATTTACAGATCTGATATGTGTTGCTGAGTTTTGTTGGGATTTTGGAATTGATGTCTAGTCCGTTAGTGGGGTTTCGAATTTATTATTATTGACAACAGTAGACAATTTTTGGTACCATATATACGTGGTTTATCTATTTTTCTTTTTCTTCGAAGACTCTATTGACTATATATGTGACTGAATGGACAAGGAAAAAAATTACAGGCTTTTAGAAACCCCCGAGATACAGTCACCCCACCCCACCCCCGAATAGGGTGGGGTTCAAAACATCAACAACCAAAATGTCAACACCATAATAAATTATCATCAACAGTTTAATTTGACAATGAATCACAATACTCGTATCATAAGGGTACAGGATGACCTTTTTAAAAATTAAACACAAAATTAAATCAATTAAAAATAGCACACAAACTACCTCAAAACGTCATCCCTCTTTGTTAGAAGTTCTCTAGTTGCTTTGTTTTCCCTCGTTACGGTGGATAAGGCGCCATCTTACCAGAATTACTTACAGGCATAATGACCCTTGGGTTTATACCGCTAATCCATTGCCGTAAGTAGCTTTCCTCAACGGATTTTGGCCTTTACCCCTACAAAAAAGGGTTTCGTGTTGTACAAAATGAATTCGTAAACTGATTTGTTGTCGTAGGGAAAAAAAGTGTTAGAGTTGTGAGAGTGTGTGTGTGTGAGAGTGTGTAGGTGTTGTGGAAGTTTAGTGAGTATACAAATACTTCGACATTTCCGGGAAAAACAACACTTTAAATTGTGCAGAAAAGCTCTTGTTTAGGCTTTTATCCATACTTATGTTTTTTATTATTATTTGACATGGGCTTACTTTTGACCTCAATCTTGCAGAGGCAGAGATGAGGTCGACGATGGAACGAGCTTACCCAGAAGAAGCCTATTTACTCGCGACTTAAATAGATTGGGGTGTCTCGGTATAGCCATACTCTCACCATCTGGCAATCTATGAGACGCATAACTTTGCAAAGCTATGCTAAATATCCATGGTATTCAAGGTTTACCATAGCATCACGCGAAAGGGAAAGAAAGGGTCCCGAAAGGGTTAAGCAATGTCTGGACCTGTGCTCGGTTGAAAGCAATAACCTCGCCGCTTAAAACATTACTGGCGAAATAAAGGTATGATATCATTTGTTTTACAATGTACGAGAGCTCAGTAAAGTCGTCTGCTCAAATAGGTACAAGACTTAATAATATGAAAAGTAGGATTAATGCACATCATATAAGCCAAAAATGCAAAATGAAGTGATTTAGAGCGATTTACCTAAAATATGGCATAATTTAGACTGTGAAGATACCTGCTAATGGAACTATAAAGTAACTCCGCTTGCGTTATTTGGAAGATTTTGTCAATGAAAAAATTATGTTTTATTTATACAACATTTTGAACACACGCTGTAAAAGTTCGTGGTTTTTTTAGGTCGAGTTTTGAGTGTGTAGCAGACTCAATGTTTGACACATTTAGTTGATTTCAAAATAGGATGATTGAACTGAAGTAAGGATCTTTCGATCATAGTTTGCACTACTCTACCAAAGTAGCGTCCAAGGATAGGAAGAGTCTAAAAGAAAGAGTCAAAGTGTTGGTCGTCCACTGTCGTGGCGAGAATGCAGACAACAGCGTGAAGCTTCGCTCAAACAAAGAGTGGCCTATACCCAGCAGTGGGTGAAGTGGAGTTTTGGATGATGACGGTGATGATGAAGTATCTTTCGTAATAATTATAAGTCATGTAATAGAACTTTGGTTAATTCTAGCTATACCTATGACTTGTGGAGGCACCTTCGCTATTTTCTCTGAGATTTGATTATCTAACCTACCTTCGTACCCACTACTCACTTAGCTGTACCTACTGCAACGGTGCAAAGTAACTAACAATACTTTACAAAGTATACCACTAAGTTTCCTGCAAGCAACAAACTAAATACATAACTTGATTTAACTGCAGGCTATTAATCAAGAGTTCCTAGTCTCGACGCCACGACGCCTGCACTAAACGCCTGCGTGTGTTAATTGCTAACAAGATATACGTTTACACAACATGCTGCTATGGGTAAAGTTGCAGGCGCTTGATTATTCCGCTTCAACGTGGTGTATGCATGTTATTTTGTTTTGCTTCCTATTAGTGGTACACAATTTGATGGATGTGTGTTTTAGCATAATCTACACTGTAAAGTCTTGTGATAAATAACTAACCCATCATTTGCCTAGCATTTTCCCAATTACTTAGGTAATTATGGTGGGGTTGGCTTCTAGTCAAATTGGACTAAAAGGCTCGCCTGCATGGCAATCACAGGCTGCATGAGGACAACCCCGACCGCAGCTCTCGAAGCCAGCTGAATATTTATATGAAGCATTTTAAATGAAGTATTTTATATGAAGCGACTGCCTATCTGACCTTCAGAACTAAGTTAGTCCTGGTGAATACATTAGGTAGGTAACCCTTGGTAAGACTGACTGTCAGACTTTCGTGTTACTGACTACCTGCAACGACTGTCCAAGATCTACTTTGATCTGCTCTCCGAGGCACCGAAGATACTTAGTATGTAATGGTCGGTCACCTTGCCTTGGCATGCGTTACTTAACCTTGAACAGAGCGAGCATCAAATGGAGGAGCTGGTCAATTATTAGGTACAACTTATTAAAGTAATAACAAAAAAATTAGTAGAATATTAAAATATATTCAAACAATGCAACGCAATTCTCCTTTATGTGAAACCCACTGGTTTACGAACGGAAAACGACAATTTTAAGTCCACAATGTACATATTAATCTTGAGTTAATGTGCATAATTTAATAAAGAACAAAGCTTTTCCGTTGTAGCATGTAGAACGAACGGCGTGTATTTAAATTGCAGTAGGGGAGACTGGGTACACTTGATACCTCTGGGACACATGGTACATTTATTTTATAAACCAACCACGCTTGCTAGACTATATAATATCTGGTATGACTTGTGAAACGCGGCGTTTCACAAGTCATACCGTACCAAAGACAAACAGGGTTGCTAGTTTTGAATAGTCTAGCAAGCGTGGTTGGTTTTATAAAATAAATGTACCATGTGTCCCAGAGGTATCAAGTGTACCCAGTCTCCCCTACCTAAAGGATGGGCGTTAAATTGTATTTGCAACACTGTTCAGCGCCAAAAGATCAAAATCCAGAAACACAGTCAATGTCTGTTACGACGTTTTAGACCACCGTCGACGCTTTCCTTAGTAACCGTGTAAATACATAATTATAAACATTTATTTTTCAGCGATATTCCTGTACTACTGAAACTTAACTGCTGTAAAACTACGCAAAAAAAGAAAACAAAATAAAATTGTAAAGCAGGTCAGAAATAAAAGTTAACAGCTGAGCAAAAGTGAAAAATAAAATTGTAAAGCAGGCTATGAACAAAAGTCTACAACTGTGATATTTTTTCGTGTGGAAATGTGGAAAATTGTGAAATACTACCTTTTGACTAAAGTTCAAACAACTTTATTGCTAGTGTCAACTGTGATAATATTCATGTATTCAGCGAAATTAATTAACAAGTGAATTTTAGTAAATGAAGTCACTGAAATCCTTGTGTAGATAATAATTTAAAATCAGCTGTATTTTACATTTTGGTGTACAGTCACGAGTAAAGAAATGTAGCGTGCATTCAGTAACTTTTAAAAGTGACGTTCTCTTCCTGCATATACCTATGTATCACGGTGTCTACGTATCCTGCGAATGGCAAAAGTGTTCACTGACCTAATTGGTGATGTTCTTCAGAAAGGATAGGTGCGTAGTACTTGCAACCGGCGTGCGTGTATAATAATAATAATAATAATAATATTCCACAACTATCACACAACGCCATCTAGTCCCAAGCTAAGCAGAGCTTGTGTTATGGGTACTAGACAACTGATAAACATACTTATATATTTCTAAATACATACATATTATAGATAAATTACACCCAGACACAGAACAAATGATCGTGCTCATCACACAAACATTTGTCCTGGGTGGGAATCGAACCCACAACCTCCGGCATAGCAGTTAGGGTCACTAACCACTAGACCAACAGGCCAGTCAAAATGTAGTATGACCAGATATAATATGAATGTGGACGAGGGAAAAGGAGTATGTATGGGTCGTAGCAGGTGGCGTACTGGGGTTTACCCCTATGGGAAAAGGGCGAGTTTATGTATGTATTTCCAGCTTATCAGGAACCATTACAGTTTCAGGGGATAAACTATAGAATAAGTTTTTGTTTTCAATCGACTTTTCGACAATCGACATTGATCGGTTTGTACGTTTGGGTTAGTTTTTTGCATACGGTTAGACTTAAAGCTGACCGTATCATAGTTACGAAAAGGCTAGGCAGATGATGATGATGTAAGTTTGGTTCGGTTGTCAATATTTTTCTGCTCTGTTATTTGATTCAGCTACACATGTTATTACCAACCCGAAGATATTTTTTCTACATTCCATACAATCGTGTTTCTCGTCCGAATAGTGCGGACATCAAGTTACCTCTGGACTTATGTTGGAAGATGTAATATCGTTAAGTTGGGCTACCACAATCAAGCAGCAGTGCGGTGTGGTTGTGGAGCTGTATCACAAAATATGCTCCACCTCCTATCCTGCCCTCTTAGCCCAAAAAAATGCAGTCGAAGTGACGCTGCCACTGATGGCGCAGTGGAAGTGACAAAGTTCAGGGCTAACAAAATATAAAAATTATTGTGCATGCCTTTTGCTGTTGGTATCTTTTTTAGGGTGGGAAATCATCATATGACTCCTCCCACTCTGGGCAGAGCGGTAGAGAGTGTCAGACTTCTACTGACAAAAAACCACCCATGTTTCTAACTTAGTTCCTAGGTCTGTCGAGTTTGATATTGCCTTTAAAACGCTGTAGTGAAGATCCCAATCAGATAGTGCAAACTAAACCATCCATACTTAATATTATAAATGCGAAAGTAACTCTGTCTGTCTGTCTGTCTGTTACTCTTTCACGCCTAAACGGCTGAACGGATTTTGATGAAATTTGGTACAGACATAGTTTGGAAATTGAGAAAGGACATAGGATAGTTTTTTTTTTTAGATAAACCAAAAATCTTCCGGAAGTCACTATTCCACGCGAACGAAGTCGCGGGCAAAAGCTAGTTTATTATAAAGGTAAAATTTTTCAAGGTAAGTACAGGTTTTAATATGAGTAAGGTAAAGCCATGCTTTTTCTCGGAAAACACACCTCAACAACCTTTTAAGAATTGCCTGAAAACCGAAAGAAATATAACATCAAATGAAAGAAAGTAGGCAGCGTAACACTCCTGCGCTCATTACCATCTCAAAGGCGCCGCACTTGGTTCTTTTGACTCACCGCAATGGGAACCTTGTTATTTACATTTTTCTACTTCTGATGTTAAAGAAATACTTTAGGAAGCAATCAGTTTCATGTAACAGGGTTTTTTGAAGAAATTCGCGTGAAATTATAGTACATTTTGATTTTTATGTGGGGAAACTTTGTTATTGCAGTTGAAGCAGAATTAACACCCAAGCCGAACACGAGGTTGTTATCGAGCGCACGCTATTGATATTTTCTGTAACAAACTCGTATCTTGCACATGCACAATAGCGTAGGGCCAGTTCTTTCTGCCCCTAGACCGCCCTCAATCAACTTTGTCAGTAAACTGCACTGATGAGTCTGATGGTGATGTGATGACTCAACGACCTAAATTATATATGACGACAGATGAGACCTGTCTTCGTTGATTTGTTGGTCGGTCATGATGGAATGTGGAGTCCAACATGAAATGACACACATGCACTGTTCGGTACACTAAACTTAACCGTCCAAAACACTTTACAATTAAAAATAACGAAGGATTGAAGATCTATTTCAGATTTAAATGAAATAAAATGGAATGTAGTGAGGTTAGCCAAGTCAACCGTTCGTCACCATCATTTCAATTTGAATGTGTCAACTGCACAAATCTACCGCCTTTTTATTAACATCAAAAATGACCAACGATAACTTTATCCGACTAAACACACTCAAGCATTGCCAGACCAAAAATTAAATTAAATTGAACTAAATCAAAATTATGATAAACGCTTGACATTCCATTACGCGATCTGCGACACGGCCATCTCTGACCTTCACACGACCTCGTGGGATGAGGTACCTTAAGAGACAAATAATCCAGAAAAGTAACTAGACCACTCGGCTATCCTGACCCACGTCAGGGAACATCATCACAAAAATAATTAGGTCAAATTAAACCGTGTGAGTAATACGTTTAATGCTCAAATGTTTGCTTAACATTGTAGCGCTTAACCAGCGTTACAAATCCTATCACTTAACCAGTGATAATAATAACGCTTAACCAGCGATATTAACCCACTAACGCTTAACCAGCAATTACACAACTAACGCTTAACCAGCGAAAGCTCAACATAACACGCTTAACCAGCGATTACCCTACTAACGCTTAACCAGCGAAAGCTCATCCACATGCTTAACCAGCTATTCATTTACTAACGCTTAACCAGCGAAAGTTCATCCACACGCTTAACCAGCGATTCAATTACTAACGCTTAACCAGCGAAAGCTCATTCACACGCTTAACCAGCGATTCAATTACTAACGCTTAACCAGCGAAAGCTCATTCACACGCTTAACCAGCGATTCAATTACTAACGCTTAACCAGCGATAGCTCATCCACACGCTTAACCAGCGATTCAATTACTAACGCTTAACCAGCGAAAGCTCATCCACACGCTTTACCAGCGATTCATTTACTAACGCTTAACCAGCGAAAGCTCATCCACACGCTTAACCAGCGATTCAATTACTAACGCTTAACCAGCGAAAGCTCATTCACACGCTTAACCAGCGATTCAATTACTAACGCTTAACCAGCGATAGCTCATCCACACGCTTAACCAGCGATTCAATTACTAACGCTTAACCAGCGAAAGCTCATCCACACGCTTAACCAGCGATTCAATTACTAACGCTTAACCAGCGAAAGCTCATCCACACGCTTAACCAGCGATTCAATCACTAACGCTTAACCAGCGAAAGCTCAACGTAATCCGCTTAACCAGCGATTACACAACTAACGCTTAACCAGCGAAAGCTCATCACAACACGCTTAACCAGCGAGTGTACCTATAGTACTTAACCAGTACTCTGCATCACTGCTTAACCAGCAAGTGAACCTATAGTACTTAACCAGTACTCTATATTCGACTCTCTATTCGACTCTCTATTCGACTCTCTATTCGACTCTATATTCGACTCTATATTCGACTCTATATTCGACTCTATATTCGACTCTATATTCGACTCTATATTCGACTCTATATTCGACTCTATATTCGACTCTATATTCGACTCTATATTCGACTCTATATTCGACTCTATATTCGACTCTATATTCGACTCTATATTCGACTCTATATTCGACTCTATATTCGACTCTATATTCGACTCTATATTCGACTCTATATTCGACTCTATATTCGACTCTATATTCGACTCTATATTCGACTCTATATTCGACTCTATATTCGACTCTATATTCGACTCTATATTCGACTCTATATTCGACTCTATATTCGACTCTATATTCGACTCTATATTCGACTCTATATTCGACTCTATATTCGACTCTATATTCGACTCTATATTCGACTCTATATTCGACTCTATATTCGACTCTATATTCGACTCTATATTCGACTCTATATTCGACTCTATATTCGACTCTATATTCGACTCTATATTCGACTCTATATTCGACTCTATATTCGACTCTATATTCGACTCTATATTCGACTCTATATTCGACTCTATATTCGACTCTATATTCGACTCTATATTCGACTCTATATTCGACTCTATATTCGACTCTATATTCGACTCTATATTCGACTCTATATTCGACTCTATATTCGACTCTATATTCGACTCTATATTCGACTCTATATTCGACTCTATATTCGACTCTATATTCGACTCTATATTCGACTCTATATTCGACTCTATATTCGACTCTATATTCGACTCTATATTCGACTCTATATTCGACTCTATATTCACGGTATTCACATTAGGTATTATTTTAAAGTTCTAGACGTCATGTTAATTACCAAGTCATTAATCAAAATTTCACGTCCAATCACTATGTCATGTTGAAGGTATTCATCAGGTAAAACAATAAAAACAATATCCAAACTAATGTTACCAATGTCAACATTAGCTAAAATGTTCAGGTTACTTATTCACAGAAGTTTGACCTATAACCGTAATAGTAAAGACACTATAATAATTACGCTCAACATTAAATTTAAGTACACAAAATAGAATCTCTCAATAATGAACACTCTGCTCCAGAACAATAACAAAAATTAAAAGACTCACCAGAGTGACGGAGAATACCTGTAGGCGCATTTATTTACTACGCACAAGTCCACTCGGCGTTGTTCAGGAGCTACACCAGCGCCACCACCAGTGCCGCCGCTGCCGGAACCCTGGGCCGCTGCTGGACAACGGTTCGCGTAGTGGCCTCGGCTCCTGCACGGAGGCAGGTGACGGAGCTGACCTTGGGCTTCGCCGGAACAGATGATGTACTTCCATGAGAAGACGAGGAGTGAGGTCTTCTGTCAGTCTTGCTGTCTCTTCTCTGGTAAACCGTGGAACCCTTTTGGCATTCCTCACCACATACGTAACACTTGACTATTCGTATCGATAACACACATGTCTGCTATTGCTGTTGCCAACCAAGCACGATTGTCGTTATTCCGTTTTTCAGAGTTTTATACGGTAGGCGCGCATCAGAGCAATAGTCATAAAGTTTTTGTTTTTGCTGCGCTAACGAAAACGCCACTTTTCCGTTTCTGTTACTTTCAGACGCACGCGCATTGTCTTTACACACACTTTTCCTGGCTAGCACTGTCACTTACACTATGTAGGGCGTTTGAGTCACATCGCACTTCTGATGACGACAGATGAGACCTGTCTTCGTTGATTTGTTGGTCGGTCATGATGGAATGTGGAGTCCAACATGAAATGACACACATGCACTGTTCGGTACACTAAACTTAACCGTCCAAAACACTTTACAATTAAAAATAACGAAGGATTGAAGATCTATTTCAGATTTAAATGAAATAAAATGGAATGTAGTGAGGTTAGCCAAGTCAACCGTTCGTCACCATAATTTCAATTTGAATGTGTCAACTGCACAAATCTACCGCCTTTTTATTAACATCAAAAATGACCAACGATAACTTTATCCGACTAAACACACTCAAGCATTGCCAGACCAAAAATTAAATTAAATTGAACTAAATCAAAATTATGATAAACGCTTGACATTCCATTACGCGATCTGCGACATATATAAATATGAAAGAAAAAAAAGTACCGAACGCTTGCCCCAAATCGGCAACCAAAGCTTAAAAAGCATCCCACAAAACAAGTTAACCCTCAATAACAAATATTTCAGATTCCATACTGCATAAATAAGCTGATTCACGCCATAAAACTGCACCTAACAGTAAAGCAGTAATTTCCTGTGCATCGTGTCTTCGTTAGCCTCAGCAGGTTTATATATAATATCGCTGTAGGCCACGCTGCTAATAACGTCGTGGCTTAATAACGCATTAGTGGCGAGCAGGACAGGTGCTCATCAGTTTAGAGCTTATATATGGAGTTTATTAAAGTAGGGTATATAAAAATGTATACAAGGCATGTTTTTAATACAATTTTCGTGTTTACGCTAATTCAGTTCGGAATGCGTCAAATGTTAATAGGTCTTCAAGCCTGTAGAGAATACCTAGCTATGAAAACATGGAGTAGCCACAACAAATTAGCTTTCATATAAAGAGTGTAAAATTATCGTTATGAAGCCGAAAAGTTCTCCCCGTCCGCGTCATTGCGATCATTTTTTTGTTAGTTACGGCGATATTGGAGGTCAAAGTTCCGGATTTTTCACAACCTTTTCAATATCAGCTGTGAGAGTAATAATTTTACTATAATTGCCTCCTTCCCCTTTTACTATTCAAATCATTCATCAGTACAATGTTTTGAGTGTTACATTGAGTTTTACTGTAAAACGTGATTTTTCACCCCAAATAAAAAAGTTGTTTACCAGCAATAATGTTTGCTTATTGTTAGTTAATTGATGGACATACACACTGTAGGTACAGTTTTTGTCGCAAACCATTTGAAAACCGGTAGATGCTCAATTAAATTAGCTTGTCGTACGTTACGTACCCACAGCTGGACATAAGTACAATCACTTCACTATTTTACCCTTAACATAGCTAATTCAAAACCAATACTGACTAGACAAATGACAGCGATCTTTACCCCATCACGCATGACTTCCGTAGTAAATACCGCTCGGTGATCTACTGACACCTCGCGTGCAAATGGGCGTGAAGATGACCGATCCGATATGCTACCATTAACTTCTGCGCACCTGGTACCTTGGTACCCGTTAACGACATCTGGTGTTTATTTCCCAGTGAGTGTAGGAATTAATAATATTATGTGACGTATGGCGATGGGAAGGGCTTGTGGCTACATAATAACTGCCGTTTGGGTCAATCTTCAGGTTCATCATCATCATCATTTCAGCCAAAAGACGTCCACTGCTGGACATAGGCCTCCCTCAGGTGTCGCCACATTGACCGGCCCCGTGCGTCTCTCATCCAGCGGGTCCCCGCAACCTTGACCAGGTCGTCGGTCCACCTAGTGGGAGGTCTTCCAACGCAACGTCTTCCGGTTCGCGGTCGCCATTCCAGAACTTTTCGGCCCCATCGGCCATCCTTTCTGCGAGCAATGTGCCCTGCCCATTGCCACTTAAGTCTGGCGATTCTTCGGGCTACGTCGGTAACCTTGGTTCTCAGGCGGATGTCCTCATTTCTGATTCGATCACGCAAGGAAACTCCGAGCATAGCCCTCTCCATTGCCCTTTGGGTGAAACTTCAGGTTAAGCTGCACTTACCAAGGTTAGCCCTTGGATGGGTGACCACTCATTACATACTGAGTTTCCTCCGTACCTCGGAAAGCACGTTAAGCTTCAAGCTGTTGTTCCTACTGTCATTTGCAGACTGACTTTGTTAATTCGAATTCGAAGCCGACCTCAACGTAGTTAATGTGACGACACTTAGGGCAGGCCTATGTCCAGCAGTGGTCGTCTTTCGGCTGATATGATGATTATGATGGCAGTATCGCCAATTCGCCATACTCCATATAATTATCTCCTAATAAGAAGTCCTTTTAAAAAAAAATACCCGTTGGTTGAAACTATTTGTGAAGTATTTACCGTTATTTTTCTGGAATTCACGTAAGGTCTGAAACCAGGTGAACTTAACTGGTTTATTTACTTTTTGTAAACCCAATAAACAACACGTGCTGCCAGGGCGGAAATTGTTTCCATTCTTTAGAGAGTGTGGTGATTTTTGCCTCAATACAACACACAGTACATTGATACGATTTACGCAAAAATTACTCCTGATTGCGGAGTTTGCAAACACATTTTACTAAGTAAGACCTACATATCATTATGAGGATAAGATTTAGGTAAAAATTATTAGTTCTCAGTAACATTTGGAGTCGTGAACCGTGGATTCATCACTTGTTATTTAATAACTTCCACTGACTGGACTTGGCCACTCATTATCTGGTTCTTTCGGCCATCTCAGACACTAATTTTCATGGTCTTCAGATGACTTAACCAATGTCTTTTCTTTTCTTTAAAAAAATAGCGTTTCCCCACACTAGGAATTTCTTCTGTGTTTACAAACATTTAAACTCACATGCACAAACCAAACACCCAGACCCGAAACAACTATCTGTAGGTCATACAAAATATTTGTCTCGTGCGGGAATCGAACCCGCGACCTCCGATGTTGTTTCGACTGTTTCTTCTCATATTCGAAACATCAGCTTCAGTTTAAAAACATAAACGTGTTAAAGTATTTTGTAAAACCAATTTAAATATGATTTACACTTTTCCTTACCTACAGATCTTTTACAAAACCCCACATCAGTCAGTCCCATCATAGATTTTATCAATACACCTTATAAAGCCCATATCTACCGCTGTATGAACTAGTGATGCAGGATAGCCGTCAACTGCAACCAGTTTGTCGCATACAGTTATATCACGGCCAATGGCTACCGTTGCGTTTCCTATATCCAGTTTTTATTATTACAGTTTACTTGTCGATTCTGTTTTAATTGGATTTATCTTGATTTTAGTATGGCTTGTGGCCTGATTCATCACGTCTTGATAAGTTATGGTTAAGTTATTCGGAGACTGTTTCATTGTTATTACACGACTGCCCAAAAAAAAGAGTGTTATGTTTTTTTTTTAAATATTTTGGAACTGTTTTTATGTCTATTTGATTGATCACGCCTGTTTTCTTCGATGGACTAGGCATAAGTGTGCGATAGTACAAGCACAATTTGCCATGAAATAGGAAGCGAGAATTTTGACATAATTACAACGTTTCAGTTTTTATTACGGTCGACGCCGGGTACTTTGTGTAGATTCCAAACTTCTCAACCATACTGCGACTTTGCTAATTGGAATTCGACGGTTTGTTGCCGAAAATTATCTTAACTTAATGAACATGTTCTTTCTAAAGAAATGTCTAGACTTCAAAAACCTTGACCCTGATGTAGTTTTAATCTTTCTTCAAGTTTTTAAGGGCCATTTCGTAGTAATGTCTTTTTAAGTTTTTTCTTACTTTCCTGTTAGTATAAAAGGAAAGTTTATTCTACTGAAACAACTTCATTTTGACCTTTAAGTATTTGTGAGTATTTCTTTAAAAAGTTTGAAATTACTAGCTTATACCCGTGGCTTTGCCCGCGTGGATTTGATTCAAGTATTGATCCGGTTTAGGCATTGTGCTACCGGGATAAAAGTATCGTATGTGTTAATCCAGCTTATAAACACTCTGAGGGCCAAATTTCTTTCTAATCCGTTCCGTAGGTTTATAGTAAAAGAGTTACAATCATCCATCCTCACAAAATTTCATAATATTTCATTTTGTACACACGGCGATACATCAAGGTATACATTTGCAATAAAACATGACGTCACTTTGAATTGGTTTTGTTACTCACAATAAATAATAATATTTGTTCATGCCAACCGCTGGCGCCACCTATCATCGGCGCGCCGAACCTGGTGACCGCTGAGCATTCAAGCTGGCAAAAGGGTTCACACATTCATCACCACATCAGGCGGAGCCAGTGTCGCGCGGCCCCTTCCACGGATCGCTAATTCACCGCAGCTATAAAAACTTTGTTTTGTATAGAATCAGTCCTTTTAACCTTCTCTCTTCCTTCAAGTCACATCCATCATCCATTCATACAGAACCCACAGTGCAGTCTGTAATCATGTAATTTAATTTGAAGGAAAACAATATACGTCTCAAATCATCACGCCTTATTCAATTTTAACACCGACGGAACAACTGATCCCCAACATTTTGGTCCTACGAGACGGATCTACAAGAATACCAGCCGGAAGAAGACTCCACATACACGGTGCCGACCACGTTGCCGGCACGTTGCGGACTTTGACTCGGACTGGAGCCGGGCGCTGAAGACAATAGCTGGCTGTGAAGACGATCGACCGAGTGCAGCGATCATCACGATCGACCGAGTGCAGCGATCATCACAGCTGGTCCAGTGACCCAGCAATAACTTCATACAAGAAGAAAAGGCAAAGGCGTAAGAAACGTAACGGTCAGGTCTCTGTTCCGTCCCGTCAATCCCACCCATCACATCCATATAGTTGCGATTTGTGTTAAAGCTGTGTTTCGTTTCAGTTCACGCGAGTGTGGCAGCCACGTGGACCAGGTGATATTTGCATGTGAGTAACCACACCACATCACACCACACCACATAACGCTCATCCATATTCCGTCAGAATGTCGGTCAAGGCAGTGGACGAAGTTCTTTCCGAATTAAAGAAACGTAGGGGTAACATTAAGGGTCGGTTAACCCAGTTTAAAAATTACGTAGAATCGTTCGCGGGAGCTCAATTAACTACCATACAAACAGCTGAGCTAACTTTACGTGTTCAAGCCGCGAGTGAATTATACGATAAATTCGACAACGTAGAAAATGAACTCGAACTACTCCTTCCGGAATCAGAAACAAGCGCAAATCTACAATACATAGAAGCATTAGAGGATATTTATTTTAAGGCAATAGCCAATGCAAATTGTTTAATTAAAAACGCGGAAATTACAAGTCGACTTCCAATTGCATCAGAACCACGTGTCAATATTAAATTACCAGACATAAAATTACCCGCCTTCGATGGAGCATATGATCACTGGCTAGAATTTAAACATTCATACGTAACCATGATTCACAATCGTTCCGATCTAGACGAAATTCAAAAATTCCATTATTTACGCTCAGCACTTAGTGGAAGCGCGTTACAGGTGATAGCAGCTTTGGAATTCAGCCCAGCCAACTACGTTCACGCCTGGGAGTTACTAGAAAACCGTTATCACAACGAGAGGTTATTAATCAATAATCACGTAAAAGCGTTGCATAATATTCAATCATTAAAACAAGAATCGCCATCGCAAATAAGGAAATTAATCGATACTATTTTACGTAACCTGCGCGCTTTAAACTCACTGAATGAACCCACAGTTAATTGGGATACATTAATAATATATTTAGTGGTCAGTAAGCTGGATTCGTCTACGGAACGTGAGTGGGAAAGCCACATCGGTGCCACGTGTTTGGGCTCACGAGAGAAAATAAAACTTAGCGATTTAATAACGTTCCTCCGGGGTCGAGCGGACACGTTGGAAATGATCGGCACTAGCCACATAAAAGAAAAAACACCTCATAGCGATTTTAAACATCAAAACGTGAACGAAAAACGTAATTCACATCGAGTACACAGTTACTCTGCGACTAAAGCGGCACGTTTTAATAATTTCCGTGGTGCTACAAATAAACAATGGGAGTTACCCAAGTGTGTCCTGTGCGATAGGGAACACTCATTATACGCGTGTACAGCCTTTCTTAACATGTCCGTGAAAGACAGAATTAAATTTGTTAGCGATAACAAGGTATGTGCAAATTGCCTGCGAACCGGTCACGCGCTAAGTCAATGTAAATACGGGTCGTGTAAACAGTGTTCAAACAAACATAACAGCCTGTTGCACTTAGACGAGAGGGGTAACAGCGCGTGTGATCGTGCGCCGGCAAGCGGAGCACTCGAACAAGCTCACAGTCTAGCTACATCAACGTTACGTTCGGACGACTCGAGCCCTACAGTCATGTGTGAAGCAAACACTACCGGATTTAAATTAATAAGTACTGTTTTGCTCTCTACGGCGTTAATTGAAGTAGCTGATAATAATAACGTGTATCATACGGCCCGCGCGCTCTTAGATAACGGAAGCCAGAACTGTTTCATAACAGAAAAATTAGCAAAAAAAATAAATGCGTTATATATACAGTCCACTATTCAAATATCGGGTGTGGGACAGTCAGTCTCGCAATCACAGCATTCATGTGACGTCACAATACGTTCAAAATTAAGCGATTTCAATACCAAGCTTCGCTGTTTAATCTTGCCATGCATAACATCCAGTTTGCCTACGATAAACATCGAAGCCGGTAATATATATATACCTGAGTTCTTACAATTAGCAGATCCGACGTTTAACGTAAGTTCAGAAATTGACTTGTTGATTGGCGCGGATAGATTTTGGGATCTTCTAGAAACAGACAAAATACGTTTAGCAAGTGGCCCATTCCTACAAAATTCAAAATTAGGATGGTTATTGTCCGGTCCTGTGCTCGCGAGGAGCCCAAAACCTGCTCACGTTCATTGCCACTTCAGTCAGGAAATCAATAAACAACTCCGGCTGTTTTGGGAACTCGAAAACATTCCTTCATCATCATGCGTACCCTTAACAGATGATGAACGCACTTGCGAAAATTTATTCAATAACACAACAAAACGCGTTGAAAAGGGTAGATTTTCGGTTCGTATACCGCTGAGAGAACCACCAGATGTGTTGGGTGATTCTTATACGTCCGCGACGAAACGATTTTTGACCTTGGAGCGTAAACTCGATCGTTTGCCCGAGTTTAAACATTTATATTCTAACTTCATGCGTGAATACAATGATTTAGGTCATATGTCCAAGTTAGAAACTTGTAGTCAACCAAACTATTACCTTCCACATCATGGTATTGTTAGAGAATCTAGTTCAACAACGAAACTACGCGTTGTCTTCGATGCTAGTGCCGTTACTAGCTCGAATAAATCGTTAAATGATATTCAGTACCCGGGACCCGCGTTACAAAACGATATTTTCTCGATTTTGTTACGATTCAGACAATATAAATACGTAGCTTATGCAGACGTGGAGAAAATGTTTCGTCAAGTTCTTCTCCAGCATGACCAAAGGTCACTGCAATTAATATTGTGGCGGGATAACCCTTCAGATCCATTAGATACATATCAACTTAATACAGTCACGTACGGAACTGCGTCAGCACCATATTTAAGTATGCGCTGTATTAGACAGTTAGCTTTAGAATGCGATGATGACGTCATCGCTCGCGTCATCACGGAGGACATATTCGTGTACGGTCCATCCTACTTACATAATAAATTAAATCATAAAAAAAAAAAAAACGAAAGAGATACCGCGGCCTCGACACAAAGGGCTAAGAAGTAACATGGGTGGTTTTTTAGCCAATATTCAGCACGAAGACATATTCAAATTCGATAAATACGTTTCATTCACTAAACTTGTACGGGTAGGTAGCTACGTACTTAGATTCATAAATAACTTAAGCCTCAGGCGGGCGGACCGCGCCAAGCGACAAACCGGTTTCTTATCAGTAAACGAGTTGGACGCCGCGCTGAGAATGTTAATTATACTCGTGCAAAGGAATTCTTTTCCAGATATTTTGAATAACTTATTGGCTCAAATTCCTATCAAGCGAAATTGTAAACAATATAATAGGATTTCAAGTTTAAATGTTTTTATTGATGAACATAAAATGATTCGGGTAGGCGGTAGATTATGTAACTCACCCGACTTTACTTACGATAAAAAACATCCGATTTTATTATGTAGTAAGCATCCATTTACAACTTGTTTATTTAAATACGAGCATGCACGATTATTACATGCCGGACCTCAACTTTTATTAGCTAACATGCGTGAACGTTGGTGGCCGTTGAACGCTAGAAATCTCGCTAGAAAAATAGTACACGAATGTATATCGTGCACACGTAATCGGGGTAAGACATTAGCACCTCTCATGGGCAACTTACCTTCCGAGCGGTTAGAACCTGGTTACCCGTTTATGCGAACCGGTGTAGACTATGCGGGGCCAGTTTTCATATTATCCAGAAAGGGCAGAGGTTCTAGACTCACTAAGGCATACATTTGTCTTTTTATTTGTTTCACGACTAGAGCCATGCATTTGGAACTCGTTACTAGTTTATCTACAAACGACTACATATTAGCACTAAAACGTTTCATTAGCCGGCGAGGTACGCCTCGCACTATCTTCTCTGATAACGGTAGAAACTTTGTGGGCGCGGAAAAGGAGTTTCCTTTATTTTTAGAAAAGGAATCAGAAGCCATTATTGATTACGCTTCCACTAATAGCATTGAATTTCGATTTATTCCTCCTTATTCTCCACACTTTGGCGGACTATGGGAGGGCGGGGTGAAGTCATGCAAGTATCACCTGAGACGCATAGTAGGTAACGCGCGACTAACTTACGAGGAATTTTCCACGGCTTTGACACAAATCGAAGCTGTCTTAAATTCCCGTCCAATGTCACCTCTTTCCTCAGACCCTTCTGACCTTTCCCCCCTCACCCCCTCACACTTCCTCATTGGCCGACCGTTAACGTCGCCACCTTCAAGGAATTTTCCAGACCAGCCAACTTCGAGTCTGACACGCTACGAGCGCATCGAGCAACTGCGGCAGCACTTCTGGCGTCGCTGGTCTACAGAATACATCTCTGAGCTGCAACAGCGAACCAAGTGGAAGACCAAGCAGGAGGACATCACCTTGGACAGCCTTGTCCTCATCAAGGACGACCAGTTGCCACCATTGAGGTGGCGGCTCGGTCGCATTCTACGTGTCATTCCAGGCGGAGACGGCATAGCACGAGTGGCTGACATCAGGACAGCTGCTGGCACGATCAGGCGTGCCTTCTCCAAGATCTGCCCGCTGCCTCCACAACCTGTGAGCGGCGACGCCTGACTCCGTGCCGGGAACCATTTTGGAAGCAGCGCTTCCAAGGCCGGGGGCATGTTCATGCCAACCGCTGGCGCCACCTATCATCGGCGCGCCGAACCTGGTGACCGCTGAGCATTCAAGCTGGCAAAAGGGTTCACACATTCATCACCACATCAGGCGGAGCCAGTGTCGCGCGGCCCCTTCCACGGATCGCTAATTCACCGCAGCTATAAAAACTTTGTTTTGTATAGAATCAGTCCTTTTAACCTTCTCTCTTCCTTCAAGTCACATCCATCATCCATTCATACAGAACCCACAGTGCAGTCTGTAATCATGTAATTTAATTTGAAGGAAAACAATATACGTCTCAAATCATCACGCCTTATTCAATTTTAACACCGACGGAACAACTGATCCCCAACAATATTATATCACCAAGCTTGTTCGACCCAAAAGGCAATGCAGTATATCCGCTTTCATCGCTTTTATAGGCCACGGGTTCGATTCCCGTATTGAGAAAAATATTGCCATGGCCTGCGAATACCAGTTTTGATTCTGGGTGACTCTACAATAAGGAGCTGGTAGAGAACCAAAAGTCAATGACTTCAAAGCAGACATATCGTCCCCGTAGAGGGAAAATTAAATAACTCCGATTTTGGCGATATTGACTTTTCCCTATTTTCAAAACACCTAAAACATGCCGCATATTTTAGCCTTACAGGCATTTTCGTATCTTATTCCGTTCCAAAAATATAGTCATTTTTGTCGGAAAGATGGAATAATAAATATCTTCAGACAAACACTATTTTTTTAAAGGAAAAATAAATAACTCAGTAAATAAATCAATAACTGTGGTCAGTGATAATTTGAATGTCAAATAAATTAAATAACATGAGTTGTTGAATTTTTTCTCAACTTAAAAATTCTTTCACAAAGCTAACTAAGTTCTAGGAAAACTAAATAACTCTACTTATTTAATTCTGCTATTCAGAATTCTGATATAACGTACCTAATTTATAAATACTTGATGTTATCTATTTCTTCTACAACTAGATAATGATTAATTATTATTATAAGATGCAAATAAAATTAATTAAATTAAGTTGTTTATATGTATTTACCATAACACAAAATGCACCTGAGAAAAGTTGATAACTCTTCTGCTTTCATTTGAATTTTGACTCTTACGTTAAAGTATTAAGGTTACTTTTAGCTTGTCACACAAATTGTTTTTTGTTAGGTATTTTCGTTAAACATTTTTTTAATAGTGAAACCACATACGGTACGTTAAAATCGATTAGCGTATAATTTTCTGTAGTAATAGTGTAATTTTCAATTCTGCAGGGTTAAGTCCCTCGCCGCGGTGGTCCTCATGGAATTATATTTTGTATTTCTTATCGAATACTTACTGTTTGGGTACTCGATCGTTAACAGCTTTCACCAGGGGGAGCTCACTTTGGATTCCTTCTAGTGCCACAATATGCTGCGTGTACTTTTAACCCCAGAGTCTTAGTGTATTGAGGCGCACCGCCGTCATCGTTGCTTCCAGCAAAATGAACGGGTGGAGCGGCGGAAGCCCCAGGATGGCTTCGAGGGCTGCGGTCGGAGTAATACTCATGCAACGTGTGATCGCCATGCAGGCGAGCCTTTGCATACGTTGCAGCTTGCTTATGGCTGTTATTAAGTTGGTGCGGGACCACCAGACCACTGCCCCGTAGGTGACCATGGGTCGAATTAACACGCAGTAAAGCCAAAGTATAATTTTAGGGGATAGACCATACTTCGTACCAATCATCCTCCTGCACTGCCAAAAGGTGATGCAGGCCCTCTTTAGCTTTTTATCAAGATACATACATAAACTCACGCCCTTTTCCCATGGGGGTAAGATGGCTGCTCTAATTTAACTTATTGTCCAGGATAGCTCCCAGGTATTTGACCTCGTTGGTTACCCGGACCTCAGTATCGAATAGCTTACGTAGGCGATGAGGGCCTAGCATTCGTTTTCGGGTAAACATGACAAGGTCAGTTTTTGTGGAGTTCGCTGAGAGGTCGAACACAGAGGTTACAGATTCTCCCTGTCACCTTTTTCGAGATGAGGATGGCGAGATCGTCTGCGTACCCAATAGGTAGTGTAAAAGTGGTTAGCATTGAGCTTCGCGATTAGGTCATTAATCACCAGATTCCAGAAGAGGGGCGACAGCACTCCTCCTTGGAGAAAGCCCCTGGCTATCACTGCTGACTGCTGCTTTGCACCAAGGCAGACGACTCGTTTGCTAAGCATATTGGTAATCTAGTCTATCAGTACCTGTTCCACCCAGTGTCGAGAGAGCGGCGCTGATGCTGGGGAAGTTTGTTTTGCCGAAGTCTCCTTCGATATCTATGAAAGTACCCAGGCATGTGCCCTTCTGATGTATCGCTTTTTCTATCCGGACCACTACACGAAGAGCGGATTTAGTGGATTTACACGCACTGTATGCGTATTGATTTGCGTGAAAAGGTATTGCTTTTAAAACGCCATCCCTCAGCTCTCTCTCGCATTTATCTTCTCCATGGCTTTCAGGAGAAAGGAGGTCAGGCTGATCTGGCTTAGGGATGAATATGACTTTAACTTGTCTCCAATTCTCCATCCTTTCGGGATGTGCCGAAAGGCCAGGCACGCTCACAATATGGGCACCAGTCTTTCAGCAACGGAGAGCACACCCCATTGCAGTAATGCAGGGAACACCCCGTCCGGACTGGACGCCTTGAAAGGATGGAAGCACCCGATCGCCCACTGGAATTCCTCCAGCGTGATCATCATGGTGACCATAATTCCAGTCGTTTCCTGTTGAAGTTTGGTTTACCTCAGTCCAGTCAATTGTGGGTGTGAAAACGCAACCTGGGAAGTGAGTATCAATAAGGGCGCGCATCGCCACTTCTGGAGTAAGTAGTAGTAGGTAAGCGTGTTGTCAGGTTTTTGGAGCACTGCAGGTCCAGCAGAGTTCTGCTGTGCTAGTATTTTCCTTACCCTGTTTGCTTGTTGGCAGGATTCTTTTTTGAGTTTTATTTAAATTGTATTTTACTTACCTTATTACGAAATATTTTTAGTTGAATTGAGTCGTTTTAAAGTTTTATAATGATTGTTGTACCTTTGTTTTGCTGTTCATTTTTTAGTTGAGTACTGACCTATGGCTTAGGTGCAAACAATCTTAATTTTTTGAGTATTAACATAGAATATGCTTATAGTACTGTTTTAATTATCTTTTGCTTTGATACAAACTTATATTTTTTAGTTCTAATTGATACCTATTTTAAGTTAATTTGTTTCCATAATTGGTGTAATTTTGTTTATTTTTTTGAGTTTGTGGTAAGATAAGTATCTGATTACGGTACACTTATGCTTAATTTTATTCTACTTTTCTATTTCTTCCATAAAATAACTTTATTAATATCACAATACAGCTTTTATTTTATATGAGACCAATAATAGTTAAAAAAATATCAAAGTAATAATAACGTACAAAGCCACAAAATTTTACATTTTAAAATATTTCGAGTTTGATAAATTCAATAACTGCATTTATTTCTCCAAATTTTACTTTACCAATATATTTAGCTTGTAGGAAAACTAAATAAATAGCCGAAATAAGTAGCTAACTGTAGTTACGTTATAAATAACAGTTGTGGGAAAATTAAACAACTAAATTTTTAATTTTTTATTAAATTATAGTTAAAGACAGAGTTCAGTTCGTTAAAGCATAATATAAAAGGTAATCAGGTCCACCAAATATAAAATTACCCACAGTAAAATTGTCTCACATTTTTTAACAAATGTACATTAACTAAAAAAAAACACTAAATCGCGTTTATCTCAAAACTACAAAATCAGAGTTATTTAATTTTCCCTCTACGGGGACGATATTGAATAATATATTATAGATAAATAAGCTTTACTGTATAAAATTACGTCTGATATTTTGCCTGTTTATTGCAAAATATATAAGTTGTTTGTTTAATAACCGCGAGATAAAAAAACCGAATCAAATAGCCAAATTACAAAATCTGCCGTACGTCACTAAAATTAAGATTTAAGTATTCTAAACAAAATACTATCAAAAGTTTATGTTAATACCTATTCTTTTCTTATTCGGTAGGAATTTCTCACGTCGTAAAATTAATTAAGTAGCCATTAAATATTACAACTAGTTATGGTATCTTAGTAGAATATTAAACAAATTGAGATTATTAATATTACTATTATAACATTATTATAAGATTTCGAATATGTTTGGTTTGGAAAAATAGTGTGTAAGAATTTGTAACACGTGGTTTTTTGAAGTTTCTACGTAAAACTTTTGAATGAATAAATAAAAACACAGGCTAAGGGACAGCGCTCCGTAAACTGATGGGGTGAATTCAGTATATCATATACTGATATTATAAGATGACCGGTAAAATAAATTATTTCAGGAACACTAAGGGAATCTAATAAATGAGAATTGTTTTATTTCCTCATAGTTATAACTACAAATACACAACTACGTTTATTTATTCTAGATTTTAATAAGGGAAATGGCTACAAACTATATTTTTCTACCGGTTTTCGTCACACCGTATGACGTCTTACGCTATCAGCTTATCACAGTATCTTTACGCTATCTCTTATCTCAGACGTAGTTTATTTAATTTATTTTTAAAAACATAGACAAGGTTAATGACGTCATAGAAAAATACTATGTTTTTAAAACGATTTACACATTGACATTAACGACTTATAAAAAAACAGCTTAGCAAGTAATGGCTAAAGTATTATTAAAAATATTACGTTATTCAAAACTAGTTAAAACTTTTGGATCTCTCATTTGGCTCTACCATTTGTCATGTGTAATATTTTATTGCCAAAACTTTTTAAGATAAACCTATTAATATTACACTATACTTATCAAATATAACAGTTATACAAAACCAGTTCAAAACCAGGCCAGCTTCCTCACTACTAAACAACTTTTAGTAAAACAATTCGTAGTTTGACCGTACCTACCTAACGTATAGTAAAGCTACAACAAGTAACAAGTAACACTAGCGGAAGTCTTGCAAATTCAACATAAATCAAAAACAAAACAACTACGCCTACAATGCAGCGTGCATACTTTAATCCGGGCCAAAGTGGAGGCTCAGGTTAGAGCTTTTAAGGCTGCTATATCTCACCTCTCACTCACACACACTAGCAATTATAACTTTCTCACTCCCCCACGCCGCGCGCGCCAACTACCGGTAACCCGGCGAACTAGTTGACAGTTGCCTAAGCGCATGCTCTTTGTATTGTGTCGCGTTCTTGTTATTACGGCGTTAATTCGTTTTAAAGTGTTGTTTAAAACTTTATAAAACAAAATGTGTAAAAATGAGTGTGGTTTCGAAAGTGAACGGGGTGACAAAGTGAGTTTGTGTCAGTAAATGGGTGCCCGTGGTATTGTTGACATACCAGGATTGTTTTTTACTTGGAGCCCGAAGAACAGTATCAAAATAAAGCTCAAACGTATGTATTTTTAATATTTTATTTTATTTCTCACACATACTGAAATATGTTTCAGACGAACATAAATATGAACTCAAAAGTAATTATGAACCTTAAACGTCCTTTAACTGTGTAATTAACCCTTAAATATTTAATTAAAAGTTAAATTTCTCTAACGCAAATGCGTTCATTAACATATTCTCTAATTAATTTAACCTACGGTTATTAATATGAAGTTTTGTTAATTAAGATTTCAGTAAGTAATTCGATAGTGAAGAATGAAAAGTTATAATTATTATAAACCACTAATTAAAAATAGTTTTATCGATTTCTTATACCACATTCGTTATGTTAGCAATGAGAATGAACTCGAAAACCAGCAGTGTACTATGTGCGCTTATACTTATTTAAATCTACTTACACATAAACTCAAGCTCTTATCCCATAGGGGTTGGCAGAAACCACAGTACGCCACCTGCTAGAATCCTCTTATTCAAATCTGCTTCTAAAAAGTGTGAAATGTCAAATGCAAATTTCAGTTGATGCACGTAAACCCTTTATCAGTTTGATTAAGCAATTCTGCATCTCATCACCGTCAACTTATAACAGTCCATTGCTGGTCATCATGCCTCTCTCGACCCCTAATTAGCCTCATCCAGCCATCAGTCATCACCAGGCTACTGCAGTCCACTACTGGGCACCGGCCACTTCAATCACAAGCCACTTAACTTGATTCTCGGCAACTACCATCCAGTTGCTACCAACCACCCTGCGAAAATCGTCGCTCCACTGAACCCGAGGGCGCCCCACTTTACGCTTGTCGCAGTTTCCACTCAAGAACACGTCTACCCCAACGGTCGATCGATTCTACGGCTAACATGTCATCAGTCACCCTGCCAAAATGGTTCCTTTTGGAATTTACTATTACGATTGATGATAAAAAAAATAATAAATATTTTTGTTGCTGTTTTAAAAATCATGGTTATATTGACGATGACTCAAGGGTAATGCAATACTGATAATGCCAATAATTTCCACAAAGAACGCCAAAGCACCTTCCTTCCTTGTATATGTCGTCTTTGGCAATATTAGCGAGCGACCTTCTAACCATTTAAAAATGCTGTACAAGTTCCCCAATTTTCCTCATATATTATAATACCTACCTTAATTTTCCACAACCTCGATTCCGCCTATGTATATAAAATGCTTAGGTTTTTTATTTGAAATTTTGCCAACGTCTGCGACAGCCGACGCAAATCGCGACGCGCATTTTAAACAGTCGGTAACATTCGTTAGCAAATTCCTTTATGCTATATTAGGTTTAGTAGAGAATAATAAACGTGTCGCTGCAGCCAGGTTATGGTTCTAGGAAGCTGATAAGGATATGCTCACATGTGTATATAGCTTTAATTGCGCCGACCTGTGATATGGCGGTCACTGTAATCAGTAATTGTCGGTTCTTGCATTGCCATTTTTAGCGGTACATTTTCGAGCCAATTTGTGAACGTGAGTTACAAGTAGGGAATGCAATCTCGAGACGAGATCGCTAAGTCGAGATCTCGAGGGATCAGAAATTCAATCTCGGCGAGATCTCGGCATTTTCGAGATCTCGAATGGATTTCAAAAAGTATTGTTTTAATTAGATGAATGAAAAATGATTGAAACTGATTAGTAGTTGTGATTACGATGCGAGTAATATATATTTTTTTTTTTTATCGAAATCGGACAAGCGGTTTTTGAAAAATCGACAAAAATAAAAATAAAAACTATGTGAGAAAGAACATGTGAACCACTAAAAAGTGCAAAATAAAAACTGTTTGATTTCATTTTTTTGCCACCGATTTCAGAAACTGATTTATTTTTGACTTTTTTTTGAAGTCGGTTTTATTTTTTGTTAAAAAGTTTTTATTTTGCACTTTTTAATTAGCAATAGCATTCAAATAGCTTCTGTTCTAAATAGCTGATTGTTTGTCGACATTTTAAAAGTATTAACTAACAGTCTGCCACTTGCGTAACAACTAAAACAGCGTAAGCGAATGCAGTCCGACACAGTGCATCGCGGGGAAGCCCCCAATTTGTGGGGAATCCCCCGATTTGCGGGGAATTAAAGGTTAGCGCGTGGAGAGCCCGGGGAATAACATAAATCGGTGAATTTCGGGAAATCCCGACTCGCTCACGCGCAGAGAACACGCGACATGCCTCGCGACTACTACCACTCAATCCCGTCAATCTCGGCCGAGATCTCGACATTTTATGCTTCGAGATTGATCTCGAAAATTGAGGCGAGATCTCGGGTTTTCGGGATCTCGCGAGATCGAGATTGCATTCCCTAGTTACAAGTCTATCAGCTATTTGACAGCTTATATTGGCAATTCAAAGCAACTAATGATGTTTGTATTGGTAATATTTGCAGTGGCGTGCAGTGGTCTCCCACGGTGGGTAGGCCACGAAATATTGACAGCAAAAAAAAATTGTCACATTTATAAAAATAAATAAGCCTGTAAAAGTTATAGGTACCTAAATACAATTCAAAAACTCACCACATTATTCAAGGGTGCAACTCATGATTTTCTAACGATGCAAACAGAAGAAAGATTCGGCCACCTTAAATATCTCATCCAAGTGAGTGGGTGATAGGTAGTTACAAAAGTACAAAACACGTCACTTGCAAGATAATATCCGAAGTGGCTTTCACACATCTACCTTTAGATACAATTTGCACCTTATCATTACATTACTTTGATTACTTATACGATAATATCATAATTGAGAAAACTTATTACCTTTATCATCTAGCAAACACACATTAACAGCACAAACTTCACTTTGTTATTATTTGTGGGAATAAACAAATAATACACAACAAAGCTAATATTTACCTACACTACTGTTAATAATGTTATCTAATACTGACAATATCTGTACGTTTTCGGTTTCAAAACAAATCGCGCTATAAAACAACAATGAAACAATAAATAATAATGGCTTCCTCGCGTAAAATATAATTTCTAATTTGCCGATAGAAAAATACTACCAAATAAAATTGCATAATTTTCATATCGAGTTTGTTCACAACAGCGGTCAACAAAATTTTGCAGGATTATACGAAAACGATCAATGAAATGTGTTGGCAGTGCTGCACTCTATCTGTGGACGGAAGAGCGAAGACCGCTAAGCGCGAAATTCAAATTTCTAAATTTCCTTACATTTTTGCAATTTGCAGACCCGTGCTAGGTTGTATGTTGATTATTAAAATATGATTCGCGGCTGTAAGACGTATGTAGTCAGTATTCAAGCTAGCACTGGCCTGCAAATTGCAAAAAACGTAAAAAAAAAAAAACAAATTTGAACTTCGCGCCAGAGTTCGCGGGCTAAAGATGGCCGCATGACGCATCCAATCGTAGCCTTGTGTTGTTGCAGCCAATCACAGGCCGCCTCCACTCGCAGGAGCTGGCATGCATGTGTGCGGTTCATATACACGAAAATATGCACCGATCATTCTCCGATGTGACGCTGTGTGCGTAAAATTATGAATGGGTTTTAGGCTAGTCGAATGCTAGCCTAAGCAAGCCTGTAACTAAAAGATTCGTACGCGAAAAATTGCTCTAAGTATTTTAACAGGAGTTTGAACTTTTTTATTATTATTTTGTACATGGTGTTATTTTATTACATGGTTAATTAGTTATAAGAAATGCTCAGTTGGTAAGGTAGGCTAAGCCTAAGAGCCTTAATAGAGCGCACGCCACTGAATATTTGGAGACTGACAAGGTGGTATTTTGTTTGAGTACCTATGTTTTTCCCCGTTTCCGATGTCTTACTGACGTTATTGGCAAACTCTCGTCATAGTAAATAAATACTAAATTACTAAGGTCAGCGTAACTTTCCGGACATCACTATCGGATATCTCACATAGACATTATAAATTTATAACTTACTAACAAAGAAGGAAAATAAAAGCATAATAAACCAAAAAGCAACTTTGCATACCAACACTTAAAATATAGAATGCCCATAAACCAGGACCTCAAGTCGAACCGCAGCACGATAAAATCGCTCAGTCCAGTTTTATCGCTTGTCAACCAACCGTTGTTATGAAATAAATGTCCAATGTGCTTGCAACGTTATATTTAAAATAAAGATTAGTAATGCTAAATTGTAACTGAGAAGAATTCCTTAGAGATAAAAATGTAACCTAAGTTGAAGCTAGCTCGCATTGCTTTGACGGTTTAGATTTAAAATAATTTGCATGATAAAACACTAAGCTTAAAACATCAAGACTGGACGTTACTAAAATGGGAATAATGTTAGAGAAATATAATTTAAGATGCTTTGGTATTCCTTAAACTTTGCATTAATAAATGCACTCAATGAATATCTTAGTAAAGTATACAATTCGCAAGTGAGCTCGTGACTTTAAAATTAACATTGGAATTGTATTGGATTATGATTGGAATTAAAATTAGTTTCAAGAGTAAACCCCCCAGATCTCGAGTTTGGCTAAACAAAATCAATAAAACTCAGGTAATGTCCTTATTTTCGATACAGCTTTAGTTTTCAATAGTGATAAGTACTAAGGCATTAAACGTCTTGAAAAATATCTATCACGTAAAGACTGAGTTTTTGATTGTTGCCTGCAGGGTGAAGCAGGGTGTCCCTTGAAGTGTTTTTTTTTAACTATTATTTATTACATCATGCATTCATATGTTATATAATACAGCAACAATAACGCTCAATCTTGTTAGTAGTGTAGGTACCTAATATCATTATGTAATTTGGTATCCTGTCTTGACCATCACTGTAGATATTAGAGAGGTTGAAAGAGTGTCAACAACTGAACGTCAATAGCAGGTTCTGACACTCCACTCTTGAATTGAATTAGCGTTCAAAAACTGATCTTGATCAGTTCAACCAAGTACGGAAATACCACATGTTATTCCGGTACAATTTCCACCTAGAAAATCACGCGACAATGCAGTCTAGCACACTCACATCGTCGTCCAATTTGACCGCTCTGTCAATCGACCTTATACGAGGCGAAATGGCGCTTTCTCCATAGTTTGGGGTCACATAACGGACGACACTCTAGCGTTCAAGTTATTGAATATATTATAACATCACGCATGGCTGTAGGTCAGCGGTTGCGTGTTTTAGAACATGCTGTATCATGGTATTAGGCCACTGCTCTAGATAGCGTGGTTTAACATGTGTTTACGCGTCATGTGAAGTTTTGGTGGCTGTAAAACTGCATTGAGGTAGAGGAAATGATATCGAATCGATGAATACTATAGTCTAGTTAATATGGGATTGTATTAGAACGGTGTTGCTGAACTTATATAATTTTAAACTAAGTAGGACGAATTTAAGGTAAAAAAGACACTCTTCTTCTTTAGCGTGTGTCTTACCTGATGTCAGAGTGTTTATGCCCCCATGGGCCTCTGACTAGGCTCTATAAATGCCGTTGAGAAAAATCTCTGCATTCAACACTAGTTTCCTCACAATTTTTTGCTTTACTGAAGGAAGTGATAATTATAAAATACGCACATGAGTCCGAAAAATTAGAGGTCATGGGTTCAAACTTTGAGACCTATGACAAGACAAGGCGCTAATTCGGATAGCTAACTTAAAACTGGTTTTAAGATCCGTTTTGCAATGATGTGTTAATCTTTACTATAGACTTATAAAACCATGTATTATGTTTTATCATGCCTATAAATGTCACATAATTAAAACAAACGAATACTAAAATCTCACATAAGATAATGAGTAGGTATCTGATTATTTAAAACGACCTCAAAATGTTCAAAGTAATTATAAGATTCCTAAGTGAACAAATTGAAGACATAATGGCTCTAGGCTTAGACAATGGATTTATAATGGCGTGGTTTAATAAGATAATGGTTGGTGTACATGCTTTATGCAATTAAAATGTATAAGCTGTATTGTTTGCTAATTCCTTATCAAGATTTTTTTATATAAAACGGAAGCTGCTGGTTAACGTTTCCGGATTCCGTTGGTACGTTATGCTGTTACAAGTAACATATCATCACGCCATTATAATCAAAATATGTAGACATATAAGTAAAGAAACTTCTAGACTCACATTTTGACAGTAGAAGGCGTATCTATATATCTGTGGCCATCAGCATAAGCCTCCTCCTCACTTGCGTTTGGTGTTCCTCATTATTGAGAGGGTCATGATTAATTTTGTCAAGGAATCTTCTGCTTGACGATGTTTCGCCATCTGTGAATTTGGTCTGTTCCTTAGTATGATAAGTGTGTCCTTATTGTGATCTAAGTGGAGTACAACCCCTCAGACGCTTGCCTTCTTGCTATGTGATCGAAAGTTCCAAAATTCTTTGCAGAGTATGTGTGTATGAGTTGTAGAAAGACTGAATTTAATTTTTAGATCTTGGATCAAAAACATAGCAGCATAATCTGCCTATATAATGGTCCCACTGCTGAGATAACAGGCCTCCTCTCTAACATGTTAGTTCAGTGCGGATTTGTAGTTCCAAGTGTTTTAAAATTGTTGGCTCTAATTCTCTGTTTGCAACGTTGCAATTAATTTAACTTCGTATCGGACCAATCAGTACCTACTCATATATGTGTTTTCGAATCAACCAACCATGCGGAAGAACAACAATCATTGCAATCATGCACAGCAGGTGCACAGGTACCTTGCATGTTATGAAAAATATCGGTAATGGTACCTATAACAAGCAGATATTGTTATTAGAAACATAAGTTCTCATAATTCCCAAACATTATGCCGAAAATTCATAAAGTAGTGGACAGACGGTATCATATAGGTGGCTTTTTTGAGTGGGAAATTCCTCATGGATACCTTCCTCAAGTATATTTGTGCGCATCCCAACTGTTATCCCCATCATCAAATACGGCCGTCGACCGCTCGTTTTAGCTCTCCCCCACCACCAAGTTCTTGCTTTTGCCGTGAACCGGACCCACATCCAGACGGAAGATACCCTATTGCAAGGCCCCAATAACGTCTAATCTCAACTCTATCTAACAATATGACGACCCGACAGGCCAATATACAATAAGTGATTTTTTTATTGGTCCTGCACCTAAACTTTCTCCGGTCGAAATGGATTGGCAACAAGAGAGTCCTTCTATGTCTGCGCAAACATTATTGTGCGCTACAATATCTCGTGCGCCGACCAATAAGAATCACAGATGATCTTTATCTTGTAGATCTAATCTATAATAGTGGTATTATCATTTAGCAGTGTCTCACAACAACAATATTATACATAGATTAGATACTTTCATAAAAATAAAAAAGTTTATCACATGCAATCCTATTTTCGTTCCGTGTTTACTTCTTTCCAGCCATATATAGACAAACTAGTAATTAGTTTGTTTATCTAGCAATAAAATCAATAAACGCCTGGTTAATTGATGTGAGTTGCCTTATATAAAACTAATTGGTATGTTGGTATATGTGTGGGGTATTGTAGGTACTGCATGTTAAATCAGGAACGCGTGGAAGAGGCCCTAATTTCTGAAGAGAATGGCACATCAGATTGTTAAGAGAAAAAAAAAATGGGAACCAGTAATTTTAATAAATAATAGGTACCTACATAATTTTACAACACAATGCCCGTTTTCAGTAACACACTGTTGTATTTTAGCTACAGCTTCAATATTTTACGTTAGCTTTAAACAATTTTAAGATCCTCACCATACTTTTCCCTAACATTGGAAAAAACTTGTGGTCCGCTTCCAGTCTAACCGGATGTAGCTAAATACTGAAGACCTAACTTAAAACTTTCGGGTCACTAACTACCTGTACGATCATTTAAGATTATGGAATGCAAATAGAGAAATGAATATAGCTAAGGCTAGACATAATAGTGATGATATTGGCCTAAGTAAATAGAAACTTTACCTAGCTGTGGGTGACGTCACAGATATTATTAAAACACTGCAGTAGTGCAAGGGAAAACAGGTGCAAATATTAAAAGTAATTTTTCAAGAAATAATATTAACTACACAAACATGGGGTTCCCAAGTAGTTATTTTGACCCGAGAGCGAGTCATAACTTTCAATACTGTTGTTAGTTATTTGTACGTAACAGAAGATACCAATTTAAACTAAGGCAACTACCCCATTTTGCTATAATATTATATTTACCCGTGAAACAACTACATCAGTTAATAATAAAAAAACACAAACTACTAGACGTCTAACTTTAGATTATTTTACAAAATGGCTGAAGCACTAAAAAGTTATTGTTTCATGAACATTGAACAAGTTATTGTAACCAAAGATATTAAAAATATTAAGAGGAAACGCGAGTGGTCTTTTCTCCATACAAACGCTCTCGCCTGTTTTCTTTTTGGTTAATGACCCTAGAGCAATGGTTTTTTACAGAATAATAAATATTAACTATTTCTATGCCCCTATGTTTTCCTTTTTGGTGATAAATTATTTTTATAAGCACTAGAACCCTCAAAAAATGCTCAAAATTGCTTGTTTAGATCGCTGTTAACAGAGTCCTAGTGTACAAATTTGACAACTATTAACGAAAAAAGAAAAACATAGCGGCGTAGTATATAACCTCCTTATTCATTGTCTAAAATATCTTTTAAATTGGTTCAATATTGGAGGAGGAAATAGGCGAGAGCCAAACCTCGAATTCTAACTTTTTTCTATAGTTGTCCTTATCGCACGAATTTGAGGGCAGGAGGACGGAGAGAGACAGCGATAGTAGAAAGTGACAGCACTCGCATTTCCTCTTAAACACGTGGAAAACAAAGAGAATAAACTCAATTTTACGAACAAACGATTTTTTCGTGTCTGTCGGACTGCCAAGTAATAGTTAGGTCTCGAGTTCGAATCCAAGATACGCACCTGTCATTGTTCGGATTCACGTGCGTATTGTAATTATCATGTTTGCATGTAACGCCAGAGTCAGAGGCCTTTTTTTTGTTGGGTGGAAAATCATCCAATAACACCCCCCCCCCCCCCGCTCTTGGGCAGAGCGAAGGGGAGTGTCAGACTTCTACTGACTAAAAACCAAACCCATGTTCCTTCTTCGCCCTTGTGTCGGAGCCGCGTTATCCTTTCGATAATCCACAGCCCCGACGGGAGAGTCAGAGGCCTAAGGGCGGCATAAAATAATATCTGACATCGGGTTGAGCAATAATCATACGATAGAAAGATCATACAAAAATTATCTCCGAGTAGGTACATAATTACAATATACCTACATAATAGAATATACAACAATATTCGAAATGCCATTGATTAAAATTCATACGATCTAACGGTTCAACGCTCTATCAGGCTGTGATTTCTACGATTATAGGCATTTGTATATTTCTGTAGAATATCATCATTAAATCATTTAATTTTATTTATTTAACCTGGTTAAATAACTTTGAGTCCAAACTTAATCTTTTCAGTCGAATAGATTTTATTTGTCGTAAACTTTTTAATGAGTTCCTTGCGAAGACACAACTCACTGAATCTCGGTTAATTATAAGTACTTATGCGCCACGATAAGATTATCATTGTGGGCTCATAAAATGAATTAATTCCTCGCGGGAAAATTATGTGAATGCTTTTCCAACTTTGACGTTTAATATTACTACATCATATTGCTTGACGATCCTCTCGACTAGTCTAGACTTTCCTAAACACTTATATATTTTTCTTCCAACTATGCTTTAATTTCATCATAATCACACTAAAAACTCAGCACAAAGCGAGTCTTTAGTGCTCTAGAGCAATAAAAATGTATGAAATTTCATTATTGCACAGTTTATTTTTTTTAATCCCACCGATGCCAATCTCAATGGATTAGCTATATTCAGCCAGCCGATATCAATACTTTTTTTTTTACATAAGTATTATTCGTTTCTATCCTACTACTTGTTCCAAATTTAAAAAATGATTGTTGCTAACTAGTTACTATAAAATGAAAGAAATTTAAAAAAGTAATTTGGCGGGAACTTTTGGGGAACTTTGTTAATTTTGCTTGACAATATTTTTGGAAACGATAAAGTTGTGATACTATCTGATTTTGAGTGCTTCGGCTTCGAATTAAAATGGAATCATTTAGCGACACATTAACTCCGGAAAACATTCTAAATGAAGACGACAGTGTTAAGTATAGAAAATCTTTTAACTGTTTGATATGAGTTTCTTTTATCTACTATTCCTTTATGTAATAGTTGAAAGAAAAGTAGATTATGCACCTCGCCTTAAGTAATTTATATTGCCCTCGTGCCTGTTAGATTAGAGCCCTCGCTAACGCTCAGGCTCTAAATCAGGCACTCGGTGCAATAATAAATTACTTTGTGCTCGATGCAATAATCTACTATTTTAGAATACCTATCACTCCTCGTATCCTTTTCTCATATAATTTTGATGGCGACAACGCGTTTAAAAGAAACTGTAATGCCCGAACGGTTGACAAAGGCACGTACCCACAATTTGGCACTTTATGTTTTACGTGTAATAGGGGGCAACACCGTGACTGCTACTGACAAATTCCTGATGGGAAGAAATCCAACGTCACTCCCCGACCTAAGAATCGAGTCCAAGCCCCAATACAGCAAAAATATAAAATTCAATTTATCCGTGGGAATGCAACAATTCAAATATTCCCAAAATAACAGAGCATGTCGGAACATCCCCATCGATTTGCATGAACGAACAGAACAGTTGGTCTGACATATGGTAACAAAACACCATGCTATAGACATAGCAGGGACGACAGGACGCACCTCAGTGACAATAATTTGATACTGAAATCGCCTTTATTGTGGGACAATCTAAGGGTGGTTTTTGTAGATCAAGTGTTACTGTTGTTCTCAACTCAGCAATTAAGCCTTTTCCAAACTGTGTTGGGGTGGGACTCCAGTCTTACCGAATACAGTCGAATACTAAACCTCTATTTACAAGTTACTATTGTATAATATCTGTCCTCCACACCCCAGCCACCAAGTTATAAGACTGGTTTTTATTTTTTTTATTGGGTCAAGCCCGCTACAGTATTCCCAAACCACTGTAACTCCTGAAAGCCAGAATCAACAATGGCGATCACCAGAAAAGTGCCGAGACAATGAAGCTCGCTCGACGAAGTCCTAGAGAAACAATTTAAGACACACAAAACAACAATTTAATTTGAAATTAAGAGGAAGGAATAGTAGGAAAAAACATAATTTTCACTTCTGATAAGATAAGGCTGATAGTCAAACTTTCAGGGGTCGTCAACTACTCGTAACGACTGTCTAAAGATTTCTATACGTACCATCCATACTGATTTGGGCGGACATTGTCGAGCTTTCTCGCGCCTCATGCGGACTTGATCCGGCCTTGTCATTTCTACTAATGTTTTGTAAAAAAGTGTCTGGAGTTCTTTTGGAAATGCTTCGGGACCTTTTAATTTCTAAATGGTTATGGTTTATGGTTATTACTTCAAATTAATTAATTTTCTCTTAATAGAGCTTAAAATTACATGACACAGATAAGCTTGTGAGAGACTGGTCTGCACTAGGAAAACCTGTATAGCAGATCACCAGGGTGTATTATTATATTACGGCGACACACACAGGCACATAATAATGCCGATTTCAGTAGATACAAAAGGATTCGGTTTATACTAACCACAGCCCACTGCAATGACCACTATCAATAAGTTTTGCAGCCGTCATGCTAGCACTGTTCGGCCTGATTACTTTCCTTTACCGATAAGGATTGTTTATGAATATAATACTATGACGTCATCACAAATTACGTGGTGGTATGTCGGTGTCCGACTTGTTTTATTTCTATTTCCTTACGTTGACGAATGATGAGTGATTAAGCGAATTAGGTATGTGGCTACTGGAAAATGTGGTATTATGTTACCTATTTCTGTAGGGAAGTACCTAAGTACTTTGATAGATCTAATAAATAGTCCGGTCTGTAAAGCAATGATCGCACCTGATTCAATTTTATATTTCTGACTGTTAAAACCTACCTACTCTAACGTACCTTTTACGTTGGTATCATTATCATCTGCCTATCCTTTTCTTATCTATGTTTGGACCGGATACTAGTCTACCTGAATGCAGCTGAATAGGTACCTGTATTGTACATGGAGCGATTGCTTATAAAACCTCTGCCACCCTGTTAGTTTGTAACGGCTGTCAAAGATCTACAATGAGGCACGAAATTATTGAATCAATCACTACATAATATTATAATAAAACAAAATCCTCCACCGCGACAGTCTGTCTGTCTGTTCGCGCAAAACTCAAAAACTACTGCACCGATTTTTATACTGTTTTCACTAATGGATGAAGTGGATATCGAGAAATCTATCTATCTATATAAATAAAAAGCGAAGTCCTGACTGACTGACTGACTGACTCACTCAGCAACGCCCAGCCCAAACCCTTGGACCTAGAAAGCTGAAATTTTGCACAGAGGTTCCTTTTATAATTTAGACAAGGAATAAGGAAGGATTTTTCGAAATTCAACCCCTAAGGGAGTTAAATAGGGGATGAAAGTTTGTATGAAAAATCGTAATTTTTTATATTTTCCGACATCCACGCGGGCGAAGCCGCTGGCAAAAGCTAGTTAGTATATAATTCACGGGGGCGAAGCCGCGAGAAAAAGATAAAAAGACTAGAATAATATATAAATCCAAGCTACTTGTATCTACCTCATTATAATCTCAAAGTTTTCCAGTCCACTACCCATGCATAGAGAAGGGGGTCACGATTGATTGGGCCGCTAAATTTAGCAGAAACTACTCCTAACTGAGGCCTAGAAATATATTTTAGTCTGGCAAACGGTACCTATTGAATTAATTTTCTAACCAGATAGATTTTAAAGCATCCTAAAATTATCTAAATCAAACTTTCGTGTAAAACAAAAGCGCATTTCGTCTGTCTGTTTGAGGGTTTAGATCTCCTAAACTTGACAACAGATTTTGATGCATTTTACATTGTCATTTAGCGCTTTTCTGTAGGTCTCTCTGCGTCTTACATTTCTATTTTACTTGGTTATAATATAGTCTTACAAATCAATATTACAACCGAACTAAGCAGAGCTGGGTCGCAAATATTAAGACTAATCATTTCGTGCTCATTTATTTCATCAATAGACCTCTCAACTTCACTCAGTTCTTAGAAATCAAACATTAGCTTTCATTTTAGTCTACTACTTCATTTATTTACTTTATTTACTCTGTATGCTTTTATATTTATTTACTTAACCGATGCCCGTGGTGTCACCCCCGTTTATGTCGGTTTTCGCGACCAAAAGTAATATTTTCATCCCCCCTTTCAACAACTTACGACCATTTTTTTCGCATTAGGAAGTAGCCTTTGTCCTTTTTCAGGCGCTAGGCTATCTGTGTAGGTTCCAAAATCATTTAAATATTCAGTATACGGCAATTGACAAACAGACACTTGTATTTTATTTGTGTGTGTATGTATTTATAGACTCTCAATGTACGAACTACTAAGTAGTCTGGCGAGACACCTAAACTTAATGTAGGTACCTACCTAAGTGTTTGTTAAAAGCTGTCTGTACGTCACATACTCGTACCATAGATTATGCGTATAATATTGTCCCTAGACTACATAATGAGAATAGAACCTAAATATCCAACGAATTAGAATAAAGGTGTCTTAACAATTAATATTATAGAAACCCGGCTTACTGTCACATCATTAAAAATTACATACATTTTTATAATTTGAATTTTCATAGAAACTGATTATAATCATCTATTTAATTTGTACGCTTAAACGCAAAACATAGACGGGACTCCTATATTTAATTGTAACACCACTTAAAACCTATGTTTACAAATAAAGATTTCATTTTTATTTTCATCATTCAAAGGGCAATGTACCTAATTTAAGTAATTTTGACTTTTATGTACAGTCTACTTCTTATACTCATCTGACCGATTCTAATTAGGAGTTTGACTCAAATAACTTTAAGGCGACACTAAATGCCAGCGACCTTGAGCGAAGCGCCACCCACATCTTATTTATTTTACTCTAAAATCACATCTTTAAAAAATCCAAAACACTATCATGTAGTATTTTTAATAGTACATTGTTACCTTAGGGGTGAAAGGAACTTATTTAGTCCCGAGTCGGGGTTTGGCGCCTGAGCGCAGCGACGAGGGCGCTAATAGTTCGAGGGACTAAATAAGTCTTTAACCCGAGGTAAACACTGTGCTTTTCATTACGAACACAAGGAAAGTTGATGGGAATAGGCTTGCCCCCAATTACCTAAATCGGTGAATAGGCTTTGCTCCTAATTTCATCGGTTGATGGCAATAGGCTTGATCCTAATTACATCGGTTGGGGGCAATAGGCTTGCCACCAATTACATTCGTTGATGGCAATAAGCTTGCTCCTATTTAGATTAGTTGATGGCAATAGGCTTGCTCCTAATTACCCAAATCGGTGGATGACAATAGGCTTGCTCCTAATTATATCGGTTGATGGCAATAGGCTTGCTCCTAATTAGCTTGGTTGATGGCAATAGGCTTGCACCTAATTACATCGGTTGATGGCAATAGGCTTGCTCCTAATTAGATTGGTTGATGGCAATAGTCTTGCTCCTAATTACATCGGTTGATGGCAATAGGCTTGCCTCCAATTACATCAGTTAATGGCAATAGGCTTGCTCCTAATTACATTGTTTGATGGCAATAGGCTTGGTCCCAATTACATCAGTTGATGGCAATAGACTTGCTCCTAATTACATTTGTTGATGGTAATAGGCTTGCCCCTAATCACATCGGTTGGTGGCAATAGGCTTGCTCTTAATTACATTGGTTCATGGCAATAGGTTTGCTCCCTATTATACAACAAATAATTTGACAGCTGTCAGTAGAAAGCGATTCTCCCTAGGGCTGAAAAGTAGTACTTTCAACCCGCTCCGCAGGCATGTTCTGACCTACTTTCAGAGTATGAGTAATGAAAAATCACTTTTCATGATTCTAGACTTGATAAATTAAGAGAATTACTGAATAAGGCCACTTTTATCTTTAATCAGTAATTTATCAGTATTTCAATTTAATTTCACCTTTTTTGTATTTTTTTTTGTACCTGTCCTGTCCAATTCTTGACGATTTCTTTGAACTATTTCAATGTATATGTCACAGTATAACTGTTAATCAGTCAAAACTAAAAACGTTAAAACGCATTTTCTGTATTAAAATAAATGTTTGCTCTAGCATGAGGTTATCCAAAGGGTGACAAAAAAACCTAACAATCCTAATAAGTTTCGTGACCTTTAGGTTATTTCAATTTATACAGTTCAATCTTTCATCGATCTTCATATCTTTCTAGAAGCTCCAAAGACAAAGATAACAGTTTTTTTCTAAACAATGTATTAGGAAACGATAACAAGTGTCCCATCGTTTGTGGGGCAATACCACATTTAGGTACACTCCAAGGCAGAGTCATTTGGGTCCGTGGCTTAGGCCCCCAGTAGTCGACGCACCTGTGGCCGACGCCCCCGATTCGATTTATTTAATTCAAAGTAATTTTTGATCAAATGTACAGTCAGGCACAAAAATTGTTTTACAAAAATATTAAATGTAAGTACTTAAATTGATTGTAAGTATATGCATAACATTAAATCGTAATTATATTTATAACTTAGAAATGCTTTTATATTAGAGGTATGTTTTGAAAAATTAAAGTCTTAGTTATTTTTCATTATTTATTTATATATCTCGATAAGAAATCTAGTATTTTTTTTTTATATAAATCACAGCATCACCTATAATCAAGAGAATCATTTAACTTAATTGATATAATCAGTCTCAAATGTAATAAAATAAGATAGTAATTTTAAATAATCAGTCTTAAAAATTACTGCAGAGCAACTAACTTTTTACATAATTAAATTTTCTTTTATCTTTGTAACAATAATTATTAAATATATTCAACTGTGAAACAAATGAGAATGTTTGTACATAATAAATATGCTTCTAATGGGGAAAAAGGTGTGTAAGGATAAGGTTAAGTGGCGATCTATTCTCTCTGCTATTTGATAGATTACTTTTGTTTAGCAAGGAAAAATACTTTTTTTCTCATTTACTGTACCTACTAAGTGAAAAAGCACAAAAAAGAGATATTAAATTAATCGTATCGGGGGCGTCGGCCACAGGTGCGTCGACCACTGGGGGCCTAAGCCACGGACCCAGTCATTTATGAAAGTGCACGGTAAGCCTATAAAAGTAACAAAAGCATGGAATAACACGTCCTTCAACCTAAGCATAAAACATCTTAATACTCGTCTTCTTACATCGAATACCTATATGCCGAAATTCCAGACTTATCCATCACTATATATATCCAATTTATGCAGAATTTCCAGACTAACCCATCATAATCCAACATCAGACGACCCTAAAAGTAAGAGTATGTGCCTAACATAAAATAATACATAACTGGTCGATACTCGATATCTTATCTTAGTTCTGTTATAAATGCGAAACTTTGAGAAGATGGATGAATGGATGTTTGTTACTCTTTCATGCAAAAATTACTGGAACTGGTTTGGGTCATATTTGGCACAGGCAGTTTGTAACCTGGATTAACACATTCCCTTACCAAAGAGTATCGTATTTTACAGTTACCAGCGTATAAAGTTACCACGTTTCTCATTCTATTTTTAACTTAACTAAAATTGTTTTATGGTTTAAAATCATTTGCAGAAAGACAGTGTGTGGTTGATCCTCTGGTGACTGTACTCCAAACGGGCGGGCGGTGGGCCTAAGCTAAATATAATAAGGTACATAATTTGTTGCGGAAAAGCAATTTAGAAAAGTTTGAAGTAATGATATTGCTTGCTTCTACTTTGAATAATATTATTTTCCTGCACTTTTCCCATATGAAGAAACTGTAGGAAAATGTTAGAAACATTTACTAAGAAACAATTTCGATACCAAAATATAGTATACCAATTACAATCACCAATTATTATTTTTTTTTTTAAAACGTTGCCTAGTGTGGGGCAACGTTTCAATTTACGAATTTCTCCTGTATCGTGGGTGCGTTTACAAACATTGAAAACCACATACACAAACACGCCCAGACCCGAAACAACTATCTGTAGGCCATACAGATACTTGTTCCGTGCGGGGATCGAACCCGCGACACCGAGCGCAGCAGTCCAATCGCTTAGCCACTGAGCCAACCGTGTCGTCAACGTAAATTACTTATTGAATTACTCAATATGAAAACCGCATACTAACATAAAATGAAGGACTTAAAATTAATTTCGATGAAATTTTAATTAACAACAGGATATATTTTGTTAATAATAAACACAGTGGGAAAAACCCACACATTTCATTATCTTCCTTCGCACGTCAAACTGTTGATCTTCACCTTTAAGATGTGTAAAAAAGTGGAAGTCTCCATCAATTAGGGTCGTCATGACGTCAATGCACACTTCAAGCTGTGATTAAACTACATTTGCATGGCGTCATCATCTATAGCCCGACTTCACCCGCTGCTAGATCACTGCTCTGTTTGCGGTTATTCACCAACTCGACACAAGAAACTACATACGTGTGTCCAGTTGGTGAAACTCAAAATTAGTATCACTTATTATTTCATCATCTTGACTCTAAAAGATTTTTACGCGTATCCACATAGTGCAACTTAAATCGAATCATTTTTATGTTTTCGAGTTGGTGAATAACCCCTGTTTTCTTGTGCCAAGTTCCACGTTCTTGTACCAGTTTGATCCAGGATATTCCCGCGATGACAACGATGTCGTTCGCCTATCTCGCCGCAACATTTCTCTTTCTGGTCCTTAGACACCTGCACTCGGTCAAAGACTCACAGCTTTACTCCACCTGCCATCACCGCGCCTTGCTAGATATCCTGCCCAACTCTATTTGAGTGCCATAACTCAATTTTCAAAATTGAAAAACTTCGTACGTCTCTTGGATTTCGACGTCTGGAACTCGGTCTAGTAGTTTTATGCCGATTATGGAACGCTCCGTGTCTCTCTGTGATACTCTTCACAGACAGTCGTAAATCTCTCATTCTACGGGAAATCGAAGCGCGAGTCCTGGTTATACTGGAAATTGTGGCTTGATATGTCACCGTGTGTACACCAAGTAAAGTTATGTAACCTGCCTGTAAAACAGGTACTGGTATTCAGCCGCAAACGGTGAGACAGGAAGCCAGCGCCATCATAGATGGGAAAAAGCTATGCGTAATAATGATGTTGAAATGCCTGCACCTCTATTCATCCGCAAACAAATCACATTCTGGGTTGGCAGTCCCCCGTCGGGGTTGCGTGTTGTTCGAAAGAGATACCAGGAGTCATATTTTGACGATTACCTATACTCCAAAAAAAATGGGTGGATACACATTTTCACTTTCGAACTTTTCAGGGAATGATTTATTTCGCCGCATTTGCGAGTGAGAGGTGGTAAAATAATGAACCGCATCAAAATTGAGAAAAGTCTATACAGATAATGATGATGTTGAAATGCCTGCTTGGATTTCGAACCCAAGACCTAAAGCTTGCAAGTCGTAATAAGCCACCACTGCTCTGAGTGAACAAGCAACATTTGCTTAATAGAATCAAATCTTTGGCTTCGTTAGTCTAACACAGAACAAACTGTCGGAATAATTAGATAAATTATACCTACTGCTAAGTTCTAGCGAGTTACGTTTATTAGTTCAGACAGCGCTTGGAGTTGCGCTACTGAACGTGTTTATTATACTGTGGTTGGGTTCGGCAGAAATCTTACTTAGTCTAATTTCGAAATGTTAGATTCATGGGGGCGATAATATTCTGGTAGTAAATCACCATTAGACGTTGTTTCAGACTTTGCGCAGTTTTATACTATTCCGCGGGAATGTACTCACAGGACCAAAAGTCGTTGTCTCCCTATGAGCCTTTTATTGAAATCCGTTTAGCAAAAGTACAGATAGACCACAAAACGAACTTTCAAAATTTTTTTACATTACGAAATCCCCTAAACTGCGACCAAGTTTGCATTGCGTTGGTCACAGTTTTCCTCTCTTATTCATAAATGCTTATTTTTTTTATTTTTGTTCTGTTGTTTTTGTTATTTTTTTATTAATTTCGAGTCATTACTAATAATTTTCCTTGCGTGATCGAATCAGAAATGAGGACATCCGCATGAGAACCAAGGTTGCCGACATAGCCCGAAGAATTGCCAAGCTTAAGTGGCAGTGGGCAGGGCACATTGCTCGCAGGACGGATGGCCGATGGGGCCGGAAGGTTCTGAAGTGGCGACCGCGAACCGGAAGACGTTGCGTTGGAAGGCCTCCCACTAGGTGGACCGATGACCTGGTGAAGGTTGCGGGGATCCGCTGGATGCGAGACGCACGGGACCGGTCAATGTGGCGACACTTAGGGGAGGCCTATGTCCAGCAGTGGACGTCTTTCGGCTGAAATGATGACTAATAATGTAAATTTTTACTGGCCAGCACCTTTTTTTAGAAGTTTCTGGAGTTGTTGTGTTGCTTAAACTTTTTTGATATGTACTATTAAGGTCACTTTCTGAAATAAACATAATCGTTCAATTGACAGTTATACCACACCAGTTTCTGAAAAACCTAGATTGCTACAAGATGGGGTTGTCGGCAACAAACAAAAACCATTAAGTCCAAGCTACAACATCCCAATTCAAGTTATTATTCGTGCTTAAGACCACAGATCTCGGGCTTAAGCCCCAATTATCCGACTAAAACCACAACTACAGTGGCTGGGTAGGGGCACAGATAATATTGTATAGGGGTAAATCGGTTCATTTTCAGACGGAGGTTGTATTGCGCGCTTCAATCAACTCAAAAGCAATGGGTCCCAGCACACATAGGTTTACGTGGCAACGAGGAGGCCGACCGTCTGTCAAAGCTTGCAGTAGACATGGGTAGCGAATATATATACATGCCAGATTACTGGGAATATTGCTCGTTTAAACTGACTTGTTTTGACAGATGGAAGAACAACTTTGACGAAGTATCTAAAGAGAAAGGCATTTGGTACAAAGTCATTCAGAACGAGCTTCCTCGCGTATCTTGGTTCGAGGATACAAGTTTGGGTAGAAGCTATATTAAGTTAGCACTAAGGTTACGTTCTGGACACTATCCATCAGCAAAGTTTGCTTTCCTAATGAAAAAGGTCGAATCACCTTATTGTGAAATATGCAACAAAATTGAAGATGTGCAACATTTGCTGATGGAGTGTGTTAGGAGCAAGAATGAAAGGGAAGCACTGATTAGAGAATTTAAATTAAACGCTCTGGACGTTGGACTAGTACAAAATATTTTAGCAAACCCTACATCAGCAATTGCAAAGAGGTTGTGTAGCTTGGTGAAGATGTCGAATCAGTGATTCTCTTTCTACTACATAGTTATTTTCCAATATATGATTATATTTAGTTCATAAGGTACGATGGGGTTGGCATATCCATGTGGATAAAAACCCCTTTTAGTTAATAAAAGATTAAAAAAAAAAAAAAAAAACAACTAAAAGCCTTGTAGTCCTTAGCTCACTTTACAATATGTACCTATTATTCACGACGTTTTTCTTCCCATGGGGAAGGCTTCTGCCTACCCCCATGGGAAGAAAAACGTCGTGAACACCACAGGCCGTCTCAGCAAATTTTTTTTTTTCGAGGGAAATCATCAAGTGACTCCTCCCGCTCTGGGCAGAGCGATAGGGATTGTCAGACTTCTACTGACTAAAAACCACATGTTCCTTCTTAGTCCTTTGTGTCGAGGCCGTGGTATCACTTTCGAACAACCCGCAGCCCCGCCGACGAGGTCCACTGCAACCTTACATAATTAAACTTTTTTTTTTATTGCTTTGTCTAGGTTCATTCATCTGGTCTCGTGGCTCAGTTCAATTTCGGATGTTAAAAACCGAGCTTAAAAAATGGCACCTGGCAATGGCACATGTTGCACTGCAGCAGGAATTTCGAATTTACGGGACGTTACTTGAAACGAGTTTATCATGTGCCCAATACTCGAACTTCTACTGTTGTTGTATTTTTAAGTAAAAAGTTCCCAGTTACAATTCTAGGAAGTGTCGAAGGGTGGGCGTTTTGGGGAACTGTCTCTTGTAAACTTTGACGCTCAAACTGTGCTGATTATCAAATTAATTTGAATACATTATATTTTTGTTTTATTCATTTTGTATTTAGTTATTACTCTTCGTGTAAAAACATGAACGAAAAGTTTCGTCGCATCTGACATCGATTGAGGGTATAATTTTGCTACTTACACTTGCAATAAAATCCTGTCACTAAATCAAGCCTCATTCAGCAAAGATTTCTTGGCACTGGACCTCCCCTATTATGACGTTGTTACTCCTTACAAGTTAACGCATTCACTGAGTCATAAGAACGTGATTATGGACTAGAAATTTAAGCTTGTTGCTTCTGTTATTGTTTATTTTCTGAGTCATAGGATAGCGTCTGATTGTCTGTCTGTGTTTGGTCTTATTTGGAAATTGATTGATTAATAAATACTACATTATATAATGTTATGTATTTTTCGGAAACTGCAGCGTTATTTTGATTAATGTTTTAACTATACAATCATTCCTCCCAATTTAAAGATTTTAAGCAAGAGATTTTATCTCTGAAATGGAATTAATTGCGATAAATACCGAAACCAGTGGAAGTATAATTTTTTGGCTTTTAAAACCGAAAACGTGAACAGTTTGTACCTATTATCGTATATACGTCTCTCAGCAGACATAGAGAAATTGATATTTAATCAGCGAAAATGACGATACAAAAATTAGAAATGTATTACTCTTAGTCGACAGAGAAATACAAACCATTTGAAAAAGAAAGAAGACAGCGATTGCGACTTGCTCTAGTCCTGAGGTTTGAAACAACAGAGTAGGGTTATATTTCAAACTAGCTTTTGCCAGCGGCTTCGCCCGCGTGAAAATGACGATTTTCCATACAAACTTTCATCCCCTATTTAACTCCCTTAGGGGTTGAATTTCGAAAAATCCTTCCATATTCCTTGTCTACATTGTAAAGGGAATCTTTTTGCAAAATTTCAGCTTTCTCGGTCCAAGGGTTTGGGCTGGGCGTTGATGAGTCAGTCAGTCAGTCAGGACTGCTCTTTTTATTTATATAGATAACAAAATCTATGTGCCAAATGCTATTTCGTTAAGACTATATACTTAATTCGAAAACATTTATTTTAAAAGTCCTGCCCTTCACGCCATTCTTTACGTAACGTCCCAAAGCTTTTATTAAATGAGGATAAATTATGAAATCAAAAGCTTCATTTGTCTGGCATTATGACAGAAGCTTCCTGCAATTATTCAAACAAGGGAAATTGATTCCTATGGTAATCATAACGTGTCGCTACTTATGCGTAATCGTGACGGCTCAGCGTGATTAGCAATACTAATGCAACAGGTATTGATTTCGCTTGCAGCTTTTATCATAACATTGTGAAATTATCATGACAATTAAACCGCGATGTCGGGTTATTTCATCATCATCAGCCTATAATGTTCCCACAGCAGGGACTCAGGCCTCCTCTCTAGGAGAGGGATGGGCTATAATCCACCACGCGTGCCCAGTGCCGGTTGGTCAGTGCGGGTTATTTTAGTTAGAGCATAATATTATAACTATATTTAAAATGTCACTTACGGGATATCTTTCGTGATTGTTATTTGTTTTGAGTTCCCGATATTTCGACGCTGTTGCAAGCCATGATCGCGGGTTGATAATATTAAAACACCATGTCTGTAATCCCCAAAGGTTTGAGTAGAGGTATAAGTACCACACACATATTTTTTTAATCAACCCTAAACTAGCTCATTTTAGGTTATTTTGGTTTCCCCGCGCAATCATGAACTATACCAAGAATTAATAGAGTAGCCATAAAATAATAACATAATATACGTATAACAGAAAAACTTTTTATTCTATATCTAAAATTGTTTGTCTTGTTTACGCCATTCTTATAGAAAAATAATCGTTTAAACGCTGCTATTTCTCTAGGCCAGTAAACAGGGTATAAGGAACAGCCCTCCGGTTGTGGGTGGTTCCAAAGAGATACTGCGGCCTCGACACAAAGGGCTAAGAAGGATCATGGGTGGTTTTTAGTCAGTAGAAGTCTGACACTCGAGATCCCCACTGCTCTGCCTAGAGCGGGAGAAATCAGTTGATGATTTCCCACCCAACAAGAACAAAAAGGGACAGCCCTTCGCAAAATGACAGTACAAAAACTGTACCACTAAAACTTATTTACCACAATACTGGTACAATTTAAACCAACCTTCTCCACTCAGAAAAAGCAAAAACAAACGAACCAAAACTCAACAAAAGCACTTATCTTCATTTCCAACTATGCTTTGGTGCAATGAAGGGCCAAAAAACAGCACAGTGAGTTGACCCCACTTGAACTAGATATCTGGATCCATACTTAACTTGAATGTTAAATGCGAAAGTACCTAACTTTGTCTGTCTGTTACCTTTGTACCCCAACATACTTTGGGAAATCACGGAAAATGCTAGGCAGATGATGACTGTTTATCCCGATAGTAGCATAATAACATTCCCATCCATTCCTGTCGGTTAAAGGGAATGGGCTGTAATGCACCACTGCCTAGCTGTTGGTAGATATCACATATCCCCAAAATGCCATATTCCCCATGATGTATTACCGGTTATAGGGAAGTGATGAATAAATAAATTATTACGTAAAGTAGATGTTCGAACTCATGACCTATTACCGATACCACTGAACGTAAGTTCCTTTGGCATATTTTCCGTCCTCTATAACCAGTCAAAACCGCTGGTAAAAACAAGTATTCTCATAAATATGACACAGCAACGCAGGCTATATTTCTCCGTCCTGAACTGTCAAGTCGTGAAGTATGACCATGTAAGCATGTTATGCTATTAACTGGGTAAACGTATTGGAAAAGCGATTAAGGAAAACTTCGTAGACGGTTTTAAATTTTTATAAGGTTATTTTTAATATGGTTAACCTTAATAGCTTGAAGTTATGGTGGATGGCACAATATGTTTTTTTAGAATATTGTACATCAAGAATTCATATCATGCGAAGTGGTGATAGCCCAGTAGTGTGGTATTTATAAAAAAAACTGCTGTTGCATACGAAACTGCAATATCTACTCGGAAAATATATGAAACACCATTTTTTTTTATCTGAATTCATGGTAACAGATTGCACGTCGATGCACCATAAAGCATTGTTCATTCTCTCTCTATAACGTAACCACTATATTTTATGTGAAAATAGTCGGCATTGTAAGTTTTCACTGATACGTTTTCAATTATACAACAAAAAGCTTTCCAAAGAGTTCCGTTTCAATTTATTTCTCGGGGCAGGTTTAAATTGTGAAATAATTAAATTATCAGTAAAACAGTAGTATGTCCACGAGTAGCCTAGTTTGTTTTCCATTCCGTGGGAATCCTCCTGGATTTCAGAGATTAATTACATGAAACAGTACTTGTATTCTGTCAGTAGGAGCTATCTTTGCCTGCAGGCTTTATATAAGTTTAAGGTTTATTTATTGCCTTTTTGTACTGTTCAATAATCAGGTATAGTAGCAAAAAAAAATGATGACTAGAAAATTTCACATTCTAATACTAATGTAGTTAAGGATTTATTGGAGGTTAAAGCTCCAACATTCTCACAAATCAAGTTAACTTAGGTATTTTAAATATTTCAATGACCCCTGGACTTTTGAATGCATCTACCAGCACACTTTTTTACACACCCGTAAATTAAAAGAAGAACGTAACGATAACTTAAATTTAAAAATAAAAGCTTTTAAAATTTTGTCTATAGATTGACATAAGCTATCGAAAAGTTGATTTGTCAATTTAGTTAAAAGGCGTTTTAGAAATACGAAGCGCTTTGAAAGCCTAAAACCACTTGTCTAGGTCCTCTGACCGACTATTTGAAAACCCAAAGTGCCTTCGACAAGCCACCATCGCGGCATCGCTATCCTTTTAGTAATTGGAGAGTAGATGAAAATAGGCAAAAGCCCAAATAGCCCGACAGCCGAAAACATCCTGCATATATCAGGTTGCACTTTAAAATACTGACATTGACATTTCCACTGAATACTGAATGTCGACCCAAATACAAGGTCAACGTTGTTAGGAAAAGGTTATTCAGTTATACCTATATTTTCAGCTGTAATGATGTCTACTTTATAAACTACTGTGTTATGTGAAGCTTTAACATATATCTCAATTCTTATTTTTCCTACTTCTCCGCTATTCTTTTCTGATTAATTTCGTTACGGGATCCAAAATAGTAAAATTGATTTTTGGGACTTCGCCTAGCTTCATGGACCCGGGCGGCGGTTTCCCAGAAAGTTGATCTAGTGGTTGCATGCGCTACTGCTCTGCATGAGTTCTCAAGAACTCAAGCAGAGCAGTCCAGACCAGGTAGCAAGCTCAAGCTTGCTACCGGGGGTGGACAAGGAGTTAATGGGTATTTTCACCAGGAATACGCAAACTTAAAGCATTTATTTCAATTACAACATTACTGGCACATTTAAATGCCAGAAAAACAAATAAAACGAAGCTACAGTCATAGCCACAAGGCGTAATATCTTGTGAAAGTACTGCAGTTCCCCATTCTCTGGCGTAAATACTTCAGTAGCAGCCCAGATTCTGGGTTCATGCACAATTGGTGGCAATAGGTTGACTCCCAAATCGTGTAGGTTTTTTTCCAGTAGTATTAACTACTACACAGTTCTACCGATTACTTAAATATTTACATGAAGCACTCGTGCGTCACAGTTTCAGGTATTGTTTGATCGTAACGCAATTTTCAGGTAATAATCACAAGTTACGGTTCCCATTATTATCTGTTTATTTTTATCTGGTACTTAGATAGTGCAAAAGGTTTTTAATGTTGCGATAAGTGGACATAAATAGCATAGCATTGTTTATGAATAAAAGGTTTAGGAAACTGCCCGAAGTTTATTATAGTGATTCGATCTCATGCTGGAAAGTCAGCTTTTTATGTACTTTTCATGTCGGTTATGTACAAAGATTCGGTAGTGGTGTTTCAAAAGGCGTTATGCAAATATTTACATAAAATCCCGAATGTTGGATTAGATGATTCCACTTGGAATACAATCAAGAGTGCCGTGTCTTCGAATATTGGGGTCCAAGGTACGATCATTAGTTTGTAAGTATTTTCAGCTGCTTGAATGCTGAAATTGAAATTAATGAACCTGTATTTAGTAAGGACTGTGTATATTTTTAATCTCTTAAATTATTGAATTTCAGCAGGTACTTACTTATTTGTAGGCACTTAACTATCTCTACGGTCACAAGGATTTTATAATGAGATGAGTAATTATGTATGAATATAATTATTTTTTCTTATAATTTAGTTCCGTCTGAAGGAATAAAAGAAAAACCTTACGCTTACATTAAATTGACATGTTTAGTTATTAAGTAAGAAAATATGTTTGAAACTCAGTTAATTTCAATCTTCACACTTTAAAATAATTGAAGTCGACCATGATCAATGGTCCCCGACAGTATTTCCGTGAAGCATAATCAATTTATAATGCTTCTACTACTGGGAGACAGGCATCTACTCACCGAGATGGGACCATGGTCCACCAGGCGGACCAAGTGCAGGATGCTATATGTCACATGTCTTCAAAATTTAGGTTAAGTCTGTTTCCTCACGATGGTTTCCATCGCCGTTTGAAAAGTGGTAGGTAAGGGTGAAGTAAATGACCAACACAAAATCAAATGCCTTTATAGGTTCGAACCCACAACGACCCACGATACGATATGTCCCTGATTTACTTATTGTTTACGACTTTACGTGACGTTGTTGCTTTTCTTCTCCCAATAGCCATAACATAACATCACATCTGTAGTCCACCCACTATGACGGTTATTTTTAAGTCCCATGTATAAGGGTGCGAGTCTCTCGCCATCATCATTTCAGCCAAAAGACGTCCACTGCTGTACATAGGCCTCGCGCCATCAACCAGGTACAAATTCAGACTTAGTGGCTACTACTGAGAAATTCCTGAAGGAAGCACTCAACAACACTTTGCTCGACGCTCAGACCGCTTGCAACCACTACACAACGAGGGAGTCACAAAAAAAACAGTCATGAAATCTCATTTACTAATCAATAAATTCTTCAAAACTCCTCATTAAGAGTAACAGCTGGCTTTGTAAACATTTACAATGGCCAGTATCCTTCATTGAAAGACTAATTGCAGCGGTTCGTTGAGGCTCATTTGAAGCACCAATGATATTTCATAGCGGTGTAGTTCTCGCCAGCTGGGACTTGTGGATTGAACTCGAAATTGCTGCAGATTCACGAGATTTTATGACAATAGTTCATTGTTTTATGGCTCAGTTTAATGGCATTTCTTTGAATATCTTTTTAACTATAGCTTAAGTCGTTGATTTATTTTGATCGCGCTACTGTCTTTTATTGTCGCATTTCTTACAGATATTACTAAACCCTAATACCCTAAAATCGTGTTTTAAATATTATCTTTCTTAGCCTAATCAGCCATTAATGGTTCGACTGTTGGGGCACCTCTTCTCTTTGAGAGGGAATGGGCTATAATCCACCACGCGGACCCAATACGGGTTGGTAGATGTCTCAATAACATCTCGAATTGTTGGTTCTATGACAAGTCATTTTCTTCACGATGTTTTCCTCCACCGTTTTGAGAGCAATGGTGATCAAATAAATTACATAAAGCAATGCATTTGCCTGAGTTTTAAACCATGACCTACTGCTCGTAAGCCGCCTCCACTTGGCCACCGCTGCTCCCATTGGGATAGGACTATCAGCAATTTTCAGAATGCCGCAAATTCCTATTTTACCTATTTCACTATGCAACAACTCACAGAATAATCATATACTGCCAAGTTACCAACGAACCAACGGAAAACTACTGCATCCTTCAAAACATAGTCGGTCATCATTACGAAACACAGGCTCATTAAAATTAAGCGTCACATCGTCACAATCATGGCTGCCGACAGTACAGTCAGCGTCAGAAGTAGATTACCACTGCTCAAAGTTTCAAAGCAGGTTTTTTAATTAAAACTTGTTATAATTATATTCCTTGTTACTAACAAGTTATGGGATGTTTTAAAGAATAATCTTCTGAAACATGAAAACTTATAGCAAAATGTGCTGCTGCAGGTGCTGAAAGTTGTGTGTTTGAGCCGTTTGGGGTTGAAAATAATGTTAATCTTTAAGGAAAGAACAATGGCCAAATTTCTATAGGAGCTGGACCCGACTTTTATTTTTCATGTCCCAAAACAAGCTATAGTTTAATTGGTTTGTTTTTATGTTGTAAACACCATCCTGTTGAAAAATCGTATCTAAATAGCCACGATTTTTTATAATAACGTCAACAATTAATACTTTTGAGGTTTGAGGTTAGAATCAATCAACAACTACCTATAACCCGACTGCGAAGTAGCCTAAAAGTGTAGTTAGCGATAAGCGAAGAGGCTTATTAGCGATCTCGTTCCCATTTATTTCGATAATAATAATTATCATCACACGTGAAGTCTTTTAATAGGAACGACTTCAAAAAAGCCTAAGCGGATCGATGACCACAGATTATGTAACTTGTCGATCACAAATGACGTTCCGTTGTACGTGAAGTCGCTAAGCTTACTATGAACCTACATAATTATTTTTATGACAAGAATCCAGTACATAATAAATAAGCATAGTAGTTGAAATTGATGCCTGCGTACTAATTGAATTGAATTAGGATGAACAACTATTCAGAAAAACGTGAATAATTAGTCTTTTAATACCAAGTCCTTTCATCCGCGAAATGAATCGTAATTAGGTGCGTTCCAGTGCGTTCTGAAACTATTATTTTAATTATTTCGAAACAGTTACAAGAACACAAATAAATGGATAACTTTTTTTTGTGGCTACTTAGAGAGTTATTTCTTGCGTTTTTTAAGGCCTTAAAAAATAAGGGTATTTTTCATATATATGCCATATTGGGACGCCATCGTTTCATCGTCAGGTACGATTTGGCCGACCTTCTTTGCCAAGCTGTTGGTCGAATCATCACGTGACCAGAGGGCTGGCCTATTCTTTGGCCAAAGAATCAGCATTGCCATCCAACGTGGGAATGCTGCCAGCCTTCTGGGCACTTCTCCTGTTGACAGCAATGTTGACGAATTTTTTGACGCCCTGTAATCCTTCTCTTTTTACACGACTGCCCCAAAAAAAAGAGTGTTACGTTTTTAGCGTTCATGTATGTATGTTTGTCTGTGAGTTTCTTTATTCCACCATAACTTTTAAACGCCTTAACCGATTTTTATGTATGTGGTATCGTTAGATTCTTTGCGTTATCCCGGGTGACATAGGCTAGTTATAATTTTGAAAAATATGATAGGGTGGCCATGGTTTAGGAATAAAAACAACTTTAGATTTTTTTATTAAAGTTTCAATGAAAACTATAATCATCGTCTAGAACTTGTTAAGTAGATTACAAAAATATACCACAGTAGTATTCAATATCTATTGTTTATAATACTACTCAACAAATGTTATGGTGATATTTTAAATTCGGTAATCGATACGAACAAGCTACATATCAGTAGATTCCTTGTAATGAAGGGAATAAAACTGGCTAGGTTACAACTCCTAAATCTATCCACGACGGCAGCTAAATGGTTTTAAATTTTGTATGAAAAAAAATTAAAAAATACGCCTACCATGACTAAAAGAAAACTAAAAACGAAAAAACAAATGAGTGCAAGGTCCCGTAAATGGAAAACCTGGACCTGTAAAGAATTGTTCCACCGAACTGTCCCCCGACTGCAAGAAAAGTTTTAGTTTTCAGTTAACCATTTACGGGACCTTGCACTCATTCATCACTGAAATTGTTCGACTTGTTTTTTCGTTTTCTTTTAGTTAATTTTTTAAATTATTTGATTTTTTTTTATTGATACTTGTATTCCAAAATGTTAAGTTGCTTTTGTTGCTGACCGTACAGATACAGACCGTGGTCTCGTTAGTGCTCCAATCTCATTATTGAACTCCTCAATTCCACTTGCTGACTGATAGTTCTACTTCATTACTCGTATTTTTGTGAGCCTCGCTTTCCTACCGTTTCAATATTGATTCTGAATACTTCAATGCTGCTTTGAAAGTCTGAAAGATGGAACTTATGAAATTTTTATACTGATTTTTATTTTCAATATGAAATGCGTTTAGTTAGAAGACCATTTATTAAAGTCTACGTTGGCTTTCAAATACTCAAGCTGGATGATGTCATAGGTTAGGAACGTTAAGAAAGATTTAAACTTAATTCATTTGGCATAAGTTAAGGCACATGATGAATAAGTAGGTACAATTAACACGTCTACCCCTTCTTGAAAAATAGCAAGATTTTATAACATGTTAAGCCATCTTTTCTGATTACTAGTTCTGTATAAAACAACTTCAAAGTTTGTAACTTAAGTATCTCCAATTTGCACTGCATTCTTTAAGAGGATCATTAAAGTCTTTACCATTTCTCAGTTGACTAATTGAAACTAGCAACTTTTCCTGAAAACTGTTGAATATTTTAAAACTTCGTAGTTTTATCTCTTAGCGCGAAGTTTCTCCTCTCCTCATCAAGAGGTATAAAGGGAAACACTAAATTAGTTAGCTGTTTGTTTTTCAGCGAAAACTTGAAAGAGATGTAAAGACTAGACGAAGATTTTGGTCTCTGAGCAATTTTGAAGTCCGAATCTTTTAGCGCTAAGAAATGTTTTATTAAGAACTTTTCAGTTTTTGTTTCTTATTGTAAGCAAAACACGTACCTATAACTATTATTATATTTCTTCTTTGATGTCTGTGCAGTGTCGGGGCAAAAGTGCAAGAATGGAACTTTTATTGGAACGTTTTTTGTAGATTTTAAAGAGTAGATGTAGCAATGGCACCTACAAAAACTGAAGAACGAAATAAATTTTATTCGGGATAAAAAGTTTTCTTCAATTTTGCGATGTTTTAAGGATTCTTACCGCATTTCAACGTCATGTATCTTATAGAACCTTATATCTACCATTAAAAAGAACTACGATAGTGTGTGTGTATATTTTTCGAATCCTTGAATACTTACATCCGTATTTATAGTCAAGTTAAAGTAATTACTTGATCTTAAGTAATAACTTATGCATAAATTTTTATGCAATGGACAAGAGTTAAAGCGAAGTTAGAACCGTCAATGAAAGTAAAACTAAGAATTCTAACGTTTGATAGTTCTAACATCAAGGAATTACTAAACTAAAGAGAAAAAATCGTATCTTAAACAATGACATTTACTCAAGTAATAGTAATGACTTGTTTATAGATACGGGTGTTAGACGTCTGTAGAATTTTTGCCAAAAATTTCAGCTCAATCAGCCTTTTTTGTAACTCTCTCGACTCTAACCTTTTTTGTTTTAAAACGTTATTCTATGCAAATGAAGTCTTCTGTAAAATTAAGACCGAAATTAATATGCGAAGCGAATAAGCCAATCATTTGTTATTATTATCTTGAAGCTTGTCCAAATGTCTTCATCTCTTCATAACATTAAATTAATGGAGATAATTTAACATTGCATCTATCATTAATTTATGAAGTCATAAATTATTCATTGCTACCGTTTTGTAACCCTTCTTGAGTAAATTACCTATTTATTTGAACATTAATGCCGTTTTGGTTAAGGCAACGCCTAAACTATTCCGGTTTTTAGGATTTACAATACTCGACTCTAGACCTAGAGTTCAAATTCCAACTGTGCATTTGTTTTCAGGTACTGCTTTCTGTTAGTGGTTACCGAAAAGGGACATTAATCTATGGGACGTAGAACAATTTGCATTCAAAGAGGTTAACTCATTAATCAGCAATAATTTGCCGTAATTCACGAGTACAATTCACGCCATTTTCCCTAATTGCTCTAGCCATTACTCAATAATAATTACGAGATCGTTTGTATCGTGATAAACAATCATAAATGTCTATCTATCCACTGCGAACTGATTAACTTCAGTGATTAAAACATCAATTCTAAAACGGTCGTTAAACTGCTCACTTCAATTTTCAAACTTTAACTTTTGCTCAAAATTTCTAAACTATGATAAAACATCCTTTTTAGCAGTGGTGAAATAGCCACTTTGTATTTGTTTCAACTATTCAAAAGTTCCTGTAACGACTACTTGAAATAAATGTTTTGATTGATTTTGATTTTCATCACAATAGTTGTGCGAATCCTCAATTCCCATTTAATAAACGGTACTATATCCATTCTCTCAGTAATTATCCCCCGTATCCCAATTTACTTGGGTACGGCGCAGCATGCCTTCGTCTTCCACACTTTTCTACTACTTATCATCTTATCAGATACCTCTTTTCTTGTCGTATCATCCTTCACACAGTTCATCCATCGTTTCCCCGATTACACGGAAACGAAGACGATTTCCCAGCAATCAGTAGCAAATTTCTTTACCTCCACACGATACTTATCTGCTCCCAAAGTACGTCTTAAACAATTACAAGAAACACGTAATAACATACCAAGATAAGGAGTGGTGGAAAGCTAATTGTGTACGATGAGATTGAACGGAACAAAAGAACTATTTGGTTACGCAACTTTTAGGGTCTCCCTATTGTTCGAACGATTTCAGTAAAGCGGTTTTTAACCGACTTCTAAAAAAGAAGGAGGTTCTCAATTCGGATGTTTGTTTTTTTATGTTTGTTTGGGCATAACTCCGTCGCTTCCTAACCGATTTGTTTTTTTTTTTTGGAATGTGTTTAAGTTTCTCAAATGGTCCCATAATTTTTTTATCGAAATCGGACAAGCGGTTTTTGAAAAATCAAAAAACCAAAAAAAAAACTACATTTTCTATATTAACGATCTTTTCGTCTCCGTCGTTTACGAACCGACCACTAAAGAGTGAAAAATAAAAACTTTTTAACAAAAAAGAAAACCGCCTTAACAAAAAATAAAACACAAAAAAAGTGAAAAATAAACTTTAGAGGAAAAAACAGTTTCTGAAGTCGGTGGCAAAAAAATAAATCAAACAAACAAAAGTCACCGACTTCAGAAACTGTTTTTTCCTCTAAAGTTTTTTTTCACTTTTTTTGTGTTTTATTTTTTGTTGTTGAATATTGATAAGTCGGTTTTCTTTTTTGTTAAAAAGTTTTTGCTGTTGAATATTGATAATGCGTGGGTGGAGTTTATTTCCGTGCTGCGAGTTGTTTGAAAGAGATACCGGGTCGGGCACAAAGGGCTAAGAAGGAACATGGGTGGTTTTTAATTAGTAGAAGTCTGACACTCCCTACCGCTTCGCCCAGAGCGGGAAGAGTCGTTTGATGATTTCCCAAGCTCCAAAAAATATAATATTTTTGGTTGGCTATTGGTTTATTTTGAACTGATTTGCTGTGATCAAATTGGTTGAAATAGTGCATTGGCGGTAAATGAGGTAGCTAATGAAATGACGAGTAACAGAGTAGTTTGGAAGTAGAAGACATGCTGTGCCGACCCCAAATTAATTGGGATAAGGGCAGGAGAATGATCCCGTCGGGGCTGCGGATTATCGAAAGGCATAACTCGGCCTCGGCACTAGGGCTTTCAAAATACCGGATGTTTCAATACCGGTATCGATTCCGGTATTGGACGTCAATACCGTGATCACGGTATTAATACCGGTATTACATACCAACATTTAAAGTATGTGTTTTTATTTGTAAAAACAGTCTTTTTTGTTTTATTTTATTTTAAATAACTTTAATAAATAGCGCTCTATATAAAAAATTGTTATTGGTTGATTATTTAATTAGATAGGACTAAGTAGGAACATAATCAAAACTTAACTCAAGTCTTTTTGTAGGAAGGCATTCCACATAGCGTTTGAAAAGAATAAATATCAAAAAAGTCGATTATTATTATTATTGAAATGTATCATGTAATCAACATAACTACCTATCAATATTTGTAGAAACGTAAGTATAGCTTAATTAGCTATTAGCCATCATTCACAATAGCCTACTGAAAAAAAAAGCACGCTCTGCATCAATATTCGTAGGTATCACAGACAGTAAATATCTCTAAGCTGCCGGTAGGAATGGACGTGTCTTCATTTTCACACACATCATCATTAATGATCATTTCAACCAAGACGTCCACTGCTGGGCGTATAGGCCTCCCCCAGGTGTTGCCGCAGTGGCCTGTCCTATGGGCGCATCCAGCGTGACCCCGCAACCTTCACCAGGTCATCGTTCCACCTTGTTGGACGCCTTCCAACACAACGTCTTTCTGTTCGCGGTGTCCTGCCCACCACGACGATTTCTACTCTTTCTCGAAGTTCGAACTGACTGACTGGTCGAACTGGACCTATTTTACATCATTCGATCCAGGTAGACTTCGTCCACAACTTCGAGTGTAGATTCTCCGATTTTGATAGGTGAGGGTGTTACGTGGACAGTCAACATGACCTTGGTTTTGTCCGTGTTTATTTTAAGACCCACTCTTTCGGAAGCTCTACTGCGGTCATCGAGCATTTCACTGAGGTCTCTTCAATCCAGAACCTTAAAGGCATCCTCCAGTGCAGGGTGAACAGTTTCGGAGATATGACGTCTCCCTGTCACACAAAAAAAGGTTCCGAGAGGGTCCTGAAGTCGAACTGACATGGTGGCGTTTTTGCCACCGTTGGAGACACTGCAGTACGGCCCAAGTCTCGGTCGAATTAAAGGGTTTCTCGTAGTCCACAACCGCTAAACAGAGAGGCAGGTTATACTCTTCGGTCTCTTGTATGACATCCAGCCACATAACGACGCAGCGTATGTAGGTATGCTGTCTACGGTACTAAAGCCTTTTCGGAATCTGGTTCGTTCGGGAGGCTGGAAATCGTCAAACCGCGCAGGTTTGACGATTTCCAGCCTCCCGATATCATTTCCACTGCTCGAATTCAATGAAGTAGAAGGTTCTTCTATAGTCATATCTTGTTCATTATCAGTCATTGTCTCACTGTCTCTTTATATGTTTCGTGTGTCATTATTATATTTTAAAAATGGAATTTAATTCACGATAATACATGTAATGCTTGCAATACCGTGATCACGGTATTGAGGGCTTCAATACCGGTATTGAAAATGGCCCATATTTGTCCGGGATCACGGTATTACGGGATCCCGTAATACCGGTATTGAAAGCCCTACTCGGCACAAGGGCGAAGAAGGAACATGGGTTGGATTTTAGTCAGTAGAAGTCTGACACTCCCCTTCGGAGGGGGGGTTATTCGATGATTTTCCACCAACCAAAAAAAAAAGGCTAGAGAATGATGATGAGTACATGGGCGGCAAATTATTGGTCTAGTGTACAGTTTTCACTGATTGGACTAAAGATAATTGTTTTGATAGTCCATATCGGAAATATACTCGTATAATATTATGACAGAATCGCTTATCGTCTTATCTGTGTGGCAGATTAGTTATTCTAACTATCGAATGAGTTGCCATTTTCGCCACCATGAAGATAATTTATTTCATAAAAAGAAGGATGAGAAAGGTCTAACTTACGTAGATGTATTGCAGAAATCTAGATGTAGTACCTACACTAATTATGTGAAACTATAATAATTTGCACGCTACGAACGTAATAATAACGCTTATAATTTCTGAAGGGCTAGGCAGAGAGACCTGATAGTAAATACAGTTTGAATCACATTTTTCAGGCAGCGTGCCTATCCATATTTAAAACAGACTCCGAGGCTACTACTACTTTGATATTCCAGTTGAGAAAACCCTATATTTTTTTGCCTGCCCGAGGGAATCGAACCAAAAGAAAAAAACAGTAAAGAAAGCCAAAAAATAATCCACATTTAACCTACCTAAACATCTATAACCAGACTACCGGAACAGTTATCACTCTGATCACTTCCTAAGCGTTTCTCTCATCATCACCGTTACTACTGGGAGCATCAGCCGCATCGCATAACGTTCCATTACTCTGTTACAACACTTTCACTATCGGCGCTACTCTAGCGGAACAGCACGTGTGTGTCAACGACTGCTAGAGGTGGGATGCGGGTTTGTTTGAGGAAATATTGTCTGTGGTTACCTAGCAATAAATAACATAACATTACGCCTGTAATCTCCGAAGGGTTAGGCAGAGGTGTATTTAATAGTAGGTACACCTACATTTCGCTAGTTATCTTTTAAGTCGCATGTAATAGGGGCCTATGCCATCAACCGGGCACAAATCCAGACTCCGTTTCTGCAAATGAGAAATTCCTAATGGAGAAACCCAATAACACTTTGCCCGACCTGGTAATCGAAGCCATGACCACATGCTTAGCAATCATGCTTGCGACCACTACACCAACGAGGCAGTCACAGTAATGAAAAAAATTAAGAACTCATAATCCTCTCCTTTATACCCCCTATTACGTGGGCCTTTAACATAATTGATGAAATGCGGCTATATTACAGACACACCTCTGGGACAGAGCATTCTATGGGAAAGAGGTGTAATTTTCATTTAATGGTTAATTGCCATCAGGTCATGAGAATCAGGAAGAGAGAAAATTTATAGGTTCCGATTAGAAAATTACTATAACTTCTATATCTATAATTATATCTTTCTATTATATTTAAACTCACCTTTCTGCCATAGGAGTAGACTGAGACCGTTAGTAGCAAGAAGTTTATATAAAATAATAATTATCCTGCAAATTTAATTCAAGGCTTTAAGTTATTGAAGACATCGTTGATTTCTTTCACCTTTTCAGAAGTTATTAATCTTAATCCTCTCTTTTACTTGAAGCTATCTTTAATACCTTACCTTCATAATTAATTCGATAAGTATCCCTTACTTTAAAAATTGTCAGTTCCTATATATCAAATAATTTTGCCGTAACGTTAAATTGTGTTGAAACTTCCTTCTTTAGTATTCATGAAGAATTTGTTCCATGAAACTTGAGCAAATACCCACTTGGCATTTAAACTCCGTACTAGAAAAAATCTTTTGAAACACCCAACGTCTCTAAATCTCTTAAGATTTAAGTCTAGCATGAAAGCGAGAGACATTTCTACTATTTCGCACTTCTTTTTTTGAACATTTTTCGTCTACATTTACAAAATGTCGAGTAATCTTTTCCTTTTCTTCAACATTAAGTCCTTGGCTTTTATAATGGTGTGCTTCTGTGCCAGATGGGCTTCAAAACCGGTTCAGTTATCAACTATCTCATCTTGATCATCGCCTGTTTTATATTCTTTATACATTTTATTATTATCGTCGCCTCATTCTTTAACTATTAAATATTTCTCATTACTTTTTAAAGCAGTATAAGTAATCAATTAAATTATCAGCTATGTATAAATCAGCCCAACCAAATATAGCTAATGAATTCACCAAGTTCTAGGAAACTATTTGTTCAGCAAGGTTTCAATTGGCTGCAAGGAGTTTCACTAATTTATTCAACAAGTTTGTTCCTTTCAATTTGATTAAGGACCTCTACTGGGTTAGTGAACTAAGTTACAGCATGTTATTTTGAGTCAGCTCCGGTTCTGAGGTGGTTATAAATAACAGATTGATTCAAATTTCAATCACAAGAATCGAAAATTGAGTCGTCATTATTAACCGACTTCATTTTTAGTTTCATTTAGAAATTTATGTAGCCCAAAACTTCAAGTTAAAGTTGGGCTTCTAATCAAGTACCATAATTTGGGCGTTCACTGTAGTATAGGGTACTACTGTTAGGTATTTATGTCGTAATTTCTCACATTTTATTGACATCCAATAATCAACGTCTGTTAACAACATCTGTTTCTTAAACGGAGTTACTTTGTCAAATACAAATTGAATGTAGTCACCAGCGCAAGAGCAGATTGCAGTGATCGAACAGGTTCGTCAAAGTTCATTCGTTCCCCATTCATTACTACAAAGGCCGTTGACTGCTGCGGCGTAGTCGCCGGTCGCCGGTCGGCCATATTGGCAGCACTGACGCCATCTTGATTTATGTTGGTAGCCCTGACGACCACAGCCAACTTCAAGCAACAGCGGTTTTACGCGAACGTTACGTTAGTTATGTTTTGAACTGTTTGTGTATCGGCGCACGGTTTTATAAATAAACGAATTTTGACTTTTTATCAATGGAACGAACTTGTTTATTTTCTTTGACAAAAGAACAATGGTTTTTGTGTTACTATACTGTTATTAAAAGTGTTTTGAAGTGATGTGTGTGTTAATAAATAACGTATTAGTGAAAGTTTGGTTATGTTGACAGTTGAACTCATTAAAGCGGTTGATTGTGGCGTGTTTGTGTTATAAAAAGTGTAATTAGGTAATTATTGATTGTGTGATTTTTGTGACGAGATGTATCGACAGATTACTCGTTATAATATGACGTGACGTGTAGATATGTTGAAGCTTAGAGAGATCTCGCAGAGCCCGGTCCGGTCTTAGACCTTCAACCGTTTATGGCAATGATTCGAATTAATTTTGTCTCGAAAAGGCACGATTAAGATACGGGCCATGGAGTTTAATTTATTTATATGTTGGCGAACAACCGTTTCCGGAGAAACCGTCTGCTATCGTTAAAGTCCCCAAATTTTACCGTGCTTTAGTTTCATGATCTCTGCAATCAATAATGTACCTAGTTTAAAAAGTTCATTGTTTAACTGCTGCTGTTTACTTTTTAACTTTTATAATTATATTTATAGTTTACAAATGTGTTAACGTGTTCTTAATTATAAACATTTAATAATTAAAGAACGGCGATAACCAAAAAGGAACAATAATATAATTGTGTTACATAATAATTAATAACCAATACAAAACTGTGTAATACCTACTAGGTAGTAATAATTGCTTACACAACTGAAGAATCAAAAACTGGACCAGCAAACGTACTGGCAGTCAATTAAAAGTATTCGGACTATTAGTTTACTAGTTTTTTTTTAAAGTATACTTACCTGCCTACGCCCATCAATAAATTGACCGCGCCCGTTAGATTTAAATAACGTCAAATTAATACCGTTTCCATATAATTTCATGTGAGCAGTTATTTTATAGCTGTTACGTAGGAAGGTATACTATATTATATTTAAAAAACTGTAATAAAATAAAAAAGATTAAATAACCCTCCCCTCGACACAAAAAAAAACCTCTAAAAAGTAAAAAAAAGTTGTTGCTAAGAACCATTTTGAACTCATTCTTTGTCAAAAAGATGGTACCCTTTTTAAGGTACCTGTACCTTAAAAAGGGTAGTATTACAATGAGGAACATTATTATTTATTTAAAGATTCCGTGCATTTCAGGAAATCTCTTAAAAAATCACTCTTGTGGCTAAGCATAAAAGCTGGTTACAAGCAGGTAGAGGAAGTTGTATGTTAAAATGAACAAGAAAACGGAGAGACCGATTTGTCTGCTTTATGAGCCGACAAATCGGTATCGATAATACCCACCCGTAATAATTTCTGTTTATCCATGCCGAAATATCGGGAACTCATCAATACAAACAGCAAACATGATGAATAATTATCCCTTTTTCGGGATTAATGATATTTTGTATATTTAAATGAAGTTACAAGCACACGAGACACAATCATTGAGGTAAAATCTAGGCTTAGAAACCTATTTCCGAACAACATCCTCATTATGAACAAGGAGCGATACCTATGCCTATTTTTTTATAACCACATAAAACCTATTGAATAAGTCAAAACTGATAAGTGCCTGTCTAACCACAAAAACAATTTACCATAATATTGTTGGTGCAACGTTTTCTATTACCCTGTTAACAATGACGCAATACAATTGATAATTTATTTATTTTTTTATTTATTTATTAATATAGGTTCACCAACAGCTTCTGTGTACAACATATCATAGGTACATAGGTTTTACAGTCTCAGACTTACACAGTCGCCAATAACTGGTTAACCAGCATTCACAAAAATAAGCTTCTTGTAGTACAGACATACTGTATACATAAACTCACGCCATTTTCTAAGCTAACAACGTAAGGTATCACTTCAAATTAACAACTATTTACGATTAATTAATAAAATAAATAAACACATTGGAATACCAAGCCATTTTGACGGACAGTGAAGTTACATAATCACGTAATTTTCAACCAGGGCCATGTTATGTTACCCACGTTTCGTCAGGAAGTGTAACAACTGCTATCTGTTTTAGCCTCCAGCTGACCATAAAATCAAGAACCATTTACTGTCTCTCAACCGTATTTCGTTTCCTATTTTGGTCTATTTTGCGACATTCTGTCCATTTTGTAACTAAGCGAAAATTATATCATTGTTTTTGCAAATATAGACTGTGTAAAGGATGATAAGGCAAGAAAGGAGGTGTCTCATGAGATGACGAGTAACAGAGGAGTTTGAATGAAGAAGATATCCTGTGGCGACCCCAAATGAATTAGGATAAGAGCAAGGGTACGAGAATGATGATGATAGCAAAAATAATAGGTTATCCCAAAATACCCATACCTATGGCCAAACATTCCAAACGCAGTGCCTTAAAAACTTATACATACATACAATGTCAATCTTATCAAGTTATCATTCATACTCAAGCTTGTCATTGATAATTTTTTTTTTTTAGAAGCTCAAACGTTTCCTTATCGCAAAATCGAAACTTAGTTCTCCCATAAATAACTCTAATATCCGCCGAACTACTAGGAACAAGGTCAGTTTCATGTCCAATCGTAACAATTTCCGGCAGTTAGTTAGTTGCAGCACTTGCCGCGCTTTGCAGCGCTGATCATGTATTGTGCAGCGCTTCAAGTTGCGCAAATACCATTCATTTGGCGCTTTGTGTAAGCGTCAAAGTTCTATCACTTCTTGTTGGTTCAAAGTGCAAGAAATTGTGAAACTTATTGTTATTTTGTTAGTGATAGGTATTGTAGCTTTTGTCGAGAAGTTTCTCTTTGAACTTATTCTCACTGCACTGCACTGTACTTGAAGCAAATGTACAATACTGTTTAGACCACATTTCGAACCATTTCCAAGAAACTGTGTAACCTTTTTAGGTAGAAACTATGCAATCTCGCCTGCAACTGAGGAATTTTGAATTCTTTCAACAAATTGAAGTATTTCTTCTATCTTGCCTTCAACAGAAATAATTAAAGCTTCGAAGACACTAAACGTCGTCCTCACAAGTTTTGAAGTTATTTAACCATTCAGCAGAGACTGCTTATGCTGTTTCAGCGACAAACCTGTATTAATAAATACAATTTCAAGGCAATACATAATAGAAGTTTACTACAACGTCAGACTACAGACAACAGCAAATAATTCAGTTATAAATTGTCTCAATATTACCTTACAGGACAACGGTACTGAACATTAAACGGATAGACTTTCCATTAAGAACGGCTGATTAGGAAGTTCATTTTTTTTTTGTAGATAGTACTCATTATTAGAAAGCTTTTTGGAAATTGTCAAGTAACAGTTTTTTTTTTTTTTTAATTTTTTTTTTTTGTATTTTTGGATGTATTAAGAGTGTGCATAATAATTGTTGCTGTATTATAATACCAAAAACAGCGGGGCGGTTAGGTTTGTAGGGTACCGAACACGTAACTAGGAAAACTTGGATGCAAGAGCGAGCGAAGCGAGCTCGGGACTTGGGGCACCCCGACACGGACAGGTTAGGTTAGAAGGGGACGGCGGGGTCGAATGAGCGAGCGAAGCGAGCGAATAGACCCCGCCATCCCCTTCGTGGTTATTTTTTTTAAAAACCACCCAGAAGTAGGAGCCCCGCGAAGCGGGGCTCCGTCGACTGGGTTCCAAAAAATGAATTTTTCTCAAGAATGGTGCGTCGCCTTTACATGGGAGTGGTGCCAGAGCACAGTGGGCACCCCCCCTCACCTTTCCCCTGTCAAAAGGTGCAAAATTTTGACCTTTTTCGCGTTATAGCGCTGTTCTAACCTCAAAACTTTAACCATGGATATCTCCATAACCATGGGGCTCCGGGATTTGGGGGTGGTACTAGGGGGTAGCCCTCTTCCCCCCCTCCCACCCCCCCAATCCCCGCCTTAAAAAGCGACCGTTCTTAATGGAAATTTTAACCGTTTCCGGTATGGCCTTCGAAAAATTGACGTAGGTAGCTTCCTTTTCCATTGCGCTGTTACTGAAAAGTTTTTGATGCATGCCATGCAAACTATTGAAATAACTACGGGAAAAGATCGATGGAATGAAAAATAAAAGATTAATCTCTCGATGCAAGGGATGGCGTCGACTGACATCGGAAATTACCATTTTAAATAGTATTCTTCAGAGTTTGACTTCCGTTACATGCACAAAATCAACAAATTTACATAAATATCACAGGAACACCGATAAAAGGGTTCCGTGGTCAAGTCTTTTCCTCTCTTATTATCCTCTTCGTCGTTTCCTAAAACTCTTTGGAACTTTATAGGAGCAATTAGAAGTTTTCGGGATGTTGCTCAGTAAATTCGCAACTCTCAGCGAAACTGCGAAATGATAATTGAATAATATTATCAATTTTACGCGGTTCCATTGCTCATGCTTAGACACTTTATTTTGTGTGAGATTGTGGGAATGCTGATTTGTAAATCTTTAATGTTAGCTTTGCCACAACTTTTAATTATTCTGTCATCATCATCCTCCTGCCTCTGACCCATTCTATTTGGGGCCGGCGCAACACGTTATCTTATTCCATTCTCCCCTGTCAGACATCATGGCATCATTTACTCTTTCATATAATTACTCTTACAATCTTTTCTTTGGCCTTCCTCTCCCTCTCCACCAACATTAATATCCATCCCTTTTTAGGCACGTGCGTTTCATCCGACCTCATTACATGTCCATACCAAGATGACGAGACGACTCCCTGTTTAATTACTCTGTTTTAATAAAAATTTCGCTTTTGATGTAAAGCTGTTAAAATCAATTAACTCATTTAAGCGTGTAGGCCTCTTAATTACCAATCTCTTGATTATTGACTCGAAGTACTCGTGCATTAATTTGGATCCAAAAATAGTATTTTGCACAATTCTCACAGCAAATGGAAATGTTTTGAACAATAACAACAACAAGGAAAATTATGAATAACCCTCATTAGACGAGTTACTCGTAATTAATATCACCTTGTACTCATAATTTTCATAATATAGTCACGAAATCATTAATTTACTCTGCAATTATAGCTGCTGCTGTCGTTTAGTCTTATTCCCCATTTGAATTTACCTATTTTTACCTGAAACTATGGCTGTATAAATCGTGCCATAATCCTATGCGTCACTTTTTATTTCCAAAATAAATCATCTATGAATTATCCAACTGTTTATTTTTTCTTTGACATCAATAACCCATAATATAAACTGGCTTTCTATTGTATTCTTAATTTCACGCTGAGGAGGAAAATTCCGCGTAAAATAGGCTGTTTATTCGCTATTCAAAAGTGTTATTAGAATCTGTCTGATTTGAATGAATCGAACGTTTATCCATTCATCAAAGATTGATTCTGGTATCATCTGAAAAAAGTAAATATTTTAAATGGTTCTTTAACTGGACAAAATGAGGAGCTGACCCCAACTTATTTGGGAAAAGGCTCGGCAGATAATAGCATGGGAATTACAACTTATTATGTGAAGTGCTTATAGGTGATAGTCAGTAAATTAGCTTGGCACACACCGGGGATGACAGAACCGATGCGTTGAATAGAAGCCACAGGCAGACAACTGATGTCAGCAGCTATCCTCATAGATAATTAGTGTCGATGATGAAAACTATGTATCTATGATTACATACCGTCGAATGGACGCTACTGATGCCGGTCACATTAAAGTATTATGTGTTCGCGGTAGTGAAAGCAAATGTTTCAAAATGGAAAAAATATTTAAAAAAAACACAAAGTAGCTAATGAACAGATACCAAAATAAACAATAAATGAGATTTAATCAAGTAAGGTACCGATCAAAAGGAGATCAAATAGTTAAACTGTGAACAGGATAAAGGGTTCCAAAGGTTTTCAGCTTAGCTTGGCTATCCTGAAAGACAAAACTATAATTTCTCTATAATATTAATAAAATTGATCATCCTTAGTATTAATTTCCTTTACTAAAACCTCGAAATAGCCGCTCTAATATCACAGAATCAATTTCACGGTCTCATTGTCCTTTGATCTCCCTTAATTATAATTGTTGTCACATGCATAAACCCTTAATTAGACCCTTGTAATTATAACGTGTCCCAAGTGACCGTATCTCAGGAACATATGGTTTTAATTATCTCTAGCTTTCACGGCTGGGGGGAGAGCGGCGAGAAGTCTACGGTATTTCGTTCATTTCGGTTTTGGTACCTACAAAGGAATCGTTCTAACCTAACTGTGTTGCTGGGGAATTTGTTCTACCACTTCTTCTTTCCAGCTAAAACACTAGGAAGAGTCGAAGGGTGAGCGTTTTGGGGGACTGTGCCTTGTGAATTAGAGATCCGCGAAGATTTCTTTTGAATAGAAAGAAAAAGCTCAAAGTTAAAGCTCTATGTTTTCAATCGGGCAAAACTGATTCCAGAAAATAGATCGTTTCAAAAAGATTATCATTGTCATAACTTTGAAAACCGAAAGAAATCGGCCTCATTGACACTTCTTTATCTCAAAACCTGCTAAAACTTAACAGACAGCTTTATTTGCAATCGCCGAATCGTTACGAAATATAATAAAAACCCGGAACACGTTGAAAGATAACAAAGAATCGAGGAATGTAAGTGCGAGGGGTCGCACGCACAAGACTTACATTAGGGGGCTAGGGGGGGCCAAAGCACCTGCTACCTGATCAACACATGACTAGCTTCACATCGGTTCCAAATTCAAAACAGAGTGTTTCTTTTTTTTTGGTGTTCTGGAATTTTGAAATTTGATAATGACAGTGGGATAGGTTGCTTTGTGTTAGGTGGAAGAATGCATTTGATATCTTTGCCTTTCAATAAGATTTGAATTGTTTTGATATTTATGCAAGCATTGGAATAAGTACTTATGTAGTCAAATCTAATAGCAGAAGTGAATTGTATTGAATTGTCATCGACTCGAAAAGAGGAATTGATTATCGTGTTTCGATTAAACCTCTTTTCTCGATCTTTATATTAGCCAATTTGAATGGTGGTCTGTCAATACACAAGGAGGTTACTATGTAATGTAGACTTCTTTACATCGAAGTGAAGAATTTAAAATGATACCTTATCGCGTTGCCCTATTTTTTTTTTGTTTAACGGTTTATGATAGAAATGTGGCCCGCCGCCAGTATTATAAACATGCTCATTACTAATTTGTATAGATTAGTATAATGGTAACAACTTTTAACTTTGTTTTCACCATTTTTAATCCGCTATTGTATAGTTTCGGTTCGTTTCTTCATTGAAGGAGACATTTCTGGTATTTACAATATAATTTTATCAAAATAACGTACCACTGAGCGGGTACGGAACTGATGCCTGGAAGCTCGAAAAAAAAACAAGAAATACCAACATAATAATACTTACATAATTATATAAGTACTCGCCTTTCAACCAGTTCCTTCTTTAATTAAAACAAGTCTCGTGATCAATTATATCAATGAAGTCTCAATAAATTCAATGCTGACAAATTGACTGCCAATATTATTGCCATAATAGTCGCAGTACCTACCTACTTCATTATAGTAATAGCGGGAAACGTTGAATTAAATTGTTTCCTTTTTTTAAATATAGTGAAGTATGGCTTTATTGAAGACAAATGAGGTGCTGTTTGTAAAGAAGGTTGAATATCTACTTACAAAAAATAAATACTTATTGGTCCATACGCAGATTAAACCAAATTCTACCAAAAAGATTCGAAACAATCTAAAATAAAATTTTAGCTGACAATAATTGTTTACTGGAAAACATTGCAGGTGAGAGTATTTTTCCTAACATCTCTTATTTGCTAAACAAACACGGTGCGAAAATCACGAGTTATCGCTTCAATCACGTAGTCTACGTACTAGAAGTTAGGTACGGATGAAACTTGAAAGAAACAAAATCTGTAGGTATCACAATAAAATAAAACCAAAAATACAAATCTCAAACAAATATGGCGTAAGTAGGTTGTATGTCAAATATTAGGTAGACGTACCTATATCAAATAAGAAATTCCACATAAACCGCAGTAGAATCTAAAACATAAAAATAACAAAAAATTAAAACCACTGTTCAATTAAATAAAACGGGAATTCCTGCGCAATTCTAAAATAAAAAGCGGACGCTCGATTGTTTTCCCGCTGAAATTCAAGGCGCGGACCCGCAATTTCGATTTAGAATAGTGCCGTTGCCTAGCTTCGCTCGACTATTTCACAGGCATAGACAAAAAAACGCTCTACGACTTCAATTGCTGAATTGCACGTACGTTTCCGATTTCTTTCAAATAGATTTATTTCGACTCAAACTGGTTTGCAGAACTAGAACAGTTTTGTTTTTTTCGTGTCTCGTTATCTTAAAAATAAATACGCGTACCTACTTAACTAATATTTATTTGATTAAATATTTTCGCTAAGCTGCAAAAATGGTCACAAGGTCTGCGTCGTCATTCATGTATGTTATTGCTAATTTTACGTCCTATTAAGTACCTACTAACATGAGTTAGAACTTTGTCGCAGGTTTATAGCAGCCCTATCTGGGCTAAGTTGTAAAACTTTCGTCTTATTAATAAGTTTCAAACTATGATTTAAGTATTATTTATAGGACTCCACGCGCCCCACGCCACTTAGCTTAGACAAGATAGCATATTATAGATTAGCATAGGTATTGAGGCGGTAGTATCTAGAATCTAAATTCTTGATGTTATTGATAACTAAAGTGTTTAATGGGAATCCTCAACGCTAACTAACTATTAAGTGGTAGATACTTATTCACGCTTTTTCAAGTAACAGTACCTATTTATAGATTCAAAGGAGGGCATTGATTTTTTTTAAATTTTAAAATTCATGTTTTCGCATTTTGTCAGCACCGTTTGCAATTCTTAAACCACTGCCTCTTAGCATAATCTTTACATAATACTTTCACAAGTAAACCACACCGGCTCAATTACCTTTAATTTTTAATTGAATTAGTTAATCAAGCCCGATTAAAAGCATTGTCGTTAATGTAATGATGTTCCAAAAACCTCAATCGGAAACGCAGAGAATCATGTAACTCGCACATAACGGTGGAAGTTACCTAACTAACTACTAAATGTTCTCAAGCTCGTGGAGGTATGAGACATAGTGGAGTAGTTTAACCTCGTTCACTGGCAATGTCCAATAAATTAAATGAATGATCGATCACGGCAGTGCTCGGCGTTCGGCGCCGCTCGCGTGCTCTGCATCGCCGTAAATCAAGCCAAGCCAGCACGAACATTGCGAAACAATCAATACCCAACTGTAAAAGCAATGCACCTCTAGTATTTCAAATGAACTTATCATTGTGTCCTTATGATTTATCTCAGAATTCACGTCACAATAAATCTGACTCGTGAAATGCGTATGCCAAACAATCATATCTTATCAAATCAAATGATTGTACAAACGAGAAGAGTTTATCAGGCGCGCGCGACGCTCCGGCCGGGCTACTACGAGGTCTCCGCAACAGAGCCCTACCACTTACCACGTTGTTGCAGGCCGCACTCGACTCTCCGACGCCGCACCGTGTGAACGTCGGGAAGGAAGCGACTCACGTAACTATCGTTAGTGAATAGAGTGCGCGTAGTCGATCGTGACGTGCAATGCCCAGGGCCCAGTGCGCCCCGCTACCCCTCACAGGGCTATGGAGACCCTCCTCGACAAGTTCAAGAGGGAGCAAAGTGGCCTACGACGTTCCAGATCCGTCCGCGCTTCCCTACGATTGATCGGCAACCGCTGGCGGTCTAAGGACGAGGAACCAACTGACGATCTTGACAAGATCAAAAGCAACGGATTAATTTTCGCGAAGCCGATCTGGACGGAGAAGGATTACGACGTAGGGTATACGGGTATTGAAGGGACGTACAAACCAAAGACACCAGCCATGGCTAAGCGGAAGCCGGAGCCACCGAAGCAGAGGAAGAAGAGTGGAGACATCGATTTGAGTTTGAAGCCGCAGAGACCAAAGAAAGTGGAAAAGAAGTTTAGTGATTTGTTTTCAAATAAGAAACAAAAGAGTGTGCCAGCCAAGGACCTAATAGTGCCGGAGAAGATACCACCGAAAGCAGCGGCTCTCCTGCATATACATTCACCGGAGAATGAAAAAATGAAGAAGAAGTTGAAAGGGATGGGAAAATCTGAGTCGGCAAAGTCAATGGCAGAGCTGATGTCGAATAAGCGCGTGCGCAGGGGTTCGGAAAGTGACATGTGTCCGAACCAGTCGCGCGGCTGCGTCAACCCTGCGTTTGTGTACAGCACCCCGCCGAAGGACAGGAAGATGCCGATGTCACCCACCGCTTTCTTGAGTACGTATTTTTTTATATTTATTTTCCTTAACTCGTCTGCTACCGGTGCAAACTAAATTAGGACTAAACGTCAAACAAGTAACATATGACAGTTTGTTGGTTTTCGTCTGCAGTCCTCTCCCCTCCCCTGCAGTTTGTTCAGGCTTTAGGAAAACTCATTGTGTGTCACAGTACTCAGTGTGATGATAGTGAAGTGTCACTAATTATACACTACAGTACGGGCGGTGCACTTGTACTGTGATTAGGAGATATCACTTGAGTGCCTAGTGCTTTAACTAGTATCATATTATTATAGACTTCACATTGTTGCTTAATAATGGTATAGGACTGTAGGTATACCATTACTGGTGTTCGTCATTAGCGAATAATAAGGTCATTATAATACCAGAAACCACCTGTAATTTTTCTCTAAATGCAGGTAGATATGAATGTCAGTTATATAGGTTATATTTTGCTGATAACTGAAAAGAAAAGCATTTTCATCCTGGAGAAAATAAAGTCCAAGCGTTTGATTTGAAAATAGGCTGGTAAACAGACTTGCAAGGTTTTTACATACGCACAAGTTAAATCCATAAATGTGAATAAATCATTGTAATTATTAAAAATAAACGTCTTGTGTTGCAAACTGACCATTGACGTCAAACCACGTCAAACTTGACCTGAATATTAAATCGTAAAAAATCTCCAAACATTTTCCCGTTGACATTTCGTTACGCAAGTTACACGGTACACCAATATAGTACATTTTGATACAAGTGCGGAAAGTTTGTTATTGCATTCGAGGCAGATTGAACACCCGAGCCGTATGGCGAGGGTGTTCATGGGGTCGAGAAATGCAATAACAAATTCCCACGTGTATCAAACGACGTTTTTCAATACACTTTCGAAGAAATTAACTAAAAACGTTATGTGTTTTTGTCAACAAATTTGATGAGACTATGATTTAATTTACTTTTTTTCCGCGGTTTGATTTCGCCAGGTTGAAAAAGAAGCAAAGGTATAAAGCCGCCAAACAGCCTCACAGGAAAAATATAAAATTTAAATATTTTTTAATTAAGAACACAAAAAAATGCTTACTTGTTCATAAAAGTAAATAATTGTTTAAAATATTTACGTTTATTAGTAGTATTCTTTTTACAAACACAATTTAAATATTCAAAAAATATTTACGCTGTAAAGACGCAGATCAAAATGGCGAGATTAAAAAAAAAACACGCCTGCTCTATAATAGTCAGTGGTGTTTTTTTTTTAATTTCATAAGTTTTAATCGAATTACCGCTGCTCTATGATTACAGCGTGCGGTAATAATATTACAGCACGCTGTATTCTTATTACCGCACGCGTGCGAAATATGATGCATGTCGAACCTAATCGTAGTGCAATAAGAGCTAGTTTTCGAGGAAGTGTATTGAAAATTATGTTTTATTATTATTTTATTTCCGCGCTTTCGTAATTAATTTCACCTAAAATCTATCTATGCAAAAACGTGCTTAAACGCTCCTTACAAAATCACTTCGTAACACTCAAATCGATTTACACGAAAATTTATTCGAGAAATTATGCGAAACCTGCAATCAACACTATTATTCGAAATATTGTAATCGAGAATGTAATGTTTAAAGTAAATCAGTACAAATTACAATTTCTTTATCTTATCCGGACTAAGGCGCGGGCGAGGTGGGTTGGACTCTTAGCAAAAACAGAGACAGAAACCAAGTAGGTGTATCAATATCGTACAAATTGTAACAGGTTCATAGACAACTGGTAATCCGTTTAGTTATCTCGATTAGCATTCGAACGTGCGTAAATAAGTAGTTTAGGCAGTTTCATGTTGTTGTTCTTTTTTTTTAATCCAGCTAGAGTTGTAGGAAACCTGTCGGATGAGTCTACAGTCGCTTAAATAAAGAAATGATTCTAATTTCGAATAATTTAGAAACGATGTTACATTATTCTTTTAATTTCAGGGATTCTCTAAAACGTTTCTGACACCTACACAAAACAGAACCTTAAAAATTTTAATAATGCTTAAAATGGCAACAATTAAAACAATCAAATTAAATTAACACCATTCTTGAAATATCCAACCGTGGATTAAGGGCCACAACTGGGGCAAAATAACTAATCCGGCTTTATAATTAAAATTATACCGAAGATTAGTGAGATAATGGTTCAAATCTCTGTCTTGTTAGTCGGTGTTATCCGACAGTAATTAAACAATAAACTTTGATCTTTATGCTTCTCCTAAGATCACTTTAAGTACCTACTTTTAGATGGTTTTCCATTGAAATATTCAAGTTCTTTGAAAAAATAAACCTAAACGGTCTATCCTGTTCACAAATAGGTTTCCTTTTTTAAATAATTACTGGTGTAATCACTTGTTTTAAATTGTCCATAAATATTGCACACCGAACAGGTCGATTTCGTATTTGGCTAAATGGAACCTTGTTGGTTAACGCTAGCTTGCAATTTGGGTTCTAACTAATCCTAATTATGATTCAGAATTAGTAAATCCACATCGCATAAATGAATAATAAAAAACCGAAAAAAATATCGATGAAATCAATTACTTGGAACGCAGCGGCATACAAAAAAAAGAATAATTAAAAAAGTTAACACATAAAAGGCCGATTCGAAGACTGACACAAGTTTAAAATAGGAACACATTTTCAAAGGCTCGAGTAAAAGTTTGTGCAGAACCTATTGAAAATCGAACAATTATCAATGGATGCATCTCACAATAAAAACGCCTGTTACAAAAATCGCACAGCTTTTAATAGCACGGAACGGAACTTGCTCGTTCAAACAAATGCGGATGTTCTTTATTTTCGTGTGTTGCTTCATCAACAGCCACGTCAGCCACCATATTGGAAAAAAACAATGCACTCTCGATTCGTGTACCCCTTTGTCTGTGTGTAAATTCAGGCCAGCTTCAACATTATAGACCTTTTTGCATGCTTTGCGCTGTTTAAACCTTTTTGGTGGACATCGAAATAACCTCTGGATTAATTCCTAGATTTCTAGTTGAATAAAAGGACGTAGTAGTGCGTGTGCGTTGTACCTTATCAAGTAAAAAACTAAATTCGCCGTGAACGGATCATTAGGTCTGTTGCAAGTGGTAAAATTATGTTTTTTTCGGTAGCAAACCATTATTACTTAACACCCGCATAACTAGGCAGTCATTAACTATTGTTTCGTAACTCGTTACTATGTTTTCATTAGCTTATAGCAAGTTTCTTGCAAGTTGTGAATTAAAGATACATAAAAATTTGTTCAAACGTTGTATCGGTAGAAGTTTATCGTCTTCCTAGGTAGGTATATAAATTTTTTGCCCAATGTTGGATTTGCCTACACACACACACACACATCTTCTTGCACAATATTTGCAAACCAAATAAGTTACTGACTTTTTCAGTAGGTAACTCTTTCTCTTTTGGTTGTTACTTGTTATTATATCTTGCAACATACCAAGTAATTTAATCATTGTTTTTCCAAGTCTAGACACATCTGAGATTAACATTTAAAAAAAAAAACTGCAACTCAAGATAGTAGTACCTACCTATTGGCAAAACTGTATTATCAACTTTCGAGTTTCAAGAGCATTGACGTCGATATGACAATCAAACGCGACAATGACTGATGTTACAATAGTATTACGGTAACGAAATGTTTTTCCCCTGTATGATGCAAGACTTTTCCATAAGCGACTCTATTAAAATACACATATAGGTAGTTATAAAGAAAAGAGATACGAATTAAGAAACTAAGAAAAAACAGGTGTAATCTGTCATGCCGGAATATTATGTCTTCGCTTTTCATCAGCTTATAGTTATTTTTTTCAAAATCAAAATCAAAAGTCATTTATTCAAACTAGGCTGATAATCAGCACTTTTCGAACGTCAAAAATTTACTTTACTCTACTTTACTTTACATTTTTATAAGACAGTCCCCCAAAACGCCCACCCATCGAATTTAGTCACTAACATTTGCAAGTAGAATTTATTATAATAATAATAATTAATTAATAAAATTATGCCTCATAAAACTCAATGAAAATATTAGGAAGGAAGCTGAATGAGCTTCCTTCCATCAATCAATACATCAATGTGGCAATATCCACAAACATCACTAACCACAATGAGGTTAGGTAGCCGTAGAACGCTCCACGTACCATATATATCTTACAAGGAGATTTACATTTAGGCCAGAATGGAGCTTATTAAAGTAGACGTTGATTGTACAAGACTTAAAAGGGAAAGACATTAGAATACCATTCATTATTCATAAGACTAGGCGAGATCTCTAACCCTTGGTTGTTAAAGCAAATTAATGTTTTGTGAGGGATTGCTTAATTCTGAGTATTAGTAATAAGGTAATTATTTATTTATTTCAAACACAACCCATGCCATAATACACAAATAAAATCATATAAGACACAAGTAGGTACATTCATCATCATCATCATCATTCTCCTGCCCTTATCCCAATTTATTTGGGGTCGACGCAACATATATGTCTTCTTCAAGTAGGTACATTATAATAATCAAAAATAAATAAAATAAAACATACACATTAGAATAAAATTACACAACCAATGTCCAGCAATACAATTAAATTAAATATACTTAAGTTAGGTATAATAATACACATTAAATAATTAATTAATCAATAATAAACTAGACATACACTATAATATAATACTTATTACACGATATTTATTATGTCGAATAATAATACCTAAAATAGAAATGAATGAATACCTAAGCTAATAACATTTACACAAACAAGCATATTACTAGTCTAACTCATGCTATTTATATTATATTCTTTTGTTTCAAAATATAGTAAAGTAAATATACATAAGTATTTTAGGTTTCCTTACGTTATGAGGAAAATTAAACCAGGTATGACTGTGTACAAATAGTAAGTAGGTCTGATTCGACCACGAATTAAATTGTCTGACATTTTGCAGATAAATCTAACAAAGAGCCCATTGTGCTATTAATTCCCATACGAGTGAAAATGTTTAATTTTTCACGTTATTATTATCGACTATTAACACTTTCTGGTAAGTATAAACTGGAATGGTTTATATAAAACACACAACCTATTTTTTCATAACATTAGGTTGGTATTCTTCTTCTGAGGCAATTGGGTAAAAGAAAAGAAATAATACAAAAATTAATAAATAAATACAACACAACAACGAAAACACCGGTCTACAAATAAAACACACAACAATACAACTAAAACGACTGAGGTATACTATAGGTACTATACTATAAAATAATTCCTTTTTACGTATAAAACATGTCAAACTGCAAAAATTTAACGTAAAATGACGTAAAGAACGAAAGAAGACTTGCAAAAACGAAAAATATCTGAAAATGGAAAGTTGGCACAAATATCAAAATTAAAATAATGGGATCCAAACAATAGACGATCCAAATACTTATCATTCATTGCATACTTTGGCTGTAATTTGGAAACATAATCAACTCTTTACTTACATAATATTTAACTGAACTTACAATGGCGGGTGAGAATTTCGAACTAAGTAACAGTTACGAAATGTTATGAGGAAAGCTCAGACATTGACCTTTTCTTAATCATGGCGCCTCTTTGGCAGCTTATTTGGACAGGACACGGCCTATGAGTTACTAATATTAAAATAATTATCACTGGCTTCTGTGAAGGAAAACATCGTGAGGAAACATAAACAACCATGCCTAAGAAATATTTCTCGAGGGTATGTAAAGCCAAGTCAGAGGCCCTTGGGCAGTATAAAATCTCTGACACTGCACTAACCACATGATAAAAGAAGAAAGACTGAGTTCCTGTAGGTACACATGGCAGAGATAATCTGTTCGAGTCACTCGTCAGTAAAAACATGAGGACAGTAAAAAGGCTTTTTCTATGAAAACGTAATTAATTTAGGCTTGTGTAGCCAAAGAGCCCTTTAGCACATAATATTTGAGTGTTTACTTATGTTCCAACCCTTAAAATTATAAAAATAAAACACAAATTAAGTATAAAAAAAATATGAGAGTAGCAAAATACAAACATGTGCAATGAGCATATTATTTATTCTCTTTCCAGTACAGTAAATGAAAACTCAATTTTGTGAAAGCTTTAGGGATCTATAAAGTATAGCAAACTTTGTAAAGGTATATTGTATAAATACTAATAATCATGATCAACCTTTTTTCAGCTATTTCTTGTTTTAGGCCACTAAAAAGCACCAGAAGAAAATAGAAAATGGTGCAATATTTTACAGCACTACAAATTGAAATACTTCCACCCATTTATAAGATTTATGGAAAATTCATCAAGTGATTCGAAACTAGATCACAAAGTCGAATACTAATTCCGTGTATTTCCAATTCAAATCACGGCCGCCATTGATTGGATTACTTTCTCTGAGATATTTTGTCATCTCTAGTGATGAACTTCCGTCATTCGTTATTGGAATCGAATAATTTATTTAATAGTCGATTAACATAAATGTTTTATCGATGGTCTATAAAAGTGTGGTGTGTTTGTTTATGGTGTGTCGGGAATCGGAAGTAATGATGCATGTATTTTTGTAACTACATTCCTGTGAACAAAATAATATATTGTGAAGTAAAATAACATAATATCACGCCTGTAATCCCGTAAGGATTAGGCAGAGGTACACCTAAAAGTACCTACACCCACATTTCGTCAGGTATGTTGAAGTCAGTCATGTAATTGGGGGTGAGCCTATTACCATCAACCGGGCACAAATTCAGACTCCGTGGCTGCTACTGAGAAATTACTGATGCAATAACCCAATAACTCTGCCCGACCCAGAAAAAATTATAATCCGCAAAAAATAGTCCAAAACTATTGAAATTTCATCATCGAGAATTAAATCTGTGGAGGAGCTCGTGGCTTAATAAGAACTGCCACTCAGGTCGATCTTTAGGTAAAGCTGTGCTTGCCTAGGTTGGTCTGTGGATGGGTGACCGCCCGACATACCGAGTTTCCTCCGTGCCTCGGAAAGCACGTTAAGCTGTTGGTCCCGGCTGCCATAGATCTTTGGCAGTCGTTACAGGTAGTCAGTGACCTGAAATTCTGACATCCAGTCTTACCAAAGGGTATTGTATTACCTAGTATTAACTGGGTTGTGGAGGTCAGATAGGCAGTCGCTCCATGTAAAATACTAGTATTCAGCTGCATCCGGTTAGACTGGAAGCCGACCCCAATATAGTTGGGAAAAGGCTAGGCAGATGAGATGAGAATTAAATCTGTAATCAAAAAGCTACGCTGAACTAAAATATTAAAATCCTCTTGAATGCAGTCCATTTGCGTTTGCCATCAGAGCTAAACTAATTTGAGAACTAAATTGAACTTCCACTCAACCTAGTTAGTGGGGTGACGACTCACACAGGGTTTAAAGCCAGGAACACACTGGATACAGGCGGAAAAGTAAAAGACAAAAAAGCATTTTCATTCGCGGCTTGATCCCTGTTTTTGAGTCATAGACTTTTTCAGTGCAAGCGGATTGATGAAGTTACAGCCTAGGATTATTTTTTAATTTATTTTTTGTATGGCATCTTTATTTTCATGTATAAGTAGTCACTGATACATTTTATTGATCCCAACTTAAATGGTAGTGTTCAACCACTGTTACAAAACAAAACCATTTCACTCGATTACCTACTTGGTCGTTTTCCGAAACTAATTCCCCTACAGGTTCCGTTTCAAGCTTGGTTTGTCACTTTCAATTAAATTAGTAATAGAGAGTGCTTTAATGAAAGGCCAACCGATATTGACACTATACATTTTCACTTTAATTAATTACTATCGCAAATAAAATTTGCTATGAGAGTCTAATTAAATATTTTGCACGTTACTTTTGCGACAGACTTCGTACTATTACCTCAAAGAATGTTTGCGTAAAAAAACTAATTAGTCTACATACTTTATGACTCTGTGTAGTCACAGTTTTAAGTGACGATGTCGCCAATTAAAAAGATCTAGATAGCCCGTACAATGACCAAACTCACAGTCGTGCGACTATCTCAGTTGCAACTATGATACTGCAATGGAGCGACATGTTAGAATTTATAACCTGCGGTCAGTTCTATTTTCAAAATATTATTTTTTTGTGGCCAGTGAAGTGATTGGTTTAACTTTTCGGTGTCAGTCCAATTCAGCCAGTGTTTTAAGCGAGCGCGTTCGGTTTAATGTTTTTGATTCCAATTAATCTGTTACGTTGTGTTATTGTTTGTTTTTATTGAAGTGTTTGTTAGTGTTAACAATTAAATTTTAAAAGGAGTGTTAACTTAACGTGTTATTTAATTGGTTATATGGGAAACGAAATGGGAATTTACATGCTTTCTCAGAAATTTGAAAATGGTTTTAGAGCGAAATGTTCGCTTGTGTTCGTGAGTTATTTTTATTACAATACTAATTGAACTAGTGGTTAATTTCCCTACAGGGAAACATCAACGTGCAAAAAGTAATTTCAAAAGAAATTCTTAATTTTTATAAATAAAAGTAGGACCTGTCATCTGCAATCACTCGCTCGACCGATGACCTCTCAGGGCTCGTACACATAGCGATCCGTTTTACAGGTCCGTTATTTGATGGCGTATGGAGTTGCATGAGCGAGTTCACACACAAAACAGTATTCCGGATTCAGTAATCATGTCGCTCCGGTCCAATTCTGATCCGTTAAAACGGATCCAGTAAAAACGGACCTATATGTGTACGCGCCCTTAGGGTTACGAGTTACCATAAACAATTCACATGCGATCAAGCAAAGGTCACAGATTACACAGCCTTCTCACACACATAATATTAATTTATTCGATTTATTCGACTCGTCGTTCCGCATCGTCGTTGTTTCCATGATCCTTCCGCGTTCTGTCCAATACAAACAGTTTACGATGCATCACTGTTGCTTTCATGCAGTTTTTTAACGCGTTGAGTAATGGTTACCCACGCGATGCGTTGGTGCACGTCAATCGAGATAGGGTTGGCGAGACTGGTCTTATGTAAATAGAGATGGATAAACCTTTTTTGTAGGTTGCTGATTTTTATGGGAGTTCATAGGGCCGTACTTTTGTGAACTAACTATGGAAGTATTAATTACTGAACTTATTCTTATTATTACTCGACTACAGCCATAAAAATCAAAATCATAACTCATTTATTTATTTAAGTTAAACTGATACAAAACTCCAACTATCTATAGTTCGTCCTTTATTGCAAAACAAAATATTAGTATTTTAACAGTTCAAGCAATTCACCCATTTCCATTCTTAGATTTTGTCGTGCAGTCAAGTCCAAAATGGTGTTCAGTTTTCAGTACTTAGTACTTACCTACCTAGTTATTCTTGAAAATTTAAGTGTACCTATATATTTACCTTAGCGTTAATCTACTTTCCTAAAGCGTCTGTCGAAAATCCTGTCAGCAGTAGTCAGCACCCAGATCAATTTCCGTTTAATGAAAAATACTCCAATAAGTAGGTCCTACCTACCTTACTTTTTCTCTTTTCTGAAAACAATTTTTATCTACACTTCCAAGGAACATTCTCCAAGCCTACGTAACGTATAGGAAATAGTACATAAACACATACCTTTGCCTAACCAGTGTAATTACGGCCCATCCCTCAAGTGATTGGAGCCACAATGCATGCCACACAATGATGGGAACCTTTCACCTCGGCTCGTTCTGGGAGTTGGCTCCGTGACGCTTTCCTTTGTTTACGTTACGTTATATTTTGCGCTGGTTCGGTTTTAAACGTAACATCGCTTTTTTGAGGTTTTGTAGAAAACGAGGCCTACACCCGTGCCCTGTATACGGCAATAGGCTACCCCCCCCCCCCCCCTCCATTCTACTGGAATGAACTCGTAAACATAACTATAGACTCACCCACGGTAATATTATCATACAGTAGTTTGACTTCATACAAATGGACGAAGCGCGAGCTATGCCTACGCGCCTCGATTAAGGGATGCGCCAGGGATGCAGACAGTCGCGACTGTGCCGCAGTGACGAGCGGACGGTGTGTTGTTTTTTAACAATAAATGCGCGATGTTTTCTCTAAAAATAAGACAAGTACATATTTAATATGACGAGTAGCATATATTGTGTTGTTTTTGGTTTTATGAATTCGTTAATAACGTATCCAGAGATAACTTTTTTTTATTTACCTGGAAACTTTGAAAGATAAGACTATAAAATAATTTCACTTACTAGTAGGTAAGCATAGGTATAATGTGTGTCTTTTTAATGGATAAGTATTTCTTTCTATGTCCCGAAAAAAAACATGGTTTTATAATTAAATCTATCATTCAAAAAACAACACGCATGTTTATTGAACACTTTCTATTCAATTCACAAAGTATTTTATTTGTTTTAAAAAGTATATTTACGATCACAAAACTAAATGGAAACACAAACTAGGCACATGTAATTAAAATACTGGAGGCGGGCAGCCCTTAGTGCATGTTTACGTACGCGCGGCGCGGCGCGCGGCGCGGCCGGCGACGCGATCCGCACTAAATTCAAACGTATGGCGGTGTATGAGTGCGTTCACGGAGAAGCGAATTTATACGCGATTGCTTGAATTTGAGGCGGCGGCCGCGGCGGCGAACGCGGCGGCGGCCGCGGCGACGGACGCGGCGATGCACGCGGCGGTTTATTCTCGACTAGCTTTTGCCCGCGACTTCGTTCGCGTGGAATAGTGACTTCCGGCAGATTTTTGGTTTATCTCGCGAAAAAAAAAAAAACTATCCTATGTCCTTTCTCAAGTTCCAATCTATGTCTGTACCAAATTTCACACAAATCGGTTCAGTAGTTTAGGCGTGAAGCAAAGACAGACAGACAGAAAGACAGACAGACAGACAGAGTTACTTTCGCATTTATAATATTAGTTAGGATGAAGCGATGCCCGCGACGGAACTTGGCCTTGAAAATTCGCGGCGGCCGCCGCCGCGGCCGCCGCGCCGCGTCTCTATGAACACCGTCGTACATTGCCATACGTTTGTGTTTGCGCGAACGATGATATCTGCCGCTGCACGCATCGCTTGTCCGTGAACACAAAATTCGCTCGACGCGTCGCTCGACGCGTCGCCGGCCGCGCCGCACGCCGCGCCGCGCGTACGTAAACATGCACTTACGCATGTTTACGTACCGCGCGGCTGTAGGCATTTATTTCAAGGACACGGCCGAGTCACACTACTGTACATATTTATACTGTGACTCACCTGTCTGAACTATAGAATTTGAGTAACAAAACTGGCGAAATACGAGTCGACTACTAACTAGCAGCTTCTGCAAGCGAAATAATTTTGATCGCCAAAAAGATGTTTTTTTTTTTCTCAAATTATGGGGATGGGACTTTGTTCCTCTCACATTTATATACAACATGGTTTCCATTAGAAATGAACCACAGGCAAAATGCAAACAAAACAATAATTAGGTAAACACATTTTAATTTATTTGCCCCAAGTTGAAGTCACTCAAGATTTATTTATTTTTCAAGTAGTCAGGTAATTGCTTCAATATTTAAAATTGCGACACCGCATTTAAGAGTCTTAGATGTAGAATAATTAATGAAGAGAAAGTTGACATGTCTTTGCGAAAATAAGCTTTCGACTAATCACGATGACTGATGACAAATGATGCTGAGAATATTATGTTGTATGTTAAACATGTGTACGTATTATAAAACTTTTTTTAATGACTTCACGTCTATTTTATTTTTTAAGATTAAGTAGGTATATAAAAAAAACATTGTCATCATGAATTTGCTTGGACTATAATAGATCAATAAAAAGTACCTATATTTTGTGCTTAACTCTACTGACGTTTTGAGCTTAGGGGCAAACTACATAAAAAGTTTACTACAATATTAACTACATATAAAATTGTTAAGGCTCCTTCCACAAAATCATCTCATTTTGATCAATTTTGATCGCTTGGTGTGGGAAATCTATGAAGAATTTGAAGCTTCCTTTTGGCTATTATAAGAGACGAGTTCTTTTTCAGGTGGATGGGTTTGAAGAATTTTCAAAATAATGTTTATATTAATGACAATCACCCGTATTCAAAAGCCCTTTTCCGCACAAATACCGATCGAGTTACGTTTGGCTTAGCCGAACATAACACTACAAACGATTTTAAACATTTAAAAAAATATAAATAACATCACCGTATGGTCTACTAGGGGACCAGTTTGCCACATTTTCGACTTCAATACAAAATATAGCAGAAAAAAAATGTTAAAACATCGCAATTTTTACAAAATGTCTCGACAAATAAGATTTTTTTTCTATACCTTAGAATCACGTTAAAGAAAATTTAAAAACTACGTATTAATTATAAGGTAACCTTCTAATAGAATCGTATTTTTATTTTATCAATAAACAATAATTTCATTTCGTAAATTGAATCTAAAGTTAACTATATTATCGACCGCGCAAACTCTATCTCGCCAGTACGAATCGGCCACTGCCAGAGGACGGACGTATCGCTTTGTGTCACAAACGCTCCCGTGTTTTTCGTGCATATATTTTCGAGATTGTACACCGATTACCACAATTTGATACACTTATTAATTTTGATCAAACATGTTTATTTTGCTAGTTTGTAAAGATTGCTAAAATTTTTTTCATCTTCAGATCGAAGTCGAATTTCACGATCGTTTGTTGTTGTCGATTGTACTTCGATATATATTTTTAACCGACCTCCAAATAAGAGGAGGTTCTCTATTCGTGTTTGTATGTCTGCAAATATCTCCGTCAATTGTTAACTGATTTTCAAAATTCTTTTTGTCTTGGGAAGGGTATACTCCCGAGGTGGTCTCATTGTCACCAAGTCAGTTTCTGATGATGGGAACTCTGAGAAATTGAGGGCAACCCTCGAATATCATAGGCGCACTTAACGTTTTCCATACATTTTCAGAAGCTGTTCAAGTATTTGCGTCTGATAATCATAATTTCATGTGGCTGCGCTGATGACGGAAGGTGCAACTCCTCAACGGTCAGGACTTGAAAGAAAATTCCTTCAAAATTATACGTACTTATGGATCGATAGTTGTATTCTTTCAGGCTATTAGGTTGAACTGATGATAGACGGTAAATCTCATTAACCGACTTAAAAAAAGGAGGTTCTCAATTCGTCGGCTAGGAAAATTTTAGGTTTTTCCGTCATGGGTGTCGTTTTCATGGTTTTTGGGGTCGCTGATTACGAAAATGAGGTCAAAATGAAAATCCAAGATGGCGCCGACGAAAATTTTTGGTTTTTCCGTCATGGGTGTCGTTATCATGGTTTTTGGGGTAGCTGATTACGAAAATGAGGTCAAAATGAAAATTCAAGATGGCGGTCAGGATTTTTTTTTTGTGTTTTACGTCATTGGTGTCGTTTACATAGTTTTTGGGGTCGCTGATTACGAAAATGAGGTCAAAATGAAAATTCAAGATGGCGGCCAGGAATTTTTTTGGTTTTTCCGTCATGGGTGTCGTTTTCATGGTTTTCGGGGTTGCTGATTACAAAAATGAGACCAAAATGAAAATCCAAGACGGCGCCGACGAATATTTTTAGTTTTTCTGTCATGGGTGTCGTCGTTTTCATGGTTTTCGGGGTTGCTGATTACAAAAATGAGACCAAAATGAAACTCCAAGACGGCGCCGACGAAAATTTTTAGTTTTTTCGTCATGGGTTTCGTTTTCATGGTTTTTGGGGTCGCTGAATACGAAAATGAGGTCAAAATGAAAATCCAAGATGACGCCGACAAAAATTTTTAGTTTTTCCGTCATGGGTGTCGTTTTCATGGTTTTTGGGGTCGCTGATTACGAAAATGAGGTCAAAATGAAAATCAAGATGGCGCCGACGAAAATTTTTGGTTTTTCCGTCATGGGTGTCGTTTTCATGGTTTTCGGGGTCGCTGATTACGAAAATGAAGCCAAAATGAAAATTCAAGATGGCGGTTAGGTTTTTTTTTGGTTTTTCCGTCATTGGTGTCGTTTTCATGGTTTTCGGGTTCGCTGATTACGAAAATTGAAAACTGAGTACACTACACACCCCTGATTACGCATTTCATATTCGCCAATTATGTGCTTTAGCGTATTTTCAATCAGAACAAGTTATCAACGCTTTTGACGAACTGCTCGAATCTCAGTTTTATATTGTGCATTCTGGCCTCCTCCGACAAGTCATTGATTATTTTGAAGATAACTGGATCGGAAGGTTGGAAAGACGGGGCAGGTAAACTCCTAGATTTCCTATTGATCGGTGGAATACTTTTGATGCAGTTCTTCAGGAAATTCCCCGAACGAACAACTCCGTTGAAGGCTTTCACAGGGGATTCTCGTCACTTCTAATGGCTCATCACCCATTGTTACGGACGCCAAACTTATAGAATCTTAATCAATAATTAACTAGATTAAGTAGATTAGCTATAAATTGAATGCCTAGAATAAGTATATAAGAGACTTCAATAATTAAAGCTTAACGAGTGTAATGTAACTTTACTTAGGAATAAACAGTAAAAGTTAGCTAATAGTAATGTAAACAGAACCCTAAAATCAGTCTAACTTCAATTCTTTAAGTTCTATAAATGTATAACATAAGTTTTACTTAACGAACCTACCTATGTATTTTAAAGTCTGTCGAGAATAGGTACGAAAGTTATGGAAAATTCCACTCGTACTATGACAAAGTCCCACAATAAAAATTTAATAATGTTTGTGATTGGGCAATTTAAAAGGCTGTATTCTAATTCAATAAGAATGCCTTAATTTTATCCAATAGGAATCTGGCCCAACGGTCACTTTAATCCTGGCCTTTCTATTAGATATTTGTGCGGGAAACGCAATGCACCTTGCCGCTAGCTGCGTCAAGCAAGGTGTAATAGGATGTAAGACGCAAGGTTTTGTACTGCGATTACAGTCGACAGTGATCTCTCCTACTAGTAACATCTCTAAGTGTAAATAAGTACTAAGTAAGTTAAATAAATCCTTTATTTTTCTATTCTATATAAAACAGTGTTTTTATTCTTGTGTGAGGCCACAGTTTGGTCTCGTGGTGTCTCCTTGTCCACGTAAATACAAATCATACAGTCCACTACGGACATTCTACGATCATTCCAGTATTTAGGCTGAGTCTAGTGAAATAGATCTCAGAGTCCCTAACACCCATCTATATGGAAGTTTTTGGATGAACTTCGTCGGCCGCAAAGCCTGACAGAGCTTAAACTGGAGCAAATTTTGTCTCGTGGATCACACCCAACTAGTCGGCCAAGATATAGGCAAACATCAGCAAGATTGAAAGATTTAGTTGAATCATTCTAGGGCCAGGCCACGGCACGGCCATTGCTCATAATTTTGAATTCCAACAAATATGATTAAAAAAATACATTAAAAAAAATACGAAACAAACAAAATGATTAAACGTAAAAAACTAAAATGCATAAAAATTTAAAAGAAATAATCATATCTATCTGGGGTCAAAGTCTACATACTGCATACTGCCAATGACCTTTTTTTTTACAAAATAAGCCAGCATTCCTTCAGGCGTGATCGAGATTCTTGACCTCGAATGCACAACACCTAACAAAAAATCAAATGTTTTTTTTTCCTTCATCACGTATAATACTTAAAATCTGATTTGGTAATTGTGTATAAAAATCAATGAAAAAAAAACAAAAAAAAAACACAAAAGCTAACAAAAAATCAAATATTTTTTTCCCTTCATCACGTATAATACTTAAAATCTGATTTGAACATTGTGTATAAAAATCAATAAAAAAAAAACAACCAAAACAAAACGCTGGGTATCAGTCCACCTCCACGTGGTGCCCGGTGGAAACGTGATAACGGCTAACGGACTATTTGAATGACAATGCCTATAATTCCATTTTTTTCCTGTTTATGTTATTTTACATTTTGTCTAGTATAACTTATTAATATTTATTTCGATCTCATGTTAAACAAACCCATTTTATGTATTACTAAATTTTGAGCTCATTTTCGTAATCAGCGACCCCGAAAACCATGAAAACGACACCCATGACGAAAAAACTAAAAATTTCGTCAGCGCCATCGTGTGGATTTTCATTTTGACCTTATTTTCGTAGTTGGTGACCCCGAAAACCATGAAAACGACACCCATGTCGGAAAAACCAAAAATGTTCCTGGCCGCCATCTTGGATTTTCATTTTGAATTCATTTTTGTAATCAGCGACCCCAAAAACTATGAAAACGACACCAATGACAGAAAACACAAAAAAATTCCTGACCGCCATCTTTAATTTTTATTTTGACCTCATTTTCGTAATCAGCTACCCGAAATATAATGAAAACGACACCCATGACGGAAAAAACTAAAAATTTCGTCAGCGCCATCTTGGATTTTCATTTTGACCTCATTTTCGTAATCAGCGACCCCAAAAACCATGAAAACGACACCCATGACGGAGAAACCTTAAATTTTCCTAGCCGACGAATTGAGAACCTCCTTTTTTTTAAGTCGGCTAATGAGATTTACCGTCTATCATCAGTTCAACCTAATAGCCTGAAAGAATACAACTATCGATCCATAAGTACGTATAATTTTGAAGGAATTTTCTTTCAAGTCCTGACCGTTGAGGAGTTGCACCTTCCGTCATCAGCGCAGCCACATGAAATTATGATTATCAGACGCAAATACTTGAACAGCTTCTGTAAATGTATGGAAAACGTTATGTGCGCCTTTGATATTCGAGGGTTGCCCTCAATTTCTCAGAGTTCCCATCATCAGAAACTGACTTGGTGACAATAGGACCACCTTAGGAATATACCTTTTCAAACAAAAAAATAATTTTGAAAATCTGTCCACACTTGTCGGAGATATGCGCGGACACACAAAAAAAAACAAACGAATAGAGAACCTACTTCCTTTTTAGAAGTCGGTTAAAAAGAGACGGAAACACTATTTATTTTTGACGTGTTAAAGTGCTTTCACAACCAATTTACAACAAATATTGAAATCTGTGATTAAAATAGATTTCAAAATTTTTGATTTTTATCATATAACACCAAATTGAACCATTTTTATGTTGATTGATATACTGTACCTATACACAACACACATTCCAGACTTTTTTTCAAAGTGTACTTACTTACTATAAAATTATGTCACCTAAAATAATAATCGTCTAAATGATCAAATTTTTCAACCGTAGTTCAACGCTCGAAATGCCCGTGTGTGCGTTCGTCGGTGTTATCGCTGCACACAAACATAGCATCGCACCGAAATTGCCTAAAGTTCCGCAAGTCTTGTCTGTACAAGGCCTCTTAAACATTAAATCAATGGCTCTGAGAACGGGATATTAATTGTTTGTTTGTATTAAAATTACGGCTTTTTATTTAATTGTAAATATTCCATTTTAAGCGTTAATAATAATGTTTGTGACCATTTAAGTTTAAAATCTTATATTAAATCTGAATAAAAATAATAAATAATTATCCCACAAAAGCAGTTTTTTTTTAAATTTCATCTCAGCTAAATAAAGTCTCATTCTCTCGTTAAAACCATCTGCGATTAAACATTTACATAATGAGTAACGAGTTAATTTCGAAAACCACACAGACTAGGCCTCTTTCTGTAAAACCACTGTTTGATAAGATAAAACGACGTATTTTTCCATTAATACTTATTACAGACAAAGATTACTCTCTGTAGAATGCTCCTTTATAGTCTTATTTATATTCAACGCAAATATAAAAGATTTACAGTTAAAACCTTACTAGATGCTATTTTACATCCATACATACTTAAAGCTTTTGAGGATGGATGGATGTTTGTTACTCTTTCACGCAAAACCTACTGAACGGATTTGTTTTGACTCACAGGCCACAGCTGATTACGTAACAATTTATTTACTACATTTAGTAGAATATAAGTCAGTAATCCTTTACTCGGTCTTCTCACAGAACCACAAACATAACCAATCGTATTCCATTTAGGTATCAGCAAACATGTCCAATCCAGGGTTGGTCCCCACGAGCGCGTTAAGCATCGTAAGCTTACGCGGTTTAGGAGAGGTGGATCATGATTCCGTAGGTGAATATTATCAAACTAAACGCTGGCGACGCCGCAGGCACAAGCCAGTATTAAACATGCACAAGTACCCAACTCACAGTCAACAACAGTATATTTATCTGTTTCGATGATATTTGGCATACAGGTAGAATAAGAACTGGGTTAGGACATAAGCTAATTTTTATTCCGGTAGTACGATCCCCTAGGGAAATTCCCGATGTCCACGGCGACGCGGGAAAATATTGTACAAAATAATATCAAGGCGGAATGTGTTCGTTTGTTATTGTGTATGAGTAATAAACAAAGCAGTACCTACTTACTACTCATTAAAAGTCCACATAAATGTTCAAAACAATACCTGGGAAGTAGGGAACTACCGAAATGACTAACTGTATGTACAGTTACATCTCGTGCCATTTTCCGCAAAAATGATAATACCAAGTGACTCTTCTGTAGATTAATTTGGGGAACATTATGACATAAAACATCACACCTGTAATCACTGTTTTCTTTGAGAACTTTACTTTAAAGTTTTCGTGTATTTATTTGTATCTGCGTGTCTTACCTTTACCTATACTAATATTATAGAGAGGAAAGATTTATATTTTTGTATGTAACGAATAAACTTAAAAGTACGGGACCGATTTAAAAAAAAAAAATTACACTCTCCCCAGGTGACATAGGCTATTTTGCCCACACACGCCTATGCCATTTGGCCACATCTCAGACCATCCATTAACCATAAAGAAATATCACTTTACAGTTAAATTAATCGCCATTAGAAAATCTAAAATGGCACCTTTATAGTTAATCAAAGATAGCGTATCTCCGTTTTCACTTTCCCACGGACCTGTGTCCGGTCCTTCGCTCATTTTGATTGAAACATCGATTAGCTGTGAGGGGTGCTAAACATTCGTTCAGGTCGGCTCGTTCAATTCCGCAGTATTTTTATGTTTGAGCTGGCTTCTAGAAATTTCTACACATAGAATATGTGCTATGTGCTCTTGTCGACCGGCTAACTTCTTTCGATAATTATGGCTGTATCTTGAGGTTTAAACATTTTTTTTCTCTACAGCAGAGCCAACCCGAGTAAATCTAAATTAGCATCTTAAAGTTAGGTTCTGTAGATGTGAATTCGGGTAGCTTTTTTCCGAGCATTTATCATATTACTATAATTATATATCAAATATATAATACAGCGCAAATCTCCTGCAGTCGTATGTGAAAAAATCTTTTTGCATTTTAGCCCAATGCTTGGGTGAGGTTATATGCTATTTAAGGCGATGACAATAGCTATTGACTTCTGATGTTTCAGTATTTTTGGTCACGCCCACAATTTTTCCGATACCCTAGCGCCATACTACCAAGTAAGAAACAAATAGTCCAGGATCCGCGGTCCATTTTTGCACTTGATTACTATCAAGCTAATTTTGATGAGACGGCGAGACGCCTAAGAATTTCCTGCACGAAAACTCTCGAATTCTCGATTGTGGTAAGTAATAGGGGTAGCAGGGATAAAATATGTTGGTTTGATGATTTTCAAAAGTGTTAGTACAAACACTTTTGAGAATCATCAGCTGGGTTTTTTTTTTTGATAAATCTGATGAAAATTATCTAAATTATTTGAAAAAATATTTGTCCTACAAAATGTATGGTTTGATCAAAGAGTCCCCTTCCTTCCTTCCAATATGTATCGATAACGAAGTCATTAATAAAAATGATTACTAACTGGGTTTTGGGGATTGGATATTTTCTATTAAACCCACTCTTTACAAGTTACCTACAAAATTCCTAAAATTATAATAAGTGTTTGGCACTTACTCCACGCACCATCAATACTCCTGTACATCATAAACAACAGGCTAATACACTTTCTGGAGCCACAAATTCCAGAAGAGCAAGCAGGTTTTGTTAAAGGCAAAGGCACGCGGGAACAAATCCTGAACGTTCGCCAAATTATAGAGAAAAGCCGGGAATTTAACAGCCCTGTATTGATATGTTTCATACATTATACCAAAGCATTTGATTGCGTGGAGTGGGGCAAGCTGTGGGGGGTTCTTAAAGGCAATGGGAACGCCTCAACATCTTATTGATAGTCCGATGCCTCTACATCAACAACCGCTCTTTCGTCAAAATCGACACCGACTGCTCAAATGCGTTAGGCAGGGATGCATCCTCTCACCTCTGCTCTTCAATGTGTATGAAGAGTAATATCATTCAAGACTCTTGAGGGCTGGGACCAGGGGTTTACTGTTGGTGGAAAGTGGATTTCCAATCTGAGGTACACTGACGACACCGTTCTCCTTGCTACAACTTTTGGCAACATGAAAGAGATACTGCACAGATTGGAAGTAGAAAGTGGCAAAGTAGGGTTTGCAATAAATAGGCAGAAAACCAAGCTTATGGTGGTAGATCGTGCGGGAAAGCTATCGGGCGCCTATAACATCTAAGGCATCTATACTGTGGACAGCTTCGATTAACTGGGCTCCAATATAAGTAATGAAGGTAGCTGCGTCCCAGAAATAAAACGGCGGATAGCTATGGCTAAAGATGCTATATTACGCCCCCAGAACATCTGGGAAAAACGTGGTATAAGTTTTAAAACTAAGGCCCGTTTGGTCAGACCACTAGTTTTCCTGATTTTCCTCACAACACTCTCACAACAATCCAAACAAGAGTAAGACAGAGGATAGATGCATTCGAAATGTGGTGTTTTAGGCGGATTCTCCGAATTCCATGGACGGCCAAACGCACAAATGTGTCTATCCTTTACCAACTCGATATCAAGACTCGATTGTCAACAGTTTGCCTACAGCGTATTTTGTCTTATTTCGGCCACATAATGCAAAGAGGAGATAGCAGCCTTGAAAAGCTGGTCATTGTTGGCAATACCGAAGGCAAGCGACCGCGAGGCCGGTCGCCATTTTACAAATTTGGAAGTGTCTGTCTTCCAAACGATTCGCTTTGAGAAAAAATTGTTTGTGGAACCTCAATGTCATTTTAAAGACCTGTCTAATGTCTATAGACACCCCACACGTAGGTATAGGTTTGATGAAATAAAAAAAAATAGTTTCAGTTCCATGTATGGGGCGACCCCCTAAATGCTTTTTTTTATTTTTGTATAAAAATCGTAAAGCGGTTCACAGAATACTTGTAGAGTTTCAACTGTGTAGTCTCAATAGTTTCCGAATGAAGTGGCGGTGACATACGGGTGGACAGACGTACAAACAGACATGACGAATATATAAGGGTTCCGTTTTTTGCCATTCGGCTACGGACCCCTAAAAAACAGCTGGTTTGTAGTAATTTTTGATGAGCTCGTTATCAATACATGTTGGATTTAGATAATGATCATCAGATAAAAATAAAATAGTTAGTAATAGATTTTTGAAAATCATCAAATAAATAATTATAATAATATATAATCAATATATATTTTATCCCTGCTGCCCCTATTACCTACCACAATCGAGAGTTTTCGTATAAGGTAATGTTGGCTCACGGAAAATTAGCTTGATAGTAATCAAGTGAAAAAATGTACCGTGGATCCTGGACTAACATTGTGACGCGGTCAATAATAATTTATAGATGAACGGATAGCTGTCAGTGGGGCGCAAAGTGACATACGTCCGTCTAGCACCGCGCCTAAGCGCTCACTGTCGGATTGCATACGTAAGAAAGAGAGCGCGATGACGCAACGCTCGAACTTCTTACAAACCATATAATGATTAAAATTATAAAATAATAATTTATTAAATAATCAAAAATTCTTAATAATCAAAAATTAAAAACAACCAAATTTTGTATTTAAATATGATACGTTATTGTTATAAATTTTACCAACGTACGTTCATCAGTAATACAGATATTTTTGTTGGAAGATCATTTTAAGAGGTTAGTTTACCATTTTTTTGTATCGAGAAAACTTTTAAAAAACGTGTTTTGAAAACAACGAAATTATCAGAAATATGTTCAAGATTAACATATATTTTTTCCGCCGTGTCAAACTGTATAGATTTGGCTAAAAAATTGTTCAATACAAGCCTATTTGGCTCTTGTCAGCGCCTTAACATCACGGTGCAATTTCGAACAGAGCAAAACTTAAAATCAAAATCTCAAAATTAAACAAAACTATGCCGAATCATGCTAAACGCAAACAAGGCGTGTCTATCACCCCTAAAAATCCACTTAAAAGACCTTATCTGCCCTGCACAAGGTGAAATACTTTGACTCCGACATTGAAATGCATGTGAGCTTTTTATTATTCCGACACGTCTACATATCACCTTGTAAATACGATTTGTAATCGATATTGAATTCGACACCTAATCATAATGCAGGTGCTGGAAATAAGGCGTTACCTCGGATATGCCTTGGGGCATTCCTTTAGGCACTAAACGAATTTTTATCGGAGATACTTGTCACAGTTCCTGTTGATAAGCGATTGCTCCATACAGTAATATTTCTTTTCGATAATCATGCATGTTCTAGAACATAGAATAGTAAAAGAACAGATATCTACATGTAATGTTACATCTAAACATCTATCATTCCGCACTAGGCCCACGAGGTGAATGTAGCCTACACTCTTCCCCACAGAAAGGAGGACTGTGTGCCAGCTGTTCAAATTAATTGTATCATTCAATGTGTAAGAAACAATTGCAATATTTAAATCTAGAATTCTAGACCACATAATAATGCAACCGCAAGCGTGAATTTAGCAATCAACCAAAATCTATTAATCACTGTGTTGAAAGATTCTGTTCACAAAATTCGTTTTAACTGAGTCCTTGTTTGGATTAACTGCCTCTCAATACATCCACACCCCGAAAGTTGAAATGGATGAAGTATAACATGTTGGTACATAGGTAAATAATCTGTCTGTCTGTCTGTCTGACATTGATTTAATCAGGTACATTGTTGTTGTGAAGGTCAACCTTTGGCTGTCGATCGTGGGCCGTTTGATAAATTGCCTCAAAGTTGAACACTTGTACGTACGTAGGTCGGAAGTCCTAAATACGGTTTAACAAAACCTGACTGCCTCGTTTAAGTTGTGGTCGCAAGCGCCACTGCTGAGCATGAGGTCTTCTGTTGGCTCCATGTCGGAAAAAGTTTAATTGGGCTTTGGGGTATCAGGAATTTCAAAGTAACAGCCACGGAGTCTGGATTTATGCACTGTTGATAGCGAGTGGATTTATTTACAGACGTTTGTGTCCAACATAATGTAGCAATAGAGTCCTTTCCTTGTAGAAAGCTTTCGGTTTCTGATTGAAAATGTTTTTCACAATTAGTGCTGCTTTGTTCAAGTTTGCGTCTATGATTATTTTTAGCACCATTTGATAGAATTTCTGTTACAAATTCTGTTTCATACCGAAGTGGTTGGTCGAAACAATAAATAACCCTTTGTTTGTAAAATGACATTACATTGATTAGAAATTGGATGATAATTTGAGGGAACATGACAACGTCCTAAAGGTTCATAATTATCTCTGTTTTTGTTATAAAAGATAAAGAAAATATCCAACAACTTCACACAACACACTCTTTATGTTTTATCAAGTCTTATGAAATTTTTGTTTTATCCTACATCACGTTTTTGTTTCTATTTGTTCATAATAATCAGAAACTCGAAATTAAAGCAAAGAAAAGCGAGTGCATGGTTTTTCAGGCCAGGGGTCGGAGCTGCCCGAATTCTGTTCCACCTATTAGATTGAACGGTGTCAAGCTAAAAAGAGTTCAACATTTTAAATATCTGGGGCATATCGTGACCTCTGACCTGAGGGACGATGCAGACATCGATAGGGAGCGGAGGGCGTTGTCTGTGAGGGCCAATATGATCGCCCGCAGGTTTGTTCGTTGCTCGGGGGCCGTCAAAATAACTCTTTTCAGAGCGTTTTGTACGTCCCTGTACACTGCCAGCCTGTGGGTGTCGTATACCCAGAAGCAGTACAACGCTCTCCGTGTTCAGTATAATAATGCGTTCAGGGTGCTGTTTGGGCTGCCCCGGCACTGCAGCGCCTCGGGGATGTTCGCCGACGCCCGTGTCGACTGTTTCTTCACGACGATGCGGAAGCGGTGCACATCTCTGGGGCGCAGGCTCCGGGCTACCTCCAACACCATCCTGAGCGTTTTTGCGAACAGGTTTGATTGTCGGTACATTAACCATTGTTATATGGTTAATGTAATGACAAACAAACAAATGACTCAGAGGCAGGTGTATTAATAGCCATTGTAATTTTAGAGTTTTAGTTCATATTATTTATTTAGTTTATATTATTTATTAAATTGTACTTGTTGTGATTTAAATTTTTATTTTATATTTATGTTTTTGCGTAGTTGAAATTTTATAATTGTACTTTTTTATTTCAAATGTGTAAATGAGATTATGATCCTAAATGGATTGAAATAAATGAATTTGAATTTAAATTAGTTTATGAGATCTTTCGGCAACTTTCTAAAGGTGCATCTATTATGCTGATTGAAATATTAAGAAAACATGTTACAACTGAAAATCAAACACATTACCATAATTATTACCTATATTTTTTTATATTTAATTAATACATAATTATAAGTTTTATTACCAATTATTTTATTTTTTTAAGCTCCCATTTTATTTTTTGTTTCTTTTTGTTCATTATATATTATATACCCTTTCTCCCATAGAGCTGCAGTACGGTGCGCTACTCGAGGGGTGCGGGGGGGAGTTGCCGTCGCTGAGCGCATGCGCACCCCACCCCCCGCACCTCGACAAGGCAACACGCAGGCAACAGAAGGATGCGCGCGCGCAACAAGACAAAATCGCACAAGTTAACATACACTTACACGGTATTTGTTTCGTTTTTTTTATTTTGTTTTTATGATTTGTTTTATAATTATTTGTTTATTTTCGATGCAAGATCAATTTAATTTACTAGCGATACTTCGTAAACGTGATGGGTTTTTATATTAAAGCAAGATTATTTTTTTAATAACTTATAACAAAAAAATATTTCAACGATCGCTGAGACATTTTTATTGTTTTATCCTGTTTTATTGTTTTGATATTAATACACATCTAGCTTGTGAGTTTCGCTAGCTTATTAATTGTCCTTGTTTGATCTAATTCTATATCTTATGTATCTCTCTACTGTTTTAAATTTAAGGCTCGGTCAAACCGGTACAGACAAAATTACGGACGTGCAGGGCCTACGGACACCGAACTCTGACAGATATTACACTTAATTATCTGTCAGTGTCCGATGTCCTCGTCCCTACCGATTTAATTGAACCTTTACACTTCTGTGTTAAACATTATTTTTATGGTTTTTTAAAATTATTTATCAGTTCTCTATCTTATTTTTTACATTATAAAACATACCTACTTACACTTTTCAATTGTAGGTACAGGCGTCTATTAAACATCATCTATTTTTAAACAAATTTGTTTTACTGCTGCAACATTGAGATCATATTTTAATATCATCTACTCCGGACTAACTAATTTTTCTATCCATTTTCCTCAGAATTTCAACAAATGTTTCTTTATTTTATCTTTTGTCACCTTCAACTGTATAAGTACGCTGTCAAATCACAGTGATCTTTATTTTCTTTTCAATATGGTTGCAATTGGGTGGCTGTCTATGGCAGTCTATCAAAATTACAATGGTCTCTGTCATTGTTACAATACAAATACAAAAAAATACAAAAATGTTTTATTCACGAAATTTGTTACAAATGTTTTATTCACGACACGTTTTTTTACAATAGGGTTGCAATTTTATTGATTTGCTGTTCTCAGAGGTTAAATTATTGTTTAGGTTTCCTTCTAACAAAAATGTCTCTACTGTCTTCTTCCACTGATTATATATTAAGTCGTCACTTCATTAGTAGTTCTTTAAAGTGAATCTTAGTTCTGTTTGTTACAGCTCTGTTTGCGGCCGTGGAACATGGCTACCTCGACAAGGCGCGGAACATTCTGGAGTCAACTGACGTCGACGTCAACAGGTTTGTTAGACTCTTACCGCCTTATTCATAAAAATAGTTAAGAGTTGTTTAACTTAAGCTTGGTTTATCTCGCATGCCGTCTCACTTCAATAATATTCAAATGAAAGTGACGGCATGCGAGATAAACCAAGCTTAAGTTAAGCAACTCTTAACTATTTTTATGAATAAGGCGGTTAGACTGATATCATTTGCTATTAATGTATCCAGTTTCGTTTAGGAAGTACCTACCTATTTGGAATATCTTTAAAAAGTTCAGTTCAAATTACCTACAACTTTTAAAAATCTGTTAACAATACTCAATTATTTATTGCATTCCATATGTATTACAAAGATGGTGTTATTAAATAGGAGATCAGTATGGACCTTGTCGGGCACAGCAACATTAGGAGAGAGGATAGCCCTCTTCATCTCAGTAACGGTAACATTAATTCAATAATATTACCTTTTCAATAGTCTGCTTATTCAGTCTGCTCAGTCTACTCATTCTGAAATAAATTAAATTTACACCTTCCAATTGTTGAAATTCCTTTAGTGGAATGTGACATCTATTGGAAGCAAAGGTTTGAATTTCTGAAATAGACCGTTTACAGTGCAAATTGTATTGAAAACGATAAAGTCTTGTTACTACGGACTTTAACTGAAGCTATTACTGTCAAGTTATAAATACAGAATACTGTTATCAACACTGTCGTAGGTAATAGAGTACCTGAGATTTCATAAATTGACGTGTATTGCTACACGTTCATTGATAAATTTCAAATGATTCACTCAAAAAACCTAATCCCAGATGATTGATAAAACAAATCAAATCACAGTCATCCACTCAAAATATTGAAATAAAACACTCATAAATCACAATATTTGGAAAACCCGTTGAATCTAACACAGCATCACTCATCTGCGATAACAAGATCGATAAAACCATTTCAAATTCAAATCGAGTAACAGTTCTAAACGATATTCTAAACAAAATAAATTCCGGAAAGGAACTGTTACCGTATATCAAAGAATAAGTACAATACTCAAAGAGACTCCTACTTGAGACGAACGGTTACGAGTTACGATCAATGCTGCAAACACAACGTATCCGCCGGGATTTATCGCCCGTCCAACTGTTACTCGTGCTAAAGGAACAGTTCTTGAACACAAACACCTGGATTTGTGCGACGGAAACAAACGATGCAACTGTTTGTACACCCACCCAACCTTTGTCTTGGAGGATCTCTGTTTTGGTTTTATTGGAAAGTTTGAAGCTGTTATGTTGGCGGCAAAGGTCGATAGATTTTTTACTTAGGTAGGTAGCTGTCCATATTAGTGCAACATTAAAGTTAACCGTATATTCCTAGATTACAAGCCTAGGTGTTTTTACAAAATTCAAATATATTTTCTACAATTACCTACATGGTTATAGACCCAGTGGTTTGGTTTGGCAGTGGGTGGTCTGTCATATAATTTGCTATCCTACTAACAGTTTTATGGCTCCCATTCTAAACCAATTCAAGCTTTTATCGTTATCGACTAAAAATAAATAATGTTCTCCAGCAATTTAGCAACGATCTAACGACATAGGCGGTTTCACTTACCGAGCATAAACTTAATAAATGAAATTAGCAACTTCTCCATGATATTGTTAAACAAAGCGCTCTTTCTGAGGGCACTTATCAAAAGTTAATCATGATATCCTTTTGCCTTTCCCTCAGAGGTATTAACTTGTTAGGAACGTGTACTTAGATACACCCAGTTTAGAGTTACGTAAACGTAATGAAATTGACCTTTGAAAATTGTTTAAGAAAACCCTTTTTGCTTCTGAAACTACATCATCAATGTATGGATAACCTAAAGTAAATTTTCCTTTTGTAACTTGATCATGTAGTTTGATTTTGAACGGTCTGGTTAGGCCCACGCAACGGCTGGTCATCCTATAGGTTCAAATCCCTAACCAAACAAAGTGTTATTGGATTTTCCCGTACAGATTTTTTTGAGCTAGATTTTGGAAGTTGGCAGTACCCCTGTGCCTCAGAAAGCACTTTAAGCTGTTGATTCTACGCCTTATTTCTCTTCGCTCCGCTAACGTCGAATTTCCGTCCCTGACAACTGCGAGACTCTGGGAAAACAGAATGCATTTCAGTTTGTGCACACAATAATATTTCCTATGTCGATGCCTATTGTCTTTGTGATCGGACGCCATTACTGAAAGCGGTCAAGAAGACTACTGAAATCATTGTCTATACCTAGTAGCTAATATTTCTCTTTCTTTTTTAGCCTCAATGCAGACGGCCTGTCACCTCTCGATGTGGCAGTCCTCGCAACAAACAGACAACTTGCTAAAATGCTCATGGAATTTGGCGCCAAAGAAGGAACACAATGTAAGTTAAACATTTCAATGTATTTTTTACCGACTTCTCAAAAAAAAGGATGTTCACGGATTTCTCCGTGATTACTTACTGGTCCGATATAAAGAGGGCTCGCGCGGTGGTCCCATATAAATTTTATTATCTTTGCCTGGGTACTTTATGAGTTATCCTCCGTATCATGCATTTTTATTGTTCGTCTATGTGGATTGTGGATGATATGCTAATAACTTCTAGATACAATGTCAAATGGATTCTTGAAAATTTTTGTGAGATACCACGACTAGAAGGTAATATTATAATATATTTTTGGATAAAAATCATTCAAATACTTTTCGACTTTTTTGCCAGCGACTTCTGAAAGTAGGGAGACCGGGGCAAGACGAAGCTCGGGGCAGGACGGGAAATGTGCTTGTATGCGTGACTCGTGAACACAACAGACCCCTGCACAGCGCCACTCGCGCGATGCTTAGTTGCGTCACACGAGTCCGAGCGGCGCGTGCGTGTCACTGCGTGTTTTGGTTGCGCGGCGCGAAAAAACTGTGTTTTGAAGTATTTTTATGAAGTTAATGTGTTTTGTATCGATGAGAATCAAGGTAAGTATCAGTGCAATTGTAACATTTTTTCAGATACCTTAATGTAATAGTGTTAAACTAACGAATGTAGCTCGTTTTTTCGCAGAATAATTTTGCAGGTTAAAACTGTTGTTACTTTTGCAAAATGTGTCTGTTGGGGTAAAACGGTCGGGGCATAATGGGATAGCCCCGTAAGTATGTGTAGGTACAAAAATGTATTATACCTACCGATTTAATAACAAGTTTATTTTTTATTTGCAGTTAAAATGGCATGGAACTATAAACGTAAAACAGATCGTGGAAAAACAAGGTAGCTGCTTGTCATCTACCGAAAGAGGACAAATATTTACGGCTGAAATCTGTTTTAACGCTGCTGGAACTTATATACCACCAATGCTGATCTACGCCCGAAAATGGATGAAGAATGAATTTTATTGCTAGATGATGCACCACCGGGATTTTGGGGAACCTTTAATGATAATGGGTGGATAACTTCACAAATATACTTTATTAAATTGTGTACTCATTATGCCCCATAGCGTTTCCCATTTTGCCCCGGTCATGGGGCAAGACGGGATATTTGACATGTCACATTTATTTCCTATTTGCCAAAAAAATATGTGCTTTAGCGCTATAAAAGATTATAATTGTGTTGGTTAAAAGTGTAAGTGTCTTTTTTGTTGTAAGAGATTTTTAATAAACAGTTTAATTTTCATATATTGACGTTTTTTCTCTTAAGTATCCCATCTTGCCCCGGTCTCCCCTACTCGTAAAGTTATTTTTCACTTTTTTAGTGTTATTTTTTTGGAATTGGTTATCATTTTGCACGGAAAGATGGCCTTCATCTTAATAGTGTCAATAGCCGCTTTCGAAGGCACTAATCGATCATCAAAACACGTGTCTCCCTCCCAAATTTATTTTTTGGCACAGATCGCAGGCTGCTGATTTAGGTAATCATATGCTGTTCAAGTAGAGTGTTCTCGCAGTTGGAATTATCTGATAACGGGCATGTGCCGTGATAACCTTGCTTGTGAACCTTTTTATTTTTATTTAATGTTTGTCATAGGTTTGGCTTCTTGAGATTACTTTTATAACTCTCTTCCCTTCGGCAATGTTTAGTTAAAACAAAAATAAAAAAACACAACAACAATATTAAAAAACATAGCAACATCACTGGGGTTTTCCGTCAGGAAATACCCAGTAGTAGCCACGGAGTCTATATTTGTGCCCGGTTGATGGCAAATAATGGCAATACGCTCGCCCCTATTACTGTACAATAGGGGATCGGACTGAGTCAAAAAAATATGATTCTGTTTAGTCCGTCAGTTAGATTATCGGAAAATATTGGATACGTGTTTTTTGTTTTAACGAATTAATGAAAATTGACGAAGATAAAATCGCGTCGTGACGTCACTTGTGGGTTAAAAATGTACTGACATGTAACATTTTCGAGGAGTTCACGAGTTTTCGAAGCACTGTATCGTCTTCATTTTTTGTTAATGTGAAAAAATAAAAAATAGGTGTTCAATATTTTTTGGAAATCTATCTGACGGACTAATTAGTTTTTTTACTCCGATCCCCTATTGGGTACATATCTGCCTAAACCTTCGGGGATTACAGGCGTGATGTTATGCATGTACCTACATCACGCCTGTAATTCTAAAATAGTTAGGCAGATATCTACTCCGTAGTACACTAACATGTCGCCATAAGTATAAATTCAACGTTTTATGGATTGGTCGATTGCCATAAACCCAGAGTTCGGGTAAAAACAAACGTTTTTGTGATTTAAAAACGGACGTAATTACTAAACAAAAGTTCTTTAATTAATTCAAAGAAGAAATCAGTCTCAAAAATAAAACTATTACATTAACGAAGCGTCGTTCTCTATGCTACTCGTTTTTCACAAAAATCTTAATATGAAAAACATCCATACCCAACAAGAGCATCCAAGCAAATGCACAGTAAACAGATCCCTCCACTGAATTCATATATTTTTAATTTGTGAAACTACCTTTTGTACCTAAGTAGTTTTTAGGGTTCCGTAGTCAACTAGGAACCCTTATAGTTTCGCCATGTCTGTCTGTCTGTCTGTCTGTCTGTCTGTCCGTCTGTCCGTCCTCGCTTAATCTCTGTGACCGTTAGCACTAGAAAGCTGAAATTTGGTACCAATATGTGTATCAATCACGCCGACAAAGTGCTAAAATAAAAATTGGAAAAAAATGTTTTATTAGGGTAGCCCCCCTATATGTAAAGTGGGAAGTGTTTTTTTTTTTAATTTTAACCCTACGTGTGATATATTGTTGGAAAGGTATTTAAAAATGAATAGGGGTTTACTAAAATCATTTTTTGATAATGTCAATAATTTCGGAAATAATCGCTCCAAAAGTAAAAAACAAAGCGTCCCCCCCCCTCTAACTTTTGAACCATAAGTTTAGAAAATACGAAAAAAATCTGAAAAGTAGAACTTTATAAGGACTTTCTAGGAAAATTATTTTGAACTTGGATGGAAACAACAGATGGAAACTGCAGTTAACCAATATAATTTGGTCCCTGAATCGTATGAGCGCCTATACAATCCAGAGGTCAAGTTTCATTGGCCCGTATTTCAAACAAAAAAAGAATTATTACTACGGAACCCTACACTGAGCGTGGCCCGACACGCTCTTGGCCGGTTTTTTATACTTTATTTTCTTTCAGGAGCACTACCCTCTTTCAGCATTCTACGTAAAATTATGGATTATTATTATTCCGCTGTCATTTCATCTCAAGCCCTCAGGTATTTTTATAATTTGCATTCCCGACGTACGCGGGAAATATAGGGGCTTCAAGAAATGTGCTTTGGTGCAAAGAATAATGTTGAAATGGAATTTTTTGTGGGATCCTGTGCGTAGACGTGAATCTGACGGAATAAAATGGAAATTCAAGGAGCTTTTGTTGTAAAGGCTTGTGAATAAAGCGTGTTTTAAAACCCATTCGAAGCAATCCCACTTCGTTGAAAACTGTAGGAATTCCATAGACAATTAAACTTAAAATGACAAAGATATTTTAAAAGCACAAGGTAAGCGTTTTCATTGCCTAACGGCAAAACGACGAGTGTTCCCGTGGTATAACCAAAAAATTACGAGGGCATATCCGTAGCCAAAATGTAAACCGAATAGTAACCTGAAACACGCACATAAAACACAGTTATTGAGTTAAAAAGTAAACCGTAACACAGAGAAATGGTTCATAATGTGGAAACGTAACTGAATGGCCACGCAACGAGTACACAACTATACATGCACCAACAAGCCTGAATACATGTAAATGTCACCGAAACACAATAACAGCGGAACTGCAAAATGCTAATATGCAGTTTACTAGCAATTACATATGCTGATGTCGGTCGCAATGTGCGTGGAAACATGTTGGTAAATAAATGGTGATTTCATGGAAGTAGACTGATAGTAAACAGTTCCTGTTAGTACATTTATCAGATCGTTATTTAGTAAGCAATCGCTTAGTTACTGCGGCAATTACTGTGTCATCAGTTGAATTGACATAAGCTACCGAAAAGCTCATCAATCTCGTAATATAAATACCAAACATTTGGTTTTCTAGCGAATGGTTTTGGTTTAAGCGAATAGGTACCTAACTCATATTATAACATCACACCTGTGGTCCCCGAAGAGTTAGACAAAGGTGTACCTAATAGTACACCCAAATTTCGCCAGTTACCTATGGTCTAAGTCCCATGTAATAATGCAAAAGGCTCGCTAGCGCCACAAACCGAGCACAAATTTAGACTCCGTGGCTGCTACAGAGATATTCCTGATAGAGAAACCCATCAACACTTTGACCTGGGTATCGAACCCAACACCCCACTTGCGACCACAAGACAACAACGCAGCTATATCCACTAACACACTTCTAATAATGCTAACTTGCGTTTGCCCAAAACACGAAACGTGGTATTATGCAAAATTAACTTCCGAGTATGCATTGCACGTAGACCAAACACGAAGTTTTCATGATACATTACTATTGATTAATAGACTATGAGAACTTCAAGCGTGACCCTACGCCCGTTACACCAAGCCATATTTGTACCGCGCGGCTAAACCAGTAGCCATGAGGGTTGCCAACCGGTTCTTAGCTGAGTGCTAATTATAAACAAGTCATTATAAACGCATCCGAGATTGTATCTAAAACTGGCTTCGATGATCTTTTTCTTTCATCTGTTTCTCGTATTCTCTTCTGCAATAAATTGAAGTTATTTCGCTTTGATACGATCATCAGTCGCGTCTGGCGTATAGAAGGCAATCGAATGCTTGGAATAAGATTTGTTGCTATGATACTAAATTCGATCAATCTTGTTTTGACTTAAGTGTTTATCTTTGAGCCAGCTGACGTCAATGTGGCTATTACAGCATACTGCAGAGAAAATTGAGAAATAATGAAATATCTTTGGTGTCATTTCGTATTTAATACCGAAATGTCTTTGCCATCGTCTCTGCAGTCAGCCTAAACGTCTCAGTGTATTTTCTAACCTGCAGTGAGCGATTCAAAGTGACTGTTTCAGTAAATTTGAACTTCAAACGGTACGGGCGTACAGCGTACAATCTACGTGTACCTTTAAGTTTCCATTGCTAATGGACTTAATAAGAATACGCCAAAAGGTTTACCGATCTAGCAGGCTCACTGACTAGGTTGAAATGTCTCATACAATCTTTTCCTCATAATTTGCGAAGCAAGTGGGCCATTTTTTACTATGGGAAATCACTAAATCACTCTTCCCGCATCCTTGTTTCTCTTAATGCCTTATTCCATGCAATGCCATGTGGGCCTTCATGTCTAATTCCACTTCCTACACATTTCGGATGATATTCGTCAGTCATAATCTGACCGCTTGGCAGCCCTGTCCGGCACAGCCCGGCTGTCTCACCTGACAAACCAGCTACTGTGACGTCGCGTGACGAGGCACGACTGTATTCCACAGTTATGTCACGAAATGTCGACTACAATGTGCATTTAACCGCATATATTTAGAAATTGGGAATTTTGACCTAATTGCTGAAGTTTTAAGGTCCTAAATACTAAGGCTGCAGAATACCTATAGTTGGTTGTATTTGGAACGTGATATTTGGGGCAGATTTTTGGATGTGTTCTTGGGAACTTCATAATTGATGAAGAATTTAGAACTGATTCTAGTTATACGACGAATGATGAATTCCATGGCTTCGGGCTTTAATACAAAACTTTTGTAATATGCATTGACTGAATAAACAAACTGAAGTCTTTTATCTCAACTTAAACTGTACTTACTGTGTAAAATCTCTGCTGCTCTCCGAATTTCCTTTTCTAGATCTTCAGCTTCTAGTTTGCAAAACATAATAAAGTTTTTTTTTTTTTTTGGTGGAAAATCATCGAATAACCCCCCCGCTCTTGAGCAGAGCGAAGGGGAGTGTCAGACTTCTACTGACTAAAAACCAAACCCATGTTATTTCTTCGCCCTTGTGTCGGAGCCGCGTTATCCTTTCGATAATCCACAGCCCCGACGGGCGTCGGCCCTTGCGGGCCTCTTCCATGTTGCTGACATCTCTTTGAGGCGCGCGTGGAACACGAACGCGCCGCCGACACGGTCTGTTGCCGTCATGACGACGGCCGGACGGCGAGCTAGCCCGTTACTCACCGTCCACAGGCCCGCGTCTACGGTGGCCATAATAAAGCTTTACAGACTAATGTCAGTTATCATTATCATCATTCTCCTGCCCATATCCTATCCCAATTTATTTGGAGTGGGCGCATATCTTCTTCATCCATACTTCTCTATTTCTCGTCATCTCAGCAGTCACCTCCTTTCTAGCCATATTATCCACACAGTCCATTCATCGTTTTTTTTGATCTTCCTAATGATGGATCATTCTCATTAGTTCCACCAGCAATTAGTTCCATGGATCTGATGATGATGTCAGTCCACACATTTTATATTTTCTTCGTTATCGCTGATAGTGTCGCTTTGTGTAGGCCCTCTCTGGTATTTCATGAATTTTATCCAGAAAGATCTAGTGCTTAATCAACAAATAGTTCCTCTCCAATTTCCGCAGATAATCGGTCACAATACGCATCACTATCTATCTACCTACTGTTTATCTCTGTCGATTACTCTATTGTTTTTACATTGTGGGCGTGATTTGTTTTTCTACTTAGTAAGTTGTAGATAGTGTTACGATTGACGTAAAATCTGCCAGATGTGTACGTATGTCAGGCGTTAGATGATTGGTTATCAATTCTTGTGATCTGATTTTTGTGTCTTGATATGATTTTTTGAGATTAGGCAGATCTTTATATCGCCCTCAAAATCAAATCTTCTAGTTAGAACTAAGTTACATACAATCTTCTTTTAAAATCTGAATCTTATGGCGCTTAAATTAGACGAGCAGCAGCTGTCAGGTACGAAACACCGGCCCCATCTAGTTTTAAAGCATAATATGATTTGACGTGTAAAAGTGTTTTGTATAATCTATTTACAAAAATAAATATGAATAGTACTTAGGAAGGCTACTTAGTAGCTCTCGGCAACCATTTCTGTTAAAACACATGATGTCTCCTACTACCGTTCCCGTTTTTTACACCCAAATGATCCTTGTACTAATTTAGCCTTCTTCCCGTTTAAACGAAGTAGGAGAAACCGAAGCAATCAGTCATCCGACATTTCCTATAACACGCCATGTAGCCATTGACATACATGTGTATTTACGGCGCGAACGACACATCGCAAAGCTTCCCTCACATGTCAATACCACTTTTTATTTACGAACGAGAGATAGGAAATAGGAAAAGAACAAAAAAGTAATACAAATACCCGGCAGTCCGGGAACTCGTATCGCCGCGGGCGAAAGAACCGAGCTTAGCCGAAGAACATCCGAAGTTTATCGATCTACTCGTATGTACGAGTGACCCGTACCTTTGAGACCCGGAGTGGAAGATGCTTTGCTAAGTCTTGTGATAAACCTAAGTAACTAAGTAACCTAAGTAAGTTTGAAGATTTTGTAGGAAACTTAAAGCTTTTGATGTGTTTTCAGTCGTCGTGGTATTTTCGTTATTCTGCACTCCTGCCTTTTTGTTATCAAGATCTGGTAAAGACAAGATATTGATCGATATAACGCCTTGATGATTTGGAAGGAAATTGAAAAGAACTGCCTCGTTTGTACATATAAAGGTCGAAATGCGTCTGCTGAAAATGAGGTCCTGGGTTCGATTCCCGGGTTGGACAAAGTATTATTGGAATTTTCTATCAGGAATTTCTCAATAGTAGCCACGGAGTCTGGATTTGTGTCCGTTTGATGACAATAGGGTCGCCCCCTGATAGACGCTGGACTGTAAGCTTCACCTCTGCTTCGAGGATGCAGACATGATGTTATTTGAAAGAAAATTAACAAACCGTACACTCAGAAATAAAAACGTAGGTGTGTACCTACAGTAAAAACATTTTCAGCAATTAAAACGAAAGTGAGCTGCCAAATAAAAATATGCCCAATAAAAAAATCCAACTCACTAAAAACCAGCTTGTCATTGCCAGCAGAGTTCTCAGCTTGTTAGCTGCAAAACCCTTGAGCAATTTATATCGGGACTGCGCCAAAAATTGGGAGAATTGCCAGAAAGAATACGAGAGGCTCCCAAACCCAGCATGTTTTCCAGCCAATACAGAAATGCATTGCATGATATTGGTTTTGCAGGCGTCGATGCGCGATGCCACCCTTGCTGTGCGTAACTTCAATATATTATTGCGAATGGGATTTGCTTTTGAAATATACGGAACGAAATATTTTCAGTGACGAAACAATGGAGCAATAATATTCCGGGGTTCTTTTTGTTGAATAACTTCTTTAATACGCTGAAGGACAATCGAGAAAGCTAGCTTTTCTTGGAGGGTGGAAAATCATCAAATGACTCCTCCCCCTCTAGGCAGCGTGGTCCCTACCGCGAAAACATATAACCTCAAAAAAAAAAATTACCTACTCAACTTAAATAAAGTTGAGTTTTTTTTTTAGGGGTGGGAAATCATCAAATGACTCCTCCCGCTTTGGGCAAAGCGGTAGGGAGTGTCAGACTTCTACTAACTAAAACCTTCCCATGTTCCTTCTTAGTCCTTTGTGCCGATGCCGCGATATCTCTTTCGAACAACCCACAGCCCCAACGGGAATAATTATATGTATATGTCGCAAGTTTTTCATAAAATTAGGTTTTTGATCAAAAACCTAGGTTTTCCATCAAAAACCGGAAGATGACACATTTTATATCCTTTATGGGCGGCATGGGCACCGGGCCGTAGGCCGACGAAGGAGGCCGGCGGAGGCCCGGCACTTTGGGGACAGAAGATATTAGTGTTATATAATATGCGAGCGAAGCGAGCGCGCGTCACGGAGTACTACTGGGATTTGTTCAATTCACTAGATTTGTTTAGGGAAATGATAAAACCGTGTTGTTATTTTATCTTCCTCCGTGGTTTGATCAAATCCCTTAGGTTTTTGATCAAAAACCTAATTTTATTCACTTAGCAACGTTTTGAAGCAATTTTTGCGTACAGTATATATTTCATTTCCATTTTTTGAAACCCATATTACGGTAACGTTAAGTAGGTCATATCTCAAAGTTGCAATCGTTATTTGAAATTCGTTTGAATTTGGCCAAGTGTATATTATTATTGCTCGTGACTGTACAAGTATCCAAATGGGACAAGAATTACAGGGCTTCAAAAAATTCTTCCACATTGCTGACAGTAAGAAAATTGCCTAGAAGGTTGGCAGCATTGCCGTATTGCATACTACTCGTAAATAACTTGAACTTGATGCAATGAGGTTTTCTGTAGACGATTAGCCAGATGGTTTACAATCACAGATTGCTCTTTAACTGGTTGTTTGATGACTTTTTGCTGATATGAAGCTCTCAAAAGCTCTGTATCCTTGTCCTCCTAACATTTTATACTGTATAGTTTACAACTTAAATCTGTCGTATTACTAACAAAATCAGTGCCGACTCATCTAAGTAAGTACAAGTAATTGATAGATTACTTTTTACAATAATTCCCACTTAATTGAAACTTTTCTATCAGCGTTAACGATTATGCAAACGACAAAAAGCTACCGAAAAGTTTGATCAATCCTGATTTGTAATAAATAGTAGAACATGAAGGTTTTATAAAATGGAAGCGTCCTTTATAGTCCTTTCAAAAAAACAATTGAAGCTCATAAGTTATGTAACATACAACTTGATACAACATAGAAAAATAAAATACTAAGTATACGAAAAGTTAAAAAAATCCAGAAGTAAAAGTAACCGTGGTAGCCAAATTAGGCACAGCCTGTATGTTGGTGGCCACTGCCAGTGGTCTTATTTTTATTTTATTTATTTATTAATACGTATTTATGTTTTGGATCGGGCAAGTGTCATTGAACCGTAGGCAAAGGTGACCAACCTATTACTAGATTGACTAGACGTACCTACCTACTATCACCCAACTAAGATTCAAAACAATATCCTTAAATGATGATTCACATTTTTTTCGGTTCTTCTTTATCTTGCGGTTCGTGCCATTTTATCTGGTTAAAAACCTTTTCAGAAATATGTATGTCACTTGAGATCTACTCCATCATCATTAGACGCAAAGAAAACAAACTGCAAAACATTATTTATCTTGTGTGGGTATTATATAATGGATGAGTAAGATTTTCTTGTTTTTCGTTGTTGCATTTTTCGCACTGAGATAAACTTCGAATAGGTTGAGGAAAAATGTTGAGCTTAAAATGTGAAGCGAGGCAAATGGTGGAGAGCACTTGCTTTTGACTTGGAGGTGAAAATATTTTTGATGAGATGTTTTATAATATACGGTAAATACACTCGAGAGCAATGAATCCGGGTCACTTAAAGAATGTTAAAAATCTCGGAAACTAAAAATGATAGGTTAATGCAATAAATTGTATTTAATATACAATGTAATACTCCTTAAATGAAGGTATTAAAACTTCTTAGTTATTGTAAAGTTATATCAGAAAAAAATCAAATTTGAAAAAGGGCCACTTTCGAAGATGGAACTACGTAATTACAGCATTTGGTTTTGCTTTTGTTTGTAATCTGTCATTTATGTGGGTACATAAACCATGTTGATAGTGCTCTATATTCATTATTCAAGCTGAAATTATGTCGCTTACGCCTGAAGAATGCACCAGAATACTTACAATGCTGGAACTTGTTAATAAAATTTATAAGTATTTAACCAAACCATCGATCTCTATATATTCCAAAGCATAAATTATGCTAGTGCTAGCTAGGCAGGTGTCTTAGATACATGAAGATTTTAACCTTTTTCTGAAAGGCTTTTTATTAGCATATTCGTATCCGTGTGGATATAATATACGTTGGTATATACGTTTTAAAAAAAATAATAATAATAATAAATAATAAAAATATAATCCCCCATTTTTATTAACAAATCATTTCAAAACGGCTGTTCGAAAGCTACCAGTACCATTCCAGCGACAATCAATGTCAAAAACGTTACGAAAATGCGTTTAATATTCCAGATTTTTTGACAGATGGAGACTGAAATTAGAAGGCGAGCGCTCTTATAATACCACGCTCGCATTACCTCTGAAATTATTATTTAGCATACTTACACAAATTATTTATATAATTTTCAGTAGGTACTTATAAGCTAAACGCTTTATATCCACGTTTAACTTCGTAAACGACGGTATCTTTCCTAACTTATGAATATCTATCAAAGTGGGTCGTATACATCACTTCCAGTCGGCCAAACATGGCGTGTCGCTCAACATATTCCACCGATATGCTAAACAGCCAACCTTTACTAGGTTGGCGACGCCTGGCTTCAAGATAGTATTCAGGTAAAGGCAGGGTTTTCACTCGGGCCAACTAGGACCAGTGCCTGCAAGGGTTGCGGAATTTGTTCGATAGAGTTACCGCGGCCCAAGAACGCAAATGGCAAAAGAAGGAACAAGGTTGGGTTTTAGTCAGTAAGAGTCTGACACTCCCTTCTGCTCTATCCAGAGCGGATGGAGTCATATGTTGATTTCCCATCCTTTAAAATAATTCTAATCCGGGCCGGGGGTCGTGGATGGCATATTAGTTCCCATGATCCTCGGTCTAAGTGTGGGAAGGGAACACCAGGGTGGTTTTTAGTCAGTTAGCCTGGCAGACCCCTCTGTTCGCCCCAGAGCGGAGAATATATCTAAATGGATTTTCAACCCCGAAAAAAAGGGGTCCTCACCCATGCAGTTTTTCCGGTCTTTTCTAACTTTTCGACTTCTGGACTCTTTGAAGCTCTTGTCATTTTATTCGGACGTTTTTTTTCTGGAAAGGCTCGAATTTTTAAATATGAACCGTTATCGTGTTTTTTATCAATTTGTTTGGTCCTGTGTGAGGCTAATAAATACTGTTTCTTTCTTATTTTCTTCTAGAGATTATGTACCAAAAAAGAGAGGTACTAAAAAAGTAAAATATCCTATCAACTTAGCAAATGTTTTTACAAAGCTTTTGTCAGGACTTTCGAAGTGGTAACCCTAGGTAACGGGGAATATTTTACTTTGCAGGCATTTTATATGTGATGGAATGGTTCTAAAGCGTCTATATTAGAAACTTTATAGCTCAGACTCGTGGGAAATACCGCGTAAGTTCAACGACCGATCTGCGTGTGGAGAGGAAAAAAGGAATTCCGGTGACTTAGCATAGGTAGTGCGTTTTTGCTTCATTATTAATACATATTATGATTGTCGGTTGATTAGTCCCATGACGTGTTAGATAATTATGTTTTTTGTTTTCCTTTGAAGTCGGTATATCTTTTTTGTTTTCTGAAATCAAGTCACGTAATAATTATTAATTTGCGGCAAGTGGTGCAAAGGTAAAAATAATAATATGCGCCATTTATTGATTGGATGGATCGTGACTTTGAAGTTTTAAAAGTTCAGGACTCGATGTGTGGTTTTATTAGATTAAAATGATCCACCTTATATCGTGATATTTGAAAAGGGGTTTCAGAAACCTCACATATTTTATGGGGAATACAAACATATCTATTTTCACATCTACGTGGAAGATCTTACGAGCACTTACAAGATTCGCTTAAAAACTTTGAAGACTTCTGCAAAGTTTGGCAGTTAAAACCTTCAGGTTCTTGCGTAATACGAACACCCACGTAATGTAATATGGCTCCAAACTTCATACTTATATTGTATCAATTTTATTACTCAAAGATTCCAAGTTACAAAAACTTTTTCCAATCATCGGAAAAACCGAGATGGAAACCCGAAATTGTTCGGACCGAACTGCCAAATAAGTTTTATAATTACGTTCTGAAATACCAAACGTATTGTGACGTTTATTTTTCCAACGAGAAGACTATTATCCAGTGTATTATACTCAGAGTCCCGATAAAGCGTGTCAAAGCGCTTTAGAGCACCTACCGAAACAAACATTGATCGTCCTCCACGCGCGTTACAAAAATATTGCTACCATTTTTTTAAAAGCAACCATAAAGGGGTCCATGATCATGAATAATAAGGTCCATAATGCCTTTACTCAGCCTGAAACAAGCGGCTGTAATAGAAGACGCTTAAGTACCTACCTAATCCTTAAGATGCTCTTACCTGGCCTTGGAGAGCTTAGGGAAAGGGATAATAATTTGCTTACAGTAATGGAAAAGGATAATGATGTCATTATTTTGGTGTGTCGTTGCGTAACTGAAAAACTATGATCAGCACTGATCAGCACTTAAAGCGAATGGCCTATTTTGATAGATATCCGCGGTCTTTGAAGAATTTACGGATAAGTGAACTCACTAAAAACTTCTTCTTGGTTCAGCTGAGAGAAATACTCGCAAATGAAACAACCAAGCTATTCTATCTGGTCTAGGTCAATAGATTCTACTACGCCCACCATTCAATGAAAGCTTGATTGTTCGTGAAACATCGAAAATTAACATCGTGACCGCGGACATCAATACACCTGCGTTCTGTCAACAATCAATTATGCAAGTACGTCAGCAAATTAATCAGTTTTATCCTGACCGAACGCGATCGCCATTCAAATGGGGTTCGTTCGCGATTAACCGTGGTTAGCTGAACGACTCAGAACGACATTGAACAGATTGAGCTGAATACATTTGGCATACAAATGATGACGAGGCTTTTGTTGTATCGAATCAACTTGCGTTGGCGGAGGTAATTGTTTCGGGGAACGGTCAGAAATTGTGAGACATGTCCGAATGGGATTTCGCAAATGGTTCTGTTTGCGATTTGTAAACCGATTTATTTTAGATTTACGGCAGGAATAGCGGATATTTTTTTGTAAAATGGGTGCGATTTTGAAAACCTAGACCTAGCATCACTACATAGTATAAAACTACTTAAGTCGCTTCCCGCTGTCTGTCCCTATGTATGCTAAAACCTTCAAAACTACGCAACGGATTTTGATGCGGGTTTTTTTAATAGATAGAGAATTCAAGAGGAAGGTTTTAATACCTTTTTGCACCCGTGCGAAGCCAGGGCCGGCAATTAGTTTAGGTATAAGTCTCAAGTTTATCTAAGTTCAGTTAAGTAAATAGATGTTTTAATTGTGTTAATTATGGAATCGTAAAATTTGTCGCAGCTGTTAAGTAGGTACTAAAAGTACTCACTCTGTTCCTTTTCTTCATTTTCTCGCTTCTCGTACCTATTACCTTTATCTAAATCCAGATAGAGCTTAAAATATTCTGCAACAGATGGAGTAATAAAACTCGCATTCTTATAGCAGCTTTCTTTGTTACAGTCAAGAACTCGGACGCTTTGGGAACCCACCTCCGGCGGCTGGCTCGCGAGGCTGAGTCCAAACTACACGAGGTGACAGGCTGTGCCCCTGAGAGGACCTGCAGGGAAGATGCATGCACGAGGTAAAGCGTTATTTTGTTACTAGCAGGATTATTTTAATTTTGCCGTACAACTTTAGAAAGAAACTGTTACGTTGGTAAGAATGTCAGAAACGCAATCTACAAAACAGCTCTTCGTTAAGTGATATTTTCGACATAAGTTGTAATTTCACTCACTGTGTTATAGTTCAATCCTATTTAATGTTAACGTTGTTATTAATATACAATTAATTGAATTGTTATATTTGTCGATAAATCAAAATCTGTCAAATTAGTCTTAGGCGGCGGTTTAAGCCTGAAGTAAATTATGACTAATAGTTACTACTTACTCACTATTATCAATAAGTACCTACTGCAGTCTGACGGAGTTTAATGGATAAGTTATTACAAGGTTCCTACTCAAATATAACGTAACATAACACCTGTTATCCTCGAATGGTGAAGCGGAGGTGTACCTAAAAGTAGGTAAGTAGGTACACCCTCATTTCACAAGTTATGTGTAATAGGGAAAGCTGAGGCTACTGCCATCAACCGGGCAGACTCCGTGGCTGCTACTGAGAAGTCCCTGATGAAAAACCCAATAACACTTTACCCAACTGTGGAATCTAACCCAGTACCTTAAACTCAGCAGTCGCGATTACGACAACTAGACTGCAAGGCAGTATAATAAATTATGTAGCTTACGCCCGAATACTCGAACGTCACTCAATTTTAAGTTGCACTTAAATCTCGTGCTGTCTTTGTTACTTTAACGCAGAGTGACAGAGATAGCACGAGTTTTGAGGGCTACTTATAATTGAGTGACGTTCGAGTATTCGGGCGTATCCTCCCAAAGCTGCACAAGTCGCAATTAGCTTACCAAATTCATCCTACAAAGGAAGATACGAAAATTGCGCTCCCCCCAAACTTGTTTAACTCGTTAATTCTTAAATCAAGTTGATTAATATTCGCTTGCATAACTTAAGGCTTCGGCTCTCTCGCTTTGTAGGATTTCCTCTTTGCCCCGGAGGCATATTTGCAATTTTGCAAGTGATTTGGGTTTCAGGACGGTTATCGTGACGGCCATGGCCCGAATACTGAAATGTATCTCGTCGAGTTTTTTGACGAATGTTGTTGTCCCAAGCTGTTATGATAACACGAAATCACCCATACGCTTCAACTGTGACCCTCGGTACGACAATTGGAAGACTTATCGAAATGTCGTCTCCGTCAGAATGGCTGGTTGCTTGTGGCTTTGGTCTATGAGAGTTGATTAGAAAATTGCTACATAATTGCTTATATTTGCTACATTTAATAAATAATTGCTACATACTATATATATTTAGAAACAACATATTTTTTTTGTACAGCCATCCTGACGTTTGGTTGGCTGGTCGCCTCCTAGTTTAAAGCCAAGCATGCAGAGTTTCCCGAAATGTATTCCGTCAATAATTGCTACATATTTGCTTCATTTATCTAATTTAGTTGTATCTTTAAACATGTTAAATAATGGATGTAGCAATTATTTTAATTATCCCAAGGAAAAGCGCCTGATAAAACAATAAAGGCAAATACTTAGTTATGTTGTAAACCGATTCAACATAACTAAGTATTTGCCTTTATTGTTTTATCAGGCACTTTTAATTAAAATAATTGCTACATCCTCTACATAGCATGTTTGAAGATACAACTAAATTAGATAAATGAAGCAAATATGTAGCAATTATTGACGGAATACATTTCGGGAAACTCTGCATGCTTGGCTTTAAACTAGTAGGCGACCAGCCAACCAAACCTCAGGATGGCTGTACAAAAAAAATATGTTGTTTCTAAATATGGTATATACTATGTAGCAATTATTTATTAAATGTAGCAAATATAAGCAATTATGTAGCAATTTTCTAATCAACTCTCATAGACCAAAGCCACAGGCAACCAGCCATTCTGACGGAGACGAAATGTCCACGTTATCCCTAGTTGGTCTAGTTTTGCTGAGCAAAACGTCCTGAGTTGCATTCCTGGTCTGCGAAAGGATTTACTCTTATAGCCGTATCTATAGTCAAGTCAAAGTAATTACTTGGACTTAAGTAATTACATAAGCAAATATTTTTATGCAATGGGCAAGAATTTAAACGAAGTTAGAACCGTCAATGAAAGCAAACCTAAGAATTCTAACCTTTGATAGTTCTAACATCAAGGAATTACTAAACTACACAGAAAAAAATCGTATCTTAAATAATTGGGAATCAAACGAGCTTACCTGTTAAGCGAAGTCTTGATTCTAATTTTGTGAGTGGTGATCTGAAAAATAATTATTATTGACATAGTAGTAATCCCTTACGGCACGTATTTAACCTCGCGATTTTAGATAAAGAAAATGAATATTTTTTAAAGATTGCAACATTTGCATCTTACTTTCCCGTCTTTGACACATGAAACTTCACTTATTTTAGAGATCTTATCATTAGGAACAAACTCTTCTGTTTCCTATACAGAGTAGTTCCAAATGCCTACATTCGCTTTGTTGTCCTGAAAAGGTTAACATTGAATTAGGTAGACTAATTATTGCAGCTTTGGGGTTGTTAGTAGTGGTGGGTGGGTAATAATTATTTTTCAGATCACCACTCACAAAATTAGAATCAAGACTTCGCTTAACAGGTAAGCTCGTTTGATTCCCAATTTTATTTCGTGGTGATCTTCAAATAATTATTATTGACATAGTAGATGTTTAGAGTTTGCTGCAATAATTAATTAAGTAATTAAAATACAAATAATTCCGGATGACACTTTGTGATAATTACCCCAGTAACAAACGGTACCTACTACTTATAAAAGTCCTGAGAATGTATTAGCGCACTCATTAGTGTTCATGCTTTGCATTATAGTGGTGTTGTAAACGTTTACAAAACCCCAAATAGGCTCTCATGGTGACTTGTACTATCTATGGAACCAAATATGTTTGTATTTTGCACTGTAAACAATTCCAGTGATATTATGTTTTATCACACTTGTCGTGAGTGTTCCTAGAAAACAATATCGGTAACTTATGTTTATGTCATTTCCCATTGTTGTTTAACATACCATTTGCATTGAAAAGAATAAAACACAAAAAAAATCATGACGACTCTGCCATAACTTGCACTTGCGGAAGAATTTGTATCAATTAAATCATTATGCTGATTTCATATTTGACAGTGCGCCTTCATTATTATTTGCCACCGACTTCAGAAGATGATTTTTCTTCTGAAGTGTATTTTTCTCTTTTTGGTGTTTTTGAAGTCGGTTGTTTTTTTTTTTTTTTTTTGCAAAAAAGTTTTTTTTTTTATTATTTTTTCATTTTTAGTTGTAGTACCTATATTATATCCTATTATTATTATTATTATATTTTTTTTTTTTTTTAATGTTTTTATTAAATTTAAATTAATGAAATGAAAATAAATTAAAACTTGTCCCGACTATGGCTGCTATAGTACACATTGGTTCCTACCGTGTTGCCAATGTGCTATCATGGCAGAAAATATCAGCCATATTTTCCCCGAAAACGAATTAGATCGCCGCTTGTCTCATAGCAGTAACACAAACTCGCGAGAGCTATTAAGTTATGTAGCAGCTCCACCGAGAGTCCTATTTAGTGTTCTAAAAGAGTTATGCTATTTTGATCAATTTTAATTTATTTTTTCAAATTAGATAACAGTGATCCATTCTGGAAGATTTGTTGTGTTTTACAGAACTAGCCCCATAACAACGTTGAGAGAACTTTTAAGAAGTTAAAAGGTTACAACATAGTGGTTGTGTAAGGTACTTTTACAGTGTCGATTGGCCTTTTAATAGTATTTTCAATACTGTTACAGTGCTTGTACTGTAAAACTTATTTTGACGCATTATTAGTGCATAATAGATAAATAAGTGCTTGTTAGGTCGTCTTTAGTACTAAGTAGTACCAATTTTTCTATTTGTATGGTCCTGTAAGCGTTTTAAACAGCTAAAATAGAAGACTTATATGCTCTTTTATCTTATAGAACCAAATTGCTCTGTTTAAACCCTTAATAGTACGAGCAGTTACGTCACTCTTTTGTGATAACGCCTACATACTTATGACTTCCTTACTTTAGGTATATTATTGCTTTACTATTATAACCCTAAGGATATAATGCATGTTGAGTTTGGTAACTGTAATAAGATAATGATTATAAATCAACAATGTGTTGACAGTTCTGATTTGATCTGCTGTTTGTGTCGTTGTACAGTGAGAAGTTAGATATGGGGTTCAGAAAACCCACTCGAAATATAAGAAACTTTGAAATATTGGTGGTTGATATTCCTTACAGCTGTATCATTACTCCAATGGGTTAAAATTAGAGCTGGCAGAACAACGAATATATTTGTTTTAAACTTTGTTCTATAATATCACCCTGAAATGAGATTGAACACTTTTGATAGATTCTATCGGATTCAAATGTGGTGCAATATACAAAATTCTGAAACTATCTAAGTTCTTGCCATTTAGCACCCTTAATGTTTCTTCAATTAGGTACATAAGATTAAATTGCTTCAAAGAATGAAATCAATACATAACCATATAATCTGGTTCACTAAATATTAAAATTACATGGCATCAAATGTCAAAGTTTTGACAATGTAAGTAAAAATGTCAATGTATAGGTAAATAGAATTCATCTTAAGTCCCATGTAACAAGGGGCGAGCCTAGTGTCATTAGCTGAGCACAAATTCAGGCTCTGTGGCTGTGTGGTGTACTGAGGAATTCCTGATGGAAAAAACCCCAATAGTACTTTGCATGATCCAGGAATAGAACTCATTCTCAGCAGTGCTTGCAATACATAGGTCAATTAGGCAGAAGACCAACAACTGGATAAATAAAATGTCAATATTATAACAGTTTTCACTAACAGAGTAATAAATTAGTAGCAAACTTTGTCTAACGATAATAGTGAGAGTCAGTTTTTAAGTTTATTGAGGCTTTCACTATCTTTGGTTTGTGTAGCTATTTTAGTGTACAATCTGGGTGATTGCAAAATTAACACTTTTGTGTTTTCAGTTTATCTGAACAACATAGGCTTTCAACAAGTTTATTTATATTATTTTTGGCAAAACTACATTTTTCATAAATGTACAGTGTCTACTGTTGATATTTTTAAAATGCTGTCGGCATGATTTTGTGAATTTTATTTTTCATGAGTTCCAATACGGGCTCATGAAATACTTATCTTAGTAATGCCTGTGAAAGTATTGCCCCAAATATAAGTCTATACTGCACAGTAAAGACAACCAAACCTTGTTAAGCCACCAGCAGTGCGGTTTTATTTATAATCTTACTCAGCATAATAAGAACATAGGAAAACTTACTAAGTTTCCCCCACATATTGCCTATTTGAGTTCTCCATGACATAATAATGTTATGAATAAAAGCTCCGGAAAATTAGTTACATGAAATGTATGGCACCTGATGTCTTGGTGATCTAACCACCATACCTTCGCACTCCCATGCACCCCCCCCCCCCCTTGTTTTATGTTATGTCGTTTCACTTTAGTACTTCTACTTACTCATACTACCGTATAAAAGTAGTAAAGAAAACCAATACCCAGGTAATAAGAATAAGAATTTAAAATTCTTCTTTATTCTGTTGTGAATCCCATCTTCTCAGGTATTGCAGGTTACATGCTTATTACAACACATGAGTGTTTTGCGTGTCTATGATGACTAATTCAGACAGGACAAGTAATCTGTTATTATTAGGTTAGGTTTGAGTGATTTTCTCTGAAATTACTCTTAGGCATAAATAAATTATCAACATGCGTTTATTATCTTGCATGAGTGTATTTTATTTTATTGTATTATTTATTCACAAGTTTAAGCAAATAAAGTTTCTTATTCTTAACATTTTAAATCCCAACATGATTGATTTAATATTGTACCCTTAAAGTGTCCATTAAAATAGGTGGACAAAATTTCAGAAATCTTTCAGACCACCAGAATAAGCATCATGGTAAGAAAAAATAAATAAATATATATATATATTGGTAGGTATAGCAATGGGTTACTTTTGGAGGTGTTCTTTTAGATTGGGCCTATACAATATAAAGTTAATATTATCTTTTCCTAAAAGGGGGTGGGGGTCAGAGAGGAAATAATTTGATTTGGAACTAAAAGGGAACCGGTTGATAAAGTCATTTGTTGATTAACAAGCCGTTAAGACATTGTCAGTCTATAGACCTTTTCCCTCTCAATACTAATAGTTTTTTAGTATTGGGACATTACAGTGTTACAGTGTACAAATAAACGGTTATCCGTTAAATATTGTTTGCATTTGGTTAGTTATGTGCATATGTAACCTTGATCTAGAGGTTCTAGATCAAGATCATCATCGGTTGATGATGCTTCCATAATATCATACTCGGTGAAGATTTACTGTGAAAAAAGATTTCGCTTAATCTTCTTCTTCTTAGCTAAGTTAATGTGACCATAACATGCTGAGAGTATCTCGTACTAAAGCATGTGCGATTATTATGACAATGTGTGTCAGCCAGTCCAGGTGACAAAGTATGGTCCCCCATTCACTGCAAGTATTTGCGTTAGCAAGACTATAATGCACATTTCATAAGCAAGGTTGTCTCGCAACCATCATGCTCATAGATTAAAGAACATATTTATAAAATTTTGCTGGCCGAAGTCAGGCAATAGGGTTCCACTGTGATGTCTACACATGCGGTGGTATTTTTAGTGTTAGCATTGTCCGATGACTTAGCTAAAGACATATTTTGTCACACACTGATGGTTTGATAAGCAGCTAGTAACATGGAATATAATTATGTTTTCATGTAAATCATAGTAATAGTATACTACTTCTGGGTGGTAATTTTTTCGTTGGAATCATTTGAGTAATAGAGAAGTATGGAAGAAGATGACATGCTGCGCCAACCTCAAATGAATTGGGATAAGGGCAAGAGATTGATGATTGCTCTTTGCGCACAAACAACACATGTAAATGGAACTCACCAGTTATGCCGATTATAGGTATTTTCAGTGTTAGCATTGTCTAATGACTTTGCCAAGAGCATCTCGTGCTACGCACTGACAGTCTGCTGTGTAGCAAATAACATAGCGTATATGCTCTAAATTAACATGAAAGTGGAACTCACCTGCTATGCCGAGTATAGGTATTTTCAGTGTAAGCATAGTCCAATGACATTGCCTAGGACATCGCGTGTCACGCACTGACAGTTCAAGTTCCAGCTAGTACATAGGAAATATATGTAACTGGGGTGTCGCGCACCCACTGGAAAAAACTTTATGAAGCTTTACGGCACATAGGTAAACAGTGTTAATGACCATCGTATCGCTTGATTAAGCACTGTAGATATCACGTATCCGGAGGTCAGTTATAGCCAGGCATTCTTACGCCTAATGGTAGGGCTACAAGGGTTACATCCAAGTTCAATCCTGTGCGAGCGTTGTCTGTAGGTATTTGCTCAGATTTCTGCGTCTCAGGTTTACAATTTTCACTAAGGATGCACAAATACACTTCCTGTCACTCAGTATTTTGTTATTTCGATGATATTATAACGTAAACTTATTTTTAAGCGAATAATTGGACGAGAAAGAACTTTTTTCTTGCGATGTCGTTACGCGCGAAAAAGAAAAGTGAAGTTTCATGTGTCAAAGACGGGAAAGTAAGATGCAAATGTTGCAATCTTTAAAAAATATTCATTTTCTTTATCTAAAATCGCGAGGTTAAATACGTGCCGTAAGGGATTACTACTATGTCAATAATAATTATTTGAAGATCACCACGAAATAAAATGACATTTACTCAAGTAATCACTATGACTTGTTTATAGATACGGGTGTTAGACTTAAAACAATTAATAGCACCATGAAAGGTGAAAAGATTTAGACTTGTGATTGGACCAGAATTAAAATCAATCATAATTAATTGGTGCATCAATTGATTTGAGACATGTGACTTTATTGCTTCTGTCAATTGATAAGTGCAAGGTTAGGTTGCATCATAATCATCATTTCAGCCAAAAGACGTCCACTGCTGAACATAGGCCTCCCCCAGGCGTCGCCACATTGACCGGTCCCGTGCGTCTCTCATCCAGCGGTTTCCTGCAACCTTGACCAGGTCATCGGTCCACCTAGTGGGAGGCCTTCCAGCGCAACGTCTTCCGGTTCGCGGTCGCCATTCCAGAACTTTTCGGCCCCATCGGCCATCCGTTCTGCGAGCAATGTGCCCTGCCCATTGCCACTTAAGTCTGGCGATTCTTCGGGCTACGTCGGTAACCTTGGTTCTCAAGCGGATGTCCTCATTTCTGATTCGATCACGCAAGGAAACTCCGAGCATAGCCCTCTCCATTGCCCTTTGGGTGACTTTGAGCTTTCTGATGAGGCCCATTGTGAGCGACCACGTTTCGGTCCCGTATGTAATCACTGGCAACACACAGGTTGCATCAAATTGTTTCTTATGTAAGCAATCTTGGTTTCGTTCAGTAGTTTAGTGTGTGTGTGTTTGTGTAGATGGTGAAGTCGTTTTTTTTTTTGGTCGTACAAAGTGTTATTTACACCAGGAATTTCTCAGTAGCAAACATGGAGTCTGAATTTGTGCCCGGTTGAAGGCAATAGGCACGCCCCCTATTACTTGGGAATTACATTACTGGCGAGTTGTGGCCTTGTGGGTGTACTAGATTATTAGGAACATCTCTTCCTAGCGCATCGGGGATTAGAAAGGGGCAAGGATTTAATTCCTTTGGCGTGACAGTTATGTTTCACTTTTCTCTTTTTGTTTTAATAATAATAATAATATTCCACAACTATCACACAACGTCATCTAGTCCCAAGCTAAGCAGAGCTTGTGTTATGGGTACTAGACAACTGATAAACATACTTATATATTTCTAAATACATACATATTATAGATAAATTACACCCAGACACAGAACAAATGATCGTGCTCATCACACAATCATTTGTCCTGGGTGGGAATCGAACCCACAACCTCCGGCATAGCAGTTAGGGTCACTAACCACTAGACCAACAGGCCACTACTACCCGGCCCCGGCCGGCCGGCCCGGCCGGGCTACTTTCTATGATGGCAGATCTATATCATCAGTTAATTAATTAAAATACTTTTTGTTGCCTAAATGGGTCTTTCTGTATTGTTTGTTGATTAGACACACGACGTTAACAGGCAAGACACTTCACTTAACAGGTCATGGCTTTGTGCTAATCCTCACCACAACCACAAGTCCTGTGTTTCATAGTTCCTGCGGATTCACATGACCTTCAACAGTTCAGTCCATCATCACATCTAAAAGTTACTGCAGGAACTCAAGGATTCTCTCGTGAATGTTACAGATCATCAGCTGCAAACCAAGCGGCGGGGACCACAGGATGCGCGGGCGGCACTGGTTCAGAAAAAGATAAACAAGCTCAACATTGGGAGAGGAGAGTGAGAACCCTCAAGTGAGTACCTTTTGCTATTATTTGCTGCATATCCTCCCGTCCGCTCATAAATCTCCAGGAGATTTATAACAATGGCTTTTTAATTGTGTCTATAATAAGGCGTATGAGCTCTTATGTTTTTTTTCGGTTTTTGAGTAAAAGTTCGCATAGCTGAATATTGGCCCAAATTAAAAGAAAGAGAAGAAGAGAGAGAGAGGTTAGAAGTAAGAGCACCTTCGGGTAAAAATCTGCAGAACAAGAAAGCTACAGTCCTTATCACAGACTCAAGTGAAGAGAATTTACCAAATGACTCTATGCGTATGAACAAAAAAAAATGTGCCTAATTTGCCAAAAAGCTCAATTCGATTCCCAAAATAAAATTGTAGGATATCGTCGCGGGCGGCGTCGGGAAAACATTTTATAAGCTTCATATTGGAGGTGACAGTGTTGTAGTCACCAGAATTGTACCTACAGGATCACGTTTAAGTAACGTGTTAATTGAATAGAATAGTAGTACATCGCGTGCTAATTTAATTTATGGACAGTTTAATGCAAATTCTATTGTTATCAACTTTACAATCAAATCATCTCTTAAAAGCCTTGTAACAGATTTCTAGTAAGAGATAGAAGACACCAATATTGTTATCATTACGATTACATCACTGCATTGTATTTAGAAGAAAGCATTCCATACTATCTGACAGTTGATTACAATTTATCTTGTCAATCACGGTATCGTCTCCTTTTAAGGTGTGTTCGTCGTTTCTTGCTGACGCATTCACGTGTGTACTGATTTTGAGAATATAATCCATCAATATTCTTAATATTTTTTTGATAAAGAACAGTTCGGTCCAAGTTTTCTATCAGTGCGCTTGTGCTTTTTCACAATTCTTAGTTTAACAATATAACAAAGTATTATTGATTGTGACACTTAGGGTGTTTTATACATGGTGTTTTAAATTACTATGGCATCACTAAAAGCACATACGAGTAGGTGCAAAGCTAACTTGCTATATCGAAACTTAGATATAACTTCTACAGAAGAAGAATGTATAAGAAGAATAAGAATGTATCTTCGGTTTTTAATCCTGGACCCTTTGTCTACGTAAGTATATATCTGCTAGAATGAGGCCTACGTAGCCTGCCACTTACACTTTTCCGTAGTTCACTAATTTTCGATTACCATCCCGTTGAAGTAGGTAGTCATAAGTGATTTTACTGCACATCGTTATTTTGAATTTCTTTCAAGTAGAGGCGCAGGGTCAAATCGATTGATTCAAAGCCTCTCGCATCCAGCTGATTCCTTCAAAACCCTTTTTTTTTAAAGGTGGTAGTCATCGAATGACTCCTCCCGCTCTGGGCGGATCTGAATGGAATGTCAGACTTCTACTGACTAAAAACCAACCATGTTCCTTCTTGGCCCTTTGTGTCCGGGGCCTCGGTATCTCTTTCGTACAACTCGCAACCCCGACAAGCATTGCTCTTGCAGGCCTCTGCAATGTTGCTGCCATCTCTTTGAGGCGCGCGTGGAACACGAATGCGCCGTCAACACGCCTTCCTGCAAACCTCTGTGGTCGGTCTACTATAACGTAAATAATTCCTTTTCCAGACGTCTGGTCGTAGGCTGGCAACAGACCAGGGTGCCGCCTGCGCCTCCACCTCCAGAACTGGAAGTGTGTGGAGCTCATGCGGTCACAGTGCGACTGAAGGACACCAGATCCATGCAACCTGTGCCTAAGGACCTGCCTATCATTACTAAGTATAAAGGTAAGTTTAATTTTCATACAGAATAAGGGTGGTAACACGTTTGACGCGTTCAGAAAATTACCATTGTGAACAGTCGAACAAGCTATTATGTATACAGCCAGCTAAGTTGCATTTACTTTTAAGATTGTACAGATACCTACATTAGAAACTGATATCAAACGATACAGCGTTTGACATCAGTCGCTTATTGCGAAACGCTTTATAAAACAAACTTGCAATCAATATTTTCCTGTATACTTATTAGCTTGTTCGACTGTACCTACTTACTGCGATGATTTTATACAATGAAGAAAAATTACCGGATTTTGTGAAAACTTTAAAAGTTTTACAAGAACTTTAGCAGACTATAATTATGCTCAAGATAGAACGACACACCCTTCTAAAGATTTTTAATTCGACATTGGACTCTCTTCAACATCATTATCAAGCTTTTTCGTTTTCCAGTTGTTCTAAAACGAAGTATCAATTAGTACAAAATAACTATTGGTCACATAATATCCTAACTTCTGCTTCAACAGTGGAATGGTCATCCCGCGCGGATTTCTCAAACGTGTGCGGTTGCCGTGAGGTGGCGTCATCCGGCACCAACAGCGGCACCCGGGTGTTAGCAGCTGGACTCACCCGGGGCAGGCGGTACTTCTTCCGGGCGGCCGCGGGGAATGTCAAGGGGTGGGGGACGTATTCCGTCTCTGTGCCCAGGAGTGTTGTTCCTAGCAGTGAGTATTATTTTAGAGTCACTTTTGTCATGTCAGGTGGGAGTCAACAGACTGCTGTATCATTTAAGGGATTATTGTGAACTTGTGATAAAAAATTGGCACGAAACTATGAGTGAGCGAGAGTTAATTTTTTTTTTGTAAGTAGGCATTTATTGGCTTGTATACCTACCACCTTATTTGAGAACTTATTTACTTTACTTTTTTTTTTACTTATTTGATCACACGAGTAGAACAAAAATTTTTAGCCAAATCCCTTAGTCTACCACTAATTTCATCAGGAAGGTTCCTGCAGCTTAGGGAAAGCATATGAATAGGCACTATAGGTATAGGTAGGCATCGACAGGTTGAGAAAGAAACATACTTAACTGAATAGATTTTATTTATTTATTGTTTTTTTTTAAAACGTTGCCCCACACTAGGAATTTCTCCTGAATCGTGGGTGCGTACACAAACACATAAATCACATACACAAACACCCAGACCCGAAACAACTATCTGCAGGCCATACAAATATTCGTTCCATGCGGGGATCGAACCCGCGACACGCAGCGCAGCAGTCCAATCGCTTAGCCACTGCGCCAACCGTGCCGTCTAGATGAGTCATACTTATATCAAATCGCTCTTACACTAATATACCTACTGTTGTGGAGGTTAGATAGGCAGTAGTTCCATGTAAAATACAAGTATTAAGCTGCGTTCGATTAGACTGCTACTAGACAGATGATGATAACACGTTATTGATTCGTCCAGGTTGGCGCGACGTCTGCTCCCGCGGCTCGCGCGGCACAGGCGGCGCGGCAGCAGCGCTGGAGGCGCTGGCAGCCGCCGCCGCGAGCGCTCGCGCACGTCCACTCGCGCAGCACGCACGACTGCCGCGCAAGAAGACCGCCACCATACGACAGCTGTTCACGGCTGCTAGCAAGTTCCAGAAGAATCTGAGGAGGTATGTTTTTTATCGTCATCATTCTACCTTTGTCCTATGGTACTTGCAGTCAGTGCAACACGTTTCCTTCTTCCATACTCCTCTGTCAACCGTCACGCTGTCTTATAGTCCTTTTTATTTCATATCATTCCTGAGGGAACATCGTTTCTATCGCCCGAAAAAAGATATCCCGCTGTGGTACCTATTTGAAGCCAACCCGGTAACAACTAAGTAGGTAAAGTAATAGATAAAGAAAATTGAAACAAAAGACATTCTGCGCTGACCAACGGATTCCCTAGGGTAACAGTTTTTGGGGATCCGAACGGAATAACTCATACTGGGATAATGACAAGAGAATGATCATGACTAGTTCTGCAAGCTGCAGAGTTGTTAAGTAGGCCTTTCACAGGTCGTACCTACTGACAACCGCGATGGTCGAAGGTCATGGTCGCGAGAATCACTAGATACGAGTGGCTGAGTACAAATCTTCATATGTCTACTAATATCCACTCGTGCACGTCTGAATAATGATCCTTCTCACAAATAAGTACTTAGAAATGGAACTATTATAGCCACAAAAAATAGGAGCCTTTAATACTGGTTGCATTGATTTTTTCCTCGATTTTCCAGGACGATAAAAAAAACTTGACAACATTTTCAGTTTCTAAATCAGTTTTTAATGTTTCAGGGGCGTATACCTAGCCTGCATCTTATACCACGAGGACAAAGTGCTGGTCACCAGCGAGGAGTTCCTGCCCGTCATCGAAGTGGACGAGACCTACCCCACCTGCATCTACACAGACTTCCATTGGCTCATGAAGGTAACATCCTCTTTTAAGGCGGGATTGCAGTAATTTTAAGATTTTTGAACCTATAAAAATCGAACTAAATACGAGTTTTTTAATAAATAAAAATCATTACATAAAAATTGAACATACTCTCTAGTAAATCGTAAAGATAGAAACGCGATTTAGAATGATCGGCTCGATACTTTTTTTTATCAAACATGACTCTAAATCACAATTTCAAACGTGTACTGCTAAGACATTTTATCATGAATTTATATGAAAGTTATATCAGTAGATAGAACTTTTTATTCTGAAGTAAATGGTGAAAACAGATTGTATAATTTCTTTATAGTTTTTCTCCAAGAAGCAAAAAACAGTAAAAATTTAGGCATTATATCGCTCGCGCGGCAGGGCGGGGGGCGAGGTCGTGCGTACATAAAAACAAAGTACTGCAACCTCGCCTTAATCTATAAGGTCATAGTCTCGTGTCGCAATTAGGATAGGTACGTGAATCTTTCCGCTTAATTAAAAAAATGTGCTTTCAATGCTGAGAAAATCTGCTAACTTTTTCGAGAATAGAAAATATTATAACGAAGGCCTGAAAACTATAGCTGGGTAATGTGTAAAATATTTGAAAGTTGCTCTAAAAATAATAAAACTTGCGCGATAAATCCATGCCCCACAATAAATTACCAATTCAAAGTTTACGATGCACAATATAGTGTCGTAAAGAAAGTTAGTTTTTTTTATGATTTTTTTATTAAAGTTGCTGTTTATCGAGGGAAGGTTTAGATATCAATAAACAAACGTGCAATAAAACAGAAAATGCTTCGGAAACTTCGCTGACTCTATCTGGGGACTACATTTTGTTTTTTCATTGGTCGCAGCAGGTATCACAGTCAGACCTGTGTAGTGATGGTTTTCCAAAGCCATGCTGAAGGTTACTTTACTTATATTTCAACTCATTGGGCGTATTAGATACTCTTGTGTCTTTGAAGCATTTCTTCTTATGGTTAAGACACTGTCGACCTAGTTCTGGTCTTCACAATTTCTAATAACATAACTTACATAAAATAACATCACGCCTGAATTGCCCGAAGGGATCTAGACAGAGATTTAGGTACCTAATAATACGCTTAAAAATTAATATAAGCATTCATATTCCAGGTAGCATGTTCATGGGACGACGTGAAGGCGCTGCGCTCGGACATGGAGAAGCACACGTCGTCGTCCATCCACTTCAGACTCAAGCTGTTGACGGCGGCCGCGCAGATGCAGTCCGCGCTCTGTGTACAGGATTTAGGTATGCGGCAGTTTATTGCTAACCGACTTCCCAAAAAGGAGGAGGTTCTTAATTCGATTGTATTTGTTTTTGTTTGATTCCTCATAACTCCATCATTTATAAACCGATTTTAAAAATGCTCTCGAATGGTCCCATTGAAATTTCATAAAAATCTGTTCAGTAGCTTGGTTCATGGTGGTCCTTAATACTTTCTCCTCACAATGTAAAATTTATGACAAGAATCGATTAGCGATGGCAAAAAAGTTAATGAAACAAAAAAGTCACCGACTTCCGAAAGTTAGTTTAATTTTTTTATTGTTTTTGTGGAAGTCGGTTGTTTATCCTTAGATTTTGATCGAAAACTACCTCTTTCGGAGACAAAAGAGACCGTGTGCGTGTGTATTACTGTAACAGCTACGTACATAATACTAATCCAGCCATAGACTGCCACTAGCTCATGATGATGAATTGACAATATCTCCACCGCCACGGGTCTTAGAATACCTACTATTATTACTGAGCTATTCTTTAACATTTTCCTCGATCCTCCCAGGCCAACTCTACCACAAGCCACTCCGGGACTCTCACGGCACCATCGTGCTATCGTGCGTGAACAGCGTCAAGTCCGTCAAGTCAGTCTCCGCGCTGAACTCGCGCTGGGCAGCCGTGTCGCGTCTGCGGAGGAGGGTCCTCAGCGAGGATAACACTATCGGGGAACTGCTCATGGCTTCTGTGCATGAACAGATTGCTTATCATCAGGTAAAAAAATAATGTGTGTAAAAGGCTTACACTTAATAAAATCACGTAAGCACCTTCAAACATTTATTTTAAAGAAAAGGGTTTACAAAGAGTAAAACCAACGTCACGCAATCCAACGTCGCCGCCTATCTGACACATCGCCTTCTGTCATACGCATGCGCGTCTTTCGCGCATGGCATGCAAGCTTTGATGCGCCGAGGAGCAAGGCTGTCGCGTTACAGGCTCCCCCTCTAGTTCAAACACTACGTCCTCGCGTTTGGACTAGGACAAAACAAAAACTAAAACGAAACTATAACTCTGAGAATTTTAAGATTTACGCGGGCGGCCTCTCTTCCGCTTTTCTTGCAAAGGGTTTTGCATCTGCCCGATAAAAGGCGTAAGTTGAGAGGCATGATATTTTCCTAATATCTCCCCATTGACACGCTCAAGACTATAAATCGTACTATAAATCGTACTAATCGTGATAATATGGAGTCAGCGCTTGGTCGATACCAAAGACGAAACACACCTGCTGCATAATTTCACTTATGAACTGTACTCCGTTGTCGCTGATCATTCTCCGAGGAACACCGTATCGCAAGAAAACCTCATTTACCAGGATTTCGGCGCAGTCCAGACTAGTTGCGCTCTTCAAAGGGAATAATTCCACCCAACGTGAACAAACGTCTTCAACAATCAGGATCCACTTGTTACCTGACTTAGTCTGCGGAAGTGGTCCGAAAAGGTCTACAGCAACGACTTCGAACCGCTGCGTCACGGCCGGTGACTGAACCAGCCCAGACGGTTTACGAGTGTCTACTTTGTACCTTTGACAAGGGACACATTCCTTAACATAATCGGTGACGAACGTCCTCATACCCGGCCAGTAATATCGTGAAACGATACGCTGCAAGGTACGCTCGACGCCTAGGTGACCGGCAGTGGGAGCGTCGTGGTAGTCAGCGAGAACCTTGCTTCTTTCACTTGACGGTACCACTAGACAAGCATCGTCGTTTTCACTCGACTCCGGTCCATACCTATAAAGTACGCCGTCGGAGATGACGTAGCCGCGATCGGCCCACGCTCTCCCCCTAAATGGTTCGTCCAATGCCTCAAGATCGTTTATAATCTTGCGGACATCGGGGTCCTCCAACTGGGTTGCACGATAATCACGAGCACCTCTAGTCGGAACGTCAACTACAGTTCGGCAAAGGTCGCAATCTGCTTCGATAGTACAGGCTGGTCGCGAGAGGGTATCGGCGATCACGTTGGACTTACCAGGGGTGTACTCAATGCGTAAGTTATATGACTGTAGAGTCAATGCCCACCTGGTCAAGCGTCCATTCGGTGATTTGACGTTCATCAACCACTTCAATGGCTGATGATCCGACTTCACGATGATCTCAGCGCCTTCTATGTAGCCGCGGAATTTGGTTACCGCCCACACTACCGCTAAGGCTTCCCTCTCTGTAGTGGAGTAGTTCCGTTCAGCTTGGTTTAACAGACGGCTAGCATATTCGATGGGGCGCTCATCGGGCCCCTCCCCCTGCATTAGAACTGCCCCAAGACAATAGCCACTACTGTCTGTCCTGAGGGCAAACGGTAGGGTCTCGTCAGCCTGACGTAATATAGGTGCAGACACAAGCAGTTGCTTTATACTGTCAAACGCAGACTGCTGATCACAAGACCAATGCCAAGTACTATTCTTCTTTAAAAGTGAAGTCAATGGCCTCGCTATTTCGGCATAGTTAGGCATGAAACGCCTGAACCAACTAGAAGTCTGCAGGAAGCACTTTAAATGAGTGTGATTCTTAGGGGCAGGCATATTGTTAATGGCAGCCGTCTTACCAGGATCAACCTGGATACCACCGGGAACAATGAGATGCCCTAAGAACTTGACAGAATCCCGGGCGAAATAACTTTTCTCGCGATTGATCCTTAAGTTAAATAGTTCAAGCCGGTCAAACACAGCTTCAAGGTCCTTAAGATGCTGATCAAAGCTGTCTGACAGGATGATCAGATCATCTAAATAACATAGGAGGGACACGTCTTGAAGATTTGACCTGAACCTATCCATCATCCGCTGAAAGGTGGCGCCAGAATTACGTAGGCCCATCGGCATCCGCTTAAAACGGTATGTGCCGAACGGTGTGACAAACGCTGTCTTGTCCCGATCCTCTGGAGCTACGGCAACCTGGAAGTAACCTGATCGAAGGTCAAAAGTTGACATGAAGTTGCTGGTTTTGGCCGCGTGGAGAACATCGTCTATCCTCGGAAGTGGATATCTATCTGGCTCTGTGACTGCATTCAATTTACGGTAGTCAATGCAAAGTCGCATACCTCCGTCCTTTTTGGTCACCAAGACTACGTTGGCTGCCCATGGAGATTCACACTCTTCTATCACGTCAGTACCCAACAGCTTGTCTAACTCCTTCTCTAATATCAGCCTTTTGGCTGGTGACAAACGGTAGGGGGGAGAAGCTATTGGTTCTTGTTTCTCTCCTACCTTGATATGATGTGTCGCGAAAATCGTAGGCTCGCCGTCAGCAGCGAAGCGGTCGGCTTTCTTAGCAATCAGATTGTTCAGCTGAGTACGCTGTTCGGCTGACAATTGCATACCCTCGTTCTCTCTCAAAAACAGCTGAGTTGCCTCCATGCATGGAGCTTCCGCATAATTCGACGACACATGACTATGAGTTTGAACAAAATCGTACCTGCTTTTGGGATCATCAACAAAACTCCAACACAACTGAGGCAAGTTAAGTACAATACCAGCATCAGTAATAAAGTCACGAGTTCACGACCCAAAAGAGTTCTCGAGTCTGCCCCAACAATAGTTAAGAACGTGATCAACACATCGCGCCCCTGTATCTTCACGTTACACTTACCGCTGAGAACCGTGCGCGCAGTTCTCGATCCATCGCCCAGAGTGACGGGGCGTTGAGTTTCTACAAACTCGGTACCAGCATCCATCAATACTCGATGAAGCGACGGGCTGGCAAGGCAATGCGAAGCACCTGTGTCAATAAAAACTACACCCTCGGAATTTCCTACAGTTATGTTAACCAAGGGCCAACACTGGTCGGGGACAATACCCACACCAAAAATAGCTACAGGCTCTGCCGACCCCCTGTGATTCGACACATAACTCGATAAATATTCGACCCGATCAAAACTATCGGATTCGGAAAGTGTCGAATTCGACTTTTTCATGGTATTCGACATTATTTCCGAGTAACCAGAATAGGGACGTTTTCCAGAATACGCCTCTTTGTCAAAATGACTAAAATATGGCCTATCAAAAGAATGTTCGGAATGAAAATAATGCGACTCACAATCTCGTTCGTGGATAGGCAGATAGCTATTAATTTCAATCGAATTAAATGATGATGTACCTTTAGTTTTAATGTTTTTACTACTTTGCGAGCATTTATCGCATTTTGACCTTACAACGCCTTGTTGGCCGCAACCATAACAAAACAAACCTTTGTTATTGTTTTTAGTATTTTTATTACTAGCGTTCGAATGTATATTGGGAATAGTGTTTGAGCTAGTGGGGGCATCGTGTGGTAAGACGTTACTAGTTTTAGTATGCTTACTTACGGTTTTAGTAGGTTGTACTACCTCTACCTCCGCCATGCACTCCTCGACGTGTCGCAGCCTGCATACCATATCGTCGAGAGTACTAACTGACTCCCGTGGCAGACGCTTGCGAATTTTACGATCTAATAGTCCGTACACTATGTCCACTTTGGCTTCATCGCACAATGTATATGGTAAGGTACTAATAAGTGCCCTAATTTTACATGCGAACACCTCATTACGCTGAGGAACCACGTGCTCCTCGGCAAATATTTCGCGCAGCACTTTGTACGCGGGTTTGACGATACCGTACATCCCACGTAGATGCTTGATGGCATCTTCCCAGTCTCGTACGCTCTTCTTGATGCCCTGCCACCATACCGCCGCCTCGCCGGCGAGTAGCATGGGTAGTCCACGCAGAGCGTGCTCGTCGCTGACCCCGGCGCAGTCCTTGAACACCTGCACCGCGTCAATAAACGCATCCAAAACCTCGACTTTCCTCGTCGCGCCGTCGAAGCGGGCCGAACACGTACTGAAGTTACCTCCTCCATGTAAGGGGTTGGCCCCCAAGCTCGTTGCGGCGCACCCATCGGCAGTCATCGGCGCAGACGACCGCGCGAATGACGAAGAAAGAAGCGTCTCTATTAGCTTTCTGTTGGCCTCTGCCTGAGACCTGGCGAAGGCTTCCATAAATATTGTGAGCTCGTTGACGACCTGCGATGGTCCCGCCGCTGGTGGCGGCTGTTGCTGCGTCGGCGCCTCACCAGGCGCTTCGGCGCTGGCGACTTCACGGGCCTCGTCGTCCGTGTTGCTCTGCTCCTGGTCATCGGCGCGGGCGTGATGACGGCCTGCGGCTCGTCTCGGCACGAACGGCATGATGAAGGAATAGCAGCGTCGCACTTCAGCAAAACAATTGGTGATCGCTTAGGTCTAGTTCGAACGAAGAACTCATGAGAATGGCGACTGGCGTCGTCGATGATTCGTGGCCCCACGTTGGGCGCCAGTGTAAAAGGCTTACACTTAATAAAATCACGTAAGCACCTTCAAACATTTATTTTAAAGAAAAGGGTTTACAAAGAGTAAAACCAACGTCACGCAATCCAACGTCGCCGCCTATCTGACACATCGCCTTCTGTCATACGCATGCGCGTCTTTCGCGCATGGCATGCAAGCTTTGATGCGCCGAGGAGCAAGGCTGTCGCGTTACATGTGTTATTATTTTAGTACAAAATCCTTCGTAAGCCTAGAAGTCGCAATGTTCAGAATGTTTTCATTAGCTGCCTTGGAGTCTGAATTTGTACCCAATTGTTGACACAAGACTGTAGACCTCTGTTAAATGTGATTTGAACATATCTGGAGAACTGTGGGTTCTTATACCATATTTTCTATTCTATTTACTCACATCTGCATTATTTTGATATTTTTTTTTAGGTACGGCTTCAAGAATTCTGGCATGGTTCACTTATTTATACGCCATCTTTTAATTACAGGTATCTCGCGTACAGCTTCCCCGTGGGTTATACTTGGGCTACCTCAAGCTGCAGTCGTCGGTAGAAGTAGTGCGCATCGTGGCACCCGCCAGAACTCCTAACGTGCCACCACACACTCGAGTCAGGGACAACCCACATGTGTCTGCGTAAGTATCTATCAATTGAACCTTATTGAGGATGTTTTTAAGAACGTGTGAATCAGTCCAGATTGCTGATGTCTCGTCCTAATGCTCAAATAATATATCAAATCTTTTTTCCTCTACAGAGAAGAATGGGAACACCTCAAAAACCAATCGGGCAAATGTGATGACCAAGCGATGAACAGCCTCGCCATTAGCGGTCACGAAAAACCCTCAGAATCTCAAGAAATGTTCCTCGATCTTATCGCTTCAGGCGCACGAAGACTCTTCAAGGATATGGAGATCCCCATCGAAAGCGTCATTGCCCACCGAATATGCGACCTCGAGGTCGTTGAACTGAACAATGACGTCAGTTTCATCATGATCTGTCCTCCTGCAGAGCAAGCCTGCTCAGTGCCGGGACAAAAGGAAATCCTCCTTCAGAAAGGTGATCTGCTCAGCTTACCGATACAAGCTTTTGAAATGATACATCTGCAAACGTATCACACGAACATCCTGAACAAATACTCGAAACTCAGCTGCGTTCTAGAATTAGATGTGGCTTTAGCTGCCCATTCTCACAGAGAGGCGTTCTCTTGCACAGAGTTGCAGACAGCCAAAGAGAGACTCAACAAACTGGAAGACCTCCAGAATAATCTGAACACGGTGTGGAAGGCAGAACGATGGCTCATGGACCTGATTTGTTTCGCGAGAGATAAAGACAAGGCTTCACCTTGTTCTGGAATATTGCTCAAATACATTTTCGAAAAGACATCGTCACAGTCTACAGAGAACTCTGTGGAAGTCAATGAGACAGATAGCAAGTTTAAAGACTTCCTTCAAATACCTTCGAGAGATGGGAAGATAACCAAAACGTCCCCTGGTAGGGGGTCATGGCCCGGCCCCGCTGGGAACGGTAACCACGCCAACTTACATCCAGAATTCAGCAAATCTGAACAACAGTTGAGTCTCTCTCCTCGTCAGACATCAGTGTCTACGTTCAACCTATGTAGTTCACAATTCTTGAACGCAGAAACTCACAAATTTCCAAGAAAAGGCAGTGCTGACTCACAGTACACACAATCCAGTGCTATTAGCAACAATTTTATGAGTAGCAATTCGCAGATCGATATGAAGTCACCCGGTGACTCTCATAATAGTATCAGCAGTAATCGTTTACCGCCATCTCGGAGCGAAGATACTTTGGTACTTCAGAACGAAAACGTGGAACCGAAGCCGAGACCGCACAGTATTAATGCAAGCTCAACCACATCGAGTCCTCTGCTTACAGTAAAAGGAGGATACTATCCGGGAAGTATGATCAGCGTTAGAACCTCCAAGGGTAATGTCTCTCATGAATCCGCCCAGAGTCTATCAAGTGACTCAGAGAGCCAAACGTGTCCGTTAACAGCAGTTCCTCTGAAAGTCCGTCCTCAAGGGAAGCACTACAGGAGCCCTTGTACCGTCATAGCTTCCAAAAGTATGACGAATGTCAAAGGAGAAGTAGACTTCACTGACACGGGGCAAGAGTTCGCAAAGTCAAGCATGTGCGTCAAACGTCTGCCATTGTTGGAGACGCAGGAGGACGCGGAGTACCACAATAAGGTTCCAAAGACTGATGAGAGGAGGGAAAGTGAGGATGTGAAACCGGAGCAGCGTACACCCGACCAGGCCGGGATACTGCAGGTAAATGAAAAAATATTTTTATTTAAATACTAGCTGACCCGTGCCCACTTCGTTGGGCATAATTAGTCGAAAGTGTGCTAATTACGTTTCGAAAAATTCAATTTCGGGGACGTCCGCTGCGTAAGGAGCCGACCACGCGACTGAGCCGCGCGGGTACCTACCTCTCAGATCAGATGTAAAAGGCCACGCCCCTTTCTCCCGAAGCGAGCACGAACGCGAACCGAATTAAACCCGAAACCATCCCGCGCCCTCCACTGCTTTGGATTTTTCTCCGATTCACTTTGCAAAACGGACTACCACGTAACTTTGGGCCCTATCAGAATACCAGCGCTGTGACATTGACATCTGTCATAAATGTCACAGCACCATGCTGAGATAGTGGCCCTTTAGCCTCGCACAGAATTAAGTTCTATTATGTTTTAAGAGGAAACGCGAGTGGTCTTTTCTCCATACAAACGCTCTCGCCTGTTTTCTTTTTGGTTAATGACCCTAGAGCAATGGTTTTTTACAGAATAATAAATATTAGCTATTTCTATGCCCCTATGTTTTCCTTTTTGGTGATAAATTATTTTTATAAGCACTAGAACCCTCAAAAAATGCTCAAAATTGCTTGTTTAGATCGCTGTTAACAGAGTCCTAGTGTACAAATTTGACAACTATTAACGAAAAAAGAAAAACATAGCGGCGTAGTATATAACCTCCTTATTCATTGTCTAAAATATCTTTTAAATTGGTTCAATATTGGAGGAGGAAATAGGCGAGAGCCAAACCTCGAATTCTAACTTTTTTCTATAGTTGTCCTTATCGCACGAATTTGAGGGCAGGAGGACGGAGAGAGACAGCGATAGTAGAAAGAGACAGCACTCGCATTTCCTCTTAAGGCTTATATTGTCAATTGTGTTTTTTGTGTTATTATTTTTTATCAAATTGTGTTGTCCTGTTGGACCTGTGTGGGACTAATAAATACATTTTCTTTCTTTCTTTTTCTTTTCTTTCTTTAAAAGCCTTTTTATTTTTCGGTTTTTTATATAGCCTATGACACTCAGCAATAATGTGGCTTTCTATTGGTGAAAGAATTTTTAAAATCGGTTCAGTAGATCCCGAGATTACCCCTTACAATTTAACAAATATACAAACAATCTTTACCTCTTTATTATAATATTAGTATAGAAGTATAGATTGCGTAGGCATGTAATTGTAATTGTTGGACTTCAATACCTAATACCTTTTTGCTTTCGTTATTTAAAAGCACATCAGCAATCGCTTATATGATAATGCGTTACATCAACCCGTTCTTACGAAAGCATGACTGATATTTATAATTTTTTCCAGGTATTCGCTGCATACGAAACCGGCTTGGCGGTGGGGACCTCGCTCAAGCTGCACGTCACTCCACGCACTTCGGCGCGGGAAGTCATCGACCTCGTTGTCAAACAACTCAATATGGCCGCCGTACTCAAAGGCAAAGCTGGCCCGGTTTATGGCCCAGAGAAACTACAAGACTTCTGCCTTGTAGCTGTCATAGGCGCCCGTGAAAGATGCCTCCGAGATGACTTCAGACCTCTGCAACTCCAAAATCCGTGGAGAAAGGGACGATTGTACGTCAGGCTCAAACATGATGTGTTGGCAGCGCTACAACATTCTGCCAAACAACCCGCGTACATCTGAACGGATGTAGTTATAAACTAGGCAAAGGAATAGAGATATTTTTTCGTGGCATAGGATTTATTGTTGGAACTGCTTAGTCACCGTAGGAAGGTAGATAGCGCTTGTTTATAAGACATGAATTTGAATGAACTTCACCGCCTATTATTCTCATTTGTGATGAATGTTTCAATTATTTCAGTAGTCAATTACCTACCTTACTTACGACTCCTACTTCGAAAGAATTTAATTTTTATTCTTTCTACAGTGACTAACAACTTTATTAGTTTCATTTTTGGTGCCAATTCTGATTATGTTAATGATTTAAATAGTTAAGTGAAAGTTGTGAGTAATAATAGAATATTTAAACAGAATTTATGGTGCTTTTCACTGTAAAATATTATCGCTTTAATGTCTCTATCAGATTTCCACGGATTATTTGTTAGACTGGTATAGAGTTTATGCTTATCGAGATAGCTATTCCTGTTTAGATGAATTTCTTATTCTTATCGTGCTGTTTAAGTAGTACTATCAATCAATTTTAACTATCTTAGGTCATAGACTCAGTCGTTACTTCCTTAAATCTTATTCAAATATCATAGAGAATCATTAAAAACTCATTTCTCTTCTCATGCAAAGAAAAATAAAAACCATTTGAAAATAGAAAACGAAACAACTTTTTTCTTATGTTGGTAAAACGATGAACGTTTTGTTATATTTATTGGAATGAAATCGAACAACGTGTATCAAAGTGCCTGATGGTTTTCGAAAAATAATACTGATAGAAGTCATATCTCTGAGGTAAACAGGGTTACATTTTATTACCTAATCCATGATACTACTTCAAGCAGTCTTCTTTATCGCTATGTGATTTAACAGCAATAAATACACGGAAAGATTATAAAGATTATCCTGAAGTTTGGTCAAATAAAATTTTCCTATTTCTTCATCTTGATCCATTGTCTTGATCAGAATTTTTCTAGATAGATATTCATCGATATTTTTTTACCACCGCCGCATATATGTGTCTACTTAGGTAAACATTATTAGGGAACTACCTAATCTATGCAATTATATTAAAAAAATACAGTTTGTTATCGAATATAGGCGTAGTTTAAGTGTAAATAATTTAAAACTAATGTAAGTAATCTATCTTTATAATTATGTAGATATTATATTTTGATAATTTAAAGTGTGCGAATGTTAAGAAGTTATTTTGTAAATAACTTTTGTTTCCATTTACAGATTAGTTTGAATGAATTCTATTTACTTTTACGAAAAATCTATGAATTGACGAAAAATATAAATGATCCAAAAAATATTGTGTAACCAGGTACGTACTGTAGGATACTTTTTTTACTATAATTTTAATACTTAGATCTCTTAACAAAATATTTTGTTATTTTAAATTCTTTAATGAGTATTATCATATTGACATGATTGTAAAAGAACTGAATGATTGTTTATTAATTTTAAAATATATAATACTCAAGATTTGTATAATTATTTACAATAATTTTATTGTAATCTAATTGTAAATTCTGTAGGTATAATAGCTGTGTACAAAAGGGAGTGTAAATTAGAACAGAATTATAAAAATATAAAGATGTAAAAGAAAGTTATCAACGATTCGAGCCATAAATAAAAGATATACTTATTGCAATTTTTAATAATGCCTAACTGAATGTCTTATGATATATATAAATAATTTAAAGTTTTATTTTATCATGTATGTAGGTATTCACCCAATCTGGTGTTGTACATTAGAAAATAGCGAGAGTGGGGTTATGAAATGATGCACAAAAATAAATGTATTTCAAATCTTTTTTTGTTATTTTATTTTTTAGCCTTATCTAGTTACCTTACTTATTCTACTTCTATGGCCAAGTGGTGACAAGTGTTTATTATTTAGTACCTACCGTAACGCCTAAGATACGTCAGATACGTGTTGTTTAAGGTAGGTAGGGGTATTAGTGTCGAAACGCCTAATGTACTAAAGTTCGTTACGCTCAATTTAATAACGCCTAAATTATATCAGTAGGTACCTTTATGCCGAAGATACGTCAGATATCCCGAAAAAGCTTCAGCACCATGGACAACATCCATACGCTCCGCCAGATTATACAGAAGATTGAGGAGTATAATCGGCCATTATATCTAGTGTTTGCGGACTATGAAAAAGCCTTCGATTCAATCGAACCCTGGGTGGTGTTACAGTCTCTGCAACGATGTTGTACCGACTATAGGTATATCGAAATGCTGAGAAGTGTATGTATAGAAACGCCACTATGTCGACCCGATTACGGGACGAGAGCATGAAACTAATCCAATTTCAGAGAGGCGTGAAACAGGGAGACGTTATTTCTCCGAAACTGTTTACGAACTCTTTGGAGCATGTTTTCAAGCTCTTGGACTGGGTTGGATTTAGCATGAACATCAATGGCGAATATATCACTCACTTTTGTTTACCGATGATATCATCGGTATATAGTCATAATGGCTGAATTGCTAGAGGATATTAAAAAAATGCTCAGAGATCTCAGTAACGTTTCTCAACAGGTGGGTCTTAAAATGGACAAGACGAAAGTTATGTCGAATGTCCGTGTTTCCCCCGGATTGTTGGGAGCGATACTCTCGAAGTTGTCCATAGTTATGTCTACCTTATATAACGTGTTAACCTAGGTAGATCTAACTTCGACAAAGAGGATTTAGGAGAATTGGATGGGCAGCGTTCGGGAAACTACGCGACATCTTTTCGTCCAAAATTCCGCAGTGTCTTAAAACGAGCGTGTATAACCAGTGTGTGCTGCCAGTGATGACTTATGGCACAGAGACATGGTCCTTAACTGCTGGCCTCTTAGAGAAGCGTAAAGTCACGCAACGAGCCATGGAGAGAGCTACACTCGAAATTTCTTGGCGCGCAAAATCCAGAATCCTCATTCCGAATTTTATCGCGTAAAATTCGTCAAAGAACCAGGGCCACCGACATAGCTCTTAGAATATGCAACTTGAAGTGGCAATGGGCAGGAAACATCGCCCGAGAACCGACAAACGATGGGGAAGAAAGGTTCTCGAGTGGCAACCACGAACCGGAAGTTGCAGCGTTGGTAGTCGTCGCACCAGGTGGACCGACAGCATCTTGAGAGTCGCGGGCAACCGGTGAATGCAAACATTCGTTATGGCGTTCTATGGGGGAGGCCTATGTCCAGCTGCGGACGTCTTATGGCTGATGATGACGTCAGATAAGTGTCGCCTAGGGTATAATAATTTCGAAACGCTTAAGATACCTTAGTTTCGTAACACCTGAAATATATCAATTTCCCCAATGTTGGTTTGTCGCATAAGTGGCGACGCATCCGATTTGCCATTAATGACAGAAGCAGCGTAGGCACGTTTTGGGGTCGACGTACCTACGCGTGACGTTTCCGCAGCCGGTGTTGTGGCGCGGGAGGCGGCGGCGGGCGGTGCTTGCTCAGCATTATCAGCAGCTTGTGACGCACTAGTGTTCGCCGATTTCAACACGTAGCTCAGCGCTGGTTTTTTCTGAAACCTCCATTCTGCACTGCATCTTGGTCACCTCCACCCCTCCTCCTCCTCCTCCTCTTGGTCTTAAATATAGTTTCGCCATGTCTGTCTGTCCGTCCTCGCATAATCTCTGTGACCGTTAGCACTAGAAAGCTGAAATTTGGTACCAATAATGTGTATCAATCACGCCGACAAAGCGGTAAAATAAAAATTGGAAAAAATGTTTTATTAAGGTAAGCCCCTCTACCTACATGTAAAGTGGGAAGTGATTTTTTTTAATTTCAACCCTAACGTGTGATATATTGTTGGAAAGGTATTTAAAAATGAATAGGGGTTTACTAAAACCATTTTTTGATAATGTCAATAATTTCGGAAATAATCGCTCCAAAAGTAAAAAACAATGTGTGTCCCCCCCCTCTAACTTTTGAACCATAAGTTTAGAAAATATGAAAAAAATCTGAAAAGTAGAACTTTATAAGGACTTTCTAGGAAAATCATTTTGAAAGTGAAAAAAAAATATATATATACCTATAATAATATATAAAAAAAAACCTATTGGAGACCCACCTATAAACTCATAAGTGGGAACACTTATTGTGACGGACGGGAAACTACGGAACCCTACACTGAGCGTGTCCCGACACGCTCTTGGCCAGTTTTTCTTGAAACAAATGAGTTGAACGCAAGATTCCATGGTTGAAAGCGAGTCGATTCATTTTAACAATAAAAAGTTGATGTGGCACTCGGAGACTGCCGCGGTAAAGTTATTGCTTATCTAGCATTTTTTATCAACAAGCAAATAATTATTTATTTATTTTATTTAAGCAGTATTTTTTAAAAATAATTTAAATTATAGTAAATCAAAAGTAACCTTCATAGACTAAGCTAGTAAGAAACTCTATGACAGAAAATTTAAAAGAAAAAGTATTGACAGCTTGTCAGCCTGACGTAAGTGTCATAACATTGAAAAATATGAAAATTATTTATTTTATTTTAGATATTTTATCAGAAAACGAATCGTTTTCTAAGACCGATTCGCAGAATAGTAATGCAAAAGCCAATAAAACGTATGATAGATGCGTAATAATAATAAAATGAATGTATATATAGTACTCACTCCTCACTCATTATCTTTCACTATTTTTTCGTGACTTTCTTCATTAATAAATGCACTTTGTTTATTCATATTTAAAACACTTTGTACACAAATTATACGAGTAAGAATATTTTAGAAGGAGAAAGCAGAGAGACAAAACAGAAAAACTTTACACCTTTACACGTGAGGTTATAAATTATTTAATTTGACAACCTCAGTTGACAACCTTGTTATTTTCCGTAACCATAGCAACCTGGTTGATTACTTAATATTTTCGTTACGGAATTTCTGGATTCGCTCTCCACGCTCAAGGCCCGTGATGCTGGGTTTACACTCTCGCGCGAGTGACGAGACGAGCCGCGAGGCGAGGCACGAGTCCAGTGTGTGAATGGTGTGTTTGTGACTCGCCTCGCGGGAACCAGCAATGCCCAACACAGGAATGCACGACACGAGAACGCGCGACATAGGAATCGAAGTGTTTTGAATTCCAATGTTGTACATTATCATGTCGTGCATTCTCGGCCCGAACCTCGATTGTCCGGGCAAGAATGTACAGCACGAGAATTGGAATCAAAACAAACAGTGACGTCACATTAAAAAAGTAAAAAGCCATGTGACAATAGGGACGGGTGGTAGACAGATTTTATTGATTTTGATTGAGTATGGATTGATTTTGTTTCATTTGACGTTCAATCAATTATTATTGTAGTATTCTGTGAATTATTCGTTTCTAGGTTATGTTTTGTGTTGGTTGGTTTTCTTCTTGTTGAGTTCTGGTTAAAATGGTCCTGTTATGAGATGGAAGAAAACAAAAGATAATGAAATACTTGTATGTAATAATAACATCAGCAACGTGCAAGCGTTTTCAACAAGAAATGATATTTCATTGGTGATCTTTGAGATGTTGCAACATGTTTGTCAAGTAAGTACTATAAGATAAATATTACAAATTACAACAAGTACATATTATGGAAGTTTGAATCAGCATAGCAACAATTTCTCCATGAGCAACCAGGGCTCATAATAAGAACTCCTTAATAATACTAACCCACCTCAATAGCATTATATTCTCAATCCGTAACTTGAAAATCGTCTCAATTATGATACCTTAGGATTATCAGTGTGTAAGTTATTAGAGCTCTGTGTGTTGGTGTGTATCTGGTAGGTCAAAGTGTCGTCTTATGGGCACTATGAAAAAAATACTTGGAAAAATTTCGCGACCAATTTCGAGGTAGGTAGCCGGCCGCTGCCGCGGCGCCACTCGCTTCGCTCGTTGGTCACAGTGGTCACAGTTCTAACCTAACCTAACCTATGGATCCCTTCGACATCGTTTTTACGACAAACGGTTGGTCGGAGACAAAAAACACCAAGACACTTTTAGCCTTTTATGTTTCACTTTTAGTGTTTTAAACGACAGAATCGAGAAAATAAACGATTTGCGAAAATAACACTTTTTTGGCCACCGTAGCGCCCTTACCTACCTTTAGCTGCCATCATAATAACTTTCTTATTTATTTTAGATTTTCACTGCGATCGTAAGATGTGCGCGACTCACACTCTTGATGGAGATAATTATAAAAGCAAGTCCATACCACTATAATATTGTGTTGCTGCTTGCTGCTCAAGAGGACCGCAAGCCTGACATAGAATTTCATTACATTATATAAATGGTTTCATCGCAGAAGAAAAGAACACTTTAGTAAAAAGTTAATTGGTTATACCTAGTCAAAGCTGCCCTGAATTACGTACCTACATAACTGCTTATGCAAAAGAAATACCTACTATGAAATAAATTCAAGAATAAGATCAGCAATCAGGACCAAAATAGAAATTGGATAAACTAAATTAAGGGCGCAACCAGAGGTAAGAAGATTAAGTGCGGAGACAGTATGAAAGTGACAATGTAAATTATTATCCAGATAGCATTATAGTTACTGCTCAATAAATGCTATAGCTTATTATAAACAAACCATATTGACACACAATCTACATATCCAAAGAAATCTTTCTCTATAAGATCTGACCCAAAAACTTAACTCACAAGCTCACTTCCATTATAACCTTAGATTATTTTCCTAATTTCGATCAAAGTATCAACAATATAGACAATAACATTTAAATTGACGGCACGGTTGGCACAGTGGCTGAGTGATTGGACTGCTGCGCTGCGTGTCGCGGGTTCGATTCCCGCACCGAACAAATATTATCAAAAAAATATTTTAGTAAACCCCTATTCATTTTTAAATACCTTTCCAACAATATATCACACATAAGGGTTGAAATTAAAAAAAAAAACACTTCCCATTTTACATATAGGGGGGCTACCCTAATAAAACATTTTTTTCCAATTTTTATTTTACCACTTTGTCGGCGTGATTGATACACATATTGGTACCAAATTTCAGCTTTCTAGTGCTAACGGTCACAGAGATTAAGCGATAACGGACGGACAGAGAGACATGGCGAAACTAAGGGTTCCTAGTTGACTACGGAACCCTAAAAAATACGGAAATCACGAGTAATGTTTTAAAATCAGAATAGTAATACCAGCTGTTTGTGTTTTCAGACCGTAATGCCGAGGACGTGGAGTCTACGCCTGAGCTGCCAGACACAGTGATGTGCCATCTGGCGAGATGATGCCAGAACCTGTGTCAAGCACCTCCAGTGCTGCCGAAGCCCTGCAACCTGAGATATAGGAGTACGAGGACGTCCTCCGGTCAGGAGAGGCCGTGTTAGCAGAAAAGACACCGTCACGACGATGCGTGAAGAGGAACGCACACTCCAGCCACCACGCGGCTATATAAACCGCTGCACGACGCATTTCGTCCCTTTTCTCCATCGAGTCAACAAGCTACGAGGAATCTGTTAAATTGAATTGTTTAAAATATAAAACCGTTGGTTGATAGTTGTTTTTATTTTTATCTGTTTATAATACTAGTTTTCCTATAATAGTCTATACTTATTAAATAAGTAAGAAAGACCAATTTAGCCACTAGACCTTGTGGTGCACCTTGGCGGAGAGGCCTATGTCAAGCAGTGAAGATGAACCATTAGCTATTTTTATTAGATCATCAACAAATTAACAGCCTCCATTGTCTAGTGATCCGAGGTTCTGGGTTCGATTCCTGGTGGGGACACTGTCTCACAAAAATATCTTAAGGTGAATCCTCCAACCAGCCCGCGAAATTCAATTTTCTTAAGTTTTTTGCAATTTGCAGGCCAGTGATAGGTGGTATGTTGATGAACATTTGATTCGCGGCTGTAAGACGTATGTAGTTACAGAATAATAATCATTAATACAACCCTCCGAGCTCATAAAGGTTCCGGAATGGCTTTGACCTTGTAAAAAGTTATTTTTAAACCTTTATGAGCTCGGAGGGTTGTGTTAATGGTTTTGATGATTATAATTCTGTAACTATATACGTCTTACAGCCGCGAATCAAATGTTCATCAACATACAACCTAACACTGGCAACACTGCAAAAAACATAATAAAACTTGAATTTCGCGGGCTACCCTGGAACATCAACCTTAATGGGACTGTTCCAAGTTTAGGTAAAAGGCATTGCAGGTTAAAATCACTTGATTGTTTAGAAAGTAAGATGATTCTGTGCTTCAGATTCGGAGGACACGTTACTGTCGGTCCTGGTTATTTTCTACGCGGCACCTAGACGAACAGAGCCTAGTTTTAATGCATGTTAGCACATCTCGCTGAAGTCAAAAGCAAAGAGTATGTAACTTTAGTCAAAAGCAGATTTCATTTGCTGACTTTTTTTCCTTCTCCCAATTAATGAGATCTTCCGCCTTGCTAGACCTAAAATAAATCGGGAGGCTGAATACTATTATTACATAACCTTAGATAAAAAAACAGCTTAAAATTATCCATCACTATCATTATTTATTTCTTAATTAATATGCTGCTGCAGCTGAAGGTTGAGTTAAGAGCAGTTGGTCGGTATGGGATGTACGTTTGCCCCGCACGGCCCCCCAGAACTTGCGTTTTAGGTGTGCACCAATGCAATGTACTCGCCTCTAGCATCTAGGAATATATTATTTGATCTGAGTATGTACCCGTTTCTTTTTCAATGTACCTCTGTAGGTACTTTTGAAGATACTACTTGCTTTGCTACTACTAGCTTGTCCATCCACGGAGTCCGTGGCTTCCTTCAGCTTCACCTGCGCTAAAAGTGATTTTTCCTGGATAGTAGTTACATATTAGCCTATAATAATATATTTTGTAGGAAAGTCAGAATTAACACTTGTTAGTTCTGTGAATGTTAAATGGTATGTAATAAATGCGGTTTCCAGCCCATAGTGATAATTAAATAAAAGTAAAAAACTATATATTAGGTAACATGTTATAATTTATTACTTTAAATTGTTACAATAAAAGTAAATTATTATTTAAAAATGTCGGCAGGTACTTCTGGCTATAAAGCAGGCAGGCCGTCTGTGCTACGTACTGCTGCTTCCAGGATTGGGAACCATGGTATTCAGAATTCTGTAACGCGTAAACAACAAATTGTATTACAAAAACATTATCTAGCTTTGTGCGTTCGAGTAGATCTGATACGGGCTGGCTGTCACACTTAAGGTTGATGTTCCAGGGTAGCCCGCGAAATTCAAATTTTCTTAAGTTTTTTGCAATTTGCAGGCCAGTGATAGGTTGTATGTTGATGAACATTTGATTCGCGGCTGTAAGACGTACGTAGGTATGTAGTTACAAAAAAGTGTGCCCCGCAGCAGCCGCAGCCAGCTCACATACACGCAGTGACGCAGAGGGAAATACGTCCCAATTACCAAGACGTTTTCGAGTCTTCACGATTGCGCGCTCATAACATTTAAATCTGTTTATTCTCAGTGTTTATTAATATCATTGACTATGTAGGTTTTTTTTTAATAGTTTATCAAACGATTTTATATTCAATGTATGATAAGCTTTATAAAAATGAGTTAAGGCTGGAATACACATGCTACGTAGTAGCACGAAATCATGCTAGTTTCGAGTAGCACGTCTAAATGAAAAGAGCGTGCTTGTTTCTAGGCATGCTACCTAATCGCAAGCCGGTCTACTTTTCGTGCTAAAAACCTCTTTTTTGATATTCTTTAGTTTTACTATTATATATGTTTTTTTATCGTACTGCAACCTTTTTGTTGTTGTTGTCAGTGTCTCCAATAAAAGCCTGTAAAGCCGCGTCCTCACTAAAGTCACCCGAAACGTTCCTTTGGAGCGCGGCTCGGCCTCACGGAGCCGCGCGACGTAAGTGGGGATGTGCCAAACGTTTCGATTAGGCCACGCGGCTCAGACCTCGCTTACGGACGTTAGCGAGGTCTGAGCCGCGTCATACTCACGAGGCACGGTCGCACGGCTCTAGTGGGGACGCGGCTTAAGACAATGTCACTCAGACGTGCTAAAAAAAGTATGCTCGTAAAAAGTATGCGTTTGAGGTCTTTGCTTTGGAGCAAAATATGTACACAGTCGGTAAGCTTGCTACATGTGACAATGCTATAACCCGGTTCATTAAAGAAAGGAATCTAAAATGGCGGTTTTTATCATGTCCTCACGCTCGCACACTATAGTGAGCGAGCGAGAGGACATGCCATGTGTTGCCATTTTAGATTCCTTTCTTTAATGAACCGGGTTATACCTAGTAGCAAACAAGCATGCTTTTCTAGTAGCATGTGTATTTCAGGCTTTACAATTATAATTATACAAATCGTATATCATATTATTATGATTTTAAGGGCCAGTTTCACCGGTTACGGATAAAGTGTCAGATAGTTATCTGACAGTTATCTGACAGATAATGCTATCAAAAGTTGTAGTTTATCTGGCAGATAAGTTCCGGATAGGCTATCAGGGACTTATCAGCAAGTGGTGAAACCGGCCCTTATTATTATAACTCTTGACTTTAAAAGTCATATTTATTACGGCTACAAATCATATTTTAATCTAGATACAACCTGACAATAACCTGCTAATTGCAAAACGCGTAAGAAAATTTGAATACCCTGGCGCTTCCGCCATAAGGCACACCCTCACCACTTGTAATATATCAATCCAGATTTTGAGCAATATGATACAAATAGACGCTCCCGGTGGTGAGAGAACATGAATCATATAGAAGCAAACATAGCAATATCCATGTTTGATTGGTTTGTGATTTTTGGGAATAAAATTTAAATAAAACTAATTTTGATAATCATACCCATGTTATTTGAACAAAATTGTATTGTATTGCAATGGGGATGTTAAAATACACATGCACAAGCGATTATAATTATATTAAAATTAAGCTTTATAAAGTACTAGCTGACCCACGCAACTTTGTCTGCGTCTCTATATAAGTACTCGTATAACTTATAACTTTCCTCGATAAATCAACTATCCAACCAAAATTATTAAGTTAAATCGTAGGTAACAAACAAAAAAAATTACCTTTCCTCTTTATAATATTAGTTTAGATTATACTAAAATGAGAATTACTATCTAGATATCTCTTACTGTTAAATATACGATGTCGATAACACCAGGCTGTCTATAAAGTCATGAAATTAATGTTTGAGGAACTAACATTATTCAAAAGTAAGGCAACACTAAATCATAGTACATCAAATGTCATCGGCTGTCATTAACTTGTTATTGATAACTTGATAACTTTTGCATTTTTTAATGTTTTTCAAATCTACGTCGACAAAACTTCGAAGAAACGTGTTTAATATGAGGAAAACGGTTAAAAGTCCCATTACGTGCCGTCGATTTCAAGGGGGGCGGGGGTGGGGGGGGAGGGGGGGGGAGGGGGGCTACCCCCCAGTACAACTCCCATGTCTCGGAGCCCCATGGTTTCCGAGATATCCATGGTCAAAGTTTTGAGGTTAGAATAGCGCTAAAACGCGAAACGGGTACAAATTTTGTGTCGTTTGACAGGGGAAGGGTGAGGGGGTGGTGCCCACTGTGCCCTGGCACCACTCCCATGTAAAGGCGACGCACCATTCTTGAGAAAAAAACATTTTTTTGGAACCTAACCCCTTAAAGCCCAGTCGACGGAGCCCCGCTTCGCGGGGCTCCTACTTCTGGGTGGTTTTAAAAAAAAATAACCACGAAGGGGATGGCGGGGTCTATTCGCTCGCTTCGCTCGCTCAATCGACCCCGCCATCCCCTTCTAACCTAACCTGTCCGTGTCGGGGTGCCCCAAGTCCCGAGCTCGCTTCGCTCGCTCTTGCATCCAAGTCACTCATAGTACATCCGAAAATATTTAAATATTTAAAAATAAATTATATTTTATTCAAAAACACGACAAAAAAGTTACTAAAATTCACTTTTACCAATAACGAAACGTGAAATGTCAACTTTGACGTCTAACATGTCAATTTATCCAACCTCAAAATATACAAATGGCGTGTTATTGACCAATTTTAATGGAACTTTAAACAATTATATCTCGTAAACCGTGAATATCTGGAGCTGGGCAATTTGCAAAAAGCCCTCTATTAGTGAGTACTATCTACAAAAAAAAAATGACATTCCTAATCAGCGGCACGTAATGGGACTTCTATCCGTGAGGCGTATTGTAGATGAAGGCAAACACAGATCAGGCCGTCCTAAGAAAGAAATGGATGACTTCAACATAAAATTTCGCTAAAACAGATCTGGATTTTAAATGTAGCCTAGAAGTCCTGCGTAAAATTTTGAAATCGATTGGATTTTCTTACAAGAAGTGTCAAAATAACAGAAAGGCTCTAATCGAACAACATATTGCAGCAAAACGGGCAAGAGAAAATGGGCATACAGTGGTACAAAAGTTAAAACATAACATTAATAAAAAATATGTACGAACATTTTTCTTTTATTTACTCATTTTTATTTCAATGAAGGTCGGAAGGAAAACATCGTGAGGAAATCTGGACTTATAATTATTATAAGTCTGAAATCGCCAACCCGTCTTGAGCATGCGTGGTGATCAGTGCTCGTGCCTTCTCTGTTGAGAAGAGGCCTTTGCCCAGCAGTGGGACAGTAATAGGCTGGTATTTTTTTTAATAAAATTGAAACCAGGTTTGCTTCTAGTACAAAATAATGTGCTAGTATCAAAACCATTTTAGTCACACTATACAGGGTTGCTATGTGCACTAGTCCGCACGACCGCAGCGCCCTCATTTATTTTCATGACTTTATAGACAGGCTGTACTTGTAAACATTATAGTGCAGTAAATATTTTGAATTTGAATTTCCCGGAGGCCAGCCAGAATCCCCCGTACCTACATTGCGACGCAACCCGCGTAATTATTTTTCCGCGCGGGTATTTTTACATTGCGATATCTTCTAAGATATTTGTATAAACTGTATAGAGCATCTTAAATGCTATATTCGCCACGGTTTATAACAAGCCAGCTGGGGGTACAGCGCTGCTTTACAATCTTGTGACGTGAGTTCGATCCCAGCGAAAGTGACTCGAGTTTTTTTTGTTTGTTTTTTTATTTTCATGGGCTCAGGTATAATGTTAAGAAAAGCGAACTCTTGGTATTTCAATCACCTGGTCATAAGGTGACGCACGTACCACCCGTCTTCATAGACAGTGTTTCATTACCAAGAGTCTCGCGATTCAAGTACCTGGGCCACTGGGTCTCCCAACCCAACCCAGTTAGTCAGTTAGTTAGTTAGTGGGTGGCCTAACTCACTTGTGTTTGCTGTGCCCGACAGGGTCCACGTGATCTAATTTTAATTTTTACCACCTAAGTTTTTACATGTGGAATACAATAAAGTATTGAGCATTGAGTATTGAGGACCAATCAGACCACGACGATATTGAGAGAGAGCGCCGGGCGTTGGCTGTCCGATGCAATATGTTGGCCCGTAGATTTGCGCGCTGCAGTAATGCAGTAAAAGTATCATTGTTTCGGGCGTTTTGCCAGTCATTTTATACGTGCAGTCTATGGGTCGAATATACGCAGAAGACAATCAACGCCCTGCGCGTACAGTATAACAATGCCTTCAGGATGCTGATGCGGCTGCCGAGGTACTGTAGTGCGTCGGGCATGTTTGCAAACGCTCATATTGATGGCTTTCATGCCATTCTCAGAAAGAGAGCAGCATCCTTGCTTAGGCGTGCCCGCGGCAGTAGCAACGGCATTCTCAGTGTTGTGGCTGGCAGTTTCGACTGTCCAATATTGTGGCATTGTGTACAGTTACATGTCAAAAAAAATTAAATAGTGGAACAACATGCAGTACGCTTCACGTTTGTTATGACTGATTTGCCCCTTATTTGTATTTTTAATATTTGTTGTTAATTGTATTATTCATAAGTTCATGACATTATTTCTTATTTAATTTAACTTATTTTTATTTCATTTTAGATTTTGGAAATTAACATATTAGTTGACATTTAATAACACTTTAGCATTTGATTTTTTATATATTGCATAAATTTTGTTTGATGTTAATTGTACATACTATTGTGACTGTGTATTTGTCTGTATGTCCTGTACGATTTTATCTGTTGTGTCCGTTTCGACTGCTCGGCCACTATGTCGTAGAAAAAAAAAACTTATGTCAGCATTTCGAAGGAATTTGTAAAAGATGAACAGTGAAAACCGCAAATTCGAAGAGTCAATAATCAGAAAGTTATGTGGGTTTAACCGTGGCCGCGCAGTCCGCATGAATTCAACTGCGCGGCCACCAGTTCTCTTAAACGGAGCGTTGTAAAAGTCTAATTCCTTTTGCTAATCACTGACAGGATTTCGAAGAAAATGTAGATCATAAAAATAATGCCCTACTGTCTGTAGTTCACGACCTACATCACTCCAAAGTTTGGCCGCGCAGTCCGCACAAAGCGAACCGCGCGGCCACGAGTTTTTTTTAATAGACCTTACACGGAGCTTAGTAGAAGTCCCATTCTTTTTGCTAATTACTGACACCATTTCGAAGAATATGTAGACAGTATAAATAAATCCTATAATTAAGAACTACAAGACCTACAGAACTTAAAACCTATAATCGAAGGAAAAAATAGGGTGACCAAGATTTATAGTGTGTGAATCCAGGCTTTTTTCCATTTCAATATCATAGTATAAATATATCATCACTACACAATATACAAAGTCGCTTTTTCTGTCCCTCCCTATATCCCTATGTATAGATTTTAATGCGGTTTTTTTAATAGATAGTGATAGAAGAGGAAGGTTTATATGTATAATAATAAAATCCATTAAATAGGGGCTGTTATTTTTGATGTTTCTAACGTGATGTACAACGTTCGAAGTACTTCGCCCGCGCGTATTTAAACGTTTTTATAAACCTGTTCAGTAGTAGTTGCGCAAACACACACACACATTATTACAAACTTTCACGTTTATAATATTAGTAGGAAGTAGGATGCCTCAAAAAAAAGTATAGGGTAAAATAAAAGCTAGCTCGCAAAAGACAGATTTTTCATACTTTACATTTTAATTTTTTATTTATCGTGATATTTTGAAAAATGTACACTATATCTATATAAATTATAGCACATGTGTTATTCTGACATGTAAGCTATTTTACTGCAAAGTTTCAGAAAAATCCGTTCAGTAGTTGTTGCGTGAGAGCAACAAACACACACACACACACACACACACACATTATTACAAACTTTCACGTTTATAATATTAGTAGGAAGTAGGATGCCTCAAAAAAAAGTATAGGGTAAAATAAAAGCTAGCTCGCAAAAGACAGATTTTTCATACTTTACATTTTAATTTTTTATTTATCGTGATATTTTGAAAAATGTACACTATATCTATATAAATTATAGCACATGTGTTATTCTGACATGTAAGCTATTTTACTGCAAAGTTTCAGAAAAATCCGTTCAGTAGTTGTTGCGTGAGAGCAACAAACACACACACACACACATTATTACAACCTTTCACGTTTATAATATTAGTTAAATTATTAAATTATATGAAACATCTGTCCTGTCTGCGAATGAAAGGAATGCCAAAAATATAATATCTTCCTAAAGAAATTAAACTGTGATTGGTAGGTAGGTGTAAGTTGTATAATTTTAAGTTTTAGAAATGTTGTTGTTATCGTAAGTCAGATTTTGTTTTTAAATTCTGATTGCAATATGAAAACGAACTGTGATTGTTGAATTAGGTGATTTAAAGTATACTTTAATAAAACTTTATCTACTTACAAACTTATAATTTTATGTTATATAGGTACATGATGTTGCTCTCGTATATCTAGTGTAGTTTTTAAATAAGCTACTTTTTTTAGCTTATATAGTTATGATCTTAATCGTTACAACAACGAAAATAAGCAATTATTTTTTAAATTGTAATTATAAATATGAAAACGAATTGTGATTTTTAAATTATGTGATTTATAGTTTATAGTAATATTATGTTTTATCTATTACTTAAGAAATAGAAATATAAATCAATCGATGACATTTTTTTCTTTATATCCTTTTAATTAGCTTCTCTACTCAATTTCAAACCAAAAGACTAAAACTATTTGCATGTTACGATAAAAAGTATAGAAATATACGTGACAATGAAAACGTCATAAATGGGAATATCTCGTCAGCGCATCGTAAATCATGGTCACCCTTCTTTTAACTCTAGTTACAGGGTATAAGTTCTGTAACTCGCGATTTTCAAACATTAGAACTTCATTCATGATGTTTACAAATTCTTCGAAATCGTATCAGTGATTAGCAAAAAGAAAGACACCTGTACCAAGCTCCGTTTAAGCTCCACTTTAAGAAACACGTGGCCGCGCGGTTCGCCATTACGTGAGTGTTGTGGAACGAGAAGTCCAAACTTTAGAGCTATATTTTTACAATGTATTTTTTCTTCGAAATCCTATCAGTGATTAGCAAAAAAACTTAGACTTTTACAACGCTCCGTTTAAGAGAACTGGTGGCCGCGCGGTTCGCTTTGTGCGGACTGCGCGGCCAAACTTTGGAGTGATGTAGGTCGTGAACTACAGACAGTAGGGCATTATTTTTATGATCTACATTTTCTTCGAAATCCTGTCAGTGATTAGCAAAAGGAATTAGACTTTTACAACGCTCCGTTTAAGAGAACTGGTGGCCGCGCAGTTGAATTCATGCGGACTGCGCGGCCACGGTTAAACCCACATAACTTTCTGATTATTGACTCTTCGAATTTGCGGTTTTCACTGTTCATCTTTTACAAATTCCTTCGAAATGCTGATATAAGTTTTTTTTTTCTACGACATAGTGGCCGAGCAGTCGAAACGGACACTCTGTTTACTAGTGACCCGCCCCGGCTTCGCACGGGTACAAAAAAGGTATTAAAACCTTCCTCTTGAATCACTCTATCTATTAAAAAAAACCGCATCAAAATCCGTTGCGTAGTTTTAAAGATTTAAGCATACAGACAAACAAACAAATAAACAAACAGACGCGACTTTGTTTTATACTATGTAAGGATGTGTCCTGTATGATTTTATCTGTTTACTAACATAATTTTAAATGTGATTACTAACAATTTTATGGATATTGTATGTCTGAAATAAATAAATGAATTGAATTGAAAATTTGGTCCCAAAAGTCATACTTTGGGACATGAGGAGCGTAGGCCGACGTAGCGTAACCAAAAATAGCTAAGCACATTGAAATACACATGCTACTAGAAAAGCATGCTTGTTTGCTACTAGGTAGTATTGTCACATGTAGCAAGCTTACCGACTGTGTACATTTGCTCATAAGCAAAGACCTCAAAGTCAAACGCATACTTTTTACGAGCTTATTTTTTTTTTAGCACGTCTGAGTGACATTATCTTAAGCCGCGTCCCCACTAGAGCCGTGCGACCGTGCCTCGTGAGTGTGGACGTACGCGAGGTCTGACCCACGTGGCCTAATTATTGTATTTAAAATAAGGAGACGTGGAGATGGTTTTAAAGTATTTATTTATTACCAAACTATTAGTGATACACAGATTTTTATAATATATAAGCACAAGGAAATTGTGAGATCTTTTCTCTGTGACAGATGGAGGCGAAAGGAACCATAGATTATCTATGATATTTTAACTTTTTAATTTCTTATGTTGCCAGTTAACACCGTCCCTCAAAATAAGAAATTATTTCAAATTACTCAAAAACATAGCTTACACCTTTTTTTACACTATGCCTTTACATACAAAGTTTTAATTTTAACTTATACCTTTTTACATCCTGCAATAACAAATTTATGAAATTTTGAGTTATACAGTTTTACACTTCACTTACACAAAACAATGAAATTATATTTTAAACTTTACACATTTACTCAATTTACATACTGTCCTTAAAATTTTATATTTATCTTAGTTAAACAATCAAAAACTTTCAATTTACTTATATCAACTTTAGGTATCCCCTTAATTTAACAAATGTAGGGCCTGACAAAGGTTTGGTTAGCAAATCAGCTACTTGTTCTGATGTTTCAATATAACTTAACTTTATTAAACCTTCTACAATTTTCTCACGAATAAAATGGTGCTTAATATCAATGTGTTTCATTCTTTTATGCAAAACTGGATTTTTAGCAACTTTAATTGAACTTTGGTTATCCTCATACATTAATACATATTCAACATTAATAGAAAAATCACTTATTAATTGTTTAAGCCAACAAGCTTCTGCTGTAGCCATACTAAGTGCCATGTACTCGGCTTCTGTCGAGGACAAAGCTACAGATGGTTGCTTTCTAGTACACCATGAAACAGGAGAACCAAATATTTTAAAAACAAACCCAGCTGTTGACCTTCTGTCAACCAAATCACCTCCCCAGTCGGAATCAACATAACCAACAATGATAGCATCATTCTTGTTCCTTTCATATACTAAACTTAATTCAATTGTGCCTTTAATATATCTAAGAACCCTTTTTAACATATTCCACAACTCTTCACTAGCACATTTTTGAAAGCGACTTAATATTGAAACACTTGCACACAAATCAGGTCTACTGCCTAATACTGCATACAACAAACAACCAATTAATTGTCTACATCTTGTTTCTAACTCTTGAGATTCAGAATTTTCCCTTTTAAGGCTATCGGTTTTGAATTTTGAATCCATGGGTGTAGCAACACTTTTACAATCTGACATGTTACATTTTTGTAAAATCTGTTTAAGAAATCCTTTTTGATTCATTTTTAAGATACCATTAATAACATCCTGTTCAATAGATATACCCAAAAAATATTTTGCTAAACCCAAGTCTTTCATACAAAAATTTCTCTTTAGCAAATCTTTAGTTTTGTTTACACATTCAATATCCGTCCCTGCAAGTAATAAATCATCAACATACAACAATAAATAAACAATCTGTCCATTAAACTGTTTTACATAGAGACCATAATCAGTTTTACATTGTTTGAAACCTTCAGACAACATAACTGAGTTAAATTTATCATTCCAGTTTTTGGGTGAGCTTTTTAGACCATATAATGACTTTTTAAGTTTACATATCATCCCGTTATCAGAATAACCTTCTGGTAATGACAAATATATCTCATCTTTAATTTCACCATGAAGAAAGGCACTTTTAACATCCATTTGATGTACTGACATACCCTTTTGATTACAAATTGCCAATAGAGTGCGAACTGTTGGAAGCTTAGCAACTGGTGCAAATAAATCATCATCAATAAAATCTGTTTGTTGAAAGCCTCTAGCTACGAGCCTAGCCTTGTAACTAGTAATATTACCTTGATCATCAAGTTTTCTTTTATATACCCATTTGCTTTCAATAACTTTACTATTTACTGGTTTTGGTACTAATTCCCATGTATTATTTTCATTTAAACTATTTATTTCTTCTTCCATCGCCTTTTGCCAATTTGCCTTTTCAGTACTTTTCATGGCTTCTTCATATGTTTTAGGATTATCTTCTATAAAACTTAACAGACATGTATAATCTGTACTATAATCCTTATGCCAAACTGGCTTCCTAATCTGGTTTCTTGGTCTCAAGCTTCCTATTTCTTCTACCTGACTAACCTGACTTTGAACTTCAATATTTGTATCATAGAACTCTCCTTCAGATTCAATACTCGACTCATCAATACTTGAACTATCATTAAAATGATGACTTGATGTCTCGTTATTACCTTCTACCTGACTACTTATTGTACTATCCCTACTATCTTGATCCTGTAACGTTTGGTCAGCATCGTTACTTTCCTCCAATGAGTTTTCAATATTTACATTATTTTCTTCGAGTGTAATTTCAGAATTTTCTGTAATTTCCCTATTAGGTATTTTATTTTTATCTTCAAAATCACTATCTTTTATAAAAACTACATCCCTTTTAATCTCTACTTTATTTTCTTCTTTATTATAGATTCTATATCCCTTAGTTAATTCCCCATAACCAACAAAAAATCCTTTCTTTCCTTTTGAATCTAATTTTCTTCTTTTCTCTTTAGGTACATGACTAAAAACTGGATTTCCAAATTTATGTAAAGTATGTATATCAAAATTCTTACCCGACCAACATTCATAGGGGGTTTTATCAGTATTTTTATTTTTAATGTAAGTTCTGTTTAATGTATACACAGCCGTATTAACCGCTTCAGCCCACAGCGTTTTATCTAATTTAGATTGAATTAACATAGTCCTAGCAGCTTCTATAATTGTTCTCATTTCTCTTTCTACTTTACCATTTTGTTCCGGTGTATAGACAACCGTAGTTTGATGCTGTATTCCTTTGTTATTTAAAAAAGACTCTAATGTTTTATTTAAAAATTCTGTCCCATTATCAGTCCTTAAGATCTTTACTTTATTATTTGTTTCAACTTCAGCATAATTAACAAACTGTTTTATTTTACTTGGCACTTCAGACTTATGTGCTAAAAAGTAAACTTTTCTGTATTTTGAAAAATCATCTTTGATTACTAAAATGTACCTTGAACCACCAACAGATAGAACTTCCATCGGTCCGCAAACATCAGCATGTAATATTTCACAACACATACTTGTTCGGTTTAAACTCTGAGGAAAAGGTAAGCGATGACATTTTCCTTCAATACATGATACACACAAATCATCAGAATCAATGAATTTAATGTTATTATTTTTTAACACTGATCGACAATAATCAAAGTTTTGGTGTGCCAATTTCTCATGCCAATCCTTAAGAGTATTATTATTAACCTGAGTAGTTAAATTTACCTTATGTGAAGAACCAAAAATAAACTGCATTACATAGAACTTATCCACACTTTTACCAACAGAACATACTATGTTGTTTATAATTAACTCACATTTTTTACCTTTAATTTGAAACATATAACCATTATTTACAGCTTTTGTAACAGAGAATAAATTTACCTTCAGTTCAGGAACATATAATACATCATTTAGTGACGTTTCCACATACTCATTACCGTTATAGGCCTTGAGAATTATTTGTCCTATTCCTTGTACTTTTAGTTTTCTTCCGTCTCCAACTATAACATATCTGTCACCTGAAATCCCTGAAAAGCTGAAAAAATAATTTTTATTAGGGGTCATGTGGTCACTTGCACCACTGTCCACTATCCATTCTTCTGCGCTCTTGTTATTGCTAATAAATGCACTTGAAACAAAAGCATTCGCTTTTGAGCTGTCCCCTTTATTATCCTTTGAAACATTTCCTTTATTTTCTATTGAACCTTGTCTTTTAGTCTCTTTCGAACTGTTACATTTTTCTTTATTTTTCTTAAAATAGCACTTCTCTACTGTATGTCCCATCTTCTTACAATATGAACAAGTCATGTTTGATCTGCAAACATTTTTCTTATGGCCAATCTTCCCACATTTGAAACATTTAATGTTTTGCACAGTTAAAGCAACGGGCTCCTCATTTCCTTGCATGCGCTCTTCTTCTATAAGCAACCTTGCCTGCAAGTCGTTTAATGTTTGTCCGGTTTGAGGAACACTTTCCCATGCTGACACGAAGTGTCTATATTGATGTGGTAATGTCATGAGCACCTTGGTGATGATCATTTTGTCAGAAACTGTTTCGCCTAACTGCTTCAATTGATTTGCCATGTGTTCTATTTTACTAAATAAGTTTGCCATACCTTTTTCTTCATATTTATATTTCATGAATCTTTCATGCAGTAGATGAACGCTCGTTGAGCTTCTAAGTTCGTAAATACTTGACAATTTACTCCACATTTCTGCCGAAGTACTGCAAGTCAGCAAATGTTGCATGACGTTTTCTGTAACTCTCGACACGATGTGTGTTTGGGCTTTGGCATCTGAAATTTCCCATTCATTTGGTTTTAAGCTTGCCTCATTTTCCTTTATCGTACCATCGACGACACCGAACAGTCCTTGTCCGTTTAGTAAAATCTTCGTTTGGAATTTCCACAAAGACCAATTCTCGCTGCCCGTAAGTTTCACTACAGTGAATCCAGTAGCGGCGGCGTTTACCCCAGAAGAAGAATCCATTTTGGTTTCTAATCGTTCCGAGTTTTATTCTAGAAAATCTAGACCCTTTTGCATCCACGTTAATCTCCAATAATAGGCGAGTCTGGGCCCATAACCTATTGTATTTAAAATAAGGAGACGTGGAGATGGTTTTAAAGTATTTATTTATTACCAAACTATTAGTGATACACAGATTTTTATAATATATAAGCACAAGGAAATTGTGAGATCTTTTCTCTGTGACAGATGGAGGCGAAAGGAACCATAGATTATCTATGATATTTTAACTTTTTAATTTCTTATGTTGCCAGTTAACACTAATCGAAACGTTTGGCCACATCCCCACTTGCGTCGCGCGGCTCCGTGAGGCCGAGCCGCGCGCCACAGGAACGTTTCGGGTGACTTTAGTGAGGACGCGGCTTTATTACGACGACCGCACGGCTACTGGCTGATGACGTGACTTTGATCAAACAATAATATAAATATAAATATCGCTGGACATTACACACTTAAAATCGAACGTGTTTTAACGGTCAATGGCTATCGAGTCCCTATTAATTTTTCAATCACGCAATCAATCGTCTTTCGGACAGCACTACCTAGCTCAATTACCTAGTATCCAAGTCCCAAAATTTCGAGTTGCCCAACTAGTCGGCCAACCAATCGCGCGATGTCGCCGATTCCTGTGTCGTACACTCCTGTGTTGTACATTCTTGGGCCGGACCAGCAAGGTACACCCCAGTAATTGGCGACATCGCGATGCCGATGTCGCCAATTACAGTGTCGTACATTCCTGTGTTGTACATTCCAGTGTCGTGCACTGCTGCTACGTGCATTACTGTGACGGGCATTATAGGGACTCCGCCTCGCAACTCGTCTCGTCACTCGCAGCGCTCGCGTCGGGGGCGGTTTGTATGCGTTAGCTAACGTTAACCTGTAGCTCATTTACACTCTCGCGCGAGTGACGAGCTGCGAGGCGAGGTGCGAGACGAGCCACGAGGCGAGAGTGTAAATCCAGCATGATAGAGTCTGTCAAGCGAGTCTAGTCCCATGAAAAAGGCGGCAAATTCAAAAATCTTTCAGGTGTCAACACTGATATAGCACGCTGAAAACTTATTGATAGAGTCTGTCAAGCGAGTCGAGTCCACAACCCTTTTACTTTAAAATTCAAGTATCAATAAGTTTTCAGCGTGCTTTATCAGTGTTGACACCTGAAAGATTTTTGAATTTGCCGCCTTTTTCATGGGACTAGACTCGCTTGACAGACCTAGATTCTATGCCAACGACCATACAGCCACTAGACGCCTAATATTCAATCTAACGCACGAAACAAATTCTGTCAACTCGCTGAGGTGCGGGGGAACGGGGTACTGCATTCTGATTGGCCCTTTCAAGGTCATTGCATTTTTACGGGCACAGGAGTGGTCGAAACTAATGCGAACTTTGTGAGTGACGACGGCTATAAGATTTATAGCCCTAATGTGTTGACAGACATTGGTCGCCTGTTATTAGGCGTCTAGTGGATGTATGGTCGTTGTTCTATGCAATAGCTAAGGGTTAAAAATGTACTGTGATTTCAACGTTGGCAACACAGCTAAACCGGACTGTCAAGGCCGCGTTCCGTATTAAAAATAATCGCTCACAGCGCTCACGTCGATATTTTGCGTTCCGAATTAGATATCACGATTATGACAGCTATGAGCTGTCATCAATTCGGAACGCTCGTAAGCGCGCTTACAGTGCTCACTCGTCACGTGATAACAAAAACAACCCTGCATGAGAGAAATTCGTCGCCCGCTAAGCTCGTCTTGTATATTTACTTGCAGAGACGTCTCTAGCCCATGTAGCGCCCGTGTGCAAACATTATCCTAGCGCCCCCTCTATTTTCATCATTAGCCAAGAAAAGTAGCAAAAAGACAATTTACACTTTGTGTTTATTTTTCAAAGTCAAATCTTTTTTTTTAATTCAATTTCATTGGTTCTAAGTAGTTTCTATGTACCTACGTCATATTCGATAGGTAGCCATTATAGCTAATAGTGTATTATGGTTGATTGGTAATCGATTGTCGTGGTATGGACATATTATTATGATGCGAAGGAATGAAGGAAATGTTGTGAGGAAAATGTTGAGTATGAATGTAGATGGCTATAAGAGTAGAGGAAGACCAAAGAAACGATGGATGGACTGTGTGAAGGATGATATGGCTAGAAAGGAGGTGACTGCGCTGAGATGACGAGAAATAGGGAAGTATGGAAGAAGAAGACATGTTGCGCCGACCCCATGTAGCCGCGGATCCCGGGATCCGTGGAGACAAATCGCCGGGATCCGTGTTACGCCAAATCAGATCCCGGGATCGGTGGAGACAGACCCAACAATTTTGGCACATCGAATAAATGAGAAATTCATACATAATAGATAAAAATGGTCTCTTTATGAAAAAAGCAAGAGCGAGCGAAGCGAGCCCGAAAATTTTAGCCCCCGCCTCGGAAAGGTTATTTTTATCATTCAATAAAATTATATTTAACTTACTTTTACTACTAACGCATTGAAAAATGGGGCGAGCTAAAAAATTTGAGCATTCCAATTATGAGATGGGTTAAATTTTCTTTTTACCGTGAATACAGATTTAAATAAAATAATAATTTAATAAAAAACAATCTTTTCAATCAATGTAGTGTCACCAGAACCAAAGTTATGAACTGTGAGCAACCTTTCAGCTCAATCGGATGAGGGGAACTGGTTTGAAGTTCAGTTGCAAGATTTAACCAATACCTACTAACAAACTGACAAGGGAGCTAGTGGGTGGCGGGTTAGAAGAAATATAGTAATAGGTATAGATTTTCTAGATTTGCGGGGCGGCAGACCGGAATTTTAATTAATTGTCTGATGACGTAACCATGACCTGACGCTGCCGCTTGACTCCGCTCTGTGCCGCCCCCTGAAACGCGTCGCCGGGGGCCAAGGAATAAATAAAATAACAGGCCAGAGGGGGTTGGTTAAGTAGATGTCACATGTGTCTTCGATTTTTCTCCTTGGGCGCTCCGTAGCGAGCGCTGATCGGCGCCCACATGGACTCTGCGCCCGGGTACTACCCACACCCTGCACTATATGTAAAGACGCCTTTGCCAGTTTTAGTTGTAATAACATATCTTACACAAATATTTTCTATGCATTTATTTTACATTGATACCAATTCATGTGGTTTTCCCACATTTGATTTTTCAAAAACCGATCGAACGAATTCGATAATATTTTAATGGAATCTCCTGGCGCCTTTGTATCTCTGGCGCCCTGGGCCGTCGCCCAACCGCGCCCTATCCTAACGCCGCTACTGTTTGGAGGTGTCGCACTAGAGGGCGTTCGGCGCCCCCTTAGACCCGGCGCCCGTGTGCGCCGCACACCCTGCACTATAGGTAAAGACGCCTCTGTTTACTTGAATACTCATGGTTATGAGACTCCAAAGAGATTTCAAAGAACTAATTGAATGTATTTGTGCGACTCCAGCCAGTGAACCTCAGCTGTGAACACGCACACACACCCAGACTCACACACACACGCATCAGACATCTGTCATTTTTTACTTTGATTTTGACAGCGCTCACGGTGATATCTATTTGGGGCATGGTCGGTGTAATCGCAAGGTGGCGCATTACACTGTTACTGTTCCGAATTACACTGTAATCGATTTGAGCGTCCATAAACCCGTACCGAATTACTGTGAGCGCGATATCGCTGTCACTTGAATCGTCATAGATGACGTCATGACATGCGTCATCTTGCGATTACACCGACCATCAATGTTGCCATCGAAGTTTCAAGCTCCCCACCAGAATCGACCTCTAAAACCACCAGAAATCCACTAAAAAAATCGCACCATCTTAAAAAATCGCTAAATTTTCCACTAACTTTATTTCTGGCAGATTTTTGGTCTTTGCTAAAGGAAATAATATTTTTTTGAAACGTTTATTAAAGCAATAACATGAAAATTACTTATAATGTAACAAAATACTTCAACTTCAACTCTCTATTAATTCATGGCTTTTGTGGAAGAACAAAATACTTGATAAAACCTATTTTTTAAAAGATGTCAATCAAATTATATTATTAAGTTATCTTCAGATGAGTCGTTTTCGTCCGTATCATCATCGTTAATCTCGGACTAATACGACTCTTTGGTACCAATTAATTCCACTAGAAAAATCCACTAGCCACTAAAACCGATATTTGTCCGCTAAAAGGTAAGTCAAAACCACCAGATTTAGTGGAAAATCCACTAAGTTGGCAACACTGCCGACCATGCCCCAAATAAATATCACCGTGAGCGCTGTCAAAATCAAAGTAAAAAATGACAGATGTCTGATGCGTGTGTGTGTGTGTCTGGGTGGGTGTGTGTGTTCACAGCTGCGGTTCACTGGCTGGAGTCGCACAAATACATTCAATTAGTTCTTTGAAATCTCTTTGGAGTCTCATAACCATGAGTATTCAAGTAAATATACAAGACGAGCTTAGCGGGCGACGAATTTCTCTCATGCAGGTTATGTTTTTGTTATCACGTGACGAGTGAGCACTGTAAACGCGTTATCGAGCGTTCCGAATTGATGACAGGTCTTAGCTGTCATAATCGTGATATCTAATTCGGAACGCAAAATATCGACGTGAGCGCTGTGAGCGATTATTTTGTAATACGGAACGCGGCCCAAGTGTCAGTTGTCATTTCCGTCCGTCGGTCATTGACGTTGTCAACTTGTTGTCAAGCGAAATCGTTTTTAAAAGAAAACCAACATCAGACAGTCAGACTGAATTTCTTAATCAGTTTATAGATTTGACAACGTTGCCCTTTCCATATAAAAATAAAATAATCTTTTAAAAATGAGTTTAGTAGCTAACACCGGGTAAGATATTTGCATTTGGAACTTGTACAGTTGTGTGATCTACTTTCTTTTTACATTTTCGTATCGTTGTATAATTAGGAAATTGGCTGGACGGACGCTGTTCATTACTGGCGCGTCTCGTGGAATTGGTAAAGCTATTGCTTTGAAAGCCGCGAAGGATGGTGCCAACGTTGTTATTGCCGCTAAAACAGCTGACCCGCATCCTAAGCTGCCCGGAACTATTTACACTGCTGCTGAAGAAAGTAAGTTTATTCACCTTCTTTAGCACCTTTGTATAGCCTCTATTATTAACGACGACTGTCGTTTAATTCATAAATCTACAATCGCTCGATGAAATATGAAATTTTATGAGTTGGACTTTGGACTCCATATTGTTTGGACTTCGAACTTGCGATAATTGACCTAGATGGATTTGTTTTGTAAACTATCACAACAATGTTGTTAGCTACCGCATAATGAGGATACTTAAAGCCTATTTTTGGGGTCCATTTATAAAATTGGCAAACGGATAGAAACCTATTACATTGAAACGGTTTAAATTCCATTGAGAATTCATATTTTTTAACATCTAACCACCCACGGTATATAATCTTGTTGTTATCTACTACTATGTTTATCAATCAGATAAAAAGTTTAACAACTCACATTTTAAACTTCATGTGGCAGGCCATAAACATACAATCTCATAATATCTTACTTATTTGGATTGAACTTTGTACTTTTTATTATTACTATGAATGTTGAACTGCTTTGACCTTGATTAATTTGTTTTAAGAACAGTCAAAACAACTCTTATTGATAAACTCAAACTCAAACTCAAATTCTTTATTTCAATTAAGCCATTACAGGCACTTTTGAATGTCAGAAGAACATTTCACAAAAAAAAACGAAACTACGAGTGCAATACGTCATTCCGAAAGCCACCACGCCGAACCACACGCCACCGAATGCCCGCAACAACGAACACTGCGAGCACGAAAGCACGCAGCGACGCAAACCGCAACAACGAATGCTCGAGACCCCGAATCACGGAACAACGAATGCACGCCGCAACGTGCAACCGCCGCCCCGCGACCCGGAGCCCCGCACACCCGCCGCCACGGCCCACGCCACCGCGCGCCCCCGCTCCCACACCACTCGCCGCCGGTAACATCCGGCGCCGCGCAGCCCGACGCAGCAACTCCCGAAACGACGCATTGCACTCCTACGCTACAGTCACAATCACAAGGCATAATAACTTGTGAAAGTACTGTAGTTGAATTTTGAAAAGATTGAAAATTGAAAATTGAAGTTGATAAACATACAGAAGTCTTCATACAACTTGGTTTTACTTACAGTTTGTTGAATGTTCTAATATTTGACCAGCCATCACCAATGGGCACATTGTAAATGGATGAATGCCATTCTAAAATGTTGTAGATATGATCACTGAATTTGCACTGGAACAAAGACATTCAAATATTACTTACATCTCTTTGCACTGGAACAACATTGCATGAAACAATTTTATAAATTCTCTATTTCTATCCCTTCTAGCTGAAATCATTATTTCTATAAAATAATGTGGATTACGTACTGTGGGTGTGTAGTGTATGTGTACCCGTGCAAATGCAGGGTCAGTCAAATGACTGAATTTTTTAATCAAGCAGTTGTATCTTAAGTTGCCCACCTATTTTTTAGGCACTTGTCAATGGTCCCATAACATGCATATCATAGATTTTTTTTCTTGTTTTTAGTTGAAGCTCTCGGAGGCAAGGCTCTGCCTTGCATTGTTGATGTGAGGGATGAGAAACAAATACAGAAGGCAGTTGATGAGGCTGTCAAGAAGGTAAACAAATATTGATTTTGAAAAATTGCATCAGTTGAATTTAATAAGACTACCAAACATGTTTATTTTATAATTATTGAAGAATGAGGAAAATGTCATGAGGAAAGTTTTTAGTATGAATGTGGATGGCTATAAGAGTGTTATGGTCTGTAAAAGATGATTATGGCTAGAAGGGGAGTCATGAGATTACAACTACTGGAGTCATGGAAGACGGTATACTGTTCTGACCAAAATATTGGTAAATGAAAGTGACAATCACATTGAAATAACATGACCATACAGTAAACAATATTCATGAGAGTCTCCAATAATAATTTATAATATTATATTTATTATTTATAATATTATTATAAGTAGAGAAATAAAGACCTGAAGATGTGAAATAATTTTATGTTGAAATATTCATAATGCATTGTTATTGTATCCAAGTACCTGCCAGTACATTGTATTACATTATACATATTATATCTGTTGCCAAATGTCACATCAATGTCTCTGATTAGTTAATTTTATTTTTGTTGCTTGATAACAACAGCTAATATTAGCTTTGAAAGCAGATTTGTTATTCACCTTATGTCAGTTAGTTAATTGTGGTGTTGTGAGAAATAAGAGATTTTTATCTGTTAAAAAGTATGTTATAATTATAACAAACAATGCATGATGTTCAAGGCCAGAAGAATTTAATCACAACAATAATAAGTGTATGTTTAGAAAATACCTGTCATTTATATGCTTTGTTTAAAAATATATTATTATGTTAAGTTTTTCTTAACATTTACATTACACCATGCCTGTAATACCTGAACAGTTAGGCAGAGCTATGAGGTATCTACAGTACAGTTTAGTACACCGACTATGCCAGATGTTACCATTAGGTATAAATTTCAATTAAAACTGAAGCATTCATGTCTGTTCCAGTTCAATGGCATTGACATCTTGGTGAACAATGCCTCAGCTATCGTGCTGACGGGCACCGCTGAGACTGAAATGAAGAGATACGACCTCATGCACAACGTTAACACCAGGGGAACTTTCTTGGCGTAAGTATTAACATGAGCAGTTGTGGTTAATCAATCGCTTGCACTCGGTGTTTGAGCTTAGAGCAGCTTCCAGAGGCAGGCAAAACATTTTGTATTGACCATCGCTGTAGACTTTACAGGCATAGTTATTCAAGAGAGTGTAAAATAGATCCAGCATGTAAAATTCCTATGGATTTACTTGCTAAAAAATTAGAATAGTTATTATTTTACCCTCTAACACCAGTTGTTCCCAACCTTTTTTGACCATGGACCATTGCGATGTTTTTATGCTTGGCCGGGACCACAGCGAAATTTAAATATTAACTTTGAGCTTGTGTGAACCGCAGGCTGGTAGCCATTGTCTTAGAGACTTTAAACCTTTGCATTGTGTTGAGAATCTTATCAAGAAACCAAAACAAAAGTGTTTCTCATGAGACTATTTCAATAGCTTTATTTTTCATATTATGTAGTTAAACCTAGAAAAACAACAATATAAATAACAGTACACTTAATAAAATTACTGTCCCATGCAAATTATTTAAATTGCACCAATCATTTGTGATCTTCTATAAATAAATTGAAGTTACCTTGACAGCTGTGATTACCTACACTAGCATAACATCAAACCTGTATTTCCTGAAGGGCTTTCATTTCCTGACATTAAAATTCCTGTTATTTCCATTTATGTTACGTCCATTTCATAAATACATTTTTTTTTAACTTTTATTATTCAAAAACACACTGTTACAATATAAGTTTTTAAACTGACATGGTCACTGACACTACTATTAATAACATAAACGGGATATTTACCATGTTGGGTTTATCCGTGATCATGGTGCTTGTAACAGCGCCGAAATATCGGGAACTCGAAACAATAATCAAACATGGTAAATATCCCGTTTATGATATTAATAGTAGTCACACTGTTACAATCTAAACTTATATATAATATTCTATAGAGGAAAGATTTGTATTTTTGTATGCAATGAATAAACTTAAAAACTACTGGAGCAATTTAATAAATTCTTTCACTGTTGGGAAGCTACACTATCCCCGGGTGAAATAGGCTAGGTACTTTGTATCCCTGTATTCCCACGGAAACCCGAACTACGCGGGTGAAACCGCGTGACGTCCGCTAGTCCTTTGTAAAGATATATAAACTTACCACACAAACCCTCGTGGTAACAGTGGTATGCCAGACACGGCAACTCGATGCCACAACATAATTGATAAACAATAAGTACATAGCTAGGTGTAGTACAGTAGAGTATATAATAAGTATAGGTACTGAACTGACACTTCCTAGATTACTTATACCACATAAACTTACTGCTTTTCCTATGAGGGCAGGCTCTCCTTTATCGTCATTAGTGCCTAACTTGATGTCAGAGTTTTTATTCCGACCATGTGCCATGCCGTGGCTTGGCTTTACATGCCGTCGAGCAGGCAGTCAGGGGGCAGGTTAAAACCACAAAACGCCACCTAAGGATCCTTCCTTAAATCTTTTGCCTCGTCCACGTTCATACATCTTGTCATCAAATGTTTTCTTGCAGGTCCAAGCTGTGCCTGCCTCATCTGAAGGCTAGCAACCATGCGCACATCCTCAACCTGTCGCCACCCCTCAACCTGAACCCCTACTGGTAAGTAGATAAGCAGAATTAGAGGTTTCATTTACTTGAACCTTCGATTATTAAGGACGCATTTACGATTGATAAGTCAAATCATTACTTTTTTAAACAAAAGTATGTATAATAAATACAATGCTTTGTATTTTTAAAATGTTTTTGCTACTTATTGTAGATAGATGTGCAAGGTACAATAATTCTTAACTATAAATATAATTTTAGATATGTCCAGTTTCTCAATAAATTTTTCACTTCGGTACATTTATTGAGAAACTGGACATATCTAAAATTATATTTATAGTTAAGAATTGTACCTTGCACATCTACCTACAATAAGTAGCAAAAACATTTTAAAAATACAAAGCATTGTATTTAATAAACATACTTTTGTTTAAAAAAGTAATGATTTGACTTATCAATCGTAAATGCGTCCTTAACAGGCTTTTGTGGTACTGACGTCAGTGCGCTCAAGCTACTAGAATCTATCAAAAGATTTAATACATTTTTAATTTTATTGCTAAAGCATTAGGTTCAAGGTAGGTAGATTGGGAAAATGTGTCAGTTTCGGGTAGTTTGACAAATTAACAATTTCTTCTTATGCAGTTTTTAGAAATGACATACGTTTCAAGGATCATGACTGTCTTATCAGAAAATCCAGGTGTGGCAATATTTGATTTGTTAAGTTGATGATTTGTCTTTTTAAGTTGATTTGTTTTGTTTAGATTCGTACTAGCCATTTTGAAAAATACTCGTTCAAAATGGCTAAATGGCCTTTAACCCGAGATGTAAAAAAATCATCAGTGTGTTAACACAAAAAAATAAATAAGTGCGAAAATTTCAGGTTCTCCATCCATGTGGCTTACACAATGGCTAAGTATGGTATGTCCATGTGTGTGCTGGGTATGGCTGAGGAATTCAAGCAGGACAACATCGCTGTCAATGCTCTCTGGCCCAAGACTGGTATGTGATAATGCTAATAAATGTTTTAGTAATAAAAAGATACATAACGTCACCCTGTAATCACTGCAGGGTAAAGCAGAGGTGTACCTAATAGTACACTTACATTTCGCGAGCTATGTTTTAGTCCCATGTAATAGGGGGCGAGCCTATTGCCATCAACCGGGCACAGGTCCAGACTCCGTGGCTGTTATTGAGAAATTCCTGATGGAAAAACCCAAAAACACAGTGCCCGACCCGGAAATCGTACCCATTACCTAATGCTCAGCAGTCGCGCTTGCGGCCACCAGACCAACGAGGCAGTGAAGAAGCAAAACGCATGTCTTGTAAATAAAGACGGTGTTCCTGCTTTCTTTTCGCAAGTAACCCACGGATTGCTTACTTTTGGCCTCTGTGCTGTCAAAAGAATAATTTTGTATAATGACAACATCGCTTTACAGCTATCGCGACCGCTGCCATTGAGATGCTGACTGGCACCAGCTCCACCAGTCGCAAGGTGGAAATCGTCTCCGACGCCGCTTACGTCATGCTTACCAAGTACGTATAACCAACTGAGTACAGACATAATATATTGAATAGATGTTACCAGCGGTTTCACCCGCTACAACTCGAAAATTATCCCACGGGAAGATAAAATCGGGATAAAAACTATCCCATGTGTTAATTCAGGTTATAAACTATATGTGTACCAAATGTTATTTAAATCCGTTCAGTAGTTATTGCGTGAAGAAGTAACGAACATACACACTCACAAACTTTCGCCTTTTTATTATTAGTGTGATTCAGTAATGGCAGTTGGTTGCATTGCGAATACGTAATGATTACATGGACCTCACTCACACAAATTCGTCAAGAAAGGATAATATTGCAAGAAAAGAAGTATGGAAGCAGACATGCTGCGCCGATATTGAAAACGGTACGATATTTACCATGTTTAGTTCATATCCCGTTTTCAATATCAATAATAATGTTAGTGACCATGTCAGTTTAAAAACTTATATGCTGCGCCGAGCCTAAATAAATTGGGATAAGGGGAAGGGAGTGATAATGATATCAAATTCGTCAGGAATCGAATTGTTAGTAGAATGAAAAAGAATCATGCTTGATTTTGAGTACCTCATCATCTGCCTAGCCTTTTCCCAACTATGTTGGGGTCGGCTTCCAGTCTAACCGGCGGATGCAGCTGAATACCAGTATTTTACATGGAGCGACTGCCTATCTGACCTCCACAACCCAGTTAATACTAGGTAATACGATACTCGTTTTTACCCGACTACGGCAAAGCCAAAGGAGGGTTATGATTTTGACTGGCTATGTATGTATGTATGTACCTATGTATGTATGTGTGTATCTTCATCTGTTCCCTCATAGCTTCTAATCTACTTATCGGAACTCGACATATGAGGTATCGTTAGAACCGTCTTAATTTTCCGCTGAACATAGGCTACGTGACGTGTCACAAAAAGCGCAATTTGACGCCCTCTAGCGGACAAAAAGTAATGCTTAAAAAATAAAAATGCAGATAAATACGCCGTGTTTGGTATCATTTGAAAGGGCCTCACTTGTACATTTCCAGAATATTGCTCAAATTTAAAATCACGCATAAATATTTTTTTTACTCTTGACTTTTTGTCCGCTAGAACAAAAAGTCAAGAGTAAAAAAAATATTTGACACCAAAATTGTTTAAATAAAAAAAAGTCAAAACTAAAACCCGACTACGACAAAAAAACGACGCTGGAAAAGTATGAAACAAGATTTTCAGGATAGAACAAAAAGAAAAGCCGTAGTCACACGTTATAGGTACCAACCTAAACACTTTAATACCGTGTGACTACGGCTTTTCTTTTTGTTCTATCCTGAAAATCTTGTTTCATACTTTTCCAGCGTCGTTTTTTTTTGTCGTAGTCGGGTTTTAGTTTTTTACTTTTTTTGGTAAGACTGGGTGTCAGAATTTCAAGTCACTGACTACCTGTAACGACTGCCAAAGATCTTTATATGGCAGCCGGGACCAACAGCTTAACGTGCTTTCCGAGGCACGGAGGAAACTCGATGACGGGCGGTCACCCATCCACAGACCGACCTAGGCAATCACAGCTTTACCTCAAGATCGACCCAAGTGGCAGTTCTTATTAAGCCACGGGCTCCTCCTTGATTTTGAGTACCTATCGTTCTGGAATATTCTCCTCAGTTTTGAAAGATGTGGTTAGCTATTGCACTTTTTGAGAAGTATACAGTTTATTAAATAACCAACAATGTGTTTAAGTAACCAACATAAATGTTTTTCTAATTCACAGGGATCCCAAAACATACACGGGCAACTTTGCCATCGACGAAGACGTTGTAAAATCCGCCGGCGTCAAGGACTTGACTCCCTATGCGTGCGACCCTAGTAAGTAGTTGAATTTAGTTACAATATTAATATTTCACACACACACAGTTTAGTTTTTCCCCCATGTTATCAAAAACGTAACCACGTCATTCAAAAGTCCACTTCTGTAGCAACGATCGGATCAGAGGGCATAGACAAATTTTACATTCTACTAGCAAAAGTGCTAATAGAAAAACAAATAATGTAAGTATTGAATTAACAAAGGTTCATGAAAAACTTATGTGCATCTAGTTGATAGCTGTTGTATGCCATGCACACAAAATGTTTTACTATGCCCACTGCGCTGCTTTAGTAGTTAGCGAGAACTAAGTCGATTGTCAGAAGTTAGTAATTATAAACAAACATCTATACAAACTTCAGTGTATGTCAATGGTGATGATTACATATTTGGGCCTCTACTTAACACCAGGGTCACAGCATCTCATAACTGGTATCACGCATCTCAATTTAATAACTAGGTACCATACAATACCACCTCTGTTTCTTAATTACTCTGTGGCGCAACAGTGTTTCGACCACACATACCACGCAGTTGTATTCCATATTATGTATCCCAGAGTATCACTACACAGAGTAATGATTGATCACAGAGAACTTGGATAACTTATTACTGGACGGTTTCCTGGATGTTCCTGGGGCATTAGCTGCACACAAGCAGACTGTCTCAACGGCTAACCGAGCCAGACAATACCATACCTCTGCAGTCCACTACAAGGAGAAGGTTTGTCTTTGAAAACCTTTGGTTGTGGAGGTGTATAGCTGTAACAGTAGCACCGTAGAAAATCTATCCTAAATATTAGTATAATAGTAGTATGTATGTTTTGGATCAGCTGCATGCAGCGAAATTATGCACCTTCACTCGTAAGATTGCACAACATAAAATTAAATGTTTTTATATAACGGCTTTGTATATAAGTATGCCATTTTGCTTGTATATTATCTAAAAAAATATATGGTCAAAGGTAAAAACTCTTTCAAAAGCATTCCCCAGGAAAACAGGTCCAGGAAACCGGTCCAAACAAACAACATTACGAAATTTAAAAAAAGACGTTTTTTCGGCAATTCAAATTGGGAATCTCCCTTTGTTCGCAGGCAACTTAGACAATTTGTTACCTGACTTCTTCCTGGACCTACCGCATATGACTCAGAAGGAAACCAAAGCTAAACCGGTGTGAAAAAATAAAAATGAATGTCTAGATTTATCTATGACCATTTGTTTCTATTGCATGTTTGTTTTTTATTTTGTGTTGTCTTACCATAATTATGCATGTTGTATTTTTTCTGCTGCTAGACAGCGTTGCTGTGTTTCGGTTTACAGAATATAGATTCAACCTATATTCAATTGAAAATGGCTTATTAGACAACTAAAAAACATTTTGAAAATATTTACTAACACTATAACTAACTTTCTTTGCTAATTACCACTAAAGAGTTTTAATAAGCATGAAAATATCTATAAAGTACAGGAATTTTATTGAGCATGAGCACCCAAATACTTGCACTTTGCAGCCATTCCAAATTAGGTACACCCATAAAAGTCGTTCAAACACTAACACGGCAAATTCTGTAAATCGCAAGCGTTTTAAAAATGAAATGGCAACTGATAAACTTTCGATAACCGTTACATACAATATCTATAGATAGTCTTATCGATCATTAAACATAAGCGCCTTGGTCTTTTATTTTATAAATATTTGAAACATCCAAAATACTTTACTATTAAAGTAGATCAGGTTTCAAAAACTTTAAAAGTGCTTGAAAATGTCTGACTGCTCTTAGTATTTATAAAATGTTGGTTCTAAAAACATTACATTAAATTAAGTGTTCATACAATTTTCAACCATTTACAGGACGCAGGCAGCTCAGATGGCCAGATCCCGGCTCTCTTTGCTTCCATCGGCAAAGTTATGTCAGCAGACTTGGTTGCGAAGACCCAAGCAGTCTACCAGTTCAATGTCAAAGGTATTGCGATCATTATTATATTTATTTCTGCTTATAAAAACGTTGCATGAGCGGTTAACTGTGCGTTTCTACTTGCAAAACATGTTCTCTGAAGAGATGAAAGATTTCAACGAAAAATAGAGATTTCAACATGTTATATAAAAGTTTCGAGAGTGGCGTTAGACGCCTTATTGAAGCTACACGGGCTCGGCTTCTTTTGCGGCTAATTTGTAGACAATACCCACCAATTTCTACAATATTAGAAATAACTTCTCTAACAAGTTTTCTGTATGGTTTAATCTTCTACAACTCTTTCTACAACTCTTGACACCTTGCTATTGTATCGAGTCTGGTTCTTCTAACCAACCTAACAGACAGATGTGTGCTGGGGAGTTTGTTCCGCCACTTCTTCTTTCCAGCTAAACACTAGGAAGTGTCGATGGGTGGGCGTTTTTGGGGGACTGTCTTATAAAAATGTAAATACAGTGAAACCTGGTTAAATGTGTCTCAGTTATCCAAATCTGTCTCATGTCTCAGTATGAGTTCCAGTAAAGTTATAGAAGTTTCTCACTTATCCAAGTCCCAGTTAGCCAAATTTCACTGTAGTAAAGTACCTAAAGTAAATTTTGACCTTCGAAAAGTGCTGATTATCAGCCTAGTTTGAATAAATGAATTTTGACTTTGACTTTGACTCTTCGTCCTAACCACAATATATTTTTAAAACCTTGCAACTTATACAGGTAAGGAAGAAGGCGTGTGGCACATCGACCTGAAGAACGGCGAAGGTCAGTGCGGTCAGGGCGAGCCCAAGAACCCGCCAGACGCAACCCTCACCATGGATGGAAAGCACTTCGCTGAGATGTTCGCCGGTATGTACTAAATGACCTAAGTATTTATATTAGTTCTGAAACCTAGGTAATTTGCCCCCGTATTCACAAATACTTCGATTCGGAAAGTCTTGCATCTAACGCGCTCACTGCCGTAATGCCAAAAAAAAATAGACATACGACATTACGACATTTATCTAATGGAAACGTTTGTAAATACGGGTAAATATGGTCTTTATTGAGAAGCTGAGGTGAATCCAATGATCGATTTTCCCACCAATACGCGCTTTTATACGTAAACTTCCGGACACCAGTTGTATGAATATTTAACACTGTTTATATTTTTATAACAAGAAACTGATTCGATAGTCAATTATACAGATTCTCTATAAAGTCTGTTTATTCAGATTTGGCTAAAAATAAAGGTTTACTTTATTGCAGTTCATAAATCATATTAAATAATTATTTTCCTGGACATGATTAATTTATGAAAACATAATACACCCAGATTCGTTTTATTATTATAACTCTAATTTTACAGGTAAACTGAAGCCAACTACGGCTTTCATGATGGGCAAGTTGAAGATCAAGGGAGATATCCAGAAGGCAATGAAACTAGAAAAGATGATGAAATCACTTGCTAAGAAGTAAACTAATTGATGTGGTTATCCCTCAAGAGTTGTATTATTGTATACTAAGATATATAGTGTGATATAATCACAACTACTTTTCAAAGAGGGGGCTATAAAACCTTAGTTTTATTTTGAAAATACTGATATTGTAGAGAGCACTGGGAGAGTATCAGTATCCTTGGTGTGTGAACAATTATTTTGGTTGTAAAATAAGATATTATCTGACAGCGTCTGAGAAACTGTACAATATGTATATTTGTAAGTAGATTGTTCACTGTGCACATTAAGAGCGTATGCTACCTCAGATTAGCAACCCTATTTGTGGTGGTTCAAACTTCGCTCGAAACACTGTTAGAATAAAGTTCTAATCAGCTTGCACTACAAAGCGGTTGTTACGTCTTTCGCTGCGGCCGAATAGTGCGAAATTAGTGGTATTTTGCGATTTACAAAAAAACTATTGATTGAACTAAAAAAGTAAAACACTATGACTTTAGTATGTTGCTTGTAGAATTATTTGGCAAAAAAATCAGAACGATAACATGTATTTTAGTATGGTTTTTACTCGTTAAAAGAAATTTTTAGAGGTATCTTCGCGATTTTTTTCTATCGAGCAAAGTTAGTTGTATTATGTTTTCACAACACTATGGCACTAGCATATATCCTGAAGAATATCATATATTTTTCTGATGTTGATTACTGCAGTGAATCTTATACTTTTACGCATTATAAAACTTGCGTTTGAGGTACCATACGCTCTTAAAACCCTGTTTTTTTTTTTAAATGAGATAGGAAGAATGCATGCGCTGGTTGATCTTTCTTTGATATTAATGTATATTATTGTGTATGTATAACTTTACAATCGTGCCTTAGATCTACATTACTGCCAAATGAGTGTATTTTTCATGCAGCTAGTATTTTTAAACATGCAATGAAATATTTAATCTGTTGATGATGTAAATAAAAAATATTTTTACAAAATTGTGTTTTGAATTATTTATGAACTTGCTCTTGGTTTTTCTCTTTTTACGATTTTGAACTGAATTTAATCAAAATTTCCATCATCTAAATTGTTTAGTACAGCATTCTAAATCTTTGAAAAAAAAATGCTGTTATGTACCTAGGTATTACCACTGCATGCACATCAAAAATAGGAACAGTCGATTGCTAGGGAATAATGAATTATTTGCCAATTTGTTACTTTCTTATCATTTGCTCTTTCATAGGTACCTACTATGTTGTAATTTTGAGAAGGTGGCTCTAAGCCCTTATTCAGCTTTAGCCACTTCTCAAAATGTATGCTCTTGATGATACTCATCACTTCTTTTTTTATCGTAAACAAAAACATCGTCGCTGCCATGTCGCTGCTTATCCTTTCTAGCCTTCCAGGTTTTGGAGCTTGCTAAAGAATAGTTGACTTGAAGTTTTAATGTTTAGTTGGTGCCTGAATGTGTTTTAACTGAGGTTTTAACATATACTATAAGTAGTCACTTGATTTGCTGACCGTACATAAATCCACGCCTTTTTCCCGCGATAGGACACAAACAAGAAATGTTTATATCTCCAAACCTAGGTACCTATATTGTTTAGGACAACAGGTATTCGCTTTCCAAGATGAAGTAACATTTTGTTTGTATTAGCGACACAAAGCAATCTACTTTCGTAACAAGTTATTTCAAATTTCGTCATGCGGTGAACATTAAACAGATAACCTTGTTATCGGAATTGAATTCTCCCGCCTATTTGCCCGACCTTGGTAGTTATTTGTTAGGTTATTTTCATTGAAGTGTCAGCTGTATGCGGCTATCGACGTAACAAGAATTAAGTGTTTCTTACCTTTTACATTAAACTGTGATCAAAATGTTTTCCATTGACGCTCCCGTGGAAATACAGAATTCAGAATATTGCAACTACCGGTCGCCACTAAGTACCAGATATGCTTCGAAGGAAATGCAATATAATTTTAGCGACCAGAAAAAGTTTTCAACCTGGAGAAAGCTGTGGATTTATTTGGCGAAGGCTGAAAAGGTAAGTTTCTCAAATGATTAAAAATACACCCAAGCGCGTACCCTAAAGTTCGTTTATTTTTGTTGTTCACAGAATACGGATATTTTTGTTCTTGTTTGTTTTTTTTTAATGATTATTGTATGTACTTTTTTATTTTTGAACTCGAGCTTTTTCGTTATCTGACACGTGGTCTTTTAATCTTTTGAAGCGGTGGATTGCCATTGCAGACAACTAACATTGCCAGTCGCATTAAATTATTAAAAAAAAACAATGTTTTAGTTTAAGGTTGATGTTCCAGGGTAGCCCGCGAAATTCAAATTTTCTTACGTTTTTAGCGATTTGCAGGTCAGTGCTAGGAGAATGACCTTTTGATGAAATACTCATTCTTGACAGTTACATGAACTTGTAGGGTTGTAATGATGATTTTGATGATTATAATTCTGTAACTGCATACGTCTTACAGCCGCGAATCATATTTTCACTAACATACAACCTAGCACTGGCCTGCAAATCGCTAAAAACGTAAGAAAATTTGAATTTCGCGGGCTACCGTGAACATCCACCTTAAATCAATTCGTACAAAGTCACATCTTGCGAAAATGCTAATAAGCACAATTAAACATTTAGAACTGCCGCCTGCGTTGTTAGGCCTTGGAGCGGAGGGCCTTGGGCAGTAATAAAATTATGTGCTTGCAAGTTCAAAAGAACCAGACTCAATAAAAATACTTCCATTGAAACAGATAACGTACATAGCCTTATTATTGAATGATATCAGGATATCAGTCAGTCAGTCAATATGTTTTGACTGTTATCAATAATGGTGCAACAGTTCGCTGGTGCCCATCTATAAAAATAAAGGTGATGTGGTGGAGTATAAAGAGAGAGTATAGAGGAATAAAGCTAATGGCGCATAGTATGAAACTTTGGGAGAAAGTTGTTGAAAGGCGACTGAGAAAAGAGAGCAAAAATTCACAGACCCAATTCGGTTTTATGCAGTCGGGAAACGACGGATGCCATTATATCTATCCGCCAGTTGTGCAAGAACTATAGACGTGCACATAAAAACTTAAGGCATACCCTGTGAGGTTCTATGGTGGGCTCTAATCTAAAGCAGAAAGGTTTGCCTGGGAAGTATTGCAGTTGATCTGTGCGCTGTACAGTCGATGCAGTAGGTACCCAAGTACGGTCTACAGCGGGCACTACCGGCAGCTTCATTGTGGATGTCGCTGTGCTTGCTGCACCAATGTTCGGCTCTCAGCCCTTACCAGCTCTTCCTGTTGATAATGGACCCTCTCACGTCGGACATCCAGAAAGGGGCAGCCTGATGTATGCTGTTTGCCGATGACATTGTGCTGGTTGCTGAGAGCGGTCAAGACGTCTAGAGCAGATTGGAGGTGTGGTGGCAAAGACTGGAGAATGTTGACCTGAAATTAAGTAGAACCAAAACAGAATATGTACTTGTTTTGCACTTTCTGGACTCCTGTACCTATAACTCTTGCCGGAACGCCAATACCGATTTGCTCCACCTTTCGGTACCTCGGATCGCTTCCCCAGGGGGATGGCGAAGTAGACCGGGACATAACGCACCGGATAAACTGAAGATGGGTGAAATGGGGACAGGTCACTGGCACAACTTATAACCCACGGATGCCTCTCGAATTTAAGGGGAAAATAAAGAAAGATAAAGGGGAAGACGCAGTTATTATTATGAAAGGTCCATTTGTACCTTTTTTAACGCAATGCATATAATGATCTGCTGAAGTGCCCATTTTAGACGCCCTGGCGTTTTTTGTCTAATTTGCTTTCTTAAACGCTGCATAGGCGTCACTTAAATAATACTCTTTATTTACCGTTTTACAATAAGACCAACCAAGAATCAACACCCAATTCAGCTTGATACCTCGATGCAATCCTGAGAAAACGGGTCTTGTTAGAAGGACAACAAAGTGTTCATAAGTGTTGTTTTGACTGTAGTTACTAATACCTTCGTAAACCTATACTTATATTTCATTATCGTCTTTGGATGAAGTCGGAGCATAAGAAGGATCTTCGTCTTGACGCCTTGTATAGCAATGGCCAATTACGTCCCACTTGATCTTGTGAGAGACTTCAGACTCAAGTAGGTACTCTTCGTAACGTTCATCATTGGGTACAGTTTGAACACTGTACTTAACCATGTTAATAATGTTTATGCCACCGGATTCGTTTCCCAGCAATCCCTGACTGCTGCCGTAGGCCTATTCTTGCTTCTTATTCATATTGGGAAGTTTCTTGGCCTAAAATGCCACGCTGGCCTCTTTTCGAGGGTATTTCTCGCCTCGGGGCGTGGTAACCCACTGGGCTACAGAGGTGAGAAATACCCTTGGGTAAACTAACTGCCCAGATTTTGGCAATCTTTGTTACCTCCACCTATTTAACACTGGTCAACAGTGGTTTTGGTGCAGCGATGCTGTATTTTTTTATTGGCTTAGGACCGTATTCTCATTACATTCATAACAAAAATGTTGGTTTCCTACGTGTAGTTTTCTAGATTTGACTTGTACAGTGAAAACCAAAGCAAAGAAAAAAAGCCTTGTGTTAATTATCATGAACGTAAAAACTTTCTTTTACGGTTGCATACACCAGCAGTCTAGTCAGCCATCACATGCCTATCCCGTCGGCCTTGGTATCTCTCCTCGACCATTTTTAGGTCCTGGTGGATCCGCTCCCCTTGTTCTTCGCTATAAGGTTCAAGATTCTCTGGAATTTGATCAAGATTTCTGTGGAGGTATTTGTTTATTTCGAGGATACGGCCGTGCACATCCGAACCAAAAATTATGTCGTTTTCCGAATGAAATAAAGGCAGCAGGTCTGACTCTCGTGTACGATAGGACGTCACTTTTGTACCTGTCTCCAACGAGTTTTTTTCTTTTCATCTCGAAGCCATTTCTTCGGCAGACTCTTCAGGAAGTTCAAGACTCCTAATCGAATCATTCAATTCTTATCTATACTAATATTATAAAGCTGAAGAGTTTGTTTGTTTGTTTGTTTGAACGCGGTAAACTCAGGAACTACTGGTTGGAATTGAAAAATTCTTTTTGTGTTAGATAGCCCATTTATCGAGGAAGGCTTTAGGCTATATAACATCACGCTATGGCTAATAGGAGTGGAGCATAAATGAAAAATGTTACAAGAACGGGAAAAGGTATTTCCTTTTTGAGAGCTTCCGCTGCGTGCGCTGCGAAAACGGTTTAAGTTACGCAAATATCATGTATGAAGGAATTGTTTCTCCTTAAAAGTTCTAAAAAAAAGTCCGCGACAGCATATGTCTATATTTTAAGATTGTCTCACTGTAACCCTTTTTTACTGGCCTGTTGGTCTAGTGGTTAGTGACCCTAACTGCTATGCCGGAGGTCGTGGGTTCGATTCCCACCCAGGACAAATGTTTGTGTGATGAGCACGATCATTTGTTCTGTGTCTGGGTGTAATTTATCTATAATATGTAGGTATGTATTTAGAAATATATAAGTATGTTTATCAGTTGTCTAGTACCCATAACACAAGCTCTGCTTAGCTTGGGACTAGATGGCGTTGTGTGATAGTTGTGGAATATTATTATTATTATTTTTGTTTTTTTTTGTTTCTTCTCATTTAAGAGAGCATAAGAAACCTTACACGCGGGTCGAAACCAAGGATGTAAGGTGTAATTTAGATAGAGAAAGTGGATGATAATGTAGAAGAAGTCAGAAACTTTCGGGTGATTCGACAGGTGTTGAGAATGGTGGCTTTTTGTAGCATGTAGAGTGTGTTAGTAGGCATTTGTAGAGTGTTGAGGCTTTGTGTGAGAGATTTTGGTATAATACCAGTAGATGAGAGAACAATGGGGACTATATGAACAGTTTGTACATTCCATTGGGTTTTAATTACAATGGCAAGATCTTGGTACTTACTGAGTTTTTCGGAAATTGTGGCTTGGATATTATGTGAGTTAGGTATTGCTATGTCTATCAGATAAGCTGTTTTATTGGTTTTGTCGTGGATGGTAATGTCGGGTCTATTGTAATGAATGGTTTTATCAGTTATTATAGTTCGGTCCCAGTAAATTTTTGTATCGTTATTTTCTAATGTTAATTCCCGTTTATATTTATAATACGGTATCATTTCAGAAACTAGTTTATATTTAAATGATAACTGTTGGTGTATGATGGCAGCAACTTGGTCATGGCGGTGTTTATAATCGGTTTGTGCGATTGATTTACATGCTCCTGTTATATGTTGTATAGTTTCAGAGGCATTGTTGCAATGTCTGCATAAGTCAGTCGGCTGGTTTGGGTCTTTTATGATGTATTTTCTGAAGTTACGTGTAGCTATTATTTGATCTTGTATGGCCAGCATAAAACCCTCGGTCTCGGGAAACAATTCGCCTCGTTTGAGCCATTCGTTCGACTTTACTTTATCGACGTGTGGCTGGCTCAGGCAGGCTTGATGTCTTCCGTGTAGAGCTTTTTCAGACCATGCTGCAATTTTTTGTTGAGTACTTACAATGTGTTCATTTGTTTGTGTGTTTATGTTTTGTAGGTTTAGTGGTGTTAATTTCTGATCTGTCTCCGTTACTTGCTTGTGTAGTAATGAGGTTTCTGATTTGTTATGAAAGTATGCTCTGAGTAAATGTATCTGTTTGTTGTGTAAATTGTGTATGTCTATTATTCCTCTGCCTCCTTCTTGGCGTGGAAGTGTAAGTCGTTGTATGCATGATTTTGGGTGATGTTTTCTATGTTTGGTTAGGAGTGTATGGATAGTGCGCTGCAGTTTTTTAATATCTGTCTTTGACCATCGTATGATTCCGAAAGAGTATGTGAGAATAGGTATTGCAAAGGTGTTGATGGCTTTAATTGTATTTCTTGAATTAAGGTTGCTTTTTAAGATAAGGTTGAGGCGGTGTGAGAATTTTTTGACCAGTTCTTGTTTGGCCATCTTTTGTTGTATTTGCCTGGACTGTTTAAAACCTAGGTATTTGTATGTGCTCTGTTCGTCCATAGGCTCGATCAATTCTCCTGATAGAAGTGTATAGCTATTATTTTGGGTTTTCCCTTTAACAATGGACAAAATTTTACACTTATCTACCCCGAATGACATACAAATATCATCAGAAAATTGTTGTGTGCAATCAGCTAGTTGGTAAAGCGCTTCTTTGTTAGCTGCATATAACTTTATGTCATCCATGTACATAAGGTGTGTTAGCTTGTATTGTGTGTTGTTGGTTTCTAGAGTGAATCCCGCGCCTGTTTTGTCTAACAAGTGTGAGAGTGGATTGAGTGCCATGCAAAACCACAGAAGACTTAGTGCATCTCCTTGAAAAATTCCACGTCTTATACGGATTGGTTCAGTTACTACGGTTGAGGAGGAAGAATTGATTTTTAGAACAGTTTGCCAATTTTGCATAGAAGTTTCAAAAAATTGTTTAAGTGTTGGGTGAATTTTATAAAGATTTAGTACGTGTAGCAACCAGCTGTGCGGAACTGAATCAAAGGCCTTTTGGTAATCTATGAACATTGTGTGAATATCCCTTTTGCTTTTCACAGCGCTGTTCATAGTAATGGCGTCAATGGTGAGTTGCTCTTTACACCCTTGACTGTTCTTACGACAACTTTTTTGTTGTTCTGCCAAAATGTTATTTTTAGTTAAATGCTCATATACTATTTCGCTAACGCAGGCTGTTAGAATTTTGTACAAGGTTTGTAAACAAGTGATTGGCCGGTATTTCGCTGGGTTTATGGTGTCATTCGTGTCTTTAGGTATCATATAAGTTACTCCGTGTGTTATGTATTGAGGGAGTAAATGTGGTGATTTGATGAATGTATTTAAATGGTTATGTAAGGAAGGATGTATGGTTGAAAACTTTTTATACCAGTAGTTGTGGATGTTGTCAGTGCCAGGCGCTTTCCAGTTGTGTGTGCGTTTGATGACGTCTATAAATGTAGCTACTGGTATAAACTCAAACTCCATTTCCGGAATTTCTGTTGTAGCTTCGTTAACCCAGTCTGCGTGGCTGTTATGGTGTACTGGGTTTTCCCAAATGTTAGACCAAAATTCTCGTAGTGTTTCGGGTGTAGGTGTCTCTAAATGTTGGTTAGTGGTGTCTGTGTTAGTAGATGTAAGGTTCCTATAAAATATTCTCTCATTGTTAATAAATTTTGTGTTTTGGACTTTGCGATTTGTACATGTTATGTATCTTTTAAGTCTACACGATGCTGCGCTTAATTTTTGTTTTAACGTGTCTAAAAAGTGAGGTATTAGTGTATTAGGGTTTTCGTGTTGTGCGTGTATCTGGTATTTTATCTTTATTTCTTCTACTGCAGCTATTAATTTATGACTTCTACAGCCATTTATGAAATGTGTCAGCCTACCTATGTTTGCTCTTAGATGCTCGATTTTCTTTTCTAATCTGATTTGCCATTTTGGTTTTCTCTGTATGTATGGGCGGCGGTCATTTTGAGTGGGGTCTGATATTTTAGCCCCATTACATGTAGCTGCCGTCCATGCTGCGCAGTAAATTATGGTTTGCAGTTCGGTAAATTCGATGTCACCATTTACACACTTAGGAAGAATGACAGTATTTATATAAGAGACAATGGCAGAAAACTTTCGAGAAGTCTTTTGCTTAGGAATGTATGGTCTTTTAGTGGGGTGTGTGCAATTGAAATTTATCTGAGCTTGAAGAAATGTGGATTCAATATCTGGGTTAATTTCCGGGGCAGTATCCAAATTAGTTTGCGTTGGTCCAAATTGACCAACATCTATATTAAGCAAGAAATTCTCGTTGTCTATATTTACGTCTGTCTGAGATACGACGTCAGTATCTGTACTATTGTTTAAGATTATATTTGCTGTTAGAGTATTGATAGGTGTATCAGAGAAGTTAGTATTTGTAGCAAGTTGTTCTGAGTCGTCGTGAGTTTGTGTGTTCCACTGGTCATGATTTATGTCTTCAATGTTTGGTGTATCAGTGTTGCTATTTTTTAGTTCACAAGCTACTTGGTTTTTAATTTCCTTTAATCTGTTGTCGTGTATATATTTGTTATTTATAATCGCTCTAACTTGATCAGACAATCTTTGCTCTGTTATATGACCTAATTCTGGGTATATATTTATAAATTCCTCATGTATTTTTTTTCTATAGGCTGTTTTATTTGTTTCTAACTGTGTGGTTGTGTAGTATATTTTCTAATTATTGTTTCATTGTATTCGTTCGTCCATCTCATGCGTTGGCCAGATTGTGTACTAGGTTGTGTAGAGTGTTGCTGAATTTGAGTGTGTATCATTTGTAGTTCGGCTCTGACTTCTTCATAAATCTGGTCTATTGTGTCTTGTGGCAATAATTTCTTCTGTATTATGGCCCTACGCTGGTCACCTATTCTTTGTCGGCTGACTTGCATAGCAGGATATGTTTCTAAGAATTTAGTGTGTAGCGATGGTAAGTATGAATTTTTATCTGTTTTCATACTAGTAAGATGAAGATAGGTGCGTAGGATGAATTTATTCATTTCAATGCTCCATTTCCTACGACTTGTTGCAGCTTTAACGGAGAATACAGTATCGTCGACAAAATTTGTCTCCTGTACAACATCCGCTGGCTGTATGCTTATTGATGAGGAAGAAGGTGTCGGAGAGACACGAAAAGATTGCGATGATGAAGGAATTGATGGAAAAAGAGATGAAGTCGATGACGAAGATGCTTGTGATGTTTCATCATCTAACTGAGGCAGCTTTGCCTGAAGTTGTTTTTTTGTTTTAAATCTAGTATTCATGTTAATCCCACGAGTAGCTAGGGACTTATAAAGTCGACCACAGCAGAGCCCTGCGTTCACTGTGGCAAGGGTAAATAAAACTGGAGGTCCCCTATTATCCAGAGTTGGCACACTAGCGACTAGGCTCCCCCCTAGCCATGCAGCTCTCAGCGTGTGCAACCTTAGCTTGGATTGTGTTGTACCTCTCTTGGTCCGGCCCCTCACCCTAAACCTATATCTGTGAAGTTAACTCCACCAGAACAGACCTAGGGATCATTGGAGCGCACAAGCCCCACCACGACGTCAACGTAGAGATACGGCGGTGGGGTTATTATTATTACTATTAAAATGTTAGGTTAAAATGAATTATTTTTTGCGAGGCTTATTTAACCCATATGGTATTAATTTATATCTAAATAAATGTGTTTGTTAGAACGGAAATTTAATATAGAATATTTGTGCCATTAACTCTATACAGTTTAAATAAATATCTTAGAAGATATCGCAATGTAAAAATATCCGCGCGGCAAAATAATTCGCGCGTCGCAATGTAGGTACGGCGGAACTGGCTGGCCTACGGGAAATTCAAATCAAAATATTTAGGTACCTACTGCATCATAATGTTTACAAGTACAGGGTGATATCGTATATTTAACAGTAAGAGATAATTATCTATTAGTAATTCTCACTTTAATATAATCTAAGCTAATCTAACTATCAGCAATAATTAAGTACGATAAATTAATAATTTTGAAGGAGCATAAATCCAATTCAAACCAGAGTGACCAACAACAACCAAAGAAACGAAATTTCCATACTTCTCCAAACCAAGATGGAACATTACAGGAAAATCAAGCATTAAAGAAAAACAAAATAACAGCTTTTATGAGACCAAGACAAGCCTCCGAACACCCCACATAGAATGTGACTCCAACATCCAGTTTCTAGCAATCAACAGAGACCCCTCTACCATCTCAAAACCCAACTCGGCTAGTCACCGCGGGGGAGAAAATCGTAACCGATTTTTCTCTTGACTACAACCCTCCTACAAAAGAAGAAAACAGTATAAACATGAAGAAAAATAAATACAACCTCTACATTGGCACATATAATGTGAGAACGCTGTCAGGCCCGGAAAAACTAATAGAACTTACAAACGCGCTTAAGAATATTAAATATGATATCATTGGATTGTCAGAAGTGAGAAGATTGGGCTGTGGTGTGGACGAATACGACGACTTCATATTATGCTACAACGGACAGACAAAAGGGAGATATGGAGTTGGATTTCTCGTAAAAAAGTATCTAAAAACCTGCATCAAGAGCTTTAAAGGTTTGTCCGATCGAGTAGCACTTCTAGATGTCGATATAAATGATCTACAAATCACTATTATACAAGTATATGCACCTACCGAAGAGTCCGAAGAACCAGAAATAACATTATTCTACGACACTCTACAAAATGCCCATGCAGTTTCAAGAAGATCTGTTATAGTTATGGGTGATTTTAATGCGAAAGTAGGGAAGAACAACCCCGAAGAAAATAAAATTCTTGGAAAATTTGGTTTTGGAAAGAGAAGCCCTAGAGGCGAAAAATTAATTCACTATGCCCAAGAACATAACTTATCCATTATGAACACTTTTTTCAAGAAAAAGTATAGTCGAAAATGGACATGGAAATCTCCTGACCAGTCAACCAAGAATGAAATAGATTATATACTTACAAATTTTCCTAACCGGTTTCAAGATGTGCATGTATTAAATAATATCATGTTCTCATCTGATCACAGAATGGTAAGATCAAAAATATCATTTACATTAACGAAGAAGAGTCGACTAAAATACAGAACTCCTTTATGCACTCTAAAAAACCAAAATGAAGTGAGTTACTTCCTAGAGAAACTAAATATAAATTTAAAGTCCTTAAAACCAGAAGAAACATACACAGTTCAAAGCCTATACAATAGAATGGAAAAATGCCTATTAGAGAGTATGGAAATGGATAAAAAAAGAGAAGAAAAATGCAAATTGCACAACATTCTTTCTGAGGAATCATTAAGTCTTATCCAAAAGCGTCACAACCTACAAAATCTCAAACCTAAAAGCCGCGAAGATAGAAAAAAACTCAGCTATATCTATAAAATAACAAACAAAAACATCAGAAAAGACTATAAGAACCATAGATTAAACACCATAGAAAAATATTTAAAGACTAGCGGGAGTAGCAAACGCGCATACAAAGAACTCCGTTCACACAAAACTTGGATACCAAGCCTATTAGAAAACTCTACCCCATCAACTAATAGAGAAAACATCCTTAAAATAGCAACAAAGTTCTACGCAAATCTCTACGACCATAAAGATTTTGGAAACCTTGAGAGCATATCCTTTCACTCTCACTCTGAAGACCAATCAAACATCGATTGGAACGAATCCGAAATCGACCGAGAAATAAGAAGACTTAAACCAGACAAGAGTCCAGGACCAGACGGTGTACCAAATGAGGCATTAAAACTAGCAGGACCACTGCTGACACCCATGATAACCTATTTATTCAACATGATAAATAAAGAGCAGCGAGTTCCCGAGCAATGGACCAAATCTAATATTATATTACTGTACAAGAAAGGGGACCCAACGGACATTGGTAATTATCGACCCATCAGCTTACTGCCTAGCCTCTACAAACTCTTCTCTCAATGTATTTTAAGCCGAATATCTACAAAAATTGATGAAAATCAACCAGTTGAACAAGCAGGTTTTCGTAGAGGTTATTCAACAGTCGACCATATTCAAACCTTGGAGAGCATAATAGAGAAATATAAGGAATTCCAAAGGCCTCTCTACTTGGCCTTTATTGATTACCAAAAAGCGTTTGACTCTATCTCACACAATTCAATATGGGAAGCGTTGAAGGCGAACAACATAGACGAAACCTATTGCAATATAATAAAAAACATCTATGAGAGAAGTACAAGTAGAATTAGCCTAGAAACAAGTGGCCCAGAAATAAGAATCAAAAGGGGCGTAAAACAAGGCGATCCCCTATCGCCAAAGCTCTTCATTGCCGTACTAGAGATGATATTTAAAAAACTTGACTGGAAGAATCTCGGTATTCTAGTAAATAAAGAATATCTCAACCATTTACGTTTTGCTGACGATATAATACTATTCTCAGAATAGTCAGAATCAAGTTCGCAACTGGAAGAAATGGTACAAAGTCTACAGGCAGAAAGCGCTCGCGTAGGTCTTCAAATGAACTTGCTGAAAACAAATCTGATGACCAACTCATTAAAAAAACCAATAAAGGTTGGATCCCTAGACCTAGAATATGTGGAGACGTACACATACCTCGGGAAACAAGTTTCATTCCACCAGAACAACAACCTAGAAGAAATTACTAGAAGAATAAATATATCATGGCAAAAATACTGGGCTCATAGAGAAATATTGAAAGGAGATATGCCGCTTTCTATGAAAAAAAAGTAATGGATAGTTGTATCCTTCCTTGCCTAACTTATGGCTCACAAACTTGGACATACACAAAAAATATAAAGGAAAAATTCAGAATATGTCAAGCTGCCATGGAACGATCGATCTTAGGGGAGCCCTAAGATCGATCGTTCCATGGCAGCTTGACAAAGAGAGATAAAGTACGCCACACCAAGATAAGAGCGAGAACAAAACAAATCGATTTCCTACACCACTCGATGAAACTAAAATGGAAATGGGCAGGACATCTAGCCAGAATAAAGGACGCTCGATGGACGAGTCGCGTCGTGGTATGGAAAGGTCCCAAGGGTAAAAGAAAAAGAGGGAGGCCATCCAGAAGATGGATCGACGACATCAATGAAATAGCAGGCGACGACTGGCAAACAAAGGCGAAAGATAGAAAACGCGAGTAAATAGGCTTCTTCTGGGTAAGCTCGTTCCATCGTCGACTTCATCTCTGCCCTTAGGGCAAGATTGAGGTCAAGAGTAAGCCCATATTAAATAAATAAAAAAAAAAAAACAATGGCTAAAAATGGAGGAGGCCTTTACCCTGCAGAGGGTTCTCAGTAAAATAATAAAAATATAATAACAATCAAAAAGTAAATGATTGAATAATAGAATCGTTTAACAAAAATTAAATCAAATTAAGAACTATATCTATAAATTAAAATGTATAAAAATTGTTATTAATAGTAAATGATTCAATAATAGAATAATTTAAATAATTATAATATTCAAATAAAAATTAAATTAGTTTAAGAATTATCTGTAATGTATAGAAATTAAATTGTTATTAATATTGTTGCATGGAAATAATTTGTAAAAGTGCATGTTATTGAGAAATAATAAAAGGCTTATTATTATTATTATTATTATTATAACCTAACTAAACCATCGAAACTAATATTATTAAGGATTTAGCTTAATTTCTGTTGAATAGTCCATTTATCGAGAAAGGTTTTATGCTATATTTATGTGAAGCAGACGAAGTTGCGTGGGTCAGCTAGTTGGATATAAAGGGTTTTGGTTATGTTATGTTATGGTTTGGTATCTTCGAAATCACTGTCGCTACTCACTTGATTTAAGATTTCATCAAGTGATGGTTCACAGATCGGATAAAATTTTGGAACAGGTAGGTACTTCCTCTGAATGTGGCAACGTTACGTCTTCCAGCCGATTTTATGCCTGGATAAATATTTTTTTAACGATATCGCCACGCAAATCAACAAACAGAAAAACAGTCATCGAAGTGATCTTTTTGTTCCTTCCATTGCATAGGCACTCCGAATTCCATACGGCTTCTTTGACCACTCACCTATCGTCTCAAGTGTTCACATTTTAAAATCAATTTGAGATATCCACGGCTTGTGTCATTATCAAATCCTTGCGTAATGTAAGAAAACTGTGAACTTTTTGTAAAATCTGCTATTGGTTTTTTATACTTTTTAACTGTGTATTCACCACAAATGTAACAAAACACATTTGGCGCATTGAGAGTTTGACGCCCGAATACTCGAACGTCACTCAATTTTAAGTTGCACTTAAATCTCGTGCTGTCTTTGTTACTTTAACGCAGAGTGACAGAGATAGCACGAGTTTTGAGGGCTACTTATAATTGAGTGACGTTCGAGTATTCGGGCGTATGACAGCTTCCTCGCGACGAAGACATGATATGTTAGGAAACCAAGCGCAAGAAAGTACTGATTACAGCCAATATTCAAAACTGAGGGTAAATCCAAAGCGCACGCCACGATAGTGGCGGTAAGTCCCCTCTTTGAGGAGTGGCTAGAGAGGAGCCACGGCGCCCTCACCTTCCGTCTGACGCAGGTCTTCACCGGACACGGATGTTTCGGGAGGTACCTGCACCGAATTAGGCGGGAGGAAACGCCCGGATGCTTCCACTGCGAGGATCGACCGGAGGACACGGTGGAGCACACTGTGAAGGTGTGCCCTGCTTGGGCGGAGCCCCGCCGTGTTCTCGTAGCGGCGATCGGCGGCGGCGACCTCTCGCGTCCGGCCCTGGTGCAAGCCATGGTCCGGGGCGAGGAGGAATGGGACGCCGTCGCCTCCTTCTGCGAAGCAGTGATACTAGCGAAGGAGGTGGCGGAACGAGAGAGGGAGAGAACCTCTCAACGTCCCAGCCGCCACGGAAGGCGCTCCGGGCGTCGGGGGCCATGCACGTGATGGCTTCCGGCCACCGTAGACGCGGGCCTGTGGACGGTGAGTAATGGGCTAGCTCGCCGTCCGGCCGTCGTCATGACGGCAACAGACCGTGTCGGCGGCGCGTTCGTGTTCCACGCGCGCCTCAAAGAGATGTCAGCAAGGAGGGGCCGCGGATTTTTGTACTAGATGACGTGGCCTCGGCGCAAGGGCAAAGAAGGAACATGGGTTCGGTTTTTAGTCAGTAGAAGTCTGACACTCCCCTTCGCTCTGCCCAAGAGCGGGGGGGGGGGGGGGGGGTCATTCGATGATTTTCCACCAACCAAAAAAAAAAAAAGGTCAAAGTGTTGTTGGGTTTCTCTATCAGGAATTTCTCTGTAGCAGCCACGGAGTCTGAATTTGTGCTAGGTTTGTGGCGCTAGAGAGCCCTTTGCATTATTACATGGGACTTAAACCATAACTGGCGAAATGTGGGTGTACTATTAAGTACACCTTTGTCTAACTAACGCGGCTCCGACACAAGGGCGAAGAAGGAACATGGGTTCGGTTTTTAGTCAGTAGAAGTCTGACACTCCCCTTCGCTCTGCCCAAGAGCGGGGGGGTCGTCCATGATATTCCACCCACCAAAAAAAAAAAAGGGCAAGGAAGGAACATGGGTTCGGTTTTTAGTCAGTAGAAGTCTGACACTCCCCTTCGCTCTGCCCAAGAGCGGGGGGGTCATTCCATGATTTTCCACTCACCAAAAAAAAAAAAAAAAGGGTAAATCCAAAACTACTTACACGTAGGAAAATAAAATAAAAAAATGTTTTAATGTTACTATAGCCACTTGATCAAAAACCATTAACCGTATCTCTGCACCAAAAAAAATCTTTGATTTTGTTGACCAGTGTAATTAATGTAAATAAAACAATATTTAATGCTTTTATTTATTAGATTGTTACATACAGATACATGTGTTTTACAATATTCTTTATTCTTAAGGAAAGAGTTTAGTTTGTGAGTGACGCGGGTACCTTTTGTTATTAAAATGGGGAATAAATAAGGTAACATTAGCGCCGGTTACATAAGTTATATATTTTTATTTACATGTTTCATATACTTAAATCTTATATTTTCTTATCTTTAACTTTCACAACTCATGTGATATCCACACGTAATATTATATAATAATTTTATTATAACGTTACTTATATCTAAATTAACTAATCTTATGATGATGAAAAATATTCTAAGCTACGATTAAATTTCAAACACCAATTGAATCTACAACTAGAACTTCCGAAGATATCTTATTTTAGAAGAATTAAATTAGTTATATGACAAAGCTAAAAAGAAGTTGGCTTAATAATATGAATATAACAAGAAATATTAATAAGAAAACATAAGTTTAATCAGATCAAGACAGTGAAGTTAAAGTTACTTTTAATTTTGAAGACGATAGAAATAATCTGAAATTGTCAGAGAAAACTTAACTACCACTGGACGGATACTGATTACTGCTTTGGTTTATCCTTTAAAATATAACTAAATAATATATAATTACTTAAATAAACAAACTAAATTAATTATTCAACTAAATTCAAATGAAAATGAAATGTGGGTTTTTAATTTATATTTCGGCGTCTAATAAAAAATTGCCACCAACGCCAAATTAACGTGTGGACTTTTTTCTGTTAAAAAAGGGGCTTATCAAAAAATATTCGCGGTGGTTTTGCTTCACTTATTCAATATTTTAAACGTTATCCTTACCAGAAATGAAAGAATTTGTAAACAATTCGTATTACTTTTATCAGTATTCAACTTTGTCTTTTTTGTTTATGTTAATTTTTAGGGAAAAATCGAAACACCATTTTATCTAGTAGGCTGAAAATAAAGCTATTTTTGCTCGTTTGGTAAGAATCCCAAGCTGATGCGCTTACAACAGTTACAACTAAGTACTACAATAATAAAATTTAGCGGAATGTTACAGTAATATAACCGAATAAACATCAACTTAAACTAATCAATTACACTAAACCTCAGACCAAGAAAAAAAGAAAGACGGCGCGCCGCGAACACCAACAGTGAAGCCACAAAACCACACGCCTATGGCAAGTAAACATACAAGCTCACGCACACACCTACACTAAAACCACACGCATTTCTCCTAGAATGTCACGACTTCACGAGACATTGTCTACACACATAGATAAAAAGTTGGCTTCACTTTTGATGTTCGTGGCGCGTCGTCTTCCTTTTTTTGTTGGTCTGAGCACTAAACTTGAAACGCAATAATTTAGAAATTCCTCGTAACGTCAAAAGCCTCTTATCCAAATCTACTTTCTACTCTCTAGCATTCTACTCGATCCTTTGAAGAAAGGATTTCGCTTTATCTAGCACTTTTTTACCGTTGCATACTACATCCTTAAATAAATCCTTATTTCAAAACTTATACTTGCACTATCGGCCGAAATATTTTGCATTGAAAAAAAGACTAAAATAAAAATAGCTGCTTCTGTCAAACACAATGTAAGAACAAAAGTAATGCTGCCAGATCAAAAAAAAATGTTACAATTTATTCTAAAAATAGCTGCTATAAAATAGCTTCTTTTACGTAAAACTGCTTAAGTATGTAGCTGCCTAAAATACTGAACGTAATTAATAAAATAAATATTAGCTGTTTTTTTTATTTAAAAAAGAATGCTGCCTGAATAATACGGTATCGAATTAATTGTATAAAATAAAATATAAAATTTGGTTTTATGTAGGTATATAGCTGCATTAGCTGCATTTATAATAATACTTAAAGCTGTATTCCCTAAATTGGATATTAATTTATGTAATAGTTGCCTCAAGGCTCTTGGTACAAGCTGCTCAATTAACATACCTAATATTAAAAAAAAAATTGCTGCCTGAAATATGCTGCCATTGCAGATTATAAAGCTTTCCAAAGAAATCGTCACCCATACTGAATACATCGAAAGGCAACGCTTGCAAATCTATAACTTTGTATACTTTAAGTAATATTGAAATTACCTGTAGCTGCGTTTTGGACAAAATACTAAAAATAATGACCTGCCATAAACTTTCTTTTTTTAATATGCTGCCTATAAAAAGCTGCTATTATTTTTATATTAATAATTAAAAATAGATTGCATGTTTATAAAATTATTATAAAAGCTGCCTGTATTTTAAATTAAATTAGCTGCGATTTTATCAAATAAATTTTATACAATTTTTTTATTTATAAATTATCCTAAAACAACTGTCATAATTTTTTGATGTATTAATAATTCGCAATCTGCTGCCATTTTATAAAAGACACATATTGAAAATAGCCGTCCATATTAATATCAACCTTATTCATTTTAAATAAATTAAATACACATATTATTCATATACATAGGTATTGCAATTTCAAAATATGCTGCCATTTCATGAAGGAAGTCAAATTAAAAATAGCTGTCTTTATATAGCAAAATTAAACATATTAAATAATATAGATACACACAATATTAAAATAAAATATGTAGCTGCTTCATGTAAAATAAAAATAGCTGTCTCTACTAGCAACCATCAACATTTTAGATAAAATAGATACATAAATTATGATTCAAATAAAAACATGTAGCTGCTTCGTTTAAAATAATATATAAAAAAAATAGCTGTCTTTATAGCAACCATAAACATTTAAGATAAAATATAGTCACATAGGTATTATACAAATATTAATATGTAGCTGCTTCGTATAAAATATTAAATTAATAGTTGCCTTGAAAAATATGCAAATATTAGTAAAATAATAATATTTCAATTGTGCTCCTATTTATGAAAAACGTGGTTAAAAATAGCTGTCTTTAGCTAGAGCATAATAGCAGCACTAAATATTTTAAATCAAATAGATACACACATTAATGAAATAAAAAATGTAGCTGCTTCATAAAAATACATTAAATAAAAATACTTGCCATATTAATATGTGTATGTCCAAAATTATAGCTACTGCAGAGGGCAATATATTAAAAATATGAATTAAATAGAATAATAAAGAGTTTTAGCTACTCAACGTGGCAACATACAAATAAACCTATATACACTTAAAATAATTGAATATAAAAAACTTAACTACGATTACGTCGAAATAATACTCTTAAAGGTTAAACTTAAAAACTATAGTATCTGTGATGATTATCTATGCTTGCAACGGGTTTTAAAATAATAATTGAAATACAAGAGGAAGAGAGCACTGAAAATGTATAGCGGAAAAAGTTAAATGAATGCGACTTAAAAGATATGAAGACCTTAGATTTGATACAAAAGAAAAACGGTAAAAAATTTGAAGGACAGCTAATCATAATGCCTGATACGAACACATTGGTGAAACGTAACATAAAATGTAACAGAAACGAGCCGTCCTGAGTAATGCAATGAAACATGAAATGCAACTCAACAACTAGGCGAATTTGTTTCAACGAGTGTTACATATTAGTTACGTTTTACTAATCAGTTACCGACATTAGGAAATAATTTACTAAATTTTAATTTTAATAAAAGAGCATAGTTTAGTAGTCGGCCTCTTCCCTGAATGTGATGAAGGCATGGACAAGGAAGACTGCCACCTCAATGACGGAGAATACCCCTGAGGCTACAAGGAGGTCATAAGCCTGCTTGTTCGGGCGGAGGTTGGCGTAGTAGGACCTGTGCCAGTCTGGAATAAAAAAAAAACATAGATTCTTATAATTTCAATATTTAACAAGCAACTAACGATATGCAGTTGTACTTATAAGTACTTATAATTCCATGCGCCACCATGTGTGACCATGATAAGTTTAGTGTTATTTACGAGGAGGGTAATTCGGAAATGGAGGATGTAGAAAGGTGTTACCTAATTAGGTATAATGTAACTGCGTTTTCGAAAATTTATGATCATTTGCCTAGTCTTTTTAAAACTGACTGCCCTGAAAGTTATCCACTAATTATTTAATAAAAAGAAAATACAGTTTTTCGCAGTTTCGACCAATTCATTTTAAAAAACATAACTTGTATTAGAAAGGAACGGAAGTTACACCTCACACCAATCCCCATAGACTAATTGTCTACATTTTTAATAGGCAACGCCAAGGCCCTGCCTTTATACAGCCTGGTGGGCTCATAGGTGCACTGTGCATATTGATTATTATTTTACAACTGGCCGTGACTAGAAACTTTTATTTTAAAATAAATATGTGTGTCACTACAAAGATCTTATTGTTACTTCTTTACATTCCACGACGCAATAATTGCGTCGCAAATGATGTAGTGTTAGCAAATAAATAATTAAGTTATTTCATTTGAAACGCTAATGCAAATCTTGCTGCAGCCATATCCAATATTCAAACAACAGTTTAGTAGGTATGTATTTTACTAATTTACAGAAGTTAACTTCCACACACGTAATAATAGTACATTATGGTACAAGTGTGTAACGTTGGTGATTACCGCAGAGGCGCCATTGAGACCCGAGCCGTCAGGTGAGGGTCTTAAGAAAGCCGAGGACGGTAATCATCAATACACACGTGTATCATACGACGTTTTTCAACACACTTGTGAAGAAAATAATACTAAAAAGTCATCTTCAACAGTTAAAACAAGTTCTGTTTTTTTTTTCACAATAGCGGGAAAAATTTATGCGCGCGCATCTACAGTTCTACCAACTTCAACAGTTAAAACAAGTTCTGTTTTTTTTTTTACAATAGTGGGAAAAATTAATGCGCGCGCATCTACAGTTCTACCAAGTTATCTATGCAGGCGGGAAAACATGGAACTAAAATAAATGTACTAAGTTTGACGTAGCGATGCATTTTTTCTTGACCAGTGGCGCCACTACTGTAACAATGACGATCGGCCATAGAAAAGAATGTGGTTTCTTTATTTTTGACTTTTCGCGGATAGAGTTTTAGCCACGGACAAAATGGGGTTTTTTTTTTCTTTATTACAGAGAAAACAAAAGTTATATTGATGAGGCTGACATACCTTTGTAAGGTAAAAGCCTCTAAATAAATAAAGAAAAAAAAAAAAAAAGTTATATTATTTGAGTGAAAGATTCATTTATTAAAAACGTATTAGTTGAAATTATCTATTTAAATTCAAAGTTGCATGAAATGGGGAAGCACTAGGTACCTACATTAATTTATTTTTACTATTGAACACGATCTTTTTTGTATCGAAACTTTTTTAAGAACATAGCAACTCAACCAATAAAATTTAAAAAAAAAAAAACCTATAACTCACTAGTGAATAATAGCAATGAAAAAGTCACAGTTTGATTATAGGTGTCCTTACGTGCCTAATTGCGGTGAAATTATAGCCACTTTATGAGCAAGTGTGTTGAAAAACAAATTATTTGTTCTATTCAATAAACAGACACATAATTTGAGCATTCCTGATTATAGGACCAGTTTAAACTAGGAGCTAAGTATATTGCGATGTTATTATCCACGCTCGAACGGATGACTGGGCATGGAAACTACTAGATTACCAGTTGTTTGTATTCTTGAATAAATAGCTTAAATTACTAGTTGATACGCATGTTATAGGTACTTAATAGAAAAATATATCGGTTCACACCGTAGCATAAAATAACATGTTTATTAAATCAATATTGTTGGATAACTTGTTTATGAAACTGTGATTGATGGACACTTTTATACTAAAACACTCGAAACTTTTCAAATACATGCACAAAAGTATGAAAAACTATGTAATGTTCACAAAATGGCGTCGAAATCATCCGAAATACTGGCGCGTTCGTCGTCAGACAAAAGTAAATGATTAACATTTAAAAAAAAAACTGGTTAGTCAGTAGATAGACAGAAAAAAAATTAACTGTTTTAAAATCGGAACACTCACCATAGAATATGACAGCAGCGGCGGCAGTGAACATAATGACTCCGAGAACTGAGAAGCCGATGGACGTCCTCCATCCGGGAGACTCGCCGAACAGTCGTGCGATGATAAGCACACCCGTGATGATGATGTAGCCTACGAATAAAACATGATAGTCAGATAAGGCCATACGAAAATATTGTAAGAAAAAGACGCCTAAAATAGAACAGAGTCTAAAATTCTAAGACTTGACATTAATCAACATTGCAGCCTGATTATGCCTATGCAGACGTACTGACTTTAAAAGTAGGTACACTAAACTAGGTATAAAGTTAAGACAGATTTTTGTAAAAACAGAGTTTTTTAGCGAAAGGAAGCTGAAAATTTAAATCCTAGTCGCTAGTCTTGCTGTAAATGTGTGTGCTTATAAAGTAGCTAGAGCTTGTTCCAATAATAGGTACCTACTGTTTTTCAGTCAAGATATTTGTATTCAGGTTTGCTTACGAAATAATTTTTCATTGACCGGAAAAACTAAAAACTGTTTTGTAAGTAGGTAATCCATTATCACATCAATCAACCTTCTAACAAATCGAATAGGTGTTAGAATTGATTTAATAATTCTAATAATTACATGAAACTGATAGTTTGGTAGTTTCTAAATAATTGAACAATTAAATAATAAGAAGGTTGATTTATCAATAACATTAATCAGTGACGATGCGTGTGTAGAAGCATTAAAACCTTTTGAAGTGGAAATGGTTTTAAAACTTTTTTAACCTTAAGAAGAAGTAATTAGGCCAGCCAGTCTTTAGATTTCACATTTTGATTGTTAGAAGTACCTTTGTATGGTGCTACAAGGGTTTTTGGCGCCTGAATGACATTGAGGAGAGGGCGCTGTTGGTTAGTTGTCAAATTTAAAAAAAAACAAGATGGCGCCGTATGTACTGATTTTCGCCACGTTGTATAGGAAGCCTGCCTAGATGCCTAAGGACAGAAGCCACGAAGACCTGACCAATTTCAATCAAACTAATATAACCTACAATTTAAAGGTAAACAGGAAAAATCGGTAATGCTATTGAACAATAAATCGTCCATCGGCATCGCGTTCAGGAAGTTATCGTAAATCGGTTTACGGTTGACGGTTCGCGTTTACAAAGTGTTTACAGGTTTCACTTTCTCATACAAAGTTCAATGAAACCAATTTTCCACTCGACTGTGAAGTGAAACCGATTTATAAGATAAACACGTAAAATATCAATGATTCTTCAACGATATTTCATGAATAATTAAGTACTAAATGACAATTTTTATTCAATATTCATGATTTATAGATCATCAATAGGTACCCAATTCGTCACTAATCGTTTTTATTCACGTATTGTTAACAGATACTTTTTCTGCTCAAATAATTCTTGCTTTACATTTTTTGTAAGACAAATAAGGCCAATATTTGTTAAGAATTTTATCGCAAGAAACTAAGATTATTGTGTCAATAGACTATCAATGCTCGTTTAGGCGTGAAATTACTTAAAGTGGTGTACATCCGAAGGATGCCAAAGGATGCGAATTGTATAAGCAATTACACACTAAATTAAAAACTAATTAACGAAAGTTGATTGACACAACATTGAATGGAAGAATTAACTTTTATAAACTTATTTGGGGAAATAATGCCGGGTCAAAGAAAAGCCATTAAAAGGTTTTTTTTATCTTTGACTCTTTAAAATGGTTTTAGAGCAGTTTGCTTTTCTCTTAACACATCTATGCTCATCTCTCGGTTTTTGTCTTAATTCTTAATTATATTGTGTTCCATTTTGGTTTATTTGTTAATTGCCAGTTGGTGGATTTGCCATCTGACCGGCCATGAGATGTGCCAGAATCGATTCCGTGACAATTGGTAAATTGGAAGATTAGAACAAATTCTATTGGAACGAATCGGGTCATGGTTTCAGCTCACGTCTAAGTTTGAAAGAAACAAAGCACTTTTGCTACAGAATATTTAGTCTTGAGAAATCAACTACCTATATCTAAGGCGTTGACAAGACAAGAAGCAAGCCTTGCCTCTAAGAGTTATGGTTTATTTTCTATATGCGTTGTAAAGTATGGATGAATCATGGATGTTACTTACTTGAGTAGGCAGAGTAGATGACGGCAATGTGCCTATGATCCGACTGCACCACTTGTGGGGAGTAGAGAGCGCCGACGATTAGACCGATGGCAATCACTGCTATTATCTGAAAATAAAACGTAAGCTCAGAAAATGGTCTAGAATAAAGGAAACTTCTAGATTCTGTCAGATAGTAGCAAATAAATGATATTGTTGTGATCCTATCAAAAACTAAGCTATAATTTGTAAACCTTTTTTCGAAAGTTGCAATGTTTCAGCTAAGTATTTGTCTTTGCGGCTTGCTAACTGTTTTCGCAATCATTGAAAACTTTTTGCATTGCTAGCCCATTGCAAAAAAATTCAGTTGTTTTATAACCAATTCACCCAAATAACAAAGGTCACGTACTCGAATAAAAACATGATCGTTTAAAACAAGTGTTCTCAAAGTATTTGAGTGAAAGTATCTTCCGTACATCGCTCTAGTGGTCGCGTATTGTCAAAGGCTTGTTTTCTCCTTTTGGTTGTTCTTGAATACCACAAGTTAGTGATTTTCCAATACCGCAAGCATCTTCGTAAATGATTATGACACGGTTTTCACTTTCACGGATCGTTTGTTCCCAAGTAACCACAATGTATAATTTTATGACAAATGTTGGCATTGTCAATTATTTTATTGGCTTCAGGATGGCACGTTTTTTATAGCATTCAGCAAAGTATAGTAGGTATGTTAACGAGTACAGGCTGACAAAGGACTGTCTGTGCTGTTTCACGGTCTTCAACCTTATAAGTCTGTTACGTTCCAGGCTATAAGCGTGGTCTAGGAAGGAAGCCCTATATAATTATATCCTTTGAAGGAAAAAGCCTGAGTCTACTAAAGCTATTTCAAATAGATTATTGCTGAAGCTCTATTAACTTGACTTTTAATACTCAAACGTAAAATAGATTATAGTCCCTATCTGCATCGTCAATCTAAATACGATCAATAGACATCAATTTTTTTTATTTTACTATAATCAAATTAAATTCCTCCCACCATTATTTTACCTACCTACGTGTCTAACTTCCACTATAAGTACCTTTAGATTATTCTAGAAATACAAACAACAACAGAACAAGCATGAGGATTAGTATATTTAATCGGCCACTAGTACAACAGCACAAGGGTCCCTTTGACTTCAAGGCCAGTGTGTCATGATACAAATTATCATGTCTTGCATCGCAACATGGTCAGTTCCCATACAAGCCATTGCAAGTAATTACCGGAGAGCGAGTGCCTCACGAACATCCAACTTGTATCGATTTCCAATTATACAATGTATTAAATGGTTTTGTTTAGATGGACTAGATTTTAGTGGAGCATTTTCTAGTGATTCGCATTTTTCTTTGCGCTGTCCGAGTGTTTGAAACTTTCACATCTTCTTGTCTGCTACTTCATCCTCTGTTGGGTATTGATCATTAATTAGGTGCTATGTTATACGGAGCACTGCAAAATTCTTCTTCTTTGCGTTTTGTGGCTTTCTAAAGTGCTCTGTTACAACAAGCCAGATTTTATCTGTGCACATGCAGTTAACTTTCAGCAATACCCACAGTCATAGTCGTTTATGATGTGGGTTATATATATAAGTGGTGTATAATATTTTATCGAAATGGTATAATAACACTGGTCCTCAAATAGCGTGCTAGTCAGAGTCGAACCCATAGTCTAGACAGTAACTCAACAGCTCTACGGATCGCAGCCTCACGGCACTACATAACAGTGTGAGGCTGCTGTAGTACCTGTCGTTAGAGGCAGCCTCATCCCCATTCTTAGCAGTATCCTTGTCTTAAATCTAGTCTCTGTCAGTAATTCACCAGCTCGTAGCCCGACACACCAGTGTACTCCTTCAGGGTCACTGCGGCCGGGCTACCTCAGTTGTTAGCGGTATCCTTAACTTAGATCTAAGTCTCTATCATTCAGTAACTCACCAGTTCGACGGCTCGCAGTCCCACGCACCAGTATTGCTTCAGCGCGGCTGCAGCCCGGCTGTCTCGGTCGTTGGAGGCAGCCTCATCGCCCTTCTTGGCCTGCGCCTCGGCCTCTCGATCGCCCGCCGACATCGCCCACACTACCCGAGCTCCACCTCCGTACTCAGAAACCTGGTGGGAATAAGAACTTGTTAATACCAGACAGTAATAGACTGTGTGAATGTTGAAGAGTTACATAGAAAATCCCATCCATTGAGAAAAGTCAGGATTCAAGAGCGAGTGTAGCGAGCTTGAAATCTTTCTCTCGATTTTGAGATGGTTTCTTATTGTCGATTCTCGCCAATATGGCTGGAAAGGGACTATTGAGATGTCGATTGTCGACTGATAGAAAAGTTTGGAACAAGACATTTTGCGCCAACCTGACTTAAGTATTGGGAGAGCAAAAGCATAATGAATTAAAACCAGTTAGTCTATGACAGTTATTGACTGCAATGGACTTTCCTTGATGACGTCCATATAATTAATTACGTTAGGGGATAGTTTGTTATTTTATTATTTATTGATCACGCAATACTACCTCGTGTTATAGTTTGCGATTTCATCGTATACAAGTTTAGGTATTTAAATTCATTTTCCTGTACAATGAAAATTACTCTCAATGTAAAACAGGAAATTGGCGACATGACAAAAAAAAAACATTCATGTCGCTTCAAAGTATTGCGTAAATTAACAAAATGTCCATAAAAAAGTGTTAAGTGCCTAACCCCAGCATTAACGCCTATGTCTTCTGCTTAATTATCCTTTTGGTCAAATTCAAAGTGGCCATAAAACAATGTAATAATATTCTAGTCTACAAGGAAGTCTTGCGCTACTGTACCGCGGCACTTATGGTGTCCAATTTTATGTGCGTCCATGATAATAATGGTGACCATAATCTAGTGCGTAATTACTGTTATTGTCCAACAGTTTGCGTGAATCTGACACATTATTGCCTATGTGTCTCATTTTTTATAACTTAATGAGAGTGGTGACTCATTTGGCAAAATTAACATAGCATAGTAGCCACACCGGGTGCGCCAAAGTTCACCTAAAATTTCAACTCCGATAATTGGAAATCCGAAAATGTTCTTCCTAACATTTTTCATCCTAACAATCGCAATTCCTAACTACTCTGTCTCTAATGTTTTAATTCCGAAGCATTCAACTTCATAATGTCAGTAGCAATAAACATCTATTACACTATTATTTGTGTTCCTATATTTTCTCAACATAACCATCTTTACACTATTATTCAAAGTCATATCTTTTTTGTTTATATTACTTTTTATTCATAATAATCAGTATTATATAAGGTCCCATTAAAATAGGTGGACAAAATTTTAGAAATCATTCAGACCGCTAAAATAAGGACAATAGTAAAAAAAATATAAGAAAAAGACATTAAAATACCTACTTTTATAGGATGAGATTGTTCTAGAGTGCCGGCAATTTATTATTTTAAGTCAAAATAAAATCACTTTATATACTTAGTGTTTTTTTTTTGTTTAGATGTCTTTAGGTACTTCTTTAGTTAGGCTTACTAAACGCTGTGTTAAAATTTGTCCACCTATTGTAATGGGACCATATATACTATGCAAAGATATCCTAGGTTAGGTTGGGTTAGAACTGTGACCAACTACGCGCGAGCCGAGCGAGCGAAGCGAGCGGTGCCGCGGCAGCGGCCGGCGAGCGCTACCTCGAAATTTGTCGCGAAAATCTGTTTTTTTTTTCATAGTGCCCCTAAGACGACACTCTGACCTGAGTTTAATTCATTTAAGACGAAAATCAGTGAAACGACCTTTAATCATTCTAAACAGTTGTATGAGTGAAAAATGTTTAGGAATAAAAGCGTTAGGATAAAAAACAAGAGTTTAAATATATTTACAATAACGATATTATGAATTACAATTTTCGTAAACATGAGTGATAAGAACATCGTCGGTAGCACTACAAATAGTATGAATGAAAACTTTAGGATGAAAAATTTTAGGAAGAGTGATCATTCGGATTACAAATCGTTAGGAAGAACAATTTCGGATGAAGAACTTTAGGTGAGCCAATATGGACCCAGCCACACCACTATACTGGAACACAAGCCTCCCCCACAGGGCATGGGCCATTATAACCACTTCCCTGGCCCAGTGTCTATTGTGATAGAATGTCAGGCCAAGCAAACGATAGCTTATTCAAATAATGTACCTACCTAAGTATAGCGTGATTGAATCAATTAAACAATTTATGTAAGAATCATACATTCCCCTAATTAATTCAATTAATGCCAACTAGTCTCATTAACGCGTGTTGTTAATATTGTAAAAGTAGTCGGTTACAGACGACAATGCATAAATCATAAACAGGCTGAATGCCGATCACTGAAACGGAACGCAACTCGCGCGTTATGCTTTCCAAACGAAATAGTTGTTTTTTTTTTATACAAACAGTGTTGCTACTGAATAATGAAAAAAAAACACGTAAGTAATTGCTTTGTGCAGTCCATTAATGGATTGATATGCATTAATTTTACCTTTGGGTTGTTAGAATATGAATGGAGTGTTCTGGAAACAAGGCAAATTAAACTTTGAATATTAAATTACAAATATTCCTGTTTCCTGGAAACCAAATCACAGGCTGGTAATAATTGGTAGACCAATAAGGCCATACGATTTCAAACATTCGGTTTTTAGAAAAGCTTCGGAAAATGGGGTAAGTTTTCTTTGTTTCGCGCCAAAGCTGCTCTACTTTTAATAAAGCTTCATAAGTAGTTAAAATTATAATATATGAAATGACTTAGACCAAACCATATATCTGCTACGAATTAATTACAAACAAAAATCAGTTTCGGATTTTTAATGATCAACTTATTTAGTGGTGATAAAATATAAAGAAATCTATCCCATAGAAAATAACTCTAGTGTGCTATTTTCCGTACTTATATTTACAGTACCATTTTTGCACTACAAAAGCTCATATAAATGCTAAATACACAGGTACCGCATGATCACATCAAAACATGCAATTATTATAATAGAAGTACCTCCACTTGCATGCAATCAAATTTAAAAAAAAATAAATCTTACCAAAGACAGGAATTTGAACTCCTAGCAGCGACAATGAACGCACTGTTTTATTTGTTTTTTATTTCACTTGCACTTCTAAATTCAAAAATGATAGACGCTTTCGGTGGTCGCGGGATGTTTACTAAGCTCAGTGCAGACACGAGTGCGTTCGGCTCACGACGCGATGCGACTACTGCTTGGCCGACAATCCGCGCACCTCTATGCTTCATTTGAAAATAAACCAATGGTCTCTGATTGTCCTTTCGTTTTCCCTTATGTCGCCCTTTGAAACATGCGATGGGGGAACCATGAGAGGCCAAGGAAAATTGGCTATTGAACCGTAGAACCGGCGTAGTAATGCGTAGCACATGAGTAAACAGCTTTCATTCAATTGTAAAGTTAGTGCCTAGAACATTATTAGAACTTTACTATCCTGATGCGTTCAAGGTGTGGGTCGGTGAGTTTATCGTGGGACGGAAATCAAAGAGATGGATAACTAAATGAGCCCAGGATGAATATCTTCTTATTTCAGACCAAGCTTTACTGGTCTAAGTAGGTAATGTTTGTTTTATAAGAGCCTTTCTTCGTAATTACGTTTCTAGCGAAACACAAAGTCAGTTAAATTAAACAGCTCCTAATTAGTTACGTATTGTTACAGTTACATTCTCTTTTTTACATAATCCTACTAAGTAACCACTGCATTCCAAATGTAAGATACCTGAAGCTGAATTTCACGCACAAATACTAGGTCATCATAAAAATAAATTTCCCTTCGAGTTACAGATGTGAATGGTCACTGAATAGTTCCCTTAAAGCATTCTGATTGGTTTATTTCGGTACGCATCCATTCCTATCGGCAATCAAGAAGTTCTAAGTCCCAGAGATGGTTGCGAAATACTTCTAAATTGTTAGATAATGGAACAGAACTATTTGTACTATTATTGAAGTAGGCTGGTTTCTTTCATACTTTACGATGTTTGTTTTGACAGTCTTATTAGTTGGAAGAATCTTTTAGGTTTCTGGCTAAATATGTATGTTTCCCATTGAATAAACATTTGTTAACTAAACGAAAACATGTTCATAAACTTATCCTTTTTTTTTTTTTTTTTTTTTTGGTGGGTGGAAAATCATCGAATGACCCCCCCCCGCTCTTGGGCAGAGCGAAGGGGAGTGTCAGACTTCTACTGACTAAAAACCGAACCCATGTTCCTTCTTTGCCCTTGCGCCGAGGCCACGTAATCTAGTACAAAATACCCAAAATCAAATAATGAATAAATATTTTCTGTTGACCAGTATACTTAATATTTTTAGAAAAGTGTGGAATGCGTCAACGTAAGTAACTGTCAATAGAGTGAAAAACGTGCGGTATGTCATGTAACGTATCGATATGATATTCATGAAACACTTCGGGTAGGTAATATTTTTTGCCATAGATTCAAAGATTCTCTTCGCAAGCTAGTCAAGATTTTTTTTTCGATTGAAGATTGAAAAGCTAAAAGATTTTTGCGATTATTAAAGTTTCGTTTGAATATCGTAATGATTTTCCATCATTTGACTCAAAATTGACCTGGACACCTGGGGGAGGCCTATGTCTAGCTGTGCACGTCTTTTGGCTGAAATGATGATGATGATGTTCTCAAAATTACCCATAGCATACCCAGGATATCAATCAGAGTCCAACATAAAATGTGATTTAACATCACCGTGCGCGTTGAATCGCCTCGAACGCATTTATTATGTAGCTATTCGTAAATTGAAAAGCCACTTTCTAGCGTTTTCCGGTCTAGAAGCCAGCGCGCGCGCATAACTGCACACATGTATGCGACGCGCACGCACGATGCTCGGCGATAACTATGCGAAATTATAGCTACGTTTGCTATAAAACAGACATGCCATTTGTGATCTTTATTTATAGGTTGAGATGATATTTATACGGTAGTTTAGTTATCGGTGTTAACATCAATTTTATCGGGTTTAAAAGACTGTTTATGGGCTAGTTAGTTTGATGAAGTGGCTTTCTGAATATATGTTTTAGTGTAACTGCGAACATTTGAGTTCCAAACTGCTGAGTTGCAACTGCGTTTGTGATTGTGGAACCATATAACATAAAATAACTTTCAGAAAAAAAAGCATATCAACAGAACTCGTTTTGTAAAAAGTTGCAATCAAACCATTAGAAGTTTTTCATACAATAGTGAAGGAAATCTTGCTCTTTGATATTTCCTATTCCGTCTAGTCATACAACATGGGTAGTAGATACCCATATAGTATGACAAATTCATTAATAAAATCCTGATCATTTTCCTGTATTTCAGACGTCAACAAAGTCATGTCTTACAGTAGTTTTACTCACAATAATGTTCTTTTTCATCATAAATATGACTAATTACAGTAAAATACTCGTATTAGGACTCCATTACTCATTAAATGTACGCACTTTGAGAAGAATTGTTTTTATGGGACACATCCTTCCATTCATTACGTTGACTAATCAGAATAAGAACTCGGTTAAGGTCTTTACCATGTTAATTTTTAAGGAAAAATGTTTTAAAAACTAGAATACTAAAACATTATGTTCTATCCTACAACTGCAAAATGTAGAGCTAATCTAAAAACTATAGTTTTGTGACACCGAAAAAAACCAATAGAACTTTTTACAGGTAAGTACTTCAAAAGCATACTGTTTTATGCCTCCTCCGTCGTCGTGACTAATTTAATAAGAACAACTTACAAAACCCAAACAGGTGTCACCCAGCAAATTAATATCTGTCACTGATGCTAGTAGTTACATTTTTTATAAGGATTAGCCTTCACGTTGGCCATGGCTGGTGGCAAATACTGCGCGTGCGCAAGGCCACCATATAGCTAACAATTACGTTTCACAGACTGATCTTTTAACTACCACTAACGGAAAACGCCTGTGACTAAGCGTGAAAAATGTCACGTTATAAGTACGTAGATTGTTAACTTTACTGAATGATCTGTTTTATGCTAAGATTGGAGTGATTGAGTCAGTTGTTTTTTGTTTCATTTCTGTATAAATATAGGCCATGTACTTACTAGGTATATTTAAGTACGTGAAAGCAAACAGTTATGACTTTTAATAACTTATAAATATGTTAACCATTTTAATGAATAGAAATAAAATGTAGATGTTATACCCATTTGTACTATTTATTTATTAAAGTTAAAGTAAATTAAGAAAACAGACTTTAGTCAAAATATATTCAAGTGTAAAGTTAACTGTGGTTTATGGTCGGCGATTGCATTTTTGAAATTTCACACAAACGCATGAAACTTTAACACAGTGGTTTCAACGTCCTCGATTTACTTGAAACAAGACCTCAAGCAAGTTTTCTTAATATCAATTGTTTTGAGGCAAAATCTCGCCATACACTGCATATAAATGAAATATTAGACCGTAACTGTGGCTTTTATTGGTAAGGGCACAGAGTGAGCAATACGAACAATGAGTATTTGTCGCGTTCTCAGCTAATGTTGTTAGACGTTGCTCGTATGGGCCATTGTTTTGTGCCCATTACTTACCAACACGCAGCCAGACCGACACTTTGATTTTTTAACATGCCTAAGTACCGAGGTACTACTTGATTGTTTCTAGATTAATTTGCCAGATTTAGCTGGATTGGCAGGTTGTTTGAAACGCTCACTGCTGGGCGGAGACCTTCTTCCAGGAGTTTTTATCATGCGCCACTTGAAACCAGCCCTGTTTATTTATTTATTTTACTATTTATGTACACACAATTACTAGACAACACAGGAAAACAACAATATAACAATTGAGTACAAAGGTAGGTACTGCTTATTTCACAAGAAATTAATAACGAAAAAAAAAAGAAAATAATAAATGTACGTAAATAAATACATAATGCTAATGTATACCTAAACAAATAAAATATATATGTACATAAAAATCACAAAGGAGAGGAAAGGTAATATTCTTTCACTCTGATATGTGTTCTCAACTTCTCATATTAATTTTGATTAAAATAATGTTCTAAACCTTATTCGGAAACGTTTTTCGGTCTGAAAGCCGACCCCCCCCCCCCCCCCCCCCCAACATTGTTGGGAAAGGCAAGGCAAGTGATGAATGATGATGTTCTTATTTTCACCCAAAATATAGAAGTTCTACAACAAAGAAAAATCTTCCCTTTGCGTCAAGTCTACTAAGTGACGAATACAAATTCAAGTTAATAATATTAGGTAAGTATATTTGTTTATATGGACTCTGTTTTATTTTTATGGATTAAATCATATTATCCCTGTATAAATTATTATTATTATTAACTGCTTAGTAGAGTGAAGTCCCGCCAAGATGGCGGCGACAGGCGTCATGTTGGCGCGGGTTTTGGCGCCAAGGTGCCCGCGTCAGGGGGTGCGTTCTGAGGCTGTTGTTACAGTGACCTATTTGCTCAAATGACAGTACGTACTCTTTTATGACCAGATTGTGTGAACAGCGGCCCTAATGTCTATAGACTTGTCTTGTAATTACTAGTGTTAAAGTAGGTTTTGTCAATATCCTTGGGTTTTATGAGTGCTATTTTATTGATTTCTTTGTTCGGTTTCATCTTTGTTTGCTTATTATCTTCATTACTAAGCAGGATACATCTGTTGTTTACCAATGATTTAAATTCTCGCGTAAAGATACCATTTCTAGGCTGCCAAGTGTGGCATGTGGTAATGCATCTCTGTATGATCTAGAAACAGCGCATTCAACTGCGTTTAAAATTTCTTATGTTTGGTTTCCTTAGTTTGTTCTTAATGACTTTACTAAGTAAATGTGTTTCTTATTGGCTGAGCATGAAATCATAACGTTATCTAAGTATCTTACAACTAACATAGGCTTACCTACTACATAAGTACGAGTACAATAAATATACAGTTTGGCTTGTCTGAATGGAATGGCGGCTAAATAAAATTTTCACAATGCAATTGTATGATTTGTAACGATGCAAGTTTCTAAACAGCCTATTAAGGTCGCAAAGGTTAGGTGGTTTAAGACTTTTGTGTTATTTTGACCACGTATCATTAATTTATGATAAAATTATGTATGCATCTGTTATGATAGATTACTGTACAAGCTTATTAAATATACTTACCGTTATAACTTATATAATATAATACTTTAAATTAATAAGTACTCGTAATAATATGAGTAGCAAGTTGACTTGCTAGTAAATACACGATGGATAGAAAGAGAAGAAAAAATGCACTTTTCCGACTACATCAATTAACTAACATTATGTTACTTAACCGTACAAATGTGTTGAATTATGATGATCGACATCGTACCACAGTATAAATATGTACAGTAGTGTGACTCGGCCGTGTCCTTGAAATAAATGCCTACAGCCGCGCGGTACGTAAACATGCGTAAGGGCTGCCCGCCTCCAGTATTTTAATTACATGTGCTTATTTTGTGTTTCATTTAGTTTTGTGATCGTAAATATACTTTTTAAAACAAATAAAATACTTTGTGAATTGAATAGAAAGTGTTCAATAAACATGCGTGTTGTTTTTTGATTGATAGATTTAATTAAAAAACCATGTTTTTTTTCGGGACATATAAAGAAATACTTATCCATTAAAAAGACACATTATAAGCCTACATATTAGTATTAAGTGAAATTATTTTATAGTCTTATCTTTCAAAGTTTCCAGGTAATTAAAAAAAAGTTACCTCTGGATACGTTATTAACGAATTCATAAAACCAAAAACAACACAAAAAATGTAAATTAAATGTACTTGTCTTATTTTTAGAGAAAACATCGCGCATTTATTGTTAAAAAACAACATCCCGTCCGCTCGTCACTGCGGCACAGTCGCGACTGTCTGCATCCCAGGCGCATCCCTTAATCGAGGCGCGTAGGCATAGCTCGCGCTTCGTCCGTTTGTATGAAGTCGAACTACTGTATGATAATATTACCGTGATCGTACGCACTGCAATCTGATGAGTAATGAATGATACTCTGTTTATGCTACTCAAATACCAAATATTGAATATTATAGATATTTTGTAAACGCACTGTGAATTTTCTTGCATTTTCGATACAAATACAAACGAATTCCGTCGTGGAAACTCTTTAAGACGCAGTCAACGGGGGAACCGTAAAAACGACCTGTTTTTCGTCGCAGAGTTAGCCGTATTGCTACTTATTACAATTCCAAAAAAAATACAGTGTATAGTCAAATGTATAGGTAAAAGACTTATGCAAAAATATTTTCTAAAAGTAATCAAGAACCTCGAAAAAAAAAAATCACAAAATCACAAAAAAATCACACGAAAAAACTTTTTCGTCTCGAAATGCTCAATATTTTGAGTGACAACTGTTATTTATTTTTTTACTATCAGAAAGGAAATTTAACCAACTAAAGACATATGTAAAAATATTTTAACATTACAGCGTATTTTTTTTTTTAATAAATTAAATCTGCGAACTATCGTTCATTTTGGCAGTCACGAGCATCAAACGCGTCGCCATTTTCAACCTTATTTGTTTAGGCGATGAGTTAAGCGCGCGCTCAAGGTCGCGGGCAGGTGATGTCGCCTTAATAGTTACTGTTGACCTAACAAATCTATACTAATATTATAAAGCTGAAGAGTTTGTTTGTTTGTTTGTTTGTTTGTTTGTTTGTTTGTTTGTTTGTTTGAACGCGATAAACTCTGGAACTACTGGTTGTATTTGAAAAATTCTTTTTGTGTTGGATAGTACATTTATCGAGGAAGGTTATAGGCTATATAACATCACGCTACTACCAATTGGAGCGGAGCATAAATGAGAAATGTTGCAAAAACGGGAAAAGGAAATTCCCTTCTGAGAGCTTCCGTTGCGTGCGCTGCGAAAACGGTTTAAGTTACGAGAATATCATGTATGAAGTAATTATTCGTCTTTAAAAGTTATAAAAAAAAGTCCGCGACAGCATCTGTCTATCTTTTAAGATTGACTCACTGTAATCATTTTTTACTATTAAAATGTTAGGTTAAAAAGAATTATTTTTTGCGAAGCTTATTTAACCCATATGGTATAAATCTATATCTAAATAAATGTGTTCGTTATAACGGAAATTTAATATAGAATATTTGTGCTCTTTACTCTATACAGTTTAAACAAATATCTTAGAAGATATCGCAATGTAAAAATACCCGCGCGGAAAAATAATTACGCGGGTTGCGTCGCAATGTAGGTACGGGGGATTCTGGCTGGCCTCCGGGAAATTCAAATTCAAAATATTTACTGCATCATAATCTACAGTACAGAGTGTTATAGTATATTTAACAGTAAGAGATAGATTTTATAGTAATTCACACTTTAATATAATCTAAGCTAATCTAAACCATCTAAACTATTGTAATAAAGAGGAAAGATAAGATTTTTTGTTTGTTACGATTTAGCTTAATTAATGTCGGATAGTCGATATATCGAGAAAGGTTATAGCTATATTTATGTGACGCAGACGAAGTTGCGCGGGTCAGCTAGTAAAATAATAAAACCTAACAAGTAAATAACATCTCGACTGTTAAAATAGGTTAATTTTATTACTTAACCAAAATGTTATTTTTATTTTACACGGAGGGTTAAACACAAAGTTAGCTTTCTTACTAAAAGTCAATGAGAGTATCCAGTACAAAGATTTGCGTTGGATGGATAGACGCTACCAAAACCGCCAAACTAGTAAGTCAGCTCTGGGCCGAAGTTTCCCACATTCCTCCACATATTTTTTTATGTGATAATGCGTATTGTGTACTGCTTTGTTTACGTTAGCTGGGACAGCAGAAGTGTGTGAATGAAGATACTGTTATAATTGTGGATTCTTCTCTCACGCGACATCAAATTAACAATGTGCGGACATCTTCTGCTACTTAACTAATACTAAAAGTTCTAAACACATACACAATAACGTCCACACCAATGTATGATGTATGTATTCCGTTGATAGCACGTATTTAAAGAGCTGATAAAGAACAGCAGTCGTCGTATTCCACAATGTGCTTGTAGCCCTAGGTATTAGTCTATTCGCTTTTGTGCTCTTCAAATTGGTGCCCTAAATCATTGAAAGTATTCCATTGGTGCTCAATGGAATACCGAATTTAATATAATATAATCATATATGTAAGAATGGATGTTTAGGGTAGAGTCAGGATAAAGTACATGATTTTCTCGTTCTTTTATTTGCTTGTCATTGTCTATCTCAGTAGTGATTTTGGATTGAACTATCTATGTATGTAGTTTGTGATATTACGTCAATTTATAATGTTTTAGCTTAACTGTTGAACGACGACCCTTTACCGAGTTTTGCATCACTGGCAAAGTCCAGGACGAGTAGTTAAATAAAATGAGTCATGTAATATTATTTACAGGAAAATTCTTAGTAGGAACTAGGGACATATAAGTAGGTGTGACTGATGACGCTGCACTTTAACCAACAGGGACTCTTTGGAATGGGAAATTTTCAGCTCAGCCTGAAAACTAAATTTCCCATACCTACATGTAGGTATTGTAAACAACATAAATATTGATTTAAATAGGTACTTTTGTTCACGACTTTGTTATGGTTCCGTAAGGAAAAGTTTCATTGGAAAAACCTGTACTTAGTTACCCGCCTACATTTCGCCAAATATGTTTAAGTTCAATGTGGCGAGCCACACTAACACAGCACAGGGGGCGAGCCTATTGCCATCAATCGGGCATAAATCCAGCCTCTGTGGCTGCTATTGGAAAATTCCAAATGGGAAAACCCAATAAGAGTTTGCCAGATCCGGAAATTGAACCCAGGTTCTCACGCTCAGTAGTCACTTGCGACTACTAGAACAACAAGGATTTAAAAAAAAAAACTCATTAAATTCAGCATAACAAAGACATAAATGATTAATGTGCGTAATACTAATACCGAACTATCGCACTTATGGGTCTAAGTAACCAACAGATAACTAACGAGGTAACGACACCTACTTACTATGCTAATGCCGCGTCACCCGGCCCTTTAGTGGGCTACAGTTAGAGACGCACGCGCAATGTCATGGCAGTACAGTTACCCACGAATCTGGGTTGACCGCCGATTATCATGGAGTTCTACATGATATTATTATAACTGCCGAGTTGGTCTAGTGGTTGGAAACGACTGCAGATCATGAGCTATTGAGTTCCCAGGTCGGGCAAAGTGTTATAATTTTTTATTTTTTTTATATGGGCTTACTCTTGACCTCAATCTTGCCCTAAGGGCAGAGATGAGGTCGACGATGGAACGAGCTTACCCAGAAGAAGCCTATTTACTCGCGACTTAAATAGATTGGGGTTATATGAAATCGGGAAAACCGACGCAGGCAGGGTGTTCCACTCCTTGGCTGTACGAATAATGAAAGACTTAGCAAAACGCTTCGTACGAATGTGTGGAACATCCACAAGGTATGGGTGATACCCTGCAGTACGCCTAGTCTCTCGATGGAAGAAGGGAGATGGTGGAATAAGCTCGTGGAGCTCTTGCGCACACTCTCCGAAGTACAGTCTGTAGAAGACCGACAGACATGCAACTTTGCGACGGTGGGCCAGGCTATGTAGCTTGGCAACCAGCCTAGCGTCACCAATCAGCCTGTTGGCTCTGCGCTCTACTGAGTCAAGTGTGGCAAGTTGGTATTTGGCTGAGCCATCCCATAGGTGACAGCAGTACTCCACGTACTTGGGTTTTATCATCAGGAATTTCTCAGTAGCAGCCACCGAGACTGGTTTAATGCCCGGTTTGTGGCAATAGGCTCGCACCTTGTTACATGGGACTTTAACATAACTAGCGAAATGTATAAGTTCTATTAGGCACATCTCTGCCTAACACTTCGGGGATACAGGCATGATGTTATACGCCCGTCGGGGCTGCGGGATGTCGAAAGAGATACTGCGGCCTCGGCACAAGGGTGAAGATGGAACATGGGTGGTTTTTAGTCAGTAGAAGTCTGACACTACCTTCCACTCTGCCCAAGAGCGGGACGAGTTATTTGATGATTACCCACACCCGTAAAAAAGGCATGATGTTATGTGGTCCATGATGTTTCTAGTCAGGGAATTACTATTACGTACATGATACGTAATATTAATACTGTAAGTCTATGATTGTTAACTAGAATAATGTGTGAAATGGGTTTACTGAAAGCTGAAAACAATATATCGTTTTCCTGCAGGCAACTTTTCCTTGTTTTTTTCCACTGTTGTGGTAAGAGTTCTATTATGTGTGTTTATGCATATCCCACAAACAACTCTTTAAAGATTTTTTCAAATAAATAATCAATGTATAGTTTTAAGTAGAGTCTTTTTAGTCCACATTAAGAAATTTTCCGTTTTTGTTTAAAACATTTCTGACAATTTTGTTGCATATTTCGCATCGTCTTCATCTGCCTAGCCTTTTTCCCAACTATGTTGGGGTCAACTTTCAGTCTACCGGGATGCAGCCAATTACCAGTATTTTACATAGAACGACTGCCTATCTGACCTCCACAACCCAGTTACTGTTAGCCTGTGTCATCCCACTGCCCGCGATCCAGAGCTAATACGGAACCAGTTAAAACCTACTGGGAAATATAATACCCATTGGTAAGACTGGTTGTCGGATCATTCCCACTAGTTCTACTGCACAGTTCTACGATAGAACTAGTGGGAACTTTTTTTAAATATTTTTCCCACTAGTTCTACGATTCAAGGTGGTACGAAATCGTAGAACTAATGGGAACGAAAAGTCAATGGATTTTTTCGTTCCCACTAGTTCTACGATAAAGGATGTTACAAAATCGTAAAACCAGCGGGACTCAAGTTTCTCATTCCTTCTATCACACAGTTTAGGATACAACTACGGCACAAACTACCAGGAGAATAGAAGTAGGCAGAAGGTCTTTTTAAAAAAAAAATTTTTTTGGAAATGCAAAAAAAAGATGGAGGTAGTTAAGTCCCACAAACTAACAGGAGAACAGAAGTAGGAAGGAGGTATTGAATATTTTTTCTTCTTTTTTTTTCCTTAATTAAAAAAACTATTATAGCAAATAATATTATATTAAGGAATAATTTAGATTTAATTAAAAGATTCCAATACCTCCTTCCTACTTCTATTCTCCTGGTACTTTGTCGGACTTTACTATCCTGGTTTACTATCTCCAACAAAAAAAAAGTACATGGTATTAGAAAGAAATAATTTAGATTTGATTCAACGATTCCAATACTTCCTTCCTACTTCTATACTCCTGGTAGTTTGGACCGTAGTTGTACCCTAAACTGTGTGATAGAACGAATGAGAAACTTGAGTCCCTCTGGTTTTACGATTTTGTAACACCCTTATAGCGTAGAACTAGTGGGAACGAAAAAATTCATTGACTTTTCGTTCCCATTAGTTCTACGATTTCGTACCACCTTGAATCGTAGAACTAGTGGGAAAAATATTTAAAAAAAGTTCCCACTAGTTCTATCGTAGAACTGTGCAGTAGAACTAGTTAGTGGGAATGATCCTGGTTGTCAGCCAGGACTGGATAGATCGCTTATTCCATAAACATCCTTTGATATTTGTTGAAAATGTTGGAATTAACTATAACCAACCTATATAATCCTTTTACATAGTATAAAACAAAGTCGCGTCTGTTTGTTTGTTTGTTTATTTGTTTGTTTGTCTGTATGCTTAAATCTTTAAAACTACGCAACGGATTTTGATGCGGTTTTTTTAAATAGATAGAGTGATTCAAGAGGAAGGTTTATATGTATAATAACATCCATTTGCACCCGTGCGAAGCCGGGGCGGGTCGCTAGTTATTTATATTTTAATCACGATTAGGACCTCATTTATTAGAGCAGCGTTAATCTGTAGCAAAACAAAGAACAGTTGGCAGTTAGTATAAATGTTAATACCAACTGATTAATCAAAGGTTCCATGCACATAAGTGTATGCAGCGATCGTTTCTACTAGTAGCTTTAATAACTCACGTTTGTCTATGAGTAGCTTACTAGTGATGTGTTGCACTTGCACACAACTTTATTTTATACAGTACCTAGTTAAACTTATCTATTTATAAACTTTCATAGTTCAGGTGGTTTGTATGGCTAGACTTAGGATCCCTTTTACATGTCGGCTAATTGTACCCAGAACTGAGCTACTATAGTTCGGCGCTTTCGGTAGCGTCCATCAGTTCCGGTAGTGAACATTACAATCTGTGTCCGGAGTCTAAAAGTAAGTATATTATATTTGCAAAAAAATATTATGGTCTATATTCAAATAGACTCTATAAATGAGAGGTCCCAAATCAGGTATCCGTGAGTTTTTTACATAAACATGCATCGGATGCATGAGTATTACTAACTAAATAAGTTGTATATCTAAAATGCGCTACAAGTAAGTAATTATTATTTCGGGCCACAAACGAAAAAAAATGCAGGGATTAAAATGTAAAATAAAATTCGAACTAACAGATACTAGAACGCGGTTTAAGTACGATGGTTAATATTACTTAACCTTTCAAAGTGTGTTAAAAGAATCGATGAGGAAAATAGGTTACTGTGGCAAATAGGAACAGAGGGTAGCACTTTTATTGCACAAAGCATAACATATAACATGGAATTTGTTTGACATGACCTACTCAGTCTGACATAATTACATATTTAGCATTTTTCTTCTTTATCATGTGGTTAGTGTCAGTTTTATGCCTAAGCCTCTGTGTTGGCTTTACATGCCGTCGTGAGTCGTGAAGTATCATTAATAAATATTTAGCACTGAAATACGCCGAATCTGAAGCACCTTTACAGATGACCAGAGGTCTGTTTTTGATGTTTTGGTGGGTCAGATGACTTATGGGATATTTTGAAAACTACCTATAAGTACTATTAATTTCATATAGAGTTTTGCATTGCTTAAAGCCCCAGTGAATGTGGAATAATGTACTAGCCGAAGCCAAAAGGTATCGTGATAGGTACCCAGTGGCTGGGCTGTGGACGTTAGATAAGCGACTCTCCATGTAAAAATACAGATTTTCAGTTGAATTCAGCTATACTAGACTAGGAGCCGTCCCCGACATACTTAGGAAAGTCATGATAAGGGCTGACTAGTGATTTCAGCTCTTGAAGATGAAAAAAGGAACCTAAATAAGTACTTTACAGGCAAATAAAATGAAAAAGGCCATCACTATACAGTATGTACTCAATTCGTGTGCACCTTAACAATGCACCATACACCGAGTGCGTTGACGCGACAAATGCGTGACACGCCTTATATTTTTACTCTGTACCAGACGAGTTTATCAACTCATTTTAGTTCCATAGCCGCCGCAAGTAAGACATGTTTGATTGAAAATGTTCGTAAAAGCAGCAATTGAGTTCAAACTGTTTTGTTTGTACTACATGTGTGCTCGTTTATGGGTCATGGTTTTAGTACGATTAAACTTATGTTTGTGCACGTTTCATACGGTGAACTAAGAGTATGTAAAGTACTTGTAGTATGGAGTAATAACTGAAATCTGGATTATTTCGTGTGCTACCTAATATAAAAGTATTCAACCCTTGAGAGCGTAACTCTTCGTAAGCAGCTTATTATATCTAAGTTAGCATATTATTTTCTAAAAAATCCTATGTTTTGACATAACACCATTCTAGTTTTTCCACAAATAAACTTTATATCTCCCGCAAAACACAACACATTTTTGTAAAAATCAAAGTTTTACTTACGGAATCCGTTAAGGGAGCAATTTTGACGGTTTCTGCGTCGCCTTCACTCAAAAATTCCTTCGAATCGGGCGCAATGGTTACCCAGTTCGCGAAAGGATCCTCCGATTGCTCCACTTTTAGTTTTTATATCGATTACTTTATTAGCAGGTAATAAGAACGATACAAAATGAAACTCTAAAATCTTTAGTCAAAACAATAACAAAAGAAAAGCGCGCGAGCTTTCTATTTTCAAACTCGACTTTTTCGTGTGTCAACTTTTTTTTTTTATAAGCAAGGCAACTCAAGTCTTTCGGCCTAGTTGTCGTGAAGTTCGTGATACGAGGAATAGAAGACTAATCCAAGATTGTCTGCAGCTGTGAGTCAGTTGTCTGAACGACGGATCGCACTTAACCTGCGACCCCGACATCTAATTTGACTCCTGCGTTGACCCCGGACATTATCCCATGCTTGCTTGTAATACCTGTTATTTCCTGTCAGATGTAGATGAATGATGTTGTTCTTTTGAGAAATCGAAATGGACTCGATCTGCAAGCAATCATAAAACTGTCTTTTGGAATTATCATGGCCGAAATATTTTTTTATCTTCATTAGTTCATTTTAAAATTAATTAGTCTGCACTGAAATTAACAGGAATACCTTTATTACCTAGTACTTACTGGGCTGTGGAGATCAGATAGGCAGCCGCTTCATGTAAAATACCGGTATTCAATTTCATCCGGTGAGATTGAAAGCCGACCCCAACGTAGTCGGGAAAAGATTAGGCAGATGACGATGTACTTAAGGCGAGGTTGCAGTACTTTGTTTTTATGTACGCACGACCTCGCCCCCCGCCCTGCCGCGCGAGCGATATAATGCCTAAATTTTGACTGTTTTTTGCTTTTTGGAGAAAAACTATAAAGAAATTATACAATATGTTTTCAACATTTACTTCAAAATAAAAAGTTCTATCTATTGATATAACTTTTATATAAATTCATGATGAAATGTCTTAGCAGTACACGTTTGAAATTGTGATTTAGAGTCATGTTTGATAAAAAAAAGTATCGCGCCGATCATTCTAAATCGCGTTTCTATCTTTACGATTTACTAGAGAGTATGTTCAATTTTTATGTAATGATTTTTATTTATTAAAAAACTCGTATTTAGTTCGATTTTTATAGGTTCAAAAATCTTAAAAAGTACTGCAACCCCGCCTTAACAGGAAAACTCAGATATTTATTTATTTATTTATTTATTAAAACTTTATGCACAACGAAACGTACAAAGGCGGACTTAATGCCTTGGGATATTTCATTCGCGGTTTCAATTTCAGGTACCTTTTATTACTGCTAGTCAAATAAGGCATCTGTTATCCTTATCAATGACGGGTTAATCCCAATTATCTACCTAATACGTAACAAAATAAGGATAAGTCTGTAGTATCTATCCTGTTACGTGACAGCGTGTGTGTCCTATGTTATGTCCTACCATGATGTGTGACGTTTGTTTGTTTGATAGTGACAACGAATAAAACTATCATTCCTTGTAAAGTAGCTCTACAGCGTTTTGTAACTTCCCATAATGCTCACTAGATTCTCATCGGCCTAAACTATTCCCGACTACGTTGGAGTCGACTTCGAAGTCTAAATAGATACAGTTGAATACCCGTTTTTAAATGTGTAAGTAATGTGTTTTTAGAAGTAAAAAAAAAACAGTTTAAGTTTGTAAGCTCCTCAAGATCTTCTCTGATACACATATAAAGAAACCCTACTAGATGGACATATCATTGGATACTGTACCATGCACGCCACATTTTACATACATAAAATCCAGCTTAATGTCGACAAGACAGATTGCAGGAAGAAAAGGAGATTTAAAAAAAAAAAAAAAAAAAAAAGTTTGTAAGAATTAGTGCGTAAGTATACAGACGCCAGCACAGCCAGCTAACTGAAACATTTAAATCCCAATCAAAGTTGAACCTAATACTTTGGAGATATAGTAGAAAATCTTATTAAAATATTTGACAGATTGTAATAGCTTGATGTGCTGCCGTTTGTACATAATATTTTGCAAACCCTCATGCATGTCTCCTTCATTTGTCTTTACATCTGTCGAAGCTGTGTTCTTCTGACATGAAGTCCACGATGACTAAAATTGTATTTTCCTCGAAGATGACAGACTTCGTACTTTGTCCTGTGACTGGGCTGATGAATTGACATCTTGACTGACATTTGGCGTCATTCGAATTCCCTGTTAAACATGACAGTTTCAAAATATTAGAGTCTATTGCATTGGGTAGAGTAACTTTATTCTTTGGTTAACGAAACATCAGCCAACATAACTAACATAAAAACCCAAAAAACCCGACTTCCGGGTTCAATTTTTTTCATTTCATAATTTAATATTTAAATGAACCCCGCCTGCTTCCAAGTTTTGTTTAAGTAATTTAAAATGTGAAAATTTTAACTACTTTTTTTATTTCCAACTTTTTAGTTCTTTTGTGTTTGTTCTTTCGTTGGTCGCGTAACATCTTCGCAGATGATTTGAACATATACGTGTTATATATTTTTGTAATCTCCTTTATAAACCCTTTATTTTGATACCCTACTCGATGGTATTGGAAAAAAAAAATTTTTTAACTCCGCGATTTGGCCCTCAAAATCCGCAATTTTTCTTTGTTTTTTAATTTTAATGTAGCCTTATAACACTCGCGCCATCAAGACGAATATATCGACTTATATTTCATTCAAATCCCTTCATCCGTTTAGGAGTTATGAGGGAACAAAAAAACGGACATACATACATACACGTCAAACACATAACCCTCCTTTTGGCCTTCGCCGAAGTCGGGTAAAAACCACTAGATTTTTTTCTTTTATTTTCTTTATGCGTGGAACTAAGAGGTTCTACTCTCTAAGCACGAAACCCGTACTTTCAACCGAAATTACAAGTATTTGCTAATCTGTATCACTTACAGACATATTCAATTAGGTGCCCGAACTAAAAAATTATGTTAATTCTATTGGACAGATATATCCATATTATCCATACACCGGATGTGTTTTCAAAACTCATCAATCCGAATATAATAGGAAGGTCCATGTACGCCGCCCCAGAGAACATAAACTAGTTTTACATCCAAAAAGGAGGAGGAAAATAATAAAAACACACATTATTTCACATTAATTTATTTCAAAATAATAATTAGGTGTACATTAGAAAATTAAGTCTGACATACAAAACAGTTCTACAACTAACTTAGGAAGAAGGTGGGAAATTGAAATGTTTTGTGCGAGAGCTTGTTTTGGTTCGATTTTTCTGTAATAATTTATTTGTTGCTTCAATATAAAAAAATATAGAGAGGGTAAAATGCCCATAAGGAAGCCGAAACGCTTTTCTCCCCGTCTTTGCAATAATTTCTTGACCAGACCTGGGACCCTTCTTGTTACGGTGATCTATATATCTATCTTATCTATATAAATAAAGAGAGAAGTCCTGACTGACTGACTGACTGATTGACTGACTGACTCATCAACGCCCAGCCCAAACCCTTGGACCTAGAAAGCTGAAATTTTGCACAGAGGTTCCCTTTACAATGTAGACAAGGAATAAGGAAGGATTTTTCGAAATTCAACCCCCAAGGGAGTTAAATAGGGGATGAAATGTTGTATGAAAAATCGTCATTTTTTTATATTTTCCGACATCCACGCGGGCGAAGCCGCTGGCAAAAGCTAGTATTGAATAATTATAATGCTTGGTTGACGGCTCCGTGAAGGGTCCGTTTACAACTTTACACCCTGAATAGATATGCATGTGTACTATGTAACTACTCTATACTTTTTAGTCGTAATTCGAAATATTCTATAGATAACAGATAAAATCCCTAGATCTTAACACTCGTAGGGATTTCATCAGACAATAGAGGGTCGTTCGTAAAACACTTAGCGGTACTTACAATTAAATAAAATTAGGTTTATTTACGTTTAGTACTAGGTTACATTTCCTTGGTAAAATGTATGACGGACAGGGCTGTATCTAGCAGATAGACTGCTCCGTTGATCACGCAAAGTGCACCGAGAGCCAAACCGACCTGAAACGTTACAATAAAGACAAATAAATAAAAAAATGATCATCGTTTCAGACGAAAACCGTCTAGTGCTGTACATAGGCCTCCCCCAAATTTCGCCACATTAACCGGTCCCGTGCGGCTCAGCGAATCCACGACACCTTCACCTTCCTTCGGATCATAATGTGGACAATGTAGTTTTTTTTTGAGTTTTGTTGATTTTTCAAAAACCGCTTGTCCGATTTCGATAAAAAAAATATGGGACTATTTGGGAAGTATTACCCTTTCCAACAAAATAGTAGATTATGCACCAAGGGGCTAAAGTTGTGTCTTATGTCACGGGCGTCATATTGAATCTCGAGCGCAATGAAGGATTCGGAATTTAACTCCCGACCGCAGGGAGGGAGTTACGAGTTTAACTCACGAGCGAAGCGAGGGAGTTAATACAAGAATCCTGAATGCAGCGAGGGATTCAAGCTAGCCCAAGGCAAAGACACATTTAGCCCAGAGGAGGATACTTACTCTACTTTTTACACCTACTGTGAGAAAATAATAGCCATAGGTAGTACGAAAAACAAAGTATTTATTAAATAAACAAACAGTAAGATTAACATATTAGAAATAATGAAATAGAAATAATTATAAGAAAGAAATGGTAGAATGGTTTTGGATGATTGGCTGTATGCATTTTGAATTTAGAACGTCATTGGAGACGCTCGTGAAATTATAGTATTTTTGATAAAATGTGATAAATCGACTGTAGTATACTTAGATAGGTTTTATTATTTATTTATTTATTCACAAATTCCACAGCAATATTATCTTAGCGCAGTTTACTTAAAATAAATTAACTAATGTTACAGCCAATTACTATTACGGTATAATATTACGGCGCGGTACGGTATTTGTTATTATTAATGCCAGTTTTAATGTTAAGTAAGTATTCCATTCCTTTTAAAAAATGGTTCGTAGTTATCTAATTATTCTTACAAATTATTATGTCTTCGAAAACATGGCAACGATAATTATGAAGAAGCAGTCGTTATGATTTTGTAGGAAATCGAGAATATCATCCACGCGTAGTAAGGGTATCGAGAATAGCTTTCCTCTTTCTGGCACCAAAGGGTGTTTGTGAAAGTGCGCGCGGAACTAGTTGGCCGCGCCTTAGGCATGCTTTTGTTTTTTATTTGTATTCTTTTCAATAAATTGAACATAATAGTAGGTACTATACTGCCAATTTAGCTGAGCATGTGAGATTCCAAATTCAAATCACATTATTGACCAGCGGGTCATAATGAAATCCAGTACAACATTATTGACCGGCTGTTCCCCCGGCCACTAATGACTCACTTTAGGTTAAGGTTGCTTGACATATAATTTGACATTTTCGAGCAGGTGGTGTGAAAAAGAATTTTTCAAATCGGTTAGCAAGTGACGGAGTTATGCCCGAACAAACATACAAATATATATTATACTAGCTTTTGCCCGCGACTTCGTTCGCGTGGAATAGTGACTTCCGGCAGATTTAAAAAAAAAAAAAAAACTATCCTATGTCCTTTCTCAAGTTCCAAACTATGTCTGTACCAAATTTCATCAAAATCCGTTCAGCCGTTTAGGCGTGAAAGAGTAACAGACAGACAGACAGAGTTACTTTCGCATTTATAATATTAGTATGGAAGTATGGATATAAACATCCGAATTGAGAACCTCATTCTTTTTTTAGAAGTCGGTTAAAAAATATAATGATGACGCTAACTACTAAGGCTCTACATAATTGTGTTTAGTGAAACTGAATTCGGATACAGATTTTTCTGCAAAAACTTGGTATCAGAGTTTTTATCCTGCCCATGGACCTCTAACTGTCTAATTTGGCTTTACATGCCGCCGACAAATATCTCTCACTGGTTTTCTCACAATATATAATATTCCAAAAATATGATTGATTCCCTTTGACAGTTGCACCGCGATCAAAGCTACGGGCTCAACACACGATAGCGTTGAGATGTTATTTTGTAATGAATCTTAAAAATAGTATAACTGGGTACGGTACCTGTTTCTCTGCAAACACGAACTGATACTGGTGCTCTCCCTGGTACCCTCCCCAGTAGTGCAGCGCCACAGCTCCCACCGCGATCCATAGGAACACACCCACGAAGTTCATCACTATTTCTGACAATGCCCTGAAAACATGGATACAATAATTAGCTTGTTTGTTTTTAAGGACACTTTTTTGGCGAAAAATAAAAAAAAAACTACAAAACAAGCTGGAGCTCTGTCATGTTATGGATTCCTGAGCGAATCTTCCCAAATACCTAAAACTTGAAAATCTAAAATTGAACCGACGAAAACAAACTAAAAATCGAAAAAAAAAAACCTTAGATCCTAGCTTCTCTACAAAGTTAAAGTAAGTTATACATTTCGAGCCGGAGTGCCAACCAAACAAACAACCAAATTAATAACATAAAGCGGGAAATTATGGTAGCTTGATTGATCTTCGTGAAAAAATACATACCTCTTATGCTCAGTGGTGCCAAACAGGAAAGTGACGATTTGCACGAGCGTGTAAATGAGGTATCCCACGATGACTCCAGAGGCCACGATCTCAGCGTCAGGATTCTTCTCCTCATTGAGGTTCCAAGTACCACCCACACCCAGGAACTCGCCATTGTAACCCGTTCGGTACAGGACCAGGATAACTATGTTTAGGACCTGCGGAAATAAAAGGGGAATGGGTTAGGGCAAGAATCTAATGTTCGATACACCATTTCTTTTTTTCGTGTGCATAGTGCTTAACCTGGAGTCAGAACTTTTCTGCCGCCCGTGGCTTCTGACTTGGCTTAACATGCCGTCGAAAAAAACCTCAGACATTCTGGTTTGATTAGGTACCTCGAGACAAAACACAATAGAAACTTTGAATAAAATCAATAACTTGCTGAGAGTGTCCGGAAGAAAATATGGTCGTTAAATTATTTACAGTTTTCGTGAAATAATGTAGCCTTTAAACGTATTGGCAATAATGAAATAAGTTTAACCTTGGATGTTTATGTCTACTTCGTGGTCTAGTAGTTATACTAACATCCTCAAAGCCTTATGTAGTTTAACCATGGCATACAATTGAATTGGTCGAGTCCAAAATTTATTTCAACAAAAAACTTTTTTACAAAAAATAAAACCGACTTCGACAAAAATAAAACACAAAAAAGTGAAAAATAAAAAATCAGCTTCTGAAGTCGGTGACTTTTGTTTGTTTGATGTCATGTTTTTGCCACCGACTTCTGAAGCTGATTTTTTATTTTTCACTTTTTTGTGTTTTATTTTTGTCGAAGTCGGTTTTATTTTTTGTAAAAAAGTTTTTATTTTTCACTTTTTAGTGGTTCACATGTGCTTACCCCTTCACAACGTACCGGCGTGATGTTATGTTATGAACTGGTCAATAGACAGTCATGAGATTTCAGCAATCCCAGTCCATTTGCTATCATTAATTGAGGAGTTCCGTTGCCTATCTCCGAAGTTCTTCATCACCTTTGTAGTGAGTACAGGCGTGATATTATGTTGTGTGATGGCGTAAACAATGCTTAGATATGCTATAGCAACAATCGCGGTTAATCTGCTGTTATTTATTGAAGAGTTTCCCCGATTTCTACAAGATCCCATCATCAGATATTGAAATGGTGACAATGGGACCACACGGGAAACACCAGCTTTCAAATGAAAAAAGAATCAAGAAAATCAGTTCACCCAGTCGCAAGTAATGAGCGAACAAACATAAAAAAATAAAAATACAGTCGAATTGATAACCTCCTCCTTTTTTTGAAGTCGGTTAAAAACAGTCTCACTCCTAAGTAATGACTTCCTAGTTTATATCTAAAACAATGTTATTCATTAAGGGCCGGCTTCGCGGACGTGCCGCGCGAAGTTTAGGTTTTTAGCGCTACACTCACAACGATCGAGGCTCGCGCACCGCACACGCACACATGTACGTATGCACAGTGGGTCGCCACGTCAGACTTTGACTCGCCAACTAAATTGTAACTTTATTGTCACTGATTTTGATATGTTGTCAAATAATATGTGATTATTAGCATAGCGAGATTAATAATGTACTTACATAATATTATATATATTGATATTATTATTAATATATTGTACTGAAAACGTTTGTAAACTTTATTTGATATCAAAGTGGAGTCAAATAAATGATCCTGAGTATGAAATTGTATAGGTAAATCAGATCTTGCAATTGCTTAAAAACAAAGTCAACGTCGACCAATCTGCGGCCAACAACCAGTTCATGTTCATCAGGCTGCAGCTCCGGTTCCATGATTAGTGCCGGATATTCTTGATTCTGCAATAAATATAACATATTAGATAATGAAATAAAATGAAGACAGACAAGCACACACACACACCCCGCTTTATTACAAAACGTAGTTAAACCTGGTTTAACTTAGACTTGGTTTATCTCGCATGACGTCTCACTTCAATAATATTCAAAAGAAAGTGACAGCACGCGAGATAAACCAGGTCTAAGTTAAACCAGGTTTAACTACCTTTTGTAATAAGGCGGACCATGTCCAGGGCTCCTCCACTCGGCCGGACCTACAGGGCTACAGCGATAAATGCCTACACTGTTATTCACAAATAAAATTTGATACGTTTAACCATAGTATAAAAAAGCGGCCAAGAGCGTGTCGGGCCACGCTCAGTGTAGGGTTCCGTAGTTTCCCGTCCGTCCGTCCGTCCGTAAAATATGTAAACGAAGTAAAAAAAAAATGCTTGCATATACGATTATACTACAAACTTAGTCCAGAAATTATTTTGTGCAACTTTTTGTCTTTTTTGTACAAAAACTGTTGTTTCCATCCAAGTTCAAAATTATTTTCCTAGAAAGTCCTTATAAAGTTCTACTTTTCAGCTTTTTTTCATATTTTCTAAACTTATGGTTCAAAAGTGAGGGGGGGGGACACATTGTTTTTTACTTTTGGAGCGATTATTTCCGAAATTATTGACATTATCAAAAAATGATTTTAGTAACCCCTATTCATTTTTAAATACCTTTCCAACAATATATCGCACGTTAGGGTTGAAATTAAAAAAAAAAACACTTCCCACTTTACATATAGGGGGCTAATAAAACATTTTTTTCCAATTTTTATTTTACCGCTTTGTCGGCGTGATTGATACACACATTGGTACCAAATTTCAGCTTTCTAGTGCTAACGGTCACAGAGATTAAGCGAGGACGGACAGACGGACGGACAGACAGACATGGCGAAACTATAAGGGTTCCTAGTTGACTACGGAACTCTAAAAAGGGGGAAGTACGGTATCTTCATACATACAAACAAACGCACCGCGCGCGGCTTATATCTGTGCGCCATAGTAGCACAATATCTAATAAATAAAGAGAGAAGTCCTGACTGACTGACTGACTCATCAACGCCCTGGCCCAGCCCAAACCCTTGAACCTAGAAAGCTGAAATTTTGCACAGAGGTTCCCTATAAAATGTAGACAAGGAATAAGGAAGGATTTTTCGAAATGCAACCCCTAAGGGAGTTAAATAGGGGATGAAAGTTTGTATAGAAAATCGTCATTTTCACGCGGGCGAAGCCGCTGGCAAAAGCTAGTAATTAATATGGACAGTGCGGAAACTGCCTACAAACGCTCGGAACCGCACACTCACACAAACATGCGCATCGACAGGGCCAGCTAGCTGAGCTAGCGAACACCGCAGTGCTCTCAGTTGTGCGTGCCGCGCCGAAACTAGTGATTAGTTTACGTAAAAGTTTTTTTTTGAAATATCCTCCAATCTTTTTTAAAATGCCGGGAACGTATAGGGGTGTTTGAACTCGGCTTCATCAAAACCGGAGATATTGTGTTTTAAACTTTCTACTAATTTTGAAAAGGTAAGAATGATTTTTGTTATCGAATTATACCTATTATGTCCTTGTGATCGATCATAATGAATTTTTATTTGTTTGATAAACCGACGCTGTGTTATCATTATAATGTCTAACTCAACAACACGCCCAACGAATACCAACGGGCCAGAACGGGGTGATATTATTATAATAAGTAGCAAGCGGTGGCGCGCTGCGGTCCTACAATGCACCGTTTCAGAGTTATGGGCGTTCAAAGTTTCTGTAAAAAAAAAAATTGAAATTGAAATATCTCGAAAACGGAGCGTCCTAGACAAAAAAGGACCAAAATTTTGACCCCCCTCTGCCACCCCCGTGATATTTAAGTGAGAATCACGTATCACCAAATTTTTTTTTTTTTTTTTTACACTGGTCCAACTTTACTTAATAATAACATTAAATAACATTTTATTAGTCTAAAACTGTGTAGTATGTTCTAGCATTGTATACTTTCAAAAGTCACATCGATGTCGATAGTCGATCTAACTACCTACTACAACTACACTCGCCAAAAAAGTTGACCTATACCGTTTGCGTTTTTTTGTCCAATGTACGCTTTTACTACAGGCGAATTTACCGCTGTACTTCTGAGTACTCATTTTGGCAACTATACTTTATTTCCCGCTCAGCTGAGTCAGTAATTTTTCTGGCCTGATGAAAGTCTTCTTGTAAAGTTTCGAGCTGCGGAGATAAATAGTTTCTGAGATATTTTTCGTCGTGAACTTATGAATAATTTGTTTTTTTTTTTATTATTTTTATTAATACGAAACGAAATGTAATGTCAAATCAGACGCACACAAAAAAACACAAATACACAATAATACACACATACCTACCAGTACATTGCCTACTATCTAATTTACGAGTAATAAATGCAAATTCACAATAATATAAAAAGTATACTTACTCAATTTCCAAACTATTATGGTATCACAAAAGTTTGTCACGAGACCACTGTGCACTGAGTTTGTGTACGTACACGGTTCGACTGCGATCTGCCGATGCGGCGCAAACCGACGTGCTCTCACGTTGGAGGCGCGTGGCAGACTGAGCCACGAGTGAGTCCGTCGAAGCTTGCTAAGAAAGCGCTCCGCTTCATAGTAATTTGTATGAAGATTTTGAGCGAAAAATATGGGCAAGTTTGTGATTTTTTTACACAAAATGAGAGTATGTTTATTAAAAAATGAAGCTTTCAGTGACTTCTTTATACTTTTAACTTAATTATTTAATAAAATTCATTTAAAAATTCTCAATAATTACGACTCAGTTGTTACAATACGGGAGTGCGATTTACTCGTTTTTAGTGATTTTCTGATTTTTTTTTACACTTATCCATAAGCATTATCTTAAGTTCGAAAGTTTCAATAACAAGTTACATTCATTGGCTAGCTGTGTGATTTATTTCAAGGTTGTGGAGCATCGTTTTCTATCTATTTCTATGACATTCCCAACCTTCGATTTTCGGAGCGGCCCCTTAACAGGTAGAAGTTCTACTTCCTGTTGTTGAGCTTGTTATCGTCACTTCCGATGAGACCAGTTAATCACTGGGTGCTACTGACGACGACGTAGCTATAGTCATTGATAATGTTAAGACGAATTCTGCGAAACTGATAATTTTCATTACGAATTTGTTTGGTTTGAGAGATTGTGTTTAGATCCGGTTTAGTTTGTCTCCTGTTAAGTTAATTATTTATTTTAATTTGATATGTATATGTTACTTATATTATCCTACAAATTTTAGTTTATAAGGATGTTTGTTACTTATTCACACAAAAAGTACTGACTGGATTTAAATCAAATGTGGCACAGAGATAAATTATAGTCTGGATCACATTGGCTACTTTTGTTTCACACGTACTAATCCATATTTCCACGCCAATGAAAGTTGGGGCAACAGCTAGTTTAATTATATTACAGACAGTCATGAAAAAGTAGAAAAACAAAATCAGCCATTTATCCAAGGCATCGAAACCCGTTTAGCAGTCGCAACTAAGTACTACAAACTTAACTAACTCCTAGTTAGCTTAATTATTGTTAGTTCCATGAAAAGTGAAAACTTGTGCAAATAATCGCAATCGAATCGATATCACTACATCGTACAACAGTTTATGTGTCACGATCGATAAGATACCGTATCGAAGAATTCTGATAATCGTACACATACTCATTATATTTCCAGTTACGAGAATTTCTACCTTTGTGTTTTGAGCTATAGACGGAACTTGTGAAATTCCGGATTAAGACTCAGTTTGGCTTATTGTAGATTTTTGAATAGAGTAATAGACGTTTTCTCAAAAATGGTATGTAATGTTGCCATAACATCTCTAAAAAGTATCCAGAAAGTGAACTTTACCGGAGACTTATTCACAACTGTCCAGTAAGAAGCGAGATTTTAAATTTGGAATCTCCTACTGTCCAGTAAGTAAGTATGTAATTTACTTACTGGACACTAGGTCATCCTCTTTAGATCTGCTTAGAAAAAAAAACATAGTACCAGACACAGATTAGAGTTTAGCCATAACATGGTTATAGAAGGGAGGTTCCAAATATAGTACATTGTTCACCGAGAGAAGAAAGTGACCGATTACCGTCGAGGGTGTCGTTTAAAGCCCGAAGCCGTAGGCAAGGGCTTTAAAACACCCGAGATCGGGAATCGCACTTTCTCTCGAGTGATACATAGTGCTTTATACTACACCTACGAAGAAAATAAAAAACTAAATTCTAATTCTAATTCAAAATGGCGCCAATGGCGTCTGCAATTGTCACATGTTCTTTTTTCAAATTGTAATCTGAGCGGGAGAGAAAAGTGTATGAAAATCCATTCTCTCCCGCTCAGATGCGTTTTCTCCCCGCATATTTGTTCGATATGCAATGACGTACTTTCTACCGTAAATTTGATAAAGTATCAAGGTACTTTCCAAGCAGGTGTAGTATAAAATATATATCTATCTCTCTTTTTGGTATGACATTTATAGTGTGGGATTTTATGATTGTATTTAGTAATTTCAGTTTATTAAAAAGTTTTTTCTAAAGTTGTTTCCTAAACTGCCTCGTTGGTCTAGTGGTCGCAAGCTCGACTGCAGAGCGTGAGGTCCTGGGTTCGATTCCCGGGTCGGCCAAAAAGTGCTATTGTGTTTTTCACATATGAATGTAACCTTCAATATTAATTAAACGAATTTGTTGTTAAACTTTCTTTAATTTTTGAGAAAAGCATTATACAAACCTCAACCAGTAAGAAAGCCATCCTGGCCTCGTATATAACCAGACCTCACCTGCGGTTCGGTCCGGTTAACTCATACTTGGCCAGGAAGGCTTACTTACTGGATTCTGCAGTAATGTACTATTAAGAGCTGTCAAATTCTATTTTATCTTTTAAATTATGAAATTCGAGCGCTACATTATATTGGAGGAATGGCAAGAAAGAAAGTGTCTGATGAGATTACGAGTAAGTAATAGAAAAGTATCAACGAAGAAGACATAGTGCGCCTATAACCCCCATGAATTCAGGATACGGGCATAAATGATGAATATGATTTAGGTTTCAAATAGGAAACCTCAGACATTAAAGTTTGCTCCATTAATCATATTAATTATGCTAAGTGTTTTTATTACGAGCAAGTTAAAACACTACGATACCTTTTTTTTTTTAGATAACGTCACATTATATTAATTTGTCAGTGCCAACGAATGAGGAAAATTTGAAAGTGTAAGAAAATTAAAGTTAATATGGTCACCATTAATTATAAAGCTTCGTAGAAACCTATAAATAATATATAATAATAATATGCATAAACAATACCATGCATTAAATAAGTCAAGGTTAGACTTCGTGAGAACAGCTCATGCCAGTCATAATGCAAAAACAGTTTCATGCATCTAATTGTTCTAGGGAAAAAGCGTGCAGAAATGTATGACGGGTTCTAAAAACGAAGGTCAAGTTCACTAATAGTTCTACAATTGTGTCTTAATTGCTCACGTGAACTTTACCATAAAGTAAACACGTGTGCATGGGTTAGTTATTATGTGGTGAAAGTAGGTGCGAATAAGAATGGCACGGATTCTCATGTAAAGTGACCAGAAAAGCCTACACAGTCACACTAAGGTCATTGCTTGGAAAGCTTTTTGTATTTCTACAAGAACTAAAGCACAGTAGGTACCGTGACTCAAGCTTTTCTGTAGGTTATGTCAATTCAATTCATTTTTTACTTTTGACGTTACTGTAGATTTGCCCGATTTCGAAGCACGATGCCTGATTTCCACTTTGTTCACATTTTTTTTGTAAATTTCACATGATACTAGTGTAAGATTACGAAATGAATGTTACTAAAAAACGCAGATCCATTTACGCCTTGTGAATAACCCTATTTACTACTTCTTTCCTCACATAACTTAAAACTACCACGAAATCAACCTTGTCCATAAAAGAACCATGAATCTAAGCCATCCGTAGACAAAATATTGCTAGAATATTGTCAGATATATTTCAACCACACAAAAGATTGATAAAAACTTATTCTTGAGATGTTTATTATCAGAACGATTTGTTGACATTGACTATTGAGTGACGTCATGGCGAAATCATTGCCACTCGAACAAAAAACAAATCTTGCTTAACAGAGCAAATATCTGGAAGTATAACAAAATGTGTTACGGTTAACTAAGCTCTATTGTCTCCGGATAAATCTCATAAATGGAAGCTAATACCCGTGGCTTCCCCCGAATAGAGTTCGGTAATAATTGTCTGCGTACTACCGGGATAAAAGTATTTTTTTAGTTGGTAGATCGATCCAGGTTATAAAAAAATCCCTGTGCCAAATTTAATCCAAATTGAGTCAGTAGTTGTTTGCGTATAAGACTAACAAAAATTCAGACATCAATCCATCCTCACAAACTTTCGCATTTATCTCATATTATCTTCTCTCTCTCTCTCTTTATATCTCTGTGGCTAATCGTTCGTAAAAGTTTTTGTTAATTCCTGCATGAATTTCTGCTCATATAGAAAACTATATTTTGGCGGTTTTCACTTTAACAGAAATATGTTAAAAGGCAGCTATTTCAATAAATCCGTTGATAACCAATCGAACAAAGCATAAAACGGATAAAACCTTTGTGTCTTATGGAGTTTAGGACCTGCGTAATGAAATATTTAGCGCACCCTTTGCGTTGTCATAAAATGTGTCAAAAACTATCCATAATTTACAGAACTCATTAAGATCTTAGTCATGCTCATGAGTACGTAAAGATTGGCATTCGTTAGATAAGCCTAGACCACACACAAACTTTGTTATCAGTTCACATTCTCATGTTTGTCAGGAGGTAAATTAATGTTAATCCTATTTATATGCTATAAAGATTCTAGTTCATTTGATTATCTGACTCAGCTTGTGGAGGAGTAGCTTCTAGTCTTCGTTTAGTTATCACGAATAGATAAATCTGTTTCATATTTCGCTAATTTATGTAATCTGTGAAAAAATAGAGCCCTGACTGGAATGAAGTTTATAAAAATTCTATGTTGCGTATTAAGTAAGTACATGAATAATTATGAATTTTGTGGATACTTCTGTAATAGGAACTATGTATAAAATAATTAGTCCGTTTTCGTAAATATACATCAGAATGTCAAAGACTAATCCATCCAGGTGGTTACGTAAAAGATGATAGCAATATAAGAGGTACAACCATATTTCCAATTATGCCCCCAATGAAGACCTTATCGCATCTTATTATTAAGAAGTGGGTGATAATTCAGTGAGTTCCAATAGTTTCCATGTGACACAATCATATGACCCCCGCATAAATCATCAATGGATTGCGTCTGAATTATTTCATCGTTACATTATTGACCCGTGATGTGATGCCGGCTCGAAATCGCGCTTTAACTCCCTATCTTACTACTACGTCATTTGTATTATTGCGTCAATAATGGTATCTATTTGCTTGACAATTTAATCGTTACTTACGAAGACGTGGAAAACAATACAAACAACAGGAAGAAGTTTAAAAACATGCTTCTTGAAGCAACATTTACGTATCCATGCAAGTATTGAGGATCATCTTATTAGCTACAAGCGGTGCTAGTTCATCTTTTTGAAATTTTCTATTACTGTCATGGGAATAAAAGGTTTCTTTTAATTTATTTTATTTACGATTGCGATGTTTCATTTCTACAGGCACATTAAAAAGTTCCCTGATCTATTTCCTACGGTTTTTATCTCACCTAATACTTTAAGTTACCTCTCCAAGACTTCTTCGGTCCTCATTAAGATCTTTTCTGTAATTTCTTACCCAAAGTCATACCAGTTTGCAAAAATTAGACGCCTGACCATTGAGCACGTGTTAAACTGCATCTGTCTGTCCATATCATTTGTTACAGGTCCGGGATAACGACAATTAGTGATGTTATCGTTAGTCATGGGTCAGGAGTCAATGGTTAAGGAGCTCTGACTTGATTCGGGATCTGTAGAGTAGGGACAAATTACGGAAGTCTATAGTTTTAGTAACTGTGGGAGAAATTATACTACTACTCTACTGCTTTATAGTTTTTTCTCCATGAATCTTTTTAATTGATTTCAGAAAGCGGTTCTCAATCAGACTTCGATGTTTCTTTCTCCAACTATAAGTATATACGTTAGAGTAGACTAGAATACCTCGTTGGTCTTGTGCCACTCACCCACGACCTCATGGTCCAAAGGTTTAATACTCTTCATTTTTTTCCTTTTTGTGCTAAAATCATCTCTTCATCCGCACATATTTTAAACAAACGCAACATTTTCTCTAGAGAACGTGTCATCGATCTATCTTTTCCTGCCCACCGTGTAATCATCTAACACTAAACATCCTGCACATGTCTGTACACTCTCTACTCTTGGTAGCAGCTGACAATTACGACCAATAAGTAACAGCGTTAATTAGTACTGACAGGAAGGATTCGAACTTGCACTCACTTCCTGTGCGAATAATTGCGAATCACATTCAGATGATTGTGCTGATTTTTATTAGGGTTAATTGAGCTTTTGGTGTTATATGTTTTTTTTTTTATATAACAGCTGCGTGTGTTGAACGGAATCTGGATTTTGGTTCTGCAATTAGGTTCTTTTAGGAATAGAATATTCGTTTATTTGCAATAGCAGCCATGGAGTCTGGATGCATGCCCGCGGACACCAGGTCTATTAAAGTTACATGGAAAATAAACATACTTAACTGGCGTACTGTTAGGTTCACCTCTGCCTGACCCTTCGGGGATTACAGGCGTAAAGTTATGTTGATACATAGTGGCAGATGAGAGGGGAAGATTGTTAATACTAAGACCATAAAAGAAACCTAATATGTTTCGAAAAACTTTATTAACGTACAGGGTGTCTTAAAAAGCTAAGTTGGTACCATTTTCTTCCAACTCTCGGAATCTAATACGCCATATCAACAGACGGAACAATCGCGGAATTCAAAAGTCAACAATAAAACTACTAAAGTAGGGGAGACCGGGGCAAGACGAAGCTCGGGGCAGGACGGGAAATGTGCTTGTATGCGTGACTCGTGAACACAACAGACCCCTACACAGCGCCTTTCGCGCGATGCTTAGTTGCGTCACACGGGTCCGAGCGGCGCGTGCGTGTCACTGCGTGTTTTGGTTGCGCAGGGCGAAAAAACTGTGTTTTGAAGTATTTTTATGAAGTTTATGTGTTTTGTATCGATGAGCATCAAGGTAAGTATCAGTGCTATTGTAACATTTTTTCAGATACTTAGGGCCAGTTTCACCGGTTACGGATAAAGTGTCAGATAGTTATCTGACAGTTATCTGACAGATAATGCTATCAAAAGTTGTAGTTTATCTGGCAGATAAGTTCCGGATAGGCTATCAGGGACTTATCAGCAAGTGGTGAAACCGGCCCTTAATGTAATAGTGTTAAACTAACGAATGTAGCTTGCTTGTCGCAGAATAATTTTGCAGGTTAAAACTGTTGTTACTTTTGCAAAATGTGTCTGTTGGGGTAAAACGGTCGGGGCATAATGGGATAGCCCCATAAGTATGTGTAGGTACAAAAATGTTTTATACCTACCTATTTAATAACAAGTTTATTTTTTAATTTGCAGTTAAAATGGCATGGAACTATAAACGTAAAACAGATCGTGGAAAAACAAGGTAGCTGCTTGTCATCTACCGAAAGAGGACAACTAGTTACGGCTGAAATCTGTTTTAACGCTGCTGGAACTTATATACCACCAATGCTGATCTACGCCCGAAAATGGATGAAGAATTAATTGCTAGATGATGCACCACCGGGATTTTGGGGGACCTTTAATGATAATGGGTGGATAACTTCACAAATATTCTTTATTAAATTGTGTACTCATTATGCCCCATAGCGTTTCCCATTTTGCCCCGGTCATGGGGCAAGACGGGATATTTGGCATGTGTCATTTAATTCCAATTTGCCAAAAAAATATGTGCTTTAGCGCTATAAAAGAATATAATTGTGTTGGTTAAAAGTGTAAGTGTTTTTATTGTTGTAAGAGATTTTTAATAAACAGTTTAATTTTCATATAATGACGTTTTTTCTCTTAGGTATCCCATCTTGCCCCGGTCTCCCCTACCTCAATACTCCGAAGTTACACAGCGGATCGATCACGTACATAATGTGGCATATAATGGGAGCATTCAAGGTAACTAGCGTCGATTTGATTGTCTACGTCGCTGGGGAGAGCCTTTGTTTGCGTGTGCGCATGATCGAGATGTCATGCATCTGTAATGCGGGTTGGAAAATGAAGGAATATAGAGTACCTACTAAAATATGGTGTAAAGGGACACTTCACGAAACTGTCAACCAACTATTCTCTTCAGCAAACCAAGTAGCTTTAAGCAAAAATCATTGCTGGGACTTTTTTGTGGTAAAAAATCACGATTTACGGTTCGACTAAATAAAACGCACTCAAAACTTGGCACTGTTGGAAAACTGGTACGAATAATATGTGGATCTGTTGCGGACACCGGACACTTACCGATACATTATATCAAAGGAGCTAATGTTCCCTAAATGATCGCGTTAATGTAGGTCTACTTTTCGTGCTACCAAAAACACAATCGTACTATAAACCATTTTCATATGTACTTACTACAGTTCCTTAAAGTATATATATGTAGTAGTAGTATGTAGTAGTAGTATGTAGTGTATAAGTGTATATTGCCCTTATATAACCTACAATAGTTTAGTATGCAATATGCATTTAAGTAACAACTTTCACTGCTAAGAAAGCTTGTGATATCGCCAATTTATAAATTACTTTCAAACCAAACACTACAATCACATTCTAGAAATAACAGACTATCAATTCCATTGCCATTTACGTGGCTGGAACCTATATTATTATTGTCTACCTATTCTGTCTGTTTTGTTAGCTATCCTACAAATTCATTTTCTACAACTCTTTGTATTTTAAAAGGTGTTAAACTACCTTGGTCACTAACACTCATATTCTTGTCTATCCCTTTGAATTGTGTAACTTTCATCGCAGTATACTTAGGAATACGTTCCATTCCACCATCATTGTTTCTAAGATTCCCATACAAAGTCAAGCATGACTCACCCTTGGAACAATTCAGTCCCTAAACATCCAGGTTTTGTATTCAGCCCATAGACTCATTACTCATAGTATTACTCAGTAGTGTTGTACCTCCGTTCGTGGTGAGTAACGTGTTATCTGATAATGTTGTTTGTTCTACTGTTTTGCAATGTGCTCTGCGGTTTGAGGGCGTAGTACAAGATGAGTAGGAAGACTGTAGCACGTGATATAACCACAGTCCTCAAAATGAGTAGGAGGACTATATGATTCCCACTTTGCACACGAATGATGACAATTCTTTGAGCTAAGAAGCTGCACGTGCATTGAAAATAGAGATATTTAAAGTACCTATCCTCTGAGGCTGGAGGAGTGAATTGTCAATGGTGACTGTATTCTGAGCTAAGACGCTTCACATGCAGAATAGGGATATTAACAGTACCTACAGTGAAGCAATTCCATTCATCTCATTGAATAATTGTTATGTGTTAACGTTTTAAATCAGCACTGCTTTTCCAAGTAATTTCTTATTTAATACAGAGAGAAAGCCATTTAAACCTATTTTTCTTAAACGATCATGAATAATTTGGAGAAACTATTAACAAATTAAGTACCACAGGTAAAATTCAAAGATATAAAACAAATATTATATAAAAACAGTTAATGCTAAAATAACTGCAGAATATAAAACTAAGTTAATTTCCACAAATTGGCAGGCTATTGATGATGTTCTCATATCAAATTAGGATGTTTCAAGGAACATGTTTGGCGTAATTAAGATGCGTGATTCGGTTAACGCTAATTTGCTTAAAATTATGGTGTACAAAGATCCATGATTCATACCATCCATGATATCCATGATATTCCATCCATCCATGAAACCCATCCATGATCCATGATATTTTTGATTCATGGTCAAAGAACTTAAAGGATCCTCCTGGAATTCGATCACTTAAAAATTTCGTATTGGGACTCGTGTTTTTGAAATTGTTTTGGGACAAAAAGAATTGATTGAAAATAAAGCGATTGAAGATTAGCTTTGAGCGCAAATTTTCAATCACTTAGAAAGAAACCTCCAACTCCAAGTATTGCAAACATTCCTTTGGTTAAAAGAAACAGTAATTAAAAAAGAATGCGATACTATAGCGTTGTATCAAGTAGGTGCGGTTATCACGTTATCAGTTTGATAGGGAATGAGGCCGCTAGGGCCGATTAACCTTAACGTTGATGCTCAAATAAACTACGAGGAAAGAGTCCACAGGTGGCATTATTTTAACCATGGTTAGTGTGTCAGAACTGATGCATGAATGACAAGCATATTGTGAGGACAGCTTTGGTGTTTAATGGGATGGCTGTTAGAGTTGGGGAGCACCAAATAAATGACAAATGGATATACGAAGATGACACATTTGAAGAAACTAAGGAAGTGTATGGCAGAAGAAAAATACTGTACCAAAATTGAGATAACTGCATGTCTTAAAATAGAAAGAGGAAAGCCAAAGAAAAAATGCATTGTGCAGGAATAATATGAAAGTAAAAATAGCAAATGATGCCGTGACGTCTGACAGGGGAAAATGGAAGATGAAAAAGTGTTGTGCCTACCCCAAGTAGCAGGAGACAAAGGCATGAAGATGATGATGACTTGAAACAAGACACAAACATCTGCTTCAATGTTCGTGTTATTATCTTTAATGGGTTAACAAACTAGAGTTCTAGCTATTAGCGATTTATCCACTCTTTGGCATCGATCATTGCAATCAATCCTTTTAGCAATATTGACACATCGTTTTGCAATCAATGTAAGTGTCTTACCTATTACCGATTTATTGATTCTTACTCTATGATCAGAACCGGAATGAACGCGCGCGTCGTCTTCATTTATATTGACTGATTTTTCATGAGTATATATGTAAGCTATACCTTAAAATGTATGTTGCTATCAATTACGTTATTGGCATCTAATTCCATTCAATAGTTATCTACTATCAACAAGTGCTTGTATTTTATCTGTACACTAGCATGACATCATTTTTAAACAGAAAAAGCGAAACTAAAATTACTTTTTTATATTAATTGCTGCTCTAGTTCCAATTCCAAGTCGTGTATACGTATACAACAAATATCAAGATAACATCACGCCTGTATTTATTTGAAGGGTCATCGAGGAAAGCAGAGGTGTTAGGTACCTGCTTTTGTGGATGGTAAGACATCAAATGACCCCTCCGGAGGAGAGAGTCTTACTAACTAAAACCCACCCATGTACCTTCTTAGCCCTTTGCCCGGGGCCGCAGTATCTCTTTCGAGCAGTCCCGCAGCTCCGAAACTCATATTTCGCCATGCAATAGGGGGCGAGCCTCAGTCATTGTGTATACCTACATAAAGTGATTCATTTTCATTGTTCCTGGTATTATGGATCACTTTACATGAATAGGTTATTATTTATTTATTATAAAATTATTTATTAATTTAATTTGATGTCTCATACTTTAATCGATGGGTACTTTATTGTTGTTAAAGGCGGCACAAAGGTCTGTTCCATTATTGTTATGCATATAATTAGGTTTTTTAATAAGTATCTACTGGGTTTTGGTATAACCACCTTAATATGGGGGGTTTTATACCAACCATAAATGCATAGTTTTAATTCTGTCATAAAAGTCCCGTTGTCGAGAACGACCAACTAGTTACAAGTATTGTGAAATAATTAAATTAAATAGTTTATCATTGGTAAAGTTAATATTTTAGTCCTGTAACTGTGAATTCTAATATTAACGTCAGCATATTATGTGTTTCATGTACTTATGTATGAGTCATACAACTTAAGTAGACAATTTAAGTAGGTTTCATGTCATTATACCTTCTCTATTTTCACCGGTAACATCCTACATTCACGGCATTTTCGTAGTTCGCACGGCGACCAAGGAAGCTATACAAAATCTGTTTAAGCGGATTCTCATTGTAAGAAAAATCTATACAAAGTTAGGCCATGTTATACTACTAGGTACCTACTGAAAATGTATAGATTGATGTTCGCCGTGTAAACTACGAAGCTTAGATTTTCCAAAAGGTTGTGAATGAATGTATTAGTAAACTAAGCCAGCCTTATCGCCTTTGGACAAGTCGTATACTGTCGTATAAAATACTGATTCCTCACAATATTATTGATTTGTATACCTCCAGTAGTAGATAAATGTTGAAACCAAACAAAGCTTGCGTCCTGTACTGACAGGTTATAACAATGTTGCTATTAACTCAATATCCAAGCCGCACCTATTTCTATACACGATGACACCACTCAGATTCTTTACAAAAACCAGTAAATTACTTACAATTTTGAAAGTCTTCACGACAATCGTCGCGATCGTTTGCACGGACACCATTTTCACAAACACTCAAAAATCACTACAATTAAAATAAGTCACAGGTCTTTGTCTTTATGTCCGTTTTCGCTAAAACGTTGGCCGTCACTGTATGACTTCAGTTATCAGTTTGTATGCCTTTATCAGCACATTCGAGTTCTAATCTTATCTATTCTAGCGAATTAGTAGGGCAGGTTGCACTGTACCTTTAAACACCTGCTTCTCGAAATTTGACCTTATTTTTATGTTTGTAGATACTATATTTGTGTCGTTTATTGTTTTTGGTTGTTGTTCTAAGTCTTTATCACCGTTTTAAAGCTACTATTCTATTTTTATGAGACCTCTACTAACTTGAGTCATTTCTATTTCTCACAAAATGTTTGTACTCTTATCGAAAATCCTTTTCACGTATTGGTTAATCTAAATTACATAAAACTTATAATTTGCTTTACTTTCATCTACATAACTCGGAGCATATCAATCAAATGAAAGAAAGCTCAATAAAATTAAATAAAAGCAATTTATACAAGATCTATACATTGTATATTTTTTTTTTATATTATAGTAGCTTGCGCGGGAAAATTGACAACTGGCAAACGCCACGTTTTTTCCATTATCTTTTGAAAACTAATGCGTCCTATTTGTTCGATTGTTGATGAAAAGAAGTAAGCTCATAAACTATGCATCCCCTCATTTGCTTGAAAGTATTTGTAGAATAAAATTATACTTTTATTGATGTCATATTATTTTGTGCCTTCTACTTATAACTTGTTTACGGGTTACTAGCAAGCCACTACTTCGCACGAGGGCAACGGCAGCGTTGCTCCCGGCTGTCTTTACAGGTAGTCAAGTCAGTAGGTGCCCAAAACTCCAACAACCAGACTTACCAAGGGGTATCGTATTATTAACCGGATTGAAGAGCAGTCGCTCCATGTACAATACTGGTCAGCTGCATCCGGTAAGACTGGAAGCCGATCCCAACTATTGGTATATAATTTATTGATAAAAGCAAATTGCACGTTATAGATAAAAACCTAACAATTTAGAAACCTGCAAATGTTTATAATGAGGCTAGAAGGGTTTGCAAATAAACGTGGAACTACTTACTGTTAGTCATTTCTTTAAACTCGTGCGCAACACAAAATAATTAATTAATTGCGCCAACAACAGCTTGATTAACAATGATTGCTAATTGATCAGCGTGTCTCATCGAAGGTTGGATATCAATCAAACAATGTCCTAAATAACAAACTCTCGTTTTCTTACAAAAACTTAACAAATACGGAGACAAAGGCAAAGGGTACTTGCGCAAGAGCACCAAGTGTTGGGAACTGGGGAAGTGTTTCGTAAATGGTTTTCGAACTTCTTAAAATGACTCGAGTCGTGACACATTGTACCAATAAAACGCAGGTGTGAACTTACAGCGGTATAATTATCTTAACGTAGAAAAAGTACCTAGTATTGTAATACCTAAGTATAAATCGAAGAGATATCATATAAAACAGTGTGAATGCAAATGTTGTTGGACAAACAAAAATGGTGGGTGGGTGGGGCAAGAGAATTTATTTATTTATTTATTGATCACAAAATCCACAGCCCTTGAAGTTTTGAGTGAGTGTGTGAATGAATGAGAATGGTGATGATGATGAGCTAAAAGATATTTGGCCGGTAATTTATTTATGGCAAGAAAGACATATTATTTGACAGTGTTGTTAAAATTGTGTGAAAAATACTTTTAGTAGAAAATACATTTTCTACAAATGGAACGCGAAAAATTAACACACCCAATTATGTTCTCGAGAAAATTAACTCGTTACTGTAAATTGTTTGTATAACACTAAGAGCAATGTCTTGTTTAACGTGGTATTTGCGGAGAACAACTATGTGTACATGGTTATAATGAAGAGCTGCTCAGTTAGTACATTTTCGTAATTATCAACGGAGATAGATGAATAGAGCTTAAAACTTTGGGATGTTACAAATTTACGATGATGAAGATAGGTTTTATTTTATTATAAAGTGTTCGTTCATTACACTACGATTATTGTCCATCTGCGTAAAATATAGTAGCAATGGATGCTGTAGACACTACTTTTTGCTACCACTACTCAATTTTCCTGTCATTGGTCACTTTTGTGTGACAAACTCAATCTCAAAGCATTTGTTTCAATTATGCCATTACAGGCACTTTAGAATTTCAGAAAAAATATATAAGCGAAACTACAGTCACAAAGCATTGACACACTTGTGAATATACTGTATAGTAGTTGCCCATTTCAAAGCGTAGATCTGTATGGAGAGGATTGGGCAAAAAACTCCTTACACTCATTTAAACTTACAAATTCTTGGTTACATCATTCATCATTCATTACTTATTCATAACTTTTAACGATACTTATACACGTGTGTTTGCTTTGCATCTATATTTCAGTTAATGCTGAAAACACTTAGATCACTTGAAATTCATGGAAGGTTTCAGTTTACGAAGGCCTGAAAATAAGTGATGAACCAATTGATGCAGGTCAAAACATTAGTCTCGAAAACAAGAACGCAAACATTGATACAGAAACCACAAAACCACAATAAAAGGTTTATGAATGAAAATAATGTTCACTTGAAATAAACTTTTAATTCTGTATGCTCCATAAAGCGTGCAGTTGTTCATATGACTAAGATTCGCCCACATAACTGGATCATCATTTCACCAAAATAACTTGTTAAATCATTCTCCTGGCGCCATTCTTGGTAAATCATGCATGTTTTCTGAATTGTTTTTATTTTAGTTACGTCTTGCCAAGTTTAGCAGGAAAAATCTGTTGTAAAATTCCTTATAAAGAGTATTTTTCTTCAGATGCCATTGTAATAGTACATTATGGTACAAGTGTGTAATGTTGATGATTACCGCCGAGGCGCCATTGAGACCCGAGCCGTCAGGTGAGGGTCTTAAGATAGCCGAGGACGGTAATCATCAATACACACGTGTATCATACGACGTTTTTCAACACACTTGTGAAGAAAATAATACTAAAAAGTCATCTTCAACAGTTAGAGCGAGTTCTGATTTTTTTTTTCACAATAGCGGGAAAAAAATATCGGTTTTCCTATGCGCGCGCATCTACAGTTCGACCAACTTATCTGTGCAGGCGGGAAAACACGGAACTAAAATAAATGTACTAAGTTTGACGTAGCGATGCATATTTCTTGACCAGTGGCGCCACCATGAAATTCAAACTTAAAATGGTCATACTGTAACAATGACGTTCGACCATAGACTAAAAGAATGAGGTTAATTTATTTAAAAAAAATATATTTATAATATTACAAAAGTTATATTATTTGAGCGAAAGTTTCATTTATTAAAAACGTACAAGATAAAATTATCTATTTAAATTCAAAGTTGCATAAAATGAGCAAGCACTAGGTACATTAATTTATTTTTACAATTGAACACGATCTTTTTTGTATCGAAACTTTTTTAAGAACATAGCAACTCAACCAATAAAATTTAAAAAAAAACGGTATTACCCGGTTAAATTGAAAATGCTCTGTTTATTCGCATATAATTTGCAATATGTTACTAACATAACTTTGTAGTGATAATTAATAATAATATTATTATGCACGTGTGAGTTATAGTTCGGTTTATGACCCTGAGAACGATGTAATAAGGCTCACTTTACGAGCAAGTGTGTTGAAAACTTAGTTACATCATCACTATTGATTAGTAAGGCAAATCTGAGCATTCTTTTGTAGCAGAACAATGTGTATTTGCAGTTTTTTAATTAGAATTATGTAACTAAACGGCAACACTATTTATGTTTATCCAAAAAGTTGAAAATTACGCATCCTTTTTCACAGCAGCGACATTCATTACTTTGAAGTATTTTTTTAAATCAAACAACTTTTGTATTTTCAAGCGTTAGTCAATCAGAAAAAAAAAATAACCTGATTGTGTATTCCAAGCACAAAAGGGATGAATGAAAGCTAGGCTTTAGCTGAGATGAAATTGCTTAGGGGGATGTGCGCCGTTACGCAAATGGATAAAATAAGAAATGAGTACATAGGTACATAGGAAGTCTGAAAGTGGCGCCCGCCAGTGACTGAAAAGTTGTAAGGAAATCGATTGTAAGGAAATCGATTTGTAAGGAAATCGATGCGGAGGAATGAGGAAAAGGTCGTGAGGAAGGTTTTGAATATGAATGTGGAAGTGTATACGAGTAGAGGAAGACTAAAGAAACCATGGATGGACTGGACTGTGTTAAGAATGATATGGTTCAGAAAGGAGGTATCTCACGAGATGACGAAAAACAGAGAGGTATGGAAGAGGAAGACATGCTGCGCCTACCCCAAATGAATTGGGACAAGGGCAAGAGATGTTGATGATGATGATAAGGTATATAATGGAACATACCGGAAGAGCAACTCCAAGATTCTCTTATAATGATGTATTATTAATTTGTCTCTCACAATTCACCTCCACTTTATATTTGAACTAAACGTGTTGTCGACAATCTGATATTCAGTTTGGTGGCTTATTAAAATGTTTTATATATTATTTTATTTATAACTTCGGACCCGTTCCGGATTTTCACGGGTGCAATTTACCGTACATTTATAAATGTTTTCTTACACACTTTGTCCTGAACGTATATGATAATTATATAAATTCTAAACCTTCCTTACACTCATTCCAGGAGCTCGGTCTGGACATCACGGACGAACAGATCGAGGAGCTAGAAGGCGCCATCCACGACATCGACTTCGAAGCCGCCGCAGCGCACGAGAAGAAAGTCCGTCATGACGTCATGGCCCATGTCCACACCCTGGCGGAGAGGTGCCCTAAGGCTGCCCCCATCATCCATCTTGGAGCTACCTCGTGCTATGTGGGGGATAATACTGATTTGATCGTGTTGAGACACGGATTGGATCTGCTCTTGCCGAGATTGGGAGCCATCATCAGCCAGCTGGCTAAGTTCGCTGATGACTACAAGTGAGTATACAATATATTTCTTCAGGTATTTTCAGAGATCAGTCAGCTAAGTAATACCGTTGCCATCTAATTTTCTAACATTGAATAACAAAGTTGACATGCCTTAGAACATTTACCTAATTGGTTTACAGAAATAAACATAATTTCATATCAGGAGTTTGTGGTATATGGTTGGCGCCATGTCTGTAGTCTTTGTCATTGAATTACACAATAATATGCAGCATAAAAAGTAAATTATACTCGTAGCTCTCTTGAGTGACTAAAATAATTTACTCTTATTGACTACTTACCTAGTATTGCTTTTTTTAACGTATGTATATATCAAACTATTCATGCTCATCCAAATATTCTCCCCCTTCGCAGGGTGATAAAATCTGATGTGTACCAGAAGTTACGCTAGAATAACCAAACAAATAGAATAGATTAAGACTTCAATCAAATGTCGCAGCCATTATATTAGTTATGTTTACCATACAATCATCGAACTCAAACTCAAACCATACAATAACTTTGAACAATACGCAATAATCATTAACTGAATATGGTACGCACTACTCGATATCTACCGGCAGATCTCTCCACATTGCTAATTAGGTACTACTTCCTGATTAATTGCGTAGTGCTAAATTTCGATACAGGTCATTAATCAAAGTCAGTTTGTAACCCAAAACTGAATGATTATCTTGTGTTTAAATCATGCTGTTACTGTTTTCAGGTCCCTTCCAATGCTCGGCTTCACCCATCTGCAACCAGCGCAACTGACAACTGTCGGCAAGAGAGCTTCTCTCTGGCTGAGTGACTTGCTCATGGACGAGCGAGCCCTCTCCCGCGCCAGGGACGACCTCCGCTTCCGAGGAGTCAAGGGAACCACAGGTACCCAAGCCTCCTTCCTACAACTCTTTAAAGGAGACAACGAAAAAGTCCGCGCTCTCGACCAAAGAGTCGCGGAACTTGCTGGGTTTAACAAACGGTACATCGTCACTGGCCAGACATACTCCAGGAAAGTTGACTTGGAAGTCATCTCAGCGTTGTCTGGATTAGGAGCTACTGTACACAAGATGTGCTCGGACATTCGTTTGTTAGCTTCCCGTAAGGAGTTAGAGGAGCCATTCGAAGCCTCCCAAATTGGGTCCAGCGCTATGCCGTATAAGAGAAACCCGATGAGGTCGGAACGCTGCTGCGCTCTCGCCCGTCATCTCATCACGTTGCACGCCAATGCTGCCAACACCCACGCAGTTCAATGGCTTGAGCGTACCCTGGACGACTCGGCAAACCGTCGCATTACCCTCGCTGAAGGCTTCCTAACAGCCGATGCTACTTTATTGACCCTACTGAACATTTGCCAAGGATTGGTCGTCTACCCTAAGGTCATCGCCCGTCATATCGCTCAGGAACTGCCTTTCATGGCCACCGAGAATATTATCATGTCTATGGTCCAGGCTGGTGGCGATCGTCAAGTGTGCCACGAGAAAATAAGGGTACTCTCACACGAAGCGGGTGCCCAGGTGAAACAACACGGCAAAGATAATGATTTGATCGAACGTGTTAAGAAAGACAGCTACTTCGCGCCTATCATACCGCAACTGGATAAGATCCTGGATGCGTCAACGTTCATTGGTAGAGCTCCTGAACAAGTGACAGAGTTCATTGACGAAGAGGTTAATCCTATCATCGCTAAGTACAAACATGCTTTGGCTGATGTAGGGAAGCCGGTTGCTTTGTTGATTTAGATAATGCATTTTATGTTTTTAAGAATTGACATGTATTCAAAATACTATTAAATAAAAATAAGTTGATCATTGAATAAAATCGTATATTTACAAATTACAGCATATTATTTCTATATTAATTTATAAAAATACAAAAATATGACTTCACTATTTTACAATAACATGAACTAGATAATGGTAACTCTAATTCCAATAATGAAAATTCACAAGGCTTAGCATATGCAAACTTGAAGCTGAAAAAGAGATTATGTAATAAATAACTATGAAATAACATTAACAAAACCGAACAAATAAATAAGCAACTTAAACAAAAGAGAGACAAATCGTCCAACTGTATCGAGGATAGAGAGTTAGAGAAAATTCGTGATCACAATTTATCACAATTTTGATGGCACGACGAGATTGGCAACTAAGTTAAGGTACTTAAAGAACGTTGGTGAGGAGTGTGTCGCCCTGGCACGCGGGGCCCTGGCTGGGCCAGTTGCACGCGCCTATGCTGGGGTCGAAGCTCAGCTGGATGGGGCAGTTGAACACATGCAGCGTGAACCTCTGCTTGGTGCAGTCCCATCTGCACGCGTAGAACTTGTTACATTGCTTCGGGTGTCGGAACAGACCGGCTCTCTGGCAGTCTACCGACCCTTGCAACGTTTCGTCTCTGCTCCTCCATCCACCAGGTCCGTAACGATCAAACGCCTGCGAGTCAATCGCGGATCCGGATTCAGATCCATCCTTAATAGTAATAGTTGGTGATACTTCTTGGTTCAACAACACAGTCTTGTACGTAGGCGCAGCGGTAACGGCCTTCACTCGCGGTCGGACTCTGATGTACCTCTCTGTCGTAGATGCCACAAAAGGTGTGCTTGATACGTAGCTTTCTGAGTATACTTCTTTGGGCCTCGGTGTAACATCCACATTGTATCCGCTTTGCTCCTGGAAGTCTTGATAGTAGGAATCGTCAGGAACAATGATAGGGTTGAATGTGGATGATACAAATGGCTGAGCAGTAGCAACTGTGCCTTCAGCGGGAGCTTGTACTTTAGTATATTTGTGACCGTATCCACCTTTACTGATGTCTCCGCGGCTAGAGTCATCGTAGTCATTGAAGTCGCCGAGATCTTGAGGCGCTTGTGTAGGTCTTTTTCCTTTAAGGATCAGAACTGGTGACTGACAGCTACAGACCGCTCCAAGTTTGCGTACAAGGAAAGGATTGAAGTCGTTAATCTTTGTCACGACAGCAACTTTAGGTTTAGTTCTTCTTACAGGCGCAGGTGACGGTGAGACTTCGAACAAACCTTGTTCAACAGGAGCGTAGGTTGAAGACACTATCTTCGGTGCATATGAATACGATTCTGGACTGGATACAACAATAGGTGACGATGTTGTGTATGAGAACTGTGAAACTGTTCCTGCGTCAGAGCCAACAGTACCGAATCCAAGTTGTTGCGATTTAGCCGTTTGAATGACTATGTTCTGTTTCCTCTGAACTGGTGCCACAGTGTATACAGTGTCTTGGTAAGCGTTGTATTGGCCGTCGGCACCAGATGCTTGCTCGCTGTATCCGTGACTTTCAACGTTTACTCCCGATTTCAAATCATCTGAAGGTGGCAAATAGTCTGGTGCCTGGTACTCGGTTGTGGTGCTATATTTGTAAGCGGGTCTGGCAGTTGATTTTACTCTTTGTTTGTACGTGGAGGATACAACCGGTGCCACTGTGGTGTAAGTAACTGGAGAGACTAACCCTGCATCGGGTCCTACTGTTCCGAAACCAAGCAAATGAGACTTAGCTGTTTCAACTACAATGTTATGTTTTCTTTCAACAGGAGCAGTGTCGTGTGTAATAGTGACTTCTTGATAAGGATTGTATTGAATATTGGACGCTGCATTCGCATCATTGAAGCCAAAGCTTTCGAAGTTAATCAATTTAGATCCTTCTTCTGCAGGTGGCAAGTATTCCGAAGCTTTGTAGGACGTTGTAGATTCGGCTCTGTAAGCCGGTGTAGTTGACTTGAAGATTATAGGTCTAGCAGTGGTGGATGGCGTCTGATATTCGTATATGGGTTCCGCTGGTGGCAGATATTCACGAGTTGTAGACACGGTAGAGTAGGTTCTAGGCCTGTACGTAGAGCTCACAACAGGAGCGCTTGTAGACACTACAGGTGGTAAATATTCTTCACCCTTTGATACAACCTGGATCTCAGGAGATTGGTATTCAACCTGCTGATATTGCGGTGAGGCCGTAGAACTAGGGAACGATGAGAAGTGGATGGATTCCACTTTCTGTGGCTGTTGTATATGAGATGTGCTAAACGAATGTTGGTGGGAGTAGTCGTAATTATCTTGAGCTTGCTGGAAGCCAGCGTTTTGTACCACAATTGGAGTCGATGGAGTTGAAACGGAGTATGTCTGATAACCGGACTGAGGTGCAACGTACTCCTGAGCATGATGTATAACAGAGCTTTCATGGACAACTGGAGCCGAGGCGGTTGAACTAACGGAGTAAGATTTGTAATCCGTCTTGGACGCATCGTATTCCTGACCTTGATGTATCACAGAGCTCTGATGGAAGACCGGTGTAGAAGCAGTTGATCCAACTGAGTATGATTGGTATTGTTCTTTAGGGGTAACATCATGGGCTTGATGAATGACAGAGCTTTGATGAACAACAGGTGCCGAAGCAGTCGAAACAACAGAGTATGACTTGTAGTGATTCTTCGGTGGAACATACTCAGGAGCCTGGTATGTTTGTACTTTAGGAGAGTCGACATCAACATAATGATCTTCGTACACAAGAGAAGAAGGCGTAGTTGAAACATATACGACATCTTTGCCTGCGTCGTAGTTATTGTTAACACTGGACTGATGATAAACTTGATGAGATACCGCACTTGCGTCAGAGTAGCCCTTAAGCTCAACACTTCTTTGGATTTCAGGCTGGCTGTAGGAATATCCTTCTTGGCTAACATGTACCTGTTGTTGTTCATATTGCACAGGTTGGCTCACGATGTGTTTCACTTCGTGTTGCTGAATGATAGGCTTGTACGTCTGAGTGTAAACTGCTGCTGTAGGCTGGACGTAAGTCACTGGAGTTGCCTTCTGCGTGTACTTGAGGAATGGGTTCTCGTACGTGGAAACAGATTGTTGGTACGACAAATCAATTTGAGGTGCCGGAGTGGAAGAAACTGGAACATATTTCTGTGTTTCCACTTTGTGAATAGTCTGATGGCTGTAAGTCTGAGGTTTGTAAGTCGAAACAACTATTGGCGCCGGAGTCGAGTACTGGAACACTGTCCTGGGTGCTTCCTCGAATGCAACGGCGGGTTTTTTGTATTCATAACCATCAGTATCTTGACTGTACGTATGAACTTGACTTGCATCAACTTTGTGTAGGTTGGTCTGTTGGTTATAATCCTGAGACTGGTAGGTAGAAACCACAGGTGGTTGCACTGTAGTGTAACGAACCTGCTGTTTAACAGCAACTGCGGGCTTGGAGTATTCGTATCCAGAGTCAGCATTGTAAGCCTTATTGTCTTCAACCTTGTGTATGGTCTGGTGACTGAATGACTGAGATTTGTACGTCGGCTCGACGTAAGTAACAGGGGTAGCCTGCTGAGTATACTTTATGATCGGGTTTTCGTAAACAGTGACTGGTGTCGACTGGTAACTGACTTCATATTTAGGTGTAGAAGAAACTGGCACTATGTGCTGTGTCTGAATGGTATGGTGACTGATCGTTTGAGGTTTGTAGGTCGATGAAACAATTGGTGCGGGAGTTGAGTACACATTCTTTACTTCCTCAAATTGAACGGAAGGTTGGTCGTAGTGGTAGCCTGATGAAGATTCTCCGGAGTAAGTGTTAACCCTGTTCGCATCAACTTTATGAATAGTCTGATGACTTAATACTTGTGGCTGGTAAGTAGACACGACGGGCTGGACGGCGAGAGCGGGTTGAGGTGTTGTGTACTGAACAACCTTAGGTTCCTCGTAAGACACTCCTGATTGGGAGTAGTCATAACCAGTACCCACTGAAGCAGACTCCACTGATGGAGTGTAAACTTTGCTAGTTTCCACTTTATGGATTGTCTGATGACTGAACGAATGAGGGGTGTATGTAGCCTCGGTAGGTTGAGAGTATGAGGGTCCAGTAGTATAAGCTACGACCTTTTTGAAAGGCTCTTCATATACAGGTTCAGGTGTAGAATATCCGAAACCAACAGATTCAACCTGGTGGACTGTTTGCTGGTTGTGGCTGACGCTTTCGGGCCTGTATGTAGATACAGAAACTGCAGGCGCTGAGGTAGTGTAAGAAATACCGTCTTCAAACTTAATGGTAGGTTTCGAATAGTCGTATCCATTTTCAACCTTTGCTTCACCGTTGTAGTTACCAGAGTAATCATTGTTTTGATACTGGTAGTTCAGACCTTGATTGTGATCAGTTACTTGAATTTGGGGACCGACTTGTTGAACAGCAATAGCTGTTGGTTGAACGTATGTTACAGCGGGCTGCGAAACACCAAATATTTGCTTAACGGTGGTCTTAGGCGCTTGGGGAACATACGTAGTCTTATAAGTCACAGTTGGTATAGAAGTTGTGGCAGCATATGGAGTGGCAGTTGTCGGTATTCCAGAAGAAGTAGGAGTAGTCACAAAACTGTATCCATCGAGGTTGTGGAAGTCAGTTCCAATATGGTTAATGGCGACAGCTGGTTGGGAGACTACAGCAACATGAGCTGGATGCAAAGTTTGTGTAGAGTGGCTGTAAGACTTCGATCCTTGATAATTACCTTGGTCCTGGCTGTAACCTTGAGAACCTCCTTGATAGCTGCCCTGATCTTGGCTGTAGACTGTAGAACCTGTACCTTGGTAGAAACCTTGGTTGTTATAATCAGCGTCGACTAAGGTAGTCTTTCCAACTAAGCCAACATTGATAGCTCCTGCGGTCAAAGTGTGAGACGAACCAGTATGAGCCTTCGAGTCACTGATGTAGTTCCCAGCATTTGCTTCGCTGTATCCGTGGTACTGTTGGAAGTTAGACTGGCTTGTTGCTTTACCTTCGCCAATATGGCCGTCAGCTCTGTACACTCCAGCTTCGTACTTTCCTGAATCATCATGATTGTATGCACCAGAGTTTTCGCCATTATAACCAGTGGAATAGCCAGCACCATAACCTGAACTGCCAGCGTTAGTTTCTACGTACGCTCCAGAATTATCCTCTACATATTGTCCACTTTGGTCGGTGTATTTACCTTCGTAACCGCTTTGGGAAGATCCAGTGTATTTACCTTCGTAACCACTTTGAGACGATCCGGTATATTTGCCTCCATAACCGCTTTCAGAAGATCCGGAATATTTGCCAACGTCGTAATAATCTCCAGTGTGTTTGTAGGCAGAACCGTCATGTACGTATGGTTCAATTGGCGAGCCTTCATGTTTGTAAGGCTGTGCGACGTCTCCCGTACTATCATGGACGTATGCCCCGGAGTTGTCATCGTCGTAGTTTGTGCTTTGGTACTGAACCGTCTTTTGAACCTGTCCTGCAGCGTAGGAGCCTGAGTATCCGTTGTATCCAACAGTATTTCCTCCAGATTGAACAGTGTAGCCTGTAGAGTGTTCTGAAGCCTGGCCTGCATATCCAGAATTATGTCCTGACTGTGACGTGTACCCAGATACTTGCCCTCCAGATTGAGCGTATCCTGACGCTTGTCCAGCAGATTGTGTGTACCCAGTAGCTTGTCCAGATTGAACGTATCCAGTGGTATATCCTCCAGATTTGCCACCATGTCCAACATTTGCTCCATGAGCACCGTGGCGAAGAGCCTCTTCTTCGGTCGGAAGTCTGTAGTCGTCCAAGATAATGGAACCAGAATTGTATTTAGTTGGTTCATTATATTGGGTCGGATGAACCAGACCTATGTTGCCGTTGATAGCGCCAGCGCCACCACCATGATAAGCCAAGCCATTGTTGATCTCAGCAGAACCGTGACCGATTATGCCGTTGCCGAATTGAGCAGATCCCTGTCCTATTTCGTAGGAGTGTCCAGCGTTTGCTAGTTCTTGGGAAGTGATGAAGTTGGAGTCCAAAGCGTCGTCCTTGGTGAGGAATCCTCCTTGTATGCCGACTAAATTGTTGAGGGAAGCGCCGGAGACCAAGCTCTGATGGGCGGCGACGTTGATCGCGTCAGCTGTTTGACCTTGATAACCTGCTGCGCCTGAAAATACATTGAAATGATTAGGTTGTGCTTATCTAAGGCAAGAATAAATATGTTTTTAGGACAGTATTAGTCATACAAAACATAAAACCTCATTGAGCCATAAAAAATGTTAAGTATTTTAGAGAGACAAAGTAACTTATTGTGAACTCACCAGTGAGAGTAGCAGCAGAGAACCCATATGTCTCGGCCTCGTATCTGGCGATATTGCCACACGCTGGCACCAACCACGGCCAGTCACACTTGAGCTTCTCAGCGTCGAAGCCCAGTCCGAAGGGGCAACGGAACTCGTAGGCAGTCAGAGGAGACTTGCCGTGGTCCAGGCAGGCGAAGAACCAGCGGCAATTCTCAGGGTCCGCGTAGTAACCTGTAAGGTGGAGGGTAGAAATTGATGAATGGGTTAAATAAGTCATCATCTGTAGGGATATCAATAATTTGATCTGAACCGAAAGTATGTAAAATAAAAGGGCCAAATTATTGTGGTAATCAAAACAGAACTTGTGTGTGACAAATACCTAAGTTTATATTTTAAAGAACTACAAGGATCTTTTGGCACTCCTTTGGCGTTGACATCGGTCGTTGTTGGTAAATAATTATGAAATTGTAATAAAAAAAAAACAAAATGGTAACGTGCATACCGTTTTCGTTCACAAACCAAAATACCAACAACTTGACGAGAACGGTACAATTTGAATCATTACACATAGCAGTTTTTTCGATAATAATTTTGCTATAAGTTAGTCGAGTCAATCTAAAAATTGTTACCTTCATGTTCAGGACAGATGAACCTAGTCTTAGGAACGGGTGCAATTTCAGAAGATCCGGGACAGGCTTGTGAATGTGGCAGACTGCCAGGCCATACACACACCTCATAGCGGTTGTCGAACGCCAATCCGGCGGGACAGTCGAATTCGAAGACCTGGAAGTAATAAATTTTACATAGAATACCTACATAACTTAACACTACGCCTGTGTGTTGTACAGGATGGGCAGGATAGGAGGTTGCGCATACTCTGCAAACTCCAAAAGTAGTAGGTTAACACTTACGGTATATTCGGGTGAAAGCTGGTCGAACTTCACGCAGCGGTAGAATCTGGCGCAGGAGCGAGGGTGCACGAAGTAACCTTGCCGAGAGCAAGAGAATTCCGTACGGGTGTCCTGGAATATAACGATACTGTGGTTAACTTCAACACTGGTACCTACGTTAAGTTAACGGTAATACTTGCTACAAAATATATTTGTCGAATTAAATTCCACCTAAATATGAAAACAAATAATATTCTTGGAAGGGTTAGACAAGATAGAAGGGTACCTACACCTCGTACCTAATAGTACGCCCACTTTTCCCTGTACCATGTAATATAATAAATAGAATCAATAGGAAAGTATACCGATGCTTCATTAACTTCTATGTTACGAAAACTTTACAGTATGATTCAAAGATATTTGTAAACTAACATTTTCACTAACATTATCAAACGGGATATTTACCATGTTAGTTAGTGCACATGTTAAAATAATATCCCATTTTCAGTGTATCTAGTAGTAAAATACTAATACCAAAAAGAAGTAGGTAGGTATGTAGTTCGGTGGACAACCCTACATAAATGACAGACACGGACAGATATAATCCATCCATACTTCCATACTTCCATACTAATATTATAAATGCGAAAGTAACTCTGTCTGTCTGTCTGTCTGTTACTCTTTCACGCCTAAACGGCTGAACGGATTTTGATGAAATTTGGTACAGACATAGTTTGGAACTTGAGAAAGGACATAGGTTAGTTTTTTTTTTTTTTTTTCGCGAGATAAACCAAAAATCTGCCGGAAGTCACTATTCCACGCGAACGAAGTCGCGGGCAAAAGCTAGTTATTTTATAAAGCACATGTTTTTGCTACACATACTCTATATAAACTGAGGTTGTGAAACTTTAATGCAACGAAGTTGAGCTTATGAAGTAAAGGTAATTGTGAAATTGAAACTGGATTGACTTGAGATCAACAGTGACCTGCAGTTGATCAGTTGATCTCTGTCGAAACATAAAGTACCTAATGTAAACTCACACACGTGAGTTTGGTTTACCGAATACACTAGCCAATTCTTCCGTCAAATCTGAACCTCCGTCATAAATTCTTCATCGTACTAAAACATAATTAATGAACCAGCAAGTCTTGGAACAATGTCCGGATATTCATTAGCCAAACCAATGAAAACCTGCTCAGGACATAGATATTCATTGATGACTCTACACTTTTTTTTTTGGAGTTAAGGCAATCATCAAATTAATGACTCCTCTCGTTCTGGGCAAAGCGGTAGGGAGTGCCAGACTTCTATGGACTAAAAACACCCATGTTCCTTCTTAGCCCTTTGTGTCTGAGGCCGCGGTATCTCTTTCGAAAAACCCGCAGCCCCGACAAGAGATGACTCTACCCTAGAGAGTGCTGTTCCACAAATGATGGGGAACTGAATATCCTGCACTACACTGTGTTCTGCTTGTCTTATAAATTGCTTAATATGAGAGGAACAAAGAAACGCTACTGAAGCAGCGAAACACTTAGCCAAATTCTGGACCGACCTAATTTAGATAGAACAAGAAAATTCTTCAAAAAACCTATATGTATCATATGTTTTGCTTACCTCTCTTATGGAGTGGATGACTCCATCAGAATCGACGACCTGCGTGATCCTGTAGGGAGACACCTGCAGCGCGTCGATGGCGCGCACGTGACCTGATGCTGAGAGGATCTCGTTTTCTAGGGACCTGGAAGTATCATTAGCGGAGTTTAGACAAACAGATTTGTGCTCGGTTGATGATTGTAGGCTTGCCGCCTATTACATGGGACCTAAACATATCTGGCGAAATAATAATAATAATAATCTTTATTATGAACATCTTACAAGGTTTCTTTGAGGTGAGACCCTGACCTGAAATGTGAGTGTAATATAAGGTACACCTCAGCCTAACCCTTCGGGTATTACAGGCGTGATGTTATGTCATATTTTAGACAAACAGTTGTTATTATTATTACCCTAGTTTATTTTTGGTTGTCCCTTAGATTTTAGTACTAGATGACGTGGCCTCGGCACAAGGGCAAAGAAGGAACATGGGTTCGGTTTTTAGTCAGTAGAAGTCTGACACTCCCCTTCGCTCTGCCCAAGAGCGGGGGGGGGGGGGGTCATTTGATGATTTTCCACCCACCAAAAAAAAAAAGGTACGTACGTAACATATTCGTCGTTCAAGGCATCTACACATACCTACATCTTAAACTTGCGCAAAATTGAGGAACACGTTGTCAGCATTTCGTTAAGTCGTGTGATAATAAATAAAATAAAATAAAAAAGTCGTGTGATAACCAGCAATAAAGGCCAATTATGCTGATTTAAATATATTAACGGTAAGACAATTACCTGAGTACAGCAGCCCTAGGCGCTCTACTCTGCTGGTTGAGCACCTTGGCGAGAGAGGTCCTAAGTGTGGGTCCACAAGCTGAATCCACATCCCGGTCAGCTTGGTGCAAGGCCAGACCAGCCAGGCCGCGAACTCTGGCGTACTTGCCCTTCACGTCGATTGAGGAGGAGTCTTCAAATGATATCCATGTCTTGTTCCTAGAAAAATTAAAATGTGCTTAGACAAATATTCAGTACCTACACAAAAGTTTTCTAGACATGAGAAAGATGCCACAAGATCTTTATTTTGCACTCAGAAATCATTTATAAAAATATGTATAAAATAAAATGTTAACTTTGTTAAACAGTAATATCAATCAGTAATATCTGATCCAATATACATGGATCTCACGTAGATTTGTCAATAATTCCCAAAAACAAACGTAACGTCTTAGTAGTGAACACCAACTGGACCTGTTCCTAGGTTTCCTAAAAGCTGTTGGATAATATTAAGCTCTATAATGCTCAACACATTGATACGTCTTTCATCAAAACAAAGTAACCAACGCCTCCGAAAATACAAGTTCACAAACTCTCTTATACACCAATACCCAAACACTCACTTAAAAGCATAAGGCGCTGACAGATCCTGGTCTCTCTCCAAGGTCCACCTTCCACTCCTCAGCTGCCTGCACAGCTCAGCCCGGTCTATCTCCTTAGGTTCGTCTTCTTCAGTGGGGCTGCCGGGAGTACTGAGAGTCTCGTTGACCAGGGTGAACTGACGGGCGATCGCTGGCAGGCTGATGACGACCTTCGATGATGGGACACCGAGACCAATGACGAGGTCTACCACGGAGTCCTGTAGGATGAGAAATATTTAGTTATGTTTAAGACTAGTATACATTTAAGGAAGAATGCAGGAGCAGTGTTTTATTTTGTTCCCAGTACACACTAGGGACCTAGTCTGGTATTGTCCTACTACCTATAGGATAGCGATCCGGAGACCTTTTCAAACAATTTTGGGTTTGATTGCCGGGTCGGGAAAAGTGTTATTGGGTTTTTCTCAGTAGCTGCCACGGAGTCTAGATTTGTGCCCGGTTAGGCTCGCCCTCTATTATAGAGGACTTAAACAAGACTGGCGAAATTTGGGTGTACCTACTAATAATGCGTACACGTCTCTGCTAAACCTTTGGGGATTACAGGCGACAGAGATTTTGTTACATCCAGTATGGATCCGTACTAATATTATAAATGCGAAAGTAACTCTGTCTGTCTGTCTGTTACTCTTTCACGCCTAAACGGCTGAACGGATTTTGATGAAATTTGGTACAGACATAGTTTGGAACTTGAGAAAGGACATAGGATAGTTTTTTTTTTTTCGCGTGATAAACCAAAAATCTGCCTGAAGTCACTATTCCACGCGAACGAAGTCGCGGGCAAAAGCTAGTAATCTATATAAATAAAAAGAGAAGTCCTGACTGACTGACTGACTGACTCATCAACGCCCAGCCCAAACCCTTGGACCCAGACAGCTGAAATTTTGCACAGAGGTTCCCTTTATTATGTAGACAAGGAATAAGGAAGGATTTTTCGAAATTCAACCCCTAAGGGAGTTAAATAGGGGATGAAAGTTTGTATGGAAAATCGTCATATTCACGCGGGCGAAGCCGCTGGCAAAAACTAGTTATGTAATATTACCTATGTGAACTCTTTTTATTATAAATAAGGCTGATACAATAATGCCATTGAGGAATGCCTCTGTATTTTGGAAAAGTGGATTAGAGAGATTATTCCAGGTTTTCCAGAGCAAAACTCTTAATAATCATGATGCATTACTATTCGGTGTACTTCAGCATGACGATGTAAAATATGAACATTTTTCATATTCAGCGTGATTACCTATAATTTATTTTGATAGGTATTCTGCTAATGTATTTATTAAATAATTATAGCTTTTATTTGATTATAATCTTATCGACACCGGAAAGTGTCATATGCAAGTATAAGTAGAGTAGGATTATGACAATATGTTTTAATATATTTACTTCTAGTTTATCACCAGCAAATTAATGTTAAAAAAAAACATCCTTGGTTAGATGACTCGCATCCAACTACTTAATAATATAAATGAACACAAAAGTAACTACATCAAATGACCTTAACTCGATTAGCGCCTACCAAACACTACAAGCAATGCATCAACAAGCAATAAATTTAAAAACACATAAAAGCACCAATTAAGTGCCATCCATCCATTTCAATAGCCCATCACCTCCACAGCATACCATACAAGACAGCTGTAAACTCTAAAGAGATGCACCTGCCTATAACTGGCCTACATACCCTAAATTGTGATGATTCAAACAACTTACCTGCACCATCCAATCAGAGGATTTTAAACCTTATCTTTAAACTTCAAAGGATCATGTGTGTGCATTGCTAAGTTTGTATGAGAGGTTTTTTTCTCAAGTGCAGTTAGCCTTCAAATAAGTACGTTAGACGTGACCGAAATACGTGTGAAGGATAATAAATAGATGTTTTATTCGAATGATTGATTCCTAATTATTGAAATTGCGTGCGTGTGTTGCCAAGCAATTTATAAGTTGGCAGGTTGAGTAGCACGATTGATGGGAATTAATGATTAGGTAAGTACTAATAAGATATCTTGTAAGCCCTTCTTGAAAATTGATTAGGCTTTGCTGGAAAAATAATGTGTTTTATATCTCATCAAAATCATGCTGAATGCATTTCACGTGAGCCTTATCATCGTCCAGGCACGAGTACAGACTCTTTGGCTGCTACTGAGAGATTCCTTAGGAAAAACCCGGTAACTAGTTACCGGGTTTTTCCTAAGGAATCTCTTGAAAATCGAACCTAGTGCTACCTACTACTGAGCATGACATGAGGTACAAATACTCAGTAGAGCATGCGATCACAAGATCATTTTGATAACCCGAAAATGGTTTCGTATTTCTTTCTTTATCATGTGGTTATTGGATATGCCTAATCTGGTGTCAGAGTTTATATTTATTTATTTGGCTATGACTTGGCTCTCCGACGGTCACACTACTAGACTAGCACTGAAAATCTACTTAAACCTTTCTACCACTTCCCGAATACTGAAAAAATATGATCAAATCCGGTTTCAATCTAACCCGTCATCATCAGAGCATATCAATTAAATTAGCTACATACCTACACTCCTTCCGGATTATCTGTCTGGTCTTTCGAAATTGCCAACTCATTGCATCGCAATTGGAGCAGCACTCGATCTTCGAATGTTTTATATAACAAGCATATTTATATAACGCCTTTGTATCAAGTTACAAGTATATTAAATTACTTTCCTATGTCCAATAGGCGTATTGTTTAGATAAAAATCATCTGTTTGTGTTTGTTGGTTGAACTTCTTTTCACATTCTTTGGTTTAGTTAGAACAATAGTTACTGGATCTTGAATCAATGTTGTTTATTTTTTATTTTTTTATGTAGGCTTTGCAATTTGGGTTTCTAGGACAGCAAGTTTTTTAAGAATGTGACTGGTAGTATTTTAAAACGAAAGCCCTGTAATCCCCGAAGGGTTAGGCAGAGGTGTAACTAATAGTAGGTACACCCACATTTCGCCAGTTACGTTTAAGTCCATGTAATAGAGGGCGAGTCTATTGCCATCTACGTGTGGCTGCTACTAAGAACTTCCTGATGGAGTAACCAAATAACGCTTTGCCCAACCCGGGAATCGAACCCAGGACCTCATGCTTAGCAGTCACGCTTGAGACCACTACACCATAGGGCCAGTAAAATGAATAAGTACGCGTATTGTATGTGTTGTGTTCACTAGAATCACTTGTGGGCTTTGGGGTTTAGATTAAAACCTCTCAATATATCAGTAAGTAGTGTGCAACTCGAAGGGACCGTCTGCTTGCCTCAAGGGCTAGTTCAGGACTGTTCTATGACGTTACCGTTCGAGCTGCTTGCTACGTTTATTTGTATACATCACATCTCTTCCTTTTTATAATTAAATTAGATTTTAAATACAACTAGTATATTCAGAATTTAGACATTCATTATTTTAAATACTATACAATCATAATGTTTAGAATTTAGAGATCAACCATTTTAGAGTCCCATAACAATATTTGATTATATACGTAGGACATAGTATTTACGTGTCTATTAGGTTTTAAGTATGATGACAATATTTAAAACACACACGTTAATATATATTTTAATCTATGATTTTAATACAATAACAATCTCTAATATAAAGACAACAATCATTCTTAATTGCTAGCATTTAGACAGTTTTACGTACAATGACAATATTTAGAATTTACACGATAATATACATATATATTTGTTAATACCATAACAATCTTTAATACATATTTAGTCAACGTGTATTCATAATGGCTAGCATTTAGATATTTTATTTTTAATAAAAATGTCTACTACTAAAGTATAATTAGATTTAGACTCGCACATTAATAAGGTCCTATGGATCTATAATAGTACAGCATTGTGCTGATCTTGTTCATCCTTCTTTATCCAAGTCGTGATTTATGGCTTTTCACTCGCCTTCTATTTTCAGATGTACTATAATATTCCTCATGTACTCTTGACCAGTTTCATCATTCCTTGCAACGTAAACCTTATCACCAATTTCTTAGTGATATGCTGTAGCTCGCCTTTTCCTGTCTTCTATTTGTTTTTCTCCTTCTTTTTTTTTTTCTTGTCTCTGACCTCTGAATCGTACTGTAGTTATTTTCGAGGTCTGTTAAAAAAGGTAATTTATCTGAACTTTCGTCCAAAGAATAGCTTGGATGGATATTTTCCTGTGGTGGGTGTGCCGTTACATCATTAAATATTTTGACAAAAATCATCTTTCCAGTCAGATTTTTCGCATTGGCTGATTCTAAGCCGTTTAAGGATATCTCCATTTAGTCTCTCGACTTCGCCGTTTTGCTGAGGGGCAGTAAGGGATTGTATCGAATAACGTAATCCCTTGTTATATACAGACAGAATAATTGAAATTCTTAACTAGTGAATTGTCTACCATTAACTGATGTTAAATTAGCACGATTTCCGGTTCGTTAGAAGTTCTTTTTTTTTTTTTTTTGTATCTTGTGTAGAGATAGATTTAAAAAATTTGATTTCTTTATATCGACTATAATCACGAAGAGATTCCACTTGGTAGTAAACCTAAAAATCAACAGCAGTATCTACCCAGACTTTTGAAGGAAGTTTAAATCTTTTCATCAGTACTGGCGGATATTGGCCCTCTGACTAATATACATCCTATACAATTTTTTTATGCAACCAAAGTTCATGTTGTTGTTTTTTATTGAACTATCCCAAACATTATTCATTAAAGCGTCTCTAATTATTTTTAATTCATTATCATTATTATTTGATGCTTCAATAATCGTTTTAAAATAAGCGATAATGCTACGGGTCGCGCATATTGAACAAGTTGGTTAATATAATATTCGTTTTCAAGTGGACTTTTTTTTCTGTTGGCACTTGTGCACAGACGGGATTATAAAGCCGATAAAGGGTCGGCTATGTTTATTTTACCCGGCCTATAGATGTCTTTAAAATATTTTTTATTTTTATTTAAATACATGTGGATTTAGTTCTATTGCCCAAACCAAAACGAATGCTTTTTTTTTCGGTCTAGAAATATTGTTTCTCAACTTCTAGACTCTTATTGCCAAACGTACTGAATGTATGATCCCTAACCCAACAGGGCTTGCAACCGCAATAACTTGGGTACGATCTATTGGGTCGTAGTAACCAAGAGTAGGAATTTTAGTTTTTTTCTTTTTCTTTTTTAATTAGTACGTCAAATGCAATAATTATTTTGTTCTTTAAGATTGGGAATCATTTTACGACAAAATTTATAAATCCTAAAAAACTTAGAATTTCTTCGATGGTTTCCGGTGCTCCAAATGTCTCAATTGCTTTGATGTAGTTATTAAGTGGTTTAATACTTGACGGCGAAAGCTCGTGGCCCAAAAATTGTATTGTTTTTGAATTGAAAACACATTTATTTTTACATTGTTAACATTGTTTTCTTTTAGTACTGCCGTTTGTATTGCCCTTTGCTTGTAATATATGTCGTGATTTCACTACGTTTTTTCTCAACGTGATGAAAATCGTTTCTTTATATCGATTTATGGGTAAAGTATTGCTTTACCAAATTTAGGAATCAGTTGTTCCATTGACCATGATGGCTTTATAGGCTGCGCGCATATATACACAAATACGATTATCATCAGGCTTTAAAATCGGTACCATTGGTGAAAACCAAATGGATGGTTTATTTATTGATTCAATCATATCCATTGTAACCAGTTCGTCTAATAGAATGTTTTAATTATCTTTGTTTCCAGAGGAATTGGAACTCGTCGATAAGACTGACACACATGTGGAATTGTTTTATCTATTGTAATCTCTAATAGAATATCTTTGAATTTGGGAAATGGTTTGTCATTGGGATTGTTGGTTAAAATTATTTTATTTTTTTACACATTTAGCGAGATGGCAGTTTCTTTAGCTAAAAGATTCATTGACCCATTTTCAATGACATATATTTTTTGTTGAACCAGCTTTTATCCGTGCATCAAAACAACCCAACACTTTAAGTGGGTGTTTAGCACCGTAACCCATGAATGTTTTTTTTTTCGGGGACGTTTGCTGGTCGGAGACTATGACTTTGAATTTTTTCATGTGTTACTAAGTTTTATCACTTATAACATTGGAGGTACTACCGGAATCAATGAGCATTTTAATGTTTGTTCCTCTACAGAGGTGGGCTCTTTTTTGGTGTTTTCCAGTTTGGTTTTCTTAATGTGCCTGTTGTTATTTGGTTGTATTTGTTGTTTTGCCAAATATTAGCAGTGTTTTAGGTAATGGCCTTTGAATCCACATTTCCTGCAAATTGCATTAATTGCAGGGCAGAAACTGTTATTACCTTTGTGATTTGATTTCTGCTGCCACATTGACTGCAGGGAGACTATTATCACCTTTGTGATTTCTGCTGCCACATTGACTGCAGGGGAACTTTTATCACCTTTGTGATTTCAACCTCTTTTTTAAATGTAAGTACATTTTGTACTTTTTGTGTCAATTTTGTTAAGGTGTGAACTTGTGGCATTTTTACTTTGGCTATCGTGGAAATTGTTCATTTGCCGTTCTACGGCTTCTAAACAATTTGCTTCTGCTATGATATTTTCAACTATTGCTGAATCACAAAGCATTAAATTGTTTTTTTTTTTTTATCTCGATACTGTTATTTAATCGATAAGATTTTCATCTTCTTTAGAAAGCTACAAATTTGAGCTTTGACACCTCAATCGAATCAGGAAAGTTTCAAATTTTCCTTCCGATTCTTGTTTCATTAATCGGAAAATGTGTCTTTCAAATAAATAACTTTGTTTCGGGAAAAAATGCTCTTCCAACTTTATAACCGCGATACCATAAATGTCAGTCGCGTTTGGATCAATCGAATGAGCTTCAGGTAAATTAAAATATATGACTTGAAAAGCCATGCCTCAGCATGTAGTAAAATTGCACGTTTATTATTTTGATCCCTGTTATTTGTTGCTATAAAAATATATTTCTAAAGCACGTTTCCATTTTACACAACGGGAACCTATTGAGTTTGGTTCTTCACAATGTAATGGTTGTATTGCAGGGATTTGTAATTGGGACATGTTGATCGATCTGTAAGTCGAAAACCTCATATAAATATCAGTAATAAAATTTCAAGATCGATTCGACAATTTTTTTTTTTTTTTTCACTAAAACTTTAACACAGTGATTTGTTGTTTAGTGTTTAAATAAACTAGTCCCGTCTCTTTAATAAAGGAATCACGTAACAACTTTGTTTATTTAGTTTTAAATGTATCGTATCCGGCTAAAGAGCTTTGTGACTTCATTTAGCACTTACGATAAAGAAACTTTATTCGACAAATCATAAAAGTAACAGACCCATATACTCTTCAAGTGTATGTACCCTTATACTTGTTATTAAGCTAAACGGGCACTTGACATAGAGGTGATTTATTATTTTAGGTGACGATTATGTGACGATAGCCAGTGCAAAATGCATTCTAGATTTTGTTAAAATCATTAGCCTTAACGAATTTCAGTTTTAACAGCAGATAATATTTATCTACTTTACTTCGGGGTTGTCGAAGGGGCACTTGTTTAAAACTGTTATTTACGAGTAATTTTCTCGTACGGAACTTTTTATTGAAATTTCTTCCAATAGTGAACAATATTTTTATTGAAATTTCTTTCAATAGTGAACATTTTTTTATTGAATTTTTATTCAATAGTGAACAATATTTTTATTGAAATTTCTTTCAATAGTGAACATTTTTTTATTGAATTTTCATTCAATAGTGAACATTTTTTTATTGAATTTTCATTCAATAGTGAACAGTATTTTTATTGAATTTTCATTCAATAGTGAACATAATTTTTTATTGAATTTTCATTCAATAGTGAACATTTTTTTTATTGAATTTTCATTCAATAGTGAACAGTATTTTTATTGAATTTTCATTCAATAGTGAACATTTTTTTTTTATTGAATTTTCATTCAATAGTGAACATTATTTTTATTGAATTTTCATTCAATAGTGAACATTTTTATTGAAATTTCTTTCAATAGAGCACGTGTTTTTTGCGAACGGATTTGGTCAACAATACGTAGGTCAGGGCAGTAAATTTATTGACAAAATAAGAAAGAAATGCAATATGTACACTGTATTTGTCACACACACACGATCCTGTTTCAAGTTATAAATTAGTGGGTTGTTAAATGGGTGAATGATGTTTAGTTTGTATTTTGTTTCACAAACACCTTTACACGTCAAAATGTTACGCAGAATCTACATCGGTTTGTGCAGCATATCAGCAGGTAATCGACATAGATCTTGCATAGACAAACAAATAATATTCAATAACAAATAACTTGTAATTATAAGTTATTATATTAAACATACAAGAAAGTATAAACGTTAATAGTGTTTTTTTATTATTATTTTGCTACACCATCACACCAGTTATCCGTGAAGGAATAGGCAGAGGTGTATCAAATACTATTCGACCAATACGCATGTTTTTTTTTTTTTTTTTTAACACAATAAACTATAATTTATTGTTGTTGACCAATTTCCGTAAGCAGGTATATAATTTGAGTTACAATTTTACTTACTGCGCTTTTTACTCGTCGCCAATGTTGTGTTCACTAGAATCACTTGTGGGCTTTGGGGTTTAGATTAAAACCTCTCAATATATCAGTAAGTAGTGTGCAACTCGAAGGGACCGTCTGCTTGCCTCAAGGGCTAGTTCAGGACTGTTCTATGACGTTACCGTTCGAGCTGCTTGCTACGTTTATTTGTATACATCACAGTATGTATTATTTAACAAATCGAAACGATTTATAAAGGCTGAAAACTGCAATTAATCACCAATTTCTTGGCGTTGATGATTGTTTCCTACAAACCTTTTTCGTTTACAAATTCAGGTCCTAACCTAATTACTATTTTTTTCTTAAAGTCTGCCTCAAGCAAGCTTTTTTACATTTCAAGATAACTTTTTGTTTCCTGAATTTACTTCTAGTTTGTTGAAGTTGCTTTTTGTGCTAAGTAAACAAATCAATAACTTTATAACTTTTCGAAACCCGTTATTGCCCTACACTTATATTTTTGCCCCAGAAAAATAATTCAGTGTGGATGCACCTTAACAACAAAAGGTTTTAAGAAAAACATTTTACAGTATTCATCATATCCCACATGCCACTCAGCCTTATAACTTTTCGAAACCCGTTATTGCTCTACTCTTTTTTTTTTGCCCTACAAAAAGTAATTTCAGTGTGGATGCACCTTAACAACAAAAGTTAATACTTACAGTATTCATCATGTCCCACATGCCGCTCAGCCTACTCGGATGATACGTCATCTTCTTCACAATCCCCAGAGCATGGGTCTGCACCATCAGCAGGTCCACCTTCTTGATCAGCGTCCTCAGGTCGTAATACTTCGCCAGCAGCTCAGGGTTGGCCGGGAGGGCCAGGAACAGAGGTCCTCCTCCCGAGGAGGTGAGGGCTGTGCGAGCTGCCTCAACTGCCTCCATGACCTTCGTCCTGTTGAGGGCCTTGTGCGCATTGTGCAGCTCTAGACCTTGCACGTGCTTCGATTTTAGAAGGGTGCGGAGATCCTGGAACAAATGAGGGTTGGATTAGTTTTGATGGTTTATACGAGATCGTATAGTGGACATCTATGACGATGAAATATCGCTTTCGAAGTACTTTGTATTTCAAAAGATTTTGTTGTTATAATTCTAACATCTTTTCAAAAGGAAAGATGTACCTACTAGCACAAGCTTTTCGGTAGCTTGTCTTATTGACTTTTTTGTCATCGTTATCACTGATACAATGGCTGTATCGTGTAGTTTCAATGTCATGCCCAATTCATTCAATTGGACTCTCGAGGGATGATTCTGCTACAATGTTCTTGATCAATACAATGATCTCAGATTTCATTCATGCTTGAAATTTGTTACAACGTAACCAAAAATCGAGCAACTAAATATTTTTGTACTTTGAGTCTAAGTTGAATCCTAAACTGCCTACCGTAGTTGATTAACAGCTACCTAAACATTATGTAGCTTAAGTTAGGTGCCCACAAATAATTAATTTCGCCTATCATTTAAATTCAACCACATATTTAATAAACGTAATTAAGTTCTAACAGATAGACATCTAGACACGTAGGCGTGTACTTGTTCCCATTTCATATCCTGATAAACGCAGATACATACTTGTATGTCACCTGTGCATAAATCACATGCTTGTACGCATACACTTCAGGCACATTTTACCTGTATTGGTAGCAATTCTAGATACTACAAATGTCGCCTTTACTGCTAGATTTAAGCTTCTTTCATCATCATCCTATAATGTTTCCACTGCAGAGACTCAGGACTCAGGCCTCCTCTCTAGGCAAGGGATACGCTATAATCCACCACGGGGCAGTGCGAGTTGGCTGATGTCACATGTTTTCAAATTTTTTGGTTCTAAGATCACATGCCGGTTTTCTCACGATGTTTTCGAAGCAGTGGTGATGAAATAAATAACACAAAGTAATGCACGGAATGCACCTGTCGGGGCCGCCACCACTGGGCCACCACTGCTCTCCAATATTCTTTCTATTCTTTATTTGCATGAAATACTATACAAATATGGTCTTACAAATAAAAAGGTTTCACATATTTCGCTTTCTTCGTTTAGCATTTTTTTAGTTAGCCCGTATTGTCCCACTCCTGGCCTTCCCCATTTCTTCCACTTCTCATTCAGCACACTTAAAATTAATATACCTAGTACACCGTACTCATAATTTAGGAATTAAAGAAGCTGTTAGGGCTGTTCGAAAGAGATACCGCGGGCCCGGACACAAAGGGCTAGGATCTCGAAGGACTGGTTTTTAGTAAGTAGAAGTCTGACACCACCCTTTCGCTCCGCCCAGAACGAGAGGAGTTATTTGATGATTTCCCATACTCCAAAAAAAGTAGCTGTTAATGCCAAATCCGCCAAAATCCTATATCACTGTTGTGCAGTTTAATGTAACAGGATGTATAGAGAGTGGCGACCGTGATTCAATTCGTGTGACTTTATTTAATTTAATTTTGTGCAGGATAGGTACATGTTGTTACGTTGGTATTGGTTTTTTGTGACACGTAAATGTCCTAATTTTGATCACCTGTCCGTCAAATAGAAAAACCGACCAAGTGCGAGTCGGACTGGAATTTCACAAATACTTATGACATAATTTAAATTCGGATTCGCCTAATTTGTAAATTGTTTTGGCAGGTTAGTTTTAGTTTTGTTTACTATGTTTTTTGGAGGCACACAAGACTTATGTAAGTCTCTTTTTTATGTTTTTGATTTTTTCTTCTATCTGCTATTTATTCCTCATAATTTTTATCATATTCGGTGAAGAACATATTTCTAAAAATCTTATAACAAATGACGTGTGTTACTAGGCAAGTAAGTGCTAAACAACCGTTTAATCTAATTAAACAATTAACTGTATAATGTACACAGTGACTCATATAATATAAAAATGTCGTAACTCGGGAGTGCCGTAGTATCGTGTGTCATGTCTCGACACTCACGGCTTATCTAAACTGTATGTCTATCTAGTAGTCAGGTATCATAGGTTTCTTAAAGTATATGCTTTGTGGTACACGTTATTGGCTTTTAAATGGCTTAGAAACGGGAGCCAGTTTGTTAATTGTAACATTGTTTTTTACTTGTTTTTCCAAGCCTATAGATCTCTGTCCGCATTCCTAGACAAAGGGCTCCCTGCGCTCCTCTATTTTTTACAATTTAGTTCTCAGTTTGTTCGGCTTACGGCAGCCACGTTCGACCCCGCCATCCCCTTCTAACCTAACCTGTCCGTGTCGGGGTGCCCCAAGTCCCGAGCTCGCTAAGTTTTTTCTTTATATTGTTAGCTTACATTATTATTGTCCCACTGCAGGGCAAAGACCTTCCTTACATCTTCCCACTTTTCGCAATGTATAAGGTAAATCAAGTATCTGTATTTGGTTCAATGCAAACAAATTCCTTGAGCTTTCATAGTGGATTTCAAGATTGTTAGAGTATTGTTACATGGTGATCATTCGGGATACTGTTAGAAAGACAAAACTAACTCGAGTCTATCTTTAAACGATGAGATTAGTTACTTACGCAGTAACTGGGAATACTTTCATTGTGCGTACAGCTAAGGAGTGGAATTCCCTGCCAGAGTCTGTATTTCCTGATAGCTATAACCTAGGGGTCTTTAAGTCAAGAGTGAATAGGTTACTTCTAGGTAAGCGTGCTCCATCGTCGACCGCATCATCACTTTCCATCAGGTGAGATAGTGGTCAAACGCGAACCTATCAATAATAAAAAAAAAAAAAAAACTAATCTCATCAAATATTCTGCCAGATTTCCATGTGGAAATCTACACAATGAATATGAATAAAGTTTTCCATCAAACACTTCTACGTTTGCCTACATTTCAGATCAAAGTCTAAATTCGACTTATTTACAAACAAATAATCCATTCATTAGCCAGCCATGAATCAGGATGGAAAAAAACTACTATAATTCAGCACAATGTCACAAGGTAAGGAGTGCCAGTACCATAGGCCAGTACCTATACCGAGTTTATCTAGACCGAACTGCATGTATGACCAATTTCTGTCTAGTTTTGTTAAGGATAGCTACTGTGGCACTTATTAATAGATCTGTGTGAGATTTATTATGTTGTTCGTCATTATAGTATCTGCAAAAAACGTTTGACTAATTGCTTAGTTTTTTTTGTTTTTGAGGTATTTTTTCGTATAGGCCGCATAAAATATCCTGTAATAGTGGTAGTCTTCTTGTGAATGAATCTAGTGCTATTACGAGCGGCTATGTAGTAAGCCTGGTCGTTTTAATACACAAAGTTTCGTATACGTTATATAAAGTCATTAAACATTGGTGTAATGACTGATGAATGGCTTCCGTCCACAATTGAGCAATGGAGTGAACGACGGACATGAACTAGCATAGACTTCAATTTACTGTATTACTAGGCTAGACTTATAATTTGGTTACTTCATACACGACGCGACGTATGATTGCCTAAAGAAAACTGCTCTACATAAAGTGAAAACGACTCTACTTAAGAGGAAATGCGAGTGCTGTCTCTTTCTACTATCGCTGTCTCTCTCCGTCCTCCTGCCCTCAAATTCGTGCGATAAGGACAACTGTAGAAAAAAGTTAGAATTCGAGGTTTGGCTCTCGCCTATTTCCTCCTCCAATATTGAACCAATTTAAAAGATATTTTAGACAATGAATAAGGAGGTTATATACTACGCCGCTATGTTTTTCTTTTTTCGTTAATAGTTGTCAAATTTGTACACTAGGACTCTGTTAACAGCGATCTAAACAAGCAATTTTGAGCATTTTTTGTGGGTTCTAGTGCTTATAAAAATAATTTATCACCAAAAAGGAAAACATAGGGGCATAGAAATAGTTAATATTTATTATTCTGTAAAAAACCATTGCTCTAGGGACATTAACCAAAAAGAAAACAGGCGAGAGCGTTTGTATGGAGAAAATACCACTCGCGTTTCCTCTTAATAGATTACATGTTTGCTAGATGATTGGAATGTTTTTTAAAAATATTTTTTTAGGCCAAATCATACTCGTAAAGAACTTACTTGGTAAGTAATTTCATACAAATTCTGTCCCCTTTCTGTGTATTCGGTAAGCAGTGGTAAGTACCTTGATATTTGGACAGCGTGAAATATGTATATCCAAGTTGCGTAAACCCCGAGAAAAGCTTATACGAGATAGATGAACAAAAAGTAACAATTGAAAAACAGATTTTCAGTTTGAAAAAAAAGGAACAATTTAAACAATTTTTATTGATCAAACTGAAATCCAAGGTAACGTTGTCAACCTTTGCTAGCCCTATGGCAAATTAAAAACAGTGTCCGACAAAGTTGCGGACAGCTGAAAAGCTCCGCTATCTTGCAATTGATTGATTGTAGCTACAATACAATAGAGCAGCAACTGCTAGTTACTAAATAATACATAGGTAAGTAGGCAGTGGTACAAGGCCCCGAGTTACGGGTTTTAAAGTGTTGGGTTCGAATCCAAAAGAAAAGTCGAAAAATCTCATCGTCAGGAAACCGGCATGTCCAAGAATCAAAAATTTTAAGACATGTGAACTGACAAGACACAACTTTTCCTATAACGCGTTTTTGGTCTGAGTTGAGGTTTGGGTGAAAACCTCATAAAAATTGTACGATAATAAATGCTTTACAGATTTTTTATTTACGATTTGTAGGTATTAAGCGTTATTTTCAACCAGTCTTACCGAGGGGTATCGTGTAAATACACAGTACTAATTGGGTTGTGAAATTAAAGTTATCGTTTGCAAAGCTTTTAAAAAACGATACAGACGTATAGGTACCACAAATAAAATTAAATCAAGAGTCAATCAAGTGTTCATACAGGTTGTATTAAATTGTACAATTAGCACACACACGCCAATCTGTTCGACTCCTATCACTACTGATGGATTGCAGTACGTCTGTATGTTGCACAGAGGCAAGGAGGTAATAGGAGCGTATCTATCGCGAATACCTTTCCATTCATGGCTTATCTACTCCCTATTGATCGCTGTTCTGCTGATCAATCGTGAGAAATTTTGTAGGATTGGAAATTTCTTTAGAATAATGTTTGGAAACCGTAGTTTAAAGATGTTACTATAGGTTTCTGGCAAGCTCGATATAAAATATTGATAAGTGCATCAAAATAAGCTTTTAACGAATTGCTGGTTCCTCGGAATGTTAATCTACACTCACCGGCACGGAATCTTGGCCAAGCGCTTATCTCGCAAATACACGCAATAACAAAAACTTTAAGTGTTTCCAATTACTGTTTCTTATGGGGTTAGGTTACAAAAATGTTTACTCTTAGTTCAAGAGGGTAATTCATTATGTTTGAGTGCACTAGGGTGCAACTTTTAATTTTTAGTTGAATCGTGTCTCTTGAGCGACTAAGTTGCAAGTTTAAATTTGTGTGTTGTAAAAGTTTACGGTTAACTTATTGAGTTATTGTGCTTTTGTGCTTTTTATTGATTAACTGAAGGTGCTTTAACACCAATAAAAATGCCATTAACACCAGCGCAGGTTGCACAGGCTGTAGCATTAATCGACCAAGGGTTGACACAGCGTGAAGTTGCCGTGGTGCTTAATGTACCACGTTCATCAATGCAGTATGCCCTAAAACGATACCAGGAGACAGGCCACTATTCCCGTAGACCAGGCAGTGGAGGTGTCAGATGCACATCGGCCCGGGATGACCGTTTTATTGTCCTGGAAATTTTAAGAAACCGCTACCTGACCGCTGTTGAGATACGGCAGCGGCTCCAAATTGCAAGAGGCGTGAATGTTAGTGAGCGCACGGTGAGAAGACGAATGGAGGAAGTGAATTTAAAAGCCCGTAGACCAGCACGCGGTCCAGAACTCCTCAGACATCACCGAGTAGCTCGACTTCAATTCGCACGTGAACACGCTAGCTGGACCCACGAGCAATGGGCTCGAGTGCTGTTCACAGATGAGTGCCGAATAGCTTTGCGCGCCCCAGACGGTCGGGAGCGAGTGTGGAGAAGAAGAGGAGAGAGATTTCTACCCATTACCACCACACAAACTGTGAGTTTCAATGGAGGCTCTGTAATGGTTTGGGGAGGAATAAGTTCCGATGGTCGTACGGAGTTGGTTATCGTCGATAACCGGCTAACTGCGGCCCGATACATCGAGGAGGTCCTCCAGGAACATGTTTTGGTGTATTCGGGATACATTGGGCATGACCGATTCCTCCTAATGCACGATAATGCACGCCCACACGTTGCACATTGCGTTGAAGAATACCTTCAAGAAGTTGGTATTCAAAAATTGCAGTGGCCAGCTCGTAGTCCGGACTTAAACCCGATTGAGCACATCTGGGACATGCTCAAAAGAAAGATAAAGTCCACTTCCGACCCGCCAGAAACTTTTAACCAACTTCGAAATGCAGCACTGACTGCTTGGGAGAGCATACCGCAAGTTGATGTCAGAAACATCATTCAAAGCATGCCAGATCGAATGCAGGCCGTTATTAGGGCTAGAGGAGGAAATACCCGATACTAAAACGTACAGACAATGAACCAAATGAAGGTTTTTTTTATTCTATAGTGTTTTAAAATTTCTAGTGTAAAATTCTTTGTTTCTGCAAAAGTGCCCAATTTAAAAAATAAACTTATTGGAGTTGTGACGTTTTCAAAATCAATTTCTAAAAGCTTGAGAAACACTTACGGAGTGCATCTACCCCTATTTCAGTGTCAAAAATACATTTCAGTGCGAAATATCATGAAATTTACGTGTGGCCAAGTTTCCGTGCCGGTGAGTGTATATTGAGTTTTTAACAATTATTTTCTGGGGTCGGCGCTACATTTTTTTTACTAATTTCTTTTCTCTCAACCATCATTCTATTATTCTCTCTTTCCTTTGTATTCCTCTCCCACCATTAAAATTAAATAATATCAAATTAGTTTAGTAAGTACAGCTAGGTGGGGTTTATATGGCCAGCCCTAGGCTAACTAAAACAAACAGCTCACGAATGACAGACGACCTCCGCGCTACTTATTAGGAGACCCCACTTTACGCCACCTGCACTCGTATTACAACCCAATATCTTACGGTCCGTATGTTTCATATCCGTTTGTCCGTAGTTTTGTAACTAGTAGGTACTAGGTTTTACCGGTCGTCGTTAGAAAGGCTTGGTTCGGTTGACTTAGCGACAGGTATGTCTGCCATTATAGTTTCTTAATTAGTAGTCTCGTTTTAAAGGAGGTTTGATGACATCAGTGCAGTACTTTAAAGGAAATATTCAAAGTTTCTCGGCGTTTTTAATGAAGGCTTGTTATGATGAGTAATCAGGGCACCTCTATCAACATCTGTTTGGTGCAAGATTCTCCATTTTTGTCGAAAAAAATATTCTCGATCCTTCACAAAGTGTTTTTCTTACCTCATATTTGTAAAGGTGTCGACGCCAGTTGCATCCCACACCAGAGTTCATACCCAACTTCCATGGCATTATGGTTAATACCATCTGACCTCTTTACATCGACGCGTGCCACGCCACTGAGTTCTAATTAGCACATCGGGGGTGGCAAGAGCACGACAGATGTAGTTGTTTTATTGTACTTTTAAATATATTTATTACTGACTTTTATTTTAGCGAAGGCAAGGCTTTACAAGACCCAGTAGAGTAGAATAAAGGCGTAAACTCAAGTAAATAGTGCTTATTTGATAAAATCTTGTCAAAAATTGAGTTCAATTGCATCAGAATTTTATAAAGAGTTCATAGAAGCTGGCCTTCGTAAGGCAATAACTATAACTCAAAAGTTGGTAGGTATGAAGGTAGGTAATATTGGTTAATCGGTAAAGTTATTTAATTGCCCGTGGCAGGATACAAGTAATAAATTACAATTTACGCGGTCACTTTAGTGTACTAGAAGCATAATTTCAATTTATGTACCAGATTCTTAAACTTTTGTTTAATTTAAAATTTTATTATCTACGAGTCATATCGCTAAACTTTTTGTACTTACATTGATGCTTCAATTGAAGATGTACCTACAATCCTACAAGAGTTTCTACAGAAAATAATCTTTAGCATTACATTACATGTTAATCCAGACTCTATTTTCAGGGCAACAAATTAATTAATCAGAAGATTAAATTTTGGTTAAAATACTAACATCGAGAAACTTGTCTTTAGTAAAGTTATGAAATTTAGCACTATACACCATTAAATCTGCCTGACCTCATGTAAAGTTGGACATGATCCTACTTTGTATTCCGTCTGCGTATGAAAACTATACATCATGCCCGTTTTACAAAATAACCCGTCTTAATAAAGACTGACTGAATTTTTATAAAACTAGTGCCATAAATGATAATGAGTTTTATCTTTATGACTGACCTAGTTTTGGAGTTTGCCTTTGTTTACTGTTTTTGGTAATGTTGATAACAATTAATGCTACGGTACGGTCAATGGCAGAAGCTCTACTACGTATAAATAGTTTGAGTTTAATAAAAAAACACGCACCTCTGATTTTCTGATCGGATTCACATGCGTATTGCATTTTATCCCTTTATTCGGTAAAGGAAAACATCGTGTGAAAATCAGCCTATCTGAGAGATATTTCTCGGCATGTAAAGCTAAATCAGATGACCTTAAGTCTGACACTAGGTTAGGCAGGTACTAACCGATAAGGAGATACTAAAAAGCTTTCAAGAATCTTCAGACACTGCTGCTGTTTTCAGTCAACTAATAATAGCGTAACAAGCTGCATGGTTTTAAATTAAACCTTAAACCCCATTTTTCTATGGAAAAACTAATCTGAATGCCACTACTCAATCGGCACAGCATTAAACAGATCATAACGAAATAAACAACCGGGGAAGTACACCAATATCTACACTGAATTAAATCACACACAAAACAATAGAGCACCTAAGTAAACACTCGTGCGAACGACCTGCAAATATCTAAAGGCGGCCCTTGATACCAAATCTCCGCCTTTTTCGTGTACCATTGCGTATTTATCAAGCTATACGTCTCCAAGCTGCCAAACAAACCCGGCCTTGTATGTGAATCATTGTATTTCCGCGGTTTTGTGTTTGAATCAGGGCTTTGCTCAAGGATGTCAGTGACATCACAATACGATTAATGAGTTGACCTGTCTTCTGAGATTTATTATAAGATGAGGTAAGGGACTAGTTACCTGTTTGAGAGACAATAGACAAATGGTCAAGGTTGAAACGTCAGATTATGTAGATCGTAAGTTTATCATCTTAATCTCAGTAAAAATCAAGACGAATTGTTTTAACCATAATTCAAAGAAGAACACTCAGAGTACCTACAAAAGTAGGCCGTTCACGTTACAGCAGACGCAGTAGACAACATAACAACATTTTTCATTTAAATTCTAAACCATCATCATCATCTGCAGCCTTTTCCCAACTAGGTATATTGGGGTCGGCTTCCAGTCTAACCGGATGCAGCTGAATACCAGTATTTACATGGAGCGACTGCCTATCTGACCCCCACAACCCAGTTAATACTAGGTAATACGATACCCTTTGGTAAGACTGGATGTCAGAATTTCAGGTCACTGACTACCTATAACGACTGCCAAAGATCTATATATATGGCAGCCGGGACCAACAGCTTAACGTGCTTTCCGAGGCACGGAGGAAACTCGGTATGTCGGGCGGTCACCCATCCACAGACCGACCTGGGCGAGCACAGCTTTACCTAAAGATCGACCTGAGTGGCAGTTCTTATTCATTTTAAGTCAAAGACAGACAGTTTTTATTTGCAGAAAATGTGGTACAAAATATAACTTCAAAACACAATACTTTTAGAGTGAGACAACCAATAAATTAGGTAACTAGTGTGTTACCTACTTAGTTTAATATATTCAGCAGAAAACTAAATTTTGCTGTTAAACACTAGAAAACAAATAAAAAAATTGTTAACATTTTTTTTAATATACAAACTCAGTGTTTATAAATGAATCATGGATAGATTACGTTATTAAAGCTCGATATCAATTTTGTTCTTCATGCATTCAATAAAATGAAGAAGTTCTAAGACTTCTAGATTATTCAAATCAGGTTCAGGTGAAAAACCCCACATAGAAAACGTCAAACGACGCTATTTACTTATGCCATTGTTCACATGCTGCTGAACTTGAAACAGACTCGATGTGAACTAATTATCATAAACATGATGTCAAAGATCAATTGTATAATATTTGTCATTTGTTACCAAAGAACACTGGTCAATCATTGTCCTTTGCTAATCACTACTTGCTAATGACTTCAAGTTACTCATTTGTTTCATGAATCACTCGTTTCAGAATTATGTTGTGTTCGTCATTTGTCATCTTGTCTTTTTTGTAGTATTTTTAAGGCAGTGGACACAAATCGTAGGATTGTATGTTTAACGAAGTCGTAAATCGTATGTAGATAAAAATGAATCAATTCTGGATGCATATGAAATGGAACAAATTTTTGCAAAGAAAAAAATAATTTGATTTTATTTTGTAATTCATGCTTCTTTACAACATGATTCCATAATTTATAACTATTTAAATACTACTATCGATCAATGAAATCAAGTTGTTAAAAAGTAATTTACAGTTTAATCAGTAGGCCAATCTTCTATATCACTATTTTGATAGGTAATAATCTTTGACAGTAATTTATTTATTTCTTAAATTATAATACCTTAAAATAGCACTAATCTAAGGACAAACCAGTAATAAATGAAACACAGGTAATATCATTGCACATAAAGAGATCACATAAACATTTCGCAACACATGTGCAAAATGATAGATCGAGAACTTTATGAAGCAAAAGATTGATCTATCAACAGGCCTACAACTCGAAAGGAATTATTGATCAATCAAACCACATCAAACTAAACTAGTTGACATTTTGTTTTATAGTTATCTATATTTAAATGGCTCGTACTAAAATTAATTTTAAGTATTGGACATAGGTAATAATCAACGCCTTTGCAGGTGCCTAAAATGATTGGGTTAAGAAACTTAACTAGTAAGTCTTGCTTTGAATCTGGGTTATCAATTAAACCATCTTAACGTATGTTTATGATTAAGCAAGTAGGGCTAAACATAAATATGAATTGTGTGTATAATAGTCTGTAGTGCGTTAATTAGTTGTAATGGTGCTGTAATTTTTGTAACGTATCTACGTTTACTTTTTATAAGTACAGTTATGCAATAAATTGGTTTGGTACGTAAAGCAACGTATTATAGTTACTCTATACATAATGTTATGGTTTAATTTAAAAAATTATGGTGAGTAAACGTTAGTATTTTAAAGACAAATAATTTGATCCCAAATATTAACGGTTTCGCGAGTTGCTCTGTGTAAACGTTTTTATATACATATATATTATTATGCTGTTGCCAAGTGACCGAATACGAAATTATTACAAAAAAAAAACAATAATAACAATCTCTCAGATAATATTTTATTAGAATTAGCTTTAAATTGCAGTTAATGATAATGTCAAATTTGCAACACTGAAATAACAATAAGAATATATTTGCAGTTGCTTGCAACATATTTGCAGTGTTATTTCATAGGCAGTAACATTTGTCATCTCATACCAACCAAATTACTGCTAACCGACTTACTGCAACATAAACTATACGCCAATGACATTGCAGCTAATTGCAGCATAATTAGTGTGAAAGGGTAATATGGGCCATCGGGAAATATGGACCCTATACGCTGGGTAATAAGGCTCATGCGGCATGGAGGTTGTAATTTATGTGCATACTGACATTAGGTGTGAATAGATCTCGTTCTGTCATTATCATGCATGCCGTTTATTTCAGTATTTATATGAGATTTAAAGCATAAGTGCTGTTGTTTATTGCAGTTTGGAACTGAATTTATGAGGACCGACATCGTTGGTTTGCAGTTTGTAATAGTAATGCATGCTATTGATCGAAATTATGTCGAACAAGGAGTGTTTATGTGGTAAATAATGACAGTTACAGTGTAATTGACACGATTTTAAATAATGGACTCAGCTATAAGTAAACAGAATCGACAATATTAAGGTACATAATTAAGCCCGAGACTTATTGAATCATTTGCCTTTATCTTCAACAGTCCAAAAAAGTTTCTGTCAAAACGCAAACGTTCCTTGTAGCGACGTTTCAGTACGAGATCTAAGAGGTAGCTCGCAAAGGAACTTTCCACTTGTAAAAAACAATACGTTTATCCACACAAACTTAGAAAATTCGCTTCCTACAACTGTTTTTGTGGACATATTTCAGCTACAAATATTTTTGTGATTTAATTACTCTTGTCTTGGGATTCAGATTTAATACTATGATTAACACAAATCGAATTGACAAATTAGTCTTTAATGAACCAATTAATATGTAAAGTGTATCAGACTAGTTCGAAATTATTAACGACATAAGTACCGCGTTTCTTAACAACGGACGTAATAATCGCGACTATGTAGGTCTATGTTATGAGATCATTATTACATACCACATAATTATACATTATTGGTAGCGCAACGTTTGAAATACTTACACCCTTTTTCAAATCTACACAAGACATTTTTTGTGATAATTTGTAAATCAAAAAGTCTAAAATAGGGAAAAATGAGGAGCTTAGACTCTCTAATTCATGAAATTGTTGATCAAAATATTATACCTCTTTTTTTTTGTTTACTGCACTTCATTTTTTTTGTGGTCCCAAAATAAGATCCCTCTCTATATTTATACAAGTTGTTGTTTAGGATTTAAAATTGTACACAAACTTCAAAATTTACTATTTCTAATATTTGTTGTCGTGCTGATAACTAAGTTTGTTGTAATGTTGTTAAATTGTTTTAGTATATTGTATTTTTATGACAAAACAATCTAAATAATAATGTACGAACATATACACGTAATATCAATATTATGTTATAACAATATAATTCCACAACAGCTCTACATATCGAAAGGGCACTAGGCACAGGGCGCGGTCGGTATTACGTATTGTGTGCGCATGCGCATAAAGCTTTTGATTTATGCCCGTATGAATATGCATTGTTGTAATGTATGGGCCCTTTCGTCACGCTATGTGTGAACTACATTCTAGATTATTATTTAGATTATTTTAGTTCTGATATGCTAAAAATAATTACTTATTACAGTTATAATGAAAGTGTCGATTAACTATGTTCTAGATTTAAGTTTATAATCATAGCTTACAATCAGTTTAAAATCATTACATAACATCACGCCTGTAATCTGTAGTGTACTAAATAGTACTCCCACATTTCACCAGTTATATTTAAGTCCCATATAATAGGGGCTGAGTTTATTGCCCTGAACCGCTCAGAAATCGAGACTCCGTGGCTGCTACTGAGATAATTTGCTGACGGAAAATACAAATAAATCTTTGCCCGACCAGCAGGAATCAAACTCAGGACAAGGTTAATGCTCAGCAGAAGGTAAATTAGTTAGAAGATCCCAAAATTCTACTCAACTTAGAAAATGAACAACTTAATTTTGATTGATTGATTTCACCATGCGGTGCAAATAAAACTTTATGTGACTACAACAATTTGAATTAACAAATCACAGATATAGAATATTTTACGATTTTTTATTTGCGATAAAACGGTAATTAAGCTTCAGAGATGTGGCCATATTTGGCAACCATACAACTATGACGGCTAAGCCATTAAACAATAATAAAATAACAAGTTATCCTCAAACTAGCAATGAGTATCAAAAACTCACGTGGGTATGACTCAATATAAAAACAAGACCTCTTACTGTCACTCTTAATGGTGTAATACCCCATAAAACGTATAAAATGAAACACTTGCGTCTGTGCTTGCGTCCTACAGACTTGCGCGTACGCTGATATCGAGACCACATCAGCTTGCACAACTCTAGGGACCGTAAATTGTACGATTTATTGACGTTTATTTAACCTATATCTGTCAGGCTATTGACAAAAATTGTGCGTAATAAGGCTGTCAAATAAATTGTGAAGCAAAACTTGTCTGTCCACTTGACGTGACTTTGACATGTATGTTAAGTGGGAACCTAGGAACTTTATAGTACCTACATAATGATTCCATGGCGAATTTAAAGCTCGCAGCCACACTTGCGAGCCTTTGTACTCTATTACTGAAACATAGGATTTGCTATAGCTATATCTCCTTAGTGTCTTAATTTACCACTATGATTAAGATGTATCGTGTGGTTTTAAATTTGAGAGAGAAAATTGACACTTGGAAATGTCAAACTTCCATACAATGTCGTTGTAAATAAATGGAAGTTTGACATTTCCAAGTGTCAATTTACTCTCTCAAATTAAAAACCACACTCTAATTAGAAGCAACTGCATCGTCGATCTACTTGAATCGTTGGTCGCAAGCGCGACTGCTGTGCATGAGGTCCTGCTGGGTTCGATTTCCAGGCCAGGCAGTGTTTACGGGGTTTCCATCAGGAATTTTTCAGTAACTGCCACAGAATTTGAATTTGATGACCAAGGATTTGTGCCCGGTTGATGGCAATAGACTCACCCCCTATTCCATGGGACTAAAACATGTCTGGCAAAATATGGATATAATAAGTACACGTCTGACAAACCCTTCAGGGATTACATGGGCATTATGTAGAAAATAGGCATGTATTTTTTAAGGTCAGAAAAGTTCACCTTCATTTTTGACAGCTAACCAAAGACAACAACCCGATAAGCCAGTATCCAACCTCGTTGACCACACCTAAAAAGTTTCAAGACTAAAACTAAATACTCTGACTACCCCAGTCAGTGACAAAGGTCGTACATACGAATAAAAACAGCCCACAAATGAACTAGATAAGTTAATGTTTCAATGTCAGGCGCTGATCCGTTAATGGAAGGCAATCGTGACTGGTTTAATATAGCGAGCCTTTCACTGATCCTTGCATTAAATTTTAGTTTATCTGCACATGATTTGCATACACCGTGAGTGTGTGGGGGCAATTAATCTTTACGAATGGGTATTGAGAATTTAATTGAGGTATCGGCTGTTATTTATAGCGGATAAGTAGGTACCTATGTCTGCTTTTGTATGATTGACATAACCATGAGTTGTGAAGGATGTAAGCATAACTTCCTTTAAAAAGACGTTTATGATCTTTTTAACTGCACCTAATCATGTATCATAATAATAATAATATTATATCAGCGTTAAAAACATCTCAATCAATCAACTCAATCTCAATACATCTCTATCGTTTATTATTAAAGTACACTAAACATTCTGATACAAATCAACGCTATTAGAAAAGCTGTTGTGGGGGAACTGAAAAAACCGGCCATGTGCGAGTCAGACTCGCGTTTGCAGAGTTCCTTACTATATCGTATTATATACATATATATCGTATTTGGGTAGCCTCCTTTAATTTTTAATTTATTTTTATTATTTGTTAATGACTGAATTTTTTGTTCCGTCGGTAAAATATCGCCTACTATGTATCTTTTTGCAGCCAATAAAGAAAGTTCACAAACAACGAACTTTACTAAATTATAGTCTGTACAATACGGTTTAGTAATCAAGTAAACAATGCAATGCCTAGCGCCCGTAGCTCCGTACCAGGTAGCACATGGCTGCAATTAGCAGCGTCACATGTTGGTAACAGGATCCTGGCTAGCAGCACGCCAACGCTCTCAAGTTACCATCACACCTCACTTGACTGGCTGTTTTCCACGCATAAGACTTATAATACTATAATTCACCATCTGAATGGTGTTTACCCGGTTACAGCGCCATCCTGTGATAATCTAGTAGTTACCGTTGTGACCGTCGAACTGCTAAGTCATAGGTCTCGAGTTCGAACCAAAAACATGCACCTCTGATTTTTTGGATTCATGAAAATCGGACAACAGGTTAGGCAATAACCACACGCAAAAGAAATAAAGAGCAAATTCAAAACTTAAGTTAAGTAAGGTTTTGTCATTTATTTCAATAAAATCCTATTTACCTAATGACCGAAACTCTTTTTAGCCATGCCCATATTACAGCTCTATGGCCCTTATTACCCTGCTAATCGGTATTTTGCAATGTCCCATTCAAGAACTAAGTGATCGCTAAGTTAACGATTTGCTAAGTTTTCTTTAACGGCGATAATTAGGACCACATTAGGCCCTCAGTCTGCAAATGTCAACATTAGAGGAAGCACTCACTACAAGGCTTTCTGATTGTTCTTTCTACAACAATACTTCACTTTAAAACCAAAGACGTGTAGTTACAAAATTTACAGATGTTTTGCAGTTACAATACACAAACGGCAGAGGCCGATGTTACGCAAGACTTGCAATTTTGTAACGTAGTCCAGTGGTAACAGGGTAACAGAGGTGACTTACAATTTTAGGTTATGGGTTCGTAACTTCACACCACTAACTGGTACCCACTGAACAAAAAGCGCAGACAAGGTCGACCACAAATGAGATGGAGTGACGATATTATAAAAGTAGTAGGCAAAACTTGGAGTAGAGCAGCTAGAGATAGAATAGCATGGAAACGAATGGAGGAGGCTATCACCGCTCTTGCTAGCGGTCCTTACATAAAATACCAAATAACTGTAAATAGAAATCAAGATACATAATATTACTTACTAACATTAAACAAGTCAAACTTGTAACACTAACCACTAACCTATGTCAAAATTGTAGAAGGAAAAATAAAGTTTTTTTTTATTTTTATAACTTCATACCCATGCAAGCCCCATCACCTTTATTTATATAAAAGTGATGGGGCTTGCTTTAAACTATTTCACCACCACTGCTCTCAACACGTTGAATGAAAACATAGTTTGAATTCACATTCAAAAACATGTAACATCTACCAACCCGCAACGGAAACACGTGGTGGATTTCGGTCTACTCCTTCTTATAGAGAGAAAGCCTGTGTCCCTGCAGTGGGAACATTATAGGCCGATTATGCTTAGGCAAAGAAAAGAATCAACTTCACAAGTTTGAAGGCAGAAGACGATGCAATAGCGAATGGATACGGAAGGCAGAGCACTCGAATCGCGTTTAAATAGGTAGTTTAAAGCGAAACGAAAGATCAAACTACTCTTATCTCAAATGGTATCGATCTCGGAAATTCTCCAGTAAGAAGATATTTACTAGAACACTGACAAGGTAATCCATGTTATCTTTTGGATTTATCACGTTGAGAGGTATATTTAGGACAATATTGATCGCATCTAGTATTCTAGAGTCATAGGCGGCGTCCTAATTGGCAACGATCGTACGATCGAACGATGCGTTCTCGTCGCACGACGAGATTAAACACACAATTTCTTTAGTGTGTCCTAATAGATCTTACAAGTAATCGCACGAAATCAGTGAAATGTTTAAAAACTATCGTTTTTAAGCGAAAATAGATATTTTAAGTGGGAAATTAGTGTGTTTAATTTCGCGAAAACGCATCGCATCAACGCAACGAGAACGCCGCCATATTCAATCCGTATTTGACCCAATTTCTATCATGCTGGATTCGAGACGCACGGGACCGTCAATGTGGCGATACTTGGGGTAAGTATCCCCGGCAGTGGATATCTTTAGGTTGAAATGATGATGATGATGAAAGTGCAAAATGTTGACAGTAAGTAAACTGACGTGGAAAAAACAGACTTAAGCAATTTTCCGTACCTACTCTTAGGGGATAAGTAAACTATAATTATTGACACATGCATAATCAGTATAATATCGTTACCACTGCTGGAACACGGTCGTCCTCTCTGTGAGACACACTGCGAGAGTGGACCACGATCCACAACACAAGTCCAATGCGTCATACTTGACAAAATACCACTTCAGCGCGTAAGTCAAAAGAACGTGCTTGGCAAGCAGATCGCTCTCGTATTGCAATTTTGCCTAATATGGGGAAAAGACAGATAGTAAATTAAAACGAAACAAGTGACATTCTATCCCTTTACAAAACCTTTACGAAGAGGAATATTGATTGTGTTTGTCAAGAGACACTGACATACGTAAGGCCTATTTGTATGCCTCAGATAGCAATATTATTTCACTTGAGGTAACTGCTTTTGGCGCTTGATACAGTGTCCTGTTTACCTATGATGTCATCTGCTGTAATACAAGCCAGACGGGACCTAGGCTTTATGTGATTTAATTTGAATACTGCAATCTCGGTAACTGCCATATTGCGAGTGAACAAAACACCATACTCACATGTATTTCAGGGAAAACCATTCTGGTAGATGACGATTGTATTGTATATGTCGTCATGATGTCACAGGTTCAATTAAATAGGCATGCAGGCAACGCGACCATAAAATATTTGAGGAATCCTCAAGAAACCGTTTAAGGTCTTAAAGGAAAACATCGTGAGAAAAACCTTGCCTTCCTTCGGCTTAACCGACCCCTGGTGACAAGTGGTCTTATCACTTGGCAAATAATATGCAGAGCTATTACGAAACATAATAGCTACACAGATTTAAATCTGCAAATCATGCAAAGAATGTAATAGTACCAGTTGTCACCGCGCCCTTTCTGCATTCCAAACTCAAAAGTTGACATAGCTGTCAAAATTGACAATAGCCAATAACAATGACGTGCCCTTGACCTGCTCTGTCATACCAAGGTCAAGAACGACTTGTGGAGTGTAGTCTATGATTCATTCTGACATTCACGAATGAAAGAAGGAGATTGCAAGCTCGCACACATGATAAACGAATGTAAGTACACAACAATGAGATATGTAATCATGATAAACTGGTACAAATAAGGTTCTGTATTATAGTCGTTTCAGCAACTAGTGTTATATTGCACTTGTTCCTTTCTGATATGATAACTAAGATGCCTAAGACTGCTAGGTACAAAAAAGTATAAATTGGAACTAACGTTTTTCGTGGGGAGATATTATCTTTTTAAATACCCACCACGGTTATGTTTTCTGTGACAGATTGCGCTAAAAAAGAGCCCAAAACTCATTTTAAGACATCTAAATTGCACCAGTAACAAAACACTTCTAAACTATCTCATAAATAATTAACATAATTAATGAGTAACCAAACAATACCAGTAACTGTGGCAAGTAGGCGAGACAGGAGCAAGTCACTGGCGCCATACGACATTGACAAGTCAACTAGAACGCCCACAGCATCGACACCTATGTTGATCGATTTATTAATCGTTATATAAGTAATCGAGACGAACAGGCTTAATAGATAACTGACTGACGCGGACATGACGACATCTAGAAATAAAAACAAACACTACAACAACTCATCATCATCTTGCCCTTATCCCAATTCATTTGGGGACGGCGCATCATTTTTTCTTCTTCCTATTACTTACTCGTCATCTCAACAGACACCTCTACAACAACATTAAACCATTTTGTCTTCCTTTTCCTTCCGCCTCCAATTACAAGGGACTTCAATTTAGGTAAATGGTATGGACACACTTTCATAACCTCTCGGGGACTGTAGTTCTTTAAATATATAAACGACACCAAAACAAAGAATCTTTTATTTCAGCAAAAAGTCTTGGACAGGAAATATGTAGATCGCAAGAAACATTTCATACAGCTTTGATAAAAACATAATTTCAATATCACAAATTATGTTGCTACACAATAATGTAGCGCAACTTTTGTTCAGAGGGCAGCTGGACCGCATTGCACCTAGTTGTCTATTGATTTGACTAATAGAGCTTTAACTACATAATATAAGGTCCCATTAAAATAGGTGGACAAATTTTAACATAGCGTTCAGTAGGTCTAACCAAAGATAACTAAACAAAAAAAAACATTAAATTAAGTGGTTTTTTTTTTTACTTAAAATAATGAATTGCTGGCACTCTAGAACAAACTCAGCCTTTATGAGTAGGTACTTAAATGCGTTTTTCTAATTTGTTTTTACCACAGTCCTTATTTTGGTGGTCTGAATGATTTCTGAAAATTTGTCCACCTATTTTAATGGGACCTTATTTATATATGCCACATTAAACGAGCACTTACACTTCTGACTGACATTAATTGGTTTGTAGGTGGTACCTATAGGTACTACAATTATTATAACGATGTAAAGGTATTCATTATTTGGGCGTGAATTGTTATGAGAGTGTGGGAAATTCGATACGGAGCTGGGAACTGAACACAATGTAACAGATGGTTTCAAGGAAATTGTAATCAATATTGGAGTTTATGAGGGTCAGACGTAGTTTTCGTAGTAATTACTTAGCTACAGTGATTAAGGGGGAGAGGGTATTTATAATGTACATAATAACATAGTCCTCAAGTTGTTACATTATTTTACATTATGATATACATTGCAAACCCAGAGCTTTTTGAAACAACATGAACATCAGCCACCGTTCCTAGACTAAAAAATCTTGCATGATCTTATAAGGCAGCCAGGAAATACAAGCTTTAATGTTAAAGGGCTAGCGAGAGCAATATATTATAAAGGCTGCATTATAAAAGAGATTTTGTAAATGTAGCTCAGAGACCTGCCTTGATTTTGTTCACGCTGTCCCGACTATTATATGATGAAAACAAAGCTTTTACATCCTGCAAGAACGTAACAATACCATTTACCACAACATTCTACAAGCCCAACTTATAACTAGGCCTTGTTACTTAACACAAAAGCTATGTATTTAACTCCTTAGATAACTAATGAAAGCGTAACTATCGGTTTTCGATCGTAATCCACGGCGAAAGGTAACGGCCAATGAAAGGAGAAACACCATGATTATCTTACGCAGCAATGTTATGTGGATGGGTAAAAAGAGTAAAAACAGAGCTTAGTGATTATCTGAGGGATCGCAATTATTTTTGAAGAAAAAAAACAAATAAAACAAGAATAAAGCTTTAGGCCTAGTTAACAAGGATAAAGCTGTTATTATTTTAAACAACGGTTGTTATAAGTATCAAGTTGTATAACTAGAAAAACTGGATAAGGGAGATAATTGTTGGAACTATGTTAATAGAAGTCAATTAGGCGGAAAGTTCTAGCTTAGCTAAGCTAGCTATACTAAAGCTATAGCTTAGCAATATACATGTACAATTGTACACACGACGACCAATCCATTGACCAATCATGTTCCTTGACGGAGAGGGAGAGAAAGACCAAAGAAAAGACGGATGTATGGTGTGAAGTATGATACGAAGGAAATCTAATAACGCTGAGTATGCTAAACTAAGAATTGCACTTAGTTATACCAATATTGCTTGTTTCACAGTTACTGTGTTCTGATGTTCTGAACCAAGCATAATTATCATTATGTTTGCATGCCAACTCTATGGCGAAATGTGTCATTGCACTACATAATTATTATTTTACCATCTTGTATACCACATTTGTTGCAAATAAATAATTTTGACTTGACTTTGACTTAACTAGAAGTAAATTAAAGCGTGGCGATCGACAGGGGACAATGGAAGAAAATAACGTGACCCCAAATCATATGGGACAAGTGCAAAGAGATGATGCAAAGTAGAACCACGTAGAACTCTTATACAACGAAATGTTTCCTATATTCATCATCTGCCTAGCCTTTTCCCAACTATATTGGGGTCGGCTTCCAGTCTAACCGGATGCAGCTGAATACCAGTATTTTACATGGAGCGACTGCCTATCTGACCCCTACAGCCCAGTTAATACTAGGTAATACGATACCCTTTGGTAAGACTGGATGTCAGAATTTCAGATCACTGACTACCTGTAACGCCTGCCAAAGATCTATATATATGGCAGCCGGGACCAACAGCTTAACGTGCTTTCCGAGGCACGGAGGAAACTCGGTATGTCGGGCGGTCACTCATCCACAGGCCGACCTAGGCAAGCACAGCTTTACCTAAAGATCGACCCGAGTGGCAGTTCTTATTAAGCCACGAGCTCCTATAATACATTACAAAATAAAATAATAACCCAAAGACAATTCGCACAAAAATGCCCGCCAAAAATTCAATTACAAATCAAAACCACTTCATATCAACGTATGACATCAGCGAATTAATAGTAGGTAAGCTTACATTAACCGTGGCCTTTTATACATTATTTCTGACGTGTGTCGACTTTTACGTAACGAGTAATTAGCCTCGATGTTATTGGAGCATGATTTAATTACAAAATTACAAACAAATCGGTAGTAATTTAAGTAGTACGTGCCTGAGTCTGACCCTCATGGAAAAATTAGGAAGCTTTTAAAGCTCATCGTGCAAATTTAATAGAGTATTAATCAAGTTTATGTTTAGTAATTCATTTCCTATATGATTATGTGCATTTATTCTAGTATTTGTAATTTGCACATAATATGCATAGAGTGAGAGGTGTTATGTGCACTTAGACAACAATTTTTATTGCCATTGCAGAGGTTAGGTATGCATGTTATTTTTTTTTGCATTATTATTCAATACTGCAACAGCTATCAATTTTATAGACCTTACAGTCATAGCAATCACCAAAACGTTTAAAATTACGCATAATTTCTTACTGACACACAACCCCACGGTTCGTAAGAGTCATCATAAGATGTCTTCCAAATTGAAGATTCCGATTCGAGATCCATTAATATGGAATTTCTTATTTGGCTTACTAGTCATCACGTGCATGAGAATACTCAGTAGTGTGTCGTACTTGGCTTCCCTGAACTTTACGATCCGGCAACTGGCAACATTTTAAGAAAATATCTCGCCAAGTTGGGCATAACCTTTGCGCACTTGATCCAAAAAGTATGCATGTAATCAGTCAAGTTTTTAAAGATAATGAAATAAGGCTCCGATTACGGTTAAGGGTAATTATTTAATTACTATGTTCAAGGAGTTAAATGTACATTAAGATGCCTTATCTTTAGCGGCAAGTGTCGCCGTAATAGGTCCTTTTCTCAAATTCAATTAATTTTGCCTACTCTTGACCTCGATCGAGCTTAATGGAAAGCGATGGATTTCGTCTATGATAAAACGAACAGACCCTCAAAATGTTCAATTTTAATCAGCTGCTACTGTTATCAAAAAAACCCTTTAAAGAAAACGATAATAATGATTCATCGTCAGACTTCTTATATGCCCGCTTCACTGATCTCTCTCGGTCTGGTGCACAACTTTGCTCAGTTAATATCAACTCCTATATCAGATTTCACGACATCCTGCTGTCCTGGACGTCTTTTTGTTTTCCTCTGTGTGATTAAGCATGTTGGTTGGGTTCCGTGGCAGATACATTGGTATTTCTCCGTAGTAAAAGTAAAACTTCCGATTGTAGTATTTGCAGTTGGAAAATGACACATAAAGCGATGCTAATAAGATGACTCTAATATAGATCAGAAGCTCTACAAAAACATATTTTTTCTTAAAACTTCCTGTGCCATACCTATTTACGGTCAGACATCCTAGATAAGCGGCAATCGCGTTTAAACCTTTTCATAAGCGTCAAGATTGACATAAGGTTTAGTAAAGTTTTCGATAGCTTATGTCAAGTCCATTTTCTGAGTCTTCCATCATCGTTGTCTCTGATAGAATGTCACTTTACTTCACGCTCACGCGGCAACTGCTTAACGATCGTCATTCATCAGTGCAGACAGCAGATGCAGGTTGCAGCCTGGAGCCCGAGGTCGCGGACGTGCGAACGCACTCGTTTACATGACGTCATGGCTCTTGTCGGCTATACGAGGTTTAAGGTGACGTTTCCGCGCAATGAGAAACGTGACGAGAAATAATTTTAAATTAAGATTTATCGGGTTTTTTTATATGAAGAAGGTATCGGTATCGGTAAATTGAGTTCCTACAGATTAATTTGTAAAAGTATTTTGAAAATAATTTGTACGTTAAGCAACGTTTATAAATACATCCCTGCAGTTTTTAAAATCTGTTTTGCAGGACGTGTCCACAATGAACGGAAATAACCATGCCACACCATGTTGCATATTTAAATTCGACATAATACTAAGAAAAACTTTTAAAGGAAACGATACTACACCTTAGTTAATGAATTTTTTGGCACATGACCTTAATCGCAACTAACGCCCCTATTGTATCCATCTTATAGGTACATATTTTTGTACATACAATTTCCACGTACAATTTCACAAATGTCGTTTGTACGAACCCCACCTTAACTTCACAACCAGTTTCCACGTAATGCTGGTAACACCGAGTCACCGACTACACCGTGCTCCACATACACGAGATAATTTCGCTGAAACTTGCGTAAGGTCAAGTCGGCCATATCACTTGACAGGTTATTTTGACAATCAAGTTATTTTTGTAACACCAATGTTTACAAAGGTTCTCGAATACTTCGAAATCGCGTGTGAATTATGTAAGATGGTGTAATAAATTATGTGTAATGTTGCCGACAGGGTTGTAAGATTTGTAAGGGCTTATTTTATTGTATTGTAAAGTTTTGTTGAGAGAAATCCCTTCGATGTTCGATGACCTACTTTAGACCTCAAGTGATAAACGGAATGATATATAATATACGTTCATACTTTTGTATGCAAAGTCATCAACATGTCTTGAAGTTAGGGAGCACATACTTACGTCACCATTTTTTTTTATAACTTTGCCCCACACTAGGAATTTCTCCTGTATCGTGGGTGCGTTTACAAACATATAAACTCACATACACAAACACGCCCAGACCCGAAACAACTATCTGTAAAAAATACAAATACTTGTTCCGCGCGGGGATCGAACCCGCGACACTAACCGTGCCGTCAAATTAGTCTCAGGCGTCTTCTATTTTTCCTGTATAACAGGTGACAATCGCTTTATAAGTGTTTTGACTTTATCCTACAACGACTTTCGACAGGATTGATATAATCTTTTCGGTAGCTTATGTCAATCCAATATATTAGCCAAAGAAAAACTTTAGAATACTTGGAAAAATCCTATTTCAGAATTGAGCTGGGACATACATTTGACGATTCCCCTAGATTGATAAGATTTTCATAAATTTCCTATATCATATGGATATTAAGGTCGGTTTCCCCCGAATATGCAGAACTGTTATCAAATGTCACAGACAGAAAAATGGACCATAAATCATAATCATAACGTTAACAGTATTTTGCATTTTAATGGCATTACAGATTACAAGGTATGTACATACTTAATGCTTTTAGAGGTCATAAAAATTGAATCGCTCAAAAAAAGCATAAAGGTCCAACATCGAATAAAGCCGCAGCTTCGCTAATCAGATAAGCATTGCGTACAAAAACCGATTCAATTACCTTTTATTAACTACAATAATTATAAATTATCTGCAACAAAATCTATCTTCTGTTAATTGAACAATACAATGATTGATCGCTTAAGAAAACCAATATGACTCAGTCATCTCATAATCTAAACAAATAGTAAACAGGTACCGTGACAATGATATCATGCCATCTACGTTTATTATTCATTGCTAGTACGTAATATCAACCGTGGGAACGACCATAAGTTAATAAATTATTTAGTGACCACACCTAATCTAGACCGGTGTTAAAACCTTTTTAAGTTTCCGCTCTGACAGCGTGTGGTCTATGATTTTCCTCTATTTTTAGAACGTGCTCGCGCCTTTTCTGGTTATAGACATTGCCAATTTTTAATTCAAATAAAGAATTCAGCATTTTGTCATACACTATTTAAACATTTTTATGGTGATGCAGACTTAATTTTTTTTCCAGTTTATTACGTAGCTTTGAATTAAATAGCTACGAAAACAGAAGAAAGTAAGATTACAATTTTCTGTAGTGTTTCAATCTATATTCACAATTAACAAACAATTTTATCTCTACAATTGATCAAGGCTATAAAACCCTCCTCACGAGGAAAACCTATCCTGAAGATATTGGGTCTTTACCAATAAATTGTCTTCACATAGGGAACGGCCCACTTCCCAAACTGTAGTTAACAAGTCTGTCAATTAGCATATGATTACGCCACAATGCGCTCTTGGTACCGGCTCAATTAGTGCTGCTTGTACACTTTCCACGCGAATAGCATCCTCTAACAAAAGAATACATTTGAGCTCATCAGTATGGGCGAGACCAGTCGGAACCGTACTTTACGAATCGGTAAAAAGTACTTAATTACCTTTATGTAACACTTAAACGTTTCCGAACGTGCGTAGATTTTTAAAGAAAAAGTGTTTTTGAGGGCGGAAAACTGTAGAGAAACATTTCGTAAGTTTCTTACCTTATCAACTTCGGATACTCTGAGTATAATTTTCAGTCGGGGGTTGTTCTTTCTGTAGTCCTTCAGTAAAGCGTCGAGCTTGTCTCCTCTCGCGTCGCCCGCGTAAACGAGATGGGTGCACTCGGAAAATCCGTCAGACAAGCGCGCGCTTTCCACGTAGCAGACGAGGCGGGCGGCGCCTGCGCCGGCAGTCTCCACGCGGCACAGTACCGCGGCCGCGGCGCACAGTACGAACCAGAGCCACATGATTTTAAAAAATCAAACTGTCATTCCGAACGCGTCGTATTTTGAAAATTCGTATTATAAGTTTGGGAGCGCGTTGGTCGTGGTCGTATCGTTAGCACAGTACGAGTGGCGGAATGGCGCGGGCCGGCCGCAGTCATAGGCGCCCCCGCCGCACGGTGGTGGTCCGCGCAAGGTCGCGCGCTCACCGTCACCTGGGGACCGCCGCACCGGCAACCACAGAAATGCTGTTACATTTCATTCGTCACTGGTATGCCGTCATATGTCACATTACAATGACTGATGGAGGCTGAACTTAAAAACTGTCAGGACAATGAATAAATCTTCTCGTTGCACGCTGTCGGCTACTTTGTGATAAGAGATATTAATGGCTTTTAAATCATTTAATTGTTTTAAGCGCTATTATGTAGTAATTTATTCTCACAGTCGAGTAAATAATAAACTATGATTATTCTTACTGTCCAGCATCATGCAAAGTCAAGTCAAGTCAAAGTCATAATGATTTAGGTACCTACCTACAACGTAGAACCACTTACTTAATTTCATGCAAATTCCTATAAACGATGTTGTGATGTCTCATGTTTCTTATTAAATCTCCATGAAACTTCAGACTGACGAATCATAATTTAAGTATGACCGGCCTAAAATGGCTGCTTCGGCAGAATCGTACCTACCTAATAGGATAATTATATGATTTACGTTAAAATTCGTAAAATGACCATTTTAACAAAATTAACTCGAAACTCGGATGGGCGGCGTTTGGTAAATTAGAACATATTTTTCAGTCCAAAAAGATCCCTCAGTGCCTAAAAACCCGCCTGTTCAACCAATGTATCCAGCCAACATTATAACTTACGGTGCCGAGACATGGACGCTCACAAAGGAGACTGTCCATCGAGTACGAGTGGCACAAAGGGCCATGGAGCGAGCCATGCTCGGCATAACCCTCTTAGATCGAGTGCGTAACACCGAAATCCGCCATCGGACGAAAGTCTGCGATGTCGGGGACCGGGCGGTGCGCCTCAAGTGGACCTGGGCAGGACATCTGGCTAGACGAGGAGATGGCCGATGGAGCAAGACATTGACCGAGTGGTGGCCAAGGTTAGGCCAAAGAAACCAGGGCCGTCCTAAAGCACGTTGGGTTGACGATATCGTCAAAGTCGCTGGAAACACGTGGACAAGATACGCACAGAACCGGTAAGGGTGGCAGAAAAAAGAGGAGGCCTATCTCAGCAGTGGGTGATTTCGGGCTGATATGATGAACTCGAAATTAATTGACATGAGGAAAATGACGTGAGGAAGGTTTCGACTGTTTCGAGTTTGAGGCCGGGACTCCACCAACGCGGAGCCGAGCAAAGCGGAGAGGAGATGTGCCAAATTCGACCAATCACAGGAAGAGCGAAATACCAGATGTAAATAACTAATGTGATTGGCCGATTTCCGCACATCTCTCCGCTTCGTCGTCTCCGCTTCGTTGGAGTCCCGGCCTGAATGTGGATCGGTATAAGAGTAGTGGAAAACCAAAGAAACGATGGATGGACTCTCTGTTAAAGATGATATGTGAAGAAAGGAGGTGTCTCATGAGATTAGGAGTAACAGAGAAGTATGGAAGAAGAAGACATGTTGCGTCGACCCCAACAAATTGGGATAAGGGGAGGAGAATGATGATGATATGATTTTGATAAGCATCCATTTTAGACCTGTTTTTTTGCGGATGGGTCATCATCAAATATCTAACTCCTCCCGCTCTGGGTGGAGCGGAAAGGAGTCAGACTTGTACTGACTAAAACCTACCCATGTCCCTTCTTAGCCCTTTGTGTTCCAGGACCGCGGAATCTCTTTTGAACAGTCGCCCAGATCATTTTGGAGCCCCTGAATACGAGTAATATTCAAGCACACACCACTTAGACAAAAAAATAATTGACAGTGTTTACATATTAAATAGATAAACTTCAAGAAGGTATGTCATGTACAGTCGAACAAGCTAATAAGTATACAGCCGGCTAATTTGCATTTAGTTTTAAGATTATACAGATACATTTAGAGACTGATGTGAAATGATACAGCGCGGCAGCGTTTGACATCAGTCGCTTAATGCGAAACGCTTTATAAAACAAAAAATTGCAATCAATGTTTTCAGTGTATACTAGAATTATAAAGACCTCTACCTGTATACTTATTAGCTTGTTTGACTGTACGAATGGTCAGTATGCGGTCAGTTACCAAAGTTAATTACAGACATAAATTACAATAGATTCACGGAAAACAGAAGTACACGTGTTCCTATTGTGTTGGTATGCCATGTTTCCTTATAACATGAGAAAAACTGCGCCGATTTTCGTACGATCCTCGTCCATTGTTTAATATAAGGTACGTTTTGTATAAAGATACCGACAAAGGTCAGTATCTCACATCTAATCTAACCTAACAAGATTGTTATTATAAGTATTGTTGTTTTTTAACTATACTAATTAAATTCAGTGGTCAAGCGTGGGTGGATTTTAAAATGGATATAATAATTTAAAAAAAAAAAAAAAAATGGGGCTGCCTTCGTTGGTCAAATGGTCACAAGGGTCAATGCTGAGCATGGGGTCGATTCTCACATTGGGAACAGTGTTATTTCTCCATCAGTAATTTCTCAGTAGCAACCACATTGTAGTCTGGACTCGTGCCCAGTTGATGGCAATAGGCCCGCCCTATCCCCCATTATTTGGAACTTCAAACCATAACTGGCGAAACGTGGGTGTACCTACTATTAGTTACATCCCTTCGAGGATTACAAGCGTGATGTTTATGATGGGGTCAATCGCCGTTAGCGGTTACCGTCAGCTACGGACTTTAGCAATTCCAGCCAAGAACATCACAAATGCTGTGACATTCCTCAAACTAAGCAGAAATATATCATGTGCCTATAAAATACTCCCTCTAGTATTTATGGCCATTCAAACTTAAACCCAGTTCACATAGAACCGATGACCGTTTGAGAGAGAGAGAGTTAAGATGGGGACCCTGTCCCTCAGGCTCTGTGGAGTGTGGCTCGTATCAACTGGATGAGAGTTTCCCAGAATTTAGCTGAGTGGCGTACGATTGAGGAGGGTCGTCCAGTAGTGCTGAAGGCTGCTGATGGTGATGATGACTGCACGATACTTCTTCAGAAGTGCTTCTTTATCACAAAACTTTATCTACAAACTGTACTAGAATTAGTCACTCAGTCTAGATTAAATTGACTTTTGATTTATACGTCGGAAATTACATAAGATACCTATCATAAAAAGCTCGTTAAGCTGCTGTAATTTATGGCTTTACGTTTAAATACCTATAATAATATGAAACCTACTATTGTAGCCAACTAAAATAGACGCAATAATGAACACATAACATAGCATCACGTTTATAATCGCTGAAGGGTTAGGCAATAGTGTACCTTATAGCACATCCACATTTCGCCAATTATGTAGTAGGGGGCGAGCTTATTACCACCAACCGAACTCAAACCCAGAGTCCGAGGCTGTTACTGAAAAACTTCTGATAGAAAACCCGATATCACTTTGCCTGACCCAGGAATCGAACACACGACCTCATGCAGCCAGTCGTGCTTGCGACCAGTAGACCAACAAGTTAACTTACGCAATAATTAAATAGAACTAATCGAGCCGTAGTCACACGGTATTATAAAGTGTTAAGGTTAGTACCTATAACGTGTGACTACGGCTTTTCTTTTTGTTCTATCCTGAAAATCTTGTTTCATACTTTTTCAGCGTCGTATTTTTTTTGTCGTAGTCGGGTTTTAGTTTTTCACTTTTTTTTATTTCAACAATTTTGGTGTTAAATATTTTTTTTTACTCTTGACTTTTTGTCTGATTTTTAATTTGAGCAATATTTTGGAAATGTACAAGTGAGGCCCTTTCAAATGATACCAAACACGGTGTATTTATCTCCATTTTTTAAGCCTTACTTTTTGTCCGCTAGAGGCTTGCTAGAGGGCGCCAAATCGCTTTTTGTGACACGTCACGTAGCCATGTTTATCGGAAAATTAAGACGGTTCTAACGATACCTCATATTATTATGTCGAGTTCCGATAAGTAGATTAGAAGCTATGAGGGAACAGATGAAGATACTCACATACATATACAAACATACATACATACATAGCCAGTCAAAATCATAACCCTCCTTTGGCTTTGCCGTAGTCGGGTAAAAAGTGCGAGTCTATTAACCTGTTATTGTTTCTTGTTAGTTTCCTTGACATTTTTATTTTCATCACTTTGGCGTTTTAAACTACAGATAACGGATTTTGGATCCGGTGCAGTTCTACTGAGCATTTTCCCTGGTGGTTGGTGGGTGCAAAATCATCGAATAACACCCCCCCCCCCCCGCTCTTGGGAAGAGCGAAGGGGAGTGTCAGACTAAAAACCAACCCATGTTCCTTCTTCGCCCTTGTGCCGAGGCCGCATTATGCCTTTCGATCGATTGTCCCGACGGGCGTCGGCCCTTGCATGTTGCTGACATCTCTGTGAGGCGCGCGTGGAGCACGAACGCGCCGTCGACACGGTCTGTTGCTGTCATGACGACGGCCGGACGGCGAGCTAGCCCATTACTCACCGTCCACAGGCCCGCGTCTACGGTGGCCGGAAGCCATCACGTGGCCTCCCACGCCCGGAGCGTCTCCCGCGGCGGCTGGGACGAGAGGTTCTTTCCCTCTTACGTTCCGCCACCTCCTTCGCTAGCATCACAGAAGGAGGCGACGGCGTCCCATTCCTCTTCGCCCCGGACCATGGCTTGCACCAGGGCCGGACGCGAGAGGTCGCCGCCGCCGATCGCCGCTATGAGGACACGGCGGGGCTCTACCCAAACAGGGCACACCTCCACAGTGTGCTCCACCGTGTCCTCCGGTCGATCCTCGCAGTGGAAGCATCCGGGCGTTTCCTCCCGCCTGATTCGGTACCAGGTACCTCCCGAAACATTCGTGTCCGGTGAGAACCTGCGTCAGACGGAAGGTGAGGGAGCCGTGGCTCCTCTCAAGCCACTCCTCAAAGAGGGGACTTACCGCCACTATCGTGGCGTGCCCTGCACTGGGTTGCGACATGGTTGCGACAGTCGCTGTCTCCATGCCGCCATGAGATCGCACCGGAGGTCCGGAGGATGAGGTCCTGGGTTCTACGCCCAGGTGAAATTCTCAGTAGCAGTCACGGAGTCTAGATTGTGTGGTGTTATGTGTTTGACAGCCATACTTACTTCATTTTAAACGAATAACTTTATAGCCAAAATACGTGCTATGTGTGTAGATCTTGGGCTAATTTCCTACACAGTTGTACAAAGAGGCACTGGCCCCTTCTAAGCTGTACCCTTCTATGATCGTTGCTGACTAGTCAAATTTAAAAAAAGAAAGAACGATTATTAGAATCGTGTCTATTCATCTTCTAAAACCATACACAAAATAAAGAACAACATTTAAAAAAACCGGCCAAGAGCGTGTCGGGCCACGCTCAGTGTAGGGTTCCGTAGTAATAATAATTTTTTGTTTGAAATACGGGCCAATGAAACTTGACCTCTGGATTGTATAGGCGCTCATACGATTCAGGGACCAAACTATATTGGTTAATTGCAGTTTCCATCTGTTGTTTCCATCCAAGTTCAAAATAATTTTCCTAGAAAGTCCTTATAAAGTTCTACTTTTCAGATTTTTTTCGTATTTTCTAAACTTATGGTTCAAAAGTTAGAGGGGGGGGGACGCTTTGTTTTTTACTTTTGGAGCGATTATTTCCGAAATTATTGACATTATCAAAAAATGATTTTAGTAAACCCCTATTCATTTTTAAATACCTTTCCAACAATATATCACACGTTAGGGTTAAAATTAAAAAAAAAATCACTTCCCACTTTACATATAGGGGGGCTACCCTAATAAAACATTTTTTTCCAATTTTTATTTTAGCACTTTGTCGGCGTGATTGATACACATATTGGTACCAAATTTCAGCTTTCTAGTGCTAACGGTCACAGAGATTAAGCGAGGACGGACAGACGGACAGACAGACAGACAGACAGACAGACATGGCGAAACTATAAGGGTTCCTAGTTGACTACGGAACCCTAAAAAGGAACGCCATACAGCATCGGTTCCGCTCCGATCATATCGGTAACCCTGACATTACAGCGACGACGTCAAGCAATGCGATAATGTTCCACAATGTCTTACATTTATGGGTGAATATTTGAAGATAAGCATATTCAGGATTCGTAAATTAAGGTCAAATATTGCTTCCAATTTGAACTTTTATGGATTTAACCTAAAGTTTATAGTGTAGCTTAACCAAATAAATCAAACGCACAGTATTTGAACTGCTCTATAGGTCTGAATTTACAGCTGAAAATTTTCGTCGAACGGTGATGAGATATGAAACGTACGGTAATTAGCATTTAAAAAATGGTAATTATGCTTCGTGATTGGTAATTAGAAACAAAATGAACAATATACTTGAATCACATATTTATTAATGATTTAGGTGACATTATATGACATCAAACTTAGCTATTTAGCGACGTGATTGAATAAAAAAAAAAATAACTCAAAAATCAACCGGTTTTCCAAAAAATCAATAACATTATCTGTCTAGTAATTCAAATAAAATCAAACTCAGTGTTAATAGAGCTTAAACCTTATAAGTTCCATCTAAGATATTTCTTCAACTCGATGAGATCTTATATAAAAACTTAAAAAATATTTATAAGTCTCACTTTCATGACCAGAAACTGCCCATGTACATACGCCAGCACATCAAGCTACAGCAATCTGTCAAATTTCTTTAATAGATTTTCAACTTTATCGCTAATAAAGCATTAGGTTCAAAGTTGATTGAGAAAATTTGACAGTTTCAGGTAGCTCGATGTGCTGGCGTCTGTACTAAATCATAAAATAATTTGGTCTTAGGAAGATCTGCAAAATCATCAATCGGCAAATGATAAACAGAAAAATACTAAAGATTTGCTGCTTCTATAAAAGAAATTTATAAAACTTAAATAATACCTAATCATTTTTTAAATTTCTATTTTTTTTTAAATTAAATTTAAATTATTAAATTTAATTTAAATTTATAAAATTAAAATTTTAAATACTTAATAATATTTTTTTTAATTTATATTTTTTTTTCTATCTGTTTTTATATATAAGGTCCCATTTTAATAGGTGGACAAATTTTAACACAGCGTTCAGTACGTCTAACCAAACATATCCAAGTAAAAAAAACTCTGATTAAAGTGAGATTTTTGTACGTAAAATATTGGGTAACTAACTCTTTTAGTGTATTTTCGCTACCTGTTTTATTTTCTTGTAGGTATCTGATGCGTTTCTCTAATTTTCTTTTATTACCATTGTCCTTAATTTGGTGGTCTGAATGATTCCTAAAATTTTGTCCACCTATTTTAATGGGACCTTATATATATTCTTTTTTTTCTAGGTATGTAGGTTTATTTTGTTGCGGAAGTGCCAGTTCACACCGAACGATCAACAATCGATCAGGCGTTGGTAGTAACAATTCGATCTTGGGCTGGCCTAGCGGAGTAAGGAGTTTCAATATAATAAGAGGTCCGCTTAAACTGGTACTAATTACCATTTCAAATTGCTCATTACCGTTCGCCAAAATACGAACGGGAAAAATGGTAATTATATAAATGGTAATTAGGTATTTGTACACTTTTTCACATTATACGTTCTTTGTTGAACTTAAAAAATTGGGAACATAATCAAACCAAAGAGTCTCCTATGGCGACTATTACAATACATAAAAATGATAAATAAAAATGTTAGACAAGCCAGGGGAAACTCGAACGGTAAGGAGATTTTTGTTTGCCAAACACGATTTCTGGGCGATTAAGGTAGGCTAGAGTGGACGCCAAAACACTTTTTGACGTGTGACCCGCACGAGTCGAGACGCAGAACTGAGCGCGACCGCCGAGTTACTCTTACAGATAGCAATACAATACGCAGAAAAAAAATACCCAGCGACTGTGTGAACAAATGGTAGTGAGTATAAAGTGTTGGGACAATTTTCAAAGTCGTTACAAATTACCTAAAAGTGTTCTTTAATGTGTATATTTTTGCTAATTAGTAAAGCATATTGTGTACTATCTAAATTACTTCTTAAAAATACGATCTTCAGGGTATTTTTATAACTTTTAGAGCATGAACTGTTAACATTTGGAAATTGGGACACGAATGGTGATGAGATTTGAGAAACGTTTATGAACATAACTCAGTTGTTTAAAACCATAGGAATATATTATGTACATCTGTATATAGTGCTCGAACTATGTTTTACGTGAAATTAAAAAAAAACATAACTTTATATCTAAGTAAGTAGTTATTCGGGGAGGGCCGCGTAATATGCACATGTTCAAATAATCACCCTTTAAATAATACTACAACTTTAACTATTAAAGTATTAAGTCACCAATTTTTGTGCTCTTTTGCTCAGAGGTAACGCCTCAGAGGTAACGCCTCAGAGGTAACGCCTCAGAGGTAACGCCTCAGAGGTAACGCCTCAGAGGTAACGCCTCAGAGGTAACGCCTCAGAGGTAACGCCTCAGAGGTAACGCCTCAGAGGTAACGCCTCATGAGTCATGTTTTTTCGTGCGTGCAGCTGGCTCTATCGAATTATAAGACGTTGTCACGTCAAAAAATTGGTTGTCTGTAAAGTCGGTTTACTGACGGATAGTTGAACGTGACAACATCTTAAGAAAATACTGATTTACATAAAATTCTTCATTCAGAAAATCATTTTAAATTTAAAAAATAAAAATACATCAAAATACTTGAATAAAATGTATTGTTTAAATTTCTACTCAATTGTTAAAATTAAAATTTTGATTTTATTATTTTAATAATATAATTAAATTTTTTCAATTAGTTACTTAATTATTTTAGCAAATTTAACTGTTATTTGTTATAAAAAAAGTAGTTATTCATTATAAAAATAAACAACGATTAAATTATTGTTTATAAATCTTACATTTAAAATTTAAAATTTGGAAACATTAAAATTTTCGTAAATCTAGTTTTTAAAAAGCCCGCCTCAATGTGTTTGATATAGGAGAAAATGTTCCCTTTGACGGATGGCTGGTCCAACCTGTCATTTCAGACACGTTGTTGTGATATGTGGAAGATTTAATATTTATGTTTTATTTTTTTTTAAATCATAGCTACGCTCGATAATTATTTCGATTGAATAGTAAAGCCATCGATTTTTTACTCATCGTGAAATAGTTCTGTTAACTTATTGTTTTAATTTTGTCAATTAAAGCATAACCTACAATCGCTGCACTAGCGGACCGATGCTATTCATTTTAATGATGAAAGCACGAATATTCGACAATATACCACTGAATATATAACTAATATCGAAAGAATCATCGTTCATTCCCATTAGTTCGATTCATTAGTTCGACCGTCGAACTAGTGAGAACTTTTTTTCTCATTTGTTCGACCGTCGAATTAATTAGATTTAATTCGTAATAGATAACACTCATACATGCAACTCATGTACTCTATGACGCGCGCTCGCTTCGCTCGCATAATAAATAACACTAATATCTTCTGTCCCCGAAGTGCCGGGCCTCCGCCGGCCTCCTTCGTCGGCCTACGGCCCGGTGCCCATGCCGCCCATAAAGGATACTGTCGTGAAACGGTGATTCATCCACTTAGCGGACGACTAGCAACAGCCTATAATTTTGTGTTTTTTATTTAATTACGAAATTAGTTAAACATTTAAATGTAGTAGAACTATTTTTAAATCTAATTAATTCGACGGTCGAACAAATGAGAAAAAAAGTTCTCACTAGTTCGACGGTCGAACAGATGAAAAAAAAAATCTCACTAGTTCGACGATCGAACTAATGAATCGAACTAATGGGAAAGAGCCGGAATCATTACCTTTATCGCTGTAATTATCGTTGCTATAAACAATTGACACCACATTCACTTTTCACTGCACTTGATACTCGATCAAAACATGTAAATGTACTATAGTATAGCAGCTGTCCACGCAGACGCATCGCTCACTCAAGTAGGAGAGAGACGGATGTCGAACGCTGCCGAACGCAAAGGCCGATTGTGCTTCTTTGTCGCTCGTTCCGCGCTCTCGCTTGCACTTCAAGCCTTACATGGAACGCCTCAGAGCGAGGTAACGCCTCAGAGGTAACGCAGAGGTAACGCAGAGGTAACGCCTCAGAGGTAACGCCTCAGAGGTAACGCCTCAGAGGTAACGCCTCAGAGGTAACGCCTCAGAGGTAACGCCTCAGAGGTAACGCCTCATGAGTCATGTTTTTTCGTGCGTGCAGCCGGCTCTATCGAATTATAAGACGTTGTCACGTCAGAAGTTTCTTGCCATTCTTCTCATGAGACCAATGCTTTGGAATTGGCAACTACAGTACACTCACGAGTTATTATGCCTTGTGACTGGGACTGTAGCTTAGTTTATTTAGCTTCAGTAGTTTACTGCCGCACTCGGAGAGCTTCAGTGGTTGCTTGGGCCGTCGCTTGGTAAGGGTTTTTGGCAGTTTTGTCATACAAAACTATGTCAGGCCTTTGCTGGGTGGCGGCTTGAGCAATCGTTGGATATCTCTGAGTGCCGCAGTTAGTTTAATTCGACTATTCAAAAGTGCCTGTTACTGGCCTACTTGAAATAAATATTTTTGACTTTGACTTTGACTTGACTTTGACTATGTGATCTAAATTGTTGCAAAAAACAACAGGATATCGGTGTGTGAAGGTATCTCTATGATCTTACCGCTTTGAAGTAAATAGGGCTTATAAAATACTAGCTTTTGCCCGCGACTTTGTTCGCGTGGAATCGTGACTTCCGGCAGATTTTTGGTTTATCTCGCGAAAAAAAAAAAAAATAACTATCCTATGTCCTTTCTCAAGTTCCAAACTATGTCTGTACCAAATTTCATCAAAATCCGTTCAGCCGTTTAGGCGTGAAAGAGTAACAGACAGACAGACAGAGTTACTTTCGCATTTATAATATTATATTATATATAGTATGGATTATATTAGTAGTATGGATATATAATATATATATATATATAGTATGGATTGCTGTTACAGCTTCAACAGTATTTTACTGCTGATTGCTATAATTTAATGTACCTAGTGTTTTTTACATTATCATCAGCCTATAACAGAGTGCAGTATAGTTTAACGCTGAAACGTCTTCATCAGGGAAAGCTTCTAGCTTCTGTTGAATGTTCGCCGCGGTGGGGGGTTCCTTGTTGTTCTGTTCTGTTGTTGATCTGTTCTTGCTGTTGTTGTTGAGCTTTAATAGCTTTCAATCGTTAATTGAATGGCTAAATAAACATTTTTTTTTTTAAATAAACATTAATTTGCTATGACAACACGCTCTATTAATTGTTAATCAATCAACACACGGATCTTAATCATATTAATTAAGTAAACCTATAGAAAATATAAAGTCCGGAAGTTTCCTTATTTGTAGTGGTAGTGTGAGTCATTCATTTATTAATTAGATCGATCAATTAAAATGGCGATAAACAAGCTTGGCACTCGCCAGTTTCTATGGTAAGCCGATTAAAATTAGAACACTTTGAATAGTTATATTTCTGTTCTGTTTCTGATGTAGTTTTGTCACAAAATAGTAGTAAATGTAGTGGCACTGAAACTCAACTTTTTTTTTTACCCGACTACGACGAAGCCAAAAGAAAGGGTAATGATTTTTTAAATAAACAGCATACAATAACATCACAAAAAAAACACAAATAGTAAACATAATGGTAAATAGCCCATTTTCAGTGTTAAACTATAAGAGGAAACTACTTTTCATTACATGAATAAGTATCTCTATATACGGAGTAGAATGTAAAAGACATTCCATGTGCATTTTTTTTTTCTGTAGAGCATTGCTTAGGTGAGAATTCAACAATATCTACTGTTTTTTTTTTTTCATAATAATCAAATTGGTATGAAAAAACAGCGGGGTCACACGCTATATTTTCATTAAAAATGATGCTCAATTTTCGTTGGCTCAGACACGGACAGAATTGTCGGTAACCCACATAAATTAATCCATCGTAATATATACGCCAGATAATCCTTTGAGTAATGATACCCTTTTGATGAAGCATGCCATTAAATAAATCTCTACAATAATAATGCTTATAATTTGTCAATGATTTTTGAAAGAGAAACCGTAAAACTCAAGGTAGGCTGATATTGAAATTGATGAATCTTACTAAATAATAACATTCAATAAAGTTAAATTATTAGTCGCGCTAAAGGGTTGAGTTTTATTTCTTAAATAGAAAAGAAAATGAAGCACGCACGACATTTCGAAATTTTTTTTCGGATTTTCGGATTTTTTTATGTGAAATTACGTGCGCGCTTCATTTTATTGTATCTACTGATGTAATAAAACCTCCTTTTCTTTAAATAATAGGTAGAGTGACATACTGGCCACAAGAGGTAAGAAAAAAACAATTAAAGTTTTCTTTTTACGAAAAAGGCTTTGCTTTTTTTTTTATAAACCAGCCTGCATTTTCAAATATTACATTGAAATTTAACCTTTTTTGTTGTTCATGATGTTTTTTTATCATCCTGATAATAATAGGTCTTTGATGTAATTGCAGATTCTACAACCGGCATTTTCAAATTTAATTATCTGTGGATTGGCGCGTAATTCGAAATTCAAGTAAATTTTATTCGAAAGACGTGTTAATTTAATTTCAAATTTAGTCATTTGTTTTTTGATAGTTTTTTTGTTTTTGTGACTTTTTGGTAGTTTTTGGTGCCATGGATAAACTACAAATTCGTACAATTTTCGAATATGAGTTCATACGTGGAAATACCGCTGCGCAAACAACACAAAACATTAACGACGTGTACGGACTTAACACTGCTTGCATAAACACGGTCCATTAATGGTTCAATCGTTTTCAATCTGGAAATTTTGAGTCGAAGAACGAGCCTCGCGGTTGGCCGGTTAACATTGTCGACAACGACGAATTGAAGGCGATAGTGGAAGCGGATCCAACTCAATCTAAGGCTGAGCTTACTGCAGGCCTTGGAGTTAGTGTCAAAACAACATTGAGGCACTTGCGTCAAATTGGAAAGATAAAAAAGCTAGATAAGTGCGTGCCACGCGAACTAAGCGACCAACAGCGAGATTTACGCGTCGAAGCATGGATAGCACTACTGAATCGGCATAGAAACGATGAAATTCTTATCAAATTGTTACCTGCGATGAAAAGTGGATCCTGTACGACAACCGGAAGCGTTCGTCTCAGTGGGTGGACCCGGGTACATCACCTAATCAGTGCGCTACAAAAAAGATTACTCATAGGAAGATGATGGTGACTGTCTGGTGGACCAGTGCCGGACTTGTACACCACAGCTTCTTACCGAATGTCACAACAGTGACAGCAGATGTCTATTGCAAAGAATTGCAAACAATGATGGAGAAGCTCACAATTCAACAACCAAGACTAGTCAATCGTTCTTCCCCATTGCTTCTCCACGACAACGCGCGAGCTCACACTTCACGAAAGACCATCGCAAAGCTACAAGAGTTACAGCTGGAAGCTCTCCGTCACCCACCGTACTCACCGGACCTTGCCTCAACAAATTTCTACTTTTTTCAAAATTTAGACATTTTTTTAAGTGGTAAAAAATTCGACACCCGAGAGGCAGTACAAAACGCTTTCGCTGACTTCATCGCCTCCCGTCCGGCAGACTTCTACAGTAAAGGGATAAACAAACTGCCATCAAAATGGCAAAATTGTATAGATCAAAGATTCCAGCGAATCAAAGTACTGGCCCAAATGGCCAGTACTTTGATTCGCTGAAATAAAAAAAATACCAAAATTTTTATATTTTAAAATTCTCATACAAATCGGCAATTTCATAGGTAAAGACCTAATATTTGGGTGGTTTCCTTGAATTATACTAGTTCCAAATAAACAAAGAAATTAGGAACAAATTCTTAATCACAATAAAATAAAACCTAGTCAAATAAAGACTGCATTACAAACATACACAATAGCACAACGTAACACTTTACTATACCTAACTAATATACAGAATGAATGACTCCGGGGCCCAGCTTACATTTCATCTCATAACAATAAATTGCCAGACAGCTGTCTACAATATCTGATCCATTGTGATTGCCTAGATAACTACGCAATACGTAACAACTTTATTATGACTAGGTAAGTAATGCTACTGTATTAGTCAAGACTAGAAAAATAAAGAGATGGTATAGAATATGCGGGACGGTCTGGACAAGACTAGCGACCAGTGGTCCACATTGGCCTTGGATCGAAGCAACTGGAAGTCGTGGTGAGAGGCCTTTGCCCAGCAGTGGGATGATGCAGACTAACAGTAATCGGTATAAATTAGCAATAGTCCTCCTCACCTGTTTCGGTCATGGCTGATAACTACATCGTAGACATTTAGGTAGGTAGACAAACCATTGAATTTCCTAATAATATAATCTAGGTAGTTAGTATGATTCGTGACGATAATAAAATTATTAGTACTTGTCAACATGCTAAGAAGATCTTCTTTTTCAAAACTAATTATAACAATGCGCTTTTTCGTTATTTAGCTATTTAACACTTATTTTGCTCAGAGGCGCCGCCTTGAGATCGTTCTAAGTTAGTTCGTTAGTATCGTATCGCTACGACCCCCATACGATCGCTATCGTATTTTGTAAACAATATTGTCGTAAAGAACTGTTTCAGAATGAATGTTATGAATGATGAATAGTTGAGCTCTTTTCCGACCACCACACAGACTGGTTCGGATAACATGAACATTTCATAAAACCATGAAGTCAATTAATCCAATAATGGATAAAATACACAGCAACGATGATACGGCAATCTAACGTCAAATCTTATCGCGGTGACAGCGCAAAATACGCTACCTATCTCGATATAAACGGGAAAATATGTTATTGTAACACTTCACTTTAATAGAAATCTTGTAAAATGTCGTTCTCCGGGAAAAAATACAGAAGAATACGTTCTGAAAATGTCGAAGAGTTAGTTATGGCTACTAGTGAGTTGTTTTTATTACAGTTTTCATGTGTGAAGGAAATTGTGCTTGGGCGCACGTGTGCTGTGATGTTCTTGTGATTATTGTGTTTTGTTCTTGAATTATGTTGGTGTTGGTAATGGTGACTTCGATACCACTCGGTAGTCGGTACTTATGACTACATTTTTTTTAAAGTATTCGTTTATAAATGAGCCAAAAGTAGTTTTATTGTTAAGTTTGGTAGGAACAAAGGTTGGTTTGCTTTCTGGTCCATAATTTTCTGTGACACTTTCATGGTATGGTGACTAAAATCTTTGAAATTCCGTACTCAAATGTCAACCTAATATATTCAGTTTATAAAATATGGTGTAGGTAGTACTTAAAGGCTTTGTATATTTACCCCACTTCACTTCTAGGTAAGTACTTACGACTCTTATCTATCGATATATGAAAAGGAAACATTAAGATAACACATTACATCAATGAAGATTGTAATATTTACTTTTTTAATATCATATCGTTCGATCAATTACTATGCATTTTTCTACCAGCTGCTGAATTAATAATAATAATAATAATGTTTATTCAGAATAAATAGGTACATTTTTTACAGTTACAGTGCTTAGTCTAAACTAGAAGTACACAAAAGTAATTGCATTTGAGGCCGAACTAGGCAGAGCCTGTATTTCAGCCCTCAACGCCGATCCCCCTGAGTTACCAATTATATTTATTTTGAAATCACAATGATCAATGCATAAATGTACTGTTTATAATCTACCTTCAGATTTTTGATTTTCTCCGCCTCGGGGCGACAGGGGCGGAGGGAGAGAGGTCGAGCGCTGGGCTCGGCGTGATTAGTAGTTCGTATTGAGTCGCGCTGGGCGTCGAACGATTATTATAGTAGCCATAGAATCACGGGTGAAAGCGCACGCGCATTGATTAAATCGACTTGTGGAGTCATTTCGCGGCACCCAATTATACTAGTTAAGCAGTACGGTTAGCGACGCAGTGAATGTCGAACGGGTTATTGATAATATCATTGGTTTGCCTTGTCACGGGAGTGCTATTGGGAAGCACCGAGGCTTTTGTGGTTAGACTAATACGGAGTGAGTGTGGTGGCTCGCGTTAACGGCGTGGCTTGCAGCGACGTGGAAGAATCGTCCGGAACTACCAGCAAACCATCGCAAGGTCATATACACTCATTATACACATACACAGTTACACAACTTGCGAGGGGTCAAGGAAGTGAGACCGGCTCGAAGAAATGAGGTAAGAGTAGCTGTAAGTTCAGAAATTGTAATATTGTTCGGAGGCGCGTATCGCGTCTATTTGATCCCGTTAGGACGGCGGCTGTTCTGAGACCTGTCTCCCATGGGCCCGAGATAAGGTTCGGCTGAGTCCTGGCGCGATCAAAATCTGGTAGCAGAGCTTGGTTTATTTAAACCCACTTTGTAAAAATTAGTAGGTACTTGGTACCAATTTACTTTGTAAAAATTGTGTTCATGTACAAATTCAACTTGTAGGTAGTAGTACATTGACCTACATACCAGTGTACACCTCAAGTTGAGTTTGGAATTATTAATAATAAGTACATAAATGGAATGTGAATATTCGTTGATAAAATAATTTGTTATTTACGTTCGGTTACGCACAAATATAACCTCATCACAAATCGTGTTATGATTGTCAACATTTGAGACATAGAGGAATAACCTCTAGAGCACGTAGAGGAATAAGTTCAAGAGTTGGCATAGCGTCGTAGATTTATTCACTCAACGAATATATTATTATTGTTAGTTCCGGATACAATAATTGTTATTATTTTTGGTTATTGTTATTTATTATTGCATAATCGCGTATTGAAGTTGGTACTATGGCTCCGTCAGTAACGAAAACTATCGCAGCCAGAATCGAAGCTGAATTGAGATGGTTTTCATCGGTTGTTACGTTGGTAGGTCGCACCGATCGTGAAGATGCGTTATTGTCACGCGCTCGGCAAGTTGACGAACGATATGACGCCGTGTTAAAGTGTCACGCTGAGTATTTAGCATGTCTCGAATCGACGGATCTGTCGTCGGTGGACAAGGATGCTCAGGTGGTACGGGGCAATGTGGACCAGTGTGGGGAAATGTCCATGAGCATAATCCAGGCGGCGGCCGACATTGAGCGATCGCGCATGGGTGACGTCAGGGAATCATGTCGGCCAGCAGGCGTAGGAATTCAGGCGCCGTTGCCACCAGTACATGTACCCGAGTTTAGCGGCGAGTATGCCGATTGGCCGCGATTCCGCGATATTTTTAATAGTGTCGTGCATTCGCGTACGGATCTCTCGCCCGCCTACAAGATGGCTCAATTAATGGGTAGGCTTAACGGTGAGCCGCACGACATCTTGACCCACCTGGAGATTACGGACGCCAGTTATGAGACGGCATGGGGCCTATTAATCGACCGATATGATAATCGGCGATTAATAGTTGATGGCCTCATCGATAAGTTTTTTGAAATCCCGAAGGTGTCTAACGTGTACGAAATAAGGGCGAAAATCCTTAATCCGGTCACGGTTGCGGTGAACACGTTAGATCGACTTAAGTTGTCGTTAGGGGACAATAAATATATCATCGTCAATAGGGTTTTACGGAAGTTGCCGATCGACGTGGTGGCGCGCTTTGAGCAGTCACATGGTGGCGAATCGACGGACCACCTCCCAAGTTACGATGACTTGAGGGTGTTTTTAGAAGGCGAGTGCCGGCGGGCGGATTGCCAAGGGGCATCCACGTCGCACCCTCCTCCGTCAACCCGACGTACGAGCGGGCCCAAGCCGGTTGAGCCCCGTCGGGGGGGGAAGAAATACCACGCCCTCCAATCGGAAGTGTGCGCCTTCTGTCGGAAGGAAGGGCACGGTCTCGCCGCATGCGCGGACTTTAAGGCGCAGCGGGTGCATAGACGAAGAGGGGTGGTCAAGCAGCGCTATTTGTGCTTCCGCTGCTTGGGGACTCACTTTGTACGTGAGTGCCACAGGACCACTAACTGTGGAACCTGCGGAGGAGCCCATCACGAGTTGCTATGCCTGGCGGAGAGTAGGGAGGTGCACGGAGCCTCGCCGGGAGGTCACCCCCCCTCTCCTAAGCCAGATTCGGGTGGTCGGTCACCCCCCCCTAGGGGGGGTGGGTCGGCCAGGAATCAGCGGTCGCCGCCCCCTCGGGGGGGTGGGCCAAGGGCTGATCCAGAGCACAACCCGATACCGTCGTCTTCCCCGCGGGGGGGGGATAGGCACCGAGACTCGGGCAGGGGCCCGGAGGTAGTACAGACGGGTTACGCGGCGTACTCGAATGCGTTGGGGGGCATGTTGCCACCCCCGAGTAGTCGCTTCTCCCCGCCTCTCGCAGAACGCCCTCGGCTGACGGCGCGCCCGCCACCGTTCGGAAGGATGCCAGTAGGCTACTTCCGACCGGCACGGATGTCACCGATGGGTCGGGAGGGTTACTACCCGGGTTGGGACCCGTATACTGGGACAGTATTTACTCCCCCTCCGGCAGGGGAGGAGGGAGGGGCCTCCTATTAGCAACTAGCAGCCTGTTCGTCAGTGGTGCCCACCCCGACAGTAACGGTATTATTACCGACGGCTAGGATTACTGTCAGGGGTACTGACGGACAGCCGGTGCACGTGCGAGCACTGTTAGATTCAGGGGCACAAGGTTGTATTGTGTCCAGCTGTTTAGTGAAAAAGCTGGGCCTTACATTAGAGCCATCACGGGATGGCGCCGTAGGTATAGGTGGCAATCGGGTGCCTCACCTCAGGGGTCAGACGACATTCCTGTTCGAGATGGGTGACACGGCATCGGTCACGCGGGTGAATGCCACGGCGATCGTTTTGGACGAAGTGGTTGGGGTCCTCCCTCAGACTCGGTTACCGTCTGCGGTAAAAGGGTTGACCAATGGATTGGAGTTAGCCGATCCCCACTTCGCGATCCCCGGACGGGTGGACGTCTTGCTTGGGTCTGACGTCCTCGGGAAGCTGCTCCGAAGCGGCAAACGGGAGCTGCAACCAAACGGGGTGGTGGCCATGCGTACCGCAGGTGGTTACGCGTTATTGGGCCCAGTACGGGAACCACAGCACTCAACGGATTATAGCTCCATATATTATGGCAGCGTGTTATCCGACGTCCTGCAACGGTTCTGGGCAACGGAAGAGCCACCCACCGCTCTTAGAAATAACCCACGTGATGAGGAGTGCGAAACATTCTATCGATTTAACACGGTGCGCCTCCCATCGGGTAGATTTATGACAAGGTTGCCATTTCTGTCAACTCGACCTCCGCTGGGGAGCTCATGGAGTCTGGCAGAAAAGCGGTTAGTGGCAATGGAAAGGCGCATGAAGCGGGACTCCAACTTCCGACAGAAGTATGTGGAGTTCATGCGCGAATACCTGACGTTGGGTCACATGTCGGTGTCCAGGGTTGACTATCGTCATGAGGAGCATTATGTGTTGCCTCATCATGCTGTTTTGAAGACACCTGACTCAAAGATTAGGGTCGTGTTCGACGGGAGCGCGGAGACGTCTAGCGGGGTGTCCCTGAATCAATGTCTCCATGCTGGTCCTAAGCTGACCAGAGACATTGCAGACATTCTCACGGACTTCAGGAGACACCAGGTTGTCTTCGTTACGGACGTACGGATGATGTTTCGTCAAACTGAGATTCATCCAGACGACCGTCGGTTCCAGCTGATATTGTGGCGAGAGAGCCCAGAAGAACCGATGGTCACGTACGAGCTCAACACAAACACGTACGGATTAAAGCCCAGCCCATATGTGGCCATGCGTACGCTACGAGAACTGGCTGATCAAGAACGGCTCCGCTTTCCCCGCGCGGCTGCTGTCATTGATAGGGACGTCTATGTAGACGACATTTGTACGGGCTCAGACAGTATTGAGCAGGCGCTCATCTTAAGGGATGAATTGGTGGCGCTCATGGCCTCCGGTGGCTATGAACTCAGGAAATGGCTGTCGAACTGCCCAGAGGTACTGGCAGGACTGCCAACTGAGTATCAACAAGACCCGCATTTGTTTGAGGATTCGGAGAATCTTCATGCGTTGGCCATTTTAGGGGTCCAGTATCGACCGAGTCAGGATGCCTTCACATACAGTTGGGAGGCCGAGTTGCTGTCGAAGACCTGGACCACGCGATCGGTCCTTTCGACTATCGCACGAACGTTCGATCCAACCGGTTGGATCGCGCCGGTCACGTTCATGGGAAAGTGCTTCATTCAGAAGCTTTGGTGGAGTTGTTGGTTAGGGACCGTCACACCAAGAATTCACACGCAGGCTGTAACACCCTTCTGGGCATTTTGCAGCGTGAATTTGGATTTTATCGGCCCGCAGAATCATACGGAGCGTTGTGTTTCGTTGCTTGCCTTGTTACCGACTCAAGGCAGCCACAATGCAGCCACAAATGGGAGATCTCCCGGCCGACCGAGTCACGGAGGCTCGGCCATTTGCTGGCGTAGGGACAGATTTCGCGGGGCCCTTCATGGTCAAGACATCGCACCTTCGCAACGCGAAGTCGGTTAAGGCATATCTGTGTGTCTTCGTGTGTCTGGCGACCAAGGCCGTTCATTTGGAACTGGTGGCCGATCTCTCTACGGAGGCCTTTCTGGCGGCGTTAGATCGATTTGTTTCTAGACGGGGAGTACCGTCACTGATTCGGTCGGACTGTGGTACCAACTTCAAGGGCGCCGACCGGTGCTTAAAGGAAATTGTATTGTTTTTAAGTCAGAATGAGCGAGAGATTGGCACGGGCCTCGCCAGTCGGGGCATTTCGTGGTATTTTAGTCCACCTGGATGCCCCCACTGGGGTGGAATTTTCGAGGCAGTAGTCAAGTCTTCCAAGACTCACTTGTATCGGGTCATCGGCTCAACGATTCTCACCTTTGAGGAGTTGTCAACGGTGTTTTGCAGAATTGAGGCGGTCTTAAACTCGCGACCTTTGTGCCCGTTGAGCGCTGACCCGAATGACCTTGAGGCCATGACCCCAAGTCATTTTTTGATTGGCCAACCACTTAGCGCCTTGCCGGAATATCCGTATACTGATGTCAAGTTGTACCGGTTGTCACGGTATCAGATGTTACGGCAAATGAGCCAAAATTTTTGGAAGCGATGGTCGCTGGAGTATCTGCATATTCTACAGCAACGCGTTAAGTGGACGGACAGGACGACCCCACCCTGCGTTGGAGACCTCGTTCTGGTTAAGGATGCTAACCTATCACCGTTGTGTTGGCGACGGGGGCGCATTGTTAACCTGATTACGGGCAAGGATGGGTTTCCAAGGATCGCAGACGTCCAGGTGAGGGACTCGATCCTTAGACGGGCAGTTTCAACTTTATCTCGACTCCCGGGAGTTTGAGCGGACCGACAACGGGTCGGTCCGGGGGGGGTGATTGTTTATAATCTACCTTCAGATTTTTGATTTTCTCCGCCTCGGGGCGACAGGGGCGGAGGGAGAGAGGTCGAGCGCTGGGCTCGGCGTGATTAGTAGTTCGTATTGAGTCGCGCTGGGCGTCGAACGATTATTATAGTAGCCATAGAATCACGGGTGAAAGCGCACGCGCATTGATTAAATCGACTTGTGGAGTCATTTCGCGGCACCCAATTATACTAGTTAAGCAGTACGGTTAGCGACGCAGTGAATGTCGAACGGGTTATTGATAATATCATTGGTTTGCCTTGTCACGGGAGTGCTATTGGGAAGCACCGAGGCTTTTGTGGTTAGACTAATACGGAGTGAGTGTGGTGGCTCGCGTTAACGGCGTGGCTTGCAGCGACGTGGAAGAATCGTCCGGAACTACCAGCAAACCATCGCAAGGTCATATACACTCATTATACACATACACAGTTACACAACTTGCGAGGGGTCAAGGAAGTGAGACCGGCTCGAAGAAATGAGGTAAGAGTAGCTGTAAGTTCAGAAATTGTAATATTGTTCGGAGGCGCGTATCGCGTCTATTTGATCCCGTTAGGACGGCGGCTGTTCTGAGACCTGTCTCCCATGGGCCCGAGATAAGGTTCGGCTGAGTCCTGGCGCGATCATGTACAATTAAACATATATACTTTAAATTAAAAGAAAATAAAAATGTTTAAACAAAAGAACAAAGGTTTTTCCTTCTCCTTTTTTAAAACTAGAGAAAAAAAGAAACGACATTACTATTTTAAAAAAGGAAACATCATTTGTGTCCAGTCCTCTCTTTGTGTGTGGTGTGGGTGTGAATGAATGAGTGTGAGAGGGTGTGTGAGATTGCGGAGCATGACTTTAAGTTGTGTCTTGAATTATCTATTCAGGTATCTGAAGTAGATGTTCAGTCTCCTCGTACGTGAGTTTCTGTAGGTATTCACTTACCGCCGCTTTACAAGATTTTTTTGACATCGGGTAAATGTTGAGATTTTTATTTATTTTATTGTAGATGTAGGGGCCAATAAATGAGGTAAATCTATTGCTAAATTTAGTTCTAAAAGACTTGGGTTGTGGGCAAACCAAATGTTTTGTACGTCTATTTTGAGTGAGAGGGTTGTAATCTACATTCTTATGTTGCATTAATATAATATTGAGAATGAAAAGTTGTCGTACCGAAAGGACTCCACAGAATTCGTAGAGTTGTGAAGTTGGGAACAATCTTGGTTTGAAAGTACAAACCTTCAAAATGGCACGCTGGGCAACCTCTACAGATTTTATGGTAGTTTTAGGGGATCCCCCATGATATTAAACAGTAAGTTATGAGGGACTGGCAGAGGGCAAAGTAAATCCGCTTCAGCACAAAGGGTTCGGTAACGTGTCGGAGCGTCTTAAAGATGTAAATTAGCTTCCTGATCTTACCACAGAGGGCTTTAGTGTGTTCCTTAAAGTTGATGTTCTTGTCTATGATGACGCCTAGGTATTTTATTGATGTTACACGCTCTAGTTTAGGACAAGAACAGCTTTCTCTAGAGGAACACTCGTGTGCTGTGATGTTTTGTTGACCATGAGTGATTTCTGTGTTTGTCCGTATACTGAAGCAGACATATTTTGTTTTATCCACATTTAGAGTCAACACATTGTCCTCTAGCCAATCCCTCACAGCATCGAAACCATCTTGAGCAGCTTTGAAGGCCCCTTCCCATGAATCGGCAGAGAAAGCGAGAGCAGTATCATCTGCAAATGAGATAATTTTGCCATGGCTAAGCTTGAGACTAGTGAGGTCGTTTATATAGACGAGAAATAAGGTTGGGCCCAGGATACTACCCTGGGGAACCCCGTACGTAATTTTATATGTTTCTGCTCAATCGGGCGGATAATCAATGTTAAGTATACAGTAGAAATACGTTCCTGAAAAAGTGACTTGTCTTTACACTGAGCCGAACCGAGCATGATACAGCGATGATAGATGACGAACATAGTTTGCCGATCGGCATAACCTGAATGTTAGTGTAGCGCTTAGGGGAGGAGGTACTACCAAATCAAATAACCGAGTGTGTAGCAAGCCTCACAACACAATCAAAATCTTTGAATATTTCCAAAATACCGGCCTTGGATTCTCTATTACGAATGAATCCAAAATTCCGAAATATTGATTTTCACAATGTTAGCCAAATATTTACATCATCCACCAGAGATGTGCTATGCAGCTATGCTGCGAAGATGTAATAGCTAAGCTGTGAAACTATATGACCGTTTCCACTGATGTTATGTTATGTTTTGATAGTAGGGAAGATAGCATAGCAACACATAGCACGCATCCATAGCACACATCCCACGCATCATTCCATATAAAAAACATAGCTTAGCTGAGTCCGTTTCCACCAGTGCTAAGCTATGTGCACCAATGAATATGATTGGTGGATAACAAACGCATCCATTTCGCACATACGCATTATTCCTTTATTCAAGGCAGGTAGTACATCAGACCCCACAAATTACAGACCTATTTCAGTGCTGCCTACTTTTAGTAAAGTTTTTGAGAAATTGATTTTAGACCAATTGCAAAGATTTTTTACTAGACATAAATTATTACATAACAAACAGTTCGGTTTTACGAAGGGTCGATCAACTGCTGATGCCGGTGTCGAACTTTTAGGACATATTTATTGTGCATGGGAGGATAAATGCGATGCTTTAGGCATTTTTTGCGATTTATCCAAGGCATTTGATTGCGTTCTTCATGAAACGTTAATCAGGAAACTCCGCCACTACGGAATTCGGAACAACGCTCTCGATCTTCTTGCCTCATACCTGAGTAATAGGATCCAAAGAGTTGACGTCAACGGGAAAAGATCTCCCGGATCTTTTGTAACAATGGGAGTCCCGCAGGGCTCAATTCTTGGCCCTTTCTTGTTTCTCATTTATATTAATGACTTGCCTTACCTCATAAAGGATAACCACGATATTGTGTTGTTTGCAGATGACACTTCGCTTTTGTTTAAACTTAAACGTCAGCAGCCAGTTATTGACGATGTAAATAGCGCGATTTCAAAAATAGTGGATTGGTTTAACGCTAATAACTTACTCCTCAATGAAAAAAAAACTAAATGCATAAGGTTTACACTACCTCACGTTAGGCAGGTGAAAACTTGTGTGTTGGTGAAGGGCGAAGAGTTGAATCCGGAAGATAGCACGGTGTTCTTGGGTTTAACTTTAGACGCTAAACTTCAGTGGGGACCCCATATAGATAAATTGTCGAAGAAACTGAGCTCCGCGGCATACGCAGTTAGAAAAATTCGTAATTTAACCGATGTAGAGACAGCCCGATTAGTGTACTTCAGTTATTTTCATAGCGTAATGTCGTACGGCATTCTGTTGTGGGGGAATGCTGCCGATATTCAGACCATCTTTGTTTTGCAAAAGCGGGCGTTTAGATCAATTTATAAATTGAGTCCGAGACACTCTCTCAGAGAAAAGTTTAAGGAAATTAATGTAATGACTGTTCCTTCTCAATATATTTATGAAAATCTTTTGTATGCTCACAAAAATATTAAGCTTTTTAAGAAATATAGTGATATTCACAATATAAATACAAGAAATAAACATAAATAATTTATTGTACCCACAACAAGGCTCAAGAAAATAGGTGGATCATTTAGATGCCAATGTTTTCGCTTTTATAATAAACTTCCAAGCGACATTCAAAATTTAAGCATTAATAAATTCAAATCTTTTATAAAACGTAAACTTTGCCAGAAAGCCTTTTATGCTGTTAAAGATTATATAGAGGACAAAAAAGCTTGGGATTGAACTGCTCCAATTTGAATTGAAGGTGAATTGATTTTATCTTTTTATTAATTATACCTTTTTATTTTTTACACTTTGACATTTTAATTATTCATACATTATTTACAATCCTTTTACAATTTGACATTTTATGATTTTTCTTTATACACAATGACATTATTTACTTTTTTAAGTATGATATAATTTTTTGCTTTTTTTGATCAATATTTACTTGTTAAATATTTTATTTTTCATTTAGTTTTGTGTATATTGATATTTAATAACTTGACATGATTATTTAATATGCCAAATATTTTATTATTTTTTATATTGTGAATGTGAGGACCATGTCGGTCTTTCTCTAATTTTAATTATTGTCTGGCAGTTTGAGTACTTTAAGCGACCCACCCAAATGTCCTTTCTTTGGTATTGTTCGTCGTGACGTTGAGCTCCTTGAGTTATAAGTTGAGCTCCACGATAACTGACAAATGCTTGCACTGACTGGACGGGTCCACTCAAATCTGTGTGGTGCTTTCTTCAAAAGACCATCTCAGACACTAATCTGCATGATCTTCATGTATTTTATTATTTTCATATTGTGAATGTAAAAAACCCACACGGTCCTCCGTGTGGGTTTTTATTTAATTTTAACGATTGTTTGGCAGTTTGAGTACTTTAAGCGACCCACCCAAATGTCCTTTCTTTGGTATTGTTCGTCGTGACGTTGAGCTCCTTGAGTTATAAGTCGAGCTCCACGATAACTGACAAATGCTTGCACTGACTGGACGGGTCCACTCAAATCTGTGTGGTGCTTTCTTCAAAAGACCATCTCAAACACTAATCTGCATAGTCTTCATGTGTGTATTATACCAAGATTATGTCTGTACCTTGAACATATTGTAAACCCAAATGATTTTAAAAGAGTGTCCATGAAGTTTCTTGCCATTCTTCTCATGAGACCAACGCTTTGGAATTGGCAACTACAGTACACTCACGAGTTATTATGCCTTGTGACTGGGACTGTAGCTTAGTTTATTTAGCTTCAGTAGTTCAGTAGTTTACTGCCGCACTCGGAGAGCTTCAGTGGTTGCTTGGGCCGTCGCTTGGTAGGGGTTTTTGGCGGTTTTGTCATACAAAACTATGTCAGGCCTTTGCTGGGTGGCGACTTGAGCAATCGTTGGATATCTCTGAGTGCCGCAGTTAGTTTAATTCGACTATGCCGCCGCCGACTGCTATGCCGGAGGTCGTGGGTTCGATTCCCACCCAGGACAAATGTTTGTGTGATGAGCACGATCATTTGTTCTGTGTCTGGGTGTAATTTATCTATATCTATATCTATATATCTATATCTATATCTATATCTATATCTATATATCTATATACATATAATAAAACAGTAAAAAAACTGTGTCTGTACATTGAATATATTAAAAAAATAATAATTGAGGGGGGTTTAGAAGCAGTAGTAGAGCACGAATCCAAAAAAAAAAATCTGTCTGTTTGTCTGTTTGTCGGTTTGTCTGTTTGTCTGTTTGTCTGTTTGTTTGTACACGCTAATCTTCGGAACTACTCGACGGATTTGAATGATTTTTTTTTTGTTGTATAGGTATTAAGTCTGTGCAACATATAGGCTATAATTTATCTTGAAAACTTGAACACCTGATGCAGAACCTCAACAGACCAGCTAAACTATAAGAGATACGAAAATGGTACCATAGCAAAAATTGTTCCGCGTGATGAGCATTTTCTGCTAAGAGAATACATTTGAAGATCTGGAACATCTATATATATATATATATATATATATATATATACATATAATAAAACAGTAAAAAAACTGTGTCTGTACATTGAATATATTAAAAAAATAATAATTGAGGGGGGTTTAGAAGCAGTAGTAGAGCACGAATCCAAAAAAAAAAATCTGTCTGTTTGTCTGTTTGTCGGTTTGTCTGTTTGTCTGTTTGTCTGTTTGTCTGTTTGTTTGTACACGCTAATCTTCGGAACTACTCGACGGATTTGAATGATTTTTTTTTTGTTGTATAGGTATTAAGTCTGTGCAACATATAGGCTATAATTTATCTTGAAAACTTGAACACCTGATGCAGAACCTCAACAGACCAGCTAAACTATAAGAGATACGAAAATGGTACCATAGCAAAAATTGTTCCGCGTGATGAGCATTTTCTGCTAAGAGAATACATTTGAAGATCTGGAACACCTCATGTGGAACTCCAAGAGCCCAGCTACACTATAACAAATATAGCAATGACGTCTTAGCAAGAGTTGTTCAGTCTGATAAGCACTCTCTGTTGACGTATAAAAATTGAAGATCTGGAACAGCTGATGTGGAACTCCAAGAGGCTGGGCTCTTACTCGCGCTCTTTCACGCCAGAACGGCTGATCGGATCTGGATAAAATTTGGCACAGAGGTAGATTATAGTCTGGAATAACACAAGGGCTATAATTATATTATCCCCATAATAACTTAAGGGGGTGAGCAGTATTGTATTATACATAATCCTCAACTGTTTTACAGCTTGATACTGGAAATACGAAATAACGCATCATGGGGACATCGAGCGTGCTGTGCAATTTTTTACTTTAGGCGCCTGGTGCGAGTGTTGCGAATCCAAGAGAAAGCTTAAGTCTCTTACGTCATTTCAAATTTCTGGTATCGAATCACAATCGAACTGTCAACTGTCATACTATACGTAAATTAAAATAGAAGGTCTATTTCAAACTATTTGTGACTGGTGTACGTGGCCTAACGGTACAGAGACTTAGCTGTAAATAAAGGTACGCAATTTCAAATCACAGTCAGTATCCACTTTTTGCGATTTTTTATAATTTTGAAAGATTTCCAAAAATGTTAAACAAGTTCGCGAGTTCGATCCCCAATCGGTTTATACTTTTTGTAAGTTCCAGGTATTTGTTTTTATTTTGATGCTATATGGTTTTCAAATCAATACAGAGTAGATGGCCGGAAGCCATCACATGGCCCCCGACGCCCGGAGCGTCTCCTGTTGCGGCTGGGACGAGAGGTTCTCTTTCTCACATTACGCCACCTCCTTCCTAGCATCACTGCTTCGCCGAAGGAGGCGACGGCGTCCCATTCCCTCTCACCCCGCACCATGGCTTGAACCAGGGCAGGACGCGAGAGGTCGCTGCCGCCGATCGCCGCTAAGAGAACACGACGGGGCTCAACCCAACCGGGGCTTCGCCGACCTCCACCGTGTCCTCCGGCTGATTCTTGCAATGGTAGCATCCGGGCGTTTCGTTCCGCCTGATTCGATTCAGGTACCTCACGAAATAACCGTGTCCAGTGAGGACCTGAGCCAGACGGAAGGTGAGGGCACCGTGACGCCTCTCAAGCCACTCCTCAAAGAGGGGATTTACCACCACTGTGCCCTGCACGGGGTTGCGACAGTCGCTCTCTCCATGTCGCCATGAAATCACACCGGGGGTCTATCCTCCAAGCGGCAATATGCCGCGGCAGCGGAGTTACCCCCCAGGGCCCCAGTGTAGTGCCTCCGCGTGCCATTCGTGCAGGAAACTACATCGCCTAAGCCCTATAGTGTGTGTTTGTTTCCAGTTTAACTTCGTCTTCGACAGATGGCATTGTTCATTTGACACACCATTTTCAGAATTGCGGTGTTAATATTTGTCGTGAATAGTCAACAAATACAAATTGACCGGTTCACAGTAAGAAAAACAGCTGTAAAAACTTTTAAAAACCTAATTAAAATTAGATAAGACCCACGACGTAAATTTTATTTGTTCAGTGTGGAAATCGAATACAGGACATGCAGCGCCACAGTCAAACGCCGAGGCACTCCGCTAACCATGCCGTCTTATCGCTGTGGCTGCATCGGGCATTGCTGCAACTTTGCTTAACAATGACCAGATTGCACTTTCCGCTTACGAATTGCCGCTGAATCTTACCCCAACTTGCAACATCACCAAAAATCTGCGACTGGCCATGGAACAGATGCCTTTGCAAATAAGCGGCTTGAATCAGGAGAGAGTCGCCTGGAAATAGATGAAGATGCGAAAATTCCACTTGCCAAAGAGTTTTCACATCCAGTGCCAACAGAAGATGAACTTACCATGCACGGTTTTCCTAATTTGAGAGGTTAATATTTGGACGAAGAGTGGTTGTGCTATCACCAAGGAACAAGGAATTTGTTTGTACATTTTGAGCCATCGTCGTCTCAACTCCATTTCATTTTGATTCAAGCCGCTGCCGCTCACATGACAGCGCTCATAAGGACACCTTTTGTAATCATTACCCACATCATCACATTTTGATCAAGCCGTCAGGTCTCACATATAAAACAACATTACGCCTTAATCCCGAAAGAGTTAGGCAGTGGTGTACCTAATCCTAAACCCACATTTCGCCAGTAATGTTCAAGCGCGATGTAATAGGGGGCGTTTGATGTCTATAGATATAATATTGCCTTCGACCGAGCACGAAAACCACGCTCCGTGGCCTCTACTGCGAAAACACTTTGCAATCAAACCCCGGACCTCATCCTCAGTAGTTGCACTTGAGACCACTCGATCAACGAGACAGTCACACATCAAAATTTCCACGTGAACGAAGTCGCGGGCATCAGCTAGTCTATAATATGTATGTATTTAGAAATATATAAGTATGTTTATCAGTTGTCTAGTACCCATAACACAAGCTCTGCTTAGCTTGGGACTAGATGGCGTTGTGTGATAGTTGTGGAATATTATCATTATTATTACTATTCAAAAGTGCCTGTTACTGGCCTACTTGAAATAAATATTTTTGACTTTGACTTTTGACTTTGACTTTGACATAGCAACGTAGCATAGCACATCTCTCGTGGAAAAGCACACTTGCTCCTCCAGCCTTTTCGACTCGACAGTCGATCTTTTTGTCATGTCTGTTGTTGAAGGAAAAGTGTTAGACCAATTATTAATATTCCTCGATTAATTAACCTCAAAGCTTGCAATATTCAGGTCTACGAGCATTTGTTCTACTTACTTGGTTTGCTTCAAAAGCAAAATTAACAATGTCCTCTGCGATGCATTTCATCCCCGATCGGAAAGTGAAGATTTTCCTCGAAGGTGCAAATAGTTTGCGAGAGAGCGGATCACCTTGTTTGCTCCTTTGTTGATTTTGAATGTTGAGTCTATAGAATCCAATTTCACACTGCCGTGCTATTGTTATAAATATTTTGCTAAAGTTTTTTATAAGTTTCCTCCATACCTTGGCTTCGTAAGGCTAAGACTATTGAGTTGTGTTTAACGCTGTCGGAAAGCCTTTGCGTACTCCACGAAAGTCAGATATAAAAGTTTTTGTAGTTCTGAATGTTTTTCAATTAGCGGAATTAAAGTGAGAAGATGGTCGGTGGTAGAATGACTACATTTTGGTGGTAGAATGGTTGCAACACTGGTGAAATGTGGGTAACTAAGGTGGTGTGTATGTCAGATGGATTGGTATGGTACTAAGGAGTACCATACCAATCCATCTGACATCTGAACTCGCCAGTGATTTCTAGCGTGATATTGACAGCATGTACCGTCTACCGATTCATTTCCAGATTCAAACAAGCAACTAATCACCATGTTGACAAGCAACGCGCCGATATTCTCGTTCACGCGCATAGATGAGAGCACGTTCAACTTCACGCTGCAGATGCAGAACGGCACCATGAGTCATGACTTCAAGCTTGGAGAGGAGTTTGAAATGGAGAGGAGGGATGGATCTAAGGTAACCGTAGGATAAGCCTACCTTCTTTACATCAACTGTATAGTTTGAAGTAACAGCAGTTTTAGTATGTCTGGCCATTTGGGAGAAGAGAGTACGTGGAGAAGAGCGAGGTCACCGAATTTTAAATGACGTACTTTGATAGATGGGTACAATCTTAAAATACTATTCAAAGAGTACACAGGAAAAAAAACAAGGCCCACAACACAGTAGACAGGACCCATAACACTGACTTATTATTTTAGTAGGGAAAATATGAAATATATCAGCAAAGATGACATCCAATTCAAATACGCATAAACACGGCGAGATGGACCATAATCTTCCTCACTATAATGACTAAATTAACCCTTGTGTTTTTCAGGTTAGGCTCACATACACATTGGAGAGTGACAACGTATTAAAACAAGTGATCATACCAAAAGGAGGAGGCAGAGTTGCATACTTCAGACGAGAGTTTGGTGAAAACGGCGCTAAAATGGTAAGCTCTCCATTTTTATTATCACTATCTTGCCCTTACGCCAATTCATTTATGGTCGTCGCCGGCATCTTCTGCTTTTACTTCTCTATTTGTCGTAAGTTTTCTTAGAAAAATAGTATGCACCTTATTTATTTATTTTTGTACTCTACCACAATGCTGTCCCAGTGAACGGAAATTTCCGTTCACTGTGCTGTCCTATTTAACCCAAAAGTTGATGTATCAGTTTTGTACATGATGTTTAAATAAATCAATAAAAGCATAAAATATTCTAGGCACAAGAATGCAAATCTAAAGTAAAAAAAAACCTGTAATGAAACCTTCAAATAAGCAATCATGCAACAACATACTGGTCATATATGGTCAAAAAAAATTGAAATGCCATTAAAGTTTTCTTTTTGTTTTTTTTTTTCTTTTTTCAAGTAAACGGTTTTTCAATTTTTTTTGTGAAATCAGCCTTTTATTTAAACATTAATTTGGATTAATGTAATGCGCAATAGTCCAAGATCCCAGGGCCGCCAGACGTCACGTATTTTCTGATTTTTACGTATATTTTAGGCAATATCCTTAAAAATAAGACACTTTCCGTCGGCCGTAAAAATTAGCTTGGAGAAAATACGTGAAGTACCTATAAGTAATTTTTTTGTGTACCTTGATGACCTGATACATGAAAATTGGCCGTCCATCCAAGCAAGCTAGCTGGTAGTAGTGTGTTCTTAGTTCATACTAACTAACACTACTCTATCGTCCACATTTCCTTCGTCAGAAAATACGTGACGTCTGGCGGCCCTGGGATCTTACTCTACAACCTTATTAGTTGTTAAAATGTTATTTCTGTAAATAAAATCCTCATTTTAAGGTTGAACCTGGGTGTTCACAGTATTTACTTTAGGAACATTTTCTATCTACGACTCTATTTAATTTGTTCAGTTTTATGTAATGTTTTATTTATGCTGTCTTGGCTTTCGTATGTTTTTTCACGGGTGACCACTGAAAACTAGCACTGTGCTGTGTGTCCCCACATAGCACAGTTGTGTGCATAAATGCTGAGTGGTAACCTGCTTGTCGCAGTCACGTCGTGCAAGCTGTAAACTGCTTTTCTATTGTTCCATCCTTTCATATTTAATTTTCTAAAAATATGTTATTTATTACGTTATTCCTTGAATGTTTATTATTTTTTTTAGTCAATTTGTACACGTCATGTTTCTTCGACAAATAATTATATTTTCTTTCTTTCTTTAATGTATTATTTTATTTGTTTCCAGTCAATCAGAATGGATGGTTCAGACATTGAAGCGACAGTGTACTTCGAGCAAGTTGAGTGAAATGCCTCGTGATTGTTTACCTGCCTAATTTTAAATTATCATAACATGTAGATTCTTTATTATTTATTAAACTTAAGTATTTATATACGTGTTTTCTTTTTATTTTATTCAATTATTGCTCTCTGGTGTGGAGGTAAATAATAACAGCTGCTCGGATCAAACTTCAGGCAAAGTGGAGCTTGTCTACTTTGGTCCGTGGATGGGTAACCTCTCGTTACATACCCAGTTTCCTCCGTGCTTCACAAAACACGCTAAGCCGCCTGACTGTCATTTGATGATGTTTGACAGCCGTTACAGGTAGTCAGTGGCCTGTCGCTCCATGTAAACTGCTTGTATTCAGCTGTATCCGGTTAAACTGGAAGCCGACCCCAGTAGTCAATTACCTATCAAATATCTACAGTTGGGAAAATGTTGGGCAGATGATGACGTTTGAAGTCCTAATATTCAATGATTGCCCTTTGGTACCCAAGCCAAAGGATCATTGTAGTGCATAAAACACAGTTGATGTGCAGACGCCAGTACATCAAGGCCATCAAGCTACTACACAACCTGTCAAATTTCCTTAGTTGATTTTCAACCTTATCGTTAGAGCATTAGATTAAAGGTCGGAAAATTGGACAGTTTCGGGTAGCTACATACATTTTATATCAATTTCACACTCGTTGTCTAAGACACCATAACTCACACCAATCATAATATCTCACGAAAACGACCACATATTAACATCATAACCACCTCACACCTGAGTGAGTTGGCCACGCCCCCTGCTATTGTCTAGGCACAACGCGCTAGATATCTAGATCTAGCCTAATCTGAAACTGTAACACGACCGCGTTGCATAGTGAAGGGTAGTTATGTGTGTCTGTATCGATACAATTTATGTATGCATTCGATAAAGAGGGATTGCATAATACGTTAACGACACTATCCTATTCGTAGAGTGGTAAATAGTTCAGACGAAAAAAAGGCGAAAAGGTCTTCTCAATACACTTCCTCGACAACATTCTATCATAGTTTCCTAATAATTTACCAAGTTTCAGGTTTTCCACTTACACCAAAATTAACCATTTTTGCATGACGCATGTGTTGTGTTATCTCTCCACTTGTACAAAGCCACAGCAGCATCTAACAGCACAGCCTTCCGAAACTTTGATCACTAACATTTATGACTAAACCACAGTAAGTATCTAATAACAATATCACAATAATTGATCTAAGTTAGCTTACTGACTAAATTACTAACCACAGTTAACATACGGGAGCTTATCTGATTATGCTCCGAATTGCTCAAGCAGGCGGCTATATACGGTTAAAAAAGTTAACACACCTGACGCATTGGCTCGCCAGCCTAGAACGTTTTCTGGCTGAAAGGAAACATGACAGGTATTATATGACTTGACCAGTGTCTGGAATTTAAAAGAGACAGTGGAAATCATCAAATAACCGCTCCCGCTCTTGGGCAGAGCGAAAGGACTTCTACTGACTAAAAACCACCCATGTTCCTTCTAAGCCCTTTATGTCGAGGCCGTGGTATCTCTTGTGAACAACCCGCAGCCCCGACGGGGAGGAGACAGTGACCTCTGAGTTTCTTTAGGCTGTTTCTTCTCAGATTAGCCAGGAACGAAACACCGGCCCTATCTAGTTTGAAAACATAACATGATGCGACGAGCAACAGTGGTGTGTAAAACCAATATACAGAAATATAATTATAAGATTTATTGTTCCATTTACAACAATATATTGAAATCCTGGGGTGTTAAAGCCGTCCCTCCTTGTGTCTTGAATGATCGTTACTGACCTAACACTACCGTTTTAACACGACAAGAGCTTTTGAGCTCTTGTGCTTTTTTAAAGCACTCAAATTACCATTGTGGCAAGGACAAAAATCGTAAGAATAAGGGAGAACCACGGATAGAAAGGGAATACGAATAGTTGAGAACTATGGAAGATGACATGACACCATAAAGAATGATGACGGAGCTCTCAGAAACGAGAAGTTAACCAACCCTTATTTAATTAACAACGATTACACTGTATACATTCGGAATCATAAAAAAGAAACAATCGCGTGTCAGCACAATCACACGCGTCTCAATCTGACCGATGTAGGTCAGCCGCGTTGCCTTTTGCGGCGGGCAGGCGGGCTCAGCGCGGCGAGAGCCTTAATGAACGCATGCCGCGCCCCGGGCGTAAGAGACTTGGTAGTAGGGCTGGTGATGCTAAGCTACTGTATTTCAACACTTAATCTGCGCTACCACATAAGTATGTGAATATATGTAGCGAGGGCCCTCCAACCTCCGACTTACTTGTACCAGTCCACGACGCTTAGCCAGCAGTTTTAAACCAGCCCCTAAAATTAAATAATCTCTCTCATCCAGCCTGTTCCTTTTGCTGCTCTTCTCAGTGATGCCCTAAGCCGAGGTCCATTCCATTGTTCGGTTAAACAGAAGCCAGCTTCGTAGATTGCCTGCAAATGACATCCATACGAAAAAAACCTAGTGAGGGATGCCTGTGAAACAGACCTTCATTGTCACATTTGAGTTAAACTAGCTCTGTGATTAATGAGTTTTATGCACATCTCTCGCTGCATATTATCCTCACACATTGCTGGTGGAAACGCAGCTTTAGAATTATAATAATGTGAACGTAGTGTGATCCAGATTCAGGTATAGAAAACTTCAAGTACAAGTTCAGAGTTTATCTCTGGCTGACCTTTCAGATCTTCATGTTTGATTAAAGTGTGTTCTGCTGAACTGTCAAGACTGTTGCTGCAGTTTGCACTAGATCATCAACCTCATTCTCAACAGTGACGATTGCGACTAAAGGCTGCCAATTATGATGATGAACACTACGAAACATATAAGTTTGAAATTGCTTTTATCTACCCCTAAATTATTGTCAATGTCTTGATCACATATTCATAAGTAAAACTATAAAATAATCTATTTTTATTTTTCTGAATACTTTCAAGTTTTCTTAATTCTTTTAGTGGCAACCCTAGATCAGTAATGCGTATAACGCGCGCAGTCATAATCATGGCATTAACCTTATCGGACAATGACAAACGCTACGGTTTAGCTGGTGTTACCTACCTACCTACGGTAAGTAGCCACATGACTCGATACACGTAACCGCATTAGCTGTTAGATAACGAGCGGGCTATAAGACAAACAAAAGAGATTTAAATAAAACTGTAAGCATAATCAGCCTAAAACGTTCAGCTGGGACACATACTTCCTCTGGAGAAGGAACGACCTTTCAACTCGCACAGTGAGACATGGTAGATGTCACCTGTCTTCGATATTTATGGTTCTAGGAAATGCCGGTTTCCTCACGATGTTTCCTACACCAAGTGCTCTTCAGTGCACCAACAACGATTACAGGTTTTCAGGCTTATCTATTTCCTTGCGTTTCCTTTACAAGCAGCTATCAATTCTATTATTAGTAGGTACCTACAACTTGTCTAAAATAGTGAATGACTAGATATTTTAAGCTGAGAAACTATAAAAGCTTTCGCAATTCTTGCACAACACGCATACGAACACGCACGAAACAATCTCTTTTAATTGTGAACCATATATCTGGAACTAGTCCAATCAGGACAGAAATCACACAATATGTTAATACTAAATCTAATATAGTTGCAGAGGTGTGGCGACATAAACAACGAACTGCAAACTACAGCCTGTTTTTATTTACTTCTCTTATTTTGTACCTAAATAAACGTGGTGCACTGTCAGTTTTTAAATCAGGAATTTATAATGGGATGTTTAGTGCAAGATACGCCACCGTGACACTCGTCCCTTGTCACTCGTCAAAGTCGTTAATTAAAAACAATTTGTATGTGTTATATTGTTTGAGATAGTTACATAAGATAGTTCAATTAAGGCCTACGTCAGCTGTATTTGTGATAAATAAATTTTGAAAAACAAAAAACTCGAGGAATATTTTTCAGCACAGAACTCCATGACAACTGAAAAAAATAACAAACCACTAAAGCAATTTCAATATTTTTTCATGTAAAATATATTTCCTCCTACACTAAAAATATGTAGGTATGTGGTTATGTGATTGAAAAGAAAACACAATGATTTCCGCAACTTATTTGTTTCCCAAAAAAGAAAATACGAAACGAAACACACAATACATGCACACTCGATCTCAATATTTTCAACTTATGCAACACATTTTGCATGTCGCGATATGCAAGTACGATTTTAGCGTAATGCACGATAACCTGTCGCCTTCGGACATGTATACTATGTCGAAATTCAACCTGGGGTCCACATATGGACAGAATTATGAGCAAGAACGGTGTGAACTAGATGTAAATATGACTTGTGGTTAATGCAGTTGAGGTTGTTTTATGGGTAGGTCTTAATTGAAACCTATTTGTTTAAGTAACAAACCAGCACGCATGGGCATATGAGTATAGGCAGACCAAAAAACTAAAAAACCCGACTGAAAAACTGAAAAGCAAAAAACAAGCACATTGCAGGCGGGGTCCATTCTATTTTCGTTTCATAATTTAATATTCAAATGAACCCCGCCTGCTTCCAAGTTTTGTTTGATTTAAAATGTGCTTGTTTTTCAGTTTTTTCAGTCAGGTTTTTTTAGTTTTTTAAACTACTTTTTTGGGGTCGGCTTCCAGTCTAACCAGTTGCAGCTGAACACCACTATTTTACCTGGAGCAACTGCCTATCTGACCTCCCCAACCCAATTTATCATCATCATCAACAGCCTATTACCTAATGTTCCCACTGCTGGGATACAGGCCTCCTCTCTTTGAGCGGGAATGGGCTATAATCTACCACGCTGGCCTAGTGCGGATTGGTAGATGTCACATGTCTTCGATTTTTTTTGGTTCTAAGACAAGTTTCCTCACGATGTTTATTATACCTTCACCGTTTTGAGAGCAGCGGTGGTGAAATAAATTACACAAAGTAATGTGCCTGCCTGGGTTCGAACCCACGACCTACTGTTTGTAAGTCGGGGCCGCCACTACTGGGCCACCACTGCTCTCGACAACCCAATTAGTATTGGGTAATTATGATACCTCTGGCTTTCAGAATTTCGAGACTAGGTATTCTGTTTCATCTATCAAAGCTCTACAAATGACAGTGGGTCCCCACTGTCATTGATACCCCATGTTCCCCACTGTCAGCTAAAGGCATAACGTGCTTTTCGAGGCACGGAGGAAACTCGGTATGTAACGGGTAATAAGCAGGTGCGGCTTAACCTGAAGATTGACCCGAGCGGCTGTTATTATAAAGTATCCTTCAAGAATATTACGCTATTCACCGACTCTTTGTTACTTTTCTCATTTTTAATTTTATTTGTCTATCTTGAGAACTAAGTACTTTAAAAAAATCACTTACTTTCCTATTCAGTCCAGTCAGCTGTCACCAATGACATAACAAGTAGAAAGCGACAAAACTAAGCCCTGATACAAATTAACACAATTGCATCAATGCCGTACTCGTAGACACGAAGTAATCCGGATTACAGTGTTTGACGTTTGCGTCATCGCTGTTACGAGTATGTGAGGAACACCTGTCGAAGAACGAAATGCTTTTCTGATAAATAAGAAACCGACAAATATGGGATGTGTCTCATTCGCCTACATTCCACTGTAGTACAGCGAGTAGGCATGAGGAGGATTGTATTTTTAACCGACTTCAAAAAAGGAGGTTACTATGTTCGTGTGTATGTATTTTTTTTTTTTTTTTTTTTTTTTATGTATGTTACCTGATTTCTCCCCCATTTGTGGACCGATCATCAAAATTCTTTTTTTATTTGAAAAAGTATACTCCTGAGGTGGTCCCATTTTTTTTTGGTGAAGATCTGGTGCTGATCTTCGGAGATATACAATGGAACTCTTCAAAAATAGACGGCAAATCTGTCGTAATTGCAGGAATCGCTTGGATGTTTATTGAATATAAATTAATATAATTATCATGACGTAACATCACGCCTGTATGCTCTGAGGGGGTATGCAGATGTGTACAATACACATTTTTTTTGTTGTTTTATGAATTTTCGTGCTTTTTCTGGCGCTATTCAAGTATTCGCATCTAGCAGTCATCACTTGTATTCATGTTGATGAGCTGATAATGGAAGGTATACTACTCCTCAACGGTTAAGAGTTGAAAGTAAAAATAGGGGAATCTTGAAGGTTAAGGGTTAGGTTTCTTGGTTGAATGTTAAATGCATAGTAAATATTTGTATAGGATATAATATAGATACTTATTACAACTAAAAATGAAAAAATAAAAAAAACTTTTTTGCAAAAAAAACAACCGACTTCAAAAACACCAAAAAGAGAAAAATAAACTTCAGAAGAAAAATCAGCTTCTGAAGTCGGTGGCAAAAAAAATAAAATCAAACAAACAAATGTCACCGACTTCAGAAGCTGATTTTTCTTCTGAAGTTTATTTTTCTCTTTTTGGTGTTTTTGAAGTCGGTTGTTTTTTTTGCAAAAAAGTTTTTTTATAAATCAATTAACAACATTGTAATTAAGGGGCATGCTATTTAAGTCCTCTCAATCTCTATTGCAGAAAACTATTTATAAGATCATGAATATATTTATTATTAACTATCCTTTAGAAAATTTTAACTTCATCTACAACCATATTTTAAGACACTTTAAAAAGCTTTCAGTAATAGCTAAATACCTTAATTTATTCAAACAAGCTTTTAATGCCGAAGTCTAGACCTTCAATTATAAGGAAATAAATCAGAGGTCGAAATGTCGAATTATTCAGAACGCTGAAGTGACATTGACCGTGGTTGTTGATTCAGACATAGGTAATTGCTGGCAAGTTCAGCCGACGGCAAGGGCGCCCCTTGACCAAATAAATGTAGCCAGAAGATGAGACTGCTCGATTTATTTATGGAAAAGGCGATGACAAATGATTATATACTTAGTAAGCTGGGTGTAGTACTTTTTTTTTTGTTCTCGGGGGAATACCTTCAAAAAGCGACCGGTCTCTGGGAAGAAGACCGGGGAGTGTGGGATTTCTACCGCATTAAACCACCCCGGTAGTTACTATCCGCACATGGGAGGAGACTGTGTGGACCAAGCGTGGGACTGTGAGCGACAAAGTGCATATTTTAAAACTTTTCGTAATTATTTGTTTCAAGAAAGTGAGGATGCTACTGCGTGAAGTTATTAGTATCTATTGATGTTGTTACAGCAAAAAACAGCGAGTGTTATAGATTATATGAGTTTAAATATTTTGATTCGGAACTAGTAGTCGATTCAATCATACCATTTGTGATATTGATCGTTCGAAACCATAAATATGCTTTATGACTTCATTTATATTTGGACGTATATCAAGCAACTTTGCATATTTGGAGCAGCGAGACCAAAATAATTAGCTAATAACGTATTATTAAGTAATATACTGATGTCATTGCACATATTTATATGCAAATATCAACAATTACCCCGAAGGCATTTGCAAAACCCTACCATATGTAGGTAAAATGTAATATAACTCGGTTCTAACCTACTATTTCATTCATTGATCTCGATAGAATTTCATCAAGTTTACTGCCTAATTCATCACTGCAGCTGCATTCGTAATTTCGTATTATCTTAGGAAAATGACCAGAATTGTATGTGGCAAGGTCAACTGTCCATTTATTGAATTCTATTAACAAAGAGTTGTCCGTCTCATCATTATCTTCCTGCTCTTGTCCTATGTTACTTGGGGTCGTTGCAACCAGTTTTATTTCTTTCATTCTCCTCTGTCAACCATCAGGCTATCATTTACTCGGCTTGTTCCACAAATCTCCCCTGAGAAAATCCCCCTCAGGGGGGGGGGGGGGGGAAATTGGACTCAGATGTAAAACATGTCCAGAAAGTCCCCTTGGCATTTTGAATTATTCCATTTTTCTCCCCTGAGAGAATACTCCTCACACAATTCATACATCGTTTCCTTGCCTTCCTCCCTCTCAATTGCCCGTATATGTTTCATTATTTCGTTAAGGAAATTCACTGCAATATTACACTCTCTTTCTCAAAAAATAGCACTCCAATTACTGCACAAATATCAGATACTTAGCGGTAACATCTGTCCTCCTGACATTGACATTTTATACAAGTAAGTTGGTCACCAGTTCACCACCGGTAGTCCCATGCCCTCCACTGTGTTACGTGACCACCCTCGCGTGGAAGGTTACGCCAGCAGGTAGACAGGCCAGGCCACAATGGCCTTTAAGTATTTTTTCCGTCGCGGAATCTGGATGGACTACTTTCGAAAACGTGAGGTGACCCAAATTTTTGTGGCTGACGCGTTGTTAATCAATACTCGAGTGTTTGACTTTGATATTGTTCTTAAATTATTTAGAGTTCCGTAGCGAAATTATGGTTAACCTAGGCAAGAGGTTCGTTCTTAAATTCAGTCGAGTGTTCATTTCAGTAACTATTAGATCTACATCCAATGGTTACTGAAATGTGACTAGTCACAAAGCATGTGCATGAATAATGTCACTCTCTGTGTCTGTAATCTTTATTATATATCTATATAAATAAAAAGAGAAGTCCTGACTGACTGACTGACTGACTCATCAACGCCCAGCCCAAACCCTTTGACCTAGAAAGCTGAAAATTTGCACCCTTTGTTTCCCTTATAATGTAGACAAGGAATAAGGAAGGATTTTTCGAAATTCAACCCCTAAGGGAGTTAAATAGGGGATGAACGTTTGTATGGAAAATCGTAATTTTCACGCGGGCGAAGCCGCCGGCAAAAGCTAGATATAAGATATGTTCCAACTATTTAATGCATATAATTTGCATTAATTATTTGGAACATATGAAATTAATTAATTATTTATTACAACCAACAAGCTCCACATAGGTTAGTGAAATAAGAACAAAAGTTCTGTGTTTAGCAGTAAGAAATTTGGTGATTAATATTTATCTATATACGGAACTTCCGATTTTCGAAGCCTGACTTGCTTAGCCAACTTTTAATTCAGATTTTATGTTAGCTCCAGGGTTAAAATATTGTTCATGATAATCTAGATAACTTAATTTATTCATGTTAAATTTATTTTAAAGTTATTACCTATTTAACATTGTCTGATAAGATTATGTCACAACACTTTTAAGTTTTTTGTATGACACTATTAACTTATAATAGTGTTTAATAAAGAAACGGACCATAGTACAGGCCCATGCAAAAATAAAACATAATATAAAAGTTCTAAAGCCAAAATAGATAAGAAAATCACGTAATTTTAATAAATTTTAAGTTATGTTTATAATCATATTACTCCATACTAAAATATCAAACAAATAAAAATGCTCTGATGCAAAGCTATGCATAAATATGAATTATACCTTTCTGTTTTTGGAAATCTTACCTTAAGCAGATACCTAAGGTTTAGGCACGAATATTTAGTTTCATAGTGGACCTAGGCTTAAGGGTGGTTTGGGTGATGATTTGATGAATGATATGAAGGAGAAAGGATTAAATTATGCCGTGACATCAGACAGGGGAGAATGGAAGAAGAAAACGTGTTGCGTCGACCCCAAAGTAGTATGGGAGTTATGGCACAATGCTAATAAGATGATGAATGGACCTAGGCTTAGATGCAGCACCACCGCAAGAAGGGCGGTCCATAGGATAACTTGTCGTTTCCTATGAAGAAAAAAGGTGCCATCAATCAAGTTCCATAACAAAATTCAATCAACTTTTATTAAAAGTGCCGCCTTATAATCGAAAAATATATCAGCTACGTTTACATAAATAAAACGATGTACAAATTCAATTAACAGAAACGTGTTTAAGTGTTAAAATATGTCTTACAACACCTTACGAGGTGTGCATGTGCTTAATTTTAATTGTAGAAACTGACTAGTTTTTTTTCCCGTGGCTTCGTCTGCTTCGAGGTTGGAAATCCTACAGGAACGTTCCCCATGATTGATCATCTTTCTCCCCTTGTCCCCTACGATATCGGCACACCTCGTTGTTTTATTCTATTCTCCCTTGCCAGCCATCAAGTTACCACTTACTCTTTGTTCTTTTATATTATTTCTCACCAAATCCATACTTTGACATTCCTCTCCGTCTCGTCTCCACCCATCAACAGAATCATTCATGAATGGAACGAATGGAATGAAAGGAACATTACATATCCGGGAACGAAATATTTTATGTCCTAGAACTGATTTGGTCTACCGGGGCGTCAAATTCATCCAAATTCGTACAGCACAGACAGATAAACAGAGTTACTTTAGCATTGATAATATTAGTATGGAAGTACAAGTATGGATTAAATTTATTGCGCCAACCCTCAGGCGGTACCGGTCACAACTTTGGTATTCTATCAACATTCAGTACCATACATAGTTGGTTCTGCTCCATGATTCCAAGATTTAGTAATAACAGACTGCTGTCATCGATATGAATCATTTAAATAACTTTAACTTACGAATTTATTGCTCAAATGAGTTTCCGCACCTGTGAACAAGACCATACCAAGTAGATCCTTTGTAATAGGTAAGCTATGTTGAGTAATCGGTAGGTACACTCGTTCAAACAAAGCGATGGCGAAATAGATCGTAATGTAAAGCACAGGATAAACATTGCATGGATGAAATGCCGGCAATTCACGGAATCAATAATCTCGACTCCCGCATTTCCCTTAAACTCAGGGGGAAGATTTATAAAACCATGGTTAGATCTGCCGTTGTGTAAGGATCAGAATGTTGGGCCACAAAAGGGATGAATGAAAAGCAATTGCATGTGGCTGATATGAGAATGCTGAGGGGGGTGTTTTGGCGTAAGTCTGAAAGTACAGTAGGTACATGTATAGAATTTTATTATCCTTGGACGATATAATTGTCACAGAAAGCATGGTAAGTATACCTTTGAATGGTAAATCACAAATCCAGACTCCGTGGCTGCTACAAACCCAATAACAGTTTACTTGACCCGGTAAACAAACCCAGGACCACAGTCATGCTCAACATTCACACTTGCCACTATTAGACTAGACGAGGCAGTCAAACCAAAAGACAGAGTGGCAATAATAAAATTTGTGAAATTTGTAATAAGTAGACCACCATTACGCCACAATGAATCATTTCTCGAAGTTGACTGTTGCCGAGATCGATCGAAATGAAATGAAATTGTTTATTCAGTAAATAGGATGTAGGAATCACTTTTACACGTCATCACATTTTAAACTTAAGCTAGATGGGGTCGACATTTCGTATCTGACTACCCTGAGAAGAAATGGTGAAACAAACTCAGGGATCAAAGTCTGTTCGATCGATCTCTCAAACAGGCACACCTAGGTATAAGTTAGACAATTAGGTAATACCTTTGAGTTCCAGATTAGGAATGCAGCATTTTGATTGATTTTTAGTTACCATGAATTAATGAATATCAACAAGTAAGTATTGGCCTACGTGTTCTACTATTGTTATTCAAATAGGTACGAGTTCTTTCGTCTTTATCCTGGGGTATAGTGCCTAATCGGGGTTTTGTCGAAATACCTCTCAGGCCTGCAGGTTTCCTCACGATGTTTTCCTTCATCGAAGCGAGTATGCAATACGCACATGAATCCAAAAAAAACAGAAGAGCGTGTATTTGGTTCGTTCGAACTCGAGATCTATAAAGTAGCAGTCCGACGGTCACGCAGTGGAGTGACTGTCCGTCGGACTGCTTGGACTGTCGCTGCTCCTGCTGCTTAAACACGAGTTTATGGTCCAAGATCTCACAGCCCCCAGAAATTATTTTCTCAGAAATAAAATGTATGGGATAATGTAGTGTTCGTATGTACTTGGCGTGTTATACCAAATCGGTTCATAAATGACGGAAAGTTATATGATCTTATTATCACGCTTGTACTCATACTTATAGCGACACTGACAATTTCGGGGGCTCTGGGATCTTGCTCTATTAAGTCAGTTGTCAATACTTTACTTCTATGAACGACAACGATGAACTCTGAAAAATAATATTAATATTGTATAGTGACATGACTACTAATAGAAAAGTACCTATGGAAAAGACGACATGCTGCGACAAAATAAATTGAGAAAAAGACAAGAGAATTAAGGAATCCTATTCTTTTTACAAGATCTTCAGCGTCAAAAGATGACGCTAACTACTGCAAACCTTGTCTCCATTTCAGTTTGTCGTCATATTTCACAATTAATCACCTAAGGCTACTTTGTATTCATAGACCACTTTGTGGTTTTCCAACTTATCTCGTATTTTCCAAGCCATTTGCTCGAGTTTGCGGTCAGTAATAGAACAACCATTTAGGTGTCGGAAACATACACGCAAATATGGGTTTTTAACTAAAAGTGATACAGTTCATAGTCGGTTATTTATTTAGATATAATTATGCTACTTACACCATAGCTTATATAAGTTTAGTGTAGTTAATTGTGGACCATTCGGTGTTTGGTCAATAATTAATTAAAGTAGTTAAGTCAATATCCTCGGCAAAATGCAGAAGAGCCTTTTCTTGATATTCTGAAGGAACTCATAATCTGAACCGACAGGATTGAATACACCCGTTGTCATTAAGGAGGATTGAATTATTCCAACACTCAATCAACAGTCAATCTGTCGAGCATAGAAAATCCACCATTCAATTTCAAAAACATTCAAATCCTAAATTCAAAATCGGTCAATGTTGGAATAGGCACTCGTGTGCGAGTTGTGCGACCTATGCAATAACCAAAAACACGTTGCGAAAACAGTGGCCAGTAGCCAGTGATGCGTCATCACATCTTCCTCATTGTCAATAATGTCAATGCGTCACAGCACGCAACCGTTGCAATGGGCCTTGTTGACGCCGTTGCACTACTTGCACTTACCCGCCAAAAGCTTCCGTCACCCAATTCTACGCCCCAATTACGTAAACACACTACAAGGTGACCAATATAATGTAAAACAAAGAAACTACCTACAGCAATTTGCTACGACTTTTCTAACAATAATATTCTACACCCGTAAACCAAAAAGCGGTAAGTCAACAAATGCATTTTCTAGAAATCAGGTCATACGTGTAAGAAAAACAGTCTCATTTTTATACTTTTCAGTTCAGTCTTCATTCTTTCTTTTTATGTTCCAATAAGATCCAATATGAGGCGATGCGATACGTTGACAAGCTCATCATCATCTTCCTGCCCCCTTATTCCATATTACCTGGGGTCGGCGCAACACGTTTTTTTCATCCATTCTCCTCTATCAACCGTCACATTTTCTTTACTCCGTTTTCTTTCATATCATTCCTCGCACAATCCATCGTTTTCTTGGTCTTTCTCAGCGTCTCCTTCCATTAACAAGCTAACACACGAATTTTCGATATTTTTCAGATACTGACTTTTGTTTTACGAGACACTATTTTGGCCTTAAATTTTCCATAGCATCGTAAGTATGACGAAAGTGTACCTATTGGAGTAACGCTCATTGTTCGAAAGGCGACTACAGTTTCATCATGAGTAGAAATATGCTAATTATCACGGAGTCACTAGTTACGTCGAAACTCGAAACTGGAGCTGTGTTGAACTCGATACGATTCCGGGAACACCTTGTAATGTTCGGTGCATGTTGCTGTGGTAATGATAGTGCTTATCGTTACGGTAATGGGGCTTTTCCCGAGGTTGGTGAAATACTGACCCCGTGCTGAGAGCATGCATAACTGGATTCGTTTAATTTAAACTGTGTTAAGCAATATTAATTTGTTAACTTCTTGCTCCTCCTGTCGAATTTTTTTAGTTGCAACAGGCTGTATAGCACACAATTAAATCATTCGATACGATAGGTACGTTGTGGTAGATCTTTGATCCTTTCTGACTGTGATTACCAAGCCCTATATAGTGATTTAAGTATAAATATATGTTCAAAATGGGACCATTCCTGTAAAACAAGGACCAGGAAAAGGGGGCGTTCGGTTGAGACAATCTCCGAAAATATGAGGAATTGACGAAATGTACTACTCAAGGTTAAACTAGTACGTAAATAAGAAGTACGCGTTAATTAATGCAGTCCACAGGTACCCATTCGCAAGCCACTAAACGAGCTTTGACATTTTCGCATTACCTTCATGTGCAATTGTAGCAACTAGTTTATAATTTCATCACAATATTTATTTCCCGATCATTTCGAACGCACAGACAGGCAACTTCGTGACGTATACAGAAGTGCACTGAATCACAATAAACAGGATGCTCAAAAATGTGAACGGGATTGTAAGGACAGCAGATACATTGTATCAAGTCGCTGAGGTTATTTACTTCCAAAAAGAAAAATGCTAAAATTAGACAGACTGCAGGTCTGAACATACAATGCAGTGCATACATAAAATGCAATATACAGTTTGAGTGTGTGTGTGGGCAGAGTGGGCCCATATAGAATTTTGTTACCTACTTGAATTGAATTCAGCTTGGTGTTTAGGGGACTTCTCTTAATTAGTACACCAAAGAAAAAACTTCCGCTTTACTTCAAAGACAGATCATGAACTGATGGTGTTAGGCAGCAGAGGTGACTTAATACACCCTTAATAAGCCAGTAATTTTCACTTCTACGTTAGTTTTTTCTTATTCGTTACACTGTCGCGTCTGATTACCTTTGTCTAGAATTAATGTGGTCTAGCTAGAGAACTTTAATGAGATAAATGGTTGATAAAAGTTGACACAACATCGATCAATAGTTTAAGATTTTAATCCATATTCACACAACACATTTCCGAAGGCAGTGTACCTAACATTTCGGTACACATACGTGACGGCGGTGTCGCAACGGCATATGTTATGAATTTCTCGAATAGATAGCGTTTCTATAGCGATCTTGTCACTTAAAGTGGAACGCTGTTGTGCAAATTCGCAGGTGTGCTCCGAGTTAGCCGGTTTGGTAGGTGTGCTCCAAGATTGGAGAGAAAGCGAATCGGAATGGCAATTTTGAAGATCAATGGCTGCATTATGTTTCAGACACGGTCAGACAATGTTAAACTCAGTCAATTTGATCTATGTCACCCTTAAAGGCTGACTACTAAAATAATATGTCAAAATGCTAAGTTTCCGGTAGGGAATAATCTACTCCCTGAATTAGGTTCGTTTGGAATCGTTAACACAATTGCCTAGTTAAGAATGATGCAATAGGGTAGCCCCAAATGTTTCGCTTAGGTTTTTTTGCTATTTGCAGCTCTATCAAGCCAAGGTTTGATAGAGCCAGTAAAAAATATGCCTTCACAGAATAAAAAACCAACAAGCTGAAAGCTCGTAATTTATACCACACACGCAGATTTAGTTAATCCAAGTATTAGAGTGCACTCATGTCAATTAGAGCGCCCATAATCCAAGGTTAATCGAACACCTTTGTTTTGACGGGTGCGGTATTGAGTTACACATACAGGGGTGAGAGCTAATAAAATTGATTTGTGAATTTATTTGGGTAATGAAGTGTGGGAGACCTATTGCTTTTTATTTATTTCAAATAATTAAAGCAACTCCGATGAATGGGACTTTAAAAATAAAGGATGATATGACAGGAAAGGAGGTGTCTTATTTCCTGTCAGGTGAAAAGACAGGAAAGACACCACCAAGACAGGAGAGTAATAGAGAAGTATGGAAGAAGATAAACATGCTGCGCCTATCCCAAATATAATTGGGATAAGGGCTAGGGAATGGTGACACATAAGTCGTTAAAGTACGTAAATTCGGCTTGATTTGTAGACTTAAGCATGGATTTGCTGTTCAGAGATCGTTAATTCTAGCAAGTGCGTATAATCTAAATATCATGTGACTTAATTTTAAAATTAAACTTAATTTTATCTATAAAATTAATTAATTTAATTTTATCTTGCCTTACCCAACTACAATACACAGCGTCAAGTCACATTCTTTGGCCCCGTTGGCCTTTTTGACAAATTGCCCTTTTTGACCTGCATTCTTAACATTCAATGGTACAATTTAAAATAACTCTTGACTGACAAGTTAGGTGGCACCGTGGCAGTGACGCAGGGCAAGTCATAGGTTACGTCAAGTATCTGGTTCAACGCCTGTGCCCTTCAAAAGGTTATGTAGAAAGAAGATCGCCATATAATGCCTATCAAACTACATGACTCTTTCATACTTATTTTACTTCGTCGACGGTCAGCCATCATTACACGCACACCGGTTGTGCTTGCGAATACTACGCACCTTTGAGAACAAAAAGATTTGCATGTTTTTCCGTGAGTTGCTAATCATAGCAATCTTATTTCGTACACGGGTCTGCAAGGGGCTGCTGAACTTGCAAATTCTAAATGTCAATGCGACAAGTCTGCTTACTTTGGTTTAATAAGATTACCGGTTCGCGGTCTGTACTCAAGGACTCCTCCAACGCCTAGACCCTCGACATACATGGACATGCAAGTTCTTATTCCGGACAATCTCGTCTCGAATCTTATCCTTCAAAGAAACCGCTTATCATAATACCTTCCCTTGTATGTAACTAGATTATTACTCTTGTTACATCAACTTTACATATTAGATCCATTCGGTAACAAATGGACCGACCCACCTTGCAAACCGAGCTGAGTAATCGATTCGCGACTTCGATTCGATTATTCGAAATCGAGTAGCGACCTTGATTACAGACTTCAATTTAATGGATGACGCCTACATGTGGACCAGATCGATTAAAAGTAAAACAGAAATATGTCGTCCAGTACCTATTCATTTTAATTAAAATTATGAGTTTATGGAGTTGTTTACGAAGTGCTTGTTATGATGTAGTAAAAGATTTTATTGTGGGCCTACCTTTTCTGTCCGGTTTTATCAATCCTACTGTCCAAACTAACAACTTCGGCTTTACTGTGCTTTTCACAGAGCTCGCAAATCCTATAAAGTCATAAGTAATTGGTTTTAAAAGCTAAACCTATTATGAAGACAAGTTGTCAGGGGTTAGGTTAGAAAAAACAAAACTAAAAAAAAAAAAACTACTCAACTACCAGAGTTACTTTTATGAATCGCGTAGGGGGACAATCTAGTATTCTAGTCCATTCAACATTTTTACTACCCGATGAAGGCAGAAGATTGTACACATGTCATATTGTGCAATCACACAAGAGATCACCGCTACCCGTCTTACCATCTCACCTTACATACAATACATACCTATGTATGTACAAGCAGGTACATATAGAACAATAACAGCTGTATTCCCACGTTCAGTAACGGATGTGGGCGGAAGACCTTGAAGAAATATGTAACAGAAAATTAAAAGAACTCCGAACACATGACGTTACAAGGATCCGGGAATGAATCGTAGCTTCACGATGCAATTCTTAACCAAACAATGAATATTGAACTCATACCTTTAATACCCTCGGTAATTACGGGGTCTATATGAATTTTATGACAGTTCTCGGTTTGAAAAAGGTGCAGAAATGTCAAGGGTTATTCTCAAAGAAATGAGTCAGCAATTAGATCATGCCTGAGTGTGTTAAATTGATAATTGCCAACTATGAACGCTGGATTTATAATTATAACATATTAATAACGCTATAGGATGGGAAACAATGTCACATTGTTTTAAGAATACTCAAATGAGTATTCAGCTCCCAAATAAATGCCAAATTCATCACCGCCTTTTGTGCTGACTTAATTTAAATAATCGACACGATAATAAGAAGTGTGGTGATGCACAACTGCGCGTATACCTAGAATCATCAAATCATATAGGTCCTTATGACCTCGCCAGCGTTCCTCGGCAGCAAGAAAACAGTAATTTTACCCTTCAGCTGCAGAACCTTATTTGTTAAAGCTTTCTCCAGATGAACATTCCCTATTAGGTACTTTTAACAAACATAAATAACCCAAGAACAGATCCTGGGGCCCTACTATGACGTCTTAAAACAGTCCTAACTTATTCTTAATCCAGTGTGGAGGAGAGATGGCGCTAGACACCCCGTATAGTTCTGTCACGTTTCCACACTGGAATAAGAATAAGTAGGACTGTTTTAAGACGTCATAGTACGGGCCCTGATTCTTTGGCGTGATATGTATTTAATACAAGTAAGTAAAACACTTAATCAACATAACATAACATCACGTTCTGTATCGCCAAAGGATTGGCGGAGGTGGACATCCACATTCCCTAAAGAAATACTGCTGCTTACATTATGCTGTAAGCGGTAATCGATATTTTAAAGACTCATAAACGTAAACCGGATCAATGAATCACAATCACCAAACTATATCAAACTGAATGAATGGCCATTGAAACCTAGATGTAATTAAGATAGAGAGTAGAGCATATTCAATATATAACATTTCAGTACTTATAATATAATGTCCGTTACTGACTGACTCAGAAATCGTGTCTTGCAGTCGCTTACTTTGAAGTTTAAGTCTTAAATAAAATGATGCCTATATTGCCTAAAGGTTGCTTGTTTCATAATTGCCGGCTAAGACTTCTGACTGTCAATCAAAACTCAAGAGCGAAATCTTAAAATAAAATGGCTAATTTGAAACGTATGATTGTCGTATGTGAACGATTGTTGAAAAAATGTTAAAATCAAAACAGCCAAAACTCGAAAGTCAAACTGAACAAACACATTTGAATTGCAAAAATCTATTTTTAATCGCTTTCTTCATTACTAAAGTCAAGGCCTTCTTGAAAAAATTTTACGAAGTTCCTGATAAACTTCAAAAACAAGCTGTATAGGTATTCAAATTGATGCAATACCGAAGGATAATAGAATTCGGTGAGGCATGATATGAAAAAGAAAGGAGAAAATGACGCATGCTGTGACGTCTGGCAGTGGAAAATAAAGAAGCAGAAAACATGTTTCCCCGATAACAAGTAGAATTGGACAAGGGTAGGAACATGAGTACCGAACCAACTCCTTTTGACGTCTATCCTTCATGTGTCAAATCAAATTCAGACAGATCTACCAAGGTCTGCATAATCTACGTACAGCAGCTAATGCCCAACTTCAGGCTGTCAATCAACTGTGCAAAATGCACTATCATATTAGACTAATTTAAGAAACAACAAAAACAGCTGTTCGTTTTGACAATAGCAAATTGCACACTTGTAGCCAACTGACAGATACACAAACGTATAATGGTGTTCGATATTATCTCATCGTAGTGTCGCGTGGGCGTTGTATCGCGGTCATAAGAAAAATGCTTTTGTTCTAACTGCTTAGACAAGGAGGGTCAATGGATGCTATTATATAATTGATAGTTTTTGTTTACATACTTAGGTAGAGGTACCTTCATTAGAAGTATACATATAATTATACTCACACAACTATGATTAGCTTGATTACCTCGTGGGTATGCCTTTAACGCGGGTTGATTAGCGTTTTAATTGCTGCATGGTGCTTATGGGGCTTGAATAACAATGGGAGGAGGACCCGCCCCCCGTCGGGGCTGCGGGTTGTTCGCAAGAGATACCGCGGCCTCGAAATAAAGGGCTAAGAAGGAACATGGGTGGTTTTTAGTCAGTAGCAGTCTGACACTCCCTTTCGGTCTGTCCAAGAGCGGGAGGGGTTATTTGATGACTTTCTACCCGCCAAAAAAAGATACCTTAAAGTTTTCTTTTTTATCGTTTCCTTTTTCGGGATACGTGGCCTTTCCTAGTTTTTTTTTTTTCATCGGAACAGCCTTGCATCTATTTGTAGATCAACGTGCAACTTTTTTTGTAGGTAGTTCCTACACTATGCACACATAAGCTCTTAAATTACGACTCTAACCTTAATGTAGCCATAACTTTTACATAAAAGCAAAGCTAAAGAATTCTAACATTCCTAACTTCTACGTAATTATAATTATTACAGTGTTAATTTTCCAAATAAAACCTCTTCAGTTTAAAGCTATTTATTTTAATGGAAACTGGTCACTATTGCAAGAAAAATAAGAGATGCCTCAAAGTTTTTCTTTTCGTTTTCTTTTTCGGGTTAAATGGCTTTTGATACTTTTTTTCATTTGAATCTGCTAACATAAGGTAATTATTCGCTGATCAACATGCAAACTTTTTTTAAACAATTAAAACCTCTTCAAGTAGAATTGTTTATTTAAATGGAGAGTGGTCACTATTTTAAGAAAAAGGAGATGCCTTAAAGTTTTCTTTTTTTTATCATTTTCTTTTTCGGGTGTAATGGATTTTTCGATTTTTTCTTATGAATCGGCTAGCATTATACTTAATCGTTGATCAATAATCAACCTTTTTTTACGACATCCAAGACTTTGTATACACAGATGCATCCGTAATGATTAGATCTCGTAGCCATTACTTTTACATAGAAGTCTGACAGCCTGAAATGATTTAGTGCAATCAAGTTTTAATTTCAGTGCAGTTTATTATCTAGACCGGGCAGGTCACGAACCTACAAGGTTGCGCAGGTTGCGCTATCTGATATTATAGTTATATATATATAGGACACGGTCTTTTGTTAGCTTGATTCATGAATGCATTTTTGAAAATGAATCGAGGGTCGTTGGGCGTGGATTTATTTTTATTACACGATTGAGTAATTAAAATGAGGTTCGTTGATAAATAACCGTGTCCGTTTCGACTGCTCGGCCACTATGTCGTACAAAAAAAAAACTTATGTCAGCATTTCGAAGGAATTTGTAAAAGATGAACAGTGAAAACCGCAAATTCGAAGAGTCAATAATCAGAAAGTTATGTGGGTTTAACCGTGGCCGTGCAGTCCGCATGAATTCAACTGCGCGGCCACCAGTTCTCTTAAACGGAGCGTTGTAAAAGTCTAATTCCTTTTGCTAATCACTGACAGGATTTCGAAGAAAATGTAGATCATAAAAATAATGCCCTACTGTCTGTAGTTCACGACCTACATCACTCCAAAGTTTGGCCGCGCAGTCCGCACAAAGCGAACCGCGCGGCCCAAGGGCGGATCCAGCTTTGGTGCCAGGGGGGGGTCACAAAGAGTCGTGGTCAAGTCACAAGAAGTTATAATTAAATTTTTATAATCATGGATCGTAATCATGGATCGTAAAGATAGATGTTTTATTAATTTATGTAGGTACTTAAAAATACCCATATTTAAATGTCATGTGTCTACGAGTATAAATGTAAAACGTCTTCTCCCGAAACGCGTTACCACTTCGTCTACCTACTTCAATTATGGGTACGTTTTTTTAGTGTGGAGAAGTGCCAGTCTGGTAAGACGTTCTTCAACCATTGAAGCTCTTATAGCCACGACTTGATTCTTCGAAGTGATCCAGGGGGACAAAGGGTTGAACAATTTTCGGTGGATGGACGACTTAGAATCAGAAATGAGAATTGAAGTAGATGAGCGTCTCAAGCGAGACAGAATGGTGGAAGAGCAGGAGGAAGGCGCGAGCGAAGCGAGCGCGAAATTTTTTAAGATTTTGGGGTGTGACAAAGATATTGTATTGGGAGGAAAGAGTGTTTTACTTGATTCGAGAAAAGATCCGCTTACTCTTATATTGGTAGACATCAATCCTCCACTTCCTGAACCAAGCGCCTAAGACAGAGGTTCGGAAGATGTGACTGACTCGACATTAATAAACGATTATTCTTACGAAAAAATTTATTGGTGTGTACTTCACTACATAGTATAAAACAAAGTCGCTTTCTCTGTCCCTATGTCCCTTTGTATGCTTAAATCTTTAAAACTACGCAACGGATTATGATGCGGTTTTTTTTAATAGATGAGAGAGGAAAGAGAGAGAGGAAAAAAGAGAGGAAAAAAGAAAGGAGAGTGATTCAAGAGGAAGGTTTTAATACCTTTTTTGCACCCGTGCGAAGCCGGGGCGGGTCACTAGTTGTTTATATTGGCTACTGAGATTTTGTGGTCTATTAAAAGTGTACCATTCTGACCCAACCTTGTAAGGGATAAATCGATTAACACTACGACACGTAAAGATTTACTTAGCTATAAAACGTAAAATATGTAAGTAGAGTCTGTCAAGCGAGTCGTGTCCCATGAAAAAGGCGGCAAATTCAAAAATCACTGATATAAAACACTGTTATAGCACGCTGAAAACTTATTGATAGAAGTCTGTCAAGCGAGTCGAGTCCACAACCCTTTTACTTTAAAATTCAAGTATCAATAAGTTTTCAGCGTGCTATATCAGTGTTTTATATCAGTGATTTTTGAATTTGCCGCCTTTTTCATGGGACACGACTCGCTTGACAGACTCTACCTATGTAGGTACTCAGTTTTCATTGCCTCGGAAACAGCCAGAGCCCGAAAGTCTGACAACCAGTCATAATATGGGATATCTCGTTGTAGGTACCCAGTACTAACTGGGTTGTGCAGTGTGCACTGTTTGCAGGCCAAGAAAGCAGTCGTTCCATGTAAAATTCCGGTTTTTACCTGCATCCAGTTAGACTGGAAGCCGACTACCAACATAATCGTAGTTGGGATAACGTACTATGTGGATCTTTTAACGTGGATTTTTTACCAGCCTGTAACACTAGGGATAATGCAAACAATCTAAGGATAGTACCTATCAAAATCGGTTCAGGCGTTTAGAAGTTATGGTGGATTAAAGAAACTCACAAATAAACATACATGAACCCTAAAAACACTATTTTTTGGGCTGTTGTGTAAAAAACATTACGTTTAACTATTTTAATTAGTGGTCCACCGAGGTCCTGGACCCAGCCCAGGGGGGGGTCATGACCCCCCTGACCCCCCCCCTGGATCCGCGCTTGGCGCGGCCACGAGTTTTTTTTAATAGACCTTACACGGAGCTTAGTAGAAGTCCCATTCTTTTTGCTAATTACTGACACCATTTCGAAGAATATGTAGACAGTATAAATAAATCCTATAATTAAGAACTACAAGACCTACAGAACTTAAAACCTATAATCGAAGGAAAAAATAGGGTGACCAAGATTTATAGTGTGTGAATCCAGGCTTTTTTCCATTTCAATATCATAGTATAAATATATCATCACTACACAATATACAAAGTCGCTTTTTCTGTCCCTCCCTATATCCCTATGTATAGATTTTAATGCGGTTTTTTTAATAGATAGTGATAGAAGAGGAAGGTTTATATGTATAATAATAAAATCCATTAAATAGGGGCTGTTATTTTTGATGTTTCTAACGTGATGTACAACGTTCGAAGTACTTCGCCCGCGCGTATTTAAACGTTTTTATAAACCTGTTCAGTAGTAGTTGCGCAAACACACACACACATTATTACAAACTTTCACGTTTATAATATTAGTAGGAAGTAGGATGCCTCAAAAAAAAGTATAGGGTAAAATAAAAGCTAGCTCGCAAAAGACAGATTTTTCATACTTTACATTTTAATTTTTTATTTATCGTGATATTTTGAAAAATGTACACTATATCTATATAAATTATAGCACATGTGTTATTCTGACATGTAAGCTATTTTACTGCAAAGTTTCAGAAAAATCCGTTCAGTAGTTGTTGCGTGAGAGCAACAAACACACACACACACACACACACACACACACACATTATTACAACCTTTCACGTTTATAATATTAGTTAAATTATTAAATTATATGAAACATCTGTCCTGTCTGCGAATGAAAGGAATGCCAAAAATATAATATCTTTTATTTAAATTATTTTTTAAATTGTAATTATAAATATGAAAACGAATTGTGATTTTTAAATTATGTGATTTATAGTTTATAGTAATATTATGTTTTATCTATTACTTAAGAAATAGAAATATAAATCAATCGATGACATTTTTTTCTTTATATCCTTTTAATTAGCTTCTCTACTCAATTTCAAACCAAAAGACTAAAACTATTTGCATGTTACGATAAAAAGTATAGAAATATACGTGACAATGAAAACGTCTTATATGGGAATATCTCGTCAGCGCATCGTAAATCATGGTCACCCTTCTTTTAACTCTAGTTACAGGGTATAAGTTCTGTAACTCGCGATTTTCAAACATTAGAACTTCATTCATGATGTTTACAAATTCTTCGAAATCGTATCAGTGATTAGCAAAAAGAAAGACACCTGTACCAAGCTCCGTTTAAGCTCCACTTTAAGAAACACGTGGCCGCGCGGTTCGCCATTACGTGAGTGTTGTGGAACGAGAAGTCCAAACTTTAGAGCTATATTTTTACAATGTATTTTTTCTTCGAAATCCTATCAGTGATTAGCAAAAAAACTTAGACTTTTACAACGCTCCGTTTAAGAGAACTGGTGGCCGCGCGGTTCGCTTTGTGCGGACTGCGCGGCCAAACTTTGGAGTGATGTAGGTCGTGAACTACAGACAGTAGGGCATTATTTTTATGATCTACATTTTCTTCGAAATCCTGTCAGTGATTAGCAAAAGGAATTAGACTTTTACAACGCTCCGTTTAAGAGAACTGGTGGCCGCGCAGTTGAATTCATGCGGACTGCGCGGCCACGGTTAAACCCACATAACTTTCTGATTATTGACTCTTCGAATTTGCGGTTTTCACTGTTCATCTTTTACAAATTCCTTCGAAATGCTGACATAAGTTTTTTTTTTCTACGACATAGTGGCCGAGCAGTCGAAACGGACACAATAACCTACTCTTCAAGGTAGGTAGATCCAGGATTATTTTTCTCAGGGAAGGTAATTTGCTGAGTAAAAGCTACCTTGTCGCTGTTTTGCTTTTTCTATACTAATATTCTAAAGAGGTAAAGTTTGTGTTTGTATATTTGTTAAATAAATTGTAAGGGGTAATCTCGGGATCTACTGAACCGATTTTAAAAATTCTTTCACCAATAGAAAGCCACATTATTGCTGAGTGTCATAGGCTACTTTTTATCCTTTTATTCCCACGGGAACGGGATCTACGCGGGTGAAACTGCGGGACGTCCGCTAGTATTTTATAAAGGGTCCCAAGTAGTATAATAAGCAGAGTTCTATAGTGACTTCGTAAGTTATTCACGCTTCTCTAGTAGGTAGTAGTCTCCAGTCTTTAATTTCAATCAACAAAATTCAAAGACCATGCATCTTAATTGTAAGGATAGGATAGAAAAATATAACCTTTCATAAATAATAGGCAGCTCGTGGCTCTGGTATTTTCGTTTTCAAGACCTCCGAAGTGAATTGCTCTTCTTTCTTCGAAACTGTGGCTAGAGTTGGTAAAATTTTGCATTCAAAGCTCCATCCATAAATTACCTAATTTTTCACTTCTTCAGTGGGCGAGTCAAACAAGTCACGCCTCGTCAAGTCTATCTGATAACATTCGCCATTTGAGGCGTCCATTTGTCAAGTTCGATGTTTTGAACGCTGACTTACATTACATGTGGGTTAAGTTCTTAAATGGAACTTGTTTTTATAGATGGCCTTGAAATGTGAATACCTATTAATTGTAGCAGTAGGTTAGGTACCTTGACAATAATGTGAACTGCGGGTTTCATTGATGGAGTTTTGCCTTGTGGCCTGGTGGTCGAGGGTTCGATTCCCAAGGGAAGCATAGGTACTTTGTAAAGTTGTTTCCAGTTTGGCCAGGACACGGCAGGCTTGAATCACCTGATTGTCTGGGAAAGATGACTCCGTTCTTCGGAAGGCACGTAGGTATAGGTAAGCCGGTGGTCCCGGCCGCCAAATGGCGGTCGTCAAACCATGTCAGAGGCCCTTGAGGCGGTTTAGAAACACTGACACTAGGGTGTGTGGGGTCGTTAGACTTTAGGTAGGTACTGCCCACACGATAAGAAGAATTGGAATTACCAGATGAACTGACACGGGCAGCTCTACTTTTATACAACAACCAATTTCAGCAGTAATAGTCAAGTGGTGTACCTAACCAAGTAACCATAGGACTGCCAAGTCACAGGTCTCGAGTTCGAACCTTTTTGAGTTTTTCGATTCAATTAGTGGGCGTATTGTGTACCTACTCAGTACAACCGATGCAAGGTGCACGATTTTTTTTTTAAAAGTCATGTTGATAGTCGTATTTACAAGGTGTTAAATTGCGAAAGTAGGTATAACATGAGGATGCTGGATGAATGAAGTAGGCAGCACCATAATATGGATCCCAGCCCGTGGATAGGTTGCCTATTATGTCGAGCTTTTCTCTATTTCTCAAAAGCTTTACCAAACAGGTACCTATAAAGCTTTTGCGCAGGGATACTTAGTTTGATGTACAGAATGCTTGGTTAACGGCTGTGTGGTGGGTTAATTTACACCCTGTATGTAAGCAAACTACCTCGGGAGCTTCTTTATAAAACACAAGGAGAAAAGGATAAATGTAGGCCGTGTACCTAGAAGCGTCTGTGGTGGCTGCTATGCCCTTTTAGACTACTGCGCTTCAAGCACACACAATCAACCCAGATTTCTACGAACAACGCGTACCTATTGCTAATACCTGCGGTATGTACGGGTACAGTATGTGACCCGACCTGAAGGCCAAGTGGCGACCTTGCCACTGCGCAGGCGCAGATAACGCACGATACGATCGACGCGATCTAGATCGACAGATACCTACCGTTGTGCAATACGCAAGTTTTTGAGAAGCCTACACACGAACTTGCTTGGCGCCATCCATGGTGACTTAAAAGTTAATTTATAACACATTTGCTCGTAAAGGGCCTTTTATTTCACCAATTTCAATATCGTAATGTATGTCATTACGTACTTGTGCGTAATCGTAAAGTAAAACGCACGAGTTTCTTTCTAATAAGGTAACACGTACGGTTTATCATGCTCCGTCTAAAACCAACGGTACTTTTTTAAATCTTAAGAAAAAAAAAGCAAAGAAAGCAAATCAAAAAGTTTTTATGTCAGAAAAGTGGTCAATATTTTATGAATAAAATTAACTTTGGGAGATAAAATATAAAAAATAAACATTTAATTCTTTAATTTAATTCATTTTGACAGTAAATTACATCTGTAACAGAAACAAAAAAATATTAATTTACTTTATTAGTAATACTGGCTGTTTTTGTACCGTTGCCTTAAAAAAAAAAGCACTGATGCCCGCGCATCGCTAATTTGTGAACAAATAAAAGATTTATTCGTTTAAGAAAGTCCGAGTTTTATTTATTTCCTCGCAAATGTGTTATAAAACGTCGTATGACATACGTGCGCTTTGATAATTACAGCCTCTGCTCTCTTGTAGCCCTCGCCTACGGCTCGAGCTAGCAATATCGCCTCGGCTGTAATTTTCAACTTACCGCACTTATATCATAATGTACTATTATAACTCACGTGCTGTAACAAAACCGGAAAAGAATTTGGAATAGGCCTACATTCGGCATTGGATCGCCAAGACTTCTTCAGTGTTGGCGATCCAATGCCGAATGTAGTAGAATGGAGAGAGAGAAGAGAGTGACAAAACGACGTACAGTCAGCATCAGAAGTAGCTGAACATTTCGGAATTTTAATTCTTTTATGTAGGTACACGGGAAACACTGGTTTACTTAGAGGTCGTAATACGCCCCCAGGACTCTAGCAATTATTTTTAATGTTTCAGAAGATTATTCGTTAAAATAGTCCCTATATACTCCAATAACATTTAGTAACAAGTAATATCTAACAAGTTTTTATTAAAAAAACTGCTTCGAAACTTTGAGTAATGTTAATATACTTCTGATGCTGACTGTACGAAGCCTGAACTATAGAAATAAGTTTCAGCATGCTCTAAAGAGCTAAGGGCAAAGTGTTCATGGTGTTTGCATACCTACTTGCATAGAGGTAGCAAATATATAGGTACCTAAGAGCGGCTGGAGATAGAGTTAAAACGGTATGCAAATAACGAGGCCAATGTAATGGTGATGATGAATCCGTATGTACAAAAGTAGTTTGTCGGAAGCACAGAATAGATAAGTATTTATATATATATATCTATTCTGTGGTCGGAAGTATATCCTACTGAAAGAAAAGTGACTCTTACTGACCACACGGTGTTCCTCCTCGTCATACGTTATGTTTTTCTCCTCCTCCGCTGCTATTCTTTTCTGCTTGTTTTCTTTTGCGGAATATTCAAGACAGGTATTTTTTTTTACCTGGGACTTTTCTATCTCGGCGCTTTTCTGGTGGTTACCACTATTGATCCTGGCTTTGAGGAATTGCAATGGTTTGGAACAGGTATGGCAGCTTTGTCCCAAAAAAAAAATAAGAGAACGCCAGAATCGGCACCTGGATAAGCTTTTTAGTCTGCAAACTCCTTTACATTTTTATTTAGTAAGCTGCTCATTTGTTTTATTAATACGCCGATCGTATCAGTGACTATTGTTGTCTTTTGGACTGGAAGAACTGGAACTTTGTGCAATGAAGGAGTAGGTTTAACTTTTTAATAGACTGGTGTAGTTTTATTATCTGTTCGATCTTGATACTGATACTGTGGTCAAATAAACATGTTATATCACGCCTTTTTGTAAGCAATTGGGGCAGACAGAAACAACAGATCAGTTTGGTATTTTATTGTTAAACCCTATGATCTATAAAAATTATATTCATGATTTATTCATGGCGTTTAGTTATTGTATTGAAGGTGATACTGTCAGAATGTTTGAAGTTTTGTGAGAAGATTGCATGACTGTGTTTAATAAATTATGTGTTTAAATAGTGTAATTGGCTTCGGCCGTTCTATTTAAATAAATAAATAAATAATAATTGTATGTGGCTAAATAATAACATCCATTACATGCAGAGATCCCTCTGAAAGCAAGAAAATGAGACAACCAGTCTCACCTAGTACTTGAGTTGTGGAGGTCAGATTATGCAGTCGCTTCATAAAAAAGAAACTGGTATTCAGACGCATCCAGTTGGACTAAAAGCCGACCCCTACATACTTGGGAAAAGGCTCGGCAGACGATTTAATACTCGTTTGTTACTACGACAATGCCTCCAAGACAGAATGTCTTAGTTTTTAACGAGTTCATGTTTTATCATTTTGATAGCACCTGACCTAGTAAGTGACCGGTTTGCCTAGCCTAGAGTTTTATGAACTGGACTTGTTTTATGTAGGTAAACTGACAACTGTGCAGGGCTTACGTCAGTCAATTGAATAAAACAATCATATTACAATAAATAATGTATTTCATAATAAACAATTTGTTTTGCTATAGTTAATTAACAGTTGTCTCCGTTCTCAGTAAAACTAAGCGATTACTAAATTAATGCCTAAATATGTCATTCAAAAAGTCCATTGTTTTGCTTTCATTTAGCTATTACCTAGTTTTAGTGAAAAGGGGCATCAACTTCTATATAAATGCTTCTATCACTACGCTGATAAGGCATATTGTACAATACTAAAGTCGTTTTTAAACTATACTCTCTAAATAAAACATAATTTAACAAAATATGAGAAAAGACTCAAAACGAAGGTTGAAAATGGCTCTTAAAATATACTTTTTGTTTCGAGAACTTTTCGAAAGTTATCGAGCCACAAAAAAGGGGTGGGTAAACGCGGCATATAATTCCATATACACAATATTGATTAAATACAATTTAAAATTACAAAAAGAGGTTTTTTGGCCTAAAATAAAAAATATACTGAAATATCTGAGTACAGCAATCGGTCTTCTTATAAAATTCGTTGCATACTTGAGTAAATAGGATTCTCCTCTGTCTCAAGAAAAAACCAAACCTACTTCACTGTGGTTTGAGTAATCTGTTTTCAAGTCGTTTAAGGTGTAACACTTTTGAAAAACTCAAAAGAAATTCAGTTACCAAAACTGTTCCGCATTACAAAAGCTTACAAAATTTTACTAATTAATCGAACAGTTCGATCAAATGAAAATTACCATAAATATACAGAATCTTTACTTATTGCAACACTTTAATAATTTCCTCACGACCCATCCTGATTCTGCAACTGTTTGAGCTGCTTCAACACGGTATCGAGCAACTTCCTTCTGTCTCGCTCATTCTTCTTGAGTACGGAGAAGACAGAAGACTTCTGTTCAGCTTCCTTCAGTTTCTCCAGCAACGTGGCAGCGTCGCGGGGTGTGACTAGTGAGTACTTGCCTCCCTCTATACCGACGTCGTGGAGGTAGGATGACCAGTCCCAACCTGTGATCAGGTCGAGGAGTTGCCTGGGAAAGAGGGTTTGGAGTGAGGATTTATTTTGGCATACTAGGGACTCTTGTATATCAAAAGGGGCGAGGTCAAAATACCTAGATATTTGCGCTGCATTCAGGTTATTTTCAATTATTGAATTTAGTACTCTATAAGATCTAAGTAGTCACAGACAAAAACGTCGAATTGTTTTCATCATCTCGAACTCGGGGTACCTTTTATCCCGAATATAGACTACACAAGGTTGGTCCGAGACTGGGTGACCACCCATTACATAATGATTTTCCTCCATGCCTCTGAAAGCAGGCAGTGTGGAGATCAGATAGGCAATCGCTTCATATAAAATACGGGTACATAGCTGTATCAGGTAAGACTGGAAGCCGACCCCAACATAGTTGGAACAAAGCTAGGCAGATGATGATACCTTTTTTTCTCAAGTGAGAAATCATTAAATGACTCCTCTTAGTCTGGGTGGAGCCGAAAGGAGTGTCAGAATCTTACTGACTAAACTGAAACCCATCCATGTTCCTTCTACTTTGCATTCCAGGGTCGCGGTAACTCTTTCAAACAAATTTCGCTACCCTGGTGTGGCGGCACATCACTAACTGCTACGCCCAAGGGCGGATCCAGCTTTGGTGCCAGGGGGGGGTCACAAAGAGTCGTGGTCAAGTCACAAGAAGTTATAATTAAATTTTTATAATCATGGATCGTAATCATGGATCGTAAAGATAGATGTTTTATTAATTTATGTAGGTACTTAAAAATACCCATATTTAAATGTCATGTGTCTACGAGTATAAATGTAAAACGTCTTCTCCCGAAACGCGTTACCACTTCGTCTACCTACTTCAATTATGGGTACGTTTTTTTAGTGTGGAGAAGTGCCAGTCTGGTAAGACGTTCTTCAACCATTGAAGCTCTTATAGCCACGACTTGATTCTTCGAAGTGATCCAGGGGGACAAAGGGTTGAACAATTTTCGGTGGATGGACGACTTAGAATCAGAAATGAGAATTGAAGTAGATGAGCGTCTCAAGCGAGACAGAATGGTGGAAGAGCAGGAGGAAGGCGCGAGCGAAGCGAGCGCGAAATTTTTTAAGATTTTGGGGTGTGACAAAGATATTGTATTGGGAGGAAAGAGTGTTTTACTTGATTCGAGAAAAGATCCGCTTACTCTTATATTGGTAGACATCAATCCTCCACTTCCTGAACCAAGCGCCTAAGACAGAGGTTCGGAAGATGTGACTGACTCGACATTAATAAACGATTATTCTTACGAAAAAATTTATTGGTGTGTACTTCACTACATAGTATAAAACAAAGTCGCTTTCTCTGTCCCTATGTCCCTTTGTATGCTTAAATCTTTAAAACTACGCAACGGATTATGATGCGGTTTTTTTTAATAGATGAGAGAGGAAAGAGAGAGAGGAAAAAAGAGAGGAAAAAAGAAAGGAGAGTGATTCAAGAGGAAGGTTTTAATACCTTTTTTGCACCCGTGCGAAGCCGGGGCGGGTCACTAGTTGTTTATATTGGCTACTGAGATTTTGTGGTCTATTAAAAGTGTACCATTCTGACCCAACCTTGTAAGGGATAAATCGATTAACACTACGACACGTAAAGATTTACTTAGCTATAAAACGTAAAATATGTAAGTAGAGTCTGTCAAGCGAGTCGTGTCCCATGAAAAAGGCGGCAAATTCAAAAATCACTGATATAAAACACTGTTATAGCACGCTGAAAACTTATTGATAGAAGTCTGTCAAGCGAGTCGAGTCCACAACCCTTTTACTTTAAAATTCAAGTATCAATAAGTTTTCAGCGTGCTATATCAGTGTTTTATATCAGTGATTTTTGAATTTGCCGCCTTTTTCATGGGACACGACTCGCTTGACAGACTCTACCTATGTAGGTACTCAGTTTTCATTGCCTCGGAAACAGCCAGAGCCCGAAAGTCTGACAACCAGTCATAATATGGGATATCTCGTTGTAGGTACCCAGTACTAACTGGGTTGTGCAGTGTGCACTGTTTGCAGGCCAAGAAAGCAGTCGTTCCATGTAAAATTCCGGTTTTTACCTGCATCCAGTTAGACTGGAAGCCGACTACCAACATAATCGTAGTTGGGATAACGTACTATGTGGATCTTTTAACGTGGATTTTTTACCAGCCTGTAACACTAGGGATAATGCAAACAATCTAAGGATAGTACCTATCAAAATCGGTTCAGGCGTTTAGAAGTTATGGTGGATTAAAGAAACTCACAAATAAACATACATGAACCCTAAAAACACTATTTTTTGGGCTGTTGTGTAAAAAACATTACGTTTAACTATTTTAATTAGTGGTCCACCGAGGTCCTGGACCCAGCCCAGGGGGGGGTCATGACCCCCCTGACCCCCCCCCTGGATCCGCGCTTGGCTACGCCCATCCTTATTTGCCGGAGGGAGGTGTCAAAAAGTGACTCAAGTCTGACGTATGGATTTTTCTCTTGGGTTCTCGGTTTTTGTCTGAGCTATTAAATGTGTTTCTAGAGGAAGAGTCGTTTACTTTATTACACACGATTCTCGTGGACATTATTTCCACAATTGGTGACCCCGACGTGATTCGTCATGACGGACAAACACGCACCTAGATTGGACGAAGCCGACGGAGATTTTGTAGATGCAGCATCCGACGCCACAGTGAACAGAGTCGCAGTGCGTCTGCCGCCATTCTGGCCAGAAGACCCGGAGGTATGGTTCGCGCAAGCAGAGGCGCAATTTCAAATTTCCGGCATTAAAGATGACAGTACGAAATTTTACCATGTCATCTCTCAGCTTGAACATAAGTACATTCGCGAAGTAAAAGACATCGTGAGAAACCCTCCACCGACCAACAGGTACGAGAAGTTGAAGCAAGAGCTAACAAAACGGTTATCTATTTCTCGTCAACACCAAATTACTCAGTTACTTTCGCACGAAGAATTAGGCGATAGAAAACCGTCGCAATTTCTGCTCCATTTAAAAACGCTTGCCGCAAACGAGGTAACCGACGAGTTTTTGCGAAGTTTGTGGTCGAGTCGCCTACCTCCTCATGTTCAAGCAATTATTGTGACGCAAACCTCTGGTAGCCTGGAAGTCGTCGCGGAATTAGCGGATAAAATTTGTGAGGTCGCGGCGCCGTTACACCACCAGGTAGCGAGTACAAGCACGAACGCCGCCAGCGCCTTCAGTAATTTCGACGGTTTATTGAAACGTATCGATGAAATGATTACGTCACGTATACATTCAGAATTAAGCCAACAAATATCGCAATTAAACATACGTTCGCGTGATCTCTCTCCCTCTAGAGGCAGATACCGATCGAGGAGCAGTAGCCGCAGCAATACACGTGGCGTTTGCTGGTACCACAAGAGGTTTGGAGATAAAGCTACGAAATGCACATCTCCTTGTTCATACAAGTCGGTAAACTAGGGCGACAGTTCGTAGAGGCGACTAACGACTGTCAAGGTGCTACCAGTCGCCTTTTCATCACAGACCGGAAAACAAAGGTACAGTTTTTGATAGATACTGGTTCGGATCTTTGTGTGCTCCCACGTCGATTCCTGCGCCAGTCCAGACAACCTGCGGACTACAGTCTTACTGCTGCAAACGGTAGTATCATCAGCACCTACGGTACCATGACTTTGCACCTGGACCTGGGTTTGAGACGAGACTTTGTGTGGAATTTCGTGGTAGCGACTGTGGATAAGCCAATCATAGGAGCTGATTTCATCGCGCATTACGGACTGTTGGTGCACTGTAAACACAGGCGTCTGATTGATAGTATGACAACTTTAACTGCACCTGGAACCCTCAGGGTTTGTAACCAAACCAGTATCAAAGCGATATCGGGTTCTACTGAATTTCACAAATTACTTTCCCGGTTCCCTAATTTGACCAAACCTTTTGGAGTATTTCGTGAAGTTAAGCACTCAACCGTACACTACATAAATACTACACCTGGACCCGCTGTATTTTGCAGACCGCGTCGTTTAGCTCCTGATCGTCTCAAGATTGCCAAAGAAGAGGTTAATAACATGATTCGAGAAGGCACTGCGAGACCATCAGATTCACCATGGGCGTCGGCACTGCACCTGGCTCCGAAGAAGAACGGCTGGAGACCTTGCGGGGACTACCGTGCTTTAAATGCGCGCACTATTCCTGACAGGTACCCTATGAAGCATATAGAAGATTACGCTCATAGACTAGCTGGTTGTACAGCATACTCAAAAATCGACCTAGAAAAAGCCTATCATCAAATTCCAGTAGCCCCAGAGGACATAGCAAAGACTGCAATCACAACTCCATTTGGCCTGCTAGAATTTCCGTTCATGTCTTTCGGTTTGCGCAATGCCGCACAAACTTTCCAGCGGTTTCTTGATGAGGTGCTCAGAGGCCTCGATTTCTGCTGTTTCTCTTACATTGATGACATTTTGGTGTACTCTAGAAGTCGATCCGAACACCTGGAACATCTGGAAATGGTTTTTAAGCGTCTGCATGACTACGGTCTCCGTATCAATGAAGGGAAGTGTGAATTCAGCAAAAGCGAACTAGATTTCCTTGGTTTCCACATCACCCAGTATGGCACGCGACCCCTGGAAGACAAGGTTACGTCCATAAAGGAGTTTCCACCACCAAAAACCGTCAACGGTTTACGCAGATTTTTGGGAATGCTAAATTTTTATCGCCGATTCATTCCAAACGCTGCCTCTGATCAAGCACCGCTGCACGAGATGCTGTCGGGACCCAAAGTAAAGGGTACTCATCCAATCACCTGGACGCCACTACTCCTTGAAGCTTTCAACAACTGCAAAGCAAGTATTGTTAAATGCACTTTACTCGCACATCCTGTCATGAATGCACCGTTGGCCCTTGTGACCGACGCTTCTAACTCGGCCGTGGGCGCGGTACTCCAGCAATTGGTAGATGAGGAATGGCAGCCCCTTGCTTTTTACTCAAAGAAGCTGAGCAAATCCCAACAGTTATATAGCGCTTATGACCGAGAGTTGTTGGCGATATACGAAAGCGTTAAACATTTCCGCTATATGATCGAAGGTAGACACTTTGTTATTTACACGGATCACAAGCCAATCACCTACGCTTTCTTGCAGAACAAGCAGAAATGCTCACCTAGACAATTTAATCATCTCGATTTCGTGTCGCAATTTACAACGGACATAAGACATATTTCGGGTAAAGACAACATCCCTGCCGATACGTTGACACGCATCGAAGCTGTAGCGTCACCTCCTACATTAGAACAACTAGCTCATTCTCAAGAACATGACACCGAGCTACAGACTATTATCTCCAATCGCTCAACTTCATTGAAGCTGGAACAAATGCCTATACCAGGTACAAGCGTCACTTTATTCTGCGACGTCTCTCTGCCGAGGCCTCGACCTTTTGCTACAAAGGAGCTGCGGCGGCAGATTTTCAACTCCATTCACTCGATGAGCCATCCCGGAACGAGGTCGACGACAAAGATGGTGACTGATAGATTTATTTGGCCCTCAGCTCGAAAGGATTGTCGCGATTGGGTTCGTACCTGTGAAGCTTGCCAAAAGACTAAAGTACACCGTCATGTTTCTTCTCCTCTAGGCAATTTCAAACTGCCACAATCGCGTTTCAGTCACGTGCATATAGATTTAATCGGACCAATGCCATCATCTCGCGACTATAAATACTGTCTCACAGCTGTCGACAGATACACACGTTGGCCAGAAGTACAGCCGCTGCAGGACATTACAGCTGAAACAGTAGCAAAGGCATTCTATGAGCTATGGATTTCGCGTTTCGGTTGTCCAGAGACATTGACAACAGATAGAGGTCGTCAATTTACCTCCTCACTTTTCAAAGCTCTTACAGATTTTTGTGGAGTCCAGCTGCGCCACACGACTGCTTACCACCCTGCAGCGAATGGGATGGTTGAGAGGTTTCACCGCACTTTGAAGGCTGCCATCATGGCTCACGGCGAGCAGCGCTGGACAGACGTTTTACCTGTCGTCCTGCTCGGCGTGCGTACAGCTTGGAAAGAAGACCTGCAATGCTCCGTCGCTGAAATGGTTTATGGTGAGCGCTTGAGAATACCGGGTGACTTCTTCCAATCAACTAATAATAACCAGCTGAGACCGCCAGATTTTGTCTCGCAACTGAGACATAACATGTCATTTTTGAAGCCACAAGAAGCAGCTCGACATTCTCCAGCTTCTGTATTTGTGCACAAGGACCTCAAGACTTGCAAACACGTCTTTATTAGAAAAGGTGCACCTCGAGGATCTTTAGAACCACCATATTCAGGTCCGTATCCTGTGTTAGAGAGGACAGATAAGACCGTCACTGTAGAACTACAAAGAGGACCAGTTACAGTCACAATAGATCGTGTCAAACCTGCCTTTATTTTGTCCGACTCATCTGAAGATGCATCAAAGTCGGTAATAGAAAACCCAGATGGTCAACGTCCGGTACAAACCACAAGGTCCGGACGCGTAGTTAGATTTCCTAATTATCTTTCTGCAGGTTTTCCAAACTCCAAGGGGGGTGGTGTGGCGGCACATCACTAACTGCTACGCCCATCCTTATTTGCCGGAGGGAGGTGTCAAAAAGTGACTCAAGTCTGACGTATGGATTTTTCTCTTGGGTTCTCGGTTTTTGTCTGAGCTATTAAATGTGTTTCTAGAGGAAGAGTCGTTTACTTTATTACACACGATTCTCGTGGACATTATTTCCACAATGATGATACCTACATAAGGTATTCCAGCAGTACCCTAGCCACTTACCTCAGACTAGCAAAATGCTCCAGCAGTTCTCCCTCCTTAAGCCCTGGCACAGGTTCCCCGGCGGCGAACTGCTCGCACTGGATCACGTCCAGGTTCAGCTGTTCCAGCGCACCAGACGAGATCTGCTTCACGGCGGGGTCTAGCAGCAGGTTGCGGAGACGGGTGGCTATGCGGTTGGTGGATGCTCGCACTGCTGCCACTCTGGTGGGAGACATAACAAGAATATTAAAAGAAATCAAGATTCTTTCGCCTTTGCATTTTCTATATTCTTCTAAGAAGTCCATCACAGACTATTATTGATTCGCTAATATAGATATTAGCTTGTCGATGGCAATCTTAACTGTATCGGCCCAGAATTAAGGTACTAGTTCGGCACTTCTGGTAGAGTCCATCAGTTCCTGTAGTGAACAACCAGCAGGACACGCAGGACACGATATTATGGTTTGAGGAACAGTACCACATTTACACTCCAGTGCAGAGTCATTTATCAACCTCAGCAGGTTTTCATTGCTACGCCCAACCTGGGTCTGGATATTAGCTGTGTGTGAATATAAACTGAGGCCGAGGTAGACCGCGGCCAGCTACGGTCCAAGCATATTACACGTAGTACATTCTTCTCTCGTGTTTACATAAAAACTCACCTCGCTCTCTCCGGCAGTTGCTCCAGTGACGTCAGCACTCCTGACAAGTAACTCAGCATATCAGTGACGAACGAAGACGCCTGACCGGTTGGTTCGACTAGAACAAACATTGACAATAAGATATTACACCTAGCCAGACACAAGTTATGGAACCCCGACACAACAAGGACGCGACGCGGTAGATGGTGGGACAAGCTGGACAGAACCAACGACCAGAGGTCCAGATTCACCCTGGATGGGGGAAGGCTTTTGCCCAGCAGTGGGGTGACACAGGCTAAGAGTGATAGTAACCTAACAAGGCGCAGTGATGACAGGTGGACTAAGGCTGTCACAGAATGTCGTCCAAGAACTGGGAAAAGAAATGTGGGTCGTCCAGCGGTTAGCATGGGTAGACGACATAAAAACCTCGATGAGGACACACACACAGGACCGAGGGGATTGGCACAGGAAAAGAAAGGCTGATATCCAGCATTGGGTGGATTCACGCTGTGGATGTTGGTGATAAAATAAGTTTCGTGGATCCAATTTGTGATCAAAGAATCTAGGTCCGGTAAACAAGTATTAGTGCCCCTGTTACACGGAACTTTTTTTTTTTCTTGACCTCAATCTTGCCCTAATATAATAATAATACACACATAATACATACACAAGGGCGAAGGAACATGGGTTTGGTTTTTAGTCAGTAGAAGTCTGACACTCTCCTTCGCTCTGCCCAAGAGCGGGGGGGGTTATTCGATGATTTTCCACACACCAAAAAAAAAAAAAAAAGGGCAGAGATGAGGTCGACGATGGGACGAGCTTACCCAGAAGAAGCCTATTTACTAGCGACGTAAATAGATCGGGGCTATATGAACTCGGGAAGACCGACGCAGGCAGGGTGTTCCACTCCTTGGCTGTACGAATAATGAAAGACTTAGCAAAACGCTTCGTACGAATGTGTGGAACATCGACAAGGTATGGGTGATAGCCTGCAGTACGTCTAGTCTCTCGATGGAAGAAGGGAGATGGTGGGATCAGCTCGTGGAGCTCTTGCGCACACTCTCCGAAGTACAGTCTGTAGAAGACCGACAGACATGCAACTTTGCGGCGGTGGGCCAGGCTATGTAGCTTGGCAACCAGCTTAGAGTCACCAATTAGCCTATTTAACAATAAGCAATTAGACAAACTACACTTAAACATGAAAACGGGAGAAACGTGGGTGCAGGTCTACATTCTACCAAATTTTTGGTAAATACAGCTTTTTTTCTAGTACTGCAAAAATATCAGAGGTGATCACTCACCCAAAAGCCAGTCATAGTTCTCAAGGTCGAGGAACTCGTCGACCTTCTTCTCCAGTTTGTCGCAGATCTGTTGCTCGGCGTCGTCGCGCGCCGCTTGGAACATACTACCGGCCGTCTGGTGCAAATAACACAAGTAACTTTATGTCCGTAAAGGTGATTTTTGGAGGTCTGAGGCCAATAATACACAACACATACTACCAAAAATGCATAATCTTAAAATAAATTATTCATAATGCTTGCTATGTATCTAAATTTGTGTCTAAATTCATCAAACAAAATTCATTTTAAAAATAGACTAGGCACTTGTGTCAAAAAATAAAATGTTCATGGTCAAAATGTAAAATCAAATAACTCGTCAAGCTTTTTTTTAAGAAAATTTGTATTTCCAATTCCCAGTATTATGATTGTTTATGATGATCATGAGTTTGTCTCGTTTTTGTTGACTCCATTCAGAGAGGGAGAGGAAGACCAAGGACACGATAGATGGATTGTGTGAGGAATCATACGTAAGAAAAAGGAGTACATGATAGCGCGACGGTTGACAGATGAGACTGGAATAAAAACGTGTTGGGCCGACCCCAATTAAGATAAGATAAGAGTACAGATACCGGCACGGTTCTTGAGCGCTCGGCGGAAGAGTGGGGATCGCTGTGCGCATCGTACACTATATGAAAAAAGGAATCATCCATAGAATAACCACAGGAGAGTCAAATAAAAGATGGAATGCAACAGAAGGTTGTCGACAATCGAAAATCTTCTTAAAGTCATATGATGAAAAGAAATCCCACAAACTACTCAGAATGAGCAGGGGAAACATAAGACTAGTAGTAGGGATCGCAACAGGACACTGTGGACTCAATAGACACCTGACGATTATGAAAGTAAAGGAAGATCCCATATGCCCAGCATGTGGAGAAGCAGAAGAAACAAGTTTCCACCTTGTGGCGGAATGCACAATGTATGGGCCACTCAGATGGGAAATCCTAGGAACAGATGACATTAATGAAGAGAAGCTCGCAGAAATCTCTACCGAACAACTGGTGAGCTTCTGCAAGGCGACAGGAAGATTCGCGATGCCGACCACCAGTAACCCATGAAGGGGATCCACCAAAATGGGGAACTGGGCGAAATAATCCACAACGAAAGGACTGATCGCCCGTCTGGTGTCTGCCGGCGTCCCCGAAGATAAATAGAATAGAAATAGAATATGAAAAATAAAACGCACAGCCGTTTATTATTTATTGGTCGTGAGGTAAGTGCAGCAGGAGTAAAGAACAAATCCCTTGTGACGGCTATGACGCGATGCGCTACGGGCCAATCACTGCACTTTCCCCACACCGCGTCTCACTTCATACCACCAAAGGGACCCAATAACCACTTTTGCGTCAGTGCTCAAGAATCGTGCCGATGATAATAAGATGATGATGAAATATTTGTCTGTTTTCTTATTACCTGTGTCGTAACTAGTTCAGAACCAGTAATGTTGCTGATAAACTCGTACAGGCATAGCGTGGCTCCTTCTAAATATTGCGTGTCCACAATTATCTGAAACAATACGGTGTTGTTTTAGGATTTTTAGCTCACTTTATCACCGTCAATGTAGAAATTTATGTCTTAGGCTAGCTGGGTAACACTAAGTGCATGTTTACGTACTGGCGGGGCGTCGCGCGTCGCGTGCTGCGTTTTTAATTCAAACACAAGGCGATGTATAAAAAAGTACACGATTTCAATCGTCGATTTTTACTTTAAAATGCAGCGTTTGTTGCGGTGGACCCATGTATCAGTTAATTAATTAAAAAGCACGAGACGAGAAATCTCCACGCGCCGCGCGACGCCCCGCGTGTCCGTAAACGAGCCCTTAGGGCAAGTAAAAGCTTGGGCGAACGTGTGAGCATTCGAGCTAATGAAAGCCGGGTGATTGTAATTATTATGTGGATAAGAATGCGGCAATAATTTGCCTATTTTGTAGAAAGATAACAATGATTGTCCATGATACATGAACATTTCCACACGACAATAAATATGTAATATAATTCAACAAAAATACTTTTCGTTCTATTGTGTTTATCGAAAGTGTATTTGAAAACGTTATTTGATAGACGTGGGCATTTGTTTACTGCACTTTTCGGCTCCACAACAACTCCCCCACCTGCGGCTCGGGTGTGAATTCTGCCTCGAATGCAATAACAATTTCCCCACTTATGGAGAAAGTGGCAAGAAGAAGCACACCAGCGTAAGAAGTCGAAGGAATGGGGGAGGCCTTTGCTCAGGAGTGGGAAAATACGGGCTAAATAAAAAAAATGGAGAAAGTTGTTCAGTTCGATGATCTGAATCACACCTTGAAATATGTATAACCATGTATGTACGACATGTACTGACTATATCAAAACACAACTTTGTACTTCTTTTTTTTTTTTGGAGGTTGGGTAGTCATTAAATGACTCCTTCCGCTATGGGCAGAGCGGAGCGGTAGGGAGTGTCAGACTTCTACTGACTAAAAACCACCCATTTTCCTTAGCCATGTGTGCCGAGGCCGCGGTATCTGTTTCGAACAAACCGCAGCCCCGACGGGACCTTATTTTGTACTTATTTACGACTAGCACTTTGCCCACGGCTTCGCCCGCGTGGATGTCGGTTCAACTACAAAAGTGACGATTTTCCATACAAACTTTCATCCCCCTTTTCACCCCCTTAAAGGTTAAATTTCCAAAAACCCCTTCTTAGTGCTCCCCTACATTATAATAGGAAGCCGTGTGCAAAATTTCACATTCCTAGCCCCAGTAGTTTCGGCTGTACGTTGATATGTCACCCAGTCAGTTCTCCTTTTATATAATATAGATTCAAATAGCATTTACCTGCACCAGCTGCATCAGCGGCAGTGGCCGTCTAAACAGCGCCGAGAGACAGCCAGTGAAAGATATGCTGAGCAGCAAGGAGGCCGAGTGTCTGGCGGCCGCAGCCCTACGGCCTCCGCCCAGCCCGAGCCCTGCGCTGTACTTCAGCCACGCGAATATGAACTCTTTTACTTGCACGTACACTGCTGGCACTACGGTGGAGAATGGGAACCTGAGGAATGGTGCTTTTGTTAGGATTTTATGAAGTATCTAATTGAAATACATGGATGGCATGGAAGACCATTTACTAACTTCAAAATAAGATTTGCACTGTATTCTTCGACACCCTATTCTTTTGACTGTCTCTTTGGTCTAGTAGCCGCAAGCGCGACTGCTGTTCCTAGGTTCGATGCCCAGGTCGAAAAGGTTGTGGGTTTTTCCATCAAGCACTTCTTAGTAGCAGCCATAGACCAGATTTGTACACGGTTGATGACAATAGGCTCGCCCCCTATTACATGGCTTAAACATAAATGGCGAAATGTGGGTGTACTTAATGTACTTCTAGCCTAACCGTTCTGGGATAACAGGGAGTGATGTTATGTTATGATTAATTGTTTGAAGCTTTCAAAATCGTACTCACTTCCTAGGGAAAGGCTCCGTCTCGAGTTCATCTCCTTCGTACGGGAACGTGTCCATCACTCCGTCATATTGGTCTTGATTCTCAACCTGTATACAAAAGACCACCAAATATACATCAGAATAACTATCAGGTAGTTACGACATATTTTGTTCAAGATATTTTTCATCGGTTATTTATTAAAAACGCAGCTTACAGTACAATCCTGATTACCCGAATCAATTAAAACTAGGGGTATTCCGTATTTAATCGAAAATCCAGATAATCGATTTCTAAGTAAAATCAAACAATATTAATAACTTGTCACATACGTCATTTTGTATAAGAACTTCATGTACCGGTCTACCATATTTGATGCAATAAAAGAATTTAATTTAATTGAATTTTAGACAAAAGGATACATCGGATATTCGGATAATCGGATATTCGCATAATCGGATAATCGGATATTCGAATAATCGGGATTCAACTACAGTTAAGAAAAGGCAGGACAAATGAAAATTAGTGATATAGTCACCTCTATCGGTACAAATGAGGCGTTATCAAGTATATCCCTGAAGACGGCCACCCATCTCTGCATCAGCACTTCAGTGTAATGTTCCGCCATCTCTTGTAGCAGCAACGGTATCGGGTCTGTAGGCAGGCCGTAACATCTGGGAAAAAAGTAATATTTTAAAGATTTACGAATGATTATAATATTTTAAATGATATCACCTACCTCTCTGTTGCCGCGCGAAATAATTGACCCCTGCCCCTCCCGCACCGCCTGGTTACGTCATCGCATGCGTCATCTGACCTTGTTCACTAAAACGCTTATTGCTCGAGTTCTGTTATCTCTTATCTCAAACCGTAAACAGTTTCGTGTTTCTGAAGAGCTAGACGATGTATTATTATATAAACAACTCTTTTATAGCTTATTTAGAATTTAAAATATCGTATAGTTAGGACACATCTCGCCGCCACTCGACCTGTTGCGTATTTTATTTTGTTTTGGTAAAACTACTGAATCAATTTACACGAAACTTTAGAACTGATATAACAAATGTACAAGTAATATAGTGACAGTGTTTTTTTAGGAGACCTACATACATTATTCTAATAAGATCCCAACTCAACTCCCTCACGGACCGCCTAGTTACGTGATTACGTCATCGCATGCGTCATCTGACCGCGTTCACTAAAACGCTTATTGCTCGAGTTCTATTATCTTTTATCTCAAACGGTAAACAGTTTCGTGTTTCTGAAGAGCTAGACGATGTATTATTATATAAACAACTCTTATAGCTTATTTAGAATTATAAATATCGTATAGTTAGGACAGAGGTCGCTGACCTCGACTCTGACTCGACTTGTTGCGTATCTTATTTTGTTTTGGTAAAACTACTGAATCAATTTACACGAAACTTTAGAACTAATATAACAAATGTACAAGTAATCTAATGACAGTGTTTTTTTAGGAGACCTACATACATTATACTAACAAGATTCCAACTCAAAATTCTTTTAAGATTCTTATTAGCGAACTGTCATTTTAGAATTGCGAAATAACCTTGAAATATAAATAAATACGAAATTATTTGCTTCGAATACACGATATAATGATTTATCACTATATTTTACGTTGATAATAATGTTTCCAAGACCATTATTTCAATGAAAAGGAGTCAAATTCATATTTTCAATTCGGTCATTCAATGACGACGACGAAATCTTTGTTATGATATTTTGTTGGCTCGAAACATAATTTTGGATATGAATTGTCAAGCAAATTATTATCTACAAAGTTGCAATAGGGACTTCTAACCTAATAAACATTTACTTACCAACGTTTCACAAACAAACTCAAACACAAAACACAAAAACACTACGACACCTACACTTTACCACACCGTTTTTTGCATCAACTGTCAAACGTCACTATGGCGCCTCTCAATATTTTTTTAAAAGTGTTCCGGGTTTATGTTTAGTACTTTCTTGGTGCCATACACAGCTCTAGCTAATTTCCCTATGGCACAAATTTTGTCAAACGATTTAGAGCCTTATTTTACGTAAAAATAAGGTTTGAATTTGCTGCGCCCGACCGGGATGATATCGTCCCGGCGGGTCTCAACGGAACTTTCTCACTGGGACGATATCATCCCAGTCGGGTCTGAGCGGTTAAAGAAGTACGAGAAACAAGGGTAAAGTTACATAGAAAATGGAGAAACTTCCGACTATATGGCTGTCATGTCTGGACTGTCCACCGGTTGTTGTCAGGTATCTGTTTATTTATGTTAATCGCGCAAACAACTCTGCTTGCGTGATTTTGGGCAACAATGCAAGATTTTGAGGTCATCATCCTCAGCCTACAGCAGTACACACTCAACTCGCCATCTTGCCAAGATCGTCGCTCCATCGAGTTTTTTGACGTCCCACCTTACGCTTGCCGATTCACGGCTATTTTAGCATTTATGGACCAGCCGTACCATGAGTGTCCACATTTTGAGGTAGGTACTTTAGTGTTAGCAGCGCGACAGTCGCGCGGCAGTAGCACATTCCTTCACATTTTATAAGAACAGCCGTAACAAGTTAGAATTTATTCGCGCGACTGTCGCGCTGCTAACGTCCTAATGTGAAAGCAGTCTAAAGCAGCACGATTGGCGCAGTAGCTGCTGCGTTGCTTGTCGCGGATGCGATTCACGGAACACATTATATTCTTATGGCCTACAGGTAGTTGTTCCGGGTCTGGCTGTTTGTGTATATAGTGTGTATATAATATAGCCTATGTTATTACTCGGGTAAGGTGTAGCTTTTTAATGGGGCATTTTTTTTTAAATCGTTAGATTAGTTTTTTAGTTAAATCACAACAAACAAACAATAGTAGATGTTTCTACAACAAAATATTCATAACAAAACTCACTTCAGCGTATTAATAAACAGCACAATCTGGTGTTTGATACTCAGCATGAGCGTGGGGTCTGTGATCAGAGACGTGTTGGTCCTCAGCGTGGACGCTACCTTCGTCACCGACATACTCCACATGTCTAGCAACCAGTCTTTTGATACGAGACCTGAAACAGAGAGAGAAAGATTGTTTCATCTGTACAAGAAAAACAAGCAAACTTAAACAATAGCAGAAACAGAAAATGAAATTAAAATGCTGCCTCACTGCCAACCTTATGCTCAGCGGTCGTAATTGCGAGTCGCAATCACGACCGCTGAGCATAAGGTTCCGGATTCGATCCCGGGTCGGGCAAACTGTTATTGGGTTTTTTGTTAGGCTACGCCCCCTTTGAGTTAGCAAACAATGGTTTGCTATATAAGGTCCCATTAAAATAGGTGGACAAAATTTCAGAAATCATTTAGTATTCAGACCACCAAAATAAGGACGGTGGTAAAAATAATAATAAGAATAACGCATTTAAGTACCTATTCATAAAGGATGAGTTAGTTCTAGAGTGCCGGCAATTTATTACTTTGAGTAAAAAAAATCACATTATTGAAGGTTTTTTTTTGTTTAGATATCTTTGGTTAAACCTACTGAACGCTGTGTTAAAATTTGTCCACCTATTTTAATGGGACCTTATAATAATATAATATGTTATGTGTAGAAAGTAGTGCCTGCTTGGTTTAGCACTATTTCTATTGTTGGTTGATAGATTGGTTGATTTGGTTGAGTTTATACCGGAATGGTAATGGTTTGGTTGTTGGTTTACGAACACTGGTTTAATGATACGCAATAATATGGTTCAAAGTTATATTGTGCACTAGTTAACTATTAAATGGTAAAATGGTAATAATTATTAGCTAAATTAGCACTAAGATGGTTTGATTCGAGTTACGCGATTGGTATCTGAACACGCACTAACTGGCGATAGTTGCGATACATGCATTTATGAAAATACATGCAGGCAAAAGTGCTGAGCTGTTCGGTTGCCAATATTGTACCGGATAATGTGATAGTAAAACACAATAACATGGCGAAGCCGGACCCTGGTTAACACTATGCTGATCGTCTTCTCAACGTGTCGATGACAATTTAAATTGAGTCAGTTCAAAATTCGGCGACGAGTTAGGTACTTTCAGTAGGTGTCCATTAGCTCCTGTGATGTGCAAGCAACAGAACAGGCATGGCACGATATCAAGTGTCCCATCGTTTGTGGAGTACTCCGCATTTACATTCCAGAGTCAATTTCCACCTGAACAAGTTTTCCTTGCTTCGTCCAACCTGTCATCATCTGCCTAGCCTTTTCCCAACTATATTGGGGTCGGCTTCCAGTCTAACCGGATGCAGCTGAATACCAATGTTTTACATGAAGCGACTGCCTATCTGACCTCCACAACCCAGTTAATACTAGGTAATACAATACCCTTTGGTAAGACTGGATGTCAGAATTTCAGGTCACTGACTACCTGTAACAACTGCCAAAGTGCTATTATGGCAGCCGGGATCAACAGCTTAACGTGCTTTCCGAGGCACGGAGGAAACTCGGTATGTTGGGCGGTCACCCATCCACAGACCGACCTAGGCAAACACAGTTTTACCTAAAGATCGACCTGAGTGGCAGTGCTTATTAAGCCACGAGCTCCTGTACCTGTATCCGGTGTCTATTCAAAGACTTCCATGTCAGCCATGGCAACTCGTAACCAGGTATACTGATGCAATGAAACCTATGGGGTCCAGTAGTGGACGGCAATATGCCGAATTTATTGATACTTATGTTTGGTATTATCCTGGATGACTAATGCGTCACTTGTTCGAGGTTTGATGCTCACAGAGCGAAGCAACAAATTAAGCTCCTGCGTATTTGGCTACAGCCTAAGCATTTAGGCAACTAATACAAAAATCAGAGTACCAACCTGCGCTCCCGCTTAGTAGATGTTCTTCAAGTATAAAGAAGCCGAGTACTGCATTGAGGTAGTTCTTTACTCCTTGTATAGAGTCGTGTAGATTCGTAGAGGCGGGGATTAGCACGAGACGAGCTTGTTGCTTGCGTTGTGATCTGGAGTTAAGAGGTAAGGATGTAAAGGTCCGATACTGTTAAGTCTAGAAACTTTAAATTTTGCTCTCTGCCAAGCACCTAGCTTAAGGGTCGAACAAAAATTCTTTTGTGTGCCCTCAACCCGGTTAAGTCGCTATACGTAGCTAGCGATGACTTGCACTCACGGGCATACAAATAAAAATAGATCATTTGAACCTGGCAGTGCAAGTGTTAAGCCCTTTTATAACGAAGGTAAGCACTATGAAACGAATTTTGAAATTCATAGGCATTAAAATAGGGAATAAAAGGTTGTTTAAGTCTTTGAAGTTCTCAATTGAAACGGGAATCCCGTCGGGCTCACATCATAAAATATACCAAAAGGGTTCTAGGATGGCTTACAATTTACCTGTAATACTGTATGAAGTCATTCTTAGCGCCCAGCACACTGTGGATGTGCAGACATCTGTGTAGCGGACTGAAGTCCACCAGCTCGTGTGGACATTGTGGTCCGGCCGTTATATTTGTTGGTATTCCGAGTACTGCCATGTCTGGACAAAGATAAGCAAGAATAGGAATAAAAACAATATAGAAATGATCTATGAGAACAGAGTTAGTCCGGGCCGCCAAAACGAAAACGTTGCGGATACTGAAAACTGACTGATACTTTAGTAAGTTTTTGTATTGTGGTGTTGGTGTCTGGAGTAGCGTGACTGTGAAGTTGCGTTTACTTTATCCCTTTGTTACAAGAAAATATATTGCAACGGAAAGCACTTGCAAGCTCTCTTGCTCAGGGGAGAGGGAATTATTGTCCTGACCAACAAAAAGATATAGTAGCTCTGCATTAACAAAGATTTTTGGTCACTTACCTTTTTTATTTTGGACAATGCTGGCCAAGCTCCTTCCTAACATTTCTTGCGTTTGCCTCAAAGCCATAGCTCCCACCTGTGGAGAAATTAGTTCACAGATAACATGTAGGTACATATTTAAACAGAATCACAAGCAAGAAAAAATACATGACATATTTAAAACATCAACACCGAAACTAGACATAACTGTACGCGAAACATATTTAATACGTTTGGCAATCATGTTCTATCTTTGGAAATACGAACTCGAAATGATATTAAGTACACATCTACAAAGTGTGTCGCGACACAATTTGAAACAATGGTTACCGAAGAGCGTAACTTTTATTAATTAAATTAAATTAATTAAGAGGGAAGGGGGAGGCCCCTTCCCTCTATAATTTGACCACCAACTAACCTGTGGGCTCATCTCGCGTATATTCTCGAGGAAGTCCCTCAGATCAGCCATGGAGGCGTCCTGTATCGCTTGCCGTAGTCGCGGGATGTCGGCGGAGATCTGTCCACACCACTTGTATGGGCCAACGCGAGGTAGCAGCACGTGTTCCAGTTGTTCTAGTGTTTTTAGAGCTGGGTAGTACCTGAAAGAATGTTGGAGTAACTCTTAATAATTATGTCATCATTCTTTATTCTCCCTATGCCTTTTTTTTCGGCAGGTGGGAAATTATCAAATAACCCCTCTCACTTGTGGGCAAGGGAAGGGAGTGTCAGAATTCTACTGACTAAAAACAACCCATGTTCCTTCTTAGCCCTTTATGTCGAGGCCGCGGTATCGCTTGCGCACAACCTACAGCCCCAATGGGATTATCCTACCCCTTATCCCATTTATTTGGGGTTGGTGTAGTACTTGTCACCTACTTTCTAGTGATATCATCCATAAGCATAATTATCTACTCTCATAGCCATGTCAATGGGGTTGTTTCCTGGAAACTTCGCCGCAAGATGGCGCTGGTGTTTGGCTATACATGTCAATTTTTTTTAAATAAACATTTGCATTGTGTGGACGATTTTTCAAGTATTTGCGCGGGTTTTTTAACTCAATTTGTCGCTGCACAATGTATGCTACCTGGCGTATCACCCAGTTGAAGGAGGAATTGAAAAAACGAGGAACAACGCAACAAGGAAAGAAAGCGGAGCTTGTCGAAAAGTACAATAGATTTAACATTTTATCGACTTTTAGCTGTTTTCTGGGCAATATTATGGTTCTACAAGTTGTAAAATAAACTTCACTCACTAACTTTTTGCTTTTTAATGATCTAATAATAAACAAACTAAGGTAATACATCATTTGTTAAAATGTTACAAAATGTATAGTTATTTGAAAAGAACCCATTTCCCCACCCAACCAATTCTTATGTCTGGAATAAGATCAAAGCTGGTAGATGGCAGTGGTTCGTTTGATATTATAGGGCTTGCTAATAAGCAACGCCTTGCATTTCTCTGTTGCAATCGCTCAGTTCGACTGTTCGAGCTGAGGTGACACTCTGTGATTCATTCCAACAAAATATAGAGGGCACAGCAGATTTCTTCAAAATTTTGCGTTGGAGTGGAAAGCCTGAAACAATATTGGGTAGGTAATGTTAATACTTGGCATATATCAGTGTGGCTTAAATCCCCCATGAGCGAACGTTGACTTGAAGTGGGAGAAACCAAGTCAATGTTCGACCCTTGTTTCTCCCACACATTCAAATTATTAATAAAAGTCAGAATTAATAATAGGTATCGTACTAACCTGTCGCCTTAGAAGTGGTCTCGTAGTTTGTTTCGTTGAAATGTTTCCCACATAATAATAATAATAAAGCCATTTATTCCAACTTGTTAACTATTTTACAGTTCAAATGTCCCACATAACCTCGAAAAATTACTTGTTTTGATTTTTTTTAGTTTCAGTGCCTTTTCCCACTTTCTCTTCGTGCGCAAATTTCTTGGAAATATGACAACGCCTATTTCTTTGCATCCAAAGGCTACACAACGACCCATAATATTGAAAAAAGTCACAAAATATTAAGATATTGTTCAATTTCTATGGAGTTAGACAGTTTGTTTGTAGCCAACGCACAGCGCCCTCTACGTGGAACTATTTGACAGTTTTCTTCCCCATTCATACTCAACATTTTCCTCGTTCAGTAAGTAAATCATACCATTGGGTGGAAGATAGTAAAAACCTGCATCAACATTATTGGTAATAGATGTTCTTTGCACATGGTTTAAAACATTTTGGTGGCATATTAAACTTCTGATAAGAGATGATGATGTTTAAAATAACAACAAATGGAAAATGGAGTTTTTAAACCCAGTTTTTAAACACGCAGGTTCGACGATTTCCAGCCTCCCGAACAAGCCGGATTCCGAAAAGGCTTCAGTACCGTAGACCACATACATACGCTGCGGCAAGTTATACAGAAGACCGAAGAGTATAACCTGCCTCTCTGTTTAGCGTTTGTGGACTACGAGAAAGCCTTCGATTCGATCGAGACTTGGGCTGTACTGCAGTCTCTCCAACGGTGCCAAATTGACTACCGGTACATCGAGGTGTTGAAGTGTTTATACAAAAACGCCACCATGTCAGTCCGACTTCAGGACCAGACCACGGAACCTATCCTTCTGCAGCGCGGTGTGAGACAGGGAGACGTCATATCTCCGAAACTGTTCACCGCTGCATTGGAGGATGTCTTCAAGGTTTTGGATTGGAAAGGACTTGGCATCAATGTCAACGGCGAGTACATCACTCACCTTCGGTTTGCCGACGATATAGTGGTCATGGCTGAGACCATGGAAGACCTCAGTAAAATGCTCGATGACCTCAGTAGAGCTTCTGAAAGAGTGGGTCTTAAAATGAACATGGACAAAACCAAGGTTATGTCGAATGTTCATGTAACACCCACTCCTATCAAGATCGGAGACTCTACGCTCGAAGTTGTGGACGATTATGTCTACCTGGGACAAACGGTCCAGTTGGGTAGATCTAACTTCGAGAAAGAGGTCAATCGTCGAATCCGACTCGGCTGGGCAGCGTTCGGGAAGCTGCGCGGTATCTTCTCGTCCAACTTACCCCAGTGTCTCAAGACGAAAGTCTATGACCAGTGTGTGTTGCCAGTGATTACATACGGGACCGAAACGTGGTCGCTCACAATGGGCCTTATCAGAAAGCTCAAAGTCACCCAAAGGGCAATGGAGAGGGCTATGCTCGGAGTTTCCTTGCGTGATCGAATCAGAAATGAGGACATCCGCATGAGAACCAAGGTTACCGACGTAGCCCGAAGAATCGCCAGACTTAAGTGGCAATGGGCAGGGCACATTGCTCGCAGAACGGATGGCCGATGGGGCCGAAAAGTTCTCGAATGGCGACCGCGAACCGGAAGACGTTGCGTTGGAAGGCCTCCCACTAGGTGGACCGATGACCTGGTCAAGGTTGCAGGAACCCGCTGGATGAGAGACGCACGGGACCGGTCAATGTGGCGACGCCTGGGGGAGGCCTATGTTCAGCAGTGGACGTCTTTTGGCTGAAATGATGAAACCCTGTACCACGAAAACATAATGCAAAAATCCCAAATACCTCTTAGCTTCCACCTGCGACTTGAGCTTGGAGTATGTAGTCAGTAAGGGTAAACATAGTTCCATCTTTTCAATAGTAGCTGCAATGTTCAGCTCCACTCTCCGAGCTCTGATCAACTCCTCAGCTTTGGCACATAGACCTTGAAGAATTAAAAGTGAAGAATTAATATACTGTATTTCATAAAATAGATTTCCTTAGTTCATAAAGAAATGGTTTAGGACAAAAATAATTACAACAGTTAGCAGAAAAGCTGATTAACTGGTTAGGGACTTTAAAAATCAGAGTCTTATTTCTTATCCCAGCCAGGTCCTGAGTATAGGATAGTCTCTGCATTTCTCATAACTTTCTCTAGGTCATGGGTTCCTAACCAGTGAGGTGTGTAATTTGCATTTCCTTAGTGGTAAACTTATGTTGATGCCAATAACAAGCTCAAATAGTATGTAACCTAACAAAGCTCCTCATTGTTTTTTCATAAGATGGCCAGGGATGGATGTAGTCAGTTAATACTGGGTAATACAATACCTTTTGACTGGTTGACATACTTTCAGATCACTGACTACCTCTAGTCTAAGGCTTATAATAATATTAATAAACTTACTATCAGTGGTATCTTTAACATTGGAGTCCACATTAGATATCTCTGCATGCAACTCTTCAGCGTGTGACCGCACTTGTAGTAACTCACGGATTGAGTCAATAAAGCCCTGGAAACAAACAATTTTAACTTGATTATTATGTTTATTTATACAAGTATAGTGTGAATTGTATTGGAACAATTAAAATAAAGTTATTTGTAGAGGGTCAAATAGTTAATCAGTTCAGCTCGCAAAATTCTTTCATGTTCAATATGGATTAGTTGCTGTGTGGCTGCGGACAGCGTAGACTGAAAGATATTGCACTAGAGCACCTATTAAAATCTAGTAATCTATATCAGAACGAAATCATCCACTTAAAATGTACATTTACAGTAGGTATGTATTACCTGATAATGAAAGTTGCACAGCTTCTCAATTTCCTTGTCATGCTGCTTTATCCGCTCATCCAATTGGTGAACAAACGCTTCATGGCCTTCCCCCTCGTATATCGAACGGAACGCTGGGCCCCAGTAGTCATCTATGCCCTCTATTTCCTGAAGAAAGCGATAAAAGATAGCAGTACTCTTAGACAAAATATTTATACTTATATAATTAATATATTTTTCCGTATATTTAATCGATGAAATTGTTAAAACAATTGCTTAGAAGATAAACCAGGTACATAACATGTAGATTTAGCATTAATCTAGCATAACTTTAGAACAGAATGCACATAAATTCAAAGTGGGTGTATACTATACCTGGATTGTAGCGTTGGTCATTGTAATTCACTATTGTTCTATATATTTAATAGTTGATATACGTATAAAATTCATGAATAACCATTTATTCCTCGTTTCGTTAAGTAAATAGAGATTTTAAGGGATGTTTTCAAGATAATTAAATTTTTTACAGCTCAATTCTCAAATGAAAACATTTATTATGACATTTATTTTGACATTTTCAATGTTTCTGACCACAGAACATTTATACCAATTTATACCTCCGTGAGCGCTGTCAAAATCAAAGTAAAAAATTACAGATGTCTGATGCGTGTGTGTGTCTGGGTGGGTGTGTGTGTCTGGGTGGGTGTGTGTGTTCACAGCTGAGGTTCACTGGCTGGAGTAAAGTTACATACTCTTTGGGCTGGAGTCGCACAAATACATTCAATTAGTTCTTTGAAATCTCTTTGGAGTCTCGTAACCATGAGTAGGTATTCAAGTAAATATACAAGACGAGCCTAACGGGCGACGAATTTCTCTCATGCAGGTTATGTTTTTGTTATCACGTGACGAGTGAGCACTGTAAACGCGACGAGCGTTCCGAATTGATGACAGGTCTTTCTTAGCTGTCATAATCGTGATATCTAATTCGGAACGCAAAATATCGACGTGAGCGCTGTGAGCGATTATTTTGTAATACGGAACGCGGCCACAGTTACTTGGATTATACCATTATTATTATGACTTTGACGAAATTATTATGAACATGTAATACATGTCTTTGCCTAGCAGTGGAACATAATATTATAGTTTACGAAAAAGAAGACATGGTGATTTTCTTATACTTTACTCAGGTTTAGTTTTAAAGGGAACGGACGCAGAATGGAACGTAAAAAAGGATGCCCACTTCAAAATTAAATTACCTTTTTTAATAAATATATAATCAAAAGTTTTTAAGAAAACAAACGTGTCCTGACCACTTAAATAAATAAAACACAAAGAAAAACAAGAAATAATTAAAAAGAAATCTGAAAAACATCCGTAACTTAAAATCCAAGCCAACGCCATTGCGATGTTATTGCTTATGATACTAATGCGGCTTAGTTGACAACTCTTTTTTGAAGTCTTTTTCTCAAAATCAAACACTGATTTCCTCAAGCATAATATTATATGCATCCAATGAAAGTGCGGAATAAAATAATGACCTTAGTAGTTTGAAATCTCCACAAATTTAAATCATATATTTGACTATGGCAACTACAGAAATAAAACGTCAACTGTCAAAATCCAGTGAACAAAAGCTGTGCCAAGTGCCAATCCTGCAGACGCAGTGGTGGAGTGTGAATTCTTGTGGTTTTTTACCAATCAATTTTATTTAAAAGGAATTATTTTATTTTATTTTTGAAATCCATGTTGCCGTAACAGGTTTAACTGTTAACTTGTTTTAAAACCTCAATTGATTCTGTGAAGTCCGGGAACCATGGCTCACTGTATTAGAGTTTTGCATGGCCAGGCAAGTTTTTTAGTCAATTCCACGTTTTGGTTATTTAACGAATATCTATAATTAATTTATAAGTTTATATGTGTATGCAATTAATTCACGCTTGTTTACGTTATTATCTCAACCGCGGTCGATGAATAAATCCAGATAAACCTTCATGAATGGATGGGTCGGTTCACGTAAATTAAGCCTTATGGGGTCAACCGGGGTTACGATTAATCTATTTATCAAGATTTTAGTTACATAAAGTGTTATTAGAGCAGTTGACGCAGTATGTTAAATTTTGTTCAAGGAACTGACGTCTTAATTTTCTTTCCAAGGTTACCAGGACACGCGCATCATTCTTGGAGATCCAGCAAAGATGCTTCAGCGTGTCCCCCCTCACCGCCGCGGCGGCAAATGTACGTAGAAACCTCTAAAAAGTGATATTTCCAGTGTTTTCAGTGATAATCAGATGTTGTTATGTAATCATTGTCATAGCGAAAATTCGTTGTTAGGGCTGCAAGTTGGTGTTTCTGAGTGTTCTACGATGTGTTGTAGGTGGCGATGTCAAAGTTCGACCCGAAGCCACTGCCCTACGAAAAGTTGACACAGAACTTAGAAGTGGTGAAGAAGAGGTTAGGCCGTGACATGACCTTGTCTGAAAAAGTGCTGTACTCTCACTTGGATGACCCTAAGGGACAGGTACGTGAACTGTTATATAATCTGATAGGTATTCTAAGAAAAAAAAAAACAGGAAACTGCGGAACACAAGATAAGCTGTCAGGTGCGTGACCTTTTGCAAGGATTTATCCTTGGAAGGATCCATCCTTTCAACATTTTAAGACTCAACAAATGCATGTAAAATATTTAAGACATTTTCCTGTATGCCTCAATGGTAAGTTGTTAATTTGAGGAAAGTCCCCAACTACAAGTAATAAGTTAATACCTTTGCCAATATGTTAGCATAAAGTTTGTAAACAAAACATGTCATAAAAGGGATTATTACTTCTTATCAAAGACAATGGTCACAATATTTTTTTCAATATTATCTTGCTTATTGGCTATGGAAATTATCAGATTTAATGCTAATAAACTATGGTGAACAAACTTTTCATTATGCTTTTAGTTCTGAATATAAAATAACATTTTTGAGAAAGATGTTGAAAATGAACAAGCCAAAGAAATATTTTACTGGAAAAAACATTCAATCATGTATTCAGTTTTAAACTTGATTTTGGATGAATAAATGAATTTAGAGAAGTTTCAATCAAGCCGAAAGTAACCATAATTCTACAATAAATAAAATATTTCTATGAGTTAAAGAAGAGGGGTCCCAAAACGTTGAATAAAATTACAATTGGCAATGTCGCAGCTCTTCCATTGCATACCTACCATTATTTTTAATTGTAGGTCTTACATTTCTATCAATTTTCAGTATTGTGTATTTAGTTCGAAATCTTAATTGTAAGAACCATATTCACTCCTGATTATTTTAAAAAAATGTACCTCATTTTGACCAATCTCTACAACAGGATATCGAGCGCGGTACCAGCTACCTGCGCCTGCGTCCCGACAGGGTTGCCATGCAGGATGCCACTGCTCAGATGGCCATGTTGCAGTTCATCTCATCTGGACTACCCCGTGTTGCTGTACCCTCTACCATCCACTGCGATCACTTAATTGAGGCCCAGATTGGCGGGAAGGAGGACTTGGCGAGAGCTAAGGTAAGGAACCTACTAGTTACTGTTCATATAGTAATAGTATAAGAACTTAAAAAAAAAATGTTTATAAGAGGTCATCTCTGAAACACTACTTAGCAATAGTTTTCAATAAATTAAATATCAGTTTTGGCAAAGTTACATTACTGGAACTTGGGCTTTAGTTTTTGGAATGATGTGAAAATCAAGTGTCAGTTACCATTAATTAGCAAGTCCATTGACACCAGGATAAGGTTCACCTTGACAACTATTTAGACTGGTACATACCTATACCAGTTTTAACAGCTGCCATTTATTTAAACCCATACTTAAAACAAGTTCGTAAAGCAATTTTGTATCTACACTACATATTATAATTACGTGTAATATCATAGTTTTAGAGTTTGCACCTGTGCAATGTGACACATAAAATTGAATACTATAAATCTGTGGTATCTTATCAGGTTCATACTGTGTGTAGTGTGTACTCACTACTCCAAGATATTTCTGAACTGAATGTAAACAATGAAAGTAAGTATAAAAAATAAGATCCATAACATTGTCCATAACTTTGTTTGACACTTAGCTTAAGGACGCATTTACGATTGATAAGTCAAATCATTACTTTTTTAAACAAAAGTATGTTTATTAAATAAAAATGTACCGAAGTGAAAAATTTTTACTTCGGTACATTTATTGAGAAACTGGACATATCTAAAATTATATTTATAGTTAAGAATTGTACCTTGCACATCTATCTACAATAAGTAGCAAAAACATTTTAAAAATACAAAGCATTGTATTTAATAAACATACTTTTGTTTAAAAAAGTAATGATTTGACTTATCAATCGTAAATGCGTCCTTAAGCAAATAGCAATTGAATGGACCAATACACAATTTGAGACTGAATATGCATCCATTTTTTCGTAATCCTGTCTCTCAAAGTAATATTAAATCTCAATAAAAATTACCTATTTTGTCATAACTTAATTAATAAGTCAATTTCCCCCTTCCATCACCACTTGTCAGTGTTTGAACTACAACAAAAATAAGCTAACTCTTCAATAAACCCATAGGACATCAACAAAGAGGTCTACAAGTTCTTGGAGACCGCTGGAGCGAAGTACGGCGTCGGTTTCTGGAAGCCAGGTTCCGGTATCATCCATCAGATCATCCTGGAGAACTACGCCTTCCCTGGCCTGCTCATGATCGGAACTGACTCCCACACACCCAACGGTGGAGGTCTTGGTGGACTTTGCATTGGTAAGTGATGAAAATGAAACCACACAAAGATAAACTCATTGTCCATTTTTTCATGGGACCATAGAACCTATTGTGACTCTGAAAGTCTTGAAACACTCTTTGTTTAAATCGTCTACTTTCATACATCTAGTCTGTGACACAAGAAATAGCATATAACATCACGCCTGTTATAACGGAAAGGTCAGGAAGATGTGCACCTGTACTACAGACTACAGCCATGTTTTATATAACAGAACGCCATTTTAAGTAGGCGAGTCTATAATATTGACATGATCCGGTCACAATACCTTTCATACCGTTCATAATCTTTAAGTATATCAAAGCCAATATTAGAATTCATTCTATATTCGAAACCGGAACATGCCGCGAATCGGAAAACGTTGCGTTGGAAGACCTCCCACTAGGTGTTCGATGACTTGGTGAAGGTTGCGTGAATCTGCTGGATGCGAGTTGCACGAGATGACGAGACCGATCAATATGGCGACACTTGGGGGTTCTAGCTCCAGCAGAAGATGTCTTTCGGCTAAAATGATGAATTAATTCATATCAGTGGTGTAATATTATAGAGAAATTGTAGAAATAACTAAAGGCTCTTGCATAAACAAGTTAGTTTTACTAGATAAGACTTCCGATTTGTTTCTAGATACTAGTATTACGAGATAACAGACCTTATCTTGACGCTTGAAACGTGATATTCAGCTATTATGAGGTGGCAAGAAAATTGAAAGATAATATTGACACCATTTGACCCCCATGCATGTATCTAGTATCTGTACTTATTACACCTAAGTTCGAATAGATATTTGAGTCATAGACTCAAAAAGAAGAAGAAGTTCAAATAAACATAAAATCCTCATAGAAAAGATAACATAAAATACATCAGTAGATAGCTAGATAGACTTTGTATTGTGATCACCCCATTGTTGATTATATAAATATTCTTGTTATTTGGCTGGTTAATTTAAGTAAAGCAAATCTATTGCTTTACTTAAATAAACCAGCCTACTAACATCTACAAACATATTTCTAAGTCTCACCACATTATTTATCCATGAACAGGTGTTGGTGGTGCTGATGCCGTCGACGTAATGGCCAGCATTCCTTGGGAACTCAAGTGCCCTAAGGTGATCGGTGTCAAACTCACTGGTAAGTTACCCTTACAAGATAGCCCTTTTAAAAGGTCTTCAGTGACTCAATTTGGAGTTTGTCAAGAACAAGCGAATTTAGCATAACTCCATAGCAAACCCATACGAAAAAGCCGTTAAGTTTTTTGGTAACACTTAAAATTTTACGATAAAATGTGCTACTCTTACAGCACTTGCCAAATCTCTTATTGATTTTCGTGACAAAAAAATAACCACTTTTGGCAGCACTACTCATGAAACAATAGGTACAATATGTAAATAATTCTAACTCTTGTCCAACTTTAGTGGCGATTTTCAAATGACTCGCCAGTTTTCACTAACATAAGTGACACCTAAAGAAATCCCCCATTTTTATCGCAGTTTGAATTCGCCTTTTGGTTGAAAATTCATTACTAAATGCATTTTATACACAAATAAGTGCATTAGGTAACACCTAAGCCATCTCGAGTTAGTGAGAACTGGGCCATACCTAGTTAGTAAGTAACCTTGTAAAGAAACTTAATACCGCGTCACTCGACTGGCCGGTAATGAAGAGTAATAGGTTGCTATTATATACGGGCGTCTGCCTTACATACTGCGTGGCTAACACACTCGTTCTCACCCTGATATGGTTGTGTGAATCGTGACTTTTGATCGTTGCCAAGATCGCAAAACCACTTTTGCTGTCGAAAGATGGCATCTTTACAATTGAAATTGTAACCTGTCCCACTCCCACTGCAAGTCTTCCTTACATCCGTAGTCTACCCCATATTAAGTCACTATGCTGATCTCCCTGGCCTGGCCTATCAGCAAATTCTAACCCATCAAAAGCAGTAGGTAACGTTTTTAAGGAACTTTCCTAATTTTCCATATCGGACTCATTTTATGTATCGACTTTATCAATTATAATTTTTACGCGCAGATTAGGTAAAACACAACAACGTAAGTCACCTTTCCACACTGATTTTATTATCAGTGTAACAATAACGTTACGTAAACTCGTAAACATTGCACCATTCAGAAATACCACTATCTTTTTAAACATAGTGCCAAAAATAAAACGTTTTCCCGCCGACTTACACTGTGTCGGGTTTTTGCAAATATTCGTGTAATTTTGCCAACACAATTTGAACTTTAATTGCGATTTAAATAAAGTATAACATCGCACTGAAAGGTCAAACATCGGACAAATACGCCATCGAAAGTGCACAGCGTTTAACACAATACTAATGATTTCTGAAGATCACCGGTTCGTACTGCATATTTTGATTGCACTGAAAAAAGTAGTCTGCATAGTATGTTATCTATGTTTATGCACATGTAGTGTGTAATATAAATAGCTCAGTGAGATTCGCGTGGCGAGGCGCCAACCTGCGAGTCAATACGTATCAGTGGGCGAATGAACTTTCTATGGTTCCGCAATGATTGGAACGCCACTAATTGAATAATGTGGCAGTCCCTTCATCTAACTACCGGCCGTTTCAGTTTGAACTTTACGAGCACAAATACCTATAAAATAAAATGCGTTTTTGGCATAAATTTGACTGGCCTGTTGGTCTAGTACGTCGTAGGCCTATGTCCAGCAGTGGACGTCTTTCGGCTGAAATGATGATGATGATGATGATGGTCTAGTGGTTAGTGACCCTAACTGCTATGCCGGAGGTCGTGGGTTCGATTCCCACCCAGGACAAATGTTTGTGTGATGAGCACGATCATTTGTTCTGTGTCTGGGTGTAATTTATCTATAATATGTATGTATTTAGAAATATATAAGTATGTTTATCAGTTGTCTAGTACCCATAACACAAGCTCTGCTTAGCTTGGGACTAGATGGCGTTCTAAACTTCAAACGACGCATTCTAGAATCGAAATCGACGAAATATTAAAAACATAGTTTTTTTTTTTCGTAGACAGAAAATTGCCGCGAAACATTGTTGTAACTTTTTCATACTTATACTCTATTTTAAATATTTTTTCTTCAGTTTTAGACATTATTTACAGGAACATGCTCACAAAGGTCAAAAGAGGAAACTATGAAGTCGGATAACCCTCACGTGAGACAATTTGGTGAGGAGTTATTTGGAAGTCGCAGTCTTATGTTAGTCTTGGTATTTTTTTTTTTACCTTTTGTCGTTTTAAGTATACTTAGTAGGTAAAAATGAGCAGTATTTAGAAAATACTTAGTACACTTCAAATTCACAAAATAATAAAGCATACAAATTTTAGCTGTATTAGAATCTTTTGGTACGTGGCTTAAATCGGAACTACTTCGTTATTTTTTATTTAAAATCAAATTTACTTTCCATCGACGTCATTCTAGCGCCACGCGATGGTTGCTATTGGCCCCATTAACAATTCTTATTCTTAATTTTATGTTTTACTACGACATTTATTTTTGTACGGAACTCTACAGAAACTTTACAATTCCATTTTTAAATGTGGGCGTGTAGTGTTGTTTGTAAAACGCGGGAATTCATTGACGCGATAATATAATTGATACTGTGATGCGTTTGTGGCCACGAATTAATTCTGATTTACTAGAATTTCTTTGATTTTGTCCTTAGGTGACACGTATTACATAAAATGAAAATAGAAGAAATAGGACATGTTAGATAGGAAATATATTCATGCAGCTAACGTTGTAGAAATAAAATTTTGGATTTAAAAAATCATTTCTTAACTCGTAGGTAATCATCAAAATAAATGTACAATAGATATATTTCTTCTTTACCATCATCAGCCACGCCTTTTCCCAATATTTTTCTGGAAATGTCTTCAAGGGTAACTAAATGTTCCTGAAGAGAAGTACTTAAGGGGACTGCTATATTTCTTCTTTACCTAGCCAGGAAAATGAGACGGGCCTATGCGGTAGCACTTGAGAGATAAATACAAACCAATTAACACTACGAAGTGCGCAATGTCCTCCATCTCCATCGCAAATAACAAAAAATCAACAGAAGGTACAAAGTCCCTTGTAATTTCCAATTGTCGAAATAAATATAACGTCACATAGCCTAACAGGTGGCAACTATTTTGAACATAATAGACATAAGTATTGAAATGCAATAATAACATCTATGACCATAATTAACTCGCCCGATTACCCTGCAGACATCACGTGATTATGTCGCACGTGTATACATAAACATACACTTATATAATATACAATTGTATAGTACACAATATACATATTATAGTCTTAGACCTGCGACGTAGTGTTCACATTCAATTGGTACAATTTGCACAATGTTCATCACGTGGTGATACCGATCATTGTTCGCGTATGTAAATTAGTCCATTTTAGATTGTTCAAGTATTTATTATTGTGTTTTTTGGGCGTAGGTATATATGTAGAATGTATAGATTTAATTTGTGTAGGTAATCGTTGTCATGTGATACGGAGGTATGAGGAAAATGACGTGCGAAAAGTTTTGAGCATGAATGTAGAGGGGTATATGAGTAGAGGAAGACCAAAGAAACGATGGATGGAATGTGAAAAGAATGATATGGTAAGAAAGGAGGTGTCTCATGAGATGAAGAGTAGGACAGAAGTATGGACGAAGAAGACATTCAACGTCGCCCTCAAATGAATCGGGATAAGGGCAAGAGAATGGTGATGATGTATGGATTTACATTTACTTGTAAAAAGCCAATAACAAATGGGTTACCACTTTAATTTTGGCGTCTTATAAGTTCATGTATGGCCGCTAGGTCTGGACCGTACGCAGAGTCACTATGGAGTTTCTTTCTCACTGTTTTATCACCTATTCACCATCTGTTTTGTCAACTTAAACAGAATTATTGATATTCGAAACTTAATCCGCATTATTACAAAAAGTAGTTAAACCTGGTTTAACTTAGACTTGGTTTATCTCGCATGATGTCTCACTTCAAAAAGAAAGTGACGGCATGCGAGATAAACCAGGTCTAAGTTAAACCAGGTTCAACTATCTTTTGTAATAAGGCGGAAACTCTTCAACATAAATAAATTATTTTTCATTTAGAATGGCCAACTCTGTTTCCATTGTTACTCTTTACTAAAAGTATAAACAGTTACTTTTTAAACTTAGTTTACTTATTTATTTTTGAAATGATACAAAATAATATTCTCCGTGAAGTGCAGAAATATTTCCAAAACAAACAACATCTTGTGTTTGTTTTTATCTTTACTCACGATAAAGCAATGATAACACGAAATAGTTAACCGCAATCGTTTCTGAATTGCTACTCATTTACTCATTATTATATCGAATTAATAAATTGGTGTGAACAAATCCGTGATAAATAAAAAAATAAATCAGCTCCAACTTTTTTTTAAATAAAAAAAAAACCGGGTAAAAATGATAATGGAATTTTTTACAAGAACAGTAAACACAAGATGACCTTGTTGACTCCATAATAAGGAGGCTTTACTCCAAATCAGAAGTTACTTAGACAATATTTACATACGGCATTACCAACCTAAAGATACTAACATAGTAACATGAAAGTGACGAGTTTGGTATACTGAGGGCGCGTACACATATAGGTCCGTTTTTACTGGATCCGTTTTAACGGATCAGAATTGGACCGGAGCGACATGATTACTGAATCCGGAATACTGTTTTGTGTGTGAACTCGCTCATGCAACTCCATACGCCATCAAATAACGGACCTGTAAAACGGATCGCTATGTGTACGAGCCCTAACGCTACATGAAATCAAACAAAATGTGACGACCTACGGAAGCTACCCGATAACTACCAAAGATAACGGTGCTGTCATTATATTGTTTGTAGGTAATGCTAATTAATATTTTAATTTCGGAAGTAAGTTTGTTTGTTACATTTTCACGCCTAAACCACTGAACCGATTTTCCTGAAATTTTGCATAATAGGGGATCGGACTGACTTAAAAAAATATGATTCTGTTTAGTCCGTCAGTTAGATTATCGAAAAATATTGGATACGTGTGTTTTGTTTTATTAAATCAATAAAAATTGACGAAGCTATAGCGCGTCAAAGATCATGGAGTGGGGCTTAAAACGTCACTTGAAGGTACAAAATGTACTATCATATGACGTCACACGAGTTTTCGAAGCACTGTATCGTCTTCATTTTATGTTTACGTGAAAAAAGAAAAAATATGTGGTCAATATTTTTTGGAAATCTATCTGACGGACTAATTAGTTTTTTTTTGTCCGATCCCCTATTATACGTTGCCAGGTGTACTGAAACGGACAAATACATCCCGAAAAAAGTACTGTTCGCAACAAAAACAACAATTACGTTCGTATTATAATAGATGGCGCTACGTGTCTTTCGAATCATGATTATTCATGATTGAGTTATAATTATTATTATTGAGACTAGTAGTAATTTTATAATAATTTCACGCGGACAAGGGTGGCGTGACTCATGTTTCATTTCGTTGTTCAAGTTCAGAAACTAAAAATCTTATGATGAATAATTCATATACTCTCTTTGAGCTGGCTTGGTCAATCAAAACATCATAATTACATTGGTGCGACGATGCAATAATAATGCACATAAACAAATATACACTAATTATATTTGGCTCCCAATTTGGCAAAGTAAGCCGGCGCGCGCACGTGGTCTCACTAACACATAAGTACACATATTTACATAGACAACTATGTAATCAGTCTAGGATTATGTATTTCTTTTTCCCAACATTCAAATAGCTAATTCGATAGAGTGCTAGACACTTTGAAAGTTTTACAAGAAATTCGCGATGAAGAAAGAGAAAGCACGGATTTGATGGCCTATATTGGGTAGAGGGCAATTGAGCTAAAAAAAATAAAAAATGCCTAGTTTGCCTGCTTTACCCGATATAAGGATTGCACCATGGGAATACCGAGTTGCCTAATCTGGCAAAATGAACCGTATCTTTAAAATAAAACGAATGATAAGGCAAATGACGACAAACTACAAATGTCTGCAGCAAACGTCATAATTAGGGACAGTGATAGATAATAGAAAAAGGTTGGGTAGATTACTCTGTATATCGCACTGCAATATTTAGGTAGTAACAAACATACATCTGATCATTTATTATTAAGGCCCAACGCACCGCCGGCGGCGAAGATACTGAGAATAAATTAATTTAAAGCAAACCTTAACTCCTATGACATGCGGTTGAAAACGGCATTGATACGGCTTCAGTTACTCCTGGCTAATTAGGGCCTATTGATTGTCCAGCAGTGGACGTCTTTTGGCTGAAATGATGATGATGATGATTTCACTTAACTCTTTTCCCTGCAGGTCAACTCAAGGGCTGGACGAGCCCCAAGGATGTGATCCTGAAGGTAGCCGGCATCCTCACCGTGAAGGGAGGCACCGGCGCCATCGTGGAGTACTACGGGCCTGGTGTGGACTCCATCTCCTGCACCGGAATGGCTACCATCTGCAACATGGGCGCTGAGATTGGTGCTACTACTAGTGTGAGTATAGAATGATAGATAGTATAGGCAATAAGATAAATATTTATAATTTTACAATTTAAGTAAACTATAGATAGGTATGTATGATTTTTATTTTGCAAATAAGTTTTTACAAACAGTTTTACAAGTCAGTATAGATTAAGATACGTATTATTGAAATAGACTTACTGTATGTGCCGTACCGTGACATCTTAAAGTCAGTTTTATTTTAAGTATATTAGTTTGGAAAGGCGACATAGCTATACAGGGTGTCAAGCGCCTCTGCGCTATCTCTTTTCCGCACTGTATTAAGAATAAAACAAAATTGCTTTAAGACGTCATGGTACGGCACCCGGGCTAGCTAACAATACGAATTCTACATCAATACAACGACCTGATACCCTAACAGTTTTACCCTGTTCTTCAAACCTCTATGCCAAGCACTTTTATTACAGGAGTGCCTTTTGCTAAGCAAAATATCAAGAAATTAGAATTGACATAAACTATTTGTCCTCAAGAACAAACGACACTCGATCCAAATGAGAAATGAATATGTCGCAGGATAGGCAATATAATTGAACACACAAGCCGTGATTGCACTTTGAACAAGGCCATGGGCACATGGTTTCTATTGATGCACGCACGCTCGGTCAAGAGTCATACGCAATCTAAGTTCAGGGGCATTCACTTATCAAATTAATTATCTCTTTAATGTATTACTCATCTATGTCTACACTATAAATGTAAATATTTGTATAGTTTCACGGGATGACCCGGATTAACGAGACTGATGAAAAAGTCAGTTGAAAGAAGCCAGTAATGAAGCCCTTAAAGGGTGAAATGTAGAGGTACTGATACGTAACCCGGTCAAAATCCACAACCACAAAAAATCAGCTCTCCGTAAACGGACAGGGTGCATCAGTTTCTTATTTTCAATTATATAACAGACTAGCTGATGCCCGCGGCTTCACCCGCGTGGATGTCGTTCAAATTATATACTAAAACCTTCCTCTTGAATCACTCTATCTATAAAAAAAAACCGCATCAAAATCCGTTGCGTAGTTTTAAAGATTTAAGCATACAGACAAACAAACAGACAAAAAAGCGACTTTGTTTTATACTATGTAAGGATTGCGGATGGCCGTCGCTTATACCATGTATAATATTTAAAAAATGTGCAAATTATCAACAATTTGGGCGCAGCCATTCATCGTACCGAAAATTATTTTCTAAATCGTAATCGTTCTTATGATTATTTTATTAAACGTAATAATTGTGTATACAGGTGTTCCCTTACAACAGCCGTATGGAGGCTTACCTGAAGTCAACTGGCCGCAACGACATCGCTGCACTGGCCAACAAATACAAGAACCTCCTCACTCCCGACGCAAAGGCACCTTACGATGAGGTAAGAAAGCACAATTTTCTTTGACATTCTTAGAGATAGATTAGGGTAGCCATATAAATCTATACTTAGAGAAAAATAAAATATTTATTTGTGTAATTAGCTCATTGATTATAATGAGCGAATGACATACAAATTAAAGTTGACATAGAAAAAAACTAAACTGAATCTGTCTTCAAAATATAAAATTCTGTATTAATCTAGTCATATTTTATCGTTTCAATACACTTCAGTACATTGTTAAGCAAATTATTGATTAAAGAATGTAGAATAGATAATAATGACAATTGTAGAAAGACTCATAATTAGTAATCCAAAGCCTGATTGTTTTCCAACCAATCTCATCTAGGAGCCTCGTATTACCCAGTAAGTGGTTAGCAATCGTCTGCCTAGCCTTTTCCCAAGTATATTGAGGTTGGCTTCCAGTCTAACTGGATGCAGCTGAATACCAGTATTTTACATGAAGCGACTGCCTATCTGACCCCCACAACCCAGTTAATACTAGGTAATACGATACCCTTTGGTAAGACTGGATGTCAGAATTTCAGGTCACTGACTACCTGTAACGACTGCCAAAGATCTATATATACAGCCCGAGGCACGGAGGAAACTCGGTATATCGGGCGGTCACCCATCCACAGACCGACCTAGGCAAGCACAGCTTTACCTAAAGATCGACCCGAGTGGCAGTTCTTATTAAGCCACGAGCTCCTGGTTACGAGCAAACGACACGAGTGGCACGAGAAGTGGTTAGCAATCGCTCCATAATTATTAAATACTGGTATTCAGTTGCATCTGGTTACACTCGACTAGACCCTAATGGCCTTATTAATAAAAATATTTAAACCTGGTTTAACTTAGGCTTGGTTTATCTCGCATGCCGTCACTTTTGAATATTTTTGAAGTGAGACTGCAAAGTGAAACCAGGTTTAACTATTTATGTTAATAAGGTGGTAAAAGTCTATAGGCAAATAACGATAATAACCTCTTTCCTCACCCCAACAGGTAGTCGAGATCGACCTAACAACCCTGGAACCCCACGTGAACGGTCCTTTCACCCCGGATCTGGCCAACCCCATCAGCAAGCTGGGAGACATCGCCAAGAAGAACAACTGGCCCGTCGACATCCGCGTCGGCCTCATCGGGTCCTGCACCAACTCCTCATACGAAGACATGGGCCGCTGTGCCAGTATTGTTAAGGAGGTCAGTCAATAAAAAGGTTTTGTTCTTCTCGTGGCGGAAATATCAAAACCGGGAACCAAAGTAAACTTCCATATCTATAAATGAAAGTTTACTTTGGTTTCTGAAGTAAAGGTTTCTCATAGGGTCCAATCAATCAATCTCAATATTTTATAAATACTGTACCTTTCAATTCTTCATTGAGACGCCAAACTAAGTTGATGATGATGACCTAAACTGATCATTTAAAATGCAGGTTTAAACAAACATAAGACTTGGGTACTTCTTTTCTCGATAAATATCTGGATTACTATGGATTCATTACGAACCTTAAAAAACTATCATTGGGCCAGAGGTGTTACAAAAATTATTGCTTTTGTGTGAACATGTCAGTTTGCTTTTTAATGCAATTTACGAAATTGTTTTATTAGCCAATACAACAATTTTGGTCTTTTTTATTAAGGTCTTTTTTAATTTTGACTAGTTGACTAATAAAAACGGTATATAATACTATATACAAAACGAAAACAATAGGGCTTAGGTGGGTTGCACCTTTAACTCTAAGACACAATTTTTCTAACAAAAAGACATTATTTGCTTTGATAGCAATGAATGGTCAAGTTATTGAGTTTGTAAATTAGTGCCCTCACAGATAGCTATTGGCGTACAAAACCTGTACCCACTCATCATCATGTTATGTGCAGTATATTAACTATCTATTCTGCTTATCCAGGCGCTGAGCCACGGCGTGAAGTCCAAGGTACCGTTCAACGTGACACCCGGCTCCGAGCAGATCCGCGCCACCATCGAGCGCGACGGCATCGCACAGACACTGCGCGACTTCGGAGGCACCGTAAGTATTTATTACTGAATATGATCTTGCAGGCTTATTTATATTACGACTGAACTAAATGCGTGATCGAACCAGAAATGAAGACATTCGCGAGAGAACCAAGTTTACCAACTTTGCCAAGGGAATTCCCAAACTTAAGTGGGAGTGGGCAGGGCACATTGCTCACAGAACGGATGGCCTATGGGGCCGAAAATTGGTGCTCCCTCTAGGTGGACTGATGACCTGGTGAAGGTTGCAGGCTCCGTTGTATGAGGGTCTCACGGGAGCGATCAATGTGGCGACACTTGGGGGAGGCAGCAGTCTTTTGGCTGAAATAATGATGATAATGAATAAATAGTAACTAAGATACCTTCATCTTTCTTCCTTCATTGATTTACCAAACACTTGTCCTCAGGTGCTGGCTAACGCATGCGGCCCCTGCATCGGTCAGTGGGACCGCCAGGACGTGAAGAAGGGAGAGAAGAACACCATCGTGACGTCATACAACAGGAACTTCACCGGACGTAACGACGCCAACCCCGCCACACATTGCTTCGTCACCAGCCCTGAGCTCGTTACCGCTCTGTCTCTTGCTGGTATGACAATTATTTTAAAGTATAAAGTTCATTATTGTTGGGCTAGAAGCTGTCTTCTAAAAGCATTGAAACCACCACCATGTAAATTAACCATTGTAATGTATAAAAAAACAATGTTTATTTCTCAATGTCCTAACCTGGGTCATGATCTACCTTTTTTGTTGAGTGGGAAAATTCTCATACCGGATACCCAACGCCTGTGGTTAGTGGAGAGTCCTGTCGGACTCAAACCGACTAAAAACCCTCTGTTCCTGCTAATACCGCCGCGGGCCGGTCGGTACATTCATGCGCACCTCCGGTGGTATCAGCCCGCTATTCAGGATCTTAGGAAACTTTCAAATTAAAGCGTTATATTAGTTTAGTATGTCTTACCAACCCGAAATGGGCCCGCGTGGTGGATTATAACCCATCCTTCGCCTAGAGAGGAGGCCTGAATCCCTGCAGTGGGAACATTATAGGCTGATGATGATGTGTTACCACTACAAATATATTTCCTCCTTAGGTCGTCTGGACTTCAACCCGCTGACGGACTCGCTGACAGGCACTGACGGCAAGAAGTTCAAGCTGTCGGACCCGTTCGCTGACGAGCTGCCCGCCAGGGGCTTCGACCCCGGCCAGGACACCTACCAGCACCCTCCCGGCGATGGCACCAGTATGTTTTGCTTTTAGTATTAATGAAAAGGAAGAAACGAAATTTTTTGTACATCTAGACCCAAATAACTTGAATGACCATTATGGAGAATGTACCAAGGTAGCCCGAAGAATTCAAATTTTCGCATGTTTTTACAATTCATACAAATCTGATCGTAACAAATATGGTTTTACAGTCATTTACGAGTACCTACTCAACTTTCTTTACAAAAAAAAAAAAAACGTACGAAAATTTGAATTTTGCTGGCCAAGTGCCAAAGTACATATTGCACTTTACCTGAACAACGTAGGTTACCTAGAAATAATGTTTTCCTGACTACACGGTATTTTTTTCCGCATTTTCTTAATTTTTTCTCCTCTAGACAGACGAAAACAGAGATCCAATACCAATGTATTGTATTGCTAAGGGTATTTGTGTATATCAGTTTAAATGTTTGTGAACCCACCCACGATACAGGAGAAATTCCTAGTGTGAAGTAGTGTGGGGCAACGTTTTTTTAAAAGAAGAAGAAGAATGTCAGATTAACGATCAAAAAACAACTCACATACTCGAAAATTTAACGACACATAAACCATTTCCACCCACAGAGGTAGCAGTCGACGTCGCCCCGACCTCAGACCGTCTGCAGCTCCTGTCGCCCTTCGAAAAGTGGGACGGCAAGGACCTCACAGACCTCACCATCCTCATCAAGGTCAAGGGCAAGTGCACCACCGACCACATCTCCGCCGCCGGACCCTGGCTCAAGTACAGAGGTCATCTCGACAACATCTCCAATAACATGTTCATCACGTGAGTAGCTTGGTTTAGATTAGTTGTTGGATTTCGTTCTTGGTGGAATTTGTCAAGTAGGCCTAGATGGCCAAATCCGAAACTATGAGGAAAATACTAAGGCCCAGATTCACAGACCACACTTTGACTTTACTAAGTAAAGTATGATTTTTGGAAAGTAAAGAACAGCTTGACAGGACAAGAATTTCAAGATATAATTACAAAAGAAAAGTGTAGTAAAGTTGTAGTAAACTCAAAGTGTGGTCTCTGAATCTGGGCCTCAGTCTCGAGCCCACTTTTGAGCAACATTGAGTTTTTGAAAGACCCATGAAAAACAATTACTTTTAGCCAACACACAATGTATTTTTTTACATGTTAAAAAAAGTTTCTGGAGTTCCATACATGAATGAATGAATAGAGTAGTTGAATATGAGAATGATAAAGAAAATAGGTGCTGAACTAACAGACGCAAGCGTGACTGCTGTGCTTGAAGTTCGATTCCCAGATCGTGCAAAGTGTTATTGGGATTTCCCATCAGTAATTTCTCAGTAACAGCCACGGAGTCTGGATTTTTACCCAATTAATAGCAATAGACTCCATTGCGAAATGTGGGTGTACTATTACCTAACCCTTCGGGGATTGTAAGCGTGATGTTATATGATGTTTATCTTTAATATGTATGTATTTAGAAATATATAAGTATGTTTATCAGTTGTCTAGTACCCATAACACAAGCTCTGCTTAGCTTGGGACTAGATGGCGTTGTGTGATAGTTGTGGAATATTATATTATTATTATTACATGATGTTGTTCCCACAGCGCCACAAACGCCGAGAACGGCGAGCTGAACAAAGTGCGCAACCAGAAGACCGGCGAGTGGGGCGCAGTCCCGGCCACGGCGCGCGCCTACAAGGCGGCCGGCATTCGCTGGGTCGTTGTTGGGGACGAGAACTACGGCGAGGGCTCCTCGCGGGAACATGCCGCGCTCGAGCCGCGACATCTGGGAGGACGGGCCATCATCGTCAAGTCCTTCGCTAGGTAATGTCACACTTGTTTATATTCAACTAGCTTTTGCCAGCGCCTTCGCCCGCGTGAATAGACGATTTTCCATACAAACTTTCATCCCCTATTTAACTACCTTAGGGGTTGAATTTCGAAAAATCCTTCCTTATTCCTTGTCTACATTATAAAGGGAACCTCTGTGCAAAATTTCAGCTTTCTAGGTCCAAGGGTTTGGGCTGGGCGTTGATGAGTCAGTCAGTCAGGACTTCTCTTTTTATTTATATAGATCTTCATTTGTATTCCATAATGTGTGTAGATTTTACAATAGGATTAAAACTAAGGTACAATCACGGACCCTGTGGGAAACATCAGAAAGTATTAACTTATTACTGAATCGAATGTTGTAAATAGTTATATAAATACTTATCGTTCTCCTACTCTTATGAATATGGATAATTATTAAGTAGAGAGTGAGAATAAGGAAAACACACTGGAAGAATACGAGAGTAATAAAACTATTTAAGGGCCAATTTTGACTCAATGACTCGTAACGAAGTCATTCATTTTAGCAAGTCTGATTTACATTCTGATATTGTCAAAAATGCATATAAATTGATAAATGATTTGATTCCACTGAGCAATAGAACCAAAAATAGTAGTAATTTGATTATTACGCACAAACTAAAAACCAATCTTCTAAACACAGTACATTGTAAACCTAAAAGCTCTCCAATAAGAACCATTTAATGATCAACACACATTCTTTCCCGCAGGATTCACGAGACCAACTTGAAGAAGCAAGGTATGCTGCCGCTGACATTCGCCAACGCATCTGACTACGACAAGATTCGGCCCGACGACAAGATCTCGCTGCTCGGACTCAACAGCTTCGCACCCGGCAAGGTAACTTACCAAATAAGTGTTTATTGGCAGAAATACACACAACCTAATTTGTAAAGTAGAAGACTTATAGATACCAAAAGAACCTCAGATCAGTATAATATCAGATACCAGCACGGCGCCTGCGCTGATTTTAACTTCAACCAATTAGTATACATAATTTACTTATCTATCAGTAGAAGACTAAAACTTATGTTTATTAAAAGGGAATATTTGGATCTGACTTTGGCAAAGCAAAAAGGCATGTACTGATGTACAGCTTGTTTCCAGATACAGCTTATTTGTTTTGACTTCAAGTAATACATACTCGCAATACTTGACGTTCCCACCCCTATTATCGACTGCAAGACCTCTGTAATTGTATCTAAATCATAATTTAATTTGCAGCCCCTCGAATGCGAGATCAAGCACAAAGACGGCAAGTCTGAGAAGATCTTGCTAAACCACTCATTCAACGAGCAGCAGATCGCGTGGTTCCGCGCCGGATCCGCACTCAACAGGATGAAGGAAATCGCCGCCAGCAAGTGAACGAGCGCTCGCCCATCTTACTATCATCTTGCACTGGACGCCCGAGCCTGAAAGTAGGGTAATTTTAGACAAGTGTAGCAATATCGAGCCAAAAGTATAAATAAAACCGCACGCGCTGCGTTCGTGATTCACTCCGGCGCATATCGGTCGCGTTGCTTTGCATTCGTGTCGACGTTCTAATATGAATGAGCGATTTAGGAAAATAACTGTTATCGACTTCGATTTTAGTATTAAATTACCGATTTTAGAAATATACTATTCGTTTGGTAACCTGCACGTACGCATGCGAAATGTCAGGAAGCAGGACTTCTTTCACTTCGTTTGACTTAATAATTTTATAACTTGTAATCATGGCGTAAGGAATTAATTACTCCTGCAACTGAATATTTAGCTACTATTTAATACATTGCTGACTGTTGACAACACAATTATTATGATATGGCCTTTACAATTAACCTCTTTATCCAAAATCAGACTCGAGGGTCAATCAAGCGCCAACTTTGACAGTGCAAATATATCTTGTTGGTGGTTTATTGATATATCATTGTTTGTATTCTCAACAAAACTCATGTTTTAAATAATTTAAGTAGATTGTGTGCATTAAAATCAAATCGAATTAGATAATATTTATGAAGTTAAGTTAAAGTCGATGAATTCAATCATCCCTACAGTACAGGCCGTGAAAACATATTGTGATCATGTCAATAATACACAATTAGTGGAGGCTCCGGTCTCGTAAACTAATAAGTGGACGGCCATATTGATATGAATAATTAATGTAATGTTAGGGTTATCACGATTGCCTTTATCCCCGGTGCAAGTAAGCGGTTACCATGTAGTTCAATTATATACTTTTAGCGCATTTCTCATAATTCAAGACAATACTTATTCACGGCGGTGATGAATCTTAAAACTAGCTGTAGTAGTACAAGTCATCATTTCAAAATGATTTTACAATAATATTAATTAATTTATAATTATTATATTTACCAAACTTGAGAAATATACGTTACTTATTATTTTGTATGCATTTTATTGTTACCCTTTACCCCACTATTCTAACTCCTTCAGCTTTACGAGGATGCAATAAGAAAAATGTTCAAAATAAACTCAAGAGTTTATTTCTCATTTTGCAGCACTCATTAACATACAGTTCACACTTCCATAACAGGCAGGACAAAGGCCGTCCCAAGTGCCGCCAGAACACCAAAATCCCCAATTTACGAGTCCGGAAAGCCCAGGCTGTATAAAACCACCAGCTTCACTCAATGGCAGCAAACAGAAGAGCTGAAGGCTCACCACGTCACATACCAAACAAAACGTGACCTGGTGAATCTTTTTTTCAATAACAAATGGATATCCAAAAAAAAAATAGTTGACGTGGCTCAAGAGAGAAGTGACGGGGCAACTTAGACCGGTTCACTAGAAATGAAAGAACTGGGAGAAGCCTGTGGCCAGGAGTGGGACGTAGAGTAGGCTAGGAAAAAAAAAACAAAATACTGAATCAAAATTAAATAACACATGATATATTTACGTGAGGTATGGCCCTTCCAGCCTCAAGGACTGCCAAGAGCATGCACCACACGTTGTTACTGGCAAAACGTGTCTATAGTTTCTGCCTACTCCCATGAACTCAAGCCTTCTGGCTTGAGTTCATGCGGGTGAAATGTGGGTGTACATGGTTATATGTGTTCTGTGTAACAGCCAGCCTGTAAATTGCGCGAAGATTTTTCCGTTGTTCATCTGACTCTTAGGGGCTCTAACTCTAATATTCTCTATTGTCTCGGCCTCGCAGCGCCGATTGACGCCGGCGTTTCGTTCTCTTGCCCTGGAGTCCAGGGCAAGAGGAAATGGGTCGCCGTCGTCTTCTGCGAAGCAGTATGCTAGCGTAGGAGGTGGCGGAGCGTGAGAGGGAGAGAACCTCTCGTCCCAGCCACCGTGGGAGACGCCACCCGATGGCTTCCGGCTACCGTCGGCACTGGCCTGTGGACGATGAGTAATGGACTAGCTCACTGTCCGTCCGTCCTATGACGACGACAGGCCGTGTCGACAGCGAGTTCGTGTTCTACACGTGCCTCAGAGATGTTTGCAACATTGCAGGGTCGACGCCTGCCAGGGCTGCGGGTTGCGGACACAAAGGGTTATGAAGGAACATGGGTGGCTTTTCAGTCAGTAGATGTATGACACTCCCTTTCGCTCTGCCCAGAGAGAGGGAGAGGGAGAAGTCATTTGATGGTTTCCCACCCACAAAAAGAAGGGGATCTACTAGTGCAGGGTACTATGCCACTGGCCCTGAGTATGTACTGTCAGCTACTGTGTTTATGTACGTTGTAAGAGCATTGCAATTTGGAATATAATAGGTACATACTACAGTGAGACCTCAAGGGACCTGAAAATTTGTCTCAGAGGTATTCCACTTACCCAGTGTCACAGATATCCAAATCTGTCTCATGGGACCTCAGCATGAGTTCCAGTTATAGAGGTTTCTCACTTATCCAGGTCCCAGTTAACCAAGTTTCACTGTATTACGAAATAGGGATTATATCAAAGTAGAAACCGTTATTTCCCCAGAAAATAGCTTTTGAATTTTGCTAAGTGTATACATATTTCTGTTTGTGACTGTACACCCTCATCTTGTCACCCAACAATGCAGGTAGAACTCTTCCCTCCACAATTTACCAGCGTATAATAAAATAATGGTGAGCACAGTCAAATGTATGCAATATGGAGGTGCAAGATGTATGTGACACAGAGTCACATCAGTCTGCCAAGCCTTGTTTTAACTATTTTGACTTGCAGCAAGACCAAATGCAGCTGAATACCAGTACCTATTTGACATGGAGCGATAGCTTATCTGACCTCTACAACCCAGTTACTGTGTAACACAATACCCCTGATGACTGGCTGCCTGATTTCCAACCAAGTGTGACAACTGTCGAAGATCTACAAATGACAGCAGAGACCTTTGCAGAGAGCGGGCATGTTATGGGGGCGGGGGGGTGCATGGGAGTGCAAAGGGATGTCATTAATAATAATTTATCAGATCACGAAATAAAATTGGGAATCAAACGAGGTAACATGCTTTTTAACCGACTTCAAAAAAAGGAGGAGGTTATCAATTCGACTGTATTTTTTTTTTTTTTTTTTTTTTTTTATGTTTGTTACCTCATAACTCCGTCGCTTGCTAACCGATTTGAAAAATTATTTTTTTGTTGGAAAGGATATACTTCCCAAGTGGTCCCATGATCACCAAGTCAGGATCTGATGATGGGATCCTGGAGAAATAGAGGGAACTCTTCGAATTTTATAGGCACACTTGAAGTGATTTGAGTAGTTTTTGGAAGAGTACTTTCTCGGAGTGATTTCATTTCAATTTAGTGAAGATCTGATGAAGAACTTCGGAGATAGGCAACGGAACTCCTCAACGAATGATAGCAAATGGACTGGGATTGCTGAAATGTCATGTCTGTCTATTTTTTAGACCAGATCATAACATAACTTCACGCCAGTACGCTGTGAAGGGGTAAGCACATGTGAACCACTAAAAAGTGAAAAATAAAAACTTTTTTACAAAAAATTAAACCGACTTCAACAAAAAATCAAACACAAAAAAGCGAAAAATAAACTTAAGAAGAAAATCAGCTTCAGAAGTCGGTGGCAAAATCATGAAATAAATCAAACAAAAGTCACCGACTTCAGAAGCTGATTTTCTTCTTAAGTTTATTTTTCGCTTTTTTGTGTTTGATTTTTTGTTGAAGTCGGTTTAATTTTTTGTAAAAAAGTTTTTCAACCACATGGAAAGAACGCAATAATTATTTAATAAATGGTCACCCATTCACAAACCAAACAGCAGTATTTCTAACTTTGAAGATGAACCAACCTGTGCGGCTGTTATTATTTTCCTTATCATGTGAGAATAAGATGAGGAAGGTTATTCTGCTAAAGAAAAGATGTTATGAATTGTGTGAAGGATTAAGAAAGAAAAATCAAATAAATGATAGCATGGTGGCTGCCAGGAGAATTTAAGCCAAAAATTAGTTGCACTGATCCCAAGTAACCTATGCCAAGAGCATGATGAATGTTGAGTGTGAGAGAATTGTTTCGAGTGATGGGAGGTCTTGAAATCTACATAAAATAATACAAAGGCTTAGTGTAAAACTATTTTATTGTGTCAATAGCTTAATCTTCATTGTCCTCATTGTCACTGTCAGCGTTGATGTTGAAGTAACGCAGCTCGTATGAGTCGTGGGCAGAAGCCACCACTCGCAGCCAATCACGAAGGTTGTTCTTCTTGAGGTACCTCTTTGTCAGGTACTTCAGATACCTCTTTGAGAAAGGAATGTCTGGAAAGATGATAGCATTAAGTTAATTATAACTAGAATTCACTCTCATCAGTTTGTACAGGAGGGGAGGGTATTTTTGAGCCGTTTTTAGTTAAATTGAGTTACATTCTTCGATTTTTACATCATATAGTGCTGGATGAATAGTTTTTCTTTCTATTTCCACTTCAATATAAACTACACACTAACAATCAAGCACCATTACAATAATAAAGTACAGGAATAAGAATACACCAGAAAGGTATACTGCATGTTACACTCGGGAAACCAAATGAGGGTTATGTTTACAAAATATCATGCAATAATGCTTGTATGGTCGACAAATTAGAACACTAGTAATGATACATCCCTGAAAGTAAATTCTAAAGCCATTTAGTACATGGAGAAGTTATTCTGGCAACTAACCCAAAAAACCGAAAAACATAAATTTTATTTTCAGTCTCCACATTATTCAGATGTCACTTAATATGACATTCTGAGCTGATATGTCTTACTTGCAGTGACCACCATCGGAATAATATGCTTTAAATCTATGCATCAAACTTAGCCGTAGGTACTAACGTGTCATGAAAGGGAACACAAAAATATAGGAACTAGGACAATTATTCTAGTAAATGAACTATACAACAAGGGAACTAGATTTCACATTAGATTTGATTAGATAAACGTTGACTGTAAATAAAAGCATTGTTGAATATAGCTACTAACCTGCGTTGATGGTGATTTTCGTCTTGTCCCTAGCGATGACAACGTGATTGCCTAGGTTATTTGTTTTGCCCTCAACTTTGACACGCTCCTTCAGGTATTTCTCGAAGTTGCCGACATCGAGGATGCTGTCCTCAGCGGGGTGTGTGCAGTCGATGTTGAACTTCAGGTTGATCTTCCGCTTGATGCCTTTGCCGCGGATTTTACCACCTTTGACTCCCTTCTTACCAGTCTTCTGGTGAAGTTGGGCTTTTTTAGCCACGGGCTTCTTTGCAACTGCCATCTCGGCAATCTGGAATGTGCGTAGGTAATTTATAACACGCTACTATACTGTAATTCGTGAATTTATATCAGTTTTATCGAATAACCTACCAAACACGTGTATAGCAGTTACCGTGAAAACTGCAAAATGGCCGACATAAACGTCACTTTTTGGTGAGGTTGGCACATCTGAATTTATTATTGCCATACTAAAAAACCTAAATAAAATTAAAACGCTAGATAAGTGGGTCACATGCTTCACTTTACATTTTTTGTGGGGTAATCATACATATTATTTTTGTCGCAAAAATTAGGGTTCCGTAGGACCTTGAAGTTCGAGTCAAATAGGGAAGTTCATTTTTTTATAAAAATAATTTCACGCGAAGGAAGATCGCAGGTAGAGTCTGTCAAGCGAGTCTAGTCCCATGAAAAAGGCGGCAAATTCAAAAATCACTGATATAAAACACTGATATAGCACGCTGAAAACTTATTGATAGAAGTCTGTCAAGCGAGTCGAGTCCACAACCCTTTTACTTTAAAATTCAAGTATCAATAAGTTTTCAGCGTGCTATATCAGTGTTAAATATCAGTGATTTTTGAATTTGCCGCCTTTTTCATGGGTATAGACTCGCTTGACAGACTATAACTAAAATGTTTGAAGTTACAATAAATTGAATTAATTATCTTGTCTACTTCATCAGAACAAAATAACTTACTTTTTGCCTTTTTTGATGTCAGAAGAAACACTTGGGAAACACCAGGAAACACACACACACCATTGAGATCGAAAAAACAATGTCACACACGCCATGGACACAGTAAATCCTATTTAAGGTGAATCCGACAAGGTAACCCGCGAAATTCAAATTTTCCACAATTGCAATGAGGGCTACCGTTTTTGTGCTCACCAGTTGGCGCCACTGGCGCGTGAGGTCCCGATCTAAAGAACTGTCAAAGTTGGATAGATAGTAATAAGTTGTTTTGGCGCCAAAACAAAGTTTTCTTACAATTTAAAATAATTTAACGAGTATGCCGCAGTGTTGCGCGGTAATATTCACTATATCCAAGTCAGGTGATACCTACACTTTTTGCCGTTACACTGTTGTACAAACTGTCTGCAGGCCACTCGACAGTATACAACAAATCGGTATGTAGTATTTCATATTCTATGTTTCCATTAAAGTTATTATTTCTGTCATAGTCTTGAAGTCTGTAAAAAAAGAAAAACATAGCTGTAAACTCGGTAAAGAAGCTTAATTTCGACAAAATATTTTGTTTGTAAACAGTAAACAAACCAAAACAAACCTCTGAATTAGCTGTTCTTTCAGTCCGCTTAACTTTGCACCTCTTTTTCTTAGTAGGTACCACTTTTAAAGCACTGACATTCATTGACCCGTAACTCGTATTTTCCATATTTATTTGTAATACCTCAAAATTAAACTTAAACGTTATAAATAAAACCGCGCAGCCCTCCCATTAAAGTGACAAGTGACATTTTGGACCTCACGCTACACTAGCGCCTCTAGCGGCGAATTCACACGCGTTAGCCCTCATTTGCAGGCCAGTGTCAGGTTTTCTAAATTGACTAGCACTTTGCCCACAGCTTCGCCCGCGTGGATGTCGGTTCAACTACAAAAGTGACGATTTTCCATACAAACTTTCATTCCCCTTTTCACCCCCATAAAGGCTATAGGGGATAGAACCGATGTGGCATATCAACCTGTCCGCCATTTTGTTTTTTTTTCGAAATTCGGGACGATGGTAAAAAAATAAAATTATAAAAACGCATTGTACCTACTCATAGAGGATGAGTTTGTTCTAGAGTGCCGGCAATTTATTATTTTAAGTAAAAAAAAATGTTTTTTTTGTTGAGATATATTTGGTTAGACCTACTGAACGCTATGTTAAAATTTGTCCTCCTATTTTAATGGGACCATAGATTATATTATATAGATTTTTACTCTATAGTTTTACATTGAATTTTATGTAGGTACCTACTATATTATGTATTCGTTAGTACCATTCTGGCCCAATAGATGTCGTAGCATGTATCTAAATTCTTCTATACAAATTTTCACACCACCTCAACCCCTCTCAGGAGGTAATTTGGAAAAACAAAAAATGCCAAACTTCATAATTTACTTAGATAGATGTTCGTGCCAAGTTTCATGTTTATTAACACAAGTAATAAGATGTTCCATACAAACTATCATCCCCCTTTTCACCCCCTTAAAGGTTAAATTTCCAAAAGCCCCTTCTTAGTGCTCCCCTACATTATAATAGGAAGCCGTGTGCAAAATTTCACATTCCTAAACACAAGTAATAAGATTTTCCATACAAACTTTCATCCCCCTTTTCACCCCCTTAAAGGTTAAATTTCCAAAAACCCCTTCTTAGTGCTCCCCTACATTATAATAGGAAGCCTTGTGCAAAATTTCACATTCCTAGCCCCAGTAGTTTCGGCTGTACGTTGATACCTATGTCACCCAGTCAGTTCTCCTTTAAATAGATTAAAAATCAAAATATGATTCGCGCACGTAATTAATGCGTTGCAATAGCCATTAGTTTCTTCTCCAAACAAGAGGCATGCATTTACTGTACCGAAAGGCCAACAAAGTTAGACCAGCAGAAATCGAGGTAGGGATAAACATTTAGATCTTCAGCTGCAGAAGTGCACGTCATCTGGATTAAGTAACTGTCTGCGTTACAATAAGGGAATAATCGGCTATATTTTACCTAAGTAAGGTAGGTAAAATATAGCCGATTAATTCATTATTATCAACCATCAGGGCAATAAAATATAATATACTCGGACGCGCTACCCATATCACGTGCACAAGGCATTACGAAGAAAACATCTGATGATTTTCTTGGGTAGTGTAGTTACTTGAAGTATGATAATTATTAGATACGCCTCTGCCTAACTCTTCGGGGATTACAGGCGCGATGTTATGTTATGTAATATTAACTACTGCGTGAGTCTGTTTTTTTTGTTTATCATGTTCAGGTTCTGTTCTGTGTGTTCAGGTAACAATATTAATTTTATTATGAGGGAAAGGAGGCCTTTGCTCTGCATTAGGACTTGGGACACATCAGGCAGGCTCCTAATTAAATTTTAATTTCATGAATTTGAATTTAATTATATATGTAGGTATAGGTAGGGTGAACTCATCTAATTAATAATAATTAATCTTATTGATAGAAGTCTGTCAAGCGTCGAGTCCACAACCCTTTTACTTTAAAATTCAAGTATCAATAAGTTTTCAGCGGGTACCATGTATCTGGCAGAAACTTGATGCTCCGAAATTTATTTGGCATACCACACTTGGCATATTCTTCTTTGAACGAATGTGTTTATGGCAGAACAATTATTTAATAGGATACTCATTTCGCAGAATGTTTAGATAGCCGAATTTTCAATGGCATACTTTTATGATGGCAGAATTTTATTTGGTAGATTTTTATAAGGTATAACGACCGGGTCTACCTTTTTTAGCAGAATTTTTTATACCCGAATTTTGTTTTGCATAACAGTGGATGGCAGAAACTTCATTTCGCAGAAAATCATTTGGCATACACTCATTTACTATAAATTCAAAACGCATAATTTTGTAAATCAGAATCATCTTTGAGCATAAACTTCATTTCCAGAACCATCATTTCGCCGAAAATTCATAATCAGAATCGATTTTGGCACACATTTCATTTCATACATACGTGTAACATGCAATAATAATAATAATTATTATTATTAATTATTATTATCAGCTCACCCCGGCTAAAACTTCTAGCTGAGAACATTAAATGTATGTCAAAAATAATAATAATTATTATTATTAATAGTAATAATGACGTCACTCATACATGCAACGCATGTACTCCATGACGCGCGCTCGCTTCGCTCGCATATTAAATAACACTAATATCTTCTGTCCCCGAAGTGCCGGGCCTCCGCCGGCCTCCTTCGTCGGCCTACGGCCCGGTGCCCATGCCTCCCATAAAGGATACTTTCGCGAGACGGTCGTTATACCTTATAAAAATCTACCAAATAAAATTCTGCCATCTTTAAAGTATGCCATTGAAAATTCGGCTATTTAAGCATTCTGCGAAATGAGTATTCTATTAAATAATTGTTCTGCCATAAACACATTCGTTCAAAGAAGAATATGCCAAGTGTGTTATGCCAAATAAATTTCGGAGCATCAAGTTTCTGCCAGATAGATGGTACCCATAACGACCGTCTCGCGAAAGTATCCTTTATGGGCGGCATGGGCACCGGGCCGTAGGCCGACGAAGGAGGCCGGCAGAGGCCCGGCACTTCGGGGACAGAATATATTAGTGTTATTTAATATGCGAGCGAAGCGAGCGCGCGTCATGGAGTACATGCGTTGCATGTATGAGTGACGTCATTATTATTATTAATAATAATAATAATTATTATTTTTGACATACCAACATTTAATGTTCTCAGCTAGAAATTTTAGCCGGGGCTGAGCTAATAATAATAATTAATAATAATAATTATTATTATTATTGCATGTTACACGTATGTATGAAATGAAATGCGTGCCAAAAGACGATTCTGATTATGAATTTTCAGCGAAATGATGGTTCTGGAAATGAAGTTTATGCTCAAAGATGATTCTGACTTACAAAATTATGTGTTTCGAATGTATGGTAAATGAGTGTATGCCAAATGATTTTCTGCGAAATGAAGTTTCTGCCATCCACTGTTATGCAAAACAAAATTCGGGTATAAAAAATTCTGCTAAAAAAGGTAGACCCGTTTTCAGCGTGCTATATCAGTGTTTTATATCAGTGATTTTTGAATTTGCCGCCTTTTTCATGGGACTAGACTCGCTTGACAGACCTACACGCCAGTGTGAAGCTTATCGATGATAGTTTGTAACGAAAATAAATTATTGATTGTTTTATCGTTGCTTTATCGTTTATGTATCTTGTATGTAGGCAAAATATAAGTCCTACCTCACAAATGATAATCGTGAGGTAGGTAGAGCGTGTTTTCTAAACTGGACACAAATGTGCAGATATGTACGTGTTAAGTGAGTACCAACTTTGAATGCAAGTTTATTCAAATAAATAAGTAACTTTAATGTTGTACAGTGACACTACCTACTGCTACAACAGCACTACCCTGCCGTAATATTTTTATACTCTTTGGTACTACCGTGGTGCTCTAAGTGCTGGACCACAAGACGCGTTGCAGCGCGGGCGCCGCGCCCGCCCCTGTGCAAAGATTGCCGGCCACACGCTTCATCATGCAATACCTTAGCCTCAGCGCTTCTATAATGGAATTACTTTAGTGAACTGAACCTTCAATTAAAAATTGTCACCCTCGGAGTTTCAATAGCAATTAGTCTCCAAACGAGAGCAGCTCTCCAAGCGAGAGGCAAGTAGCATACATTTAATATACCAAAAGCTCGACAAAGACAAACGAGCGAAAATCGAGGTAAGGATAAATATTTAGATCTTGGAGGTGCACATCTGGATTAGGTAACTGTCTGCCGTAATAAGGGATTAATCAGCCATAATATCTTACCTATTTTTAACCGACTTCTAAAAAAGAAGGAGGTTCTCAATTCGGATGTTTGTATTTTTTTTTTTTTTTTTTAATGTTTGTTCGGGCATAACTCCGTCACTTGCTAACCGATTTGAAAAATTCTTTCTTTGTTGGAAAGGGTATACTTCCGAAATGGTCCCATAATTTTTTTTTCGAAATCGGACAAGCGGTTTTTGAAAAATCAACAAAACTCAAAAAAAACTACATTGTCCTCATTGACCCATGAACATGTGAACCACTAAAAAGTGAAAAATAAAAACTTTTTAACAAAAAATAAAACCGACTTCAAAAAAAAAACACAAAAAAGTGAAAAATAAACTTTAGAAGAAAAACCAGTCTCTGAAGTCGGTGGCAAAAAAATGAAATCAAACAAACAAAAGTCACCGACTTCAGAGACTGGTTTTTCTTCTAAAGTTTATTTTTCACTTTTTTGTGTTTTTTTTTTGAAGTCGGTTTTATTTTTTGTTAAAAAGTTTTTATAATTCACATGCCTAAGTAATTAACAACCATCAGGGCAATAAAATCACTATTCCTATAACTTATAGCCAGCGTAACTCTGCAGTCGCGATACCCGTCACGTGCAAAAGCTTCGTAAAAGAAACACAGAAAACTGCCTAACACTTCGGATATTACAGGGTGTGATGTTTTATTATGTAGTAAATTCTTAAGTCTTCTTGTGATTTCTGGTTACTACACTAACTACGGTCGTTGACCTCAAGAAATCGAGTTGCTTGCAGAAATGTTTTCACAATAATTGTCTAGTTATCCGATAAAAATAAAGTTCTGAAGCGATTCTGTCGATAACTTTTGTAACACAACATGTAAATAAATATCGATCGTAAGGACATTCGATACTCTGAACTTCAATATTTGGGCCTTTCGATGACACGACAGCAGTTTCTACGTATATACTAAATTAGTAGATCTATTTAACATTTGATGACAATTTTAATTAAAGATTGATGCTCAGTTAATGTGGCATGAGTTACGATTTAAACGTACTGAGTTAATAAATTAGAAGCTAATTGAATATTTTTTTGATGCCATATTTTAGAAGTTTACTGTTTGAATCCATGTTACTTAGGTGCTAAAAAATAACAACGATGCTGAGTTGTATTTAGAGTGGCTTTAAAAAAGATAACTTGTGGCTAAGATAGTATTATTTAGATGCTTGTTAATAGGGTAGTCGACTAAAAAAATCTAATTAGTCCGTCAGATAGATTTCCAAAAAATATTGAACACGTATTTTTTCTTTTTTTACGTAAACAAAAAATGAAGACGATACAGCGCTTTGAAAAGTCGTGCAACGTCACAGCTTGGTCCAATTTTACCAGACTATGACGTCAAAAGCCCCCTCTCCATGATCTTTGACAAGCTTTATTTTCGTCAATTTTTATTATTTTGATAAAACAAAAAACACGTATCCAATATTTTCCGATAATCTAACTGACGGACTAAACAGAATCATATTTTTTTTAGTCAGTCGACTACCATAATGTGGCTGACTTAGTAATTTAGAAGGCAAGTTAGATTTTTAGATGCAAATAATGCTATTAAAAAGAAGCCGGTTTAATTAGCAAATTTTAGTTACAGAATAGGATTGAAAAACAATTAAACACTGTATTAACTCATTGCGATTGTTTGAAAATAGTTTTTATACTTAATCGGTTAATAATAAAATATTTAAAAATAAGGCATGGCCTCAGGTTACCATTGTAATTACGGTCGAAAAATAAAATAAATATTAACTTTCTTTGTAACAAGAAAGCAATATATTAATATATTAGTCATCTTTATTTCACTTTTTATTTATGGTCGTTATAGTAGTAGGTATTGCATGATTTAAAGTACAATATTTTTAAGATAAAAAATACTGCGCCTGAAAGAATATTTAGAGCAATTTCTAAGTATGATAACCAGTAAGGATTTAAAATCTGAAGTTTGCAATTTATCTATACTCATTTTAATTTATGTTTTTAGATATTTTTCTCAGCTGGTTAGGTAATTTTCTATGGAAACTGCAACTACTCCTTTGCAAAGCTTGCCTTTTCACAAGATACCTAAATTTGAATTTAATTATGAACACTCACACATTTTAGGTGGAAGAGCCAGGGTAACCCTCGAAATTCAAATTTTTATAACGTATTTTTTTCAATACGTCGATCAGGGTCAGGTTGTCTCGTACTAGTCGTCTAGCGCATCCACCATTTTCCCATCGGGGTAGGCAGAGCTACAGAACTTCTAAGCGGTGAGGGGTTTCCATTAATATTTAATGAACCGGTTAGTGGCGGAGGGCATCGTGCGTCGAGCTGAATCTCACCTAATCTCACTCTCACTCTCTCGGGAAATAACACGTATTTTTTTTCTGCAAGTAACAGTTAAGTACACTGTTATTTTGCTGTTATTTAGTTACAATTGCCACCGATACCTAGTCGATGTTCCACACATTCGAACGAAGCGCTTTGCCAAGTCCTTTATTATGCGCACAGCCAAGGACTGGAATTCCCTGCCTGCGTCGGTTTTTCCGAGTTCATATACCCTAATCTATTTAAGTCGCGAGTAAACAGGCTTCTTCTGGGTAAGCTCGTTCCATCGTCGACATCTCTGCCCTTAGGGCAAGATTGAGGTCAAGAGCAAGCCCAGTTATAATAAAAAAAAATAAAAAAATTGCGGTAATATTTAATGAAAATAATTCTGCGAAACAATTATATTTTTGAAAAAATCTAATGGAGGGTAGTTTTTACACTTAGCTGATACCTATATCAATTTGAAATATATGTTGGTCAGTTAGTAAATGGGCTTTTTTTGAAACATTTCTGATACGAAACGATCCAAGTTATTTTAAGAATCAAATACTATATGAAACCAACTGACGTTTGACTAGACGGCACGACTCCCATAACCATACTTACTGCCCGTTTCGAAGTACCACACCGTTAACCCTTCTATACTTAGTATGAAGAGTAAGAAGAAACGCACGCACTAATTTCATAATAACCTATGTACTTAGTACCTACAAAAGAAAAGGACACACTCAACAAGTCTTGTATAAATGGGAGCGGTTATACGAGAGCAGTGGTGGCCCAGTGGTGGGTGAGTACTGAGTAGTGGTGGCCCAGTGCTGGCGGCCCCGACTTACGAACAGTGAGTCGTGGGTTTGAACCCCGTCAGGCGCATTACTTTGTGTAATTTATTTCATCACCACTGCTCTCAAAACGGTGAAGGTAAACATCGTGAGGAAACCGGCATGTCTTAGAACCAAAATTTTCGAAGACATGTGACATCTACCAATCCGCACTGGGCCCGCGTGGTAGATTATAGCCCATCCCTCTCCTAGAGAGGAGGTCTGAGTCCCTGCAATGGGAACATTATAGGCTGATGATGATACGTTTTTAGCGTAAGACTATTGTCTTCGCTTCACCTCGCGGCCTCGGTGATATTATTTCCCATGAATGAACAACGCCAGTCGTCAACCGAGGTCACGGCAATTTTTTACCTGCAGTGATGTAAGGCCTGAAACTGCGTTAAGCGGGCACCCACGCAGTTTCATACAAAGGTGCTCCGCCGCGGGGGCCTGCGCAGGCGTTCGTTACGGGAAGGCGTGCCCCGCACCCACGAAACGGGGCCCGCCCTTCTTTATCAAAAAGGTATGGAGATTGTTTTGCTTGATTCCTACGATAGTTTTTCAGACGACGATGACGTTGTATTCGATTTACATGTATCATTAATAAGAAATAATATAAGAAAATATAATATACATCGATTCTGGATATCGAATCATATTAGGCTAAGAGAAGATTAAGGTTAGTTTCGGCTTTCGATGAAGAAAAGATTTTTAATTACCACAGGATGAATCAATTTTTTTCAAAATTCATGCTATGATTACAATTTTATTTTACAATGGGAAATAATAAATCGAGCCACAGTTTTTTTAATTGGCAACGTGATCAAACTTCTAATTTTATAACTAAGCCACGGGCAAATTATATAGCCTCTAATATACTAATTCGTCTTTTTTACAACGCCTACTAAATATTCTATAGAAAGCGTCAAGTGAAGATCAACAATTGTATTAACTTGTCCTTGTTATTTAAACATAGGCACCTAATTTACTAACTCAGCCACGGAATTTATATCTCACCACCATTTTACATTTTACAGCTTCAACACAAGGCCCTCAAAAAAATATTATTAAAGTGACCATAGTCAACATCATTTATTATAACTTAGCATGTAAAATAATACATCACATTCTTTTATCGTGAAAATAGCAACAGCAAGATTTGGCGCGAGCGCGTGAGACGATAGTGGCCGGCCGTTGTGCGTCGCTCATGAAGCGCATGCAGGCCAGCACGAACAGCCTTCTGAGCGTGTTCGTGGGCCGCTGGGACTCGCCTTTGTGGCGGCACTGGATGCGACTACACACTGCGGGTGGTCGTGACTCGTGTCCAGGGCTTGCCATAGAGTGACATTCCGTGCGATGCCACTTTTATTTTATTTTTGTGGCTTTTTTTTTGTATGTACTAACAATAGTTTTGTAAGGTTTTTGTGTTACTAACAGTATATGGACTACCTACATCCGAAATAAACGTTTTTTATTTATTTATTTATTTATTTGCACCAATCAGAGAGCGCCATTCGATTCATCTACTGACGAGTTAGTCACGTGTATTCAAAATGTCAACTTTAGATACACTTTAGATTATTACATTAACGTTAAAAATACCTACTAGTAACAGAAATGTTTTTACCATTGTCTAATTGACTAGTCATAGTCAGGGGTGCGCCAAAGTTCACCTAAAATTTCAACTCCGATAATTGGAAATCCGAAAATGTTCTTCCTAACATTTTTCATCCTAACAATCGCAATTCCTAACTTCTCTGTCTCTAATGTTTTAATTCCGAAGCATTCAACTTCATAATGTCAGTAGCAATAAACATCTATTACACTATTATTTGTTTTCCTATATTTTCTCAACATAACCATCTTTTACACTATTATTCAAAGTCATATCTTTTTTGTTTATATTACTTTTTATTCATAATAATCAGTATTATAAAAGGTTCCATTAAAATAGGTGGACAAAATTTTAGAAATCATTCAGACCGCTAAAATAAGGACAATAGTAAAAAAAATATAAGAAAAAGACATTAAAATACCTACTTTTATAGGATGAGTTTGTTCTAGAGTGCCGGCAATTTTGTTATTTTAAGTCAAAATAAAATCACTTTTTAAAGTGTTTTTTTTTGCTTAGATGTCTTTAGTTAAGCTTACTAAACGCTGTGTTAAAATTTGTCCACCTATTTTAATGGGACCTTATATACTATGCAAAGATTTCCATAGGTTAGGTTAGGTTAGAACTGTGACCAACTACGCGCGAGCCGAGCGAGCGAAGCGAGCGGTGCCGCGGCAGCGGCCGGCGAGCGCTACCTCGAAATTGGTAGCGAAATTTTTCTAAGTATTTTTTTCATAGTGCCCCCAAGACGACACTCTGACCTGAATTTCATTCATTTATTTCATTTCAAGACAAAAATCAGTGAAACGAACCTTCAATCATTCTAAACAGTTGTATGAGTGAAAATATTATGGTAAAATTATGTTTAGGAATAAAAGGGTTAGGATAAAAAACAGTAGGAGTTTAAATATATTTACACTAATGATAATAGGAATTACAATTTTCGGAAACATGAGTGTTATGAACATCGTCGGTAGCACTACAAATAGTATGAATGAAAACTTTAGGATGAAAAATTTTAGGAAGAGTGATCATTCGGATTACAAATCGTTAGGAAGAACAATTTCGGGTAAAGAACTTTAGGTGAGCCAATATGGACCCCATAGTCAGATTGTATGACTCGTCATTGTAAACTGAGGGAAATAGGTTAAGTTAGGTTAAAACTGTGACGAAACGCGCGCGAGGCCGCGAGCTGAGCGAGCGAAGCGAGCGGTGCCGCGGCAGCGGCCGGCGAGCGCTACTTCCGAGTTGCTTGCAAAAATGTTTTCACTATTTATTGTCTAGTTTTCCGATAAAAATGAAGTTCTGAAGCGATTCTGTCGATAACTTTTGTAGCACAACATGTAAATAAAATCGATCTTTAGCACATTCGATACTCTGAACTTCAATATTTAGGTCATTAAATACTCTGAACTTCTATATTTAAGCCTTTCGATGACACGACAGAAGTTTATACGTACTATTAGCGGCTATAATATAATATTAGATGAAAATTTTAATTAAATTTTGATGCTCAGTTAATGTGGCATGAGTTATAATTTAAACGTACTAACCTAATAAATTAGAAGTTGATAGAATATTTTTTTGATGCCATATTTAAAAAATTTAAGAAGTTTACTGTTTGAATCCATGTTACAAATTTAGATACTAAAAATAATCACGATGCTGAGTTGTATTTAGAGTGGCTTTAAAAAAGATAACTTGTGGCTAAGATAGTATTATTTAGATGCTCGTTAATTGTGGCTGACTTAGTAATTTAGAAGGCAAGTTAGATTTTTAGATGCAAATAATGCTATTAAAAAGAAGCCGGTTTAATTAGCACCCTTTTACAATTATGTAAAGAATTTCTATAAAATGTTCCATTATTTAATCCGTGGGTAAGGATTGCGTAGGTACCTACTTTATTTAATCTTTAAATAACAAATCTGAGGACGATGCAGGGGAGAGCGCGCTGTCCGGGGTACGTGAGGTAAATACACCTCTAAATATCGCTCAGTCGGTTGAAAAAATATTTTATAGTTTGGGATGTAATAAACATTATAGCACAGTGTAAACGGTCACGTACAAAATGTATGACGAGCGATAAAATATTATATCTCAAGATGTAATATATATTACATTACATCCTATAGTCAAAAGCCGGCTTAAGAATGTCGAGCATGCGCATTACGTTATCACGGCATCGTGAACTTCGCATACGCATGCAAAGCGCAAGGCTCAAAACGCAGTTTATTTACACCGAGCATGGAAGCTGTCGGCTCGTGCGGGTGCCTCAGTGTATAAACCTATTTGCTACCTTTATACTAGATTATATTATTATAAGAATGGCTAATTGTTTCGTCGCTTGCGGCGGTCGTGAAGGATTAACAAAGTCGGACTTGGATCGTTTCACGGACAGTATCGAAAATGTTCTCAAGGATGAGAGAGGAAGAACACGGTTCAGGAGTTTTATGTACAACTCAAGAATGGAAGATGGAAAACGAGCGCTGGATCTTTGGGAGAAAATAGAAGGATTACTTAAAAATAAAGAGAATGCTGAAATCGGAGCTGGATCACTCAGCAATTACATGAAGGAGGTAAACAATGTATTAAATGAGGCTGAAAGAGTACAAGAAATAGATGAGGCTACAAAGGAGACGCTTTCTAATGCACACGACTCAAAAAATATGGAAAAAGTCGTTGCAGGATTGAATTTGTTTAAAGAACAGACAACAAAAGCGCTCAGAAGGGAATACATTGCTTTCAGGGACTACTTGATAAGTCAAATTTAGTACAAAAATGTTCAATAATTCTCCATTCCGCAGTTCTATCTATCTTCACTAAGAGATTTTTTAAAGTTTGCACCAATTTGAGTGCTCAAATTGGAAGCGGAGATTTTGCCACATAAAATGCTCGGTGACCCATTTTTAAGACGTGCTTAGTTATAATTTGTAACACACAATATAATATGTATTTGTAATTTTTGATGTCGTTTTCCATCCTCGCTAGGTAGGTACCTATTTTATATTTTGTTACCGTGTGCCGTTAAACGTCGCTAGTGTGAAGCTTATCGAAGATAATTTATAAGGAAAATAAATTATTGAGTGTGATCGTTGTTTTATCTTTTTAAGTAAGTACCTAGGCAAAATATACCTACCTCACAAATGATAATCCATTGCAGGATAACAGAATTGGTGACTGCAATGGTGCACATATATATAGATAACAAAGAGTTTTCTTTTGTACATACAATGCACATTAACACCCAATTATATATTATGTTATCGTAGGTACCTACCTACCTATTTGTGTCATCAGCTTTATAAAGATTATCAAGGTGCCAGATTTACTTGTATAATAAAATATTACATACCTACATAATATTATTTTTGTAGCATATTATGGCATTATTTTTAGTTACAATCAATTGTTTTTTTTTTAACATGGTATCCTCTGTTGCCGAACTAGGACGAATCCTGTATCTCGGCAAACAGCGCCATCTCCTAACAGATTTCACTACAATGATTAAGCCAAACTAGGCATACAAGTTGCATCTTAGGTATATGATAATTATTTAAGAAATTAACTTTTATTCATATAAATAAAAATCTGATAGATTTGATTGAGTATAATCTATACACTTAATTAAAAATTGGATTTACTTGATTGAATATAATCTATACAAATAACTAAAAATTGGATTGATCATTATTATAAGAAAGATATTAAGATCAAGTAGAAAGATTTATGTACCGCATATGGATATGTGTGCGTTTGTGTAGCTGTGTTTGCGTGTGTATATCTGTGTGTAGTGTTTTTTAACCGACTTCAAAAAAAGGAGGAGGTTATCAATTCGACTGTTTTTTTTTTAATGTTTGTTACCTCATAACTTGCGACTGGGTGAACCGATTTTCATGATTCTTTTTTTATTTAAAAGCTGGTGCTTTCCGTGTGGTCCCATTGTCACCATTTCAATATCTGATGATGGGATCTTGTAGAAATCGGGGGAACTCTTCAATAAATAACAGCAGATTAACTGCGATTGTTGCTATAGCATATCTAAGCATTGTTTACGCCATCACACAACATAATATCACGCCTGTACTCACTACAAAGGTTATAAAAACTATTTGGTGAAGATCTGATGAAGAACTTCGGAGATAGGAAACGGAACTCCTCAATAAATGATAGCAAATGGACTGGGATTGCTAAAATCTCATGTCTGTCTATTGTTTACACCAGTTCATAACAGAACATCACGCCGGTACGTTGTGAAGGGGTAAGCACATGTGAACCACTAAAAAGTGAAAAATAAAAACTTTTTTACAAAAAATAAAACCGACTTCGACAAAAATAAAACACAAAAAAGTGAAAAATAAAAATCAGCTTCTGAAGTCGGTGGCAAAAACATGAAATCAAACAAACAAAAGTCACCGACTGCAGAAGCTGATTTTTATTTTTCACTTTTTATTTTTTTTTATTTTTGTCGAAGTCGGTTTTATTTTTTGTAAAAAAGTTTTTATTTTGTGCGTGTAGTACCGAAAGCCGACTGTAAAGCGTCCACTAATTTTGAATCTTAAGAAGGTCTTCAGTTTCCTCGTAAGAAAGACCAAGGAGATAGTGATGAATTTTCTTCTTACAATGCAGTTTATTAAGCGGATAGATGTTTAAAATTTTGTTAATTTTATTGTAAGTGAGGGGGGCAACAAAAGTGTAGAATCTTTTTATAAACGCTGTTTTCGGTTTCTACAACCGGGAGCACACTTCGTGCTTTCTACGCTTATTTACGTTACTAGGATCGTATGCTAATGAGTAGTGTTGCCTAAGGAGAATTGTTTCTATGAACATTTGTCTTACAGTTGTCACTTGACAGTACTGATATAATTCTCTTGTTGGAAACAGTATAGGCTTAAAAGTTGAAACTTTTAAAATAGCACGTTGTGCGATTTCTAAACTCTTTAAAGTAGTTTTTGGGGCACCCCCCATGAGGATATGCAGTAGGAGATGATGGATTGACACTATTTGACACATTGCATAGTAAATTTGCTTTAAGAAACTCGCATCTGTTATGTGTCATAAGTTTTTAAAGAGAAATAATAAACCGAGCCACAGTTTTTTTATTTGGCCACGTGATCAAACTTCTTATTTTGTAAAATGGTGGTGAGATATAAATTCCGTGGCTGAGTTAGTAAATTAGGTGCCTATGTATAAATAACAAGGACAAGTTAATATAATTGTTGATCGTCACTTGATGCTTTCTATAGAATATTTAGTGGGCTTTGTAAAAAAGACGAATTAGTATATTAGAGGCTATGTAATTTTCCCGTGGCTTAGTTATAAAATTAGAAGTTTGATCACGTGGCCAATTAAAAAAACTGTGACTCGATTTATTATTTCCCTATTTAAAATGTCATCTTTTAATACACTTTAGATTATTATATTTACGTTAAAAATAACATAGTTACAGAAATGTTTTTACTATTGTCTAATTGACTAGTCACAGGCAGATTGTATGATACGTCATTGTAAACGGGAAATAATAAATCGAGCCACAGTTTTTTTAATTGGCCACGTGATCAAACTTCTAATTTTATAACTAAGCCACGGGAAAATTATATAGCCTCTAATATACTAATTCGTCTTTTTTACAAAGCCCACTAAATATTCTATAGAAAGCGTCAAGTGAAGATCAACAATTATTGTCCTTGTTATTTATACATAGGCACCTAATTTACTAACTCAGCCACGGAATTTATATCTCACCACCATTTTACATTTTACAGCTTCAACACAAGGCCCTCAAAAAAATATAATTAAAGCGACCATAGTCAACATCATTTATTATAACTTAGCATGTAAAATAATACATCACATTCTTTTATCGTGAAAATAGCAACAGCAAGATTTGGCGCGAGCGCGCGAGACGACAGTGACCGGCCATTTGCACCAATCAGAGAGCGCCATTTGATTCATGTACTGACGAGTTAGTCACGTGTATTCAAAATGTCAACTTTAGATACACTTTAGATTATTACATTTACGTTAAAAATACCTACTAGTAACAGAAATGTTTTTACTATTATCTAATTGACTAGTCACAGTCAGATTGTATGACTCGTCATTGTAAACTGAGGGAAATAGGTTAGGTTAGGTTAAGACTGTGACCAAAAAGCTCGCGAGCCGAGCGAGCGGTGCCGCGCTTGCAGAAATGTTTTCACAATTTATTGTCTAGTTTTCCGATAAAAATGAAGTTCTGAAGCGATTCTGTCGATAACTTTTGTAGCACAACATGTAAATAAAATCGATACTCTGAACTTCAATATTTAGGTCATTAAATACTCTGAACTTCTATATTTAAGCCTTTCGATGACACGACAGGAGTTTATACGTACTATTAGTGGCTATAATATAATATTTGATGACAATTTTAATTAAATTTTGATGCTCAGTTAATGTGGCATGAGTTATAATTTAAACGTACTGAGTAAATAAATTAGAAGCTAATAGAATATTTTTTTGATGCCATATATTATCATTTTAGAAGTTTACTGTTTGAATCCATGTTACAAATTTAGATGCAAAAAAAATAATCACGATGCTGAGTTGTATTTAGAGTGGCTTTAAAAAAGATAACTTGTGGCTAAGATAGTATTATTTAGATGCTCGTTAATTGTGGCTGACTTAGTAATTTAGAAGGCAAGTTAGATTTTTAGATGCAAATAATGCTATTAAAAAGAAGCCGGTTTAATTAGCACCCTTCAATATTTAGGTCATTAAATACTCTGAACTTCTATATTTAAGCCTTTCGATGACACGACAGGAGTTTATACGTACTATTAGTGGCTATAATATAATATTTGATGACAATTTTAATTAAATTTTGATGCTCAGTTAATGTGGCATGAGTTATAATTTAAACGTACTAACTTAATAAATTAGAAGCTAAAAGAATATTTTTTTGATGCCATATTTTAATATTTTAGAAGTTTACTGTTTGAATCCATGTTACAAATTTAGATGCTAAAAAATAATCACGATGCTGAGTTGTATTTAGAGTGGCTTTAAAAAAGATAACTTGTGGCTAAGATAGTATTATTTAGATGCTCGTTAATTGTGGCTGACTTAGTAATTTAGAAGGCAAGTTAGATTTTTAGATGCAAATAATGCTATTAAAAAGAAGCCGGTTTAATTAGCACCCATTGTAAACTTAGGGAAATAGGTTAGGTTAGGTTAAAACTGTGACCAAACGCGCGCGAGCCGAGCAAGCGTAGCGAGCGGTGCCGCGGCAGCGGCCGGCGAGTGCTACTTCTGAGTTGCTTCACAATTGTCTAGTTATCCGATAAAAATAAACTGCAGCGATTTTGTCGATAACTTTTATAGCAAAACATGTAAATAAATATCGATCTTTAGGATATTCGATACTCTGAACTTCGATATTTAGGTCATTAGATATTCTTAACTTCTATATTTAAGCCTTTCGATGACACAACTGTAGTTTCTACGTACTATTCGTGGCTGTAATATAATATTTGATGACAATTTTAATTAAATTTTGATCTTCAGTTAATGTGGCATGAGTTATAATTTAAACGTACTGAGTTAGTAAATTAGAAGCTAATAGAATATTTTTCTGATGCCATATATTAATATTTTAGAAGTTTACTGTTTGAATCCATGTTACAAATTTAGATGCTAAAAAATAACCACGATGCTGAGTTGTATTTAGAGTGGCTTTAGAAAAGATAAATTGTGGCTAAGATAGTATTATTTAGATGCTCGTTAATTGTGGCTGACTTAGTAATTTAGAAGGCAATGTAGAATTTTAGATGCAAATAATGCTATTAAAAAGAAGCCGGTTTAATTAGCACCCGTTTTTAAAAATATATATGAGTTTGCGAACCCTGGATGATAGCAATTTTATGTGTTGTTTAAAGTTCAGTTGATTGTGCACTGTAATACCGAGGTATTTTATAGTTTTCACACATTCCAGGCAGCGGTTCACAATTGCAGTTGTTTCTACTGCTACACTTAAGTGGAATGATTTGAAATGTTTTGCCAATATCGGGGTGGTTTCGGATAGAAAAAGTTAGGTATTTAGTTTTTTCAGTGTTTAGAGTCAAAACATTTTCAAGCAGCCAATGTTGTACCACATCAAAACCATTCTGTGCAGCATAAAATACCTCATTCCAAGTATAAGCGGAGAATAGTAGAGCGGTGTCATCAGCTTAAGAGATTATTTCACAATTTGGTATACTCAAGTTTGTGAGGTCGTTGATGTATACGAGAAATAGAATCGGTCCTAAAATGCTGCCCTGCGGAATTCCAAATGATACAGGGAGTTCTTGGCTGCAATAGTTATCGACTCGTACACACTGGTATCGCTCGGACAAGTAACCTACAAAAAGCTTAAGCGGTGAACCACGTCCATCAAAGTTTTCTAGCTTCTGTATTAGAATCGGAACAGATATAGTGTCGAAGGCTTTTGCAAGGTCTAAAAAGACCGATAGGCACTTCTGTCCCTTGTCCAATTTTCATCTGATCAGTTGATTTACCCGCACGAAAACCAAATTGATTATTTGAGAGAAGTTTGTTCGTCTCGAGATAGCTGACTAATCTCGTCATCTCGTGTTAATAATATTTTCTAGAATTTTTGATAAAGATGGCAGGATCGATTTTGGTCTATAATAGGGGATCGGACTAGGTTAAAATAATATGATTCTGTTTAGTCCGTAAGTTAGATTATCGAAAAATATTGAAAAATATTGTTTTTTGTTTTATCAAATCAATAAAAAATGACGAAGATAAAACGCGTCAAAGATCTTGGAGTGGGGCTTGAAACGTCACTTGTGTCGTCAAATGTACTATCATATGACGTCACACGAGTTTTCGAAGCACTGTATCGTCTTCATTTTAAGTTTATGTGAAAAAAGAAAAAATACGTATCCAATAATTTTTGGAAATCTATCTGACGGACTAATTAGTTTTTTTTTGTCCGATCCCCTTATCGCCATCTTTGGGACGGACAACAGATTTTTTAAGAGCCTGAGGAAAGGTGCCTGTTTCAAGACATAAGTTAAAAATAAATGTTAGTGGCGGGACAATGAAGTCCTTAAATTGTTTTACTAGCTTGTTAAAGATGTTGTCCCTGCCAACCGAACATTCAGTCTTCAGGTTATTTATGTGGCGCGCTACCTCCTCCTCAGTGGTTGCTCTCAAATAGAAAGAGTGTAAGGGAGGTGTATTTTTAGGATTACCAACTATGTGCTTGTCCTGTTCGAGATTGTGTAAATTAATATTTTTTTCAGCCAGCGACCGTCCTACGCTTATGACTAATGAAGTAATGATTCATTTCATTTACGGTCAACTGAGGAGAGGGACAAACTTTTAATAACTCGGTTGGAGACTGGTTATCTTTTTAGGGTTCCGTAGTCAACTAGGAACCCTTATAGTTTCGCCATGTCTGTCTGTCTGTCTGTCTGTCTGTCCGTCTGTCCGTCCTCGCTTAATCTCTGTGACCGTTAGCACTAGAAAGCTGAAATTTGGTACCAATATGTGTATCAATCACGCCGACAAAGTGCTAAAATAAAAATTGAAAAAAAAATGTTTTATTAGGGTAGCCCCCCTATATGTAAAGTGGGAAGTGATTTTTTTTTTAATTTTAACCCTAACGTGTGATATATTGTTGGAAAGGTATTTAAAAATGAATAGGGGTTTACTAAAATCGTTTTTTGATAATGTCAATAATTTCGGAAATAATCGCTCCAAAAGTAAAAAACAAAGCGTCCCCCCCCCTCTAACTTTTGAACCATAAGTTTAGAAAATACGAAAAAAATCTGAAAAGTAGAACTTTATAAGGACTTTCTAGGAAAATTATTTTGAACTTGGATGGAAACAAAAGATGGAAACTGCAGTTAACCAATATAATTTGGTCCCTGAATCGTATGAGCGCCTATACAATCCAGAGGTCAAGTTTCATTGGCCTGTATTTCAAACAAAAAAAGAATGATTACTACGGAACCCTACACTGAGCGTGGCCCGACACGCTCTTGGCCGGTTTTTTAGTATTAGTGACGCTCTTTATCACATCCCATAACTTTTTAGGGTTGCTTCTAGCCAATTCCACTTGGTTTTTATCGTAGGCTCTTTTTATTTTTTTTTAGGATTTGATTACAAAACTTTCTGTAACGTGTACAGGTATGTAACTTTCGGGATCTCGTTACTCGGTGACTTTTTGCATTCTTGGTGTAACCTATACCGATTTTTTATGCATCTCAGTAAGCCCGGCGTGATCCAAGGTTTTATAATTTTTTTACGTCTTGGTTGAGTTATTGAGAATTTGAGATCGTGTTCTTTTGTATAACTGATTGTACCCTAGATGTGACCTAGACACGTCACAATGGGAGGCATTGGCAGCGGACCGGTCACTGTGGAGGCATACCGTGAGCACTAAGGTGTTTGAGTTTGAAAGGCGACGTAGAGAAGAGCTCGATGCTAAACGTGACGAGCTTAAGGCCCGACCACCCGCGGCCATCCAATACAATTACGTCGGAGGGGTGCTGACTTGCAGTGAATGTGAACGCACTTTCACGGCAAAAATTGGCTATGTCAGTCACCAGAGAGCACACCAGCGATGCTCTTAATAGGCAGATCCAAGTCGCTGTGGCCGAAATCGGTCGGGATCATATATATATATATAGTTTAGGGCAATTTCTGGGTCTTGTCTTTGAAATACTGGATCTAAGTCAACACCAAGGATGTCTCCATTAAGGATGGCTGCACTTATCTTTTTATTGTTGACGGGACGTAGTGACGTGGTTGCTGTAGGTCTATTTGTATATGAACTGGATGGTGATCTGTTAGATTTGTTTGTGGAACAAGAGTAATGAATACATGACTCTGTTGTTTCTGTTCTCTATGACATGACTTTTTGGATTTAAGTAAGATGTACCACTTACATCACGAGTGACCTCAGATGATATTTGATGTCAAAAGATGGAAACACTTGCGAAACACACAGACACTCCATGAAAATAGTAAATACTATTTAAGCTCCTTGCTCTAATTTCGTAAGGATTACCTACTAAATGATGTCGTGGTACAAGGGTACAACTACACCCAAAAGGAACTACAAAATATATTAGCGATACCATCGTTGGACAAGCTGAAGTGTCGATGACTCGATGATTCATATCAAGAGACAATATTCAGTAAAAGATAATCAATTTCCATTTTCAGTATCCGGCCAGAGCATTACGCTAGGTATGATGATGATAATTCGATCAAGGATAGATACCTACGTAGTAAAAACTTTACAAAGAAATGTGTGACAGCAGAAGAGTGTTCAAGTCTCGATTAAAATGGTGTCAAAACCATCAGGACCAAATAAGAATGGACGCTTTAGAAATCGAAGTAAGGATAAATATTTAGATCTTGGAGGTGCACATCTGGATTAGGTAACTGTCTGCCGTAATACCGGACTAATCAGCCAAATCTTACCTAGGTTAATTCCCCTACCTAAGTAATTAACTACCATCAGGGTAATAAAATCACTTTTCGTACACACGGCTACACATCAAGCTATACAATTCCAGTATAAGCTGGTCCCGCATTGTATAGAATTTCCGTACAGTGCGAGATCAGCGTAAACTGGAAATGTATAGCTTGATGTGTAGCCGTGTGTACCACTTGCTCAAAAAAGTGACATTCTATGCCACAAAAAGCGAACATAATTAACAATAGTCATTTTTAATCTGTTAGAAACAGGGAAAGAAAATTGTACTGAATTTCATTCATCCTCTAGGTCTAGGGGGAGAATGTGATTTAAATTTAGAAAAAGAAAATTGTACTGTATTTCATTCATCCTCTAGGGGGAGAATGTGATTTCTATCAATAATTGGACCAATGTTTCGAATGTTAACTTTTGCTTAGAATTGTCATTATTTTTAATAAATGCTTATCTCATATTATTATTGTGATAATTTTTTCGCAAATGGTACGAAAAGTAGAGTATTTTCCTCGGTGATAAAGCTGTCTTAGTCTTGGGTGAACTTAAATCCCTCGCTACACTCAGGACTCGTCTTAACTTCTTCCAAGTTTTTAACACCCTCGCTACGCTCGGGAGTAAACCTCGTGTCCTTCGTTACGCTTGCGATTTAAATCGTCACCCGCGACAGAAGACACTGCTTTATCGCCCTTTTTTTTTTTTTGGTGGGTGGAAAATCATCGAATAACCCCCCCCCCCCCCCCCCGCTCTTGGGCAGAACGAAGGGGAGTGTCAGACTTCTACTGACTAAAAACAAAACCCATGTTCCTTCTTCTTCGTCCTTGTGTCGGAGCCGCGGTAACCTTTCGATATCCACAGCCCCGGCGGGGGATTATTATCCCCTTTTTTTTTTTTTTTTTTTTTTTTTTTTTTGGTGGGTGGAAAATCATCGAATAACCCCCCCCGCTCTTGGGCAGAGCGAAGGGGAGTGTCAGACTTCTACTGACTAAAAACCAACCCATGTTCCTTCTTCCTCGCCTTTGTGTCGGAGCCGCGGTAACTTTTCGATATCCGCAGCCCCGACGGGCGTCGGCCCTTGCGGGCCCCTCCTTGCTGACATCTCTTTGAGGCGCGCGTGGAACACGTACGCGCCGCCGACACGGTCTGTTGCCGTCATGACGACGGCCGGACGGCGAGCTAGCCCGTTACTCACCGTCCACAGGCCCGCGTCTACGGTGGCCGGAGGTCATCGCGTGACCCCCGACGCCCGGAGCGCCTTCCGCGGCGGCTGGGACGTTGAGAGGTTCTCTCCCTCTCTCGTTCCGCCACCTCCTTCGCTAGCATCACTGCTTCGCAGAAGGAGGCGACGGCGTCCCATTCCTCCTCGCCCCGGACCATGGCTTGCACCAGGGCCGGGCGCGAGAGGTCGCCGCCGCCGATCGCCGCTACGAGAACACGGCGGGGCTCTGCCCAAGCAGGGCACGCCTCCACAGTGTGCTCCACCGTGTCCTCCGGTCGATCCTCGCAGTGAAAGCATCCGGGCGTTTCCTCCCGCCTGATTCGGTACAGGTACCTCCCGAAACACCCGTGTCCGGTGAGGACCTGCGTCAGACGGTAGGTGAGGGCGCCGTGGCGCCTCTCCAGCCACTCCTCAAAGAGGGGACTTACCGCCACTATCGTGGCGTGCCCTGCGCTGGGTTGCGACAGTCGCTGTCTCCATGCCGCCATGAGATCGCACCGGAGGTCTGTCCGCCGCACAGCAATGTGCCGCGGCAGCAGAGTGACCCCCCGGTGTAGCGCCTCCGCGCGCCACTCATGTAGGCGCGCGAGGACTATCGCCTCCAGAGGATTATTATCCCCTTGGTTAATAATCTACTAATTCCTATAACTTAGCCATCGTAACTCTGCAGACGCGATACCCGTCACGTGCAAAAAGGTACAAAGAAAACATCAGATATTTTTCTTGGGTACCTATACCTAGTGAGTGTACCAGTGTATTTTTTTTTTTTTAAACGTTGCTGCGCACTAGGAATTTCTCCTGTATCGTGGGTGCGTTTACAAACATTTAAACTCACATACACAAACACACCCAGACCCGAAACAACTATCTGTAGGTCATACAAATATTTGTTCCGTGCGGGGATCGAACCCGCAACACGCGGCGCAGCAGTCCAATCGCTCAGCCACTGCGCCAACCGTGTGGTCATATTTACTTGAAGTATGGTATTAGGTACGCCTCTGCCTAACCCTTCGGACATTACAGGTGTGATGTTATAGATATGTAGTAACTTCTTTGTGATTTCAGGTTACTACACTAACTACGGTCGTTGACCCCAACAAATCCAATTTTTTTTAGTTATCATGTTCAGGCATCAATAGACAAGTACTCAAAAAATTTTCAAACTTGCCATTTCGCAAGATATAGCTATCTTGCGAAATGGCAAGTTTGAAAATTTTTTGAGCACTTGGGAACACTCACATGTTTTAGGTGGAAGCGCCAGGGTAACCCGCGAAATTCAAACTTTTATAACGTTTTTTTCAATATGTAGGTAGGTAGATGAGGGTCAGGTTGTCTCGTGCCACTGCCAAAGTGGCCCGCGAAACTCTCTTACGTTGCCAAAAACGTACTACCTTAGCGCATTCTCCATTTTCCCATCGGGGTAGGCAGAGCTACAGAACTTCTAAGCGGTGTCCATTAATTTAATGAAGCGGTTAGTGTCGGAGGGCATCGCGCGTCGAGCTGAACTGAATCTCACCTAATCTCACGAGGGAGAGGTCTCGGCAAATAACGCGTATAAATACGCGAATGTAAAATTGCGGTAATATTTAATGAAAATAATACTGAGAAACAATTAAGTAGGTATATATTTTTTAAATAAATCTAACGGAGGCACGTTTTTTCAAACTTAACTGATACCTATATCAATTTGAAATAAAATACCTATATGTGGGTCAGTTAGTAATGAATGGGATTTTTTTTGCAACGACATAGACTGACCTACTTTATGAAACCAACTGAGGTTTGACTAGACGGCACGCACGACTCACATTTTTCTAAGAAACCATACTTACTGCCCTTTTCGAAATACCACCCCGTTAACCCTTTTATAATGAGTATGAAGTGTAAGATGGAACACACTTATTTACATATTAACCTATGTACTTAGTACCTACCGTACCTACAAAAGAAAAGGGGGCACTCAACCGGTCTTGTATAAATGGGAGCGGTTATACGTTTATTAGCGTAAGACTATTGTCTTCGCTTCACCTCGGTGATATTATTTCCCATGAATGAACAACGCCAGTCGACCCAGTCGTCGACCGAGGTCACGGCATTTTTTACCTGCAGTGATGTAATGCTTCACATCTTTCATACAGATACAAGTCACATTCGCACCGTTTGTAAGACGCGCGACGCGCGGTCTTTCTTTGTTATTTTGTTTGAATATTCAGCAACTTTGTTGATAATGTTTTTGTGGAATATCCGGCGGGAGTTTTCAAAGTGTAAGAAAGTCGAGCATGCGCATTACGTTATCACGGCATCGTGAACTTCGTGACTTCTCGTACCAATACGCATGTCCGCAAGGCTCACAAACGCAGTTTATCGAGCACGGAAGCTGTCGCTGTCGGCTCGTGCCTGTGTACAAACCTATTTTTGTAGTTAACCTCACTTCTTCGTGTTACTCACTAGTGAATCATAGTTTGACTAAAAACTTGAAGATAAATGTGTTGTTAAAGTGCAATTTCTTGTGTGAATCAGAATTTCCAGGCTTTTAGTGAGTGTCGACAATGTACCGTACCGATTTTGTTTACTGTCAAAAATATAATCGGTTCGGTTGAACTGGGTTGAATATATTGGATCGATATTTGGAACAAAACAACCGAGGTGTTTCACAAATGATATTAGAATGGATAATTGTTTCGTCGCTTGCGGCTGTGACGATCATGAAGGAATAACAAAGTCGGACTTGGATCGTTTCACGGACAAAATCGAAAATGTTCTCAACGATGAGAGAGGAAGAAAACTGTTCAGGAATTTTATGCACACCTCAAGAATGAAAGATGGAATTCGAGCGCTAAATCTTTGGCAGCAAATAGAAGGATTACTTAGTTATAAAGAGAATGCTGAAAGCGGAACTCGATCACACAGCAATTACTTGAAGGAGGTAAACAATGTATTAGACAAGGCTGAAAGAGTAGAAGATATAGATTTGGCTACAATGGAGAGGCTCTTTAATGCACACGACTCAGAAAACATGGAAGAAATTGTTGAAGGATTGCAGTTGCTAAAAGTACAGACAACAAAAGCACTCAGAAGGGAATACAGTGCTTTTAGGGAGCGTTTTGTACCGTCAAAATAAAAAGCACTGCTCAAAAACACGCTGTGCCTTGTGTTTTTGATATTAAAAAAATCTACTGTACAATTTAATTTGGTAGTAGTGCTTGCTGCTAACAAAGGTCAATGTCAAGTCAAATGTACCTACCTAGTACAAAAATGTTTAATAAGTAATTCTTTATCGGCAGCACGCAATGATGTGAAGGAATACCGGGCAGTGCCGGGTACCGGATTATGTATAGTGTTGATATTTTTTAAAGTTCGCGCCGATTTGAGTGCTCAAATTGGAAGCAGAGATTTTGCCACATAAAATGCTCGGTGATCCATTTTCAAGACATGCTTAGTTATAATTTGTAACACAATATAATATGTACTTATTTGTGATTTCTGATGTTGTTTTCCGTCCTCGTTAGGTACCTATTTATTATGTTTTGTTATCATTTTTATACCATGTAGGATGTAGGTATCGTTAAAACTCGCTAGTGTAAAGCTTTGATGATAATTTTTAAGGAAAATAAATTATTGATTGTGATCGTTGTTTTATCTCGTACCTAATCACTCGGTCGAGCGTTTACTTATAGGAGTTATCATTGCTCATGAAAGGAGTTATCATTCAAGTCAGACATTAGGTATTATTAATTAAGTAGGATGTTTATTGAGTACCTACCTGTACGGTGTACGTACATGGGTTTTAAAATATATTTGTTACAATAAGTTAGCCAGTAGGCTCGCGTATTTACACTTTGGACGCGACCTCATTTGGCAGTGCACTGATACGGACATATTGCATTACCTATGGCTATTTTAAGCATTTCATGTATATTACATTTTAGTGTTCAATTAGACGTGGTTTGAGTCGGACTACTTGCATTTTTATTTAGATTCATCCCGTTGAGCATTCACTGACATTTTCTGCATTTAAGTTTAATTTGACATTTTACATCTGCATTGACATTACTTATGTTAGGGAAGCACCCTACATAGTTTTTTGGTCCTTCGAGCCGGATCAGAAATCGGATATCGGATAGAATATCACTTTGAAGTATGCAGGCAAAATAAACTCACGATAATTTTGAAGCCACGCCTTCATACTTATCGAAATGAAAATGCATTACAGGATTGGTGACTGCAATGGTGCACATAAATAGTTATCAAAGTGGTTTCTTTAGTACAATGCCATGTTCTTATAATAGCTATACTTAGGTAAGTACCTATTTGTGTCATCAACGTAACAAGAATTTGTATTGAGACTTCTACATTGTTGATGTACTGAAACAAGGGAGGGGTACTATTGACTATAAAAATAATAGATATAATGTATTCATCTGTCATTTAATAAAATTGCACAATACTGTACCTACATTATATTAAAAAAACTGCATTCAATTTGAAATGGTCTTGAAGCCAATTTCTTCACCTTGTTTACGTAAAATAACCAACTCTACATAGGTAAGGTGCCTTTTAATCAAATTCTACATTTGAGAAAATGTACTTTATTAGTAGGTACATTATAGGATTCAATTAATCAATAATGAAGATTTATGAAGATAATAAATATTTACAATTTTAAAATTGGAATTCCTAAATATTTAAAACAATTTAGTACATATTCTGAATTCTTAAAAACATATGATACAATAGCAAGAATACATAAAATAAATGGATAACTTACAACTAAAGCGTAACTTATAAGTTATAATAAATTTCATATTGTTGAGATATATTCAATTGATACTATCTTATCAAAATATCACAATTATCAAGAGTCCATGTCTCGTTGTTTAATCGTGTTGTGTACAATGTTATTATAATAAAAATTACTTATAAATACTTTATCACTGCACTTCCATTTCATTATGTTGCTAAAATGTTGATTAAATCTAGGTTTTCTTCCACGAGTAGTACATTTCCAGTGGTTTGTTTACCTGAGGAAATAAACAATTATCTAGAATTTGTTTGTAAGTAATAAATGGTTGCTACATTAGCAATGTATTTATAGAAACAGGGCTACACTTGAAGCCAACTCATTGCATTAGAATATTTGGTTTGTATCTTTCAAGGATTATCCTCCTAGTTAATAATAACATGGATAAGTACCTAAAAGTACATATACTCCCAGGCAAATAACTTGACCCAAAATGGCGTCGTTCTGCGCAGGTTATCTGCTTGATTTGTATGGGACGTCTAAAAAACGACTACTGCGCAGGTTCAACTTATATGCCGCGTGGTATATGGTTTTGTCAGTTATATTTAAGTCCCATGTAATAGGGGGCGAGTCTGTTGCCATCAATTCGTGGTTGCTACAGAGAAATTCCTGATGGATAAACCCAACAACACCGCTTGACCTGGGAATCGAACCCAAAACCTAATGCACAGCAACAGCAGCCACACTTGACTAATGCGCCTACCACACGCTCACACTTGACTAATGCGCCTACCACACGCTCACACTTCCCCACAGTCTTGCCTGGTCTGGCAATACAGTTTTACCAACCATACGCGCGATGTACTGTGAAGTGTGAACGAAGTGTGGTGAAGCTTGAGCGTGTAGTAGGCCCATAATAGACCAACCAGTCAACAGTCAACAGTGTCTCAGCTTCAGATATAGATTACTGTATCTGTTGGTCGGAGCACTATTCTAACATCACATCTGTATATTCAGAAAGAGGCAGATGCAGCAGATACTACTTCGACCAACCAAGCGGCAAGATGCTGTTAAGAAATTTCTAACGGGACAACTAACACTGCCCAACTTGGGGATCCTAAAAAAACATTTTTTTGAATTTGCAGTCTTCAAATGCAATATATAGTATGGTCAGCATCAGAAGTAGCTGAACATTTCGGAATTTTATCAGGACTCTAGCTATTATTTTTAATGTTTCAGAAGATTATTCGTTAAAATAGTCCTTACACTCCAATAACATGTAGTAACGAGTAATATCTAACAAGTTTTTATTAAAATAACAGCTTCGAAACTTTGAGTAATGTTAATATACTTCTGATGCTGACCGTACCTGCGATGTTTGACAGATCCATACTACCATCCTAAGCTCAAAAGCGGTATCATCCGTAATGTGTACTTATACCAAACTATATTTACAAAAAAATCATTTTAACTGGCTTTCCTTGATACCGCTTTTACGATTAGCATGGCAGCATAACATAACTGTTAACCAATGGTTAGTTGATTCTAATAAGTGGTTATTCATTATTATGAAACAGCTGTGTAATGTTTTTAACAGGGTTACCTGTTAGAACTTGAAATAAAAACTATACCATAAGTAAGTAAGCAGTGTAAGTTTTAAGCAACCCACCACCTACCTAGAAGATGATTATGGTATGCTAAGTATTTAAAGGACTTTTGTCTAATAGATAAGTAAACAGAATATTATGTTCCCTCCCAAGTACAAACCATATTTTTTTCTTGGAGTACCCGAAGTTGAAAAGTCATCTATAGCTACATATACATAGTGACGACTCGGAGGCGGCTTATACCTATATGCTACCGAAAGTAATATACAAAAACATTTTTACACAGCTGTTTCACAGTATTCTTAATTCTACGGGTTTTAAAGCGGGTAAGTTACGTACCGATTTATTATTTACCTTCCAAAACTTGTCATTGATCTGGCGCAGAGTCTGCGAGCCAGCCAGTGGCACAAACTGGCCAGGGGCTGGTGCCACATAGATGCAGAAGTTAAGCAGACGGTATGCCTCTGGCAACTCAGCATCCAGATCTAGTGTGAGGCGCATTGCTAGGTACTTGCTTAGGTGGTCCACTGGAAATGGAAATAGGTACATACATTTAATAAGAAAATACATTTTAACAAAGTTTTTGTCGTGAACTGAAGACAGTTCTTGAATAGTCTTGAAATGAAAGCAGAAAAAAAGTCCCCTTTTTATTAAACTAAGAAAACTAATATCATATTAGCATCGGCACGATTCTTGAGCGCTGACGCAAAAAAAGTGAGTTATTAAAAAAAGTGAGACGCGGGCCGGGGAAAGTGCAGTGATTGGCCCGTAGCGCATCGCGTCATAGCCGTCACTAGGGATTTGTTATTTACTCCTGCTGCACTTACCACACGACCAATAAATAATAAACGGGTGTGCGTTTTATTTGTCGACGATGCGCACAGCGATCCCCACTCTTCCGCCGAGCGCTCAAGAACCGTGTCGGTATTTATAACCAATTTATTTATTCCCAATTTATTTGGGGTCAGAGCAGCAAATATTCTTCTTCTACACTTCTCTATTACTTGTCATCTCAGCAGACAATTATTATCTTTATACAGTCCATCGATCATTTCTTTGGTCTTAGTCTACTCTTATATTGTCTTATATCCATCTTCTCCGCATCACATAACAAAGAAATAGGTCTTCTATTGTGAGTACATAATTCATTCGCCTACTAAGTGGTTAACAACTTAAAAAGCCTTGGTAATGTTCTACTCATTTACGCATGTTATACAAAACATGTTAATTTGAACCACTTTGAACACTATCTAGTCATGAACAATTGAATATGTTTATTTTCTTTTTCATACCTAAACCTTGACTTTGTTTATACCTACTTGTTTTCAAGCAAGTGTTAGAAAAAGGCTTGATACCTAGTTACTTTTGAATCTAAAGCCGGGAAACCAGTTGTTTATTTTAATTTGTAACAATGGCTTGTTTAAAGTTTCTCATGACAATATTACATGTTAACAGACAATAAACAGTAAACATGGTAAATGTTCCATTTTAAGTGTTAATTATAATAATATGTATATGGTTGTATTTTGACCACAAGATTGTTGTTCCAATTCCTTTAAAAGTCAGAAACCTAACAATGTGGTGGATATATATCACTGTTCACAGACTGCACCATATTCTTTGAATCATGTCTGCATTTGCATCAATTGTGGTAAGTTATATATAACTATAGTATCATTATAAAATAAACAGCTATACACAAAATCCCCATTATTAATTACCCATCCTTAACAATTTGCTTTTGAGGATGAATACTTAATAATAGGCATAATGTCCTTACTAATTTATATAAAAAGCTATTGGTTCAAAACAACTTTAACATAACATAACATCACGCCTGTAAATGGTTAGGCAGAGATGTACCTAATAATACACCCGCTATTCCCCAGTTATGTTTAAATCCCATGTTATAGGGGCAAGCCTATTAGCCTAATGACATCAGCCAGCACAAATCCAGACTGTGGCTGCTACTGAGAAATTCTTTTTCTTTTCTTTCTTTCTTTTTTAAAAAAAAACGTTGCCCCACACTAGGAATATCTCCTGTATCGTGGGTGAGTTCACAAACATTTAAACTCACATGAATAAACCTAATAACACTTGACCCCGGAATTAATCCAAAGACCTTGCTTAGCAGTCATGCTTGCAATCACTAGATAAACGAAACAGACACGGTTGGTGCAGTGGCTAAGCGATTGGACTGCTGCGCTACGTGACGCGGATCGAACCCGCGTCACGTACAAGTATTTGTATGGCCTACAGATAGTTGTTTCGGGTCTGGGCGTGTTTGTGTAACGCACCCACGATACAGGAGAAATTCCTAGTGTGGGGCAACATTTAAAAAAAATAAACAAAGTGTCATATAACAACCTTGTTCTAATTATTATTATATCAAGAGATACAACACTTACCAGAAGCATTGGCAGTGGTCTTCAAGTATCTGACGGAGCTGTCCCGTAGAGCCCTCATGAGCTGGTTGTCTCCAGTCATCTCAGTGGGGTGCGGCTTGAACACCAGCTCTATCTCATTGGGGTTCAGAGGCTCCCCCTCGCCTTCTGTGTCCATTGAGTTCTCACCTTCAGTTCTGGAAAACATAGCATGTATACTGTTAGTTTAGTCTTACTTGGGTTGATCTTTAGCCGCCCTTGCCTATGTTGGTCAGTGGATGGGTGACCGCCCATTAAATACCGAGTTTCCACCGTACGTCGAAAAGCACATCAAGCTGTTGGTTCCGGCTGCCATATATAGATCTTTGGCAGTTGTTAGAGGTAATCAGTAACCTGAATCTGACAACCAGTCTTACCAAAAAGTCCTTGTATTACCCAGTGTTGACTGGGTTATGGAGTTCAGGGGGTCTAAAACGGCCACTTTGGCAAATCATAATATGAATTGCATTAAAAATCGGAAAATGGACCTTTCAGAATAGTAACTGCTTCTGTGCCCATTTAGGAAAATAGATCATAATAGGAAAATAATATGAATTGCGTAAAAAATCGTAAAATAGTCACAGACTCAATTACTAATAATGAATGGTTCATTTTACGATTTTTAACGCAATTCATATTATGATCTGCTAAAGTGGCCGTTTTAGATGCCCAGATAGGCAGTCGCTCCATGTAAAATACTGGTACTCAGATGCATCCGTTTAGACTGGAAGCCGACCCCCAACATAGTTGAGATAAGGCTAAGCAGATGATGATGAAGGATGCAATATGTAGAAAACTGGGAATTGTGACACAGCACAACTGCAGGAGAGGCAGCAGTCTAGCAGTTAGATGAAGATTGAATTTAATATAAAATATAAAGCAGTACATAACTGCATGAGTAGTAAGTTATTAATTATTATGTTAATAGTGTTTAGTCACTAAATTGTATAATAAGAAATAGGGATTGTATAAGAATACTATCAGAATATGAAGTAGGTATAGTCGACCAAGAAATTGGTTTACCACTTTTGATGACATCTCCCAGTAACATAATTATTCGCTAAGGATGACAGATTGACAGATTCTGACGTGAAAATAGCACTTGATGTTTTGTACGTTGCACTCGATTTATTTATTTTTTTATTTAATATTGACTACTACTCATCTCTCAATAAATACCTGTTTTATGTATTATATTTTATACTATTAGTTTATCTTAGTTTATCTCAGAAAGTGCCTACCTATATTTTACATAGAATCAACAAATGCTTCCTCTCTCCTAACTCACTTGTGTTTGCTGTGCCCGACAGGGTCCACGTGATCTAATTTTAATTTTTACCACCTAAGTTTTTACATGAGGAATGCAATAAAGTATTGAGTATTGAGTACGTGCAAATGATATTCAACCTTAGAGTGGTAAACCAATTTCTTGGTCGACTATACAAGATTCAAATTCAATTATAATCTTGTACCTACATCCTAGTTGTTTACCACATTCTCTGCCAAGTTCAAAATATAATTATTTTTTTGGGTCTCCCCAATCAGCCCCAGAGTTGTCGCTTTAAGTAGCTATAGATGACTTGTGCTCACATGGCATACAAATAAAAATGTATAATTTGAACTTGGCAGGGAAATTGATAAGATGGATAAAACTTTCAAATAGTGTTTAATTCTGATTATTGATCACACTCACACATAACTTAACACTTAAGCACCCAAGATTCTAGTGATACATTGCTGAAATACATTAATGGCATTATTTTGTTCAAAAGCAAATACATTAAGATGTTGTTGCTTCACAAATCAGGTGTTGAATTGAATCAGATAATAACATGGCCCAATCAGATATAGTGTTTTCTTGCAGACAACAGATAACAGTGTCTTAGATACAGCTAAGCATGAATAGAAACATAACAAACCTGCCATCACTAGATTCACTTTCCTCACTCCTTTCTGATGTCAAAATGGACTTGGCCCTTTTAGTAGTGCTCGTGTTTTTTGACACCGAGCTGATATTAGATGGCACAGGGGACGGTGTGCTTCTCACTGAGGGTGGGTTTGATGTAGACTGGCCTGAAGGTGTAGGGGGGGCCCCTGTTGTAGACGTCCCATCCTTGGGAGCAGCAGGAACAGTCCCCGTACTGCCATTTTGAGCATTCTCTGTATTGTTACCATTCGAGTTAGAAGTATTACTGTTATCGTCGTGATTTTTTCGAGATCTTTGAGGCCTGTTTTGAGACTGCAGTTTTATTCCCTCCGTTATAGAATTAACTAACGACGCCTGCGAGTGTGACATACTCAGCTTCGTCAACAACCGCTCCTGGTGAGCTTCATACTCATCCCTGCTCGGGTATATCTTAGAAATTAACAAATCGAAGTTAGGGTCTGGCCTCAATGAGCGTTTAGATACCAACTTCTTTCGACATGTAGGGCATTCCTTGTTGCCAGAACGTAATGCAGTTATAATACAGTCGTTGCAGAATCTGTGGAGGCATTCTTTTGTAGTCATGGTTTTCTTGAGCATGTCTAAACAAATTGGACACATCAATTCACTGTGTAAACTGCGGGGGGACACCGCGATCTCAGTGGCGTCGGTTATCACCTCCTGCGGCGTGCGGTGGAGCTCATACAGGGAGAGTTCCCAGGTTTTATTCTGGGAAGGTTCTGTTGACGACATTTTTGTTGTTTTCTAAGGCCTCACTGGAGAATTATTTGGTTTTCGTCTTTCCGTAAACGACGAACTGTACCGCAACCACCATGTTGGCTTAAACACTAGTGATGTGCTGTAATCATTTTCGAAATGTCACGACGTTTTTATGACAGTTCTGAATCGAATTAGAAATACCTAGTAAAATTAAAAATCGACTAAAATATAACCACATGTAGAATAACCAGTCAAAATCATAACCCCCCTTTGGCTTTGCCGTAGTCGGGTAAAAATAATTATTGGTGACGATTGGTGACGAGGGTAAAGATAATTATTTGATTTTGTCTCAGGTAGATCTTCACAGGGCTATTACATGGAATTAGTAAGTCCCCTTTTTTGTGGAAGTTCAAACATGGTCTTTTTAGTCGAAGTTCATTATTTCTTCACTAGATGGCGTTAGATTCTAGTCTTTACGCTAAGATCTATGTGTATGACGGAACAGGGCCTGCGAGATATATAGTACTTAGTTGAAGATCCCTCTAAGTTCCTTCCTTCATAATCTATAAATTATGTTGGTTCCATCTTTCAATTGGGTCCTGTGTAAAAAACTTGACTTTTATGTAAGTATGACCATAAGGCGGCGTTAAAATTGGCAACGATCGTACGATCGAACGATGAGTTCTCGTCGCACGACGAGATTAAACACACAATTTCTTAAGTGTGTCTTATTAGATCTTACAAGTAGGTAATCACACGACAACAGTGAAATGTCTAAACGAAAAATGGGAAAATAGTGTGTTTAATTTCGTCGTAAAACGCATCGTTCGATCATACAATCGTTGCCAATTAGGACGCCGCCTATGACCACTGTTGAAAGTAGCGTTGCTAGTCAAGAATTAAAGTTCAAACTTCGTAAATTTATTTTAGTTCTGTGTTTTCCCACCTGCACAGATAAGTTGGTTGAAGTATACCTACGTTCTTTACACGGTAACCTCACGACCTTGCCGCTGTGGTGAGCGGTAGCACAGATATTATATATAATATCTGTGCACATGAGTATGCACATCACATTGTCATGGGGGATTTCAACACCAACCTTCTTGCCCATAACTCCTCTCGGTCCTGTAAACTCCTCCATCTGGTCGAGTCAGCTAGTTTGCACGTGTTGCCTCTCCTACCAACGCATCATAACACTGTCGGTGATGATACTTGGCTCGACCTTATCCTGATTTCCAATCCTTCCTTAGTCTCCGCACATGGTCAACATGTTGCTCCTGGCTTTTCCCATCACGACCTTATCTTCGTTTCTTATGTCCTTAAACCCCCGAAACCCAAACCTATATTCCAGTACAGGCGTGCCTTTGCGCGGATGAATGCAGAGAAACTTTTACAAGATGCTTCTAATATTGACTGGACACCCCTGGAGAAAGCCACCTCAATTGATGACAAAGTTGAGATTTTTAATTCCGCTGTAGTCAAATTGTATGATACACACGCTCCCATCAGAAAAGTCAAGGTGAAGCGCCCGCCTGCGCCATGGATTAATCGGGGAGTTAAGATGGCAATGCGACGAAGGGACCGCGCGTTTCGAAAGTTTAAAAAGGATCGGTCGGATTATAACTGGAACCTCTTCAAAACTGCTCGCAATCGTTGTAATCAGATGATACGCAACGCTAAACGCCGCCACATTCTTGACAATATCACTTCTTCTTCTCCTGCTGATATCTGGAAATTCCTTGGAACTCTAGGTATCGGCAAATCGAGGCATTCTGACCTTCCTAAGACATTTGGGTTGGATGATTTAAATCGTCATTTCTCCACCGTTCCCACCCTGGATAGTCCAACCAAATGTCAAACCCTTGACTACCTTGCTGGTCTGACGCGACCCAATATTACTCCTTTTGCCTTCACCCCAGTCGACCCGGGAGAGATCAAGAAGATTATCCTTTCCATTAAATCCAAAGCTGTTGGTTGTGATAACATATCAGTCGACACATGATCGTGACCGCGGTCGATCAGCTCCTTCCTGCTATTTCCCATATTGTTAACTATTCCCTTTACTCAGGTGTTTTCCCTTCTGTGTGGCGGAAAGCCCATGTTCGACCACTACCTAAAGTTCCCAATCCCACTCTTCTCAGCCACTTTCGTCCAATCTCCATCCTTCCCTTTCTATCCAAAGTACTTGAAGCTTGTGTACATAAACAATTCTCCAATTTCATACACAAAAACTCCCTCATCAGTCCATTTCAATCCGGGTTCAGGCCCGGGCACAGTACCGTTTCCGCTCTCCTTAAAGTGACTGACGATATAAGGCGGGGAATGGAAGACACCAAAGTTACGGTTTTGGTGTTAATAGATTTCTCCAATGCTTTTAACACCGTCAGTCACGATGTCCTTTTATCCATCCTATCCTATCGCATGGTCTCTCCCGAGGTTCTGGCATGGTTTTCTTCATATCTTCGGGGGCGTCAGCAATCAGTTCTTGCTGGTGATTCCAACTCCAGCTGGTGTGATCTGGAAACTGGCGTCCCTCAAGGCGGCATTTTATCCCCACTTTTGTTTTCTATCTTTATAGATCTTATAACTGCCGAGTTTCAGTGTGCGTATCATCTCTACGCTGATGACTTACAGCTTTATTGTCGGGCGGGTGTTGACGGCATATCTGGTGCGATTGAGGAGCTGAACCGGGATTTGCGTGCCGTCAAGGGCTGGTCTGATCGTTTCGGAGTGGCGGTTAACCCTGCCAAATGTCAGGCCATCATTGTGGGGAGCCCCCATAGCTTGAGGAGGCTGAATGGCTTAACGGTGCCTCCGGTTACTTTTGACGGTACGGTGATCCCGTTTAGCGCTGATGTCAAGGATCTGGGTTTGCATGTTGACACCTGTCTTGACTGGCGTAAGCAGGTCGCGATTGTGAGCAAGAAAGTCACCGGAACGTTGCGGTCTCTCTATCGGTTAAAAAATGTACTCCCAGCTCACATCAAGGCAATGCTTGTACAGTCCCTAATCTTCCCCATTATTGACTATGGTGATGTGTGCTACTATGACCTGAATGCAGATCTCCTCAACAAACTTGACCGACTTCTAAATAACTGCATTCGATTCGTCTTCAATCTTTGCAAGTACGATCATGTATCTGTACAGCGATCGATACTAAAATGGTTACCTATCCGAGAGCGCAGAGCGTTGAGGGCTTTGACAACCCTGTTTTCCCTTCTTCACAAGCCCACTTCCCCTTCTTATCTGACTTCCCTTTGTCAATATTTGTGCACTGCTCACAGCAAGACTCTTCGCTCCGCTAATAATCGTCTTCTACGTTGTCCTTCTCATCGCTCTGGTTTTATAAAATCTTCTTTCTTTGTCCAGGCGGTCTTCCTCTGGAATGAACTCCCTCAGGAAATCAGGACAGTTAACAGTCAGTTCACATTCAAAATGAAAGCTCGCGAGCACATTCGCAAGAAGTTGGCAGCTTCGTCTCAGAACTAAGTTGTTATAGTTTTCTTGTGTATTTTTCAAAGTTTATATATTTTATGTATATATCTATGTATGTATTTATTCTATAAGTTAGGTATATATATATATATATATTTTATTTCTTTTCTAATTTTTGTTTCTGTTTTGCACCTACTTTAAAATGTCTCTGCATCACCCTAAGGTAGACTGGTAGAAAATGCCCAAGGCATTAAGTCCGCCTTTGTACGGTTTTATTACTTGTGCATAAAGTTTTAATAAAAAAAAAAATATTATAAGCGGCAGCTAAGCGCGGGGCGGCGAGCGGTAAGATCAAATGTATGAAAATGCGTAAATCGCTATGAGCGAGCGGCGCGGCGTCTCGTGGCGTGCTTCAAACATTTTCATACATTTGATCTTACCGCTCGCCTCCCCGCGCGAACGGGCCGTTACTGGGTATAGGTTTGGGTGTATGGCAACCTAATATTATTGCTTTTCCTGCATGTGCACATATTTTGGGAATAATACGAAATATCATCACAATTTTCACTTTCTGTCGGTGAGAGGTCCAATTGCATAAGTCTTTCTTTGGCGAATGAATACGGGTGCTTTCGAACGGACTTCTTCATTCCACCTAATGACGCCTTTACGCGACTGAATGAGATACTTAACTCGAAAACGCTGATCCATGCGTGTAAATGTGAATGCATCTTTAGTGCTCCTATATAACATAACATACTGTATACACCGACGGAAGGGTTAGGTAGAGGTGCACCTAATAGTACTTACCTACTCTCAAATTTCGCCACTTATATAATTTAGGTCCTCTTAAATATAAGTGTAAGTAATAAATTAAATATAAGTGTAAGTAAATCTTTCATTATTCGTACAGCCATGGCAGCCATGGCAATCATAGGCAGGCAGTAGTGTATAAACTTATACGTAGGTACCTAGTTTTTTACGCAGTCATATTATATAAGTCAAATGACCACAGATATACTTCGGTTAAACTGAGCAAGTACCTATGTATCGTAAACTCGTAATTCGTCTTCTTCTTCTTCTTCTTCCTGCCCTTATCCCATGTCATGTGGGGTCGGCGCAACCTCTTTTATCTCTTCTGTGGGCGCAACACGTTTTTTTCTTCCATTCTGCCCTGTTAGTCGTTACGTTATCATTTATTCCTTTTTCCTTCATATCACCCCTCACACACTCCATCCATCTTTAAACTCTAATTTCTATTTTCTTCTCTCTAAACTCGTAATTCGTATTGTAGGTAATTGAGCAAACATGAACCGTTTCTATTTCCTGATTTATTCGTAAGATAATCACTTCCTACATTTCTAAGCTAGTTTCAAAAGCAGAAGGCATGCCATGGCATTGAATGTAGCTTCATGTTCTCCCATTTCTTTATCTTCACTAAATGTCGCGACATGGTAATGCAATTAAAAAAACTATTTTATTGGCTTTATCTGGGTGAAGAGTATTAATTAAACTGGTCATTAATTAAAGATCTAGACTGCATAGAAGAGTTTTAATAATTGCTCGCATTTTATTCTGAGGACCTAATTTTGAATGAAATAAAATAATGCGAAATAGTTTATTGTGATACGGTAACCTTTATTCTTATCTTAATATTTTTTTATGATTTTATGCCCCTCCAAAGTCCAATTACTGAAAGTTGGTTAACAACTCGCGAGTCAGATTATTTCCCTATAGGCTTTGTTGGAGAAGCTCAGCAGAATTTGTGTACCTATCTAGCTAACACGCAAAGTTGTAGTCCTATCGTTTAAAATTTTATTTTTAAGTATAAAATACTATTAGTATGTATGTGTAGTAACAGGTAGTACGGTCAGCATCAGAAGTAGCTGGACATTTCGGAATTTTAATTCTTTTATGTACAGGACTCTAGCTATTATTTTTAATGCTTCAGAAGATTATTCGGCAAAATCTAGTCCTTATACTCCAATGACATGTAGTAACGAGTAATATCTAACAAGTTTTTATTAAAAAAACCGGCCAAGAGCGTGTCGAGCTACGCTCAGTGTAGGGTTCCGTAGTTTCCCGTCCGTCACAATAAGTGAGCTCCCACTTATGAGTTTAAAGGTGAGATATCCATTATGTTTTATTTTATTTTATATAATATTTTTTTTTTCACTTTCAAAATGATTTTCCTAGAAAGTCCTTATAAAGTTTTACTTTTCAGATTTTTCATTTTACCACTTTGTCGGCGTGATTGATACACATATTGGTACCAAATTTCAGCTTTCTAGTGCTAACGGTCACAGACAGACGTGCGGACGGACGGACGGACGGACAGACAGACATGGCGAAACTATAAGGGTTCCTAGTTGACTACGGAACCCTAAAAACAGCTTCGAAACTTTGGTAATGTTATATGGTACTTCTGATGCTGACCGTACTATAGTGTGTATGTGTATTACCTAGTAGTAAAATACTTAAAATATAACCAAATAGGATACCTACTACTGAAGATATTAGCTCAATTTAGCTCATCAAACATCTATCAACTCACTGATCTCCAGTCCTAGTCGTTCATGCCAGTCATCTCTGTTTCAAGAGCCTATTCCATTCGTATTCCAAGACCTTATCGATAAGTTATTGATATTTAATTCAATTTTTTCCAATATGTTGCTATCTCTTGCATTTTGCATTTTGCTTATATTGACTGAGCAACTTTATTAAACGAAGGAAGTTTTACTTAGCGCCATTTTAGCTGCAGTCATAATTTCTTTTATCGAATGAAAAATAATAAATGGCAACGACCACACACGGTGTAGGGCCTTGTTTATCCATGATGTTATTCTCTATAGTGTGCGAAGTAAAAACACAGATTATACAAAAACTAATACATGAATGTTGGCTGAGGATGTGTGTGTTAATGATGGCTAAACTAGACATTTTCCCACACAGCTATCCTGACTGTAAGTTATCGTATAACAGCAGGGGGTTCTAACAGGGGTTCAGACATTGTATTATTAAAGTGGATGTAATAAAGTGTTTAGATTACTTTAAAGATCTTTTAGATAAATACTATGTTTAGGAAAAAAAACAGCAAGATGATAGACTAGTTTTTAATTTATGTTCACACAAAACGTAGCTCCATTTACCTAGAAATCAATCATTTTCCCGTACTCAATATTATCGGGTTGGAACTTCCAGAGTTTACTGGAATCAAGTACGAGCCACCTGAATTGGTATTGGTGTTCTGGTTATTCAGTGGGATCAGCGTGTACACAGTGGATCCAGGCTGGTTCTGAATCGGAGACTGCACCAACGTTCCTTGCATCTGATTCCCATTGGATGGGTTGGTGGCAATTATCACCTGCGTCGGTTGTTGGTTTGGTTGCTGTATGTAGATTGGCTGATTAGAAGAAGTCGACGGTTGTTGTTGCACTAATACGATTGGTTGTTGGTTCTGTTGGTTAGTTGGCTGATTGGTCATTACCATAATTGGCTGATTTGGGTCGCGGTTAGCTGTTAGCGGTTGCTGAGTGTATACTACATTAGGCTGGTTGGGTATGGGCTGATTGGATATTGGCTGGTTCGATATCGGCTGGTTGGTAATAGTTGGCTGGTTTGTGATTGGTTGACTGTTAGTTGGCTGCTGGTTGTTTTGGACAGGTTGCGGGTTCGTCATTACTGTTGGCTGGTACTGCTGTTGGTTGTTATTAACCGGTTGGTACTGAGGTTGGTTGGTGTTAACAGGTTGGTACTGAGGTTGATTTGTGTTAACCGGTTGATATTGAGGCTGATTTGTGTTAACCGGTTGGTATTGAGGCTGATTTGTGTTAACCGGTTGGTATTGAGGCTGATTCGTGTTGACTGGTTGATACTGCTGTTGGTTGGTGTTAACCGGTTGATACTGCGGTTGGTTTGTGGCAACAGGTTGGTATTGCGGTTGATTCGTGTTAACCGGCTGGTAGTTCGGTTGCTGGTTCTGAACCGGGTTGCTTCCTTGCTGGTTGTTCGGCGAGTTTGCGTTAGCCCTGTCCTGCAGGTTCTTGAACGCATCAGATGGGATGAAAACGCCAGTGATTAAGTTCTTTCCCTGATCATTGTTCGTCGGATAACTGTACGCGACTGCCACGACCCCTAGCACCAACACCTGAAAGAATAATTATGTGATAATGTACTTAATACCAACCTGTTACTATTCCAGTCCCTATATAGCTTCCAGACATAGGCCAGTCCTTATACAAAGAAGGCACATGTATTGGACCATCACGCTTCCACAAGGTGGAATATAAAATGAGTGTTCACGCATGAAACACTATTATGTATTTGATAGAAGTAATTAAGGATCTATAATGAATAAAAATCCATGAATTTAAATGTTGTGAAATAGCATAAAAAGATACAAAAGAGTTGCTTGTATTTTTGAAGCATCGCCTTAGCCTAAAACACCTATAACACATTAATTATGGGTGCTAACGTATTCTACTACAGAAAAACACCCTTCCTGACTGATTGGCCTTAGAAATGAAAAACAAAACCGAAAGAGGTCGGCCTTAGCAAGGAAAACCTGTTCAGATGGAGATTCATAGATGACTCTGCCCTGGAGTGTGAATTTCGTGTTTCTCCACAAACTATAGGGCACTTGATATCGTGTCCTGCCTGTCTTGTTATTTGCACATCATAGGAGCTGATAGAGGCTACTGAAAGTGCCAAACTCGTCACCAAATGTTGGGTGATACAATTTGAATTGTCATCGACACACTAAGAAACAGACCGAGAGATCTGCAATGAAATGAAGGACAGAAATAGGTAATCAAAGAAAGTAAGGGCTGTCGACGCCTCAAACCATATGAAATTATTAATAACACTGAACTCACCAATTTCATTGCGTTCATCTTGATGACACAGAGCACAATGATTGATGTGCAAGTTATTTTTGGTTTTATATCATAATAGTTTTAACCGTTAATTGATAAACTTAACGACTTATCAATTGCTTTTTATAGCGGTATTGTATTTCTCCGTAAGTAATTTGGTGTTTCACATGTTTTGTGGTCATGCGTCATTCGTTCGTCATGTGTTTCTAATATTATTTTAGGAAGTATTCCTTTAGGGTTTTCCAGAGTTCGGTGGAATTTTATTCCTAGCTATAAAGGACTTCGCGCAGTGGCTGAGCGATTGAACTGCTACGCCGCGTGTCGCGGGTTCGATCCCCGCACGGATCAAATATTTGTATGGCCTACAGATAGTTGTTCCGGGTCTAGGTATTCGTGTTTAAATGTTTGTGAACGCACCCAAGATACAGGAGAAATTCCTAGAGTGGGGCAATGTATTTTTTTTTTATAGAAAGGAAAGATTTCTTTTATACCATTAACTTTCTTTACTTCAATAATTATATTATTGGTCTTTAAAGGTCAGCCATAGGTGACGTGAAGATTCTAAATCTGAAAGATACTATGTTACTTACCACATTATCTGTATAAATAATCTCGACTAACAACGTTCTTCAGGTCGTCGGTCTATTTGACTGGTCTCCTAAGGAACGGATGTTGATTTATGACGTAATTTTGATCACGTACTATAGGCTATCCGCTATATCACAGCATTCACAACCGAACAAGCTACAACACTGCTACTCCTATAACTTCAACCCACTTACAATGCTTAGAGTTCAATGAAGAATTTGGTCCTAGTTCCAAGTCCTATCTTGTCCAGTTTCAGTGGTAAAACTGTAAGTAATATTAAATCGTAGCATATAGATCTAATAGATACCTACCTAAGGTTTTGTCGGACAATCTTCTGAATACCTAATTAAATACGTAGTATCTGCTGGGACCAAAATAGAGAAAACTAATTTTCTCAGATCCTAGACCTAGCTGCTCTAGCTTGATTTTTTGCCCCCGTAGTAAACTCGTCGCAACTTTCATCGAAATAGTTAAAGCCGTCTCCGAAACACATGATTGATTACCAATACAGTACAAGTCACCGCTAAGCAAAGGATAGGATACATCTACTTAGAAGCTACATGGGGACTGGTCCTATTATTGGACCAATGCACTAATGGTGTAAATTCCATCGCGAAACAAAATAACCATTTCTCATTTTTTTTGCTCTGCTTAGCTTGGGACTAGATGGCGTTGTGTGATAGTTGTGGAATATTATTATTATTATTTCTGACTTGCGGAAATGACGAGTATGGAAAACTAAATAAGCTTTACAGAAAAAGAGGATGTCTTAGTTTAACTAACACATCTAAATCAAACATAGCCCTATACAAGGTGGAAGGGACAACGACGCTAAAAAGGTTACTAAGTATTCACAGTACATCATTCTGAACCCCTCCAATCTCCACATATAGATATTTTTTGCCTGTTGTTGGCATCCCCAACATTTTATTAATTATATTTGTGCTCTTGCAACACTTGTTTACCTGTCATGTTATGTCAATGTCAATTTCATGTACAAATCATCTGTCAGTTTATAGAAAAATATAGCATCTCGATTGTCTCCATGAACAAGTCACGTTTATTTTTATTTCACGAAACCTCTCTCAATTCTACCAGCCAAAGCCGTAGAACTACAGTCCTCAATCATTGGTCCTTCGACAAAAGAGAGGCCCGTGCAAAAATCGTGTTACATTCAGTGTCGTGCAGGAGTGTTGTTGAGCAGTAGTTCGCTAGAAAAAGCGTCCACGCCAACATCTACAGCCGCCGATCGATTTAGCAATCCCCTATAGATTTGCTATCAATAAAACAAAAGTGGAAGAAGAAGAGCATTAGAAACAGCATAAGGAATCAACGTGGTTTTCTAAAAGACGTGCAATTGCAGACCAAAAAGTCGCCATTCGTCGAGAACATTCGACGATATCCGCGTCGTACTACCGCTGCTCGCCGCCAGGGGCGCCACTATATTCGACGCAACAAGCATTAAAGCGCCTACACACGGCCCTAAAATCAGAGGCAATATCGCGAGAGTGGTGGTGGGGATGAAATCGGGCACTACTCTACACACGTCCCTGCCAGTTAGTTCGCAACCCACCGTGCAGCAAAGCACTCGTCAATCCAATAGCCGCCTATTATCTCAAAAAAAAAAAAAATCTTAAAGACGGCCGTCGTCGTTGTGTCTTTACCGAAGACCTTTTCATTGTACACTTGTAATAGCATTTTATAGGCCTTCTGCCTTATGTCGCGGTTAAATACTCTTTATGTTTTTATCCCATAAATACGACAAATTCTTAAAAATATCAATTGTTTTCGTCCAGCCCTCTCACTCCTTCTCCTTCGCCATATCCCCGCACGAAATAAAAAAATGATTTACAAAAATACCTATTCAACGATACCCCACTTGATGTGGTGCGTCAAATTTTTTTTTTTCATTTTGACAATATGGCGACTAGTTGTTACTTTAGTGAGTATTGTTTATTGTAATGTTTTTAGTGACACTCGCGAGGTCAAGACGAATCGATTGACGTACGGATCATCAAAATCGGCCAAGGCGTTTGGCCTCTACAGTGCCACATAGGAACAAACATACATACATACATACATAGACTGATAAACACATAACCCTTCTTTGCTTTGCGCAGTCGGGTAAAAACACGTCCTGTTGCCACTACAGTCGCACGCGCATTGCAGTGAAATCCGTTCCGATTTCGCTACACACGCACGGACAACGCTCCCTAGATGATAATCGGCCCTAAATCGTAAGCTCGCCCGAACCAATTTCTGAGTTAGGGGTAATAATAATAATAATGATTACGATTTGCCTACTCACGAGGCGATCAAGGGAGCGATCTAGGGCGCTCCCCACCACTCTCCCGATATTGCCTCTGATTTTAGGGCCGTGTGTGGGCGCTTTTATCGGTAAAGCAGGGTAAAGCAACGAAGTTCCAGCCGCTCACCGCCAGAGGCCTCCGTTGTGCTCGTCAAGCTGCAACCAATCATCGCGTATTCTCGTCCACTACTACCAACCTAATCCATCGAAGTTCTGCTGCTCGCTACTCGCCGCTTGGGGGCGCTTCTGTGCTTCCGCCCAGTTTTCAGCTGTGTCGCCATTTTGAGACTGTTTCACACTTTCACCGTCAACGTCAATTATTGTGTTTTGTGTTTGCTAATATTCATAGATACTTTAAGTTACTATAGTGCAAAGTATTGTGTATAAAAAAAATGTCCGACTCCGACTGTGATACTCGTGTCACTCGTGATGATAAGTTGGCATTGATGAGGAAGCGTGCTGCCGTGAAGGGCCTGCTAACAAAGTACTTCAACTTGTTTAAAGAACAAAAAGCAGATTGCGATCATCAAGCCCTTCTCGTTAAAGAGGAGCGCCTGAAATCAGCTTTTGATAAATTCGAAAACTTAAACTTGGAAATTTGTGCTGTTGATCCTACGGCCGACGATTTTGATGCCGTCGAGTCCAAATATTTAGAAACTCTAACAGTCATAAAATCCCTTCTTATTAGTACTTCGCCATCGCCACAGCATGCTGCTCCTCCAAAACAGCTAACCAAATTGCCTCAAGTCAATGTACCGATATTTACGGGTAAGTACTCAGAGTACAAATCCTTCATAGGATTATTTGATGCATTAATTCACCGCAATCACAGTTTAGAAAGCATTCAAAAATTGTTTTATCTTCGTAACTTTCTGCAAGACGAGCCTCTTGACCTCGTAAAAAATTTACCTTTAGTAGCTGAAAGCTATAGCGAGGCCAGGGTCCTATTACAGGATCGCTATGACAATGACTATAAAATAACTTGTGATCATATTAACAGCCTGCTAGACATAACGCCTATAGCTAAGTCAACAGCACACAATATTAGGATGTTTGTATCCACTGTGAAACAGCAGTTAGCTGCTTTAAAAAATTTAAATCACAATATAAATTCATGGGATCCCATTATTCTTTGTATACTGACACGAAAGCTAGATATGTATTGCAGTAAAGATTACCAACTCATTAGAGATAAAGACCCTAAAGTTTGTGATTTCATCGGATTTTTAGAGAAGCGAGCACTTGCACTTGAGGATGCAGAGAAGACTCCGGTAAAGGTCCCCACAGCTAAAGCGACTCACATGGTAACTGTTAAAAAAGGTGATGCAGGAGCTGGATCCATGAACAACACGCCGCCACCATCAGTCTGCATACTATGTAAGTCGTCCCATAAATTATTTCTTTGTCCTAAATTTAAATTAATGTCTGTTTCAGATCGTTCAAAATTTGTCTCAGATAATAATCTGTGTAATATCTGTTTAAACAATCACAGCAAAAAGTGCAGGTTTTTCTTCAAGTGTGAAGTATGCAAAGAAAGGCACAATACCTTACTTCATCTAGATAAAGCCCAGTCACCTGTGACTTTGTTTACAGAATCAAATAATAAACATGTTTTGTTGCCTACAGTCCAAGTTAAGCTAATAGCTTCTAATGGAACTGAGGTACATGTTAGGGCCCTCCTTGACAGTGGGTCTCAAATATCTTTTATTACAAGCGAACTTGTACAATTAATGAAATTAGAACTCAAGGAAGCCAACACCCCGGTATTGGGTATTGGTAGTGCAATTAATATTGGAAAAAAGGTCAACATTCAGTTACATTCAATTGTAAATGAATTTAATATCCCTGTAACTTGTTACATATTGGACAATATTACCAATAAACTGCCTCAGGTAAAAATAAATTTAAAAAATATGGTTCTTCCCCAAAATATCAATCTTGCTGACAAAACTTTTAATAAACCAGGTGTTATACATATGTTATTAGGAGCTGATGTGTTCTTCCAGGTGCTGCTACCGCTTGAGCCTGAACTGGGTATCCAGGAGCTCACCCATCCTGGAAGCAGCGCCACTGCACCTACAGTTCCAGTACTACGCACTCAATTTGGATATGTTATTGCTGGTTCTGTACCTGTGGCTCCACATTCAAAACAAGTAACATCTTTATTTTGTCAAACCTGCGATGATCCTTTGAACGATACTCTTTGCAAATTTTGGGAGACTGAAAGTATTCCTGAGGTCTATCCTGAAAAATTACCTGAACATGAGGCATGTGAGAAGCTATTTTGTAGCACTGTAATATTAGATACTAAAAATAATAGGTTTCAAGTTGCGCTCCCTCTTAAGTTGCCTTTGGAATCCATCAATAAAACTCTTGGGAACTCGTTTAATTTAGCCTTAAAAAGATTTCATAATTTAGAAATCAGATTGCAAAAAGATCATTTTCTTTTCAATTTATATAAAGAATTTATAGATGACTATTTGAAACAAGGCCATGGCACAGTCATCGATATCAGAAAATATGACCTTTGTACTGACCCAGTATATTTCTTGCCACATCACCCTATCCTAAGACTTGATAAAAGGACAACCAAGTGCCGGGTAGTATTTGATGGGTCAATGAAAACCAGTACTAAGAGTTCTCTGAATGATGTGTTACTGAATGGACCTGTAGTACAAAAGGAATTGATAGATATTTTGTTATTATTCAGAGTTGACAAATATATTTTCATAACTGATATAAAAGGTATGTTCAGACGAATATCGTTAGATCCTAAGTTTAGGTCTTTACAAAATATCCTTTGGAGGGACAGCCCCAAGGATAGCATTCAATGCATACAGTTAAACACTGTTACATATGGTTTAAAGTGTTCCTCCTATTTGGCTACACGTTGCTTAAAAGAATTAGCACAAACCTATAAGCATGAATACCCTTTAGCTGCAGAAATACTTACAAATTACACGTATGTCGACGATGCACTTGTGTCTCAAGGTTCTCCAAGTCTTCTAAAAGAGTCAAAAAAACAACTTTGCGAGCTTTTGAGAATTGGTGGATTCCAATTACATAAATGGTTTTCAAACTGTCCTGAATTGTTAGCTGACATACCTGAATCACTACAACATTTTGACAATATAGAGTTAGAGAAAAACAATGCTTCCCTTAAAACATTAGGCATTCATTATAACATTAATAGTGACACATTCATGCTTTCATGCCCAAATTCCAACACTTGCATGCCCACCACTAAACGCGAAATATTAAGCTTTATCGGTAAATTTTATGATCCACTAGGATTAGCTGGGCCCGTGGTGGTAAGAGCCAAGGTAATTATGCAAGGGATATGGCAAGCCAATATAGCTTGGGACGCACAATTAGTAGATAAGCTGCTTAAAGCATGGAGTGATTTTTATAATAGCATTAGTGACATGACGCCTATAGCTATACCACGTTATATTTCATGCGATGCGCGTTCTATCCAGATCATAGGCTTTTGCGATGCTTCCAGCTCTGCCGCATATGGATGTTGTGTTTATTTCAGGGTTGTTGATGTCACTGGTGCAGTCAAAGTCTCTTTACTCGGTTCAAAATCACGTGTCAATCCCTTGAAACAAAAGCTAACTGTGCCTAGGCTTGAGCTTAATGCTGCTGTATTGCTAGCCAAACTCGTTGCCAGAGTATGTAACACACTGCAACTTAAATTAAAAATTGATAATGTTGTCTTATATTCTGATTCACAAATCGTTTTAGCATGGATAAAAACTAATATAAATACACTCAATGCATATGTGTCAAATAGGGTTAAAGTCATTGCACACCTTTTTTTTTTTTTTTTTTTTTTGGTGGGTGGAAAATCATCGAATAACCCCCCCCGCTCTTGGGCAGAGCGAAGGGGAGTGTCAGACTTCTACTGACTAAAAACCAACCCATGTTCCCTCTTCCTCGCCCTTGTGTCGGAGCCGCGGTAACTTTTCGATATCCGCAGCCCCGACGGGCGTCGGCCCTTGCGGGCCCCTCCTTGCTGACATCTCTTTGAGGCGCGCGTGGAACACGTACGCGCCGCCGACACGGTCTGTTGCCGTCATGACGACGGCCGGACGGCGAGCTAGCCCGTTACTCACCATCCACAGGCCCGCGTCTACGGTGGCCGGAGGTCATCGCGTGGCCCCCGACGCCCGGAGCGCCTTCCGCGGCGGCTGGGACGTTGAGAGGTTCTCTCCCTCTCTCGTTCCGCCACCTCCTTCGCTAGCATCACTGCTTCGCAGAAGGAGGCGACGGCGTCCCATTCCTCCTCGCTCCGGACCATGGCTTGCACCAGGGCCGGACGCGAGAGGTCACCGCCGCCGATCGCCGCTACGAGAACACGGCGGGGCTCCGCCCAAGCAGGGCACACCTCCACAGTGTGCTCTACCGTGTCCTCCGGTCGATCCTCGCAGTGGAAGCATCCGGGCGTTTCCTCCCGCCTGATTCGGTGCAGGTACCTCCCGAAACACCCGTGTCCGGTGAGGACCTGCGTCAGACGGTAGGTGAGGGCGCCGTGGCGCCTCTCCAGCCACTCCTCAAAGAGGGGACTTACCGCCACTATCGTGGCGTGCCCTGCGCTGGGTTGCGACAGTCGCTGTCTCCATGCCGCCATGAGATCGCACCGGAGGTCTGTCCGCCGCGCAGCAATGTGCCGCGGCAGCAGAGTGACCCCCCGGTGTAGCGCCTCCGCGCGCCACTCATGTAGGCGCGCGAGGACTATCGCCTCCAGATCCCACGGCGGCAATCCGGCAAGGAGAATCGCCGCCTCGCGGGAGATCGTGCGGTACCCGCGGACTAGCCTTACGGCCATGACCTTTTGGGGCGCGTTCAGGTAGTGGACGGCCCGCTTCCTCACGGCACGCGCCCACACCGGGGCCCCGTAAAGGGCCATGGACCGCACGATCCCCGCATACAGCCTACGGCAGGAGGCGTTTGGCCCCCCCAGATTGGGCAAGAGCCACCTAAAGGCAGCTGCAGCCCGCTCCAGTCTGGGAGCCAAACGTCGGAAATGCTCCACGAAGTTCCACCGGCTGTCGAGGACGAGTCCGAGGTACTTTAAAGTACACTCGACGCCGATGGAGACCCCTCCCACCGATAGCTGGGATCCCGACGGTAGCACATTCCCACGTCCATGGAAGCCCATGGCCTCCGACTTGTGAAGTGCCACCTCGAGACCCAGCTGCCGGATCCTCTCAACGACTATCGCAACCCCGCGTGTCATGTTCGCGGCCGCCGCCTCGTGCGACTCCCCCCGTGCCAGCACCAGCGTATCGTCCGCGTAGCAGACGACGCTGACGCCGTCAGGGAGGTCGGCACGCAGCACCCAGTCGTAACCGATGTTCCACAGGGGCGGCCCCAGAACCGAACCCTGCGGAACACCGCACGACATCTCTCGCCGGTTCCACTGTCCGTCTTGCCCAGGGTAGATGACAGCCCTGTCTGTCAGATAGTCCCCGACTACACGACGAAGGTAGGCCGGCACCCGGTGATACCGGAGTGCCTCCCTGATGCAGCTCCAGGGCATGGTGTTGAAGGCGTTGGCGATGTCGAGAGACACCGCCAGGACCACACCGCCCCGAGAGACCGCATCCCCCGTCGTGAGGGCTCTCACGCGCATGATGGCGTCCACCGTCGAGCGCCTCTTGCGGAAACCGAACTGGTGTTCCGCAAGATCCGGACCCATTCCCTCAAGGTGCTCGGCGAGGCGGTTTGCAATTACTCTTTCAAAGAGCTTGCCCACCTCGTCGAGCAGCACAATGGGCCGGTATGCGGACGGCGAGTCCGCAGGGCGCCCGGGCTTCTGAATGAGGACCAGCTTCCCCGTCTTCCAACGACGCGGGAACTGGCCTCTCTCCATGCACGCGCTGAAGAACCCCTCCAGTCGGGGCCCAAGAGCCTCTGAGGCCAGGGCCCAGGCTTTGCCAGGCAAGCCATCGGGCCCCGGGGCGGTATTTTTGGCATTAAGCCTCCGTACCGCCGCTCTCAGGTCTACCCCAGTCACCTCCGGAATGTCGTCATCAGATCCTGATTGGTCCGCTTCCGGCACCGCAGGTGGCGGAGCCATTGGCGGGGGACGATGCTCCCCTCGCGAAGGGAACAGAACGCTCACCACGTCCTCCACGAGCTCAGGCCGGAGACTCTGCGTCAGCGGGGGGCCCCGGGTGCGGAGTTGATTCCGCACCACCTTATAAGGGCGCCCCCACGGATCTCTGTTGAGAGTCTCCAGCATCTCCTCGCGGGCCTGATCCTTGGCCCGCCGACGAGCCTCGGAGAGGGCGGTCTTCGCCGCTCTGTACCCTTCATACAGCTCCGCCTCCACGGCTTCCGCATTCGGAGGACGAATGCGGCGCCTGCGATGCCTGGTGTACCGGCGCCGCGCCACCACACACTGCTGACGCAGGTGCGACAGCTCTTGCGACCACCAGTACACATGACGCCGGGCGCTTCCTGGCCGGACTCGGGGCATTGCCATGTCGCATATCTCGGACATGGCCTCCTGGAACCAAGCCGCCTCGGTGTTGACGTCGGCGGGCCTGGCTGGGGATGACCCCCAGGACCACACGATCGCGGCCTCCAGGAGGAGCTTCCGGTCCAGCTGCTTCAGCGCCCAACGCGGACCACTCGGGGTCTGCGGGACCGGCGCGCTTGGGGACTGGGCAGAGACCTCAAACCGGATATACCGGTGGTCGGAGTAGGTCTCCACCCCCTCCATGACGCGCCAGTCAGCGACACGCTGCGACAGAGCGGGGCTGGCGAACGAGATGTCCACCACCGACAAGTCATTGCACACCTTACACATCAATTTCATTGGGCATATATAAGTTCTGAGGAAAACCCTGCTGATTGCCTAAGTAGAGGTATCTTGCCGCACGAATTGCTTAGTCATCCTTTATGGTGGAGTGGTCCTAGCCTCTTGCAATGTGGTGAGTACAACCCCAAAAAAATGTCAGACTGTCCGTTTGATGGTGACTTGCCGGAAACTAGGAGTTGCACTGCCACCTCAAGTGCATTTGTTTGTACTCTTCCAGAAGAACAAATATGTTTGGACTTTCTTAATAAGTTCTCAGACATAAATAAAATGCAACGTATATTAGCATACATACTACGTTTCGTTCAGTATACAAGGTATAAAAATGTGAAAAATAATGGCTGCTTAACAAGTAAAGAATTAAATGATTCATTATTGATGATTGTAAAAGCTGAGCAGCAAAAATATTTAAAGGATGATATTAATGATTTAAGATTTAAAAATAAAATTTTAAAAGGTAATTTAAAGCCACTATGTCCATTTATTGATGACAGGGGTCTAGTTAGAGTAGGTGGTCGCCTGCATAATGCTTCGATTCCATATTCTCAGAAACATCCAGCGGTTCTGCCTCGAGATTCTCGCGTCACACAATTGATTATTCAAAGCGAACATGTAAAAAATCTCCATGCAGGACAAAGACTGGTCCTGGCAACAATAAATCAAAAGTTTTGGATTGTAAATGGTATTCAAGAAGTTAAAAAAGTTATTCATAAATGCGTAATTTGCTTTAAATTAAAAGCCGACACTGCTAAGCAATTGATGGGCTCTCTGCCTCATGATAGAGTAAACGCATGTCGACCTTTTCAAAAAATTGGGTTAGATTATGCTGGACCAATTTCAGTTAAACAATCTAGAATTAGAAAACCAATTGTAAGTAAGGCATATGTATGTGTATTCGTGTGCTTTGTGACAAAGGCCATACACCTAGAGCTAGCTTCAGATCTTAAAACGGAAACGTTTCTCGCCTGTTTGAAAAGATTCATAGCACGAAGGGGCCTACCCACTGATATCTATAGTGATAATGCATCAACTTTTAAGTGTGCAAATAAACAGTTGCAAGAATTGTATAAATTACAAAATTCAAAGGAGCATCAGAAAGAAATTCATGATTTTTCAGCACAGAAAGGCATTAACTTTAATTTTATTCCATGTTACTCCCCTATATTTGCTGGCTTGGCAGAGGCAGGCGTGAAAAGTTTCAAATTCCATTTAAAAAGGGTGGTTCAAAAGGCTTTACTCACTTATGAAGAATTAAACACTGTACTATGTCAAATTGAATCTGTATTGAATAGTAGGCCACTAATGCCACTGTCAACCGACATTAATGATTTTTCTTGTCTTACTCCTGGTCATTTTTTAATTGGATCTGCGTTAAACGCTTATCCAGAACCAGATAATGATAAAAATAGTTTAAAATTCTGGAAAATATGTATAAACATGAAAAATTCCTTTTGGAAAGTATGGCATAAGTATTATTTGAATATACTGCAATCTCGGCCGAAGTGGAGGGATTGTCATCCAAATGTAAAGATAGGATCTTTAGTAATATTAAAAGAAGATAATACTGCACCAATGTATTGGCCAATGGCGAGAGTAACGCAAATTTTCCCAGGGCCTGATAATAAGGTCAGAGTTGTGGAAGTTAAAACAGCAAATGGTAAAACACATAGACGTTCTATTGTAAAAATCTGTGTTTTACCCGTTGAGTGTAGTACAGTCCAAGTAAATGGTTAAATTTAAGTTTGTAAGTTTAGTACATGTTTAAATCTTAAACAATGTCCATATTAGTTTTTAAGTGTTTAATTTAAAGCATTTGTTTGCTTTCAAGGCATTTCTAAGAAATTTTTAGTTTTTAAGCATAATGTTTTATTTCTATTTTAGTTATAACTTACATCTATCTCAATATTAATCATAATAATGTTACTTTGCATAATAAAACTAAGAACCTTAATTCTAAGTGAAGTGTTTTGTAGAGCTTTTCAAAAAATGTTTTTGCATTGTAAGTTGTACTCAAACTTAAGTTACATAAACATGATTCTATTGTTGTTGTTTAGTTTACTATAGCTAGGTTCTCATGTGTAGATTTCAAAATATAATATATCTCTTATGTTAGCCTATATTAAGTTTTGGTTGTTTTCATTAAGTTTATAAATAAGTAACGGTTTGTTTATCACTTTTGTCCCTGATGGGCAGTATGTTGGCATCCCCAACATTTTATTAATTATATTTGTGCTCTTGCAACACTTGTTTACCTGTCATGTTATGTCAATGTCAATTTCATGTACAAATCATCTGTCAGTTTATAGAAAAATATAGCATCTCGATTGTCTCCATGAACAAGTCACGTTTATTTTTATTTCACGAAACCTCTCTCAATTCTACCAGCCAAAGCCGTAGAACTACAGTCCTCAATCACCTGTTTCCTACAAAACTGCAATACCCACACAATCAAAATGTTACAACAGCTGTTTTTGATATAAGCTTATATTTTCTTGTCCCACTGCAGGGCAAAGCCCTCCCACTTTTCGTGATCTAGTGCGATTATAGGTCAATCCTTTGAAAAAGAGTTCAGCTCATCCCGCCATCTCCTTATGGACCAGAATGGACCTGCCGTGTTGTCGTTGTTTCCTGCTAGGTGGTATCCACTGAGTCCTAATTTTTGCCCATTGCTCCTCCGACATCTGGCAGATGTGACCAGTCTTATTCTATTTTAACCTAGCAGATAAGACCAGCAGCACCTGATATTTTCGTTTTGGAGCGAAGTTTAGTGTTTCTGATGCCCTAATATTATCAGAATGGAGTACTGAATAAGTGTCAACCGTTTTAGCGTAGCTCGGTGTCTCTTCCATCTTGTAGGTATACCCACGTAGTAATCCAGCCATTTCATAGACCGCTACTTACGCTACTGATTAAGCGCACTATGTATGCGCGTGCGTCTGTCCTACGTCGATGTAGAGAGAGCCGTAATGACGCGTGTTACGGCTAATATGACGGGCTGGTAATTACGATAATATGCCTAGCTTTACTATCCACGTTATTGATAGGCGTGGTATAGAATTTACGGTGCAAGGCCGGGGTTGTGTGGTATTGGTCTCATGATTAAATCGTCATCTTCACTTCCCTACACTAGTTCTATTATAGTGGGGCCTGTGAAGCGTAACGCTATAAAATACTCTGTGATGATGATGGTGTGGATGGTCATAATTTGGTAATAGGTTTATGGGATTTGACCCCTTTTTATAGGACTTACTGATGCTTGCGCTCCAAATACGAGTTATCCGGCTCGAAGGATCATGAAATGTACGGTGCGCCCACTTGCAGAGTTATTGTTATGTTACACAAGAAGTAAGAAAATTGTATTCAGAAATTCCTGTCTGGCAAAGTATTTTACCTTGGACATGCCCACAAATATTTAATACACTATTATACGATATTAATCCAATTTTCAGCCAAAACATTCGATCTACTGAACTAGGTTACCACATTTTTTTTTAGATAAACTATTGTAGACAGACCTTTCTTATGGAGGACAACCCTAAAAACTACATTGTGGTCTACTGGCCTACATGTAAACCAAGTTGTGTGGTAATGTCGGAAGATTGAGCAGAGCCATGCTTTCCGTAATTATCCTGAGCGGTCCCGTGTGCGGAACACCGCGTAGCAACTTAATAGAAACTTAATTGTACTTAATTCAGCTTAAAGCTCTGCCGGTATTGCCATTAACTCGAGAGAAATTGCAAATATAGTCATTCTGATGCCATAAAGTTGCCAGTACTAATATTTTATGGGGTGCTTTATCGTTTAATACTCGTATAGTAATAAGTTATTAAGTTTCAACTTACAAAATCAAAATTAACCGCTTCGTGTTCACGTGTTTTTAATTGTTGATATTTCAAAGATTAATAATAATTTATAGTAATGGCATACCTTGGCAGGTAATTTCTGCATAAGCTAGCAATGCATTCTTCTGAATTTCATGACCTCCGAGAACTGTCTATATTTTTAACGAGTCGCCGTACTTACGGGAGGTAGTTCACCGTTACCGTAGCATGCGGGATTCGGGGATACGCAATGCAGGTACACGTTTTAAATGCGGCTTAAACCCCGTTTAAAACACTGCAACCATTTATTTATTTGTATTTATTATGCGTATAGTTCTTTTTGTCATTTTCGCAGACTGTTTTGTGTTTCATTCTCTCGTGAGCTTTTTAAGAAACCTGATGCATAGAGCGGTGACAGATAGTCAGTGGTGGACGCATGGTTAGAAATGCGGTCATGTTCCTATAGTATTGTAAAATGATTTTGAAAATCAGTTCATTCTTTTCCGATATCATTAATTTCTTAATTTCCAAACACACATCACTAAAAGAATTAACCTCACCGGGGCACCTTTCTTTCCCTTCCCATAATATTACAAATAAATAGTATTAAATATCAATTTCAGCCGTAATATAGGTTCTCAGGCCCAGATTATACCTAAGGGCCAGAATCAACGTCGAATAAAGATAACCACAGATTACTTATAGGGCTATATCTTACAGTTGACTTCGTTTAAAATATTATTCAAAGGAATATCTAATAGTGGCCATTAAGGCCGGAAATCTTCGTCAGATCAGTTCGAGATAGCGATCATACAGCCAGCACTACAGATACTATTTAAACTCAAAACATTGCGTTTAAAAGGAAATACCGACCCACTAAACAACTGGCTAACTGTTTAATTACTGTAGATTTAATTAGAACTAGTTTAGACTGGTATCCTGTCAACTTAGAACTGTCACCAAGGTGTTAGCCTTCCCAGGTCACTTGTCCAATTACTCAAACGTTTAAAGCTCTTTATATATAATTAATCTCGTTAACATAGTTATAGTAATATGGTAATTGAAAGCGATAAATGAATGCTTCAATAAAAAACTGCCGAGACGTCAATACTTCGACAGACGTGGAACGCTTTGAGATGTTTCCGGTATGTGTGTGTCGTGGAGACGAAGAGATGCAGAAGGTTCAGTTTGAGGCACCAGAGCAAGACCAGGGTGCTTACTCTGAAATATAATTCCGATAGATCGACATTGGTCAAACGTCAGTTGGTTGAGTTAAACGTCAGGGATTGGCTAGACTCAGTGAGTCCAGCCAATTGCTGACGTTTGACTGACAATTCCAATGTCGATCTATCGGAATTATATTCGAGAGTAAGCACACAGGCCTTCAATCGTTACTTTGATGAAAGGCGTCACTTGAAAAATGTGATGGTACGTTTGCGTGCCTTTTAAAACTACAGCTTCATGAGGCTGTATTTAACCCGCGAGCACTCGCGCTATGAGCATTTCGCTCGCTCATTTGTCAAAATTATGCGTATACGGACATTGTTCATTCAGTAGCTGAGTTTCGTTCCTTCCTCCACACCTGGATACAGTTCACTTCTCGCCAGTCGCTCGTACGAGGAGGTTTGTTGCGCCGTGTACCATAAAGCGGGGTTTTGCTCATCGCGCGGGTATCTACTTTTTACCCGACTGCGGCGAAGCTTTTTCTAAAGGTTTTTTTTTTTCAATTTTATCAACAGTGTGACTGCTACTTTTATATAATATTATTGCTTAAATTTTCTGACATAGGAAACTATTATGTATTTCTATTATTATTATTATAATATATCATTATTTTCCTTTAGACTGCCTTAGAAGACTGGCAAAGTAGTGCCTATGATTGTTAATTAAAAATAAAAACGATTTATGCTAGAAACTTTTTGAAAATATTTTTTCTAGATTATATAAAGTGTAATTTATTTAATAACATTTTATAATGATATATTTTGGTAAAACTTGCATTTAATGACATTCATAAACGTGAGCGAAATGCTCTACACGCGAGTGACCGTCTAGAAGCGCGGGTGCTGGCGGGTTAAGGGAAATTAATGTTAAAATATGATATTGTCAGCTAATAAAAAAGGGCCGGGCAAAAGCTCGATCTTCTCTAGAGTTTGCGAAGGCAAAGCTAATGCAAAGCACTGTAATGTAATAATGGTGGTCCTTTAACACTAATCTCAATCGAAATCGAGCTAGGGATCGTGTGACATCGTTAAACACGTAACCCTGTGATGGATTTTCATCCTTTGGATCGATTGAGTTTTCTGCAGCAATCCTATCAAGTGTATCATTGACGCTTTTTATCCGTTGCCGGATAAGTAGAGAGTAACGCTGCAGACGTTAAGTTGACACGAGGAGGATTCCTAGAAGCTTGCAATAATGTTAATTATATCACGGATCCTGTCGTGGATGACTGGATGACGGATGTCGAACACACTTCGACACGACATCCATCCGTCAATGGATGTTACAGACTACAGTTGACAAGACTTGTTTACTTGTTTACAGGGAAGTCCCTAAGACACAATGTTTCTAGTCGTTTGTATATCTACTATTACGTTACTTTTTTGGAAAAAAAACTGCTTACAAGTCTACAATTCTAGTTAGAATAAACCTTTTTGTTGTTTTCCTAATAACCGCTTGTCCTTCGACAAAGGTCGCCGCCAAAGACTCCACCTATCTATGACTAGACAAAATATATTTACTAAGTAGTAAATGCACTGACATTTAGGCCAGATTTTTCAATGTTCTAAGAATACACTGACATTTATTCCAGACTTTTCTTTCGTAGGTCAATGTAGACTGCGGCAGCTTGACGTTCTTTGTGATTAAAACAAGCGTTTAACAAGATTCTTTCGACATGTAGGCGTGGAATGTTAAGCGACCTAATTGACTTACACGGACGGGGTCCTCAGGAACCACGATGTTTACTAAATCTTTATTTATCGTTGTGCTTTCGTTTGGTAGGTTTTGGACTCCTGTAAACCGTATGTTTAACCCCAAAACTTCATAGTACTAGTCGTAAAAATACGTATCATCATCCTTTTCCTGTCCAAATTATATGGAGCCGGCGGCGTGGGATGTCTTCTTCGTATACTTCTCTATTACACGTCATCTCAGCAGTCACCTCCTTTCTAGCCCTCATCCTTCACACAGTTCATAAGTATTTGTATAATCATGCAAATATTATTCCAAAACGTAAGCTGGTAGAAGGAATCATTACTTGATAATTAGGGTCTTCAGTTGTGAACATCATCTACTAACTTCTGATGTCGCCAGTCTTATCAAGTTGTTTTCATGTATCGTACCCGGTATTTCTGTGCTCATTATACCCATCGCGTCTCTCCTGTCTAACCCATACTTTCCAACATGAAAGTCCACAGTAACCCTACGGTCCCAGCTAATGATGACCATCAATAAATCTTCCAAATCTACCACGCCGTTCCTTTTGCAGGGACACATACACATGCCTTATTATTGTCATATTGATATGAAGTGGGCCATATTACTCCACAAGTGCAGTGTGGTGGATATCACAGGTTCCTCCAATGATCGGTTCTACCTTCACCGTTTTATGAGCTGTAAAAGTGTGTGGGGTTACAATGTCTACGAGAATACAGAGGATAAATGTGTCGTTTCTCGTTGTGGTACAGTAAATACTGGCTCAAAGCATTCTAATTTGTTTGGATGCAGTCGCCAGCCGTGGTCGGGCGCGTCGCTGGTCGCACATTAGCGCACCAATCAGACGCATCGCAAATGGAGCGGTAACTGGACGTCATTAGGCTTCGAGATTTGACTGCTAATTATATAATAATACACGACGACGTTACGCGGTTGTGACTTGTGACTGTCCTATCATGTATTTGATTGAGGAGGTTGTCTTTACGATGCACTTTGGTTTCGTACAAGAAATTGTAAGTAAAATCTCAAAAAATGTCGGATGTCACAAAGCAGTCTTGTGATCTGATAAATTAACAATTTTTATCTTTTTCTTTCATAATTTCAATCTTTGCGCAGTTGATGCCCTGATGCAACAAATATCGCAATATCATAGAGATGGTCGAAATGTCAAACAAGGTATTTGGGTATTTTAAAAGTAACAGGCAGCGCAGAGTCTGGATCTGTACTCGGTTGATGGCAAAATGTGGGTGAACTATGAGTTACAACTTTGTTTATTATTTATTACGGGGGTGATGTTGGGTTTTCTTTTTTTTTTTAAATAATAATTTACTTTTTTTTACTTTTAATAAGTCCGACCCAAATAAGAAATTACATTTCTAATCACTCGAAGAACCAACAGATTACAGAAAGCCACAAATCCCGCACAGATGGATTGTAATTCGCTGTTCGAGTTTCTTCGGTAATTAGGTTATTACTATTAGCTGTATGAGATGCTAAATCACAGGGCGGTTCATTAGGCAGGGTAGGGCATGTTCCACATTACGGGCTGATCCGTCGTTCGTTGCTGACGTGCGGGTTTAGCGGATAAGATACATGCTTGATTGGGCCGGAGTGGAGTTGGGAGCTGTGGTTAGTCTGATTTTGTAGTACTCTAATGAAGCTTAGGTTCTACTTACGTGACTGTGGCGGAGCCTCTTGTTCCTACTCGTCCGCTATTCTTTTCTGATTAATTTCGTTTCGGGAAAGACGGGGAGAAACTTAAATGGTTTTCCTGAAACTTCATCGAACTTCATTGTCTCGGCGCTTTTCTAAGTGGTCTTCACTGTTGATGCTGGATGCGGTGGTGGTGGAGCCTCAAAGAGTAAAGAATGCATTTATTTTTAGCTATAAACGAACAACAAGAAACGGTTTACACACAGTAATTAATTGTAAGTTATGTTAAATTTGTTGGTTTGCTCTCATTAAGGTAGGTACTAAAGCTTTCAAAAGTCATAGTAATATATTATCTTAAAAAAATCTGATGAAAAGGCCGAAAACCAATTCCTAATCCTAATCAGGAAATTAAACCCAAGGCCTGCTGTCTAAAGTCGCGTGTGCAACCCCTAGAGTAAACGTAGGCGGTCTAGCTTTCAGAAACTCGGAATACCTATGTTTTTTTAATCATGACTTAGATCTAGATTAAACACAACATCGTGTCTACATCCTCAATTTCACTCATATTCAGTCATAAAATAAATACCAGCGGGGGAAAACTGTCTCAGTAGAAAACTGTATGATTGAAAGTATGGAAAGTGCAGATACGAGTAGGTAAGTGAAACTTGACATTAGGCGTCACGTCTGGAAGGGCAGCTGATTAATTAATCTGTATGAGGGCCTACTCACTGATAAAGTAATCAGATAACAATTTATAAGTATCAGATAATAATCTTGAATTTAAATTAGGAGACTACGGATGTTGTTTACCATTTACATAGTCAGTATACAGGGGGTAACACAGCTCTCTTCGCAAACTGTCAGGGTGCATTCAGCTCCATAATTTAAATCATATGCCACCGGAAATTATCCCTTACCTACACCCTGTATAATGTTTGGACTCCTGGGATATGGAATTGTTCTCTTTGAGAGGGAGTAGGCTGGAGTATACCAAATGGGCCTACAGCCTGGATAAGAAGACGTCGCTTGACTTTTGCTTCATGTTTACTCAGTATGTTTTCCTACATCGTTTTGAGCCGCTCGCTCAAACCCCTAACCTAGGACTAAAAAGTCGTGACCGTGATTAGGTACTGGTCCACTTCCTTTTTGTTTATCATTTACGGATCTTTAATCTATTTCACCTCGTTAGATATAATTTTTTGAAGTATAACCACATTTTGTAGCCCTATGTGCAGAACACCACACAATGTACTATTCTCGACAATTTTATCTTCAATATACTGAAGAGAACGCTGAAGTGGAAACTTTTTTCTGCTATAAATATTTTATGTCATATCTATTTCTATAAGACTAAATTACATGGAAATTGCTTTCCTGTGTTTTATATTGAATGCAGTACGAACAGCTATTGCACACACCATAAATTATATGAAATCTTATCCGTAGTATCTTTATGGAGATAGCTCACAGAAACTACCAGTACCTATTCATTTTTCTCAATTACTTTTCACGTTACGCTAAAAGTTACGCGAAATGCAGACATCGGCGATACGCTTTGTTGTTAGTAGATTATCTTATTATTAAATTGCCTATGTATAATAGGATTTTTATCTGCTTCGCGTCTGGGTTTTACAGCTCAATTGTCAGCAGGCTTGGTGCAATTATCTGCATTTTCATTAGAGATAAGAGCGCTGTCGCGTGTCGTTACGTGGCTGGCGCGAGAATCGGTCGCAATTTTGGCAACGCTGTGCTGGTGGTCTTTATTATAATATAGGTACAAAGTGCGGTAAAGAGTCTTTGTATTATGTACCAACTGTTTTTTTTTTAAATATTCTATAATAGTTTATATACTCAATATATAATAGGGCAGATGCGTAGTACTCGCAATCAGCGTGCGTGTATGACCAGATATGTATTGTATGCATTTTGACGAGGCAAAAGGAGTGTGTAAGGATCGCAGCAAGTGGCATTCTGAGGTTTCTGCCTACTCCCATGGGAAAAGGGCGTGAGTTTATGTATTCTAACTAATTTATTTATAGTAGTTTATTCCCACAAAACGGCACGGAAGTGACAAACATCGAGGGAGTAGAGTGCGCATCTTCAACGGAGACACCATGGTCCATGGCTCGTCTGCGTGGAGGTTGCGCTAGCTCTACTATGTGCCACTAGCAAATCTTCGTACAGCAGGTGTAGATAGTGATACAAGGGCAGCAGCATCCACCGCAGCAGCCACCGCAAGATCCACAGCCTCCGCACATTTTTTTTTAATTGTATTCGGAATTTTTGTTATACTTTTATGTGAGTAACTTCTTATCACTTTCAATGCGGTAGCAAATCTTCCAAGCTAGCACTATAGGTTAGACATGATCTTCGCGTGTACGTGCGTCGTAAGCATTATCACCTACTATATCGTTAAGGTTGATTGATACCTACAAGGTACATTATTTTATGCCATTTCCACAGTTTTCACCTCATATAATCGTGATAGTTCATATCAGGAAAGCAGATGACCTAGATACATAGGGGCATAAATTTCCGTATCATCAAAGAGTGCTTACATTTTCCATCATAAAATAAAGTAGATTACCTAGTTATTCTAGTGGTGGCAACGTACATTTTACAAGTATAGGGTCCTGGGTTTCATTTTACTTTTTTGTTTCGTCGAGCAAATTGCGTTGATGGCTAAAGGTTCGCGCCGTATTAAATGGAACTTAAACATTAACCGCCGTAGTAATAAAGATAGTTAAACCTGGTTTAACAATTTTTTTTTTAAAATGCGGTAAGTGGTGAAATATGGGTGTGTACTAGTAGGTACGACTCGGCCTACACACTACTACCTACAGGCGTGATGTAATGTTATGTAAAATCTATCTATATATATCTATTATATAAATAAACCAGCTTTTGCCAGCGGCTTCGCCCTCGTGAAAATGACGATTTTCCATACAAACTTTCATCCCCTATTTAACTACCTTAGGGGTTGAATATCGAAAAATCCTTCCTTATTCCTTGTCTACATTATAAAGGGAACCTCTGTGCAAAATTTCAGCTTTCTAGGTCCAAGGGTTTGAACTGGGCGTTGATGAGTCAGTCAGTCAATCAGTCAGTCAGTCAGCCAGGACTTCTCTTTTTATTTATATAGATAGATAGATAGATAGATAGAGAAGTCCTGACTGACTGACTGACTGACTCATCAACGCCCAGCCCAAACCCTTGGACTTAGAAAGCTGAAATTTTGCACAGAGGTTCCCTTTATAATGTAGACAAGGATTAGGGAAGGATTTTTCGAAATTCAATCCCTAAGGGAGTTAAATAGGGGATGAAAGTTTGTATGGAAAATCGTCATTTTCACGCGGGCGAAGCCGCTGGCAAGAGCTAGTTAATATATATCCATCATCTTCCTGCCCTTATCCCATGTCTCCTCTCCCTCTCCATCCATCCACATAATTATATTCATAACTTTTTTAGCCACATGCTATAATTCACCCCTCTACATCACATGCCCATACCACGACAGTCGATTTCCTTTTAACTTTTCTGTAGTCTGTTGTAATTAGTTTAGTAAAATAATCTGCAGACGACTAATAGCTGTAATTTGCAAATTAAATTATATAATGTCGGTATTTGCCTTGATTACGGGCAATAGAAGAGTTTATTGTTCGTTTATTGGGTAATAATGACCAGCTCGCTGGTCCAAGGAAGTCGGTCATCCATCGATGATGCTGCGTTGTTTCATCTAGGAATGTACCTAATTAATTAAGTATTTTTAATTGGAGATATTATAAACATGGGCTGCCCTATTTATGACACTAAATTACTGGCTTTTTGTTACCTGTTTATTATATCAATTTTGTTGAGATTTATAACTCTGACAAAGAGTGGAAGAACTCGGGAATAGTTTGTACTGTGCCAACGAGTTAATCTCAAGCATACACATTACCACGTGAATGAAGTTGCGGGTAACAGCTCTAGTAGAAAATTATCGTGTAGTTGTTAGTCATTTTTTCCAAAGTAAATGAAGTGCCTTGCAGTTTTTTCTTCTCTAGTCTCCCTTCTGCCGGTCTCCTACACTCATTGAATAAACGAATTCGTATCGTATGCGTGACCAATGGAATGAATACATCAACTTGAAAAAAACGAAGAAAAACTTGGCGGTACAACTTTATGAACTTTGTTGTGTGGACTATACCCACACAACAAAGTTCATAAAGTTGTACCGCCAAGTTTTTCTTCGTTTTTTTTTTAATACGAATTTTTTACAAGAAATATAGTCCCCGTTTTATTACATGTTGGGCAATAAGGTGCACTCGTATCGAAGTGACTCTTTTGTTACCCGACTACGGCGAAGCAAAAAGCAAAGGTAATGATTTTGTGACGCAATATTTATATGTGCGTCCTTTCATTTAAAAAAAATGCACATCACTTTGTCGACTGCCTCGTCGGTCTAGCTTGTGGATGCAAGCGCGACCGCTGAGCACGAGGTCCTGGGTTCGATTCCCGGGTCGGACAAAGTGTAATTGGGTTTTTCCATCAGGAATTTCTCAGTAGCAGCCACGGAGTCTGGATTTGTGCTCGGTGAAGGACAATGAATAGGCTCGCCCCTATTACAAATAACTAGCGAAATGTGGGTGTAGGTACAGTCGAACAAGCTAATAAGTATACAGCAAGCTAACTTGCATTAAATTTACATATTTTAAGATTATACAGATACATTTAGAGACTGATCCTTAACGATACAGCATTTGACATCAGTCGCTTAGTGCGAAACGTTTTCAAAAAAAACAAAATTGCAATCAATATTTTCAGTTTACTAGAATTATAAAAAAACTCTACCTGTATACTTATTAGCTTGTTCGACTGTACTAATGGGTAATACACCTCTGCCTACCCCTTCGGAGATGTAGTGTATGTATGTTATGTATGGCATGGCCTAAGTAGGAAATGTTATTGCAATACTAAGCCTTCATTAGTATCAAGTTAAAGACTTGGTTCAAGGGCAGGGAGATGAGCCTTCAGGAACCCCTCATCTTTTATGCCTACAGCAAATTTTAATAATGATACCAATCAACCCATACGTTATATTTGCGGTGGCGATAAACGGACGGTTACGCAACCATCCGTCAGTAAAAGATAGCTAATAGCAACCGTCCCGTCAGTAAGTAGGGATAGGTAATAGCAATGATAGACTATTACTGTCACAGTTGAGTAGACGTGTTTAAACTGTCGGCAATTGCCTCCTGACTGCCGTAAATGCCTCAATTAGTAATGCTCGTTTTGAAAATACATGGCTACACCTAAACGAATGCCTAAATAAGAGGGAATTGTTTTGTGTAATTTCAGTGATTGGTAACTTTAACTTTTGGTTTTGAGCCGATATTTTAAAAATTGCTAGGAGTGAAAATGGGGATATTATATTGTCAAATAGTGCATATGCATAGCTAACCTAACTGTTGAAGATTCTTCTCTTTCTTTCTCGTTTCAGCACGAAGAGCTGATGCCTTAATATTTAATCATATAATTCAGTTAGCAAAGCGGAATCGTTTCATGATCTAACTATAATTATATATTTCAGAAGCTAAGTACTCTAATTCGACCTTGAATACAATTTCCTTTCCGGGGTGGAAAGTAAACAAAAATCGAGTAAACTAACAAACTGACTTCAAAGAATCCCATAGCCTGTGCCAAAGGGTGTAAGCTGCCGAGACCTCCCGAAAGCTCCCGATTCCTTCCGAATGAACTAGTGATGCACTGAGGGCGGACCGAGGGTTATAGCTGTTATGACAAGAGCATAGCACCCCTTGTTATCTTTCACGGTTCGATAGGCGCACTCAATACGATGGCGCTATCATTAAGGCGCAGTCAAAGGGGCACCGTGAAAACGACCTGTTTTTCGTCGCAGAGTTAGCCGTATTGCTACTTATTACAATTCCAAAAAAAATACAGTGTATAGTCAAATGTATAGGTAAAAGACTTATGCAAAAATATTTTCTAAAAATAATCAAGAACCTCGAAAAAAAAAATCACAAAATCACAAAAAAATCACACGAAAAAATTTTTTCGTCTCGAAATGCTCAATATTTTGAGTGACAACTGTTATATTTTTTTTTACTATCAGAAAGGAAATTTAACCAACTAAAGACATATGTAAAAATATTTTAACATTACAGCGTATTTTTTTTTTTAATAAATTAAATCTGCGAACTATCGTTCATTTTGGCAGTCACGAGAATCAAACGCATCGCCATTTTCAACCTTATTTGTTTAGGCGATGAGTTAAACGCGCGCTCAAGGTCGCGGGCAGGTAATGTCGCCTTAATACTAATAGGTACTGGTGGGAACAGCGTTATATGAGCTGAGACGAGAATTTTAGTTCGGAGTGCTTTTCTATCTAATAATATATGTGGCACCTCGGATTCTGGTTTCATTTGTAGGTTTTCTTTAGCAATGAGTACTCTCCCTATTACATGATAACACTGATGATAATTATATGTTGTTTTTACCGAAGATACACGCCTGCTTCACGGATTATTTAGGTTGTGATTTTGTATTTTTTTATTAATTACTATATTATTGGTTACTATTGTTGTGGACTCGGAGCTATTTCTTAGCAGTGCGATGAATATCTCATTAAAACCTGGATCAATCATACATGGATTTACCTATTAAAGACTCAAAAGAAAACAAAACAAAAAATAGCTTTCCAAGGGGCGAACTTTTTACTAGGAGCTTTTATTTTAGCTGCTCCAGCGTGATGTTTTAGAACAAGAAAAAACAGCATCTTTAGAAAATAAACAATAGGTAGTGCTTGGTGACTCTAATCGTAATGAAGTGACCTGGTCGACAATCGTCATAGACTCAGAAATAAGTAAGTGGAAGCGGATAGGTAGCCTCTTCACAAACAGAAGTCCAGTATCTGATAATATGATGAATAAGCTACTGAAAACAAATCACTTTCCGCTCGACAGTACTCGCCATTCAAGTTGTAACTAATGATGGATCACTTTCTGAATGAATCGCCAGCGAATGCACTTTGCGCATCGATAGTACCCGTATTATGTGAAAAAAGAACACTATCGAGCATCATAATCTAGGACCATGAAATCATTAATATTCTCGATAACCTATCTTTAGACGTTTCGGAGAAGGGAAATTGTTACAGTTTTGAACTGCGTTTGATCCAACTTCGATAAAATACAGCCCTATTTTAATGTAGCTTTTAATATGTTTCTTAGGGTTAAAACTAAAAGTACAGTGTCTTTTAAGGGCATAAATTACAAACTCATTTCTAATGACAAATATATATACCAATATTAAATGTTCCTATTCCTAACCGCACACCCCGAGAATGGCATCCATCTTTTATCATCTACCTAGATACGTCCAATTGATATTATTGCAAGGATAAACGCCAAGGCTATCGAACTACTAAGTAAATTTTCCTAAATATTTAGTAAAGAGCGGAAAAAAGTTAAGAAAAAAAAAATAGGTTCTTTTTGCAATTTATTTAACAAGATTTCGCAGTGTTAGGAACATTTGTAAACGTGTATTTGTCGATAGAAATGACTATAGTATTTGTTATGCCCTTGAAATCGGCAACCGTTAACAAACCTCTCTGTTTATATATACGAATCATCCGTATGTAAAATAGTTTTGTATACTGCTGTTACAAAGCCTGATACACGTTTCCACTAGGTACAATTTTCTTTAAATAACGGTTTTTTACTGAATGCATGGCATACAAAATTATATAGGTACCGTACCTAACTAAAGCATGGAACAGGCCGATTTACGGGACTTTTACTGGCTGATTTTACAAGTTCTAAAGATATTCAAAATCCAAGCTAAAGCATTAAAAACCTTGCAATTAAAAAAAAACTTGGATTCAAACGACTAATCTCAGAAACGGCTAGACCAATTTGGACGGGCCTTTTACAGTAGATAGCTGTTATAAGGAGTGACTAAGGCTACTTATTTTAGACTAGCTTTTGCCAGCGACTTCGCCCGCGTGAAAATGACGATTTTCCATACAAATTTTCATACCCTATTTAACTCCCTTTTTTTTTTTTTTTTTTTTTTTTTTTGGTGGGTGGAAAATCATCGAATGACCCCCCCCGCTCTTGGGCAGAGCGAAGGAGAGTGTCAGACTTCTACTGACTAAAAACCGAACCCATGTTCCTTCTTTGCCCTTGCGCCGAGGCCACGTAATCTAGTACAAATACCGCGGCCCCGACGGGCGTCGGCCCTTGCGGGCCCCTCCTTGCTGACATCTCTTTGAGGCGCGCGTGGAACACGAACGCGCCGCCGACACGGTCTGTTGCCGTCATGACGACGGCCGGACGGCGAGCTAGCCCATTACTCACCGTCCACAGGCCCGCGTCTACGGTGGCCGGAAGCCATCACGTGGCCCCCGACGCCCGGAGCGCCTTCCGCGGCGGCTGGGACGTTGAGAGGATCGCTCCCTCTCTCGTTCCGCCACCTCCTTCGCTAGCATCACTGCTTCGCAGAAGGAGGCGACGGCGTCCCATTCCTCCTCGCCCCGGACCATGGCTTGCACCAGGGCCGGACGCGAGAGGTCACCGCCGCCGATCGCCGCTACGAGAACACGGCGGGGCTCCGCCCAGGCAGGGCACACCTCCACAGTGTGCTCCACCGTGTCCTCCGGTCGATCCTCGCAGTGGAAGCATCCGGGCGTTTCCTCCCGCCTGATTCGGTGCAGGTACCTCCCGAAACATCCGTGTCCGGTGAGGACCTGCGTCAGACGAAAGGTGAGGGCGCCGTGGCTCCTCTCTAGCCACTCCTCAAAGAGGGGACTTACCGCCGCTATCGTGGCGTGCCCTGCACGGGGTTGCGACAGTCGCTGTCTCCATGCCGCCATGAGATCGCACCGGAGGTCTGTCCGCCGCGCAGCAATGTGCCGCGGCAGCAGACTGACCCCCCGGTGTAGCGCCTCCGCGCGCCACTCATGTAGGCGCGCGAGGACTATCGCCTCCAGATCCCACGGCGGCAATCCGGCAAGGAGATTCGCCGCCTCGCGGGAGATCGTGCGGTACCCGCGGACTAGCCTTACGGCCATGACCTTTTGGGGCGCGTTCAGGTAGTGGACGGCCCGCTTCTTCACGGCACGCGCCCACACCGGGGCCCCGTAAAGGGCCATGGACCGCACGATCCCCGCATAGAGCCTACGGCAGGAGGCGTTTGGCCCCCCCAGATTGGGCAGGAGCCACCTAAAGGCAGCCGCGGCCCGCTCCAGTCTGGGAGCCAAACGTCGGAAGTGCTCCACGAAGTTCCACCGGCTGTCGAGGACGAGTCCGAGGTACTTTAAAGTACACTCGACACCGATGGAAACCCCTCCCACCGATAGCTGGGATCCCGACGGTGGCACATTCCCACGCCCATGGAAGCACATGGCCTCGGACTTGTGAAGTGCCACCTCGAGACCCAGCTGCCGGATCCTCTCCACGACTGTTTCAACCCCGCGTGTCATATTCGCGGCCGCCGCCTCGTGCGATTCCCCCCGTGCCAGCACCAACGTATCGTCCGCGTAGCAGACGACGCTGACGCCGTCAGGGAGGTCGGCACGCAGCACCCAGTCGTAACCGATGTTCCACAGGGGCGGCCCCAGAACCGAACCCTGTGGAACACCGCACGACATCTCTCGCCGGTTCCATTCTCCGTTTTGACCAGGGTAGATTACCGTCCTGTCGGACAGGTAGTCCCCGACTACACGACGAAGGTAGGCTGGCACCCGGTGATACCGGAGTGCCTCCCTGATGCAGCTCCAGGGCATGGTGTTGAAGGCGTTGGCGATGTCGAGAGACACCGCCAAGACCACACCGCCCCGAGAGACCGCATCCCCCGTCGTGAGGGCTCTCACGCGCATGATGGCGTCCACCGTCGAGCGCCTCTTGCGGAAGCCGAACTGCTGATCCGCAAGATCCGGACCCATTCCCTCAAGGTGCTCGGCGAGGCGGTTTGCAATTACTCTTTCAAAGAGCTTGCCCACCTCGTCGAGCAGCACAATGGGCCGGTATGCAGACGGCGCGTCCGCAGGGCGCCCCGGCTTCTGGATGAGGACCAGCTTCCCCGTCTTCCAACGACGCGGGAACTGGCCTCTTTCCATGCACGCGCTAAAGAGCCTCTCCAGTCGGGGCCCAAGAGCCTCTGGGTCTATGGCCAGGGCCCAGGCTTTGCCAGGCAAGCCATCGGGCCCCGGGGCGGTATTTTTGGCTTTAAGCCTCCGTACCGCCACTCTCAGGTCTACCCCAGTCACCTCCGGAATGTCGTCATCGGTTCCTGAACCATCCGCTTCCGGCACCGCTGGTGGCGGAGCCATTGGCGGGGGACGATGCTCCCCTCGCGAAGGGAACAGAGCGCTCACTACGTCCTCCACGAGCTCGGGCCGGAGACTCTGCGTCAGCGGGGGGCCCCGGGTGCGGAGTTGATTCCGCACCATCTTATAAGGGCGCCCCCACGGATCTCTGTTGAGAGTCTCCAGCATCTCCTCGCGGGCCTGATCCTTGGCCCGCAGACGAGCCTCGGAGAGGACTTTCTTCGCCGCTCTGTACCCTTCATAAAGCTCCGCCTCGATGGCTTCCGCATTCGGAGGACGAATGCGGCGCCTGCGATGCCTGGCGTACTGGCGCCGCGCCGCAACACACTGCTGCCGCAGGTGCGACAGCTCTTGCGACCACCAGTACACGTGACGCCGGGCGCTTCCTGGCCGGACTCGGGGCATTGCCGTGTCGCAAACCTCGGTCATGGCCTCCTGGAACCAACCTGCCTCGGTGTTAACGTCGGCGGGCCTGACCGGTGATGACACCCAGGCCTGCACGATCGCAGCTTCCAGGAGGAGCTCCCGGTCCAGCTTCTTCAGCGCCCAGCGCGGACCACTTGGGGTCTGTGGGACCAGCGCGCTCGAGGACTGGGGAGAGACCTCAAACCGGATATACCGGTGGTCGGAGTAGGTCTCCTCCCCCTCCATAACGCGCCAGTCGACGACGCGTTGTGACAGAGCGGGGCTGGCGAACGAAATGTCCACCACCGACTCGCCCCGCATCCGCACACACGTGGCCACAGAACCCCGGTTCAGGATGTCCAGGCCTGTTTCCAGAGCCCAGCACTCGACCATCCCACCCCGCACATCCGTGTAACGGGAACCCCAGGCCAAGCTCTTGGCGTTGAAGTCCCCGAGTACAAGTACGGGAAGGGAATAGCCTCCGATGACGACACTTAACTCCCCTAGGGAGTTTTGGAACTCGGCGAGAGTTCGGTTCGGAGAGAAGTAGACTCCCACTACTACGATCTCCCCGAACCGTGCTGCTACGCACCCCTGACCCTTCCTGACCATCTCAAGAGCCGGGGTGCCGGCGGCGGCCGACGCAATGATGGCCACTGTGCCACTTAGGTCCTCCACCCAGTGTGGCCTGGGCGGGACAAAATATGGCTCAGAGACCACGGCGATGTTGATCGACCACTGCGCCATGCTCTGGAGCAACAGATCCTGAGCGCAGGCGCAGTGGTTGATGTTCGCCTGGAGGAGGCTTAATGGGGCCATTAATGACACTCCATTTCAGCCCCCTCCGGGACCCCCTGTGGCCTCACCGCAGTGGGAGTTGCGGTGGTGGCGGATTCAGCAGCGGCATCGGCGGCTGCGTCGTTGACGACGGTGGAGTTGGTGGCAGAGGGCCTTCCCTTCCCCTTGGCCTTGGCGGGTGGAGCGCAGGCCTTGCTCCCTGCCCGGTGCTCAGCCGGCTTCCCAGCCGCCGCACATGCACTGCAGTGAGGCGTGGCCAGGCAAGCCGCGGCCTTGTGACCGGGCTGACCGCAGCGGAAACATAAGTCGCTGCGGTCCACCTCCGAGGTGCATCGGCAGCCTACGTGGTGCCCCACATGACACCGGAAGCACCTCAAAGGTTTGGGCTCCAGAAGCTTCACCTGCGCCCTGGACCAGCCCACCTTGAGGGTGCGGCCCTCCGCAATTTTCGTCGCCACCGTCACAGGGCAGCTAACCGTTACGGTCTGCATGCCCTCGCGATCCGGGCGTAGGGTGCCCGCCTTGATCTGCTCGGCAGAGCACCCCCCGGCCGCAGTGACGGCGGCTACCACCTCCTCCTCGGAGACCGAGTCGTCCAGACCCAGGATGCGCAGGCTTGCGCACTTCACTGGCCTGGACACTCGAACCTCGTCCGCGTTTAGGGACGCTCTGAGCTTTTCAGCTAGAGCGTCTGCGGTCGAGGCGCTCGATTCCCCGGGAACCTCTATCTTCCGAGCACCTGGGGTCGGATTACGAGGCCCCCGAGGATCCCAAACTCTTCGAGTGCCAACGTCAACTTGGCTTGGCGGAGCGTCTCGCTGTACGTCGCGCCCCTCTTTACCGCGTCCGGCTGTAGCGTGATGACTACAACCGCGGTCTTCGGGGCACGAAGCCTCGCCGCGGCGCTCCGCTTCTTCTGCCGGCGCTTCCGCTCAGCCCGCCTGGCCTTTTGGGACGCCTTTCGCTCCCTCTGTCTCTCACCTGCCACCTCCCAACCTGACTCGCCCTCGGGAGGCTCAGGGGGCGGAGGAGGTGTGGGTGCCTTGCCCTTCTTCTGGGCAGGCGCCTTGCCATTTTTCTGGGCAGGGGCCTTGCTCTTTGGAGGGGCAGGCTCCTTGCCCTTCGGGGGGGCGGGTGGCTTGCCCTTCTCCTGGGCGGCCTTACCCTTCGCCTGGGGAGGCACCTTACCCTTCGGAGGGGGGGGGTCCCGCCTTGCCCTTCTGAGGGGCACTCGCCTTAGGCGGTGGCGCTGGGGCCGGCTTCCCACCTGGCTGAGCCCCGCCTTCAGGCTGGCTGGATGGCCCTGCCTTAGGGTTGCCGGCTGCCGCACCCGCAAATGTCTTTGCCCCCAGGGAGGGGCGCAGAACAATGCCCTCCAAGAGCGAGTGCCTCTTTTCAAGGTCAGCCAGCTTCTGCAGAACCAGGTTCAGGTCCCGGTCCCCGGCGGCCAGAGGCTGACTTTGCCCGCGTCCCTCCTGAGGCACCTCGCTAGGGCCAGCTCCTTGGAGCTCGGCCAGGTTTGCCCGGAGCCTCGCATTCTCCCTCTCCAGACGCTCCAGACGCTCCGTGGCGGCCGCCAAGCGGATGACCTCCGCCCGCAATTCGGACACCTCGTCCGACGAAGGTCCACCACACAGCGCCTTCGCTGCCGCCAAAATGGAGGTCGAGGCCGCGGCGATCGCGGCCTTCTTTGATAGGTTCGCCCTCTTCAGAGAGACGTCCCGTAATGCGGCCCCCACGATCTCCGCAAACCCGGCCAGGCGCTCACCAACGGAGCCGCCGCCGGTGACCTGGTCTCCACCAGTGTTGGCCTCAACACCGGTCTCTGGCTCACCAGGCTCACCGCGTTCCACCGCTCCACCAGTCTCCATCTCGTCGCCAGAAGACGACGACGAGATGACCCTTCTGCCGAGATGGAGCCCTTCCCCGGCGTCCCCCTTGGCTCGCCGGGCAGCCTCCAGGGAAGCGGCACGCCTTCCCCGAGGGATTTTTCGGGCTGGGGTCAGTCGGTCCGTTCCACCGGACGACGACTCCTCGGCTCTAGCTCCGGCTCTGGGCCGCTTAAGGAAACGCTCTGCGTTTTCCGTGGCAGCCCCCGAAACCTCGCGTATGGAGCCCGCCAAGCTAGCGCCCGACCCGGAGTCAGAATCCGACCCCGAGTCGCTCAAGCGACTCCCCTCCCAAAGTTTGCCGAGAGCCTTCTCCCGGCACTCACCCGACATCTTGTCAGGCGCGCCAACCTCATCACTATTGCCGGTCCCAACACTTCCGGACCGGGAGCCTCCTCGGCTCTTGTTGCCACTGGCAAGCGGTGTCGTCGAAGAGGAAGAACATTCGTTGCCCCCCCCAGAATACGAGGGGCTTGACGGTCCACTAGGAACCGTGGCGGATTCTCCAGCTGCTGTGCAGCTGGTACCGCCCTGGGGTAATACTTTTTCGAAAGTCCCGTTCATTTTTTGTTTTTTTTTTTTTTTCCTTTTAGAGGGTATAGGTCCCTTTCACCTCCCATCGTCTCTCCCTCCGCCTACTCGCTGCCCTCACAGTCACGTCTGATGAGCAGACGCGAACCAGAGAGCAGCGAGTAGGGTTTCCTCCTGCGAAAGGCACACCGCCCGAGGACCCGAACACTGTTCACGTCTCCGGGCGGTGCGCCCCCCGCGTGTCCCTCTTTGTCTGGTCTCTCGCCTTGGACCTTTCCGGCATGAGTATATCTACCGGCAGAGCCCCAAGGGTCATTGAGACACGCAAGCCCCACCACGACGGCAACGTGGGAACACTCCAGTGGGGTATTTAACTCCCTTAGGGGTTGAATTTCAAAAAATCCTTCCTTTTTTCTTGTCTACATTATAAAGGGATCCTCTGTGCAAAATTTCAGCCTTCTAGGTCCAAGGGTTTGGGCTGGGCGTTGATGAGTCAGTCAGTCAGTCAGTCAGTCAGGACTTCTCTTTTTATTTATATAGATTATAAGATTTTGGGTTCCGAGCACAAAATTTAAAACGCTTGAAATTGGTAGAGTAGGTAATAATTACTTATATATTATAATGTCGTTCTTGTGCATTGAAGATAGCGATTAACTCATCATGTCGGTGCACTTTCCAACTTAATATGATCTCTATCTCGTTACTATTCAATTGAAACTGCTCATAAAATCATTATGGTTATAGCCTTCTATGATAGGAAGCCGATATCTATGGAAAGATCTTCATTGAATTTTTTTGCGACCACTAGGCAAGCCAGGCAGTCTTCTTGATACTATTCTTAAATTTGTTCGTTCCTTTACGATCTGACGCAGCCTAGCCTAAATCGTTAGATCTCGTCTAAGAGGTCCTTATCCTTATGTGACGAAACAATAGATTTTTAAATAATTCACCATCTACACCTGATGTCTAGCGTTTTCCCAACTATATTGGGGTTGGCTTCCAATCTAACCGGATGCAGCTGAATACCAGTGTTACAAATAATGCACCATCTAAAGGAGTTTAATAAAAAATCGTCTTTTTGCCGATGAGAAATCCCTTCGCCCACACGGCTTGTTGCAAAATAATTATCTATGATAAACAGCCGACGATCCAACAGGAACGTACTCTCTCAATGCATTAATTAGACTTGTAAAACGTTAATTTATTAGCGGGAGCTTTGTTTACAATCGGCATTCAGGTGTTGAGGCTTCCGGTCGGAGGCGGTCAGCCAGTCACTGATTAACGGTGGCTGGAATCAATTTGCCGCCCGAGCCACACGAGCTATTCTAAGCAATCGAGTCACCCGAGCTATTCCAGGCAATCGAGCAACCCGAGCTATCAGTCGTGTGGACGTATTGCTTTTGTTTTGTGCCTGTCCGCAGTCCACACGGATTTTTAGACTGGCTGTATATTTACGACTTATGCAAGCTGGTAGCACGATGTTGGTATTAATTTGTAGTGGTCAGATGGCAGTTTAAAATTCTATTCTTAAAGATAATCGGGTCGATCTTGGAAATGGGATAATCATCATTTTATTATCCCAATTCATTTGGGGTCGGTGCTGCTTGTTTTCTTCTGCCATACTTTCTATTACTCGTTTATGCGTCATCTCATCAGGCATTCTTGCATCATCTTTTACATACTAAAAACGAAAACGAAACGAAACTAAATATAGGCTGGCATAGTAAAACTAAACCCGTTTGTTGAGGGTGTGGAGTTACTACTTAATTATTACTTTATTACTCTACGTATTAATTAAATTGTCTCGTATATCCTTATACAACTTTATTGCGACAAAATCGTTCAGCCTTTCCTGCGTTAGCGCGCTTTCAGCTAATCAGCTTTACATTGCTTAGTCGCATAACTAAGTCGCAAATGTGTGCCCAGTCGAGTTTCCAACGTGAAACCACGTTCATTTCCCGTGTTGATTGTTTTTAAACGAGAACGCCAGCAATTCATAGAAAATGTATACGAATGCACTACTTCATTCCCGACCTAGAAAGTAGGGCAATGTACCGAGCATAGCACACGAGCTTCAAACATGTCTTTGAATGTAATGCATCAACAAAATATGGATGGAATTTGTTGCATTGCCGGAAAAATGATGACAGACAGCTTGCTGGTAAGAGATGGGCATTATTATGGGCAAGTTGAACGTTGAACTTGCACAATTAAGTAAATAAACGACGTTTAGCGAACTGCCTGAATAGGTAAGGTACGGTGGGAGGGTTTGGTTTTGTATCATTTAGTTTCTGAATTAATCATCAGGATATGCCTTGGATTGAGGGTCGGCGCAGCATGTTTTCGTTTTCCATAATCATCAGGATATGCCTTGGATTGAGGGTCGGCGCAGCATGTTTTCGTTTTGCATACTCTATTGCTCCTCATTTCAGCAGTCACCTCCTTTCTAGCCATATCATGCTTCACAGAGTTCATCCATCGTTTTTAGGGTTCCGTACCTCAAAAGGAAAAAACGGAACCCTTATAGGATCACTTTGTTGTCCGTCTGTCTGTCTATCTGTCTGTCTGTCAAGACCTTTTTTCTCAGGAACGCGTGGAGGTATCAAGCTGAAATTCATATCAAATACTCAAGTCTATGGTCTCTTGGAGCTGTGAAAAAATCAAACTTCTAAGTCAACGCGATCAAAAGATACTCCCGTTTATGCCGCAAATTTTCGACACTCGCAAGGGAATCAAAACCTACAGGGTACTTCCCGTGAACTCAGAATCTTGAAATTTGGTACGAAGCAACGTCTTATAGCATAGATAAAGGAATAATTACGAAAACCATAAATTTTTAGTTACATCAAGATACTCCCGTTTATGCCGCAAATTTTCGACACTCGCAAGGGAATCAAAACCTACAGGGTACTTCCCGTGAACTCAGAATCTTGAAATTTGGTACGAAGCAACGTCTTATAGCATAGATAAAGGAATAATTACGAAAACCATAAATTTTTAGTTACATCACATAATATATTTTTTTTACGGAACCCTCGGTGCGCGAGTCCGACTCGCACTTGGCCGGTTTTTTTTTTAGTCTTCCTCTACTCTTTCTAAATTCATAGGTATACTTAGGAATTAAGACTACTACCTCTACCTACTACCAGAGCCTAACATTGTTTAATATTTAACTTTATAATACAAGACCTATTTTGAGCTACTGGCTATAATAGACTATAGGTAACTACGGGGTAGGAATCCTGATCACCCTGATCTAACTCCCTCTTACGACGAGGTTCTTACATTATCTTCAAGTACTTAAAAACTGCAACAAAACTACACAAGCACCAGTTTTATCGTCCAATTAAGATCATTTTGACAGATTTGATGTATCGATGTTATTAATATTATGCTAATAGCTATCTATTATTAGCGCGCTCATAAACGATTACAGGCACTAAAGACTTTCCTTAAAAGGCCTTCAGTTTAAGAAAACGATGTTTTTTTTTCTTTAAGATGTACTGTGAGAAGACGGGTCAGGTAATGCTGGGTACTGACTGTACGAAGGTACGGGGATAGGAGATTTATAACCCTCTGATCGGTACAACATTAAACGGTTGTGTGGTGACCACAAACGTACGCTGGCGGTCTAACCACAGTTGACTGACGTAGAAATAGCTAGCTTCCTACTCTTCCTAGAGAATTAACAGCGCTTAGGATATTTATTCTTCGAGTTTTGTGGTTTTTCCTAAGTTCTGTGTGTAGTTTTTACTGTATTTTATTTTGAATCAATGATACTTAAAGCAAAAATAGACGTTAGAAGTACAGTTTGTGGTGGAGTTGTGTAATTCTCTTCAGGGAAAAATTGTGAGTGAAAAAATTGTTCGTAAGTTTGTATGATGTAGGAAGTAATATCCGGAAGTAAAATGTTATAATTCTAAAAAAAACCTCAACTATAAAGATACATGATTCGTGGGCATAAATTATAGTTGTATCATTCTTATTACATACTAGCCGCGCTAATACGAAGACGAAGTCACGGGCGATGTGCTAGTTATTTATACTAATCATTAATGTAACAACGAAGACTCAAATTAAACAATAATAAGGCTTCTGTCGATGACACCCAGCCAGCAGTACCTATCTTAAACTTAAAAAAAAAAACAAATAAATCTTCAATTTCACTATTGTTATGCATGATTCATCGTAATTCCACATATTACGGTATATTTACACAAATGTAGTGAAAGGCAAAAGGAATTTCATTTGTAAGTGAATTAATTCTAAGTGTCACTTACATATCCATATGCGGTTAATTTGGTCTAGATTTATGCTACTCATTTCTATTACTTACTTTTCTTCTGAGAAATGAAGAGGTAAGACGACAGGTGCTTGATTACTAATATCTCTTTAATTCCGAATGAAATAAAACAGCTTGAAAGTCAAAAGTGAATAGCTACAATTAAAAATCTATATTGACATGTGATTAACCGATTACTCACATACCTATGATAATTTATCGTGCCGTGGCTTTTGGAGGCTCTTGTACAGTCGAACAAGCTAATAAGTATACAGGGTAGAGATCTTTATGATTGTAGAACACTGAAAATATTGATTGCAATTTTGTTTTATAAAGTGTTTCGCATTAAGCGACTGATGTCAAACGTTGTATCTTTTGATATCAGTCTCTAAATGTATCTGTATAATCTTAAAAGTAAAAACAAGTTCGCTGGCTGTATACTTATTAGCTTGTTCGACTGTACTAGGAGTGCTTGGATCTCGAGAGCCAGATCTTTTTACAGAGAATATAATTATGACATGAAAAGCAATAGCCAATGAGTTAAATTATAATTATGGCACGCGTTAAACATGTTTACAAACGTAAAAGAACTAAAAAAATAATAACAGAACAGGCACATTAGTAGTAGAAAAGCATAATAGGAGAAAGAATTGAACCTGCAAGTGCTGTATGTAAACACAATAAACTTTAAAAGCCAGTAAAGCCCAAAGTTCGTTAACATTAGCCGAGCACAAAAGAAGCCTAATATCATAAAACAAGGGAACTGTGCCAAATACAGTAATTCGTTCCGAATTCACAACGTTCATTAGACATTAGCTGGCAACCCTGGCAGGCCATACGACTGGCAACCACCGACTGCATTTGTAAAGGAGGCTGCTAACCACTGGCACATTGCCAGATCCAGCTGCAAGTCAGTTCAAAACATGGAGAGTTACTATTTGTCGAATTTGGATTAATTGCCGTCGGAATATTGGAAATTGCATAGCTGAGTGCATCATGAGTAGTATCATGTTCATGCTCATGATTTTGTTAAAGTTATTCAAGTTATTATTTACATAAAGTCACGCTTTTTTCCCATGAGAGTACGCCGAATCTACAGAACACCACCTGCTACGATTCTTACATCATCCGTTTGATTCCACGTTCATCTGGACAATACCATAAGATATTAGTAATTTATAAAAGTACTGATATTGTGAAATCGCTAGAAAGTAAAGCTATAAAGAATTTATTCTAGCTAGTTTTCCATTATAGACACGGCCTTATCGCGTAATTTTGAAGGACTCATATTCTCTCCAAGTCTGCTCAAAATTAGCATCAATGCAAAGTTCAAACCCGAGTGCCACGAGCCACTACCTCAACATTATTAGGTTTCAAACTATCAGAGTAAAACCGCGTTGAGTTCCAAAATGCTAATTAGAGACTTAGTTCAAACTGCTGCCAATCTAAGTAGACATGGCCTGACATGTTGGTTGCACATACTGGATATCCTTAGGACGGAATAAGGGATGAATGGGTACTGAAAATTGGAAGGGAAATCGGCGTAAAACTTACTGAGAGATGACGCAGAAGATTGACGATTCTTGTAAGAGTAGAACATAATAATTATACAGATAAATTGCCATTGAAAGTGGTTTTGAAGTTTTTTTTTATGATGGGCAAGTATAGGCAAAGCTGAAATAATGTTAAAGATCATATTGTAAAAATCGGCCAGTCCTAAAATGTAAAATAAAGTTAAGAAGCCGGACTCTTCTATCACTTATACTTTTGATCCAGATGCAGGCCCTTAACTTTATAAAAAAGGTCGTGAAGAAAGTTTGAGTTTATAAATAGTTTTATTTCATTTTTCATATTAATTGCCACTCAAAACATGCTTCTAACTCGACATTAACAGGTAAATTGGCAGTAATTGGGCCCTTAGATATTCGTAATTGCCCTTAGATGATCAGCTGTCAACTCTTTACTCTCGCTCTACTTTCATCGCGTCAACTTATTATGTTGGCTAAATCAGGGCTGCCAACATGCCTTATTGATTCGCGCCATTTCTTGACAGTTGTGATTGACAGGTTATGTTAATTATAACCTATTTATTTTTCTCTTAGCCGGTTATGGTATCAACTTTGTTTAAGGTACCTACTTGGGTACCAACGTTTATTTATGTTTCGTACTTGCAAAGGAAGTAGATTCTTTCATGGTTAGAAGCAAGATACCAATTTATTAAAATACCTACCCATCTTATTTCAGATTCATTTTGTGAAATTGAAATGAAACATTCAAATACAGGTAAGTTAACCTTTTTTCCGGTAAACTTACCTACATTTTAATGGACTGCATAACCAATTTTATTCTTGTACTTACCAATTAATTATTTTCACTGCTATCATAGGATTTATATACTTAGCTAGACTTACTATTTTAAAGAGATTTTCCTAAATAAAAGATCCTATCAAAACTTCAAAAGATTTCTGTTTAGATCTAAAAACGAATCTAGAAACATGTATAGTATGAAGATATATAGCTTTCACTTGACCGAGCTGTGGCAAGTCAAATGAAACCAATTTTTAGATTATTCGTCGTTAAAATACTTATTTTCTTGCTATTTCAATTGGTCTGATAAAAACTTGCTCACAATAGGAATGCACATGTGATCACTCCGATTATAGTGTTATTAAATTTGTTTTCAAAAATAAATTAATCTGTCCGCCGGAGCCACTAGCACGTGAACCTGGTTTTTAAACGTATTAACACGTGGATTTTTGAACCGAAAATACATCCGTGTAGCATATTGGTTCACGCATGGAAATACACCAAGTCTTAATTTCTGCCTGGATAGACACCTTTCCGCGTCGCTCAACTATCTTAGATAACATCTCAGTTTAGGCACGATAATATTAAGGCCTGTAGAAGGTACTACCGCGATCACTGGCGGTGGACCATTTATCACCCTTCTCGTTACTAAATGTAACGGGAAATACTTAATAAATAAAAAAAAACAAGTTAAATTCTATTCAAAATTAATGATAGGAAAACTGGCGCTACTTAGGCAGTAGGTTTGCCTAGGTTTGCCTATGTTTTACACAAAGCGCGAAGACACAATCACGTTACACACTCCGACACAAATCAAGACTAAACATTCCGCAATCTCGACTAAAAATACATTCAACAAGCCCCCATGTAATGTCTATAAAAATATATAACAGACTACCTGACATAATAAAAAAAGAAGAAAAATTTAACATATTTATAAAAAAACTAAAACAATTTTGAACAGAAAAATGCTATTATAGTTTATATGAATATTTAAATGATAGAATATAAATAATGTATAAAAATTCTATGTTTGTAAAGAATTCCTATTAAGGTATTATTGGATCCCGTCGGGGCTCCAAAAACGGGGAGGGGTGGCTTGTCGAAAGCTTAAGAGGAAACGCGAGTGGTCTTTTCTCCATTCAAACGCTCTCGCCTGTTTTCTTTTTGGTTAATGACCCTAGAGCAATGGTTTTTTACAGAATAATAAATATTAACTATTTCTATGCCCCTATGTTTTCCTTTTTGGTGATAAATTATTTTTATAAGCTCTAGAACCCTCAAAAAATGCTCAAAATTGCTTGTTTAGATCGCTGTTAACAGAGTCCTAGTGTACAAATTTGACAACTATTAACGAAAAAACAAAAACATAGCGGCGTAGTATATAACCTCCTTATTCATTGTCTAAAATATCTTTTAAATTGGTTCAATATTGGAGGAGGAAATAGGCGAGAGCCAAACCTCGAATTCTAACTTTTTTCTACAGTTGTCCTTATCGCACGAATTTGAGGGCAGGAGGACGGAGAGAGACAGCGATAGTAGAAAGAGACAGCACTCGCATTTCCTCTTAACGCGGCTCCGACACAAGGGCGAAGAAGGAACATGGGTTTGGTTTTTAGTCAGTAGAAGTCTGACACTCCCCTTCGCTCTGCCCTAGAGCGGGGGGGGGGTTATTCGATGATTTTCCACCCACCAAAAAAAAAAAAAAGATATTATTGGATTTATTTAGATATAGTTTTTTGTGTTTTTAAAGCTTCCTCTCTCCTACTATCTCTTTGCCTTTTGCTGTGCCCGACAGGGTCCATAATGATCTCATTTTTTTTAATTTACCACCTAAGTACACATTGTGGAATGCAAATAAAGTTTGAGTATTGAGTATATGTATTTAAATATGAACGTTGTATTGTTTAAAGGCAAAAGAATTACGTATTCTGCCGTGGTACGTCTTTATATTAATTTATCATTATTTTTATTACTTTTAAATTAGCGAGAAATATGGAGACATTTACACCTTATAGTTATAGAAACTGCAAAAACACGTTAGTTAAAACATTCTCTTTAATTTGTGTTTTATGTTAATAAAGTGTTTTCTTCATTATCATTTCTACAAATAGTTTAAATGCATTTAATTATGCAAATTGCTTAATTAAGTTAACATTATTCTTGTTTTTATGGATTCTATGTTCTCTAGCTGTACCAAATTAGGTAAATATATCTTTATATTCTAACCAGACTGCCTCGTCAGTCTAGTGCTCGTACGCGCCACTGCACGAGATCCTGGGTTCGATTCCCGGGTCGGAAAGTGTTTTTGGGTTCATCAAATCAAATCAATTATTTTTGGTTTCTCAGTGGCAATCACGCTCACGGAGTTTGGATTTGTGCCCGTTTGATGGCAATACGAGTAAACCCTATTAGATGAGACTTATTTATTACCAGCTGTTGCCAGCGGCTTTGCCCGCTACAACTCGAAAATTATCACGGGAAGATTAAATCGGGATTTAAACTATCCTATGTGTTAAGCCAGGTTATAAACTATCTGTGTACCTTTTATCCAATTCCGTTCAGCAGTTTTTCCGTGAAGAAGTAACAAACATACACACTCACAAAAGTTCGCCTTATAATATTAGTGTGATAGCGCCTTAGATATACTTGTGAAATGTGGGAACTATAGGTGCACCATTGCGTACTCTTTCGGGAATTAAAAGCTCGATGTTATGTTTGTTCTAACTGTAAGCAGCTGAATACGTATTTTATTTTTTAACTCTCACAACAGGGTAACAAGATATCCCTATAGGTAAGACTGGTTGTCAGACTATCGGGCTGCCAACATCTGGAAATGATGAGCTTAAAGTACTTTCTGAAGCAAGTCATTTAAAAAGCGATTTCATTTTATTTTAAGGAACCTCTCGGTACTTGAATATAAAATGAAGTTAACATAAAACTATCTGACAATAGTTTTTTGTAAAAAAGACATTAAAATTTTAAAAGATCTTCAAAGAAAGTTGTCAAATACTAAGAAATGATTATGTATAAAACTTTCATTATCTCGCGGATTCAGTATTTTCCCCGATGACGGATGACGTCACTTTACTTATTCTAGGTTAAGCCGAGTCGAGAGGAATGATTCATTTAATTCAAACATCGGCGTGAGGTATAAAGCCTTAAAGTCAATGACTGTGTGTTAGTCATTAAGTGAAATTATAGGTCACCTGCGTAACGGGGTAACCGAACCGCAAATTATATCTGAATAAAGTTGAAAAGGTATACAAAGACTTAAAGGTATAATAAGCCTATAATGTTCCAACTGCTGGGACGCAGGCCTCCCTTTCTATAAGAGGAAATGGGCTATAATCTACCACGGTAAAGGTATACAAACTTTTTTTTAATGGAAACCTTTAGTAGACCCCCGGTTTTTTCGAAGTAAATAAAGTACCTCGTCAATTCTGATATCTTTGTTTTTGTTTAGTTAGCATAGCGCTGCGTGCAGAACAAGCGTAGCACCTCGTAGCGCCGTAGACGCTCCGTAGCACCGCGTAGGCGCATCGTAGTCGCAGCGCTAACGTAGCGTAGACACCGGGAAAAATAATTATGAATACTAGCGTTGTATTTCAAACATTTAGCCAATGCTATGACACGACTTAACAATACAGATTTTGATTTGGTAACATTACTGTTAGCTTTGTTACTAAAACAACAACTACCGAGAAAGGACGTACGCAGTATAATGCTAAAACGCCAGATGTTTTGATTGATTGCGTCAGATAACCAGAACCACACACGGATTATTTTGGTTCAAAAACCGGTACTTCAGAGTGCGTGTGCGACTTGTCGGAACTACGGAAGTACCAACATTTCAAGCCTGTAGCGGGGCATCCCTAATTTTTATGTTTATTATTTTCCTGGTGTATTTCATTTATTTGAAAACGATAATTGCGCGGTAACTCACGGTAACACACGGGAGATTGCTTTCAACTTAAATTGTCATTCGAAAGGTATAAAATTATAGAATGAATAATGTGAATGTGAAATGAATATTGCCAGTTTGTGTACTAACAGATATTTACATCAATATGTCAGCGACGCTTTATGATAACGAGGTAAAAGTCTGTTTAGCCTTTAATATTCCGTTTAGAAACAATAAATTAAAGATGCGACTAGGTGACATTTAAAACTATTTTTTTAATCAGCTTTCACGCGAGCATTTATTCGAATCGAATAATAAATGCAGCCGTCTAAAAAGAAAACAAAAATACTTTCAAAAAAAGAACATGCAATCTGAAATATAAACGTCTAATCTCGTGTGGCGATGTAAGTGGATGCTACTTAGTCTGACGGACATCCACTGATTTCACTTATCTCGTTCAAGTAAACACTTCCTCATTACACCAATTAGTCTTTAATTTGTTGCACAACACACTGTTAACTATCCAGTGCAAAATAAACTATGAATTTTCATGAGAGTAATGCAATTTCTTTAATTATATTACACAAATCGAGGTAACTGCATTTCTAGTGAGCGTGATTTTGAAAATAAAAGTCTTTGTGCACTTTCCCTGTTCAATGGGCGTTCGTAAAAGTTTCAAGAATGTGTGTTAATGCACTTATAATAGTGTAATAATAACGTTGGTATAAAAGCCACTATTACTATTCATGAGCACTTCTAATTTGGTATAATTCGGATAAATTGCTGTAACACCTTAATGACACCTGCTGCTTGAGTTTTTTGTTGTTTTGACTAAGTAGCCACAATATTGTGATGATGAATTCATACTGAAGCCATTGCTAGAATTTTACGTGCATTTTTAAGGGAATCGATTTTTCAGCTTAAATAATATTAAAACTGGGCCTGATGGGCCACCAAATTGAGAAGGAAAACAGATCCCTTCTATGAAATAATGTGAAATGTTGACGGCCGCGTTGGAGAGCCGAAATGAGTGCTCTACTTGTGAAAAAAATACTTTTTAATGAATATTAATAAAACAAATGTTTGTTGTAACTGTTTGTATTTTCACTAAACTCTGAATGTTAAAACCACAGTTAGATAAAGATAAATTCGTATGTTGTGGCCATAATCAATCGAGGTGTGCCATACGGAACAATGATGATAATGTGCGTGCCGCTCACGACATAAAATGATATAAATTAATGTAACCATGGCCTAACGGAACACGCATTCAGCCGAGTACTGATCAGTTAAGCACGTAAATAAATCTTAATTAGCTTAAGCAATTTCATTTTATTGCCCATCATTTAGCTGTGTATCCAGTAATTATCCTGATCTTTTAATTGCGCAGACTTACGGCACTAAATCGTTCATTCAGTCTGTGCGAGACATTCTTCGAATGAGCGAGCATTAACAGCCCCCCAGCGACGAATTGATTGACAGATGTCAGGAGGGTGGCGATGGCGCTTCAGACGACAGAGGCTGTATAGAGCATTCAGCATCAATGCACCGGTGTGCAGCGCTGCAACCTGCTGTCAAGTCGCAAGTTCAAGAGCAGGCACGCGACTGCTCCGCGGCCACAATCGTCGCAGCTTTCGTTCGGAGCGCACGTCCACGTCACACGCGGTACACGACCGCCGCGCGATACTTACGAGTGTTCAAACTGCAAACTATTTTCAGTAAAGTGTTTTTTTTTACAACGTGAAGCAAAGCAACGATGCGGAACTTCGTACGGTGAGTTACTTCGTACCCTGTTATTATGCGATTTATGATAATTCATGTCATACCCTTGACCGAGGGTTATTGCAAGTTATCGCACTCGGCATCGAAGTTTGAAAAAATAAAGTTTGTGCGAGCTTGAACGTTTTAAATGTATGTGTTAATTAGTGTGTGGGACGAGAATAAAGAGTCCTTTTATATTGAGTTCATTCGTGTGTAGTGACGGAAGATGAGTCAAAGTGATGATCAGTGTTTACAACTCAATTATTCGAGTATCGCTAAATTTCTTTGAAAACTTGAAAGGGCCGCCTTAAATCATTAAAGTTTTTACGAGTAATTGACATAAAATTTAAAGAGTTTTAACGTGAGCCGCGCAAGCAGCTGGTCTGGCCACCCCATGCAAAAACAATGGAATGCAAGCGATTTCACACGAAGATAAAATGCTTGCGAAGAGTTCGTAATAAACAGTCGACGTCTTTAATGATGGATTATTGAGGCAAAACGTTTTATAGTACAGAAAGTAATGAAGATTCTCATTGCACTTTAAAATGCAACAGGAGGTCCGGGTTTATGTTGTCGTAAAATTGTACGAAACCATAGAAGGACGCCTATTGAAGCAATACGAACGTATATAAAAGTCAAATTAACATAGTGCTAGCACGTTCTAAGACTGACATAAAATCTACATCGTATGATTGAGTGGCTGTGATTTGAAATCTTCGCTATTTATTATTCTTGCAGCCGATTAGACTTGTTGCGGAAATGGAGTTTGTGACCCTTGGGCATATAAGGTGAATGTGTGTTAGTGCAGCATGTAGGTTGTGGTCATTTACCTGCCTTATTGCTTTAAGCAGATGGAGTAATTGGCACGAGTTTTTATCTTTGCATTATGCAATAGGATCATTTTAATCTTTTACCAGTTATGATGATTTTGGCAATTTACTACAAAGCTAAGCAGTGATGACTGACATTTAAATGCTTTTGTGAGGTGTGTTTTGTGAGGGTTAACTGGAGTTCAATTAATTAGTTACCTAATAATTATATGAAACATCTAAACATTATTTTGTAAAGTTTGGAAACTAAACGACATCTATTGGGGTATTCGTTGTATCCAGAATTCCAGACAAACTCGTTTAAGACATAACGTTAATTACTGCCTTAATTACAATTAATAAACCCAAACATTAACTGTCTTATTAACATAATCATATAAACATTCACCGATAAATATATTTATTAACTCGAAAATCCACTAAACGTAAAGACTATCACTTAAAATGCTAATAAATTTCGTATAATATCTCAGAACCACTCTAGGGTAGGGTTACCATACTTCAGGAATTTTCCGTACAAGTCTGGAATTTCCAAAAATTATACAGTTACAACAGTCTACTTTTTTATGTTTTCGTCATTGCAGTCAACAGTATCACGGGGCGATGTTCTGCAATAAATCTTTTTCTATGTATATCTACGTATATCATTGTTGGAAAAATTGCAAAAAAATATACCTCACAAACATAGGAAAGAATATTCAATTTGGTTATTAAAATATCCAGAATTTTCTCCGGAAAAGTTATTTTTGAATCTGATAACCCTACTCTATGGAAGCGTACTACGCAGGCTTCCATTTATCAAAGTACACTGGCAATAATTACGCGTCCAGTTGATTTACTAACTAGCGCCGTTGCTCCGTAATCATCGCGAATAATGAAATATTAATTTTAAAGCTGGCCCCTAACTTATGCCGCGGACTGTAGATGTTATCGTATAGACCCGGTTTAACGCTCAAAGGGCGGACCCTTTGGCACAAGTACATCACTAATTTAAAAAGTTGCACGTGCGTCGTAATTAGAAAATAATTTCACACGTATTTTCGATAATTATTGGTTTGCATTGCAGCTTTGAAGTTTGGGGTGTCTGTTGTTTATGCATGAAAGTTTTATGGTGATTTAAATTTTTAATATGAGTACAGTTGACTACATGGATGATACTAATTTCATAACCATAACAATGTATCCAAAATACTATGTTTGTTTTGTAACAACACAAAATAACAATTAATAAGTACTTACCTAAATGAGACATAGAGTGGTTGTTCCCGATGGAAAGCCGGTAGTAATCGTGTTCTCACTTCTCAGTTACCTTTGCTCCATGAGAAAAATAGTCAAGTGATGATAAAAAACAATACAGGTGGGGCCAAAGCAAACGGTTTTCTTTTACCAACTAAAAAGCTTGTGGTGGGTGGTTAGACAAGTTGTTTCCACTTATTGTCAATGGTCCTCTGTTCAGTAAAACTTTGGACAACTCTACATCATAGATTTGGTAGAAAAAGTGTGGACGAGATTTAGTAGATGGCGCGAAAGACCAGCATAAAAGCTACAGCAGAAAAGGGACAAGGCGTAAACTTAGCTGTGGGTGGAACTGCTAATGATGATGATCATCACAAAGTAACAATATTGCACCGATTTTACGATTTATATTGGGAAACAAACCCAAAATAAAGTGTTAGTAGTTAATTTTCATGATGACTGGAACATTTAATCTTAATACCGTCCAACGAATTCAATTATACTGCATTTTTCTTGTTAGAACGCAACTGTGACATGATACTGACTTCTTTCTTGCATTCCAAGATTCCAACGTCAAAAAAGTTTCATAATGCGAGTAAAAATAACCAACTATCAGTATCGAACCGTTACCGAGATATAGGCGAAAAAAGATTTAACGTTTTGCTACACAAATATAAATTCCATTGTAGGCACGACTAACATTGGAACAAAAACTACTCGAGATTTCAATAACTGACAGTTTTTCAATTTATGGCACTGTTCCGTCATCGTACAAAACCAAACGTAACTTATTCTAATTCTTCAAATTCTAATCGATGTTCAACGTTCCATCAGTTTGCGATAACAAAACGCAGACCATCTATAATCTGTGGTGCATACCGTGACTCGTAAAAAAGTTGGAGCGAAGACACTTCTTAGATACCCGCGTGTGTGAAAACATATCCTTTTCGCGCCCGACGTTCTCCTGTCCCAGCACTGGACAAACCATCGGTTTTTATCTTCTACGCGCGTGAATATCTGACTCGCATCCCGGAATTCCTGTGTTCCTGCCCTTGGTACTATCGGAGGTGGAAAGTTCAACGTGTGTCGTAGCAGTCCAAGGTACGTGTATGCACTGTTATTTGGGTGAATTTCAACAAATGCCATTTTTTTTATCATATCGGTGAACTTTTTCATTTATGTTTTTTTTATATATTTTTCAGGTTTTATGTAATCTTTAGGATATCAAATATCCCCAAATTTAATACCATCAACGTAACATTTAAGACTAAAGAGAAAATTCAGTTTGAATTCTGGTTTCCACCGACATGATAAACCGGCACCGATTATTTTTCTGTACACCGTTATGATAAGTTTATCCACCGAAATAATGTACATGTTCAGTACGGTCATAGGCCCTGTTGTCTACGGTCGCGTTTGGTTGAATCCGCTGTCGATTTTAAACACACAACCAGTGTTCCTCAAAGTTAGTGTTCCTTAAAGTCATTAAAAATTATAATAATTTACATAAGCTAAATAAAATGATGGATGCATTAAAGAAGTGTGGCATCTGCGATGATCAGCTGACTGATGGAGTGCGATGCTCAGTATGTGGAAACGAGTTGCATTTTCAATGTGCAGGCATCACTGAGGCAGGTCACCGAAAGCTGGGAGACAGGAAGCTCACATGGCGATGCATGAAATGCAAGCAGTCTGGCACTCTTCATCCACCTAGTTCTCCAATGTCTCCAAGTTTGGAACCGGAATCAGCGGTATTACTGGAGCTTCGAGCATTGGCCGCGAAGTTGGCCCCATTGGAAGGTCTAAAGGACGAAATCCTGGCACTTAGGAGTGAATTTGCTGACATGAAAACCTTTCTAAATCAACAATTTATGGAAGTTGTCAAGGAGTTTAATGTTAAAATAAGTGGCCTGGAGCAACGTGTCACTCAGCTGGAGAAAGTTCAGGGTCAGGTGGACCAGCTTCAGGTACGTCTGGTTAAATTGGAGGAGGAGTCTGACCATAACGATCAATGGTCGAGGATGAACAATGTCGAGGTGAAAGGTTTGTCTCCATCAAACAATGAAAACTTGTTCCAAATAATCACCGATATTGGTGCTAAGATTAATTATCCCATCGCCAAAAACCAGATAAATTTTATTACCAGAGTGCCTACGCGCGAAAAAGACCAGATAAAGCCGGTAATTGTATCATTCTGTAATCGCTATGTCAAAGATGACTTTGTTGCTGCAGCCAGATATATCTTCAAGACATCACCACTAACAACTGGCCAAATTGGATTAGCAGGACACCAGAAGATATTTATAAATGACCACCTAACCACTAAAAATAAAATGCTGCTATCAAAAACTAAAAAGTTAGCATCTGAAACGGATTTTCAATATGTATGGGTGAAACACTTAAAAATACATGCAAGAAAAATGGACACAACCCCAGTTATCATAGTGAAATCAGAAAAGGATCTCTCAAAAATTGTGTAATGTTATCTATTAACTTTAATAACTTTAATACGGCAGTGTTTACATATTTTGTTAGTTGTGCCCATAAACAGTTTGAGAACCGCGGGCCACTGTGTGTTACCTGCGTTTTCCTAATTGTTCTGTGTCATTGCACGGTGTTAGTAAGTGGGTTACTTTTAAAAATCACTTATACGAAATTGTTGTGTCAATGTAACTACAACCTAATTACGTTCCTGTTATGGTCTGATTTAGAATACTCTCTTTTGTCTGTTATTACCGTTTTGTGCTGTATGCGATCCTTATCTTGCTACCGTTTGTCACCTTTTGTATCTATTGAGGGCTTTAGTTTAAGTTCTTCAAAGTTATTTATTTTTAGACACTGTGCTTTGCTGTGCCTCATATATTATTGTAAGTTGTTACCTTCTACCTCCATAATGATATTTTGTCGAGAACTTGAATACTGTTTGTACTTTTTGGTGCATATCGTGATTTTACTCGCCCTTTTTATTTATGTATGTTATTCTGCCATAGTTTTTATTAGTGATGGCTACTCTTAATGTGTATTATCAAAATGTGCGTGGTCTGCGTACGAAGACGAATGATATATTTCATAAAATATCACTTAGTGCGTATGATGTTATTGTGTTTACGGAGACATGGCTTGTGGATGATATCTTTAGTAGGGAGATTTTTGATGGTCGCTATTTGGTGTGGAGGCGTGATCGTGATTACTCTCGAACCTCTCAGAAGCGGGGCGGTGGTGTTTTGATAGCGGTGAGAAGTGAGCTTACTGTTGTAGAACGACATGATTGGCGAAGTTCTGCCGAAGATATTTGGGTATCACTTATTTTAAAACGATCTAAGCCAGCTGTAAATTATAATTTGCATATTTGTGCTTTATACCTTTGTAAAGAAAACCTTGGCAATTCATATTATAATCAATTAAATAATTTTAGTATAAATACAAATCATTTAATCTTGACCCACCCATTAGATAAATTCATTGTTATGGGTGATTTTAATTTTGGTAGTAATGTTGACTGGATTAATTCTGACGGTAATGAACTGACGCCGCAAAATGTATCATGTAATTACTTAAGCGAGTTTTTTGATGGTATCCTCACTTCCAACCTGTCTCAATATAACGGTGAGAGAAACAACAATGGTAGATTATTAGACTTAGTTTTTTCTAATGACTCGGTCAGTGTTACTGAATGTGACGATCCTTTAGCATTACCTGTAGACCTACATCATAAGCCATTGACGATAACTGCCGACTTTGTTGAGATTCACAAATTGACTGATAAATTGACTCCGAAGTATGTGTTTTCTAAGGGTGATTACACCACAATAAAATCTGAACTCGACCTAATCAATTGGAATGAGTTTTTACTTGCTGATTCGTTGGATAGTGCTGTGAAAATCTTTTATAATAAATTATATGAGCTTAGGGACAAATATGTTCCAATGAAATCGGTTAGACAATCATCTTATCCTCCTTGGTATAATTCTGCTTTGATCAAAGTACTGAAAGAGAAATATAAATATCATCGCAAGTTCAAAACATACGGCAACATGTCAGACTTCCACTCTTTTTCCCTTTTACGGAACAGAGCAGTTGATTTGGAAAAAACTTGTTTTAATACATATATGGATAAAATTGAATCCTCAATCATTGAGAACCCAAAATCTTTTTGGACATATGTTAAGAGCAAAAGAAACTCGGGCACTTTTCCAAAAGTAATGCATTATGGTGATAATACTGCGAGTACAGGTGAAGAAATCAGCAACTTATTTGCAACCTATTTCCACTCAACTTTCCAGGAGCCTGACCCTGTGCCCGCCTCTTCCGGTGGCATTATCGTTGAAGATAGTGTGTCATGCATTGGTTCGATTAGTGTATGTCCTTCTCAGGTTTTAAAGTTATTAAAGACCTTGGATCTCTCTAAGTCTGGCGGTCCTGATCTTTTGCCTCCAGTATTTATTGTGAATTGTGCCGACAGCCTTGCTGTACCACTGTGTATTTTATTCAGGCGGTCGCTTTCTGAAGGTATAGTTCCAAAAATTTGGAAATCGGCATTCGTTACCCCAGTTTTCAAAAAAGGTAATAAGTCTGATATCTCTAATTATCGACCAATATCTAAGATATGTCTGTTCTCCAAAATCCTGGAACGCATTGTATTTACTGACGTGTATGCTGCTATGAAATGTAACTTTGGTGATGAACAGCACGGCTTTCTTAGGAAGCGTTCCACTACATCTAACTTAATCCTATCCCATGAATTTATATCTGAAGGTATGGAACAGCGTGCACAAGTTGACGTTATTTATACTGATTACAGTAAATGCTTTGACCGTATTGACCATAGACTGCTCTTAGAGAAGCTATTAAAAGCCGGAATACACGGAGATCTGTATCGTTGGTTCTCGTCTTATATTGACAATAGAACGCAGGCTGTGGTGCTTCAGGGATACACATCTGGATGGAGTTTTGTCCCCTCTGGAGTTCCTCAAGGTTCAATTTTGGGATCCCTTTTATTTACTCTCTTTATTGCTGACGTAAAACACTGTTTTAAGAATTCTTATATATTACTTTACGCTGACGATATGAAGGTTCATAAAGTTATCCGAAATGCATCTGATGCACACCTGTTACAAAGTGATTTGAATAGATTTGAAGAATACTGTAGTCGTAACAGGCTTGAACTGAATGTCTCAAAATGTTTCCACATGACTTTTACTCGTCAGAAGTCTAAAATCGATTCCACATACAAGCTTTACAATATAAATATTAGCAAAGTCAATAGCATTAGAGATCTTGGTATTATACAAGACAGCAAGTTACTCTTTGATCAGCATATTGAGAGTATAGTGAATAAGGCGTCACGAGCACTTGGTTTCATAATGAGAACCGCAGCATGTTTCCGATCACTAAAACCTATCAAAGTGTTATATTGTTCGTTCGTACGCAGCCACCTTGAGTATGCATCACAAGTCTGGAACCCTCAATACGGGATCTACAAGTCTCGTATTGAGGGCATCCAGAGAAAATTTCTCAGGTATCTTGATTACAGGGCAAAGCAGGTATCAGTCGATTATATTCATCGCTGCCGAAGGTATCATTTTCTACCACTTGACCGTAGACGCCATATTAATGACGTATGCTACTTAGTTAATGTCGCTAATAATACCATCGACTGTCCTGAACTTGTCTCGAAATTAGCGTTGCGCACTAATCAGATGGGATTGCGTCAGCGACCACTTCTACATATTCCTTATGCAAACACAAACTATAGGCGAAATGCATTCTTTTCGAGGGCCAGTCGCAGTTTTAACGAAATTTCTTGCGAACCTGACATTGATATTTTCTGCAACAAAGCAAGCACAGTCAGGAAACTATTAGCAAAGCCATTTTTTGTACAGGAGGCACCTGCTAACACTTAAAATCTTTATTTTACAAGTGAGCTTAAGTTAAAAGGTAACAATTAAATAGGCAGACAACGTTTTGATTAATCAATACTTTTATTGTACTGCAGTATTAAGTTTGTTTGTTTTTTTGTTGTGTTGAAAGTTGGTAGTTTTATACTGTAATTTTGGAAGTAACTATGAGGAGGTTTATAATTTTGAAGTTATCTGTGGAAGCTTGTTATTAGCAATTTAGATATATATATGATTGTGATAATTATAGTTATTAGTCTGTAAGCTTTCCTAAAATAATAAAATAAAAAATAAATAAAATAAATAAATATCCAGCGATATGATAATCTATCCTAATACGAGTTTAAAAAAAAGGTACTTTATTTTTTGATTTTATCGCTACAAATCGATAGTGTTCCATATACCAGATCGACCAGCCATGGGATTAAAACGACCGAAATTTAACGGTGTATATGTATGTATATAATGTATGTGTTTGGATGTATGTTTGTATGTTCCATTGTTTCTTTGTATACTTAACGAAATGACACGGGATCTACCGATATGATAAAACGACTCACCGAGATGATAAAATATCTACCGATATGATAAAGCAATCCACCGATGTGACCAAACTGTGCGTTGATCATGAATCAAAACACCGATATTAGATATAAGACACCGATTGATTTTTTCTCATCATTTCGGTGTAAATTATCACATCGGTGGTAATAAAGACCACCGATTACAGCGATATGAGAACAGCGACGTGAGAAATAACACAATTTTTAGAAAATTAGAAAAAATGCATAATATCTAGGATAAATTCAATAACAGTCAATGAAGCTAATTCACTTACTACCTCTGTTAGAACCAAACAACAATAATGAAACTACTAATTACACTAGAAAAATGCAACCACCGATAATATAAAATAATTGTCCGGGAGCAACTGAAATGGCGTACTTACGTTATTGGCGGGAATATGCAGCGATTTGACACACGTCCGTCTTGACTGCGCACTAGCACACACTAACGAGAGAAATAAAATTGGGGTGGGGACGCTGTCGGACTCGTCGATGTAAAGTTAGGTTTAAATTACTTTTGTCCAGCGATATGAGAACATTTCGCAGGACAAGTACGTTTGTGCCTCTCAGTAATAATAATCGTTAATTATGTAATAAAATATGGTATATATTAATAATATAACTAATATTCTATGAAATAGAATAAGTTATATCCTTAACTTACTTATTTTTATTAGTGTATTAAGCTTTTTGTTTGTAAAAAAAGTAGAGGGACAGCACCGATTTGAAAAAAATAGAGGTTTATGTATATATTTTCTACCTTTGTAATAGTCCTAGGTAAATTATATTTTTGCCACAACGCAATAACTATCTATTGAATCCTAAAAAAAATAATTCAGAACAATATTCCTTTTTTCAAATACTAATTTCACCGAAGACAAAAAAAAAAGTCATTTGGGAAATTCACCCATTTGCTATTGACATTCTGTGGAGTTTTTGAACATCGTATTTACTCGTCATCGTTGTGTTCCCTAGTAGCAGAAAGCCACCCCTGCTATTTCGGCTTTGGTGCGCATGCTACATGTTTTGGTGCCGAAACCAGGGACCTTTCCATCTAATCTTATTTCGCATGGTATTTTCTGGTTAGAAACGTCATATAACTTGGTCTGTAGAACAAATCTATTACAACAAACGTTTACCGGCTGCATTCCGAGCTATATTTTTAATATTTCTTATCGAAATAACCGTTTATACCTACGTAAATCACAATCGTTCCAAGAGGTAACCCCATCGAACAGGAATTATTATCTATCGTCACACACTTTCATCGTAGGTAATTATTGTAGGATCTAATTAGGCAATCACTTTTCTATCGGTGCTTAATTCCATCGGCTTACGATAATCATTTACCACCAGTATCAAATTCACCTATCTGTATTCATTTTCATTCCATTCTTTAATATTTCAATTACAGAAATCTTAAAAATTTAGTGTTTCACTTTTTTGTATTGTGGGTAACTTCATATTATATGCAAGGTCGAGCATTCGTAACCGGCGTCGATTTCTTCGTAACGGCCGACCGTGTACACCGCTCCACATAAGTTTCGGATCGTACGTGTATGGTGCGTCATAGTACATTCAAACAAAACTTGTGCGGTTAGCTGTACCTATTCATTCCAGTGAGTCTTTATCTTTGTTGTTTTTTATTTTACGTTTCACATAATGTCGCTGCTTAGTAAACATTCTACTAGGAGATTAAAGAAAACTAAATCGAAGTCTATCGATGTGGATGAATATACCACACAGGATTTGCCATCGTTACGTCGCAAGCGTACTATGTCTTACAACCGGCTAGCTAAATCTTTCGAGATTGGCACGTTAGCATTAAGTGACTCATCTAAGCACGATTTGTTTTTATCGTATTATCGAGACATAAAGGCCATTGCACACAATTTCGAACAAGCACATTTAATTATTTTAGATATTTTAGACGACCCGGATGATGATGATAACGATATGCAAGAACGTTTTGATGATATGTACTATCAAGTAGGATCAATTTATCACAGTTTAACAAAATCACTTTCACCATCATCTCAATCGCAAAATGTAAACTCTTCTTCTAATATTCGATTACCAAAAATAGTCCTTCCTAGTTTCTCAGGTAATATCAAACAGTGGCCTGAGTATTATGATACATTTAACGCTTTAGTACATAATTCTACTACACTTACGGACACTGAAAAGTTTCATTATTTGGCTTCTTCCCTTAGTGGTGAAGCATTAACGGTAGTGAAAACGTTCCCTAAGACCCAAGACCATTATCATGATGCATATCAAACATTAGTTAATCGCTACAAGTCTAAACGCAACTTATCTTTTACTTGTTGGCGTGAGGTTTTAAACACAGACTTTAAACATAATGATGCGAATAAATTCCAAACTTCACTAGACCTTTTAGAAGAAAATTTATGTATTTTAAAGACACTCGATTTCCCGGTCCAACATTGGGACTTTGTTTTGGTTTATCATATTTTATCTAAACTAGACCCAGATGTACGCCAAAGTCTTGAAGAGAAATATTTCGATGTAGAAATACCATCGTTTGATCAAACGAAATCATTTTTGCGTGCCAAGTCAGAAGCTCTTATACGTGGTACCCACTTCACCGCTACTTCTAAACCTAAATCAAACCAGACTGCGCCCACGGTTGTGTCGCCTCAATCTCGACGCGCCCCCGCCTCTACAGCACTTGTTGCTTCTGGTGATGCGAAACAACCTACACAACCGAGTAAATGTGCTTATTGTGATGAATCACATTCAATAATGTCTTGCCCCACGTTTCTTCAAAAATCGGTCGACGAACGTATGAACGTAGCTAATGAGAAAAAATGGTGTTATAATTGTTTAAAGTCATCCCACCAACTTAAAGATTGCAACTCGATATTTACATGCCGTACATGTAAACGCAAACACCACTCGTTACTTCACCGCGAGAAACCTCAGCCGCAGGAACCAAGTCCAACCGTCTCGTCCTTGGTATCAAGGTCTCAATCAAATACTACTGTGTTGCTGGCTACTGCTATCGTTCAGGTTAGGGACGCTTCAGGCAACATGCAATCTTTTCGTGCATTGTTCGACACCGGGAGTCAGAGCAATTTTATTACCGAATCTGCTGTTAAGCGTTTAGGGCTTACTCCAGCTAAGGCTGATGCCAAGGTCAGTGGACTCGGGGATTCTGTAGCACCCATTGCTGGTGATGTCACTTGTTCCGTAGGCACGAATACGCGTGTTTATTACAAATTAAACATGCACGTGATCAAGAAAATATGTGGCGACCAACCTATCGCTCAGTTAAACACATCGGGGTGGTCACATATAAAATCGTTGCCACTGGCCGATCCAGGATTCGATATTCCTGGACCCATCGATCTCCTATTAGCTGCAGATGTCTTCGTTGAGTCTGTTCTTAACCAACGCATTAAAGGAAGTTACAACCAACCTACCGCATTTAATTCAATTTATGGGTGGCTTCTTTTAGGTAAAACGTCTTTGTCATCAACTTCTTTACTTCAATTATCTGCTTTAACTAGTAGTGATAACGATCTAAATTCAATAGTTCAACGTTTTTGGGAAATTGATTCGTTACCGAACTCGTCCTCATTGAGTCCAGATGAGTCACTCTGTGAACAAATCTTCATTTCTACTCATTCACGTGATCAAACAGGGCGTTACATTGTTAAAATTCCTTTCAAAAATGACACGGAACCTACTTTTGAAGGCTCTCGTGAAGTAGCTTTGCGCCGATTCTACGCTATCGAGCGTAGATTATCTCGCGATCCTGATTTACGTAGTCAATATTCTGAATTCATGGCAGATTACCTCGAATCCGGTCATATGTCACTTGTACCGCCCCAGGACGTAGGTCAAGGAAAATACTACATTCCCCATCATTGCGTCTTACGTCCTCATTCCGTTAGCACACGTCTACGCGTCGTATTTGACGCTTCAGCTAAAGATCTTCATTCTCGTTCCTTGAATGATACCCAACTAATCGGTCCAAAATTACAACCAAATATTTTAGAACTACTTTTACGGTTCAGGGAACCTAACGTTGTTTTTATGGCAGATGCCCGTCAAATGTATCGCCAAATTGTCTTGTCTTCAGACCATCGCGACTATCAACGCATTTTCTGGCGGACCTCGCCTAGCGAGCCCCTACAGGAATACTGCCTAAATACGGTCACGTATGGTTTAGCGTCATCTCCATACCTCGCGTGTCGAACTGTAAGACAGCTCGCAGAAGACGAAGGAGACGCTTATCCTCTGGCAAGACAAGTTATTCTAACTCAAGTATATATTGATGACGTGGCTACTGGATTTTCAACATTAGCAACTGCTCAGGAGGCCAAATCGCAAATTATCGCTTTATTCAAACGTGGTCAATTTCATTTGCGAAAGTGGGTTAGTAACCATCCTCAACTTCTATCGGATCTTCCTAGTGAAGATTGCTTAACTGGTGCAGTGTCATTCGACACCATGGAAACATCACCATCAACCCTGAAGGTGTTAGGTCTTCAGTGGGATCCATCCTCAGATACTTTCAACTTCGCTATAGAATCTTCTGACCGGCCTTGTACGAAGCGCTCGATTTTAAGCGAAACAGCGCGGATCTTCGATCCATTGGGTCTCCTCTCACCAATCACCGTCCGAGCGAAATGTTTGATACAAAAACTATGGGTTCTCGGCATAGGCTGGGATCAAACTCCACCTGATTACGTCATTCGGACGTGGAACACTTATCGTGACCAACTACCGGAGCTAGCTCAATTCAGGATTCCTCGTAGATTGACTTGCACAGATGCTGAGTCACACGAAATCCACGGCTTCTGTGACAGCTCTGAGATCGCATACGGAGCAGTAGTGTATCTGCGTGTAGTCCAGGCTGGTCAAGTAAACGTTTTCCTCGTATGCTCTAAAGCTCGTGTGGTTCCGTTAAAACGCATATCACTGCCACGACTCGAATTGTGCGCTGCAGTTCTTCTTTCCGACCTATACAAATTCGTGCGTGACACCTGTCTTTCTCAAATTAAAATCGATAACGTTTTTCTCTGGTCTGACTCAACCATCGTTTTATCATGGTTACGTTCGCCCTCCTCGCGCTGGACTACGTTCGTCGCTAATCGCGTCAGTCACATCCAGGATATAACCCCCATGGAGTGTTGGCGTCATGCTTCCTCCGGAGACAATCCCGCAGATATCTGCTCGCGAGGTCAGTTCCCGAGTGAAATTCTAGTTAACTCGTTATGGTGGGCGGGGCCCTGGTGGCTATCGAATGATAAAACTAAATGGCCAATGACCAATTCCACTAGTAGTCTAGCACAGCTGACTAGCGACGAGGAGTCAGTCGTACAGGCTGAGGCTCGGAGAATGGTGACCTTAACCACTTGCGTAAATAGTGAGTCTCAGACTGAATCAATTATAGACTCTTTAATAAAGCGGTTCTCATCCCTACAAAAGATAATAAACATACTTACATTTGTTCGTCGCTTCATTACAAATTGCCGTAATCCAGCTTCAGCAAATCGTTGCACATTCTTAAATAACGTTGAGCGACATAATTCGCTAATGCATTTAGTCAAACATATACAACAGACAACATTTCCTGAAATCATTTCAAACTTAAACTCTAAAAAATCTATACCTAAACCTTTTCGTAAACTAAACCCGTTTCTCGATCGTCAAGGAATACTCAGGGTGGGCGGAAGAATATCACGAGCAGGCTTAGAATACGAACAAAAGCATCCAGCCTTTCTACCGTCGGATCATCCATTATCGTTTTTAATTGTAGATTTCATACATCGTAACTATCTACACCCAGGTATAAACACGACACATTTTTTACTTTTACAACAATTTTGGATTCTCTCTGCTAAGCGTGTTATACGTCAGTGCCTATCTAAATGCATTCAATGCTACCGTACTAATCCGCAACCGCTCCAGCCGTTCATGAGCGATCTACCCGCCTATCGCGTCAATCAAGTAAAACCGTTCTCTATCGTAGGCGTCGATTTTGGTGGCCCGTTCCGTATCAAGCTAGGTCCACACCGTGGCGCTAAGATAGACAAGGCATACCTATGTCTGTTTGTCTGTCTTGCTACCAAAGCAGTGCACCTTGAAGTGGTTTCTACTTTAAGTTCAGACGGTTTTATCGCAGCACTACGACGTCTTGTGGCGCGACGTGGTCGCTGTAACGAAATACACGCGGATTGTGGGACTAACTTCGTGGGTGCTAGCAATCAATTGGCGACTCTAATGCAACATGCATCTAGTGCAGAAAAAATAACATTTAAATTTAATCCTCCTTCGGCTCCACACTTCGGCGGAGTGTGGGAAATTCAAATTAAGGCAGCTAAATCTCACTTGTTACGTATCGTTGGTGATCAAGTCCTTACTTTTGAAGAACTCACAACTCTGTTCACCCAAATCGAAGCCGTTATGAATTCTCGACCGCTGTACCCTATCAGCTCAGATCCTAATGATCTAACAGCTCTGACCCCAGGTCATTTCCTCACATTAGAACCTTTAACCGCTGTCCCTGATGAGGATCTATCACAAGTCAATACTAACCGGCTTCACCGGTGGCAGCTGTTACAATCGTTTCATCAGAATTTTTGGTCCAGATGGAAAAATGAATATCTTAACTCTCTAACACAACGTGCCAAATGGACCAAAGATTCCAAACCATTACAAGTTGGTTCGATGGTGATAATCAAAGATGACAATCGTGCGCCATTACATTGGCCTCTTGCTCGTGTGGTAGATCTCCTCCCTGGATCTGACGGGGTAGTTCGGATCGCAGTCGTTAAAACCGCAACTAATCATACAATACAACGACCGTTGGTTAAGCTATGTCCATTGCCCATAGCTCAAATCGATTAACTTAACTCTCAAAGTAACTTTAATTTTAGTACGTTTAATTTTAGTTTAGCTTAGTTTATCGTCATTATTAGTCCATGTTATCATATATCGTCCTTTGACCAGAAAATGCCATAGCCATTTTGGTGGGCGGGATGTTCCGTCATCGTACAAAACCAAACGTAACTTATTCTAATTCTTCAAATTCTAATCGATGTTCAACGTTCCATCAGTTTGCGATAACAAAACGCAGACCATCTATAATCTGTGGTGCATACCGTGACTCGTAAAAAAGTTGGAGCGAAGACACTTCTTAGATACCCGCGTGTGTGAAAACATATCCTTTTCGCGCCCGACGTTCTCCTGTCCCAGCACTGGACAAACCATCGGTTTTTATCTTCTACGCGCGTGAATATCTGACTCGCATCCCGGAATTCCTGTGTTCCTGCCCTTGGTACTATCGGAGGTGGAAAGTTCAACGTGTGTCGTAGCAGTCCAAGGTACGTGTATGCACTGTTATTTGCTATTGACATTCTGTGGAGTTTTTGAACATCGTATTTACTCGTCATCGTTGTGTTCCCTAGTAGCAGAAAGCCACCCCTGCTATTTCGGCTTTGGTGCGCATGCTACAGGCACAAAGGAAAATACTACAATGGAAACTTGAAGGAATGAAAAAATATGTGTTAGAAGATTTGCAGACAATTAGTGCACACATTAATTAGTGGCTTTTCGGTCTGTTGGAACTGCGTAATTAATCAAAAAGATAACAATTTTTTGTGTGCTGCAAAATTCAGCAACAACGATAAAATTAGCAGAACTCAGATCTGTGATAACAACAAGTGATCATTAATTTAGCTGATGTGACGACGATCTATTACGCCACCTCAGGTGATTCGTCCTTCGTCAAGAGACACGCGCGTGCCTCACTCGTTTCCTTACAGCCGTCGAGTCGCAAGTCGATGAGTCTAAGTAATGGGATAGCTTGTTCCAATAGTCGCGATTGGTTGCAAATCAGGGGCCCAAGTCTGCTATTCAATAGTATCAGAATGGTCAATCATTGATCTAATAATTGTTGATTTTGACAACACCAAACTTGTCAAAATCAAAAATTATGAGATCTTTGATTGACCATTCTCAATACGCTTGTAACTGGTGTCGTTTGAGTGTGCCAAGCGGTTAATCAAAAAACCCAAGAAAACCCATTGCGCTTTGGTAGCCCCACCCTTTTTCTAGTAACCATGTAGCTACTCTATCTTAACAGATTATAATCACCACTAACCATTAGCTGTTAGGAAGGTCCATCTGTCAGCAGTCCCGTTGATCGTGCGCGTCGCCATTAAATAGCAGCCAGTGACATCGATGACACGGTTACGCGTAAACACGTTAATTGCTGGAAATAAATCAAACTGTCGCAGTTTGGAGACTGCAGCTCCTTTTTTAGATACGTTGGAATTAGTTTTATCTTTAAATGGATTGTCTATTTAATTTTAATCTGCATGATCATTAATTAATTAATTTTGGTAGAGACAAGTGGCGCTTTTAAATCGACAACTTTCAACAGGACTGGCATTCACTTTTCGGCACCTTGGGGCCAATTCTCGGTTTTAGAGATTTATCTCGAGTTCGAGTTCGTAAGTCTATCTCTATGTCTAACAAAAAAACTTTTTAACAAAAAATAAAACCGACTTCAAAAAAAAAAACACAAAAAAGTGAAAAATAAACTTTAGAAGAAAAACCAGTCTCTGAAGTCGGTGACTTTTGTTTGTTTGATTTCATTTTTTTGTCACCGACTTCAGAGACTTTTTTTGAAGTCGGTTTTATTTTTTGTTAAAAAGTTTTTATTTTTCACTTTTTAGTGGTTCACATGTTCATGGGTCAATGTGGACAATGTAGTTTTTTTTTGAGTTTTGTTGATTTTTCGAAAACCTCTTATCCGATTTCGAAAAAAAAATTATGGGACCATTTCGGAAGTATTCCCTTTCCAACAAAGAAAGAATTTTTCAAATCGGTTAGCAAGTGACGGAGTTATGCCCGAACAAACATAAAAAAAAAAAAAAAAAAAAATACAAACATCCGAATTGAGAACCTCCTTCTTTTTTAGAAGTCGGTTAAAAATATCTCTATCTCTACCAAAAAATTTCGAATTGAGCAGAATTCCTTATTCTCAGTCAAAATAGAAATAAATGTCACGAAAATGTCGATTCGTGTGAAGCTAATGTTACCATTACCACAGATAATATAATACTAGCGTCCATTACGAAGAATCGCGCGTTCCGTTTTAGGTAGTGTGAGTGAATGAATGATTTTGTTTTAAAACGCTGACTAAACCTAATTATTTAAGTATAAAAGAAAGAAAGAAAGGAAGAAAAAGTATTTATTAGTTTCACAAACAAACAAGTACTTAAACATAATTATGAGAAACACTTAAAATTAGGACATAATTTATATATTAAATTTGAATAAGTCCCGTGCAAAGCCAAAGTAAAACGAAACGTTTAGTGTAAAAATAATCAGTTTGACAGCTGACTGTCTGTCAGTGACTAATAGAATTATGAAGCAAACAATTATTTACCTTCGTTTTCGGGTCTATTTTAGTGGTATCCAGTTTATTACAGGAGCCAATAGATCTAAGTATTAGAACCCTTATTAAATCTTTATTTAGTCTGAAGTTTTTAATGACTTCTGTTCCGCTCAAGTCGTAAATATCGACGGCGGGATAGCTGTTGTCGCCGTGTATTGGCCAGTTGCTCGCCACTTTCCAACAACTCCGAGATAAAAATGCTAATAAACTCGTCCATCTGTCAGTGGTTTCAAGTCCAATCGTAGGTACACAAATATTACAGAGTCTGTTATCTGCGCGAAGGTCGTCGTTTCAAGAAAACACAATGCACAAATCAAAGAGTATAAATCGAATTTCCAGTATGAGATGCCAAGCCGTATTTTATTTAAAAACTAAAGAAAAGAAAACAGTGTACAATCCAAAACTCAACAAATTCACTCAGAAATGACGTATCTATATAATCGACATTACATCTCTACTGCTCAGAAGCACTCGAGATGAACTCGAACGTTAGCCTTCGACAAATGTCGAATTCGACATCCCCAGAATAGCACCTTTTAAAATTTCTCGAAAAAATGACGTCATTAGAAATTTTTCTCGAGTTCGACACCATCTCTAAAACCGAGAAAAGCTTTTCTGACTTTCGATCATCCTTTTCGCATAGAGAACAATTTTGTCAATGCCTTCGGCTTAACAAACGACAAACTTGCTTCCAACTTCTTAATACTTTCATCATCATTATTCACAATTTCCATCTGTTTGTTCGAAGACGATAATTGAAAAGTCTCAGCGGTTACAGTAAGCCATTGATCATGTTGAACAAATAATAAAATACAATATTTATAATCTACCAAGTACTGTGGCTACATAAAAACTTGTACATAACAATAACAACTCAGACAGTTTTAAAATAAACTTGCAGAAGTCTTTCTTACAAAACGTTATGAAGAATGACAGGCGGGTGCGTCTGCTATCTGATTTCAATAAATAACTGCACAAGCCGCAGTACAAAGGCTTTTACTGGATTTTTATCATTCCCATTGTTGTCGTAGCTTCTTCTTCCAAACATTTGTGTGGACATAATTTCTGTTAGATTTATTTTTAGTGGAGGCTAATACGAATGTCTTTCGAGTTTTCCTCTCTCAATAAGATTTTAATGTTCATCGTCTTCGTAGTTTTGTTGGCGCTTTATCATTGTTTGTTTGTTTGAGCTTTCGTTTTTGTGTGGTTTTATTGCTAGGGGTCGCTTTACTAACAGCTTAATTATGTTTTGTCACTTCAACAGTAGCCTAATTGCTTTCATGTTTGTCAAGGGTTACATTAAAACTGATAAAAGAATTGTTAGAAAAGTGATTAATTAATCCAACGACCCAATTACACAACACAAAACAATAACCAACAAAGAGACAAAAAAACAATTGAGTCAATAACACAAAACTTTGATGTCACCGCGCGTCACGCACGAGACGAAGACGAAAAATGTCGAGTCAATAGTTTTTTTGTTTATTCAAGAACTGTTTGTGGAGGCCCAAGTGTTGCGTGTGGGCCGGGATTCCGCGAAGTCCGGGATTGGTCGAGAGTCGCGTGAGACCGGGAACGGGACACGTGTAGACAACGGCGTGTCATTAATCGCACGCGAAAGTGTTCCCGCCGATGCGCTATGGAGATAATGATATTGCGCCACGTTCATTTGGAACTTGAGCCTTTCATGACGGAACCATTTTGTTAAATGAATTCTCGCACACCATTTTGAAGCGGGCATTTCCTTATTCATAACAAGAAAACAGTTTGTAAGATTCCGACAAGGTTACAGTTTTTGAAGTTGTTTTCAATATTATGATGATAAATTGTGCTGATTTAGATGATGTAGTGATGATTTCATGTCTAATATGAAGATGATGGATAGTGTTGATAAGAAATAAAATGAAGTCAATTGATATCGTAATGCAAATGCTTCTGAATACTTATAGCGAATCCACATTACAAAAGCTAACAACCATGTAATTATAGTGAATACAGTATTGAAATTAACGATAGTAATGAATCACCAAAGATAGCAAATAACATTCCTTATACAGCGTCAAAAGGAAATTTTCCACATAAACCAACTAATATTTAGTCGTAAAAGCCCGCAGTTACTCACAGAAGTTCTATTGAATTGTTTGTACTGAGAAAATAGCGAGTCAAGACTCTGCATAAAATTGTAAAGTTATTAGCTGTAAGTCGTACATATATGTTGAACTTGAACAATGAGGCATTACTACTAGTGATCTACCGTTTGTTTTTCTTAGAAAAGCACTGGAGAACTTTAACTTGTGGGTTTTAGGTTCAGTGGCTAATTATAGAACGTCATCTAGTCAATTGTTTGTGAATACTTCATTGGCCATCATCATTTACAGCTTCTTACTTTAGAATATAATATATTTCATGATATTGAGCCATAATATATTGTATCTTAATAATATGCAGGTATAGATATAATAATATCCCCCCCCCGCGCTGACTTAGTAGCGAACAGTCGTGTTTATGTTAGCTCCACAAAAATAAATTGTTAAAAAGTGTTCTTAATAAAGTTTATCTCAGTATTATTGTTTCAAAGTGAATATAACCGAAACTCGATTGAACTGTGGTATAGTTACGCATAAATAATCAGAACAAGTGAACATTATTTGCATATCAAAATCAACACAAATCTACAAGAGTGACAATTTATATTGTGAGTACTGTGATCTACTCGCTAATAAAATTTGTCATCTTTCGTATGTTGACAAATTAGTATTACCCTACAACAGAAGTACAAGCTTACTCTACAATATATGTGAGAAATTCGTCAAGTATCTCAATACCGAGTTAGCGTGTGTACGAACGACGCCGACTGAAGCGCAAAGAGTCCCGAGTTCGAATCAGCTTGACGACATTTACTTTTAGGATTTTTTAAAATTCTATATTTATTCGTATTATCGCTATGGCGGCTCAACGTTCGCCGAAAGACTCCACTTTACCAGTTAAGTCTCCGACTACGATGCACTATGGATCAGACTCGGCGATAAATACAATTATTGCGAATGACGATCCCTTGGATAATCTAGAAAACGTAACAAAGAGATATAAGCGTAACTTCAATGAGTTTTGTGCCCGGACTAACTCATCAGATGATGCCATTAAATCGATGTTCTCTGAACTTAAAGAGCGAATAGATATCAAATTTGAATCTTTGAATGCTTCTGTGACTAATCTAACACAACAAAACGAGGAAATGCATAAATCAGTACAATTCATGTCAAGCAAATATGACGAGTTATTGTCTAAAATCAATTGCCTGGTTCAAGAAAACACTGTTTACAAAGACCGTATTAAGACATTGGAAAATAAATTGGAGCACGTTGAGAATAATATCCGTTCTACTACCGTGGAGATAAGAAATATCCCAAAACAAAGTAGGGAACACAAAAAGGATTTGACCAATATCATCAAAGTCATTGGCTCTGTTGTTGGTTTAGAAACTAATATCCAGGACCTGGAAATCAGAGATATTTACCGATCTAAATCTGAGGCAATTGTGGTTGATTTCTCTTCAGTAACTAGGAAGGAAGCAATGGTTATTACAGCAAAGAAGTTCAATAAATCGCAGCGCGAAGCAAAGGAGCCTCAACTAAACTCAGCCCTTTTGAAACTGCCTGGACCGGCAAAACCTATTTTCATCTCCGAGTGCCTTACCACTAAAGCACAACGTTTGTACTACATGACACGGGGATATGTTAAAACCAAAAAACTCGCAGCTACGTGGACGGCCTACGGCAAAGTTTACGTGAAGAAGGAGGAGGGTTCGGTCCCAATTCGTATACAAGAAGAAAGTGAAATCCTTAAGTTGGTACTGTGACTAACTTCAAGCCACCTTTTGTTGCTATCTTTGTTATTACTATGTTTTATGTGCATTGTTCTTAATAAGCATGTCTTAACGAATCTCTATCAAGTCATCGTTGTCTTAAAAATTCCATTTCATTGTACAAGCAATTCTCCACACTGTAAATATACACAACTTTCTTTTGAAATAGTTGCAGTCACACTTGCTCGCATATTGTATTATGTCATAGTTATGGTAAACAACGAAAATAAAATTGCACTTCCGGATACTGTATCCAGATCCTCAAACAAAATACTTTTTTGCATGTTTTTTCTCATATTTAATTTAATTACTCCTGGGCATACTCTTATCATACACGAATATTTACCAACAACTTCTTTGTTTGTACGCACATATAATAACACTAGTTACAATCTTTGGAACCTATTCACGATAATCTGTTGTACACAACATGTTGTGTCTTTTGTACACCTCATATCCCTAAAGTTATATAAAAAGACAATTTGTTTCAAAATTCGATAACATTGGTATTGAATCTATTCATCAGAGTCTCGATTCCTTAGTTATGGCCACTTCTATTACATGCGAGGCAGAAGATATTAAGTCCATTATACCAGAGCCTAACCACTCTCTTAAAATTCTATCTCAAAATATTAGGAGCATCAAATGTAATATGCCTAGTTTTAATACATTATTGGCTCGTACAGATGTTGAGTGGGACATATTAATTCTTACGGAGTGCTGGCTTAAATCTACCCAATTTGTTCCTGAATTGGAGGGTTATTCTTGTACCTCAACGACTACCAATAAAACTCAAAATGAGGGTGTTGTTATCTATCATAAAAGCAGTTATAAAGTTTTATTGGAGGAACCAAACATGATTGATGCTAACTGTCTCATTTTGAAATTCAGCTCTGATATATGCGTTATTGGCATCTACCGCCCTCCAGGTCAGCGTAATACAAGCGCGTTCTGTAATTCATTGGACGCAGTGCTTAGAAAATTGTCGAACTATAAAACCATAATTATTTGTGGAGACATTAATATAGATATAACTCCTAACACTAATGATAAGCGCTCCTTTGAGTACCTCAACGTCTTGGCAAGTCACGGTTTACTTCCAGCTCATACCATACCTACTCATGGCCTCACTTGTCTAGATCATATTATGATCAAAACAAAATTGGAAGCCACTTGTTTTGTTTCTGAATCTTCAGTCACTGATCACGAAAGTGTTGGCATTGCTATTAACCTACATACTAAACTTAATCCTTCTTCTCTTGCGCTGAGACGTATCAATTTTTCTGAATTGGATAACACTGTCCAAAATATCAATTTTAAGCCCATACTTGACTTCACTGACGCCAACGCTGCTACCGAACATCTCATCTCCCTACTAGACAAGGCCATCCAAGACAACTCGCATCTGGTAAAAATGGCTAACAAAAAAAGAATAAACAAACCTTGGATTACTAATGGTCTATTACGATGCATGCGTAATAGAGACAAGCTGCACAAAAAGCTAAAAAGGAATCCCCATGATGAGGCACTTAAACTGACGTACAAGAGATACCGAAACTTTTGCAACACTCTTCTTAAAAAGGTAAAGAGAAGTTATGAGAGGCAGGAAATAGACAAGTCCAAAAACAATACTAAAAAACTATGGGATGTTATTAGATCTATGTGTAATACTAACAAAAAGTCAGACCATTCATCAGCCCTGATCAATGCTGATAATCCTAAAAGTAGTGTAGATGACGCTAATAAATATTTTACAGGTGTTGGACAGAGGTTGGCGGAGCAAATTATTGGTAACGCCCATCTATCGAATAGCTACCGAGCCTCTAATCCTATATCTCCAAACTCTCTTGTCTTACTTCCTACGGATGAATATGAGGTTGAACATCTCATAATGGACTTGAGAGAGAGTGCGGCAGTTGGAGTTGACCAGATATCGGGTAAAATTTTCAAACGTTACGTTAAACAGCTTACACTGCCTTTTACTCACATCTGCAATCTGGCTTTTGCTACTGGTACCTTTCCACTGGCAATGAAGATAGCCCTTGTTAAACCTATCCATAAAGGAGGTGACAAAGACTGCATTTCTAATTACAGGCCTATCTCTATCCTGCCTACGATGTCAAAAGTCTTGGAACGGCTAATTAATAAACGCCTCATGAACTTCCTGGAGACAAATTCCCTCTTGTCACCTCTGCAATTTGGTTTTCGATCGGGCAGGTCTACTGATGACGCTGTGCATGAACTCACTAACCATATTGTTACTAATATTGACAGTAATATGAAGTGTGTAACAGTATTTCTCGACTTGGCCAAGGCCTTCGACACGGTGCCTATTCCATTGCTATTGCAAAAACTGGAGAGAATAGGAGTAAGAGGTCTTCCATTGCAACTGCTTAAGGATTACTTAAGTTGTCGGAAGCAACGAGTGAAAATAGACAACTGGATAAGTGATGAACTCTGTATTCATTATGGCGTTCCACAGGGCAGTGTTCTGGGTCCCAGTCTTTTCCTTGTCTATATTAATGACTTGCTTCAACTTCATCTTAAACACGGAAAACTAATATCTTTTGCCGATGATACTGCGCTATTTTTCAGTGGTAAAAACTGGGTAGAAGTTTTCCAAAGTGCTCAACAGGGTTTCAATGAGGTTTGTCAATGGCTTAAACATAATGTCTTGACACTAAATTTGTCAAAAACCAAATATGTTGCCTTCGCACATAGGAGAAATCTTCTTCCACCTACAACTCTCAGCATCACGGCTCACACTTGTTCTTTGGCCAATTCCTCATGCCTTTGTTCACCCCTTCAAAATACGGACGTCATTAGATATCTCGGAGTGTATATAGATCAAACACTAACTTTTAAGCCTCACATAGACACTCTAGTTACTAGGATTCGTAAGCTTATCTACATTTTTAAGACTTTAAGACATGTTGCTGATCTTAGAACTATCAAAATGGTTTACTTGGCACTCTGTCAGTCTGTTGCAAATTATTGCATAACATCTTGGGGAGGGGCAGGCAAAGTTCACCTTCTGGAGGTTGAAAGAGCACAACGAGCTGTCCTCAAGGTAGGAGCTGGACTTCCTTTTCGTTACCCGACTGCTGATCTTTATAAACGTTGGGATGTTCTTACAGTCAGGCAGAGTTTCATTCTTTCCATCGTGTTCAAAAAACACAAAGAAATAGTACATGACCCCAACCTTAATAAAAATAAACGTAGGAAGGGTAATGTCTGTCCTACAAGTTTTTTCCGCACTATTCTCTCCCAAAGATTTTATTGTTTTCTTGGAGGATATTTATATAATAAAATCAACACAACACACACAATTTATCCACTACTGAGACCAGTCTGTAAATTGACTGTTGGTAAATGGTTGAAAACTCTTGATTATCAGGCAACTGAAAATCTATTGATTCCAATCCGCTAAACTTCTATTTTGTACACACACTAGGTATTTCAAACATTTAACTCACACATGTATAATGCCCGACTTGAGTAATTATAATTGGTTCTTTTCTTTTTATCATTGTGTTTATATTTAATGAACAACATTCTGTATCTAGTTTTTAAGTAAAATCATCACGCATTAGTTATTAAGTTTAGTAATCTAAATTAGTTTTATATCTGAAATTCTTGGGGGCCTGGTGACCCGTAACACAGGTATTGTATGTATATTTCGGGCACCAGTCTCTCACAAATGTTTACCCTGTGTTTAGATTATATAATTACTGTTCACTGTAACGTTTGTGATGAGAAAATAAACATTTTTATTATTTATTATTATTTATAGATAAGTGGTTTGCAATCATTCTTAACCAAGTATACAGTCAGACGATCAACAAATAGTAAATCAACAACAAAGTAAGCAAGGAGTCCCACAAGGTTCGCAACACTTAAAAATATATAAAAATTCCCGATCGTAATTCTGTCGCAACAGTTCACAATAAATCCTGGTCTGAACTGGACACCTTCCTTTTTGGTACCAAGACTGATGTTCTGGCGACGTAAGTTCAGACTGACATACGGCCGGACGTACCATAGGAATCTTTCGAAGACGTTTGAATAGCGGTGTGTAACAGTTCTCTAGGTTCCTTTGGTTGCGTGTCTCTGTGCCTGATGTACCAACAATATACCACGAGTGAAATAAGTGAAATAGTTTAAACAAGTAACGGGACAGAGTTCCTTTTACTATTTATCTGTTTGGAAATTGTGGAGAGCTGTGTTTATGTAGTATTTTCATGGTTTTACAATGTTGGGATGTTGTTAGGGGTTACAAGGATTGGATTGTTGGCGTTGGAGATTGGGTTCAGAGTTAATGAATGATATTTTATAATCAGGTGGAATAGAATAGAAATGAGGTGGGGTGTGGATAATTAGGCTAATTGTTCTGTCGACATATTCTTCACATATAGGTAATAGATGAAAGAAAGAAAGCTATTACGGTGCAAAATTGCAAATCTTGAACGTCTTCCAAGCAAATAATCTATTCTTGCATCGTTTTAATGTTATGCAAATAGCTTAATCCGCAATGCTTAATTGGCATATAGAATAGAATAGAATAGAATAGAATATGTATTTATTCGCTAATGGACAGCAGCAACACAAAAGAGCAGCACATTCATAAACAAATAACAACAAACAGCTTAACAATTAATTATACAGCTCAACTGCGCTGAGCATGCCCATAACGAAAGGGTAACCAACTCAGCATATGCTGGGTGTAAAACACTCAGCGCTGGTTTTCAGTAGGCCCCCCGCAGTGACACACGGATGAGGGTAGTAGGTAGTAAATAAATAATTTTATTCTATTAAATGGGCATTTTTAAGTGTGTAATAAATAAATAATATAAAATAAATATTTTCTCACAGAGGTTAACATAGTTATTAGTAGTAATAGAACACGAAGATACCTGATAAATAAATAAGTACTTATCCGAAAACGAAACAAAGTTTATTCCTTATTGGCATGACGATGACGCACTTCGGGCCGGCCGATGCAGCATCGACCTAAGCATTTTTAAATAAATTGCAATACCACAATGACATGTCAGTGAGAGTGCGACTTTGCCTAGTTAATACTATTGTAATGAGCTAAAAAAACGAAACAAATGTTTCCGAGAAAGTGTATAGTGCCGGTAGACTAATACCTAATGCTGATCATTGAGTTCAAAAACAAAATTAGTTTTTGAAATTTGGAATTACGATGGAAGTCGTAGCAAAAGGATAATTGTACAAATGTGTGGGTGTGAATTTATGTGTGATTCACACACATCGATTCTGGCGATCGCAGATAACGGATTTACCACCGCCGCGCATCTACCTACAATATTTGCCGGTAAGTTTCTATGAAATAAATTCGAAATAAAAGTTAAAAAATTCACATAATATACTTAATTTAAAATTTGGTGATTTTGTGTTACGGTAATAAATAATTCAAAATAAAAATTTAAAATATTGTAAAATAGTAAATAATAGCTAGATAATAATTAGATTGTTAAATAAACGATTTGTCAATATTTACATTATTAAATTCAATTTGTGAACGAATTATAAATGTCTTAAGCCTTAACTTAAATGTATTTATGTTGTTTAGGTCCCTAATTGGTGGAGGAATATTATTCCAACATTTGGAGGCTGCATATCGGAAGCTTCCTCGAAAGGCTGCAGTTCTGTGATGTGGTGTAGCCAGCTGCTGAGCACAACGCCTGGCTTTTTGCTGCCGGTGGTTATTTATCCACGTAAGCTTTGAGTACAGGTATGACGGACATTTATATTTGATGACTCCAAAAAGAAGACATGCTAAGTGCAGCTTACGACGGGATTTCATTTTTAAAATGTTGTGCTTGTTTAAAAATGGTGTCAAGTGGCTCCTTGGTGGTACGTCAAAGCAAAAACGCGCGCAGGCATTTTGAACCCGCTGTATAAGTCTTTCGGTGCGTGCTAGTAGTCGTGGACCTACGACGGTATCAGCATAATTTAGTTTCGATAAAACTAGGCTTTCAACGAGCTGTACACGCAGGTCTTCGTTTATATATGGGCGCATTTTATATAGGACTTTTAGGCGGTAAAAACAATTTCGCACGCAGCTTGCGATGTGAGCCTCAAAGTTAAGGCCTTGGTCCATAATTAGACCCAGATTCCTCGCTTCATACACACGATCAATGCGTTGACCCATCACAATCACGTTTGCAAGGTTACTGTTTATTTTACCCAGTTGCCCTTTAGATCCGAAAAGCATAAATTTAGTTTTGGCCGGGTTAAGTAGAAGAGAGTTTTGTCTTGACCAGTCCACAATCCTTGCCAGATCTTCGTTAACTAGTCTTACTGCGCTCTCATAATCTTCAGGTTTAAAAGCCAGGTATAATTGAATATCGTCTGCATAAATATGAAATTTACAGTTTTCTATAATATCAATAATGTCGGCACTATAGAGAATAAACAAAGGCGGACCCAGTATCGATCCCTGTGGAACCCCCTTTACCACTGGGCTCATATTAGAAAGAACGCTAGACCCATTCGCATCCCGAATTTCCACAAGCTGTTGACGATTACTCAGATAGCTTCCGAACCATTTAACGGTAGCGGCGTCAAATCCATAATAGGTCATCTTCGAGAGCAAGAGACTCAAATTAATAGCATCAAATGCTCTAGAAAAGTCCAGCAGAACTAATAGAGTACAACACCCTTCATCTTGAGCTGATAATATGTTGTCAGTAACATCTAAAAGAGCCGTTGCAGTACTACGCCCCCGCCTAAAACCGGATTGAGCCTCAGGGAGGATGTTATTTTGCTCAATATAAGCCGTTAGTTGGGCATTAACTACTTTTTCCAGTACTTTTGATAAAAAGGGTAAAATACTAATAGGCCTTAAATCTTTTACAGTAGTTGGGTTCGCGATTTTAGGAATCGGACGTACAACGGCTATTTTCCATAGATCAGGAAAGGTCGAGGTTGAAATGGAATGATTAATAATGGTAGTAAGGATATCCAAAGTCTGGGGAAGAGTCAGAAGAAACATGTCCAGTGTAATGTGGTCGAGACCCTCTGCATTTGATTTGAGTTTAGATAAAATCTTCATTATGTCTGACTGACCTACAGTTTCAATAGCGAATACGCCATCATTAAATCTGTGAGACTCATAGTAAGTCAGACATGTAGCTGCATATCAAACAGTAGCAAGAAATAATTTGAATTAAACTTTCATAATGGTCGTGCAAAAAAACTCATATCATCTGTATCATGAGCACAAAGTATTTAAACGACTTCTACGCGGAACTACTTGAATAAAAAACGTTGTCGGTTAATCTCTAATACAGCATCATTGTGACAATCCACGGCCATGTAAATCATTAACATTATAGACAGTTTTTCTTCACATCTCGTGTTGTCTGCCTCTGTTACATTGTCCACGCGATTTGAATCATGAATGTTGTGTTATTTCGCATGGTTTAGTGAAAATTTCGTTTAATATGTTAACATGTAAACTAGCATGTTTGAGGTTTAATAAAAAAAAATGTAAGAAAGATGAGAATGAGTGAAAAATGGGTGTTGTTCGGGTTAGTTTTTGCTTCATTATAAAATCAATCAAACTCAGAATGTTAAGTCATTTATTCAAACTGGGCTGAGTATCAAAATAACAGTAGGCTGTCTCCCAAAACACCCGACTTTCATCTGTTTCTAAGTTTTTAGCTGAGTAGAAGAAGGGACAAACTTCAAAGCTTTCATCATTTTCTTCCAAAAATATCTGGTCCATCAAGTGTTACAGATTTTTTTGTAGCAATAACTACTTCATCTAGATTATCTATACTAAATGTGAATTTGGCTCAAACAATGGAGTTGTCTGAAAGAAGAAACGTTTAACACACTAAACTAAACAAAGTGTACACGAACGAAACATTCTTAGAACATTGTTTTGAGAGCTATTCCCACGACTGTCCGAACTTGATATTACAGCCAAGTAACGCTAATGTCAATTAAATTCATTAGCTTTACAGAAACGTCACTAAGTTTCACAATGACAGCTTTCAGAGAGAACACAAGATTAGGATGAGATTAGTGATGCTCTTGTGAGTCTTGTCCCACATACAAAATCGTTACGATTTAACGGTAAGCAAAGTGTGGTGCATTAGTGTAGTCGGCATTGTTGGCACATTCCCTCGCCTATCGCCGGCAGCATCGCTCACCTATCGCGATGTATCGCTTTATCTCGATGCAGGCGGATGAATGGCAGCCGATTTAATTATCTTTAAGAAATTAATTATCGGCGGGACGCTATTCAGATTGGTCATGGCGCGTAAATCTTGGAATTAACTTTATCTCTCTAAGTAATAGATTAATTTAACTTCGGTTTATCGTTAGTCGTAAATGGTTTATAGGATGTAGGTTATGCATGTGGCCATGTGGGTGAGCAACCCGTTGGTGTTTATTGTCCATTTAATTAATTAAATCTAACATGTTGTACTTCTTCTTCTTTATCGCGTGGTTATAGTGCCTATAACCTGGTGTCACAGATTTTTATGCTGCCCATGGGCCCTTGACTTGTCGAGAAATAGGTCTTTCTTATGCGGGCGCCACACTATGCTCCTCGCGCTGCTCATCGCCATGCTCCTCACGCTGCCGCTATTTGCTGCGATGTTCTACTCGCGCAATTAATCGCGACGCTCCTCACTTGTTATTTGCCTTTGGTGGACGATGAAACTGTGGCAGCGTGCGTGCTATGCATTTTTAGTATAGTTAATTATATCAATGTCATAAAAAGAAATATACATCGTCGTCATCGTCCTCGCAAACGGAGATGGTGGATCACATGTATTCATCGCGCGATCATCGCGGAGCGGTGGGCAGGACGAGGAGCATGACGTGCGGCATGACGAGTAACGTTGCCACACTATGTCCCTGCCTCCTTTCCTCGCTATTTCCCATGCCACTCGTCGAGTGTGTGGCGGCCGCATCAGGCATGCTGGTTTCTTCACGATGTTCATCACCGAAGCAAGTGATGTCCACTGCGTTTACTGTGATTCGTAAACACCCTAGCATGAACGTTAAGAGTTCCTAGAAGTTTCCATGATATTGTTCGTGTTCTTTCAGCAATAATGTGCATTGATAAGGTGTCTGATTACTCCGAGGAAAGTGTTCGGGTTGCATTTCACGCCGTTACGGTCATGCAATGCTTGGAAGCTTGTTGTCAATATTGTGAGAACGTGAAACCGGAGGCTCTAGTTAGCTCGTGCTGCTACACTAAAGTTATAGTTATTGTTTTAGCTACAGTTATTTTTGTTGGAATTAACCTTAATTACTTCAGAGGCCTTTGCACCGTGTGGTGGAATGGTAGGCAAATATTTTTGAATGGACTCGGTAACCTACCTTACCTTTTTACAGCCTTCTTAAGTTAGAAGCTAGTTTCTATAGTATCTTTGGCCTAGCTCTGGATATACGGTTACTTAAATCATCTATATCATCACAATTTTCCCGGCAGTAACATAATGACTTCATCATCATCACATAACATCTTTGCTTTTGCCATGCTCCACACTCTGGTGCCAGCCTCATGCAGGATATTCCCACAATGGCAACAATGTCGTCTGCATAATGACTTGGGTCTAAATAATCAGATATTCACTAACTAACAATTATAATTAACCTTAGCTTAAGGTTTCGTAGTCCAGAGTTGCAGACACATAACTTCTGTTAGTTTTAATAACTTACCAATAGAACTGTCCAAAAGTTTTAAAGGTAGGTAGGTATAGTTAGGTACTCAGATACTAAAGGTAATTAAACAAGCAATAAATTTTGACGTACTTATGTAAGAATGCGCTTTGGAAGTATGAAGTACCCACAGGAGGGCAATTATATTAGCAGGAGGTTCAACATTTCATTGTTAATTGAACATTAGTTTCCAGTCATCGTGAACATGAACACTACAAACTTGTAGCAGCAGACGTAGTGTACTACCATTAAATAATGTTTACATCTGCTCGATGTTTATTAAATCGTGTTATTTTTTTGAGTAATTTGTTTAAGAAGGAACAGAAGAAGAACGGAAAGTGCATGTCTAGATTTCTATCATTACGCTAAATACTTTTCGAACTAGTCGCTGAAAAAAGAACTCTATCTTATGATACCTACTAATAATGTCTTGGCAAGAATGGGGATAAGTAATCCGAGATGTTGACCTAAGAACTATGAAGTTTGGAGAATGCTGTGTCTACCTCTAATAAATTGTAATACGGACAGGAGAATAATTTATATGATGATGATGATGAAGACGCTAGTAGTGATGTACTAATTATAATTGATTATATCAAGCTCCAAGCGAAACTAATTGTTTAAAAAATACAAATACGGGTGAGTAAGTGGTAACAGTTCAATCTACATAAGTAGGACAAAAAGAAAAATACAACAACTAAGTTCACCGTAAGTATTAGTTATGTATTTAAAATAACCAATATAGGTTCCACAGTAATAGTGAGACAATTCCAAGTTATTCCAAACGGAACTTCTATTCTGGCGTCTTCCAGACGTATTCAAGTTTCAGTCGCGAAGCCCTGAGACAGCGCCTGACAGACGCAGATATAATATTCATTATTTCAATTACTGAGCAACATTGATACCGACTTTAATGCACTAAATGTATTATTGTCGCCGTCAGCATTGTCTGCGATCGACGATCGACGATCCTATCATGTTTCAGAGGTGATATTATTTACATTTCAGTTCTGTCGAAAGGGAATAAAGATAATATTTTCATCTTAATTATGAGGTTGTTGTTTTTAGAGAAATTTAAATTACTTAATGTTTTGCTTTTACACATTATATATTTTTTATCATTCTAGACTACGTAGGGTCTGAGGCAAAGTGACATTTACCCTAGTAGCATTTTTTGTTGGCATTTAGTTGGGCCACATACAGAGGTATGTGGCCCAACTAAATGCCAACAAAAATGTATGTGGCCCAACTAAATGCCAACAAATGCCAACAAAAATGCTACTAGGGTAGCGATAATTATGATGAACGAGTCCAAAATGTTTAGGACCGACATATGCTAACTAAAAATTACTTATCTCAAACTTGCTGACAGTCGCTGTAGAAATACGAAATGCTTTTCAAGCGATCTTGTAACTTGTAAGGCACTTAAACAAACACGCTATGGTTGACATTACTTCTGTAACAGCACAATGAACTTTAAAACTAACCACGCAAGCCTTTAGCGGTCCACAAAATTCCTTATTCAAATAATGCAAATGGCGGTAATTAGAGGAACGATTTGAATACAGAAGCGTCGCGTTCACTTTGACGGCTGCGTTCGTGTCAGGCCGTTCGTCCGACACCACGATTGAATCTGCTTGACCTATAAAGCTGGAATGACCCGCGGAGTACGGGCGTGGGAGCTCAACTATTGCATCTCTTCCTTATTTGTGCATTACGGCTTACGGCATATAGGCACGTCGTAAATAAACCAGAATTGAAGACGTTAATACGATTGAAATGCAGGTTAAGGGCATGCTGTGTCTATTTGTTAACTGTCAATCAGAATTATGGTATTTTATCTGAACCTCGGAAATGAGCTTGTTTAGTTTGTTGTGAGTATGTCATGTGCTTAGAAAATCGGTCAAATTAAAATGACATGGGACATTCAAATTGTTTTCATTCTAGAACTCAGGAGTAGGTAATACCTACAAAAGACACATTTCAATATTTTCAATCTTTGATATTATTCCGTTTTAATAAAAAAAAAAACTTAAGGCGCTGACAAGAGCCAAATAGGCTTGTATTGAACAATTTTTTAGCCAAATCTATACAGTTTGACACGGCGGAAAAAATATATGTTAATCTTGAACATATTTCTGATAATTTCGTTGTTTTCAAAACACGTTTTTGAAAAGTTTTCTCGATACAAAAAAATGATAAACTAACCTCTTAAAATGATCTTCCAACAAAAATATCTGTATTACTGATGAACGTACGTTGTTAAAATTTATAACAATAACGTATCATATTTAAATACAAAATTTGGTTGTTTTTAATTTTTGATTATTTAATAAATTATTATTTTATAATTAATCATTATATGGTTTGTAAGAAGTTCGAGCGTTGCGTCATCGCGCTCTCTTTCTTACGTATGCAATCCGACAGTGAGCGCTTAGGCGCGGTGCTAGACGGACGTATGTCACTTTGCGCCCCACTGACAGCTATCCGTTCATATATAAATTATTATTGACCGCGTCACAATGTTAGTCCAGGATCCACGGTACATTTTTTCACTTGATTACTATCAAGCTAATTTTCCGTGAGCCAACATTACCCTATACGAAAACTCTCGATTGTGGTAGGTAATAGGGGCAGCAGGGATAAAATATATATTGATTATATATATTATTATAATTATTTATTTGATGATTTTCAAAAATCTATTACTAACTATTTTATTTTTATCTGATGATCATTATCTAAATCCAACATGTATTGATAACGAGCTCATCAAAAATTACTACAAACCAGCTGTTTTTTAGGGGTCCGTAGTCGAATGGCAAAAAACGGAACCCTTATATATTCGTCATGTCTGTTTGTCCGTCTGTCCACCCGTATGTCACAGCCACTTCATTCGGAAACTATTGAGACTACACAGTTGAAACTCTACAAGTATTCTGTGAACCGCTTTACGATTTTTATACAAAAATAAAAAAAAAGGATTTAGGGGGTCACCCCATACATGGAACTGAAACTATATTTTTTTTTTCATCAAACCTATACCTACGTGTGGGGTGTCTATAGACATTAGACAGGTCTTTAAAAATGACATTGAGGTTCCACAAACAATTTTTTCTCAAAGCCAATCGTTTGGAAGACAGACACTTCCAAATTTGTAAAATGGCGACCGGCCTCGCGGTCGCTTGCCTTCGGTATTGCCAACAATGACCAGCTTTTCAAGGCTGCTATCTCCTCTTTGCATTATGTGGCCGAAATAAGACAAAATACGCTGTAGGCAAACTGTTGACCATCGAGTCTTGATATCGAGTTGGTAAAGGATAGACACATTTGTGCGTTTGGCCGTCCATGGAATTCGGAGAATCCGCCTAAAACACCACATTTCGAATGCGTCTATCCTCTGTCTTACTCTTGTTTGGATTGTCCATGTCTTAACTTGTGGGAAAAAATGCTCCTTCCGAGAAGCCTGTGCCTGAAAAGGAACCGATCCAGGCTGATGATGGTTTCGTGACGGTGTTGAGGAGGAAGCGCCGTCAGCGAACCATCAAGAACCGCTGCGGCACGGCTCCATCGGAGCCCAATGTGCATATTCGTGCCGCAAAGCCGAACACTCCTTTGTACCTCTCCCGTCTACATTACACCACTACGACGGAGGACATCGTGGAGTACGTGCGCCAGAAGATCAAGTACGTGGCGAGAGTGCAGCTGCTCGAATCGCGCCGCAACGTCAACTTTAAGGCGTTTGTGGTGCGAGTACCGACATGCTACCTGCACCTCGTCTTGGAAGAGGACTTTTGGCCGCAGGGGGTGGTGTTTCGACGCTTCCGCGGGCAAGTGCCACATGATCGCACAGTGACGTAGTGCAACTGTAGTAATACTAATATAGTTTTAAGGTTTTGTTTACTAACACAAGCTGTCAATTATATCGTATGTATGTATGTTAGTCTGTAAGGTATTTATCTATGGGCCAAAGTAGCCTGAAAATAAATAAATATTATTATTATTAACTCTAAGGAGGAAAATCAGGAAAACTAGTGCTCTGACCAAACGGGCCTTCGTTTTAAAACTTATACCACGTTTTTCCCAGATGTTCCGGGGGCGTAATATAGCATCTTTACCCATGGCTATCCGCCGTTTTATTTCTGTGACGCAGCTACCTTCATTACTTATATTGGAGCCCAGTTAATCGAAGCTGTCCACAGTATAGATGCCTTAGATGTTATAGGCGCCCGATAGGTTTCCCGCACGATCTACCACCATAAGCTTGGTTTTCTGCCTATTTATTGCAAACCCTACTTTGCCACTTTCCACTTCCAATCTGTGCCGTATCTCTTTCATGTTGCCAAATGTTGTAGCAAGGAGAACGGTGTCATCAGTGTACCTCAGATTGGAAATCCACTTTCCACCAACAGTAAACCCCTTGTCCCAGCCCTAAAGAGTCTTGAATGATATTACTCTTCGTACATATTGAAGAGCAGAGGTGAGAGGATGCATCCCTGCCTAACGCATTTGAACAGTCGGTGTCTATTTTGACGAAAGAGCGGTTGTTGATGTGTAGGTAGAGGCATCGGACTATGTCAATAAGATGTTGAGGCGTTCCCATGTCTTTAAGAACCCCCCACAGCTTGCCCCACTCCACGCAATCAAATGCTTTGGTATAATCTATGAAACATATCAATACAGGGCTGTTAAATTCCCGACTTTTCTCTATAATTTGGCGAACGTTCAGGATTTGTTCCCGCGTGTCTTTGCCTTTAACAAAACCTGCTTGCTCTTCTGGAATTTGTGGCTCCAGAAAGTGTATTAGCCTGTTGTTTATGATGTACAGGAGTATTGATGGTGCGTGGAGTAAGTGCCAAACACTTAATATAATTTTTAGAATCTTGTAGGCAACTTGTAAAGAGTGGGTTTAATAGAAAATATTCAATCCCCAAAACCCAGTTAGTAAGTAATCATTTTTAATGACTTCGTTATCGATACATATTGGAAGGAAGGAAGGGGACTCTTTGATCAAACCATACATTTTGTAGGACAAATATTTTTTCAAATAATTTAGATAATTATCATCAGATTTAACAAAAAAAACCCAGCTGATGATTCTCAAAAGTGTTTGTACTTAACACTTTTGAGAATCATCAAACCAACATATTTTATCCCTGCTACCCCTATTACTTACCACAATCGAGAATTCGAGATTTTCGTGCAGGAAATTGTTGGGCGTCTCGCCGTCTCATCAAAATTAGCTTGATAGTAATCAAGTGCAAAAATGGACCGCGGATCCTGGACTATTTGTTTCTTACTTGGTAGTATGGCGCTAGGGTATCGGAAAAATTGTGGGCGTGTCCAAAAATACTGAAACACCAGAAGTCAATAGCTATTGTCATCGTCTTAAATTGAACTTAATGCAGTTACAATTTTCGAAATATAAGGTCCCATTAAAATAGGTGGACAAAATTTCAGTAATCATTCAGATAACCAAAATAAGGACGATGGTAAAAAAAATAATAAGAATATCGCATTTAAGTACTTACTCATAAAGGATGAGTTTGTTCTAGAGTGCCGGCAATTTATTATTTTAAGTAAAAAAAAAAACATTTTATTTTTGTGTTTAGATATGTTTGGTTAGACCTACTGAACGCTGTGTTAAAATTTGTCCACCTATTTTAATGGGACCTTATATAACATGGTGTAAGGATTTAGATCGTTAAATAATACAGCTATGTCTAAAACCGGTAACGTATGTGACACACATAGCAAGCCTTCAGTACATTGTGACAAGAACATAACGGACAGAAAAAACAAAATTGTGGGAAATAATGAATCACCATGTTGTTACCTACCATTTTGGGAAATTATTTGACATTAGTATTGTTGTTGACGTTAAAATAGAGACTGCCTGACATGCGTGATGCGTGTTTTCTCATGTCACGTTTAGTAGGGAACTTTTAATAGGCTCTGAATTTGAATCTCTAATGGATTCTTTGTTAATATTACCTTAAACACTTTTATATAGAATCTGGTTCTTCTAACCTAACAGACATGTGTCGCTTGAGGTGTCGCTAGTGAGTTTGTTCCGCCACTTTTCCAGATAAATGACTAGGAACTGTCGAAGGGGTCGTTTTGGGGGAATGAGTCTTGTGAACAATGAAAAGTGCTGATTATCAGCCTAATTAGATAAATGATTTTGTTCATTTTTCCAAAAAAAGGGTTAAGTACATGACTATAAGTAGTTCAAGGTACGAAGGTTGAAGACTCGCCACCTGTAACATGATATGGTACTAACATAAAACTGACGAAAAGCGTGATTTTATGTTATGTATGAAGTAACATAACATATAACGCCTATGGCTGATATAGACCTTAACATGAACGTACTAGAAAAGAAATGATCTGATAAAAGAAAAAAAACTTGTAGCTTGTAGTTTGACATGTTATAATCAGCTATTTCCGGTATAACAAGAGAATCGACCGCCACCTATCATGATTTATAGACTATACTTCCTCCTTGTTTACTGTTTGTAATTTTCTAGCTCTTGTTAATTCCCACACGGGAAACAGAGAGAACAAAGCTATATTTTTTCTAACACTATCATAACGGGATCAAATCATAGTGCTAAGTATTTATTTACAAGTTTAGTTGAGAATGTAGAACAAGTTAGCATAATCAGCCTATAAGGTTTCCACTGCTGGGAAACAGGCATCTCTCACTCTAGACAAAAAAATATTCTCTTTTTTCATGACAGAAACTTCCTTAAACCGAAGTACGCCAAACAATCAACAGTGATTCATGGATGACTCCGTCCAAGAGTGAAAATGTAGGTAATGCTGTCCCAAAACGTTGTGGTTTGTTTGTGTCCTATGGATTGCTCCTTAGAGGATCTGAATAACGCTACTGAAAACACCTTTCTACCAAGTTCCATGCCTATTCAATTTTAAATTCGATCATTTATCGATACGCATAACAGAAGTAGAAATTATACGTTCGTTATTTATTTGACAGTTGGTAAAGAGTGACCGTTTTTTTTTCATTCTAATTTAGAAACAAATCCTAATTCAAAGACAGCCTGTTTTCACCATTCTAAACGCACGTCACATGGTGTAACTGACCCTAGTAATTAATTCAAGTGCAGTGTACCTACAAACCAGTTATGATATCAAACGAATAGAGCATGACGCGCGTTTAAGTCTTAGAAACGCTAAATGTATGTTTGCGTCTTGCACTGATGCCCTTTTTAATTGACACTTGGTTCGACTCCGGGGGAATTTCTAAAAGTGTAATATTATTTAGGCGTTTATTCTGATTCCGAAGAACAAGTTTAAGTAACAGTGGGAAGGGCACATTGCTCGCAGAATGAATGTCCGATGTTCTGAAAAGTTCTGGACTGTCGATCGCGAATCCGAAGATATTGCTTTAGAAGGTGTCCCACTAAGTGGACCGATGACCTGGGCCCCGAGTCTGCTATTCAATAGTGTCAGAATGGTCGATCATTGATCTCATAATGGTTGATTGACGACAAGCCAAAAAGTACCTTAAGTCGACAGGCATAAGGTACTTTTTGGCTTGTCATCAATCAACCATTATGAGATCAATGATCGACCATTCTGACACTATTGAATAGCAGACTCGGGGCCCTGGTAAAGGTTGCGTGCGGGTATCCGCTGAATTCGAGACGCACTGGACTGGTCAATGTGGCGACACTTGGGGGAGGCCAATGTCCGGCAGAGGACGTCTTTCGGCTGAAATGAGGACGATGATGCACACACACACACACACACATACACACACACACACACACTACACTTACTGCTGCACTCAGAGAGTTTTAATGATTACTTAGGCGATCACTTAGTAATCATTAAATATCTGAGTACCGCATTTAGTGTGTTAGTTACACAAGTGTAGAATCTGAGAAACTGTAACGCAGAACTTAGCATAACATGGTTTTCATTCGTGTAGGCATTATTAGCCCCAGTAGCTACTACAGTTTTGGTTTTACCGTTACAATAACAACAAGCGAGAGTAAATACTTACTTTTTGTGTTTTTCCTCGAGCTGTGTCTTTATTTACTTCTTCCATTTTGTATCATGATTTCCATTTCTGAAACATTGCCTGTTGGGCTGCAATGTAACGCCGCCGTTTTGGATAAGAATTTCACCCTATCAACGATAGCACCATTATACTTAAGTACTACATAGATCTATATTCTATAGATCTATGTAGTACTTAAGTATAATGGTGCTGTCGTTCATCATCATCATCCACAGCCCAACTTCACCCACTGCTGGGCATGTCTCTCTTTGCTTGTGTCAAGCTCCACATTCTTGTATTAAGAGCGCTATTACAAACTCGAGTAACTTCGAAACGAGCGGCGACTGACGGTTCTTGCGCCTGTGTGCGTGATGTACGCTTCTTCATACACACACGTGCAGAGGCAGAGGTGCGTAACACGTTTCACTGCGGTTTACTTAGAATTGAATTGGGAAAAAATACAAGTTATGGAATGTTTTATTTTATGTGTGTGATATTGAAATACAAATATAAGTAACATAGAAATTTTTTAGTTTTCCATCATGGGTGTCGTTTATATGGTTTTCGGGGTCGCTGATTACGAAAATGAGGTCAAAATAAAAATCAAAGATGGCGCCGACGAAATTTTTTAGCTTTTCCGTCATGGGTGTCGTTTTCATGGTTTTTGGGGTCGCTGATTACGAAAATGAGGTCAAAATGAAAATCCAAGATGGCGCCGACGAAAATTTTTAGTTTTTCCGTCATGGGTGTCGTTATCATGGTTTTTGGGGTCGCTGATTACGAAAATGAGGTCAAAATAAAATTCAAAGATGGCGCCGACGAAAATTTTTGGCTTTTCCGTCATGGGTGTCGTTTTCATGGCTTTTGGGGTCGCTGATTACGAAAATGAGGTCAAAATGAAAATCCAAGATGGCGCCGACGAAAATTTTTGGTTTTTCCGTCATGGGTGTCGTTTTCATGGTTTTTGGGGTCGCTGATTACGAAAATGAGGTCAAAATGAAAATCCAAGATGGCGCCGACGAAAATTTTTAGTTTTTCCGTCATGGGTGTCGTTTTCATGGTTTTTGGGGTCGCTGATTACGAAAATGAGGTCAAAATGAGGTCAGTGGGTCGTCATAGGTGCGGTTTTTTTTTAGGAGTTGGAGTATACGCTTAGGGGCACTATGAGCAGCAAAGAAAACAGAAGAAAAAAAATTAGTTTAAAATAATTTTTGGGACGCTAAATTTTCCTGTTCTTTTTTTTTTCAAATTCGTTTCATCTAGAATGCTCTATATTTCCAAAATGGCAGCTCGGATGAAAACTTTTTCAGGAAAAGAATTGTTGTTCTAGTCGACAACTATGAGATGATATAAAAAAACCGCGACAAAGTGAGAGAAAAAGAAAAATTTAAATTTTTTTTAAGTGTCGGTCGATCTTTTACCTTGTGTATCCTTAGGGGCACAGAATTTAGTAAAAGGGGTTTGAACTTTTTTGTACGGGAGCTGGCATATCGACCCACCGCCATTTTGATTTTTTTTCGAAATCGCGGCCCACGATGAAAGTGGTATGTATGGATAGAAGACATATAGACGAACAAAAAATGTCAAGCAACACGGTACCCAAAGTGTCACGTTACCGAGATATTTGAAGGTAAAGATGGACAAATCAGTACAATGACCACATAAAAATTAGACCTTTTACGTGTCTATAGGCGTTGATTGTTATTATTACTGGTTATTGAAAGAGAGTAGGTACATAACATACTACTAGGAGCACGAGAAAACTATTTTTTGACATTACATAGCGTTTCAATGAGATACGAAGCGATTTCAATGTGCGTATAACAATAATCAACCTGGGAACTATTATTTGGATATAATTTAACGCCCAAACACGTGAAAAGGCTATATAAAAAAATATTTAATGAATGTCGTTGTACTCGTTTGTCGATCTTTAACTTCAAATATCTCGGTAACGTGACACTTTGGGTACCATGTTACTGGACATTTTTTGTTCGTCTATATGTCCTCTATCCATACATACCACTTTCACCGTGGGCCGCGATTTCGGGAAAAAATCAAAATGGCGGACAGTTTGATATGCCACATTGGTTCTATAACCTAAATATTTATTTTCTCTCTCTTTGTCGCGGTTTTTTTACACCATCTCATAGTTTTTGACTAGAGCAACAATTCTTTTCCAGAAAAGGTTTTCATCCGAGCTACCATTTTGGAAATATAGAGCGTTCTAGATAAAACGAAGTAAAATTCGTAGGACCATAACTCGGAAACGGTGCGTCGTAGGACCATGTGTCTCGGAATTTAAATGGTTTCAATGGACCAGGTTAACAAGATGCTGCAATAAAAATAGCCAAAATCTTGAAAAAAAAAACTTCTAAAAATTTTACTGTGCCCGAAAATTTTTCCAAAAATTTCTTTTCTCCCTCTTTGTCGCGGTTTTATTACACCATCTCATAGTTTTTAACTAGAGCAACAATTCTTTTCCAGAATTGGTTTTCATCCGAGCTACCATTTTGGAAATATAGAGCATTCTAGATGAAACGAAGTAAAATTCGTAAGACCATAACTCGGAAACGAAGCGTCGTAGGACCATGTGTCTCGGAACTAAAATGGTTTCAATGGACCAGGTTAACAAGATGCTGCAATAAAAATAGCCAAAATCTTGAAAAAAAAACTTCTGAAAATTTTACTGTTCTGTGCCCCGAAAAATTTTGCAAATATTTCTTTTCTCTCTCTTTGTCGCGGTTTTTTTACACCATCTCATAGTTTTTAACTAGAGCAACAATTCTTTTCCAGAAAAGGTTTTCATCCGAGCTACCATTTTGGAAATATAGAGCATTCTAGATGAAACGAAGTAAAATTCGTAGGACCGAAACTCTGAAACGGTGCGTCGTAGGACCATGGTTCTCAAAACCTAAATAATTTCTATGGTCAAGGTCAACACGAAACAAAAAAAAATGAGGCATTTTTGAAAAAAAAAGAAAAACAGAAAAATTTACCAAGTCCCGAATTTTTTTTTGAACAAAATTTTTTTTTTGTGTTTTCTTTGCTGCTCATAGTGCCCCTAAGCGTATACTCCAACTCCTAAAAATCCGCCCCTATGACGACCCACTGACCTCATTTTGACCTCATTTTCGTAATCAGCGACCACAAAAACCATGAAAACGACACCCATGACTGAAAAACCAAAAATTTTCATCGGCGCCATCTTGGATTTTCATTTTGACTTCATTTTCGTAATCAGCTACCCCAAAAACCATGAAAACGATACCCATGACGGAAAAAACAAAAATTTTTGTCGGCGCCATCTTGGATTTTTATTTTGGCCTCATTTTCGTAATCAGCGACCCCAAAAACCATGAAAACGATACCCATGACGGAAAAAACAAAAATTTTCGTCGGCACCATTTTGGATTTTCATTTTGACTTCATTTTCGTAATCAGCTACCCCAAAAACCATGAAAACGATACCCATGACGGAAAAAACAAAAATTTTTGTCGGCGCCATCTTGGATTTTCATTTTGACCTCATTTTCGAAATCAGCGACCCCAAAAACCATGAAAACGATACCCATGACGGAAAAAACAAAAATTTTTGTCGGCGCCATCTTGGATTTTCATTTTGACCTCATTTTCGAAATCAGCGACCCCAAAAACCATGAAAACGATACCCATGACGGAAAAAACAAAATTTTTTGTCGGCGCCATCTTGGATTTTCATTTTGACTTCATTTTCGTAATCAGCTACCCCAAAAACCATGAAAACGATACCCATGACGGAAAAAACAAAAATTTTTGTCGGCGCCATCTTTGATTTTTATTTTGACCTTATTTTCGTAATCGGCGACCCCAAAAACCATGAAAACGACACCCATGACTGAAAAACAAAAATTTCCTAGCCGCCATCTTGGATTTTAATTTTGACCTCATTTTCGTAATCAGCGACCCCAAAAACCATGAAAACGATACCCATGACGGAAAAAACAAAAATTTTTGTCGGCGCCATCTTGGATTTTCATTTTGACTTCATTTTCGTAATCAGCTACCCCAAAAACCATGAAAACGATACCCATGACGGAAAAAACAAAAAATTTTGTCGGCGCCATCTTGGATTTTCATTTCGCCCTCATTTTCGTAATCAGCGACCCCAAAAACCATGAAAACGACACCCATGACGAAAAATCCAAAAATTTTCGTCAGCGCCATCTTGGATTTTTATTTTGACCTCATTTTCGTAATCAGCGACCCCAAAAACCATGAAAACGACACCCATCACGGAATAACCAAAAATTTTCCTAGCCGCCATCTTGGATTTTCATTTTGACCTCATTTTCGTAATCAGCGACCCCAAAAACCATCAAAACGACACCCATGACGGAAACACCTAAAATTTTCCCAGCCGCCTTCTTGGATTTGTTTTTTCTCGAAAGATTCATAAAAGTGAATATTTCAATGCAACATTCGAAAGATTCCCCATTATTTCTAAAATAAAGATTTCTATGATTTTTTATCGACCTGTAAAGTATCATTTACGAATAAACTTTATAGTAAGGTTGCGCAAAGCGTTCCTTTCCAACATAGAACATGACTACAATTTTATTTTATCATAATAAATTACAAGAATACTTACGTTTAAACTGTTGACAACCTCTGGTCTACCTGTATTCGTATACGTAACCCACACTAAGGCGCGCGGGAGCGCGAGCGACATAGGTCCGTCCTCCACGAGCCCTCAGGCGTTACTGAGCATATGGCGGCCGTACATCTAGTAATAAGGCATTATTTTGGAAAATCGTAATAAAAAAATGAGACGGCGTAAAATTCCAAAAAAATATAATTAGGGAAGGTAAAGTGTTGTACTATAAGTATGTCTATTTTTTTTTTTGTTAATATTATCTTTATCCTATGTTTAAACCATATTTAAAACGCATAAATTTTAGCTCAGTATTGCTTTTGAATAATCCTTTTTTTTTGCTGCGATTCCATTTATATCTCAATTCTAATCAGGACAAAAACTTCAGGACTATATAACCAGTATTTTGACATTTTTTTCAGATTTTTCTGTGTTGCCAATTTGTCACAAGTAGCAGGGAAAAACCAGATGTTTTACGTTTGCTCGAAATTGGGTGTCGGAAAATTGCTATTTCTCGAAATATTAACATTCAAAACGAAATTCTAATCAGGACACAAACTAAAACAAAGTCAGATTTATAATTTTTCATTGAAATATTATGCCTTTATCTATAAATAAGACGTGTCCAGGACTTGTAAAAGTACGTATTTTCGGCAAATCGCCCAAAGTTTGTGACAGCGCTCTTAAGTACTCACTACATACTTACAAAATTGCAATTGATAGGTACTTGAAAATGAGCATCTTTTTACCCGACTACGGCAAAGACAAAGGAGGGTTATGATTTTGACTGGCTATGTATGTATGTTTGTATGTATGCATTTATGTGAGTTTCTTCATCTGTTACCTCATAGCTTCTAATCTACTTATCGGAACTCCACATATGAGGTATCGTTAGAACCGTCTTAATTTTCCGCTGAACATAGGCTACGTGACGTGTGACAAAAAGCGATTTGGCGCCATCTAGCGGTCAAAAAGTAAGGCATAAAAAATAAAAATGGAGATAAATACGCCGTGTTTGGTATCATTTGAAAGGGCCTCACTTGTACATTTACAAAATATTGCTCAAATTTAAAATCACGCCATGTAGCGGAAAAAAGTCAAAAGTAAAAAAAAAAAATTAGCACCAAAATTGTTTAAATAAGAAAAAGTAAAAAACTAAAACCTGACTACGACAAAAAAACGACGCTGAAAAAGTATGAAACAAGATTTTTAGGATAGAACAAAAAGAAAAGCCGTAGACACACGTTATAGGGTCGGGTTTTAGTTTTTTACTTTTTTCTAAATTACGGATCTGGATCTTTCTTATTTCTAGTCATTTGAATTATTTATTTGCAGAATATAGGTTTTTTACAAGTTCTTGTATATAAATATGGGTTTCACTACATTCGACATTTCTGCCATACAAATATTTAGATTTACCTATTTTGGTTATACTTTGACATGCATTAGATATACATTAATTTACCAATCAGCTATTACATAAAAATAAGAAAAATACTGACAATAATTAAAATTTCGACTACAATGGGATTACATATTATTGTAGCATGATATACACATTTAATAAATAGCAATCTGTCAGCATAAAAATACTAATATCAATTTAAATTACAATGCAATTACTTGATACAATACAATACAATTATTATGCAATTACAAATTAAATACAATAATTCTAATCATTCAAGATATTCATCAACTATGTTTAAAATTACAGTCAATAGTTACGTCACGTCAATAAATAAAAGAATAAAATGAAATATTTAAATAATGTCAATATAATGAGAACTATGCTTCGCATTGAACAGACTGAGTCTTGTAGAGAACATTTTAAGAAACTGCACTTTCTCACAGTACCTTGCCTCTATATTCTAGTCCTGCTTAGTCATTTTGTTAAAAATATCCATAAGTATGAGACAGAAGAACAGAGACATATCCGTATAAAAACGCGAAGGAAGGATCTACCTAATTTTATACAGCCTAAACTTAATGTCGTTAAACATGCCTCAAGAGTGCAATCAGTACATATGTTCAATAAATTACCTGTTGAATTCAAAGGTGCTATTCATCAAAATGAATTCAAGAGAAAATTAAAGTCACTGTTATTGAGGAAATGTTATTACAGCATAGAAGAGTTTCTCAAAGATAATAGTAAGTAGTTCGAACATATGATTGTATACTAATGACTTTAAGTAATAATAATATTAAACATTCTATCAACATTGACTTTACAATCCTAATTAATTTTATTGACATACATTTTTATTATTTTCTTTTTATTTTATATTTTTTGTTGAATTTGTATTAATTTTGAATTAATGTTGACGTGATTTATTAGAGTTAATTTAAGACTATTAATGTTAGGATCAATATGATTGTAATGTTGAAACCGTTTTGTAATTTTAATAATAATTAATTTCACTATTATATCATTCGACATAATATTATCTGTTATTATTGACATTCATTGACATTTTTTTATTTGAATTTGTATTGTTATTTTTAATGAATGTTTTGTTAAATTATTATAATTCCTATTAAGTAATTATTAGGACCAATGTGAATGTAGTATTTGTGTCTTTCTCAGCCTCATGTTGATTAATAAATGTTTATGCTATAATGTTAAGACCAATGTTCGACACAAATGTAATTGGTTGAATAATAAATAAATAAATAAAATTATACCTAGATGTCATAATAATCACAGTTAATAAATTTTACATTTTGCATTCAAAATATTCATCGATGGAATAAAAACATCTCTCACACAACCAGTCATATAGTTTTTTATTAAATTCTAATTCTGTAGCACTTCTAATTTTTTCAGCTAAGTGGTTATATATTTTCACCGCCATGGTATAACAGTTCTTGTCACCAAGCTTTAGTCTATTACGAGGGACTACTAGTGGTTTTTGTGCTATTTTCCTCTTCGACATAGCCTTTTCATCTTTTTTAAAAAGCGAGTAATTGTTTCTTACAAATTTGCAGGTTTCAAATATATAAAGAGACGGGAGAGTAAGCAGCTTTTGTTTGATAAATATAGGTTTGCAAGAGTCTGTCCACTTAAGATTAAAAATAGATCTTACACACTTTTTTTGGGCTATAAATGCCCTCGAAGCATCTGTTGAATTTCCCCATACAGTTATAGCATACCTTAAAACAGAACAGACATGGCTATGATATACCAGTAGTGCGGTTTGAATGTCTGTTATTTTTTTTATCCTCTTTAGTGCAAATACGAATTTGTTTACCTTCTTACATACATTATCTACGTGCGCTTTCCAATTGCAATGTCTATCCATAACTACTCCTAAAAATTTTGTATTATTAACTTCCTCTATGTCATTGTTATTGTACTTTAATCTTAATTTCATGTCATTTTTTAATTTTGTCTGGTTATTATACGGCAAAAATGTCATGAATTTAGTTTTGTTTTCATTAACTTTTAAGTTATTCTCATCGAGCCTATTGATTAAATCTGTCAATGCTTTATTAGTCACTATTTTACTTTCATCCAGAGTTTTCTCTTTTGTCAAGACGGTTGTGTCATCTGCAAATAATATGGTGTACTGATTTGTGGCGTCGGGCAGTTCGTTTATGTATATTATAAACAATAAGGGGCCAAGGACACTTCCCTGTGGTACACCACAGCAGTTTGTTAAGTATGGTGACCTAAAGGTTTTTTGAGTGTTCGTTTTTAAGCACATTTTTTTAATTTCCGTGCATTGTTGTCGACCTCTTAAGTAGCTTTCGAACCAACTATAAGCAACGCCTCGTATACCATATTGCTCAAGTTTACGTAATAAGGTTTCATGACATACCATATCGAATATATGCCTTACTCATATCCAAAAATACCGCTACTGGGATTTCCTTTTTATTGATCGCATCCATAATTTCTTTTACCAGTTTAAAACATGCCAGAGTTGTAGATTTTTGCTTAATAAACCCGTTCTGTTGACTACATAATATATCATGTTTCTCTAAGAAATTTATTAGCCTTTTGCTCATCACCTTTTCAAATATTTTTGAAAGTATGGGAACTAAAGTAATAGGTCTATAATTATTCGCCTCAGATCTAGGTCCTTTTTTGTGAATGGGTTTTACAACAGAAAATTTTAAACTGTCGGGGAATATACCCTTTTCCAGAGATAAATTAATTACGTAAGTCAAGGGTTTTGTTAAGGATATTAAATTTTGTTTGATCATTTTAGTGCTAATGTTATCATAACCGACTGAGTTGGTATTTCGCAATTTCATTGTTGTCAAAAATATTTCCATACAAGTAGCAGGTTCAAGATAAATTGAGTTCACAACCGTTTTTTTGCAAACATGTTTCTTTTTTGGGTTTGGGGCGTTTCCCTTTTTAGCAATGTTGATAAAATAATTGTTTAAGTATGTTGCAATATCTTGACCTTCTTTTAATTCATTTTCCCCATCCAAAATTTCTCTAATTTCATTACTAGCATCGTTCTGTTTAAGTTTCTCATTTATTATTTTCCATGTAGCTTTACATTTATTGTCCGCTTTCTCTATATATTTTTATTGATAGCCTTTTGTATCGTATTTGCACATTGTTTAAGTTTTTTGCTATAGTTTTTAAAAGCATGTTTATTGTGGGTAGTTTTACTTTTATAATAAATACTTTGTAGTTTTCTCTTTGATATAAATGATTTTTTTAGACCTTTAGTTATCCATTTTGGGTTTAGAGATTTACTGTTCATCTTAATTTTAATCAATGGGAAACAAAGTTCATAAAATAGACACAGTTCATCGTGCAATAATGAAAAAGCTTTATTTACGTCTGTTTCTAAGTATACTTCTGAGAAAGAAAGCTTACTAATATAATAATTAAATTTTTCTATATTTTCTTTACTCAGGTCCCTTTTGTATGAAAACCAATGTTTTCGAATTAAACTATGTTCTGTTTTTAATTGTATTGACAATGTTTGTCCGGTATTGTGATCTGATAGTCCTAATTCATGTGTTTCACCTCTTGCTTCTTTGATGTCACTTATAATATTGTCAATGCAAGAATTTTGTCGAGTTGGTTTGCTTATATGTATATTTAGGTCATAATTGTTTAAAATATCGATAAATGTATTCTTATGATTGCTATTACTTAGAATATCTATGTTAAAGTCGCCACATAGGATATTTTTATATTTATCTTTGTTACGTGTTTTATCTAATACTATTTGTAATTTTCTAAAGAAAATATTTATATCCGAATCTGGTGTTCTATAAATACAAAATAAGTTCAGGTTAAGTATATTGCTTAATCTTAATACCGCATATTTCAAAATGTTTTTCCATCGCAATACTATTTAACCACTCCATATTTTCAAATTCAACATTTGGCTTCATTAGTATACACACTCCACCTCGCCTTTGGTCTTTTCTAGAATAACTGCTGACTAACTTAAACGAATGCACTGTCAAATTATCTTCTTCTCCAGATTTGATAAACGTCTCACTCAGGCATAGGAAATCTACAGAATATGTTTGATCCTGAAGCAAATTAAGGGCAATTTCAATTTCATTTATTTTGTTAATTGCACCTGCAATGTTTTGGTGGAGTATAACGTGATTTCGGTTTTTAGATACGAAAAAACTACTTATTTTCGACTTGGGTCAAGTGATTGCCTTCAGATAGATCATGTATCTCTGATGATTTATTCAAATTACCTATCATTTTATTATTATCATCCTCAGTTTGTGTGCTTTGGTTTTTAGTTTTATGAATATTGACACTCGAGACTAATCCAGTAGTTTGGTTATAATAATTAGAAGTTCCGTAAAAAGATAAAAACTGTTTGTTATAGTCTAGTTGGTCTAATAAAGAATTTATTTTATAACTTAATGATGATAAATTATTATAACCTCTTTTGAGAAAATAACACTCTTTAGTCTGACTACAAATTAAATTTAACATTCCATTCAATTTTATCTCCTTGGAGTAGATGTTTTTATTCACACCTAATACAATAACAGGACAAGGCACAGATTTTAAAAACAAACATAATTCTGTTGTCATTTTTAAGGCATTGTCATCGTTTTGTCCAATAAATATTATCAATTTATCATCAGCTTTAATGTCAAATAATTTTACGCTTGTTAAGATTTCATCCGTGGAGGCATTAGTTTTAACTATTGAGGTAAACTGATAGGTGTTATAGGGATTATCAAACCTAGATTTTATCAATTGTGATGATAGTCCACTACATTGACTGCCTCCAATTAGAAATGCCCTTTTAGTACACTTAGTTTTAGTATTGAGTATCACGTTTTCTTTGTTGTTTGTCATCTTTGTTTCCGTCTCCGCCGTAACCGTCTGCGAAGCAGTACTTTTTTCCTCACACGTTTTTTCTCGTCGTTCCGTGCGTTTTGTAGATAGGCTATTAGTTAAACCCATATTAGATTGTTGCACGGGGATTAATGGGCTTTCGTTTAGCTTGTGAGGAGAGACCCGAAAACTATCTGTTAGTCGACGTCGTACACTTTTCTTAGTGCTGCTTGACATATTTTGTCTAAAGGTCGTTAGTGGGCTTTTACATAACTGCTTGAGAATGCCAAGTTCTTGATTCATATTTGTAATCGTTTTTTTAAGTTCTAAATTTTCTAAAATAATATTTTCCATCTCACTCTGTGTACTTTCTAAATTTGATTTTAATTGTTTAATTTCATCTTTCATTTCCGCCATGTAAGTTGAGCATATGTTGGTAGATAAATCAAGGCTTCTACCCAACAATTCATCACAGGACATTGGGCTAATATTGCTTTGATCAAGGAAGTCCATAGATCTTGATTTAATAGTTTGGTGTCTTCTTAGAGTAATATTGTTGGTTTCTTCCATCTCAGTAAATGTTTTCGAATTATGTGGGTAAACGATACAATTGAATGTTTGAAACGAAATGGGTCGAAATCGTTGTTAGAAAAATTGGTGAAGATTCTCAAATTATTTAGTCCTGTACTTCACACCTCCTCTACTCCAATAACACATTTTGTAGGAACTATTAGAAATGCGTAGAAAACCGTTGTTTTCCTTTCAAGAGGCGTCTACTTGCCAAGCTAAGTTGTAAAGCTAAGTGTTTGTTCAGGCGGGGTCAGTCCACACCTCGCGAGTTTGATTATGAAGAAGAATAGAACGTTATCAAGCGAAATGGACGCTAGTGCTAGTTCACACGACTATTATACGAGCTTTTATAACGTTATAAAACAATTAGTAAAACATGATTTGTTATTAATTAAAAACAGTAAAGAGGCGTAAACAGGTAGAAGTCTGCTTTTGAAGATCAATTGTGCATAAAATAGCTTGAGGCTCTATGTGTACTTAACGGTTTCCTAATCTAGCTTTTCAAAAAAAAACGAACATTATTTTCAAGACAGCGAAAGCATTTCTCGATCAATCAATTTTATTTAAATATCCAGTGTGATTCCAGCTTGCAAAATTCCAAACATAAATTCAAACGAAGCGTAATCCCTGCGCACTATCGCGTATTCGCGGCACAGGCACTCACTCATCCCGCCAGTGTGCAGTGACCAGTCACAAGGATTTCATTTGTCAATAAATAATAATACGCTATAGCCTGTCATTTACCGACATACCATGCCTTCCATAATTGACTCTGACAGCGCAAAACGAACGAAAGCGGACGCACTTTTTATTCATTCCTAAATATAGGATTCCTAGTCAACATTTCAAGGAGTAGCGACCCTAATCGCAAATGAAACTAGTCTCATCTCTTCGTATCCGCCATGATAGATCCATAGACAAGATATAAACTCTTTATACCAGAGAGTGGAATGCGTGTTCACATATTGGTTCGAGTAGACAAGTTCTTTGTAAGGAAAGGGCACTTGCCAATATCGGTTCGATTTAATTGATTTTCTAATTTCTTGGCGCCACTTTTTATTCACGAAGAATTATTAATATTTTAATGGCGCTCAATTGATTCTATGGTACTGATATGGATACGAAGTCGATATTATGTTCTACCATCGATTTAATTTTATGAGGAAAAACTCGTGCACCGTGTGGGATTCCCCATAAAAATGACAGACTTTCAAACAAACTTTCATACGTAATTAGAGCCGTTTAGGAAATTAATTTTCAATGGGTGTAACTATAAGAAATTATTGTGAATGTTGTGTCCATTTCCATGTTCACATCACTTTTATTGAATATACCTACCCACACGCACTGTCACGCACAAGCACACACTTCGCGACAAGTAAAAAAAGCTTTAGAAATTTTTTCGCCAACAAAATGATTGTATACCTAGTGTTACCTACATAAAAAAACTATCAGTATTCCTGGTCCTCCATTTAATTTACCTATTTGGAACATTTGAGAATGTGTAAACCTTTTACTCAACAATTTTCAGAATCAAGCTTGGTTAAAGCTTGATTCTGAAAATTGTTGAGTGTCTTTGCTATTGAACCTTTGGAAGTCTCAGCTATTTAGATAAGTATGTGTATGTGTGTTGTGTATCTGTTTAATTGTGGGAATCGATTAACGGACTCCTCTCTATGTCAGTATGCTAAGATTTGAATTCCGATTTGATTGCAATGACTCGCGTCAGAGATACGGTAGCAACATTGTTTAGGTAGCTCGGTAGGGAGGGAGGGGAACTTGAACTGTAAATATAAGTAGATTTTCTACTACATTTCCAACAATTAAATTACCTATTATTTGGCTGAGTTATTTGGTAATTAATTTCAGCTGATTAGTACCTACTTAGTAGGTGCTTAAAAGGCTATATTAGCTGAGATATCCATCATTATCTTCTAAATAGTTAACTCCGTAATCTATACAGTTTCATCTGCAATTAGTCAGATGAATCGCTTAAGTAGAGTCGCGTGTATCTCGCAACGAGGCATTTCGGACTATTTGTATGCAATTGGATCATCCAGTTTTTTACATCGATCCGTCTCACGATTACGGGCTATAAATCAGGAGTTATCTATATATATGTTATTACGGGCTTTAATGGCGTCATTACCATAACGAGTTGACTATCGAATTTCCGCTCAGCAAGTGGGTGTCAACAAGTTAGCGGCACACCGGGCCCTTATCAAATCAACAGCATCAACAGAACCAGTTCCGAACAAATCGGTCCGTTACGCAATGAAAAAACAGCGCGACCTTGAAGTGCAGGCTTCTCCGCTCCAATCTGTGCGATGCAAATGTGCGGCGTCCGACCAGCCGGCGGTAACGGGACCCCGATAAAAAGCCGATTGTCCTTTCATGGGTTCCGTGCTATATTGTGGATTTATGAGGCTTTCTCGGCCAGCTTTCCATTTCACGTTCTGGATGTAAGCTCGTCCCAGTTAGTTGTAGTTCGACGGTGAGTTAGTATCGGGATATCATGGCTGCCTGTTAGTTTAATCGCTCCATTAGCCGATGCTGGCGATGATGCAGTGAGCGATTAGTCTATGGTCAAGCGTGCAGCGTGTACGGTGTAGCGTGCTCAGCCTAGTACGTGCGTACGTAAGATTGACGTCGACCGTTGTTTTAAAGTATTCATCATCATTCTCTGTTGTCACTAACGATCAGTTTTCTTTTAATTTTGAGACGTAAAGTGAAGGTGTGTCCAGTTTATTTCCAGCCGGAATCAATTTAAAACGTGAGTTTTGGAACGCATCCCGTTAAGAAGTGCTGTGTAATTTTCTTTACTGGGTCACGGTGATTCCGAGTGAATCATTTAAATATTTCAAGCCTACAGCTGATCTTGGAAAACTTTAACCGTGTTATTATAAAACGTGGTCTAAACCCAGTACCGGGTTTAGTACAAGCTTTAATCCATGACCTTGACTAAACGTTATTACAAAAAGAAGTTTTCAACACACTTGCTCATAAAGTGGCTATAATTTCATCGCAATTAGGCACATAATGACACCTATAATCAAACTGTGAATTTTTCATTACTATTATTCACTAGTGAGTTATAGGTTTTTTTTTAAAATTTTATTGGTTGAGTTGCTATGTTCTTAGAAAAGTTTCGATACAAAAAAGATCGTGTTCAATAGTAAAAATAAATTAATGTACCTAGTGCTTCCCCATTTCATGCAACTTTGAATTTTAATAGATAATTTCAACTAATACGTTTTTAATAAATGAATCTTTCACTCAAATAATACAACTTTTGTTTTCTTTGTAATGTAGAAAAAAAAAATCCCCATTTTGTCCGTGGCTAAAACCTCCTTGAGTATATATGTTCTGTGGTTAAAACTCTATCCGCGAAAAGTCAAAAATAAAGAAACCACATTCTTTTAGTCTATGGCCGATCGTCATTGTTACAGTAGTGGCGCCACTGGTCAAGAAAAAATGGATCGCTACGTCAAACTTAGTACATTTATTTTAGTTCCGTGTTTTCCCGCCTGCATAGATAACTTGGTAGAACTGTAGATGCGCGCGCATTAATTTTTCCCACTATTGTAAAAAAAAAAAACAGAACTTGTTTTAACTGTTGAAGTTGGTAGAACTGTAGATGCGCGCGCATAAATTTTTCCCGCTATTGTGAAAAAAAAAAAAACAGAACTTGTTTTAACTGTTGAAGATGACTTTTTAGTATTATTTTCTTCACAAGTGTGTTGAAAAACGTCGTATGATACACGTGTGTATTGATGATTACCGTCCTCGGCTTTCTTAAGACCCTCACCTGACGGCTCGGGTCTCAATGGCGCCTCTGCGGTAATCACCAACGTTACACACTTGTACCATAATGTACTATTAAGGCTAGTCCTAGAACTACCTCTGGTACCAAAACTAAACCATCGTGCCCCCTAGTTTAACTATCGTACTAAATTGTAAAACGATTGTTTTCGTCGATTTATCTTAGTATTTGAGCCGAACTGTAGGTTATATTGCGTAAATTTCCACTTGTACATAGTTTAGTGCATCAAATACTGCGTGTACATCATTTATCACTAATATTTTATTCTGAAATCCAATTATTTACACTCCTTTTTTTCTTTTGTTATTCCATTTTCTTATTTTAATGCACACACCACACACTATCTCACCACCAAGAATACTGTTCTTTAACTTGTATTAAATTAATAATTAGTTTACTATAAGTAAGTTGTAACATAAACATTTCGATGACATTACTCGTATTACGCGTGCCGCTCAGTTCACTCCGTTATACGTGATAGCTCGATAGTTGTTACAAAACAGTACAATAATTATTGAATTGTTAACATGCATTCAAAGAAATCAAATCGCAATATTTAAATACCTTTAAATAACACAATGTTATATTTTACCACTACAACAATCAATTTAAAAAACATTTTTTCTTTTAATTTCGTATCAACATTTTGTAAAAATGGAACGGCGCATAGAACACTGAACGAATGAATGAATGAAAATGTTTAGTTTATGGACGTTCTTTGGTACTAAATAGTCCTTTGTAGGTCTACGATTTGTAATACGATTTGCTAGTACGGTAACAAACCTAGACCATAAAGTTCTGGTTTAAACCTTGTATTACGCAAGTTTTTATAATAAGATGGTAAAGGTTTACGTTAGTAGATCTATAGGAACACGGTGAGGTAACGGTTGAGCTTTGTGCGACCTTAGTGTCTCTCAATCGTATGAAATCTAGGCTTCTTCTGGGTAAGCTCGTTCCATCGTCGACCTCATCTCTGCCCTTAGGGCAAGATTGAGGTCAAGAGTAAGCCCATATTAAATAAAAAAAAAAAAAAAAAAAAATCTTGTACCTACTGTTATAACAAATATCTTTAAAGAATGTTACCATTTGAACTATGAGCACTAAATAAACATCATTTATATAAACAATACTAAAAGCTTGTAAAAATTCCGCTTAAAAGTGCAACTATAGGTAATAGATAGATACAGTCAAGTTGCAAACTGCATCAAAAACATCCAGAATATACAAAACTTTTGTTTTATTCATAACTGCTACTGCATCGATTTGCGCCAAAAAGTTATAGTGCAGAGGTTAGTGGGGCGGACATCATCGATTTAACTCGAAAATTTATTCGTTCCGATAGTACAAAAATAAAACAGAACGTGAAATATCCGACTGTCTATTGATTTGTTAAAAACAAATACCGAAGTATAAGAAGGAATATTTATTGCGTTTGCTTTTCCGGTTCTGTAGTATCGATTTGCATTTTAGTTTGATTCGAGGCGATTTCTTTCATGTCGCGTCAATCATTATTCAAATCGATTTTTTGTCATCGAGAGGAAATTGCTTGGAATGATATATCTGTGTCAAGAAGCTAATGACCGAATCAGTGGCTGCTTCATGATTTTATGCATTACTTTTGTGATTGATTTCATCTTTTCCCACAATATTTCTTATGGTAGTACTTAAAAGAGGAGCAAATATTATGCTTTAATGTTTGTTAACGAAATACCTAAGTTTGCGTTGCCAATCATGCTTAGTAAAACAATCGTTCATATGTATTGTATATTGATGAGCATCAGGTTTTGAATGCAATGACCGCACTAGTATGCGGTCATATCACAATACAATCATAGAGAAATGTTTTTATGATAATATTGTTCTCGACTTTAAGCTCAGGGGGTCTAAAATGGCCACTTTTGCAGATCATAATGTGAATTGCGTTTAAAAGCGTAAAACGGACCTTTCATAATAAAAACTGCGTCTGTGACTATTTTACGAATGTTAACGCAATTTATATTATTTTCCTATTATGATGTATTTTACTAAATTGTTACAGACGCAGTTATTATAATGAAAGGTCCATTTTACGCTTTTTAACGCAATTCATATTATGATCTGCCAAAGTGGCCGTTTTAGACCCCCAGGTCTAGCAGAATTTCACACGTCTTCTAAACGCCGCCCGCGTTTAGAAGACGAATAATGAAGGGGGCTCATCATTGCTTATAGCAATTAATATAGGTGCCAGGAGTCGATCTTTGGATGATTGACCCTCTATTAGGTACTAGCTTTTGCCCACGGCTTCGCCCGCGTGGATGTCGGTTTAACCTACAAAAATGTCGATTTTCCATCAAACTTTCATCCCTTATTAAACTCCCTTATGGGTTGAATTTCGAAAAATCCTTCCGTATTCTTTGTCTGCACTAAAAAGAGAACCTGCAAAATTTCAGTTTTCTAGGTCCATTTGTTTGGGCTGGGCGTTGATGAGTCAGTCAGTCAGTCAGAACTTCTCACTACCGCGCTCACTGACGTTCATCCACTTTTCAGCCTTATAATTTAGGGCATAAGAGGGAAAAGTGGACGATCCCCAGTGAACTCAGTGGCAGAAGCCCCTCGTGTTCGGAAATAATCTTAAGTACTTGCTTGAAGTCGGAGAACTAATCTTACCAAAGGGCTATCTTCTTACCCAGTAGGCAACTGAGTTGTAGGTCAGAACACATCAAACTAATAGGTTTCCCGTACAGTGAGGCAGCCGCTCCATGTAAAATATTATATTTAGCTTCATCCGGTTCGGCTGGACGGCCATCCCATCGTAGTTGTTTGTGGTTCGTGACCACGATTAGAAGAAACCGATCAAATGGTTAACCTAATTATATACTTTTCTATGTTTATATTCATTACATTTCATTTAATTTTTTTTTACATTTCATAAGAAATGATTATCCTGGTGTTGTATTATACTTCATACCAAAGCGTAATGCATAACCAATGGCAGGGTCTTGAAGCTCGTCTTATGTAAAAAATATGATTGTAAATTCATAACATTATACCCACGTAGGTAAGCTCTTGTAAAAAAGCAACAAGACACAGAATATCTTACTAAATAAATAATAGACTCATCTGATGATATTTTTTTGTAAATCGACGTGCGCTTGACAGTGATTGACCATTTTTTGTTCTTATTTTTTATTTTGTTTGTCACTTTGTCATGCGCCATTCAAAGTTAATTACGTACGAGTATGTCTAACGGAAGTGACGATTCAAAAATAGTCAATTTTGACAACCTTTAAGTATAATATTATAAGGTGTTGGATGTAATTTACCGCGATATTACTCGGTCGTAAAGCAGCGTAGTTGAGCTTTAATTGTGATCGAAGTCTTCAAGATATTAATTTACGCTGACTTTAATTGGCTATATAAATGCTTTAACTGTGTTTGAACTGTTAATCCGTTCACGAAAAGTCTGACGGTAAATGAACTGACTTCTGAAAGAAGAAAAATATTTACTTACTTAGATTCCTTATTCCAAAAGAGGCAGAAAAACTAGCCATTACCAACGATTGCTTTACACTAGGCATTTTTTCTAGAACTTTTTATCTATTCCAACATAATAATATAAGTTCCCGTAAACCGTAATAATAGAATATGTTCCTTAACAAGAGTAATTATTTTAACAACGCAACGTTTCACGTTTCCGTGAGAACACTGAACATAAACCGTCTAACAGAAATACGAGTATTTACAGACTACTTGACGTCTAAACACGATATCCTTTGCATATAAAAACGACTAAAATCTTCCAAAAAGTATCGTCCATAACAGTACATTTAACGTAAAATTTGCTAAAGATAAAATCTATGTGACGTTCCCTAGTATTAATTTCCAGCGAACTAGCTTCATTGGTATGGTAGGACATTGATCGCGAAACACTTTGAATGCTAATGTCCTTTTTAAAAATCAATTCTCACATACACTATGTATATAAAACAGTGTGGAGTAAAATATTTAGATTTATAGACGAGCCACCGTACATAACTATGTAGGCTTTGGAACGACGAAATAGGGTAGACGACTGACTAAAAAAAATATGATTCTGTTTAGTCCGTCAGTTAGATTATCGGAAAATATTGGATACGTGTTTTTTGTTTTATCAAAATAATAAAAATTGACGAAAATAAAGCTTGTCAAAGATCATGGAGAGGGGGCTTTTGACGTCATAGTCTCGTAAAATTGTACCAAGCTGTGACGTTGCACGACTTTTCAAAGCGCTGTATCGTCTTCATTTTTTGTTTACGTGAAAAAAGAAAAAATACGTGTTCAATATTTTTTGGAAATCTATCTGACGGACTAATTAGATTTTTTTAGTCGTCTACCCTATTCTTAGGAAGCAGTTTGTATGGATGGACATACCGGAGGCCATTTTGTATGTGAATTTGGACGTTTTAAATGTTTTATAGCTTTTGCTCACAATGGTCGGTAGTTGACATTAAAATGTGCATTGATAGATTCTTGCTTTGCAATCTCTATGTTGGTTATCGTTGGGTGCAATAAGAAAACATGTAGTGACTGGAAGATTGTGGTTTATCCAGCTCAAGGGCTTAACCATAATCTATGAATTACATATTCTCAAAAATTGACAATTTAAAAGAAATCACACGAATTGCTGCATCGTTGCAGGAGGTTCTAGAGTCAATTCCTAAGTTGAACAAATCGTATTTCTAGTTTCCTAATCAGGAATTTGTCAGTAGCAGCTACAGATCCTGGATTTGTCCCAGTTGCAATTAGTTCAATCCTATTTCCAGGTACTTAACATAGGTACTGGTCGAATGTGGTTGACCTTCATATTGGCTTTTTCATATGCTATTTTAGGCCCACGGTTCCTACTATGTCCTCCTAGACCGTACATAACCTGGCATAGTCCGCGCTCATTGACGTCCTCTAATGTCCAGTATCCACTCCGTGAGAAACCCCAGTAGGTACAAGATCACGTAAAAAGCTAAATAGAACGAGTTAGTTTCCGCGCAGGCGCAGCTTCTGTTTGTTTTGCAGTTATTGAGTCATTATGGCGGTATACACATAAGAAAACCGCTTTTTTGATCGTTCTCCAAGATAAATAAGTAATGGTAAAACTAGGCTTTATTGCCTATAGTTCGTTCTTATTTGCTTGGGTAATGGAGGTTCTATATGAACACAAATACGGGTTGATGGATCGACGAACTCAATAAGGTCGCTGTGGACGATGCGGAAGACATATACAAGGGTTTTTAGCGAGACTTTTGAGGAATTTACTTTTGTCAGTGGTCAAAGGCCTTGTCCTAACCGTAAGCGGCTGTCATGAATTTTAAAGGCTATAGCTTGATCAGTCGAGTTGTGTTTGAATGTTATAACTTGATTTACGATTGCAATTAGGACCCGGGGTGATGTATTCTCCATCTTTTTACTACGTTTGCTGTACCTAACTTCGAAAACTTTACAGAACAAGCTAAAATCTGCTAAAGGTCCGGCACTTAAATCTGTCAAAGGTCCTAAACAAAAATGACACTTTATCAAACTACCAAGCTATGAAGCTATACACCATAAATATCCCCTACAAAGCATGGTACTTTCGATATAATAACAATGTTATGGTCCTATATGGTCAGCTTTGGTGTCCAAGCACCCAATTGTTAGAAGCTGTAAGACCTTTCATTCTTATCTGTATTTTCTTCTTTGCACAGTGACCCTTATTCTCATTAGCATAAGGTTTAAGTTGTGAAAGGACTGTAGATAAAGTCCGGAGGCGTTCGGCTATGCGTCGGGAGGACTCGGGTGTTGCGTCAAATGGTTATTGTAAGATTCTGCGGATTTCTGCGCGCGCGCGTAATGTTACGTCGCGTTGTTGTCCGGTACTACCTCGTGTAGGCGACTTCCGCGTGTCTAACTATATTTGAGAGTATATTGTTAATGGTGATTTAGTGGAGAGATTTACTACTGCGATCGTTTTTGGTGAAGCAAGCGTCCGCAAGGATTTTCAGTGGTGTGAAAATTCCGCGAAAACGTTGTACTAACTTTTCGCTTTATGATTGGATTATCCCACAAATATTGTCACTAAAGCAGATGGCACTCTGAGATGATGTAATTTTCTGAATCGGATCGGTAGTTTTGAAGATAACACACATCAAAACTATAAGTAAGAGTATTGATGGAACTCGCCCTAGTAGCATTTTTGTTGGCATTTAGTTGGGCCACATACATTTTTGTTGGCATTTAGTTGGGCCACATACCTCTGTATGTGGCCCAACTAAATGCCAACAAAAATGCTACTAGGGCGTGGCAAAGACCGAAAGCTTCTTACAATATTTTACTCGTAACAAGACGAGAGCAAAAACCTCTCTCATTAACTTCTCCATACACGGAAGTCAGCGACTATAAAATTAGAGCCAGCACATTTAATCAAAATACCTGTTCAAATATTTTATCTAACACCCACAACAAATCAAATAAAGACGTATCGTGTTTGCCGAACACTCTAGATGCCAGTACATGCAGCCCGCATACCGTAACGCTAATAAACACGAATACACAAACAATTCATCAATTTCGTGCAAACTTAGATAAAAACTCGCCAACTTTTAGAAAACTTGCTTGTAAACTGAACCCCTTGAGAAAGTCAACGAGGCAGAATGAAGTGTTGTCTGTGCGTAAGTAGAAAAACAAAGTTGAGTGACCACAGGGGGCAAGCGGGGGGTACTGTGGCCACCCGACCCCGGGGTGGTACCGTGGCCCGTGGTACCGTTTACATTAAAACAAATAATTGTATAGTAGTAAGTTCTCACAGACGTTTTTATGAGTCAGCTACTGGCCGCGTCTGACTTTTCAATGAACTGCAATTAGAAATGATTGATATGTAGTTATGGACAGTGGCCACCCAGACTTGTAATTGTTTATGGTGCTGTCGGCATAGCTAAGCTTCGCTAGGTTATCATTTACCATGATACTAGCTTACCCATTTCCAACCTACTTTAGGATCGTCTTCCAATCATACGAGATTTAGCTGACAACCAGTACTTACATAGAACGACTGGCTTTTAAATCTCGGTATCCTAGTAACAGAGTACCACGATAGAGTTTAAAATGAGTATCTCCAAAGAATCTCAATGAAAATTTCTGGATTCCATGAAATACTGTAAAATTAAACTGCCATACTCTCGCTCACTTACAGGGAATAGAAAATCTAAATAACAAAATAAATGACAAGCAAGCTCGGTCGCTACTGCTGTAGAATTAACGATACACAGAAAATACCTGGAAACCATCATCGGACCTGACAGAAATAGAATCCTATTACCTTTTTACATCTGTACTTTGTTCATAAAATATAATTAGAGACTACGGTTGTGTAATAAAATTCATTTTATGAACGTCATTTTTGTCTCAGTTAAATCGCAAAACGAAAATTCCTTATTTGATGGTCAAATAATGGCAATTCTATTAGCAATCTATTGAAACGGAATGTTAAAAGCAAAATTTGCTCAAGAGTATAGGTTCTCATCATCAGGCTAGTTACTAGCTTATGATGAGTATCTTTGCAGCTTGCCAGTAGCTTGACATAGTCTCACTTATCTCATTACATTAGTCACCTTAATCGGAATTTCTACGGAAAAGAAGAAATTACCAGATCTTTACCGGAGAAAACATTGTAATTTCCAATGCTTTTCCCCCAACCATAAACAGACGTCCAATTCCACAAACCAGACATTCTATTTTTAGTTTCTAATCCAAGAAAAAGTAAGAACAACCTGAACTATACGACCTTAAGATTGCAACAAACTGAATGCACAACTGCACGCCTTATCATTTTATTTGATCTTCAGCTGAAGATAAGCCTTTCACTGGTGAAAGTGATTTTATTGGAAGAATCTAGATTCTTGCATAACAAAACGAAAAAGAAGACGTAGAAAAAGTCGCGTTGGATGGTATACATGTCTGATTAAGAATTAAAGACGAAGGTTCGTTTCGTGTACCGACAGACAGTGAATACACTGTCTAGCCAATTGACAGGCATTGTGTGGGGAAACAAGACCGATTTCTCGAGCCATAGATAACGAGCGAACTTTTTTCCGAAAATTTAGATTGAAAGCATCGTAAACAGTTTCGTATCGGAGTTGAATGACGGTTTACACTACATTTCTTTTGATTTATTTGCTGCTATTTGATTAAATGGTTCGGTTGTTGTTTGTTTGCGTTCAGAGTTTAGATGTAAACAAACTTCTTTGAAGTTTACTTTGACATTTCTTCGATACTGTGTGTTCAGATTTTCCGTGATGTATATTTAATTATTTATGTTGCCACGGAAGCCAAACAAGTTTTCTGTCACTACTAGCTACGAAGAAATTACTTTCTCAGTTTTCTTAAAATAAACTTGATACATCAGCATAACATTATAGAAAATAGTGATGGCCATGAATCTATCAAAACAGTATCTAGTTTTAAAGCAATTGGTTCGTTTACTGATAACAATCTGCCGGATCAAGATCTGCTCGATACATATAATCATGAACGCAGCGAAAGCTATCAGCTACCGAACGAGTTGATCTAGTTTCAAATCGATTACGTTGAATCGATTTAATTGTGCTTGCAGTCGGTCTTGTGTAAGCGTGTTAATGATAAACAAACAGGCCTAATGAAGCAATTAAATTGTGTTTGCAAATTAAAAGTAAAAAGATCAATGACTTGCTACAGCCGTTACTACTTGCTAGTGTAATAAATTAGACTGTCGATATTTATTTATTTGAGTACCTAATTAATTGATTTCTAGATTTCTTTTTCTAGAATGAATCGCTCTAAATAATGTGGTTGGTGTAGCTTGTTATTCAATAGGTATGTAATTCATAAAAATTAATACATAAAGAGATGCAATAGCTCGAGGAAATTAAGCTTTATTAGTGCCTAGTTTAAACGTAATAATATTCAACACAATTTAATGTAGAAACTGATTTAAGGCTCGAACTAAATAATGTAGATATTGACTCCCGGGACCACCGACGCGTGATTGACATAAGACATAATCTAGTCGCGTTACTTGGTAATTTCCTATTTTATAAAAAAGCTAATTTGTGGAATCAATTCCATTAGTACCGCCAATCAAATGAGTTGGCAAGCGATCCACTGGGCACCGGACGCGTTGCACGTGCGTGTGCTGCTGATTTGTCGGATCCATGATGTAATTGTGCATTGCTTTAATTTGACTGAAGACTAGGTAAATCAAAGTAATGGGATTCCATCATTTGGGTATATGCTTGGTATTTCCTGTAGTAATAAGACCGCCAATTGTTTTTTGCCTGCGGGTTCTTCCGCATGGAATATAGCCTAAAGCCTTCCTCGTTAAAGGACTATACAACACTAAGATAAATTTTCTATTCCAATCGGAAGTTCTTGAGATTAGCGCGTTCAGCCAAACAAACAAATAAACTCTTCAGTTTTATAATACTAGTACCGATTAAGCACGTGAACTCTGTCCCTCTTACTTACGACCAAACTAAAGTACAAAAGGATCAAAAAGCTAGTAGAATAAGGCTAATAACTGGCACGAAACAATACATTAAAGTGTCAGTGATGTCAGACACATAAAGCACGGCACAATGTTGCCATGCTGGTATCAGCCGGCGGATCAGAGACAATAACAGAGGTAGACTTCATAAAGTGCACGGTATCTTGCGGCGCATCTAATTCATTTGCTGAAGTTGTGGTGCCATTTGTACGATTATGAACTTATTTTTTTTAGTTATTTTATGTAGCTAGTCATTTTCTTCTTATAATTCAAACTTTGTGACTCAAATGTTAAGCATAAAATAATTTAAAACCAATTCACTCTCCCTCATTGCAAATTATCATAGCACATAATTACATAAATACCTCTTTATCTCAGCAATTACATTTTCCAAGGCCGTAACACTAAGCCCTAAGCTAAATAAACTATAAGTAAGTACATGTACACTAGCTGTAGTGTGTATTTCTTATAAGTTAATAAACTAACCGCGTTTCATATCAGGTGTGATTGACCCATCTGTGCTTAACAAGAACATTGCTTAGAATACGAGTTAGCAAACTGGCTTCTCCAACTATTGACAAGTGACACTGGAATAGGGCTGCGCAATTCGCAATTTAAAAAAGTTCTGACCAAAAAGTTTTTTTGACGTGATAACGTCTTATAATTCGATGGCCGGCTGCACGAACGAAAAAAGATGACGTCATGAGTCGTTACCTCGCTCTGAGGCGTTACCTCGCTCTGAGGCGTTCCATAGCAACGGCGTGTTAATTGTCGTTCCATAGCAACGGCGTGTTAATTGTTTGTTTATAGCAATGTAAGTGCTGTATTTTTTTATGACGTTGTCACGTTCAAGTATCGCCAGTAAACCGACTTTACAGACAACCCATTTTTTTTTTCTAATTTTTCTTTCTTCACTAAATTTTTTTACTTTTGCTGATTTTGTACTAAGGCCAGAAGTCATAGACAGTAAGCTAGACATGCTGGAAATTCACGTGGTAACCCTAAGTCTAGTCGATTATAACATGGGTAAGCCTGATCGAAGAAATTCAGTGGCGCGGGCAATCAATGCAACTTGCTTCAAGAAAAAATAAGGGATATCGGCTTGAATACTTGTAGGTGCTGTTTTTAAAGCTTTTAGCTCGTTATCGTAGTTAGTTAGATTCTTGGAAAGAAAACTAAGAATCAGTGATAATATAGAACGCTATTTGATCAGATGGCGACATGTTTTTCATGGCAAACAATATCTTACTTTCTATAGCTTCCTATAGCTTACAATACCTCTCTGCTAAGCAAAGGCCTTGTTTCTCCCTTCTGCACATTATTTTTCTTTAGTAAGTGTTGGCCATTCCTTTCGATAGGAGTCATCCAGAAAACTTCGCCTTGGCCTGTTGCCTGTTGACTTGCTCTTTAACCTAAAGTATGCAATCACTCTCCGATAAAGTCTAATCATCGACAAGATTTGATTACTGCGATGCCAAAGACAAGAACAGAATCACAAAACCAGAGGAAGATCCAAAACAATACTTCTCACTGAAAGCTCTACAAAAGCCATGTTTTACCAGCACACGCTAGTATTATATTATCTGTGCCAGCACTAAGTTAATAAGGGCCACACAATACAACCTTGCGTCACACCACGGCTGCGCGTGATTAAATGCGATTGGTATGCGTATGCGCATTCACGACAATGCAGCACAGCCGACATTACCAGACCCCCAACAAGCGCACGATGAACGCGAATGGCTTGCGGCCATTAATATTTAAAGAAAGAAATAAAAATATACTTATTAATAGATTGTATCGATTTCTGAGGACCATTGTGACATTCTATTTGATACATTTTTGAGATTTTTTTGGACAGGCTAAAAACAAACAGCTATCAAAAAGTTCATGTCAATCTTGTTCAAAGCCGTTGTAGTTAAACGAAAAGCGTTGTGAATGATTGACTGAAGTGTGCCGATAATAAAACTGATGTTCTTTGAAAATGAAAATGCTTTTATCCGCACTGAGAAAGAAGTGTCAAATCAAAATTACATGAAATAAAACAAGCTGAATAATATTCACATTCACTCGAATACACCATTCACTTACTGGAGCGTCTGATATTCCTCTATTTCTGTCCAACACTCGTATTATTCCAAAACTATATATAGTAATCACACTTGCAAAAGTCACAGCATGTCTTAGCAATAAGCAGCCTTATTGCAACTGCCCATGAGAGGTTGCACAACAAAGCCCCATTGATATCTTCATGAATCACCGGTAAGTTCACTGGAAATGATCGGAATCGCCGACCGGTCCACGATACACTATATATACAGCTGACGCATATGGCCGATATGTAGGTAAAATTGATCGCTCTGATGTGCGATATTGTGGCGCCAAAGGAGTAAAGGAATGCTTGGTAGTGAAAATGAAAAGGAATGCTTCCCAGTATTTTTTTTGTGTGACCTTCGGACTGTCAAGTCACAGATCTTAAGTTCGAACCCAAGACATCTCTGATTTTTCGGATTAATGTGCGTTATGTCTTTAATTTTATCGCTTGCTTTAGTGAAGAAAAACATCATAAGCATGCCTTTTGTTTTTTGGGGGGTTGGGAAATCATCGTATGACTACTCTGAGCAGAGCGTTAGGGAGTGTCAGACTCATGGGAGCCATAAAATCTCTGACATCAGGCTAGGCACTAACCATAAAGAAGAAGAGTCGAAGAGAAGTCTTTTATTTTTCAGGCAACAACTTGTGAAAAAATGCAATAAAAGACTGCCAAGAAAATGTTAAAAGCAGAAAGTAGGGTTAATTGACCGAAAGCAACCTCTAACCTTGATGAAAAAACTGCTGTCCGAGAAAAAAGCCCGGACAATAAAAAGAAAATAAGAAATAGCCGCCATGAAGCTAGAAATTCTCTTCCTGATTAGCTGGAACGTCGTCGTGTAGTTTATTTATTTATTTATTTAAACTTCATGCACAATAGTGATACATAGGCGGACTTAATGCCACAAGGCATTCTCTACCAGTCAACCTTAGGGTTAAATAAGACAACTTTGTGGTAGGGTACAAAATATCTAAAAAACAATATCAACTTAAAAAAGAAAAAAAAAATACTACATACTAGTATAGGTACTTAAAATGATACTAATACACATATAAAAATAAAATAAACTAATAAATATTTTAACAAAAATATTAAACGAAAAACTTAACAATAGGCAATACCATGACTCGATCACTCGACTTATAATAACTGAGAGCTATTTGGTCTGACTTAAGTAGAGGTTACGTACTTTCTTTTTAAAAGTGAGTTTGCTTTCAGCTTTTTTAATGCCAGGGGGTAGCGCGTTCCAAAGTTTTATAGTTGAGATAGCGTAAGAATTTGACAAGAAACAGGTGCGGTGTGGAGGAATTTGGAGAATGAGATTTTTGGAAGCCCGAAGATTACGACTATGACAACTGCCCAACACTTTGAAATAAGTTTTTAAATAATCAGGAGCACGTGGATCGTTCATAATTGAGAAGAGCATGCAGAGAGATCTGAGGGATCTCCTGAGTCGGATAGGTAGCCATTTAAGCTGAGAACGGAAGGAAGAAATATGATCATATTTACGAAGGCCAAAAACAAAACGAATACAATTATTGAGAAGTCGATCCAATTTATTTAGAAGTTCTTGGGATATATCAGAATAACAAACATCAGCATAGTCAATAATGGGAAGCACAAGGGACTGAACCAAAGTGAGTTTCGTGCTAGATGGGAGAAAATGCTTGAATCTATAGAGAGACCGCAGTGAGAACGTGACTTTCTGACTTACCTGAGCGACGTGTTTATCCCAACTCAAACTGCTGTCAATGTAAAGACCCAAGTCTTTTACGTGGGGTGAAAGAGAAATGACAGAGTTCTCGTACATCAGTGGCACAAGTTGGCTAGAGTTCACATTCCTCAAATAGTAAGAGCTACCAATGAGGATGGCCTGACATTTTTCGACGTTAACCGACACCCCAAATTTGCCAGACCATTCTTCGATAGTACGAAGGTCAGCATTGAGTGTTGAAATGCAATTATCGAGGTTGACAATGTCTGTTTGAGCGTACAGTTGCAAGTCATCAGCGTACAGATGGTAAGAGCATTTGAGGATAGCAGTAAGAGAGTTTATAAATAAGGAAAATAAGAGAGGAGAGAGTATACCGCCTTGTGGAACACCAGTTACCAGGTCGCACCAGTCAGAGCAATTCTGATCAGCACGCACCGCCTGCTGGCGACCACGAAGATAAGATGAAAACCAATCCCGTGACAACGATGAGACCCCAATTTGCGACAGTATGGCCAGAAGAATGTCGTGATCAACGGTATTAAAAGCATTGGAGAAGTCTATTAAAACTAAGACCGTTAACCTCGAATTTTCCAGACCATCCCTAATATCTTCAGTGACTTTAAGCAGAGCTGTGGCTGTGCTGTGACCAGGCCGAAACCCGGATTGGAAAGTGGACAACAGGTTATTTTTAAAAACGTATGAGGATATTTGATTAAGTGCAACTGCTTCTAGGATTTTGGAAAGGAAAGGGAGAATGGAGATTGGTCTGAAGTGAATGGCTAAACTAGGATTGGAAATTTTAGGAAGAGGAATAATGTAAGCCTTACGCCACATTGCAGGAAATACACCAGTCTGTAGAGATGAATTGACGATGTGGGTAATGATTGGAATTAAGTTCTCAATCATAAAAGATAACATGGTACGACTGACACCATCACAACCCACCGCTTTAGATTTAATTGAGTTGAAACATTTAAGGACCTCAGCGCTAGTCACGGGGGAGAATGAAAAAGAGTCAGGAGGAAACATTGGCTTGGAAGTAATATCAAGGATAGTTTTATTCTTAACGTCAACCGCAAGCGTAGCAGATGTTGAAAAGTGTTTATTAAGAACATTTAAAGGGAGATTAAGAGATACTAAACTGGAGGGGGATTTTGATATGCCAAGAGATTTGAGAAACTTCCAAATATCAGCCGGTGAAGAATTGAGGACATTTTCACAAATGTATCGGCGTTTAGATGCTCTTACCATCTGGTTGCAGCGTTTTCTAGCCAACCTATACATGTCCCAGTTCTCCTCACTGCGGTCCCGCCTATATTTTCCAAAAGTCCGGTCACGTCGTCTCATTGCCATCCGAACCCCAGGGGTACGGTAGTTTACGATGGGTACACGCCTAGTTGACCCACTGCGGGATGATTAAGTCAGGTTCACACATTTCGCAGTAATGAGGTATTCGGCCATGTCGGTCGTATGTACATTTGCAGGCCTGTGTTAAGTGGGTACGGTCGTATGGCTACGTTCCCGCTAGCTCCGGTCGGCGACCTCGGCCGCCGGTTTGGCCCTGTCCTTATGTCACCAACTTGAAAACACTGAAACCAGTTGCTTTCGTCACACCCATGATAATGTTATTCGGAATCAAACAATTCCGTTTGTGTGTCACAAATCGTGATCGAGCAGTTGGGATTAACATGTCTTGCGTATCTTGGAATGAGGAAGATTCCGATTAAAATGTATTTCTATTTGTAATGTATGTAATTAACAAATTATATCATTAAAACCCTCCATAAATATTTCCTGCAGCGTCATGTTTTAAATAATTTGTAAAAAAAAAAAATAGTAATTTGCCCCAAACTAACGAATCAAAATTGCTAAAGATTGAACTTTTTGTAGCAAATGACCTTATCCTGTGAAGGCAACGCTAGTAGCCACTTTGTCAGCTTAAAATTATTTAGGATAATAGAATACATGAATCAGTAATTAAAACATCATTCGACTCTACCATTATCGGGTCGGTGCAACATGTCTTTTTGTTCCATTTTCATAATCTGTGACTTGAACGTATCTTTATAGAATGAAGGAATAATGAAATACATATAGGTGGTAATCTTGGTATTCTGGTATCGCGTACCAATCGCATTCCCACAGAAAAGATCGAGAAAGTGTGAGATGCCAGACGGAGTAACAAAAAATTCTTCGACACGCTACCTACTCTTTGTGAATGAATCAGTAATTCGTTAGGAAACATTTGCGGTCAGCAGTACATTTTTAATATGAGCTGAGTTAGAGGAAAACATCGTGAGGAAACCAGCTTGCCTGAGAGGTATTTCTCGATGTCGTATAAAGCCAACTCGGAGGCCTTTTCGCCATAAAAACTGACACTTTTTTTTTTTAAAAACGTTGCCCCTCACTAGGAATTTCTCCTTTATCTTGGGTGCGTTTACAAATATTTAAACTCACATACACAAATACCCACAGATACCCACTTGTTAGAGGCACTAACCACAGGAAGAAGTAGAGTCGCCCAATCAAGTTTCTTGGCTGAAGAAATTCTCAAGCATTATTCCACTCTACTGAAGTCGTTGGCAAATCAGAAAAGCAACCATTTTACAAAAATCCGCGCTCACCGATTACATTGTAAAATGCTCCATCAACTCCATGCGGAACGGTAGACATATCTCGTAAGACAATTCAATTGCTGCCGATGACACATCGCATGCTCTCGGCAGACGCCCCATCAATTAGCTCGGAACAATTTTGAAGATAGGAAGCTATGCCATTCGTTCACGCAACGTGAAGCACCAAGAAAATTCAAATAAATACCTGAGAATACTTTATACGACAAGAAAATCACCCGTGTTGTTTGAACACATGTTTTTTTTAGAAATGTGAAGGAAGCATTGATATAGAACTAAAGATAGGGTCGTCCGAACATTTTGCTCGATGCGTTCCCCATACAGAGAAACACCGACGCCATCTTTAAGAACTACTCAGGCTGCTCGTAAACGTAACCTTGTATGAGCGGCGTGGCGTGGTATTATCGAGGTATAAAGAAATTAAATAAAGCTTTCAATTTAAAAAAAAGTATGTTTATTGCAGTTTTTTATACATATTAATAATAATAATAACATTTTTATTGGCCTTCAAATAAAACTATTTTTTTAAACTTTTGCTTTTTGGTTATTTTTGACATATTTTCTATTTTGGATTCATTCACATTATAATTTGCTTCTAATAAACAAAAACAATAATAATTGGTTTTGTTTGTAATTAAATATTATTGTAATTAATTAAATCTTTTCATTTCATCGGCTACAAGCCTACAACGCACGCCGCTGCAAAGTTATGTCGTATAGCCGTACGGCGCGTGGGGGCGGGGCCTCGCGTCGTCTTTGCCAAACGTCAAGACAAATAAGTTGGGAAGAAAACTGTTTTATTTAATGTTATAAGTTGATTTACTGACATATTTTTGACATAACGGTGGTATGAAATGTTATATTTTTTTTGTTGTGCTTTGCGTGGTAGTTCACGCAACCTTTCACTACACAACTTGGCATTTTCACTTTACGGACGCACCCGAAGATAGCCGATCGTGAACTAGATCACGTTTGGAACCATGGAACCATTTTGGAACCATGTTCGAGGCGTCATTTTATCATGCGGTCCGCCCAGTCCTTACGCAGTAATATATAAGTCTATGGAAGGAAGTAATAAAACGGGACAATTTTCCCGCCTACAATTAAAAAAGAAACAAACAAGTTCAATGACCACATTCTAATTTTGAACGTAATTAAAGCATTTGCGCGCGAATGTGAAATTCTAATGAAGCAGTTGTTTGTTGCTTATCTGTGATGATTTAAATATGGAACTCGTTAGTTTTTTCTCTACTGACTGCACATGGCTCGGTCGACTTCCGAGTGTCGTTCGTCGTTCCGCTAGTGTGGCATACAGATTGGCCATTTCCTTGCTAAAACCAAATGCTAATTCACGAAGCTGAATTGCTCATTCAATACATTTCTACTACTAGTACTTTATAGTTTTTTTCTTTAAAGTTGGAACGAAGCCATCTTTATTTTTCCAATACTATTTTCACCACTTGTCTACCAAATCGCGCCCTCCTGAGTACTCCTGAAGTCCTGACACTTTGCCAAAATTCAAGCCAAAGAAGCCTAGTAACAAAGAAAGGGCATGCATTATTTTTTTTTTAATCAGAAGTAGGTAAGTACAACCTTCTTAATCAACAACTGCGCTGACAGCCGCTGAAATTGGTCTCACTTATTTAAATGAAGACATTAGTGCTACTACATTGTTAGTGCACTAATAATAACTAACAACCCAACGAGACAGCTAATAGGCTGGGTGTCAGACCAGTGCACGACTCGCCTAAACTGTGTGAGTCGGGAGCAGTATAGTCGCCTGCAGACTTAGTAATGTGGGCTCAATGTATTTCCCATGGCAGTTGGTGACAAAAGTTTTAATTTTTAATGATTTTGTTGGAAAATGGAGCCTTGAAAATGCGTTATATTCCACCTAAAAAAGGAATTCGGCATTAGTGTAGAGAAAATGCAAGGGCAAAAATCAGCTACTTTATAAAATAGGTTAAAAAATGTTCAATCAAATAGTAGGTAAATATTAGAAGTTCGTTAAATGCCTTATCTCAGAATTTTCAGATTACGTAGTAGGTACATAAGAAGAAAATCTATTGAAATGCAGACTGCAAAGAATGCACCTTTATGTCAAACAGAAGAATGTATTCGAGATCCATTTTCTTATTTTTATCCTGTATCCATATGGTATTGCGATTACGTTTGTTATCCATTTATCAGCATTTTATTTGCTTGTATGTATTTAACTCCCGTAAATGTCGAGACGGTCTCGTTATTCTAATAAAGATCAATATTTATCAGCTTAACGACATGTCTGGCTTAAAGCTTAAAGTTTATTTATAAATTCCGTTATAAGTTGTGATATCGTGCGTGACCTATATTCCAACCGGTAAATAAACCTGTTTATGTTATTTAAATTATTTGAATCACCAAAGTTCAGAACTGGTTTAATCGATTTTTGAATGAAGCATGGTAAATTGTAAACACTATTCCGATCTCCATGGGCAAATAGTAGTAAATAACTAAAATGTTTGAAATTGTGCAAAAAAATCCGAACAGATTTAGGGATTTTTTGAATTAATAAATAATAAACGCCATTAAAATTAACTAGAATGTTTGTAGCTGTTTTGGTCCTTATTCGAAAAATTCTCAGTGATCAATGATCAAGCAAGGATGTGCAAATTTCGTATAGGCTATGGACATTGGTAGAAATGGTAGAGCGGATGTCCGAAGCGGCAGCGTCCGCCAAAAATCCGAAAAATCCATACTGCCTTGACTAAATCATTATCATTTATCATTATCATTTATTTATTTATTTTCTCTTTACAAAGTTGATCTTAATATTAATGTGTACAAGAAAGATGGGTAAGCTGTATTCCAACTTTGAAAGAGACTGGTGCCTGATGTAGGTTTTTAGAAAAAAACCTGTGTTACAGGTCACCAGGGCCCTTTTGGCTAGAATTAGCTTGCACAGAGATACTGTGTAAGAGTAGGTGTGCATTAAACAATATGCATAACAAAAATTTAAAAAACACAGTAAAAGTTAAAAAGAAAACATGCGTAAAAGGAAACATAAAAAGAAGTAATAACAATAAGAGAAATACCTATCTATATTCTTGCAGAATATATTGAATCATGTGGTGGGACGGTGAGTGAGTGAGTGAGTATTTGTCTTGTGTAAAGTGTCTGACTTGTATGAGATGTATGTGAGTAATGTGTGAATAAGGGTGAATTTTGCGGAGTGGGTGCAGCGAGAGTTGTTTTTAAATGTAATCAATAAATTGTAATAAATTGTGAAGGGAGTAGTAGTAGATGAACAGCTAATATGTGTGGGTTGTCAAAATTATGTTTATTTTAGAACGGTTAAGAGATTCTCAGTTTTTTGATAGTCAAGGGTTTTTAAGTATTTTTTTATTTCTTTGATACAGATTGATCTAGTTTTAGGATATAGATTTAAGAATTTATTAATTTTATTGTAGAGATAATGCCCAAGAAAGCAATAGAATCTTTTAAGAAGTGTGGATTTGAATTGAGCCGTGGGACATACTCTACCTTTCCGTCGGTTGTCCTCCTGTAGGTTAGGGTCAAACTGCATCTGAGAATGTTTTTTAAGTAACGTATGTAGTATAAACGTTTGTCTAACAGTGAGCGTGTCCCATTTTTTGTACAGGTCCGTAGTAGGATAACGAAAGGGGAGATCAGCTCCGACCTTGAGTATAGCACGCTGTGCCCTTTCTACTTCGATGAGGTGCGTTTTGGCGGCACCTCCCCAAGATGTGATGCAGTAATCAATCAGTGATTGGCATAGTGCAAAGTAGACCATCTTTATGATCTTTCGGTCGGCCGAGTGTCTTAGGGTTTTGAAAATGTAGATTACTTTTCGTAACCTGGTCACCAGGGTCTCTATGTGTGGTTTAAAGGACAGATGCTGGTCGATAGTGACTCCAAGGTATTTCATATTCTCGGTCATTTGAAGGGAAGGACAAGAGCAATGAGAACTTTCAATGCCACAGGTATGAGCAGTAATCCCCAGAGACGAGGGCGGGAGCAAGTTAGATCTATGGGAAAATGCTATGTACTTTGTTTTAGAGACGTTAAGCGTCAAAACATTATCTTGCAGCCAGTTACCAACAATATTAAGTCCCAGTTGTGCAGCATTGAACACCTCCTCCCACCCATCACCACTGAAGAACAGTGCAGTATCATCAGCAAAGGTAATGATCTTTCCTTTTAGAAGAGAAAGTTGGCAAAGGTCATTAATGTACACAAGGAAAAGTGTTGGGCCCAATATACTACCCTGTGGTACACCAAAACTGATTGCGAGCTCATCACTGAGCCTGTCATTTATCCTAACTCGTTGTTTCCTACCGGTAAGATAGTCTTCCATCAGTTTCAGAGGGATTCCTCTGATACCGATCCGCTCAAGCTTTTTAAGAAGGTGTGGAATAGAGACTGTGTCGAAGGCTTTTGCGAGATCGAGGAACACCGTTAGGCATCTCCTTCCGTCATCCAAGCTGCCAACAATAGAGTCAATTAATTCGTGAACTGCATCATTGGTACTTTTGCCAACTCTAAAGCCAAACTGTGAAGTCGAAAGGAGATTATTAACTTCCAAGAACTTTGCTAGTCGTTGATTGATAAGGCGTTCCAGTATCTTGGACAGAGCAGGTAAGATGGAGATGGGCCGGTAGTTATTGACACAGTCTTTTTTTCCAGCCTTATGGATGGGCTTAATAACAGCTATTTTAAAAGCCTGGGGAAAAACTCCCGTTGAAATGGACAAATTGCAGATATGACTTATGGGAAGAGAAAGGTATTTTGCGTACCTCTTGATGATTTTACTGCTAATCTGATCGATACCCACTGCACAATTATCCCTCAGGCCCTTAATGAGGTCGCATATTTCTTGTTCATCGGTAGGGAGTAGGACAAGCGAGTTGGACGGAGTAACTGATGTGTGATCATGGGTGACGCAGGGTGTTGAGGACTTTGAAGTGGAGATTTTACTAGCTAACTTTGCCCCAACGTTCACAAAGAAGCTGTTGATTTCGTTTATGTCCGCCTCGGGACTGTTAGATGACAATAGTGATGTCGAGTAATCTACCCTCTTCCCAGATTCGCTATTCTTTTTAATGACATCCCATAACTGTTTCTTGTTTCCCCTTGCATTTTCAAATTCCTGTCTTTCATATCTCTTCTTTGTTTTTTTAAGCAGAGAAGAGCAAAAATTTCGATAACGCTTATATGTTAATTTTAGTACCTCGTCGTTAGGGTTACATTTTAATTTTTTGTGTAAGTTGTCACGGTTTCTCATGCAGCGAAGAAGTCCTTTAGTTACCCATGGTTTAGTTATCAGTTTTCTTTTTGAAGTTTTCGTTACGCTGGTACTATTTTTTATTGCTGAAGACAGGTGAGCCACGAGAAGATCGGTTGATACGTTAGCATCTTGACAGTCAAGGATGGGCTGGCAATCCATGTTTTGTATTAATTTGTCCAGATTGTCAAAGTCAACCGAGCATTGGGTTTTGTTCAAATAATTCAGACGGGTTTTAGGTCTACAACTAATAGCTACACTCTCATGGTCAGTGATAGATGTTTCAAAAACGAAACAGCAAGCTTCCATCTTAGATTTCAGCATCATGTGGTCTAAACATGTTAAGCCATGCGTTGGGAGAGTATGAGCCGGAAGCAAGCCATGGCTAGCTAGGATATTCAGGTACTCGTATGATCGTTTATCGGGACTGTTTGGAACTATATTAATATTTATATCACCACAAAAGAAAATGTTTTTAAAAGTTTTTAGGTTATTTAGTAGCGTGTTAATTGAGTCGATAAATTTTACAGTGTTTGTCTGACTAGGTGGGCGATATAATCCTACGATGCAAGTATCTAGACCCAGTTTTAAAACAAGGCAATTAGCGTCAGTAACTGTGGGTTCCTCGGATACAATATTAAGAAGCTTGTTGTAAAAGATGACAACTCCTTCATTTTGGGTTTTGTGTGAGGTGGTCGCAATATGATTGTAGTTGTCGAGAGAAGGGATGAACTTTGCAGAAGGGAGCCAGCATTCCGTAAGTACTACGACATCCCAGGGTATTTGAGATCTTTTGAGAAGCGTAACGAAATTTGGCATATTACAATTAAGGCTACGAATGTTTTGAGACAAGATATTGATAGTATTTTTGTTCATTACTATGTGATTTTTTGCACTTTCTATATCACAGGTTATAGTATTTGCCACTTGAAAAGCGTCCAGATCAGAGTATATATTGCTAATGGTTTCTATTACTTTATCGCTGCTCGTAAAAAAGTAAAGGTACAATAAAATCTACTTAAGTATAAAAAAACTGAATTCCAGCCTGTATGCTTTTCAACCAGCAACAATAATGCGAATTCAAAAAGATCAAATAAACGATAAGTTGAACTTTTCCACTGTAAGTAAAAGCGATGTTTCAAATTGAGCGTAAACAAAATAGTAAAGTAACCGTTCAGACGTGAGTGGTGTGCTGAGCTGTGCTGCATTGGGCACGTAGAGGTAACTACCGACGCGAAGCAAGCCTCGAATCCAATGAAATGCAACATCGATCGACGCGATTCAATGAATCATTCAGTAGTTAAAAGGAACTCGAGTAACTCGACTAACTGTTACTACAAATTAAATATAATTGAGATAATTGTAAACGAAAGTGAAGTTTTTGCTCGGAATGAGATTTTTGTGCATCCAAACTGTGTATTTTCTTCATTCTTCAGAAAATATTTGATTGTTTCATAGATTAGATTATGTTATACAGTTTTCTCGCGAATTCTTTGGTTTCTTTTTTTAGAGCAGTCATGCAACACTTTTCAATCATGTCTTGTTTTTTTAATAATAATTATGAAAGCACCAACTATGATTATTAAATATAAACCGGCCTCTATAATAATTGATTGACAAATAAATCAGTTATCTACTATGCACAAGCATGTACGTACCTACGCTATAAAAATATCGAAATGTTGTTTATGATCTGCTCTTCTATTTTTAAACGAATAAAAAATAAAGTGTAATGGCGACATCGTATAACTGCATAATTATGCGACATGACATGATAGGTGGCTCATTAAAATTTAAATATTAGCATAACTTATTTGCTCAGACTACGGCACAACAGGCCACAACGGGTTATTATCTACATAGGTACGGTCTGTCAATTAGGAGATATCATAAAGTAGATACAATAGTAGGTTTTAATTATAGATTTATGGACTATGTCTTTCGGTAAACGACATGAAACAACGGACTGCGCTACAGGTTTCTTCAGATTTAAATTTTAGAACCGTCAATGAAAGCAAACCTAAAAATTCTAACATTTGACAGTTCCAGTCCAACACCGAGGAATTACTAAACTACAGAGAAACAATCGCATCTTAACAATGACTTTTACCTACTCAAGTAATCACTATGACTTGTTTATAAATACCGGTGTTAGTGACCTATAATTCAGGAGGCTGGTCCTGAATTATGAAGTAACCTTGGACAATTTGCATAGAGCGTTAATTCACCGTCAGTTTCTTAGTTCACAGTATCTATTGCCTCTCACTAATCTATTTTATGTTGATTTTAATGTAGAAATGTGTCTAAGGGCCGGTTTCACCACTTGCTGATAAGTCCCTGATAGCCTATCCGGAACTTATCTGCCAGATAAACTACAACTTTTGATAGCATTATCTGTCAGATAACTGTCAGATAACTATCTGACACTTTATCCGTAACCGGTGAAACTGGCCGTAAGTGTCTATTTCGCGGGCATAATTATGGGTATTTACGTAAATATAATTGTTCAACAGAAGGAGTTAAAGCGCGACATTCAGATGCAGATCAATAAAATTAAACACGTAATAAGTACCTACTGTATCTAGTAGATATTATGACTAAGTTAATAAGAAAAATTACGCACCGTGGCTCACAGTAGCAATACTACGAATACTTTAAAGTTTTCAGATATACTGGAAAAACATGGATATAAAATATTTTTACGAGCAAGACTTCATTCTTATCTCAATTAAGTATGCCTGGATTACGGGCTCAGTCTGTGGTATTCGCCGACGTAAGTGATAGACCATGGTGGGCCTAGCATAAACCGGCGGAACAGCTGAAAAGACAATGTTTATTTAGTTTCAACACTTTCTTATATCAGTGTGTTGTAACCATCGGACTGCTAAGTCATTTTCGAGTTTGAGCCTAAGATACGCACCTATGTATTGTATATTATCACTTGGTTCGGTGAAGGAAACCAGTATGCAGGAGAGATAGGTTCATACTTAGTATTTGTTGATGGAATTACAAGCTAAGTCAGTGGCCTCAGGATGGCATAAAAACTCTCACACACCAGCTTAGGCACTAACCAACCACACGATAAAGGAAGAAGATAGTCTACGGCAGAAAACTTATAACGCATGTCAAAAAATGTATCTTTAAAAAATCCCGTACTATAGGGGATCTTAGGCAGTACTCTATAATCCGACAAATTCGATAGTCTGACACGGTCCTGAATTTATCGTTATTCGAATAGGGGAATTTAGGGGATCGGACAAAAAAAAACTAATTAGTCCGTCAGATAGATTTCCAAAAATTATTGGACACGTTTTTTTCTTTTTTCACGTAAACTTAAAATGAAGACGATACAGTGCTTCGAAAACTCGTGTGACGTCATATGATAGTACATTTTGACGACACAAGTGACGTTTCAAGCCCCACTCCAAGATCTTTGACGCGTTTTATCTTCGTCATTTTTTATTGATTTGATAAAACAAAAAACACTTATTCAATATTTTTCGATAATCTAACTTACGGACTAAACAGAATCATATTATTTTGACCCAGTCCGATCCCCTATTACCGTGAGTCCACTGTAAGTAATATTTTCAATTCAAATATTACCGTCGTTCGTTCGTATTCGGACATCAGGATGGTTATGCAGGCCAGCTGGAAGACTCACGCTCGCGGACCGCCTAAAGCCAATTAGACATAAATAAACAAATTTAAATGTGCGACGGGAGCAATTAACATGGCAGAACCTGTCGAGTGCCCAGTGTGCCCACACGGTATTTATAAAAAGCTATTTCGAGAACGTACTGCGGAATAGGACAGGACTCGCGGGACTATACATAAGCGAGACTTCCTCAAACCTCTCTCATATTCACGATCCTTTATCAAATGAATGCACTGTGTAAAGAATGATATGGCAAGAAAGGAGGTGTCTGATGTGATGACGAGTAATAGAGAAGTCATCATCATCATCATGCCCTTATCCCAATTTATTTGGGGTCGGCGCAACATGTCTTCTTCTTCCATACATCCCTATTTCTCGTCATCTCAGCAGTCACCTCCTTTCTAGCCGACGAGTAATAGAGAAGTATGGAAGAAGTATGGATGGACATAGCTGCGCCGACCCATAATAAGGGCAAGAGAATGATGATTTACTTATTTACTAATTTAGTAGGAAGACGTTGCGTTGGAAGGCCTCCTAGGTGGACCGATGACCTGGTGAAGGTTGCGGGGATTCGATGGATGCGAGACGCACGGGACCGGTCAATGTGGCGACACTTAGGGGAGGCCTATGTCCAGCAGTGGAAGTCTTTCGGCTGAAATGATGATGATGATGATGATAATTTAGTAGAAGGTAAAAGTATGCAGCAAGAAGATACTTCATCATTGTCTGTAATAACAACACACTGCCCTTATCAAAATAATTTTCGAAACTTGTCGATAGCTTTTGACAAACCTTAAGAGGAAACGCGAGTGGTCTTTTCTCCATACAAACGCTCTCGCCTGTTTTCTTTTTGGTTAATGACCCTAGAGCAATGGTTTTTTACAGAATAATAAATATTAACTATTTCTATGCCCCTATGTTTTCCTTTTTGGTGATAAATTATTTTTATAAGCACTAGAACCCTCAAAAAATGCTCAAAATTGCTTGTTTAGATCGCTGTTAACAGAGTCCTAGTGTACAAATTTGACAAACATTAACGAAAAAAGAAAAACATAGCGGCGTAGTTTATAACCTCCTTATTCATTGTCTAAAATATCTTTTAAATTGGTTCAATATTGGAGGAGGAAATAGGCGAGAGCCAAACCTCGAATTCTAACTTTTTTCTACAGTTGTCCTTATCGCACGAATTTGAGGGCAGGAGGATGGAGAGAGACAGCGATAGTAGAAAGAGACAGCACTCGCATTTCCTCTTAAAGATTAAATAAACACAGGTTTACTAGTTCAAAACGTAAGTTACCTAATAAACGTATGAAGGGTGCCGGAGGCTGATTGAAATCCTTCACACGGTCTGCCACTGAATTATCGGTAAAGCACAGGGCCGGCGTCAGGGCGGGGGACCAAGTCCAAACCAGGCGTCATCGTAAAAATACTCTTAAAAACAAAACACTTTTTTCATTTAAAAAAATCATTTTAATATCTAAGAATTAACTTGCTGTAGTGGAAGTGAATCATTTTAAAGCAGTAAAGCGTCTTCCGAAGCTCAGCCTCAGGCCCTCCCTTTACATGTTCCTAAGATAAATATGGTTTCAATCATTTATGTATTTCTTAATACAGGATCTTCTATATTGATGGGTGATCTTGAAGGTATTAATCTAAATAATTATCGATGACTTCACTGGACTGTGCCTCCGGGGTTTTCTGGATTCCCAGACTGCTTAAAGACTAGCTATGGGGTTTTTATAGCCTTTAATGGGCGAAATTGTTTTGTACTTCATAAATTATTTATAAATAAACGAATTTGCAAAATTTGCGATGGAAGAAGGTCCTTAAACTAAATAATGATTACGGTTTCCTAAGTATTGAGCAGAATTACTGCACTAAACGGTACACGGTATTCCTACTGATTTATTATGTTGAACTAAGCTTTCGTCCGGTGCCTAGATTCACTCCTAGCTATTTTTACGCCTTACACTGCGTGTGGGTGGATTGAGTGCTAATTGGTGCCCAGTGGTGCCCTCTGAGTAATAGATGGAATCTTTACCAAAGAGGTTGTATAGCATTTTTATGCAAATACAACCGGCCAGTAATAAATTAAAGTGCTTGCGAGATAACTATTCTTGATGTTCGCGTAGGCGGCACTGTGACAATTAAGTGAATGATAATAATATTCACTTTTATAGCTCTCCTGTAAGTGCACGCGAAAAGTACATTTGTTTGGATTAAGTATGCGTTAAATTAACATTGGAATTATTTATCAGTAGTCGTTATAAAAAAAAATACAGAATTTATATCTGTTTCTTATCGACTGTTAATATGAAAAGTTTATCCCTACTGTAGGTCAATCTATTTTATTTATTTCCTTCGTGTTTATTGGCTGAGAGTAAGACAGCTACTAAATTAAATAGCTCTAATAATGGATCCCATTATTATTTGTAGTTTATTTCGTTTGTAGTTTCTACGGTAAACAAACAAGGTAAGTTTTTTTTTCGGTTTTTCCACTTAATTCTAGAGGTGTTATCTCAAGATACTTTATTTCTCTACTAAATCTGTAGTCTTAATTGAATGCGAAGTGAATAACAGGTTTCAGTTTCACTCGTTTTCTGATTAACACAATTTCTTGACGCGTATTTTTTGCGTACAAAAAGATACACTACATTTGAGAATCAATTACTGTCGTTCATTCGTTCTCGTTCGCGAGCGCCTCGAACGACTCGGTCTTACAAACAAGGGAATATTCAACATTTCCTCGCAAGTTTCTGTTTTACGAGAACTTATAAGGCAATTACAAGCCATTGTGGAGACACGACAAGTCAATCTTGGACCACTGTGCGATTGACTGTCGTGAGAAAGGTAGAATACAGAACTTAATTTGCTGGAATCCTCGCTCCTGCAAGTAAATAAGGAACTTGTGGTAACAGAATAACTGGTTTAACTTACGCTTGGTTTATCCCGCATGCCGTCACTTTCTTTTGAATATTATTGAAGTGAGACGGCATGCGAGATAAACCCAGCGTAAGGTTAACCAGGTTTAACTAGGTATTTTTATTAATAAGGCGGTAAGGATTTACATATACCTCTGCTAATTTTAAACTACCGCCTTATTTTAAAAAGTAGTTAAACCTGGTTTAACTTAGACTTGGTTATCTCGCATGACGTCTCGCTTCAAAAATATTCAAAAGAAAGTGACGGCATGCGATATAAACCAAGTCTAAGTTAAACCAGGTTTAATTACTTTTTGTAATAAGGCGGAGTACCTTTAAGTATTGGGTACGTGCGTGTCTGTATTTTAAAGTTCTAAAACTAAAATAGATAGGCTAGTAGTATACTCATTAATGTCAAATAAGTATTTAAATGCTGTATGTAAATTGCATACCTCCAAATAGTAAACTTTATTGCTGACTATTTCCTGTAACTGCCGAACATTACGCATCGTAATATTAATAACAAACGTCTAAGGTCTAAGATAATTAAAAATATTAGCCTCTGGCTCCGGTTAAACCTATAAATTGTTAGTTTTATTGAACACACTAAAAGGAAATATAATAATTCGGGTATCCTTCTAGCTCGATCTACGTTAGTAACGGCTGCATTGTTGTATAAGATGTTGTATAAGTACTCTAAATATAAAAATTACCTTCTACAATCTACAATTTACAGAACTAAAATAATGATAAAATATATACAAGTAGCAAAAAGAGAAGAATTACAGGGAAAAATAAATTAATTACTTATTAATTTATTACTTCCAATTAATTACTTAATTGGCAGTTATGTGTTTGAGCCGTTTGGGGTTGAAACACTGGGGCCTTGGGGTCCGAGTGCTCACCAAATTTTTAAAGAAATTGCCAAGCGGTTGGTCGACTCTTCACGTGACCAGAGGGCTGGCCTATTCTTTGGCCAAAGAATCAGCATTGCCATCCAACGTGGTAATGCTGCCAGCCTTCTGGGCACTTTTCCTGTTGACAGCAATGTGGACGAATTTTTTGACGCCCTGTTGTATAAGTTGTAAAACTTACTTATAATTTTGTCAACATAATTAATATAAACATCGACGTCTTCATGACATACAAATAATGGTTATATAAACTCATACCTAAAAGCCTTTTATTTAAAAAAAAAAAACGAAAAACCAAACATTAAACCATAGACCACAAAAAAAACGCAACCAACCTATTTTCACTTAACTTAGGAAAAAGCGAGTTTCATTATATTTCTTGTTGGCGATAAAAGGTGGGAAGATAAATGGTTAATTGGCGCCGGCGCCTATAGGGCACGGGATACTGGACCCTTTACATGGCTTCACACCTCGTTAGCATCGCACGAATACTAGGGATAGCAGGACGTATGCCAGTGATAAATGGCCGTATAATGATTTTGAGAGCTGGATTTAAGGAATTAGGGAAATCCTAAAATTAAAATGGCCTTGATAATGATTTTAAGAGCTGGATTTAAGGAATCCTAAATATTGTTTTTTGGTTCAACTATAGCTCGGCGAGATTTCAAAAAAAAAAGCTGTTGTTTAATGCTACCTGAAGTTAAAAATTAAATTCGTATTTTTAGTCACCGTGAGCAGCGTCGAAGCTCATAGTTATTTTCAAGACATATTAAATTAATACATATTTATATTTAAAGCTGTAAAGACAAATATAATACACTGTATATCTATGATTTTGTTATGAAGTTAATATTAACAGCTGCTGGTGGTTAATAAAAGATTAATGATGGATATTCAAGAAACTCATTTACTAAACGTAGAGAACCTAAACAAATATTTAGGTACGATAATAATTATAGCTTGCTAAGTTTACTGCTAAGTAGAATTTATAACCTATTATTAAATTATTAATAACATTATTTGTTTTGTTAATAATTTCTAAGTCATTACTGAAACTGTATGTTTTAATACCTCTCAATGTGCGAAAATTGTTTGTAAAAACCATGAGAAATGGCCATGTTTTATATGTGTCGAAGATAGCGTATTTAATCTGCAGTATTTTAATAAGTATTAAAAACCGCAAGCATCTTCTCTGTTTTATTGTCAAATAAAACTTGGAGACGATGTCTTGTCGCTGTTAAATTAACCCGACTGAAAAAACTGAAAAGCAAAAAACAAGCACATTTTAAATTAAACAAAACTTGGAAGCAGGTGGGGTTCTATTTTATTTAGTTCTATTTTTTTCATTTCATAATTTAATATTCAAATGAACCCCGCCTGCTTCCAAGTTTTGTTTAATTTCAAATGTGCTTGTTTTTTTGCTTTTCAGTTTTTTCAGTCGGGTTTTTTGGTTATTTAACAACTTTTTTTATTTCCAACTTTTTAGTTCTTTTGTATTTGTTCTTTCGTTGGTCGCGTGTGTATATTTTTGTAATCTCCTTTTAAAACCCTTTATTTTGATACCCTACTCGATGATATTGGAAAAAATATATTACTCCGCGATTTGACCCCCAAAATTCGCAATTTTTCTTTGTTTTTAGGGTTCCGTACCTCAAAAGGAAAAAACGGAATCCTTATAGGATCTCTTTGTTGTCCGTCTGTCTGTCTGTCTGTCTGTCTGTCTGTCTGTCTGTCAAGACCTTTTTTCTCAGGAACGCGTGGAGGTATCAAGCTGAAATTCATATCAAATACTCAAGTCTATGGTCTCTTGGAGCTGTGAAAAAATCAAACTTCTAAGTCAACGCGATCAAAAGATACTCCCGTTTATGCCGCAAATTTTCGACACTCGCAAGGGAATCAAAACCTACAGGGTACTTCCCGTGAACTCAGAATCTTGAAATTTGGTACGAAGCAACGTCTTATAGCATAGATAAAGGAATAATTACGAAAACCATAAATTTTTAGTTACATCAAGATACTCCCGTTTATGCCGCAAATTTTCGACACTCGCAAGGGAATCAAAACCTACAGGGTACTTCCCGTGAACTCAGAATCTTGAAATTTGGTACGAAGCAACGTCTTATAGCATAGATAAAGGAATAATTACGAAAACCATAAATTTTTAGTTACATCACATAATATATTTTTTTACGGAACCCTCGGTGCGCGAGTCCGACTCGCACTTGGCCGGTTTTTTTTATTTTATTAATTTTAATGTAGCTCTAAAGCACTCGCGCCATCAAGACGAATCTAACGACGTATATTTCATTCAAATCCCTTCATCCGTTTAGGAGTTATGAGGGAACAAAGAAACTGACATACATACACGTCAAACACATAACCCTCCTTTTGGGCTTCACCGCAGTCGGGTAAAAACAGAATGCACCTTAATTTAAAAACATAAAAGGATCTAAGTACAAAATTATTAATATTTATGAATTACAAGTAGTGATTGCACATCCAATTTAAAAACAAATATATGCTAAGCGTTAGCAATCAACGCGACTATGATATACATTTTTATTGAAACATAAATTAACTTGAATGTCTCCCGCGTAAAATACTGTTCGTTTATTTGCGATTGCAAATGTTACCTACATCTTTCCGTGTGCTCTAAGGAATGAACGTTTAGCATATTTTAAAAATTCGTTACATCTATGTGCAAAGACAAATCACGCGAGCAATGCACGAATTAGAATGACAGATGTAACACAGGGCCGTAATTGGGCAGTGCAGTGAGCTTGGGTGCATTGTTGACTCGTGTTCGGTTTAATTAGTCAATCGTTAAAAATATCTTTCTTTATTTTTTATCTTTATTAAGCTAAATAATTCTCGATATTTATGAGATATAAATATGCGCACACCCCAAATATAATGGGATAAGGGCAGGAAGATGATGAGATATTAATTACAAAAAGACCGTTTCGGCAAGTGAAACTTAATAATTTTCCGATTTTATGAGTATAAATTATATAAATGAGAAAAGCTCAGAATGCAAATATAATGATTGCTATTCACTAAGTTGTTATTAATTTTAAGTAAAAGTCTTAAAATACCTAGCCATCCGGTAACCCACAAATGCTTAGCTGTCACTTGACTAATTACTCGTGACATACCTACACCAGTTATATGACCCTAGTCCGCTCCCCTCCTATTATTATGCTCTAAATAACCAGCTAATAAGCTAATTGTCAGTCTAGACATAAGCATGCATGTGGACAATCATTGCATGCTAGTCGGCGGGCGTCAGCAGCGGCCTAAAAACTTGGCTCCGTGAATAAATTCACAAATAAATTAACATACTTGGAACAAAAAGATGCGGTGAGGAGAAAAGTCGCATGTTTCAGCTATCCTAGTTGCTTGAGCTATTCAGCGTGTTTTAATTTTAAAGCGGCAAAAAGTGCTAAAATATTTGTCTCATAAATAATTAGCAGATTCGTTTGTTGTTGTACCGACGACGTGGTTTTACACGTGGAAATATTCTAACTATACTCTCTAACAGACAAACGTAGGTAGTAGATAGTTATTTCTTTTATGAAGCACTTACTATGTCTCATTTATTCAATTAAATTATTATTATGATCACATTTTTTATCAAGCCAAAACAAAAAAGTTCAAAATGTCGGTAATTGCACTGTAAGCTAGCTAATGTTAAGAATAATTTATAACTATTTACGAATAAAAAAAAAACAAAACCCTGACTTATTTTCTTTCACCGGCAGACTTGATCTAAAGAACAAAAATGCATGCACCTCAGGTCTTTCAACAATTTTAAAAGGCTTTGCATTTTTAGAAAGGGTCACTCAGACTTTCTTTGATAAAAGTAATAAATTGTACTTAGAGTCAGCTTGTGAATAATGGTACCGGCACAGAACAGTGTTTGTCATCTGGAAATAAAAAAATGCAACGAAAGCACTATAAACTGCTTTGTACAAATACAAGTTGTCAACAACTAAAAAGTTTTCGGTGATGGTCAACAATAATAAAGCAGCTGTTTTTTTTTAAGTCCAATAAAAATCGAATGCCTCTACTTGAAATCAGTTTTGGTTACCTTTCCTCTTAATAAAACTACATCACACACATACATTTATTTTTGTTAACTTTTAAGGTATTTTTGCCAAATAAACACAATTTTCTTTCTTTTCTTTCTTTCTTTCTTTCTTACATCTACAGGTAAACTCGTAATAATCTACAGTACTTTCTTCATCATCACCTGCTTAGCCTTTTCTCAACTATGTTGGAGTCGTTTTCTAGTCTAACCGGATGCAGCTGAATACCAGTATTTACAATCTACGGCACTTCCTTCAACTTACTCAAAATTAATGGGGGTTTGGAAACGGTACGGGCAGATTGCGGACCGCGGTCATTTACTGATATTTCAGTAAGTAAACCATCTGTCTGGTACCCAGAGCTTTTTCAGCATTTTGTGCGTAACAATATAACCAACCCATTATTAATACAAAACAGGATTTGTGGCCAAGATACGTTATTGAATATTACAACCAATTTACACGGTTACGCTATTAGTGTCATCATTCATCATTTCAGCCAAAAGACGTCCACTGCTGAACATAGGCCTCCCCCAGGCGTCGCCACATTGACCGGTCCCGTGCGTCTCTCATCCAGCGGTTTCCTGCAACCTTGACCAGGTCATCGGTCCACCTAGTGGGAGGCCTTCCAGCGCAACGTCTTCCGGTTCGCGGTCGCCATTCCAGAACTTTTCGGCCCCATCGGCCATCCGTTCTGCGAGCAATGTGCCCTGCCCATTGCCACTTAAGTCTGGCGATTCTTCGGGCTACGTCGGCAACCTTGGTTCTCAAGCGGATGTCCTCATTTCTGATTCGATCACGCAAGGAAACTCCGAGCATAGCCCTCTCCATTGCCCTTTGGGTGACTTTGAGCTTTCTGATGAGGGCCATTGTGAGCGACCACGTTTCGGTCCCGTATGTAATCACTGGCAACACACATTGGTCATAGACTTTCGTCTTGAGACACTGGGGTAAGTTGGACGAGAAGATACCGCGCAACTTCCCGAACGCTGCCCAGCCGAGTCGGATTCGACGATTGACCTCTTTCTCGAAGTTAGATCTACCCAACTGGACCGTTTGTCCCAGGTAGACATAATCGTCCACAACTTCGAGCGTAGAGTCTCCGATCTTGATAGGAGTGGGTGTTACATGAACATTCGACATAACCTTGGTTTTGTCCATGTTCATTTTAAGACCCACTCTTTCGGAAGCTCTACTGAGGTCATCGAGCATTGCACTGAGGTCTTCCATGGTCTCAGCCATGACCACTATATCGTCGGCAAACCGAAGGTGAGTGATGTACTCGCCGTTGACGTTGATGCCAAGTCCTCTCCAATCCAGAACCTTGAAGATATCCTCCAATGCAGCGGTGAACAGTTTCGGAGATATGACGTCTCCCTGTCTCACACCGCGCTGCAGAAGGATAGGTTCCGAGGTCTGGTCCTGAAGTCGAACTGACATGGTGGCGTTTTTGTACAAACACTTCAACACCTCGATGTACCGGTAGTCGATTTGGCACCGTTGGAGAGACTGCAGCACAGCCCAAGTCTCGATCGAATCGAAGGCTTTCTCGTAGTCCACAAACGCTAAACAGAGAGGCAGGTTATACTCTTCGGTCTTCTGTATAATCTGCCGCAGCGTATGTATGTGGTCTACGGTACTGAAGCCTTTTCGGAATCCGGCTTGTTCGGGAGGTTGGAAATCGTCAAACCTGCGTGCGAGACGATTCGTGATGACTCTTGAAAACAACTTGTAGACATGGCTTAGAAGTGAGATGGGCCTATAGTTCTTCAACCGGGCATTGTCACCCTTTTTGAAGAAGAGCACCACCACACCCCTGCACCAAGCCTGTGGCGTTTTCCCCTCGAGTATGACGGAATCAAACAGCTTCTGTAGGGCCTTAAGGACCGGTTTTCCACCCGCCTTCAGAAGTTCGGCCGTAATTCCGTCATCACCCGGCGCCTTGTTGTTTTTAAGCTGTTTCAGAGCCATCCTAATCTCGTACAGGCTGACATCCGGGATGTCTTCGGTATAGTGTCGGGTCAATCTAGCTCTGGGGTCTTTCGCTAGATTTTCGACGGGTTGATTAGTTGACGTGTACAGCTGCCCATAAAAACTCTCGATCTCCCTCAGAATTTCCGGTTTGGCGGAGACGATCCTGCCATCGTCGGTCTTCAGTTTCGTGAGCTGGCTTTGCCCAATAGTCAGATCTCTTGCAAATACCTTGGAGCCTTTGTTCCTTTCAATTGCGTCTTTAATACGCTCGGTATTAAAGCGGCGGAGGTCGCTCTTCAAGGATTTGGAGATCCGTCTATTGAGCTGCCGGTATTGCCGAGCTTCGTCTGAAGACTGCAGGATCATCTCACGCCGCTCCTTCATGAGCCTGAGAGTGTGATCTGAGAGTTTCTTGATCTTGTTTGTACGACGTATCTTAAAATATTTAGACCCAGTCGTATGGACAGTTTCCACGAACCCGTCGTTGTAATCGTCCACTGAGCTTCCTAGACATTCGAAGCGATTCTGAAGTTCAAGTTGAAAGCTCTCGGGGTTTTGGATTTGGATCTGTGCTGGACGGAGCGTAGACTTCATCAGTCGCGACCTTTCTAGCTTTATATTGATGTTCAATGTGCCTCTTACCATGCGGTGATCGCTTCCGGTTTTCACCGAATTGATCACAGAGACATCATTGAACATTTGCTTGTTGGTAGACATGATGAAGTCAATCTCATTTTTAGTCGCACCATCGGGGCTCTGCCAGGTCCACTTCCTGTGCTCACGTTTTTTGAAGAAGGAGTTCATCATAAAGAGGCCCTCCTTCTCCATAAAACTGGCCAGTTGGTGACCCCGGTGGTTCCGAAGTCCAATCCCAAATTGCCCCACTTGCAGCTCATCCTCGCTTCGTTTGCCCAGTTTCGCGTTGAAGTCCCCCATGACAACGGTGAAGTAAGTTCTGAAACCATGCATGGCTTTAGAAATATCCTCATACATGGTTTCTACTTCATCGTCGGGGTATGCCGAGGTCGGCGCGTAGACCTGTATGACCTTCAGCGAATATCTTGCAGATATTCTGAGTATAAGGTACGCCACCCTGTTCGACACACTCTCGATCTTCACCACGTTATTCACGAGAGACTTGTGGACGATAAACCCAACACCACCCTGTGACTGCCGGTCTCCCTCTCGGAAGTAGAGCAGGTTGCCGGATTTCAGGATTATCGTGTCCTCTCCCTCTCTTCGGACTTCAGATAATCCGACAATACTCCATCGCAGCCTGCTTAATTCTTCCTCGAGTTCCGCCAGCTTCTCGTCGCCCCGGAGTGTGCGCGTATTGTATGTTACCAGGTCCAGTCGTCGGTATGTTTGGTAGCCGGATCCCGTCCGGAGATTCTTAGCACCCCTTGCCACGCCGTTGCCTCGACCGCTACCGTAGCCGAGGGTAGACGGGCTGCCGGGTACTAGGGGCCTGTTTGGTTTAACGCTCATCATTTTTGGGGGGGGGGGGGTTTGCCATAATCGCCACGCTTGGCAGGCGGGTTGGCGATCGCAGTATGGTTGACAAAGACACAGAGAACGCTGCTGCCCATTCTCTGGTAAGTCCCTTAGTCGCCTCTTACGACACCCACGGGAAGATATGGGATGGTGCTATTCTTTACGTCCGACACCACACGGAACGCTATTAGTGTAATACATTATTATGGCTATGAAGATTATTTATAAGAGAATAAGAATGAAGTGAATTAAGAAGCTGCGGTCTGAAAAGACGTTGACCGATGGTGCGGTCGACGGATAAAGTGAAAAAATATGCAAGAGTTTTTTAACATAGCTTTTCTTTGTGACATGCCAGCATGTTTATATATAGTGTCCTGTGAGTGCCTGTGACTCACGTCATAATGGTTCATACATTACTGATAAATACTGTTTGAAGAACTGACGGTTAGGCAGTATAGGAAAAGAAAAAGAAAACAAATCAGCCAAGCCATGGAGTATCGTATTACCCAGTACTAACTGGGTTATGGAGGTCACAACAATATTCAATGTAAAATACTAGTATTTAGCTGCATCCTGTTAAACTAGAGCAGAAAAAGGCTAGAAAAAAGAACTGTTAGAATAACCTATTAAATTAGTCCTATGAAAATTGTAACCGTTTCTTACATGAGCAGGTATATCCATAAGATATAAGTTAAGTTCAATCATGTTGCTCTTAAAATAAAACAACGCGTGTAATAAATTTAAAGCTATAAACACAACTACATGTAAAAATATTTTTTTTAATAAAAACTAGTTAAAGAAAAGTAATACAGCTGAGAACGTTTAACTACCCAAGTAACACATTTTGTGACAAAAGGCTTGCATATAGAATATTTTTGGAAACTTTAGTAATAAAATCCACCGTGATTAAGTTCTATAAAGGTGGTTAGAACCGATAAGCAACCTGTATGTTACCAAAGGGAGAAAAATTGCAACTTATTTATAGATGCAAAAGCGAAGCATATGAGTTCGAATTGCTATCCTGAGTGGCACTAGGAACTAACGGTGCAAATTGCGCGCCGTAAATGAATGATTGAACGTTAAAGCGATACAGTTCATTCGTTGAGTGACAAATAAGATCCTAACAAGTTCTTATTTTCGGTGGAGATAAACAACAACGGTTTTATGTTATGGCAGCTTTTATTTGTGATCTATTTTGCGAGTATTCAAAAAGTATGTGTTTAACGCAGGATAACCATCATGGAGCCCTTGCAAATGGTTTTTTATTGTGAAACCATGGTATATTTACTAAGTAAATTTTGATGCGCCTTCGATCTAATCAAGAATTAGCAAAAAATATGCGGTGATCAAATAAATAAGATAATACTTCATAAAAATTTGGTTGTTAAAAACCTAACATTATGGTTTCATAAAAAGTATAATGTCAAACTACATCAGAAACAGTTATCAAAACTCATTTTATTGTATGTTATTGTAATAAAATACCATTCAACAAGATACTTTTCAAGGACTCCATTTTTAAAAATGGCGATTTGAAATAGAACTTGCAGTTCATTTTTACACTCATTTGTTACCATAATAGAGCTCCTAGGTCCAAAAAACCCTTATTAGTACCTAGTAGTGATTATTTTCACTTAACAGGTCTCGTTGCCTTTGCGTTGAATTGGGGATCCTCAAGACGGGTACAAAACCCATTTAGGAAGGTAAATAAAGTAAAATTTAATTTAATTGTAAATGTTGGCTGGAATCCTCGACTTTTTATTTCGATGCCTGATTTCCTACTGATAGTTCAAATTTTCATTTTTCATTTATACAAGAGACATTCAGAAGGGTAGCTGATCATGCCTTGCCTACCAATCTGTGATTTACACCGTGTATAACGTAAGTAGATTAAAAAAAATACAAAGTGAACTAGTGATTTCATAACTGTTTCATAAACTATTCAATTAAGTACCTAAAATGTAGGAAATTTACTTAAATACAAATCATACTCTATTTAAATTTATTAATATGTACGGAACCTGCGATAGTGTTAGAACTGTAAGATCTTAATTGGTTCTAAATGAGAGAAAATTGTTGCTTAAGGTTTTCAAGAACCATCTTTTGGAATCGATCTACGCGTTACAGTGGCATATTAGAGTATATTAGACCTTACAAAGGCAATTACACTAGGTTCCAAATGAGCTGCAATAATAACTCTTGAGCCACTACAGGTGATAAGTAACTTATATATACTACTTATTTAGTACTAAAGGTGCCAAATAAGGAAAAATTACCACCTATTAAGGTACGGTTCTTAATGGGAGATTTTAAGATGTCTTAAGCTTCTTTGAGTTCTAAAAGATTGAAAATTGAAACCTTTATGCGTCTATATCTAATAAATTCGGCCTAGTGCCACCATAAGTTATAAAGCAGGAACAAAAATCACTCAAAATCAACTGTTAGTGATAAGAGTTACTCATATGCAAATTCGAGCGCTGTTTGCATCTATAAGTAATACCGTACACTCTTGCATCACTTAAATGCTACCTACAGTTGCAGAATAAGTTCCAAAATACACTAAATTGCCCATTTGCTAAACGGCTATCAGTTTTTTATTAGTTCTTAATTTATTACTCGGCGATTAAATATCAAAATTACTGGCTTTAAGACGCTGAAGAATGTTGTCATGTTACCAACTGGGGCGCAGTAACGAGAAAAGTGCAGCCTAAATTATGAATAATTACTTTAATACCAACTCTTAAGAGCTTCTGCTATTTTAATATTAGCTCCTTTAATTTATTGTGCCATCATTTACGATTTGCTGCTTTCTAGTATAACATAATTATTTAATACACTGCAAAAACAAAAATAAAACGATTAACTAATTATAAAATGAATGTCTTTTAGGTACTTTCGTTTATTTTTTGTAATTATTTAGAGAGATAATGCTTAAAGCAGCTAGCCTTAAATCAATTTTTGGATTCGTGCTGATCCTTCGTCAAACCTTCAGTGGACAGTTAAAAGTTAATTATTACTTGTACATTAATAGGTCAAGTTATCTTCATTAATCTACCCATTTATAATTATATCATAATATACGCATACATTTTGTTATCAGGAAACAGTTTGAACGACTAATATTTCACGATTATTTCTTGTTATTTTCACGAATTTACACGGCAATCTTAAATCCTATGTAAAACGAGGCGACCATATTTCCCCCCACCGGACACAAATTCAGGTTCCGTAGGTCTTACTGAGAAATTCCTGATGGAAAAACTCAAGAACATTTAGTCCAATCCAGGAATTAAACCCAGGAAGTACCTCGGATCATGCTCAACTCAACAGTAACATTTGCAACTAGTAGACCAACGAGGCAGGTGCAATAAACTATTTATAGGTATATATTATCCAATATCCTATCCAACCAAATGCGGCCCTGGACAGTTAACCTTGACATATTATTTGCTTTAAAACAAATTAATAAAATTCAATATGAAAGTAATGATTTTCAATTTAATGCACAATGAACTCCGTACATGTAATGTAGGTAATCAACGTTAAATTCAAGTTTATGCTTTAGTAAAACTGTAAACTCTACGATTAAGGTAGAATTTATTATTTTAGTTATGATTTTGCTTGTTAATGATTTGATTTAATTGAATAGACCTGTAAAAGCTGTACCTCCATGCAATTTAATTAAATGCAATTTTAAAAGTAATTGATGGTAATTTGTTTTGCAACAGCCTACTTTAATAGGAGAGGTTAAACTTCAATAAACTGATGGACTGCGTCAGTTCAATCTACACTGTCAATCCCAATGCTATTCGTTCTGTCAATTCAACACTATTCATTGCGTTATTTTCTTCGTCGTGCAGTGGAATTTTTCAAACATGACGCAATGGACTGATCAAAAGGTAGGTTTAGGTATTAGCCTACTATTTTTCATTCATTCTGGAACAATAAAAAAAAAAACTAAATCCTGTGTTTAGTTCCCGGTCAAAAAGCTTTTATTTCAAAAATAAAGCTTCAAATAAAACCAAACTGTATTCAACGCGTTCCACATATTTAGGGACTGTCAACTGTCACTATGCCCAACGCAACCCGCAGTACCGCAGACCATATTTCAAAACTGAAAATTCATAATGGCATTCCGTCAAGCTTACCAAACCAAAGTGCAGGCGACAATGCATTACTTGCGCACGCGGCTAGCTATCAGAGTGCGTTGACCCCGAGCCGACCCGGGAGTCGAGGTCAAGCGGTCAGCGGTGTTAGGGCCCGCCCACACGCGCTGCCGATAGCCCCCGGCTAGCTACGGGAACGTCGATACCCACCTGACTTATGGTGGGAACGAGAGTCTGAACGGGACTTTACGCTGCACGTTTAGATCGTAAATAGATGATGATGGACCTAAATATTTTTGTTGTATTGTTCTGTTATTGTTTCGTAATTATTTTTTATTGAATGTGCGAATTTTTAATAGTGTTAGAGCTATGGCATCGTTTACCCATAAGGTCCAAGTGACAGACTTGCTGGTATAAAGCAATCCAACCAATTTTCAAAGTTTTACTTTTAATGAATCGGTTCGTGCCTATTATAACCCGGTTCATTAAAGAAAGGAATCTAAAATGGCAACACATGGCATGTCCTCTCGCTCGCTCACTATAGTGTGCGAGCGTGAGGACATGATAAAAACCGCCATTTTAGATTCCTTTCTTTAATGAACCGGGTTATACCTAACCAACTGATCTTTGTCATAACTGGATAACATAAACCTTAATCTACAAGTCAACACAGGGAGCCAATCTGTACAGTGTTGATTAAAGTTTATTGCAAATGAGTCCATGTTATTCAGATCGGACGTCTATCTTGTATCGATCGTTATCGATCGCGCTACCGTGGCGAGCACGTCTGAACTGGCCTTAAGACGCAGTCAACGGGGGAACCGTAAAAACGACCTGTTTTTCGTCGCAGAGTTAGCCGTATTGCTACTTATTACAATTCCAAAAAAAAATACAGTGTATAGTCAAATGTATAGGTAAAAGACTTATGCAAAAATATTTTCTAAAAGTAATCAAGAACCTCGAAAAAAAAAAACACAAAATCACAAAAAAATCACACGAAAAAACTTTTTCGTCTCGAAATGCTCAATATTTTGAGTGACAACTGTTATTTATTTTTTTACTATCAGAAAGGAAATTTAACCAACTAAAGACATATGTAAAAATATTTTAACATTACAGCGTATTTTTTTTTTAATAAATTAAATCTGCGAACCATCGTTCATTTTGGCAGTCACGAGCATCAAACGCGTCGCCATTTTCAACCTTATTTGTTTAGGCGATGAGTTAAACGCGCGCTCAAGGTCGCGGGCAGCTAATGTCGCCTTAACAACTCGGAACAACCTCGTCGTTTGTCGCGAATACGGGCTTTACTAGAATTGTTACATAAACTGATTTTTCAAGATGGAATGTTTATCACAGATGCAATACTTATTCGATTCAATGCACATAGGAATTCATTGGGATGCATTTACGTGACGTTAACGTGTTCTTGGGTGGCGCAAGCGTCGGGTGGGATGTCCTCAGGCTCGGTAGAGTGATGATCTTCTGGTGACTGGTAGCAATTGGATAAGAGTTGCCTAGTTGTTAACCAGCTGTGGATTGCTGCAGGTAGGCAATTATATTGATGATGATGATGATCTTGCAAAAATAAACAAGATAATTTTAATTAAAATTCTAAAGACCCTCTTCCATGACCATGTTAATCAAGAACGGGCGCCAGCTATCGGCCAGCACATAATTGCATGTGAAATTATAAGTATCCGTCACGCAAGCGGCGCGGTAGTCCGCGGTACGCATGCGCGACGCCATTGCACATTTGACGTTTATGAGACAGCAAATTGCAACCGCAATGAAGATGTTTTAGATAGAATATGTACCATGCAGAATAGTGCAGATATTGTTACGGTTGTGAAAAGTAACGCGAATTTGACAGACTTCTACTTATGTGCATCCATCCATATGATTGTATGGGAGCAAAAACATAAATGCAACCAATTACATGCTTTGCCGGTGAAAAATCTGGAGTTTGGGACAAAAAATTACGTTAATTGTAACAATTAGTTCAAATTAACGTTGATTTATCGTCTTAATTTAGCTCCACTAATGAGCCCACAGCATCCGAGACAGCCTACTCACTAGGTGTATCAGCTAAATAACTATATACATATATAGGCCTTCAACATTACCTTAGCTAGTAGATACAATCATTGCTATGTTACCTGGATATCACTTAAAAATACATTTTTGCTTTTGAAAGTCACTTTAAAATTCCTTAGGCAAATTAGAAATAATAAAAGGTTTACAGACATTTCTCTGCATCTGTATTTTATACTTATTGCAATGCAATAAGTACATAGGTACAGCTAGGAACCTCATTCTTGAGTACGCCAATTGTAAACTGCATTCATACTTATGACCCGTTAGTTAGCTTTGAGCTTTACCGATCCGTATTGATATGACTCCAATAAGGCCCTTATTGCAGCATACAACTATAAAATATTTATGCTGTGAGGTACTTATATCGATATTGGAGATCCTTCTTTTCTACAAGTACAGTATAAAATTAAATGCCAGAGACGTGATTCAGAAACATGTTAGCCAAGCCTTAAGATAACAGTTACAATCTTGAGTATATTTATTAAGTAAATAGGTACCCTATAGGAGTATATAGTAAGGATAACTGAAAACGGAGATTCTGTGCCATTTTTTCTGGCACCTAAATTGGGGTCATCTTTGGCCTTTATAGATAGAATCTGATATTCTGCATACTATACTCAAAAAGCACTTTGTACAGCGTAGGTTATCACCGATGCTTCCTGGTGTCCAAACATGAGTCTTGCTGTCCACCACAGGGTGGAAATCGAGGATTATTTCTGGAAACTGTTTCAATGTCTACCTCTGGTAGACAAACTGGTGGGGAACACCGGAAAGCATCGCATTATCACACTTAACCCTCCATGATTTTCATCCAGCTAGAAAATTACCAGTGCTCCTATTAATTGATATAGTAAGATGGTATAATGTCCTATTGCTAGCCTTAATCACCAAAACTGCACTATTGCCTTTTCATAGAGTCACTAAGTATACAAGTCTACAAGATCCACCAAGATCATCTACAACCACGTCCTCATAATCCACACATCCACATATTCACATATTCCACACACATATCATCCACATATTTGCTCACTGAAACGTACCAATACCGCGTATTTCTCGGCAACATTGATTAGGAACGGTTTTGCCGCGTTACGGCGCTGAGGCGACAATTATACGCTTCGACGTGTTATTTGTATCCATGTTATAATGATGGCAGATTACTTGAGATTACGTGTGTAAGTTCTTCTTGGTACGGTACTGCTTTTACTGTCGTTGGTTTGAAGATGATACGTTGATGGTACTGAGAACGTTTATTTATAGTGGTTAATTTCCACAAAAACGCCAGGGATTAGTTAGTTACTTCGAAGAAACAAACATTGAGGTGCGTCATCTTCGCTGGACCCACCATGGTACGTCTCGGTACTAATAGCGTTGCATGGTCAGCAACCTCCGCGCAAGTTCTGCACAATTAACCCTATAGAAGGACTATATGTGATAACCAGCAACCTTTAGACACCTCATCACCATCCTTGTTTCTTGCCTTTCACTAACCTATTTTAGCCGTCTGATTTTGATGATGGAAGGATGACGGGTGTGGGTGGGGGAAGCAGTATTTGCAGAAACAGTCAATTTTTTTACATTATTCGTTGGTTTGTCTAGGACACTCCATTAGTTTATTTGAGGATCTAGGATTTTCTTTCTTTCGAAAAAATGGCGTTACTTTTTACCACCCGGCGGTTGTCTTTCACTAGAATGTCCTTTGTGTTTGTGTGGTTCAAATAAAAACTGGAATGATCGTGGACTCAGCAGAAGCTACCGATTGTTGCAATTTTTTTGTCACATTGACCTCCGTGATAAATCACAGAAATGGCTCTATCAACGGTTACGATTTTACGAATACTTACTTAAATTGAAGCTGCATGCTGTTTCTTTGAAGATCTTAATTCTAGATTTTTTCCATCGTCATTTCTTTTATCAATCTCAGTCAGCAGTTATTTGAGGTATTGTCTTGTGGTGTGACTTCCACATGTTTTGATCTTCAGCGGTGCATTTATATTGTATAAATTGCGTGTGTGAGTGTGTTTAATGGCAATAGGCTCGCCCCCTATTAGATGGAGCTTAAACAGAACTGGCGAAATGGTGATACCAATAGGTGCACCTCTATCAAACCCTTCGGGGATTACAGGTGTAATGTTATGAAATGTTCATTACCAATATCTTGAATCCCACTCAAACTAGATTTCACATTTTCCATCCAAATATTGATCAACACTAAAACCTAATGAGTAAATGTAAACACAAACAGTAACATAATGAACAGTTATCCAAACGCCACTCCGCTCACGTCTGTAAGTGGCCCATCGCTCGGATGCGCCGGCGCAGTGGAACAGAGCCAAATGGAGCACTGGGCTATCCGGTACCTGTCTGTACTTCTGTAGCTCGGAGATGAGATGGGCAATGTGGATGAAATTCTAATGCGTGTGCTTTACCTACTAGTTGTAATGCCGTTTAAGTGTTTATGATTATCAAGTACCTACTTAATGTGTCTTCTGTCATGCGTTGATTATCGTCTGAGACTATGATGCATTTCGTGAATGTATCATTGACCACGAAAAATGCGCTTTATTTTACCATACAGGCCCATGCGATTTGGATATACCTATGTTAATTAATGTCTTCGATTTTTTGGTTTTGAGACATGCCGGTTTCCTCACGATGTTTTCCTTCACCGGTTTAAAGAATACTGGTTATGAAATAAATTAATTATTACCTTTGCCCTATACCGCTCCCTATTTATTTAATACGGAATACGGATCCTCCATTTCCAACTGTCAACGAACTTACCAGCACTGTGTTGGCTAATTCCGGCCGTAGTTGATCAAGTTTCCGGCACAAACGTGCCTCACCAGCTATAACTAAACAGCTATCACCACCTCAAACAGAACGACGTTGTAACCTGCAAGCTAAACACACTATCAAGTACTAAGCAGGTTGCACACGATCGTATAGCCGCAATGGCTATGGCTATAAACCCACATAGGTCCCGGCGGCCATAATATAGAATCTCCAACACATTGTCCGGTTCGTAGAAACAAACGTTTTGCTAAAGCAGACTCGCTAAGTTATTCACTTGTATGACAAACAGGACGTGAACGTATGGCGGTCGTTAGGTCTGTGGCTCAATGGGGATGGGTAATAAAATTCCAGAAATAGTAGTTATTATTATATACTAGCTGATGCCCGCGGCTTCACCCGCGTGGATGTCGTTCAAATTATATACTAAAACCTTCCTCTTGAATCACTCTATCTATTAAAAAAAACCGCATCAAAATCCGTTGCGTAGTTTTAAAGATTTAAGCATACAAACAAACAAACAGACAAAAAAGCGACTTTGTTTTATACTATGTAAGGATGGGTATATCTAGCCTTCTTGAACAAGCGAGGCAGTCAATGCATGGTCATTTGTCTTCGCTGTATGAAGCTAGGTAGGCCCCGTCCTTACAGGGACAAAAAAATCGGCGATAAAATACCATTTTAAGATCAGACATTAAAGAATATGCATCAAAAAGCTGCAAACTGCTTTATCTACGTAGAGTTAATCTGTAATGGCACTGAAAATGTTAGTACCTAATTTATTTATACCTATGACCTGCAGATGTGAGGTCCTATAGAACTATAGATTAAGATGAAGTAATTTCCTTATTTCTGCTTTTACAAAACGAAGGCCTAACGCGACCTAGGTCTGGGTTCAATTTAACACACATGTATGAAAGATTTTGTTGCAAACATTTATTAACTACCATCCTCAATCCCGTACTTGAGTCTTGTGAAGTGATACAAAGCGCCCATAAATAACTATTTACATTGTAATGTTATTATTCCAACATAAAACATTCACTTTACTATCTTCCAAGAATCGTAAAACAAAACTTGCGACTTTCTCAGACGAAAATCGCAGTTTAGCTTATTACTTTAAAAGCTTCTCAAATTCTCAGTGTACACAAAACCTAACTACCGTACCTATGCTAATTGCTTTTGAAATATCAGACAACGGCAAGACAGTCTTTATACTTCCATAGATATACAAACCTTTCGTATTATTTAACTTTAGAACTTCCATCTAAAGTCGGCAAACAATTTGAAGTCAGCGCACGCTTGCTGCAAGAAACCGTGGAATGTTTGTAGACAGCCTTTTAAATGGAGAATAATCTATTTTGTAGTAAAACACTTAATAAGTCATAAGGAATTTATGTTTGGTTTTCTTTGCTTTCATGTGCGACTGCGGTCTTTTTGTGGTGTGGCTGTTTATTACACACTACCTTATTAAGTAGGTCGTAGAACTGGCTAGTTTAAAGCCCTGTTATGGGAAGTTAACAGCCTGACCACATATTTTACTGAAAATATCGGTATCTCACCTCTGCTATTTTACGTGTAGGTGAGAGACTTACCACTAATAATTTTACTGAGGGTAATGGTCGCTTAATATTTGGATCATGCCCATCTTATAGATTTAGACACCTCTGTCAAAAAGCAATGAGTTTTATTGATCGACTTAACATTTTCTTTCTTCTTGTTCCAGGTCATTAGTGTTGCTGGTCTCCGTGGCGGCGACCTTCGCGGCTCCGTCACCGGCCTCCAGCGCCAACACAGACGCCAGCATGGACAAGCTGGAGCCCTCCACACACGAGCTACTCAGCTCACTCGGCTTGAAGAAGCTGAGGATACCCGCCGCCCACCACAGGAAACGACTCGCCGAACAAGGCAGGAGGCACGCCACAGGGGATTCGAGGATGTACGTTATCAAACTGCCTCCTAACACGAGCTACTACAGCCACGCAGAACCGGCCCCGGCAGCCGCGAGAACCTTACCTCTACAAATGACGAGCAACGGCAAACCTGCCCGAGTATACCATTGGAACATTCCTACCCTACAAAAGTTCGCGAAAAACCGACCGCAGGCGAGGTTTGACGATGATATAGTAGACGTCGAGAGCACACCAACATGGCCGAAGGCGATCAGTCATCCGAACTCGCTCGACGCTTTGGCGTATTACGTCCCAGCGAAGAAAGCGTCTTTCAGAAAATATTTCTCCGGCAACGGCAAGCCTAAGTCCTTCTACATAATCGAGAAGAATAAGAAAGCCGCCGAGTACCATAAGTTACTGCCTTAATCGGATTATTTTTGCGTTCCGGTAGATATAACAGTAAAGATATGCAATCAATTGAGTCTGAGTCTCCGAGTCCATTAACAAAATATCGGTACTGAATCTCTATTTATTTTATCCTTCTTAAAAATAATATACGTAATATTGTGAATGATTTCATTGCCTAAGTATGAACGATCTTTTACTGTAAATTAGTTATTTATAATTACTTTAATATGTCGTGTTGATTGGCAGTCTTTAGGGTAACTTTCGAGCTAAGCTCTTGCAGTCTTCCTATCGGTGCTAATTTGTATAATTAGGTCATAAACTCTTATGTTTATAAACAGTTTATGATAAGAAATAGACTGGAAATCAGCAGCTGTTATCCCAATTGGCACCGGAAGTAAGGTCTGTTGTCCCGATCCAATCATTTCTAAGACCTGTTAGAACAGTTTCCTTTGACTTGGTCACTCGACATAGTCGGTTGAGATCCTCAATCAACGCATGTTCATTACGTGACAGAACATTTAAACGACACTGCAGTGTATTAACGCTAATACGTGCTTTTAATAAGTGTCTGGAATCTGAAAACACACTGAAGAGTTTACTGAATAATTAGTCAGTTTTAAAGTAATTTTGGGGCCTAAAGTATAATTTTATGACTAGTATTTGTGAAGCTTCATCATTTGAGCAAGGAGACTCTTCAATAGCAAAGCTCAAAGACGGATTTAAATCTTTGTCGTAGGGCTCCTAGCTATTCTAAAAGGTTGGAGCTATATTCCAGCAATAAACCCTAACATATCCTCTACATGAGTAGTGTAAACTTGTAAACTGCATTGTATATATGGGCCAGCTTCCGCAATCTAGAGTAAGTGATCGATAGGTGCTTAGATGTTTAGTAAGACTGCGTCACGAATTTAAATTATTGTCTAGATTTATGTACTGCATTTAGAAACAGCGAAAAGGTTTATTTTTAAGTGACTTACGTTTTTTGAGATGACACACAAAAGCAAAGATATCGGTATTGAAGATATGTATAAACCAGTTTAATTTTTGAAAATCCAAAATACATGTGTGAAGGAATGAGAGTTGTCTCCAGTTTTATAGCCAACTAAATAACAGCGTTATAAATGAAAAAAAAAAACATTTACAATTTAATTTTCTGGATGTTTGCAGTAAAGCTGCAGGAACGTCTTTAATATTACATGCTGTATAAAAGCTATTATTTGCAGTATAACAATTTCCTTAAGGCAATCACTTCTTTGTAAACTAAATACATTTACGTGTGTGTATTTTGTATTATATTCATAATCAACGAATTATTTTCATTCACATGTAAGTTTTTGCATTTATAACTTATGACATTATCGTCCAAGTAATTATACTTAAATCACTTGTATGTAAGCCAATGCTAATTTTAGTCTCTGCACCTAGTTCTATTGTATGGAAGACTATAATAATTATGTAGTAATTACGTAATTTAACTAATTAGGCCAAGGCGAAGCCATTGCTTTAACCGTTTAGACTTTAAGTTGTTATCTTAGATGTAAGCATAATTATTTTGTACAACATACCTACTTAATGTAAACTAGAACAATAAATATTTTATTAAATTATTTTGTTGCTTTTTTATCACAAGCAGGTACCTACTATTATTTTTATTTTACTATTATATTCGTGAGGCAGGTGTGGCTAGAAATTCGAGACCTTCGCTCAGCTGTGGGTGCGTGGGTGGGACAAAACAAAGACTACGAAAAAAAAGTATTATTTCTAATCGAATCTCGCTCTATTGACCGATTGAAGAGCAAGTCCGTAAAAAAAAGTAATTAATAATTATCATTTATCTTCCTTTTGAATGAGAAATAACATATAAATCTGTATCGATATCTCATTCTAAATTCGAACCACGTATTAAAACAATGTGTGTTTAAACACATAAAATAGTAGTAAATGGGCAACATCATTAAAAATAAGAAAGGTCTCAGAATAGCGCCCTGTGGAACACCAATTCCTATATTTTACTTGCTGATAACCAAACTAAGAACACTACAAAAACTATAGATTTAGTATACTTAGAGCAGATAAGGGGTCTAAAATGGCCTCTTATGCAGAATCCTAATAAGATTATAATAATTATGAATCACATTAAAAAAATTAAAACGATCACAGACAGTTAATATTAAACGTATTTTCACTTTGTGACTACCTATTTTACGAATTTTAACGTAATTCATATTATTATCCTATTATGACCCTGCTGAAGTGGCCATCTTAGACCCCAAGTTCTATTTACCCCATGAAACTATCAGAATTTAGCGCCATCTGTCATACTATTCAATAAAATACAACTATAACCTTCATAAATGAACAAAAAAACATAAATCTGTATCGATATCTCATAATTCGTACCACATACCACTTTGTAAACATATCGACAAAAAATGTGTTTAATACACATAAAAGCGTAATAAATGGGGAATATCATTCAAATAAGAGAGGTCTCAGAATACCGCCCTGTAGAACACCAATTCAATAAGCTTGGTATTTAACAGTTATGGTTCTGCTTACCCCATGAAACTATCAGAATTTAGCGCCATCTGTTTTACTACTCAATAACTACATCATTCATGTTCAACCTCCTTCTGAACCACCTCTTTATCTAACCTGCCAATCCAAAAGTTCTTCATACAAAATGTAGATGTCGCGAGCGTCGCTCTGCTTTACCGACGGGGCATGTCACCACATGCGCGGCAGGCTGCGCGATTTATAAAAATCTTACCAAATGCTATCCGACACAAATCCATAATCGTCGCCCATTGTAAAATGTCAGCTGCATTCGCAAGCAGCTCTGATAATAAAATGAAAAATGCGGAAATTGATAACAACAGTAATGAAAGAACAGTTGACAGTGTTAAAAAGAAAAGTTCTAGTGATATAAATAAAAAGAGCGATTCTAACGCAAACAACAGCACGGTTATTAAAGTAAAGAGTGTTATTCCTAGACGACGGTAAGCTATTATTTATTTTTTGGCTTCTCTGATAAAAGCTTTAACTGCAATACAGCCGGCACTGTGACCTATTTACTAGTTTTATTTCATGTTATTAAAATAAATGCGCTATTTACCTATTCCCCTAATTAGGCGCATGCAGCCGCAGAATGTGCTCCAGTTTTCTGGATATAATTAACGAGCGCGCTCTAAAAATATCCGGGAATATAAATAGAGCATTGCATTGTACGCTTTTAGACTTAAAAGTTTACGTTATTTACTTCCCGCCAAATCTTTTTGTCGTTTTTCTAAACGTTTGGGCAAAGGAAACGCGGTTGCTCATGGAATGTGTGGCATGGAGTTCATCGAATTATTATCTGTAAGATAAGAACCTGAATTTTGCCAACAATATAATTTAAAGGTAAAATTGATAAAGATTAGATAAAAATGTATTACATGTTTACTATAGGTTACATTGTTTACTCTGTCTGTACTTCCTTCCTTGTGTAAAATGTAAGCCGAAGAATTCGCTAAAATATAATTCTGTAGTTCATAATGTTCCTAATTCATTGTACCTAATTTCCGCTACCACGTGAATATTTCATCAGTAGGTAGGTAATATATTTTGGGTAACAGTATTGAGGAGGAAAAATTTATTATTTTGTAATCTTTCGTATTGCGTTTTGCTACACGAATTTCACATTGTAACTAGAAGTTATTAGCACATCCTTCACATGGACGAAGAAGAAAAAATGCATAGTTATTATAGAAAAATTGTTGACCATACAAGCGGAAAAGAATTATTCTTATTGAATACATTATTTACTCCTTTTTAGAAGACTTTTAAAAATACGCACGCTTACCGTAGACTTTAATGGGCCTACTACACGCTCAAGCTTCACCACACTTTTCGTTCACACTACACAGTACATCGCGCGTATGGTTGGTAAAACTGTATTACCATTACAAACCACACGTGCGATGTACTGTGAAGTTTGAACGAAAAGTGTGGTGAAGCTTGAGCGTGTAGTAGGCCCATTACAGGCTCGTGCTATTGTATATATTTTTGTTCTGCTACACAGCTTTATTGTTACCGCAGACAAGCGCTGCTGTAGTAGGTACCTACAGATTGACAAAATACTTATAAGAACGAACTAACTAACTAACAATCACGGGTGTATTTACCCTAGGGCCATCCGGGCCATGGCCCGGGGCGCCAGTACGCCAGGGGCGGCATATCCACCCGGCCGCCCCTGGCCGATTGCATTTTGTTTTGGCTTTGGCGCCATTCATTCCACTTTTACTGCTCACCTTTTCAGCACATTCTCAATTCAAGTTAAAGGCGGCATCGTCAGGTTATGGTTATCAGATCAGATAATTACTATTGTCATCTGGACTAGTGGTGGTTAATATAACGAATAACACCAAAACATAACATGTTATTGATTCATAACGAATAACGTATGTTATACCGACGCTGCCTACGTGTTATCATTATAATGTCTAACTCAACAACACGCCCAACGAATAACAGCGGGGCCAGAACGGGGTAATATAATAAGTTTAACAACGTAGCAAGCGGTGGCGCGCGGCGGTCCTACGATGCACCGTTCCCGAGTTAGGGGCGCTAAAAGTTTATGTTAAAAAAAAATTGAAATTGAAATATCTCGAAAACGGAGCGTCCTAGGCAAAAAAGGACCAAAATTTTGACCCCCCTCTGCCACCCCCGTGATATTTAAGTGAGAATCACGTAACACCAAAAAAAAAAATTTTTTTTTACACTGATCCAACTTTACTTAATAATTACATTTTATTAGTCCTAAAACTGTGCAGTATGAAGGAAAGTTCATTGATAATTTAAAACGATATAATAATATTCGTTCTAATATAAATAATAACGATATTGTTATATTCGTTCGTATTCCGTCCACTACGTGATAACATTCACAGCGCATCATTGCGCCCGCCCGTTTAACGTGTTGTCGAATAAAACGACAACGTCTCCGCGTTCATATTGCTGCCGCGTTTTGTTTCAACTCGTTATAATGATAACGTATAAAATAACATGTTATAAAAATATATTCAATAGTCTATAACATGATAATTATTTATAGCGGAATTGCACACCACTAATCTGGACTACGTTGTAAAAATAAGGACAACCAAGCAGAGGTGTATTTTCATCGCCCGCGCCGCCCTGGGGCGGTTTTTCAAACTAGCCTTACGTATATTCCAGTCTACCGTATGCCGCCCCAAAAATCAAGTGAACAAGCACTATATCCTTCTAATCTGCCGCCCTCCGCTTGCTATTTTCGGTAAAAAAAAATCTAACCTATCTGGAATGCAAAATTTTTTTAGCTCGCTACGCTCGCTCTTGCATTAGTCTTGGAAGTATATTATATATTTTTTTAGGTTAAAAAGAAAATCAGTTACTTTTCCGAGGCAGGGAGTAAAAATTTTCGAGCTCACTCCGCTCGCTCTTACATTTGCCCTTATGTCTGAATCCATACTTAATATTATAAATGCGAAAGTAACTCTGTCTGTCTGTCTGTTACTCAATCACGCCTAAACTACTGAACCAATTTGCATGAAATTTGGTATGGAGATATTTTGATACCCGAGAAAGGACATGGACAGGTATAGGCTACTTTTTAATAAATAAAAAAAACTATTCAAGGAGTTGAAGAGGGGTACGAAAATATTACTTTTGGTCGCGATAACCGGCGTCGGTAGCGATAACCGACATCCGCGCAGTTGAAACCGCGAGCATCAGCTAGTCATTCATAAGTTCTTAAAAAAATATCTATCTGTATCAATTGTAGGAACAAAATGTAATTTATCCGTTACGTCAAAATTGTTTGAGCTCGTTCGCTCGTTCACTGTTTTTGTTAATTTTAGGAACGGCAATAACACAGTTTTAGCATTATGGCAATCAAAACCCAAAAAAAAGGATTTTGCTTTCAAAAATAAACCCGAAGTGTAAGATTTTCAAATAATAAAAAAAAGTATTTTAACTTTTAGCTAGTTTTCTTGGCTAATGATGAAAATAGAAGGGGCGGCCAAATTAGGGTGGGCGCCCGGCGGCAAAAACACACGCCACGGCCCACGACACTGGGTTTGACAGACGTTTGAGGTCGTTTCCAAGTTTTACGACTCATTGATTATCTACTCGAGAAAAGCAAAGAAAAAAAAACGGAAATAAAAACATGGTTTTGTTCTTAACTTCTGGGGCTGCAAAAGCTATTGGCCCGGGGCGCTAAATTTCAAAATACGCCCCTTTACATACTGCAACCAATCAGACTACTGAAGGCAGATTCTTTCAAGACGTAGAATAATTTGTCAGTTTCTAAGACTGAAGACACAAGAACGAGGTGAAATAAATATTATATTATAATACAAAATTTCTAAGAGGTTAATTATAACTTGAACTTAATCCACAAGTACTAATAACACAATAAAATGACCTTAGACAAAACGCATAATAATCAGCAAGTAACATTAACATTATATAATAACTAGAAACGCCAGTTCTTCATTATTCATAATACTTACCTGGGTACTCAATGTAGGTACTCATCCTAGCCTACGCGTATTGATTCACTATCTTATCCTTGATTTTCCAAGTCGCCTTGGTTTACCTAGTGATGACAATATCACATAATAGTGACATCTCAAACCAAGGTAACACATAGGCTAGGTAATTATAATAGAAGATTATTTAAACGGGTCTACCTTTTTTGGCAGCATTTTTTATACCCGAATTTTGTTTTGCATAACAGTGGATAGCAGAAACTTAATTTCGCAGAAAATCATTTGGCATACACTCATTTACCATACATTCAAAACGCATAATTTTGTAAGTCAGAATCATCTTTGAGCATAAACTTCATTTCCAGAACCATCATTTCGCCGGAAATTCATAATCAGAATCGTCTTTTGGCACGCATTTCAATTCATACATACGTGTAACATGCAATAATAATAATTATTATTATTATTAATTATTATTATCAGCTCACCCCGGCTAAAATTTCTAGCTGAGAACATTAAATGTTGGTATGTCAAAAATAATAATAATAATAATTATTAATAATATTAATGACGTCACTCATACATGCAACGCATGTACTCCATGACGCGCGCTCGCTTCGCTCGCATATTAAATAACACTAATATCTTCTGTCCCCGAAGTGCCGGGCCTCCGCCGGCCTCCTACGTCGGCCTACGGCCCGGTGCCCATGCCGCCCATAAAGGATACTTTCGCGAGACGGTCGTTATACCTTATAAAAATCTACCAAATAAAACTCTGCCATCTTAAAAGTATGCCATTGAAAATTCGGCTATTTAAACATTCTGCGAAATGAGTATTCTATTAAATAATTGTTCTGCCATAAACACATTCGTTCAAAGAAGAATATGCCAAGTGTGGTATGCCAAATAAATTTCGGAGCATCAAGTTTCTGCCAGATAGATGGTACCCTATTTAAACACCGCAATCCACGTTGGAACTACTCAAAGTGATGCAGGTATTATAATAATCGTCCTAGCCGTTCCCGAAGTCGATCGATTTTTAGTTAGCCTTGATCTTCAGCATCAGTCTGAAGCAGCACACTGCTGGTTATAGCCCTCAAAGAACTGTCATCCAGCCACCCAGCTAGGATCGTAGCTATCTCTAATTTGAGGGCGTAATAGCGTCTTCAAAATCAAAAACATTTATTTCAAGTAGGCCAGTTACAGGCACTTTTGAATGGTCGAAAAATACTAAACTAAACATGAGCAGATCTCTAATTGGACGAAATCTCGTCTCATGTTACACAAAGTTTCAGATTATCCCTTTCATAGAGCACGATCAGTATCAGAGTAATTATCAACCCTTGCGAGAGCCAGATGAATTCAGTATTTTACATAAACCATAGCTGCTTTACAAACATCATAACTTAATACAGTATTTTTATATTTTGCTATTACACCTTACAACATTTTATCTACGTATTTTAATTTGTTTATTAAAACTAGAAGTTACCGAAAAGATGCATCTTTGAATTTGATCGAGTCAAGGACATTGAATGAAATCTTCTTATTTATTGGATACATATTTAATAATAATAATAATAATAATAATCTTTATTGAAAAAAGATGAAATACATAATTACACTTATCACAATATTGTTACAAGTACAATAAGTAAAAAACAAATCAAAATGAACCCTAACGTCTAAACTAGGCCGGGCCTGTATCTTAGACGTTAGTCGCTTCCAATGTTTTATAATCAGAGATCATCATGAGTATAGTGTGATTAAACATTACAAGGCAAAATAGTAATATAATTATTATAATTAAATAAGTTATGTGCTCAGTAAACAATGTGGGTAGATAAGATATTTGCTATTGAGTATTCCTATGATCTATGTATGAACGTTTACTACTTTTGTTTTCGAAGTACCCTGCACCCAACTTTTGTTACAAAAACAACAAAGAGTATGGACTTAGGCAATTTTAGAAAAAAATGAGGAATGAGGTTATACTTTGTTTTGTGTGTTTTTATTGTGAGCGATTTAAATGAAGTACCTAAATGCAAATGTTATTGAATTGAATTTAATGTTGTATGTATGTATTATTTCTATTATGAGTCAGTGATACTAGAATTTAATGATTTTCTTTAATTTTATACGAGAACGTTGTGGTTTGGAAGAAGATAATAGTGACAGAAATTGGGTAGAATAGTCTGGCGGGTTTTAGGAATTATTTTAAAATTGTGAATAGGTTTTCTACGCTTTCATAGCTTTGTGTTTTAAGCCAGGATATTAGGGCCTTCTTGCATGAGTGTTGGTTTAAAGGGTACATTTTTATAATTTTATTTAATTTGTTATACAGCATTGGTCCAAGATAACATTGAAATTTTTCGATAAAAGCTGTTTTGTATGGAACCGTAGCACAGACCCTATCATTGCGCCTTGAAGTCATTGTTGGTTTACCAAAAAATTTCAGTTTTTGATGTTGTTGTATTACAGTTTCTTTAACGAATAGCTGTCTAATAGCCAAAACATCACACTCAGCGTACAGATCGACTGTAGGATACCTGAAAGGCTTAAAATGCATAACTTTAAGTAAAGCTCGCTGTGCTCGCTCAAGTTTAATAAGATGGGTTTTTCGCGCTCCACCCCATGATGTGATGCAGTAGGCTAGGATTGATTGTGCGAGGGCAAAATAAACAGTTTTAAGGAGACTAGTATCAGCCACGTGCCTTAGTTTTTTGAATACATATATCAACTTTCTTGTTCTCCCTGCTAGAAGATCAATATATGGACACCACGTGAATTTTTCATCAAGGAGAATACCAAGATATTTAATTGTTTTAACCCTATCCAGATAGCCACAGTCGCATGTGTGCTGATGGGTCGAACTTTGGCAAGAGTGAAGTTGAATTTTTAAATTTTGTGTCGTTTTTAGTGATTGTTCCGTATTAGCGAAAGTTATGAATTTAGTTTTTGATAATTATGTTAAGCGTAAGTAAATTTTGACTGAGCCATTTGGCTGTTTTATGAAGACCTATTTCAGCGTAATGTCTTACTTCATCCCATGTACTACCATAAAATATTAACGCCGTGTCATCAGCGAATGTAAATATTTTACAGTTTTGAATAGCTAAGGTACATAAACAATTAATATAAATTAGAAAAAGGGTTGGGCCAAGAACGCTTCCTTGTGGGACACCAAATGATACTTGCGCGTCAGGACTATAAAGACCATCTATTGTAACTCTTTGCGATCTATTATTTAAATAATCTTTAAACAAATCTAGTACCTTACCCCTAATACCAATTCTTTCCATTTTGTTGATTAGTATGGGAACAGAGACAGTGTCAAATGCCTTAGCCAGGTCTAAGAATACTCCTATGCATTTCTTTTTGGCATCAATTTTAGTAGCTACGAAGTTAGTAAGTTCTGTGACTGCCTGTGCTGTAGATCTGCCAGCTCTGAAACCAAACTGATTTTGGGCTAAAATTTGTTGTTTTTCGAGATACAACAGTAGTCTCTTATTAATAATTTTTTCCAAGATCTTAGAGAGCACTGGCAACACTGAAATAGGGCGGTAATTACTGACACCGTCTCTGCTTCCAGCCTTGTGAATAGGATGGACAACGGATATTTTAAATACATTAGGAAAGACACCAGTCTGTATTGAAAGGTTTGCAATACGAGTTAAAAGTGGTACAATAATATTCCTAGTAATTTTTATTATTTTTGTGGAAATGCCATCCCAACCCATTGCGCTATCGGTTTTTAAATTAATAATTATTGACTCAACCTCTTCCTCAGTTGCCTCCAACATGACCATAGAGTTTACCGGCGGAATAGAGGACTCTTCAATTTGTTCAGAACACGGGATAATCTTTGAAGCTAATTGTTTCGCTATGTTAGTAAAATAAAGGTTAATTTCTTGTAAAGCTAATTCTGGGGTGTTTTTTGTTTTTAACAGATCTAATGGTGGTGGTTTTTTAGTGTTTCTGTTGGTAATGTTGTTGATTATTTTCCATGTCATTTTAGGGTTTTTTGCATTTTTGTTAAGTTCATTTGCAAGAAAATTCGTTTTTTGAGCAACAAATTAAGCAAAAATAAAAAAAATACAAGAAAAAATAAATAAAAAACCAAGCAAATTAGTAAAGTAAAAACTAAAAGTAAGATACGATAAACTAAAAATAACCATAAACACAAAACTGACCCTAGTCAAATGTGGTTTCGCAGAGTAGCTAGTTGAAATTCGTCTTTAACTTCAATACGAGGAGCTTCGATGTCTTTGCGGAGATAAATTTTGCCGTTTGCAGTCCAACAGAATTTGTACTCCTTGGTCTTCGCTACGTCTCTTGCGACGAAAAATAGGCGACGACCTTTGCTTGTTAACGCTTCGGATATGTAAATTGGAGCTTGCTGTCCAGCGAATCCAATATCAGCCGAGTTGAGGCGTTTGTTAGGATGATGTTTATTGTAGGATTTGATTCCTTGGATGATATTTTGCTTGACTATAACAGAAGTAAATTCAGCAACAATTGTACCTTTTCCGGACTTCGAGTTAACTCGGAAAACGTCTCTTATGGCAGCTTCTTGTACATTTACATCAAGTAGTTTGCAAGTATGTTGGACAATTTTGGATAGATCGGTTTTTGATTCCTTTCCAGATGAAGTTGGGATATTTCTCAATTCAATAGATGATGACTTTGAAGTTCTTTGGATATCTTCAAGTGATAATTCAAGCGTAGCTATCTTTAACAAGTGTTGCTTGCGTTCACCTTCCAAGTTTTCAACATTTTTCCGCATCTCTTCATACTGGTTATTCATGAAGAGTAAGCTTTTTTCAATTTCATCATTTGAGTGCTTTATATCAGTGTTTTGCTTCTTTATTTCCGCGAGCTCTGCAACAAGTTTATTCAATAGGGTGTTTTGGGTGTCTTTCCATTGGTCGAGCATGATTTTGATCTCTTCTTTGAAAGAAGCAAGTTGTTCTTCGCTTGATAGTCTCTGTCTTTTATTGCGTTGGGATAAAAAAGATGGTGTTGAAATCCCAGTAGCAATATTTGAGACATCAGAATCAGATAAGGCATGTTGCACGCCACTTCCCGTAGGTGTCTTGACCACTTTGGACATAACTTCAGTTTTTTGCCCAGGTTCAGATTTACTGTGGTCGCAGAGCCTATGTACGACGAAGCTTTTTGTCTTGCTCGAACAGTGATAACGTTTCGTACACTACCGCTTCACTTTACTGCGCGCCTAGTACTTTCGCTTGAATAAAGTTTAATATTTATTTGTTTAATAGTGATATTTAAATGAAATTTGGAAGTTAAGCACACACGTCTATACTCTAATGAAGTCGGACGAGGAAGATCATCTGCGATTTCAAACTGCAATGTTTTGAACTCTCTATAAAACACGTAAAATATAATGGATGCTGTAAATAATGAAGTCGGTTAAAAACTTGAACTTAACACGAGTAATTAGAACAGAACACGTAGTGTTTATATTTTTGAAGTGACATTATCCAGATTTCGTAGTTTAGTTATTGCTCAAAGAGACAAAAAGTCGTAATGATCTGGCATTATGCTGAGCTGTGGGACTGAAGCCCTTTTGGTACTTATCATTAATTTTGTTCATTTATCTATATCTATACTTCTATACTATTACTATAATTACTATATTACTATAACTATACTTCTATACTAATATTATAAAGAGGTAAAGTTTGTGTGTTTGTATATTTGTTAAATTGTAAGGGGTAATCTCGGGATCTACTGAACCGATTTTAAATATTCTTTCACCAATAGAAAGCCACATTATTGCTGAGTGTCATAGGCTACTTTTTATCCCTGTATTCCCACGGGAACGGGTGAAACCGCGGGACGTCCGCTAGTTTTAAATAAACACGTTTTCTTCGTTTCTGTGTTTCTTATACATTGATAACATTGATAATATCATACCTGAACAAAGCTCGCAAGGAAAGCTCTAGTGCTCAAAGAGAACAGAAAAGGAAATAGGTACTCAAGAGCACAATAACCTTATCTTTGTCTGTCATTAAGATTGGTAATTTACATCATAACACCACTTTGCGAGCTTTGTAACAAGATGCAGCCTTGGCCGAATAATTTGGCAATATGAATTAAAAACTAAGATCGCCCATGGCAAACAGGTTTCTGCACAGTCCCGGTGTTAGTAACCTCTAATAATTAATGTTTTTATCTATTTTATAAATAAAGTGTTGCGAAATGTGTTTCTTCAATTAAATTTTATACGTTTCAAACTTTTGAATCTTGTAAGAATAACGCACACGCAAAATGCCACTGTTGCATGTGGTAAGACGACTAAAAGGACGCCTGCCATGTATTCTCTTGTAGGAAATAAAACATCGAGACCTCAACCGTTAAAGATACAATGTGTTTAAAATTATTGAAACAGAATCTTTTGACAGTTAGATAATACTCTTGTGGATAGAGAAAGAGAAAAGGGTGAAAAGAGAGAGCCTTTGCCTTGCAATGCACACTAAACAAAACAATTATAATAAATAAAAATCACTTGTCACTATGTTTGCTAATCTCCATAACCACACAACCGCTTTCAATTAAATTTGTGCATGAGAATGGTTGATTTTGGAAGATAGGGTAGCACCCCTTATGTGTTTAGGATATTACAACACCCATAGAAAGCCGGGGTGAATCGCTAGTTTTAAACCAACAGAATAATAAAGTATTGTACAAAATTATTTTAGTAGCTTCCATAAATTAGCATCTTTCATTCATAATGATGAGTTGATGAATAATCATCAACTCATCTCATCATCATTATATAATTTATCAACAAATGAATAGTCATTTGTTGATAAATTATATATGTGCAGTTTTATGTCAATAGCTTTACCTACATTCATATGTCTCTCGCCATTGTTAGCAAGAAAAAAAAATTAACTTTTTGCATAAATAAAATAGTTTAACATAGGTAATAGCGCTTTTACGGATTGACAAACTGTTAACATTCCTTTATTATTTATATAAGTTAAGTATTTGTGAAGATAATAACATATAACTGTAGTGCATGAAATCTCTAACCTTCAAAACCGATCGTGTAAGTACTTTAAAGTAAAATAGATACTACGTGTTTATTATGATTTTATTATATTACAATTTATTGTATTCCGGATTATTATGCTCAGAATAAATTAGTTGATATTTTTAGGTCCATAATCCATACATTAATAAATAACCAAATAATTATATGCATTACTCTTAGTAATTTGAATTATTGAAATTCGACAAAACATTTTACACGGAAATAAAATATAAATTATGAAAAACATTCTTGAATCTTAAAATAAAATTGGGGTAATGGGTGTAAATATTAAAGTTAATTTAAATTTGCAACAAGATAATACAAATTTACTACATAATAAATAAATATTAATATAAATTAATCGAAACATTAAATGAATGCATGCCATCAATAAAAATTAACACATTGCCTTACCATCATTACCATAAATATTGTTATATTTTATTAAATGCGATCTGGCACTTAACGAACGTTTGAAAGCTAATTTCAATACTCTTTGGCAATGACTTGGTAAGTTTATAACAACGACCGTTTATAACTTTAGTATTTTGCAATTTACTTAATTATCTTAACAATTGCGATTATAATTCAGATAATGATAGAGTTTGACTGGAATTTACGTTTATAGTCGGTTTCTGTGAGGTCATTCACAAATATGAGTCGGTGTCTCGCAAGGAACTATCATTATTTTTTTATTTGAAAAAAAACGTTGCCCCACACTAGGAATTTCTCCTGTATCGTGGGTGCGTTTACAAACATTGAAACTCACATACACAAATACCCAGACCCGGAACAACTAAATGTAGGCCATACAAATATTTGTTCCGTGCGGGGATCGAACCCGCGACACGCAGCGCAGCAGTCCAATCGCTCAGCCACTGCGCCAACCGTGCCGTCAATATCATTGGTCTTGCATTGCTTTTATTAAGTATTATGACTTTCGTGTATCACACATCATGTCAGTATAACAAGATAATGGGTTCCCTTAGGGCTTCGTTTCCGAATTTCTGTTGAACAAAGTTGTCACCGATAAGTTTGATAACATAATTTTATTAAAACACTACTCAGACAGAGACCTATTAAATAACAGTAATTCAAGCTTGTCTATAATCATTAAAATTCCCAGTAGGTAAAATTAATGTTTCAGTGAAATAAAATATCGACTCATTTTGTTCGCTGAAAATATCAGTCATAGTTAAAATGTCAATAGAATAAGATTGATAAAATCAATTTTTTAGAATTTCGTGACGCATATTTTATTGGCCCATAATAAATGTTCACTCTATTGAAATCTATTGGTATCTTTCAAGCGTTTTTAGTTTCTTTTGTTTAGTGTTTTTATGCATTTACTAATGGTATGTTTTTTCTAACTCGTTTTCCTAGATTAGAATAAGAGTAGATTATACAACAAGTGAATAAAAAGGGAATTTAATTCGAGGTACGAAGTTGGATCCCGAGAGCAGCGAAGGATTCTAGAGTAGAATCACGAGCGTAGCGAGGGATTCTATACTCTAGAATCCTGAACGGAGCGAGGGATACAAGTACCTACCGAGATAAATTTTTTATTCACGTGTTGTGTACTCTACTTTTTACCATTGACTGTGAGAAAATAAATAGGAGCATGGTATTTATTTTCGGAGCTAAGCACTCTAGATTTCTTTGGCTTATTAGCTTATTACCCACGGATAGACGTTTTAAGTATGTCACTAACTTTGAGTAGGTATTTTGAAATATCAATGTTGTGTTTGATTCTCACTGTGGCTTTTATCATAGAATTTAAGCTCCAAAGTGTCGACGGCTTCTTAGTCTTGGTTAATTCATTGAAATAGTTAAGAAATATGCACTCAGAGAAGGAATTGGCGCCATTCATGGTTTTCCAGTCGCAGAACAAATTGTATGTTTTCAGGTACAACTTCCGAGATTTTGGCGGCAACAAATCATCTACTATAACTGCTGCTTTAGAACGAAATGATTCCGGAGTCAGTCTCTCATTTTCGTCATCGGAAGAACTCATTTTATTATAATTACTTATATGTTAATAGATTTTCCAATAACACAAAACAACCACAATAAAAGACAGAAAAGAACGTAACTAAATTGGCGGGATATTTTTAAAAAAATTGGAATGGGATAGCTCCATTCAGCCACCCAGCGCGGAACTAGTTGGCCGCGCCAGGCATGTTTTTGTTTTTTTTATTTAAGTATTCTTTTCAATAAATTGAACAATTATTGTTCACGATATCTCGAGATTGGTCATCACTGTCTAATTATAGTCTCCTGTGCATTGCGAGCTGTAGGCAACCCACCCCCTCACCCCTGTCGCCACCGAAGGCGCGGCCAACTAGTTCCGCGCGCACTATACGTAATTCGTGTTTGTTCCTAATGCAAAATGTCTTTATTCACTCAGTGACTAAAAGAGCGTTTTATTCACTGTTATCGATGAATAAAATGCCCTTTTTCGAGTGGCAATGGTAAAATAGTAGATTATACAACAAGTGAATAAAAAGGGAATTTAATTCGAGGTACGAAGTTGGATCCCGAGAGCAGCGAAGGATTCTAGAGTAGAATCACGAGCGTAGCGAGGGATTCTATACTCTAGAATCCTGAACGGAGCGAGGGATACAAGTACCTACCGAGATAAATTTTTTATTCACGTGTTGTGTACTCTACTTTTTACCATTGACTGTGAGAAAATAATTAGGATGGTATTTATTTTCGGAGCTAAGCACTCTAGATTTCTTTGGCTTATTACCCACGGATAGACGTACTTTAAGTATGTCACTAACTTTGAGTATTTTGAAATATCAATGTTGTGTTTGATTCTCACTGTGGCTTTTATCATAGAATATATGCTCCAAAGTGTCGACGGCGGTCTTGGTTATTGAAATAGTTAAGAAATATGCACTCAGAGAAGGAAATTGGCGCCATTCATGGTTTTCCAGTCGCAGAATAAATTGTATGTTTTCAGGTACAACTCCCGAGATTTTGGTGGCAACAAATCATCTACTATAACTGCTGCTTTAGAACGAAATTATTCCGGAGTCAGTCTCTCATTTTCGTCATCGGAAGAACTCATTTTTATTATAATTACTTACTTATGTAAATAGATTTTCCAATAACACAAAACAACCACAATTAAAGACAGAAAAGAACGTAACTAAATTGGCGGGATATTATTTTAAAATTTGGAATGGAATAGCTCCATTCAGCCACCCAGTACGTACTATTTCAGCAGCAGCGATTTTTTTGTATAGTGCGCGCGGAACTAGTTGGCCGCGCCTTAGGCATGTTTTTGTTTTTTTATTTAAGTATTCTTTTCAATAAATTGAACAATTAATATCTCGAGATTGGTCATCACTGTCTAATTATAGTCTCCTGTGCATTGCGAGCTGTATAAGGCAACCCGCCCCCTCACCCCTGTCGCCACCTAAGGCGCGGCCAACTAGTTCCGCGCGCACTATACGTAATTCGTGTTTGTTCCTAATTCAAAATGTCTTTATTCACTCAGTGAATAAAAGAGCGTTTTATTCACTGTTATCGATGAAAAAAATGCCCTTTTTCGAGTGGCAATGGTAAAAAATATATTATGGTCTACTATACTTGATACAAAGCTTTTGTTTTGAAGAGTAAGACATATCATAAGCATATTTAGTCTATAATGTTTCCACTGCTGGGAAATATACGGTGGGTGGGTAATCATCAAATTTCGACGGCACGGTTGGCGCAGTGGCTCAAGTAATGGACTGCCGCGCTGCGTGTCGCGGGTTCGATCCCCGCACGGAACAAATATTTGTAAGACCTACAGATAGTTGTTCCGGGTCTGGGTATTTGTGTATGTGAGTTTAAATGTTTGTGAACGCACCCACGATACAGGAGAAATTCCTAGTGTGGGGCAACGTTTTTAAAAAAAAAAAAAAAAATATTCCCGCTCTGGGCAGAACGATAAGACTTGTTGACTTGACAATCATGGAAGATATACTTACGAGAAAAAAATATTGTTGGGAACTTTATCAACACAAATAGCACCGAAAACAATTTTCCGTTTAGAATTGAACGAGTTAAGTTTCCAGTGAGTTAACATGCCAATCAACAGTCAGTTAACACCAAAAAAAAAAAATTGTTTGATATTAACATTTTTGACTCGTTATGGCTCTATTTTTTGCAGTTAAAATAAACAGATTGGTTGGAATGCGTTTAAAAAATAGGTCATAAACATTGATAGTGTTCGATAAGATAGGAAACTGACCGATATGTTGTTATCTTATCATTTTGTGATTATACGATAAACGACCAAAATATAACTATTTAGTTACGCATATAAGGTATTATGATTATGTGATACCCTTTTTTTTTTGGTGGGTGGAAAATCATCGAATGACCCCCCCCGCTCTTGGGCAGAGCGAAGGGGAGTGTCAGACTTCTACTGACTAAAAACCGAACCCATGTTCCTTCTTTGCCCTTGCGCCGAGGCCACGTAATCTAGTACAAATACCGCGGCCCCGACGGGCGTCGGCCCTTGCGGGCCCCTCCTTGCTGACATCTCTTTGAGACGCGCGTGGAACACGAACGCGCCGCCGACACGGTATTATGTGATACCCTTGTGGTAGGTATGGTTGTTGAACTGACAGGTCATTGATCTCGATTGCGAACACAAGACACGCACCTTTGATTTTTTGGATTTATGCGCATAATATATAAGGTCCCATTAAAATAGGTGGACAAAATTTCAGAAATCCTTCAGACCACCAAAATAAGGACGATGGTAAAAATATATATAAGAAAAACGCATAAAAGTACCTGCTCATAGAGGATGAGTTTGTTCTAGAGTGCCGGCAGATTATTATTTTAAGTTAAAAAAAAATCAGTTTATTTAATGTTTTTTTTTTGTTCAGTTATGTTTGGTTAGACCTACTGAACGCTGTGTTAAAATTTGTCCACCTATTTTAATGGGACCTTATATATTGTTTAATAATTTATCATTTGCTTCGGTGAAGGAAAACATCGTGAGGAAAAACCAGCCTGCCTAAGAGATATTTTTGACGGCGTGTAGAGCTAAAACAGAGGCCCATAAAAAGTAATAAAACCTCTGACACCTCTAGCTCTCTAACCACACGATAAAGAAAGAACCAATGGTTACTGGATTATGATTCCATTAGTTTAAGGATCAATATATAAAGCATTACCCAGTAAAATGAGATGAATGATTTTTAGGCTATACCTATACTTAATTGTGTATTGTTTGAAAATAAAAACATTATTTACGTAAACCTTTACCAATCAATTCTCTAATTTATTGTACGAAACTGAGATTTATTAAAATATGTTTATTAGCCTATATTGTCACACTGTTGGGCAAAGGCCTCCCCCATAGACTTCCACTCTTCTCTCCGTGCGGTTTTCTCCGGCCAATCTCGCACAAAAGCCTCTAAGTCGTCACTCCGGCGCTTTCTAGGCTTCCCTCGGCGACGACGCCCGCGCGCCCGTCCTCTGGCACCCACTGCGTGACGACCCTAGCCCATCATTACTTATACAGTACCTAGTAATAAAGTAAAGTCTAGTAAAGTTTAACATACACGATAATTAAGTTTGTTTTATAAATATGTGCATATAAACTGTATTGGTTGCCTGACCTCTGTAACGACGCTTTCACCTCCTTGCGCAATACTGATATTGTAAAAATATTCAAAACAATAACATTGTGTTATTGTTAAATACCCAATGCAGCCTTGACCACTGCTCGTCAGTTCATCACACAATACACAGGTACTTTTGGTTTTAAAGAGTATAATTTAACACCTTCAGTACCGGGAGCCCTCCTGGAGGGCCCACTTGCAATATTTATGGCGGGATGGCACATGAGTTCTATGAAATGGGGGTGGAGTCGAATGTGTTAACGGATAATTAAAATATTTTAGTAACATTACACACATGACGCAAGCTCGTGGCCTAATAATAACTGTCACTCGGGTCGATTACAAGCCGCGCCTAGGTTGGTCTGTGGATGGGTTCCTACCTACCTATTACATACCGAGTTTCCTCTGTGCCTTGAAAAGCCCGTAAGCTGTTGGTCCCGCCTGCCATAATTATATAGATCTTTGGCAGTAACGACGACAGTCAGTGGCCTGAAAGTCTGACAACCAGTCTTACCAAAGGCTATCGTATTACCCAGTATTAACTGTGTTGTGGAGGTCAGATAAGCAGTCGCTCCATGTAAAATACTGGTATTCAGCTGCATCAGGTTAGACTGAAAGCCGACCTCAATATAGTCAGGAATAGGCTAGGCAGATGATGACGCAAGTGCATGGAAACAGGAACTAAAGCTAGAATTATGTTAATTTATTGTTACATTATTCTGGACTCGAAAGAACTTTAGACCTATTTATTATTTTTAGGCATTTTTGTTACTATTCGTTATTGTTATGTATCGATATGCTTGAATAACGCTTGGTAATTTTTGCCTTTCAAGCGACGATATAATATTCGTTAATTTAATTATATCTATGTATAATTGTATTAGTAATGTATTCTGACATAAATTGATATAGGTACATAAATAATGATTTATGTATATTAATAACAAAATGGTACCTATTCTCCTTATTTATTTATTTTGTACACAGTGCTGACCTATTTGACCCAAAGGTTGACTGGTAGAGAATATCTTGTGACAATAAATCCTCCTATGTACATGAAGTTTAAATAAATTAATAAAAAAGTTTACTCTTTCACGTGATATTATCCATCTAACCTGACAAACTTTCGCGTTTATAATAGTAGATAGGAACAATGAAGAAGTGGTCACCAACAAATTACCACTGTTATTATAACTCATAAACTTTCATCCCCTATTTAACTACCTTAGGGGTTTAATTTCGAAAAATCCTTCCTTGTTCCTTGTCTACATTATAAAGGGAACCTCTGTGCAAAATTTCAGCTATCTAGGTCCAAGGGTTTGGGCTGGGCGTTGCTACGTCGTACGATGTAGCAGGCAATCGAACCTGTTCCACCCTCAACGCTACGACGAAACAGCGTAGCAATTTTTGGGGTATCTCGTAGCGCTACGTAGCTCGTAGCAAAACTCGTAGACACATTTCCATGAGACGAGATTTTGTTCCCCCTATAACTAAAGTAAAGGTCCAGTGCTTGGATTTAATGTTGATATGTACTTGGATAATATGTCGTGTGTATTTTTTTGTAAAAACGAAGTTTCATGAATATAATATTAATTTTCAGACAAGATCTGCTGAAATGGTACGGGTGGGGCTACAAGGACTCGATGTTCAAATTAGACGAGAAATCTGCTTCTTTCACCGGTAACAGGTAAGTTCTGTAATTTAGACAATAGTTTTTATCTTAATTAATAGCCTTCATTTAAAAGATATGTGTGTCATCTGAAAACTCGAAGTGAAAAGAGAGACCTCTACCCCAGTAGTGGTAATGTATGGGCTCATTACTATATTAGATAGCAGTAGTTAGTACATTATGCACCCAGCGTTACCTGACCCCTGGAACATACAAGAAGATCGAGGGCAAGTGGTATGAGAAGAGGGGTCAGGTAATGCTGGGCACAGACTGTACATTTACTGTGTGATCCGCCAGTCTGTGGAATCCACTGCCGGCTTCTCTATTCTCCGATCATTAAAATTCTCACTCAAATTCGTTACACCGTTTTTGCGTGACAGACGAACAAACATCCAATATACATCCTCCACTTTTGCATTTATTATAGAAGTAAGATTGCCTAAAGTGAAAGTTTATAGGTCACGAAACATTGTCTGACTTTAAATATTATTTAATGTAGCTCTGAGAATACCAAATAAATGAATAAATTACCATTGTTTATCAATATTAGTCATTATTAGCCACGTGTAGCATTAAGAATCTGAAGGTATAGGTACTAATAAGTTATTATTTGAATAAACATTCATAAACATAAAAAAATGATAGATCGTGCCCCAATTTGCATAAATTTTACAAACCAGTTTTAATGTAAGTCTGGCTTCTCATGGCTATCACGAATGTTGCCTTTTATCAAACACTCCTTCGGAAATTATGCAATGAACCTTGATTTCATATACATCTGCCACGCACTACATTGTGCTTTGCACATATTATCTAACTCAGACTCAAAAAACGTCATCATCTGCCTGCCCTTTCCCAACTATGTTGGGGTCAGCTTCCAGTCTAACCGGATGCAGCTGAATACCAGTATTTTATATGGAGCGACTGCCTATCTGACCTCCACAACCCAGTTAATACTGGGTACTACGAGACAGCCAGTCTTACCCCTTCGTAAGACTGGTTGTCAGACTTTTGGGCCACTGACTAGGTAGTCTTTACAGGTGTAACGACTGACAAAGATGTACGAAAGAAGTAGGTACTAACTTACTCATCATTTATTTCCATTTTGAATTGACAACTGTCAACAACACCCTGTAGTGATCAGCGCTCCACCTAACCTCGTAACTCCTCATTGTCTTATGGTCTTAAATCTGAATGAATTGCATTGACATTGCAGGTAAGTATATTAAGATTAACCAATTACCCAGCAGCCACATGCTTATGGTTTAAACCTAGAAACAGTGCTCAAGTCTTAAGCTTTTGCCTAAGTCCAGGCTAAGACATAATTATCTTTATACTACACCTGCTTGGAAAGTACCTTGATACTTAATCAAATTTAAGGTAGAAAGTACGTCATTGCATATCGAACAAATATGCGGGGAGAAAACGCATGATCTGAGCGGGAGAGAATGGATTTTCATACACTTTTCTCTCCCGCTCAGATTACAATTTGAAAAAAGAACATGTGAAAATTGCAGACGCCATTTGGTGCAAATTTTCAATTTGAATTAGAATTTAAATTTAGTTTTTTATTTTCCTCGTAGGTGTAGTATAAAGCACTATGTATCACTCGAGCAAAAGTGCGATTCCCGATCTCGGGCGTTTTAAAGCCCTTGCCTACGGCTTCGGGTTTTAAACGACACCCTCGACGGTAATCGGTCACTTTCTGCTCTCGGTGAACAATGTACTATAGCATAATAAAAGGTGATAGTGCCTAACCTATTCCCAAATCGTGAGATAATATTATTCACCTTCATTAATAAAATTGTTAAAGGATAGTGGTTGTACCTTCGAAGAGTTAGTTACACTCACCACATTTCATCTGTAATGATTATCTAAGTTCCATGATGAATAGGGTGACCCTATTATCGTTGACCGGACAGAACCAGCTACTACTGGGGAATTCAAAATGATAAATTCTAATAACACTTTCAATTGAATTAGCATTTCAGAAAGGATATTGGTCGAGCAAATTCTGGTACCGTGGTACTTGTTTAGCCAAAATTATTTGTTCTGGACATTATTTTTGAATATGGTTAAATTTTCGTTATGTACTCGAGAAATCGTAGTACGATTGACATGAACATACTAACTACTTATTCAAATATTACATATCTGCGTAGTTAGTATAAAATTGCAAGTACACAATGATCGATATGACGTTGAGAATACTCGTTAGATTTCACAACATGCATAAGTACTAGAAGACACCAACTGTCTAGAATTTTCTAGATAGTTCTGACTGTGAGTTAGTTAAGAACGGTATCAGTAGCTCGGAATCATCATCATTTTAGCCGTCCACTGCAGGACATAGGGCTCGTTTACGGTGACGCGGGGCGTCGCGCGGCGCGTGCAGAAGGCTTGTCTCGTGCTTTTTTATTAATTTACTGAGAGACGGTTCCACCGCAACAAACGCTGCATTTTAAACTAGCGAGCAAAAAATCACTTCTCGTAAAATCGACGTTTGAAATCGTTAACTTTTTCATACATCGCCATGCGTTTGAATTAAAAACGCAGCACGCGCCGCGCAACGCCGCGCGTGTACGTAAACATGCACATAGGCCTCCCCCAAATCCCACATTAACCGGTCTCGCATCCAGCAGATCCCCCAACCTTCACCAGATCATATCCACCCAGTGGGAGGCATCTAAACGCAACGTCTTCCGGTTGGCGATCGCCTCTCCAGAACTTAGGTCAGAATACTGAAGACAGCCAGCACGAAGAAACCCACTAAACTTGTCCTCGGTACATACATTCTAAGACATGGTGTTATCTGCCAACCCGCATTGCGCTAACGTGAAGGATCACAGTCCATTCCCAGGAGAAGGATCCTGTATCTCAGCAATATTCAAGTAGCGATGGCTATAGGACGTCACAAGGTTCTCACTTCATCTCCAAGTTTGGCTTACCAAACCTTTTAAGGTGTGGCCAGCGTCTCGAAGTGTTAACTTAACCATACAATTTTCTATGTAACACATGGACATAATAATCGTCAACTGCAAAATATTCTAACACATTTAGCGTGTAAATCGTTATTCATTTTATTACATAATTATACACATAGCGCCTGTGATCCTCAAAGGGTTAGGCAGAGGTGTATACCCACAGAACACATAATTATGTGTATACCTTATAGAACACCCACATGTCACGAGCTATATTTATGTCGCATGTAATGGGGGGGGGGGCGAGCCTATTGCCCTCAACCGGGCAAAAATACTGGCTCCGTGGCTGAAATTACTGATAGAAAAGTCTATAGGTAACACTTTCACCGACCCAGGAATCGATCCCAGTAACTCATGCTCAGCAGTAGCGCTTGGGACCACTAGACCAACGAGGCAGTCTATTTATTGTAATGATTGTTGATTTATTTTTATTAATAACACACTAACACTTCACAGACCTACACCAAATATAAATTGTTAAGCTATGTGACATATTGAGAAGACAAATGATACGTGTCTCTCCATATTCTTGAATGGCCTCTCGTGGCTAGACCAGGGTCAGTAGCATAAAGAAAGTGTTGTCAACGAGGTATGTATGACTAGACGAGTCTAACCCAGGCATGGTGGTGGGCGGCCACAAATTGGCACTTCCCGTTAATTTGCCAGAGCACGCGCTATTTGACACGGCACATCACTCTACTCTCCATAACTACCTATTAGTACCTATAGATAGACCAAGTCTCAGAACAGTTTGGTCATACCTACTTAAGAAGGAAAATATCGTGAGGAAACCCACAAGCCTGAGGAAACGGCATATGAAGCCAAGTCAGGGGCCTATGAGCGGTATAAAAACTATGACACCAGGTCAACTTGTGAGGACACTAATGTCCTGACAAGTTTAGCACTTATGCAATAACGCATTCGCGTGTTCAATTCATGTCAATAATGGTCAGAGCAATTATTGAGATGCGATGACAGTAAATATTGAAGTACTAACCATAAAGTAAACACGTTGCATCTCGATGAATGGCTCAGGCTTGTGTCTATTGTGGATAACAAACAAATATTAATGTGACACTCGTAAATGCTTTGTTGTTAGATGAGCTTATTACAAGGAAGTTACAAATAAGGGTTTGTTAAAGTAAGCGTATGTTTATGCCAATTCAACAATGTGGTACCATCAAGCATGTAAACCTCGAAAGGTTAGGCTGTATAACGTCTAAAGTTGGTACAACTCTACCCTGATGGGGCGAGCTATTTCATTGCTATATCAACCGGGTTCAAATTCGGGCTAAATGCTGCTACTAAAAAAATCCTGATGGAAAAACTCATAAACATTTTGTCCGTCCAAGAATCAACCTCAAGAAGGTGTTCTTGCTCAGCGGCTTCGTTAACGATTTTTTTGTTAAATGACCCTACACTTGACCTCAATCTTGTCCTGAGGACAAAGATAGGGTTGACGATGGAGCGAGCTAAGTCTGATTTGGGCCTATTCATCGATATGGAGGTGATATGGATAGCTTTATTTGCCATATAAGGCTTTCTATAGATAAGAGAAATATTCAAAGTCGTAGGAAGGCCACACATTAGAATTTGATAGTTGATCGTAGAATGAACCTTGATCTACTAAGGCAGATATTTTTTTTGGCGGAGCTGCGACCGCGTAGGACTTATTAATTTAATATTAAGTATATTACTATCACTACATAGTATAAAACAAAGTCGCTTTCTCTGTCATGTCACTTTGTATGCTTAAATTTTTAAAACTACGCAACGGATTTTGATGCGGTTTTTTTTAATAGATAGAGTGATTCAAGAGGAAGGTTTTTACAAGGCACATTCCACCCATCCGAAGCAGGGGCGGGTCGCTAGTATACTTATAAACAAATAATAACTCAAGGACATGCCCACGTGTAATTGGAAAGTTTCTCGAAAGTGTCTTTGTAACATTTTTTTTTATATGAAATTGTTCTGACTGATTAAAACTCGCCCATGTGTCAGGATCACTGTCAACAAGACAGTCACGTCACGGGAACGTTTTGAATTTATCCTCGGACGTTTTAAATGTACTTTTCATTACTCATACTCTGAAAGTAGGTCACAACATGCCTGCGGAGCGGGTTGAAAGTACTACTTTTCAGCCCTAGGGAGAATCGCTTTCTACTGACAGCTGTCAAATTATTTGATGTAATTGGGAGCAAGCCTATTGCCACCAACTGATGTGATTAGGTGCAAGCCTATTGCCATCAACAAATGTAATTAGGAGAAAGTCCATTGCCATATACTGATGTAATTGGGGGTAAGCCTATTGCCATCAACCAATGTAATATTGAGAGCAAGCCTATTGCCATCAACTGATGTAATTAGGAACAAGCCAATTGCCACCAACTGATGTGATTAGGTGCAAGCCTATTGGCATCAACCAATCTAATTAGGAGCAAGCCTATTGCCATTCACCGATTTAGGTAGGTAATTGGGAGCAAGCCTATTGCCATCAACCAATTTAATTAGGAGCAAGCCTATTACCATCAACTGATGTAGGTAATTAGAAGCTATAGCCTATTGACATCAACCAATCTAATTAGGAGCAAGCCTATTGCCATTCACCGGTTTAGGTAGGTAATTGGGAGCAAGCCTATTACCATACAATGATGTAATTGGGGGTATAAGCCTATTGCCATCGACAAATGTAATTAGGAGCAAGTCCATTGCCATATACTGATGTAATTGGGGGTAAGCCTATTGCCATCAACCAATGTAATATTGAGAGCAAGCCTATTGCCATCAACTGATGTAATTAGGAGCAAGCCAATTGCCACCAACTGATGTGATTAGGTGCAAGCCTATTGGCATCAACCAATCTAATTAGGAGCAAGCCTATTGCCATTCACCGATTTAGGTAGGTAATTGGGAGCAAGCCTATTGCCATCAACCAATTTTATTAGGAGCAAGCCTATTACCATCAACTGATGTAATTAGAAGCTACCCTATTGACATCAACCAATCTAATTAGGAGCAAGCCTATAGCCATTCACCGGTTTAGGTAGGTAATTGGGAGCAAGCCTATTACCATACAATGATGTAATTGGGGGTAAGCCTATTGCCATCAACCAATGTTATTAGGAGCAAGCCTATTGCCATTAACTGATGTAATTAGAAGCAAGCCTATTGCCACCAACTTATGTGATTAGGTGCAAGCCTATTGGCATCAACCAATCTAATTAGGAGAAAGCCTAATGCCATTCACCGATTTAGGTAGGTAATTGGGAGCAAGCCTATTGCCATCAACTGATGTGATTAGGTGCAAGCCTATTGGCATCAACCAATCTAATTAGGAGCATAAGCCTATTGCCATTCACCGATTTAGGTAGGTAATTGGGAGCAAGCCTATTGCCATCAACCAATTTAATTAGGAGCAAGCAACTGATGTCATTAGGAGCAAGCCTATTGGCATCAACCAATCTAATTAGGAGCAAGCCTATTGCCATTCACCGGTTTAGATAGGTAATTGGGAGCAAGCCTATTGCCATACACTGATGTAATTGGGGATAAGCCTATTGCCCTCAACCAATGTAATTAGGAGCAAGCCTATTGCCATCAACTGATGTAATTAGAAGCAAGCCTATTGCCACCAACTGATGTGATTAGGTGCAAGCCTATTGGCATCAACCAATCTAATTAGGAGAAAGCCTATTGTCATTCACCGATTTAGGTAGGTAATTGGGAGCAAGCCTATTGCCATCAACCAATGTAGTTAGCAGCAAGCCTATTGCCATCAACTGATGTAATAGGGGCAAGCCTATTGCCCCCAACCGATGTAATTAGGAGCAAGCCTATTGCCAACCACCGATTAGATTAATTCGATTTTAAGTGTTTCTCCTAAGTTTCTTACTTTTTCTTCCTTTCGATTTAGGTAATTGGGCGCAAGCCTATTCCCATCAACTTTCCTTGTATTCGTAATGAAAAGCACAGTGTTTACCTCGGGTTAAAGACTTATTTAGTCCCTCGAACTATTTAGCGCCCTCGCTGTCGCTGCGCTCATGCGCCAAACCCCGTCTCGGGGACAAAATAAGTTACTTTCACCCCTAATGTAACAATGTACTATACCTCCACTCGGTAATAAAAAATAACGTAGTTTCCGTCATTGAAAGAATTTTTGGAATTTGTTTAGTGTTTCCGTAAGCACCTGCATCAGTAGTTCTGAAAATTACTCCCTACATTCAAACCTACAAAACAAACAAGATTTACCTCGTTAATAAATTAGCGAAAATTGTAAGTATAAAAAATTATATTTCTGCACGTTAGTCTAAGCAGGTATAACCATACAACATTCCGAAAATTTTACACAGGCGGCAATTCTACCATTTGACACCATTTACTAACGAACGTCAATATTAACACTAACCGTTAAAAGAACTACTAAAAATAACCATTAGCTATGTAACTGTGACATCCTTAACATTTTGGTATCTATGTACATTTATGTTTGCTTTACTTGGAATTCATAGAAATAATCGCTTTGCTCAAATTAATGCAAAGAGATTTGAATATTATGGCCTGCTTAAATTATTGGTTAGTTTTATTATGTTTCTGAATTATTATGACTTGTGTTTGGTGTTGTACTTATTTTGTGTGACGTATCTATTATTCAATTAACATGTTTCTAATAATTGAAATAATAAGTACCTACTACTTTAATTTTTTTAATAAAAAGTTTTTTTTTTATTTCCCACTATTTTTATAACAGCCTTGTTTTATTAGGTTCTATATAAAGATCTCAAATAAAAGGATAATACCTACTTTTAATTTGTAGGTCTGAGATCTTAACTTGTTGCGCGTTTCCTTGAAAATACTCATTGTTAGGTCTCAGGTTAGAATGTCATCCTTGGTGCTAAAAGACTCTGTACCGCACTAATATAATTGGTTTAGGCGCAAAATGCCAAATTCTCAAAATGGCAACAGAGTCGCAAAAGAACAAATTCTCAATCACCATCATCATTTTCTTTTCCTTTACCCAATTAATTTATAAATCGAAGACCAAGACAGAAATGGTTTCTCAGAGCCTTCGCCGAGCTTTATTGTCTCGGCGCTTTTCTGATAGTCGCCACTGTTGATTCTGGTTTCAGGAGTAACTGTGGAAAACTCTCACAGGCTTTTTTCCATAAATAAATAACTATTATTTGTCATCAATAGATAAATATTCAAAAAATTTAAGAGAAGTTACATAAACGATCCACCGACGACCAGCACAGTAACAACTTTTTTTAAATCGACTTATTTTTAAGCAGTTTACCTCGTTGTTCCAGTTGTCACAAGCGCGTCTACTGAGCATGAGGCCCGTGTTCGATTCCTAAACCGGGCAAAGTGCGATTGGTTTTTTTATCGGAAATTTCTCTGTAGCCGCCACAGAGTCCAGATTTGCGTCCGATTCAGAGTAATAAGCTCGCTTCTATTATGTACACATTATTGGCGAAATGTGTGTCTATTACATACATATCTACCTAAGCCTTCGTTAATAACAAGCGTAACTGTGTATAAGATTTTAAAATAATATAATAAAACAATAAGATATTATTGTTAAGAGCGTATGCTACCTCAGATTAGCAACCCTATTTGTGGTGGTTCAAACTTCGCTTGAAATACTGTTAGAATAAAGTTCTAATCAGCTTGCACTACAAAGCGGTTGTTACGTCTTTCGCTGCGTCCGAATAGTGCGAAATTAGTGGTATTTTGCGATTTACAAAAAATCTATTGATTGGACTAAAAAAGTAAATGTTGCTTGTAGAATTATTTGGCAAAAAAGTCAGAACGATATCATGTATTTTAGTATGGTTTTTACTCGTTAAAAGAAATTTTTAGAGGTATCTTCGCGATTTTTTTCTATCGAGCAAAGTTAGTTGTATTATGTTTTCACAACACTATGGCACTAGCATAATTATATCCTGAAGAATATTATATATTTTTCTGATGTTGATTACTGCAGTGAATCATATACTTTTACGCATTATAAAACTCGCGTTTGAGGTACCATAAGCTCTTAAACAGAAACCTTAAAGAAGCTTCCACTCCAACACTCAGGTCGCCACTCCGGTGCCCTACCGGAGTGGCGACCCTCATGGTATTGTGAAAGACTTTGCCTAGCTGTTGTGACCTAATGCGTGGACAAACACTCAATGTGTTTGTCTATTTGTCATTCACAACCAACGACTACAAACATAGTGCTGTTTGTTTGCAACACTAACCATATTTGTTCTATTCCACTTCATCTTCCATAATTAATCTGTTTCGATTTTATTAAAAAACTCATCGTCATTCTCTTACCCTTTTTTTACCCCCGCTCTTGGGCAGAGCGAAGGGGAGTGTCAGACTTCTACTGACTAAAAACCAAACCCATGTTCCTTCTTCGCCCTTGTGTCGGAGCCGCGATATCCTTTCGATAATCCACAGCCCCGACGGGGTCATTCTCTTACCCTTATCCCAATTCATGTGGGGTCGGCGCAGCATGTCTTCTTCTATATACTTCTCTGTTACTCGTTATATCATGAGACCCCTCTTTTCTTGCGATGTCATCCTTTACACAGTTCATCCAACGTTTCTTTGGTTTTCCTTTACTCTTTTAACCATCCACATTCACGCTCTAAACTTTCCTCACGACTTTTTCCTCATTCCACCGCATCACATGCCCATACCCACACATACACACACGCACAAACACTCATAAACACACGCACAAACACACACACATACACACATGCATGATTACTTCTTAAGGCGCCTTCAAATTAGCCGCAAAGAGCCGCGCGGTGGCAGCGCGGCTGCAGCGCTGCCGCCGCGCTGCTTTGTTAATCCATATAAAAATCGCGGATTTAAAACCGCACACCCGCAGCGCGGATGTAGCGCTGCAGTCGCGCGTGCTTTATTTATATGGATTAACAAAACAGCGCGGCTGCAGTGCTGCAGCCACGCTGCCACCGCGCGGCATATTTGAAGGCGCCCTTAATATGCATTCACATTCTCACTCCCTCAGCAACAAACTACTCATTTAGCTCATGCACGTTTAACTGTCCGGGTAAAGGAGGCCAGGAGACCCATGACACAAGTATTTTACTTAGTTTGGGCTCCTGTCTCCCTTCCTTAAATAAGCATTGTAAAATTTATTGATTGTATATATGTATCTTGTGGGAGAAAATAAACAAAAATGTATTATTATTATTATACCAGGACAATCTTAAACGGACGACTCACCGAAATAGTGCTCAAAGTTGCTACTATTTTCCGATAACTGAAATATTTTCTCCAAGTAAAGTACAAAAGCAAGTGAAGTGGTTATTACTAGGTTATCAGTCAAGCACCTGGCTATTTCTCAAGGGAAACGTCAGCTGTATGGAAAATAGAAATAAACGATAGCCGCACGCAAGGAAAACAGCCATATTCATGACTAAAAGGCACGATCAATACACCCGACTTGTTAAAAATACAGTCTGAAATGTTTTATTATTTAATTCTTCGTTTATAAATAAAAGAAACAGACATGGCCCCGTCGCCGTCGTTGTCAGCGTATTATGAAAAACACAAACAATTCGAGGTATTGGTACAATTACCTAAGTAGATGCACCTATTTGAAAAACCTTGATTGTATTAGTTCTTTGCATTACATCATAATTTTGAGTTCGCTTCCTGAAAATTGAATAATACAAGCACAAACATTTGGTCAACAAATGTGTGAAACGCAAATTCTATGGTTTTAATGTCAACTTTTGACGTTATGTATCGCCATAGCATTAGGCAATACAGTTCATTTGACATTTACACGCTAGAAAATATGACCATAATATTAGTACCTATCTTTCCGACGTGGTTTTCATGCCAAATATGACATAGCCCCGAATGGGAGTCTTATGGACCCTGAATTGCGCGCTCCAACAGTTAAATTTTAAGTAGAATTGCAACGAAGTGCTGATAGCTTTAGGCTCTAGGATATCAATTATCAACCCTCTCTCTATAAACCTAAAACTAGCCTTGACATATAACCATTACAGTTTGCACATCTACTACTTTCCAGCCCACAATTTTTCATTTCGATCTTCACTTCATTAACTTAAACTATCTCCGTTCCAGATATTCCATCGGAGGACAAAACCTACCAAACCTAGCACAATGGGCCACGGACAACTTCGGCATAGACCCGTCGAAAGATCCGAAGATACCCGAACTACCCACGACGTTTGCCGAGAGCAGACTACCAGAGCCGATCAAGTTAGAACTGGAGAAGATTGCACTAGTCAGCATCGATGGCATGGACAGACTGATCAGGGCGCATGGGCAGACGCTAAAGGATATGTCCCAGTTGAGAAGCAACAGCTTTCCGAGGATACCTGATGCTGTGATATGGCCGGAGACTCATGAACAGGTAAGGAAATTATCATAGCCAGAATACATTTTAATACAGTATTTTTTATCTAGATAAAAACCATGTTGCATAGAATTGTTAATCATCATAGGCCTGGCCTACCCTAAACGGGATATTTTCCATGTTGTTTCTCGTTTCCGATATTTCGTCGCATTTGCAAGCCACGATCACGGATAAATAAACTAAAGTTATTGCTGTATGGCCTGTATGGAGGACTTCTAGTTCCAAATGTCCTCCAGACGATGTGTGTTGGAAACAAAGCTCGTGAGGATCATATTATTATATGTATATTAATTACAACTCTTTGGAGGACATTTAGAACCAAAAACAATAACATTCAATGTAGTTTTGGAATTTTAGGACTATTGACGTCATGACGCAAAGTCATCGGGTTATGAAAATACTTCTTGTGGTTAAAAAACTTGGCTTGATAAAAATATGTGACATTTATTTTAGTGATTAGAAGGTAGTCACATAAAAACCCAACAGATCATACTAAAAGAGAAAATAAATATTTGTAAACTAATGTAATGTGAGAATGGGTGACCATACTGACATCCTGCTGACGTACGTCGTTGGCATTTTGTAGTTCTTTCACTATCTTTACGGCATTCAGAAGCTCCAAAGACCCACAGGATTAGCAAAGGGTTTTTTTTCTTTTTAGCCTGTACTGTCCCACTACTGGGCAAAGGCCTCAGCCAATACATTCCAAGTTCTTTTTTCCTGAGCCACCTCGAACCAGCCCTCGTAGTGTGCGTCCAGATCACCTTGCCACCTCTTTCTGGGCCGGCCTCGGCGGCGCCGTCCGTCTTCCGTCAACCATCGTGTTGAGGCTTTTGCCCAGCGGTCTTCATGCATGCGGCTGACGTGACCCACAAAGGGTTACCTAGGGAAAATTCGGTTGTGGCGGCCAGATAATAATATGCAGTCTCTACTCCATCTAAAATACCAGTAATGATCAACTGCATGCTGCCGATACTAGGGAAAACGCTAGGCAAATGATGAAAGCCAGAATTGATTAGTCCAAGGTATAGGTACACAAGTGAGAGAAACAGACAATGTTGTAGCTACCACCAGCATACCTTAGTCCGTAAACATTAGAGTAAATTGAAATGTTCCACACAAACATAATAATAATTATGTTTTCTATAATAGAATATTTACAGCACCTAGGGGCAGACGATATCTAGTACACATTTCGCTAGTTATGTGCTAATATTTAATAAGTCCCATGTCATAGAGGGCGAGTTAATAGGGGATCGGACTGGGTCAAAATAATATGATTCTGTTTAGTCCGTAAGTTAGATTATCGAAAAATATTGAATACGTGTTTTTTGTTTTATCAAATCAATAAAAAATGACGAAGATAAAACGCGTCAAAGATCTTGGAGTGGGGCTTGAAACGTCACTTGTGTCGTCAAAATGTACCATCATATGACGTCACACGAGTTTTCGAAGCACTGTATCGTCTTCATTTTAAGTTTACGTGAAAAAAGAAAAAATACGTGTCCAATATTTTTTGGAAATCTATCTGACGGACTAATTAGTTTTTTTTTTTGTCCGATCCCCTATTGTAATCAACCGGGCATGAATCCAAACTCCATGTATATGCTACTGAGAAATTCGTGATCCAAAATCTCAACAACACTGCCCAACCCGGGAATCGAACTCATGACCTCATGCTCACCACCCATTTGACGCCTCAACCATTTTCAACATTTTACTGCTTCGTAGCAGTAAAATATTTTTGAAATTAAATAAATTTAGCAAAGGCCTTGTCCATCTACCTATTCCCATTAAACAAAAATCATTTTTCGCAAGAGTGTCATTGAAATTTTTGCATAAAATTGATCATCTCTATCAAAGTCAAGAACACGGTATTCAATAAATATCAATCAATTAGGGGGATTTATTTCACATCGCAACCTAAGAAGGTCAAATTTCGAAGTATATTTATAGTTCTGTTAATCTATGTCTATGATATGACACTTTAATTACCAAGCAAATGGTCAATTAAGGTCGTTTTTGTCGTAACAATGTGAGTTTGAACTTTTGAAGTAGGCCATCGCTATGCGCCCACGCTTAATTAAAATGCTAACATTCTCCGGCCTTTTTCCTAATTTATTCGGGATCGGCGCTGCATGTCTTCTTCTTATCAACTCCTCTATCATCCTGACGCCCTTCCTAGCTGTATCATCTTCCACACAGCCATCATTCTCTTGCATTTATCCCAATTCATTTGGAATCATCTACCACACATGTCCATCTTTTATTTATTTAACCCTTACCTACCTGTGTTCATCATCATTTGGAAGCAATGTGACTTTCTGCTGATCCTGAGTTTCCCTGATGATGTTGAATTTTCTATTAGGAATCTCCCTGCAGCCCGGAGTCTGAATTTGTGACCGTTGAATGGCAATATTTGCTCGTCCCCATAAAATAATACCTCAATCGAAACTACCTAGTTACGTACAAGGACAAATCATTCCTTCATCGAAAATTCGAAACCAGTTACGAAACTACGGTTTCGTAGACGGCCGAAGCCAACATGGAAAGGCATCGTTCACTCCAACGTAACGTAAACGTAGAGTCCGCCGCTGACTGTGAATATGCTCACTGTCTCTATGGATCTACGTAATAGCTTAATTAAAGTCGGTTCGGTGTGAACAAAAAGTTAAATATAATTGAAAAGCGATAAACTGCGTAACGCGTGCTCACAGTCAGCGGCGGACAATACGTTTGGTGTGAACGATGCCTTAAGGCGGGGTTGCAATAATTTTAAGATTTTTGAACCTATAAAAATCGAACTAAATACGAGTTTTTTAATAAATAAAAATCATTACATAAAAATTGAACATACTCTCTAATAAATCGTAAAGATAGAAACGCGATTTAGAATGATCGGCTCGATACTTTTTTTTATCAAACATGACTCTAAATCACAATTTCAAACGTGTACTGCTAAGACATTTCATCATGAATTTATATAAAAGTTATATCAATAGATAGAACTTTTTATTTTGAAGTAAATGTTGAAAACATATTGTATAATTTCTTTATAGTTTTTCTCCAAGAAGCAAAAAACAGTCAAAAGTTAGGCATTATATCGCTCGCGCGGCAGGGCGGGGGGCGAGGTCGTGCGTACGTAAAAACAAAGTAGGTACTGCAACCTCGCCTTAAACTTGATAAAATTGCAGTAAGCATCAGGTGACTGAGCTGAGACCCTTTTCGCATTATTATTTTTGTATGTTTATTTGTTTTGTGTAATTTTTGAGGTATTTTTTGTAATTAATGCTAAAAGAACAATTTTTTCTTAGCTCTTCGGGAGCTGTTTTTATATCCATGCAATGATTGAAAGATTAATGATTGTCGTCAAAATTCTATTCTAAGGTCATTTGGCATGTCCGTCTGTTATTGTACTTGAGGTGCTAAGTAACGCATTTGGATATGGTGTCAAAGATGATTAGTATTATACTGTAAATCATGATGTTTCGGCTTACATGTACGTTAACATGTTAGTAAGAAGTAGTGTCAAGTTGTAATCTGATGCCAATGTCATAGTAGGTGTGTTTGTAGGTGGTGTTTGATCTAGTCAAGGTTGTAAGGGCTTTAAACCGATGATTATAGATTTTGTAGCTATTACTTTATTTTTGACCTATCCAGTGCCTTCAAAGTTAACTTACTGCCCCGTTAGTCTCGTGGCCGGAAGTGCGGCTGCTGAGCGGTGGATCCGGGGTTCGATTGTCAGGTCGGAAAAAAAAGTGTTTATGAGATCTTTTCATTTGGAATTTCTCAATAGCTATAGATAGCTAGCTACCCAGAATTTGAAAATCGGCAGTGTAACAGTGTGTCAAATGTTATCGAAAGCCTTCCAGCGTATAATATTGAAGAAAACATGTTTATAATGTTAAAATCTTTCCAGGTGGAAGAGATAGTGGCATGCGCGACCCAGCACAACTTCGTGATCATCCCGTTTGGTGGAGGCACCTCGGTCTCGGGCGCCGTCACCTGTCCCGCCAACGAGAGCAGGCCTATCCTCGTGCTGGACACCAGCGACATGAACTCCATCCTGTGGCTGGATAAGGAACAGCTGCTGGCGAGAGTACAGGTAACCTTGCCATTGGATTTTTATGTAGGTAATCTTTTACGTATTTGTTTGGGAGATGCTGCTGAGAGCACTTTTACAAAACAATCTAATTGTTTTGTAAAAGTGCTTTCTCGTTCTTCTTATAGTGCGTCTCCCGACTCGAGGTTAGCCATCAACTCGGAATATTTCTCTCTCATATTTCTTCAAAATTAACCTCTACTTAAAGCGTAGTGAGTCTACATCTCTTTGGACAGTTTCCTTTACCACGGCTAGTCTCTAAGTAAAAATATTACCTTAGTCAAAGAAGTCTTGACGACATAAATTTTCTTTCTTGTCCAAGTAGCGTAGGGGAAGAAATGTACTAAACGTTCCAATTGCCTTCATCTTCCATTAAGTTAAGGAAATAGATAAATAAGTAGGTCACTCATGCAAGTCACATCAGAATCCATCATAGTAACGTAATCTTTGTCCCATTCCAGGCTGGTATAGTAGGCCAGGACTTAGAGCGAGAGATGCGCGCGCGGGGGTTCACGGTGGGGCACGAGCCCGACTCGTACGAGTTCTCCACACTCGGCGGGTGGGTGGCCACCAGAGCCAGTGGCATGAAGAAGAATACCTATGGGAATATCGAGGACCTCATTGTTAACACTAAGGTAGGTTCTTCTTCTTGTGAATATTGCGGGAAAAGTATCCGTGATATATTAGATGGCGATGCTTGGGGGAGGCCTATATCCAGCTTGCAGAAACTTTGATTGGTGCTGACGTATACCGATGCGTATACGAACTTTGCATCGACCCAGAAATCGTGCAAATCCATCATTGCGCAAGCGGAGCTATCTGCTTGATTTCTACAAACACAGGGAGTTTAATTTTAATGACAACAAGGGGAAGTCCGAATCCTTAAGAAAACTAGATTTTTTTATAGAAAATTGTAGCTCTCTTTGTTATGAAAACAATTTTGACATACCAAATTATTTGGTCAAATGTGAGTTGTCTATTAAAATTAGTGAAAATGACCATTTATTTTGTCATCATCACACCCCTCTGGTCAGTGGGTTCAATGGAGTATGAGGAATCTGCTCCACACACCTGTAACGAACATGAGCTGTTTTTGTAAAATAACTCTTTGATTTGCAGGTGGTGACAGGACGCGGCGTCATCGAGAAGAGTTGTCGCGTGCCGCGTATCTCGTGCGGACCCGAGTGGGAACACGTCATCATGGGCTCCGAGGGGTGCTTCGGGGTTGTTACTGAGGTATGTATTACAGTTAATGTGTGAAGGGAACCGAAACTACTGGCAATCGCTTGCAAAGTGTTTCGTATTCCATGTAGCGGCTCTCCAAAAAGCACTACAGCGCCATCTATGGCAAAAAATAAAGAATTAATACCCTGAATCGAGCAGTTTAAGTTACCCCCACTTAAGACTGTACAGTAGAACCCGACAACAACTGCCGGAAAGTAACCTACCAGACATAACACCCATACGGGTGGATCGTCCGACCATATGGTCGGACGAGGGACGATCCTCCCTTTTCTATAGGGAATGAACTTTACACCCGGTTCTTCATTCTCCTATATCTTCTTCTTCTAATAAATAAAGAGAGAAGTCCTGACTGACTGACTCATCAACGCCCAGCCCAAACCCTTGGACCTAGAAAGCTGAATTTTTTCACTGCAGCGGTTCCCTTTATAATGTAGACAAGGAATAAGGAAGGATTTTTCGAAATTCAACCCCTAAGGGAGTTAAATAGGGGATGAAAGTTTGTATGGAAAATCGTCATATTCACGCGGACGAAGCCGCTGGCAAAAGCTGGTCATAAATAATTGGCTTTCAACGAACTTGATATCAGTAAGATTTTCGGCCGTTCAAGGCGATCGAATTGATGTTTGACGTCTCCACCACCGTTCATCGTTTTGTATTTGCGTGTTGGTATCATAAAAGGGCCTCTGTGTTAAGGCGCCCGAAACTAGCACCACCCACATCTTATTTGTATAACTCTAAAATCACATCGGATTTGAAAAATCCAAAACATTAACATGCTAGTAAATAACCTGTAGTATTTTTAAAATCACTTTTCATAATTCTAGCCCCAAAAGTGGCGCATTAAATGAGCAACTTCATCGTAACGTGAAATTGCAAAGCATAATCCAAAAGGCTCTTGTTGCTTTAAATCTTGGCAAAACCTATTGTAAAAATATGGCGGTGTAAGGGCTGCGGGTCTCGTCGAGGCTGCAGGTTGTTCGAAAGAGATACCGCGGCCCCGACACAAAGGACTGAGAAGGAACATGGGTGGTTTTTAGTCAGTAGAAGTCTGACATTCCCTACCGCTCTGCCCAGAGCGGTAGGAGTCATTTGATGATTTCCCACCACCCAAAAAAAGGGGGAAAAAATTCCAGTAGGTACCTATACAGTTTTAAATCAAAAAGTCCCTCTTCTCTTTTATACTTTATGTTTTTATAGCTAACTACATAGTGAATTATAATTTCCAGGTAACGATAAAGATCCGTCCACTGCCCCCGGTGGTGCGCTACGGCTCGCTCGTGTTCCCGGACTGGGAGAGCGGGTTCCACTTCGAGCGCGAGGTCGCCAGGCAACGCCTGCAACCCTCCAGTATACGACTTATGGATAACGAACAGGTGACCATTCTTTATTAAAACTCAAATTGCTGACATAGCTTATAAAACCGCCAAACTAAGGCAGGTCATGTCTGCCCGATGCCGGAAAAACTGTGGGCCCGGATATCTCAGACATCAGCCCTTGAGACAGCTATTAGGGCCGCGCGGCAGACCGAGGAGAAGATGGCGGGACGCCTTGGATGGCTTTCTCGTTGATTGGCGAGAAAACAAACTGCAGCGACGAGAAACGTGGAAGGAATGGGGGAGGACTTTGCCCAGGAGTGGGAACGATCAGGCTTTAAAAAAAACAATTATTTATTATGATCTGTTTTTCCTAGCCTCCTCTATCCCACTTCTGGGCAAAAGCTTATCCCTCCACTTCTCGCGAACCCGCGCTTCTTCCTGTTCTGACGGAACCTGTGTAGTTCATCCCACCATCTGCTTCGTTGCCCTCATGATCTAATACCACTAAATGTAGTTTCAAAGTAGTCTGTAGTTATTACAAAACGCCTATAATACATTAAATAAAACCCAACTAAATTAGTAAATGATTTTGATACTGATTGCTAGTGCAGTCTTACTAGGAGACCGGCTTTTATGACAATATCCCGTGCCAAACAATACAACGTTACATCTGATGGTGGTGGTCTCTAGTGGTAGGTGTTCGCTGTCTGGATACGTAAATACGTAGGTACCCCTGGATAGGGTGCTAATGTACATCATCCATATCAAAGGCAACGTAGAAACGTAGTTTTCCAAAAGCATTCCCATGACAGGTGGAACATAGCAGTGATACAGTGCGATCAAATTATATTGGCAGGTCTGAACATAGGCTCTGCGAACTTTTACGCATGTATAAAATAAAAAAAAGTAAAAAAACTAAAACCCGACTACGACAAAAAAAACGACGCTGGAAAAGTATGAAACAAGATTTTCAGGATAGAACAAAAAGAAAAGCCGTAGTCACACGGTATTAAAGTGTTTAGGTTGGTAACCTATAACGTGTGACTACGGCTTTTCTTTTTGTTTTATCCTGAAAATCTTGTTTCATACTTTTCCAGCGTCGTTTTTTTTGTCGTAGTCGGGTTTTAGTTTTTTTACTTTTTTTTATTTATACAATTTTGGTGTTAAATATTTTTTGTTTCTCTTGACCTTTTGTCCGCTAGAGGGCGTGATTTTAATTTTGAGCAATATTTTGTAAATGTACAAGTGAGGCCCTTTCAAATGATACCAAACACGGCGTATTTATCTCCATTTTTATTTTTTAAGCCTTACTTTTTGTCCGCTAGAGAGCGCCAAATCGCTTTTTGTGACACGTCACATAGCCTATGTGCAGCGGAAAATGAAGACGGTTCTAACCATACATATATGTCGAGTTCCGATAAGTAGATTAGAAGCTATGAGGGAACAGATGAAGATACTCACATACATACATACATACATACATAGCCAGTCAAAATCATAACCCTCCTTTGGCTTTGCCGTAGTCGGGTAAAAACTTGTGAAGAAAACTGTTATTGCCAGATAAACCAATATTTAAACGATCAGAAAATATCTAATATTTATAAACAGTGTGAAATACAAATAAAATAAATATCGTAGCACTTTTATACATTAGTTGTAACAAAATGACCTGCACGAAGTTCGGACCTGCCAAGTTAATTTGATCGCATTGTACATACTTGCAAAAAAAAAAACCGACGAAATGAGAACCTCCTCCTTTTTGGAGTCGGTTAAAAATAGGAATTCGCCCCTTCCACTCTATTAGCTTACGAACACTATTTTGTCTGCTTACCAACGCTTATAATAAATAAATAAAATAAAAATAAAAAAGCCTTTATTTCCTTATCCTTATTTTTCCATTTCAAATCTTGGTGTTAGTAATGTTCTAGTTAGTTATGTTTTGCTTATTGTCTAAGTGTTAGTAAGAGTTAGTTTTGTTGGATATGGACCCCTCTTCGGGTGAAGGCCTCCTCCAGTCTTTTCCACTTGTCTCTGTCCTTGCCAACATTTTGCCAGTCCTTTCCTGTAAATTCTTTTATGTCGTCAGCCCATCGTCTTTTCGGTCTTCCTACCCTTCTTTTTCCGACTGGCCCTTTCCACTTTGTGGCATTGATTGTCCACCTTTTGTCTGTGTATCTCGATACGTGGCCTGCCCATTGCCATTTTAATTTTAGAGCTTGTATGAGAGCCAACGCTTACCTATCAATAATTCCATTTATCTCACAGTTCCGCTTCGGCCAAGCCCTCAAAACAGAGAACACATGGGGCGGCGTACTCCTGGACGGGCTGAAGCGCCTGTACATCACCAAGATCAAGGGCTTCGACCCTGCCAAGCTGTGCGTGGTCACACTACTGCTGGAGGGTACCGCCGAGTGCGTGGCGGAGCGCGAGGCCAAGCTCAACCAGATCGCTGGACAGTTCGGCGGCATCCCGGCCGGCGCTACCAATGGAGAGAACGGATATACGCTGACGTTCGTCATTGCTTATCTTAGGGTAAGTAAATCTGGGCGTCAGGGGCCTCGTGATGGCTTCCGGCCACCATAGGCGAGGGCCTGTGGACGGTGAGTCCACCGTCGTTTGCCCTTCCTATGACGATGACAGGCCGTGTCGACGTTCGTGTTCCACGTGTGCCTCAAAAAAATGTCAGCAACATTTCAGGGGCAAGGGCCGACCCCTGCCGGGGCTGGGGGTTGTTCGAAAGAGATACCGCGGCCCCGGACACAAAGGGCTAATGAGGAACATGGGTGGTTTTTAGTCAGTAGAAGTCTGAAACTCCCTTGTGCTCCGTCCAGAGTGGGAGGAGATATTTGATGATTTCCCATTCCCCCCTCCAAAAAACAGAGAGTAAGTAAACCTTGGACTTGTGAACAGTAACAATATAGGTACTACGTTACACATTATATTTGTTTTAGTGTAAACACTCCTAACGAATTCGAGAGGATTTTGGGAATCGGTTGTTCAATCTGATCCATTGGATATAACACAGTATATGATTATGTATATCTGCCTATTTACCTATTGTCTAAAATTCCAAGTAAAATGATTAAACAAGGAATCAGTGAAACGTTTATTTTCCTGTTAAATTGTGCCTAAAACAAGGTAATTTTTAAAACCTGTTTAAAATTATGTGTCATGAATGTGGCATGACGCACGCAAGATTTAACGTACTAGGTAGGTAGGTAATGGTATAAGGTACAGTTGAACCAGTTAATAAGTATACATTTTGCAATGTGTGAGTGAATTCATAGTTATACGCACACACACTAAGTAAAACGAGTGAACTATGTTTCTAATAGTGTGCGTTATGTGCGTATAAGTCAAAACTGGCCTACCGCAGGCCGACTTTACATCACGCACTCATCGGTAACTTTTATTAATATTGTGTGGGTATACGTATTAAACATACACGGGTAAAAAATCAAGAAACGGGCTCACAGTGAAGGAATATGACCCAATATTTTAGATGTGTCTAGTAGAACATCCGTGGCAGAGTGGTGTAAGCGCTTGACATAGTTATTGTCTACGCTCGGTGTCGTGAGTTCGATCCCCACTGAGGAATTCAGTTTTACTGTTTTTTTACCTTTTTTTACTTTTTGTTTTATAAAATTAAGTTTGTGACCAATAAAATCACTTAAACAAAAAAGTAGAAAGGTAATTAAATAAAAACAATAAAATAATTTGTTTTATTTTTATTTATTAGTTAGACAATTTATTTGTTGCTTAAGGATGGACGTAAATAATTTATTGAAGTAGGGTGGTATCTAAATTGAATCGAAAGTAAAATTAGCTGGGAAGTGAATCAACATGTTAGATAGTAAGAAATTATGGCAACTTCTATCTGCATAACAATAACATCACTTCACCAGACTTTTAACAATACGAATTGTTGTAACAGAGGAATACAGCAAGTTGTATATTTATAACAAATAAAAATAATGCTAAGTTTTACATAAATGTTCACACAAACATGAACATTATGTATATGACGATAAGGTTCACAATCGTTTAATATTTAAAATAAATTCTACTAATTTAGTTAATACATTCATTTTAGTTATCTTTCACCACCTTTTCTCCATAATATTTCACGCCCATCCTTATTCAACTTAAAAGTTTTTTCGTCGCTACAAATCACCACATTGTTCTTCCAATCAAAACTAAAATAATTATGACCTAGCGAACTGTAGTCGGCGTCGTCGATGCGCAGTGGACAGTAAAATCTTCCGCGCTGGTTTGCTGCAGCGTGAACCAGCAGAACGCAGGTGATTTCTCACCGTTTGTAAGCACACATAATTGTGTGCTGTAGCTGTGACGCGTGTTGGCAATCTGAATGAACTAGCTTTGTGCTTTGCCACGATGTCATGGTGTCGAGCTGATGAATTCGCTTTTGATTTTGGCCCACGTCGAAGATTTTCCACGTCTCCAGAATCCGCATATCGGTGGACCCATAATTGCTCGGTTCTTCTCTGTGAATATAAAACAAAACAGTATTTAAAATACCTACTTTACTAAATACCTATGATAATAGTTATTTTATAGTAAATAGTAATATTTATGTATACTTAAAAAATAAAATTATGCTTTCATATAGGTATATATATTATAATTAATGTTATTTATATACAATAATTATATGAAATACTTTTAAATATATACCTATTATATACCTTAAACTATAACATAATATACCTCTATTAGCAAACAAAATGGGCTATTATAACAATGGTTAATGCACTTTAGTTAACTTAATGTATACCTATCTATTAAATGATGAAATAATATTAATTTGGTTTATATGTAACTATATATACCATATATAAACTATAATACATACACACTTCTATATACACCAAATTAATATTATTTATTTTCAATAATCATAATTATTATGCATAGATACACTACAAGTTAAAATACTTTTAGTTATGGTTTAAATATACATTAGTAAACAAAAATGGGCTATTATAACAATGTTAAAGCACTAAAGTTACGTTAATTTTATTAATTCATACGTAAACATAAAAGTTATTATCTGTTACTTACCGATATCATTAAGCGCCTTGCAATTTCACAGTTTCACTAATAAATAAGGTTTGCTCATGCAAAAGAACGATTTCTGCCTTTTTAACGTTGTTTAATGATGCATGTTTGGATTCACAGAAATAAATTACAAATGAATATCTAGAGTAATTCTGTGTTATCAATAAACTAGTAATGCAAATAATCGTAGATTGACCACTAAGACTGCAATTTTTTTATAAATGAAGGTGTTTGAAAACAATTTTATTTTTAAATTGTCGGTAGTTAGTTTATAAGCAGCCGAAATAAAATGGACTGAGAGTGTCGTAGTTCTCAAACGTTGCAAACTTCATAACTCATCCATGAACGGGATTGAATCGTTAAAGATTCTACTTTAAATAATGTTTTAACAAAATAATGATTACAAAAAGAAAAGCAGCACCCGTGGTTTGATCTTACGACTCCTCGTTCGTTAACCAAAGGTGTTAACTATTGTGCCAAGATTGCTATAGTTGCATTAGCGAAATATTATATCTGATTCAGTGACAAATGAATGATTACTATATATTGGTATATGGTATTATTGATGTGCCGCACGCACACTAATAAAGACAGAGCTCGCTTGCTTTACTCAGTGTTTGTGTGGCATAGCTATTTCACACATGTAAAGTGTAAACTCATTAGCTAGTGTGCGTGATGTATACTTATTAGCTGTGTTTCGTGTACCTAATATTGTTTTGGCGTGAACAATATTATTTCAGGTGTAAGTATCCTCCTATGCCAGGTGACCTCAGACCTGTGTATCAGTATGACCAAATCACCAAACGTAATATTGCGGTTTTAGACATAGATACCCAGGTATGGGCTTACGTAGGTAAAAGTACCTACCTACTTATAATAATAGGTAAAGTTCGTCATAGTTAATATTCATTTACTACCTTGTAACTTAAAAATGCTACCGTACTCCAAGCCCAAACTATCAACATCATCTGATTAGTCTTTTTCTCAATTTTATTGGGTTTCGGCTTCCAGTCTTACCGGATGCAGCTGAATACCAGTATTTTACATGGAGCGATACTGCCTTACTGACCTCCACAAGACCACAACCCAGTTAATACTAGGTGATACGGTATCTACCTACCCTTTAGTAAGACTGGTTGTCAGACTTTCAGGTCACTGACTAACTGTAACAACTGCCACTATCGAAGATCTATAGGTACTATGGCAGCCGTGGCCAACAGCTTAACTTAATTTAATTTCAAGTATCGACGTATAAACTTATATCCATTTGTTGTCACCAGGACATAGCTATAGAATACGACGTGGTGGCGGAGTCGTTCGAGACGTCCGTGCCGTGGGACCGCACCCTGGCTCTGTGCGCCAACGTGAAGCAACGCATCCGGGACGAGTGCGCCAAGAGAGGCATCACCAAGTATCTCATATCACATCGGTTGACGCAGACGTGAGTACCTATACCTACATGCATGATGAAACTTGGTTCTTGTAGTCTATAACACTAGGTAGGTACCGCCCGTGTATTGCCCGAGACTTTGTTTGTCCGCACTGCCTTGTGGTCGCAAGCGTGACCGCTGTAGGTACCTACATGGGGTTCTGGTTTTGATTCCCAAGTTTTCTGTCAAGAATTTCTTAGTTTAGTTTTGATGGCAATAGGCTCGCCCCCTATTACATGGGACTTAATGTGGGTGTAGGTACTGTAGATTAGGTAGGTACCTACACCTCTGCCCAACTCTTCAGGGATTGCAGGCATGATGTTATGTTATAAGTTTGTATTTATACCTACAGAGCTGCATGATTCATTAATACATCCAAACATAGAATCACCCACTGCTGAAGGCCTCACCTTCTGCCAGCTGCCTTGTCTTTCACTCAAAGGCCAATGACGCAAGCAGCTTTAGTATGTAGGTACCTACCGAATAGGGATAGGGCGAGCTTATTGTTGTCACTCAAAAGCAAAACATAATCTAAGTTCCTCCGGACTCCGGGGTTATTAATTACTAAGATATTGCTAATAAATTATAAACCCATTACGTAACTTATTCCAGAGACAAAAAGCTTCTACTATTACGTAATTATTATTTTCCAATTTTGCACAACTATGATTGTGATGAAACCACAGATTGAATTTGTTTTTCCATGGGGTATAAGTAGGCAATATGTATTGGCATTACCTATACGTAATGTACTTATCAAATAAATGTGTAATATAAAATGTTTTTGTAGGTATGACGCAGGCTGCTGTATTTATTTCTACTTCGGTCACAGTATTGGTAAATGCACGGACCCCGTAGCCGTTTACGAAGAAATTGAAGATGCTGCACGCGACGAAATCATTGCCTCTGGCGGTAAGAAATTTTTTCATTATTGTCAAGTTGGCATAATTGATTTCTCTTTTTATATGAAGTCAATTGAGTGATGCAATATTAATTTGAAACTCGAGTAAACGCTTGAGTTATACTGTGTGCATTTTTATATATTTTTTTTTAATGTTAAAATCTCATGTTTTATCAACACAAATAAAATTCATCAAATATTTGTTTTATTTTCTTCTGCAGGATCAATTTCACATCACCATGGAGTTGGGAAACTTCGTAAGAAATGGTACACGGACACAGTCAGTGAGCCTGGACGGCAATTATTACTCGCCACGAAAAAAGCACTAGACCCTAACAACATTTTCGCTTTAGGAAATATGGTATTTGATGAAGATAGCAACAATACGGCAGTTAAGAGTAAATTATAACTTTTAGGTTTAAATGTGTGTCTGGTTAAAACTCATGTCAAATTCAACCAAATTGATATAATTGTCACCTGCCATTGATTTTCAATACCAGGAAAACTACGAGGGAGGTTCCGTGACCGCCAGACCTATGTCATTTTATAAAAGCAGAAAAGATTTTTCCTGTAAAGGCACCTTACTGCTGTTATTTTATGAAAAGTCGGTCGTGGTTGCTAAATTACGGCATTACAGGTGGTGGTGGGTTTCCACCCTCTAAAATGTTGGGCAGTGGAGGAGGTGAATCATGATACTTTAAAAATATGCTTTAAATATCTGACAACGCCGCCAGCCACGACCGACTTTTCATAATATCCAATTGTTCTTCTTCTTACTTATAGTGAGTTAGGTATATCGACAGAAAGAGTTTCTGTTGTTTTATTTATTAAGTGGAGACCCACTTAATAAATAAAACAACTGAAACTGAGATGCTCTTGACCTCAATCTTGTCCAGAGGTCGGAGATGAGGTCGCCGATGGAACGAGCTAACCCAAAACATGTCATGAACTCACGATTTAAATAGATCGGGGTCATATGAACTTGGGAACACAGACGCAAACAGGGAATTCCACTCTTTGGCTGTGCGCATAGACGCATAATAAAAGATGTGGCAAAACGCTTCGTGAAAATGACATAGGTCTGGCGTTCTTGGGATCTTGATCAATAACCGAGATCGTTGATTGGTGAACTTCACTTTTATTCAATGGAAGGTTCATAATCGACGAATTTGAAAATGTATCTCTAGGTATAATACAGTATAATACTTAAGGATTGAAACATGTCACAAACACTCAGTAACTTTTATTGTGACAATTCTAAGCATAACAAGCAGTTTGTTCTTTTTTATGGTTAAGATCAACTAAAGAATTGGATCCAAGATGGGACCTATAATGAGGTATAAATGAAAGTCAACAGAATTCCAATTAACTTAGGTTTTTAGCAATTCTCAGCTTATGTTAGGTGGTATGTTAAATTGATTGAGTTACGACAGCAACAAATGATTTAAGAGAAATTATAACCTCTGCCTACTTAAGTAGTTTGTGGGGTACTAATACTAACTATTTAGGTAGTGATAATAATTTCTGAAGAATGGATATTTCACCTGTTACATAGAACTGAATCATAATTGGCGAAATCTAAGTGTAATATTAGATGCACTTCTACTACTTAACCCTTCGGGGATTTTATGTGTGGTAAATTCAAAATGTATGTTTAAGCAGTGCCTTTATCGACCTACATTGTGCTTTAATTACATACATTCTTCATAATTCTAGATTTTATGTAATGTACAATTAGTTACTTAATTAAACTTTATTTAGTAAAATAATAATAAACCATAACAATAAGTTTTTTTACGTGTAGTTCGATTTTGTTGTGTAGAAGCCAGTGGTGATGAAGTACGTTCATTAAGAGAGGCCATGGTAGAGCGAACGAATTCAGCCTTAAGACTTGTCTCCGAGTGGGGTGACGAGAATCTGGTAGATTTCAACGCCACCAAAACACAAGTGTGTCTGTTCACCGCCAAAAGGAGTCCGTTTAATCTGGCCCCTACTTTCCGGAGTGCGTCTGTACAAGTTACTGACAGTCTCGAGCTTCTTGGCACGAAGTTGAGCGCGAATCTGAACTTCGGCGCCTACATTGAGTCGAAAGCTCAAACTGCGGCGAAAAAGCTGGGCATCCTAAACAAGGTTAAGCGGTACTTCAAGCCTGGACAACTTTCAGTATTATATAAAGCTCAAGTCCGGTCTGGCATGGAGTATTGCTGTCACCTTTGGGATGGCTCAGCCAAATACCAGCTTGCCACACTTGACTCTGTAGAGCGCAGAGCCAGGAGGCTAATTGGCGACGAAAAGCTGGTTAACAAGCTACATAGCCTGGCCCACCGTCGCAAAGTCGCATGTCTGTCGGTCTTCTACAGGCTGTACTTCGGGGAGTGTGCGCAAGAGCTCCACGAGCTGATCCCACCATCTCCCTTCTTCCATCGGGAGACTAGACGTACTGCAGGGTACCACCGATACCTAGTCGACATTCCACACATTCGAACGAAGCGCTTTGCTGGGTCCTATATTATGCGCACAGCCAAGGAGTGGAATTCCCTGCCTGCGTCGGTTTTTCCGAGTTCATATAACCCTAATCTGTTTAAGTCGCGAGTAAACAGGCTTCTACTGGGTAAGCTCGTTCCATCGTCGACATCATCTATGCCCTTAGGGCAAGATTGAAGTCAAGAGCAAGCCCATTTATAATAATAAAAAAAATAAAAAAAAAGCCAAAGAATTTTCCAGAACATAAAGCACGATATTGACACACCCACACACATTTTTTATTATTAGGTATGATATATTTTTACTGATTCGAGTCAGCAATTTACATTTTAAGTGTAGGTATTGTACCTAACTTCGACTACAGTCATTAAATCCTAAAAACTGTCTCACTTTCATTTTATGCACTAGTTTGTGAAAATATTGCTGTTATTTGCAAAATCTAGTTGATTTTACTAATTAGTGACAATTTTTTTATCCAAAATAATATCTAACTAATTACTACAACTACATTTGCTACCTACGAAATGAAACTTTTTTTATTGTAAGCTAAATATATCAAAGCTTTCTATGATAAATTGTTAAGTCTTTAGATATGAAAATTCGCGGAATTAAATTAAAGTACCTAATAATACTTTTTTACACGATGTACCTTTTAATACTAATACTTACATCTGTCATTAATTAATATTATTTTAAAAAGGCTATGTCAAAAATCATCATTCATGCATATTTTCAGATTAAGACCCTAATTAATTGATACATCTATCTATATCATAGATTGCTCAATTATGTTAGTGTATTTATGAAAGGTAGTTATATTAATCGTTTTCATCATTTATTCAAGAAAAAACTTACATTCCTACTATCTAAGGTTTCAATTGTATTTAAATTATTATATACCTATTTAATTTGATGATATGTTTATAAGTAAGTTAAGTTTACCTAAGTACGGGGTTTGTGATAAATTAGAACATGATTGCCATGTAGGTTTAGGTACATAAGCGAGGGTGATTAAAATAACAATAAAGTTTGTATTACCAAGAAAGTGTTTTTTTTTACCGACGAAAAACCAGGAGGTATTTCTCAATTCAACACGCATTTTTTTTCTTATTGTTATGGAATTTTGGTAGTAGGTTGGTGGTAGGTACCTACTCAGACAATATTAAAAACTAGTTCAATTTTACTTTAAAACGAATATTAAAAAGTAATTTAAATAACAATGAAGGGTAAGATATTAATAAAATACGATCTGCATGTCTGTATCTTCAGTCTGTAGTTAATTTATATCGTATGCAAAGGCTAAAGTAATTACTACTTATTTGAATAACAGTACGACTAAACCGTGCGTTTTTTAAACTAGGTAGGTAAACGTATTTTACAATTTTCAAAATTAATAGCTGCTTTGCGTTATTCCTTGCTTGGACATTAGCAAATTATTTTAATTTTAATTAATGAGTAATATTTTTTGGGTAATATAATAATTTATAAGGCTTTACCGCCTATTTCTTATTCTAATTTTTTCCTGTTCGGTTCCGGACGTTCCGGTGCCACCATTATAAAAGCTAACTGTCTGTCATTTTCTTGCCTCTGTCCTCTGTCTACGTTGACAGGAGTCACAGGACGCTTCAATCAGAAATACAAAAAAGTTCGCGGGTAGTTAAATTTTCTATTCGGTAGATTCTACTCGAGTTATTACAAGGAAGATCACGAATAATAGCGTGGGGTTATAAATAATACATCATGATTGATCTGTTTATGCCCTTTCGGGCATTTTTGAAGTTCGAAAACGTGTGTACGGACAACAATGTGTTCCGTATGCATTACCAGATGACTGTGATAATGCTACTTGTGTTCACGTTGCTGGTAACTTCCAAGCAGTTCTTCGGGGAGCCGATTCACTGCATGAGCGACAGCGAGAAGGACAGCGACAAGGATGCCATAAACAGCTACTGCTGGATCTATGGCACTTACACACTAAAGAGCCGATTATCTGGTCAGTATACCTACAATATTTGTTGATAGCCTAGCTAAGCTAAACCGTATGCTGTTTTGAAGTTGGGATCTGTGAACTAAGAATCGATAGTTTTATTTGCAACAAACAAACCCCGCATGTGACTGGTTCCTAAATTATCCTAGACTGATAAATTTTTCGTTTTTCCTAAATCATATCCGAGTTTGACGCACGTTAATCTCAGCGTGTCGGTTTCGGACCGAGATTAAACGGTTCAAATACTGGCTCCTTGTTCAAAATAAAGGGCTATCTAACCAAATGGATCTACACCCCTAAGACGACCCACTGACCCTATCCTGAGCTGTCCCACTTCGTGGAAAAGCCTTCCTCCATTTTAATACAGGCTAGTCCTAACATAAATAATCTTTAACAGCCATAATAATAAAAATAGTTAAACCCGGTTGTTACGCTTGGTTTATCTCGCATGCCGTCTCACTTCAAAAATATTCAAAAGAAAGTAACATTTTTGTCTCTAGGACCACATCCACAACTTACCCTACTTTATAACATAACATTAAATTAGATGAAAACAGATGTAAGTGAGAGCAATGGCTATCATGCTAACTGCCACAACAAGCTGCATGTATAATTATGTTAATAATTATTGTGATCCTATGAGGCTGGTAAGCTAGCTAGGTAAGCGACTAGTTAAGTGGCAACTTCAAAAAATAACCATTCCTGATGCCTGCAATCTTTGAAACACTAAGCAGAGGCGCACATGTTTAAAAATTACAATATAACAATCTAACTGTGTTGAAACATTGCCAACAGGTCAGGAAGGCAGGGACATGATCTACCCAGGAGTGGGCCCCAACGTATCTGACAATGATGAGCAGATAAAGCACACTTACTACCAGTGGGTGTGCTTCGTGCTGCTCGGCCAATCTGTCATGTTCTACACTCCAAGATATTTGTGGAAGATCTGGGAGGGAGGAAGACTGAAGGCTTTGGCAGCTGATTTGAGTATGTATTATTAATTTGATTAACATAATATCATGACTGCTTTGTTGGTCTAGTGGTCACCGCAAGGGTGGCTGCCAGGGTTGGAAAAAAAAACAGTTTTTTTTACATTTTTATAAAACAAACAGTTGAAAATGTTTTAAACATTTGTTTTTTTTGTTTTTTTTTCCTAAGTTAGTTATCATCCATTTTTAATTGAATAAGCCGATAATTCACTTTTATACTATTTTAAAAACTGCATGATACATGCGGTATGTTTCGACATTCATTTTTAGTAGGGAAATCACCTGAACTTCTCTTAAAATAAGGGGAATACCCAAATCATATATTAAATATAATCACATTCACGAATTACGGAAGTTCTGGGAATTCCCCGGGGACTTTACCGATGGAGTGTATAAATAGAGCGTACTTTCTTTCTGATTTTTCATTTCACAATAACACAAAAACATTTGGATTTATTCATTCCGATGTACGAAACAAACTTGGTAACGAGAAAGCTGCAAAACTTGTCACAGTTTTTAAATACCTTAGGTGTTTGACACATAATAAAAAACGATGTTTTATTTGAAACTGTTTTAAACATTGTTTAAAACACATTTGTTTTAAACATGCCAACCCTGGCTGGCTGCTGAACATGAGGTCCTGGGTTCGATTGCTGGGTTGGGTAAAGCGTTATTGGGGTTTTCCACCAGGAATTTCTCAGTAGGCTCACCCCCTATTACAGCAGAACTACATTGCACCTACATTTCACCAGTTCCAAGTTAGGTATGTGTGTGTAGGTGAACCTACACCTGCACACAAATTACAACATAAAGCCTGAGTAATTTACTGACGAGGACTCAACGAAAATTGTAAAGTTATGTAACACAATCTTTTATTGCAGGTAGCCCAGTGGTTATAAAAGACTGGGCGGAGTTCCGTCGTGGGGAGCTGGTCTCGTACCTGAGCTACACTAACATCCACACACACAACATGTATGCCCTGCGCTATGCCTTCTGTGAGATTCTCAACCTTGTCAATGTGGTGAGTACATCATTCAGTATTTTCTTTTGTTTTAGAAGAGTTTGTCTAGACTCTCTAGAACCTAAATGAATGCTTCCAGATTATATACCTAGATTCTAAGTAATTGAGTCTAAAATTCTACTACCTAAAGTAATACAATAATCAGCCTTTCATCTCCTTAGCCTCATCTCAGCTATATAACTTTTTTGGGATTGGCTTCCAGTTCGAACAGATGCAACTGGCTACTAACTATTCCTGGGAACAGACTGATTGAATTCAAATTTCTTCATTTTTTTGTAACATTGATTGTAACTATTGATAACAGTAGATATGTCTGAACTTGTTTGTTTGCTTGAGTAAATGTGGCCACATAACCATTGCAGTCACCCAGAAGATATCACTATGGTCTAGTAAATGTTTTTTTTTTAAAATTAATTATTAACTTGATTATCTTTTTCTGCACAAGAAGATTACATAGATAATTAGCACTTGCAGCATGCACCATTTAGAGTTAAAAGATAAAACTGAATATAGATTTGCATTATCAATAATACATCAAGCAAGCATTATAAAACATTGAATATTTCTAGGTTGGTCAAATATTTCTGCTGGATGTGTTTCTGGGCGGCGCATTCCGCAACTACGGCGCTGCAGTGGCAGCTTTCACGCACAGCCCGCGCGTCACCAACTCGATGGACTCCGCAAACCCCATGGACCAGTTCTTCCCCAAACTCACCAAGTGCTGGCTCCGAAGCTACGGTCCTTCTGGCACAATCCAGTTCAAAGACCGCCTCTGTGTTCTGCCTTTGAACATAGTTAACGAAAAGATCTTTGTAATTCTCTGGTTCTGGCTAATTATTCTAGCCTTTGTATCCACTTTGTCAGTTTTCTTCCGTATTCTCGTGCTCTCGCTTCGCCCCCTACGCGCGTTGATGATCGCTGGTCAGCTGAGGTACGTGAAGAGGAGCATGATATCGCGTATTGTGAAGCGGTTCGGGTACGGCGACTGGTTCATTCTCTACTTGCTGGGCAAGAACATGAACCCCGTCATTTATAAGGATTTGGTTGTGGAACTATGCAAAGAGATGGAACAGAGGACTGTTATGATTTAGTCTTTCATTACTTTATATTTCTATATCTAGTTACGCTAGTGGACTGTGTTTCTTTATTCCTAATTATAAATAGTCTGTGTTCATTACTGTTATTAAAACTGCACTGCCATATTTGATATTTTGAATTTTTGTGTAATAAATTAAGAAATACAATTCACTAGTAGTGCCAATTCGTCCAATGTTACCTCCATTATTTTTCTCCAATTTAATGCTTAAAAACAGTAGGTATTGTTTAAGTCTACTCATTTAATTAAGAAAAAGTGCCTTATTTGATCATTAAATAGGTGTTTTATTACTATTCTTTTGTGCATTAAATTGATACTTTATGTATAAATAATAATATTCAATCATTTCAAGTAATCTTTCTAAATGAAAGAATTTAGTTTGTGTATTATTTCATAATTTTTGTTTCTGATGTACGAAGAACGAAAAAAGTTAAGTTAAATGTGTTTAAAAAAAAGGTTTATTTTTTTAATTCCATTATTTAGGTAGGTACTTATTATTTTGTTTTTCATGACACAAGGAGTAAATTGTTAAGTTTGTTATAGATCTAATACAGGGTATTTGTCTGTAAGATTTATTAACTGATATAAATACTTGTTACAGAAATGATTGTTACTGTTTAATATGTATATTTGTCAACAATTACTAATACTAACATCTAACATTTATTGTGATCTCTTTCAATGTAAGATGATTAAAATTTGTAATAAAAATAAATCTATGAAAAACAGATGTCTTGCTTTTAATTTATTTTTCAAAATTGCAATCATCCCACATAAAACGGTTAAATATTATCTCAAAAACATTGCTATGGAATGTTTGAGTCATGCCAATCAGAATTGGTAAGTATTTCATGCAAACTTTTTGTCATCAAAGCTAAACAACGATTCATGAACACAGTTTGATAACAGATTCTAATTTGATATCTGTAGAAAAAGTCATGTCAAGTCTGTATGTCATGTGAAATGTAAAACTGCATTAATGCAAAAAAGCTTTTTTGGTATTGCCCCACGCATATATAATAAAGTACCTAATACTATAAAAAATTTGACTTTGTTAAAATTTAAAAGGGCGCTAAGCGAAATTTTACTTGCAAAAAGCTATTACTTAATTGAAGAATTTCTTAATGATGAATCACTGACTGATTGATATGAAATGATTAATATGACGTATTGTTATTGACTGATTTTAATATATTTGACATTATTGTTGCTATAGTTGGCATAACTTTATTTTGACATTATTTTGGCTGTTTGACATGATTGATAGTAATTTTTATTTGACCATTTTTTACGTTGACATTTTTAATTTAAATGGTTTTTCTTATAGTATTTGTAATTTTAATGACATTTCTTATTTTATTTTATTTGACATGCCACTAACTTATTTTAAATTTATACTATTGTTAAACCAATTATTTGCATGCCCATGTGACGGTAAAATGTGGAGATCTATATTATAAATGAACATCTATGTACCTATTACCCATGTTTGCAAAGTAATAAATAATTTGAATTTGAAGGATTGGAGGTCAAATGCTAACAGCAAATCAGAAAAAAATATGATCATAAAATTAAATTATATTTACTAAAACTACAAAATTTATCCCGAACAACCCCGACAACCACAATGAACACACTCTACTATCCTGCCTTCTTCTAACTTGCTTTTAGGGACCCTACAAATACAGTTGGTTGCGAAGTTAGTATCTCTGGTCTGAATACAGCGCAGACAACACAAGTTTTCGTATCCAGTTTTCTTCCACTTAGCTATGAGATTGGCGTCAGCTATTTTCTCGTCTAAACAGTACTGGTACAGTTCTCTGCTGATCGCCTTGCGTCTGTAGAACAAGTCGTAGATGTAGCGGGACTTCTGGTGATGGATTTTGAATATCGGCCATAGAGATTCTTGCTTACGTTTCCCTTCGTGTGGCTCGGTCTCCGCTGAAAAAAAATTATTTACATACATTCGCCAAACTTCTCGAAGTCAACTCTAAGGTGACGTACAACAAAACATCAGTAAATTTACAGTGAACGATACAAAAAATTTATACATTTTCATAGGTTAGTTACCTTCTCGCATTTTCTGTTCCAATTCTTCCAACGTTGGTTCAATGAGCTCCCATCCTTCTGGAGGAGGTTTACGACTGCGGCGTACTTTCGGCATGGTTATATCCGATCGAAAATATGTGAAATAACAACGTTTTTATTATTTGGATTAACAAGCACAACACAAATTCAACAACTTCAACAAATCCAACTTTGACAGCAAACAATTGACATATATTTGACATTTGTGTCATCCGCCTAGTAGTGTTGTAGCTACTATTTTATGACTACTCTTTGCCTGCTAGCAATTAAAATCGACTAAACTGTTATATATAATATCAATCTTTGTACACGGTTAGGTACAATATAGTCTTTCATCTGCTATCTAAAACTCTCTCTCATCTGCTAGGTGGCAATTTGTCAGGACTTGAAGGAAGTGTGATTATCATAATCGTCGTTAATAATGAAAAAAAAAACTTATCTGGAACGAATAAACTTCCTGTTTCTTCTGAATGCGATTTTTCACTGCCACTCTATCAAAATTTATGAATCAGCATGAATATTACCAAATAAATTATTTTATTTTAGTACTTGCGAATTGTAGTTAAAATATCCCGCGTAAATCGTAATACTACATCGGGACGGGACAAGTAGGCAAAAAACACGTAATGATCACTCAAACTCCCCGCGTTTGTCTGTCTGTCTGTTGCACCGATTTTTATGCTGTGTTCGCCAATGGAGAGAGTGGTTCTCGAGGAAGGTTTTCAGTACATACTTAATTTGTCCCGCTAAATCGACATCCACGCGAAGGCGCGGGCATCAGCTTGTGATGAATAAACGATCTGTGATAAATAAGTGTAAGTACAACGGGCTGGTGTCCGCTATTTCACGTCCGATGCGCGTATTTTGCGTGCGGGTGGGAATATCACTCGATCCACCCTAGCTCCCCGAGAAAAGCCAGCAACCCCTTGGTGTTACTGGCAATCTCGCGGAGAGTACCTGGGTCACCGAAGTACCTACTTGGCGCTGTATCGGGCAACGCCCGGAGAGTGCAGGAGCACGTGGGCTGCTGTTTCTTCTTCCTCCATGCAGGCTCGACACAGAGGACTATCTGTGACACATATAACAAAGAGGTGCTTGTTAAAAGTACCGTGTCCAGTGATGGCAGCCGTCACTGTGCGTATTTGCTGCTTAGTCAGCCGGAGCGCTTGTTTGGTGAGGCGGGAGTCGATGGCGGGAAGCGCGTCCTTGGCCTGCCTGCACTCGCCGTGGTCCAGCCACAGCCTGGAGTGAAGTTCTTTGGTACGTTTCCTTACCAGCTTGCGAAGATAACCAACAGGGAGCGGCACGATGGGTTCTGGTCCCACCGCCGGCATGCTCGAGCCCCTTCGAGCGAGCTCGTCCGCTGCATCGTTGCCTCGGGAGTCGCTATGTCCTTAGTCCATTGAATGGTTACATTATTGAGGTTACCAACCTGGTTCAGGCGTTGATGGCACTCGTGTATTAGCCCGGAAATTACCGTGGGGCTCCTTAATGCCAGCAGCACTGCCATATATACTGTCTGAGAGTATGCGGATTGAGTGATCCTTTACCTCCCGAGCCAAGATGGCAAATTGCCGCCAGGGAGATACCCATGCATTCTGCCAGAAAGACAGTGTAGTGAGTTGTGAGCCCCCAAAGGTACGGCTATGTGGATATTGAGATCCTCCGAGAAGACCCCGGCTCCAGTTCCAGTACCTGTTTTGGATCCGTCCATGAAAATCCGTAATTCTGCAGGGTTAAGTCCCTCGCAGCGGTGGTCCTCATGGAGTTGGATTTTGTATTTTTTTTCGAATACGTATCTGTTTGGGTACTCGATCGTTAACAGCTTTCACCAGGCACTTTGGATTCCCTCTAGTGCCGCAGTATGCTGCGTGCATTTCTTACCCCAGAGTTGTAGCGTATTGAGGCGCATCGCCGTCATCGTTGCTTCCTGCCAATGAACAGGTGGAGCGGAGATCTGTGTTAAAACAGAGTGAAAAATTAAAAAACTAAAAAACCCGACTGAAAAAACTGAGAAGCAAAAAACAAGCACATTTTAAATTAAACAAAACTTGGAAGCAGGCGGGGTTCTATTTTAGTTCTATTTTTTTCATTTCATATTTGAATATTCAATACTTAACATGACTATTACGAAAACTCATACTCCCTCAGATCATGCCTGTCTCTTTGTTGCCCTCCCCAGTGACACCCTAAGGCCTAAAACATACACAAGCGACGTAAGGCAGCAGGCGTGGAACAGGCGAGGCGCAGGCGTGCGCCGCTTCAAAACGATTTCATACAAAATGTATGCAGGCGACGTTTTTGAATTATACTGAAGCGACGCGGCGCAGACACGCCGTTTCGTCGCCTGCGCCGCGTCGCTAGCTGTCGGTTCTCGTGAGTCTTCGTCTTCTGAAGACGAAGACATCTTATCGCACCAAAGTCAGCCTATAAAATGCCGCATCTGAACGTTTCTTGCCTGTTTTACGCCTCTTCTGATATAATTCAAATCGCGTCTGCGCCGTATCTGTCCCACGCCTTCGCTGCGCCTGCACCGTGCCTTCGCCTTACGTCGCTTGTGTGTGTTTTAGGCCTAAGCCGATGTCCGTACGTAGTTCCGTACCCCACATGTCACATGTCACAGCCCTGGCGAGGCTTTACATTCAAGGCATCCACAGGATTGTCCGGTTAAGCAAAAGCCAGCCTCATAGGATGAGCTGCAAAAAAAAAAAAATAGAAAACTCATAAAACATAAATGCAAAATAGGCAGCAAGTCATTTATTGCCGCTATAATTTCCATAGGCGTTTTCCACACCACGGTGACCACGGTGTGGAAAACTTATCATTAGGGAAATATAGCTTCCCTTTCTCTCTAACATTGAAATAATAAGGTAGTATAAATTCAATGTTGCTTATTACGACCAAAAATACGAATTACGAGGAATAATTTCCAATGCAAATCTTACCCGAAATTGACAATAAAGCTTGAGAAAATTAATAATAAAAACATTAATTACTTATTTAATAGCACATAACAGTTGCTTACATAAGTAAAGTAATATTTCATTTTACGATCCCACTTGATAAATATACGTTTTGTATGCTTTCACTTTTATGAACAAACATTCACAATTTCTAAATCTTAGCTAAAGTAGGTAGGTATGTTTTATAATTTTACGTCTAAAGACGGTCTATCGTTGTTTGCAAAAAAATGTGAGATTCCGCTCTACTTGCGCTGCAGCTGATTCAAGATATAGGTAAATGGGTAGATATAAACTACAGCCTAGTTCCTTAACTACTTAATTAATTATAAATATTATTTCTACGCAAAATAGCTTATCAACTCGGTTAAGAGGAAACGCGAGTGGTCTTTTCTCCATACAAACGCTCTCGCCTGTTTTCTTTTTGGTTAATGACCCTAGAGCAATGGTTTTTTACAGAATAATAAATATTAACTATTTCTATGCCCCTATGTTTTCCTTTTTGGTGATAAATTATTTTTATAAGCACTAGAACCCTCAAAAAATGCTCAAAATTGCTTGTTTAGATCGCTGTTAACAGAGTCCTAGTGTACAAATTTGACAACTATTAACGAAAAAAGAAAAACATAGCGGCGTAGTATATAACCTCCTTATTCATTGTCTAAAATATCTTTTAAATTGGTTCAATATTGGAGGAGGAAATAGGCGAGAGCCAAACCTCGAATTCTAACTTTTTTCTATAGTTGTCCTTATCGCACGAATTTGAGGGCAGAAGGACGGAGAGAGACAGCGATAGAAGAAAGAGACAGCACTCGCATTTCCTCTTAATTTAAAATCTAAGTCACTTTTTACGAGGGTATGTATCATCGCAATTATAATTTTAATAATACCGCGCTTACCTGTGTATGAATAACGGGGCTACCTACCTATACAAGTTGGATGTATTGCCTTTTCTGGTGTCTCTGTTGCACAAATGGAAAGTTTATTGGTGTGAGTGAGAGAGAGATAACCTCGATTAGCACTCGTGGAATGCGGTGTTGCGTTCGCGCAAGCAAGCCAAGTAGCCAACTCCGGTCCAGTCATTTCGTTCGTCGCCGACAACGTTGCGGTAGTCGCGGGCAGGTATCACATAAAAACTAAACCGTGTAATCAAAATATGTGTGAAAATTGTCGTTTTACGAGTGTTTCTCTGTTATCTTTAAGTGAATAATATTGTGACAGTTGTGTACAACACTTGTGTTATGAAGTTTAGTGAAAGTTGACGGAGGTTTTCAAGGAACTCGGGTGTTCGTCGCTTATTTACCTGTAAGTCAACTTCTAAAGGTATACGTGTCTGGGTGACGTTGATTTCGCGTTAGCCTTCTAAACTACGTATTTATGTTTAAGTTTGTCGGCTTGTAAGTTTGTTTACACCGCTACTTTAATTTTACAAAAAAAACTACTTAGGTACCTACCTGTTTATTTTGAAGATAAAAAGTTCAATAAAGTTCCCGCGACTATAAAAGTATAAACTAACCCTGTATGTAAAGTTTGACTTAAACAAGTAGTTTGAGTCGTGCATCGAAAGGCTAATAATTATCAAGTCAGTTCAAAGCCTTATATTAGTGTAACCATACGTCCTATTTATAGCGGACACGTCTCGATTTCTCGGATGTCCGAAATACCTATTTGCAGGAATCGATCGTTAGTTACATATCCGGTATTAATCTAATTAGGTACTTAAAGCATAATCGATAATATAGATATTACATGCATGAAAGAACTTGACATATTATAAGGCTTGAGGACAACTTTTACTAAAGGGACCTCTGACCCCGCGGGCGCGGTCGTTGGCCTTGAAACCGAGATTTTGTTTTTACTCGACAAGGATCCAACTTTATTACTTAAAACATCAAATTCCTCGATGACGTGATATTATCGATTTCATACCGATATCCAAGTCAACGCATAAATCAGTTATCGACCCGCATTCACTGACAATTTTGCAACATTTGAATAAAGCTGAAATACCTATAGTTCGCTCAAAGAATAATCCAAAAGCAGGTGTAGAGTGAATGAGCTGGAACCTAAGCAATTTCTTCAGAAATGTGTTCAGGATGCTCAGAGGGTAAACATACTAAAAGTCCCCGCTTCTAGGGGGGGCGCCGGAGTGGGGGGAGGGGGTTAAAGTTCCCACTTTAGAGTTTTTCGCTAATATCTTTAAAACGGTGCGTCGTAGAGAAAAAATGTCTTCTACGTAATGAAAGCTAATAAAATTTACTACAACTTTTGTCCGAGTCACTTTTTCGAATTCCTAACTATTTTTGAATTACACGTTCTGGAAAAGTGAAATTTTCGACAAAAAACCGACTTATCAAACATTACCTCTTGCCTGCTACTTCAATCGTGTTATTTCGGGATGAAAAATAGCCAGCATGTTAATCCAGGGCCTAATTTACCTATATATCAAATTTCATACAAATCTGTTCAGCCATACAGCTATTGAAAAAATTTCCTTTCTTAATTTTAATTTTATAACTTCATCCGTTTAGGTCGTGAAGGTCCTGACAAGGTTCCTTCTTCCAAAGCTGCTGTTTATCTGCGTTCTCAGTTGGTGGGAGGGAGCTGAGGTCAGGCTTAATCTTTGCCAATGATCTCATGAACAATTGAAAACGATACTGAGGGACGATGTTGAGGGAAGTCAGTCTTGTTGGTGCCCCATTCCATTGAAGAAAGCACGTCTTCCCAGCCTCATCAACTTCATTGTGCGTGGAGGCGGGGTTATAAAAGATCGCTGCTGCTTCTTTGATGATATCTAACTTTAAGTACAGTTTTGAGAAACCCACTTTGCTTCTTCTGAAAGTTGCAGATGTTGTATCGCACCCGGTAAATGAGTGTAAGAAAAGGATGTCTTCATATCCATGATGCTGCATCTCTTGGGTGGATAGTGCGGTTGTTTTGGTTTTCCCTCGGCCAGGTTTCAGCAGCAGGATGTCTTGGGTGGGAGGAGTGGAAGCTATCAAAAGCACAGCAAGGTCGAAATCCTCACCAACGACAGTTACTGAACTACTCGTATCAGTCGATTTTTCCTCAGCAGTTTTCACGATAAGGACATCAGCATCATCGGTGGCCTGGAGAGTTTGTATCCCGTTTTCCTGAAGCTTTGTCTGCAGTAAGGAAATGAGTTGACTTTTATTGTAAGGGTTAGGCAAGAAATCTTCTTGTTTCACTGGTATTGATGTGCTCCAAGACAAATTGATATCAGGCGATCTCGTCAGTTTGAATCGTCGCCTCTGTTCTTGTGACTTCGTACTGTTTGCTGAGTTTGTGTACCCATCAAATACCACAGTACGACTTATTCCAGGATAGTGGCGGTTGATGTAGGCGATATATCCATCACAAATTGTGGCAACACAGGCACCTTTTTGCCAAATTACTCTTTCCAAAAACTCTAAATGGGGAACTTTAACCCCCTCCCCCCGCTCCGGCGCCCCCCTAGAGGCGGGGACTTTTAGTATGTTTACCCTCTGAGCATCCGTAACACATTTCTGAAGAAATTGCTTAGGTTCCAGCTCATTCACTCTACACCTCCTTTGTTGAGTGGACTACTACTGTTTTGTTGATTTGATGACTGTCCATCTCATTTGGTGTGTTCTTATGTATGACAGTCTTGTTGGTCTCGTTGTTGCAAGCGTTACTGCTGAGTATGAGGTCCTGGGTTCCAATCATTTTGAGCTGAAAATGCTCATTTTGCCGATGCGCTAAGAGTTGTGGTAGTGGCAAATGTGGATGTCGCAAAGCAATACTCAAATGTTCTGCGGCATGCCTCCACTTCCAAGAGAAATGTCTCAACAGCGTGTCTCTTGACGAAGACGATGGTGAAGATGAAGACAATGGTGAAGAGTTTCTCCAGCAAGAACCATCCACTGTAGATGAGGGTGCTTTGGAAGAAGGAACCTTGTCAGGACCTAAACGACGGATGAAGTTATAAAATTAAAATTAAGAAAGGATTTTTTTTTCAATAGCTGTACCTACGGCTGAACAGATTTGTATGCAATTTGATATATTCGTAAATTAGGCCCTGGATTAACATGCTGGCTATTTGTCATCCCGAAATAACACGATTGAAGTAGCAGGCAAGAGGTAATGTTTGATAATTCGGTTTTTTGTCGAAAGTTTCACTTTTCCAGAACGTGTGCTTCAAAAATAGTTAGGAATTCGAAAAAGTGACTGGGACAAAAGTTGTAGTAAATTTTATTAGCTTTCATTACGTAGAAGACACTTTTTCTCTACGACGCACCGTTTTAAAGATATTAGCGAAAAACTCTAAAGTGGGAACTTTAACCCCCTCCCCCCACTCCGGCGCCCCCCCTAGAGGCGGGGACTTTTAGTATGTTAACCCTCTGAGCATCCTGAACACATTTCTGAAGAAATTGCTTAGGTTCCAGCTCATTCACTCTAGACCTCCTTTGTTAAGTGGACTACTACTTGCCAATTACTCGTTAATTGCTGGACTGCGAATATTGCAGCTTAGCAAGCCGGTGTACACATACAAGGAAGGGGACAGGGCACGTGTAACGTGTACCCACTAACTACCTATTACTTTAACCCTTTTGACCTGTAATGTCAGATACAAAACATGTTTGTTGAAATATGCCTCATTGCGTAAGGTGTTCTCAGTCGAAGACGTACTACCCGTTAATTTTTACGAGTCTATCTCTCCAATAAGTTCAGCAGTAACCGCCAAAGGGAGAGATTTTTCGATCCTTTTCGTACATTCTAATTTCTACTAGGTACTAGAAACCTGTTTATTTTACTGGATAGAATTTCCATTAAGAACGGCTGATTAGGAAGTTCATTTTTTTTTGTAGATAAGTAGTACTCATTAATAGAAAGCTTTTTGCAAATTGTCAAGTAACAGTTTTTTTTTTTTTTTTTTGTTGTATTTTTGGATGTATTAAGAGTGTGCATAATAATTGTTGCTGTATTATAATACCAAAAACAGCGGGGCGGTTAGGTTTGTAGGGTACCGAACACGTAACTAGGAAAACTTCGATGCAAGAGCGAGCGAAGCGAGCTCGGGACTTGGGGCACCCCGACACGGACAGGTTAGGTTAGAAGGGGATGGCGGGGTCGATTGAGCGAGCGAAGCGAGCGAATAGACCCCGCCATCCCCTTCGTGGTTATTTTTTTTAAAAACCACCCAGAAGTAGGAGCCCCGCGAAGCGGGGCTCCGTCGACTGGGCTTGAAGGTGTTAGGTTCCAAAAAATGAATTTTTCTCAAGAATGGTGCGTCGCCTTTACATGGGAGTGGTGCCAGAGCACAGTGGGCACCCCCCCTCACCCTTCCCCTGTCAAAAGATACAAAATTTTGACCTGTTTCGCGTTTTAGCGCTGTTCTAACCTCAAAACTTTAACCATGGATATCTCCATAACCATGGGGCTCCGGGATTTGGGGGTAGTACTAGGGGGTAGCCCTCTTCCCCCCTCCCACCCCTCCCAATCCCCGCCTTAAAAAGCGACCGTTCTTAATGGAAATTTTAACCATTTTACTTAGTTTAGGCACAGTTTAGGCTCCTTTTTATTGAGTTCTGATTTGTCACTCAGCCAGTTAGGCTTTGATCTGAACTTCAAGATTTATATCTGAAAGTTGCGAAGTAAGTAAGTCCCCCTAAGACGACCCACTGACCGGTCTGAACTCTCGAATAATGGAAATCAATAGACTTAAGAGTAAGTCAAATTACCCCTTATTATGCGATGACACGTTCCTACTAGGTATAGTACCGGGTTCTATCTCCTAGCTCCAAGGCCTTACAGAGACAAGATATTACAGTAATCCCTTTTTGATGGGAAAGCAACAAGTCCTATCATCTTATGTAATTTCAAATGACTGTGTCCAGTCCAGTCGCGTTCGGTTCCATGTCGAGACATTAACTATCTGGTAATCGTCATTAAATAAGTAAATTACGGCTTTTAAACCAGTAAGTAATGGTTTGACGGCGACAGTTATGCTGTGTCTATTAATCCTAGAATTTATTAATTGTAAACCAGTGGCTACAGCCCCAAATCTTCCTTCTGTAAGCTACATATATACAGATCATGTCTTTTACAACTTACAATGCATAGGTAGCTGTTCAACATGATTGCCGCGATCATGCATGGCGTGCAATGATAGTGCATTGTTCTTCTTATCTTTTAGAAGCTTTAATATGTTTTGAGACAAGAAGGTTAGACAAACATAGCTCTATCAAAGACCCAGGTCCCGAAGCTGTACATAATCAAGCAACCAATATCCATCTCCCTTGATATAACTCGTGAATACTAAACCACGACTTCCGAGATCGCAGATAAGTTTTTATAGCAAATATTACCTTACTGAATCAGCAACTGCACGGGCATAGACAAGATGACGTAAGGTCACGTTTTTCAATTCATTGACGTTTATCTTGAGCCTAGTCGTGCGGTAACTGCGGTATAAAACACCAGAAACCGCTGACGTCGATCAGTGTAAAGTTCAGGCTTTGCTGCACCTAAGTTATAGAGATTTTGGCAAATATGACGAATCATCAAATCTGAAGTATTGTTACCCTCATGTGCAGGGGCGTATTTGCCCGAGGGCCATCCGGGTCATGGCCCGTGACGCCAATCTAATTCATGTGACCAAAACAAAATCCACAAAATAAATAAATCACTTTATTGACACACGTTATGAAACATACAAACAGGAAGACAATGAGTGTAGTTAAAATAGTAGATACTAGCTTATGCCAGCGGCTTCGCCCGCGTGAACTTCGATAATTGTCCCACGGGATCATACTACCGGGATAAAAAGTATCCTATGTGATAATCCAGGTTATATCTGTGTTCTAAATTTCATCCACATCCGTTCAGTAGTTTTTGCGCTCACAAACTTTCGCATTTATAATATGTATTAGTAGGATTTGTAGGATTTACATCAGTCGAAGTAGCCATGGGCTCCAATCTAAGCACAGCCTGTATCTTGGTGATCCAATATAGAAAGTTAAGGAGCATCCTCCTAAACTTTTGCGAATCTTGTTTATCGAAAAATACTATATTTTCTGTTCCCTTCTGCCATCTGTAGGTTTTCGTCATCTCATTCTAAGATAAATGTGTATACGACTAGTTTGGCACACTATTTTAATAGAATAGGTTAGGTAGAATAGATTATTCAATGCTAAACTACAACACATCGTAGGCAAGTAGGTGCCTTTGTTGGAGACGCCTTCACATTCACTGTCTCGTGATTTGAAGGTTTCGTCTTAATCACAGGCCTACGTTCAGTCGCTAATGAATAATTACACTGTACCGATGTTATGATGAGCTGTGAAATATGTCGGCGTGACAAAGGTAGTGTTACCAACTTACCACTTAACTCGTCGTCAAGAAAACACCGATACCTTGTTTAGCAATTTGAAGCTATTATTTTGAGAAGTTGCACTTTCTTTTGTTAGCCAGCTGGCCAATTCTTTGCAATCAACGAATGGTCCGTAACGAAATCCCTGAGCAAGGTTGTCACGTTTTTTTTTTCTTCTTAGCCTATGTTGTCCGACAGCTGGGCAAAAGCCTCCTCCATAGCAAAAAATGGTCCAGAAATGGTTTTGCCCACATTCCGCATACTGATGTTGTCAAGTGAAGACGGTAAATAATGATTGTTAAGTAATTCGGATGTGATCTGTCGTGCTGAGCAGTTTGATAGAGAAAGCGCTTGGTTCGTGGCTCGTGATGGACGTTGTCGGGCTATTCTAACGGATTTCTCCAATACGTTGATGATCTGATGTGTTAACAACTCCTGAATTGGACGCACGCACGCTAGCGCTATTAAAATTTAAGATATTTTATGAGATTAAAAGATAAATCCCGTTATAAATACTAGAATTAGATATGCCGTGTTAGGAGCAATTAAATTAATTAATACTAAAGAACACGCATCGATCTTTAAATTAATAAATACTTGATTTAAGCTCAAAATATTGCCTATTCGTTAAAAAACACTTTTTCTAATCTATATAACTTTATGAGCCCACGAATCGCCGATAGCACTGTGACTGTGACCATAATTCAATTTATTGATAGTAAACTAAAGTGGTCGAAGCATAAGAATCGGTCTGTCTATTTTACTCTTGGTAACTAATGGCCTCTGAAATTTTCCAGAGACCATTAATTTTATACATTATTATGTACCTACTGTTTAATAGTAGATTATGCACCAAGGGGCTAAAGTTGTGTCTTATGTCACGGGCGTCATATTGAATCTCGAGCGCAATGAAGGATTCGGGAATTAACTCCCGACCGCAGGGAGGGAGTTAAGAGTTTAACTCACGAGCGAAGCGAGGGAGTTAATACAAGAATCCTGAATGCAGCGAGGGATTCAAGCTAGCCCAAGGCAAAGACACATTTAGCCCAGAGGAGGATACTCTACTTTTTACACCTACTGTGAGAAAATAATAGCCTTATGTAGTACGAAAAACAAAGTATTTATTAAATAAACAAACAGTAAAAATAACTTATTAGAAATAATGAAATAGAAATAATTATAAGAAAGAAATGGTAGAATGGTTTTGGATGATTGGCTGTATGCATTTTGAATTTAGAACGTCATTGGAGACGCTCGTGAAATTATAGTATTTTTGATAAAATGTGATAAATCGACTGTAGTATACTTAGATAGGTTTTATTATTTATTTATGTATTCACAAATTCCACAGCAATATTATCTTAGCGCAGTTTACTTAAAATAAATTAACTAATGTTACAGTTTATTTATGTATTCACAAATTCCACAGCAATATTATCTTAGCGCAGTTTACTTAAAATAAATTAACTAATGTTACAGCCAGCCAATTACTATTACGGTATTACGGCGCGGTACCGTATTTGTTATTATTAATGCCAGTTTTAATGTTATTCCATTCCTTTTAAAAAATGGTTCGTAGTTATCTAATTATTCATACAAATTATTATGTCTTCGAAAACATGGCAACGATATGAAGAAGCAGTCGTTATGATTTTGTAGGAAATCGAGAATATCATCCACGCGTAGTAAGGGTATCGAGAATAGCTTTCCTCTTTCTGGCACCAAAGGGTGTTTGATATAGTGCGCGCGGAACTAGTTGGCCGCGCCTTAGGTGGTGACAGGGGTGAGGGGGCGGGTTGCCTACAGCTCGCAATGCACAGGAGACTATAATTATACAGTGATGACCAATCTCGAGATATCGTGAACAATAATAATTGTTCAATTTATTGAAAAGAATACAAATAAAAAACATGCCTAAGGCGCGGCCAACTAGTTCCGCGCGCACTATAGTAGGTACTATACTGCCAATTTAGCTGAGCATGTGAGATTCCAAATTCAAATCACATTATTGACCAGCGGGTCATAATGAAATCCAGTACAACATTATTGACCGGCTGTTCCCCCGGCCACTAATGACTCACTTTAGGTTAAGGTTGCTTGACATATAATTTGACATTTTCGAGCAGGTGGTGTGAAAAGTAATTTAAAGCACCAATGTATACTTGACTAAAGAAACGACGTGCAATAAGTTGTGCTGTCCCGTTCACAAATGATATCATGAATGGGAAACAGCTAAGTCGACAGAATCTTGATCTCACAAAAACTCTGAACTTTTTGCCCACGTTCGGTTCGTCGTAATTACTAAATGATGTCATCTTCGAATTTATTGTTATTCCGTATTTTAACAGGACACTAATCCATTATCAATTAAGTGATATTAAAAAATGCTTAAGTAAACGCGTAGGTATTAGATTGCATCTATTTGACGACAATGACCTGGCGACCCTTGACCCAAAATGTACAAAACATACTCCTGCATTGAATATCTGAGGAGGTTATTATGCAAGAACTATTAGATGACTATGATGTAAATTACCTCCTGTAGTAGATGTAACATTACAAGTCTATAATGCGAGGCGTATTATGGACACAAGGTGATGACTCCGCATAATTTTGCAAACCACGAATATTTTGTTTGTTTTACGAAATTAGATAATGAATCAGGCTGGCTGATTTAATACTTATATTTTATTTAAAAAAAAATACTTAGAAGAGAGTTTCGTATACATGTTCCACTTATAGAAATGCTAGCACTATGACTAGTTCCGTAACTAACTTCACATACTTGTATAGGTACAGTTACTGACTTAAAGACGCTCACTATTTCATTGCTAGTCTCAGTTAGACTTGCACGAAACATTGTACAACTTTTATATGTGCTAAAAGTTGTGGCTTCACAATACCTAGTTGCCTGAATTCGAAATAGTGTCGTTTGAGTAAAGGCTTCATAAATAAAACTGTGTTCATATTTTACGCAACTGTTTTAACCCATTAATTTGCAACTTTACTTATCCTCCCGTCCGCTAATAAATCTCCAGGAGATTTATAACAATGGCTTTTTAATTGTGTCTTTAATAAGGCGTATTCAAGCGATGTTAACAATTTAATTTCAATTTATGATACCGAAAAACGAAAGATGTAGACTGTCTTCTTCTTAAAAAAACAATACATTCTAAAACCTCTTTTTTACCTTAAAAGTGAAAACCAAGTATTTTATATTCCATCTGCATGCCATCAAAAAGCCTCAAGCGAAAACTAGGACATGTCCGGAAAACGCACATTTTATGGCGAACGCGTTAGGCTTGCAACATCGGCTGCGTACGAACGGGCTCGCATTAGGGACACAGACATGGGTCGGAGGAATGCAGACATTCTGCCCGCACATAGCCAACGCGTTTGCCTAATTTAGCTGCCTAGAAAACTATGATTTACAACGTAAATATGCACCACTCCTTTTTAAACGAGAATAGAATTCTGTAAACTTGATTTTCTGCTTAGCTTGTAACTGTGACGATTAGTCACTCACTGGTTGCTAATGTACCTAGTTAAGTTTAAATTAGGACGAAGGACACGTAAGTAAATCTGGTTTTTTTAAGTTTCGATAAAGAAAAGATAAAAAACATCAAAGAAAATAATATGGATTCAGAATTTTAAGAAAAGTATTTAATTATGTTTCGTGAAGTTCCGTAGCAGAATGTGTACCTACCTAGTAGAATGTTGAACTAAACTTTAGTTCAACATTCTACTACACATTCTGCTTCTTTAATTACCTACTAAAGAAGCATGCATTCGTGATCCAAATACCTACCTAGGTCAAGGTCTGTCACGTTTTTAAACCGACACAGCTTGGTAAATATGTATGAACAACAAAATTAAACTACCGATATGTAAAAATATGGCATTAGGCAATTATTTACAATAACCATAGGTACTCGCATTTATTTCTGTGATTGATTGAATCATGAATGCAATAGGTAGGAACCATAGAGTATAGTAAGTATATAATGGTAGGTACCCTAAGCAGCAAATACCTAAATAAATCTTAACCGCCATGTTGTTTTTGCCCACAACCATAGACAAAACCGCAATCACAGTCAGCTCCTCATTCTCTATTCAACCTTCGATCATGGTAGGCACAAGGCACAAGAGAGCGAGAATCCGTCGTGTTGTCTAAACAATAAATGCTAATATAAGTACGATAGCACACGATAGGTATGTAAGTGTTAGACAAAGGTAGATCGGAAGTATACGTGGGACGCGCACCGTACATAGCAAGTACAATCAAACGCAGCGCAGGAGTGATTTTATGATATTGATTTATGGTTTATTGCGTATGCATGGACGGAGAAAGTGCGGAATTGGAAGAGTGGATGTTGACACCTCTAAACTTTTATCGATAGTGTTTCGCAAACGCAATTAAACGTCAAAGCAAATAGGTAGTGAAGAATTTATGACTGAAAGTCTTCTCATCAGTTCTTAGAAACTTTCTTTTGTTAAAGTGGCATGAGCTCATAGGTACTGTCTCACTGACTCCATTTATATTAATTACTGCATGGCCTTCCTTATTGTATGTTTCAAACCAACGTATTCTATGTACCCTTTCTGCCGGACTGTACCGAAAGGAGTCACTATCGGCAGACAATAGGTTGTACTATCCTCCATTGCGATTCGAAACGCTAAGGCTTGCAACGGTTACTAGTATCTACTGTCTTGCTATGTGCGCTGACACATTTATGTAGGTACTAGCTAGCACATAGATAATCACTTGGCTGGTAGTGACTGTGACCTATTACAAATCTATAATACATTTTGCATACGTTGTCTCAAACTCTTCCAATCTGTCTAGTCAACATCAGGCTCCAATCCAATCTTCATGCTTTTATTTAAAACCTCAAAAAGTAATAGACGATCATTTTACAAAAACAAAGGTTTTGAAAAATTGAATCAGTAACACCAACTTTAACAACACAAATTCTAAATTCAAACGTTCGAAAGTGATCTTTTCAGATTGACATATCGAATTCATTCAAATTCAGCGGCCAATCGGCCATGTGTCCAATGTGCGAATTTCAATTGTTTGCGACCACAAATTCTTGTCCCAATTCCTGTGATCGCGACATCGCGTGCCGAGGCGTGCTGACGAAATGTCATACGAAAGAACTTAACCGTGTGTGGCTTTCTCGAACGCAGCTTCCATTCTCAATTTCGTCCCCGTTTAGTTGTTTTTACTGCATTTGCAGGTTCCTGTTATTCCGGATGTCATTCATGACAATACGTAGAAGATTCGAGTTTTTAGAAACTTTTTGTATGGTTTATCGAGATTTATTGTATGATTTGGTACTACTAGGAATGTGCTTAGCTGTATTCTGTGTTCAGTCAGTCTCAAAGGAAATCTATAGTCACTACCTATTTCAAGATCCCATAAATTTTCTAAGACACGAATTTCGATCAATCATTCAAAAATTTAGATGTTCGACCTCAAGTTCAAATTACAATTAAAAAGAACGGACAAAAATCGCTCATATTTTCCATGCCGCCTACACAATACTTTCTAAGTACAAACCATAGACTAGTCCACATTTACACACGTAACACTAGTGGTGGGCAGTGATTCGCATCGACTCGGGTGCCAGTTGACCGGGCTGCTGCGGTCAAGGTGATCACTGCACTGTGACCACTCGGACTCGCCCGACCACGCCAAAGGACGTTGAACGTCTTAACTGTCCTTTCATTGTTATTTTATGTAAATCAGAACGTTCGGCCAGTCGAGATGGGGAGCTGGCTGCTACTCCAGTATTTAGTGACGATAAAGTGACGTGTATAGATGCCAGCCAAAGAATTGGTGACAGAACAAATCGAAAGTTAGAAGCATTTGTTTATGGCCGAACGACCTGATATCAGGCCGTTCGGCCAACCTGAATCTCCGTAACTGAGGACCTTAGAGAAACTGTTACTGAATAAAGACTTAGCGACGATTTGGTGACAAACAACCACTGCTTTACTTTTACACGTAATGCCACCGGTTAAAAGCAAAATTAATTTTAGTTCCTGGAACATCAGGACGTTCGGCCAACGTAATCTCCATAACTGAGGACCTGGGAGAAACCGTTAATCAATAAAGATGCTGTGACGACACTGAAACGAACTTTTAAGGTTTTATTTTATTTTATGACGGCCCCTATAAAAAGTAAATTGAGAATTTAACATCTAACCTCAAAACATTGGTATTATCAATTCCTCCACAACGAAGAAGCCCAGAGAAACCGTTAATGAATAAAGATTTAGTGACGACACTGTAACGAACTATTATTGTTTTATTTTATTTTATGACGGCCCCTTTATACAGTAAATTGAAAATTTAACATATAACCTCAAAACATTGAGATTATCGATTCCTCCACAACGAAGAAGCCTAGAAGACTCCTAAAACCCTGATGTGTTATAGGTTTTCAGTGTGATGGTGTCAGTATTTTTGTTGATTCGAGATTAATCTATAAAAATGTACTATGGTGGATGGCGACTGAAATAGGGTGACCATGTATTCGAACGAAACAAGTACCTATTTGTCGAGTAGGACTCAATCACCTAAACAATGAAGCAAAACACGTCGAAAATGTTGAAATAAGGTGACGATGTAGGTATTGCAACAAAATAAATAGATACGCGGACGGAGGAATAGGAGGAGTGCAGATAACTAATATTTTATATAATATGCATTAGAGATAAATTGAAAAATTGCATTGAAATGCTCGGAATTATTAATTTTATTAGTTTATTTATTTTCTTTCCTACTTAGTTTTTAAGAAATATTTAAAAATGTAGGTATTTCGAATATTTCTTAAAAAAAGACATTAAAACATTACAAAGTAGGAATAAAAAAAAAGAGTTTCGTGTATCGGGAGCCGGGAGCGGGTCGCAAGCTACCGGTGTGGTTCGGGCTGCAGAGACAGGCCTCCTCACAAGGGAGCCGTATCGAGGAGTATATTTACTGCCTTCTGAATCAGGCCCTTGATCCAACTTGATCGGCTCAATGACAGCTGAACTCACATTCCACATGTCAATTCTTTAGTATTTTTAGAACTGTCACCATTTAATGAAATGGCCGGGCGCTTCGTACCTATTCTAAATACAGTTAATCCGAATAACGAAGTTTCACAAGTACAAATTATTATGTACTTACCTGCAGGGCTATTGTCTATCTTTTCAAAAGTCAGTGGATAACAAGCACCAGTTGTCCACAGAACTTTGGTGTTAACTGCTAATGTCATAAAATTGGTATTGCATATCTCATTGTGTGGGTATCACGTGACAGTGACTAACATCCCAGCAATTGACACCTCTATTTTTTATCGACTATTATACGGCCAAGTTAAGCAGGTACTGCTTGAACGTTACATTATTTGATTGAGGATATATTTTAGATTTAGCCGCTTTATGGCACCTGACATGTCAAATGGTTATTGTCAAAGAGATTTATAAGTAATATTTGAATGTCATTTTTGTTGTCAGCCAGTAAGAAATTGCTGTTGTACGTAGTACTAATTACTTTCATGTTTTGCATGGAAGAAGTAAAGACAAAAGGAAAATAAAATAAAATATTTTGCTCGAGATTACTAATTAAGTTTTAAAAAAACCGGCCAAGTGCGAGTCGGACTCGCGCACCGAGGGTTCCGTAAAAAAAATATATTATGTGATGTAACTAAAAATTTATGGTTTTCGTAATTATTCCTTTATCTATGCTATAAGACGTTGCTTCGTACCAAATTTCAAGTTTCTGAGTTCACGGGAAGTACCCTGTAGGTTTTGATTCCCTTGCGAGTGTCGAAAATTTGCGGCATAAACGGGAGTATCTTGATGTAACTAAAAATTTATGGTTTTCGTAATTATTCCTTTATCTATGCTATAAGACGTTGCTTCGTACCAAATTTCAAGATTCTGAGTTCACGGGAAGTACCCTGTAGGTTTTGATTCCCTTGCGAGTGTCGAAAATTTGCGGCATAAACGGGAGTATCTTTTGATCGCGTTGACTTAGAAGTTTGATTTTTTCACAGCTCCAAGAGACCATAGACTTGAGTATTTGATATGAATTTCAGCTTGATACCTCCACGCGTTCCTGAGAAAAAAGGTCTTGACAGACAGACAGACGGACAACAAAGTGATCCTATAAGGGTTCCGTTTTTTCCTTTTGAGGTACGGAACCCTAAAAATTAATGTCTATTGCTTATGTAAGACGATTTGATGAAATAAACCCTAATTATTACTCAGAACATTGCAGGGCACGACACAAAAGGCCACAATGTTCACATATTCACAAAACAATACGTGAAATGAATCTATACAAAGGTAGGAAAATATTATATTCCCCGAAGGGTTAGACAGAGGTGTACCCATTATTACACTTCACCAACTACCTAAAGAATATTACAGATTGTCTCAAAAAACCATCATTGTAAAAACAAAATCCAAATTCAAGAAAAGACAGGTTTCTATATTGTACATAGTATTCACACAATATGAGCTATGCAATTATATCAAGGAATATATAATAATAAGGAGATTGAGTTTAGATAATGTAAATATAGTTATAAAATCTTTAGTAGCTCCAACAATACGGGACTTATAGAAACTAGTACCAGTATCAATCAACCGTCATAAATCATCATAAAACACTACCCTTGAGAAGCGTCTTTCACGAAAGTCACTTTAAACTCTGTGTATAAACAATGTAATGTCAAATAAGCTTAGACAATCGCAATTTTAAAAATATCGATACAGAAACTTCTGTCAAAATGAGTTAAAGTGACCATCAACGACAATGGTCTCCGATGACGTCATACGCGTTGTACTACTGGTCATAGCCGATACCAAATTAACCTTTTGACAGTTAATGAAAGCACACAGAGCGAAAGTGATAATCAAAACAACTGTCAACAGAGATAGCCAATAGCCCTGCTGATGTGGATGGTACCGGTGGTGGTGATTCTGATTCTGATTCTGTGGTGGTGGATGTGGATGATTGATTACAAATAAAGCATTTTTTAATTTGTGTACCAATTTATTTAAGTATTCTTGTACTTAGTCAAATTTCCCAAACTCTACTGTCAGTCACCTTTCTACTTTCGTTTGCTTTTAGCCAAAATATACTCGACTCAACAAAGCAGCGTTGGCCCAGGGGTGGCGGCCCCGACTTACGAACAGTAAGTAGGTCGTGGGTTCGAACCCAGGCAGGCACATTACTTTGTGTAATTTATTTTCATCACCGTTGCTCCCAAAACGGTGAAAGAAAACATCGTGCGGAAACCGGCATGTCTTTAGAACCAACAAATTCGAAGACATGTGACATCTACCAATCCGCACTCGGCCCGCGTGGTAGATAGCCCATTCCCTCTCAAAGAGAGGAGACCTGTGTCCCAGCAGTGGGAATATTAACAGGCTGTTGATGATGAATATAACAAAGACTTCACAAGTGGACACTGGTACGCAGGCATCTGCTCAACGTTGCTTGTACCTATATAATTAAATATTACGACGACGTGTTTTACTTCATTGTTTAGTTAATTGAGTAGGCACTCGAAAAATAGGTACCTATCTACTTGTTTCGTTGGAATACATGGTCACCCTATTTCAATCGCCATCCACCTTATTACATTTTTATAGATTAATCTCGAATCAACAAAAATACTGACACCATCACACTGAAAACCTATAACACATCAGGGTTTTAGGAGTCTTCTAGGCTTCTTCGTTGTGGAGGAATCGATAATCTCAATGTTTTGAGGTTATATGTTAAATTTTCAATTTACTGTATAAAGGGGCCGTCATAAAATAAAATAAAACAATAATAGTTCGTTACAGTGTCGTCACTAAATCTTTATTCAATAACGGTTTCTCTGGGCTTCTTCGTTGTGGAGGAATTGATAATACCAATGTTTTGAGGTTAGATGTTAAATTCTCAATTTACTTTTTATAGGGGCCGTCATAAAATAAAATAAAACCTTAAAAGTTCGTTTCAGTGTCGTCACAGCATCTTTATTGATTAACGGTTTCTCCCAGGTCCTCAGTTATGGAGATTACGTTGGCCGAACGTCCTGATGTTCCAGGAACTAAAATTAATTTTGCTTTTAACCGGTGGCATTACGTGTAAAAGTAAAGCAGTGGTTGTTTGTCACCAAATCGTCGCTAAGTCTTTATTCAGTAACAGTTTCTCTAAGGTCCTCAGTTACGGAGATTCAGGTTGGCCGAACGGCCTGATATCAGGTCGTTCGGCCATAAATAAATGCTTCTAACTTTCGAACTGTTCTGTCACCAATTCTTTGGCTGGCATCTATACGCGTCACTTTATCGTCACTAAATACTGGAGTAGCAGCCAGCTCCCCATCTCGACTGGCCGAACGTTCTGATTTACATGTTATTTTCCTTCTCAATTTGCAGTACACTGATCTTTATTCTCGTTGTCATAAGGCTTATGTTCCTTAGAGAATAAAATGTCGTGGAAGGACTGTAGGTGTTTTGTTGCAACGCATTATTCCAAATTCGATTCGCGTTCCACGTTGGATTAATTGAATGAATTGTAAACGTCATTACTTATTTTCTTCTTTTTTTTAAGGCGCGTCCCCCAGCAAAACGTAGCTCTAGCCGTTTTTTATGCAGTTTTCTGGAGCTTATAACTCTTAAAAAAAAAGATATATCAACCAACAAAAAATACATTAAATTTCTACATACTCTTACCTTCAAAATGGTACGTTTTCTTTTTTTCTTTTTTAAGTAAAATATTTAATTAATCCCCTCACAACGAAACCACAGAAATGAGAAATAATTATTGAAAACATGCTACTTCTCCAAAACTAACAATTGTTTTTATTTTGTTTTTACACTAATGGATAAGCAATTTCATAATGAACATTATGGTACGATTTTTTTTTTGAAAAACCCAAAATTTGATTTTATAAAGATTTTTATGCAAAATTCTGAGCATATTCGCAACCGTATCTATTGACATTCAGTATGCCGCCAGGCCTCGAAGGGGGAACCCGTGTCGCTCGTCACCGCGCCGCGTCGGCTCATGCGCTCGCTTGCTTACGTCACATTATCAACAGATCTAAGAAGTAATTTCAAGTAATAGATATGGCATTCAATGAAATATTTTTTTATGAAATATTTATTGGTGCGTCCAAATACTTTTGGTCATTATGAATTCAGTTACTATACTCAATAAATAGGTAGGTACTTTCAACTTTTACAGTGATACAAATATTACGATTACGAAAATGAGCTCAAAATTAAAATCCAAGATGGCGCCGACGAAAATTTTTGGTTTTTTCGTCATGGGTGTCGTTTTCATGGTTTTCGGGGTCGCTGAATACGAAAATGAGGTCAAAATGAAAATCCAAGATGGTGGCCAGGAAAATTTTTGGTTTTTCCGTCATGGGTGTCGTTTTCATGGTTTTTGGGGTAGCTGATTACGAAAATGAGATCAAAATGAAAATCCAAGATGGCGGCTAGGAAAATTTTAGGTTTTCCGTCATGGGTGTCGTTTTCATGGTTTTTCGGGTCGCTGATTACGAAAAGAGGTCAAAATGAAAACCCTAGGTGGCGGTCAGGAAAATGTTTGGTTTTTCTTTCACGGGTGTCGTTTTCATGGTTTTTGAGGTCAAAATGAAAATCCAAGATGGCGGCCAGGTAAATTTTTGATTTTTCCGTTATGGCTGTCGTTTTATATATATATATATAGTCGAAAAACCAAAATTTTCGTCGGCGCCATCTTGGATTTTGATTTTGAGCTTATTTTCGTAATCAGCGACCCCAAAAACCATGGAAACGACACCCATGACGGAAAAACCAAAAATTTACGTCGGCGCCATCTTGGATTTTCATTTTGACCTCATTTTCGTAATCACCGACCCCAAAAACCATGAAAACGACACCCATGACGGAATATCCAAAAACCGTCGGCGCCATCTTGGATTTTCCTTTTGACCTCATTTTCGTAATCAGTGACCCCAAAAACCATGAAAACGACACCCATGACGGAAAACCTAAAATTTTCGTCGGCGCCATCTTGGATTTTCATTTTGATCTCATTTTCGTAATCAGCTACCCCAAAAACCATGAAAACGACACCCATGACGGAAAAACCAAAAATTTTCCTGGCCACCATCTTGGATTTTCATTTTGACCTCATTTTCGTATTCAGCGACCCCGAAAACCATGAAAACGACACCCATGACGAAAAAACCAAAAATTTTCGTCGGCGCCATCTTGGATTTTAATTTTGAGCTCATTTTCGTAATCGTAATATTTGTATCACTGTAAAAGTTGAAAGTACCTACCTATTTATTGAGTATAGTAACTGAATTCATAATAACATTTCATAAAAAAATATTTCTTTGAATGCCATATCTATTACTTCTTAGATCTGTGAATTTTACTTGTATTCGTATGAAGTTCGCCAGGTGGCGCAAGTAATAGTTTACGAAGTATTGTAGAGGTGGGGTGCGGCAAAGAGGGAGCAAATGCTCAAGGTTATTTGCTCAGGGTACCACCTTAAGTTCCATGACTCGAACGAGGCTCTAGGCGAAACGAGGTTTTATTGAAATGCAATTGCAATAGCCATAATAAAATAATAAGGCGCTGGGCTTAAAGGTTGAATAATGCATAAACAGTGGCCGGCCCATTGCCTGCGGTAGTGTTTCCCTTCGTTGAACCTTCTTTTTGCAAAGTCCAATAGTGGAAATGGAAACTTGTTTGCAGTATCTTCCCCAGGCTATTTTATCGGAGGTATATTTTTTGCGAATGCGAACTTTTTACAGACTGCTATGTGCCGAAGACGGATCAAGTTTAGAGCAAAACACGAATCCCATAATAACCTTTTTGTGTCTTTTATCCGTCTATTTAATTAACTTGATGGAATGGAAGGCTAAATACCGATAGCTTGTTAAATTAGTTTACGCGTGAGGTGTCAGGTGTCTGTCCGGCTAAGTGTACCAAAAACCTTGTCTCAAAGTTAGCCGGTCGGCACTCGGCAGTGACCGTTAGTAGACACGTCACACCTCACTGTTCCAAAACAGTACTACCTTATAAACAGTCATTATTGTACCCACTTATCATCTTTGTAGAGCAAATTGTGTTCCAGATCTTTCATTTGAGAAAGGTCTTGATATTCGATACCTATAGTTGCACCAAGATCTTTGAAAATGTAAGTCCACTGGCATCTGGCGTTTTTAAGTAATTTACGATGAAATTCGATAATTAGCAAAAACGCCATCTGTTAAATTACCAAAAGACTCTTGTAGCACTGTACAAGTACTTCTAGCTGTTAAAAAGATGAAACAGGCAAAAGAACCTTCACAAGCATTCTTAGGTTATGACGAAGTCCCAAATCTCTAAACCGACCTTACACAATGCCATGTAAATAATTTAGCACGACATAAAATAACAATACAAGGCATTATATTCTAATCTTCTGTGACGATTAACATCCAGATTCAATCGGAGTGTAACGGTACAATGATTGTAACACTTCAACGATATGACTATCTGTGGGCACATCGTCTCTCAAATATCAAATGCCCTGAGGACATAAAGTTCGTACCCAAAGTTTGATCATCATTATTTGAATAAGAAAGATATTGGCTGCAAAACACCCACCTTATAAATTTGATATCTCAAAAAAACAACATCATCAGAGGGAGAACTAGTAATGATCGACTTACCAGAGAATCTCTGGTAGAGATACACAAAACACTGCCAAAACTGCTAAATACTATTTGTATAAAACGTGAGTTTTGGAAGCAATGCACAAGCAAACCGAGGAACATGTATAGGTACTTACGAATGTATTTGTAACTTCAAATTATGGCATCTTTTTAATATTTTCTGTCAACCGTACTACGTGTAGCAAATTATGTCAGCGTACTGTTACATAGTTACGGCCGCTCCGGTGAAAAAGTGTGTGGTTGCCGTTGACGACAAATCTATGGGGTTATTAGCCACTGGCCACTAGCCACCGATGTGTGTCACTGAATCGTGTCAAGTGGCTATCATTACCAGGGTATGATGTGGGCATAACATGTGCTACGGCGGTTGTGTTGAATATCATAGCAAGTGGAATTAAGTGCTTTGAGGTTGAATCATATATGTTTAGTCTTCGTAGTATCTGTATCTCTTGGACCACTTTTACCTTTTCTTCGTCTGTCACGACTAATCTTGTTGGTCCAAAGCTTCGCTGCTATTGAAGTGTTAGATAAGATGAAGCAAAAAGCTGTGGTCCTGTAGGCCCTTTGTTTCAAAATACTCGTATCGAGCCTTTGAGTGAACGTTGCATAAGAAGTCAAAGGTGTGGACGAGTAAACCGAGCATCTGCCAGACAGATGCATCTCCAGAGAGAAACTGGCTAATAAAACCAGTCGAAGAAAATTCCATTAAAGATCTAAAGGCTAAATATAAACATTCAATCATATTGGATCGTAATCGTGCATCAACAGATATTGATTCCAACCAATAATTTAGCATTAAAAACAAACTTAAAGCAAATCGATTCGTCATTGATGCAAGCAATTAAAAGATTCATACAAGATATAATAAAGTGAAACAGGCAGCTTTATTAACAGAGATTATAAAACAAGATTCCGATGAGAACACAAATGTCAATGAAGTCGCCGCGGAGACTAAACGTGGAGAGAAAAAAGTTGAATGGAGTTACGCCGAAACTGTGGTGGAAAGCGGCCGGTGTGGTTGGTACAAGGTTTGAACACATGCCGCCAATATTTGCGCACGCGCCGCTCTCTCGATCGCCGTCCCTAATTACACATACCGCCGTAACAAGACTTTTTGTTTGTATGGCAAACCTTGGACTTTCATCGTTGAGGAAAATAATGAATGTTTGTTTTTAGATTTGGAGATCGGTGTTTGGTTTACTTAATTTCGATTGTAAATGAAAACAGATCATTTCAAATGAGTTGATATGCCGTCTGTATCTAGAGACAAACATTTTACTGAAATGTTGATGCTGTCAGTCTATCACGGTCAGGTTACACACGTTACTTCTCGATGACCTACCAGAAAAGACACGATCGGAGTGGTGAACTCACTATTTAATTAAAGAACATCACAGAACGTAGACAGTCCTTTTATAACATTTGTTTGAACATAAAAAAACCGGAGGAAACTAACCGAATAACCACGATAATCGGTTACATGATCCATTACGATACATTTAGCGCCGATTGGAGAAAAATGAGTCCTGCTTGAAAAAGCAGGACTCATTTGAAAAGCGATCGTCGTGATTGAGCCAGTAGTTTATTGAGAGGCTGCCTAGCCTATACTGTTACACGTAATGCTGTCGTTATAATATAATAGGGAAATGGTTACGCAGTTAGCGACCGACAGTTAGAAAGTCTCGTGAACATCTGGCGTAATTTTCTAATTCTGCCGGCAAGTTTTTGTTACCATGTAGAGGCTACTTTTGATATTTTAATTTCACTTATTATATTTTGGTGGGTTTGTATTTGAAACTGAATGGATTTGTGTTGTCTCTTTCTGTAGTACCTAATGGTGCAAATGTAGACGCCACGCTAACACTATCAAGATTTAAAAAAAAGTCTGTAATGAGATGTCCCAAAAACTTTATTAAAAACAAATAGGACTGAATTATAATATAATAGATAAAACAAAACAGTAGGCGGTACTACAAGGACTACGGAAAAAGCACGGAGGTTCTATTAAAAATCCCTGCTGCACACCGCACCCTTTTTACGAGATTTCACCATTCAAAATATTTCGCCAGGCATATGTATCAAGAAAAAAGCGAGTGTAAAGGTCAGTTACTCAATAAAAGTAGTTGTTGACCTGTTTATAAGCATAAGCCTGTATGTGTTGGGTGATGAAACAATCCGTCATGTAACGGTATCGGAGGGCGCGCCAAAGACAACTTTCCTCGGCACTCAACGACACGTCTCATTCGCTTCACGGAAGCACAAGAAAGTATACGGATGTGTGCAGAGTCTCTATAGTCTATGAGAATGTCGATTGTCTGTGGTATATTACATATCTGTGTGGCTGAGACAAAATGCCATCGTAATTGTAATCGTAATTTTTACTCCGTTCTATAAAATGAACGGTATAATTGGATTTTAATTGAGCGTTTGACACATAAAGGCATAATATTTTGTGTCGTTTATAAACCGATTAAGATTATTAAGTAGATTCAATCACTAATAAAACGTGGTATTATCGGCTTGGAATGCTGATTCATTTAATACGAGATTTGAATTAGCTATTGATTCAGCAACACATCTTTGTGTCAACAGTTTCTTGTCAAGGGAATTGTCTATCAGACAAGAACAATGAGTAATAAGGAATGGCTTATGTTTTATAGGTTTGCGTAAGCATTTACTTCCGAAGGTAGTTCCATAACTCTTAATTGATTAGCTGTCGATGACAGTCAAATGGGCTGCTTTGGAATCGTTGATCTTCTTGTCGATTCGACAACTCAAATTATGTCCGCCCAGTACGTAGCAACCTGGACAGCTCTTTCGTTTGCCTCGTTTAGGTCTTTGAACGTGCAATAAGTTGGACACGACGGGCAAGAGAGAAGGTGTGGCATGTCCTGTGTTGGGGCTCCACACTCACATTCAATTAGAGATGGGTCGAGTATACCCCATCTAGCCAGATTGGATCGGCAGCGGCCAACTTGGGCGCGTAGTCGCGTAGTCTATTTAAACATATTGGCCACTGCAGTTCGTGGCCGAGGGGTAATTTTTCTGCCGGTGTGATGTAATGTGGAGGAGGGAAAAGTTTGTTCCACCACAGTGTGCTCCGTTCGTCTGCTGCGCTGTGCTCTGAAGAGATGGTGTGTCTGAGGAAGCTTTTACGGCTCTTCAAACGGGGTCGTGTTCGTACAAAGGGTGTGGGTTGTCTGCTTCTTGTTTACCCTTTTCAATACGGGACGCTTTTTCCCGGTGCACTACTGGAGGAGCTATTCCCGCCAATGGGTATAGCATCGTAAGAGGGGAGGGTTTTAAACATCCCGTAACAATGCGGCAGGTTTCATTGAGCGCTATGTCGTCCTCTCTAGCGTGGACGGAACGGTACCACACTGGGCATGCGAATTCGCCAGCAGAGAAGGAAAGACATAGCCCAGTAGTACGAAGAACTTGTGGTGATGCTCCCCAGCTGGTGGATGTAAGGCGGCGGAGTAAGTTATTACGGGAACTAACTTTTTTCTTTGTCTTCGTACAGTGGTGTCTAAATGTTAAAAACCTATCCAAGGTAATACCCAGGTAGCGTGGTTGAGGGCACTGGTCTATGGCTAACGCCTTGCCATGAGATGTTGAGATTCCTGTTTGCTTAGCGATTACGAAGATGGAAAGCACATGATTGAGTTTTTGATGGATTAGGCCGTAGGGCGTTTCGGTCATAGTATTTTCCAAGTGCTTTCAGGGCTTTTGTCAATATTTCTTCAGTCTCTTCAAAGCTAGGTGTCTGAGCGGCTAGAGCTAGGTCGTCTGCGTACAGAAAGCTTTTTGTTTCTGGAGCGCGAGGCTGGTCGTTTGTGTAGATGTTGAATAGCGTCGGAGCTAGTACACTGCCTTGAGGGAGCCCATTTTGTAGAATTCGCCGCCTGCTCTTGCTGTTTTTAAGATGCACTTGGAAACGGCGGTTGTTTAGTATGACGCCAAGAAGATGCACGAAGTCACTATCTTTCGTGAGGTCGTTGACCTTTAACAGAGTCTTTAGTCTTCGGATATTGACAGCGTTTGACACTTTGACAGTGTCATACGCTGCTGACAGGTCAACGAAGACAACACCGGTGATGTTTTTCCCCTCAAAACCATCTTCTATGTGTTGCGTCAGTTTAAGAGTCTGGTTGGTACACGACTTGCCTGGCCTGAAGCCAGCTTGTTCAGCAATAAGTTGGGGTTCAATGACAGGCGTTAGGCGGTTCAGAAGGAGTCTTTCAAAAAGCTTAAACGTGTCGCAAAGTAATGAAAGCGGTCGGTAGCTTTTCGGATCTTTTGGTCATTTCCCAGGTTTTTGTAAAGCAATAATCTTAGCACGTCTCCAAAGTTTCTGGATGTTTTATCTTCAAGACAGGAGTTAAATAAAGATAAAAGCCAGGATACAGCTACTGGCCCGAGGTGTTTCAATTGATCAACTGTGATGTCGTTGAAACCAGCAGCTTTGCCATTTTTTAGGCTTTTAATCCCATATACTACGTCTGAGAGTGCAAAGGATTTGCTCAAGGAGACGATATTTTGGTCTGACACGGATAGCTTTTTGGTTCTGGGCCTGGCTAGACGCTGTGGCGGTTTACCATTGAAAAGAAGCTGGTGGGTTGTCAGTAAGTTTCTGAATTGTGCTCCAGGCCTTCGTACTGTTGTGTGTCATGTCTCCTGTCTTCGGCTTTCTCCCACATCTTGCATAAGCTCCTCGCCAAGCTCCAGGGTCTCCTCATAGAATGGGTCTGTGTTGTATGAGCTTTCGTATTCCTTAAGTAGTTCGGTGGAGTCCTTGGTCAAACCAGGGATATAAGCGGTATGACAGCCACGTGGAATGTGCTGGCGGGAAACTGTCCATATAATTTTGACGAACTTCTCGTAGTTGTTCGAAAGGATTTATGTTGAAAAGTTTTGAATCAATGTCATCGGAGAACCTCTGCCAGTCAGCCTTCGCAAAGTTAAATCGTCGCCTGAAAGGCACCATCGGAATCGTTGATGAGATTTGCTTACATTTGTGTACCTAAGAGCACACTCTTCAATTTCATGTGTTCGTATATATTTGGTATTTTGCCGTTCTCTATCATGCAAATAGGCGAGCTAGTTGACAAGTGACTTGGTTTTTGGTCTTCTTTTCGCCGTAGTTAGGATATATGCCACCTGGGAAGGTAGTAGATCAGGTAATTCCAATGGAATCAAATAGCACTGACATCTTAAGGAAACGCCTCATTTCATTAATCATATAACATTTACGCTAATACGCGCCATTGTTCGAAATGATATTCCTTTAATTATACAAATACATTGTGTATGCTGAGAAAAAGATTTATCTCTTGATTTTGAATTTTTTTCGTTACGTTCTCACACTTGAAATTGACCCTGTCCTATTTTGGTTGACTTATTGCGCATAGTTTGAGCTATGATAGCTGTTAAGAGTGCTAAAATGTTGAGTAACTACTTGCTCATGTAATTTAGTACCTACTTTCAGGATTTTGGACCAGGATTTGTTAATCAATTTTTTCGTTGGACGACCTATTTTCGTTTCAAAATCTTAAATTGATGTTCACACTGGCACTCAGTTACCAATAAATACGAGTATCTATCTTTGCTACTTTTCAGATCTCCTCAATGTGCTGAATGTTACTTTCTCTGTTGATTTCTACAATTTGTTTTACCACTACCGTTGCATGATCTGTCTGTTTCAATTTTCGCGATGTTTTTGCTAATTCCTAAAAATCTCTTTTAATGATAAATAAAATTAAACGAACGTGCATCGCGACTGTTTCAATTTGCACTATTTATAGATGTATGATGAGCCAATCAGTGCGTGACGGCATCAACAATTCAATCAATCCCGCAATAGCAACGCATTGCACTTCATTATGTACTTAATCTTGTTTGTCTTGTAAAATTCCTTGTTCTGTATTTACATCGATGCTGAAAAATCATGCTAACATGTCTCATGGTACATTTATCTGTAATTAACGCAATCCTCTTCCATTATTTAGCCAATTAACAAAGGCTTGATCTATTGTATAGTCAGTGACAAATGTGATTCGTGACTCGTACAGAAAACGATACAAAAAATGCATCCCTACATGAATTGCATGTTTTTCTGCACCACTTCAAGCTCGTTCTGCCGACTTCTGCCTCGTCTTTATAAGATTACAAAGCGAAGACTTGCCAATTAGTCATTGTCTTGACATCGTTGACTTCTAAACTTGATCGTCCACTTTATCTTGACCTTCCTCGCTTGTTGTCACGCTTCGGCTGTCTCGTTTCAATGAAGATATCTATTACTTGTTGTGGGTCTGAGTAAGTTGGTTATTTTACAGCTGTTACAAGAACCTTATTATTCCTGCGATTGAGTTTATTTTTGTTGTTTACAGTTTTTGTAGTGAAGTGGTTGTTCGTACGACATTTGACTCTCAATGCGCCATTGTGTGGTGTAGAGGTTAAAGTAATCGCATGTGTTCATCCCACAGCCTATTGTTTTGTCGCGCACACGTTTATTTACACCCACGCGGAGCGCATGTGCGAAATTACACAATTAATTTATTGGCCGGCCCTTTCACAAACCTTCACTAACGAATTAATTGCTTGTACCATTATGTATGCAGTGATGACTTATGGCACAGAAACATGGTCCTTAACTGCTGGCCTCTTAGAAAAGCTCAGAGTCACGCAACGAGCCATGGAGAGGGCTATGCTCGGAGTTTCTTTGTGCGACAGAATCCGGAATGAGGAAATTCGCCGAAGAACCAGGGTCACCGACATAGCTCGCAGAATATGCAAGTTGAAGTGGCAATGGGCAGGCCACATCGCTCGAAGAACGGACAACCGATGGGAAAGAAAGGTTCTCGAGTGGCGACCACGAACCGGAAGACGCAGCGTTGGCAGGCCTCCCACCAGGTGGACCGACGACATCGTGAGAGTCGCGGGCAACCGGTGGATACAAACGGCAGGCTGCCGATCTTTATGGCGTTCTATGGGGGAGGCCTTTGTCCAGCAGTGGACGTCTAATGGCTGATGATGATGAACCATTATGTAATAATTTCGTAGAAGTTAGTAGATTATCTAACGGTGACATGTAAACTGTTTTAGCTTTAGCTTGACAGGAAGTTATGTTACTGCATGATGTTAATTAGATTTTGTTTCATCATTACTATTGTTTCTCAGACGATAAGCTTAAGGTTGGTTGGATACTAATAGAAGTTTGAGCCCCAGAATCATGACTTCCTCATTCTAGCTAAAATACACTCGCTAAATCTACGTTTAGAAAACTGCTCTACATTCAAATGTACATAAAACTCCAAAAACCTGTTCTTGTAATAAGATTAGTGAAATTCTATTAAACATAAACTTGATCAGCTGTTACGGTGGGTCATTACAATGCTCATTACACTGGTTATTTCACAAGCAGTAATTTTGCAATAATTGTATGCTGATTGATATGCGGTGATACCGGTTTGAGAGCGTTAGCTTCGACCGGAGTAACTTGAAAGTTATGAAATTATTGCTCGGGAACTCGCCGATCGATTTGTTTGATATCATTACTGTCCTTGCTTAGTTTACTTTCATTGTCAGTTGGTTTTGTTTGTTGAAGGGCTTGTGTGACAGTTTCTGTTATGTGCTTTGATGTTTTGAAAGTTTTTTTTAAATTCTCTTTGAGCATTTGCTATCTTTGGTTATTGGTTTTCTACTGGCCCGTAATTAGTAAGCTGGAGAGTTGCAATCATGATGGAGTCTGGCGCTTGATTTATTTTGTAAAATTGTCACGAAGATGGTCTAAGAATTGACCAAGAACGATCGTCAAATCTTTTGGTCAAATCAATGCTTGCATCTACAGTTACAAATATTGTAAATGCAGTCTAACTAGTTTCAGTCAAGTAAGCCCTGCAGGCACACAGCATGACAGTTCCTCGTCCCGTGACAAAACACTAACGCAACGTTTTCACGCCTCTCGCCCCGCAAATTGACGACATACTAAATTATTCAATTACAAAACTGACAAATTGGTTTATTTGGAAAATGCTCTAGTTGCCTTGCCAAGGTTAAGTGCTGTCAATAGCGCCATTGGTTACTTTGTTGTAACGCACTACTTTTACTTTATACTTGATATTGGGTGATTGACTCCTTTACGTCATGTGTTTCGCTCTGATATAATGGATTTTATCATGCAGGTTTTGATGTAAGAGTGCTGGCTGAAATTTTTAAGTGCAGTCAGGTTGGTCGACTTATTCTGGCCGTATCTAGGTTAAGTTCTCCGCAGAGAAATGAGACCAGTCAACTTTGTTCGACCGCTTTAATTTATCTGTTGCTGTCTTTTGAAAAATAAGTAATCCATTATGGAATCTCACTTGAGCACACAAAAGGCGGTTCATTTTCTATTAATTATTGACACTTCCTTCCCCCACTGTGTGTGTAGTATTGTTCCACTGACACAGATGCGCGGGCGCAAGTCTGTCTCTGCCCCCGATCCCACACTGAAGCGTCGCTTATGTAATCAAATAAAATCAGATACGCCACGTTTAACAATGAATTATGTTGCACTTCTTTAATTATTATGACGAACAGAAAAATGTATGGAGATATTGAAATTATGTAAGTAAGTGTTTACCCACGCGGAATGGACGCAACCATTCCTTAATGTGATGACGTGCAGATTTACTGCTGAACTACTATTTTATTCGTTTCATCATTTCAATTGTTTTATTTCAATTCCATTGGTTATCGTCTGTCTGTACTGTACGTACCAGGTTGATAGAATTTAAGGAAGTTAAGGAAGACATAAAGCTAGGACTGAATAGTAACAGCTGATTTCAAGTGGACTGTCGAGTCTCTCTTCTTGAAATGGATTTGGAATGTTTCATTTACACACAGAAATTAATAAATATTATTAGTGACTAATTCCTTCTGTCTGCCGCCACTCATATCACAGTTAATTGCTACTTTCGTACAAAACATCTTTAATCAGAAGAGCGTAGAAATTGTACTTTTACTGTACTGCTAGTTTTTAGAGTAATCATCAAACGATGCGGTACGAATTAGTCAAAGCCCATTCAAGCGTGGTGCGGGTGGAATGTGCGGACAAAATTAAGATGTTTGTAGACCAGATGCATGATTCAGTTTAAACAGGTATTGTTTATTAAACTTGAACTACTTTCTGGTCTGGGTATGCACAAATATTAGACATTCTGCGAAATATTAGTACAATCTGAAGCATGAGCAGAGTATACGTGATAGGCAAGCAATCAATGACAAGAATGTCGGTTATGGTTTTGGAATTTTGTACAGCTTCAGTGCAAATTGAAAATGAATAGCTTTTATTCACCACATTGTGTTGTTGCGTCTGTTTTTCCGAGTTCATATAACCCTAATCTGTTTAAGTCGCGAGTAAACAGGCTTCTACTGGGTAAGCTCGTTCCATCGTCGACATCATCTATGCCCTTAGGGCAAGATTGAAGTCAAGAGCAAGCCCATTTATAATAAAAAAAAAAAACATTGTAAAAGTCTGTTTAGAAATTCCTTTGACCCTCTTCTGATACGATTGCTGTGAATTAATAGCAAAAAAAAGCACATTCGGTTCAGTCGTTTGGGAGATGCACACACATGACATACACACGGTTAAGAAGATGATGACTTATGATGTTTATATTTACTGCTTGCCATTGAGTCACGAAAAGAACCAACTAAACGTACAGTTACCTAATCTATAGCTACTAAAACAAGTTAAAATAACAGTACTACCACAACATTGTTGCACTTCGGCTGTTAGCATAAAATCGTGAACTAGCAACACGTGTGGGTAATTAAAAGTGATTTAATTGTAATAGATGCTGCTGCAGTGCTAGCATTAGGTACTAGCAAGTCAAATGATTGCTGAGAAAAATGCAGCCAACTCTGAAGGTGAATGCCAAGTGATTATGTCAACGATGGATACGGAAATAATGACGAAACAGATAAAAATGTTAGTTCGGATTCTGTGATAATGTGTTGGAAATAACGCTGGGAATTTATAACAAGAACTAAAGCTTTTCGTTGAGATAGCACTAGAACTGGACACTACTAGTTTTACCTACCTCAAAGAAAGACTATACAATAAAGAAAAGTAATAATTCCAAAACTGTCTTGATAAATGTTCGCGTGCAAAGACACAAATATTTAACAATGCACTTAAAATAGGAACAGATAAGTCAAAGAGATTCCTAAAACAATGTTAAGTTGTGAAAGATAAACATCAAATGAAATGTAAAGTACCGCAAAGGTCGTCTTCATTGTCTCTTGTCAACTTTGACATTTCACGATTCTATTTTGACATTTCAAGTGTCGCTCTCGCTATTCCTCGCAAGTTTTACTCTATGTAAAAGTTGATAGACCGTGTTTGTGATGTAATGTAACGCAATCATCATAATTCTTGACTACAATTATGCTATAACAGCTGCTAATTACGGCAAAGTTGAGCAACATTTAATTAGAAGAGGAAAAAATTCGCATGCACCAAGTGGTTGATTCTGTAGCTGTTATACAATCAAAATAACCGGCAAAATGTCATCATTAAATTGAAAACTGTCAGACAGTTGCTATAACTATACTATCGAATTTATTACCGACGAATAATTTAAGAGAGGCCTAAATTATAATGTTGCCTGCGGATTAATTTCTCCAAAACTGTCATAGGTATGTTTAATTTCTACAAGTTAGTATGCAAATTCGACAGAAGAATTGATTGCCATTTACAAAATCAAGAAAAAAGATTTAAAACGGTCAATACTACAGCCTCGAGCGACGTGTCACAATTTAAGCTAGCTGTAACGGGACCGCCTTGTGAGGCCAGAACATGTTTATGACGATTCGCGCCTGACTCGAAATCACAATACTATTTAGAAGAAAATATTGATAGGAATTTGTGTATGATCAATTGATCACAATTCACAATGATTGCTAATGAAAGTGAAGAAAGTATATTTGCAAATGTTACAAACGTTTCTAAATGATTATTATTTTATTGCTAACGGACCACTAAAAGTGTGTTCGCTTGCAAAATACTTAATTTCTTTTTGCGTGCGTTTTTCTCCAAGCTGTCTATGTTTCCATTTACAAAAACGTGGCTGGCATCTTTTACCACCTCCGTGATATGAAATGCGTCCAAGCGTCACAATTGGAGTATTTTTTATTTTAATTGATATAAACCTGTTGTTAGGATATTACAGTTCGTATTATGTGTTAATTTAGCGTGCGAATGCTTTTGCTGCTATGACAATTTTGTATTAATAAATGGTCTATTTTTTTGCTAGCATTGACACGATTTTATGCGGTTATTATATTTCTGCAGCTTCGTTTCTTTTGCAGTTCTATTACTGCACCTGCATGCCAATGTTAAAGTGTTTATTTCTGTCACTGATCTGATAAATGTCTTTACTCTGTTGTCTCACTATAATCAACACAGTCTATCGTAGTCCACAGCTGGACATACGCCTCTACCAAGATACTACACAGCACCCTAACTTCCACCTTCTGTATCCCGTCTATCCTTACCACCTTTGAAGGTTGCTAGTTCATCTAGCTGGGGGCGTCACACATTACACTTCCAAAACTCTTTCTCGCTGTCTTACTTCAAACTTATAACAATGCTTATAAAGCCCTTTGCCCTTTATTCATCAACATTAGTATGCCTTGACGCAGACGTGTCATTATCCTTTATTATAGTGATTTCCCTTCACTAACCGTTGTTTTCTGATGTAGATGTAAAGAAAAGATGTATCTTAATTCTTCTCAAAAGCTTAGCGACAAATCTTTACGACCATGCTGTAGAAGCACTCAGATTTCTAATGCATGACCTGTGCACTTGATAATAACAATGCCTGGTAGGCTAGTATTTAGTACTTTATGCGCTGTCGTGGGTATCTAACTGCTTGTCCGGGCCTTTATGTGTGCGCAGGCATAATGTTCATGAGTTACTGTCCTCACTTACCGCTATCAGATTTAACTTAACTTTCTAGTTTGTGTCACCACTATCTATATTCTGCTAGGTAGGTCTAGGTACCTCTTGAAGTTCAGTCTTTCTGCTCTACAAAATTTACTCTTCAGTTCATTTTGCTTATATAAAAAAACTTTAATTCTTATATTAGCATGGTTTAAGTCACATGGCCTAAATTACCCTAAACTAATGAAATATTCGTAGCTGAGATAATCTACAATAATTGAGCAGAACATATGAGTATATTTTGAAAAAACAAATGAGAATCTACACATATGTATCCAAGGTTATGGTCTTGTGTACTTAGAATCGAGTTGTTCTTGAACTTTGTAAACATACCGTACGTGTTCTGAATCCTGCAGTAGTTTGGTGAATCAGTCAGCCAGACTTAAGTACTACGACAACTACCTTCATCAAAGGTGGGCCGAATATGGTACCTTGGTGAACTCCAAGTAAAATTTAATAGTTTGTCAGAAAATTATAGATTTAATGATACCTACAAAAATACAGGAATACGATAGCAAAGAAAAGGAAAGTGGAAGTGGGCGGAAAGTGGACTGAATGGAAGATGCGAGAAGAAAGTGCTAGTGTTGAGACCATGGACGGGATAAAGGAATGTGGGAAGACAACCAACTAGGTGGACAGAGATGATCATTAAAGTGGCCGGAAGAAGAAATAAATAAACTAGGTACTAAACCTACACTCGGCATTGGGTGGTCAAAGGTTGAAGAAGAAGTAGAAACCAGAACCACATAGTATTCTATGTGGTTTTCGATAATTTTCAATCCTCGCTTAGTTTCTGGATGTCTTTGTAATAAACCTTTCTTAACTTCAAACCTCAAGTAACTGGCTAATCTAACCTAACCATGACATTCACCAACAACAACTCAACTTGCATTGAGTTCGCCTATTAATTATTTACTCGACACCTAAGATCAACTTATGGAGGCAGCGAACGTGCGTGTAGAAAGCCTTACCTCTTGAGGCCGATGCGAAGCCAGAATACACAACACTGCGATAACCCGACTGATTCGAAAAGCACTCAATTTGTAACACATACTCCTAAGTTCACTGACGGTCAGCTACTTATCACTCTTATGCCCTCAGTAATAAGGTTGAAAAGTGGTCGACCGTCAGTGAACTCGGTAGTAGAGGTGTCTAGATGCCTTCTGAAATCGATCGGTTTCTAACTATTGGTATGCATCAGAGGTGGGCTCGGTTCCACGTCTTTGGCAGACGGAAGTGGCTCTGCGACCATTGTTTCCCGGATCCAATGAACTTTTTTTGGGTCGTCACAGGTGTGTTCGATATTTATACTGACGAGTGTAACATTAGAAATGGTTATGTTAATTTTATTTGTTGAATCAGCTGTCCACGAGGTCTGGTTTGGGAGGGAAAGAGGTTGGAAGACGAGAGACAAGTTTGAGAGAATATTTTCGTTTAGAATATTTTAGTTGTAACTAAATTATGTTGTTCTGAGTGCTTGATGCAATAAATGTTAGAGAAAGTTTATTGCGAATTGACAGTGTGTATTGTGACATAGTCTTAGAAGAAAATAATGTGTATGAATAATTTAATTAGAAAACAGGACATAGCGTAGCACCATTTTGTTGTGGCTGAAAATGCCGAAGAAAGTACTAAAGCTTTTGAATGTATCAAAATAACTTACCACCTTAATCTAGGTTAGGTACCTACAGAAGCTAGTAACAGCGGTGGCTGAAATTATGACATAATCTACCTAGCCTTTTCCCAACGTTGTTGGGCTCAGTTTCAGCTGACTAAGAATATTTTACATTGTGCAACTGCCTGTGTGAGGAAATAACCCCTTGGTAAGACTGGCTGCCAGACTTTCGGAAAATTCTATCGATCCGATCGGTTGTTTTTATCTAGCCACGAGCTCTTCCATAAACAAACGTTACGTATTCAAGGCTAATTCAATCAATGTGTTCCTATCTTTGTCATGTACAACGAGTGAGAATGTTCCCTTTGCACACATTTCCCATAGAGCTGCCTCTACACACATCACGCAAGGAAAGCGAACCAAGATTTCTACTAACTCACATGGTACTTCTAATGTATCTTAATAGCACCAGAATGTCAGGTGACGTAGGAACAGAAAGTGAAAATCATTTCCGACGGAGAGATGTACCATAAACCCGTTCTGCCTCAGGAGATATCAAGCTAATTAGTTTTTACGATTTTGTTTTACTCCTAGCGTATAAATCAAAACATTGCGACCAGTAATTAAACAACAAATGTGACTATAAATCAATAACTAGTTAATTAAATACCTGTACTTTCGTCATGCTTTCAAGAAAATGCTATTGTAGTATATTTTTGCGTTTACCACCACTATTTATGTGTTTTCTGTGAAATGATGAACTATTCTGCTGTTACTTTTAATTTCTGTGGAATATTTATCTTTGTTTTTCAGTTTCATGTTTACTTGAGTGGAAAAAATCTCGAAGAAAAGTTGAGCGCAATTATCGTAGCATAGTTAGTAGTTAGTGTTAGTCATCACGGCACTTGAGACGTTAACGCCTCGAGAAGTCGAGACTAACTAAGTAGTCGAGGCGAGGCGTAAAGTAAGAGGGAAAACCGAGTGATCACATGAGATGAATTCATTTACTATGCACATGATCTGCATACATACAACGCATTTAAGATAGCTAGGGTCGCCCTAAAGCGCGTTGGGTAGACGATATCATCAGGAGCTCGGGGAATGGATGGATGAGAGACGCACAAAGCAGGGAAGACTGGCAGAAGAAAGGGGAGGCCTATACCCAACAGTGGGTGATTACGGGCTGAAATGATGATTAGTTGATAACGTTTTCCAAGCAGTAAAAAAGATACTGCAGAAGCAGACACAACATTGAAACAAAATGTTAAATAAAACAATTCAATAAAAAATCAACACATAATAAATCCTTATCGACTTTTATACGAACGTAACGATGAACGAAGACTGATCGATGGAACTATTGATGGCAAAAAGTTCACTCTTATTATATGATCGATGACCAATAAATTTTCCGAACGATCGATTCAATAACACGTTCTGAGATTTACAATGACATAAGCAAGAGTACAGTTTTCTCTTTGTAATCTCTAAATCATTCTGTCATATCTGCTCGTAAAGTTTATCGAGTAAGCTGTCTTTTTTGAGGTTTAAAACGACTGTTTATAATCAGTTATAACGACTGTTCATCATGAAACGCTTTGTACAAAGATGACTGCTGAACAGTCTGTTATTTATATAAGTTTTTAAGCTGACACTAACATTATCATTAACACTGAAAACGGAATAATTACCATGTTAAGACTATTCGAGTTCCCGATATTTCGGCATCGTTGCAAGCACCATGATCACGGATATAAGCTGAAGTTATTGCGGGTGGTTTATGAGCAGACAAATATGCAGATAGTCCGTTCCATCACCATCACGATGTGTGTCAAGATTCCACGTGTGTGTGTCAACAAAACGCATCCTTGGGTGCGCAAGGGTTCCACTATCGGCACAGCTTAACAACCCTAATATTCAAATAACACTGCGATATTTAGTTGTAAAATCTTCGTAATTTCCTTATCTTATTCAAAACGTGATTTTCTTTCATTTCCACTATTTACGTTACTAGATTACGTTTTTGATAAGCCACCAATTACTTGAATATTACATTTGTTAATCAAGATTGCATACTTTTATATCGGTATTGCATACAATTCTGGAGTAATATGTGGGTATAAATCAGGGTGTTTTTGTGGGTTCTGACAAGTTAAAGTACAACGGGCTCCGATGGAGGTGCCTACAAAAATGTTTCTCCTACTTCTAGTAGCGATTGCTCAGGTAAGGTTTTGTTTGCTTTAGTTTCATTAACATCGTTTGCTTTGGTAGTGCCAATGTTTTTGACACTGTCAAGTCTGTGTTTATTATTATGACTAAATGTAACTTGAGCTTGAATGTAATGAATTGTTTTGTAATTGTCTGGTTGTTTAATAGTTTTTCATTACTTACAGCATGCTGCTAACGCCCAGTATTACTACCCGCCGCCGCAGTGCCCGCAGTACGCATCACCCCCAGTAGCGGCTAGTCCGTACATGACACAATCCCCACCGTGTGCCTGCTGCTCCCCTCCGCTGAACATCCCTGCGCCCCCAGCCTGCCCGGTCTACGTCACGCTACCAGCGCCACCACCGCTACACGTACAACCTCCTCCTTTGCCCCCAATGATGATTGAACTCCCCTGTCTTCCTCCAATCACTGTCAATCCACCGCCATCACCTCCTATGATGGTCAATCCTCCTCCTTTACCTCCCATGACTATTACTCCGCCTGGCATACCTCCGATTTGTGTAACTCCTCCGCCGCCTCCTCCCATGTGCGTGACGCCGCCTTGTCCTCCAACGATGTACGTGAACCCTCCACTGCCGCCTGCGATTTACTTAGACCTGCCGCTGCCGCCTCCGATCATCATTGAGCTGCCTGCTCCCCCACCGATTGTAGTGCAGCCTCCCGCTTTGGGACAGATAATGATCCAGCCGCCTGCTTTGCCGCCGATGCCTGTACAGCCTCCTCCACTGCCACCGATGATGGTTCAGCCGCCGTCTCCGCCTCCGATGATGATTGAGATACCTGCGCCGGCGCCGATTACTGTGCAACCGCCGTGTCCACCACCAATGTGTGTGCAATCTCCCCCACCTGCTCCTATCAGCATCCAACCTCCTCCACTACCTCCAGTGATGGTGCAGCCTCCGCTGCCGCCGTCGATGTGCATTCAGCCGCCTCCCCTGGAGCCGTTCTGCGTGCAGCCCCCTCCCCCCACCCCGATCTGCTTCACGTCGTCCCCGCAGTGTGGTTGCGGGTGCGCGCCCTCACCTATCTACTTGTGACAGTTCGAATAGATTGTATTCGTTAACTTGTTATCACAATGTGTTATGTTAATTGTATGTGCCTGTTATATAATTAAGCAATTAAAATTACAAACTCGACTGCTTTGATAAATAAATAATTAAAAATTAAATTGAATGTTTAATTACGACACCTATATCAACTCCTACAAGTGCTACTCCATTCCCTTGCAATATGCCAATGCCAATAAAGTCACCTGAATGAAGTTATTTTTCTTTATGTTGTAATTTTTTTTGTTATACTTATATATTTGTATGGTTTACTCATTGAAAAATATCCTACTGCGTGTCAATCTACTGGCATGCTTGGATATTCGAGCTTCGAGCGAATTTCACCGACAAAAGGAAAAGCGATAAACACATCTAAACCGCTGTCAAAAGTAGTCAGCTAGCCAGTGTCAGTATAATAGTAATAATGACACTGACAACTCTTGAACGCAGTTCAGATATGCTCACTCTGAAGTGCTCTGAACACGCTCAGCGCTTCTCAACTGAAATTCACCCCGAAATAACACAAACATTATCCTTAAAACGACAGCCATATTGACGTTTATATCTTCTTTCACAGCATGGCGGGCTCCGGGGGCCTAGCCGAGTGGTCGGAGGGTGCTTCGGTATGGTTCCAGCCACCGGGAGCCGCCGCCCCACTGCCCGGGGAGCTGGTGGAGGTCCACCGGGCTGCCAGGGTGCTGCTAGTGTCTGCACATCTCAATGGACAGGTAAAAATTAAAAGTCTCTAGGAGTGCGAATATTTGAGTTATTCCGGTCTTACAGGATGGGCCTGAAGAAGAACGACCTGGTCTAAAATCGGCACTTATAAGTGACCATAACCCATGTCAACTTGATGTATGATCCAGACTATAATAGAGAACCTACACCAAATGGCAACAGCTTTGGAATCGTTCATATTTCTAGGGACCAGACTCGTCCGGCCCGGTAAATGGCAATAAGAAGATTTTTAGGTTATAGCAGCTGTTGAAAAGCAAAAACAAAAGACTATCGGGACTTCGTAATCGAAATGCGATAACTCTTCGACAAAATATGTTTGTGGTATATGACTGAACCATCGCATCGCATACAATCGTACATGAAACTATTCTACGCACGCAGTTACGTCACGACTCTTATAGCATGTAGGAGGTACAGCCTGTCTATAAAGTCATGAAAATAAATGAGGGCGCTGCGGTCGTGCAGACTCGTGCACATAGCAACCCTGTATAGTGTGACTAAAATGGTTTTGATACTAGCACATTATTTTGTACTAGAAGCAAACCTGGTTTTAATTAAAATCTGTTATCTTATTTAAAAAAAATACAGAAACCATAAACAAAGATGCGACCTTCATTATAAATGATAATACCAGCCTATTACTGTCCCACTGCTGGGCAAAGGCCTCTTCTCAACAGAGACGACACGAGCACTGATCACCACGCATGCTCAAGACGGGTTGGCGATTTCAGACTTATAATAATTATAAGTCCAGATTTCCTCACGATGTTTTCCCTCCAACCTTCATTGAAATAAAAATGAGTAAATAAAAGAAAAATGTTCGTACATATTTTTTATTAATGTTATATTTTAACTTTTGTACCACTGTATGTCCATTTTCTCTTGCCCGTTTTGCTGCAATATGTTGTTCGATTAGAGCCTTTCTGTTATTTTGATCCTCTTGTAAGAAAATCCAATCGATTTCAAAATTTTACGCAGGACTTCTAGGCTACATTTAAAATCCAGATCTGTTTTAGCGAAATTTTATGTTGAAGTCATCCATTTCTTTCTTAGGACGGCCTGATCTGTGTTTGCCTTCATCTACAATACGCCTCACTGTACTCTCAGATTTTCCTGAAAGAAAGATTTATTTAAAAAAAGATGTAATATCTAACAGAAAATACATACTTAGTGCTATGTATTTTATTTTATTTTTTTAAATAAAAACAGTGCTCACTGTTTTTATTTCAAACATGTTAAAACTTATTCATATTTAAAATCACCGGTAAAGATTACCCAAAAGTATCAAAAGTTAACGTCGCACTACAATATGAGCTACCTACTTACATTTGCAATCTAACCTATAAATGCGCAATGTAAACAATGCTTATTTTAGTCTTAAAATCGTATATTTAGTAAATTTGTGACTTCTGGTAGATAAAAAACAAACAATAACACGATTACATACCTGTTATAGCTGCTGTTCGAGTATAAATATCATCCAAATTTGATAAAATTTGGTCAGCTTGGTGTTCTAACAAACATCGCTGATATACTTTGAAATAATTTCCCGAGCTCCACTCCTATTTGTTTTCCTCATATTTAACACGTTTTTTCGAAGTTTTGTCGACGTAGATTTGAAAAACATTAAAAAATGCAAAAGATATCAAGATAAATAACAACTTGATGACAGCCGATGACATTTGATGTACCATGATTTAGTGTTGCCTTACTTTTGAATAATGTTAGTTCCTCAAACATTAATTTCATGACTTTATAGACAAGCTGTACAGGCACGTACTAAACTGCAGCTTGATATTGTCAAAACGTGATGGCATCATAGCTGTATAATAGTTTCTATTTATTTATTGTTCACATTAAAATATTGATTGCATCTAACACAATGGTTTAGCTGTTGATTAAAGTTCGTTTTTTACAAAGTGTTTTTGTGATAGCATCATCAGTTGTTAAATTTTATCAACAGCAGTATATATCCTAATTGAGTTTGTGTTTTTTGAACGACTAGCGACTTTAGGAAATGTTCGATTTAATTTGGCTCCAACCACCTTCAGATGCCTTTTCGTAATTTAATGACATGATACTCGACAACTGACTAGGTACTTCAGATCTAGATGAATACCTACCTGAAGATCTAGCGAGAACTACTTGTGCTGATGTCGGTACATCATAAATTAGTCATTCTTATAAAATTCCGATCCCGTAATTTACATCAGAAGGTCGAGGCGACGAACATTATGTTTTTCTACTTAATCCATGTAATATTCCGGTCGTGCAGCCAATGCAGCTTGATCCACAAGGTCAGCGCGATCACGCGACCTCTTTGCGCCTTCCGACATTTCGTCCAGTAAAACGGAAATCTTAGCTAATAGTCCCATTATTTGTTTAATACAAAAGCAAATAATCGCAACAAAGACTGGCAGGGTACATTGTTCCACCGTGATTGGCGAGAAAAGGCATTCGGCTGATCGCAAGGCCGCCGACAGAATGCCGCTAGAGAGTTGACTCAACGACTCAACTTCTTGATAAGTTATGCCCGCCTAGTACGTTGATTAGGTTTTATTGATTATTGTCTATCGACTGCTCTAAAGAAATTAAACGCTACAAATGTGTGGAACTTGTTTTGGACGGGCTGGTAAAGACATAAAGGAGAATGAACAGAAGTCTATAATAAAACATGTCCTCCTCACTTACAACCTGTTTATAGTCTTTTCTATAACGGTAATAATTCGACCCGTATGTCACCTGCCGTAGCATTCGCAAAACAGCCATAATATCTTCGTAGTCACAGGTTATTTACAGCTAATACGAATGTACGTACCTACCTACTTGTTCTTAATTTTAATTACCATACCTAATGTTCTAATTGTACAATATTGTCTACTGGACCTTGTCCACGATTATCAACGGCTCATTTTCCGAAACTAGGCAAACAATTGAAGGGGTAAGTGGACAAAGGTGTTATCTGACAAAACTGAAAAAATCGAGTTTCTTGCATGAACATAGGTTTTAAGTGACGATAAATCGACTGGTGGGCTCAAAATATCTAATTTTAATTCATATCCAAAAATACAGACCCTAGCAAAGGTGTTAACTACCAATATGCATACATTTAAAGTTTGCAAATGTGTTATGGGCATATACATTTTCGAAAAATCATATCGAGGGGTTCCGGACTAATTGTATTAAGCGACACTTTGGGCGATATAGACTTTTATACATATTTGGAATCAGCGAATTTTTCTGCGTCGTTTGAACTGGGTTTGGTGACGATCGGAGCACATTTTTGTCGCTTAATACAACCGAGATTTTCGGGTCCATTTAGGACTTCAATGTATGAAGCGACACAAAATATTGGCAAATTTAGGAACTGTGTACTTAAGCTCACTGTCAAATACCAGACAGTCGTTTAAACTTTTTTTCCTGGAGCAACAATTTACAGGCAACGTACGTTAAAGCATTTAGCCTGACCTTATAAATATATAGAAATGTAGCTTCATACAATTAGCCTCTTTGTTAAATTCTTATCCAGTGTCGCTTAATACAATTAGCTTTACCTTATAAATATACAATAATGTCGTTTAATACATTTAGCCTCTTTGTCAAATTAATACCCAGTGTCGGTCCACACATTTAGCTTGCAGCATTTAACATTTAAAGATTATGGTTAAACCTATTTTTCTTATTCAATATTTGATTTGCAGTGTCGTTTCAGTTATAGCAAAAGTAAAGTTCTAGTACTTCAAACAGTTTATCTTACACGGAATAAGAATAGTATACACATTAATACAATCAAAATTTTATATGGATTGACTATTATGACGTCGGTTAAAACCTTGATTTTGGAGCCATCGCAATAAACAGCGCGAGTTTAAATGCCCCGGCCACCCCGCGCGGGCGCTTCATTTGTCTCCCACCTCGCCGTGCATCTCCCCGTCGGTCGCCTCGAGCCGACGTGGTTTCCGGGATGTGTTGCTAGGAACCACTGGAGGAGAGTTTGTGGACTGTCGACGGGTTACTTGAACTAAGTCACCTATTATAAATAGGTCGGCTGACAGAGAACAACGCAGACAACGCGCTACATCCCGAGGGGGCGCCCTTATAACATGGTGCTGAATAAACTCCGCACCTAGGTCCCCCCGCTGACGCAGTCTCCGGTCCGAGCTTGTGGAGGACATGGTGAGCGCTCTGTTCCCTTAGCGAGGGGAGCATCACAATGGCTCCGTCACCTTTGGTGCCGGAAGCGGACCAGTCAGGAGGCGATGACGCAATTCCGGAGATGACTGGGGTAGACCTGAGAGTGGCATTACGGAGGATTAAGGCCAAAAATACCGCCCAGGGACAAGATGGCTTGCCTGGCAAAGCTTGGGTCCTGGCCTCGGAGGCTCTTGGGCCCCGACTGGAGGGGTTCTTTCTTAAGCGTATGCCTGGAAAGAGGCCAGTTCCCGCGTCGTTGGAAGACTGGGAAGCTGGTCCTGATTCAGAAGCCGGGGTGCCCTGCGGACTCACCCGTCCACATACCGGCCCATTTTCTTTGAAAAAGTAATAGGGGATCGGACTGACTCAAAAAATATGATTCTATTTAGTCCGTCAGTTAGATTATCGAAAAATATTGGATACGTGATTTTTGTTCTATCAAATCAATAAAAATTGACAAAGTTAGAGCGCGTCAAAGATCATGGAGTAGGGCCTCAAACGTCACTTGAAGGTACAAAATGTACTTGCATATGACGTCACACGAGTTTTCAAAGCACTGTATCGTATTCATTGTTTGTTTACGAGAAAAAAGAAAAAATATAAATAATAAATATTTTTTGGAAATCTATCTGACTAAATAGTTTTTTTTTGTCCGATCCCTATTGCAAACCGCCTCGCCGAGCACCAAATTGGTGTTCCGCAAGAGGCACTCATGCGCGTGCGGTGGACGCAATCATGCGCGTGAGAACCCTCACGACGGGAGATGCAGTGTCTCGGGTTGGTGTGGTCTTGGCGGTGTCTCTAGACACCGCTGACGCCTTCAACACCATGCCCTGGAGCTGCATTAGGGAGGCACTCCGGTATCACTGGGGCCTACCTTTGTCGTGTAGTCGGGGACTATCTGACAGGCAGGGCTGTTATCTATCTCTACCTGTCAAAATATAGAATGAAACTGGCGAGAGATGTCGTGCGGTGTTCCACAGGGATCGGTTCTGGGGCTACCCCTGTGGAACATCGGTTATGACTGGGTGCAGCGCGTAGCGTAGTTTGCTACGTTGACGCGTCATGTCATGGGAGTGGGAATGTGCTACCGTCGGTATCCCAGCTAACGGTGGCTAACGGTGGGAGGGGTTCCAATCGGTTTCGAGTCGACTTTGAAGTACCTAGGACTCGTCGTCGACAGCCGGTGAAACTGCGTGAAGCATTTCCGACGCTTGGCTCCCAGACTGGAACGGGTTATGGCTGCCTTTAGGTGGCTCTTGCCCAATCTGGGGGGGGGGGGGGGGGGGGGGCAAATGCCTCCTGCTAGAAGTTCTATGCGGTGATCGTTCGGTCCATGGCCCTTTACGTAGCCCCGGTGTTGGCGCGTTCTTTGAGGAGGCGAGCCGCCCACTACCTGAACGCGTGTCAAAAGATGGTAGCCGTAAGGCTTCCGTACCTCAAAAGGAATATACTGAACCCATACAGGATCACTCGTCTGTCTGTCTGTCCAACCATCCCCCCCCCCCCATATCTCCGAAACTACTGAGCCTAAAATTCTGAAAAAAATACAGAAATTAGTTTCACTCTTATAGATTACAGGAAAACCTATAAGAAGTCTAAGTACGGAACCCTTCATGTGCAAGTCCGGCTTGCACTTGGCCAGTTTTTTAGATTTTTTACTCTTTTAGTTTAAAAATGGAGCGGGAAGGAGCACATTTTAGCACTTTGGAGTTAACGAGAGATGTTTTTGATTTCGATTACTAAGAAAGTTAGAAGAAAATAAGTAAATAAATGAAAACCAAAGAAACGCTCGTAAATATTTTCATTTTTATTCTAATTTATTTTAAAATAAATTATTTTAGTTTGGTTCTATAGATAAACCTTATTTTGTAATAAAAGAGATTTTTCTTTTGTTTTTTTTAAAAATAGGTAAAGTTCTTATACTTAAATATCAAAGTTTAGAAAAGAATAATTAATTCAGGTAATAAGACTGTAGGTTACGTAATAAAAAGACAGTTTAACTTCTGATTCCTATACAATTGTGATAAAAACTTTAGTTGTTACCTTGGTAAGCTAAGTGACTGCTGTTCCTAGGTGATTGTCATTTTGAACAAAAAACTTATCTTTTAAACAATTTATAATGTGTGTTTTATTTCTCATTTCATAATTATTAACAAGATAGGTAGGTACACACTATGTGTGTACTTTTTAATTTATCAATGTTTTAACCGCCAATTTCTGCAAACTTCACTAGTGAAGTATGATTACAAACAAATAATTTAAAAAAAAAACAGTCGCATAAACTAATTAGCCATACATTTATAAGTTTAAGATATGGTACTTAAACCAATTAGCTTAAGTTTGAAATATGACCAACTCTTTGAATAAAGCACTTAGCTTAGAACCATTATTTGCATGCCTAGGCGGTTAAGTCATTTAGACTGGAACAAAAAAAAGTAAAATAGGGGTAATTTTGTATTAAGCGACATTTATCTTCGGTAAAAATAGGAATATTACAAAAAAGAATGAATCCGGTTAAAGGGAATATGTTATAAAAACAGTAATATCCTTCTTTTAAAAAAAATAATGCAATTTGCTAAAGTTATAATTTTTTTTCTAAAAATCGAAACTTTAATCTGCTCTGGTGTAAAGTCTCAAAAATGTCGGTTAATACAAATAGCCCGGAACCCGTCGATATAAACTGTTACGTTTCAAATAATATAATGTGATATCAAACCATGTACCTTTTGCATGTTCGGAAAATTAACACGATTTAATGAATAAAAAATGAACAAAGGTGTTATGAACTGTGTGATACGTTTGCTGACATAAAATTGATTTCTTTTTTTTTTAAACCCTATATTGAAAATGGGATTAACGTTTTAAATCTTCATTGGTTTAATTTATCTTATCTACTGCATTGATTTTACTGTTGTATGTTATAGCATTTTAAAACCTTTAGCCCATTTCCGAACGCACTTTTTGACACATTTGACAGTGACATTTCGATTCCGCGCGTCTTTCGCGCGCCTTTCTCAGTTGGTTCATTTTCCTACAGAAGTTTACTTTTTAACCGACTTCAAAAAAGGAGGAGGTTTTATGTATGTTACCTAATTTCTCCCCCATTTGTGGACCGATTCTCAAAATTCTTTTTTTATTTGAAAAAGTATACTCCTGATGTGGTCCCATTTTAATTTGGTGAAGATCTGGTGCTGATCTTCGGAGATATACAATGGAACTCTTCAAAAATAGACGGCAAATCTGTCGTGATTGCTGGAATCGCTTGGATGTTTATTGTTTATACAACATCATGAGTTCATGACGTATCATCACGCCTGTATGCTCTTAGTAATAAATCAATAATAGAAGATATGAACCACCATTTTTATGATTTCAACAAATTAAAAGATGATTTAGGAATAGTACCAAACCTAAACTCATTAAGACCAAAAATCAACTTTAAAGTTCATGTTTAATGCATACGCATTGAAGATTTTGGTAGATATTTGTATAAAATCAACTATGATCCCAACACACCATTTTTGGAAGTGTCTCTTGTAAAGAAAATTAATGTTACACCAACAGTTTTCATAGCTGTGTTAATAATCATGAGGGTAAAATCTCCAAAGAAAAAATTGCTGATATAAAAACTCAACTTGAATACATTGAACAAGAGTCTCAATGGTATTATTTTAACATTTTAGACAACTTTCCTTAATGTTCTACCTTACTGACATGTTTTTTTTGCTGAAATAAATATATTTCATAAAAATAATGCTCGTTATTTAATTTTTCACAGCCCTTTTTAAGTTCACATTGTCTTAATATGATTTACATGAAATTATACAAAGGTGTTAAGTTCGTGTTTTCTCCTATATTTTTATAAATACATTAAAAAACTTTATTTCTGTTAGATAATCTATTAAGAAATGATATTTAAAAAAGGATTGACACTTCAGATTTAGATAAAACATTTAAAATCTATAACTACCTTGATTTTAAGATTTATAATTTTCTAACGCTCAATATCTCAATTTGAATTTTTTGCTAGTTAACACCTTTGTCCACTTACCCCTTCAATTACAACTTCCCGGGCTTAGGTAACCACAGGAACGGAAAGTATCGGGTAATTAAGTAATATTTAATAACCATTAAGTAATCTGATTCGCATTAAAGTCTATGGAGCCGTAATTTGAGATCTTGATTCGTTCGGTGTTTGGTTTTCTAAAATAGCTGCAGTCTGCACGCAAAAATTGTGATGATTAATTAAACTATTCAATAAGGAGATTATTGATAGTGATAGAGCCTGTTCAGTAGGTGTCCGAAGTCCGGTTGCACCACAAATCACTAAATGAGCTATAGAACGACGCTAAAAAGATGTCTCTGTCATCGTCAGAGACAAGGTAATGTTTACAGATTTGTGGTGCAAGCATCAATGTAATTTTTGCATTTTTGAGTCTTTCATTTTAATTTTTTCATTAGACTCGATCCATCGTGGAAATATAGATTTTGTGAACATCAGTTTACGGAAATATGAAACTTGGTAAGTACAATGCACTCTACTCAAGTTCATGGCAGATTGTTCTAAAAACGATAGGTCAGGAGTTCAGGACGTGACGGTGTATGGACGCTATAGGTACTATAACTGTCGGCAAACTTTTGTGCTGACTCGGTTGATTATTTATCACTAAGCTAAGGACTTTGAAGGGACACTTTGCTACTTAAAGACATTTAAAGCGATAGCTGTAGTTGAAACACGCTAATTAGTTTGTTCATAAACCTAACTGAAAAGTACTTAAAATCAATATTAACGTATTCAAAACGCAATAACCGTACGAAATCTCCGACATCATAATAGAAACTCAGATTAAATCGTCACCGTGAATCAATATATTAATGGAAACCAGTACATCTCCGTGTATTACTTAATCTCGACTGGTCCAGGCGGCAGGCCGTTATCCTAAGAGCACACCGTAACAGTTCTCTACGTATACTTACCTATCTACCTCCCATGGTATGTGGTACAATCAGTTAGCCTCCACTAGCCAACCACCGCGCAACGCACTTTTGCGGGATACGTTTAATTCCATTTGCGGTTTTCTCGCTTGAATTTTGTACTAGAAACTGGTGCTCGGAAAAGTTGTGGAAATAGTGTTGTTTTTGTGAATTTAATGACTGTTTTAGAAGGTGGTAATTAGGTTACAATTACAATCATAGTAACGTGTGATGAAATGAAAACGTAAGAAGAGCGTCGAGCGTGATCATTAAGGCAGACAAATAAAGATGGTGAAGACCACGTTGAGATACAACAGCTCGTGTTCAATAATACGAAATCTTTGAAAGACTCATCAAATTGTCGGTCGGCCGATGCGTGTCCGATTCGCGCCCACACCTCACAGCTCACCAGAATCACTAAAATCTTGCATGTCTACGTCTAGCGATTCTTGCAATTCCTCATGTCGGTTTCGTTTAGTGTCTCGCAGACAGAACAGCTGTGACACCAGGAATATTAAGTCGATTATGAAGAAAGTGCCGACGAGGACGTCTAGCGAGAAATCGCTGAATTCAGACAAAACTATGAGGAGGAGGAGACCTCTGTCTGTGTCATCATTAAAGGATATTTGCCTGGATATTCTTGTGAACAACGTAATTATTTTTAAATACTTTTCCTATACTAATGCAGATTTATTTACAGCAGTTTACATCAATGAATGAGTGAACCTAATGAACCATTTAGTCCCGTTTAGTTACGGTCGTTTAACACCAGTAGATTTAAATAAAATTGCATTTTGTACGATACAGTTGTCATTCACATGCATAAAATTTATTTGATTTCACGCTTCGTATATTTTAACAAGCCCATAAAATAATCGTTCATAATCCATTAATTGGTCAGCAGTCTAATATACTTATAATAATATATAAATGCGTAAGTAATTTTGTCTGTCCGCCGGTCTGTCTGTCTTTTGTCTGTCCATTACACGCTAACACGCCTCATCGCTTCAACGGATTTGGAATTTTGAACGTCATTTGGCCCAACGATAGAATAGGCCTTAGCCTGATTTAGGACGTATGGAACATTTTTCCCGGCGGAAGATAATTTCCTACCAAGTTGCATTGAGAGTGAAGACCTGTGCCCCAGCTAGAGAAAAATTAAAGACTGGTTATACGACGTGGGTAAAGCCGCAGGCAAAAGCCAGTTAATTATGATGGTACCATCACTTGAGCATAACAATATGCTTAATGATCACCTGTCAACGTGTAATGGAGACTGTTTATTTTAATTTGCTGGTGTCCGATATAAATGGGGGTCAGTTAACAGTAACGCTTTAATCAATGCTGGTTCGATCGCTAATGAAGTAATGATGTTTACTCGAGCGAGACACTCCGTAATTTATAAATGTACTACTCTATGCAAATTGTTGGCCATCCTTCGACGCGTAATATAACGACTTACCTCATGACTATGTAACATAACATCACATCTGTTTATCCTCGAAATGTTAGAAAGAGTTATACATAATGGTACATACGCATTAGGGTAGTTGACAAAACAATCTAATTAGTCAGTCAGATTTCCGTAAAATATTATGCACGTATTTATTAATTTGAGAGGACTCGTAAAGCACACTCAAACGCCTACTAAAAACTCCTGATAGGATAGATAAAACACGACACCACTTTTTTTAAACTAGGAATGAAATTATCGAATAGAAGTTCACGCGCAGTACCACTAAACCAACGAGTTACGAGGAGAACGACGTTATCAAATCAATGTACAGTCCATTACGCGGTGTTTAAAAGTTACAATAGAAATATGCGAAAGGCAGCGAGCGTTGAAATGTAACAAATTAAAGTGATCTCGATAGCGAAAAGATCTCAGTAGGTCGCGAAAGATGCTCCGATAGTATTGTGAGAAGTCATCACGTTCTCGTTATGTCACAGTTACGCCGCTTGGGCTTTACAATTTTCCGGCTGCTGACGTTTCGCTGTTCCTTTTAGAAATATCACGCGGTTTAAATTTCGATGTTTGGTTATTATGAGAATTGTGCAAGCGCATTTCATGAAAAAGATTTCGGTGTAGTTATTGGCCAATGGCAACTAACTATAACTACACCGAAATGTTCAATGGTCAGGAGCCGGGCAGTTGGCCCGGCTCCTGACCATTGAACATAGTAAACCACGTGTGTTGCTCTTAAGTCATCTTTAGCCATGTGGTGGATTGGATACTTTTTGCTAAACTACGTCCCATTTACAACTTGACTCTTTTATAACTGCTTTTATTCTTTTTCATCAACAGCCTCAAACCTTCGCCTTGCAAATGGGCAACGGTGAAGATGAAGGCGACCCAGTGTGGCCCCGCGAAGAGCTGGGCCCCACTGGGGTGGACGACATGACGAGGCTCCACGACCTGCACGAAGCCGCCCTGCTGTGGAACCTGAAGCTGCGATACGAACAGGGACTGATATACACGTATGCGGGGTCCATACTGGTGGCTGTCAACCCTTATAGACCTGTCGACGCGTTGTATGGCTTGCAGACTGCAAGGAGGTAAGAGCCTATTACATCAACATCTTACTAATGCCTCTAGCAAATAATTATACTTCTTCTTAGAGTGTCGATGGCAATCAAAATTGAATCGTCTTAGATTTTGGTGATGTATTTGGCGCCTTCAGTTCCTTAACATACTTAAGCTGGACATGACATTAAGTGTCCCATTTTTTCTGAACTACAGCCCATTTATAGTCCAGGGCATATTTTTGTATCTTCACCTGTGTTTCTGTGTGATTCTCTTGCTTTGGCGAACCACAACTAATCCATTCTCTCTTTTCTATTTAAAAACCTCCTGGTTACCAGCCAAGGTCGGAAAAAAGTTATACTTTGCCATTGACATTAAAACCGGTCATTTCCAGGTACCACGCAGCAGAGGCGCTAGGCGATCTCCCACCACATCTGTTTGCCATAGCGGCGGCTGCGCGCGCGGCCCTTCCGCAGCCTCAAGCCATCCTCATCTCCGGCGAGTCCGGCGCGGGCAAGACCGAGTCCACCAAGCTGGCCGTCCAGTTCCTCGCCGCCGTCGCCCCCGCGCCCCCTGGTCGCGCACCCGTCTCCGAACAAATCCTGGAAGCAGCCCCCTTGCTCGAAGCCTTCGGAAATGCAAGAACGCCAAAAAACCACAATTCTAGTCGATTCGGAAAACTCTTGGAATTGTATTTCAAAGATGGCTCTCTAGCAGGAGCAAGGGTAGCACATTACTTGTTGGAGAAGTCCCGAATAGTCACACAGTCTCCTGGAGAAAGGAACTATCACGTATTCTATGAACTGCTGGCCGGATTAGATGAAGAACAAAGGCGGTCTAGAGGTCTTCTGTCTGCTGAACATTATTTCTATTTGAATCAAGGAGGAGACTCCGGCGGTGCAGGTGCGGGTGCTGATTGGTCAGCGTTGTGCGGCGCTATGCAGGTCCTCGGGATTGGCGACGCAGAGCGAGAAGATATTATAAGAGTTTTAGCAGCTGTGCTGCACTTGGGCAACGTATATTTTCATAGAAGACAGTTGCGACACGGTCAGGAAGGTGTGCAGTTGGGTGGGGGCGCGGAGGTGCGCTGGGCCGCGCATTTACTTAAGGTCCCAGCTGAGGCGATGGCGCGGGCGCTGACTACACGGGTCACTGCAGCGAGAGCGGAGCGGATGAGGTCTCCACTGCCCATCGACCAGGCTTTGGACGCAAGAGACGCGTTCGCGAAGGCCCTCTACTCCTCCTTGTTCAGCTGGCTAGTCCTCCGCATCAACTCGATAGTCCACCGCGCCGGGCTACACGATGCTCACAGAATATCTCTCCTTGACATCTTTGGATTTGAAGACTTGGAAGAGAACTCTTTTGAGCAACTTTGCATAAACTACGCTAACGAAACACTGCAACATTATTTCAATAAGCACATATTTAAGTTGGAGCAACAGGAGTATCAGAAGGAACGTTTGGAGTGGTCGAATTTGACTTGGAACGACAACTCTCCGGGTAATTCATGTTATTTAAAAATATCTTTTAAAATGTTTAAATAAGGTTTAAAGTTGCCTGTATTATGCAGTGATACATTTTTTGTTACACCAAATTAAAAGTTTGTCATCTGTGAATAGGGTTTAAAATAGCCTGTCCGTTGCAGTGATACAGTTGCTGAGTAAGAAGCCCGTAGGGATCTTGCATCTCCTGGACGACGAAAGCAACTTCCCGCGCGCGTCCGACGCGTCGTTCCTAGAGAAGTGCCATTACAACCACGCGTTGAACGAACTGTACTCCAGGCCGAGATTAGGAGCGAGTGAATTTGGGGTGAGTAAGAGTTACCAAACATTTAACTACAACTACCTACTTTTTAAACCAAACTGTGTGTGTGTGTGTGTCGAATCCTGAGCGCGTATTTGACTTGCGTTATTCCTATTACTTTCGCACATCTGTCTAACTATAAGTGCAAGGTAGAGACGTGGACATGGTAAGTCCAAGCACAAGCTAAGTCACATTTATAGATCTTGCCCTTAGAGATCGGAGATATATAAGAGCTACCTAACCACGTCATAAAATTAAATATTGCCTACGTAGTGCAAACACAGAAATAGTTTTCCCGTACTTGTAAAACCGGCAATATTTTGTTTATCTGAGTCATTAATATATCGAAAAATATAGATAGATAATATTTGTGCATCGTGATAGTTCAAGGTGAAGTGAATTTAGTAAGGTTTCATCAGAAGACATTCTCTAACTTGGACACTGACAGCTGTAGGTCAATTATCAGCGTGATGCTGATGACTTCTATACATCATCTGTCGTGTTGGTACGGTCAGCAACAGAAGTAGCTTAACATTTTGAGATTTTAATCATTTGATACACACTCCAGTTACATTTTTAATGTTTCAGAAGATTATTCTTTAAAATATTCCTTACTCTTTAATAACTTGTTAGAAACGAGTATATATCTTACAAGACAAGTGTGTATTAAGAATCCTGTTTTGAAACTTTGTGGAGTGATAATCTTCTTCTGATGCTTACTGTACCTCAGTTGGCGTATTTGTTCAAATATTTGCGGAATGTGGCTAGTACAATATATAAAAATATACCCCATCGGAATATGAATAAGGTTTTTATTTAATCAACATAAATATTTGATTAAGTACCTTGTGAATAGCATGATGATAGCATCATACATGACGTATAAAAAAAATATTTTAATTAGGCCAACTTTACAAGAAAATGATGATGATAATTAATTCTAATGGCCCATTCGCAAATATAGTTTCGTATGGAGAAGAATTAGCAAAATACTCTATCATCATACCAACTCTCTCACAAGAAAATGTAATGACAATAACACCCGTATTTATAAACAAGTCATTACTATTACTTGAGTAAATAATACTACTATTAATAGTACTAGTGTGGGGCAACGTTTAAAAAAAATACATTGTTTAGATACGATTTTTCTCTTTAGTAATTCCTTAATGTTAGAACTATCAAACGTTAGAATTCTTAGTTTTGCTTTCATTGAAGGTTCTAACTTAGTTTAAATTCTTGCCCATTGCATAAAAATATTTGCATAAGTAATTACTAAGTTCAAGTAATTACTTTAACTTGACTATAAATACGGATGTAAGAGTTCCCTAGGAAATACTCAAGAAATGATTTTTGAAGTATCTATAAAACAAACAATTGTTTTACCTTGTACCTTATATATATTCATCGTAGGCAACACATCACTCTATGATTACCCTACCCAATGAGTCACCGGCGATTAATTCACTAAGAAAAACGCTACACAACGAGTTCTAAACACTAGGGAATTGTAAGAACGGAAACTGATCATTAAATGATGGAACGCTTTCGATTATGGTATGACAGGACAACAATGTTCATCTTCTGCAAGGTGTCGGTATTCACACAAAAATGTATGAGACTTAAATATTAATACAAGGAAATGAAAATAGCTGTGGTATCTTTCTGTAATAGAAGTCTTAATAACATAATGAACATGTCTGAAATCACCAAGGATCAGACGGAGCTGTACCACTCACAAAATTTCAGTAAGATAAAATATACTTAAGTGTTTTATATTGGCAATCCCCATACCCGGTACTTATAGAATTTTTACTAGAGAATTGTGAACAGTCCACACCGTGGACTGGGCTCACTTTAATATTAATAGATAGGCATTATTCAAGCAGGACAGCATAGGTATTCGCTTACAATGCACACACACACAAAGCTCAGGATTAAGTTTTCTGATCCGTTTTTTACACACTAACGAACTCTAAAACAACAATATCTAAACAAACCTCATCTTCCAGATCAAACACTACGCGGGCCAAGTCTGGTACAACGTGGAAGGCTTCCTAGACAAGAACCGGGACGCCCTACGTGCCGATGTGCTGGAACTGCTGTGCAGCAGCGAGGTGCCCCTGGTGGCTGAGATGTCCACGCAGCTGCGGGCACAGCATGACGCCAACAAGACGCTGCCGAGAGGCGCCAATGGACGCTTCGTCACTATGAAGCCGAGGACGCCTACGGTTGCTGCTAGGTAAGATCGGAAACGGTGTTCTAATTTAACTAGCTGTCAAAGATAAAAACAATATGGGACCTGCTTTTCGATAAGGTTTCTGAAATAAAGAAGACGATTTTATAAAATTATGATAAAACGGAGTGGCCTCGGTAGTAATTCCTCTTTGATACCGCTTTTATTTCGTAGTTACGGTTCCTTTAATCTGCGAAAAGTCATTTATATAGGTAATCGAACTTCCTGCATATCTGAATATTACAATATTTGTAAAGGTCTTCTGTGTATGACGTCGTCATTTGACGACTGCATGCAAGTTGCAAATGACGAACGGCCTATTTTGCACCTTAGTTGTGTGCCCACGTAAAATGGTCATGCAATCGCCATTCAAGACGGTTGTTAGGAATATGAGAAAGGAGGCATGCTATGCCAAAACTTAGATCTTGAGACATATTTATTCATAACCCATTCCTCCATCCAGGTTCTCAGACAGTCTCCACCAGCTGCTAGAGTCCATGTCCCGCTGCAACCCCTGGTTCGTGCGCTGCATCAAGCCCAACACGGACAAGTCCCCCATGAAGTTCGACATGCCCTGTGTCCTGGCTCAGCTGCGGTACACCGGCATGCTCGACACCATCAAGATCAGACAGACTGGGTACCCTATCAGGATACCCTTCCAGAACTTCGTGGATAGATACAGGTAAGGGTATATGGTTCTTCGGCCCAAGGGTTATACTTGACTTAATACTGAGTTGTTTGAGTCAGACAGACAATCGGTGCCCAAATACCGTATTCAGCTGCACCAGGTTAGACTGGAAGTCGAGCTTATAATACTTAAGTAGTTAAAATATTTATTTATTTACCACTTATTATACGAGTAGTGCAACATTACAGATTCATGCAATACGATGCAATAAGACACTAAAGAAAACATTGTAAAATAAGCATGACCTTTACCGCCTTATTAATAAAAATAGTTAACCCTGGTTTAACTTACGCTTGGTTTATCTCGCGTGTCGTCTCACTTCAAAAATATTCAAAAGAAATTGACGGCATGCGAGATAAACCAAGCGTAAGTTAAACCAGGTTTAGCTATTTTTTATTTAATAAGGCGGTTAGTGTCAAAAAGTTACCCCAATCAGCTCTTTGAGTATGATGGAAGTCTGATTTAATTTCAGGGTCAGAAATATGGGTAGCAATATTTTTTAGGTTGTTAACAGCATTCTGCAATTACCAACACGATAACGTGGTCAATCTGGCAACATCGCTAACCGATTACATTATCACTATTTATTGTGAGGTCTTAGTTTAGCAGAAATTTTAACTTCAAAATGGTTCCAGGTACCTGTTGAAGTCCACGCCATCTCGCTCGACGCCCTACAGAGAGATCTGCAACTCCATTCTTGCTGAGATGCCACCCACTGGCGCTGGTATGTTCACATGATTGTTATAAAATAAATTAAAATAGCCTTTATTAACCTAACGCAGGCTATAAAAGAAACTAATGAAATAAATAACAGCAACAAAAAAACAAAACTACTATAAACTAACAAATACCTGCAACATTATTTCCTATTTGGAATACCTACACAATACACGTATGTTAACACTAGACCAAAAAAACACACAAGACAAGTAAATCTACCTGGCAAGAATCTGGAATTAGAAGAAACAGTAGGTACTGGTGACGAACATGTACTAAGTATTTCTCCTACTTTGATTCAACTCAAGTCATAACAATAAACAACCATTTGATTTGAACCTATTAATTTGTAGTGTATTACGTGCATAAATATCGTATCAGTAATATCACAGAACTCGTACTATGAAAGTAGCCGAACATCTACCTTACATAATATACAAATTCTCGACTAATTGCTGTTTTACGAGGCTTTGGTGCACAAAATGACACGTATCTTTATAGGCAATCTGTGTGTTGAAATTGCTTTCGCGGTGCCGATGTACTTACCGCTACGTATTGACCACGAGCTACTCGCTCAAGCGACATTCGTCTTTAGAGTAGACCACGATTCACCAAGTAGCACGGCACGCGTAAGCACATCTTATCATAATTAAATAGTTATGATAAGATGTGCTTACGCGTGCCGCGATGCAAGTTGCATTAGCGGAGGTTCTGAACGGGGCATCATGTTTTACAGCGCCTTGTAGAATCTTTTAGCGATTTTTACCAGGAGAACTTGAAGAAGCTATTTTGAAATTCAATTCATGCAATCTATAAGAGGCTTCGAGGTTCCCTGGCTATACAAGTGTTTTTGAACTCCTTTTAGGATCATTTTCCTGTACACTGAAAATAATAAACGTTCAAAGTTTAAACTGTAGATTTCTATTTAATTTAGCATCAATTTAGCCGAGATTTCGTTCACTTCCCATAGATGAGTATACCATCCTTTTTTACGCGAATCTGAACCTTCAAACACAAACCAAGCCAACACCTTCCTGATTTTCGCTTATATTTTGTTAAAAACACCGGTTTTCCTAACGACATAACTAATTAGGCTATCACTTTCATCACAGCGGTACATTTATCACTAACCATCGGTTATCTTTGCGGTCACCTCCGATACGTACACACTCTATGATCAGTTAGTTGTTACTGTGATGTGTACAAGTGCTGGTCGAAATGGGCAAGTTTTGGAAGAGGGTCAAGAAAAGAGGATTTACGTTGGAGGCTATGGTTTTGTGTGAGTGATTTTTGAAGGCTGTTACTGTTAACCTGTGTAGTCCCACTGCTGGGCAAAGGCTTCCCCCCATGGTTTCCATTTTTTTCGATCCAGTGCCAATGTGGACCACGGGTCAATGGTTCTATCCAGCTCATCCCGCCATCTCCTGTGCGGTCTACTGTGTCGCCTTCTGGCTGTGTCAGGGCTCCACAATGTGGCTATTATGAACCACAGCTCGTCGGGCATACGGCAGATATGGCCAGCCCAGTCCCACTTCAGCTTAGCTTTTAAAGACTAAATTTCTCCATTCCTATTCAGAATAAAAACTACTTATCATTTGATTTTTTGTCTGCATTTTTACTACTTACATACATGGGCAGTGAATATCTAAAAAAGTGTAAGTAGGTACTTGCATAGATACTACCACTTTTGCCTCGTCCGCATTCATATCATATGTATGAATGTGGACGTAAGGATTGTAGCAGGTGGCGTTCTGTGTGTTCTGTTTCTGCCTACCGCATGGGAAAAGGGTGTGAGTTTATGTATGTGTGTTGACTACAAGTTTCTGTGTTAAAGAAAGACCATGGAATACTTATTCAAGAGTATTTATATATAAGTCTCTCGTGAAATTTATCATTATTCCACCGTGTCGATGTAGAAGTCCTACTAACAAGACGTGTTAATTTCAGTCGGTGCGGACTACCAGTTAGGCGCAGCGCGGGTGTTCCTGCGGGAGGCGTTACACAGAGCACTGGAGCGAGCGCGCGCTGACAAACTACGAGCGGCGGCTACCAAGTTGCAGGCACACTTCCGGGGATTCTTGGCAAGGTAATTAATTGATAATAATAAATTTATTTATTTTTCCCCTTAAATATGAATATGTAGAATATACAAATTAATATAAGATGCAAAAGTTTGAAGACGGGAGCCCATACAAAGTGAAACCTGTGTTACGGATCTCCTGGTATAAAGCTTTATAAATGTCCTAATTACAGTCATAGATACAGTTGCATGCAGTTGAAAATGTTTTTGAATAGATATTGGTTTGAGATCCTTTCTACCAAAATTTGCTTTTTTTTATCATGAGCAAATTGTCTTAAGCCGACACTTGTCTTATCATATTTTGCTAATAAATAACTGGTTTCGAAAGATGTACCGTACCTATTAATCTCACCGTATCCGAATTTCCGAAATACCTACCTGGGGCCCTACTATGACGTCTTAAAACAGTCCTAACTTATTCTTATTCCAGTGTGGAAACGTGACAGAACTATACGGGGTGTCTAGCGCTATCTCTCCTCCACACTGGATTACGAATAAGTTAGGACTGTTTTAAGACGTCATAGTAGGGCCCCTGGTATAACTTTATCTTGAACCCCTCCTCAGAAAACGCTACCAGCAGCTCCAGTACGCAGCTGTAGTGCTACAAGCATGGTGGCGCGGCGCGTCCGCACGCAGTCGTTACGTGCGCGTGCGGCGCGGTGTGGTGCGGGCGCAGGCGCTGGTGCGCGGCCGACGTGCGCGCAGGAGGCTGGCCACGCTGCGGGAACAACATCGGCGCAGGGCCGAGCAACAACAGGCGGCGGCTAAGTATGGGACTTGTTCTAAGGGAGAAATTCACCAACGAAACTGGACGTGATCAGCAATTAAAACCCCGTTCAAAAGCTGGTTCAAGTCTTGACCATCGCTTAGATGTGCTCATCGCGTATAGTTTATGTGGTGAAATCGGCCCTAAGATTTTAAAACTGAGGACTTTTTTTATTGTCACCTTCTGATTCAAAAAGACGCCAAAAGGCTATATTTTAATATGGCGCATTTTTGGTCGCTTGAAACTCCCTTCATATAACAATAATTTCCCGTACAAACCAATTCTGCGATATAACGCCTTTTTTTTTTTTTTTTTTGGTGGGTGGAAAATCATCGAATGACCCCCCCCCCCCCCCCGCTCTTGGGCAGAGCGAAGGGGAGTGTCAGACTTCTACTGACTAAAAACCGAACCCATGTTCCTTCTTTGCCCTTGCGCCGAGGCCACGTAATCTAGTACAAAATACCGCGGCCCCGACGGGGCGATATAACGCCTTTCTCGACAACTTCAAGTTGCATAATATGATCCTGTCTCTACTAATAACACAATACTTCACAGACGCCGCGCCGCAGAACAGAAGGCAGCTCAGAAGGCGAAGGCTGAGAGTCTGCAGGTGCTGGAGGTGCCAGCAGAACTGGCCTTCATACTGTCCAAGATGGATGAGTGGCAGCCGCCTCATACTGAGAGGAACCTTGCTAAGGTATGTCAATGATTGAGATGGATCAATCAAAAGGGGTTCAAAAAACAGAAATGTTTGCTTTCGAAGAAGTCTAAGATTGAAATGACCATGACCAAAAACAATTTCGATTTGATTTTACTTTTCCTCATGGTTGTTCCAATCTAAATTCTATTGTCGAAAATTTAGGAGTTTTTTTTTATATTCTAGATCTTTTTTCTACAATCCAGCTATTATTTCATGAACACTTTGTTTGGTCCAAGAGAATCATTTTTTACAAATAATACTAACACAAGAGTTATCGTTACACCTGAGAAAAACCATAGAGTAGCTCACCAGAACAAAAATCATATCTAATCTTCACGCGTAGTCGGAGATTCTTCCCTTTTCGACGAAGGATGTAGAACTGTATTCGCTGTTCTCATACGATTCTATTATCACTTGTCGTTTTTTTCTCATCTCCGTAATTTTATCTCCAGGTGGCAGGTGACGTATACGCGGAAGAAGAGCGAGTGCAGCTGCCCCGAGATCTGCAGCAGTTCGCCTTCTCCAAGTTCAGTTCTGTGTACTTCGCTGATGGTGGGCACTTGAGCCCTAAGAAACATCCCATCACCAGGCCGTTCTTGGCTAAAGCTGCTGTCAGGTTTGTACATTTATTCACACATTACACATACAAGCTAAACGCTGAATTGAAGACGCCATGCATTTTCTCGCAAATGAAAATAATGAACACGCTAAAGGGCTCGCCGTCCTACCATGTTTTATAACCGAGGCTTGTACACATGTTGACAAGACCCAGAATAGGGGATCGGACGGGGTCAAAATAATATGATTCTGTTTAGTCCGTGAGTTAGATTATCGAAAAATATTGGATACGTGTTTTTTGTTTTATCAAATCAATAAAAAATGACGAAGATAAAACGCGTCAAAGATCTTGGAGTGGGGCTTGAAACGTCACTTGTGTCGTCAAAATGTACTATCATATGACGTCACACGAGTTTTCGAAGCACTGTATCGTCTTCATTTTAAGTTTACGTGAAAAAAGAAAAAATACGTGTCCAATAATTTTTGGAAATCTATCTGACGGACTAATTAGTTTTTTTTTTGTCCGATCCCCTATTGCAAATTGTCATCTTCGTGCCCTTATGCCATTCTATTTGGGGTCGGCCCAACACGATTTCTTCTGCCATTCTCTACTGGCATGACAAGAATAGAATATTAATAAGGGTGGTTTTGTTTCAGGGATCAAGATTTTAATGATGCAGTAGCGACATTCAAACTCATATTGAGATGGTGCGATGAAACGGCTGCTGGCAATGAAGCCAGGCAAAAGGTATACCATAATTTATAATGTCTTTACCTAGTATTTTTTTTATTATATAAGTTAAATCTAAGTCTATTGCAACGTTTCAACGGGCTATACTTTCCTGCCAATGTGTGGCTGTACTATTGGCAAGTATTGCTCGGCTATCTCGAAAATAGGGTCAGTACTGGAATATTGCATAGTATGGCTGGCAATGTTCGCGGCCATTGTTTTGCAGGCACATTTTGCAGTAAAATATAGCCCGTTTAGAAGCACTTGAATTTACACTCCTAATAAAATAGCTTCAGCCAATTCTGAGATCAGTATGTCCTTCTCCAGGTGTTAGCAGACTACATAGCATCTCGCGGGCTGTCGTCCCGCGGTCTTCGCGACGAGGTGCTGGTCCAGGTGTGCAACCAGGCCAGCGGGGACTCGTCTTCTGATCGAGTGTGGCAGCTCATGGCGCATTGTCTAGCTGCCTTCCAGCCAGGACCACCACTGCACAAGTTAGTATCTGTTCTACCCCTTTTCACTTCGTAACAGTAAATGCGTCGTGCCTGTGAGGTGATGTTTAGACTCATCCAAAAATTATTCTGAAGCAATAAGGTTCGGATTTCAGTATGACATAGGCTTTATTTAGTGGTTTTATTTAGTGGTTTAAAATACGCGTAAGTTGTGTGAGTTTCTTGTTGACAAAACTTTTTTCAGCTTTGATTTATATTTATTTACGTCACCGTAGACTGTTACTTAATAACAAGGTAGACATAGTTTATACCATAATTGTAGCTTGTACAGACGCCAGTACATCAACTGGCTACAATAAATGTCTTTCAACTTTAATGCTCAAGCATTAGAAGCAAGGTTGATTGGCAAAATTGTACTTCCTTACAAGCTTACTGTTAGGTTCCTATAATTTTCAGTTCTTTCTGTCTAAGGCTGGTGGTAAGCTAGCTCGTCCCACCATTTCTTACCATATGTTTCTCCCAGATATCTAGTCCGCTTCGTATCGGAGCGCGCACCAGCATCATGGCGCTCGCAGCTGGTACGTCTGCTGTGTGAGAGCGGTGCGGGCGCGGCGCGTACTGCGGGCGTGGCGCGCAGGTGTGCGCCCACGCTGCTCGAGTGGAAGGCGGCCAAGACTGACGCCAAGCCGGCGCTGCCGCTGAGGTTGTATGATGGTAAGGGAGATAAGAATATCGCTTCTTTGTTAATATTACCTTACACGCTTTTGTTTAGAATCTAGTTATTTTAACCTTACAAGTCTAGCCACTACCGCCACTTCTTCTTCCCAGCTAAAACAAAATAAAGTGTCGAATGGTGGAATTAATTGAATACTACCTAATTTATTTATTTATTAGGCTTCTCAACAATGAGTACACTGTTACAATTATAATTTGTACATTGCAAACTTAAGACTAAGCGCCTCATTACTTACAGAGAAGCACAGCATGCACTACCTTACGCGCATAGAATTACACAATTAAATATTAATATTATTTGATACTTAAATAACTTGATTTTATATCCGGTCGAGCCTGCATCCTCTTAAATGTATCTAGCATGTCCTATAGACTGCCTCGATAAAGTCTAGTGGTTGCAAGTGCAGCTACGGTACGATCCGCCCGTCGCGTCCCGTCGGGGCCGCGGATTTTTGTACTAGATGACGTGGCCTCGGCGCAAGGGCAAAGAAGGAACATGGGTTCGGTTTTTAGTCAGTAGAAGTCTGACACTCCCCTTCGCTCTGCCCAAGAGCGGGGGGGGGGGGGTCATCCGATGATTTTCCACCCACCAAAAAAAAAAGAAAAAAAATGCTACGGTACGATAAAAGTGTTATCGGGTTTTTCCATTAGGAATTTCTCTATAGCAGCCATGGAATCTGAATGTATGCCCGGTTGACCGCCATAGCGTCACCGTCCTATTATATGGGCCTTAAGCATAATTGGCGAAATGAGGGTGTACTAATGAGTATACCTCTGGCTTGTCCTTAGGAGATTACAGGTGTGATGTTATGTTTCTAATACGAACTTTCGTGTTTCAGATACGGTGCAGCACGTAAGTGTAGACTCATGGACGTCATGTGAACGCGCTGCATCGGCCGCGCTAGCCGCAGCCGGAGTGCAACATAACGCGACGGGCTGGTCGCTCACTATGGAACATAATGGACAGCTTACTGGTGAGATAACTGGTGTTTTTTCACGTATTAAGATTGCTAAAAAATAAGGTTTGGAACATTGAACTGCAATAAGCTCAGTTGCTAGAATGAAATTAAAGTTATTTTTCTTAAGATGTTCCATGGCTCTCCTCTTATGCTTTTGATCTTCTGACCCCCTCTCCCCCATACAGAATGGGCAGGCTGTGAGTTCGCGCTGGACGCAGTGGGCGAGGTGGAGACCTGGGCCGCGCTGCCCAGCGGTCGCGCAGAGCCGCTCCGCTCCACAGCCACGCGCCACACGCCGCCCGCGCCACCGCCACGCGCCTCCTCTGTTGACACTGAGAAGTCTTCGAGACCACTGGTATGAACATATTATTATAGATTTGAACTTTCCACATATGTGAGGTCAACAACCATATTTTTGAACCTTTTGAAACTGAAAAAAAAAGTACAAAATGTGATTGCTGACCTCGCAAGATTCGTTTGCACATTATTCCACCACGGAGATACTTCTTCACTTCATATAACTGTGCCTCATATGTGTGAGACACAGTTATAAAGAATTAGAAAGACTTGTGAAATCGGACTTGTTATAATTAGGTATAACTAGTCCGATTTCACAAGTCTAATTTCTTTATTTTTAGAGATAATCTAAATCTGTTTTAAATCAGTATTCCCTTTTTCATCAACGCACAGATAAAATGATGGACGGTCGGTTGTATTACTTTGTTTCTGCGGGCTGTAGTAAGCTACAGCCCGTTTGGGAAACACGTTGGAGATCAGATTAAATGTCGTGAGGTTTTCCCCCAGATCCCACCACCGGAGCCACCAAAATCTCGCTCCCCGAGCATACCCCGAATGCTGCAAGACTCCATCATCGACGAGGATGGCTCCGAATACAACTGGAACATGGAGAAGCAGGAATCTCATTTAAAACATACCAGCGAATACTCCAAACACAGCAGCGAATACTCGAAACACAACAACGAATACCCTAAACATAGCAATGAATACTCTAAACACAGCAACGAATACCCCAAACACAGTAATGAATACTCTAAACATAGCAACGAATACCCTAAACATAGCAACGAATACTCTAAGCATAGTAACGATTACTCTAAGCACAGTAACGAATATTCCAGAAAGACTTCCCACGACGTACTATCGCGGGAGTCCGCACTAAACGAACGATACTTCGAACAACCTTCCGATAAAGTCCGAAGCAGGTCTTTGGATAATCTTTTAGGTGACAACCCTGCGCCACCACCGAACAAATTAGCCGACTTAGGGCTGTCACAATCAAGACTGAATGACCGATATCACTCGGTAGAAAGATTAACGGGTGCGCCCAGTGTGGCCAGCAGTAAGGGTGGGATGGAAATGGAGTATGGAACAGGGTCGCGAGTGTTACCGTCTAGGTATATAAAATCACAGTACGCTGGAAAACGCGCGCCCGCCGGCTCGCAGTCGAGTCGCGCTTATATTGAGAAGAGCTCTGAATTTGGAGGTGTCAGGTAAAAGTTTTAACCAATTAATACATTTTGTACTTAATCTTGTCCGAGATACTCATTTGATTCTGTTCACAGGTCATCAGCAATGTCAGACACATCCGAAGCTCCAAGTCTCGCATCCCACGTGCGACGAGTCCGCGTCCCGAGCCAGGCGTCCGACGTAGACCAGTTCCTGGACGACCTGTTCTCCCCAGTTCTAGACCCCAACATAGATGAACTCTCCGATGCCCGGTCCTTAGCCGCCAGCATCAAGGGAGGCAGGAACTACAGCGATTTCATCGACAGCGTCCTCAACTGCGAATACAATGAACAAATTGACACGTTAAACAATGTTGAAGTCCAACACCTTATCAAAGGTGGAGGGAAGGAAGATAAGGAAAAAGGAAGAACGAGTAGAAAGGAGTCCAGTGTGGACTCTGTCGATGACTATATCACCAACTTATTTGATCCGATCTTCATGAATGATAGTTTAAAACGTCTTACGGATGGGGAAGGACTTACTGGTGCCATAAAAGGTGGTGGAGCGACTCCAAGAGCTGCTTCAGCGAACACGTCCACTCTCAGTTTCGGAGCCATGCCCCTGCCGCCTACAATGCCGTCCACTCCTGAAGCGCTAGCAGCTGCGCTAGGCCTCCACCTGCCGCCACCCGGAACAGTCGATATCAACGTGTATCACCAGAACTTACAGCGAGCTTTCTTGCAGAGCGCAATGGCACAAAACCTTCAAATACAACAGCAGCTTTTAGCTCAAAACCAGGCCTTACAAAGTCTATTAGCTGGTCAAGTCGTGGAACCTTCAGAGTCGGAGCCCACATCTCCAGTTCGTGCCTCGACCGTCGTGCACGCTCAGGTACACTCCCCACCGAGGAGTGCGGTCAAACTGCGGCGCGAGTCTAACGAGAGCATGTCTCTGGGAGCGCCGCCCCCACCACCACCCATGCCGCCACCCCTCCACTCAGCTGATCCCTTAGAGATAAAGGGTTTCATGGATCCCTACGGAAGAGCTAAGACTGTGCGTATCGGCAAATGGCGCTGGCCTCCACCAAAGGACGCAGTTGGTCAGGAACAGGCTCAAGATTTTACCAAATTCAAGTTACGTCAGATTCAGAGGCGACACACGCCGCAGTCACAACAATCTAACGGCATGGAGCACGAACCACCTCGCGGTCGGTCTAAGTCAGAAACAACTCCTGGCATCGATTGGGAAGAGTTTGAGGTTGATGGTCCTAGAGTAGTGTCTCCGAGTAGAGAGGCGCCAAATCAAAGAACTGCTCGACGAAGCTTCGAGATCGGAGCACAGCGCCCCTCGCCGGGCAGCGTTGGGAAACTAAAGCTGAGTTCTGAAATGAGGCAAAGATTAGAACGAGTCACTGCAAACCACTCCGTACGGTCCACATCTTCTGCAGCAGAAACTCCTCGCACTATCAACAAGTTGGAGGATACTAGGAAGTTGATGCTGGAGCGTCAGTTAGGAGGTGGGGCGAGATGGGACGCCCCGCCGCCTCCCCTGCCCCCCGCGCCCCCCGGCCCGGCGCCGCCACCCCCCATGTCCCCACCAACACCTCCAGAAGGTCCCGCGCCGCCCCCACCCGCACCAGACGCGTCCTCAACCTTCGCACAACTGCGTAGAGACCGCGACACATTCGGTGTCCACCAAAACAGAGAGGCAGACGACCGTCACGCCTTCCTAGCTAACTGGAACTCACGACGTCGGGAAGAATCCGAGCCTCCTCCCTCTCGAGATGACTTAGCCACTCGTTTCCTCACAGCAGACCGTCGTCACTCAGAACGCCGTGTCAACGACTGGGGTGACGAATCTGACGTTCGAAGCTACGACGAACGAGGTCAAAGTCGCGACGAATGGGATTCAGAGTCAGGTCACGACACAACTGGCCGTCGTGATAGAGACAACTACTCCGGTCGGGAAGCGTCGGAGATATACGAAGTGCACACGACTAGAACCGAACGTAGGAAAGAGGAGAACGGTATTGAGGAAACGTTTGATCGGAAACGTTCGCCGTTTTTCGATGATTTTGAGAGATTTGATGGAAGGAAGAACTCTCGGGAAATGTTAGTAGGAAGGTCGAGGGAAAGTCCGAGGTCTGATATAGGATTTCCTCAAGAAAATAGCGATGTGAAGAAAACTGAGAGAGCGACGTTTAAGACTCACATGGCTCAGAAAGAGAGGGATAGGAAGATGGAGGCAGAGAGACGTCAGTCAGTTTCTACCCATGCTACTGATAGAACTGAACATATCGAACGTAAGTACCTGCTTTTAAACGTTTTGTTACCGAATTGACTTCACTTCAGCTTAGCTTCGGAGAGTGTGCGCAGGAGCTCCACGAGCTGATTCCACCATCTCCCTTCTTCCATCGGGAGACTATACTGCAGGTTATCACCAATACCTAGTCGACGTTCCACACATTCGAACGAAGCGCTTTGCTAAGTCCTTTACTAAGCGCACAGCCAAGGAGTGGAATTCCCTGCCTCTGTTCTTCTGGGTAAGCTCGTTACATCGTAGATATCATCTCTGCCCTTAGGGCAAGATTGAAGTCAAGAGCAAGCCCATTTATAATTTAAAAAAAGGGTCTTGACAGACGGACGGACGGACGGACAGACGGACAACAAAGTGATCCTATAAGGGTTCCGTTTTTTCCTTTTGAGGTACGGAACCCTAAAAAAATAAAAAATGTGGTTACTAGCTGTTCCCGAAGCAAGCTGCCATTGCGGTGCTTATACCTGTCCGTTACAGTATGTCATAGATATATTGGTAATCTGCTCTAGTTGAGGTGATGGCTTTACATGAGGTCCAGAAATATCTCTCAGGCTTGCTTTAGTTTCAAAACAAGTGATAATTTTATAAAAATAAATAATAATAAAAAAAAACAACAAATGCGAAAAATCATTGGTGCGTTTCTTAACACGAGACCTATGGTTTGGTAGTCCCACCTGCTATCACTGTTGATCCAGTGTAGTTTATATACGACAGCTTAGCTCAATTAAATTAATAATTTTCCCATGTTTAGGTGACGAGCCAGCCCCGGCAGCGCTGCTCCCGTCGGACCGCTCGTTCCTGACGTACAGCCGCGTGCCGTGGAAGCTGCGTGTGCGCAAGGAAGTGTTCACGCCGCTGGAGACCTACAACGACCCCGCCATATTAGATCTACTTTATGCTCAAGTAAGTTCATGCACCTGTATGGCTACATAGTTTGCATAAAATTAACTTAATTAGATTCACAGATTTATATGTGTCTAGTTGTAACTTAACGTAGTACTTTTGTTTGAGATAAGAGACTTTTAGAGCGTACAGTAATTTGTTTAAGAGGTATTTAAATGAGTAATCATTGAGTTTCTCGCTGGTTCTTCTCCATAATAGAAAACAACCAACCCATACCGTGTACTTTTTCACGACGTTTTATAAGTGCCCATGTAGGCCTATGTGAAATATAAAAAGTTTTTAACAAAAAATCAAACCGACTTTAAAAAAAAAGTGCTAAATAAACTTTAGAAGAAAATTCAGTTTTTGAAGTCGGTGACTTTTGTTTGTTTGATTTCATTTTTTTGCCACCGACTTCAGAAACTGACTTTTCTTCTAAAGTTTATTTAGCACTTTTTTTTTTTAAAGTCGGTTTTATTTTTTGTTAAAGTTTTTATTTTTCACTTTTTAGTGGTTCACATGTTCATGGGTCAATGTGGACAATGTAGTTTTTTTTTTTAGTTTTGTTGATTTTTCAAAAACCGCTTGTCCGATTTCGATAAAAAAATTATGGGACCATTTCGGAAGTATAGGTACCCTTTGGAAATAAAAAAACCGGCCAAGTGCGAGTCGGACTCGCGCACCGAGGGTTCCGTAAAAAAAATATATTATGTGATGTAACTAAAAATTTATGGTTTTCGTAATTTTTCCTTTATCTATGCTATAAGACGTTGCTTCGTACCAAATTTCAAGATTCTGAGTTCACGGGAAGCACCCTGTAGGTTTTGATTCCCTTGCAAGTGTCGAAAATTTGCGGCATAAACGGCTGTATCTTTTGATTGCGTTGGCTTAGAAGTTTGATTTTTTCACAGCTTCAAGGGACAGTAGACCTGAGTAATTGATATAAATTTCAGCTTCATACCTCCACGCGTTCCTGAGAAAAAGGGTCTTGACAGACGGACGGACGGACGGACAGACGGACAACAAAGTGATCCTATAAGGGTTCCGTTTTTTCCTTTTGAGGTACGGAACCCTAAAAAGAATTTTTCAAATCGGTTAGCAAGTGACGGAGTTATGCCCGAACAAACATAAAAAAAAATACAAACATCCGAATTGAGAACCTCCTTCTTTTTTAGAAGTCGGTTAAAAATATTTAGATTTTATCTTGTATTTACCTACGCAAATTTTTTCGTGTACAAAAACTTTACGTGACGATGACGCGTACGCGTTGAAGTCTTTTGTATGGAAATCTCGGTACAACGTCATCCATACCACCATCTAATTTCTGACTGACCACAACCTCCACGTTCCCTAGATCGTCCACGACATAAACTCGACCCTCCCATCCCTGCGCATCAGCACCAGCGAGCGACGCGCCGGGGCCGCGTGGCTGCGGTCCCAGGGCTCCACGCCGCCCCGCGCCGCCAGCAAGCGCCAGGCCGTGGAGATGGCGCGCTCCTGGCCCTTCTACTTCGCGAGGCTGTTCACTGCGAGGGTACCTCCGGGAGAGAATGCTGTGCTGGCTGTGTCGCATACTGCTGTCACTATTGGAGTTAAAGGTGAGGGTTTTTATGTTATTCGTAATGTGGTTGAATGTGAATGAAGAATTGAAGGAGACGTAAGTAAAGATGAATGAAGAAAGTTAAAGACAGTAAATATGCGTACTGCCCGGACATCAAATAAAGTAGAACAAGCCCAAGAAGATGATGATCGATAATCAATATAATTTTTTAAACCGTCACTTATCATAATATGATAGGTATTTACCATGTTTACTTTTTGTTTCGAGCTTCCGATATTTCGGTATTGTTGTAAGCACCGTAATCACGGATAAACAGCCAGTTTAAAAATCCGTGATTAAACTCGAAACAAAAAATAAACTTGATAAATATCCCGTTTTCGATGTTTATGATAATGGTAAATCAAATTGATAGTACAATTGCTGTCATAGAGACTTCATCAGAAAAGTTTATTACAGAAAACAGTTGACCTAAAATATTTTTCTTACCGCTCTAGTTATTTTTTCTACCCGTTCTAATCCCACCTTCCCCCCAGGTCCGGCCGGCCTCACCATCCGCCGCTCACTGTCGCTAAGCGGTCTCCGCGCCTCATCATCAGCGCCGCACTCCCTGCAGCTGTCGTCCTCCCGCGAGCCTCCCCTGACGCTGCACGTGCCGCTCGCGCATCATGCGCATGCGCTCGTCGCTGAGTTCGCACTGCAGTATACTCAGGTATGTAGGCTTAGCTTAGTGGTCGATTTGTTCTCTTTTTATCCGACTACGGCGGAGCCAAAAGAAAGGGTAATGATTTTGGTAGTCTATGTTTGTATGTTTTTAGTCTACCGATGTGTGAAGCTCCTCGAACATCGTCATCGTCATCTGCCTAGTCTTTTTCCCCTATAGATACTTAGTTGTTCCGAGTCTGTCAGTTTGACCACTATCCGGCTCGAAGGACCACTTTTATGTATGGCTCAGAGGTAGTTAGTTGTGAGTTGACGAAAACCAGCGATTTTACTTTAATTCAGTATATTCGTAAAGTTACACGAAAGTTATGTTGGATACTAATCCGCGATTATAGCGATATGGCAGCTATTGGTCAACTAATTTAATAAGTTTATGTAATTATAAAAGTAAATTAAACGTGTAGCGAAAAGAAAATCGCAGCGTTAGCAATTTGCCTGTAAGTGAACCGTACATGTCAGTTAATTTAGATTTTTTTAAACGCACCCACGATACTTTTGCGCACCTACGATTCCTAGTGTGGGGCAACGTTTTTTTTTTTTTCAGCAAAATGCCAGTATTTAAAATAGTGCGATTTACTATCTGATCTCCACAACCTTTCTTCGGTTCTCTATTTCGCCAATATTTGAGCATCGAGCAGCTTTACTTTGATTTAAAGTTATGTAATTTAAACTTTGTTTGGGTAAATGACAACTTTTAAAGGCAACCGATGTCATAAGTTTTACGTAACACTGTTGTAAAAAATTAATTTTCTTGTTTCGCCAATAAATTTTTAATCATATTTATCATATAAATAACAACATTTTACTTAAGCGTAATAAATCAAAAACTAATAAATAATATAAACGTATTCGAGCTACGATTTACATAAACGTTATCTGCAGAATTAATCAATTATCTTTTCACAAAATTACACGGAAACGAAAAATGCATTAGCTACTTACCTAGTAATCATTACGTATGAGAAATTAATCACCGGTAACGGAAATGGAAATCTGCTAAATGTATGGGACTGACCATCAACTAGCGAAAAGTACATCAACATACACCTAAATTTCTCCAGTCCCATGTAATATAAAGGGCATCAGTCATTCATCACACTCATGACTCATGTTCAGCAGTCGCGCTTGTGAAGTGGAGGCAGGTTCTCCTTCTTTAGTTGAAAGTCATTGTTTAGCTGTCAATGCTTTCACTAGTATAGGCCATGGGATGTCTATCTACTAACCTTAAAAAAATACATTACGGCATCAGAATTATAAAGCATACCTTTGCAATATCAATATATTTACAACGGGCAGATTACAATGTGTTACATAACTTCCGAGAGCACATGACTTTACATTTTTATCGCTCAGTCAATATATGCCTAATTTAGTTGAAGTACGCCTACTTTCATATTTAATGCCCGTTATCACTTACACTATGCGATACTTCAACGTATGCCCAAATATTAACTCACTGTTGGAATTTCAATTCTCTGTGCTGAGCTGAGAGTTGTTCTCTAACTGACTTAGTTTCAATATTATGTAATTACTTTACTTTGCCTCTATAACTTATCCACTTGTCATTCAAGCCTATAGTTAGGAAATAATGGGAAGATGGTAATTTGATATTTAACTTATGACATGTGAGAAAAGAACTAGGTTCTAATAAGTAATCTATACTAATATTATAAAGCTGAAGAGTTTGTTTGTTTGTTTGAACGCGATAAACTCTGGAACTACTGGTTAGATTTGAAAAATTCTTTTTGTGTTGGACAGTTCATTTATCGAGGAAGGTTATAGGCTATATAACATCACGCTACTACCAATAGGAGCGGAGCATAAATGAGAAATGTTGCAAAAACGGGAAAAGAAAATTCCTTTCTGAGAGCTTCCGTTGCGTGCGCTGCGAAAACGGTTTAAGTTACGAGAATATCATGTATGAAGTAATTATTCGTCTTTAAAAGTTCTAAAAAAAAACCCGACTGAAAAAACGGAAAAGCAAAAAACAAGCACATTTTAAATTAAACAAAACTTGTAAGCAGGCGGGGTCCATTCTATTTTCATTTCATAATTTAATATTCAAATGAACCCCGCCTGCTTCCAAGTTTTGTTTAATTTAAAATGTGCTTGTTTTTTGCTTTTCCGTTTTTTCAGTCGGGTTTTTTAGTTTTTTAACTACATTTTTTTATTTAACACTTTTTAGTCAGTTTTCATTAACTTCGTTATTACTATTATAAGACGGTAGATTTTGATTCGATTTTATATTCATTCCGTACACGTAAAAGAATCCGGTTATAAGTAAGAAATGCGATATTGTTTGTTCTAATAACTTTAAATCGTTATATATCCTAAACGGTTTTATAAAATGAAAAATGATAAAGGAAACCTAATATTCATTTTCAAATACCTATTCAACGATACCCCACTTGACATGGTGAGTCAATTTTTTTTTTTTCATTTTGACAATATGGCGACTAGTTGTTACTATAGTGAGTATTGTTTATTGTAATGTTTTTAGTGACACTCGCGAGGTCAAGACGAATCGATTGACGTACGGATCATCAAAATCGGCCAAGGCGTTTGGCCTCTACAATGCCACATAGGAACAAACATACATACATACATACATACATAGACTGATAAACACATAACCCTTCTTTGCTTTGCGCAGTCGGGTAAAAAAAGTCCGCGACAGCATCTGTCTATCTTTTAAGATTGACTCACTGTAACCATTTTTTACTATTAAAATGTTAGGTTAAAAAGAATTATTTTTTGCGAAGCTTATTTAACCCATATGGTATTTAATCTATATATATCTAAATAAATGTGTTCGTTAGAACGGAAATTTAATATAGAATATTTGTGCTCTTTACTCTATACAGTTTAAACAAATATCTTAAAAGATATCGCAATGTAAAAATACCCGCGCGGAAAAATAATTACGCGGGTTGTGTCGCAATGTAGGTACGGGGGATTCTGGCTGGCCTCCGGGAAATTCAAATTCAAAATATTTACTGCATCATAATGTCCACCACCTCAGATTCGCAGACGACCTGATTCTTCTCAACGAAAACCAAGAGGGCCTGGAAGTAATGCTCACTCAATTAGAAAAAGAAAGTAAGACTGTAGGGCTGACTATGAACCAAGACAAAACTAAAGTTATGACAAATCACGTTAGAACACCTATCCTTATAAATTCTAAGCAGATAGAGTATGTAGAAGAATACACATATTTAGGACAAACAATTGCACCGGAAAATCAGATGCAGAAGGAATTAAACATCAGAATAAGTAAGGCTTGGAAAAGATTCTGGTCGCTCAAAGAAATTATGAAGAACCCACACATACCTTTGAAAGACAAAACTACAGTATTCAACTCGTGCATACTACCATGTTTAACATATGGAGCACAAACTTGGGCCCTCACTAAGAAGCAGAGTAGGGCACTAAAAGTGTGTCAAAACAAAATGGAAAGAAGCATTTTAAACATCAAGCTACGGGACAAGATTAAACTCTCAAACATAAGAAGCAGGACAAAAGTTATAGATGTAACTTATGCAGTGAGAAAACTTAAGTGGAAATGGGCAGGCCATATGATAAGAAGTAAGAGGAGTAAATGGACAAAAGATGTTACTGTATGGTACCCTAGGGATGGAAAAAGGCGGAAGGGTCGTCAAAAAATAAGGTGGGAAGATGACATCAAAGAATTAGCCACAACAACATGGCAAAGAAAAGCCGCAAACAGGCAAGTATGGGGAATTCTAGGGGAGGCCTATGCCAAAGGGCAAGCTGATAATAATGTTACCGATGTCGTGGATTAAATAGTACCTCTAAGAATTAAAATTCATAGCATGTTGTAGATAAATGGATAGTTTAGCATGTGAGCAGAATTATATAATTATGTTAAATAATCATTATAGCTATAAATATAATAATTATAACAAATAATAATAATGTAATATTCGAATAGTTAAAACAAACTGTGATTGAATTTAGTATAATATATAATTTAAATTAGTTGATAGTGAAATGAACTGATTATATGAATTAAATGTTGAATTATCTAATAGTATTATATAATTTAAGAATATTTATATTAAATTGAGATTAGTACAATGTAATTTAAATTAATTAGTTAAAATCATCATAATATTTACTATAGTAATAAGTAGTATTGATCATTGTAATAATGGATATTGTGGAATGAACTTATTATTATATTGAATGTGATTATGAATTATAGCATGCACAATAAATTATGTGAAGCGATGCAACAAAAATTGTTAAAATGTATTTATATTATCGGAAATAAAGGCTATTTGTATTTGTATTTGTATAATGTTTACAAGTACAGAGTGTTATAGTATATTTAACAGTAAGAGATAGATTTTATAGTAATTCACACTTTAATATAATCTAAGCTAATCTAAACCATCTAAACTATTGTAATAAAGAGGAAAGATAAGATTTTTTGTTTCTTACGATTTAGCTTAATTAATGTCGGATAGTCGATATATCGAGAAAGGTTATAGCTATATTTATGTGACGCAGACGAAGTTGCGCGGGTCAGCTAGTGTCTGATATGCGTACTCACTTCCTTATTGGTGCTTGGTTCAGAAAGAGTGTGCCTCTTTTAAGAAAGTGGATCTGATTGTCGAAAAATCCTGAAATATCTATATTTTGTTAAACTAAGGAAAAGCAGCTAGAATTTCCAAGATGGCTACCACTCAAACAAAATATTGATTCCAACCACCATTAATTCTATCAGTTATAATTACAGTAAGTGCGTCCAAAGATGTTAATACTTAACTTAACTAAGTATACTATAATTAAAGACTAGTTAAACGTGGTATGTAAATAACATGATTTGCATATATGGGCATTGCGCACAACCAGTGTCGCGACCCACAATAACTTTGTGCTATAGAGATGGCTATTAACACTGCAGCAGAAGATAAGTTGCAGCATTAAAATACTGTTAACAGATTAACTGGCAGGCATGTGCGCCGCATTCATATTAGCGGAAAATGAGGAAAAGTTGATGATACATAGACAACAAACCATAACTTTACGTGTTTGAGTTATGGTTCGTTGTCTATGAATCATTAACTTCTACTATGCATTTTCCTAAAAATATTTAGTGCCACCTGTTGCTCTAGGCTAGAGGCTATGAAAGTTAGAAAACAAAATTGTGTTTTTTTGACATTCAAAACAAAAATACTTACCTTAAAAATTGTACAATGTAAATAAACAAACGAAACTAATAATGCTAAAAGGGCCTTAGCTCAGCATAATGCCAGATGGCAACACAGGGAGGACCACAAAATAAATTAGTATTAGGTAGGTAGGTACTTATATCCTCATTTAAAACTGAATCCAGATCCAATCGAACAGTTGCTTACCTCACAACATTACATCAGTATCTTGTATGCCTGTGCGCAGTAAATCACGAGGCGATAAAAGGAAACCTCATAACATTTAGTATCGATTCACTTTACGAGGATACGCTTGCATAATAACCTGAAACTTGACTTACAGGAAGTATTACTTGTTTAAAGTTATGTGGGTTACGGTATTTGTAAAAGATCTTTACGTTCGCAGTAAGTGTAGCGGAATTCGGAAATAAGAAAATAATGAATTGTTTAAAGTTTTAATGAGTAGGGCTACCAACGCCAAGGCATATCCAAACAGACGGCATCGCCGCATCGAATGTCACGTATCATATTTTTGCCGCCAAAAGCGAAACGTCAAATATCAATATTTTTTTTTTAAACCATAAAGATTGAATGTGTCGAAAGTGTTGTAATGAACCCAACGAGAATATCAAATTATGTATTTTAATATAATAAAACACATTAACTAAACTAAAAATAAATAAATGATTACAATATTTGAATAAATAATGACAAGGTAATAATATACCTAATCAAATCTTTTCACTCATAAACCTCATAAGACAATCCGGTTGTGTTTGATAGCCCTACGAATGGGTCGAATGGCTATCAGATTAGCAATTCAATGAGCTTTCTTAATGAGTACGTAATTGGTACTGTTAGATGAGCAGGGTTATTATTACAGTCGTGTGCCGGCTGCGTGACCGCTAACTATGTTTACTATCAAAATCATTGTGTTTTGTCGACACTAATATAAAAAAAATTAAAAGACTGGTGGTATGAGGTAATCTCTGAAACTTATCCGACTTAAAACGAAATAAAAAGAAAACGAAACGCCTTGTTGGCGTTTCCCGTGGCCCAAGAGGGCTGACACCTTGACCACAGGCTAAGTGCTATGTTGCCATACAACTTGGTAACGTCGGCAGATTACCAGCGGTCAGCGTTGAGAAGAATTTTTTTCATAGAACAATTTTCGTCGTAAATTGGTTTATTTTCTGTTGAATCGGTAAAGTTATCTCAGTCGACGGAATCAAGTATTTACTAGGTATTTTTTGATTAAATAAGTAGAGAACTGCCGGGCTTATCACGGGCTAGAATTATAATATTACTTCATCATCATAAAAACGAAAAATGCGTAGTTATACAAAAGTTAGTTATAAGTAAGTAAGTCTTATTCAATGCTTGAGAACTGCTTACACAAACACATCAATCATTTATAATCATAACGCATTGTAAAAACATTTAACATTGCATTTATTATGTTGGCTTATGCTTTAATAAAATAAATGTTTATCAGATAGGTCTGACTTAATTAGGAGAAGTTTTTTGCAAATTAACAAAAATGTGTCATACAATTATTTTATTCCTGTACACGGTTACGTTTTTGTTTGGAAACAAATGGAAAAGACAAATTACTGTTGAAGTATACAAAAAAAAAGAGCCTGGTTATGGTCAAAATAGTCTTTTGCCCCAAACTGACTGACACTTTATAAGCAAAGACAACAACCAATTCAGCCTGATTAGAACCTCCAAGCTTGCCTGCGTTGAAGTAAGCAATAGCAGCAGCTCCCGTTAAATGGGTCCGTTACGCTGACCGCGCAAATGTCTACCTGGGTTCCGTAGTGTTCCGCTATACACGCCTGCCTCTACTGATAAATGACAGTCGACGTACCGCCTACACCGCGATGACTGGAATGTTAGATTTGAACCATAGACTGTAATACTAGGTTCTATGCACCATGATGAGTTGCCGAGTGCAACGTGAGGAAGTAGAATTTGATTACCTTGTTCGCGCCAAATGTAGGACGTTCATTGGCAACTTTGTCTTCGTTTGAATTCAGAATTCAAACTTACTGGACTTGGCTACAAACCGTAAACACGTCAGCCGAACCTTTCGGTGATTACAAGTGTGATGTTGTGTTACGTTACTCTTTATTGTTTAAGATACAAGTCATGAGTATGACAGACAGATTGACTTATCAAAATAGCAATCTAGATTGCTACCATAGAGATACTTCATATTACGGCACAACGACGGCTCGTTTGGCGCAGTGGCTCAAGCAATGGACCGCTGCGCTGCTTGTCGCGGGTTCGATCCCCGCACGGAAAAAATATTTGTAAGACCTACAGATAATCGTTCCGGGTCTGGGTATTTGTGTATATTATGTGAGTTTAAATGTTTGTGAACGCACCCACGATACAGCAGAAATTCTTAGTGTGGGGCAACGTTTTTTTTAAAAAAAAAAAAAAAAAACTAAGAAATAAATTAGTTCCTCGTTCTTTCCTAAGCAATTTTTTAAAAGTTTTTTTTTAGAGTATACAGACGTGTGTCGAAGGAAGATCGGGAACATCTCAACCTTAAGGGTACACAAGCCAACGGCACGAACTAGTTGGTGGGCGGGGCTAAAATGCATGCTATTTCATCCGACATCACGAGCGAAATGCATAGAGCGAAAGAGACACAACTAAAACGGGCGCGCGATTGTTTCTATGCAGACCTTTGGTAGTATGGATACCATGAAAAATCCATTGAATGTATCTGTTCAAAATAAAATTATTTGAATTCTTTAATAACTAATCTATGTCTGTATGGTTTCACTTTTTTCATTTTCGTACCATATACGTAACTTATTTACGCCCAAAGATGGTTAAAATTTGTGCTAAAATATGAAAGTTTCGACGCTCATAACTTCCAAACCAATATTTTTTTCCAATTCTGCTTCCATAGAGACTTAGATAATGAAAAGACCAGTTGATACAATTTTTAATTTTGAACCTACACCGTCAACCAGAGGAGTAATCACCATACTACGTTTGTATGGAAGAATGACTGGCTTGTGCAACCTTAAGAGTGAATTTTCTAAAACAATGATACAAATGTATCGCTCGTAAATATTTGAATGTCTCTCCCCCAACTAACCCTTCGTTCTATCGGTATGCTGTGAGTCATCTCTCAGTGAATGAGTTTAATTATTATTGAGAAAGATGGTTGAGAACTTCTTTTATAAATAAATAAGACAGCTTGATCTCGGCTCATCTTTTATAGCCATAAACATAATTTCTAACAAATAAGTCTCAGCGGGGGATCGTGTTGGATTAGATTGAGTTTGATTAAACATTTAACCTTGATGCCCATTTCTTTGAATGAGTTAAAAATAAAGAAGAAGACGTCATTTCAGTTGATAACGGCGGTTTTGTTAAGAAATGTATTCTTGTGCTGGATTTGCGACCAAAAGTAGGACTTGCATTGACCTACAAAACAATTATTAAGGAACCCACCCAACAAACTTGATTTTCATTATAGAAGATGTTTATTACCAATATTACCATCCTCCTGATTTTATTCCCAATTTATTTGTGGTTTTCAACTCTCCGTATGATTTTTCTTCCAGGTAGCTATGTCAATCCGCCGTTAGCTGTATATCACTTCTGCCTTTCAATAACGCTCATTATTTGATCGGTCCCGTTTTTATAGCCAATCCATCAAAGTTCATCAACATCAGCATTTCTTTGTGTCCAATTCGTTACATTACTGACTCTACCAAAACACCAAAGCTTGTTATGACCAAATATTTAACTTTTCTCATAATCCACCACAATAACTTATCTTCTTCTTGGCCTTGGAAGACCGAATCGTCGTCGTCGTGTCTAAAGACATTCACAGATTGAATCTGACCACATTACAACCACACATGTAAGTACACCAATCACCGCCATATCCGTAGTATTCTTCCATGCACGCCTCGTGAAAGGCAGTGAATGGTCGCACTCGCACCGTCTGCGTGAAAAGCGAGTGTAAATTGTCAGATTTCCACTCAATGATCACTGCATTTGTTATGTCCATTACGTTACGTGTGTGCAAATAATCATTTCATCATCGTCTTGCATTTGCGTGGAGTTTGTACATGACTTGCTGTACTCAAGTTGGTAAAATGCAAAACTGTACACTCGAAATGTCTCTTTAATTTCAGACTAGAGACTGCATTTTATAACTAAGTTAAATTATGTATGGAATCCATGTAGCGTCCGTGATCTTAAAATATATTTAAATATTCAAAAACAATTAAATAATTGTATTGTTCGATGTTACAAAATATTTGATTATATTATCTAATCAACTATTCAGATCGACAATCAAGTATTCTAATGTATTTCAATAATTTTCATTAGACCATGATTGCAAATAAATGTTCTATCAGCAGTAGTAATTTATACGAAGACTAGAACCAATACAACATTGCAAATTATACAGTCACGATCTATATCACGTGTAGATATTGTAGCTATAAACATATGCAAGGTCAATCAATGTCAGTGCCGACCTGTACAATATGCAATGCAACAATAGTGATAAAAACCGACGTCTACCATTAACCATAAGTCACCATCGACCTCAACCTGAGATGACAGCGACAGTGGTTGTCGCCGGCTCGCGGCGCACGCGCGGCAGTCCCTCCCCAGCCGCGCCCGCGCGCGCACCATGCAGCGGCCGCGCCTCTCGCTCGCCATGCGCGACAACTGGCGCCATCTGCAGCGCCTATACGGCCTCGACCTCGACTGTGATGACTGCTCACCCCCGAGACGAGCCCCCAGTCTAGACTCACTCATCAACTCCTCCGAAGGAGCCGTGTCCAGCGCAGACGCGTCAGCCCCTGAAGATTCTGATTCAGGAGCGGACACCCGCAATGACCCAGATCCTCCTCGCAGGAAAGCTCACTCCAACCAAGAAAGGATAAAGAAATGCCCTCAAAGTTTCTCGTCGTCATCCAGCGGTCACATGGAGACGATACATGAGGAAACAATGGAACCCAAAGTGTCTGTGAAGGAGATTCTCGCGAGATTCGAGAATCTTACTGAAAATACGCAGGTAATAACAGTGTTTGTGTGTTGTGTTCCGGATGGAAATGGGGTGAACAGGTTTGAAAGCAATTTGTTCTTAAGCTACGTGCTCCAGTTAGCGGTAAACGCGAACTGCAAATCAACAGTTTCCATCGATTTCCTTAATCAGCTGTTTGAAAACAAACATTTTGCAACGTGACATTACAAGATTCGTTTGGTCAACGTATTTCACTGAATTGTAATTGTAATGGAGGTTTCGAAAAAGTGCTGTGTTGAAAAACGACGGTGACGATCATGAATGCATTATCTTTTTTTTTATTATTATGTCGCATGATGCGCAAGCGCTTTCCAATCAGCGTCGATGATCTCGCTGTAATCGATCTATTCATGAGGTTCAGTACATTGTTAGTTGTGTTGCATTTCTTGTAATTACCTTTGTCATCACATCTCGTGATGAACACAATTCCATTTAGTTTCTTCAACGGTTTACTTTAATTGCTCATTTACACTTTTGTCTTTATGCATTCGCTTTTCATTTCAATTGCGATTTGCATAAAAGTCTGATTGAAAGAATCAATCAAATTAAACTCTAGGTTCAACATTTATCATATTACGTATGCAACCGTGATGTCGTACATTATTTGATCGGGCAATATTTTGACATTGATTAATTATTCTAAAACTCCTCATTCTCTCACTATTGATATATTAATTTCCTAGTTCAATATGTTATTTTTTATCCTCATTCAAAACCACTGTATCTACCACTAGTTTCAGCCGCGGTTTTGTGCACGTGGAAGTCAACCATAGGCAACATGTTACATTTCCTATGACAATACTGCAGCTTTTTAACAGTGAAAGAGTTTTTTAAATCGGATGATTTATTTTGACGATTACCACCTACCTACTCCCAAACTTTACCTCTAAAACATAAATTCACTATTTATCATAACACTAGCTTTTGCCAGCGGCTTCGCCCGCGTGAAAATGACGATTTTCCATACAAACTATCATCCCCTATTAAATCCCTTAGGGGTTGAATTTCGAAAAATCCTTCCTTATTCCTTGTCTACATCATAAAGGGAACCTCTATGCAAAATTTCAGCTTTCTAGGTCCAAGGGTTTGGACTGGGCGTTGATGAGTCAGCCAGTCACTCAGGACTTCTCTTTTTATTTATCAATAACATAACACGCTCCGATCATCTCCTAATTGCACCAAAAGCCTCCATCAACGTTTCGTAACACTTACTTGTCCATAATAATCATCACAACTCCTCTAAACGCTTTTCAAATTGTTGCAAATCATCCACGACCTTTGGTAACTACCATTACATATTCACAACTTCAATAGATATTACGAAATAGGTATGTTAGGAAACCGTAATTATCTAACAATTATTATTAGGCGATTAGCTTTGCCTATTGGTGTTACCCTCTGCTTGTCGTAAGGTTTGTAGCGTGATGTTAACCTAAAATCTTCCTGAAGAATTAGGCTATTGACTGAAAGTTATTTTCAAATCCGACTGTTTGTTCTAGAGATAAACGCGTTCAAACAAACAAACTCTTCAGCTCTATTTGATTGATTAGTAATTATAGTTGTTGCCCATGGCTTCGGTCGAGGTAATATGTAAAAGAAAAAAACAAAAAAAAACCTGTATGCTATTCCAGACTGAAATCTATCGCTGCGTCTATCTTTCCAATATCCGGATCCGCTCAGTCGTTCTGGAGTGATTGAGTGACAAACAAAGATCCATCCATCTAAACTTTTGCATTTATAACAGTAGTACAAGATTAGTACATTTATTTATTAGGCGATTAGCGCATGCGACAGGTATCCGAGCACTTATAGGCGCGTTCGTGCGCATGACCCTTCACAAGTCAAGGCGAGGCAGTCGCGTGCTAACTAGAATTATTTCTTTGTGAGCTATGGGAACATTTGACAGGTTAACTCTGGTATTCGCCTTGTCATTACAGCTGATTATATCATTGTTGACTGGTGTTGCTGTTCCTAGTTCTTTTAAGTCATCTTTTGGCTAAAAATCTACTACTTCGTCAACATGCACCGGGATCCCATGATCATCTACTACTACGGACCCTTAATTACCATTAATGCTGATTATTACACTACTCTGTAACCACGTTCCTCGCTATGTGACGGCACGGTTGGCGCAGTGGCTGAGCGATTGGACTGCTGCGCTATGTGTCGCGGGTTCGATCCCCGCACGGAACAAATATTTGTAAGGCCTACAGATAGTTGTTTCGGGTCTGGGTGTGTTTGTGTATGTGAGTTTAAGTGTTTGTAAACGCACCCACGATACAGGAGTAATCCTAATGTGGGGCAACGTTTAAAAAAAAAAAAAAAAACAATGTTTAATATGTTACATACTACTTGACTTCAGAGTGCACGTAACCCGGCAGAAATCGGCTTCTTACCTGCTTTCGGGCCTGTTGTTTTTATCCCTATAAATAAGATTCCTTAAACCACCAATCATATAGCGTGATGAACATCATAAAGCTACATTGCAAACATAAAACCTTACCTCTTTTGTTTTTAAGTATTGTGTTCTACCGGTTTAATGCGCATCGTGGTTGTGGTTATGGCCCGATCCCGGTTCCAAACCACTGGGCAGAACCAATTCAAAGCTCATACACAGACTTAATACCCTTTAATTAAAAATTTTATGAGTCTCATCACTGAATAAATCTGTATTGTATTTTTAACCTAAAACAGAAGAACAATATTATAATTGATAAAAACTGACAAACTGTTCAAGAGTACTTTAATTAAAGTTAAAATGCTTTGCACAGGCTTAGTTTACCTAAATCATTCACTATGTATTTTCAAAAAACACTAATTATGATATGTATATATTCGCCAGACGCCAGGTGATCATCTTCCTGCCCTTGGCCCACATTACCTTGAATCATTCGACACACTATTATTTATATTTTCGTTTCGGTATAGCATGTCATCTAACTAGCTCTCATCATCATCATCCTACAACAGTCGCTAAACATAGACCTCTTTAAACGCACGTCATTAACTCGACTCTCGGCAACTCTTATCTTGTTGCTACCTTTACTTAAATCAAATAAATCTCTTCTGAAATCTTGTCTCAAATTCGAGATGAATCACGCTTGGCCTACCGTCTAACCCTGCCCGCTCTGTACCAATATTGTCCATCAGTATTACAGTTTCGCTACGCTTATTTCAGGGTATACTTTTCTTTTTGACATTCGTTTCTGGCTGGTCTGAAACAATCTCAAGTTGTGTAATAATGTCAATAATAACTGTTTGCTTTTCTTATAATGCATAACTAATTTACCTTCGCCAAAAATAACAGATTTTTGTTGTGGCTTTCTTGAATGAAATCGTCAATGTTTCGGTACTCTACACAAGGGTCTAATTTAAGACAGGCCAGTTATAAAGGACTCTCTAAAAGACTTATTGCAGTAGAGTCACACCGTGATATCTTCATTCTCCTGCCCATATCACTATTTATTTGGAGTCGGTACAGCATGTCTTCTTCTTCCATACATCTCTCAGCCATCGTCACTAAAATTGGTCCCTTAATAGCCATATTATTTTTCGCACAATTCACCCATCGTCACTTACGTCTTTCCTTACTCATAAAGTCATCACAACTTTCCTCAAGTCACAAGTTCGTGGGATTACAAAACCACGTATTATCGTTTTACTTTTAATGGTGATTAAAAGTAAAATTATACTACCTACATCATCTATCTGCCCTCATTGACATGGATATTGTCATGCCAATTCATCAATATACTCGTACATAAACAATGCATTGACATTTGATTACTCGACATAATATATGTCGCATCCAGGTACATAGGACGCTAGTCAGGAAGTACTAAATGACATACATAGTGTCAAACAGTTGTGGGCACAGAAAGGGATCTACGGGTAAATGAGAGAAATAATGACTCCTTTAACTTGTACACAGCTACTGTACAGTCAATTACTAACACTACTGTACTTAAAAGGAAACACCGAGCAGTTCCTAGATAGTATGTGTCGCGACCATGCCCGAACGATCACTGGCTGGCGATCCATGGGACTGAGGTCCGTATCCGACACCTACATCCAGACTCCGCACAACGCCAAACAAAGGCGCTTGTGTTTAAATTTAAGTGCATACTCATCAAAGATCCGACACGGCCATCCTGCATGACACACGTCCTCGTGTGTAAACCTGCAATACCAGAGATTCCCATCGCAGGACACCGTTCGGTCATTCTGACTTAACCAAGAGGAACTCTCAAACTTCTCTTGTTACAATATTATCACTCTAGCTAGATTATCTCAATAACATGAGACGTCAACCTCAAAGTCACATCATTTGTTTACATAGTCTTTTTCGTTCAAACATTACGACTTAGAATAGTCAGCCCAACAAAGTGCAAGTACTCTTTAACTAGAACCAATAAATCTCAAAATCTCTCAATTTCTCAAAAATCTGTCTTTAAAATCGAATTCAAGGAATGGTGGTTGCTCTTACAGCCATCTTTGTGGCTTCCGATAGTTATCCCTGTAACCATCACGACCATTGTCATTCGAGTGACCAGGTCCCGTAACCATCCCTGTGGCTACCTCAGTAGTTATCCCCGTGATCTCTACCAACCATAGTCATTATAGTGACCAGGCTACGTAACCATCCTTGCGGGGGCTACGCGGTAAACCTCACAGTGACCACTACCGACCATAGTCATCCCAGTGACCAGGTGCCTTAGCCATCCTTTTTGTGGCTACATCAGTAGTCATCTTAGTGACCACTACCGCCCAAATTCATCTTAGTGACTGGGCCCCGTAATCATCCCAGTGATTACAATCGTATAGTCATCCTTATGACCATACACACTCAGCGACCACACCATTACTAGATTTAATTACAACATCAACACATTTGACTCAGTTTTACGTTAAAGGTACTTGACTTTCCAGCGTTCTCTTAACTCTATTCTGAACGCACCAATAAGACGTTTTTCACCGTAGACATTTTAGCTCATAGCTTCACCATTAAATTATTACTCACTAACATAAAAAGTAGCCTTACTTCGGTTTTATTTTCGTACACGTCCCGGTTCTTCTATGCAATCGACCTTGTCCTCACCTCCCAAGCTACAACTTTAGGTTGAGGAGATTGAGGTCCGCTTTGTTAATAATGTTCTTAGTGAATATGAATAAGCCACATATTTCATTGCTAATTCACTCTAACCCAGCCATAGCAAACACAATCTTGCATTATTCCCCTTCGAAACAAGAGGCTGGACCCAGACTTAACATTGTCTGGGGTGAAATGTCTATCCCGCACAGTTACTCTCATAGTATCTTTAAGTTTCTCTTAACAGATCATTGACTGTCAGTAACTGTAATAGTAAAATAGTAAAAACAGTACTGCATTAACATCAAGCAGAAGTTGCGAACTTGCTTGTCTCTTATGGCGACTATTATAGTATCTTTCGGCGACTAGTCTCTTACGGCGACTAATCTCTTCAAAGTTGTGTGCTTCGCCGCATGTCTTGCGGACTACTGGTTGCTCTAAACCGGCCTCGGTACAGACGATGTACCCACTGGCAGGAATAGCGCTGCCAGAAGCTCACAGTACAGTGGCAAGCTCTCGCGAAAGAGCCGAAATGGCTTCAGTCATACGACACCCTTTACACTTAAACACCCTTATATCGCAAAGGCACAAAACCGTTTTCTGAGGATTGTCATTCACCCCACTCACTGGTGAATAGTCTAAAGATTAAAGTTGCGGAAAGGTAGCTAACTAGCTCCTTGCCTATCCCATTCGTTTCATCGTCTGCTACTCTCCCACCTGGAAGCCTTTAAATAGACTCCGGCCCCAGGCTGGTCGCAGCAAGGAAAACCTGAATATCCACCTGCCCTAGAGTTTAATTAAGTTGCTGTTCCACAAATGTGGCACTTAATATTGTATCCTGCATGTCCTATTGTTTGTTCACAACAGGGACCGATGCACACTACCAAAAGCGCCAAATTAGTAGCTCAGTTCCAGCCCCAGGCCAACATAATTCAGACCGCCATCGACACGCTAAGAAGAAGATTTAATTTGATTATTGCCTTTCATTATTTATCAAAACAAAATCACCAATTGAAAACCAACTAAGCCATCTTAGCTGGTAACTTTTAACAATCCTGTTGTTATCATACAGAGCTTATTTTGTGCGCTATGTTTTCTATAGTGACTTACAGTTTCTACTTTAGTGTTTACCACACTAATGTCAACAACACAGCCTTGCATTGATGTCACTTGAGTATCATCACTCCATCAATCAAGACATTGTTAGTTCGTTACCGATTCACTAGTGTGAACTAATCCAAGATTATTTTATTTGGTAAACCGAATACATTTCTTTTCGTTTCTTTTTAAGCGTTGCCCCACACTAGGAGTCTCTCCTGTATCGTGGGTACGTCCACAAATATTCAAACTCAGACACTCAAACACCCAGTTCTAGAACAACTATCTGCAGGCCATACAAATATTGTGGGGATCGAACCCACAACACGCAGCACAGCAGTCAATCGCTCAACCACTGCGCCAACCATGCTATCAGAAATGGATGACTAGTGAGTTTGTCGAGACCAATGTTTAGGTTTCAACTTTGCTCTATCGATGCCGACAGCAACGCGGCGTCTTCGACGTAAACATTGACGAAGTCAAGTGCGATTCAGCATAAAGCACTAACAATGGCTCTCTTACATTCGGTGATCGCGTTACACAGTTCCGAATTGTTATAATTCGGCACTCATGTTGCTTATCCTGTGTTAGGAAAGCTAAGAGTAATCGGTCTCTATATTACAGACTTTAATGAAACCGCTTCAATAATCAAGCTTTGTAAAGCTTTGTTAAGATTGAGATTCAAGTTCTCAATTTAGTCTTAAGAAACAATGAACATTGGTTGTTTTCATGACCAATCATTATATTGTATCACACTATGACATTAATGACTTTACATTAGTGATATTATGCTCACAATTAAATCTGTTCTGTGAATTTTACAAGTCACAATAAAGCTTTCTGCCCAAAGCACTAAACTAAACTATGTTTCATGATTTCATCAGTCAACACTTCACATCTGAGTAGTCTTTTAGTTGGATGGATGGATAGGATTTGCCGTGATATAGTATGAAGACTAAATCACAATCTTATTAGAGCGATACACGGTTTGCTCTTCGGAGCTCAACTCGTTACATCCATCCTGTAGGTACACCAGTAGGTACGCCATAATTATTATGCTACTGCTAGTTTCAAGCTCCAAACAGTTGGATACTCGTTGCTCTACTGTAACCGTTGTTAACCTTATCTCATGTTTAGCTAGCATTACGTTTGAATTCATTGAATTTAACCGAGGAGGAGTTCATGGTTAACCCTTATTTCGACGGAGAAGGTGATAGTAAAATAATTAAAATTTTATTAAATAACTTTGTTTCCTTGGTCTTTCTGAACATCCAAAAATCATAGAAAAAAATCTACCCCCCACCCTTGTGGATAAATTCGATGTCCGCCACACCGGACATTATCGAACATAAGTAAAAAAATTGTTAAAATGACTTGTCCGTCCTAGCGGACTTTGCCGAATTTGTGAAAGAAATTTCATAAGATAAGATAATTTATTTATTTGCGTAAAACATGGTATACATAGGTGTTGCATAGTATAAAGTAAAGAATTTGAATACTAAAAAGATCTTTATTTTTTATAAAAGTACAAAAAACTATAAGAGAATGCATTATTTTGTATGGAAGGATCTTCATCTGCTGGAGTATCTTCTATTTGGGCTCTATATAAAAAGGTACGGTGTGTCGATTTGTACGAGAGGGAAAACTTTTGGATTTGCTTTGGTCTCTTTTTTGTCACAACTGATGGTCCCCTGAGTCTTCTTTTTCTATTTACAGGTGTTAGCAACGATATGGAAGGTAAGTTCGCAAAATTGGGTTCCTGCGACTGGTTCGGGAAAACTTGTTGCAAAATTGGAGTCAAAGGTGTCGGGAAGTCGTTGTAGACTTCAAAACTTCTTTCAGGATTCTCATCAGAGCTATCTACGATATTCAAGCGCTCTAGCGAAGATGCAATTGATGGTGCAGGTGAACTGGCGGCAGAAGGCGGATTAGAGAATGGATTGAGGATCATTTTCGGCGCTGGAGCTATCGCCTGTTTCAGATGGTGCGCGTTCTTTGGGAATAAGTGCCAATATCTTTTTCGTGCGTTCATGCAGACAAGAAAAGCAAAACTAAGCAAAACACCACCACCATAAAAAAAATAGTAAGGTCAAAATAGGGCACACACGGTGGAACGTCACAGAGTCAATGTTAGTGTTGTAAATGTGACAGCCGTTGCACAGTGATTATCCAGTACTTACATTGGGAAGTAGGTATCTGGAGATAGCTATAGCAAGTACTTAGCTTTTAGCATGTTAGTTTTACGTAAAGATTAGGTATAAAAGTTGTATACAAGAAGTTGGTAGGTAGGTACTCAGAATAAATGTAAGGTTTTGACAGGACAGACAAACCTTTCAACTTTCGTCCATATTTCGACAGAGTCCGCTGTGACGGACAAGGTATACAACACATGAAACACAGATGTATCGACGAGGTCCGGTGTGCCGGACAAGTAAAAACTCGTTATTTATTGTGATTGACATAAGCAAAAGTTATGGAATCGTATTACTTGAACGTGACTAGAACTGATTCACAAAACACAGACATAAAAACTACACAAGTTATGCAAAGATATATTTTTTAAAGTAAATTACCTGGAATACTTTCTGAGTGCGCGGTTTCGCCGACATTTTTTCGCCAACTGTCAAATTGGGGGTTGTCACACGCCAACTTTATTTTTTCACTAAAACTTGACTAATCTCTCAATGGTTTAATAGTTTTTTTATTGTAAAAATAGATACCGACAAGGAGGTAGATTTTTTTATAGTACTTGTCCGGTGGCTCGGACAAATTCGAATTAAGGGTTAAACAATCACAGCCACACGGGTGGAACCTCAAGCTATGTTATCCGCCTAGATCGGTCCATAGATGTGCGACCATCCATCACCCAGCAATCTTTCTCCGCGCTAAGAAAAACACGTCAAGCCGCCAGTCGCGACTGGCTCCAGCAGACCCCCGACAGCCGTCACTGGCAGTCAGTGGCAGTCAGTGGCTTGACAGTCTGACAACCCATTCCCCAAAGGGGTACCACATCACCCAGCACCAAGTGGGCTACAGTGGCCAGACAAGCTGCCGCCACAGGCACAACACCGGCCGCACCGACCGGATACCAACCCCACACAGTTGGGAACCGGCCACGCAAATGACGACTTTCAAGTTTATTAGTGTCCTCTGATTTTTTCATATCCGAAACACTTTAATTTCAATCATTCGGAAAACATCGACACCTACTCTCTACGTCTCGCACTGACGTCGTATCCCCATTGGTACGTTTTTCGCTTTCATCGGAAAAGCACGTAAAATTAAACTTAACGGTCACAATGCCCAAAGGGGCACACAGAGGTGCTAAGCACACCCATCTTTTACTAAAACCATCAATACAGCGTTCCGCTACCCTAAGAACCTTCGAAACACAACAACATCGAACATTCTTTGAACATTTACAACTCGGTAGTCGTGGTTAAAATATCTTTCAGTTGGGATACATGAACCAAACATAACCGTGTAAACACAAATTAATCATTCTAGCACATCAATCACAAATTCGAATTTGATCGATTTCCGAGTCGAAATGTGAAATTTCGACTCGGAAATCGATCCCAGAACTCTCCACACTCCGCAGCTGCCCCTGCGACCACGAGCTCAACTGGTAGATCGCAGTTGCACATTCGTTTTCAACATTCGTTGCAGTAAGTTGCATTCTCACATCACGCCTGCAACAACAAGGGTCAGGCAAAGATGCACCCAACAGTACACAATCTAACCTGGGAATCGATCCCAGGATCGTCAAACAGTCGCGCTCGCGACCGCGATAACCCAACGGGCTAATAAGATCACAATAAAACATGATCACAACAACCAAGTGAAGTAGCAAGAGGTCTTTTCAAAACAACTCTCTTCACTCGCTTATAAAATGATAACGACTCACCGGATATAACACCTTTACTCGTTCTCACTTACACACTCTGTTTCACGTGTCTAACCAGACAGGCATCATGACGGTGGATAGTCACCTCATGGTATCCAAACCCTCATCATCACAGAACTGTGCATCGTGCACATCTGTCTAAGGGAATCGAACCCAACGAATCAAAACAACAGCTCGGCCAGCTGTTTCGTGCGCGAATAGCTATCAAAGCAACTAGCACTGTTTATCGAACAGTTCACGCAATTGTCTATACACACAGTTTTCACTTTCAGGAGATTTCTCAACCCGCTCGTATCCCACTTCTGATGTCGCATCCAGGTACATAGGACGCTAGTCAGGAAGTACTAAATGACATACATAGTGTCAAACAGTTGTGGGCACAGAAAGGGATCTACGGGTAAATGAGAGAAATAATGACTCCTTTAACTTGTACACAGCTACTGTACAGTCAATTACTAACACTACTGTACTTAAAAGGAAACACCGAGCAGTTCCTAGATAGTATGTGTCGCGACCATGCCCGAACGATCACTGGCTGGCGATCCATGGGACTGAGGTCCGTATCCGACACCTACATCCAGACTCCGCACAACGCCAAACAAAGGCGCTTGTGTTTAAATTTAAGTGCATACTCATCAAAGATCCGACATATATATATTGAGCAAGTGACGAATTGTCAATTGTTATGTTGTTGTAGCTACAATTGAATTGTGAGGTAAACTTTGAATGGAGTACTACGTCACTTCCCGTGATTGTCGGGAGATGCTAATTAGCAACAATGTCAGATAAATATGTGGTTATTTGCCAGGTTGCTAGAAACTTGACCTAAGGACTTGGACTGAGGACAGATCATGGGAAAGTCAATAATTTTGGAACTGATAAAAGCTACCGGGAAACTAAGGTTGTAGAAATACAAATCACTATGAAACCGATAGCCACTGTAGGTCCTCTGGCTCGATTGGTCCACTCTATGATACTTTTGTTACAGGCTACAACTAAGTATACTGCAATGTGAATATTTAATATAATAATATTCCACAACTATCACACAACGCCATCTAGTCCCAAGCTAAGCAGAGCTTGTGTTATGGGTACTAGACAACTGATAAACATACTTAATAATATTCCACAACTATCACACAACGCCATCTAGTCCCAAGCTAAGCAGAGCTTGTGTTATGGGTACTAGACAACTGATAAACATACTTATATATTTCTAAATACATACATATTATAGATAAATTACACCCAGACACAGAACAAATGATCGTGCTCATCACACAAACATTTGTCCTGGGTGGGAATCGAACCCACGATCTCCGGCATAGCAGTTAGGGTCACTAACCACTAGACCAACAGGCCAGTCAGCATTTAGATGGGCACGACGACTAGCTATTCATCTCCTTATGATACTCCATATTCATGTCGATCATCAACCGTATCATTGACAATCGGCTGAGACTTGAAACATTAGCAAGTTCTTTTCTTCAAATATCGTTTTATTGTGTCCTATGACAACAATACTGTATAACGTTGTACATTACCCTAATGACGATAGTAATCATGATTTTACCCACGGGGAAAGGCCATGTCAAGCTGGTTACGATGGCAAACAAAACCCATACATAACCTCTTACTTTAACAACAGTATCAAAGGAGTAATAAGCCCTCATGACAGGGACATCAATTGTTGTAATAACGGCATTAACCCTATTCTTGGCACTGTATACAATTTGATACATTGAACTTTATGAAAATCTAGAGACGTTCCAAGACGTATTTTCAAAACATTTATTATTTTTTATGGTAGAAAATATAATCCAAATTCTACAAAAAAATACTTTTTATCATTTAATAATCCAAAAATGCAGTAGAAAACAAAATAGTAAACCGACAAAAGGCGTCTTGGTGTTGCAAGATAAAAACACACAAATTTTATTACATTTAGGTCAAATTATTTTCAAAAGCTGTTTAATTCAAATAGGTTACTATATTTGCTACTTAGAAACGCTACTTTCGAGTACCAAAATGGACTGAAATCGTATGTAATTTACAGTTCTTTCTTAGTGTATCAGATATGATACACTGCCAGATAGCCATACTTTTAGATAATGTTCCGCCTGTATCAAATATGTTACATTGCTTGATTTGTATGGTTTCAATTTATTATATAATTATTACAATATACAATATATTTTATATATATATTGTCAATATTATTGTTTATTTTTATTTTCTGCCACATGTGGTTCATCGTCTTAATATGAAACAACAAAGAAGCGCTCGGTAACTTGGAAATTACCGAGTTTTTGTTCCGGAAACAAGAGCTAAATTGAATTTATTTGAAATTGAATGAACTACTGAGGTTGATTGCAGTATTGCTTATTCCCAACGGACTCCGACACCAGTTCGCTGCCTCTATCATTGCCATGTTCATCAGGAAATCTTAATTTTTGATCAAATGACGATAAACCAAGTATAGTTACTTCAATATCTTTGGTACTATACCCTCAGTCATTGCAATCAAACCCTTGTTTGCCATCAATTTTATTGCCCAATCAATTCGTATACAATATCTGTATAAAAGAAAAAGAAAAGAAGAAGGCAGCTTCATTGTGCTGAGCCTAGGCCATTTTGTCCGGTACCATCCTTGTTACTTCAAGTAAACTCACTAGGAACCTTTTTGTAAGTGGCTTCACGACTGGCAACCACCTTGCAACTGGACTGGCAACCACCTTGCAACTGGACTGGCAACCTTTACCATGAGCCAGCAACTTGACACGTTATAACCAGGTGCTGTAACCATTGTTTGCACCTTCTCTCTCTGCGGCTACTCGTTCTAAAAGACTTAGAGTGGTCGCGATAAAGAGAAAAGTAATACCAGCTAAAAGATTACAACTTAACTGGCGTTTCTGTAAGTTTATAGGTTCTGGAGAAGTGCTATAACTCGTTTGACCTCGTGAAGAGACGAGTGTCATTGAAAGCTGTTTTGCAGATGACTCTCTCATAGAACAATAAATACCACAGATGATGATTTTCTGAGGATCCTTTCATTTATGGGGGTAAAGTAAAAAAAACCAAAAGGGTATAAATAAAGCCTACGCAGTATACCTTACGCAAAATACACGCTTTGGACGTGGTCACGAGCCTGTTTTGCCAATAATTAAGATTTTATAAGGTCTAAAGGGCGTTACTACTATGATTTTTAATTTTTACCGACTAATACTAAAAGGGGGTTCTGTTTTTCAATTGTATTTATGGAAGTACAATAAAAATGTGTCATAAATTAAATGTTTTTCTCACGATATCGTGTATTTTTTTTTTTTTGTTTTGTTAAAATAACGTTGGAAGCCTGGCAGTGTAGCAAATATGATACATAGATTTTATAAGGTAGATTTCTAAGAGTCTGGCAATGTATCACATGTGATACATTCAATAAATCTTATAATAATATAAATAGATTTTTATTATTATTTTTTCTCCTCTCTATGAATACCTGAGAATGCATTCTATGTAAAAAATTTCAATATTTCAAAAAAAAAAATCTCTGCCAAGTATAGGGTTAAAAGTGAAACACGTCACAGTGGCCGCCCGCGCACCCACAGAGGGAAAGTTGATCATATGCGCGTGCACTTAACGCTGTCAATACTACTTACTTACTATTGTATGCTATTGTGTAATTGTGTTGGCAGACGTCTTTTGATAAGATGTTATGCTGATTGTTTGTTTCTTTTCCGAAAAACACGTGTTAGCTTTATTACATTAAAACGACTCTATCCCATTCTCCTTTTGTTCACCTACTGCGACAATTACTCGTTCTCGTGTTTAGGAAAGCATGTGTTATCATTATTATTATTTTTGCGGTCATTTTCGACTTCCTTATGTTCAGGAGGCTGAATCTAGTCTCCCACTGGTTTCTTCCGTTGCATGTCACTGATTTAACTTTGGTTAAAAATGGAGGCTACATACTGTGTTATGTAATGTTTTGTTACATGTTCTCTTGATTTTGTTTGAAAATTATTAGGAACTTCAGTTTCAGTCTGTATTGCATGCTATTCATGTATAATATCAATTTTATAAGAATCATATCATCATTGTTCATAAAGTAACTGTCCTCTTTATCTACCTCTCCTATTGAGTTAAAATGAACGGCTTGCCCTCTAGTTATTTCATGTGGCTTGAGTCACTAGATAGGTACCTATCACTGTCGATGTGTGATCACTGTCAATCGTGGCAAATAAGGCATCAAAACCATATCTATAGTAAATACCGTAGCCACTTAGCCATAACACAATACACGATGAGTCCATGCATAATGATGGCCCGACACAATGCGCAAACGCAGACCAATAGCAAATAGCCTGCGTGACGGGGCCTCTGCGACAATCGCAGAGTTAATCGGACCGTGGTTCCGTTTCCTCTTTGACGTTGGACATACGACATGGTTTAGCAAATGAATTAGCGAAGCCGTGTGAATGTTTTGGTCATTTATGTAGTTGTCATCATTTTTGATGACACTTTGTTCATTTTCAAAACACGAACCTGCTGTAGGTTCGTGTTTTGAAAATGTTTCAATTTGATCTTACCCATAAATCCCCTTAGACTTCGGAAGTTCTTGATCTTTAATAGCCTTGTTCCGTCCACTGTTAAGCATAAGCCGGCCAGCATAGGCTGCCTCTCTTGTGGCATGCATTATGTGTTCTTCAGTTTACACCTGACAATTTTATTTCATGAAGTATTACTACACGTATGACTGTAAGTCTGTAAACAACCATTGTGATTTATGTTCTGTGGCGTCCAGAGGGGCTAGATAACAAACATGTTTCATTATGATTACCATCAGCTCAAAATTTAGAATGATGTCCTTCCACCCTTTGTATTATTTTGAGTGTTTCATCATAGTTATCGCTGATGTCAAATATAGCTTTGTCTACACCCTCTGCTCATGTTCAAATTGTGAAATTTACATGCAAACGCTTACCAATAAATATCTCTGCACCATATAATTTTTCAATCGAGTGATATTTTTTCTCAAAACTCATTACCGATGGAAAACGGAATCTATCACACGCAATGCTACGTGATCTAGTATTAAAATATTTGTAATGTTGTGACACGAATAGTCGATAGTCTCGTCACACATATCGAGAATCGAGAGGTAAATCGGTCTTGATCGTTAATCGTTATCGTTCCTAATCGATGTAATGTAACGGTGTGGACGGCTTTTCTTTGTTTAATATTATATTGTCTTCAACATAATTGAGTTTTTTATCGAGTATATTAGAAATAAGTGGTTGCGTGAAGGAATGTACTGTGATTTTATTATGTGTTGACTTGGTGCTGTTATTAGTTAAGATTTCACTATGATTAGAATAATGTCAGGGAAATGGTTTTCTGTTTGTTGAACCTGGTTGAACCCGTTTAAAGTTAAAGATTGTTTGCATTTCTGATTATCAATGGTGGGCTTTCATTTTGTAATTGCTTGCAGTTATCTTCATTACCATCATCGTCCTTCATAAGCCAATGTAACGTTTGTAAAAACATTTTTACAAAAAATAAAACCGACTTCGACAAAAATAAAACACAAAAAAGTGAAAAATAAAAAATCAGCTTCTGAAGTCGGTGACTTTTGTTTGTTTGATTTCATGTTTTTGCCACCGACTTCTGAAGCTGATTTTTTATTTTTCACTTTTTTGTGTTTTATTTTTGTCGAAGTCGGTTTTATTTTTTGTAAAAAAGTTTTTATTTTTCACTTTTTAGTGGTTCACATGTGCTTACCCCTTCACAACGTACCGGCGTGATGTTATGTTATGAACTGGTCAATAGACAGTCATGAGATTTCAGCAATCCCAGTCCATTTGCTATCATTAATTGAGGAGTTCCGTTGCCTATCTCCGAAGTTCTTCATCACCTTTGTAGTGAGTACAGGCATGATATTATGTTGTGTGATGGCGTAAACAATGCTTAGATATGCTATAGCAACAATCGCGGTTAATCTGCTGTTATTTATTGAAGAGTTCCCCCGATTTCTACAAGATCCCATCATCAGATATTGAAATGGTGACAATGGGACCACACGGGAAGCACCAGCTTTCAAATGAAAAAAGAATCAAGAAAATCAGTTCACCCAGTCGCAAGTTATGAGCGAACAAACATAAAAAAAAAAAAAAAAAAAAAATACAGTCGAATTGATAACCTCCTCCTTTTTTTGAAGTCGGTTAAAAAGTAACTTTAACGAAGCCGAAATGCACTTAAATTATTTTCTCTGGCATTGTGCTGGGAAGTTTGTTCCGCCACTTCTTCTTTCCAGACACTAGGAAGTGTCGATGGGTACCTAGGCGTTTTGGGGGACTGTCTTATAAAAATGTAAAGTAAAGTAGAGTAAAGTAAATTTTTGACGTTCGAAAAGTGCTGATTATCAGCCTAGTTTGAATAAATGACTTTTGATTTTGATTGCGATCATTATTTTGTTGAGACCATACCGGTCAAAGTTCTTACTCTTTCCCAAGTCCTTTTTATGTTATTCATATTTCATCATTATCATTTCAGCCGAAAAACGTCTATTGCTGGACATTTTATTTATTGCATTACTTAAATCAAATACTTCGCAAAACATCCATCAGCATATTATTTTGAGTGCGTTACATCGAGTCCTACCGTGATTTTTAACCCCAAAAATATGATTTACAGCAATAAGACGTTTGAGTGGAGTTACTCAATTTGATGTAGGTACTGAATGCCTGGTTGACGGTTTCGTGAAAGGTCTGTCCACATCTTCCAAGCACCACTATTAGCCTCAACCAACTACAAGATTTCTTTGATTATTGGTGAACTAAAAGTAGAAACAAAACCCAAGTTCTTACCGATTTCATACTTTAACAATGGGTCATTTATCATTGAGTTATTGCCATACCCACAACAACAAAACAGAATTTATACAAATTCATTCATAACATTGCATTGATGTCAAAGGTCACAAGCGCCTATCCCAAGCATACCGTGAGATAGGGATGGGCAGTTGCACTTACGCATTTAGCTAAATAACCGCAAATTAAATAATAATGGAACTATATCCCGTCGACTGGCGGTTTCGATTCAATCAGTCGTAATGTATCTTAATCTAAGCGATCTCGTACAGGAAGCCTCGTGATTATGTTCACCATTCAATCCATTCACTCTTCCGGTCTGTTGTAGGTTTTTCTATAAAATTATCTGTGATATCTTCTAACTGTACAATTACAGGATAATGCTGTAATTTGCTTTGTTAGGAGTGTAATTCTTGTTTATGTTATACTGAAAAAGACTGAATACATAAATATGCTATGGCGTTTCAGGTTTAGTGGTCGCAAGCGCGACTGCTAAGTAGGAGGTCCAGGTTCCATTCCTGGGTCGAGCAAAGTGTTGTTGGGTTTTTCGGTTAGGATTTTTCAGTAACAGCCACGGGATCTGGATTCGTGTCTGGTTGATGGCAATAGGCTGACCCCCAACACCCCTGTTAAACTTAAATCATAACTGGCGAAAAGTATGTGTACTATTAGGTACACACGGCTACACATCAAGCTTTACAAAACCAGTTAATCTTGGCCTCACTTTACTAGACCTTTTCGCACAATGAACGATCAGATTATACTGGTTTTGTATAGCTTGATGTGTAGCCGTGTGTACACCTCTGCCTAACCTTACGGAAATTACAGGTGTGATATTATGATAATGCAAAAAGAGTCCAAAAAAACTATCTTATTCTGTACACCTATAAGTAAGCCTAGTATGAAGTCCAGTTGAATAACAAACATAATAAGAACAATGCATATATTTTTCAGTAACAGCCACGGGATCTGGATTCGTGTCTGGTTGATGGCAATAGGCTGACCCCCAACACCCCTGTTAAACTTAAATCATAACTGGCGAAAAGTATGTGTACTATTAGGTACACACGGCTACACATCAAGCTTTACAAAACCAGTTAATCTTGGCCTCACTTTACTAGACCTTTTCGCACAATGAACGATCAGATTATACTGGTTTTGTATAGCTTGATGTGTAGCCGTGTGTACACCTCTGCCTAACCTTACGGAAATTACAGGTGTGATATTATGATAATGCAAAAAGAGTCCAAAAAAACTATCTTATTCTGTACACCTATAAGTAAGCCTAGTATGAAGTCCAGTTGAATAACAAACATAATAAGAACAATGAGGCAAAAGTAGAACCTTCTTTCCAAACAAAAAAATCTTGATCCCTCGTAAAGAAACCAGTAAAAACTGTTTTCGCCCGACTAAGTTTGGGGTTCATTACATAACAGGTGCGTTCTATGGTAGCGTCAATAAGAGCTATAATTGCATACCACTACATACAGTAAACAATGTTTGATGATACCTGTTATTTAGTAGAGGCGCGAGCGCTGGTCCGTGGTTCCTGTCCGTTAACCGCGAACCCTTCTTTTTAAGTTCGGGTAACATGACATAAGAAACCCCTTTCTTTTGTCATGTTACCCTATATAGATTATATTATAGATTACTTGCCCTGATACATTTTTAAAAAGTTAAATTATACATGCAAACATTTTCAACAAAAAACAAAGTTTCTCTGAAAACTCTATTCGTGTATCACATTCTTTTAAATAAATAAAAAGAGATGTCCTGACTGACTGACTCATCAACGCCCAGCCCAAACCCTTGGACGTAGAAAGCTGAAATTTTACACAGACCTTTATAATGTAGACAAGGAATAAGGAAGGATTTTTCGAAATTCAACCCTTAAGGGACTTAAATAGGGGATGAAAGTTTGTATGGAAAATCGTCATTTTCACTCGGGCGAAGCCGCTGGCAAAAGCTAGTGTAAAATAAAAGGATAGGAGAAATTAGAAGTAACTGCTAAAAAGTAAGGGGTTGGAAAACCCTGTCAGTGTTCATCCCATTCCAGTGTTGTGTCCCAGTGTTTTCTTCATAGCTTGCCGATGCCGATGGCAAAATCATTATATTTTTTACTCAAAACTCGACAATTCCTACACCATTTGCTGACACAGCCATTAGGTCCTCAGTTCCTCGCGTGTGTAGATAACATGGGCATACAACTCAAGATAAGAGGGCTATTTTCCGTGTACAATTAGATCGAGAGAAAAAAAGAGGTCGTAAACACCTTTAGTGTCATAGAAAAGACCCTACAAAAAAATCAAGGAAATTCAAATTACTTACCTTAACCACTGCACGAAAAACAATCAACAAAACCTGATAACAATCTCGTTATTAATATTTAATCTAACAAACTAGTCCGTTATGCTCACCACCTAAGTATGACGTTTCACTTTTATGAATCAGTTTGGGGCTTATCACACTACCTTGTAGTACCCCTACCCACTTACGTACCAGTAATTGACAATATCAGTTAATTGTGGCCACAAAGAGAGCGTGACTGCCACAGGCCACTCTCTCACTTTCCACACGTAGGTAGCAGGCTATAAAACACACTGTTTTGAGGTAATTCTACCTTAGGGTCGCTTCTATGTAATATTCGACGGCATACGAACTGTGAAATTAAAGTGTGTAATTGGTGCTTTAAAATAGTCTGTTTCTCTGAGGAATTGGTAATTCGAAGAGCATTACTATGAGCAATTCGTCTGTGGTTTTTAGAAACAAGCAGAAAGATAAAATTTAGAATTCGAAGTTTCTCAGTAGCAGCCCCGAGTCTGAATTTGTGAAAATTAGGATTATCCTAACCAAGAAAAGATTCAATTTATAAAGATCCTATAAATATAGACCTTGTTGACGATTTGCTTAATAACTGTTATCAATGTTGTAATGGTCATATTATGTCTCTAAAATATTTCGTATAATTCAAGCAGTTCTCTTGATAATAATTCCTATATAACAACTAAAACATTATCTGGTGACCAACACATAATTTACTTGACCACAAGGCTATTGTATTCTAGTCTAATTAAGAATGTAGTAGAAACGGGACAGATTATATCATTCGACGTCGACGATCAGAGGAAGTCGCGTATTACGTAAAATTGCTGTAATATGTCTTACATTGTCGTCCATCATTTAACTCATGAAGTTGCTAGTCACTTGCTAAAGTTCAAGGTGTATTGTTACATAACTTAATAATAAACGGCAATTTGCAATAATTATTCAAGACCTCTGGAATTATTGCAAATTATTTGTCTACTGCCTCGTTGTCTAGTGGTCGCATGTGCAACTGCAGAGCTCAAATTCAAAGCATTTATTTCAAATAGACCCGTAAGAGGCACTTTTTCATGGTCAAAATAAGCCACCGGTTTCAGTCCAGCCTCAGGCATCTTCTTCTTATCGTGTGGGCAGTAAGGTCTAACGACCCCACACACTCTAGTGTCGGAGTTTCTACACCGCCGCAAGGGCCTCTGACATGGTTTGACGACCGCCATTTGGCGGCCGGGACCACCGACTTATACGTGCCTTCCGAAGCACGGAACCATCTTTTTATCAGACAATCAGGTGATCCAAGCCTGCAATGTCCTAACCAAACTGGAAACAACTTCACAAAGTATGCTTCCCGTGGGAATCGAACCCACGACCACCGGGTCATAAGGCAACGCCTAAACCACTCGACCACAGAGGCAGTTGACACACTTTTCATCAACAATTAGGTATAATTATGTACCTCTTTCTTTCTAACCCTCCGAGGATTACATGCGTGATGTTATGTTATCCGTCCAATAATTGAGTACGGTCAATCCTCCGGTCGGGCAAAGTCTGCTTGCTTATAGGGATTTCTCCAGAGGCCATCTCCCATTTCGGCCCAGTTACCCATGTTTGCAAAGTAATAAATGATTTGATTTTGATGATAGAAGGCTTCATCATCATCATCATTTCAGCCAAACGACGTCCACTGCTGGACATAGGCCATAGAAGGCTTGCCTACTTTTAATATTATAATATGGAACTAGCGAAATGTGTGACCTTTTACCTTGTCATCAAAGTACATCCGCTTTGGGTTCTTTGGCTGATGTTACGTTCATAAAAAGACACATTTGCATTATTTTGATTAATGTTTACATGTGTGCATTCCTTTCGTCGATTAATTATGTCGTTGTATACATGACAATTTGACCTGTTCTCCTGTCACTAAATTCTGTAACACACTGTAACATCAATTAATAGGAATATCTTTGAACTTGTCGGAAGCACAGCCATAAAATGATAAATGGTTTCGTTAAAACAAGACAACAAATGTCGAAGATTTATCTAATTCTAAGAAGGAAGTTGGAGATGTTAAGATGTAATCTGCTTTACTATTTTCCCACACAAGTGCGGCGTTTACTTATGTAGATAATACTTACAATAATGATGTAAGAAAATACGTCTTGTATGTTAGAGGCGACCTTTCTCGTAAGCGCGTAATTCAACCAGTTCGCCTTGACTGCACAACAGACTCCTCTCTGATAGAATTATTATCCGTTTTATAAAGTTTACGACTTGAATCGCATATAAATTATCGCGTACACGGCATACCACAAAAGGATATTTTCAAAATTTAAAATCTTTATCACATAGTCATGCACGATATTTTGGCATATCCGTCTTCATCAGACAGTTAAATTGTTTCTCTGGGACTTCGTCGAGCTTCATGGTCTAAGCGCTTTTTTGGTGGTGGCCACTGTTAATTGTGGCTTTGGAGTTACAGTGGTTTGGGAAAAATGTGGAGGGCTTGTATAAAAAAGTACGTCTTCATCGTCATTCCTTCAATGCTGAAGATCGCTACCGCATAAGTCTTCAGTAATATTGTATTCTGTAGTGTGCATACAACCGGTTTCTTGATCGTGGAACATCTATTAACTAGGCTTAGCCGTAACATTCAAGGTTAGAATGGAAATTGCTTCTGTACAATTTTCTAGAGGATAACTTAAATCATCTGCTCATGTGAATTAGTGCTTAATCTTTGATCCACCATTGTGTAATACATTTCGAAGCTTGAAAATGAAATGAATCAATTAGATGACTCATATGTTTCAGACTTCAACTGGCAACTTTGATTGCCTGTGTCCGTCTTTCTCTGGCTAATTTTACTTTCACTTCTTCCTTATTGCCTCCGCGAGTCAAGGCTTATTTTGATGTCGTTGTTCATCCTATTACTTTTATAAAAATCTTCTTATAATTCTCTTGCTCTTCCTGAACATAAAGCTATACTGACATACTCATACTGTACAGTTCATGAAAGTGGGTACCATCTATCTGGCAGAAACTTGATGCTCCGAAATTTATTTGGCATAACACACTTGGCATATTCTTCTTTGAACGAATGTGTCTATGGCAGAACAATTATTTAATAGAATACTCATTTCGCAGAATGTTTAAATAGCCGAATTTTCAATGGCATACTTTTAAGATGGCAGAATTTTATTTGGTAGATTTTATAAGGTATAACGACCGTCTCGCGAAAGTATCCTTTATGGGCGGCATGGGCACCGGGCCGTAGGCCGACGAAGGAGGCCGGCGGAGGCCCGGCACTTCGGGGACAGAAGATATTAGTGTTATTTAATATGCGAGCGAAGCGAGCGCGCGTCATGGAGTACATGCGTTGCATGTATGAGTGACGTCATTATTATTATTATTTTTGATATACATTTAATGTTCTCAGCTAGAAATTTTAGCCGGGGTGAGCTGATAATAATTATTATTAATAATAATTATTATTATTATTGCATGTTACACGTATGTATGAAATGAAATGCGTGCCAAAAGACGATTCTGATTGTGAATTTTCGGCGAAATGATGGTTCTGGAAATGAAGTTTATGCTCAAAGATGATTCTGACTTACAAAATTATGCGTTTTGAATTTATGGTAAATGAGTGTATGCCAAATGATTTTCTGCGAAATGAAGTTTCTGCCATCCACTGTTATGCAAAACAAAATTCGGGTATAAAAAAATCTGCTAAAAAAGGTAGACCCCATGAAAGTATCTGAACTGTTTGGCGACCAAAAATTCAAACTTACATTGATTTATGTTATTTTCTCAATACATTTTCCAAGACACAATTTCACAAATATTTTGCAACATCACCCTTTCGTCAACGTCGTTCGAGCCTCCAAAAACTCTTTGTAGTTCTGTCGATGGTAAGGTCAGCCTTTTTATGTTTCTCCTCCTTCCTCAAATCAAATTTAAAATTGTACTAGGGCCACAGAAGTTACCAGAAGTTATTCCACATAGTAACCGTGACGCGATGTTCATATTTCACGCCAAGTGTGCGATCACTAAATGATAACAGCTGTTGAGTGAAAGCGTCCGTTTCGGACCGTAATAGAGTCATTACAAAATCATATACACTTACCACTAATGCTATACGTTTAGACTGTTCTATGCTCAATTCAGTGATCTTGATTAAGCTTGAAACAATCTTTCGGGTTTTACGTAACGACCCTATAATTTGGGCACTGTTCGATGATGCTTGTTACGTGGTAATAGACCATCTTCAATGTTTTTTTTTTTGTCTAATGGAGAATGACTACGTAGTATTCTATCAGCCTCGGCTGACATAAGGGGCCTTTGAAGTCTCCTTGGGCTTCATTCATGTTTTTTACGCTCAACATTTTAAAACAGTACTTATAAGAACGGTGGCCTGCATCAGGGCCACATTTGTTTTGCTTTACAGCATTGCTATGAATGAGAAGGCATAGTTTAGAACACCTAAACTGTAATAATAATAATATTCCACAACTATCACACAACGCCATCTAGTCCCAAGCTAAGCAGAGCTTGTGTTATGGGTACTAGACAACTGATAAACATACTTATATATTTCTAAATACATACATATTATAGTATGCATATACTGTAATATTATGCAGTATAGCAATGATATTTGCTCAGAAAAGTCACAGACGTTCGCAAAGAAAGCTACACCACAATGATCTTGACTTTTGACCACAGGTAACTTCTTGCGTAAACCTTAATTGCACGTTACTAACAATAAAATATGTATGCCTTTGAAAAGTACATTCACGTTAATAAGTACGTAGTATGATGAAATACTTAATTGTTACCTTGCCTAACTAAGGGCGGATTTCAGAACTGCTCTTCTAAACTCTTCGCAAATGCACTGATCTCGCTCAATTTTACAGGTAAAATTCGTTCTAAGTTAAAAAAAAATTAAGCCAGTTTAGACTGAACGGAAAAACTTCAAACAATGGTATTTTCAATGACGTTGTCAGTAAATTGCTGGCACTTTTTTTGTTGTACTGAACATAAATGTACACCTACAATATTTCTTGATCATCGTTAGTCATTAATGATGGTACTTCCCCACAACATGCTCCGTGGTACTACGAAGTTCTCTGACGGCCTGCCACTTTTCACTCTTAGAGCCTAACTAATAAAGTTAACAATTGATCGACCATCAGTAAACTTGGTATTATGGTAGTAGATCCATCATCCTTGACATATTGTCGTCAAAATAAAACCGCATTATAATGTTACCTGTGTTCTTTTGATAGAACAAGATAATGGGAGACCTTGGCGCATTTGATTGTTTGATTTATTAATTGTTAATAAAGCAATTAATAAATCTGAATATGGTTTTGGCAAGTCGAATATTGGCGATAACGTGTTGCTATTAAGAGTTATAAGCCCGTGTTTGGGACATTTTAAATGGTTGCTCGTAAACTTAAAAATATTTTTTTCTTAAAAAAAACCCATTTAGGTACAATGAATGAAAACATTAAGAAACCTTTAGAGTAGAGAAATTCTCCTGCGTCCAAAGTAATTTTCATATAAACCTCGGAACATTTAATCAGTATTGGATCTCAAACATCACACTTAGAAAATTAATAAGCATGGAAAGTCAAGCGGCTAATCATACAGGAAAAGTGAAGGTATAGCTAACATTGAGGAACAGGTTGGCTGTGACGATAGAAAAACTGGCGGAGCAGTTCCGTGTAAAGGCTGTAACACACTTGTAACACCCGATGCGTGTTCATTGACCAAAATGAAAAGCGTACACTGTAAAGGACATCGAATAAAATAATTAATTATGTAATGAATATTTTCGAAAAAGAACGCTGACCGTTTTTTTCGAAACCTAAATCGCTCAGTGTGCAGGTTAACTATCAGCGTTCTTTGTTGTGTCTTTCATTTAAAAGAATAGTGGCGAACGCTCGAACAAATTTTTGTTGACATTTTTTTTTTGCGTCAGCCTATGGAAAAAATATATTTGTATAGAGTTTGAATTCCTGAACAGTTTTGTCTTCAGTTATATTTTTATAGGTACGCCAGAATTAAAGATATTCCTGTTTAAAGTTTTAGAGGTTATGTCGTACAAACAACGGACTAATCACCCTACTTACCCTTTAAATATCATTGATAGAAATGCATTTACACATTATAAACTACGGACTACCGTATTCAAAACACTAAGTCCAACCGATGCAAGATACCGCGGTCTCGACATAAAGGGCTAAGAAGGAACATGGGTGGTTTTTAGTCAGTAGAAGTCTGACACTCCTTTTCGCTGTCCAAAAGCGGGGGGGTTATTTGTTGATTTCCCAACCACCCCAAAAAAAGGGTTTACCTACCCTTACCATTTTGGTTGATACAGAAAAACACGTTTAACACAATTTATTTATTTAAAAAACTTTTTAACAAAAAATAAAACCGACTTCAAAAAAAAAGTCAAAAATAAATCAGTTTCTGAAGTCGGTGACTTTTGTTTGGTTGATTTCATTTTTTTGTCACCGACTTCAGAAACTGATTTATTTTTGACTTTTTTTTTGAAGTCGGTTTTATTTTTTGTTAAAAAGTTTTTATTTTTCACTTTTTAGTGGTTCACCTAATGTGGACAATGTAGTATTTTTTTGAGTTTTGTTGATTTTTCAAAAACCGCTTGTCCGATTTCGATAAAAAAATTATGGGACCATTTGGGAAGTATACCCTTTCCAACAAAAAAAGAATTTTTCAAATCGGTTAGCAAGTGACGGAGTTATGCCCGAACAAACATAAAAAAAAAAAAAAAAAAAACAAACATCCGAATTGTAAACCTCCTTCTTTTTTTAGAAGTCGGTTAAAAATAGACACCAATAGTAGGCACATTTCACAATCATTCATGACAATATGCAGGCTAGGGATGTTAAGGTATCAATTGCATAACTCTCTTAAGTACAATAAAGCTATATCATCGTATATAAAGTTATAGAAATAAAATGTGTATTATAAAACTAAACATCTTTGCTATTCGTCTATAATTGGCTAACTCCACAACTTGTGTTTGCTCAGGTTGGGTTGATGCATCAGCATCAGGCTGGATTACATTTTCTTGTGGTTGCACATCGTCAGTTGTGTCTAGCTGAGGACTACTTTCATCTTGACTATTCATACGTAGGACTTCTCTTGTGCGTAACCAGCACGCATGGCAAACACGTTGTATAATGCTTGTAGGCCTTACACGGCTACCCATCGTGATATTCAATTCGATGTACACACAATAAAGTCCATAGTAAGGCAGAATCGGAATCCAGAGTCACAAGAAAATGCCGTCGTATAGGCAAAATCCTTAGGCAAGTCACACAGGGAACAGTAAATATCAGAGTTCATAAGCAGAACTAGTCGATGAATTAGAAAATCACGGTGAATCGATGGAAAATAATATAATGAGATAGTCGTGCAAACTATGACAAGCTGTCAGTTCAGTACAGTTGATAATTGAAATGTCTTTTAACTTACAAAGGTTTATTACATGCCAATATTAAAAGCATAGCTAAGTCAAAAGTTGTAAAGTCAAGTCAGATAGAAAAAATAAATTAAGCTATGATTATTCATTATCACCCATGTAATCTAGTCAATTGAGCTCATAATTATGATGATTTTTTTTTCCAGCCTTTGATAGGCCTTAAGCTTGATTTGATAAAACTAAGTAAATTATTTTGTCAGTATCTATCACGGTGACTTAAGTAGACGCTTATTAATTCCATCAGCTATAATATAGCCACTGTTCTTTGTTGCAAAATAAACACTTTTTCTTTGCAACTGCTACATGTGCTGAATTCATGGTAATATTGTGCGCGTCGATGTCCCATACTTGTATATTATAGTTTCTGTAGGTCTTGTACGTTTCAGACATCAGTTTTTTTTTTTTTTTTTTTTTTTAAATAATAGTAAATAATATAGATTTATAGGTTATAAGTCCGAGTTGAGGTGTTATAAGTCTGTTTCCGTCTCTATACTAGTAGATATCTGATTGAATGAACATGCTGCATATTTTGATTTAGTTTCATATCATTAAAGATTGAGTGCAGAGGTGCTTCGATTTGGGAGTTAATGAACAAATAATAATGATTGATGATGATTGTTTTATTATTGTCGCAGTAAAAAATGAAGGAGCATCATTAGAAGGTATTAAATATTGTATAACCTGCTAATTTTGTAGCAAAATGGTTGCAAGTAATGCAACGTTTATTAATTTTCTTAAGCTGCTTCCAGTGACTATCTAATGACTAATGACCTAGGTATGTGAAATTGGTCTCATTTTAGACATTCCCCCGATTCATTCATTAATGAAATATTATGTAATTGGAACATGGTTGATTTTTCAACAGAAAAACATAATATTTTTGTATCGTGAACGAAAAGGTCTAAATCTAAAGTACTAAAGTATGTTTCTTATCTCCTATTTTAGCCACTGCGACTCCTAAGAATTTAGGCTACGGATTTAAAAGAACTGAATATCAAACGAGCCTTAGTTTAAAGAATTTTTGTATAATAAGTACTAAAATCAATATAGCATCGGTATGTAGGTCAACTAACTGAAATATAATCCGAATGATTTCAGGAGGTTTAACTTCATGCGCAGTTTCAGACGTTTCAGTAGCTATTCAATCCGGTCGTATATCACTGTTTGTCGCAAATGTACTAACTGCATCATAATTGAATGTTCTGGGTCATGTTTGTAGTCTAACTTGTCACAGGGCCAGATATATCGCACTTTTTAAAGGTCGCTACAGGCTTTTGTCTTTCTATTGTACTTACCAGTTTTTGTTCTTCTGTTTTCATGAATAATAAAAACAAATGGCAATCTCACTACTGTTTATACAGGGTGGTCCCGATGATACGACAATAAATGAAACCACTGGTAGTTCTAGTTCATAGAAAGATTTTTAAACTATCAAATAAATACTAACACCGAAATCGTTGTCGTATCGTCAGCACCAATTGCCAAATTATTTTATTCCTTTTTTTCCACACGTTGGAAATGATTCCTAAGCTTAGTAAACCAATATTTGTTTGTACATTTTATTGTATTTCGTTTACAGTTTTATGATATTTAGTTTTTTTAGTTTATTTAAAAAAATATATATTTCGGTGTTAAGATTTATTTGATAGTTTAAAAATGTTCCTATGAACTAGTACTACCAGTGGTTTCATTTATTGTCGTATCATCGGCACCACCCTGAATACTCCATATGTAAAGTTTATAAAAAAAATGTTTTAAAACTACAATTGCCTGGATGGTCTAGTGGTCCGTAATCGCTACTGCTGTACATGAGGTCATCATCATCATTCTCCTGCCCTTATCCCAATTTATTTGTGGTCGGCGCAACATGTCTTCTTCTTCCATATACTTCCCTATTTCTCGTTATTTCAACAGTCACCTTCTTTCTAGCCATATCATCCTTCACACAGTCCATCCATCGTTTCTTTGGCCTTCCTCTCCTTTCATAGCCATCTACATTCATACTCAACATTTTCCTTCATTCCTTCGCATCACATGTCCATACCACGACAATCGATTACCAATCAACTTTTCATTCACCGGCGCCACTTTCAGACTTCCTCTTATGTACTCATTCCTTATTTTTTTCATTCATTCCATTCCATTCCTATTCATTCACTGCTGTACATGAGGTATTGGGTTTGATTTCCAGATCGGTTAAAGTGATATTATGCATTCATCAGGAATTTCTCAGTCCGGTGTATGGCAATGGGCTTGGCCTCTGTGAGACCTAATAAACATAACTGATGTTGGAGTATCTACCATAGATACACCTTCATCTTATCCTTCGGACATTACAGGCATAACAATCTTCTATCTATATCTATATAAATAAAGAGAGAAGTCCTGACTGACTGACTCATCAACGCCCAGCCCAAACCCTTGGACCTAGAAAGCTGAAATTTTGCACAGAGGTTCCTTTTATAATGTAGGCAAGGAATAAGGAAGGATTTTTCGAAATTCAACCCCTAAGGGAGTTAAATAGGGGATGAAAGTTTGTATGGAAAATCGTCATTTTCACGCGGGCGAAGCCGCTGGCAAAAGCTATTAAATATTCAAGCAGCTCACAAAAACCTGACGCCTTCTCAGCTTCCTATTCGTTTCCCAAGTTTCATTCGCAAATTCGTTCATAGCTCGTCCATTGAATGCATGTGATTATAAACCATCGTACAATGGCGTCTCCAAGGGAAATGTATTCATTAACGGATAAAGGAAAAGCTCTTCACTTTCACGTCTGGTACCAATGAACGAGCTCACCTGTCATTACGTGCTCCATTGGTGCTCGTGTGTGGTTCTACACAGTTTATGCTTAGCCGAACGTGAAATGGATGTGAGATTTATCGATATTGTTGAATAGGTGTTGATAGCCGCGATAGAAGATTGAATATTTAAGATTGTGTGAATAAAGAGAGATATCTGTTTAGAGATTACTCTATTCATTCGACTTCTTAAACTTTGTTGTGAACTGACTATATAGTGAGTTGCTGGCTTAATATAATAAATAATGACATTGTGTTGCCATGGCTGACCTGGAAGTCTTGGCATAGACTCCGGACGCTGATCGATCGCAAAAAGGAAACCTGAAAAGTTGGAGATTCATTAATGACTCTGCCAGGAGTGTAAATGTGGTGCTGTTCCACAAACGATGGACACTTGATATCGTGTCCTGAGTTATTTGATCACTGCAGGAACTGATGGACGCTCCCGGAAACACGAAACTATTAGCTCTGTTCTGAGCTGACACAATTTAGATTGGCATCGACATAAGCACCGGCCTATAAAAGATAAATGTCATTCTTCTTCTATTATAATAAATATTAAGCGAAAAAAAAAATATATACGAAAAATTTAAATAAAAATATAAGTACCTACCTAAATATGATTCATATAAATATGATCGCCTGTAGTAGATCCTACTCCCGCACATACATATACATTAAAATATTTCGTATCATAGTCAAATCATCGTAAAATGGAATATAAAAAAAGTAAAGACTGGGAGCCTACGAGCCTACTGCCTACCTACACAATTACGTACAGATAGATAAAATACTTGCATCGAATGGCTTTCATAAAGAAATAATATTTATTCGGGCTTTCGCGGCGAAAGTGCGAGATATTGCCTCTATATGTTGACTGGTAATTAATGGGTAGATCGAAGAAAATCTCCAATTATCTACGAGGAATCTCTTTGAGAAAAACCGAAGATCGAGCTCCTGTTTAAACATTGAAAGTAAATAAACAGTGGACAGTTGAATTACTGCAAACGTGCTAATAAGAAATCAAAGAATGTAGAGTGTTGTCGTTTAGTCTATAAAAAAAAAATTGATGCAAGCTAAGACAAAACCATAATAGAATAATGGTTTTATTCAACATTAAAATAATAGCAACAATGACAAACAGAAAACATAGAGTATGACAATCTATTATGCAAGGAGTTCATGTCATTTCTTTAGCCTGTGGTTAGTGCGTTACTTATGTGGTCTCAAAGTTTTTATCCTGCCGACGACCTCTGATCTGGCTCTACACCCCGTTGAAAAATATCTTTCAGGCGTTTTTGATTTCCTCACTATGTTTTTCTTTACCGAACTAAGTCATTCAATGTTCTTTTTGTTTAAAATTAACTACAATAACAGAAGCCCAAAATCATAATTTAGGCTGAGACGAAATGTTGGTGTGCTAAAGGCTGCTAAACCTCTACGTCTCTACCTAATTAATACTAATCCTAATCTCCCTCTAAATTCAAGCCAAAACAAACCAATTTCCTTCGTACCAACATGAAATTAAAACTACAACATCCAACTCACATTACCAATCAATACATAAGCGGAACACGGAAAAAACTGCTCGAGTAGGTACTATCCAGTACAACCATCGGTTCCCGGAGATACATCTGTATTTCTCAGAGCGGGTCATTCCGACATCCGCGCAGTTTTATTGGTTACTGGTAGTCTTTGGCACAGTATAAATGCAACCAGTAAACCAACTCATCATCTTAGTATCTGCTTAACACTTCCCTACTATGTTGGGGGGTCGGCTTTCGGTCTAATCGGATCCAGCTGAATTTCACATTGAGCAATGCCTATCTGACCTGAACAACTCAGTTAGGTAATGCGATACCCAACCAGCAATAGAATTAGTAGGTAGGTACCTGTAAACCTGTAAATCAAAGGGGGGAGTTAGAATAAAATTGTCACATAACCTTTTAGATATGTTGCACTCACCACTTGCCTCGATGCTACAGCCTCTAAGTGACCTATTCCGACCATTTTTGTTCCTAGTTGTAATACTGTATGTTTAAATTTATATTACTATGTCTACTGTAGTGTCTAGTCATCTGGCTGGTATCCATCTCGGTGTACCACTTGTCTTGTACACTTGCGTATGTTAACGGCTACAGTAAGTACTAAGTACGCTAGCATTCACATATATTATTTCTATGCGCGATGAGTAATTCGAAGTGGTTATGTACCGGTGAAAATGAGTTATATAATAATCATCATCGTGCGGGAATGTAGTACCTACGGGATCCCTTCATACAAGGTGCAAACGGAGCCTTCGGAAGCCTTCAACCTTCAACCAAGCATTTTGCATATCCAACAAAGTAGGTACTAGAATCTCTATGCAATAACTAAGCTACTGCTGAGAAACAACTATTAGGGAAAAAAGTCGTGCTTACAGTACTGCCCTCGTACGCCTATTACGAATGTACTGAAGTTACTGTGTTTTCATTAACGAGGGCACAGTAAATGTCGTAACTTTTACTGTAAAACTCAATGTCAACACATTGTGCTGATAGGAACAGGTGTGGTAGAATTATTTGTTAAAGTTAAAATAAAATTAAAAACGTTTTTTAATATCTCCGTTACTAGAAGGCCCGAGGCCTATTATATAGACCTCTCGGCTCCGTTCAATCAACAAATCGCTCTAGTTGAAATAAAGTATGGTTACCTGATAGTGGTTCTAATTTATCATAATTCTTTTACGTCTACTTCTCAAACCTAGACAGTATTTAGCTAGACAGATTGCCGCGACACACTTGACGTGACGGGACACACTTTAATTACCTACCTACGAAGATTACTTTCGTTCAAAATAAAAGTATTAAATACTTACGGATGATAATTATGATAAAATATAAGCTCTTGTAATGTTTGCTTTTGTTTCAAATGCTGCAAATAATTTACTTCTGCAACAATATTATTTCATTCAAAAACTGTTTTTTTATTGTGCAGAAGTTTAGTCGTAATTTAAAAAATAGTCTACCGCCTCGTGCTTGCCGTGCTGCCATCTACAAATAGTATCCAACATCAACAACGTTACTTATTCATTCACTGTTCACACACGCATAGATAGATGTCGCTATTACCAAGCAAACCGCAAACACAATTGTTATGGAAAATGATGGAAATCTGTGGCCCGGTCAAAATGTATTTACATAATTTTCAAACATTAATCATACAACTGATTTAATTTTTCGCGAAAACTGCCCATGTTGGAAGATATCCATAAATAAATATTCATAAAGGATAGAACTAGGTGGATGCGATAACAGGCGTTATGTCAGACGATGTTTTATGTTCGATATTGTGATTTATTCAAATGCTGTACTTAATAAGGCTTACAATGTACCTCTGTTTAAGGATGTCATGTAAAGCTGTGTTACTTGAATTGTTTCTTTTTAATGAGTATTTAATATGTATGAAGTCAGATGTAGGAGGTACAGTGGCTCTATTGTCCATGGTTCGGGACTTTCTAGATGTAATTGTCACGACAAAACTGTCTAGCTTTATTAAAATTCCAAACTTGGAACTAACTTTAAATTTTTTTCGTTGACTACATAAAAATGACATAAAAGCCGTATTCGATTTTTGACCCTAAAATATTCGCAGTAGTTCCGCCACGTAACGAACTCATATTTTTTTGTTCGATGTAGGTCGGTTATGTAAAAAGTATCGGATAATCCATAATTATCATAATTATTACTAGAAGAAATGAGCACTACGAGCGTGGAAATAAATTGAGCCTAGCGGAGCGCGTAAAAAATACCATAAATATCTCCCATTCACGGTAGAAGTTAATCGGTTAAAAAGACTCAAAGAATCCGAGTTACGAAAGAAATTAGCGATTAATCGGAGCGAGCACACACTTAAATTGCATCAATATTTATAAAGATGGTGGCGGGCACAGCGGGCGCGGGCGGCGCGCGCATACCGCCGCTGCACCTCGCGAATGCAGTGCGGAAATTGCACTATCGAAAAAAACAATAGAAATTCTATAGTCGGTTTTTTTGCGCCGGGAAAGTGGCAACATTGATGCGCTTAGTTCAAGTTTCGAAAAATTACGTCGATGAAATTAGTGAAATTGCGAAAATACGAATTGTGTTTGATGTGTGCTGGTGAACGAAAAATTCTTAAAAATGGAAAACTTTTACGATGTTATCAGGACGCTCAGTAGAAAAACTTTGAAACGAAAACCAAAGGTAGACAAATAAGTATTAACTGAATACCTACTAATAACCTACTAATTACCTTGACCTACTAAATTTTAATAACTTTAATTAAATACATAAGGCCGCAGTAATTGTTTTGTAACACAATTACACTTTATAATTTCTTATTTTTAATTATGGAGGCTATTTTTGTTTCCTATTATAGTGTTCTGGTTCTAAATCTTAGGAAAATAACTCGAAGAAACTGAAATTCAGCATTGGTAGTCATTAGCGATGCTTTTCATGTCCCGATGATTTTTCTCGGTTATGTCTTTATAAATATAATTTGTCTTCCAGTCTAGTCGATTTTCAATAGTATTCAATACCGTTTTGGGACTTTACCCAATATTTTGGCCAGGCTACATAACCCTAACTTTGAGTTATGTAAAGTGCATTAAAGATTTAAGCAAGTAAAATTAATCATACATGACAATCATGACATCAGACATATTCAACCCCAAAAACTGTGAAGAATCGTTAACAAACATAAGAAATTTAAAAAAACTGATATTTTTTATTTGAACAGTACAATCATAAATCGGCAAATCCCGTAAATCACATCACCCTAGTTTCAATTACACATGATACGTATCTATAGATAGAGTCCGAGCAACGGGTCCAGCGCAGTAAAACTGATTTATTTAGCGATCGTGCGCGTGCGCACATTCACGCTTTCCTGATCTCCAGCGATGCACCGACACCGGCCGAGTGGCGAGTACCGCAATCGGCTGCCTTCTTGAGATTCTTTCGTTTTGACGTACTTATCTGAAAACTGTACTCGGAGAGATAAGCCTATTAAATAAGTTGAAAACACTGTCTTTACAGTAATGATCTTTCTTAGACCACCCTACCGTATTCATTTACATACTTACATTACACCACTCGCCTCTTATTCAGAAGGTGTTGCCAATTGAACATCCATATTTCGCCAGCATTTTTCAAGTCTCATGTAACAGGGAACGACTACTTTTACATGGAACTTTAAAAAAAACAATAACAAGTTGAACCTGGGAATCGCACCCAAGACCTCATGATCCGCACTACCGCTTGCGAACGTTAGAGTAATGAGATAGTTACAGTAGACTTCCTTTATTATACTTTACAATGTCACTAAAATGCTAGTGACTGAAAATTGAAAATCGATAGAGCAGCCCATTTAGTATTACTGTACCGCACACTTCCTGTTAAAGATTTTCCAAGAAAGACTTCCAAATCACTAATTAATGAAGCATGAAATTAACCAAACACCATAATTGTTACAGGTTCAACCCAAACCTACAACAAATGGAGTTACAAAAGAACGTGTCTCAGAACGAGAATCCAGAGAAACTAGAGATACGAGAGAATCCAGAGAAACGAGAGACACAAGAGAAACGAGAGAGTCCAGAGACTCAAGAGACTCTCGGGAGATACGCGAGTTGCGCGAAGCGAGAGACTCCAGAGAAGAGACGGACCACGTTGAGAGACAAGCGCAGACGACGTCACCAGTGCCACGAGAGAGAGAACGAGACCGCGAGAGGGAAAGGGATAGAGATAGAGAACGGGATCGCGAAAGGGATAGGGAACTAAGGGAAGAGAGAAGAGACCAGTCAACGCCACAGCATGACGGCAGACATCCACTGCTACAGTTTGCCGTCGACCACTTCAGACAGAGTCCAGAGTGAGTACTCACTAATGTTTATTTATTGTTCTACACAATGGTCTTGACAATTGATTCAGATTTTTTCCGGGAAAGTGACCCATTGTGATTTTACTATACAATAGTACGCACAAACTCTCCCATTTTTCAGCGTGTGAAAAAGGTTCACCACCAATTTCAGCCGTACTATTTTCTCTATTGTTTAAGTGTCTATTCCTTTGCCAAACATATTCTTGATGTGTAATAGATAGAAAGCTGATAATGACGTTAAATGACAGCAGAAAGTTCACAAACGCTAAACAATCCAATCACACATTTGCGACGTATTTACCAGTATATATGCAATTTGTTGCATAAAGGCGTTAGTCGTAGACTTACAATAGTTTACTACAGACTACGACGTATTATTAACTAGTCAGACGTAACACGCATATTCGCTAGATCATTAATTACTGGAAATTTATAGCGCGCTTTACTTTTTTGAAGCATTCGTTTTAAATTAAACCTGCTGTATTCTAGAACGATAATAATTGACTTTATATTCTAGGCATTGCTGAAGTGAATATATACGAAAATTAAAAGTTATTTACTTATTAAAGTAAATAATTAAAGAAAATTATATTTTTCTATACACTTATTTGAACTTTGAATTAATATAAGGTCTGTAAAATTATAACCTCGTTAAGTAACATGACATAGTTAGAAAAACAACTAGAGCAAACAATGCCATATTCAAATTTTTTCAACGTAGAAAGCCTATAATTATTAATTCCATACTAGCGCCATCTATGTTCAGTGACCGGTACCACTGACAAAAATACAGATTGTGTAGATGTTTTAAGATATTATTGGATTTCTTCACAAACACTAAATTATTCCTTATAAATTGTACAGTATCTGTCCATTCAGTAGATAAGCACTAGCAGTGATAATGCAAGTTGATATACCGCTCGTCAATAGTTCCTAGTCTACAAAGCAGGTGGCGCTCAAAAACTTCATTTCCTCATCCTTTAGGAGTTTGATTACTCCAAACTGGTCCTCACCCTTAGTATTTTATTACATTTTGGTCTAGGGATTTAGCTCTCCCAAATATCTTTGACATTCATGGGTTTTTTTTTGCCAAACACTGGAAGTATTGTTCATTACATACAGCCAGCATTACGTTTTTCAAAATGGGAACAGGTGTAAAATGTTGCCTCCTCGCCTCAGCAAAAATTCGTTCGTTGCCAAATAAATGTTGCCAAACTAGAAAATAATCGTTGAGTTGTTTAACCGCCTAATTGAGAAGTGATGTACGAAACATTGTTCACAAGTCTAAATGCTGTCACGCGATTGATTGATTTATTAGAGCGAAGTTTTTTTTTAGAAACAGTATTAATTGTAAGACTGCCTTGTTTTTCTTTCTTTAGCGTTTGGTTAGGCACTGTCTAGAGTTTTTATGCCGCCCGTGGGTCTCTGACTTGGCTTTACATGCCGTCGAGTAATAACTCTCAGGATAGAGGAGGAGCTCGTGGCTTAATAAGAACTGCCGATCGACCCGAGTGGTCGATCTTTAGGTAAGCTGTGCTTGCCTAGGTCGGGCTGTGGATGGGTGACCGCCCGACATACCGAGTTTCCTCCGTGCCTCGGAAAGCACGTTAAGCTGTTGGTCCCGGGTGCCATAATATAGATCTTTGGCAGTCGTTACAGGTAGTCAGTGACCTGAAATTCTGACATCCAATCTTACCAAAGGGTATCGTATTACCAGTATTAACTAGGTTGTGGAGGTCAGATAGGCAGTCGCTCCATGTAAAATACTGGTATTCAGCTGCATCCGGTTAGACTGGAAGCCGACCCCAATATAGCTGGGAAAAGGCTAGGCAGATGATGTGAGTAATATCTCTCAAGCATGCTAGTTTCCTCATGACATTTTCTGTCACCGAAGCGAGTGATAATATACAATACGCACATTAATCCGAAAAATCAGAGGTGCGTGGCTTGGGTTCGAACTCGAGATCTATGACAGCAGGGTCACACTGTTGTTTCTGTTATCTATGTGGTCACACCACTATACTGTCTTGTTGGTCTGTGGTTACAGACGCTAACGTCCTTGGTTTGATTCTCATATCAAGTAGTGGTATTTAGTTGTCCCATCACGAATTTCTGTGGCAGCCCGAAGTGTTGACTTGTATTTTATTATAGGCTCGTCCCATATTACAAGAGACTTAAACATAGAAATGTGAGATTGTGTGTGCACATCTACCAACCCGCCCTAGCCCACGTGGTGGTTTATTCATTTATTTAATCTCCTCCCTGAGTCCCTGCGGTGGGAATGTTATAGGCTGATGATGATGATGATGTGTGTAGGTACCTCCACCTAACCTTTTAGGAAAAACAGCTGTCATGTGTTTTTATTTTAGAATTGTTTGAAGATCAACGTATAATATAAATGCTAGATTACGGTTCTTTATTAACATTATTATGCAGTTTTGTTGTTGATTGTCTATAGATATTAGAAAACGTAACATGTCTGCCTGTCAGAGCGATTTTTATAGCTTTAAAACCAGTTACTTACTTAATTGATGACGTTTTTTTTTTTTTTTTTTTATTATAAATGGGCTTGCGCTTGACTTCAATCTTGCCGACGTGATTTTGTCGTGTTGATCTGTATGATATTTGAGATGATTATATAAGATTTAAGTTATAATTTCATTCTTTTGTCTACACGTCGGAAACTGTGAAAAAAAAGAATGAATGTGAATGACTAAAAGAGTAAGGGGACACAAAAGAAACTATGGATGGGCTGTGTGAATATGAATATTGTCTACGACGCATTCCTTCATTCACTCAAACTTCATTCATTGTCATTTTATTCCATTCATTTATTCCATTCAGTCATCCATCATCTTGCAAACCGCTCCGTCGCAACGATATGTACAAAAAATGTTATTCTACATGTAAAGGTTTATTAAACCTCTAAAATACAAATATCTTTGTTTGATTTATCGCAAACAAATATGATTATAAAGGGCAAAATAATATGGAAATAGTAAACATGCTGCGCGACCCCAAAAATGGCGAAAAAGATGATATTTATTCCACACAAGAGGAGCTATTGCTAATTAAATGCAACGTAAAATGTAGTTTTTACTATACTTCTTCCCTAAGTATTAAAACTATTGTGTATTGTGTCAGTATCCGCGACACGGCAGGTGTGGCAACACAACAAAATTACAGGAAGCAATATATAACAATCTAGGATTATTAAAATTACGCACGAACAAATAATAATTGCAAGTTATTTAAGTTTGAACAGTAGCTGTTATGTTTCCACATTGTACAATGCTTTCTAAAAAAGCGTGGGTAAACGCTTTACATTGAATGAAGGATTCTTACTTGTTCCAGGTATCTTCTGAACTGTTTTTTATTTGCAATTTGTAAATGGAAAGATGTAGGGTTGTCCGGATGTACCTAACAATCATGTTTATCATCGTCGTCTATCCTTGACCCATGTCTCTGCAGTCGCTTTTTCTTTCTTGTCAAGACCGCCACACTATTCCCAAACCACTGAAAATCCTAAAAGCCAGACTCAATACCTAATGGCGACCACCAGAAACGCGCCGAGACAATGAAGCTCGACGAACGTCACAAATACAATTTAACCGGTCTTGGATCCCACATCATAAAAGAATAGCAGAGGAGAAGAAACAACATAATTTCCACTTAGCTCTGTTCCTATTTTCTCTTGCCAGTTGACTCTATATTTTTCCCATTCATTAAACCAAGCCAGCAAACCTGACAGATATTTCTAGGAAGCATGTAAAAAAGTCAAGTTAGAGGCCCACACCATAGCCGGCCATGGGTGGTACAAAATTTCTGCCACCAGGTATGGAACTAACCACGAAAGCAAGAAGAAGATTCTCATTTATTCAGAAGCATCACGCTAAATAATCATGGCTTATCCTCAAATCTCCTCCGGAATCTTGCAAATCTCCAAGTCTGGTCAGATTTTATCTTTTGCTATCAATATTGTACATAAGTTTAGATTGTTGACCATTTTGAACATCGTCTTGTCGTGTTGTCAAATCTTAAATTATGCAGCGCATAACATGGTCTACGCACTTATCAGAGTAAGTTAAGAATCTCTATTTAGATCTTCGTTCAACTGCCAAGCAACAGCAACATGCTCCTGTAGGTACTTCATCTGTGTTACAGAACTTGCACTCTCTAAGTTAAGCTTTTAATGATCCTTGGCTCTTAAGGCTAACACGTACCATCTTAAACAAATAATTGGGAACTGTGCAATACCTCCTCTTATCTAAATCATCAGTCATCTCTGCGTCTTATACATCTTGCTTAGGCATACCATCTTTCACAACAAACCATCTTCCTTATCTTAAAGCCAATGCTCCTCCAAAGTAATTATCAGCTGTAACACTTGTAACATCCCATTAAAATCCGTTTCTAATTATTGCAATGTCTGTTATCTTGAGAAATCTGGACTCCTTACCAAATATTAATATCTAAAAGCCGTTCTGCTTACCACGGAACAATAGCCTGTGTTAGTGTTACACTTTACTTGTTTAGTTATATCATAATAATTCAGCTCCGCTCTAAGAGAACGGAAAATATCTTAATTTATACTTCCTTGAGAAGTTATGTTAGGCTATTGCAGCACGATAGTTCATCTATTTGTTCAAAATCGTTTGAACTGTAACGATTGGAAGAGCATTTCTTTCGCAGTTTTCGAAGGGGCTTGTCATGTGTGTCAACCAGTCTTGAAACTCACGGCCCAGTTAATAAGAAAACAAAAGCTTTTTCGTAATGAATTTTCATTATTAAGCAACATCTTTGTAAACCAGATTCGGGTGCAATTTTAAGAAAACAATGCGCCATAAAAAGTGCTCGGCTGTAAGTAGAGCAGCCCTAGTTAGTAGATGAGCACCGTTGGCGTGGAACGCACCTGCGAGGTCGCGGGACAATCGTCGCCAGAGCGAGTGTAACCTTCGGTCATGCCGTGTGCACTGGCAGAGCGAATCAAGCATAGAGTGCAAGTATCCGAATTCATTAAACTTTACTATTCACGCCTCTTTGGTACCGTTGCAGTTTTTTAATTATTCGTTACTTTTTTTTTCTTTTGCCATAGCGGCCAGTATTTTAGTTTACCAATTAGCTGTATTGTCGATTAACCGTGTGTTGTGTGTAATAGTGTTGTTAAATTAATTGTGTTTGCGGTAATTACAGTTAATAAAAGTGTTTACAGTGTTTCCGTCCAATAATGGTCCTTTAGTTATTAGTGTTTGCGTTACGTTTTTATTGTGATTGAAATTAAAATGATAATATGACTACTTAGGGAAAATGGGAAAAACCAAAACTGGTGCTTCGGAAGTTACATAGCCAATAATTAACATAACCAATGGTTCCAATATGTAGAGATGTTAAAATTGGCATGCTTTTGCTTTCAGTTTACATTTAAATTATTAAAACATGTTAATATTTTTAATCAACATAAACGTTAACGAGTCAATTATTACAACATTGACACACATGTAAATCGACACGTCAACGGCCTAAAAAAAATAGGAACTAAAAAAAATCGCGTAACACCAATCGAATCGGAATAATGACGTTACCGCAAAATACGTAAACACGAGTAACGTTTTGAAAGCCGAAATGAATCGGTAAATTATTCAGAATTTACTTCCTCGCCGTCGAGCACTTTCGCCGATACGTTTAGTCGGTGATCAGCCGTCGAACGATGTCGATCGAATCGTTAGGCGAGAGCAACACAGACATGACTGAAGACAGTCTGTCGAGTGACGGTTTTGACGAAGATGGTATCTCGTTCGAAGAGGAAGAGAGCGGTAACGAGTTACTGTGAGAGCATTTTTTTTGTGATGTGTTTTGTTTTCGTGGAAATTGTGTTTGTTTACTGTTGTTTTTTTTTTGTTGTGGCTACATTTCGGAATGTCAGTGGGTTGTCACGTTAATTAACAGTGGCGCTAGTGTGTTAATTGAAGTGCTCAGCTCATTACTGAGTTTTTAATTAAAGCTTATCGCAGTAATTAGTGGAATATCCAGAATGTGGAGATCATTCATGATCTGTCACACGCCATTATTTTTCTTTTATCTGATCAATATACCACGTTTGGTGGTCTATCGTAGCATTGTCGTGATATCGCGGTGTTTCTTCTATAAAACCAATAAACGAAGAGCTGAAATTGGATGATAAACCTTTGCTTTTACAGTTTATTGGCCATTGCATTTTAAATCTCAGAGTTCAACTAATGACTTTTTCTATGACCCGTAACCTACCGACCTATTAATCTACTTGGGCGAGTACAATCTTAATAACCTCACAATAAAAGCACGCATCGTGTACTACAATAGAAAGTTGTCAAAGACTGTTCCCATATATAAAGTTGTAGTTCCTTCATCGTGCAAATAATGCGCGTATGCACGCGAACCGATAAAACATGGGTAAATCATTACGATGACAATTTTATATCGATTCATTGTGTGCACATCTCTACAAGGCGTTATTTAAAAAAGTAATAACAGCTGTCACTTCTTTCTTTTTTAACACTTGCTTTTTATTTAATCATTAATCCTATTGGTATTATAAGTATTATACTCTTTGCATAAATCTGCATAAATAAGTGCTACTAGGCTTGGTATTTGAGCTAAGCTGTGTTTTCGGCAGTCACTTTTGTAGGAAGTAATTAAACACTCAGCCATTCAAATAATATTTAATTGCTGATATTGATTACCCTGTAACTATTTACTAACAGGGTTATACTATTTGTTTGTAAGCACGGACAAATAAATGCCCCAAAGTTCATGTGACAAATGAATATGCAGATAAACTCCACGCCCCATTACAAAATCCACGACACTTCAGCAACATCTCAAGATAAAATTATGCATCTTTGCTTTAGCCCTGTGCTCAGGCAGGCAAAACCATCAAACTACTTACAATTTTCTTTCATTTATTATCGTTATCCAAGCATTGAACTTTCTGATCTGATCATTTGTCACTTGTAAGCGCCACCTGTCTACTTGCGGAGATTTTATTTAGTAGCATTTTTTTAATCCGATCTTCGGAATCGTTAATGTAACTTATTGCTCGCGAACTTTCTTGTGCCATGCATGTTGGGTGTCTTAACAAGCATCACTAAGCATTCAGTAAAAGACTGTTATTTTGAAATTACAAACAGACAGACAGAGAGTCAAAACAATAGATTTGTGTAAATAAATAATGCATTTAGTATAATGGTCTTTTATTGTCAAGATAGTTCCACGGGTTATAATAATAATAATATATGGGAAATAATGTTTAGAGCTTATTCACTCATCGCTAATTATGGGTTGAAATTATGGCTATTTATGAGACAAACACTGCCTGTTTATTTTCTCATTATTAACGTCAATTGCTGAGAAGTTATTTTTTTCTCTCGGTTATTTTCTTTTCGAGTCTATAGTACCTTTTAACCTCAGTATTTGGCCTCAGTAGCTTTTTTATTATTACTTTTAATGGTTGGTCCATTCTTACTTGTTTTTAACATTAAAAATCAGCGTCCATAAGGTCCCCAAATTGCAGTAACTGGGTCATGCCATGCCGTAGACAGTTAAATTCGCAATTTTACTCGTTAACTTTTATGTAATCTAGACTATAGGGGTATTTTAAAACGTTAGCCTTCTTTACTGCCGTGGTGTGGCCATGATAAGAGGAGCCTGAAGAGGGATGAATCGCAAGTGACTAAAACAGTGTGAAATATTGATGGGTGAGAGGGAGGAAGAGAGGGAGAGGAAGACCAAGGCAACGATGGATGGATTGTGTGAAGAATGATAGAAAGAAGAGGAGTACGGGAGGAGGAGACGGGTACGGGGTACGGGGGGGGGAGTAGTAAGGGAGGAGGAGTAGGAGGAGTTGATGGGTGGGAGGGAGGAGAGGAGGAGGAGGAGAGGAGGAGGGGGATTGGGAGGGAGGAGTGGAGGAGGAGGAGGAGAGGAGGAGGGGGATTGGAATGGAAGAAACGAGTTGTGCCGACCCCATGTAACATGGACAGAAGATAAGTAATGCTTGATATTGTGATTACCTGACTGCCGAATGACAGCGACAAGCATGATGCATTTGAGTTTGTCCAGGGGCCAAATATACCAATAGATAGCCAAATACCCCTGGATACCCCTTGCAGGGGTTGACAAGCAAGCCGATATTAATTGCCGGTTCGATGATCAGAGTATCGTTTCGAGTTTTCGACTATAGTTTCAGCTCCTAATTAATTAATATCGACGTTAATCGGAAGTACACAACATAACTTGGCCATTCCTTTAATGCCACATGAGAAATCGTAAGCAAAGCGCAATCGAGGATATCCCGATATATCAACGATTTTCATTTTATATTATTTCCGTAAACTCGCTTTCGATAAAGTTGCATAAGTTGGTTCGTTCCTTTTAACACTTCTTTTATTTATTAGTTGTTTAGAACGCCTAAAGTTCTAGATTTTTGCTGTTTTCGCATTTATTAAGAAACACCTACACAAATGCCGTTGTAGTATTACCATGATTGTTGGAAATTCAACTCTCGGAGTTGAGCTGAACGTTACAAATCTAAATAGGAAGCTTTTATTTTGGCATCCATGTAGGATGATCCATGTCGCTATTGAATAGCTGAACAGCTATTGAACCAAAAAGTAGTCATAGAAAGTAATCCGGATATCTTAAAACATCTTAGTATTTATCACTCTAATTTTTTAATGCACAATCTATGCTAATTTCGCTAAAATCGTAATTTAGGTTTTGGCGTTTCTACTTTTGGTAATGATTTAATCACGATAACAAATCATAAGATGAATGTAACACAAATATAGTTTTAATTAGTCATGAAAGTCTTTGATTACACCACGATTAGGGGCAGGAAATGTGTGTCTAACTTTCGAAATAAAAACTAGGCGTAAAAGTATAATAAACGAATTCGCGTAGGCAGATTTGTAAAATTAGACCAACTTTCAAACCAAGACTTTTCGGAAATTAGCGTTCATCATCATTTTCTTGCCCTTACCTATCCCAATTCCTATGGGGTCGGCGCATGTCTTCTTCGTCCATACATCTCTAATAGGACTCATCATCTCATCAGACACCTCCTTTCTTGCCATATTTATACTCAGCCCATCCATCGTTTCTTTGGTCTACGTCTACCTATATACTTTTTAGAATATAGCGTTATTAGGTATACAGAAAGGCCTCTGCCTTAAAAGAAGACCTATTAGATGTAGATAATTATGTACCTATAGTGTATGTATGAAACAAACATAACAATTCACTCGTTCCGTTCTACTGAACAGATCTATGTCAGTCCAGTGGTGCAAAAGTTCCCGATTAATCGGGAGATCTACTGATTTTGACTTTTCCCTCCCGATATCCCGATTTAGCGACCCTGTCTCCCGAATTTTTACAGTGTAAACTAAAGTAAGGATTAAAATATATTATTATTTAGCATTCTAAAGACGACAACACCGAAGGTGACCTGGTAACACTAAACCAATGCACGGGTAGGTAAAAATTATATTTTCTTTGGCACGGGGATTCCCCAAAAAAACTTATACACACAACACGTATTAGACCGAAATGTCTTACAATAGAGTTTATTATTGTTTGGTGTGGAATTATTTCGGTTCGGGTTGTTTAGCGAATCTACTGGGATGTTTAGTTTATTATTTATGGTTTCGTTCGTCCGCACTGTTGGTGTGAATAGTACCATTATGTAGACAATTTCCAAATTTATTAGACGACAAAAATTATCAAACTATTGACACAGAATGGCGTTTGCTTCGGAATACGAAAGAAATTACGTCGTTTAGTGTAACCACTGAAGAGTTTTGGGCAAGCGAGCGTTAGCAGCATGAAATGCGGCGATGGTTCACGAATGTTTGAAAATATTTGTTCGTTTGTTTTTAATATTCTGAGTTTACCACACTCATCTGCAAACGTCGAACGAATATTTTCGTCAATCAATCTAATGAAAACTAAACAGCGCAACAAACTATCCACTGAATCAATTATTGGTCTTCTGCACACAAAAAGATGTATAGGAGAAAATAATCAAACTTGTTATAATTTTAATATTGACCAAAAAATGTTTAATAAAATAGCAAGCAAGAAGTGGTATGAAAATGAATAATCAGTAATCACTGTACCTTTCATATTTTTAATAAATCATTTTAATTAATAGCATAAAATGCTGTTGTTTTATTTTGCCAAAAAAATCTCCCGATTTCTCCCGATTATTACCTGGAATATTACCCGATTTTTAAATTTTCACTTTTGCAACACTGTGTCAGTCACCATTCGCAACCTGTCGGTGTAACACATGCATTTCTTGTACCTTGTGCAACGTTTTAAATACAGTCCATTTTAATCCCGATTTATGTGGTTTCATTACCAGCGACTGCCACATAAAAATGGTCCATCAGCCGTAATAGTGGTCGCCACAGTGTTATCAATAATAACAATAAACGTTGTGTATCGAGTGACTCAATTTCGTCAACGTGGTCAAGCCGTCAAGACGCCATCATTCGATTTCGAATTCGATCGACTTGTCGTACATCGTACGTCTCAACTTTCGCGTGGCGTGTGAGGAGGACGCAGTCAACAGCGACCCAGCGACGCAGCGAGCAAGAGCGAGCGCCTACGCGGACGAGCGAGAGGCGCGTACGCGTGCGAGCGAGAAGCGCGATCAACTCGGCCGCAGGTTGGTCGGCGACCGGGCGACGTCGAGTTCCAGAAACTTCCAGCAAGCTCCATAGCTGCCGGGTGCCGCGTGTCGTGTCACCAACTCACCATTGTCCGACGCCATCCATCCGCCATTTTGGTGGGGTTCTATCAAAATCAAGTGAAAAGTGATCTAAAAGTGCTCTATTTTAAGCAAAACACGTCTCACAATTTCAAAATTGTGCAATTATTGCATTCTGTTTATTTAACTAGCATCTATATATGCGTAAAACTTCTAATTGTAAAGTTATTGATTGTGTAGCTTCACTAAATCTCATTAGCCATCATGGCAAACAATTTAAAACGCCTAATACTGGCCAGGGGCCAGACAAAAGGGACTATAACCACACTATGTAAGTTTGCCGAGTCCGAGGACATCGACAAAGCCTCTATAAAGGCGCTTATAATTAAAAAAGATAGGTTGGTCGCTGCCTTTTCAGAATACAGCTCATTTAACATAGATATATCTGTTCTAGATGAAAATAACGATGAAGATTTTGGTCATTATGAATCCATTTATCTAAATGCCTTAGCCGCATTCGAAGATGCCATCGAAGTAAAATCTAGCCCAGGTAAATCTCCGGACCCCGGAGCGGAGCATGATGATGAAGGCAGAGACGCTATGAAACGCTTACCACCAATAAGTATTCCCAAGTTTGGAGGTGAGGTAGGTGATTTCCACGACTTCATTAATCTATTTAAAAGTGTAATCGATAAAAACACTAAACTGTCACAATGTGATAAATTTTATTATTTAAAAACCTATTTAACTGGCGAAGCCGCCGAATTAATTAAACATTTATCGCTTACTGCTCATAATTATGCAAACTCACTGCAGTTGCTCAACGAGCGTTATGATAATAAAAATAAGGTCATAAATTATCATGTCAATTCACTATTAGACCTAAAACCAATTTCTAAATGCACTGCTTTAGCTATAAGAGAAGTCATTTCTCAAACCAGACAGCATGTAGCTGCCCTAAAAAATATGAATATACCCGTTCAACATTGGGATGCAATTCTTGTATGCATTTTGCAACGCAAGCTTGACATGCACACATTAAGGTGCTTTCATCTAGAAATGAAATCAGATGCTGATTCTGACTTAAATTCACTTCTTAAATTTTTAGAACAGCGGGCAGCAGCGCTTGAAACTGTGGCAGACAGCCAAGTATCCTCAAATAGTGCAGTGAACAGCGGTCGCAAGACAGGTTTGGTAGCCACAAAAACAGAGGATAAGAAAGTGACACAAGTATGCAAATTTTGTAAGTCTAATCACCACCAACTATACAAATGTGAAAAATTTAAACTTGCCTCGCTATCTGATCGTGTCAACTATGTAAAGACAAATGAGTTGTGTACTCTGTGCTTAAACAAGCATCTGTCAAAATGTAAATTTACTTTTAAGTGTTCAATTTGCAAACAAAAACATAATAGTTTACTGCATGAAAATAAGCCTGAACAGGAGGTAAAGCAAGTGTCATTATCTATGAACAAGTGCGATGATGTTTTATTGCCTACTATAAAGGTAAACATAACTGACAAATTTGGTCAAAAATTTCAAGTTAGGGCTCTTTGTGACTCAGGTAGTCAGGTTTCCTTTGTGTTATCAGACCTAACAGAAAAAATAGATTGCAGGTTAGTCAAAAATAATACTTATATCAAAGGAATATGTGGTCAATCTAATACTGTTCCTTACACTGCTACATTTAATATTTCTTCTACTCTCAACACTTACAATACTCAAATAGCATGCTGTGTAGTGCCAAACATCACTTGTGATATACCTCAGTGTGAGATAGATACAGATAATTTAAAAATTCCTTCTTATGTCAAGTTAGCTGACACAGAATTTTACAAAACTGGAAAAATAAGCATTTTATTAGGTTGTGACGTTTTCTTTAAAATCTTATTGCGTGAACAACTACCTATTATCCCTAAAGGTTTGTATTTACACAACACCCACTTTGGGTATATAGTGGCTGGAAGGGTGAAGACTAGAGCTTGCACTCCGGCAAGTAAGTATACCGCACATATTTTACATAAAAGTGAACGTGATAGCATCAAAAATATAGAAAAAACTTTAGAACAGTTTTGGAAGTGTGAACAAGTGACAGAGGTTTTCACTGAGTCGGTTTCTGAAGAAGCTCTTGCTGAAAAAATCTTTTCTGAATCTGTAATGTTGAAAGACAATAAATTTCAAGTCGACTTACCCATGAAACAAAATTTTGATCAATTAAACATGGGAGAATCTTTCTTAAGAGCTTTAAAACGTTTTAACAATTTAGAAAAAAGACTTCACAAAGATTCTGAACTTTTCAGAGGTTATAAAGATTTCATTGACACATACATTTCAATGGGTCATGCTAACTACATTGATATTCAAGCTTATGATTTAAGGGCTGGTCAGGTATATTTTCTGCCACACCATCCAGTATTAAACGAAAATAGCAAAACTACAAAATTGAGAGTCGTTTTTGATGGCTCAATGCCTACAAATCTAGGTTTTTCTTTAAATGACATGTTGCTCAATGGGCCCAACACCCAAAATGAGTTATTTAATATATTAGTTTTGTTCAGATTACATAAATATGTATTATTTTCTGACATTCAAAAAATGTTTAGAGAAGTTATTCTCAACCCAAAACACTGTGCTCTTCAAAATATATTGTGGAGAGATGCACCAGATAAGGAAATACAGTGTGCTCAATTGCAAACTGTCACCTATGGTCTTAAATGTTCAACATTTTTAGCTACAAGATGTTTGAATGAGTTAGCATTTAGATTTGCACACATTTACCCTGAAGGTGCACATATATTACTAAATCATTGTTATGTAGATGACATTTGTACTGGTAATAACGATTTACAAAAATTAATTGATATGAAAAACCAATTAATTGCCATTTTAAAACTTGGTGGGTTTAAACTTCATAAATGGAGTTCAAATAGTGGAGATATATTATCTGACATTCCTTGTACTTTACAGATTTCAAATGAAATTGATTTATGCAAAAGCGATGATCAATATGTGAAGACTTTGGGTATCAAATATAACACACAAACGGATACATTGAACATTTCATGTCCACAAACCGAGTTGTTAGATGTCTACACCAAACGTCAGACATTAAGTTTCATTGGCAAACTCTTTGATCCACTTGGTCTAGTAGGTCCGATTATTGTACTTGCAAAAATAATCATGCAACAAACATGGTTAGAGAAGATCTCATGGGATTCACCATTGCCAGATAACTTAAATAAAAAATTTAGAAGTTTTGTTGAGAATTTATCAAAAACAGGTAACATTCCAGTAAACAGAAATATTGACACACAAAACTCAACCTCTCTTGAACTAATAGGGTTTGCAGATGCCTCTCAGAAGGCTTATGGTTGTTGTGTTTATTTAAGGACCATTAACAGTGATGGTCAAGTAAAAGTTGAGTTGTTATGCTCAAAATCAAGGGTAAATCCCATAAAATCATTAACAACACCAAGATTAGAGTTAAATGGCGCTTTGATATTAGCAAAGCTGTCAAAAAAGTTGTATGATCAACTTATTAAAAACAATTTCACCATTAAGGTACATTTATATGTAGATTCTCAAATTGTTCTTGCTTGGCTTAACACAGAGCCCACAAAGTTGTCTGTTTATGTTGCAAACAGAGTCAAAACTATCCGTGATCTTACACAAAATGCCTCATGGTCATTTATCGCTACCGATGAGAATCCTGCAGACTGTTTGTCTAGGGGTATAGAACCTCACTTACTTAAAAGCAACCAGTTATGGTGGCATGGGCCAAACATTTTACATAGTAAGAATTACACACATGAATCTACAAATATCAAAATTATTCAGGAAATTCCTGAACTTAAACTTTGTAATATTACACTTACTTCTGAGTCAAATAAAGATTTCAGTTTATATTCGCATTATTCTGATGTAAACAAATTAAAAAGAATTATTGCCTATATTTACAGGTTTATTAATAATTGCAAAGTAAAGAAAGAAGATAGGGTCTATGGGCATCTGAAAATAAAAGAACTTAACTTTGCACTCAAAAATATAATTAGACAAAATCAAAGACAACATTTTAGTGAAGAAATAACTTGTATCATGTCCAAGAAACCAATTAAATCCAATTTAAAATCCTTAAATCCATTTTTAGATGGAATAGGTAACCTCAGAGTAGGAGGTAGGTTACAAAATGCTGACATACCATATGATCAGAAATACCCTATCATATTACCCAAAAAATCATTTCTTACACGTTTAGTAATTAGTAATGAACACAAATGTTTGTTACATGCTGGAAAAAAGTTGACCCTAGCTAGTTTAAGTCAAAGGTTTTACCTAATTAATGGACTTAGGGAGGTCAAAGGGGTAATACACAAATGTTTAGTGTGCTTCAAACTAAAAGCCAAGGCATCAGAGCAAATGATGGGATCTCTTCCTTCAGACAGGGTGAACCCCAGCAGGCCTTTTGAAAAGGTAGGAATCGATTATGGTGGTCCATTTTCAATAAAATTACACCGTGTTAGAAAGCCACAAATTTTAAAAGCATACATACTTTTATTTATTTGTTTCACAACAAAGGCCATTCATATTGAGTTGGTATCAAATCTAACAACTGAATGTTTCTTACAGGCATTAAAAAGATTTATTTTTCGTCGCAATAAGCCTTCTATTATTTATTGTGACAATGGTTCTACCTTCAAAGGTGCCAATAATCAGTTACATGAGCTATACTCATTATATTTTAATCAGGTACATCAGGACAAAATTATAAATTTTACTTCAGATCTTGCTATAGAATTCAGTTTTATTCCGTCTTATTCCCCAGTATTTGGAGGGCTATGGGAAGCAGGGATTAAGAGTGCAAAATATCACTTAAAAAGAGTTGTAGGGCAACAGGTACTAACATATGAAGAGTTGAATACCATAATAATTCAAATAGAAGGACTTCTGAACTCCAGACCTTTACTTTCTTTGCCAAGTATTGACCCAAACGACATGTTTTATTTAACTCCTGCTCATTTTTTAACTGGTGCATCTATTACATCATTCCCTGAACCTGATGTCACAAATGTGCCCATAAACCGCTTGTCATTCTGGCAGCAATGTACTCACATGACTCAATCCTTCTGGAAAACTTGGTCAAAACAATATTTGACTCAGTTACAAAACAGGCCAAAGTGGCATAGCAGTGTCCCAAATATTGAAAAAGGGGTCTTAGTGCTACTGAGAGTTGATAACACCCCTCCATTAACATGGCCAGTGGCCAGAGTAGAACAAACTTTCCCCGGATCAGATGGCAAGGTCAGGGCATTATCTGTAAGAACAAAAAATGGTAAAATCATGCGTACTAGTGTGATGAAAGTTTGTGTACTTCCTATCTATGAATAAATTAAAATTATTGCTACTAAATTACCATTGTGTGGCTACCGAACGTGTCATGTGGACTTGTTCATTTATTCTTTTTGGTTTTATAGTTTATTGAAACTTATCTCATCTATAATAATAAACATAGATATATACTTAGTTATAATGATTCATTTAAGAAATCTTTATTTTTGTACCCATTCATAGTTACTTTAAAACTAGCAACTTATGAATCATAATAGCAAGCTATTGTTAACTAGGATAAATACATAGTTATATTTTAGAATGTAAGACATATTGTATAAGCTTCTGTTCTCTAGAGCAAGTACTTTAGAGATTTAAAACTTATAGTTAAAATTAAGCAGATGTAAGGCATGCACAATAGATACATAATTATACTTTATGAAGGTAAAATGTAATATATGTGAACATCTATTTTGTAATAGGCACATGCATAGAATGCTTAGTGCAAACTAATAATTAGAATAAGAGTAACAAGTATATGTGTACAATAGGTTTTTATTCACTTATCTCATTAAAAAATAGTTCATAAATTTGTACTTAAGTAGTTTGCCAGCTTATAATTTATTTATTGTAAAGTAACAATAACTTTGTTAGATTATCTCCGAGTAAGACTGTATCAATTTAAACGATTTTAAAGGTATATAAGCATTCAACAAGTTTCTTATTAAAAAACATTTTGTGTATTGTATACTTAATAGTAAATAGTAAGTTTAAAACGTTTAGTAGACCTGTAAGAAGAACTTAGGTTCCCATTTGTCTAATGATAAGTAAATTTAAGATTAAGTTAACTTTTTGTTTGTCTTCAAAGCTAGCCTTTAAGTTTCCTTTGTCGGCGTTGCCAATTTATGTATGAAACAAACATAACAATTCACTCGTTCCGTTCTACTGAACAGATCTATGTCAGTCACCATTCGCAACCTGTCGGTGTAACACATGCATTTCTTGTACCTTGTGCAACGTTTTAAATACAGTCCATTTTAATCCCGATTTATGTGGTTTCATTACCAGCGACTGCCACAGTGTATACTTAAAGACACTACATGAATAATGTTTTCTAGTTCTAGCCACGCATAAATGTTTGCTCTGTTTTGTTACGTCTGTCAGTGTCGTAACAACTACGTGAGTGCTGGACATTAGACGGCTTGTGTAAGCAGAACGAACTCCTTGTACGTGTTGCCAGTTTTAAAATCCGAATCAAAAATGTAAACGAGACCGTGGAAACGGCTTTCCTTCCTATTGTTTTTTTTTCACTGCGTTTGGCTTTAATTTTCTAATTGATGTTCTTAATTCCATTTTTAAACGGTTTCAGTGACCGTTACAAAAAACGTGAAGAATTATTTATGCAGTCAATCAAAGGGATTTTTGTCAGTTTAATTTATTACGGTAAACAAGACTAATTAGATTATTTGATTAACTACGATGATCCCCGATTATGATCGGTTGGCTTTATTAAGCTTATTTGAAGGCTACATCTTACACGTTTTATAAACTTGTTCATTGAACATTCAGTATGCATGTGTATGGCTATAAGAGTAGGTAGAGAAAGACCAAAAAGAACACGGATGGACTGAGTGAAGGATGATATGGCTAGAAAAGAGGTGACTGCTCCGATGACATGTAATGTAAAAAGTGAAGTGTGGAAGAAGAAGAAGACATGCTACGCCGACCCCACATAAATAGGAATAAGGGAAAGAAATGATGATTGAACATTTCTTCGGCACCAAGGATCCTTTCTTTGTTGCTACAATAAGTTTCAACTATGAGTGAGAGTATGTAGGTAGGGCTATCCATTATACCAATCGCTAGCGCCGTCACGGTGGCCAGCTTGTCCACTCGTGCGCACCTCTATTGTCTACGCCTCACGCCTCACGGTGTGCGCATGCGCTCAATGCACTCATTTGCATCCAATGCTAACTGCCACTTCCTGCCGATGTGAAGGAAATGCGCTATTAGCTCCTCGTTATGTTGGAAAAATAAGAAAATGGAAATTAAGTTGCGCTTTTCGGCTGCCGTTTGGAAAATAAACAGATAAGTTGCAGTGTTGTTCTATTTTGTTTAGAGAGTTGTGACTTGTGGATGATTTTGAGCTCAATACGGTTTCTTTAAATTTTTTCTATAAGTTTAGTAGGGTAAGAGTTCAGTATGCTATACTTAACTTTTTACTACTATCTAATAAGTAAGTAAGTACATACACATCACATTCATCAACGAACATATTTCAAGTATTTTTTTGTCATATAAGTATATCTATCAAGATACGCAAATTACTCGTATTCCACTGCATCCGGTTATACTGAAAGCTGACCCCTAACATATAGTTAGGAAAAGGCTTAGCAGATGATGATGATCCGCTAGGTACCGTAAAAAATTGCTTAGATTCCTTTTGCAAAATTACATCATCCAAAAAAGAATACAAATTAATCGCATTAAATTCTAGGTCGATATGTTTCTATGTCGAATCTCAAAAATTCTTATGTGCATTATTCATTATTAGCCTATTATTCAGGCTGTTACGCCAATTACATATGTTGAATGCTTATAAATCTACGTCTATGTAAAAGAAATCGCATTCACAATAAGCTGACTCATTTTGATCAGATTAAATATTTTGGTGATTCTGATAGTGATATCAAAAGTTTTATTATTTGTGTTACGTCATGCCGTAAATTATAAAACATTTTATTATTTGCCTTTCGTAGTATTGTGAGTAAACCACTAATGATTTTAAACCTTCTTCGTTAAAAGCTTATGATTTCGCAACCTAGTCAATGAAAAATCTAATTGAGCCAAATCGTTTAGGACCAATTATATCGTCAATCATCGAACTCTAACATCACAGTTTTATTGCCTAAAATTGCCTGCCTTGTTGGTTTAGTGGTTGCAAGCTTTCCCGGGTCGGGCAAAGCGTTATTGAGTTTTTCTATCAGCACGGTAATCACTCAGCCAGCCGCGGAGTTTGGATAATTATGTGCCCGTTAAATGGCAATTGGCTCGCCTTCTATTACATGGGACTTAAAACATAACTGGGGCTTACTGGGGAAATGTGGGTGTACTAATAGGTACACTGCTGCCTAACTCTTTGGCCATTACAGGCGTGTTGTTGGTTATGTAAATGTTCGTTAAAATCCTATGATTGAATCTGATTGACCCATGTTGTCTAGGATCAATTATATCGATCAAACAATTACCATCAATCTCTATCATCATAGAAATATTACCTACAATTTCGTACTGATTGCCTCAAAGAGGTTATAATCAGAGGAATGACACTGCGAAATTGGTGGAAAGCTATTTGCAGGTACATCTTTATTAGTTTAGCAAACACCTTTCTACAATTAATGAGAAACATTGAGGTGAAAGGTAACGCCCATGCCCATATATCACATAAGCAATACAAATAAATTAAAACTTACTTAATTATAACACTTCCTGAACTGTCACCACTTCTGCTAATATAATATCCTAACGAAATATATGATTGAACACCGGAAAATGTAATATGATAATTTACTTTAAATATTCATGAATGCAACTTATGTATAACAACTTTACACTCTATTAAGACAGTGTTTCAATTATATAAATTTGTATTTCATTAAAAAAATATCTAATCTAATCTACATAAATTAAAATTAATCAGTTCACTTAATTTAAAAGATAGACTTTTTTTTACTGAGTATACATGAATACTGTGGCGTGTGGCCGAAATCGGAACTAACGACGCGATTTTGTTTTTCATCTTTAGATAGGGTGGAAGGAATCTCGACTCACAAACGGTTATACTTATACCGCCTTATTACAAAACGTAGTTAAACCTGGTTTAACTTAGACTTGGTTTATCTCGCATGACGTCTCACTTCAATAATATTCAAAAGAAAGTGACAGCATGCGAGATAAACCAGGTCTAAGTTAAACCAGGTTTAACTACCTTTTGTAATAAGGCGGACTAGGTCTGAAGAAAACATAATGTTTCCTACAAAAGTGCTATGTTGGTCAAAATGCTTTTATGATGTTCTGAAAACGTACATAACCGTTTGTAGGTCGAGGTCCCTTCCACCTTAAAAACATTCAACAAAACTATTACACAAGTGCTTACCAACAGCGCCCTTGTCAACGTAAATCATACTTAAAGATTTACGCAACAGAAAACTTATTTGTACTTGACTTCTGCAGATGAATCTATAAACACTGTTTTTTAATTGAAATTATTTCCACCCACAGGCTAGAAATCCTGAAAGCGGATTCCTCCCTCAAGAGCAAAGCGAAGCGCAACGAATGGACATGGAAGGCGCAGACGGACGTGGTGAAGTGGCAGGCGACGCCGCTGCGCGCGCCGCTGCTGCGCCTGCCAGCCGCACTGGCACCGCCCGCGCTCGAGTGCTTCACGTGCGTGCGCGCCTACTGCGGCGATCTGCAGCCCAACGAGAGACAAATGCACCAGGACTTGACTGAAGTTAAATGTGTTTATACTGTGCTCATGGTTAGTACTAATTATTACTTTCTTCTTTTATTTTATGGCCACTTACTGTCTTATAAACTAGGCCCTAATAAAATTAAAGCCATAGTTTGTATGACAACAAAAAAAATACAAAAAGAATCTCTCCGGCGGGGAATCGAACCCCGGTCTCCCGCGTGACAGGCGGGGATACTTACCACTATACTACCGAAGATGTGAAATATTAACTAAAATAATGGAGTGCAATATTATGATACAGTAAAATATTTAATTTTAAGCACAACATTTCGAAATAATATTCAAACAAATAAGTCCTATAAAATAAAGTTAGAATACTTTTAAATAGGTCAAGAACCGACATTAACCAAATATAAATAATACAACTACATATTTATTGGACTACAAATATTGAATGTTATTGATATTAAATATTAAAATTACTATAACCTAAATCCATTCTCCTTACAGCATTGCCACTCAGTACCAGAACTCCGAGACGAGGTGTACTGCCAGCTGATGAAACAGACGACTTCGAACCGGTCACCTTCGGGCGACTCGTGCCAGCGCGCCTGGCGCCTCATGTCCATACTGGCAGCCTACTTCACTTGCTCTGACACCCTAAGGTAAATTATCTCTTTGATAACTTTCTCATAAGCTAGTTATACACCGCCAAAGAGGAACTAACAATTCGTTATTACTGTTCCCTTTGACGTCTCCATCAGTTTAAATAGACATCAGCTTCACCTGCATTAATTTCTAAAAAAAAAATATTGATTCGAAGTTATACAAATATTGTTTCTCCGATTTGTATTACTTTAAAGCATTTGACCTTGTAAATCACAGTTTATTGTGCACTTCACTGTCACGATACTTCTTTTACAATAGTACTTACGAGTAATTTTAACCGTTAGTAACAGTTAACATTTTGTATCTGTAATCAAAATTATGAATTTTTCATTTAAATATCAACATAGCTGCTAAACATTTTGAGAGTTTCTCAGGGATCAATTTTAGGACCACATTTGCACGACACTTTTACTAACATATTAAGTTAGTTTTTTTACAAACAATCTTAATAGCATCAGACCTAAATTCCCAGAAGGAATATACAGAACTCCATAGTACTCCCAAATTTTACTGTTTCACCAAACCTATAATCCGCCATGTTGTTCCACAGGCCGTTCCTCGTGGAGTACCTGTCGGCGGCGGCAGCAGACCGACGTCGCCCGTGCCAGGGTACTGCAGCCGTGTGCCTCGCCAACCTACGCAAGACTCTGCGCTGTGGCGGCAGGAAGAACGTGCCCAGTGTTGAGGAGGTCAGCTTACACTTATTGATGTCACTTATTATGATCATGAATCAATTTTAGATTATATAGATATATTTTAGTTTATTATTTTAGATTTTTTTTTTATTACTGAAAGAATGTCATGTGCAATAATATTACAAAAATCGGTCCTAATGCAAATATTATTAACCAGCCCATCTTTGGTTTAAATATCAGTTATGTGGGTTGATACCAGAAGGCCTACCATGACGTCTTAAAATAGTTCTAACTAATTCTTAATCCAGTGTGGAAAAGAGATGGCGCTATACCCTGTATAGTTCTATCACGTTTCCACACTGAAATAAGATTAAGTTTTTAAGACGTCATAGTACACCTGGGCTAAAAGGTTGTCAGCCATGGCAAAGAAGAATGGTTATTTATAAATCTAAGTATCAATGTTTGTATTTACTAATACCTGTCGTCCACCAGGTGACAGCAGTGTCAGCAGGTAGATCAGCACGACGCCAGCTGTACCGGCTGCCGGGCGGCGCCGAGCGCGTCGTCAACACGCGCTGCGCTACCGTCGTGCAGGACATCGTGCTGGAGCTCTGCGAACTGGTCAGTTACTACACTATAACGTGTCGTGGGGACTAGCCAAATATTCGTCTTGTCGAAAGATACAACTTTTTCACAGAAGTGAAATTTATGTTTTCCCACTCCTCCGCTGTTTTTTTTCTAAATAATTCCGTTGCAGGATCCAATACCGTTAAATTGTTTCTCTGGGGCTTCGTCGACTTTAATTGTCTCGGCGATTTTCTGATGGTCGCCACTGTTGATTCTGGAAAAAAGAAACAATTTTTCCATTGGGGAGCATTTCACAGCTAGATCTTTTGCCTGTGTAGATTTACGAGTCATTTACTAGTGCGAATGTTACTAATTGTAAAAGTAACAAATTAAGATTTAATATTTTGAGTAAATAAATATTATTATTATTAATATTCAATCATTCTGGGCCATAACAGAAGAATATTTTATTTATTCAAGCTCATAAAGCATTCCGTATCACCATGACTTGCATACCTAACCCAACCCTTACATCCCCAGATTGGCGTAACCAGTGAAGCTGAGCGTGCAGAGTTCTCCCTGTACTGCATAGTGGCAGGAGACGCCCTGACCATGCCTCTGTCTGGAGACGAGTATGTCCTGGACGTCACCACGGAGCTGCAGCGAGCACACCATCCCTTCTACCTCATCTTCTGTCGCTCCGTGTGGCATCATCCGCTGAGGAACGATGCTCCTCCGCTCTATACTGAAGTGCTGTTCAACCAGGTATGTTAAACTCATCTATACTTATAAACTATCTATACTAATACTAATAATACTAATACTAATCTATACTAATATTATAAAGAGATAAAGTTTGTGTGTTTGTTTATTTGTTAAATTGTAAGGGGTAGTCTTGGGATCTACTGAACCGATTTTAAAAATTCTTTCACCAATAGAAAGCCACATTATTGCTGAGTGTCATAGGCTAACTTTGTATCCCTGTATTTCCACGGGAACGGGATCTACGCGGGTGAAACCACGGGACGTCCGCTAGTTTAACATAAAGACGTCCACGACTAGACATAGGCTTCGTCTAAACATCGTCACAATGACATGATTTATGCAACAGATTCCTTAGACCCTCAATGGTGAGGTTTACGGAGTCAGTAGTTGGTCGTTGGCACAGCTTGTGGCAGGCCACAGCCTATATCAATAAGGTGTTACTGGCAAGTCTTAGAGGTGTAGATGATTAATAATCCATTACCAAACCTTACATGACAGAACATGATGTCACTTCTTCAATTTTACTACTTTATTAGCACTTTCCGAGCCGAAAGGAAGGTATAATTGTGTTGGCTAAATATTTTCGAAGTAACGTTACATAGAAAAAACAAACAAAAGTTGATGTAAGGTGGTCGGTGTAAAGTAACATCGAAAAAAATAGGCGTAGTCCAAACAAAACGTAGCAGTATGAAGGCTTCGGTGAATAGTGTTCGGTGAAACAATTTTCGAAGAATAGTGTTTCGTAGAAACGTTCTAATGGTGAAAGGGTGTTTAAATTCGACCGAGTAGTTTTTGAGATAAATCGTAACAAACAAAAAATCTAATATTTCTCTTTATAACATTACTTAAGATTTGAGGCCAACAAAAATATGGCAAAGTTCTCCGCTTCCATTTCACTAATTATTCTTTTTCCCCCAGGTGGCTCCCGACTACCTAGAAGGCCTGCTCCTCGTGTTACCAGGTGGCGCAGCTCCACCAGCGCCAGTGCTCCGTGACGTGGCGCTAGTAGCAGCCCTACTGCACCGCGCCGCCGGGCTGGCCGAGGGGGCGCAGGCCCGCGACCTCAAGTTCCTGCTGCCCAAGCCTCTGCTGGCGCTGCGGGAGCCCCGACCTAACAAGTGGGCCTCGTGGCTGGGAGCCGAGTGGCAACATGTCAGGACTTTGTCCCCTGCTGCTGCTAAGGCTAAGGTTCTACAGGTAAAAACCGATGAAAAGACTAAAAGATAAATGTATTTCCTAAAATCATCATCATCATCATCATCAGCCTATTAATGTTCTCACTGCTGGGACACAGGCCTCCTCCACGCGGGCCCAGTGCGGATTGGTAGATGTCACATGTCTTCGAATTTTTTGGTTCTAAGACATGCCGGTCTCCTCACGATGTTTTCCTTCACCGTTTTCAGAGCAGCGGTGATGAAATAAGTTACACAAAGTAATGTGCCTGCCTGGGTTCGAATCCACGACCTACTGTTTGTAAGTCGGGGCCGCCACCACTGGGCCACCGCTGCTCCTTCAAATTTCCTAAAATGACAATATTGTATTACAATCTGCAGGATTTCGATGGAAATTCGTAATACGTTGCTTCGTATGTTTGTAAAGAAATTGGTTGCTGAGCACGTGACGTGACTTATTGTTGATTTGCTAAAATCAACTGTCTTGCTGATAGCAGCCAGTGATGGATTAACCCTTAATCAAATTAAGCAATTGCCTAGGGCATCACGTCTGGGGGGGCACCAGAATAAGCACAAAAAAAAATCCGTCCTTAGGGCATCACTTCTCAGTCTCACGTCAAAATTCGCGTGTTTTAAGTTGACATAAGAGTCCGACCTAGGTCATAACATAACCCCATAATATGTACATGATGATAAAATTTAATCAGCTTTCCCTAATGTGGAAACAGCCCTGCGTATATTTTTATCGCTTATGATTACAAATTGCTCAGCGAAAACATCTTTTTCAAAATTAAAAATATTAAAAAAGGACAAAGATGATACAAGAAAGACTCGATAATTTATCGATATTATACAGAGTCCGATATGTTAAAAACGTTAGACGCTTCCGTGAATTCAATACCTACCCGGAAAAGCCGCAAAACGCATTTCAATAAATAAAAAAAAGTAGTTAAAAAACTAAAAACCCCGACTGGACAAAAACTGAAAAGCAAAATACAAGCATATTGAATGAGGTCCATTTGAATATAACAAAAATAAGAAAGACTGGGTGTAAATTAAGAATTAACCCTTCACGCAGCCGTCAACCAAGCATTCTGTACATCAAACTAAGTTCCCCTAGGCGAGCCCTACGCAAAAATGTTTGCTGGGAAACGACTTTTTTTTTGGGGATAAAAAATCACATATTACGGTAAAACTCAATGTAGCACTCTTAAAACATTGTGCTAGTGAATGCTTTAAATAGTAAACGGGTCATAGAGGTAATTTAATAAGTTAAGTTATGTAAACCTGAAAAACTAGAATTTATAAAAACAGCTGTGAAAAATTTTGAACTTTGACCTCTCCGTAACTAGAGGGTTCCCAAGTATGGTCTAGAATAGAAAAATTATTGCAGTGGTGAGGGGAACAAAGTGTTCTTCGTTTGTGTTAAGGGTACTATTACACCCTGTATAGAATGGACCCCGCCTGCTTCCAAGTTTTGTTTAATAAAAAATATGCTTGATTTTTGCTTTTCAGTTTCTATTTAGTGGGGTTTTTCAACATTTTTTTTTATTTCTAGCTTTTGAGTTATATAGTCACGTAAAGTAGTTCGCAGACGATTTATGTTTTTTTTTATACGATTTTTAATGAAACCCTGAAAAAAAAAATTTCGAACTCCACACAATATAGCGCCCAAAATCCGCAATTTTCGTTGTTTTTTAATTTTGATATCTAGCCAGTGACACTCGTGCCACGAGGACAAATCTAACTGTTAAATTATGTTTTGGGTAGTGTAAATTAAACAGTCTTGTATTCATTAATACATAATCAGGTTATATTTCAAACATTACAATGCTCACATCGTGGCTGTCAGTCACCAAAGAGGGCGAGGCTAGTGCTGTGCTCACCACTTACTAAATTACACAATAGTGATGTGACCTAATATGTCACACTAACTACGTTTATTTTATCCAAATTCGTTCATCCGTTTAGGAGTTATGAGGGAACAAAGAAACGGACATACATACATACAGGTTAAACACATAACTCTCCTTTTGGGCTTCGCCGCAGTCGGGTAATAAATTATGCTTTGGTTTTTATTGTTGTCACACTTATAAAATAATAAAAAGCCTTTTAATTCCAATAGCTTCAACAATTAATTAATTACATAACCATAGAAAATTTGTTCAGTCATGCGAAAAATAAAATAAAATTTGACAAAATTGAATAATAATTAAAGATCTAAACTAAAAATAGCAATTAAGAGCAAATTAATTATATAAAATAAAATTTAGCTTTATATAGTATAATTTAAATTAGAAAAACCAAATTGAATTGATTCAAGAACATGCAATAATATTTTATTATAATTTAATTGATTTGAATTAAAAACTATAATCAAAACAAATTTATTACTACAAAACAATTTACATTAAATAATCCATATTATTATTGAATCGATCATACGTGCATAATTATACTTTTAATAGATTTAAATTAATAATAACAGTTAAAATAAAAATTGATACAAAATAATTTTAATTGAATAATTCATATTGAATCGATTATACCATGCAATATTGTAACTTTAAATATAAATCATGACATTATTAAATATGAAAAACTATATGGTAACCTTTAGAATAAATAAATTATAATGACAACGCTAATTGGACCCCTTTCGGGTAAAGGCCTCCTCCAGAGAATGCCAATTGTCTCTGTCTTTGGCGACATCTGGCCAGTTTTTTCCCGCGATTGCCTCTACTTCGTCTTTCCATCTCGCTTTCGGTCTTCCTCTACGTCTAAATCCGTGAGGGCCTCTCCATAGCGTCACGGTCTTTGTCCATCTGTCGTCGGTATAACGGGCCACATGCCCTGCCCATCTCCATTTTAAACTCCTAGCGAATGGTAGAGCGTCTATGACTTGAGTTCTTTTTCTTATTAAATTGTGTCGTACTCTGTCTTTTAGTTTTAAGTTTAGGGAACTACGTTCTAGTGCTCTTTGACACGATACGATTTTTCTGTTGGTTGTGGAGTCGAATATCCACGTTTGGCATCCGTACGTAAGGCAGGGTAGGAGGCATGAGTCCATCACTTTCTTTTTCAATTGCAAGTTCATTTTTGATTTCATAACCTCTTTGTAGGCCCAGTACTTCTTCCATGTAATTGCAATGCGCCTATCTATCTCTTCGGTATTGTTCTCTCTTCGGAATGAGACTTGCTTGCCAAGGTAGATGTAGTCGTCTACGTAGTCACACTTACTCCACATATAAGGTACTTTACATTTCATCATCATATTTTACAAAAAAAAACGAATGTTTTTAGGCGGTAAAGGTTTAAAAACCAATTCTAGTTGACATACGGATAGGGGGGCCCACAGGCGTGGATTGCTTAGGGCATCAAAAAGTCTTAATCCGTCACTGATAGCAGCAAGGCAGTTAAAGTCCGTGTGTCGTAAATCATCGTGTATGTAGTCTTTTCCGAAACCTCCAGACTTACCGGGTGTTGCTGAGTACTAGTATTTTAAATGAAGCGATTGCCTATCGGATTCCCACCCACAGCACAGTAACTGGGTAATATCCATTAGTAAGACTGGATGTCAGACTTCCGGCTTCTGACTACTCGTAACGACTGTCAAAGATCTATCAGTGCTTTCCGAGGCACAGAGGAAACTCGGTATCTAATGATGTTCACCCATCCATGAACCAACCTCAGCTAGCACGGCTTAACCTTGACCGTCGACCACCATATTAAGGGTAAACAAGCCAACGGCACGAACTAAGTGGTGGGCGGGGCTAAAATACATGCTATTTCATCCGACATCACGAGCGAAATGCATAGAGCGAAAGAGACACAACTAAAATGGGCGCGCGATTGTTTCTATACAGACCTTTGGTAGTATGGATACCATGAAAAATCCATTGAATGTATCTGTTCAAAATAAAATTATTTGAATTCTTTAAGAGCGTAGACGGGCTGCGTATAATATACGTATATATAACTATTGCCGTCGCGCTGCGCTCTAGCAACCGGGCGGTATCAATATGTGAGTGCGATAGAGACAACTGCAGCTCAGAACGATTTTACCTATAAAAAACCTTGACCGATCGACGTTTCGTATTCTCCTGTTTTCTCCTCGAAACCTTAGCCAATTAAAATTATATTTGGTATCAAAATTTAAAGGAAGAATAGATCTATGCCCCTATTACTTGTTTTTATTTTAAAAACTTTGGTAGTCATCTGATTACGTAGGTAAAAACGGGGTATTTTTTTAGGTTTTTGGTAAGTCATATTTATTTTTGTAATAAATTTTTTGAAAAAAAAAAAATGACAGGGGCATGCCTTCAATAGACCTGGATTTTTATAAATAAAAACGATTACTCTAGAGGCATTATCTAGGAAGAGAATAGGGGAATACATTTGTATGGAAAAATGCAGCCCGTCTATGCTCTTAATAACTAATCTATGTCTGTATGGTTTCATTTTCGTACTATATACGTAACTTATTTACGCCCAAAGATGGTTAAAATTAGTGCTAAAATATGAAAGTTTCGACGTTCATAACTTCCAAACCAATATTTTTTTTCCAATTCTGCTTCCATAAAAGACCAGTTGATACAATTTTTAATTTTGAACCTACACCGTCAACCAGAGGAGTAAACCCCTTACTACGTTTGTATGGAAGAATGACTGGCTTGTGCAACCTTAAGCTTCGAGCTCCTCCTCACTACCACTGAACTAGCAATGCATACAGGTCAATAATATGCAACACGTTTCCATTCCCAGGTACTATCCCGCTGGCCGCTGTTCGGGTCGTCGTTCTTCGCAGTACGTCGCGTGTCGGGCGCGTCGGGCGCGTCGGGCGGCAGCGAGTGGCGCGAGCACGTGCTGGCGCTGAACCGGCGCGGCGTGCATCTGCTGCACCCGGCCACGCACGAGACCGACACGCACTGGCCCTATGCTGAGCTTATTAGTACTAGGAAGGTCAGTATTTGAAAGGAAGAAAAAGGATTTGTTAGTCCCGCACAGGATGAAACAAAATTATGAAAAAAATAAACATAAACAACTTAAGAATAAAAAATCAAAATAAAACATACAATATACAAAATTGGCCTTGCAATATTTTTATCATTGCTCTGTTGAAATTGCAACTGTAAACGCTGAGCTGAGCGTTCAAATTCAACAACTTGCTTATATTTAGACATACCTTTAAGTGACGCCTCGTGACAATCTGATAAAGATCTGTTGTTGCACCACCCTAACTTGAAAAATGAAATCTCTATTAACTTTTACACGACTGCACAAAAAAGGAGTGTTATGTTTTTAGGGTTTATGTATTTAAATTTTTTTAATGTATAAATTCTTCAACTAACATTTTATTATTGTTATCAGGTCCGTTCTGAAGACGGCACGCTATTCCTGGACGTGAAGTGCGGCTCGCTGCTACAGCAACGCGTTACAAGGTTGCAGGCCGAGCAGGCGCACGAGGTTGCGCGTCTCGTCAGACAGTACATCGCGCTACAGAGAGACCAGAGGCACTCGCCAGGTAAATTATAATATTATATTATACACAGTACTACAGCAACGTGTTGCACCAAAGTGCTGCTGTAACTTACTACAGTTGACTAGAGCAATTTTTTGACTCACTAGTTAATTACTATATTTATAGTGCTACAGTATACTGTTTCAGCCACGAGCTGCAGTAACATATAATGGCTAAACCTTGCTTTACAGCAACAGGTTAAATTGCCATATAACATGCTACAGCAACGTGTTCCTGTTGCGAGGTTGCGCAATTGATATCTATTTATTTACACTTGAAAGTGTCAGAGTAGCATTTAGACTGACACTGACTGGCAAATTGCAAAAACCTTAAAAAAAATGATGTTCGCGGCTTACCTCAGCGCTTCCACTTTAACGGTCAAATACATACTGACCAGAATTCCCCACAAGGCCATCATGACTGCCGTGTAAAATATCAATTCGCCAAAAATAATGTATGTTTAACCGCACCTCCCTTGATAGAAACAAACCTTGCGTGTATCCCTCTCATTTGACCTAATTAATAATTATCACACGTTCTCACCTTACTATGTACTTACAACATTATTATTTGTTTCAGCTTTCAACAATTGAAAAGCGAATCCAAACGAATCAAAGTTAAACAGACTGGAATGAGTGCAGTGTATTATAGTATGTAGTAGTCGTCACTTGTATACGTTCATTCACGTACTTACCTCAACGCCTCCGTCCAACACTGATCTGAACTCTAGCATTAAGGAACCAACGATTGAAATGATAATAGGATTTTAGGGCACAAATAAAACAGCGCCAACGCGCTATATTGTAGTCGTTATACACTTCTATTTTCATTTTAGTCATCATTCGTCCAATAAGTATTTATGTAAGAGCAATTATTTTAAGAAAAACAAGTAATCTCTTAAACATTCCAATACTTTTAACAACCAAAAAGTATAAAAATTATATTATTATGAATTTTATAGTTATTTTAATTTTTATACATTTAAACACACAATGCAATTATTCCAAGTACACTCATATAATATAGATGTTATCGTTTTCAATAGAACGGCTAAGAAACGTGGGCCATTTGTGTTTCCCACCAAAATATGTAACCAGGATTTAAACATTCTCGAACCCACGATTACTGAGACCGGAAAATTGATCTGAAAAAAGGTTTTATGCTCAAAATATTATATCTAATATAAATGAAAAGAACAATTTAAGTAATGTAAATAGAACTCCTCTGGTAAATTAAACTTTCTTTGGAGTTTTACAATAGTTTAAAACCAGGGAAGTTCTAGAGACACATCAATTTAGAACATGTTTAGAACACATTGCTCAAGCTTGACAACTGTATGACCCCGGTTCTGTTAATGTGACAGAGCATAGCATTAGGGGCGGCACGGAAACATATCACCGCGCCTACCGGCCTGCAGGGTCAATGCCACATCCATCTAAATATCGCACGAACCGTGTGTGGCTCCAAGTTGTCACGGCATATCATTGTAGGACATAATTATATTATTATAGTATGTAGATAATTTTAACATTTTGTTGTTCGTGGAATTCGTATTATGTTCTTTATAGTATCGTTATTTCCAGAGACAAAATTTTTGGATATCTACTTACTCCGGAACTTTAGATTTTCTCTATATTCCATTCTATGTGCCTTATATTTTTTCTCAAATTCTAACAAAAAGGTGCTATTTTACCTTAAAGTTAATGTACTAATATTAAATTGAGTTATTTTAAAGTCTTTATTATGAAATTATCCAAAGACCGAGAGGTCGGAGTCATGTTTAATGTATTTACTTATATATTTCGTTATAATGTAAAATATTTAATGAATCTGATGTATGAGAATATATTGTAGATAATAAATAAAAGTTATATTTTCAAATTATGTTTTATTCCACGCAAATGGTTGTACAGCCCACCAATTGAATTTGAGTAGGTACCACTACACGTCCTCTAGCCAGGCAGTGAGTTTGGTCAAAAGACCAAAAATACCGAACTCGACCCAAACAATCGAATAAACAAAGCACTATCGCATAGAGTGTAACTGTTGTTATAGGCTATGGTCCGGTACGTAAAGCTGGCATCACAGAAGATTGAGTGTTATATTATACGATCCTTATAGTACCTAAGTCAAACTATTAAATCATCACAATTTTGTATGAGGCCATTTACAAAGTACCTACTAGTACTAGTAGCAATGTTGCCTCAAAATTAATGACTCTAATGACCCTTAAAAATCTCCGAGATCCCAAGCTTCTATGGTTTTAAAACAACAACTTAATGACTTCAAGGAAAAAATACTTAATCCATTAATTACTCACCCGAACCACGAATCCGGATCTTGTAATTATTCTAGACAGATTGTATCAACATCTCTTAAACTGCGCTCACAACATATTATTATAGCTCTAACTAATTCTGCCGACATACTTAGTACATTGTTTTGTTGCAATGATTGAAGACTTACTGCCGTACTCAGAGACGTAATGAGACGTTTAAGATTACTTAAGGCGTCACTTAGTCCCGTCGAAATTGCGGGTTGATCGCAAGAGATACCGCGGCTTCGACATAAAGGGCTAAGAAGGAACATGGGTGGTTTTTAGTCAATAGAAGTCTGACACTCCCTTTCGTTTGCCCAAGAGCGGGAGGGGTTATTTGATTTCACAGCAGCCGCCAAAAATATAAAAAAATGACTTTCTTAGTAATGGTTTTGTATGACAAATCTTTACTTAGTGACGGCTTAAGTAATCAGCGGCAGTTAGTTAAAATCATGTAGCTAGCCTTTTTCCCAAGTATGTATGTTGTAGTCGGTTTCCCGTCTATCCGGATTCAGGTGAATATTAGTATTTTACATGGAGCGTGTGCCTAATATAACTCCACTCCACTACCTGTTTTTTTTTTTATATTTCTATGTCCACTATATACCGTAGTACTGGATCGTAAGATCATATTGGTAAGGCTGGTTGTCAAACTCGGTCCACTGACTACCTGCAACGACTGTCAATGACAGCTGGGACCACCGTTTTCTGATGCACAAAGAAAACTCGGTAGGTAACAATAGGTACCCCATGCATCCTTGGGATTCTAGGTTCAATAGCAGGGTCGTGAAAAGTACCCTAGACGACTGCCTACCGGCTTTACTATACCATGTGACGCATATACACGAGTGGTCTGGTATCTCTATTTTTCCTGTAGTTGAATAACTCATCTAAATGAATTTATTCTAAAAAATACTCGGCTATGCTAAAAATATTCTACCGTCATCCTATACCGTTTACCTATTCATATCAACGAACATTACGCTGAACTACTAAATTAAAACATTTAACCTAAATATGTACAACGAGTTGAATGTGAGAGTCAATTGGGGGGAAAGGTTAATTTGTGGCGCATCATAGGTTAGCAAGTAGCAACCTATCTCTCGACTGCAATCCAAACACGCAACACACACGCAGTTAAAAAAATTGTAGCTACCCACCCACCACCCACCTACTTTTCATTTATAAATGATTGAGCGATTGATCTTCATCACGCCTTTTACCCGCACACTGATAGGCAGAGATGAAGATAAAGAGCAGCGGTGGTCCACTGGTGGCGGCCCCGACATACGAACAGTAAGTCGTGGGTTCGAACCCAGGCAGGTACATTACTTTGTGTAATTTATTTCATCACCGTTGCTCTCAAAACGGTGAAGGAAAACATCATGGGGAAACAAGCATGTCTTAGAACCAAAAAATTCGAAGACATATTATGTGACATCTACCAACTGATAAGCTACCGAGGTAACCGTGGTACTTTACCACTTCCGACCACACACTACAGTGTCAGCCCATGTTGACTACAGCATTAACTACTCTAGGCCGGAACGACACGATACAATGAACTTCCTAATTCACAGTACTTAGTACTTAAAAAGTACATCGCTAATATTTCATCCACCATTCGGGGTCACATGGTAATCAGTGGCCTTGGTGTCCGAGTCGCATACAAAGGACACTTTTTACCGACGACGACGACGCGTGGGAACCGGCGCGGGCGCAACCTTCGTCGATTGTCGTCGGCGATGCTACTGGCTGGTTACGTGAAGAAAGCCTACCTTCTTGCTATCTACTTGTATGAAAAAAATAATTTTAATAGTGAAAATGATAATTATATTAGTAATTAGCCGCAGGGCCTCTTTCTGATGGTGGCCCTGCCAGAGTTAGTGACACTACGATTTTCATTCGATTCGGCTTTTATTTTTTATGGCACCTCGAATCTGTTCCATCGCCTAAAATTGGATGGTTCCAGCAAGTAGAAATGTGTAAAGGTATTCCTTGACCCTTCCTATGGTTTTCTGGTTGGTATATGAACTGCCGAGATACAATCAGCCGTACGTGATAACGCCTGAAGCCAGATATTATATTGTGAACTATTCTTGTGCAATACACAATATTTGATCAAGCTGGGGCATTCTGTGAGAAAAGTATGTCGCAGATATACCTAGAGCGGCTAGAGCGTGAATATAATGTGAATTTGACCTACTTATGGCTGCGTGTAACTTGAAACTACATGCAGTCATTTGGGCCATAGCTACGAAAGGCCGTCAAGGATATATGTTTCCGTAATATAAGCCATTCGTCGTGGGTAGTGGAGACGTTGAGCATTCAAAACAAGTTTTAAGTATTAATACTATACTTTAAGTACCTCCAGGGGTCATCCCTGTGCTATTACAATATTGAGCTGATGGCTCAATATTTTTTTCCTCTTTAATAATAATAATAATAATAAATTCATTTATTCAGGCAATTTTACACCCGTTGCCAATTATTTTGTCAGTCACAATACAAATATGAATAAAATATTAAAATTCAGATATAAATAATAATCAAAAACAATACACACAAACATACAATTAAAAGTCAAATTACAATAAATTAAAATTCAGATAAAATTGCAGTACAATTAATAATACACAAACAAACAATTAAATTAAAGTTATTCATTAATTCACTACTCATACAAAATACATTAAATAAAACACAATGACTACAATTTCCTAATCGGCACTGGAACGGCAACATGCCTGTCACAGCAATGCCGGATATAAGGGCAGTCCAGCCTGTTGCCGATCATTGCCAGGATAGCATCAGCAGCTTTAGAAAGCCGCGAGGCAGGCTGAAGAGTCGAAGCAGCTATCTTAGATCGATTAATAACACCCAACCAACGCTGGTTGTGAGCTCGGATAAAGCTGTAGCTCCTCAAATACTTATCCCCTCCCCAGGTTCACTACGCTGAGCCTGCAGAAAAGCTCCCTGCGGGTCACCAACTGCCATGGCCCAACCGGAAGACCCTTAACCGACTTCTAAAACAGGTGGGACGCTGCGGGTACAACTTGTTCCGGTGGGGGGTATATTCTGATAAATTCAGTGCAACTGCGGAGTCCTAGGACCTGTCCGAAACCACTACTAACGCAGTCGATGTGATTTTTTAATAAGATAAAGTAAGTTAAAGTAACTACCCATGGGAATCATCGACACGAAGAAGAAGAAGCACAATATTTTAAGTGCGTCACGTTGAGCGCCAAGTACCTATCTTAATTTAACCGTCATACTTTAAAAAAGTCGTTTCCCAGCAATCATTTCAGCGTAATGCATGAAGCACGTAATGTGACTAAGTTTGATTCGGTTTCGTGAAGGGACCGTTTACACCCCGTAGATTCAATTTATCTACAAAGAGTCCTAAAGGACCGGACACGGACAGTATAGGTACGCGTATACTCGGTAGTGGATGGAACAAGGCTGCAGATGATGTTGATGACGATTGTCAGAAAAGGTAAAGCAATTCCGAGGTCGAACATACACAGCATTTAATAAATTTTATTGACGACCCATTCCGAGGCCAAAGCTCGTGAGAAATAACCATTGTCGGTATAAATTGTATCCATAATAATATTTAATTTGCATTTTATGATTGTTAACTACTCATGAATCATTCGGCTTCAAACAGTGACATAAACAAAAACAAAGTGAAGTGGGGAAACCATGAAACGAACAAGTTAATTTGATTTATAAAACGATGCCACGTTGGGTTATTGTCGCAAAGTGTATGCCACGTTGGGTTATTGTCGCAAAGTGTATTGCCACGTTGGGTTATTGTCGCAAAGTGTATGCCACGTTGGGTTATTGTCGCAAAGTGTATGCCACGTTGGCTTATTGTCGCAAAGTGTATGCCACGTTGGGTTATTGTCGCAAAGTGTATGCCACGTTGGCTTATTGTCGCAAAGTGTATGTCGACGACTGCTGGTCATAGGTTTAGTTCCCAGGTCGAGCAAAGTGTTATTGGGTTTTCCATCAGGAATCTCTCAGTAGGTACTAGCGGCCACAGTATTTGGATCTGTGCCCATATTAGGCCTATTCCAAGGAACTATAAAATAATGGCGAAATGAGATTGTAGGTATAGTTCTACCTACCCTAGCTCAGTATTGTAAGTAGACCGCTACTTTGTGACCCGTGTTTACCTTTACCCCCACTTTACTTATCTGTTGTAAAATTATTTCCGCAATGTTGGTAATCTCTGAATAACTCAGGAAAATCCAATGACCTCATGTTGTTATTTTTCACAGGGAGGCATTGACACTTCCCACACAATCTGCCTTTAAAAATTGTAGCAAACTTATGTTACATTTTTCTGACTAAATAATATAACACGGCTTGCTATTTCTGAACAAACCTTAATTAAAATGACAATGGAAATCAAAGTAAGAAATACCTGTTTCGGTACTCAATTATTGTTTGTGCAAACACTACATAAAGTAATGTAAGGTTAGATACCCAATTAAAATATTTCATCTTTTGTCTCCAGACTCTAGACCTACTGAAAATATCTTCATAATGGATATTCTACGGTTATTTTAGAATAATTACAGAGCATTAAATAAACAGAGTTATTTTAATACCATGCCTTCACAAAAAACCAGTTTGACCTCTCGTCCGTTTCAGTTACGGTTTTTCCTGCACACGCCTAATTCAGTTTTTGTGTACTGACTTAGTGTGTTAGATAATCGACACTGCAGTGAGCTAGTCTGCCGGTTATCGCAACACTTTTCTGTCACAGCATGACAGCAGCTATACAATGAACCTGCACGTAAATAGACTAACAAAATTATCTCCATAAGGACCGAACGTGACAAATTTAAAATGAGTGATGAGTTCTGTATTAGTTGAAGTAATTGTACCTAACACCTAGATGTTTACTGTCTAGAAAGTTATTGAATGATTAGTTAGGTTACCAGGTTTTTAACAAAAGGTTTTGGTCCGTTAAATAGAGTAGCAAGATAAAGAGTAGCAATCATAAATAAAGAGTTTATAAGCCACAAAGGCGACACGAGAGTAGGTACGAGAGTCACCTCTGCTAACCTCTTTACTGCTTTCAGTCGTGACAGCTGTATTACGAAAGGCAAAGGTGTTTGACTATAACTTATCAATACACGCATCCGCTCGTCCGTTGCAAAATCCATTACAAAATATAGGTCATTTCAGTACTCTATGCATAAACAATAAGCCATCGACCTTATTGGATGGATTACAGGCCCTATAGTTGATTTATTATCAATATACAATCACAAAATAAAATCTTTAGTTTATTACCATGGACCATGGTCAATGATGCAAAGCATTAATTTTAGGACCTGCAGTAGCGCCGATGAGTGGATATTTGTGAGTGACAATCAATTTTATTGATCAGTTGATGTGATGCAGAGCAATGACGAAAAAGTTGTGAGGCAAATGTTAAAAAAAAGTAGAGGAAAACAAAAAAAAACAGGCCAAGTGCATGTACAAGATCTATCCAACAACATCCCACAATACCTACAGGATTCGCGAGAAAAAAAATCATCCCCACTTTTATGTGTAGGTACTGGAGATACCTGGTTCCTTGTTGACTACAGAACTGTAAAAACGATGCATGGACTGTGTAAAGGATGATAAAGCAAGAAAGGTGTCTGATGAGGTGACAAATAATAGAGAAGTATGGAAGAAGACATGCTGCGCTGACTCCAAATGAATTGGGATAAGGGTATGAGAAGCTGCCACTTGTCAATTTCACAATGTAATCCCCATGTAATGTATTTATTGATTTAAGACCATTTGGTGGTTGTGTTAGGTGAAAATAGAATAGATGTCTAACAAAAATGTGTTCCTTAGAAAAGAAAAACTAACTAATAATGAAATTCGGGCGCCAGTAACACACTTTAAATACAATGCCAGATTGCCAGGGATGGACTCACCTTCCCGTCGGGGCCGCGGTATTTTGTACTAGATTACGTGGCCTCGGCGCAAGGGCGGGGAGGGAACATGGGTTCGGTTTTTAGTCAGTAGAAGTCTGACACTCCCCTTCGCTCTGCCCAAGAGCGGGGGGGGTCATTCGATGATTTTCCACCCACCAATAAAAAAAGGGATAGACTCACCTTATGCACCAGCAACTTTTAATCTTAAGGGCGGGGGGTGTCAATAAAAATCAACCAAGTTAGGGTATGTAGCGTATACTACATAGTTTCACAATAGCACATGCATGCGTCAGAATTCAGGGAAGCTAGAAAAACAACAATAGAAACCTTGCTAAACAATTAGATCCAGTCAAAAACCGTACTTCCGATTCTCACACACCGTGGCAGAATGTCGCACTCAGCTGATCTTGACATTCGCTAACTCGAACTAATTCATTGCAACATGGCAGCCACAGTACAACGCTCAATGAACCATGCATTCGGCCAGCAAAGGTCCCTCTTATTAACACGGAGGTTGAAAGACAAGCATTCATTTAACGCCAGTGATGCGTTGCGAAATTAGTTCGGTAAATGAAGGTACCGAAACAGCATTCAATATTTTAATCACAAGGTTTCGGGACAAAAAGTGTTGTTGAAGTTATGTTTTTGAAGTGTGGTCACTAACATCATCATCATTAACACTGAAAACGGGATATTTACCATTGTTTACTGTTTGTTTTTATTAGTTCGCGATATGTTGGCGCTGATGCAGCTATTGCGCGGGTAGAGGTGTGTTTTTGAGAGCAGACAAAACAGTCCTACCCTCTTTCTTATTCGTTTTTTGAGCTCACTATCTGAGTTATCATGGCGATGAAGTGATGAAAGAAAATAATAGCTCACTTTAGTATTGGTTTAGAGAAGGACTTGCTACGTAACTTTAAATGCCCGATCTAAGAACTGAACTCAAGAATAGTTAGCTTACGGTCACTAGACCAAAGCCAATCGAAAAGCCGAGTATTCTGCCCAATTGATCGCCAGTATAGCCTCGTCATCTATCAGATCAGTAAACTACTGCTTAACCCTTCAGGGATTAGGTACATGCGTGATGTTATGCTAACGCAACTTTTAAGTTAATAGTTGTTGTTGTCGTGTTACTAAGTGCAGATGTTAGAATAATGTATTATGTTATGTGGCATTGAGTTTATATGTCTACATCTAGCTAGGGACCTACTTTATTGTTGTGTATGCAGCAGGCAAGTAGTGCATCAAAGTAATGTCCGCGTTTGCTATACATGCATGTTTACTAAATAAGAGTACAATCGCAAATTGCTAAGGTATAACACGACCCCGTCGGGGCTGTGGATTATCGAAAGGATAATGCGGCTCCGACACAAGGGCAAAGAAGGAACATGGGTTTGGTTTTTAGTCAGTAGAAGTCTGACACTCACCTTCGCTCTGCCCAAGAGCGGAGGGGGGTTATTCGATGATTTTCCACCCACCAAAAAAAAAAAAAGGTATAACACGACCTAAATGTAGTTCGATAAAGTCGAGGTAGGCACACTAGCCATTAAACAGAGTTAATAAAAAAATAAAAACACAACAACAAACACAACAAACACATGTTAAAAAAAAGAACTAAAAAGTCAATAATAAGTCGAACGATTTCAGTGATAAAATGAGAACAAGGTCCCGTAATTATATCCGAAAATGGAAAACTGAAAACTAAAATTTTAATTGCAGTCGGGGGAAAGTTCGGTGGAACATTTGTTTACAGGTCCCCCGACTGCAATTAAAATTTTAGTTTTCCATTTTTTAACATGGCAGGCGTGTTTTTAATTTTTTAAATTATTTGTTTTCTAATTAATAATTTTTAGTGATATAGCGGTATTTTGACGCATAGACAATATGCCATCATTATATTGCTTACTTTTTCAGAAAAGCAATGTCGCGCTCGCGGCGGTAAAGATAATGCAAAACTAAATCGTTTCAATCGGATCGTGGTTCGGTCATGTGGCACAAGGCAGATGTAAATGGCAACGGCCGTCGGGACGCCCTAGAAAGACATACACTGATCTTATTGGTGCCGTTCTTCAGAAAGGACAGGTGCGTAGGACTTGTAACCGGCGTGCGTGTATGGACAGATGTTCCTATGAATGTGGACGAGGCAAAAGGAATATGTAAGGATCGTAGCGGGTGGCGTTCTGTAGTTTCTGCCTACCCCCATGGGAAAAGGGCGTGAGTTTATGTAAGTATGTACCTATGTAAATCGTTTATTTTTCGAGGATACTAACTTTGAGGTCTTAGGTGGTTTAGTTTTTGGAGAGACTATTTATCAAGGGATTAGCTAACGTGGATCTGAAACGTAATCTTCTGTGTCACGCGCCTAGATTTACTATGCTTTTGTTCAATGTTACCGGTTGCAGCTTGTGCACTATCACGGGCCAACATAATCAATGATTGGTAGATTAAGTGCTACCCAATGAGATTTATCTAGGGGGATAAAGGGATACTCGTAAAGCGTTACCTAGTAAATTTTCCGCGGATGAACGATTTAGAAACAAAAATGAGAATAGAAGTAGGTAGGGGAGACTGGGTACACTTGATCCCTCTGGGACACATGGTACATTTATTTTAAATACCAACCACGCTTGCTAGACTATTCAAAACTATCTGTCTATGGTACCGCCTACCGTTGCGGTACCATAGAACAATTTTCGCGCGTTTCGTTTCGCAATTTTCGTAGCGAGCGCGAAAATTGTTGTATGCTTTTATTTGTTTTGGGGTTGGGGGGCGGGGGAGGGGCAAAGATATTGCCATCATGAGGGAAGAGGATAAAGGACTGTTTTACTGGCTTACAGGTTAGCTTTTTAGTGCTGTGGACAGACGACAGGAACGCCAGTAAGCTTACCTACACTAGAAATTTTGCGGACGCAGAGGCCACCAAAACGAATTGGAAGGGTGGCTTGCTGCCGCGCTCGGTCGTCCAGGGCCACATTAAAATTGAATTGAATTATTTAATTATTATCTTAGTTCTGTAAATAGTAGTTTTTATAAGTTGTAAATAAATATTTCATGTTTCACATTGAGATGTTTTTGTGCTGATAACAAGCTGCATGTCAGCAGTGTCAGTCAAGTGACATTTTGAAAGAAAAACAATAACATAACCACAGAACATAATTATTTATCTACCCTAACATAACCTCATCCAACTACCTACCTACTTATTAATTTAATTTACCTCGATTGGAAATAATTCCAATAAAATTAAATCGTAAAGTAGTTCACCGAAACCGAAATGGCAAGTAGTCGCTTGGAAAGAATTGGAACTATACACACGGTAAGAATCAACTCATTTCCTTTTCCTGTTTTTTTTTTTTTTATCTAAATTTATTTTGAATTCGGAATTAAATTTTTTCACGCGCCAAGCCATTTTTAGCGGGAATTTGGCAAATATACTTAATTTCTAGTGCGTTCGTTAGCATCATAAAAATTGTATAATATCTAAACTTTTCTGAATTAAGTATGACGTCTAAAAAAGGAGCAAAAGCTAAACATTTGTCCGTAGATATAGATGAATTATTAAATGCATCACAGTTTCTTAAGGATTCTCCTATCAATAAAAAGAATCAAAAACGCCAACGAAATTATGTTACCGTGACCGAAACCGAAGAGGAGAGCAAGAGCATTGCCAAGTTGATAGGACAATATCAATCTAATGATAAGAAGAAGAAATTGGAGGTCAATGTTGAAGCTTGTAAAGAGTCACGTCAAAAAATTTTGAATGTTATGAGCCATCAACTAGAAACAAGGTAAGTAAAATTAAAATTCATATTTGATTGCTCTCTATTAAATAAAATACCTGGAATGGTAGAAAAAATACCTACCAACTCATGTAACTCATTGTCACCTAACACCTTAATTACAGGAAAGAAAAAAGCGATGCCCTGCTTGAAAATCTTTCGGACGTCATGCTGCAATTGGAAGCAGATTGTAATGCAATGAAAGACAATGAGAAAAAGTTGGAACATTTAACTGCAGCAGTAGTAAAGTGCATGCAGCAGACAACCACAGCTCACGTACAAAAACTGAAAGCAATAAAAGAGATTCATAATTCTTTTAAGAAACAGTAAGGGCCAGTTTCACCGGTTACGGATAAAGTGTCAGATAGTTATCTGACAGTTATCTGACAGATAATGCTATCAAAAGTTGTAGTTTATCTGGCAGATAAGTTCCGGATAGGCTATCAGGGACTTATCAGCAAGTGGTGAAACCGGCCCTAAGTTTAAGAAATCTAATTTCTTTTCAAAATATTAATTCGGATTCAGAAAACTTGGTAATTACACCAGTAAGTTAGAATTTTTCTAACTAACAATTAATAATTTTCTTCATCTTTCAGATGTGAAGAAATGGAATCAGAGCATAAAACCGAAACTGACAAATTAGCAGAAGAGTTGGAAGATGATATTAAAAAACTTCAACAGAAATTAATTTCAGAGACCAAGAAAAGTGGGTGGGAAAATTTGCGCAGAACAATTTTTCATGCTATGCAAAATGATTTTTAATTTTAATTCTTATTCAATAAACTTTTTTTAATATGTAGTGTTCCTATGCATTTTTAATCAAATATCCTCCTCTTTCCTAATATCTTTCTCTTTGGTGGAAAAGTGATCAAATAACCCCTCCTGCTCTTGGGCAGAGCGAAAGGGAGTGTCAGACTTCAACTGACAAAAAACCACCCATGTTCCTTCTTAGCCTTTTATGTCGAGGCCGCGGTATCTTTGTGTCCAACTTGCAGCCCTGGCGGACCCCTCCCATGTTGCTGACATCTCTTTGAGGCGCGCATGTAACACGAACGCGCCGTCAACACGGCCTGTCGTCGTCATAAGACGGACAGAGGACAGGCTAGCCCATTACTCACCGTCCACAGGCCCGCATCTACGGTGGCTGGAAGCCGTCACGTACTCACGTGGCCCCCGAAGCCCGGAGCGGCTCCCGCGACGGCTAGGTCGAAAGGTTCTCTCCCTCACACGTTCCGCCACCTCCTTCGCTAGCATCACTGCTTTGCAGGAGGCAACGGCCGGCGTCCCATTACTCCTCGCCTCGGACCATGGCTTGCACCAGGGCGGGACGCGAGAGGTCGCCGCCGCCGATCGCCGCTACGAGGACACGGCGGGGCTCCGCCCAAGCGGGGCAGACCTCCACAGTGTGCTCCACCGTGTCCTCCGGCCGATCCTCACAATGCGACATCCGGTCGTTTCCTCCCGCCTGATTCGGTGCAGGTACCTCCCGAAGCAACGTGTCCGGTGAGGACCTGCGTCAGACGGAAGGTGAGGGCGCCGTGGCGCCTCTCTAGCTACTCCTCAAAGAGGGAACTTATCGCCACTGTCGCCCACTGTCGTGGCGTGCCCTGATCACATCACACTTCACACTAATATTATAAAGTACTAAAGTTTGTGAGGGTGTATGTTTGTTACTCTTTCACACAAAAACTACTGAACGGATCTGGATAAAATTTGGTATACAGATAGTTTATAACCTGGATTAACACAAAGGATAGTTTTTATCCCCATTTTATCTTTTCGTGGGATAATTTTAGAGTTGTAGCGGGTTAAGCCGCTGGCACAAAAAAATGACGAGCGCGCAATTTTTTTTTTTGTAACTTTTTTATTTGGGCTTGTAACAATGCAGTTCAAAAGTTTTTAAGAAGATTCATTGACCGGCCCTGGATTCCGAGGTATAAATCTTACGGCACTCCACTATATACTACTATATAAAAATATAAGTTATCTTTAGTAAAACACGAACAATTACTGTAATAATTAGTCCCCAGTTATTCATGTGTATTGTACTCACGTATGTGCAGTATAACGATGTGTTTTATTATGTACGTGTCACAAGATCATTATTTTAAAATTAACTCTAATCTTCCACTTAAAGTTGTTGGAGCAACGAACTTCCTACAAGTCAATAGGTTCCATGAAATTATCTCTTTACCTTGCTTGGTGTGTCATTAATTCTTTTGTTTCCAAACAACTTAGCAATTTTGATGTGAGAAAACGCAATGTAATTGAATTAGGGGCGAGTAATTAAAATACATGAGTTATTCGTTATAATGACGAAATATGCAAAAACTTTATTAGTATTCATATACCTACTTAATGTTAAAATTAAATTGTCTTACATACACCCGCACTAAAGGTGGTTTAGAGTTCGTCAGTCGTCAGTCATTGTTCATCGCGGCATTATATACAGGACATGACGATGAATTTGTTCTGCCATCCTGTGGCATTCAAGATTATCACGCATCGTTGTATTTATAACTTATCACTACTTTGTAGGACTGTGTCGTGGTGTCCGTAGGTCTCTTTTGTCCGGCCATCTACCCGCTGTGTACGCAACGTATCCGGGATCTGTCGGCGTGCCGGACGCTCTGCCGTCCGTATCCGTCGTCTCTTTCTCTTCAATAGGTTCCATAGGGAACAAAGCCGGCGTATCCGCTCTTTTCGACTTTGACGATCCTCGCAAGTAATCTTCGAGTTGTTGCAAAGTCGGTGACGGTACTGTTTTGGCCCTAGTGGGTGATCTCGAGCGCTTCTGTTCGTAGCTCGGCGACATTTCATCATATAAACCTTTTAATCGACCTGTCTTCACTTTCGCGAACACTGGCGTTTGCGGTTCAGGCAGATAGTCTTCTTTTACTGACAGTTTTCCGGCAAAGTTATCTAAGTAATCTCTGAGATACTTTTCATTGAATTTTGCCAGTTCTTGCTCGTAGTGGAATTTATCAGGTACGGACAGCGGATCGGATAGCCTGACGTAGTTGCCAGATTCTATTCCATTTCGTATCGATCCAAACTTAGATTTTTGTAACTCGTCTTTCTCAAGTGTGTCCTCAAAATTGGGGTAGCTAGTTTTGGACTGCTCCAGGAAAGTCATTTCTTCTTTTTTTGTGTCTCTATCTGGTAAGTTCTTTTCTAGGTCTAAGGCTGTTGGTCTTTCGGGAGCTACATGTCCATTTGTTTGACCGTTGGCATGTCCGTTGGCTTTTCCATTGGCTGCGTTTGTTTTAGGCATGTTTCCGTTCAAGTTGGGAGAGGCGATTATGGAAACCTTTTTTTCACTTTTAGGTGAAGCTATGACAGTCGTATCCGTCTGCGAATTCTGTGTGTTCGTGTATATCCGGGGACCCATGAGGTCGACGAGGAATAGGGCAGCGACAAACAGCGAAAAGCTGCCGAGAACTGACGCGTTCACTACTAAGGAACGAGGTACGGAGTCCAGGGATGCTAGCTCTAATCCACCTGTGGACAACAAAGCGAAATAATATTAGAGATATTATTTTAATTATTAAAATGTTCTATTTTTGTGCCAGTAGGTTCCAAGAAACACAAGCATCTTATAACCGTAATTTGTGTATGATGCAATTTTCGACGTCATACTTTCGACATTATTTTGATAAATCGATTCTAAACGAAAGCTCCAAACCGGTTACCTCTAATTGCCGATTTTGTAATCATTAATTGCTTGAGTTCGCATGCCAAACACTGATTATATTTAAACTATTTATGGTTAACTTTTAATGAATATTATAATATCGTTTGGTTTTACTTTTAAAAACTAGAATATAATTTTTGTAATTTCTACTTTTTGACATTGAACAATGAAATGACTGATCATTTATCTTGATAACGGCTTTTTTTTCGCATGGTAGTCAGAAATTATCCTACAGGAAAGTGTTATGGGGATAAAAAATATAAGTAGGTCCTATCCCAGGTCATGAAGTTAACTAAGTCTGTTTAGCCGTTAAGGCGTGAAAGCTAGACAAACAAACTCATTTCCTCACATAATAGCCAGTATCTTACCTAGGATCAAAAAGAACAGCATGCCGAAGCCGAGGAAGTACCCCTCAAGTATCCGCCTGCCCCTCGGTATCTCCTGGAAGACGCGCGCCACTATCAGCCCGAAGGTGATGATCACGTAGCCTGCCAACAAACAAACAACTATTAATTACTTGTGAATATAAATATTCATGATAACCATTTGGGATAAAGGTCCCACACAACAACTGTGAGCACTAAGAAAGGATTTTTGAAAATCGGTAGATGTTATTATTATTAAGGACGGGAATTAAGAGCGCCACGGATTTTTTTAGACTGGCCAAAACCTTCACTAGTTGGAGAGGCACTTGAAGTGAGAGATAGAGGTTATTAACAATTAATAGCATGGAGGAAAGCTTCTTTTTCTTTTCCAGAATAGGATGGAAGAGCAGTTTGATAATTAAATTCTATTTCAAAAGAAATCAAAATCAAAGAAATCGTTAAATTGAAAATGTTTAGGGTGACACACATTGAAACTAATAAAAACATCCCATTATACATAATCTTCTTTCAAATAGTATCCTCATGTGAACTTGCGGAAGTTCGGAGTAAGAAGAGATGTTTAATGATCATTAATCGTAGGTATCTGAGTGTGGCAGTAAGTGTTGCAAGACCCAGTAACCAGTTGGGTATTTCTGTAAGTAGGTATACCTTTACGCTGTATTAAGGAAAATTGCCTTGATATACAATTTGATGATTCGTCTGTTATGAATAAGACGGTACCACGTGACAAGAAGTAGTTACCTACCCTCAATCACCTACCAATTATTATAAACTATTAGTCAAGCAGTTTTCCTTCATTGTGTTGTGATTAGTCACCAGTTAATATTCAACTACTTATATTTGAAGAGATATGTGAGTATACAATTTTTCCATCAATTTAATAAAAAAGAATAGCTCATTCAACCATACATAATTATCATCAAATTAGAAAGGAGGTGTCAAAAATTAATACTTATAACGACAATTTTAGCAAAGTTCATTGATTTAATCTTTTAAGCTGTTATGGGAAATATTTGATTGATTACTAAATCTTGTCCTACTACAGATACGATATCTTGAATTCCTATTGATATCTTTGAGATAGGCGATTTATATATGTCGCCATTTTTGCCCTGCTTGTCTCTTCTGTGTGTTAGTATGTCAGAAACCCGTTTAGTATGATAATTTTATATCACAGATGTTTTTGGATATTTTATGGCTGAATAGTTATTTCCTTATTATATTCGGAGATAAATATAATAATAATAATAATGATCACTTATTTATGGCCCGAGTTCACCAACTACATACATCATAATAAGATCCATTGGGTTAGTAACAATATTCTTAAAACCTATATTAGTACTTAACTAAAGATGCTCGAGATAGTAACAATATTCTTAACCTATGTTAGTAAAAACAAAGACATAGTGCAGGTGACTAATGACCTCACCATTGGGCTGTCATGCCTCCCGACTATTAATAGCTCTCAGAATATACAATTGTAATCTAATTTTAGCAAAAGCTCATTCATCATCATTATCATTCTCCAGCCCTTATCCCAATTTATTTTGGGCTGGTGGCCTGGTGCAGCATATCTTCTTCTTCCATACTTCTCTATAACTCGTCATCTCAGCAGTCACCTCCTTTCTAGCCAATAGCCATATCATCACACAATCCATCCATCGCTTCTTAGCAAAAGCTCATTGTAGTTATTAAATAAGTACTAGCTTTTGACAGCGGCTTCGCCTGCGTGAAAATGTCGATTTTCCATACAAACTTTCATCCCCTATTCAACTCCCTTAGGGGTTGAATTTCGAAAAATCCTTCCTTATTCCTTGTCTACATTATAAAGGGAACCTCTGTGCAAAATTTCAGCTTTCAGGTCCAAGGGTTTGGGCTGAGCGTTGATGAGTCAGTCAGTCAGGACTTCTCTCTTTATTTATATAGATAGATAGATTGAGCGATATTTAATCCAACACACCAACAGTTAACTTTTCATATAGGTAACCCCGTTTAATGAAGTATAGTGGACACGAGATATCTTCCAGATTACTAACGCCATAAACCCGCGACCTCGCCGTAACGCGAACACAAAACAACACACATGTAGGCTTGCGTAATAGCCAAGCCCATAAGGTGTAAACTTTACTGCGGAGGTACTGGCAGTGCCCAGCATTATCTAACCCCTCGCATAGGGCAAGTGGTGTGAGAAGAGGGATCAGGTAATACTGGGCACTGACCTGTATAATGTACTATACTTGCTTGAATTTTATTGAATTACCTAACAATGTCAACAAAGTCGCTGTTATGTAATTGTCGCCATATTCACTTTTATATTCATCACATGGATAATGTAAACAGTAGTATAAAGGTTACTGGTATTCATTGTGCCTCGTTGGTATAGTGGTCGCAATAGCGACTGCTGTGCATGTAGTCCGCGGTTCGATTCCCAGGTTGGGCAATGTGTTATTGAGTTTTTCCATCAGATATTTCTCAAAAATACTGCCTCATTTGGGAATAAAATTGACCCCAAGATTAATTATGTAGTTGCACTAGTTTAGTTTAGTAGTTGCACTAGACTTGACAATAGATAATCCTGTAACTTCATAACATCAATCTACATAGTTGATTTGTTTACATCAGTGGAAAATACAACAAACATAAACACAAACAAGCATGCATATAAATGATTATACCTGATTATAATAAACTAAGTATGTAAGTAAGTACCTGCTAAGCTGCTATACAAGTTCAATAATAGATATTACGTAATTGATAATATTAAATACACATATTCATTGTAGAAGAATATAATATCTAATAAGTTTGACAATCAAAGAACCATGTCATTAGTCATCATCATGACAGGTGTCCATTGTAGGTGGCCAGTATATAACAGTCCTCCGCCGCTATTCCTGGCTGCCGTACTCCCGGGGCCGGCAGCAACTGCTCCAAGTGTCTGCGCCATATAGCGCCACCGTCGGTTCTCACTTCATAGTGTAGATTACCCAGGCGACGCATAATCGTGCCGAACTCCCATCTTTGTCTCTGGTCGGAGTAGGCTCTGGCCTGCACTCGATCACCTACGGAATAAGCTCTAACGAGAGGCGGAGTGTGCTCTGATCTCAATGCTGTCGGGGCAGTTGAGTCTCTGAACATAACGTGCAGCTTTGTTCTAACGTCCCGACTGAACATCAGTCCATAGGGAGTATGTCCATCCTGGTTTGGAGTGCGTCTAAGCCGAGTTTTCAGCACAAGGAGCTTATCTGTAAGGTTGCTCCTCTCCCCCTCCATTGCACGTAGTGCTTTCTTAATAGTTTGCACGTAACGTTCAGCCTGACCGTTAGTTGCTGGGTGGTACGGAGCTGACGTCAAATGTGTTACTCCACAGCTGGTAAGGTAGGTTTTAAATTCTTGTGATACAAACTGGCGTGCGTTGTCTGATACCAGTGTGTACGGTGTCCCAAATGTGCAAAATAACTCCTTAAACTTAGCAATGCACCATGCACTCGTTGTGGTCTTTGTGGGGAAAACTTCAACCCACTTTGTGAATGCATCTACGACTATGAGAAGTTGGTGTCCCAGAATAGGTCCTGCAAAATCTATATGAATTCGTTGCCAGGGCCCGCTAGGTTGTTCCCAGTGGTGTACAGGAGCTTTTGGTGACTCATTCTGTTCTAATCGGCACGCTCTACAAGATTTTACCTTGTTCTCAATGTCCTTGTCTATATTTTTCCAGTATATGTAGCTGCGTGCAAGCAATTTCATTTTAAGTATACCGATATGTCCTGCATGCAGTTCATCAAGAACACGAGCACGTAAACTATTGGGTATTACCACTCTGGTTCCTTTCAATATGCAGTTATCCTGGAGTGTTAATTCATTATCACCATAACCATATTGTCGTAATGAGTGACCTGTCTGTAGTGCTTGTAGTAATGTATTCAAGTCATTGTCTTTTCTTGTTTCACTGGCTATAACTTCTGGTCGGATTTCTAAAATGTTGATCTGTTGTAATTGATACGCACAATGTTGGTCTATTGATGTTTCTTTTGCTATTTCAACTGGGAATCTTGATAGGTAGTCAGCGTTTGAATGTTTGACCGAAGCTTGTATTCCACGTTGTAGTCAAATCCCGATAAAAAATGTGCGTAATGGAATAATCTCATTGTGCTTAGTGCAGGTAATGTCTGGTGTGGATGAAAAATCGAGGTAAGCGGTTTATGATCAGTCACTAATACGAATTTCCTGCCGTAACAATAGTGGAAAAACTTTTTAATGCCCCAGTAGATTGCCGTTGCTTCTTTGTCGATTTGACTATATTTCTTTTCGCTAGTTGAGAGTGACCTTGAGGCGAATGCGATTGGCCTTTCTGAGCCATCTGGTAGTTTGTGAGACAGAACAGCTCCTAAGCCCGTCGGTGAGGCGTCAGTAGCTAGTATCAGTGGTTTACTTGGGTCAAAATGAATTAGAACTCTGTCGCTCAAAATCTCCTTCTTTATGTTGTTAAAGCTTTCTTCACATTTAGAAGTCCAGTGAAAAACTTTCTCTTTCTTTAGTAATTCATTTAAAGAGCTCGTTAAAGAGGCAAGGTTTGGTATAAACTTGTTGTAGTAGTTGGCCATACCAAGAAAGGTCCGTAGTTCGTTTATGTTTTTTGGTCTTACTGTATTTGTGATGGCCTTGACTTTGTCTTTGTTCTTATGTAAACCTTCTTTATCTATAGTGTGTCCAAGGTAGTTAATACTACGTTTAAAAAAATTACATTTTTCTCTGTTCACGCGGAGGTTGCTATCTTTTAGTTTTTGTAAGACTTGTCTTAGACGTGCTAAAAGTTGGTCTTCTGATGCTCCTTGAATTATAATGTCATCAAAAAAGCATTTAATTCCTTCTAGTCCTTGGAGTAACTGATCCATAAATTTCTGCCAAAGGCTTGGTGCCACTTTGACTCCAAACATCAAGCGATTGACTTTGTAAGTACCTTTGTGTGTACTTAATGTTTGTAAAAGGGCACTTTCTTCGTCCATGACCATATTAAGATAGGCTTGGGTAATGTCTAAAGTGCAGAAGTATTTGCCTCCGTTCATTTCCGCAAATATATCCTCAATTATAGGAATTGGGTATTGTTCATCTCTGATGACTTGATTAAGGGTGACCTTGTAGTCTGCACATAGTCGTATGCTTCCGTTAGGTTTCACAATCGGTACTATTGGTGTGCCCCAGTCTGATTGGTCTACTTTGGTAATCACCCCTTCTGCACACAGTCGTTCAATTTCTTTATCGACTTTTTCCTTTAAAGCGTACGGTATACGTCGTGGTTTTATAAATATTGGTCGTATATTTTCTTTTAGATTTAAATGAGCTTCGTAGTTGGGTATTTTTCCTAGGTCTGATCTAAAAACAGTAGACGAAAATTCTTCTAATAACTTATCAAGTTTGTCGGATTGTTCTGAAGTTCGTACAACTCTTAAATCTGCAATTTTCATATTGATTTCTTTAATCCAGCTTCTACCAAAAATGGGGTCAACGTTTTGATTGATAATGTAAAGTTTCCCGTTGAAAGTCTGGTCTTCATACGTTCCCTTGATGTATATTACTCCTGCAGGTTTGATAATTTCACCAGTGTAGGTTCTCAATTTCATATCAGTTTTGAAAATTTTATTTGGTATTTGTAAGCTTTTGTATTGTTGGAGTGACATTGTTGATAAGGCCGCTCCAGTGTCAAATTCCATGCTTACTTGTTTGTTCTCAATTTTTACTGTGATCATATATTTGTTCGTTATTTCACTTTTGATTAAATTTATATCTCCAATACTGTCGTAACTCGTGTTGCTTAAAGTGTCATCTAGCTGATTGGTTTTTGGGTTCCGTTGCAAACAAACTCGAGCGAGATGTCCAATTTTCTTGCATTTCAGGCAGGTAGACTTGATGGCGCCGCAATCATTAGATCGGTGGTCGTCTTTACCGCATCGGAAACATTTTCCTTTTAAATCTTTTATAGTTAACGGAGTTGATGATGAAGAAGTTAACTTTATATTCTGTCGTGAGAATGATGGTCGTGAGTTGTTTTCTCTACTTGTCGATGTTGTAATTTTGTTAACTCTGTCCAGATGTTTGTGCAAGTCTGCGGATATTTTCATATTTTCTGATTTTCCCATTTCCATGGATGTAGCAATGTGAACTAGTTGAGTAAAAGGTGGAGTAAAGACAATGAAATACGAACGAAAATTCTTCAAGAAAGAGTCTTGAAGAATTTTCGTTCGTATTTCATTGTCTTTTAATCCACGAATAAATTGTAGGGCAAGAAAACTTTCTGAGGTAGATTTTTTACAATTAAGGCACTTGAATTCGCAGTTCAAGGATTTTTTTTTAGTTCTGAGGCATATGTTGCTACGGTTTCATCTTCTTGTTGATTGTGCGTAATAAACCTATGTTGTAACGCCCATGTACTAGGCTTAGGATCGATGTAATCGTCAAGAATCTGTGTGAGTTCTATAAAGTTCATATCAATTGGATCCTCCGGAGAACATAAATCATGTAACTTCTCGTGTAATTCAGGAGATAGTGCAGCAAGAAATGTGTACACTTTTATTTTAGGATCTTCGATTTTATTAAGCAAGAAAAATACAGTTAGACGTTTTGTAAAATTTCTGAAGGTTTCTTTTTCTTGAAAGGGCTGAAAATTCATTTTTGGCCCTCTTTCTTGTTGCGTATTCGTACACAAGTGTGATGCTGATGTTTGTAGCGGTGTACTTTGTTGATTTCTGTTGTTTTGAAATATGAGAAGTTTTGTTTTAAGGATGACATATTTCTCTTCAAATTCGTACCTGGTATCTATCTCTTGGTCTAGTTGTTCGTCTGGTGTTTCCATTTCTATTTCATGTTGTATTTCTTGTAATTTCTTTACTGTTTCTTGAAGCGATTGTAGTCTTGACTCTGTTTCTTCGTATGGTAGAGTTTCTTGGGTGTTTACGTAGTTTTCCAGTTTTGTAAATAAACCCCGCAGTGACGCGCGGGTTCTTTTTAATTTTTTTACATTATTGTTCGACATCCTCGTCGCCAATTTATTAAATACACATATTCATTGTAGAAGAATATAATATCTATTCTATTTTTATGAATGGCAATTGTGCCGATGTCGACAATTCTGCCAATGTCAAATGTGGAATGGAGAAACGTGTGTGGAAAGCATTAAAAAATAAAATAATTTAGATTATGAAAAATAAATAAAACAAACTGTACGTAAAGTGTAACTTGTCGATAAGTGTTAATAAAAAATATACATATAAGAAAATAAATACCTATTATTTGTAATATAAATTAATTTAATAAATCGAATACCACACTACGACTTACAATCTGATGTTGTTGCTACGGATAAATATAATTAGGGAACTACAAAGCTTTGGAGAAAAATGAGTTAATAAAGAAGGAAAGTTAATAGGAACAGGGATTTTCAATTCTGAAAGACGGCTGTATAGATCAAGAGAAGGGTTATTGTTAGTACAATTAAAGAAAATATGTTCCAGGGTACCCTCGTCCAAACCACACTCGCAAAGAGATGAATCTCTGACCCGAATTTTGTGTAGAAAAACTGGGGAGCAGCAATGGCCTATGCGAAGCCTGCACAAGATAGAAAGCACCTTCTTTGAGAGTTTTTTATATGGCTTAAACCAAGGCTTTGAGGTAACATTAGGTTGGATCGCAGAGTAAAAAGAACCTTTTGTTTTACTCGAATTCTGCCACTGTACCTGCCATGAGGATAGTAAACTCTTTTTTGGAAGGCTCAGCAAATCATAGCCCTGGCATTGATAGTATTTTAAGTCTACGGACTGGGAATTTACAGCATCTTTAGCAAGGGCATCAACACATTCATTTCCTATTATGCCGCAGTGGCTAGGAATCCAAACGAGATTAACAGTTTTATGGTTTTCAGCACAAGATAATAAGGATTTTTTAATTTGGAGTAAAATAGGGCTGTGTAATTTGGTCTTGAAGGGATTTTGCTCTAAGGCTTGCAAACAACTCAGAGAATCCGTGAATATAACGCCATAATTTATACTGTGAGCCTCTATAAAAAGGCATGCTTCCAGTATGGCAACGCACTCGCCCGTAAACACAGATGACTGGGCAGGGCATTTAAATTGAAGAACTATTTTGGAGTTTTGGTAATATACCGCAGCACCAGTACCGTGTATTCCCGTTCGTCCCCTCGACTTCGTCCCCCGAGGGGGACGAACGGGAATTCGTTATTTATTTTCCCGATGGTCCCTCAAAATTTTTTGGGGGGACGAATGGGAATAATTTATTAATTATTTTTTAGTCCTCTTGGTCCCACCAAATAATTTTAGACTGGTTGTTTTAATGGTAAAAAAAAACATCAAATCAGTCATTTATAGTTAAGAGTTAGGACAGTGAAGTCTCACAAAGTACTAGGAGGCCAGAAATATATAGGAGGTATTGTATTATTGAAAATAGGAATCTCATAGTCAAAATATGTGGTACGTTATGAGACTTTACTATCCTTGTTTCTCATCACCAACAAAAAAAACTGCATGTTTATTTATTTACTAGCTGACCCGGCAAACGTTGTTTTGCCATATAAATAATTTCAGAAAAAAAAAAAAGATGAAAAATAGATGTTGGCCGATTCTCATAGATACCGGATAAGCACAAAAAATTTCATCAACATCGGTCAAGCCGTTTCGGAGGAGTTTGGCATCGAAAACTGTGACACGAGAATTTTATATATTAGAATTTATTTATAACATGGTTATTTCCAATAATACAATAACTCCTACACATTTCTGGCCTCCTGGTAGTGCGTAACACTGCTATCATTTTTGAACGCCTGTACCATTCTTCCAATTAAATTGTTAGTATTTTTACGAAATTTCCCTTTTTCCCTACTTTTCTATAGTGGTAGCCCAAAATCAAATATCTCCTTTGAAAGTAAACTACGAAACAGCGATTCAACATTTTACGAACAAAATTATTCAGTGGGACGAATGGCACTAATCTAAGAACATATTCCCAATTCGTCCCCCTAAAATCATGAATGGGACGATCGGGAACAAATTTAATATTATTTTTGTAAATTCCCGTTCGTCCCCCTCGGGGGACGAAGTCGAGGGGACGAACGGGAATACACGACCAGTACAGCTAGAATTTGTCAATTTTGATGCGTCCGTAAAGAACCTTTCAAAATGACACCATCGCTCACCAACGGCAGCATTAAATAGAGAGTCCGCCGAAACAGAATTTTTGGAAATTCCGATATTATAAAAGATTTTTGGTTTGAAACAAATTACTTCATAATTAAAGTTATAAATAGGAAGTTTTGGGAATTGAATAATGGGAGAATCTAAATTTTGATGATAACGAAAAGATTTTAAAAACAGAGGAACTTCTTTGTGCTTCCAATAATTAGATGTGTTATAAAGGGAATTTAATGCATCAACTTTTCCTATAAGAGGGTGAGCAGATTTCGTGATAACTCTGGCCCAAAACCTGGATGCTAGATATTGCCTTCTCAAGGCCAATGGGGGTTCTGCACACTCCACCTGTATTGCGTTAGTAGGTGATGATTTCATACAGCCTAAAATGATCCTAAGACATTGGGCCTGAATCCTGTCCAGTCTTGTCAAAGCCCCTTTGTTACAGGGAATGAGCAGAAAAGAACCGTAATCTAGAACACTTCGTATCAAGGCATTGTAAACCAGCTTCATAGTGTATGGGTGGGCACCCCACCATACACCTGCGAGAACTTTTAAAATAGGAATAATTCTCTCGCATCTATTTACTAAATAATTGAGATGGTGTAATCCAGTTAATTTACAATCTAAAAATACACCTAAAAATTTGGCTTTCTTAGCAACTGGTATACAATGATTTTGAATTTGTACCGAAATTTGAGGGATCAGTCTCCTGCGGGAAAAGACAACCACAGAACTTTTGGGTGCAGATAAACTCATACCATGCGGAGTTAACCATTGATTCAAAGAGTTCAGGGAGACACAAAGGGATGACGCAGCAGCTTCGATAGATTTGTTGGTAACATACAAAGCTAAGTCATCAGCATATTGTAAAATATGACAGTCATTGTTGAGACATGTGCCAATATCTGCTGTGTACAAATTATATAATAAAGGACTTAAGACATAACCCTGTGGTAATCCCTTCCATGTCCGCCTGACATCAAAATCTTCACCTGGAACTCTCAAAACCAAAGACCGAGACATTAGCATGCTAAATATACACTGTACCATTCTCACCGGAATCCTCATCTTTAGCAATTTCTGTCTGAGAATGGGAAGTAGGACATTATCATACGCAGCTGAAATGTCGAGAAAGGCAGCAACAACAGACTCGTTTTTAGAAAACGACGCTCGGATATCTGAAACTAATACTCCAATACTATCCATGGTACCAAACCCCTTCCTGAAACCAAACTGATGGCTCGGGAGTAAGTTCCTGGACTCAATAATGAACTCCAGCCGGTTCTTAATCAGGTGTTCCATTAATTTAGCTAGTACTGATGAAAGGGCAATTGGTCTAAAGCCGTTAGGGTCATCGCTATGTTTGCCCGGTTTCAAAATGGGGATTATTATTTGAGTTTTCCATTGATCGGGGACCCAACCATTGGTGTAAAAATAATTAATTAAATTTAAAAAGTAGTTTTTTGCCTTCAGGCCTGCTCGCGATAAAAAGGAGTAAACAATACCATCAATACCAGGGGCAGAGTCGCGGACATACCTCAAAACTGAATCAAGCTCCTGTATTGTAAATGGAGCGTCAAAAGGATCCTCTGAATATGAAGAAGACGGTAGATGTATCTCTGCTTCTGAGGGCACGTAAGGAGGAGCTAATTTATCAAAAAACAGCTCTGCAGTTTCACGGGTAATAGGAGAAGAAATCGAAGGGGAACATCCATTTCTGAATCGGTTAATTCTTTGCCACACCACTGATATAGGGGTGGACGGGGATAAGGAACCGCAGAAATTAACCCACCCAGCTCGTTTCTTGCTCCGCAATAATCTTTTGGATTTCGCAAGAGCATGATTATAAGCGCTTAGATTAGAAACAGTCATATCTTCGTTATAAACCTTTTCAGCATCATTGAGCATTCCTGATTCCACCATGGAGGGGGAGGAATCAAACTACGAGCAGAGTTTTTGATAGGGAAACATGAATCTGCACTCGATGTTATGGCTGTCACTAGATTTTCGTAGCAGTCTGACACGTAAGAGGGGCTTAGAATACCGGAATCTTGAGGAATTAAATTTGGAAGCAAATCAATTTTATCCTCCAGTGATGATGAATATTTTGCCCAATCGGGGTTGGACAAATTATACCTCATCAGCGGAGGATTCGATTTTTCTAAGTAAGTTTTATCAGCCAAAGAAATTAAAATCGGATAGTGGTCACTACCATGTGTCAAACTGGTACATTCCCAACGACACGATGCCGCAACATCAAGTGAGCAAAACGAAAGGTCTACACAACTCTTATGCTGGCCAGGAAGAGTCCTACGGGTTGAACACCCATTATTTAAGATGCAGAGGTTGAGATCATCCAGCATTTCTACCAAACCTACCCCAAAGGAGTCACATCTTTCAGACCCCCATCGAAAATGATGGCAGTTGAAATCTCCCATAACAAGTACAGGGCCGACTACGTTTTCGAGAATGTTTCTCAATAGTGGAAGAAAATTTTGATTGGGGTGAGCTATATAAATAGATAAAAGGGTTATGCCCTCTACTTTACCTGCCACAATACTTACATCTCCTCCAACAGAAGGCAAAGGTACTGTCACAAGAGGAACACGATTGTTCACGCAGAAAGCCGACCCTCCATAGCCATCAGATCGATCGCATCTGATAATGTTATAATGTGGTAAACGAAAGCTAAGACTAGGAACTAACCAAGTCTCAGCGAGAGCACAGACTAAAGGTTTATATTTATTCAAGAGAAATATGAGATCGTGTTTCTTATGCCACACGCTTCTCACATTCCACTGAAGGAACACCAGCCGAGCCATTATGTCGAGTGAGAGAAAGGAAATTTATAAGTGAATTGGCAACGTTGGACGGTAATTGTACTGACTTAGAAGTAGACATTAGAGTGTTAAGAAGTTTAAGAAGTAATTCAATAATAGAAGACAAGTTATCAGGAGACTCTAAGTACGGATTATTGAGGGCACAACCATTATGCTGAGACGAAGAGGGAGAGCTAGTTATTAGTTGATGAGCTACTTTATCATATGAGGGAGAGAGAGGGGCATGGGTCTTTGGCTTGAGAGTGATGGTTTTGTGGTATGACTGAGATTTAGTGATATCAGCATAGCTGCGAGAAGAATTAGGAATGGTTTTACTTGCCTCTGAGTAAGAAAGAACTTTTTCAGCCATAACAACCTTTATGGACCTCTGCCTACCATACTCCGGGCACGCCTTGCTGTTGGCAAAGTGGCTGCCAGAGCATAATACACAGAAGGCTTCGCTTTCGGAAATGCCACAACCATCACCGGGGTGATCGTTGCCACACTTGCTGCAGCGAGGTTTTGACCTACAAAGAGATTCTACGTGACCAAAACGGCAACACTTGCGACATTGTATGGTTGGGTATATGTACTGTTCCACTGTTAGAGCAGTATAAAAACAAAAAATTCTCTTCGGCAGAACTTGGCCATCAAAGGTGATGACACAGGTTTCAGTAGGTCTATACTCAGTTATGCCGTCTTTCGAAACTCTACGATTCAACCTGCGAACTCTTAGGATAGGACCACAACCTTGTGGAACTTTCAAGTAAGTTAAAATTTCTTCATCGGTAAACTCCGTAGGGATGCCGCTTACGACACCCATACGGGTTATATTGAAAGTCGGGATGGTTGCATCGTAAGAATTCGAAACCAGGTTACTATTACATAAAAAAGCGTTTGCATCCTGAGGGGACGCAAACTCTACTGAGACGCGGTTTCTACCAACTCTCTTAACTCCAGTAATATTTGAAATGTTGTTATTGGCTAAAAATCGGCCAAACGAAACTGGGTGTAGCGTAGTACCGGCATTCGGTTTACTTTCCTGACGAGAAACATGTATAATATATGGACCTTTATCCAATACCGAGTAACGCAGGCGACCTACTTGAGATCGTGGTTGTTTAGTGGGATGGATGGGAGAATCATCTAAAATGCTTGGACGTTTACGTGAACCTGACTGGGATGAAGGAGATTGTTGATCTACATTTAAACGGATGGATGAGGAAGAGGAACTTGAAGAAGAAGAGGAAAAGTTTAATGAGGGGGAATTCGGAATGTCAGGAGGGTCAGGAGGTTTTTTTTCATCCATTATGGCAGAAAATGGGAGCCAAAAGTATGTGTTTTATTTAGTGAAAATATATGCAGGAATATATACAGAATATACTTATATGCATAAAATAAATATGTAGAACACAACAGAACACAAAAACAAGACACAATAGGCACAATATCTGAAAAAAATCCGTTAAATTCTAAGCACACGTGTTAACCATAGACACACTGACGCAAGAATCCGAGAATTAATTCGAATATAATATCTAATAAGTTTAACAATCAAAGAACCATGTCATTAGTCATCATCATGACAGGTGTCCATTGTAGGTGGCCAGTATATAACAGATAACATAACTTGTATTTATTAAAGTTGTTTACACCTTTGTGAACATATTTATATTGATTAACTCACGATTTTCTTTGCTACTTGTAGACAGAGAAATTCTTATTAGATAACTATTAGAAAATGGAAATTCTTTCGTTTTGACTTGAATTCACTAAAGAGAAATTAATCTTAAATAAATAATAACAAAAAATCATCCTTATATGTTTCCACACTTTCCACTGCTGAGACTTTAAGACATTAGTGATGCCTCCTCTCTATGAGAAAGAATGGGCCACCAATCTACCACGCGGGCCCAGTGCGGGGTGGTAGATGCCACATGTCTTCGAAATTCGAATGTTTGGTCATGCCGGTTTCCTTACGATGTTCCTAAAAATCATATATTATGTTTATTTGGGGTAGGCAGAAGTTATGGAATGCTATTGGTGGAAATGCGATTACTAAGTACATGAAGTAGTAAGGCGATGATTAAAGTTTCGAAATCATACATCTTAGAGGAAGGTACCTTATGTACCTTGGAACCTGTTGATCACAGGTATGTAGGTACCCAATAACCCCGTTCTTGTCTTTATGAGGTAATTACTTTTAGGATAATGATGTTTACACTTAACGTCTAAGCTTTGTTGTCCGATAGTGTGGACAGAGGACATTATCTAAGGGTGTCTGGCTCGGGTGAGGGGGCAGGACTGTTTTTTTTTATTCCAAAACAATCCTGTAAGTTACTTAGTCACCAATTTATAGAAGTTTTGTCTGTAATTGTGGATTTTTTTCAAAATCCATATATTTTGTGCCATACGGTCTGACCGAATCCTTTGCAAATACACTAAGTAACTTAGGGTTAAATCTAATCTACTACTACAAAAATATTCACATACCCTGACCTTAACACAAAAGACGTAAAATAATGCAACATGCTCTGCACATAACTGTCACAGTTTCACAGAGTCACGTACCTCCATATATGGCATCCGCGAAGGCTCCTCCCACGGAGTCCCAGGTCACGGAGGTGAGTAGTGACCATTCCCGTGACAGCTTCTGCAGCAGCAGCGACAAGCGGACTTCGTCGTCTTGAGATATGCGCTTGGTTACCAGGCAGGCCACGCACATCAACTGTTGGTGATCAGAAAGGTAGATGAGTGAGGTGTTGTAAGTTTATTTGTATGGATGGTTTACGGATTAGAAGATACTACTCGTCATGCAGGGGGACACGGAATTAGCTAACCAGCCAAGGAAAACCTAGTTTTGCTTCAAGTGAAACGACTCTACACCGCGTCGGACTTTTCGCTTTTATTGCATGAACATAAAAAAAGCTCTTTCTGATTGATTCAAGCTGATTCCGTGTTGATAAGTGTAATCCCTCCCTTATTCGTTATGAACCCCCAATTCATGAGCGTCAAAGGTGTTAAAAGCGCTTCATATCTAACACAAAAGTTATAAACTACTTATATAGAATATTATAGAATTAATAAAGGAGTTAACACTAAAGAATACTAAAAATAACCCACAGGTGCTTTAAACTTATGATGGTAACAAATTGCAGATACCCCGCAGAAATGCGATAGGACAGGTGCATCAACTTTATTGTTTTATGGAACTTTTGCGATGCAGTTGCATCTGTTCAGCTGCTACGTTATAACTATCGTATTAGGTAATTGAAAGTTCTCATGTACGAAAACCTGCAAATTATCACCTAAATCCAAAGCATCCTGAAGTCGATCAGTTAAGGACGCATTCCCGATTGATAAGTCAAATCATTACTTTTTTAAACAAAAGTATGTTTATTAAATACAATTCTTTGTATTTTTAAAATGTTTTTGCTGCTTATTGTAGATAGATGTGCAAGGTACAAAAGGCTAAAATTATATTTATAGTTAAGAATTGTACCTTGCACATCTATCTACAATAAGCAGAAAAAACATTTACAAAATACAAAGCATTGTATTTAATAAACATACTTTTGTTTAAAAAAGTAATGATTTGACTTATCAATCGGGAATGCGTCCTTAAGTTTTAACACTAATACGAAGTCGATCAGTTAAGTTTTAACACTAATACTTATCTACAAATTACTCTACATCCAAAGCATAAATCTACTGTAAAATATTTATTTTACAGTAGATGTAAATATTAATGACAATAAAACATACCATTTGGGGCTTGCCCTAGTTAGTTAACCTCAGCTTTGCCGAACAACCTATATATTATTTACAAAACAAGAGATCACTTTTCTCAATTATCCTTACGAGTTACGACCAATCTTAAATTCCGCTAAGTACTGTTTATCAATGTTGTTGTGATGTTGCCGCGTATTACATAATTATATGAGACTTATACATAACTGTCGAAATGAAGGTGTACTTCGTAGAGTTATTACCTCTGATGAGCTTTCAAGAAAACAGACTGTTGTTTTATGCATAAAAATACTAAACAATAAACGTCAGTGACTAAAACCACAGACCTTGCAGGCGACACACGTATAGGACATCCCAAAAGGAAATATCATTGTCCCAGCAACAATAGGCGGGCAGGCAGCGTCGTCGGTCCTTCGGCGATTGTCGCGAGTGACGTCACTGACCACCGTGGGACCGACATTGGCGACGTGTGCGCAGTGCCACTTAATTATTGTAATACACGAAAATAACGTGTGTGATGAATACGGAAACTAAATCACTGTAATTTTTTTAATGGTCTCTTTATTGCGTGAAGATTGTTTGTAAATTTTTCTCAGGCAAGGTAAGGTAGAGCTTCCAAGTATGAAGGACTTCGCTTTAAATTAAGATTAAAAAAAAAAAAAATGAGTCAATTGACTTATTTGACTTGCAAAGCAGCCCCATAAGACATTGAAGTTTAATCTAGCTATTTAAACCTGCTAATAGCCATCAATCGGGCACAGACTCCGTGACTGCAACTCAAAAATCCTGTCGGAAAAACCCAGCCCCCGAGTTGGAAATCGAACCTAGGACTTCGTGCTCAGCCGTCGCCCTTGCGACCACTAATATAGACCTAATCTAATATTGCATAGGTTTAATACTTAACTGGGCAACGACACACATTTTAACACTGATAACAAAATTGGTTAGGTCATTATGAAAGGAGCGGGTGTGGCTTTAAGGGTGTAATTAGGCTGTTTTATTAGTAGGTTAGATAGGACCTACCTGTGCGTTGAAGTTAAAGCAGGTGTAATTATTTATAATTAGGTTAACAGTCGCGAATGAATATGCTGCTAACATTAAATAATTATATGGTTCTTTTGGAAACTACATACATTATGCCAAACCCAAAATCGACCTGCAAACAGAAACTTGATTTCCGAGGTGCTCTAGTCTCAAAATGAGTAAAATGTGTAGATTAATTATTATAAAAGCATTTGGAAATGTAAAACGCAATAAAACCTGACACTGACATTTCCTCCTTGCTAAGTTTTCGGATCAATTTTACGACATTCAGATTAAGGTTATTATGTATTCAGTCAAAATCTATCTGGTTGAGTAGCTAGGAGTCACATTAGTATTTGCCAGTCATCAGACGTGTTAGCTTTGGCCAGTAGCAGGGCATTCACGCGGTGAATGAGCTACGGAGGCTTTCCGCCTTTTATGTCGCGGAAAACACGTGATTACCTATCTATCCAAACACCATCCTTCTTTTGAAACGGTCAAGATAGAATAGTGACCAAGCTCAGTGAAGTCCGTTATTTTTCTGCAGTCTTCTTACAGATTTACAATTCAAGTCATTCCTAGCTATTTTTTTTTTTGGTGGGTGGAAAATCATCGAATAACCCCCCCCCCCCCCCCCCCCGCTCTTGGGCAGAGCGAAGGGGAGTGTCAGACTTCTACGGATTAAAAACCAAACCCATGTTCCTTCTTCGCCCTTGTGTCGGAGCCGCGTTAACCTTTCGACGAACCACAGCACGACACTGTGCCTATATTGAAGTAATTCTACAAAGCATCTATCAGGTTGTATAATAATGATAGACATTGAACCTGCGACGGTGCTCAAGGCAGTAATTACTCTGCGTAATTACATGTAAGGGCGCGTTCACATAGAACATCCGTTTTACAGGATCCTTTTTAACTGATCCGTCGCTACTGGAGGTAATATTCACACAGCATTTACAGGACCGATTTTAACAGATCCGACGCTACTGGAGGTAATATTCACACAGCATTTACAGGACCGATTTTAACAGATCCGACGCTACTGGACTTTCGTTCTTCAGTGTATCGCCTACTTTCTACGAGAATGGACGTTGTCGTGTTGTATTGGTACTATCGTCGTCTGCGGCGGAGGAAGCCCCGGCGTTATTGGATACATCCACTATTAAGGCAAAGATTTTGTCGTGGTGCTGTTGTGCGTCAGCTGAAAGAAGACGAATCTAAATTTTTTACTTATTTCCGAATGACGACGTCTACTTTTGATGACCTTCTTAAACGATTAGAAAAGGATTTAAAAAAGAAAGACACAAACTGGAGGAAAAGCTTGTGCCCTGAAGTAAAACTAGCGATATTTTTAAGGTAAGAACTTTAATTTTTGTTATTATCAATTAAAATTTAAAATGACGAAAAGGTTTACAAAAATGAAGATTTATTTCAAAACAAAGACAGATCTGGCAAGTCTGACTCCTGGCTGAATGTAGATTCTACTGATGGCGAACCTTCTACTGATGGTGTAGAGTCAAGATGATGTGGCCTACTAAAATAACCTTGGGTGTGGTAGTGAGGAGTGCTAGAACTTTGTGAATATGGAGGCCACTCGTAGTTTGACTGACCATATCTTCTACTTTTAATATTTTGTAAAAGGTTTATCACTCCAGACTGAAATTCTAAAATTTGATCGCCATTAAGTGAAGCCAGTTGCGGCAAAATACCTTTGAAGAACGATAAATTGGGATCTTCAAACTCATTTTTATTTTTTTTTAACTGATCATTCATGTATTCAATCATTTTGGCGTCTACTTCATTCACATTTCTTTTGATTGCCTTGCGTTGCGGCGGGGCTAAATTTTGTCTTTCCTTTTGTCTGTCACTACCACTTTGTTCCGTAATCTGATCAGGTTCATCTTCGTTGTCTTTATTACTTTCTACTGTTTCCGTGATGTTGTCATTAGCAGGGACGTTCTCGTGTGTATCACCTGGGGTGACAACTTTTTTCAAAAATAACATTTGATTGTGATATTTGTAAGGCTTGGTATTTGAGGCAGCAGCTCCAGATTTCTTCAATTTCTTTTTCTCACTCAATGTTCGTATCCAGGCATCTCTAGTCGAATTCCATTTTTTTATAACATATTTTCCTGAAGCAAGTAAATAATAATATAAGATGGTTGTCAATAGCTTAGTAAGTGAAAGGCGAATAAGAAGGTAGAATAGACTTGTCAGTAATTAATTACCATATTGGTCAGTGGATAAGTCAAATTGACAGTGCAAGAACTAATCGGTCAGTAAATAATGGGAAGCAAAAAAGTATTACTAATGTTTAAATCAATTTATTTTAATTAGGTAATTTTATAATTTAGTTCAGTTCAGTTTAATTTTATTTTATTTATGTACTATATATATAAGTATGAGTTTTGATTTACGACTTTGCTAAAAACTCTCATAAAAATTTCGACTTTCCATACAAAATTTGTTGGTCACTATAATATTTTATAGTTTTATAATAAAACAAGACTTATTCATCAAGCCATCTTTAATAGTCTGACCATAGAGAAGTACCTCTACGAAACATAGACATATACATAATCAGTAATAGACAAAATTAACTAAAACTAAACCCTTACAGTCACTAACGTTACTTTGTATGGGAAGTCAATATATGTGTAATAATATAGTAATTGATTAAATTATTTTTTTTAGGTATGCAGCGTCTGGGTGTACATTTCAAGAACTTTATTACGTCTTTCGTGTCGGTGTGTCAACTTTAAGCAACATTATTAAGGAAGTTACACGATGCATATGGAACAACTTGAATGACGAGTTTATGCGACTTCCTACAACAGTGAGTGAATGGGAGCATATATCAAATGGATTCGACACAAAAGCAAATTTTCCCCACTGTTTAGGAGCAGTGGACGGTAAACACATCAGACTTCGAAAACCAGCAAAAAGTGGCTCAATGTACCTAAATTACAAAGACTTTTTTTCCATCATATTATTAGCGATCGTAGACTCTGACTATCGTTTTCTATATGTTAGTATTGGGTCGTATGGAAAAGAATGCGATTCATCAATATTCAAGGAGTCGACATTTTGGAAAATGATGCTAGATGGCAGTTTACAAATACCAGAACCTTGCCCATTAATAACAGGCTCAGAAACGAGAGTTCCCTACGTCATAATCGGCGATGAAGGTTTCGGTTTACACGAAAATTTAATGAGGCCATTTAGCGGGACGCATTTAGACGTAAATAAGCGAATATATAACTATCGTTTGACCAGAGCTAGACGATACGTTGAATGTGCATTTGGTATTCTTGCTAATAAGTGGAGAGTATTCCACCGGCCTCTAGACGTCAACAAAACAACAGCTATATGGATAGTTAAGGCATGTACCGTTCTACACAACTTTGTAAGGGAAAAAGAGGGCTTAAAGGATGGCAACACATCCGAATCTGAAGCATTTCATTTCAATAGCCTACCTGATGATGAAACGCTACGAGGTGGTCGAACTGCAAATTCAGTTCGAACGGAATTCGAAAACTATTTCGTGTCCGAATCTGGGTCAGTTTCTTGGCAGAATGAAGCTATTTAAAATAAAAAACAATGTCTCCATTACAATATAAAATAAATACTTACCAAATTCTTGTCTTTCTTTTTGTTCCATAGCTTCAAAATCCTCCTTTAGAATACCGCATATTTCGCGCCAAGCTGCGGTTTTTGCAATTTTATCTTTATAAATCTCCAGTGTTTTGTCCCAAAGAACTGGTCTACTTTCAACACAATTTATCAAAACTTCTTGCTCAACATATTTTTCAAACGCCTTGCTTGCCATGATTATGATAGCACAGGGGCCCAATTCTGTAAAATAGCTAACTAATCAATAGTGTGTGTCTCAATAGACTACTCATTGACATTTGGTATTCTACAAATATTTATGGTCATTGAGTTGCCACTGTAGTGACATTGAAACGCCATAGTAGGACTCTATGGTAGTCTGTAAATATATTTCAAGTGAAATCTGACAGTTGTGTCTATCGTGTTTGGCTATCGAACTGCCATTGTGAAGCCATCGAACAACGACACCTCTTTTCCCTATTGCATAATAATGTCTGTAGTGTGTCGATAGAGTGACAATGGCATGTTGCTTATCTCTATTAGTTACAGAATTGGGCCCCTGGACACGTGCACTACTCTAGGAATGAAACCGGCAAATGGCGGCTGTGTGTAGCACATCGCACCCCGCGCACCCCCGTGCAAAGCCTCGTGCGGTTTCAATCCGATAAAACGGATTAGTATACTGGATCCGGAATACTGTGTGAACTGGCTCATACAACTACATACGCTAATACATATACGTTTAAACGGACCTGTAAAACGGATTGCTGCTTATTTTGTCGGATCAGTATTTTTTACTGGATCCGGAATACTGTATTCTGTATGAACTCGCTCATACAACTACATACGCTAATAACATATACGTTTAAACGGACCTGTAAAACGGATGTTCTATGTGAACGCGCCCTTACATACAGAATTGATTGCTATGGCTGATTCATAAAGACACCTGTTTTTGTGAGAAACAAATAAATCTGAATGAATAGTATGAACTAAGAGATAATAATTATACCTATCTACCTAATTTGTCCTGTTGTAGAAATCCGAAGGTTTCTTGCAGGAAAAAACTTCAGGAGAGGCTTAAAAATCAGACATGTTTCCCAAGCAGGGATGTATTAACGTTTAGGCAGCAACTACTCACACACAGCTAAATGCATTACAAGTTGACACTAGTAAAGGCTATCTATTGTCTCATTGTTTACTGGTAGCGTCAACCATTTATCTTTTTCCCGCAGTTAAAACTTGCTGCCTAAAGAGTGGCTTTGTAAAAACTTAAATCTGGGAACTTTGAATAACAGGAAAATCCTTATTTGATTTACCGCGAGATACTTGAGAAAAACATGAAAAGAAACGGTCTGCTGCTTCTGTTTTGTTTTAGGGACAATCGCCCACCTACTGATCACAAAACAAAGGTACGACTAAATTGATCATTAAATTTGTCAGTGACATCTTTCCAAATAAAATCACATAGATGACAAAAGAACTTCCCAAAATGTTAGTCCAATTAGCACGCGACAAAAGCTCTACTAAGGTCAGAATATGACCATACCCTAAATATGTGTACCAGGTTTAAGACTTGTCTCATTAACATTGTAAGATATTCAACCTTTGCATTGTTTTTCCTCTCACAGAGAGTAGGTTTTGAGGCTTATGTCGCAGCTGAAATTATGTTCATTTGATTGTAAGTACCTACGTCGTGCCTCACTGGGATGCCTATTACGGATTCGCTATGCTAAAATAATGGACTAGCTACATGACTACGTGGCTGCCAGGTGATGAAGCACCCTATAGGCTATATAGAGCTGTCTGCGTTTAGTTGACAGTGTGACTTGGTCTCATGGAGTTACAGCCCTTATCCAAACTTGTAACCCTTCGATCTGATCAAAGAAGTCAGCCACACAGCCACAAATATCAAAATAATTTAGGGTTCACTCGAACCCTTATTTTGAAACTGATACTAAGCACATTCAATGTGATTAGTGCCCATTATCTAATTCTATTACGATTAATTAAACGTTGTTAAACACCTTATCACACGGTAAGTAAGCGCGCAGCATCGTTATGCAACTACCTTCCATGCCTGTATCTACCTGTTAGGTGCTAACAGTTGTCACAATGATAAGGCAGTGCAGCGTGGTGTTGAAAGTGAAATTCTTCTGTTATCACTTATCAGCGAGCTTTATCGCCGCGCAGCGAAACTTTATGAATATGAATGGGTTTTTTTGTATCTATTACGGAACTATGAAGTGCTTACTATGATCGGGTATAATTAGGTGCATCCGACATATTGATTGAATGGTAACAGGCTCTAACTAGAACCTAAATTGCATTGCATGGTAACTTACAATAATGCTAACCATAATAATATTATTGACTGAACGAATATTTACCAAACGATTTCTGAGGATGTGTACAGTCAGCAAAAAAAGCTGGTGAGCTTTTTTCAATTTTGGATTAAATCTTATGAAAATTGTGATAAATTAACAGTATTAAAAAAGTCGAAGCTATAAGGCTAAGATACAGGTCACGGCCAAATTCTGCACAACGTAATCTAACAACAAATAATCATGCACACACAACAGATCTAAATAAATAAACTAACTTACACAACAAACTTAAATCTACAATCTACAACCGCTTACTATCCAATACACATAACAAGCGTCCAATAAATACCACGTTACCAAATCAAAGAAGCTTGCATCACCGATGATGGTGTTGCAATATGTTAAGTTACTTACGAACTCGACTATCTTCAGAGCGACCCACTTGTCGCAGACCGCCATACTGCAGCCGGCAGCTGAGCTGTCCCTTGCACTGACACACACGAGCCACTACCCACTACTCTCGGGAGTTACGCGACTGACATAACACACGCATACTTTACAAGCAGACATCCGCGCGACGCGACCGCCGTGTTTTGTTTGAGGCTAGCGACCATTTTCACGGTGCGACTGATTGAGTGACATTGAAGGAAAACTTGAAGCGCCTCGGTGTGGGCGAGTAGCGGTCGTGTCGGGCAAGGCTCGGCTGCGCGCCTGCAGCTTACCTCACTAGTGTAGCAGACCGCGATACAGTTCCACCGCGAACGAGTCGCTCAAGATGCAAGGCAACTGTTTATTAGACTAGTCGCTAAATAGTGCACAACAAGCAAAAAGTTTCCCGAAACCATAAATAACTGAGAAGGTGCAGCAAGCTACGAAATTAAACAGCAAGGACATTAAACCATTATACTTAAATTTATTAATCAATCACTGGCATGCAATATTATTTAAAAATCTCATAAAACATCGAGAGATAAATTCATATGGTCTCGTTACAAAATGTTCAGATTTTGTTAATCGCATGTAGATAATTTCATAATGCTGAGTTTATTAATTGCTGAGAAAACAGTTCTAAATTGATTTACTTAAAACCTGATTTTCAATAAGACTTATTCATACACTGAAATAGTACAATAACATGAATATTTATTTCGTTGAAAAAACATCAAAAAATGCAGATTGCCAGTAGTGCAATAATCCTAATGCGGCCACCGCAGAAGGCGGCCCGCAGTTGCCCTTAATTCATATTATCTATAATATTAAAACAACATTGTAGACTCATGCTTAAAATATACCGATGCTGCCTTATAAAAAGCTTCAAATTTTAATACATAAATTATTATGCCATTCAATTGGATTCTTAATTAAAATACATTTAGGATTAAATTAAAATAATGTCTAAAATTTAAATTTACCTCTCTTATGCCTTCCCCTGGAGTGCAAGAGATAAACAATTAATGATGCATGGTGCAAAATAAAACTGGAAATATAGAAAGGAATGTGCCAATATGGTGCCAATGCAACTAAAACGTCAATAGAAGAACACATTCCGAATTGTTGCGAATATGTTTTGTATTAAAAATTTGATTATAATTGATTCTAACAACTACTTCAAAAGATTGCCACAAATTAGGAATTTGGGATACAAACACCCGTGCGGAATGCTGCAGCCGAAATGTTCGCTGACCACCATACCATTCAGAGCCCATCACAATGGCATTCATATAAGGGGGCTATTTGATTTGATCATGCTTTATAAAAACAGTGTAAAAAGGACATGTCCTGTGCTCAATTGGATTTTCAGGCATTGTGTAACATTGTAAAAGAAACATAATTAATTGTAAACACGATTAGACATATCGGAGCAGCGATCTTTTTATGTAGTCATGTCTGAATGGTCAGTTCAGAAATCAGTATACACTTCAAAACATTAAACCAAGTGCAAGCCAGAATGAGTTCCGTACAGAAAACGCTAACCCCAAAAGCAAGATTAAAGTGCATTTTCAAAAACAGACATTATTCGCGTATTATCGGAAATAAAACATCGATAGATAAAAATACTAGTCTGAGGCATACAGCCGAGGTCCCCATTATTTAGGTGTTATGGTATGGAACTTTCGAAAGTGCACTTGATCCGGAAGCATTCACACAGAAATAGCGAGTTATCTCCCACACTCCACCACACCTCATACAGAATGCACCATGCTACGAGACAAACATTGCGCATTCTTACCTAATCACACAATAAATTAATCAACATAAATTAAACGAAAACGGCAAGACGGGACAATTGTACACGCATTGTTGTTCTAGAATTTCGAAATACAGATTATTGAAGAAAATTTTTGTTTCATAATGAAGTAAGTTTACGCGTAACCATTATCTATCAGTCAATAACACGTTAAAATCGTTATTGTATAGAGATCAATTCGCGTAGAACAAGCCTAAAATTGTGTCCAACAAACAAGTAGAAGTTATATTACTCTTATTTAATGAAACACTACTCGTGTAGAACTGTCCCGATAGCGTGCAAGCAGGCAGCGCGTGCACTCACTGGCCATCCTTGGCGGGAGTGATGAACTCCTGCAGCGGGTGGCGCGCGGTCCAGGGGTTGAAGTCGCGCGGCTGCGGCGGCACCGGCATGCGCGGCGCGCCCGGCCCCGACACCGGCGCGCCCGGCGGAGCCCACACGCCGGCCTCGCGCCCGGCCAGCCCCAGCCCTCCACCGAGCCCCAGCGACGTCATCGAGGACATCAGAGACTCCATGCCATTGTTAATGCGGTTGGACCATCTAGTGTAGTAAGGGTTTTGGTCATTTTGGAACTTGTGAGGAATATAGGAAGTAAACTATCTAAAGGTGGTCATGCGATGACTTACTCAGCGGCAGCAGCAGCATTACGCTGAGCCTCGTGGATCATGCGCAGACGACGAGCTTGGGACCACGGCTCCAGAGTGTAGGACGGTGCAGCGGGCGGCGGCGAAGTTGTGGCAGGCTCTTCAGGTGCGCGTGTTAACTCCACGCCACGCTCTGGAGTCCAGCGACCAACCTTGTGGAATTGAAACTCGAAATTATTTCACGTAGTGTGTTGAACAACAAGTTTGAAATTTTATAAAACATAAAATACAACAGTATCACATTTTGACCTTGACATACCTCTCGATATTGCTTCAGCAGTTGCGGCGACTGCGGCAACGACCAGTCTACGGCAGGTCTAGCACCGCAGCCCCAAGCAGCAGCAGCGGCAGCTACAAGTGCCTTCCTGGCCATCGCAGCGCCACGGTGGGACTTGTACTCCACGATAGCCGCACACGAAGCAATCGAACGGCGAATGCGAACTTCTTGCACCTCGTCCGTCAGAGCGTACAAGAGGCGCACGATCTCCGCAGACGGAGTGGTCGGCGGTATGCGTGATATAAAGATGCGGCAGTTGTTGATGGAAGGACACACGCCTACAATACAATGTTTCAGTTTCAATACCTATCATTTTTACTATTAGTAGTTGATTTGTTTTACTATTAGTTGACACCAGATTCTGACTTACCTAACTGCCAAGAAGGTCTTATCATATAGTTGTTGAACATCTGAATAGCATTGCTCGCTTCAGTATCAGTCGTATACATCGCGAAAGCGTACCTAGACAAAGAATTTGAAATTATTATTGTTTTAATATGAAACATTCATCAAAGTTGTAAAAAAAGATGGAGCTTACCCTCTATTCCAGCCAGAGAAATTGATCATCAGGCGAAACTCGAACAGTTCGCCAGCCTGGCGAAAGAGTGGCACCAGAGTATCTTCGAAGCAGTCGTGAGGAATTCTTCCGATGAAAACCTACGAATCACGCCATTTTCATGTAATATTAGTGTTTTCACAACATGCAAAACGTTGCGAGACCAAAGCTGAAGGCGCACTGAATGTGAAATCTATAGACTTTAAATAAGAGAGGGGGGATTATGGACGACTCCGATCTCAAGTGCGGAGTCTCCTCACAGACAATAAGGCGCTTTGCACATGGAGCAACTATTGCAGCAACTGGCAACTCATATCGAAATTAGAGTTGCTATGTGTGCGTATTCCAATTGAAATATATGTAAACAGCTAGTTGCCAGTTGCTGCAATAGTTGCTCCATGTGCAAAGCGCCTAACCCAGCGCCGCATCAGCCGCATGCCCCTTGTTTGACTATTACTGGGAACTCTTGTAAGGTCAACAACAACAAAACGCTATTCTGAAATCGTTCGATTCAAATAAGGACCAAACATGATATCCCTACTTTGTTGCGACTAGACGCGCTCCTGGACTCAAGAACAGGGTTGTGTCCTGGGTAAAAACAATATGATTCCGTTTAGTCCGTCAGTTAGATTATAGAAAAATATTGGGTAAGTAGGTACGTGTTTTTTGTTTTATCAAATTAATACAAATTGACGAAGATAAAACGCGTCAAAGATTATGAGTGGGGGCTTTTGACGGCACTACGTGTCAAAAAAATGTAGTGCGACGTGACGTCACATGAGTTTTAGAGAGATATTTTTTGGAAATCTTTCTAACGGACTAATTCGATTTTTTTGTCAACTACCCTACTGTGATAGGAATATCCAGCGTCATCTGTTGGTCATCTTTTGAGCCGTAGAGACAAAACGGAAACGTGTGGTTCTTCTTTGTATTTGTAACTAGGCCGTTGATCGATATAAATAATCTTATCGTATTATATTTCGTGATCAGGCTGCGAGCGGAGCCATAATATAAATAAACACCGACGAATATTGACATGATGCAAGTTTGCGTGCCTTCATCAGTGCCTTCTCATCTAGCATTAAGGTTGATGCAACGAGGTAGTCCGCGAAATTCGAATTTTCTTACGTTTTTTGCAATTTGCCGGTCAATGTCAAGTCGTACCTACCTATGTTTTATAAAACAGGATTCGCGCAGTAACAAAATTTGTTATTACGACCGACCCGTCACCAACCGTACAACCAACCGTCGCCAATCACCACGATCGTCGTCGTCGTCGTCGGTCGTCGTACGACCGTTGCCAATTAGGACGCCGCATAAGAAGCAACGGCCATACGATCAAACGATGCGTACGCGAGTGGTCTTTTCTCCATACAAACGCTCTCGCCTGTTTTCTTTTTGGTTAATGACCCTAGAGCAATGGTTTTTTACAGAATAATAAATATTAACTATTTCTATGCCCCTATGTTTTCCTTTTTGGTGATAAATTATTTTTATAAGCATATTTTCAAAATTGCTTGTTTAGATCGCTGTTAACAGAGTCCTAGTGTACAAATTTGACAACTATTAACGAAAAAAGAAAAACATAGCGGCGTAGTATATAACCTCCTTATTCATTTTCTAAAATATCTTTTAAATTGGTTCAATATTGGAGGAGGAAATAGGCGAGAGCCAAACCTCGAATTCTAACTTTTTTATACAGTTGTCCTTATCGCACGAATTTGAGGGCAGGAGGACGGAGAGAGACAGCGATAGTAGAAAGGGACAGCACTCGCATTTCCTCTTAAACACACTAGTTTCTTCAGTGTGTCAGGCTTGCGAGTGTCGTGCGACCACAGTGAAATGCATAAAAACGATCGTACGATTGTCCAATCAAAGCTACAAATCTCTTGACTCTTCTGATTGGTCACGCGTCATCGTGCGAACAGAACGCGGGGGGCGGGGGACGGCACAGGTGAGTCGAGATGAGTGAGAACACTGAGAACGCATCGTTTGATCGTACGATCGATCTTTGCCAGTTACGACACCACTTGGACCATCGTTTAGAGACGATAGTTTTCATCGCACGACGATGAACGCATCGTTTGATCGTACACCGCTGCCAATTAGGACTCCGCCTTTGCGCCGCCTCAATAACAAGAATGCCTTTTTCATCACATAGTCACGCGTATCACAAGAGACATACCTAATTATGAACTGAGACGTTTGTATTAGTGATTTTAATTGATACCTATTAACACTCCAATAGTCGCGCGTTCTACCATTGTAGAACGCGTGTACATTTTGTTGAATTTTTTCGCAAGTTGAAGGTCAATCACTCACACATTCTTAGTATTCCTCAATTACTAGGCAATAAACAATTGTAGTGTCCTTGCAGTGACGGACGCGGCCGCATGTCTGTGAAATTTGGCACCAAAAGTGAATTTCTACGATTGTAGAACGCGCGCCCACTCGCGTGACTTTTTTCTCTTAAGGGGCCGGTCCACCAGAAACCTTTGTAATATATGTAACAAGTGAATTTGTCCCGACCATCAGGTTCTTCTTGGTCCGACTGTGTCAAAAACAAAGAAATGCAGGTAGAAGACATGACTGATTAAGAAATATGAGACCTAGGATGTTACGAGCAAAAATTTTGCGTTTTTTTTGTTATTTTCAAAAAGGCTGGTTTTTAGTTCTTATTATGTTTAAATACGATTATGTTTTGTTTGTTTTAGCTTTATAATTATAACTAGTATTTGCGTGGCTGCGCTCGCTGCGCGCAGCTCGCGGGTCTGCTTACCTACACCTGCCTACTACCTACCTACACCTACCTACTACCTACCTACACCTACCTACTACCTACCTACACCTACCTACACCTACCTACTACCTACTTACACCTACCTACTACCAACCTACACCTACCTACCTACTACCTACCTATCACCTACCTACTACCCCCTACTACCACTAAAAAAACATTCCCTAAAGTTTGCTTGTCGTCGCCCCTGAGTTACGCTTCACCCACTCAACCTTCGTTACGCTAAGGAGGTCGCCGGCTCGCTTCGCTCGCCACCTCCCCCCTTCGCTCCACTCGGTCTCGCAGGTTCGCTCCACTCAGGACCTACCTACCACCGGAAAGCTATCATGACCTTATCCCTACGCTACGGGGGTCGCCGGCTCGCTTCGCTCGCCCGCTCCCCCCTTCGCTTTACCGGTAGCACCATTTTACTCCCCCGACCCTCCTCTATACGAATCCGTAAACAATATAGAAAAAAAAGGGGTGAAGGGGGGGGGGGGAAGAAGGGGGGAGATATGAAAAATGATTTCGACTAACTCTATGCCCCTTTCAATGAATCTGAAAAAAAAAATGTTCCAAGTCTCTTAACTTCCGAGATCCGAAAGGGGGGGGGGGGGGGGTGGAGGGGGGCAAGGGGGTCAAATTTTCAAAATAGTTTTTACTTCCCCAAGCCTCCTCTATACGAATCCCTAAAAAAAAACGCGTAAATTCTCTTTATTTCCGAGATCCGTCTAAAGGGGGGGAGAAGGGGGGCAAGGGGGGCAACTTTGAAAAATGATTTTTACTTTACCGAGCCTCCTCTATACGAATCCGTAATAAAAAAAAAATACGGGTCTTTTAGTTTCCGAGATACGATAGGCAGGGGGGGAGGGGGGGCAAAAAGGGGGGGTTTCGGACTTTTCCCATACTCACCAGAGTTACTTGTTTACGAATCTGTCAAAATATACCCACCTCCCCATCCACCATCTGGGAGAACAATTATGTCAGTGAGTCAGTCAGTGAGTGGTAATTTAGCTTTATCCTTACATAGTATAAAACAAAGTCGCGTCTGTTTGTTTGTTTGTTTATTTGTTTATTTGTTTGTTTGTCTGTATGCTTAAATCTTTAAAACTACGCAACGGATTTTGATGCGGTTTTTTTTAATAGATAGAGTGATTCAAGAGGAAGGTTTTAATACCTTTTTTGTACCCGTGCGAAGCCGGGGCGGGTCACTAGTATAGTATAAAGTTTATCTCAATGTTATATAAAAACTTTTTATTTATGAAACTTTGCTTTAAAATTCCATCATTAAATATGTTCTACAAATGTAGAACGCGCGACTACTAACGTTCCAAACAGAGGCGCGCCTACTGGAGTGTTAAAAAAAAAAGATATCCTTTGATGTCGATTTACGCAATGATATTATATAAACGTGGTTTTCTTGTCAATTACGTGGTCTCGCGGGACGGCGGGATAAAATAAAATCACACAAACATTGTCGGTGGCAACACTGACCTTGAACTAGATTAGCGTACCTTTTTAAGTGGGAAATCATCAAATGACTCCTCCCGCTCTGGGCAGTGCGGTAGGGTGTCAGACTTTTACTGACTAAAAACCACCCATGTTCCTTCTTAGCCCTTTGTGTCGAGGCCGCGGTATCACTTTCGCACAACCCGCAGCCCCGACGGGAGATTAGCGTACCTTATGACTTGTAATAGAATAAGAAGCCAGTATAGGTACCTATTAATAATTACTAGCTTCGTTACCACTGAAGTCACGCCCGTCGTACCTATGGCTCAAGCCGCAATTATACTTACCCCGCGCCGCATGTCGCAACGCGTGGGGTAAGCTATCGGTTAGTCCCGTCCCGTCCACAAAGTCCCGTCCCGTCTCGCGTGTCGACACGCGGGACTAATGTAATCACTCCAATACTAAGGCCCAGATTCAAAGACCACACTTTGACTTTACTTTGATGGAAAGATCTACTTTCACGCAAAAATATATTTCCGCCAAGATTCACAGACCACACTTTGACTTTACTTTGATAGAAAGATCTACTTTCACGCAAAAATATATTTCTTAGTCCTGTCAAGCTGTTCTTTACTTTCCAAAAATCATACTATACTTAGTAAAGTCAAAGTGTGGTCTGTGAATCTGGGCCTAAATGTATGTAACCGATAGCTTACCCACGCGTTGCGACACGCGGCGCGGGCTAAGTATAATTGCGGCTTCAGACTGTCTGAGCTGAGCCATACGACGGGCGTCGATGTTTGTGTCAGACATCGGAGTTCCAAGCCCATTACCTATGCAGACAGGTACGGCCGGACACTAACTGCGTCAGACAGCGTTTTGAGCACCCGGCAGTCGGCACCGTACCCAGAGCCCAGACGTCGTTCTTGTACTTATTACCAAAAACAATATGACCCAGTGACCAAGAACTTGCCAGTACGAAACTGCCTGCGCGGGAAAACATGATGGGCGAAGATTCTCGAAAATTTTTCGAGCCCCTTATCATAGTGGCACTGACCGCCTGGCTGACGTGTTTGACTGCCTCGTTAGCAAATGAGTCTCGAGTCGAAATACAAATACACAAAGTTGTTCTCCAAATTCCATAAAAAACAAAACGTAAAAAATGGACGGTAGGTATCTAACGGCCAGCTTTTCATACGTACCTCACAATTCCTCGAGGGTTCTGGGCCATTCCATGCATGGGGAGCCTTTCTGTAAATCCTTTGACCATTTATTTGTGTGAGAGTGTAGGATGTATTATTTTCAGTCAGGGATAATAGTCTTGATGATAATTCGTACTGATTCACTTCACTAGACGAATAATGCTTAACAGGAGGCATTTTTAGCCAATATAAATACTTATCTTATGTAATAATATTTACGAAATTATTTTTACGACGCAGACACGCTCTCCGTGTTTTCCCAATAAAAAAAACGAACGGAGCTAATATTTTTCTGAGAAAAAGAAAATGGCGCATTTGTCATCAAAATGGAAGCTCCTCAGTGACCATCGACACAAAATAATAGTCAAATTACAACATTAAATGAAACAATCTACATTTGAGCAATAAAAATGTAATTCAAATATTTTACAAAGAATTGTACAGTTAGATTGGTTACTGAAAGTGCTGGTACAATCTAGATTTAATTAAAAATACACTAATTGATCAGGAATTCGGTTTTAAATTCAAAAAGAGATAGAATAGAATAGCGTACTGTTCAAAACTTTGGAAATCAACAACAAGATTAAATAATCATGAAAGGTAAGTTTCAATAATAAAATGAAATAAATAAATATTATCAAATATTTAAATTGTTTTTCTCAATTTTAATAATAGCCTGTTGGAATCTTGATATATAAAGTACTTGTAAAGTTGTAAGTAACTGTAAGCTTCCGATTAGGAGTCCTCTTTTATATGACGTGGTGAAGGTACGAACGTTTTCTGCCTATCATGTTTATATTACGATTTTTCTAAAATGAGCTTGTTTTGTATCATTTTAGATCAATTTAAATATGTATGTATAAATTTGAATAATAGTACATCTAAATGAAATTAAGTCCTGAAGAAAATCTCAAAATACATTTTAGAAACAAATTGGTAAGGGCGACAATATGGAAAATAAATTGCAGGACAAATGGTTTTTGTGTAGTTGCGCAATTCTGTTTTCCTAATTTATTTAAATTTGAACCATCAATTAATTGCGTTCTTAAAATATATATCCGTCGAGTTTTCGGATTCATTCGTAATATTTGTTGCTTGGTAAAATACTCTAACTTGTCCTGATTAATTGCTGTCAAAACTTGCTGACTAATAGCTGAGACAGCTTCCAATTGAATTGAGCTGATATCACTTTCAGGAATACCTAAAAGAAAAGACCTTTATCAATACAACAAAAATAGTCCTGAACTACACATTCTAGATAGCTGCTTGCACAAGATTCCTTTTATGATGTAGACTAGATACTTAAAACGGGGTAGGGAATAAAAGGCGGACACGAAAAGATATTGCAAGTGGTGTGTAAATTATAAACAAAAAAGTTTACTCATAAGGGATTATGTAGGCCAAAGCTCACATGCGAATAATGCACTGAGTCTGCTTATTTCATGCGAAGACCATTTATATGGTTCACCGTAGGCATCAGGTTCAATGGCTATATTATAAAGAGTCTGAAACATTGAAAATATATTACTTAATTATTATTATTTTGATTATGCAAGAAATTTAATACAAATTGTAAAAAAGTAATTACTCTAGTTTGATTTGTGTTGCATTTTCCTACTTTACTCAAAGTTTCCTGATTAATGTCCAGAAAAGTACTAGGCGATATTTTTTCCAAATCTACTGCTGGGAAACCACACAGTAAGTAGCCAAGTTCGTTGATAGATGTACTGTTTTCGTACCATGTTTCCCCAAAGTAGCGCCTGTAGGCAGCGGCTAAAATACCATACTGGAAAACAACAGAAAGGTATCGTATATTTGCATATGAGGTTAAAATACGAGAGGGGCAGCTAGTTTTTCGAAAGAGATACCGCGGCCCCGGACACAAAGGGCTAAGTAGGAAAATGGGTTTTTAGTCTGACAATCCCTTCCGCTCCGCCCAGAGCGGGAGTAGTCGTTTGATGACTACACATCCTCCAAATAAAATAAATAAAAAAGCCTTTTTATTTCCTATAAACCTTATAAAACATGATTCTTAGTCTAATGTTAGTACAATACTTATTCTAATGTCATAACCTACAATATTGTTATAGGAACCCTTTGATAGGGTATAGGCCTCCTCCAATTTCTTCCATTTCTCCCTGTCCTGCGCTGCTCTGGTTCAGTCTTTCCCCGCGCATCCTCCAAAAAAAAAGGTTATTTACGAGAACGTTGCAGTTTAAAAGCAGATGTAGTGACAAAAATTTAAAAGAGTATGCTTAGATGGTTTGGTAACAAAAGATTTACAAGGCAGATTTGAGAGGTAACGCCGGGAGGGGACGCCCTAAAAAGACGGGTTCCCTACTTGTGTTCGAAAGTTGATGGTTCGATTTTTATTATATCGAACACGGTGTGTCGATAATTCAGTTGTACGATGTTTTATTCCATCGATGCTTTATTGGTGCGATGTAACGTTAGTGCGAAAAATCCTGTTTCGAAAAACCCTACAGCGATTGCTCATTAGTTCGGTAATTTATTAGTTCGATAGTATGTCGGTTCGAAACGCCTACTGCTGCCCGTGATATTTAGTTAATTAATTAGTAATCTTTTATTCTTACTAAATAATAATTAATTAACTATTAATAATTTTGGTTTGCGGTTTGCGCGTATGAGGGTATATGACCAGATGGTGAATGTGGACGAGGCAAAAGGAGTATGTGGGGATGGTAGTAGGTGGCTTTCTGTGGTTTCTGTCTACCCCCATGGGAAAAGGACGTGAGTTTTTGTGTACCTATCCTATATATGTATGTGTATCGTAAAATTCTGTTGTAAAAAGTGCAAGTCGTAAATTTCTCTTAATTAGGTTTTACCTTCCGGGGATGCAGTTTGATATAGTGATTGGCAAAATGTTGGAGAACTGATGAATCCCCAAAATTAACATAATACAAATCTTCTTCAGGGATAACATTTAAAAGTGATCCAAAAGCGGCATATTCTCGGCTCTGTAAGTAAGCTGCAGTTTTACCATCTGAAACAATGCATGAAACAGGGGTGTTCGCCATACTCAAACTCAAACTCAAACTCAAATAGTTTATTTCAATTAAGCCATTACAGGCACTTTTGAATGTCAGAAGGACGGAAGAAGAACGAAACTACGAGTGCAATGCGTCATCCCGAAAGCCACCACGCCGAACCACACGCCACCGAATGCCCGCAACAACGAACACTGCGAGCACGAAAGCACGCAGCGACGCAAACCGCAACAACGAATGCTCGAGACCCCGAATCACGGAACAACGAATGCACGCCGCAACGTGCAACCGCCGCCGCCCCGCGACCCGGAGCCCCGCACACCCGTCGCCACGGCCCACGCCACCGCGCGCCCCCGCTCCCACACCACTCGCCGCCGCCGGTAACATCCGGCGCCGCGCCGCCATGGTAGGTATGTAGTAGGTCAGGGGTCACCAAATGGCAGACCGCGGTTGGAAGCCGGCCCGGGTTTACTCTTGACCTCAAGCTTGCCCTAAGGGCAGAGATGAGGTCGACGATAGAAGGAGCTTACCCGGAAGAAGCCTATTTACTCGTGACTTAAATAGATTGGGGGAAAACTGACGCAGCCAGGTCTTTGTTCGTTCATGCCTTTGATACGACAACGGCAGCGCGAGATCCCAAGCTATGATGATGGAAAAGGGTTTAAAAACGATCTTGATGATGAATTACCGCACTTCCCTAATTTAAGAAAAAACTATCAACTGTGACAATGAGATTGACGCCATCCAATTTATACAAAACCTTTATTATAGATCTGAAAATCGGTGATCTAAAACAAAATCGCAGATTTTAAGAAAATAGAGAATGTCGTAAAGTCTTTAGTAACATTTACACTATGCATCCTGATGGTGAATCGAACAAGAAAGCTGCAAGTGTTTTCGGAAGTTGTAAGGCTACTCTCCAGACGGAAACTATCAAATTCCAAAAAAAAACAGTTTTAAAAAAAAAGCTTTAAACCATCACCAATTAGTTTCATTTGGGAGTGGGAAAAGATATATATTTATAACATTTTTGCAAAACGTACCAGTCACAGCATCCCATGCTAATAAGGTTTTAGAAATTGGTATCACTTGTCTCTGTGTGTGTGTTAATATGTGTAATATCGAGTCCGGATCAAGTCTCAAAAACGAACTTGGTGGTCCAAAAAAGATCATATCCATAGATTGTTTAATTCCTATTACATTTTCCAATTCTTCATATAACTCATTATACTCTTGAAAGTTATCTAAAATAAATTAGGAGGTATCAAAACTACTACCTATTATTAAAAGTATAGTCATGGCTAAGTGCCTAAGTATCCTTTAATTTTCCTTATATTCTTTATTTTATTATTTGAGTAGGTAGGTACTTAAGTCTCGATCTCGACTCTCCAACTTAAATTATATTTTGTCTTAATAATACTTAGAAAAACTATCATTTAAGTTCACATGTTCAACATGCCTTTCTCAACCGCTGCAAGCATTGAATTCCTGTCATCTTCGTACGCCAAAGCCAAGGCTTCTATTGAGTCAGTGGAACTCACTGAACACGAAGAAATCCTTATTAAATAACTGTAAACACGATAATATCCATAAATAATCTTAGACAGCATACAAAAATTATAGAGTTACCTACTTACAATAATACTATAATACATTCTTTCTACAACTCTACATTTCTTAGAAACAGAACGACAAAAATTACAAGGAAGTTTTCAGAAATCATTGTCACCCTAACACTAACGAAAATCGAGTGATACGAATTTACAGGTATAAAATATTTACTTAAGTACTAAAATAATTGGAACTAAATTATAAAACATCACTTTATGTGCTTTCATTGTTTCTAAGAATGATTTTAATAACGCCTTTGAAATATTTTGGTTACACTCGCAAAGTCGCAAATTGAACGTAAAGTAAAACTTGTAATCGAGATGGCTGTATGTGATGGAAACTATCCCTTGAATCTTTATAGTGTTTGAGCTTATATACCAATATACCATTGAGTTACAATCTACTACATCCGCATACACGTAGAACGCTGGCTGAATCGGTCCACGCAGACGCAGGTGGTCGACGCAGGCAGTCTCTTTTGTGCTGAACCAGCACCGATATTACTTTACTCTATGACCAGCACCGATAATCATTCTACATAAATTGATTATAGGTAAACAAACGGCTCTGATGAAATGCTAACTACCCTCATAAAAAATAATAATAAGTAGTATAGGTACCTAGTACCTACATCTATCCCCAGTTAAAAAATATTGCAAGAAACACCCGTATGATCCCGTATGCCTGTAGCACACCTCCGCTGCGAAACTCAAAGGGCGAAACCGCAATAGTTTCGCTGTGAGTTGACTTGCGAGTTCTTTGGCGGAAGAAATTCGGAGCGAAATTCCCTGCTCGATCTGGAACACACCATTTAAAAAAATAAAAATAATGACAGTTGATTAATGCGATTAATGCTCGATAAACTTCGTTGTCGTGTAGCTGGAACGCGTCTAACCTAACTTTTATGTTCATTGTGGCCTTTCAATATTTAAAAAAAGTTTAAGTAGAGAATTTATCTAATTTAAACAGTTATTTTCTTGCGAAATGTTTGTTAGTCTATAAATATATGCTGTTATCGCTTAGCTAAATATACGTTATTCATTGGTTACGTGGTAGAATTTTGTTGTCGTCAATAGTTGTAGGAACATGGGTATTCTAGAGAAAATATCTGAAATCGAGAAAGAAATAGCAAGAACACAGAAGAATAAAGGTAAAGTAACAGGCGATCTTTACCGGCTTCTGTCTGTAGATTGCTGTACATAATATTTAAAAAAAAATTGCCCAACAACGAAGTGTTTTGATCAATTCTTTTTGGATTTTATGTTTAGCACTATTGGTTTGTGGTCCCTAAGACGACCCACTGACCCACAGACCAATTAGCTTCACTGACCGTTTAAATGTATGATTATGAACTGTCTAGGTTTTACTAAATTGAATTTAAATCATTTTTATTCATTGTTACTTTGTTAAACAGCTACTGAATACCACTTGGGATTGCTGAAAGCCAAGCTAGCTAAATACAGGTCTCAGCTGTTAGAGCCGTCTAAGAAAGGAGGTGATAAGGGTGAAGGTTTTGATGTTCTTAAGTCTGGAGATGCTAGAGTAGCCCTTATTGGCTTCCCCTCCGTGGGTAAGGTAAGATTGATAGTATTATTCAGTACTAAGATTGTGTGTGAAATAGATTTTAAGAAGCTCTAATTTCATCAAAACTAGCAATAAGGATGGTTAAGGTATTAGGCTCCCCGTACATGGGCCTTTAGACATGACTGGTGGTATATAGATTTGCTAAAATGATGATTTGCAAATGTGTGCATTTGCTCTATGCACATATTTGACTAAATATGTGAAGGATACGTATGACTACAGATGTGTACATGTATGTTAAATCATCTCATTTACTTTTCAGTCCACTCTTTTGTCAACATTGACTCACACACACTCTGAGGCAGCCAGCTACGAGTTCACCACACTGACATGCATCCCTGGTGTGATAGAGTACCGTGGGGCTAATATACAGCTGCTCGATCTGCCTGGTATCATTGAAGGTGCCGCTCAGGGCAAGGGTAGAGGAAGACAGGTAATATTCTTAATAGCATCTGTTCTTTTAATCTGAGTTGAAATAAAGTTTTTGAGTGTGATCTGTACGTTTTTAAACTGACATGGTCACTTACACCATGATTAACATTCACATTCACCTTCACAAGCGTGAAATTATTAAAAAAATGCTTCTACACTATTTGAATTGGATTTAATTTCAAGGGTTAGCCTAAGACCCTAAGTGCTCGTTGAGACTGCGGATTTGTTTCGGCAGAGATACCGCGGCCTCGACACAAAGGGCTACGAAGAAACATGGGTGGTTTTTGAGTGTCTGACACTCCCTACTGCTCTGCATAGAGCGGGAGGAGTCATCTCATGATTTCCCATCCTCCAAAAAAAAAAGGGGTTAGCCTAAGTTACTCTCTATACCATCAGCTATCTGCCAATGAAAGTCTCATCAATCCCTCCATGTAAAATACTAGTATTCAGCTGGATCGGTTTAGACTGGAAGCTTACTCCAACATAGTTGGGAAAAGGCTAGACCGATGCTGACGAGAGGTAAGTTATATCCGTAGGGGCTGCGGGTTGTTCGAAAGAGATTTTGTGTCGAGGACCGCGGCCTCGACACAAAATCTCTCACAAAATTCCAAAATCTAAAGGGCAAAAAAGGATACGTGTGGTTTTTAGTCAGTAGAAGTCTGACAGGAGGAGTCATTTGATTATTTCCCACATTCCAAAAAAAAGGTTGTTATATCTAAGTTAATCTGACTGACAGCATAATTATGTTTCTAGGTGATAGCAGTAGCGCGGACAGCAGACTTGGTGCTAATGATGCTGGACGCCACGAAGCCCTATGTGCACAGACAGCTGCTGGAAAAGGAGTTGGAGAGTGTGGGCATCAGGCTCAACAAACCTAAGCCCAATATTTATTTCAAAGTAAGTTTGTAACTAAAAGCAACACTTTGATATGCGAAGGTGGCAAGATAAGCTAGTTGGCCTCATGAGAGTCTGGTTCACAAAACCAGGCATTAGAAATAAAAGGAGTGGAGGAAGGCGCCGCGGTCTTTGTTTGCCTATTAGTAGGGCAGTATATTTTCTGTTAACTTTTGTATCTGCAATCAGTACTTCCAGAGTACTATTAGCAGATGTGTTATGTGACATTTGGCTGTTAGAATAGGTATCCTCTCTAGGGAGAGCAGCTACTCATAGGAGTAGCATTTATTTATGCTACGTAAGAAGCCACTGTTTGGTATGTGCAATTGTGCATAGTAGTGCAGTATGTGCTGATATATTAATAACACTTTACCCACGAAATCATCCGCTACAAATCTATCTATTTATATAAAATTCTTGTGTCACAGTTTTAGTTGCCATACTTCTCGGGAACAGCTTTATCAATTGTTTGTGTGTATATTCAGTAGGTAGGGGAATATGTCGTAATAGTAGATTATGCACCAAGGGGCTAAAGTTGTGTCTTATGTCACGGGCGTCATATTGAATCTCGAGCGCAATGAAGGATTCGGGATTTAACTCACGAGCGAAGCGAGGGAGTTAATACAAGAATCCTGAATGCAGCGAGGGATTCAAGCTAGCCCAAGGCAAAGACACCTTTAGCCCAGAGGAGGATACTCTACTTTTTACACCTACTGTGAGAAAATAATAGCCATAGTACGAAAAACAAAGTATTTATTAAATAAACAAACAGTAAGAATAACATATTTAGAACTTGTTATTATTAATGCCAGTTTTAATGTAATTCCATTTTTTTTTTAAATGGTTTGTAGTTATCTAATAATTCTTACAATATTATGTCTTCGAAAACATGGCAACGATATGAAGAAGCAGTCGTTATGATTTTGTAGGAAATCGAGAATATCATCCACGCGTAGTAAGGGTATCGAGAATAGCTTTCCTCTTTCTGGCACCAAAGGGTGTTGTTAGTACTATACTGCCAATTTAGCTGAGCATGTGAGATTCCAAATTCAAATCACATTATTGACCAGCGGGTCATAATGAAATCCAGTACAACATTATTGACCGGCTGTTCCCCCGGCCACTAATGACAATTTGACATTTTCGAGCAGGTGGTGTGAAATAGTAGATTAGTAGCCAAGGGCTGTAAGGCATCAATTGCAGCCCGAGATATTTAGGCGCACGAGCGCAGCGAGGGCGCCAATAGTTCGAGGGTGCAATTGATGATTACACCCGAGCTAACTACTCTGCTTTACATCTCGATTATGAGGTAAGAAGAAAACCGGCATTACAAGAATAAAGTTTTCAAATATCTCTCTTTAGAACTTTCAGGCAAAATATTGTTAATTGCAGCTTCAGCTTCCATTTTCATTGAATCGGGAGTGCAGCTTATATCTCCATTACTTGCAGAACTCATGTTTTTTTCCTAATTAGCACGTAATTATAAAAAAAATCCAAAAACAAACAATATTGAAAGTAAAGTTTTCTATTACCGTCTTTTTCATCTCTTTTTAATTTTTTTTTTTTCAAGAACGATATTGAGCTTCGCCGTTCGATATTTAAAATTGATGACTATTAAGCCTCCCCCACACAGGCGGTATACTCATACGAAGACAAGGCTGAATAGCGAAGCGACCTCTTTTGTCATTGGGCTGAATGCATGATGTCTATTGCCAGTACTATGATGGTTAGATGTACGCGAACATTTTGAAAGAGTGAAGTGTTTTTTTTTTTAATTACTTACCGCCCTAGGGCTTTTCTTGCGACATTAATGCCCTGGAGCGCTAATTGGTCACCTACAAGCCCCATTTGGGGGTAATAAGGACCTACTTACCGAATATGAGAGATGTAAAGTACTTTATACTACACCTGCTTGGAAAGTACCTTGATACTTTATCAAATTTACGGTAGAAAGTACGTCATTGCATATCGAACAAATATGCGGTGAGAAAACGCATCTGAGCGGGAGAGAATGGATTTTCATACACTTTTCTCTCCCGCTCAGATTACATTTGAAAAAAGAACATGTGACAATTGCAGACGCCATTGGCGCCATTTTGAATTTGAATTAGAATTTGAATTTACAAAGTTTTTTATTTTCTTCGTAGGTGTAGTATAAAGCACTATGTATCACTCGAGAGAAAGTGCGATTCCCGATCTCGGGTGTTTTAAAGCCCTTGCCTACGGCTTCGGGCTTTAAACGACACCCTCGACGGTAATCGGTCACTTTCTTCTCTCGGTGAACAATGTACTATTTCACACCACCTGCTCGAAAATGTCAAATTATATGTCATGCAACCTTAACCTAAAGTGAGTCATTAGTGGCCGGGGGAACAGCCGGTCAATAATGTTATACTGGATTTCATTATGACCCGCTGGTCAATAATGTAATTTGAATTTGGAATCTCACATGCTCAGCTAAATTGGCAGTATAGTACCTACTACCTATAGTGCGCGCGGAACTAGTTGGCCGCGCCTTAGGCATGCTTTTGTTTTTTATTTGTATTCTTTTCAATAAATTGAACAATAATTATTATTGTTCACGATATCTCGAGATTGGTCATCACTGTATAATTATAGTCTCCTGTGCATTGCGAGCTGTAGGCAACCCGCCCCCTCACCCCTGTCGCCACCTAAGGCGCGGCCAACTAGTTCCGCGCGCACTTACACAAACACCCTTTGGTGCCAGAAAGAGGAAAGCTATTCTCGATACCCTTACTACGCGTGGATGTTAGTCTCGATTTCCTACAAAATCATAACGACTGCTTCTTCATATTGTTGCCATGTTTTCGAAGACATAATAATTTGTAAGAATAATTAGATAACTACGAAGACTACGAACCATTTTTTAAAAGGAATGGAATACTTACTTAACATTAAAACTGGCATTAATAATAACAAATACCGTACCGCGCCGTAATAGGTACCGTAATAGTACCTAATTGGCTGTAACATTAGTTAATTTATTTTACATCTCTCATATTCGGTAAGTAGGTCCTTATTACCCCCAAATGGGGCTTATAGGTGACCAATTAGCGCTCTAGGGCATTAATGTCGCCAGAAAAGCCCTAGGGCGGTAAGTAATTAAAAAAAAAAAACACTTCACTCTTTCAAAAAGTTCGCGTACATCTAACCATCATACTGGCAATAGACATCATGCATTCAGCCCAATGACAAAAGAGGTCGCTTCGCTATTCAGCCTTGTCTTCGTATGAGTATACCGCCTGTGTGGGGGAGGCTTAATAGTCATCAATTTTAAAATATCGAACGGCGAAGCTCAATTTCGTTCTTGAAAAAAAAAAAGAGATGAAAAAGGCGATAATAGAAAACTTAACTTTCAATATTGTTTGTTTTTGGATTTTTTTTATAATTACGTGCTAATTAGGAAAAAAACATGAGTTCTGCAAGTGATGAAGATATAAGCTGCACTCCCGATTCAATGAAAATGGAAGCTGAAGCAGCAATTAACAATATTTTGCCTGAAAGTTCTAAAGAGAGATATTTGAAAACTTTATTCTTGTAATGCCGGTTTTTTTCTTCTTACCTCATAATCGAGATGTAAAGCAGAGTAGTTAGCTCGGGTGTAGCTTGGCGCCCTCGCTGCGCTCATGCGCCTAAATATCTCGGGCTGCAATTGATGCCTTACAGCCCTTGGCTACTAATCTACTATTAAGTAAACTGCGCTAAGATAATATTGCTGTGGAATTTGTGAATAAATAAATAAATAATAAAACCTATCTAAGTTTACTACAGTCGATTTATCACATTTTATCAAAAATACTCTAATTTCACGAGCGTCTCCAATGACGTTCTAAATTCAAAATGCATACAGCCAATCATCCAAAACCATTCTACCATTTCTTTCTTATAATTATTTCTATTTCAATATTTCTAATGTTAATCTTACTGTTTGTTTATTTAATAAATACTTTGTTTTTCGTACTACCTATGGCTATTATTTTCTCACAGTAGGTGTAAAAAGTAGAGTATCCTCCTCTGGGCTAAAGGTGTCTTTGCCTTGGGCTAGCTTGAATCCCTCGCTGCATTCAGGATTCTTGTTCCGAATCCTTCATTGCGCTCAAGATTCAATATGACGCCCGTGACATAAGACACAACTTTAGCCCCTTGGTGCATAATCTACTATTTCACCCTCCTAACCCCACTCGCAGGTAGAAAAAGGTGCAATGCAACGCATGCAGGGTACAGCTAGTTATACATAAAATTCATTTTGCTTTCTAGGTAAAGAAGGGTGGCGGCCTCTCATTCAACTCGACGTGTCAGCTCACCAAGGTTGACGAGAAATTGGTGCAAATGATCCTGCATGAATACAAGATATTTAATGCTGAGGTAAGAACCAACCTGTTCACTAAGCTGTGTACTATTTAATGAATTTCGGCTGGTTTCTGGACGAAAGTCACCACCTACCTGGCCCGGCGCAGTGCTGCAAGATCCCTTCGCAGAGTAAAACATGCCATGGATAATGTTACGCATATAGTCATGTTTCACTTCGGCGTAACACAATCATTGCCAAGAGAAATCTTTAGTGTGGATGCCTGGTTAGCCTAATTTCGCGAACTTATCCGTGTGAAGTCACCTAAAAACAGTTTGAAAAGTCATCGTCGTCGCTTTCATTGGTCTCATAATTTTTTTGCCATTTGCCAAAAGCCTGATAGGGAAAAGACAATAAAAGGATACAGAGAAAAGGATAAATAATTTTAGGGATACAGAACTTAACCTCTTTTCACATCATCCATCCATGGTTTCGGAGGTCCCTACTCAAAACCTACATTCATGCCCTTCGTCTTCAATTAAAAAACTTTCGATTCTCAATATTATAATAATAATAATATTCCACAACTATCACACAACGCCATCTAGTCCCAAGCTAAGCAGAGCTTGTGTTATGGGTACTAGACAACTGATAAACTATCCATATTCCAGGTGCTATTCCGCGAAGATGCGACTGCCGACGACCTGATAGACGTGATCCTGGCCAACCGCGTGTATCTGCCGTGCCTGTACGTGTACAACAAGATCGACCAGATCTCCATACAGGAGGTCGACAGGATAGCCAGGCAACCACACTCTGTTGTTGTTAGGTAAGTACTTTATTACATGTTTTACTGGTATTGTTAACTAAGGAGGAGAGAAGCTCGTGGCTGAATAATAACTGCCACTCGGGTCGATCTTTAGGTAAGCCGCGCTTGCCTAGGCCTAGGTTGCTCGTTTATGGGGATGGAAGGCCACCTTACATACTGAGTTTCCGCCGTGCCTCGGAAAGTACATTAAGCTGTTGGTACCGGTCAGTGACCTGGGGCCCTACTATGACGTCTTAAAACAGTCCTAACTCAATCTTACTCCAGTGTGGAAACGTGACAGAACTATGGAGGGTGTCTAGCGCCATCTCTTTTCCACACTGGATTAAGAATAAGTTAGGATTGTTTTAAGACGTCATAGTAGGGCACCTGAACGTCTGACAACCAGTCCTTACCAAAGGGTATCTATCGTCCCGTCGGGGCCGCGGATTTTTGTACTAGATAATAATAATAATAATAATATTCCACAACTATCACACAACGCCATCTAGTCCCAAGCTAAGCAGAGCTTGTGTTATGGGTACTAGACAACTGATAAACATACTTATATATTTCTAAATACATACATATTATAGATAAATTACACCCAGACACAGAACAAATGATCGTGCTCATCATACAAACATTTGTCCTGGGTGGGAATCGAACCCACGACCTCCGGCATAGCAGTTAGGGTCACTAACCACTAGACCAACAGGCCAGTCAAAGATGACGTGGCCTCGGCGCAAGGGCAAAGAAGGAACATGGGTTCGGTTTTTAGTCAGTAGAAGTCAGACACTCCCCTTCGCTCTGCCCAAGAGCGGGGGGGGGTCATTCGATGATTTTCCACCCACCAAAAAAAAAAGGGTATCTATCGTATCACCCAGTATCAACTGGGTTGTGGATGTCAGATAGGCAGTCACTCCATGTAAAATACGGGTATTCAGCTGCATCCGGTTAGACTGGAAGCTGACCCCAACATATTGGAAAAAGGCTAGGCAGATGATGAAGTTAAATATGTAAAAATGTGACAGCTGAGATGACAAGTGTTAGATACGAGAGTAGGTACGTATGCAGAAGGAAAAGGGGTACACGTCATTCAAACTCGCTAGGTCGTTGCACACTGTTTAATGGTTAATTAGCAAGTACAAGGTAAGTTCCCGGGGCGCGGGGCGAGTCGCAGCTCGCTCGCCTGCGTGGCTCGCGAGTATAGATACATATTATTCTTATTGTTATTACATATGTAACAACAAGTAACAGAGAAGTATGCAAGATAAAACATGCTATTTCTATTTATCTTCGGGGACGCCGGCAGACACCAGACGGGCGTTGTGGATTATTTCGCCCAGTTCCCCATTTTGGTGGATCCCCTTCATGGGTTACTGGTGGTCGGCATCGCGAATCTTCCTGTTGCCTTGCAGAAGCACACCAGTTGTTCGGTAGAGATTTCTGCGAGATCCCCTTCATTAATCTCATCTGTTCCTAGGATTTCCCATCTGAGTGGCTCAAACATTGTGCATTCCGCCACAAGGTGGAAACTTGTTTCTTCTGCTTCTCCACATGCTGGGCATATGGGATCTTCCTTTACTTTCATAATCGTCAGGTGTCTATTGAGTCCACAGTGTCCTGTTGCGATGCCTACTACTAGTCTTATGTTTCCCCTGCTCATTTTGAGTAGCTTGTGGGATTTCTTTTCATCATATGACTTTAAGAAGATTTTCGATTGTCAAAAACATGCTGCGCCGACCACAAATAAATTGGGATAAAAGCAGGTGAATGATGATGTTTTTAACTAAGTAATAGAGAAGCTGTTGTAGTTTTTTTAAAGCTGGTTAGCCCTATGGTAGGTTACTGTATGTGATCAGAATCGCTTCAAGTCAAGCGGTTTGAGGTTCATATGCCTCCTTTTGTGCCATACCACGAGTCTCATCCATATGTTTTCTATGACCCTGTAAAGCCCTAAAAAGATCCTGTAAAGTTGTGTCCTGAAAAGCCTGTTGATCCGAAAAGCTCTTATCATCTCTCGTTTAGTTTTTTTTTAACTTTTTAACACCCATAGCCATTATCTTGCCATCATGCCGTGATAATTATCTAGCAAAAGAAAACTATCGTGACAACGCAAATTTTTAGGGCAAATATCGGCTTCCTATCAAAATTTTGTCCTGCAACATTATTTATGTTTTGTTTCAGTTGTAACATGAAGCTGAACTTAGACTTCTTATTGGAAACTCTGTGGGAGTACCTGTCCCTCATCCGAGTTTACACCAAGAAGCCTGGACAGCCCCCAGATTTTGATGATGGACTTATTTTGAGGAAGGTATGTAAAACTTGATGTAAAGTGCGAGTATGTGACAAGTAATGATGTTGTAGTATTTTTTCCGAGCACAGTGACTAATTTTAGAGCATAAATTATTATTCTGGCTTGATTACTTGATGTTACTGAGGCTTTAATTAAAAAAAAAAAATAGATTATTTATGCATCTTCCTATTTACTTACTAGACATTAGCGTTTGCAAATCTGCCACACAGTGCTGGATAAAATATACTTCTTCAGACCCATTTCTTATTATACTAATTACAATAGATGAGGCAAAAGGAGTTTGTAATGTATGTTCTGTGGTTTCTGCCTACTACACTTACTTACCCTGCGTCCCTGGGAATCATTGTTTCATATCAGGCTATACTCCATTTACTATAAGATTAGAATTTCAAGTTGACCGTTTTTACAGTCCGTTCAACCGATTTTGACTTCTATACCGTAGGTATAAGGATGGCATTAAAAGCAAAAAGAATGTTACAATTCCGACTGTTTACTGCAGCTACATTTTGTATTGCTGTCAACGTTATAGAGTTCACAATCGGTTGAACGGACTGTAAAAACGGTTAACTTAAAATTCTAATCTTATAGTAAATGGAGTATAGTTGCGTCCAAACGCAAGTCAATTTAATAAATAATCGTCTACCCACAACTTCCAGGGTGTGACAATAGAGCACGTATGCCACTCCATCCACCGCACGCTGGCTGCAGCACTGAAGTACGCGCTGGTGTGGGGCACCAGCACCAAGTACTCGCCGCAGCGGGTCGGTATCGGCCACACCGTGCAGGACGAGGACGTCGTGCAACTCATCAAGAAGTAGCAGGGACCTGTCCACTGGCTACTACTTGCTCGTCGATGGCTTGAACTTTGGACTGGTACTAAGCGGTGTGCGTTGGTGTGGGTGATAGTATTTTTATGCTGGTTACAGTGGTTCAATGGCTAAAATGTATAACGATGACGACGATCAATAAAATGACCTCGCTTTGTAGAACTAGCTGATACCCGCAGCTTCGCCCGCGTGGATGTCGGTCAAATTATATACTAAAACCTTCCTCGAAAACCACTCGATCCATTGATGTAAACAGCAGGATAGTCGGTGCGGTAGTTTTTGAGTTTATGGCGAACATACAGACAGACGCGGCGGAGGATGCTGTTTTCACCAACAGATAGAGAGGTTCTCGAGGAAGGTTTTAGTATACAATTAGAAGAAGAACTGACATCCACGAGGGCAAAGCCGCGGGCATCGTCTAGTCTTAAAGTGATTTTATACTGTTAACACACCAACACGCACCGCTTAGTCTCGTTTGAGCGCATTTGAAGACTATCTAATTCTATATAATGTATGGAAGTAGCTAGATTTTCAGTTATGTTTAATAATTCTACTAAATGAAACCTGTTTTTTATCGATAGGTATTTTATTACGCCAGGGCATGTTATGAGTGTTATGACTGAGAATGTTACATCAATTTGGTTCCGATATTATGGCTACTTGCACAAATCGTTAAATGCTTTTAGTGCTAAATGTTTCTGACAATCGTTCCAATGAAGATGATACAGATAGATAGTTTATTCGGCATAAAATGAAGTAAACACAACCCTTTCTTGGCAGTCAAGTAAAAAGTAAATCAAAATGATGTTGTAAAAGATGTTTATAACACATTTGCTCGTAAAGGGCCTCTTATTTCACCAATTTCAATATCGTAATGTATGTCATTACGTACTTGTGCGTAATCGTAAAGTAAAACGCACGAGTTTCTTTCTAATAAGGTAACACGTACGGTTTATCATGCTCCGTCTAAAACCAACGGTACTTTTTTAAATCTTAAGAAAAAAAAAGCAAAGAAAGCAAATCAAAAAGTTTTTATGTCAGAAAAGTGGTCAATATTTTATGAATAAAATTAACTTTGGGAGATAAAATATAAAAAATAAACATTTAATTCTTTAATTTAATTCATTTTGACAGTAAATTACATCTGTAACAGAAACAAAAAAATATTAATTTACTTTATTAGTAATACTGGCTGTTTTTGTACCGTTGCCTTAAAAAAAAAGCACTGATGCCCGCGCATCGCTAATTTGTGAACAAATAAAAGATTTATTCGTTTAAGAAAGTCCGAGTTTTATTTATTTCCTCGCAAATGTGTTATAAAACGTCGTATGACATACGTGCGCTTTGATAATTACAGCCTCTGCTCTCTTGTAGCCCTCGCCTACGGCTCGGGCTAGCAATATCGCCTCGGCTGTAATTTTCAACTTACCGCACTTATATCTTAATGTACTATTAGCATTCAACGTATTTAATAAGTTATGGTGCAAGCATGTCTATAAATACTTACTAAATAGGTACTGCATAAACTTTCATTTTCCTAATACAATAACCGAATTCAGTTTTTGTCAACTGTTAGGAATTGAATTGTTAATTTTACGATCTTCGTCTTATTTATTAAGTATGTTACAATGTACGCACATTTCGTTGGGACGACTAAAGTTTAAAATTCAACTGAAATAAGAATTGTTGTATTGTGATAGGCTGGTTAATTTGTTTATTTCTTGTGATTTTTATTGTGTTACAATTTTCTCTCGGATTCTTTCAGCATATGATATAATGATTCTATATTTTCCCTTGTACTGTTATAGTGGTGCCTGAATCAATAAAAACCAGCGATAGCAAAAAAAGCAATAAGAATTATCTTGTTATTGAATGTGTTCGTAAGAAAAGGTCATATTGTATATACTCATTAAACTTTTGCATTGAAATAAATAACGTTTTTTAAATGCAGCTGTGTTTTTATTATTTGTGAATATTTATTTAATTGCTTCTTTGGCACATAACTGATGTAGGTGTTACTCTGCCGAATCCTGCCACGTGACGCCTCCCTGCAAGCTGTAAGAAACGTTCTTATTTTGCGGCCTTAGAAATATAGCTCGTCTAGTGCAGTGGTAAGGTCTACTTTCCACCAAAACCGAGTGAATATATGTGCAAGATTCGACTACACTTATGAGACGCGATGTGAATCCGGGCCTTAATTTGATTTATACCAACCCTCAACGCCGAGCATCACTGGAGTGGAGAGGAAAGCTGGAGTGTATTCACACTAAAGCTAAGCTATAAGTAGGCGAAATTTTCACAACATATCTCTCGTTTCCGTCCGTCCGTCACTGACTGGGCCCGCGTGGTGAGTTACGGCTTACGGACCATTCCCTCTCACTGAGAGAAGGCCTGTGTCCCAGTAGTGGGAACTTTATAGTACAGTTGCAAAGTAGGTTTTTAGGTCAAATCCAATATGAATAAAACTAAACCTTATTGGTCAATAAATAGATAATGGTAGTCATTTATTTTCATAAACACCACATTTGCACTAACACCTTTATCTTATAGATTACAAATTATTCTAAATATGATAATAACATAAGTTTATACTAGTATTCAAGATTAATGATCCTCTAAAATGCTGAGGACATCTTGTTCGGCAGTCGCGACCGCCCATCGGTGTTCTGTGATCTCTAGGGCTTCCCACTCAGCTTTGAACGCGGCTTTTGGGTCTTGAGGCATCGCCATGGCGGCACCAGACATTTGTTCTTGCATTATCTTTGACTGATCAGCAGCTGTGGATGAAAAATAAATGTATTTACTAGTTTGTTTGAGTGAAAATCACATAAAGAAAATTATAATCTAAAAAAATAAATAAATTATAATATAAATAATCTTGTGTCAGTGACACCTGGTGTACATATTATTTATTGAATAAAAACATGAAATGACAGTAATTTCAGTACTTCCAGAGATCATTGTCCACAGTAGAACTTCACCCTCTGCTGGATATAATATAAGCTACACAAAGCCTTCCTTTGCCTTCCAGAGATAACCTTTTACAAGCTTCATTATAAAACATTCTTGATAATAAAGTACTTCATATCAATGAAGAACTTTAGAAATTCAACTATGCATTTTAACCTGAAACCTTTGCTATCTTAACAAGTGTAACAAATCATACAATGGTAGCAACCATTGCTATGAAGTATATCTCAAAATTCTTACCATTATTCTCTCCCAAGACTAGAGCATAGATGGTGCGCAGACCGAACACGTTGAGGAAGTACCAGGAGGCAGAGGAGACCCACGACGCGTCCAGGTACGCCAGCTCCACGCCGCGCTGCAACATCGGCTTGAAGCGGAGCGTCAGCGGGAATGGCACCTTGGCTGTAGGGAGAAGAGATTATGGTTCACATACAGCAACAATAACTTAGCATAGCACACAACACAATCCTTACATAGTATAAAACAAAGTCGCTATTTTTGTCTGTTTGTTTGTCTGTATGCTTAAATCTTTAAAACTACGCAACGGATTTTGATGCGGTTTGTTTTTAATAGATAGAGTGATTCAAGAGGAAGGTTTTAGTATATAATTTGAACGACATCCACGCGGGTGAAGCCGCGGGCATCAGCTAGTTTAGACATATAACATGGATAGTGTATATTACTAGTGACAAACATGTCTTTTATACCACGCGGCATATAAGTTCAACCTGCGCAGTAGTCGTTTTTTAGACGTCCCATACAAATCAAGCAGAGAACCTGCGCAGAACGACGCCGTTTTGTGTCAAGTTATTTGCCTATACCTATACTTACTTATATCCTAAGTAAAAATTGCTGTCAGCTTTGACAATGTTGATGATTTCTCAGTAGCAGCCACAGAGTCTGTATATGTCCTGAGTTGTACACAGTAGGCGCACTCCCTATTACATGGGATGGGACTTAACCATAACTGGGTGTAAGAAATCTATAAACAGGTGTGATGTTGTGTGATCTGATTGCTGTCCTGATTTTAAAGAAAGGAACCATTCCACTCTTGCATAAAATTAGCCATTTTTGTAATTTGGTTTCCATGATCACAAGCAAAATATTTGCCAGTCATCATATTGTTTAATCTATTTAACTAATTAAAATGAAACTTACTGGTAAGGAAACCGCTAAACATCCAGTTGATCCAGCCTCCAATTACAATCATGGGCAACACATTGGTCACATTACCCTTCAGCATGTCAGTCATCATTCCAGGGTCAGTCATGGGGTTCTGAAATATTTCACAATGATTAATAGATGTATGTCTTACCAAAGGGTGTATTCATCATCATCATTTCAGCCAAAAGACGTCCACTGCTGGACATAGGCCTCCCCTAAGTGTCGCCACATTGACCGGTCCCGTGCGTCTCGCATCCAGCGGATCCCCGCAACCTTCACCAGGTCATCAGTCCACCTAGTGGGAGGCCTTCCAACGCAACGTCTTCCGGTTCGCGGTCGCCACTCCAGAACTTTCCGGCCCCATCGGGCATCCGTTCTGCGAGCAATGTGCCCTGCCCACTGCCACTTAAGTTTGGCGATTCTTCGGGCCATGTCGGTAACTTTGGTTCTCAACAAGGGTGTATTTCCGAGAACTAACTGGGTTGTGGAAGTCATAGCCATATCAGTCAGATAGGCAGTTGGTCCATGTGAATTACTGATAATCAGCTGCATCACACTGGTAGTCAATCCCAACATAGTCAGGAAAAGGCTAGGCAGACAATGATGATTACCTGCCCCCGTAGCATGGCGATTCTATCTCTATTCTGCCAAGAATAGACAAAGATTTTTCCATACAATTTGACATGAAACCTTATAAGTATAAGTACGACGGGCTGGTGTCCGCAACTCCACGTCTGACGTGAAACCTTGCTACAATCTGTCATTTTGTCGATTCTTCCGTCGACAAAACCCGTTTCTTCGCTGGTCATGCTAAGACGGCAGGAGTATATAGGAATGATAGCTTGTGTCAATCTGTAGCTTCTGCCTTGATGGAAATAAGGTGTACATTTATAAAATATAGGTCAGTAACCAGTTGTTATCAATCAATGAGTTTCTCAGCATTCTGGCATTTCTGAGCTTCATTTTCCCTATGATTCTATATTAATATGTTTGCAAAGTTCTCTTATTGGAATCAGACAAGTAGTTATGAATATTACACTAACATAATAATGCCAAGCAATGAGGGGACAGCCAAATAAAAGAGAAATGATGTACTGCAAAAATATTAGGTGGTTTCTGTTTAATTTCTCTACTAAATTATAATAACCTAAAGGTTGTTAGGAAACTTATTAGGTTGTTGGGTTTTTATTTTTATGGCCCTTTGGTTATCCTTGTACAATAGCTAACATGTATTTCATTAGAATAAGGGTTTTGACTGAAACCAGTCAAAAGTAGTTTTGACCGATTAAGAGTTTTGACTGTAACAGATACACCTGACGGGGGGAGAATGGAAGTGTGAACGAATTATTGTGCCAACGAAAAGTAACAATGCAACAGGGCAAGATTCAATAACATTTAAACTTTTGTAATGGGATGTAGTGAGACAAGATTCTAATTGGATTAAAACAAGTAATTTTGTTTTGTTTTCCCCAACAATGTTGAAGTCAGTTTTGTTTTCCTTTCCCCAACAATGTTGAAGTCAGTTTTGTTTTGTTTTCCCCAACAATGTTGAAGTCAGTTTTGTTTTGTTTTCCCCAACAATGTTGAAGTCAGTTTTGTTTTGTTTTTCCCAACAATGTTGAAGTCAGTTTTGTTTTGTTTTCCCCAACAATTTTGGAGTCAGTTTTGTTTTGTTTTCCCCAACCATGTTGAAGTCAGCTTCAGTTAACTACCATGGTTGGTATTTGACATGGAGCAAATGGCATCACATAAAAGTCAGATGTGAGTAGTTTGATTATTATTCAAACTACTACTACTCCACCCCCTCCTCCACTCCTCTACTGACTTTTACAACCTAGTACTGACTGGTTGAAGTCAGTTAGATGGTTGCTCCATGTAAAATATTAGTATTCAGCTGAATACTAAGTATAGTCTAGTGTAGTAGTATAGTCTAGTTTGCTGTAAGAAAACCCAATTCTGGGTTAAGCTCGCCTTTGTACATAAGCTTTATTATTGTAAGTAATTTGTGTTTCTATTTGTTATTACTATGTGTGCAATAAAGATTAAAAATAAGAATAGGACTGGAAACCGACACTAACATGGTTAGACAAATCATGATGATGAATCAAGCTAATTAACTGGACCATTACCTGGGAAGCTGCAGCCCTCTTCTGCACCTTGAAGTAACCAGTCTCTTCATTGTTGAACCAATGACGGCGCATCGCGAACGACTGCCGCGGCAGGTACTTGCCGTTCTCGCGCAGTAGACGAGCGCGGATCATCACTTGACTAGAATTACATTTATATTAAGGATTATGCATTATTAATTGATTTTACCTACTTCCTGTAACATTATTTACATGGGTCTCTGTGCCAAGTGTAGGCTCTTGAATATATCATCAATCATCATCAACAGCCTATTAATGTTCCCACTGCTGGGACGCAGGCCTCCTCTCTTTGAGAGGGAATGGGCTACAATCTACCATGCGATCTCAGTGCGGATTGGTAGATGTCACATGTCTTCGAACCTTTTGGTTCTAAGACATGCCGGTTTCCTCACCGTGTATTCCTTCACCGTTTTGAGAGCAGCGGTGATGAAATAAATTACACAAAGAAATGTGCCTGCCTGGGTTCGAACCCACGACCTACTGTTCGTAAGTCGGGGCCGCCACCACAGGGCCACCGCTGCTCTTGAATATATATATGAATATAATATTACATACTAGTTGTTTAAATAAAAAATTGGGGTCAGTGGGTCGTCTTAGGGTGGTTCTATAATAATATATTAAGTTTAAGGTAAATTGGAATTCAAAATCTATCACTTTTTCTTTGGAGGTTATTTATTTCAATAAAATTATTCACAAGATTTATGAATTGGTAAATATAATATGCCTATGTCCAGCAGTGGACGTCTTTTGGCTGAAATGAATGATGAAATATAATATAAACAAAATCATTATTTACCTGTCTTGAACCTGGAGAAGCTCAATCTTCTTCTGGGAGGACAAAATGAGTGATACATAGTGCCGTACAATACCGACCAAGAAGGTGATGATTACGATGGGAAGGAAGACCCAGAACCTTATATGTGGGTCTAGCAGTAGTTCCGCCATTGTGATAAACTTTAAAATATACTAACACTTAATTAGATAAATGATAAAATTGAGGAAACATTCGATAAATGACACCTCAATTCAATAATTAAAGCCAAGTGACAATTTTTCTATTGATTCTTGAGTGACAGGACAGTGACAGTCGTTGAGTCGTCAAAAATCGTGTCAGTTCAGCATGTCCATTGGGTACCTTGGAAAAACTAAACGGAATCCACAATTAAATAATTTTATTACAGTATTGTTTTTTTGAAAATAAATTATTAGCTAAGCACAATCAATCATCTGCAGAAATGTTGTCACTCAGTTTTAAGCCAGGGGGACACAGGCAAAACCCTTTTTTTTTTTTTGGTGGGTGGAAAATCATCAGGTGACCCCCCCCCCCCCCCGCTCTTGGGCAGAGCGAAGGGGAGTGTCTGACTTCTACTGACTAAAAACCGAAACCATGTTCCTTCTTTGCCCTTGTGCCGAGGCCACGTCATCTAGTACTAAAATCCGCGGCCCCGACGGGCGTCGGCCCTTGCGGGCCCCTCCTTGCTGACATCTCTTTGGGGCGCGCGTGGAACACGAACGCGCCGCCGACACGGTCTGTTGCCGTCATGACGACGGCTGGACGGCGAGCTAGCCCATTACTCACCGTCCACAGCAAAGAGTAAGTTATATAATTGGGTCCACCCGTCCACAGGCCCGCGTCTGCGGTAGCCGGAAGCGGAAGCCTTCACGTGGCCCCCGACGCCCGGAGCGCCTTCCGCGACAGGCAAAACCCGTAAGTAATTTGCAATGATATGATGATGATCTGTGGTCAAGCACCAAACAAAAAAGTGTCAAAAACATGCACGAAAAGTCAAAATAGAGTGCTGTTTTCGTGATATTTATAAAGGTCAAGGTTAAGTCGTTTTCAAATTCACTTCTCTGGGTATAACATTAAAAGAAAGTAACATATTAAATCGCCTTTTCGAGTATAAACTAATATTTGTCAATAATATCAAATTGTTATCTTTCGTTCGTAAAATGCCGCGCGCCAAAGCAAAAGTAGCTGCTAGCAGTGGTCTATCAAAGTTGTCGGGAAAAAATACAAGTAATAATGATGAAAATATGCATGAGGTAAAAGAAAATGTAGAATCTAGGAGCTTTCAGTTCAAAATTGAACCCCCAGAATCGTCTGAAAACCGGCCCAGTCCGAGTAAGCTTGACTTGAGTCAATTCAAATTTGAGAAGAAACCACACGTTCAAATTGAATTTGAGAAGGATTCTCCGGAAAAAGAGGTAAGTGATCAATCTCCATGTCATCGATTTTAATTGTTGAGGTTCATCCACTATTTATAGATGACAGAAGGTACAGTACGCTCAAATTATCTTGGCAGCTCCGAACTTCGTGCAGGTCATTTTGTTACAACGAATGTATTAAAGTGTTATGATATTTACTTTATTTGTATTTCTCACTGTTTAAATTAGATATTTTCTGATCGTTTAAGTATTGGTTTATCTGGCAATAACAGTTTTATTCCCAAGTTTACATGCGTAAAATTTCGCAAAGCCTATGTTCAGAGCTGCCAAGATAATTTGAGCGTACTGTAAGTAAGTAATCATTTTTAAATTATGTTTTTTTGCAGACCAATAAAGGATTATGGGAGCCACTTAATTGGAAAGAGTTCCTGGTTAACTTGAGGAACATGAGATCCAACAATGATGCCCCAGTTGATACTATGGGCTGCCACATGAGCGGTGATGAGAAAGCTTCTCCAGAAGTAAGTTCTAACTTTCTAAGAAGAGTTTACATTTTACACAAGAGTACACATTTTTTTCATTCAGGTCGACTTTCAATCAAAATGGGATGCTGATGTTGTCTTCACTCAAGACAACACAGCAGTTCATACAAAAATCCCATTGAAAAGGACTTCCCCTATTTTGCGAGTACCTACTTTTTCTATTATTTCTGCTCTAAACTTCATTCCAAACATTAAAAAAATATCCAGCCCAGTTGATCTCTACTGATGCAACAAACAGCTGAAACAGCATTAATTCATTCCTATTTATTTATTAGAGTTGTTTAGTGTAATTTGTTTATTTATTAAATAAGGTCATATTCTCTCACTGACCTCACTGTAGAGCAAAGCCCTTCCTATGCTTCTCACACAACCATTGTCATCCTATAAATATGTAAAATATTCCACTTTATACATAATTATAATGAATCTCCAATTCCATTCCCAATTTTATGATATGATGATAAATTATGTTTTCAGGTATACAGATATCAATGCCTGATATCATTAATGCTGTCCAGTCAGACAAAAGATCAAGTGACCTTTGCAGCGATGGCGCGTCTACGGGAAAGAGGGCTTACTGTAGAAAATGTATTGAGTATGAGTGATGATGAACTGGGCAAGCTGATATACCCTGTTGGATTTTGGAAGGTAAAACTTTAAGTCACCTTTATAATAAGCCCACTACATGAATACTTATAAATTTCTTGGTTTATGTCTGTCAAAAACACTTCCAATTTGCTTAGTTGTATTCCAATAATTTAGTTTGCATAATGAAGAGGTAAGGGCAGGAGAATCATGAATTGTATGTAATGATGTTTATTGAAACTTTTCTTATTTCAGACCAAAGTAAAGTACATAAAGAAAACTACTCAAACACTGAAGGAGCAGTACAATGGAGACATACCAGACTCAGTGGACAAGCTGTGCAAGTTGACTGGTGTGGGGCCCAAGATGGCACACATCTGCATGCTGGTTGCTTGGGATAAAGTTACTGGGATTGGTAAGTTTAAAGCATATCCATGATCTTGACTCATTTATTCAACTTGATTGGAAATATTCCAAGCATGAAACAGAGTTGTGTGGAAAAGGCAGCGGGATAACTTACTCCAGCTGTAAGGGGCAGTCTACACGAGCGAGAGAATCGCGGCGATATTGTCATTGTGTCACGTATTTCTATACATTCTTGCTCACCGCGTTTCTCTCGCTCGTGGAGACGACCCTAAGACAATACAGGCTTGTTAATTATTAGCATTGTAACATCTCCAACTATTTTCCACAGGTGTGGACACTCACGTTCATAGAATCAGCAATAGAATCGGCTGGGTGAAGAAGCCAACAACCACTCCTGAAGACACCCGGAAATCATTGCAAACTTGGTTGCCTTTCGAACTTTGGAGTGAAGTAAACCACCTCCTGGTAGGATTTGGTCAAACCATCTGCCTTCCTATAGGCCCAATGTGCCATGAATGTCTGAATAAGGACATTTGTCCCTCAAGTGGCCTAGGCAGAAAATCTCCAAAGAAAACTCCAGTGAAAAAAGAGGTTAAAAGTGAAAATTCTGAGGATGAGTATGAAGTTAAGCCACCTAAAAGTAGAAAAGTTACACCAAGAAAGGAATTAAAAGATGAAAACACAGGTTCAGAATCTAAAAATGGGATGTTGACTGTTAAAACAGATACTGAAGAGAAGGAAAATAAAAAATCACCTCGCAAAAGGAAAGTTACACCTAAAAAAACTGAACAAGATAACCCTGAAGATATGGATGATTTTGAAATGAAAACTGACCAACTGTCTGTTAAAGCAGCACCTAGGAAAAAAGTAACACCCAATAAACAAACAAAGGCTAAGGAAATTAATTCTCAAGACAATTTAACTGTTAAACCTGCACCTAAGAAGAAAGTTACACCAAGCAAGAAAGCAGAAGAAATGAACTCTGAAGTTAACTTGAATGTTAAAACAGCACCTAAGAAGAAAGTGACGCCAAACAAGAAAGCAAAGGTAACTGACCAAAACATTGAGTCAGACAATATAGAAGATGAAATAGATAGCCAGCAAAACAAAAAAGTAGTCAACAAGAAAAATGTACCTGAAAATAGTGATGAAAATCTAGAATTTAAGGAGCCTACTACTGCTACTAAAAACACTAAAAGGAGGGCAGAAGCAAATTTACTTCTAAGCACAGATGGAAACAATACTTCCAACCCTAAAAAATCTCTGGTGACTCGTAAATCTACAAGAATTAAAGTAATCAATGAAGCAGAAACTGCACATGAAAACTGATAGGTTGGTGCAGAATAAAACTCGAAATAAGAAGTGATATTGTTTTTATTAAGTTTGCACAATGCATGTTTTTTATAGCTCTAAGAGCTTTTTTTTTTCTTATTCGTTTTAAATAAGTTTATGTGATAGTTCCCGCCTTACGCAACTATTTTTCTTAGAGGTCAAGGATCATCAAGATCTGAGTTTACAAAATAATGATTGAAATGATTATGTTCAAAGTTTTTTAATTGAATCAAGGGATGAGTGAAATACCTCATTAGATATTGTTGTTGAATCTTTTAATGAATCTTATTATAATTATAACAGGAATAAATCAGTGTTTTCTTTTACCAGTTTGTTTCTTTGATTTGTTTTTTCTTAGGTCTGGTTTAGGTTTTCCTCCTCTTTTTGGTTGTTCTGGTTTACCTTTTCCATGTCCTTTCCTTGGGTCTGATTTTGCTTTCATATGGCCTTTCTTTTGAGATGACTTCTTTTTGTTCTGGATTCTGTCTAATTTGCTCTTCATTTGGAATACCTTGCTCTTTTGTATTTTCTTGGTTGCTTGTTTCTTAAGCATGTTTTTTATTTCTTTCTTTGTTTTTATTTTGTCATCGTCGTCTTCCTCTGGTTCAGACTCTTCCTCTGCACTCTCTTCATCTGATCCCATACCAGAAATTGTTGCTGCTTTTTGGTTAGCCTTATCTTTGCCTTTGTCATTATCCTTCTTAATTTTTTCTTTAGGTTTGTTCTCACCTATTACTAGATCTTTCTTCTGTAAAGTGTCTGCTGAAAGTTCAACTATTTTAACATTGACATCCTCATCTTCATATTCGTCCTGTAGGAGTTGCTCTATGTCAGGGATGGGTCTGCTTGACACCACTAGCTTTTTGTAGGATTCTTTATTCTGTAATAAAATTAAATAGAATTAGGTTTTAGCAAGAGCTAGTGACTTATTACTAGAGACCTACACTCAGCATTTTGTGCTGAAAGGGTGAAGAAGAAGAAGTGACTTATTAGCGCATGTGCAGAATGTGCACATCAAGCTGCCTAAACTTTTCTACTTTGTACACAAATCAGGGGTTGGGTTAGGAGCAAAGTTTCGTTTTAAAAGGCTACCTAAGTCCAGCCTGTTTTATACCAGCATTCGGTCAGTGGGTCGTCTTAGGGGCACAAGGTAGATATCAGGTCACTGCACCCAAGGGTTTCCATAATTTATGCCACACAAAATCACACACGATAACATTTTCGTCAAATTGCACAAACAAAAAAAACCAACGTGACGAGAGGAAGCGCATCGTTCAAGCTTCAAATTTATACTGACAGCCATGCTGCTGATGAGTCTTGCTATTTCTGATTTCATTGCATGTTGGATTCAACTTCATTCAGCAAATTTTTTTTATAAATAGGTCCCTGTTCAACATACCTCCTGTTTTATACGTTTCACCTCCACTTTTAGAAGAGCTTTCAGTTCATCCTGTGCCTTCTTTTTCCTTTCTAACTTCCTTTTACGGAATCCACATAGGAAGTCTCTGAAAAATAAACAAAAACATTAGTTAAATATCAGTTTTCTTAAGAAACGAGTACACATGCTCATACTGAATTAGAAGCGATAAATGAGCATATTACTTTCTCTTAGCTTCATCGAATACTAAGGTTACTTTCTTCTTTCCATCTTTATTTTTCTTTCTTGCCATTTTAAACACTTTGAACACGCTTCTGTGCCTAACCTAAAACGCTGTTTGTTGACAATGGCTGCGGTTTAAATTGTACGATGTGCGCTATTGGTACTGTGTTCGTGCATAAAATCGGTTTATTTTGTGCAAACATGAGCTCTTCTTAGCAGTGTGACGTCATGATTGACGTCATCGATCGCTACCAACGGCGCACACAAAAATTTGGTAGTACAGTGTGTGCGGAGACGTCAAATTCGAATTTGACAAGTGTCAAGGAAAGCAATTGACTTGTTTTTATTTTGCTTTTAGATGTTGTGTGTTGTTGCACCATTATTTAGATATTATTCAATGAAAAATGTCGCAGTACGTAAATAAATAATTCCGAGAGGGGTTTAATATTATGTTCTGTGCTTTCGGCTTAGTTCCGAGGTTATAATTTTTGACAGAAGTGACATTACAGGGCTATTGACTGGTTCAAATTGAAAGTGTACCGATGGTAAACATTCAATTTGAACAGCTAGTTTGTAGCGTTGGCACGTTTGTAAAGGATCGTACAATTTGAACCGCAGCCAATGACAAGACCAACCAACAAACCAAAGAGTAAAATATGACAAGACAACTGTCTGACTGACATTGACGGATACGTTTAGTTGATTGAGAAATAATCCGCAAGGGCCAGAAAATAACATTATTTTATTCGTATTCTTTCACATAAAACCATTACTTCACTAATTAATAATAAGAACGAGACTATATCAGTATATATTTTTAGTTTTCAGTCATTTATTTGAATCATTGTAATTAATAGGATAAAAAAGAATTTGTACTGTACGGTGCCCCCAAGGTGCCCCAGTCGTCAAGTTTTTATCATCTGTAAATAATTCGTTTATTTCTATTCAATGGGGAAGAAAACTGTCAAATAGTTCCACATAGAGGGCGCTGTACGTTGGCTACAAACAAACAAACTGTCTAACTCCATAGAAATTGAACAATATCTTAATATTTTGTGACTTTTTTCAATATTATGGGTCGTTGTATAGCCTTTGTATGCAAAGAAATAGGCGTTGTCAGATTTCCAAGAAATTTGCGCATGAAGAGAAAGTGGGAAAAGGCACTGAAACTAAAAAAAATCAAAACAAGTAATTTTTCGAGGTTATGTGGGAAACATTTCAACGAAACAGACTACGAGACCACTTCTAAGGCGACAGGTTAGTACGATACCTATTATTAATTCGGACTTTTATTAATAATTTGAATGTGTGGGAGAAACAAGGGTCGAACGTTGACTCGGTTTCTCCCACTTCAAGTCAACGTTCGCTCATCGGGGATTTAAGCCGCACTGATATATGCCAAGTATTAACATCACCCAATATTGTTTCAGGCTTTCCACTCCAACGCAAAATTTTGAAGAAATCTGCTGTGCCCTCTATATTTTGTTGGAATGAATCACAGAGTGTCACCTCAGCTCGAACTGAGCGATTGCAACAGAGAAATGCAAGGCGTTGCTTATTATCAAGCCCTCTATTATCAAACGAACCACTGCCATCTACCAGCTTTGATCTTATTCCAGACATGAACATAGAAGAATTGGTACTTTTCAAATAACTATACATTTTGTAACATTTTAACAAATGATGTATTACCTTAGTTTGTTTAGTATTAGATCATTAAAAAGCAAAAAGTTAGTGAGTGAAGTTTATTTTACAACTTGTAGAACCATAATATTGCCCAGAAAACAGCTAAAAGTCAATAAAATGTTAAATCTATTGTAGCTTTCGACAAGCTCCGCTTTCTTTATTTGTTGCGTTGCTCCTCGTTTTTTCAATTCCTCCTTCAACTGGGTGATACGCCAGGTAGCATACATTTTGCAGCGACAAATTGAGTTAAAAAACCCGCGCAAATACTTAAAAAATCGTCCACACAATGCAAACGTTTATTTCAAAAAATTTGACATGTGTAGCCAAACACCAGCGCCATCTCGCGGCGAAGTTTCCAGGAAACAACCCCATTACATGCATCACCATTATCAACAATTTCTTTTCTGCAGCTAGAAATAGACATTTCCTTTAGATTTTCACGTCGAACTATGATAAGAATAATAAATAATAATTACAAAAAATAACTCGTGCAATACTGTTTATCGGTCGATTTTTGGCACACAATCAAGAATTTTTGAAATCCTTGCATGTGATTGGTGGAACTGCACTATTAATTTTTTTTATTAGCTACTTTTCGACCAATCAGCGCACAAGTCCACAATAAAGTCGGACTCATCAGCAGCATGGCTGTCAGTATAAATTTGAAGCTTGAACGATGCGCTTCCTCTCGTCACGTTGGTTTTTTTTGTTTGTGCAATTTGACGAAAATGTTATCGTGTGTGATTTTGTGTGGCATAAATTATGGAAACCCTTGGGTGCAGTGACCTGATATCTACCTTGTTACGCAAGGTGAGTGTTGAAATGTGATTATAGTGTATTTATCGAGAAGAAAGATTAAAATTATTCGTACTATTCATAGCGAGCAGAGCAAAATTTGTGGCACAGAAAAATCAATCGGGATCTAGCTACATACGAGGCTTTCGTCACGATTTAATTTGGTTAATTCAAGGTCACTTTCAGAGGTCTTATAGGTGAGCGCGAGTGCAATAATTGGAGTGAATACGATTGTGTTACCACGGCCATATGTTAACATGCGTGAAAGGATAGTGTTTGAAACGTACCGTTACCGTTCTCGTCGACAGTGTTTTGATCTACACGATCGTGTGATTTCCGACGAACGTGGAATTTGTATGCCAGGGGTGCGTTTAAGATGCATATCCAGGCTAAAATTTAACCTGACTAAACGTTAAACACCCCGTTCAAGCACACCGCGAGGTGAAAAATTAACCTGACTAAAATTTAATCTGCCCCGTTCACGGCCGTCCGCCGGTATAAGTTTTCGCCTAACTAGGATAATTTTTAGCGACCTTTTTAGCTCGCTAAATTTTATCCCGCTGTCAGATTGACTTTGTCATTGAGATGTTTGTTGTTTAGTTTGCTAGAATCGCGCCATATTTACGAATATTTCTGAAACGAGTACTAAACGTCTCAGACTCTCCGTCAATTTTATTTGAGGATTATCATGGATGAAGTAATAATACAAATTGTTGTAGAAATGTAATATTATAAAATACTATAAACAAATATTATATCGGCAAATTGATTCCTCATGTTCCGGCCCATTTTTACTGACTATTAATTTCGAGATCACAAGCAAAATCGAGATTACAATCTAGATTGTTTACTACTTGTTTGACAAGCTGAGCTGTCAATTGAATTTGGCAGATAAAATTGACATAAACCTATGACTCCGTTCAGCGAACCCTCGCTAGTTTAATTTTTATCCGGCGAAAATTTCGCCGGCCATCTTAAACGCACCCCAGCGATAGGGAAAGTTGGTAGGTATTCATATAATGACATTAACGAGCAGGCCAGGGTATCGATGACATACAACATAGACGAAATTATCTGCATGCGTACATGTTTGAGATACCACATCAAATCAATGAAATGGTATTGATTTTTCTACACCTACTCGCCTCCCTCCCACTGGGGAATGGAATGATATGACATGTATTGTATGAATCTATTTGTTGTTAAGCAGTCAAACTGTTGTTTTTTTGTGTGACAGAGTCATGCAAGTGAGATGCAAAGTATGATTGTGTTTGCTAATACAGTATACACCATTCCTTCTAATGTATAATTATTATCTAATGTATAATAAATTACTCGTTTCTGTAACTTGCCGGAGGAGCTATGGGCTAAAGTAACCACACAATGGGTCCCAAACAGCATTAAACTGCAACGCGGCAGGCCCAGAAGAAGATGGCGAGACGAACTCGACTCTTTTCGCAGGGATTGGCAATCAACAGCATTGGATAGGGATAAGTGGAAAGAGGGAAAGGAGGCCTTTGCCCTGCAGTGGGACACAAATGGCTAGTAATAATAATTTAAAAAAATCTGTAACTTGGAAACAAACCACTTAAAAAATTGTTTAAACATACAAGTAGAACAATTTGGGTCACATTTGTTTTTAATTATTATGGGCTTGCCCAATTTAAGCCTGAAGACAAATAATTGATAGATGTAACAAATTGTAATAATAATTTATTACATAAAGCTTCATCTAGGTACGCAAGTCTTAGCCACATTCATTCAAATTGAAGTTTATCACTCTGCAATAAGAGTTAGAATAGACTAGTTCTGGTTTAATGGAAAAACAATGTAACCTTTAATTGACTAACTTGTTTTTTTTTATTTTATTTAAGAGTAGGTCATACTACTTCCTAAGTTTTCTTGATTGTATAAAAACCATTTTTGTACTGGATACTACTATCTTAATAATTTATTATATCAAGATTAATGTGTGTGATAAGCTAAAGTTGTGATAGCTTGTTTACATAATTCAATTGCTAGATTGCTGGATATTTAGTTCCTGACCTCTTTAATATCTAAGGCAGAGTAAAGTAACAATTTAATACTTTACCTTACAAAATCCTGTTTTGAGTTTTATCTTTGACATTAAAGAATGAATGCCTGAATCCAGCAGGGTATATGCTAGCTATATGAATAAATTAATAACTGTAACTTAGGATTTATTAATAATTTTGGTGGTGAACAATCAACCGAGCTAGATTGTTTGTTTGCCTCCATAAATCTCTATAGTCATTATTTATTAACCACTACCTAGGCGACCACTCTGCGCTAATGAAAATAGAGAAAACTTCCCAGTTGTATGAGACCAGGCTAAATCGATTTCGTAAACCCCTACCGCCTTATTACAAACGATAGATAAACCTGGTTTAACTTAGAATTGGTTTATCTCGCATGCTGTCACTTTCTTTTGAATATTATTGAAGTGAGAAGTCATGCGAGATAAACCAAGTCAGAGGGTCAGATATGCAGTGGAGCCATGTAAAATACTGGTATTCAGTTGCATCCAGGCTGGAAGCCAACCTCAACATGGTTAAGAAAAGGCTAGGCAGATGATGACTTTCTTTTTGCAACAAATCTGTTGTTTACAGTTCTGCCGATGTCATGTTACGTTAAGATTGTATCATGCTTTCTTTTATCTTAGAGATAATTATTATTGTTGCCAACAGCATGTTTTTCGAGGTCATTATTGAAATTATCTTAAATGTAACGATTAATCATGAATAACAAAGCCAGTTCATTTGTTATCTGCAATTATTTACAGGGCGTGCCCCTCTGTCAGATACTAGATCGTTGTTGCACCCACAAGGCCTACTTGTTCAAACCTGTATCTTTTCTTATCTAGAACTAAATTGTAACTATAAATCAAATTACTTTGGTATTCGGTTTATTGCAACATAATAAGAAATAATTGTGATTTAACTAACTGCTCTCTTACTTTCTCTTACTTTAATTCTGCTCTCTTACTTTAATAACTGCTCTCTTACTTTATATTAACATGTTGTGTCATCATCATCAGTCACTTAATTTTTGGCATCAAGAAATGCATCCAAAATACCCAACATACAACATACTTGCAACCTATTCTATGGAGATTTGGAAAAAAAATAAAACATTCACCACACATTGGTTGAGTGGTCACAAGCACAACTGCTGAGCTTGAACCTTATGGTCCTGGATTCGATTCCCGGTCAGAATAGTACATTGTAATACAAGGGCCTAAAATACCCATTTTATGCGAGGTAGTAAATAGGAACCGAGTTATAATGGGATTTTAGCGCCGTGTGTTACACTGTACTTTTCACTACGATTGCGAGAAAATAAAATAACCATGTTCAATATGAGTTTATTTTATTAAAAATTAAATTAAATTTAATAATACAATTCCAAAAATTTCGCACCATTGCCTTTTTTTTTTAATTTCTTCTGTAGCTGCAATGCAACGCACACATATGAGTTCGGCATTCAGCGCGTTTAGTTCCATTTTTAAAAATAAAACTTTTTTTTTACTTGAAACTAAATCAGTAAATCACGCACCAGCTGGCTGAACAAGTTGTCGTACGAGATTTACTTTTAGCCCTAGGGCAATATATGCAATTTTACGCCCGCTCTGGTATGCTATTAAGACGTTCTTTTTGAGCAAGAGGAGTGAAAAAAGTATTATTGGGTTTGTCCATCAGGTATCTGTCATTAGCTGCCATGGAGTCTGGATTTGTGCCTGGCTGATGGCAATAGGCTCACCCCCTATAACATGGGTCTTAAAGCATAACTGGCGAAATGTTGTACTAATAGGTGCACCTCTGCCTACTCCTTCGGGGATTACAAGAGTGATGTTATGTAAACTTTGCAGGAGTTAATTTGAAAATTGATCAGTCATCTTAGCAGCTATCATTAAATGACCAGGCCTTGTCGGGCGAAAGGGGACGAGTAGACTGTGTATATCTGGCTCAAGGGCACCTTAAGGGAGTGTGGACTTGTTCTACGCGCACCACTATATAGGCTGTATCTAGTTTTAGAACTATTGTACATCAGAACTGTGTATGACTTGACTTATATTCCTGTGTCCCCTAGATGGGGCAGAGGGCTTCCACAATGCGCCGCCATCCCGTTCGGTCTTGAGCTTCGCGTTTCAATTCGCTCCAAGTCTTCCCTATGTTCTTCGCCTCTGCGATGATCGTCCGCCGCCAGGTTTGCTTTGGGCGGCCACGCTTACGCTTTCCTTGGGGATTCCAGTCTAGGGCTTGCCTCGGTATGTGATTAGGGTCCCTTCGGAGCGTGTGGCCGATCCAGTTCCACTTGCGGCGTTTGATCTGCTGGTCGATCGGGGTCTCATCGCAGCGTTCCCACAGTTCTACATTGGAGATTTTCTCGGGCCAGTAAACACCAAGAATACGGCGAAGACAGCGGTTGATGAAGACCTGGAGCCGGTGCGAGATGTCCTTAGCCACCTTCCACGTCTCACATCCGTACAGCAACACGGTTTTCACGTTTGACCGGAATATCTTAAGCTTAACTCTCCTAGTCAGCTTCCGTGATTGCCATACAGGGCGCAGCTGTGCGAAGGTTGCTTTTGCCCTGGCGATTCTCGAAGCGATGTCCTCTTCGGTCCCTCCAGTTTCCGACACTACGCTACCGAGGTATGTGAATTTGTGGACCCTTTCCACAGCCTCTGTACCAATGCGCAGCGGCAAAGAGCTTGTCGCCCCTCGCCTCATTTCCTGGGTCTTCCGGGTGTTGATTTTTAGTCCCATCTCCTTTGCCTCTCGTTGTAGGTCATCCAGCTTAGCTTGCATGTCTGTTCTTGTGTGACTCAGCAGGCATAGGTCATCGGCATAATCCAGGTCTTCCAAGACGTTGTATAGTCCCCACTCTATGCCGCGACGCTTGTTAGATACTGCATTGCTCATGATGCCATCGAGAACAACAAGAAATAGGAGAGGTGAGAGCAGACACCCCTGTCGTACGCCCGCATGTACCGGTATGTCCTCCGAGACGAAGCCGTCGTGTGTCACTCTACAGGAGTACTTCCCGTAGATGGCTTTGATCATGTTGGTAATTTTCTCGGGGACCCCAATTTTTCGCAATCGGTCCCAGATGCAACACCAGCTCAGCGTATCGAAGGCTTTTTCGAAGTCCACGAAGGTCAAATACATTTCCCTCTGCCATTCTGATGCCTGTTCGAGGATTATGCGCAAGGTATTGATCTGGTCCGTACACGATCGGTTGGGTCGGAAACCAGCTTGTTCTTTGCGAAGAAGAGGTTCAACGGCCCTCGATAATCTGTCTAGGATAATCTTGCACAGCACCTTAGACGGGATCGAGAGCAAGGTAATGCCTCTCCAATTGCCACATTCACTGAGGTCTCCTTTCTTGGGCACGGTGATGAGAAGGCCCTTATTCCAGTCGTCGGGTAACTCTTCGGCTGACCAGATGTTCCGCAAGAGGGGTGTCAGCGCGTTTGCGGCTGTAGGCACGTCCGCTCTCAGCATTTCTGCCGTGATGAGATCGACTCCTGGGGCTTTGCCATTTTTGAGTGATCGGATGGCTTTCACTACTTCCTCCTCAGTGGGGGGAGACACGTCAATGTCGAGGCTTTGTGCGGGCAAGCTGGCAGCAGGTGTCGTAGTGATGGGGTCGTTTGGGATTCGGAAGATCTCCTCGAAATGCTCCCGCCAGCGTTGAAGCTGTCCCTCCGATGTCACGATCAGCTGGCCTCCTTTGTCCTTCAAGGGCTTCTTCTTCCTTTGGTTCCTGTTTCCGGCCAAGGTCTTCGTCGCCTTGTACATCTCTCTTAGATTACCGGAGTTAGCAGCACGTTGGGCGCAATCCGCCACACTATCCGCCCATACTCGCCGATCATGACGGGTACTGCGGTAGATGGTTCTGCGTATCTGTCTATACTGCAGCCTCAGATCTTCACGCACCGCCGTATCGTTGGTTGCCAGGAGTTGAAGATGGAGTTCGCGCCTATCTTTAATGAGGTTCCAGGTTCTCTGTGACATCCAGTCTTCACGTGTATGTGTTTTGTGTCCAAGAACGACGGAGCTGGTTTCTACATAGACCATTTTGATGTGGTTCCACTCCGCGTTGACAGAAGTAGTAGAGTCCGTCTCAAGTGCCGAGAAGCGATTCCGCAGCTCTAGTCTGAAAGTATCCCCTACATCCGGATCCCGTAATCTGTTTACCTCAAACCGTTTGCTTGCCTTGGTGGTCGCGTTAGCCGTTCGAGCTACGGCTACTTTAAGCCGCACCTCGGCTACGACTAGGTGGTGATCACTGTCGATATCCGCGCCACGACGGTTGCGAACATCGAGCAGCGATGAGCGCCACTTGGAGCTGATGGCAATGTGGTCTATTTGGTTTTTGGTTACACCATCGGGTGAGTTCCAGGTGTACTTGTGGTGTTCTCCGTGGATGAAAAGAGTACCTCCGATGGTGAGATCGTTGTCTTGACAGAACTCCAAAAATCTCTCCCCGTTCTCGTTCCGAACTCCCAGCCCGTGTCTGCCCATGTGTCTTTGACAGCCGTCGTTATCTGTGCCAACCTTGGCATTCAGGTCTCCCATGACGATAACTATGTCCTGTTTGCGGGTGTTTTTCAAAGTTTGGTTGAGTGCGCTATAGAAATCGTCTTTGTCTTCCTCCGATGCCAAATTTGTGGGCGCGTAACACTGAACGACGGTTATCTTGCGGGCTTTGCTGTTGAACCGAGCTGTAATGATTCGCTCTGAGATGGGTTTCCAGTCCATAAGGCTCTTCTTCGCAGCATCAGAAAGGAGGAGTCCCACGCCGTTTTCACGGACATCGTCTTCATCTTCCTTCCCAGAGTAGAGAAATGTAAGGCCTCTCGACGTTCTCAGTTCCCCGAATCCATTTCTGCGCACTTCGCTGAGACCGAGTATTTGCAGTTTATATCTGAGCATTTCTGCTTCTGCTTGGGCTAGTCGGCTATCTACGCTCAGTGTTCGCACATTCCAGCAAGCAATTCGTGTCCGTATTTTCATGCCAAAGGTCGTCGTATTATGATCGGTTCGGTTTTGCATTGTTTCAGTTTCTTTAATCGTTAATAGGGTTCGGGTAAGCGAGGGATTAGCCCACTATACCCTAGCCCACTGGTGGGGCTGCCACCTTAGAGCCTGTGAGCGTGCTCAGTTTTGTTTCGGGTTTCCTCCCTGGTGAGTAGATTCTGTTTTGAGGCGCAGAATATTCGCCTTTCGCCCTGCACCCTCAGCTCATCTGCAACTCGAGTTGGCGGCCGCGCGGCGGCGCGGTTGCATCAGTTCCCAGGAGGGACGGCGGGGACGTGGGTGAACTGTGTATAAATAAGAGTTAAGTGCAGCAGCCAGATGAAGGAATAAGTATACCTACGTATGCACAACTTCTTCTAAGCGTGTCGATGGCAAAATAAATCTTCACTAAATAAATTAAATTAAATTGGCCCAATATTCAGCTATGCGAACTCCGCTACAAACACAATCCCCATCGGAATGAAAATTATCTTCGCGTCAATGTTCAAAAATAAATGCAGGTCAAGTGCCTTGAATGGTTGAATGAATAATTATAATTATCAGCAGCCAATCGCGTCAGTTGACTAATTTTAAGGTGTCGATCAGAAATGTGTCTACAGTTCCCGTAATTAAGATTCTAAGTGTAGCGGAAAGATTGGAAATGTCTAATAGCTCTTTGTGAGAACTAATGGAAAACACGTAGTGTACAGCGTCGTAGGTCGTACTCGTAACCATATTTGGCAAAAGAGATTATACAAAGTCAAGCATGATTGCAAATATCAGATAGCGGGATATTTGTTCTAACCGGCCTCTCGGTCACGATGTTCGTGTTTACAAATCTCTAACTCATTCGCTTTGGTGATTTTGTCGAAACTGCGTCTTGTTCGTATCTTTGGATTAGGCGGGTACAGGATCGTGGAGTTTGGTTAACCCTTCGTCTGCCGGAACGTAGATCCGCGCGAGACTTAATGGCTTTTTAATTGTGTCTATTTACTAGAGTTGCCGCGAATAGTGGTTATAGCGAATAGTCGAATACCGATTAATCGCCATTCACTTTGGCGAATAGTCGAATAACTCGACATCACTATTCGACATAAGAAACACATTAAAAATATTTCTAATTTCTTCTAAGGTTGTGAGAAAAGAAAACAATAAAGTTAAAGAAATCTGTTTCGTGTTATACATATTTACATATAATATGTAGTAAATTTAATTTTCCACTTTTAAATGCTGGCAACAGTGGCAACCCTTTTCATAGTTTACGGGGAATACCCCGTTTTGTATAACCCAGCGTTTATTATTATAGGGGATTTCCCACTCAATCAATACGCTTGTGTTTAGGATAGGCGGCACGCATTTGTTATTTGATTTTAGACATCGGTTGTCGTTTTTTAAACGGTTTTATTTAGCTCACCCCGTTTGTTTTTTTCTTGGATCATTTATTTCTATACTTATTTGAAAATTTCTATTGAATTAAAGAGCCTAACTAATTTAATTTCATGCATGAATATGATAGGCAAAGGCACATATTACAGATAATAATTGATATTTTGTATTGTTTTAATAGGGAAAATAATTAAAAAAATGTTTATTTTTAACTCATTGGTTTTTTTGTTCATTAAAAGTTTATTTTAGACGACTATTCGCCGAATGCCGAATAATACTAGCTATTATTCGGTATTCGACGAATATCAAAAAAATGTCGAGTAATGCCGAATACCGAATAATAGCGAGTATTCGCGGCAACTCTACGACATACAATAAGTTAATAGATTTTCAACGGTAAAGCATTAGGTTCAAGTTGTTTGTGAAAATTTGACAGATTCGGGTAGCTTGTGCTGTGTGCAGTACTGACTCTACAAGCAAAGGGAGGCCACCAGGCAGCGGATGAAGTTATCTGGACGTGGATGACGTCGCGCGTCGTCACGTCTTAGCTTCTGCATCAACTTGTACTGAGCTATCTTATCGAACGTATTTTTTACGATTTACGCTACTTGATAAATAGATAACACGTTGTTTTTATTTAAATCCTACCTTGATCAACAAAACAAGTTCGTCTTATTAATCTCGTCGTCATGCCCTTGTCGCAATAGTCTACCTACGCTGAACGCATTAACTCCTATTCTTCGTAAGCCTTCATCTCATTAGATTAGACATCCCCTTTCTCAACTCCAACAGTGAAGCCACAAAACCACGCGCCTATAGCAAGTAAACATACAAGCTCACGCACACACCTACACTAAAACCACACGCATTTCTCCTAGAACGTCACGACTTCACGAGACATTGTCTACACACATAGATAAAAAGTTGGCTTCACTTTTGATGTTCGTGGCGCGCCGTCTTCTTTTTTTTGTTGGTCTGAGTTTCTAGCTGTATCTTTCACAAGATCTATCATCATTTCTTTGGTATTGTAACTACTCATAAATCCATCCATATTCATAATCGAAACTTTCCTCACCAGTACCCTAAGTAGGTACGTCAAATGGTCGCCTACTGGAGGTGGTCGCGAAACCGGCGAAACGACCCTATTTAGTTTTCGGTCCTCACCACTTTGTGTTTTCGTCTTGTTCACATTCTACAGCGCCAAGTTATTACTTACACCGTAAACGTTAGTCAGTCAGTCAGCCGTCAGGTCACCGCGGGGTCTGCCTCCACTAGGTCAAGGCGTCCATTTCCGACACCTACCTGCTAGACAAGTAGACACGCTCGTTCGCTGTCAAGATGAAAGAATACATTTTTGCACATTACGCTTTTTTTTTCTCTCCCATCGGATGTATTTACTTCAGTGTCCGATGAAATTATCATGTCTAAAGATGTTCAGTGGTGGGCAAGACACCCCTAACTCCCCTAAGTAACACCATCTGACCTGGTAAAAAAAATTCTCATCCTTCAGAGACATGCAGTATCTTTTACACGGGGCAAAGCTATTCAGTTACCTTACATACCTAATTCAACAATACCAAACTCAATACATATTGAATGTGTATCATACCGATTCATACCTATTGCAGAAGGTGACTTTGTCTGGGGGTCGACTCTCGAACATCGGTTCAACGCACATAGCCACAAATGCGTAGTAACTAAGTACCTAGTAGCTCTTTGACTTTTTATTCACATTCGTTCTAATCGAGTGGGCGATTGTTGGTCTTCCAAATGCGTGATGCTGATGACATCTGCCGGAGTCATAACTCTTATCATTTTATCAACGGTTATTTATAAAAATAAAAACTTAAACATGTATAAATAAGTAGGTACCTATGCTGGAGCCTGGATGTGGCATTATTTGGCAGCTGAGACACATAATACTTAAAATTTTAATATCTATGTAAGCCTTCTACTTGTGTAGTCCATTTGTCATCTTAAGGCATCAGATGACAAATTGACTACACATGTAACAATATTAAAAGATGATGAAACTATTACGATTAAGCGCTCGTTGCTGATATTAGGTATGAGTAAGACAACCAGTCCGATTAGATTTGCAGCCTTCCTTTGCTGTTGGTGTGCAAATCCTTAGGATCTTAGCGAGTATTTATAGATATCACCCACTGGGTGTGGTTGTTTGGTAACCCACATGAACAATTTTCAGTGCTACTAGATTGCGAAATAAGAAACACGAATAACTACTCAATCGTTACTTCAGTATAGAGCCACGTAATTCTATACACACACAGATAAGCAAGGATCCGTTTTTTTTTATCACGTTTTAAAGTACCTATGTATAAAAATATTACACTCAATGAAACGGAAGTTAAGTCATATCAGCTTCTATTATTATTCTTTTGGAGACAGAAATAAAAAAAAGAAGTTTTGTTAGCTTCATTGTTTTACATTATGATGATATTTATTAGTGTCCGACCGAAACACGATTTTCAGCCGAAACCGAAACCGTAAACGAACCTTCGGCCTTGGTCCCAGTTTCGGCCGAAACCGAGACCGAAACTTCTTAAATATTTATGGAATGTAAAATCTATTGTATTTTTACGCATCTAAACACAGTTAGCATGTGGAAAAAAATGCAACAATTAAAGTAGGTAATTGGGTAACAAAAATAGCTCTTTATTTGTAAAATTAATAACATGAATTTAAAAAAAAGTCTATCAACATATTTGTCGAACTTTAAAAAAAATAAGCACTACATTTTTAGTAATTAAAAAAAAAAAACAAAACTAAGTACCTCGCATACTAAAAGGTAAAAATGTGACATGACTAATAGTACTAAAGGCCATTCACGCTAATCGAGAATATATGAAACTTTTTAGTGAAAAAATTCTATTGGTCGATATAACTTTTTTTCTAATAATTTAACAAAAAAAGTACATCATATTATTTTCAAAGATGGTGTTTTAAGAAATAATTTTCATTACGAACTTTTTAAATTATATTAATTAGTTAAGGTTTTAGGCGCTTTGCACATGGAGCAACTATTGCAGCAACTGGCAACTAGCTGTTTACATATATTTCAATTGGATTGCGCACACAGCAACTCGAGTTTCGAGTTCCGGCAATCGTTAGCAGTTTTCAGTTGCTGCAATCGATGACTGAGTCAGTTGCTAATTGCCGCAACTAGCAACTGTTAAATATTATACCGATTTTTAAGGTTAACGTAGACGGCGACGACGTAATAAAATTATAGCAATTGCTGCTTCTTCGATATACATCGTCACACTGAACGCTGTTCGCTGCGTAGATTGAGCAACTCGGTTATGAAAGTCAACCTCACAGATTGCCATAAAATTGCTGCAACCGTAAACTTTGTTTTGTAGCAACTATCAACTAGTTACAGGAAACTTTTAAAGTTGCTTAAGTTGCCTCAACTTAAGTTGCTCCATGTGCAAAACGCCTAAATCACCGGAGATAGTAGTGTATCGGAACTACGGGGCGGTTCGAATACGGGTACCTACAAAATTTTATCCATCAACAATTACAAATAAATATAGTAATGAGTGAATCAAACATCACAGGTATCTTCACACATCTTTTAAGTGTTAAATTAATTTCTACATAAATTCATATTTTATAAGTTCTAGGGAATAACTCAACAGAACCAAGTAAAATATGTCATGAATTCTTTTCTATACACATACACACCTACTTACAACCTATTTTTTATACACTGTAGCACAATACCCATGAATGCCATTAAAATACATCATCATTAATCATAAGTAAAAACAAATACCTAATTTTTGCGCGAGAAAAATCACACAACCTCAAATCATCACGATCGCGCCGGCTAGCGAACTCAACTGGCACTCGAAGTTAACTGAATGATGCGCGACAATTCGCGTATACCTTGTTTCGGCGAGGCCGAAAGGTTCGGCCAATTATTGGCCGAAACCGAAACTATGGCCGAAACTAGATTTTTTGGCCGAAACTAGCCGAAACCGAAACCGAACCTTCGGTCGGTCCTTAATATTTATGACTCAAGTTAAGCAATTTATTACACACACAAGGGAATCGGTGTGAAAATAATATATTACTCGTCTACAGGACGTCAAGTTTTAATTGCAGATTGGTGTTGAGTCAATTATTGGGACATTATAATAATAGCTGCTTTACTTACCTACCCGGTTTTCGAATAACATTTACATTTTTGCCATAAGTTTCATGATTTTTAGCCAACTTTACCTTTGTCCAAAGTTACTTGGGGTTATTTTATTATGTTTTTATTAGCAATTTTTTTAATATTCCATGGTCTACTTAGAGCAACTCTGAACCATCTTCAAAAGTTCAAACCCAAGTGGGAGGATTTTATTCTAACCTCGTAAGTTCCACTACCTCGAAGGACTGGCAGCTCGGTGTGGAGCTGTCTCGAAAACTCTTCCATTTCTAAGCTGCCCTGTGTGCCCTAAACATGTAGTCAAATAGATCTTTGCTCTGTCAACAACGACAGAAGATGCCGAAGTGGCGAAATTTTGGAACATGAAAATCTTTTCTAGAGTTGCCGCGAATACTCGCTATTATTCGTTATTCGGCATTACTCGACATTTTTTTGATATTCGACGTATACCGAATAATAGCTAGTATTATTCGGCATTCGGCGAATAGTCGTCTAAAATAAACTTTTAATGAACAAAAAAACGAATGAGTTAAAAATAAACATTTTTTTAATTATTTTCCCTATTAAAACAATACAAAATATCAATAATTATCTGTAATATGTGCCTGTGCCTATCATATTCATGAAATTAAATATTTAATATCCAACAGAGGCAGATTGTGGTGCAAAAAAACATTTTTTTCTGCACGTTTGGGAGCAAGTCGGTTTCGTTTTTCCTCTTAAATTAAACCTGCCTCGGAAAATAGTCTTTCTGAATAAACAGAGCTTGCTGGTATGATTAAGTATCGTTTAGCAAGCTTACTTAAAATAGGAAATCTATTCTTGTTGGTACTCAAAGTCCACCATTCTTAAGGGTTTATTTTTCTGTCAGCCTTTGTCGAATAGTGATGTCGAGTTATTCGACTATTCGCCAAAGTGAATGGCGATTAATCGGTATTCGACTATTCGCTATAACCACTATTCGCGGCAACTCTAATCTTTTCGTCATTTTCAGCCTCAGGATTATCTGACCAATGAATAGGTCACATGAATCAGAGATAGCAACTTCATAAAGCAGAGTAAAAAAAATGTGTAGGGAAATGCGTTTATATTTATTGCCCAAGATATATCTTGCACTTAGATTATTTTGGTCATCGGTTATAAAGTAAAGAATTTAAACAATGGGATCGAGGCGACTATTCTTAAAGAAAATATTCGAAGGGCTATTTTTGGTAGCGCTGAAATAATAGTTCGCTCATTGTAACAGGAAGGCGAGGAAAGGAATGCAGATTTAAATCCAAAACATCCTTACTTTCCAAGACTGAAGTAGCCGCAGGAAAATGAAATAAGTTGTATTATTTGGTGGAGAATAAGGTACAGCTATATGAAAAGAAAGCCAAAGAAAAAGTAGTATTTTTTATTTATTTTGAAAAACAAGTTGAGCCCAATTGAAGACGGTAGGCGTAAATGGGTAAAACTACATAAATTAATGCTTTTTCCGTATCATGGAGCTTTATTAGCTGCAATTTTTTCTTCGCACCAAGATAATTATCCTGCACGCTACTACAATCATCAAATCTACTTTTTCACTTCGATAGCGGCGCAGAATTCACTTTGTATACTAGGTCTAAATCTACGTCTTCAGTTAACATAATATTAGTTTTAAAAGAAAGTTTTATTAAAACGAGGTGTATTTACAGTCCAAGTGCGATAAGAGGGGCGATAAATGATTGGACCACAACTAGGTCGAATTCAACATAATATTATTACACCAACGATAACATGACCCCAAAACCAATGTTGACATTTTTGGAACTGATTATCTCTGAAATCTTCTGGTAATATCTTCCATTTATCAAACTGTTTAGTTATATGGTAATATATTTATAAATCGTAACGGTTGCTCAGATTTCTGTAAAACCCGGTTTTCACCAAGCGAAGACGGGCAGAGTTGTGAAGAGACTTGCAGGAATCTACGAATCACACTGTTTGAACTGGACACACAGGTTTAACGGCATATAATAATTATAAATGACGGAATCAGCCCGCGCTCTGTGCTCTGTCTTATTAATTCTGATTAATCAGCAATATTTAAATAGTTAACCCTTTAATCATAAAGGTTAAACCATATAATTTTTAGCCCGATTAATCGGCCCCTGGTGGAAATTCACATTTGAGTAGGATTGAGTCGAATCATGCATGTCTTCCACTCTTCGCTCGTGTCCAATTTGTTGTGAATCGTGCCTAATACTTCATTGACCCGTTTAAGAGCTATGTGGAATAGGTATGTGGATTGAACAATGTCGTGTAGTGAAAGATCGTTGGCACTTGGCAGTTAGGCGCATAGACGCTGTAAAGATAAGACTAGGTGATAGATTACTAATTAGTTAATGAAGATTTCTTGCAATAATAAGCTTCTCCTCAGCGTGTGGATGGTAATCTCAACTTACAACTACACTACTAGGGCCTATTTCACGATCTCCGAATAGCCTCTACAAGTTTTTGGCAAGTAAGTTAACGGAAACTATTGTAAGTGGTGAAACAGGCCCTTAGCATTATCAGTATTATCACTAATCAGGCGTTTCCAACTGGCCACTAGTTCCTGGCTTGAAAGAATGCACGTAGGATATGTCTCATGTCTTGATGACATGTTCAATCGTTTGTTGAACAGTTCCTCATTTGCAAACCAATTGGGCTTTGTGCAATTAGGGTGTTTAATTAGGCTGAAATCCTGTCTTACTGTATGGATCCGAATGCTGGGCTGTGAAAAAGTTGGATGAAAAACGATTGCATGTATCGTAGATGAGAATGTTGAGATGGATATGGCGGAGTGACATGGTATATTAACGGAATACATCACCAATTGCCGCCAATTGGTGAAAATATGTTGCCCTAAAATTTTTGGATGTAGCAAAATGCACTTAGTTTTTACAAAAACAAAATAATAGTATAGGTACAATGCACATTAAAAAAAGTTAAACCGAGAAGATTTTATCGAGGACGAAATAGAAACGTTTTTAATACGTACACATACACATTAAAAAGATATAAAACATTTTTTAACATTAGTTACGCTTGATGTGTAGTTACCTATTGTAGACCTGTTATTTTTAAACAACATAAATAATATTGTAAACCATCCATCCATTTTATTGTTGTTTTGTGCTCGGTTGATGACAAGACAATACAATATGACAATACGCTCACCTCTTATTACATAAGACTTACAATAACTGGCGAGTTGTGCGTGTAAGTCCCATAGACCCATTAAGTACACATCTGCCTAACCCTTTGGGAATTGCAAGCGTGATGTTAAGTTACATTGTAAACAATGAATTCTTGTGTGATATATAGCGCCATCTCATTCGGTCAATCCGGGCAGATGAATTAACGAGGCCCTATCGATTTTCCAGGTTGCGCTCGGCCACAAATAAATAGGTCGTGTATCAAGCCTGGACTGCATTGTTGCCTAGATTAGCATGGAGTGAACATCGCGGTTCCGTACTGCCAGACTGACGTTATCGAACTCAATTTATTTTAATTTCTTTTATATTAAAAGTGTTCATGTTTGTTTCAGGAGTGGAATTACAAGTTGGACTGATAAAAAGGCAGCATGACGTCCCGGTAAGCTAACCTTTTTTTGTTATTGTGATGAATAATGCATGTTTACTTGTTTAGTGACCTTCGAAGTCCTGAAAGTGTTGCTTCAGTCGATGTAGAGCGATTCGTGTTTTTGTGACGTGCCAAGTTTGCAGTTGTACTTTTGAGTTGCGATCGGTACACGGACATTAACGATAGCGGTTTTGTCTCGTACCTAGTAACTTTTTTTAAATATGATGTAAGTAGGTAACAGTTTATTCAAATATGTTGTTTTAATGTCGTGAGTAATAGTCATATTTGATGATGTAAGTATAGATGATTTGTAAGTAAACGGCGGAAAATGTTTGTACCTCTACGTCTTAGGGTAAAGCGTTCACGTTCTAATATGAATGACAACTAATTTACATAAAATTATGAAATTACCTGAAGACGTAACCGTGGCGTCTGTGGTGAATGGCCATTTCTTTAAGTATAATAATTATATTCTTGCTTTTTATTCAAAATTTGGAATTTTGATAATATTATTCAAGTTTTTAGATATTGTATTAATATGTCCACATGGCAGGTTAACGTGTGACCTTTGTAATTTAATTCAGTTGTGTCTTTTGGCTTAGTAGGCGACTCGGCCGCTGATACTCGTCCGATCGGGTCCGTGGCTTAGGCCCCCAGTGGTCGACGCACCTGTGGCCGACGCCCCCGATTCGATTAATTGAATTCAAAGTAATTTTTGATCAAATGTACCGTCAGGCACAAAAATTGTTTTACAAAAATATTAAATGTTTATTATTCTTTTCTTCCAACTATGCTTTAATTTCATCATAATCACACTAAAAACTCAGCACAAAGCGAGTCTTTAGTGCTCTAGAGCAATAAAAATGTATGAAATTTCATTATTGCACAGTTTATTTTTTTTAATCGCACCGATGCCAATCTCAATGGATTAGCTCTATTCAGCCAGCCGATATCAATACTTTTTTTTTACATAAGTATTATTCGTTTCTATCCTACTACTTGTTCCAAATTTAAAAAATGATTGTTGCTAACTAGTTACTATAAAATGAAAGAAATTTAAAAAAGTAATTTGGCGGGAACTTTTGGGGAACTTTGTTAATTTTGCTTGACAACATTTTTGGAAACGATAAAGTGTGATACTATCTGATTTTGAGTGCTTCGGCTTCGAATTAAAATGGAATCATTTAGCGACACATTAACTCCGGAAAACATTCTAAATGAAGACGACAGTGTTAAGTATAGAAAATCTTTTAACTGTTTGATATGAGTTTCTTTTATCTACTATTCCTTTATGTAATAGTTGAAAGAAAAGTAGATTATGCACCTCGCCTTAAGTAATTTATATTGCCCTCGTGCCTGTTAGATTAGAGCCCTCGCTAACGCTCAGGCTCTAAATCAGGCACTCGGTGCAATAATAAATTACTTTGTGCTCGATGCAATAATCTACTATATATTGATTGTAAGTATATGCATAACATTAAATCGTAATTATATTTATAACATAGTAATGCTTTTATAATAGAGGTGTGTTTTGAAAAATTAAAGTCTTAGTTATTTTTCATTATTTATTTATATATCTCGATAAGAAATGTATTATTTGTCCGGCCGAGACAGGAATTTCATTATTATTTATATTTTTGAGTGGTGTTTCGGTTTGCCAACGATGCTATTACCATTTCATTTATATGTTGTTTGTCTTTAGTTTCAAGATGACCTGAATTTATTCCGATTCCGACTGCATTATCATAAGCGAATGTTATTATGTGAATGAATATGGAATCGAAAGTCGCGATAGAGACGCACAAATCGCACAATACATACACTTATAAATTATTGGAATCGCAAAGAATGTTATGGATAAGTACGGTTTAAGAATTATACTGAATAGCTTTGATACGGTTTCAGAATTATACCGAATAGCTTCGATCCGGTTGTCCAAATATCGGATCGTCTTCTGGTATCCTACATTTAGAATTCTTTTATACTCCATTTGTTGCCTCCTTTTGAAATCTTTTATTGAATTGACCGAACATCATGCAATTTATGGCAAGTTGGTATGGTCCATTCATTCCGAAAGCTGTAGTTTAGTGTCGATCTAAATATCTGAGTATCGCAACATACTGTATCGTGGAGCACGTGGTTGAATCATTGGTCTTTTTATTGGTGACCACTCATCACATACCGAGATTGTTTCTTGCTTCGGAAGCCACGTTAGGACGTTGGTGCCGGCTGTCGTAAATAGATCTTTGACAGTCGTTTCAGGTAGTTAGTGCATGGCCTGAAAGTCTAGGCAACCAGTCTTAGCAAGGGGTATGGTATCGTATACCCAGGCTTACTGGCTTGTGGGGTCGGCCCATGTAAAATACTGGTATTCAGCTGTATTCGGTTAGACTGGAAGCCGACCCCAACATAGTTGGGAAAAGGCTAGGCAGATGCTGCATCATATTATATCGAACTGCGAAGAATCTCACTGCTCGCCGATAAACTTATGGTCGATGGAAAGTAAATGTACAGTGATTTCATAAGTTCCCGGGATTATTTCCATTAATAGCTTGCTAATGCCATGCATTCTCATCCGTATCCATAGCGATAGATTTAAATGCAACTTCACCTATTACGGTAGAGACAGGTCTTATGTAAAGTTCTCTAACTTGTGAACATTACAATTAACGTGTTTTATTGACTGAGATGTGCTTATGTGATTCACACTTCACAGCGAGCAGGTACTATAATCATAATTATTTATTTATTTCAGGCTTAGTCCGTATATTAATTAAAATCACATAAAACACAAGTACGTACCTACATTAAAATAATCAATATTTTTTTACATAAGTCACATTAATATTACATAACCAACATAAATACATACGTGCATACGATGTATTTTCTACAAAATAATCAAGCAAAGGCAAACAATCATATTTATTTTATGTTGCGGTCGGCTTCCCAGCTGAATGCAGCAGTGGTATTCAGAAGCAGCAGCAGGGAAGCAGTGGTGGCCCAGTGGTGGCGACCCCGACAAAAAATTCGAAGACATGTGACATCTACCAATCCGCACTGGGCCCACGTGGTAGATTATAGCCCATCCCTCTCCTAGAGAGGAGGCCTGAGTCCCTGCAGTGGGAACATATAGGCTGATGATGATGATGATTCAGCTGCATCTGTTTAGAAAATAGTGATTTTACATGCGCTCCATGTGTCCAGTGCCTATCTGACCTCCACAACCTAGTTAGTACTAGGCAATATGTAAGATATTCCCTGGTAAGACTGGTTGTCAGACTTTCAGGCCACTGACTACCTGTAACGACTGCCAAAGAACTATACAATGGCATCCGGAGGAGGCACGAAGGAAACTCGGTACTTACCTATGTAATGAGCGGTCACCCATCCGCAGACCAACCTAGTCTGGCGCGGCTTAACCTAAAGATCGACCCGAGTGGTAGTATTATTAAGCTGCGAAGATTGAGTCATAAGTACACACGGCTACACATCAAGCTATACAAAACCAGTTAATCTTGGCCTCACTTTACTAGATCTTTTCGCACAATGAACGATCAGATTATACTGGTTTTGTATAGCTTGATGTGTAGCCGTGTGTACCTACATAACATCTAAAAGTAGTTGGAACTTAGTTGCATTACTCATCTATTTGTTTGAGTTAGTTCATCTAAGTTCTCATATAGCAATATGCTCTAGCCAGTTACCTAGCTGTATTCATACACTATTACATAGAAACTACATAATAATACAATGTTACGTAACAACTGTACCTGTTGTTGTATGAAAGGAAAACATTTCTTATGCAATGCGATGTTTTACGATATTATTTTACGATCACACGCTTTTATGGAACCAATAAAACGTTGCGGTTAATAAATTGTGTCCAATTTACCTAGTTTGATTAGATTACAAGTAATTGGTCTTAGTTTAAACAATAGCGGAAAAGGAGTCGGGTTAGATGGGGTGCAGTGGTCCGATTCTGGCATGAGTATAAATGGTGAAGGATTACCTGCAGCGAGAATATTAAGTAAAAACACCTATTGCTAAATTCCGAGCTATTCTTTTGGATCTGAGTCCCTAGTACGAGTTTTGAGGTTACGTATATAATAGCAACGATTTTTGAATCGAAAATACAAATATCCCAAGGCATTATAGTTAAATTGTTTGCAACAAGCATAGTCAGTGTCATCTATATAATGGATCATCATCTTCCTGCCCTTTTCCCATTTTACTTGGGGCGGCGGCGGCGCATCACGATTCTTCTTACATGGAGAATGTAAGAAGAATCGTGATGCCTGTCAGACATAATTTACTCATTTCTCTTTCATATCATTCGACATTCCTCACACAATCCATCCATCTTTTCTTTGCCCACTCAATAACATTTATACCATTACTGTTTATGTAACATGCGTTTCATTCATCCCTCCTCATTACAATGTCCTGTAGGGCTATTGCGTATCTTTTTAATGACAGTGGCTATCATAAGTGTCCATAGATTTACAGTAAATTGGTTATGGTTTGGTACATTTTTTTTCTTAAAAACTCACCATTTGACAGTTATTTGATAGACATTATAAGTTATCCACTGTCATTAAAAGATACGCAATAGCCCTGCTGATGAAAGTATGGACGCCTTCACTATGGTTGTGTTAAGCCGCAATTACATTAACCCCGCGCCGCCCCGCGCCGCGTGTCGCAACGCGTGGGGTAAGCTATCGGTTACATACATTTAGTATTGGAGTGATTACACCAGTCCCGTCCCGTCCCGCGTGTCGACACGCGGGACTAATGTAATCACTCCAATACTAAATGTATGTAACCGATAGCTTACCCCACGCGTTGCGACACGCGGCGCGGGGCGGCGCGGGGTTAATGTAATTGCGGCTTTACTTGATAGATTGTCAGGAGCTTTCTCTTGTTACAAATGTCATCTACCGGGTGTCACTGTCAACATTATCCGTACGTTTTTATTTAAATCTTCTAAATGAATGAGTTCCTTAGAGTTATCGGCCCTTGAGGGCCCTTGTTATTATTTCATCAGGTTATGGGCCCAGCCGTACCTGTCGTACAGTATTTTCTTTTAAATCGGAAGAAAATTTTCAAAGAAAAAATGTCTGGAAAAAACATTGAGGTATAATGTACTACGTAGTACCTCAATGGGAAAAAACCGCATGTAACCATTGACATGTAACTGATGGTTAAACACATATTATGTAAGTGATGTAACGTCACTTTTTTCCGGGTCGGTTTCAGCTTATTTCAGACAGATATTGTTGAAAACATGACTAATAAACTGTCAGACTTCCTCTTATTTTATCCTTTCGCGTATCATCATCAGAATCCAACAGAATACCTCGAAAAAACTAAATCAACGATATAATGACTTGACTGGCCTGTTGGTCTAGTGGTTAGTGACCCTAACTGCTATGCCGGAGGTCGTGGGTTCGATTCCCACCCAGGACAAATGTTTGTGTGATGAGCACGATCATTTGTTCTGTGTCTGGGTGTAATTTATCTATAATATGTATGTATTTAGAAATATATAAGTATGTTTATCAGTTGTCTAGTACCCATAACACAAGCTCTGCTTAGCTTGGGACTAGATGGCGTTGTGTGATAGTTGTGGAATATTATTATATTATTATTATTATTATTATAATGCGATTTCCGAAACCTAATCAGACCAACACATCCACGTGACGGTAAAATTATGTTTTCTGCGTAATTTTTTGTTACTCATCCATCCTATTACTCAGATGACCTTTATTTATTTTTATTATTACACCAATTCGATCGAACGATCAATGTTACTATGGTTGGCGCTAAATTAACTTTATGGTGTTCGTGTTTTTAGAACAGGTGTTTTTATATAAGGTCACATTAAAATAGGTGGACAAAATTTTAGAAATCATTCAGACCGCTAAAATAAGGACAGTAGTAAAAAAAAAATAAGTTACTTATAGGCATTAAAATACCTACTTTTATAGGATAAGTTTGTTCTAGAGTTCCGGCAATTTATTATTTTAAGTCAAAATAAAATCACTTTCTAAAGTGTTTTTTTTTTGTTTAGATGTCTTTAGATAGGCTTACTAAACGCTGTGTTAAAATTCGTCCACCTATTTTAGTGGGATATTCGCCTGTAAACTAAATTTGTTCTCACGCATGTTATCCCCGAAGGGTTATGCAGAGGTGTATCTAATAGTACACCCATATTTCGCTAGTTATGTTAAGTCCCATGTAATAGAGGGCGAACCTATTGCCATCAACCGTGTACAAATCCAGAGACCAGACTCCGTGACTGACATTGAAAAATTCTTGATAGAAAAACCCAATAAACACTTTTTTTTCTTTCTTTCTTTCTTTCAATATCACTTTGCCCGACCGTGAACGAACCCCGGACCTCATGCTTAGCAGGTCACTCTCACTTATCATTCTGCACCATTTTAAATTCTTAATTTGAACATTATGGCAGCAGGTTGAAACTACCTGAATTTCGAAACACACGTAGTTCCCTTACCTCACCAAAACCACCGAAAACTTTAATATTGTGTGATCAAGATTTTTACCCGACTACGGCGAAGCCAAACGGAAGGGTTATGATTGTGAAGAACGCTAATTAACAACGAGCTTGAGTTTGCAAGAGGCTGCGCCCCAGATCCGAATTCTGCCCTACCGAATTTAGAATAGCTCCATTTCGGTTCGAAATAAACTTTGACAACTAATTTAGCTTCATCTCGATCGGAAAGGGCGTAAGCAGAGCCTAAACTATCTTGTTCTGTAAACTCGGGGTTGCATATTGTGGCTTTAGTATTCATCATCATTCTCCTGCCCTTATCCCAATTTATTTGGGGTCGGCGCAACATGTCTTCTTCTTCCATACTTCCCTATTTCTCGTCATCTCAGCAGTCACCTCCTTTCTAGCCATATCATCCTTCACACAGTCCATCCATCGTTTCTTTGGTCTTCCTCTACTTTTATAGCCATCTGCAATCATACTCAACATATTCCTCACAACATTTCCTTCATTCTGTGGCTTTAGTATTAAGTAAATATTAATAGTGAAAAATAACTTATGGAATCAGGCGTTTTTTTGCGGAAGTCTGTAATGGCAAATGATAGCTTTTACCATCACCGACTTCCGGAAGATAACGCCTCCTGCCCGCAAAATATGCAGGTGCAGTAGGGGCGATGATTATCATGCAAAAGCAACCATACTTACCCTATACTCGACACGCCTTGGGCTTTTCCCTTCCACGAGTCATCCACAAAGATATTGACTAGATGATAGGTTGATGAATGCAGCCTTCTGTATCCAAACCAGGATCTTTATTTGCGATATTAAAACTTATAACCAACTTATAAGGGGGCGTCCATAAATTACGTGAGGTGTTTAAGGGGGGAAGGGAGTCGAGTCAAATCTCATCATATCTTACGTTGGAGGGGGGGGGGGGGGGGAGGGGGGGTCTCGGCAAATATCACGCAATTTTTTTCTGGTTAAAACAAAAAACAATTAAGTACCTATAAGTACTTTTTTGGTCCATTTAGGGTACATGCTTTATTATACTGTCTTATAACTCTCAGCAATATTGATCTTAAGTCTTAATCTTAACTAGTCGTAAATAAAAGCACAAAGCAATTTTTTTTTTCTTTTTGCAACAACAATCCAACGCGTTTACGTAAGAAACCCACATTTTGAAAAATCTCACGTGAGATTGGGGGATTGGGGGAGGGGGTTGAATAAAAAATATCTCACGACGTCTCACCAGGGGGGGAGGAAGGGACAGAATTTTTTTATTTTTAATGGGCTTGCTCTTGAAATGTAAAAAAACACCTCACTTAATTTATGGACGCCCCCTAACTGCTTCGTTGATCTAGTGCAGGGCTGTCCAAACTATACACCTTCGCGGGCTAATTAAATTTCATACAAAAGCTGGAGGGCCAGAAAAATATTTTCAGTTGTCAAGCATACAAATCATACACTGAATTTTATTATTGTTGTTGCATATAAAATAGGCAAGTTCCCACCTCTCATTAAATACTCGATGTTCATCACTTAATTTTCGCTTCTTCGTAGACATAATGCAGTTAGTTAAGGTTTTTTTTAAAAACTGCTGCTAATTACTTATTATAATGTGTGTCGCGGGCCGCATGAAAACAAGCCGCGGGCCGCATGCGGCCCGCGGGCCTTTGTTTGGACAGCCCTGATCTAGTGCACGCAAGCGCGACTGCTGAGCAATGAGCACGAGATCCTGGGTGCCATTCCTGGGTCGGGCAAAGCTTTATTGAGTTTTTAACTTACAAATAACTGGCAAACAGTGGTTGTATTGTACTAATGAGTTCACCTCCGGCTACCCGTTCGGGAATTACGTGTTTAAAACTTATTAACACTTTCTCCGCCAAGTTTTAAAATCTTTCATTTTTGTATGCCCGAGATTACCAAGTCAACGTATGGTGAATTGGTGATGACTCGATATCGTTCGACCCATTATACTGTGTGCTTGGCACCAAAAATATTTTCATCCATACCATGTTACTGTTAACGAAATTCCTAAAAAGTATGTTCATATCCAGGTTAGACCGCCTGTTCGTCCTCCTGGAGGCGGGCGCGGGGCCGGCCACCCGGCGCGCCGCCGCCCGCCAGTTAGGAGAGGTGCAGAAGGCGCACCCTGAGGAACTGCACCGGCTGCTGGGCAGGCTCATGACGCATCTGCGCTCGCCGGCCTGGGAGACCAGGGTTGCTGCTGCACAGGTGACTATGTTTTTCATGAAGAAGCTTGGATTAAGGATTGTTAGGTGCTGTTCCGCTCGTAGTGGAATTATGGGTAACCTGTCCGCGTATAGTCAGTGACCGGCATTAGTCATTACTTGCTTGACCCCGTCCCTCTTCTATCCAAGTTAGTCGGTTTGTCAAACATAGCGTAGAGCAGTATGTAGCTTAAATACAGTGGAGATCCAGCATCGTCTTTAATAAAGGTGTAAGCGCCAGAGACGCCCTCCAAATTCGGATTTTCTGCAATTAGCCAGTAAGTTCAGACTGTATGTTGAACATACATTACAATATTATTTATTTACATTTACAATATTGTTCTCGACCAAAGGAAGCTAGAAAATTTCGCTTTTGGGGGGCTACCGTCTTCTCCCTTTGAGTCCCTTGCAGTGGCACTTGAAATAATTACCTACACAAAATTAGTCGCAAACTTGCAGCCTCACTTTTCCTTTCAACGAAAACATTACTCATGAAAGCCTTAGTAAGATGTATTCCGTACACAGACTGAACAAAGATTAGCAGACTGATAAGACGTGAATACAAATCCTTTGTTACGAGTATCAGCACGTGGAGCCTACGTATCTGTTTAAATGTACGTACATCTCACTAATGGGAATTAGCTGTGAACTTAATTAACATAAAACAGCTATTTATAGTACGGGCAGCAACAGAATAGCTTGGCATTTCGGAATTCTAATTATTTGGTGTACAGGACTTCAGCTATTATTTTTAATGTTTCAGAATATTATTCTTTCAAATATTCCTTACTCTTCAATAACTTGTTAGTAACGAGTAATATCTCACAAGTTCTTATTAAAAAAACTACTTTGGAACTTTAGTGTTAATCTACTTCTGATGCTGACTGTACACACGCATTTTATTTACACGCGCATAACGGTCATCATTGTCATTTTTTAGGGTTCCGTACCTCAAAAGGAAAAAACGGAACCCTTATAGGATCACTTTGTTGTCCGTCTGTCTGTCTGTCAAGACCTTTTTTCTCAGGAACGCGTGGAGGTATCAAGCTGAAATTCATATCAAATACTCAAGTCTATGGTCTCTTGGAGCTGTGAAAAAATCAAACTTCTAAGTCAACGCGATCAAAAGATACTCCCGTTTATGCCGCAAATTTTCGACACTCGCAAGGGAATCAAAACCTACAGGGTACTTCCCGTGAACTCAGAATCTTGAAATTTGGTACGAAGCAACGTCTTATAGCATAGATAAAGGAATAATTACGAAAACCATAAATTTTTAGTTACATCAAGATACTCCCGTTTATGCCGCAAATTTTCGACACTCGCAAGGGAATCAAAACCTACAGGGTACTTCCCGTGAACTCAGAATCTTGAAATTTGGTACAAAGCAACGTCTTATAGCATAGATAAAGGAATAATTACGAAAACCATAAATTTTTAGTTACATCACATAATATATTTTTTTTACGGAACCCTCGGTGCGCGAGTCCGACTCGCACTTGGCCGGTTTTTTTAATAATTTTCCCAGCTATGAATAGAAGAACGAGTCAATGTTCTCATTGTACAGTGAAGCGCGCGACAATGTAACTATTTGTTTTGGTTATTAATTGTGTTTTGTGGCAACAAGAGTTTTTGTTAGTTCAAGTGTTACTTAGCTTGCTTTTCTCTGTATAATCCATGAAAGTCTACATCTTTATGTGTCACATGTCCTGTTGGCTAGCTTTATCTATTCTGTGTGGCTAGCCATTTTATTGACTGTCAGTCTGTCTCCTTCGGAAAAGTCTGATAATATTGAATTTTTTTTTTCATTGGGTATTCCCGCTTCCAAAGATAATTATAGTGGGTTTTTAGGACCAGTTCATAAAAAAAAAAAAGGTTTTTTTCAAGCTAAAGTAGTAATGTATATTTTTGGAATGGCGATCGTGCTATTTTTAACCGACTTCGAAAAAGGAGGAAGTTATATGTTCGTGTGTATGTTTTTTTTTATTTTTTTTATGTATGTTACCTGATTTCTCTCCCATTTGTGGACCGATTCTCAAAATTCTTTTTTTATTTGAAAGAGTATACTCCTGAGGTGGTCCCATTTAAATTTGGTGAAGATCTGGTGCTGATCTTCGGAGATATACAATGGAACTCTTCAAAAATAGACGGCAAATCTGTCGTAATTGCTGGAATCGCTTGGATGTTTATTGAATATACATTATCATGACGTAACATCACGCCTGTATACTCTGAGGGGGTATGCAGATGTGTACAATACACATTTTTTTAGTTGTTATATATGAATTACATAGACACGTATGACGTGTTTCGTGCTTTTTTCTGACGCTATTCAAGTATTCGCATCTAGCAGTCATCACTTGTCTTCATGCTCTTAACCGTTGAGGAGTAGTACCACTCCTCAACGGTTAAGAGTTGAAAGTAAAAATAGTTGAATCTTGAAGGTTAAGGGTTAGGTTTCTTGGTTGAATGTTAAATGCATAGTAAATATTTGTATAGGATATATATATTTAAGTATAGGTACTTATTACAACTAAAAATAAAAAAAAATAAAAAAACTTTTTTTGCAAAAAAAACAACCGACTTCAAAAACACCAAAAAGAGAAAAATAAACTTAAGAAGAAAAATCTGCTTCTGAAGTCGGTGGCAAAAACATGAAGTCAAACAAACAAAGTCACGTGTGTCACGTCAACAAGTGGTGTTTTTGAAGTCGGTTGTTTTTAAAATATCTATAGAGCACTTCATAATCGTAAATTTCGGTGAAATGGAAGGTGAAATAAATTGGGATCGAGACTAGAAAATCATAATCAGAAATATGCTCATCATAAAGGCGAATGCCCAATTATTATAATTTGGTTACTATTATGTAAAATGGAACCTAAAAATACTTTTTTTACGGTCCATTTACATTCATGGTTTGCCCACGCATTGCTTACTACAGATGGTACTGTCATCTTTTGTTTGACAAGCAACCGCATTATTGTGTCACGACGTAATTGACTACATTGCATTGTTTCGAACGATTGAGAAATTATTAATCCACTGACTGCGTTTTGTATGAGTTCCGTGCACCGATGCGTAAACTATGCTGATAAGTTCTATATTGATTGCTGTTCCGTATTAATACTGTTATGGTCTACCCGCTACAATATTTCACCTCGAATGTAATGTAAAAAATATAGTTTACAATGTAGAAAAAATATGAAGCTATTTCTCACACAGAAATAATTGCCTGTCTTCTAGCTCAGGAATTTTCCTAGTCTTTGCAATTATGTGATGCATTATCGTAATCGATCTTCAATTGGCTTCACTGTTGCTCCTCTCTGCGCTAACTTGTCACCGTGAAGTCTTGAACATTAAGATAAGTTATGCTTTAAACATTCTTGAGAAAATTATGCTTTCAAATTGTTTTGCACCTTAATTTCTGCATAAAATTGTTTTGTTTGAAAGTGAATTCTATATCTTCCAAAAGATTAGATTCTCAAGAAGACCCTTGCTACACTATCAACCTATTAATTATGCTCTTAATTCTGGACCGCTGCCTGTCCAATTTAGTAAGGAAATTACGTTGAATTAGGCAAATACGATGAACCGGTATTCAATAGCTAGAGTTTACTAAGACTGAACTATTGCTAAGCAAGCACGCTTTAAATGTAGTAAACGTTTATCGACGAAATAAATCACGTTGTATGCTTCGATTTCAACATGAAAAACCTTTGAAATTAGGTTAAAAGAGGAACTGCATCGTTACATTCACTTTTTCACACCCATTTTTATCGTAAAACAACAAATGATTATCAGTTTATTTGCATCGATTCGTTACCATCTGATTGTAGCAAGGTTATTATCATGTAAAGTCCCTGGTTTGACTAGAATAAAGCCCTATACCTGTTGCCACGCCCTATCTAAAGAAATGCACGAATGTTGCTTTGATGGAAAATCAACGTTCTGTGCTGAACCGAGAGTTGCAAAGCCAATACAAGACTTCTAGGCCAGCATTATCAGTTGTAAGCGGTGCCATGTCATCAAATCCTCATCTCTCTCAGTAATTGTTAAAAGATAGTTCAATATTAGCAAAGTTAGTTCTAGTCGTGCGTGCGTTATCAACGGTGCCTTGAACCGTTTCGTGTGCATTGTAAACATTACGATAAAAACTGCAGTTCTTGCCATTTTAATACTTTTTGATTGAGTACAATTTAGTTGGTTTGTTAGAAGACACTGGTTTTGTCTCATATTCTTTCATTTATTCTTCGGCAATCGGAAATAGGATGATTCTGTTTTTAACCCCCGACGCAAAAACGAGGGGTGTTATTTTAGTTATTTATGAATGTGTCTAAAGCTGATTTGAAGAAGAGTTACTTACAAAGCAACGCTAGAAAGCAATTTCTCCCTGAGGTTTGGTACCAAATTTTGTGGGGATTTTTATAAAATTCCAAATTCGGCCTACTCTTGCTTGGTCTCGATCACACCTGATTGAAAGCGATGGTTACCCAGTCAGTTTGGCAATCATCAATTGCAGTCATTGTACTCAACTACACTACTTAAAGCCTTCCGAAGTATTCTATGTTTCTATTCAGTCATGACACTGAAGGATATTTTGTAATAGACATGTGCATTTGCTCTTTCAAAGAGGCTCTGTTCAATGAATCTCGATGACGGATTTTTGTTAGAATTCAAGATGTAGACAAGGAGCACTTTATTCGCATTGGAGAGACAGCTCGTTCTCTTAAGATGCCAAATTGCCAACCGTGTTTTGCAATTAAAGTCCTTATATATTTTGACGTTGTTTTTGGTTTGCTAAAGTGAACACAACATCTTTCTGACCTTGTTCCTCATGTCTTGTAAAAGTCGCCACAAATCGATGTATTTCTTCCAAGTTTCCCTGTCAATTGCTACGCTATCATTCAATCATTTTTCTTTCATCTCATGGATTTGTGCCCGGTTGATGATAATAGGCTCGCCCCAAGCCGTGGCGACCTGCGGATGCTAGTTTGGCAATATGAAAGCAAGCGTCCAATGAAGACGTGCTGAAGAGTGTTATTTTTTAACCGACTTCAAAAAAGGAGGTTACTATGTTCGTGTGTATGTATTTTTTTTATTTTTTATGTATGTTACCTGATTTCTCCCCCATTAGTGGACCGATTCTCAAATTTTTTTTTTATTTGAAAGAGTATACTCCTGAGGTGGTCCCATTTTAATTTGGTGAAGATCTGGTGCTGATCTTCGGAGATATACAATGGAACTCTTCAAAAATAGACGGCAAATCTGTCGTAATTGCTGGAATCGCTTGGATGTTTATTGAATATACATTATCATGACGTAACATCACCCCTGTATGCTCGGGGGTATGCAGATATGTACAATACACATTTTTTTAGTTGTTATATATGAAAAATATAGACACGTATTACGTGTTGCGTGCTTTTTCTGACGCTATTCAAGTATTCGCATCTAGCAGTCATCACTTGTCTTCATGTTGATGAGCTGATAATGGAAGGTACTAGGTACTCCTCAACGGTTAAGAGTTGAAAGCAAAAATAGGGGAAGGAAGGTTAAGGGTTAGGTTTCTTGAATTATAGGTACTTTTTACAACTAAAAATGAAAAAATAAAAAAACTTTTTTGCAAAAAAAACAACCGACTTCACAAACACCAAAAAGAGAAAAATAAACTTTAGAAGAAAAATCAGCTTCTGAAGTCGGTGGCAAAAGAAAAAACAAACAAATGTCACCGACTTCAGAAGCAGATTTTTCTTCTGAAGTTTATTTTTCTCTTTTTGGTGTTTTTGAAGTCGGTTGTTTTTTTTGCAAAAAAGTTTTTAGTGTTTCAGAACATTTATATTTATAAATATTTTACAAGTAAGTATGATCTGCGTCATAGGATTTTATTTGCCCTTGAACAAAAGCAGTGAAGTTTGTCTTTACTACAAATTAAATATGTGATCTGGTGTTAACATTTTCCTTATCCTGTGTTTGCTTTAGTTATTGATGCGTCAAAACAAATTATTAACAACGTTTCCGATCACGTACGACGACTAGGGAACCTTCAAGAAGGTATCTTCTTGTTTCGTATGATGGTGCTTATTCTGGATTGGTCTTGAAATTACATGGAACTAGTCAGTGACTTTTTGTCTTCTAAAATGGAGATGTAGGAACACTTGGATCATATTTTCCAAGTGGGCCATGGTATGGTCAGCAGCACCACATTCATAATAAATTAATTAACAGTATCAGAAACTTTAAAAATCCTTAAAGATTACATCGCCTTTAACATACATTTCTAGTTTATGTTCTATGATCGACTCTCTTGGTGCTAAAGTTTGCTTTGTCATCAGGAAACGGCCATCTTGTGTGTATCATAAATATGTAATTAAAAGTGCTTGGCCAGACTGGCAGCGCGGCGCGGGGAGCGGCGCGGGTGCGGGAACGCGCGCGATTTGCCTGTCCGCACTGGACCGCGATTTCGTTCCGAGCGTTGTCGCGTTCAACAGCTGTTCGACCAGTGTTTGTCAAAATATAATATGGATGACGAAGACTTGTTTTTATTGGAAAATTCTTACTTTAAATGGCAAATGCTAAAAGTGAAAAATGGAGTTAATAAAATTAATTTAACCAGAGAAAATGAAGGAGAATTTTACACACTGTATGAAAGATTGCGAGAGCAACCTCGAAAGTTTTTTGAATATACAAGAATGTCAATGGATACGTTTGACTACATAAATTTACAAAATAGAAAATTATATTTAAAAAAAAAATAACAACTTTCGCCGAAGCATTCCACCTATTGAAAAGTTATTCATTCGAGATTACATCATTTCAAAATTGCACACAGGTTGTGCATCTCTGACTCGCTGTGACGTCACACTCAGCTCAGAGTATGAGCATTAGGTCCGATCTCTGTGGTATGAGTGCAAAATCCAAAAAAGATTTTTTTTGGTAAGAATTTTAAAATTCGGTTATTTTAATTAATTGGATACTTCTATAAATAATTATAAATAATTGAATTAATTTCTTAAGCTTTAACTTATAAAAGTTAAAGCTAAATAAATAAATCCAATTTATCTAGTTATCTGGCGCAGACTAAAGTTTGAGATACGCCGCTCCCGCGCGATTTATCGCTTGCCGCCCCGCGCACTCACTGCGGCCACTTGTATGAACGAGCTATGGCACGAGTTGCCCGCGCGCTCCCCGCGGAAAGTAGCCCGCGCCGCTTCCCGCGCCCGCGTGCCCACTACGGACACTCAAAGGAAGTTCCGTACGTTTAAGTTGGTCGCGCCGCGCCCGCCCCGCGCCCGCGTTTGCAGTCTGGCCAAGCACAAAGCGTAAACAAGTTCTCTAGAACATCTCCTCCATAGAGAAAGTGAGTAAACTTCGGAATTTGTTGCTTAGATTTTATTTATATAACAATGACGTATTATTGCTCACACATACATATAAAAAAGAATATTAATGTGTTGCGTATTAATTAATTGTTTATTTTTGTAAATTATTCCGAGTAAGTTTGTCTGGCGAAATTCTTGCCAAGTCTTCTTTAGTATTATTATTGATCTAATACAAAATATGATGATGTTTGAGTGCTTAATGAAATTCAAGTCTTAAAATAGGTAGTAATTAAATATACAATTACTAAACAAACAATATGTATAATTAAATAATAGTACCAGCGACACAAAAGAGAATAAAAGATAACCATGATGAACAATAATACATAAATCAAGTTGATTACTTGCGAACTTTCAACCATGATTTACAAATTATGAAAATGGTCGGTTACTAGAGGTAGTTTTACAATGATGGTAGAAAGTTGATTTTTTAAACATTATTGTGAAACCACATAATAACCCATGTAGAAGATTTCGTTGAGCACATCTTGGTACCTACCTACATGAATTAATATCGAAAAAATATATATGATCCGACGGCAACCAGAGCCTGCTGCGGGTTGTTTTTCACAAAAGAAACCGCGGCCTCGACATAAAGGGCTAAGAAGGAACATGGGTGGTTTTTAGTCAGTAAGTAGAAGTCTGGCACTCCCTCTCGATCTACCCAGGAGCGGGAGGGGTTATTTGATGATTTTCCACCCGCCCAAAAAAAAAAAGGGCAACCAGAGCGCCCGCGCATTTAAACAAACCATTAACAGAACAGAAAAGGTTAATTACTGCTTGACCTTGACCCAAATTGACTTTGTGTGGAAAGAACTATGATGTTACAAATATGGGTATACCGGGTATACCACATCCTGAAGCCGAGGTCCCACAAAAGCGGAGAAGACCGAAGATGGCGGAGAGATGTGTGAGAATCGATCACTTTGGTTGAAACTTACACCGTGTCTAGTCTCTCCTGTGTTTGGTGGAATTTAGCACGACTCCTCTCGTCTTCATTTTGATGGAAACTGGGTCAAATATCCATTTGCTGAATGCCAGAAAGGTAGCTTTGGTGAAAGACCACCCAAACTATTCATTTTTTTTCCATATAAAATTGATGCCAAAATCAAGTAAAACAACATCATGAGTTCATGACAAAAAGAAACAGTTTTACTTTACTTTAACTTAAAAAGGCCCGATAATTTTACGGTTATTAACTTTCTAATAAAACGTAAGCTAATGGACATGTATTGTGTATTCTCCCCATACTGACATATGGTGCACAGACTTGGTCTTTGACTAACATTCAGGGCCCCGAATCTGCTATTCAATAGTGTCAGAATGGTCGATCATTGATCTCATAATGGTTGATTGATGACAAGCCAAAAAGTACCTTATGCCTGTCGACTTAAGGTACTTTTTAGCTTGTCGTAAATCAACCATTATGAGATCAATGATCGACCATTCTGACACTATTGAATAGCAGACTCGGGGCCCAGAGGTCCAAACTCAAGGTTTGCCAACGGGCAGTGGAGAGCAGCATACTCAACGTTAAACTTACCGATCGTATAATGAATACCACACTGCGCTCCAGAACTCAAATTGCTGACGTAGCTCATAAAGCTGCCAAACTAAAATGGGACTGGGCAGGCCATGTCTGCCGGATCCAAAGCTGTGGGTGAGCATATCTCAGAACTGGAGCTCGGAGACAGCTAGACGGCGGCGCGGCAGACCGAGGAGGAGATGGCGGGACGCCTTGGATGGTTTTCTCGTTAACTGGCGGGAAGAGGCGCAACAACGAGGAAAGTGGAAGGAATGGGGGAGGCCTTTGCTCAGGAGTGGGAAAGATTAGGCTTACTAAAAATAAAAAATAAACTTTCTAATAAAGAAGAGCCAATCATCATTACATTATTATCCTGGTTACTATGCAACAAATTGGGTACTCTGATGCCCCGTCCGCGATAAAAGGGTACATTGTAACATAAAATTAGTAAAGTTTAATGATCTGAATAATATATTGCAATAATCATCATGCTCTATAAACCTTGTTTCATATGTCCGCCTAATTATTTATTCATCTACTATAATTTACTACTAGAACGAGCGGAAATTTACCTTTATTGCGTGCGTGAGTAATAAAAAAATGTCAGGCTTCATAAAACCAGTATGGGTTTCATTATTTCTTGTGTAGCCTTAATAGCTAGATATCAATGTGAAAACGATCGATTTCATACTATTGTCTTCGGTTTTATATCTCACATGGTTTCTTAGAACAAAAACTTGCCAGTACTTATAAAAACGTGTCGTACAGTCAGTGCCCATCATAACCTGACCCCTTTTCTTACACCACTAATTGCTCTCTTCTTCTTTATAGGGGTTCAGATAATGCTGGTTATTGACTGTACAATATACAAGGTGACGTGACAAACTCTAGCAAGTTTTTATGCACCTGACGAGTTATTTATGGCGTTCGATATAAAAGTCCTTGTTGCTATTGTAACTAATACGATTATACGACACATTAGCAATTTTACACGGAACTGCTATGTTGTTACCACTAAGTTAATTAAAGTAATGAACTGGCTATACAACCAATTAGGATGTACATAGAAATATTAGAATAGAATGCAAAAATAGAATGACCAAACTGTCTAGGTAGTCTAGGTACCAGTCTAGCAGCTTAGTATATAAAGCACATAATTAAGTTTGCTGTGTTTTTCCGTGTTTACAGAAATATTCTGTTTTTTTTTACGTTTTCTGTTTATGCATGGAAAAATTGATCAAATCATTGTTTACGGCGGATATGTAGGTTATTAAAAATAAAGTTTGTAAGTTTTTAACTCAACTTGACGTTGTTCTTTATTCAATCTCGACTGTATTTAACAGTATCTCGTAGCGAAAAGCACAGAGACGTCAGACAAAAGAAGAATGATGAACGATAGCGTGTTCATCATTCTTCTTTTGTCTGAGTTCTTGATGAGCATACAAATAACCCTATCTGGAAAATATTTTAAGGAGAGCGAGAAAGGGTTTCGGGGTACAATAGTACATTCCCGTTACATTTTTTGACTATATCTCTGGAAACATAATTAATTGATTATGTCCGCCAGCAAAATTGGAGATTAGATTGTTGGTACTCAACATCGGACTCCGAAATCCGGTTGGATGTCCTGACAAAATGGGCATTCTCCTTTGGAGAAAGTTAACTTACATGAAGACAAAGCGTAATTCATTTAGATTTGGTTTCTGGAGCCTAATAAAGTTTCTAAAATCTGAACAAACCGACTATCACCTAATTTAACCCATCACCAATACACCTTGAGTAAATTGATCCCCTGTGAAAATCTCAATTCATCGTGGATCGCTTGCTCTCCTAGAAGCCATACCTCAACGCATAATACTTACCTCTACAACTACAAACACACCTATTGTCTTATTCGTCGAAATCACCTAATTTATAACTGTTTACTTCGCAGGCGGTGGAAGCGATCCTCGCAAACGTACCGGAGTGGCATCCAACACCGTTCACGGGCAAGAAAGGTCAGTAACTCACTCATTAAACACGATACTAGCCATTATTACGACGTTTTTGTTTTGACAACATTGACAACGACCTCTAGATGTGAGGAGACAGGTGATTCAGCGGATGCAAGAAAACTGCATCGGTCATGTCCGTAGACAAAAATTGCACGATTAATTTCTGATAATACTCTGACCCATAGATATAGAATTCCGTAGATTGGTAATGTCAACAATCAAACGAGACCAAAAACCATTGATATGACTATATTTTATTTTGTTTGTTACATTAAGTACCTACATATAATCTATTTTTCTAAGACTATGCATTTGTAAGACGCTATCTTAGCTGTCGATATCAACAAAAATTAGGTCATCGCATCACTAAAAAGTGAGGTTATAACTCCTTCGTATTTCTCTATTTGTTATTTCTCAAATACGTCGGTTTTAGGCATGCTAATTCATCTAGATCGTAAATAAAATAATGTTCTCATAATATTTTGCTTAAAGCCGGCGTATTAGGTGCATTGTTATTGCAGAAATAACGATGTAAACAACTTGTAAACTTACTGGTGAAACGAGTAATCCTGGGGATTTTTCTTTTTGGAAGATTCACATCCTGGTACTGCACAAGAAACCATCGTATTATGGTAATTCAATCACGAGTTATCACTGTAGTTCACTTAAATAATTGCCGAAACGCTCGCGTAAACAGTTACCGGGGCCGGTATGGGCCGGTAGCAAATACGTGTTTTGGCCCTGTTAACAGCGTCACTTTCTCTCTCTTTCTAACACAGCAAAGTTCCGCTACAGCGGGAGCTCTCATTCACTCTCAAGCCCAATCTACGGAATTCTATATCTATGCTCTGACCAGACATCCGGAATTGAACACTTCTTGATTCTGTGTGATGATTCCATACATTGAAAATCCAGTTGGCTGGTAGTTACAGGTATTAATATGGCTTTTCATTTTGTAAAATTAGCGTTGAATGTTCTTAGGAACTTATAAAGTCACACTAGAGATAAGGAGCTTCATCGCTGCTAATATTTTACAGCCTTTGAATAGGAGCCTTTAGAGAGGCGGTGACCTTTGGGGGTGACATAATTAAGTATATCTGTGTCAACTAATAGAGAAGTATGGCAGAAGATGGCATGCGGCGTTGACCCTGAATGAATTAGCTTATGGACAAAATAATGATGTAGGTATGTGATAGATTCACCAAAGCGCCAACACAACCACGATACAGAAGGAATCCTTGTGTCAAACTGCAGCGTTTAGTGATTAACCTTACTCGGCAAGGTGACTGGCGCAAATTAGGCGTGGTTTATCACCCAGACATAAACAGAGACATAAAGTAAACGAATTAGGATTGATGTTCGCTTAACTTCTGGTTTAATTGCTAACTCTTTGAAGGATTAATATACCACAAAAACTATACTTATATAGTTAGGTACTGAAACTGTCTGGTTACATTAATTTATACATTTATGTGACCTACTTATTATTTGCATTTTTGTAGTTTATTTAACAGTTTAGAATTTCAATTAACACTTGCAGAATTTGTTTAAATAAACAGTAGTTATATTATTATTTATACAGAACCTCGCATGTTCCAGAGTGACGAAATGTACAGAACATGGGATCAGCCCGTTCGTTCCCATTCAAGGAGTGACTAAAAATTATTTTAACAGTGTGAACAGTGTTCCTCATTTTTTTTTTACTTTTGAATTGTCACTTTCTCAGTCTATTCTTCCATTAGACGGTCACCAAATGAATAAAACCACTTCTTCGTTTTGATTGACGTGCAATTTACATAATTATTCCGTCTTGAATAGTTGCAAATTAACCAGACGATCATTTGTCAGTTGAAGGACAGACTTCAAGACGGTACTATTATCAACTTGTCACTTCAAATTCATTATTTGTCTTTTGTTAGGAGTTTATACTGCTCTTGTTATTATTTTGATTATTAGCCTGTACTGTCTACTGTCTCATTGCTGGGCAAAGGTCTCTCACAGTTAATTGCAAGATATCTCTTCCTTCCCGAACTAACTCTAAATTACGAATTAAGTATATTTTTATGTTTTGACAGCGGAAAATTACTGCGAAAATTTCGAAAACGAAAGAAAATCTTTTTGAGAATTATAATTATTGTATCTGTCAGTAAAATTTTCGGTCGCTGCTTTCCCTGACATGTTGACAACTTTTCATGTAACTTTTCATCTTAGACTGATTTCTAGAACGGAGTAAGTATCAAATATCAATGACATGTCACCTTCTTCTGAAATCAGCCAGCTATTTCCACAAAGCTCATCGTCATTCTCTAGCCCTTATCCCAATTCATTTGGGGTCGGCGCAGCATGTCTTCCTCTTCCATACCTCTATGTTTTTCGTCATCTCATGAGACACCTCCTTTCTTACCATATCATTCTTAACACATTCCATCCATCGTTTCTTTGGTCTTCCTCTACTCGTATAAGTCGTATACCACAAAGCTAAGTATCTGATTAATATTTATTAACCCGTCCATTCTCTTGACAAATGATGCTGTGTTGAACAATGAGTTATTCATAGACCGGTCATCATCAATTACTGTTTATTATTCATTTAAGTTCTGTTCTAAGTGAATGGCCTCGTTTAGTTTGTGAGTATTGTGAGTTCACACAGATACCATGCAGGCCAAACTGTCCGGGCGGTTGCCTTTGAGTCCGTTAATCTTTGGACCAAAGGGCCACACGTTTTAACTTCTTGTACTTATGACGAAAATGACGCTACATTTACAATAAGGATAAGGGACTTTGCATTATATTGGTTTTCCGTACGACGATAGGTCAGCTTATACTGAAAAAGAAAAGCTTGACATCGTACGTTCGGTACAGGACTAGTTTGCTTAATTATATTTTGTCAAACCATCAGCTGCATCCAAATGGTTCTGCCTAACCATTTAGATGCAGCTGAATACACCTGTATTTTATAGAAGCGACTGCCTGGCCTCCACAAGACCACAACCAAGTTGGTACTGGGTATTGCGTATCGCATTGGTAAAACTGGTTGTCATTCCTTTCGGCCACTGTCTACTAATAACGACTGCCAAAGATCTGCTAAATGACAGACTGGACCAACGGCTAAAAATTGCCCGGGACCAACGGCTTAACGTGCTTTCCGAGGCACGGTCGCACGGAGGAAACGCGGTATTATACCAACGGCCAAAAATTGCCCGGGACCAACGGCTTAACGTGCTTTCCGAGGCACGGTCGCACGGAGGAAACGCGGTATTATACCAACGGCCAAAAATTGCCCGGGACCAACGGCTTAACGTGCTTTCCGAGGCACGGTCGCACGGAGGAAACGCGGTATTATACCAACGGCCAAAAATTACCCGGGACCAACGGCTTAATGTGCTTTCCGAGGCACGGTCACACGGAGGAAACGCGGTATTATACCAACTATTACCAACGGCTAAAAATTGCCCGGGACCAACGGCTTAACGTGCTTTCCGAGGCACGGTCGCACGGAGGAAATGCGGTATTATACCAACGGCAAAAAATTGCTCGGGACCAACGGCTTAACGTGTTTTCCGAGGCACGGTCGCACAGAGGAAACGCGGTATTATACCAACGGCTAAAAATTGCCCGGGACCAACGGCTTAACGTGCTTTCCGAGGCACGGTCGCACGGAGGAAACGCGGTAATATACAGGGTTGGCATGTTTAAAACAAGTTGTTTAAAACATGTGTTTTAAACAGTGTTTAAAACAGTTTCAAATAAAACATCGTTTTTTATTAGGTGTCAAACACCTAAGGTATTTAAAAATTGTGACAAGTTTTGCAGCTTTCTCGTTACCAAATTTGTTTCGTATCGGAATGAATAAATCCAAATGTTTTTGTGTTATTGTGCAATGAAAAATCAGAAAGAAAGTCCGCTCTATTTAGACACTCCATCGGTAAAGTCCCCCGGGGAATTCCCAGAACTTCCGTAATTCGTGAATGTGATTATATTTAACAAATGATTTGGGTATTCCCCTTATTTTAAGAGAAGTTTAGGTGATTTCCCTACTAAAAATGAACGTCGAAACATACCGCATGTATTGAATTAAGATCAATTTTGGTCATGCAGTTTAAAAAATAATATAAAAGTAAATTATATCAAGCTTAATCAATTAAAAATGGATCATAACTAACTTAGGAAAAAAAAAACAAAAAAAACAACTGTTTAAAACATTTTTAACTGTTTGTTTTATAAAATGTAAAAAAAACTGTTTTTTTTCCAACCCTGGTAATATACCAACGGATAAAAATTGCCCGGTACCAACGGCTTATCGTGCTTTCCGAGGCACGGTCGCACGGAGGAAACGCGGTATTATAATTATTGATGGTCAATTGGTCACCCATACACGGACCTCACTAAGCAAGCACAGCTTAACCTAAAGATCGAGCCAGGCGGCTGTTGTTATTTAGCCACTATTTTGCATGAACATTGGTAATGAAATGCCGATAAATAGTCTCTAGGGCGCATCAAGGAATATTGGGTTCCCTGAATATCACAGAAAGCTTTCTGTTGTGTCTCCATCTCCATGACGAGGTTCTTCTTATTAATATTTTATAATCATGTTTATCAAAACTAACTTGAGTTCGACCTAAGAATGACGCACGCGACTCATACTTAAGGCATTATGTTTCTATTTCCAGCCATAACTTGATGAAATGAAGATTGCATACCAAAATAAATTCATATGTCTGCCCTTGGTTGAACTCATGCAAATCAAATTATTCAAAGTGCATCCGTTCTGCGTTCTGATCCTTTGCTTCATTTCATTGTTGACTTACAGTACAGTCTGAGTCATAAAACTATTATCATTCCTATCAATCTTACTATAGGATATCGTGTTAGCCGGTAACGCAAATAGGCAGTAAATTCATGTACATTACTGGTGTTAAGCTGCATCTGCGTAGACTGGAAGTTGACCCAAAAGTTGGTGAAGCCTAGGCAGATGTGATCTAAGTTTTAACCCTGTGGCCTCAGCCTGTGGCTTTATATTCCGTACTGTTTACTTATACAATTCGTGATCCTCGTTGTTATCATTGATAGCCTTTTTCGATCCTCTGCTCTGTCTCAATAAAGTCTTAGGCCCGCCCAAACTCCACGAAAGCGGAGACAAATGGAGAGTAGAGGATATGCCGAAGCTCTGCGGAGATGTGGAAAGCGAAGAGGAGCCGTACTACTCACCGAGTCACCGCACGCTGCTCACGGTACACAGCACAACGCTCACCACACGCCGCTCACGTCTCATCTCGTCTCCGCTGGCCTATACAATTACGAGACATCCCTTCCCCTCTACCCCTTTCCACTAAAGCTAAGCGGAGACGAAAAGTGTAAATAACAAAATCCTATTGGTGGTTTCCTACACCTTCTCTCATCCCCTCTCCTCTTCGCATCGGTGATCTTCTAAGTGGCCATCCACCCATGAGTTGTCCTGCACTCCTCCACTAGAATGACTCCTACACAATACTATAAATAATATTATCATTTCCGAGATTCATTGCAGCAATATCCGGGTAACTTGACATATTGATGTGCACGATTATCTTATCTCATTTCGCAAGATGTCAGCCCTGAATGAACCGGCAATTATTATTGTTTCGTTTAGGTTCTTGGTATTTTATTACGCATTATCATGCATGACGCTTCCTCCGGCATCAAATCACGCCTGTAATCTAAGATAAAGGGGGCAGTACCTTATAGTACCCCTACATTTCGCCAGTTAAGTTTCGGTGCGATGCCCATAGATATAATAGCCATCAACCGGGCACATAGTCTTTGTTTAATCATTTGGTTGATGGATTACGACCATTTAGTTAGATAGACGCTGCTTATTTTGTAGCTCTGTGGCTGCCATTGAAAAATTCTTGATTGGGAAACATTCTGACTTGGGTATCAAATCCAGGACTTCTTTGCTAAGCAGTCCCACTTGCAATCATTGACTATGTTATCAAACCATTCATGATTCATACAAAAATTATCACCGGTTTCGCTAATATCTAAGTAGGATCATGGGTCGTTTGAGATGTTTTGTGTCACGTAATGAGGTGATCTTAGCGTCCTCCTATCTGCACGGTGCACGTGTTAGTGTAGTACGAGAAATTATTTTTTCTTTCAATTTTATAATTCAGGTTTAGTAAGTTTTCTATCATTCGCTCTTGACTGGACTTGTAGTTTGTAGTATATTTCAGTCTTAAATGTAATCTACGAAGGATAAGCCTTAGTACACTGACACTCTGATTTGTCCAGTTATGTTTAAGTCCCTTGTGACACTCAGATTTTTCCAGTTATGTCGGTCTAGTGATCGCGATCGCGACTGGTGAGCATGAGGTCCTGGGTTTAATTACCGGGTCGGTCAAATGGTTATTGGGATTTTACATCAGGAATTCCTCAGTAGCAGCCACGTATTCTGGATTGTTGCCCGGTTGATGGCAATAAGTTCCATGTTTTTTGTGGGTGCGAGCCTATTGGCATTAGCTAGGCACAAATGCAGATTCCGGGCAGCTACTGAGACATTCCTGATGACAAGTTGCTTGTAATCATTTGACATAATTTACTTCTTGTGAATTTATGCTGACGTTAAAAGAACAAAACTTGCTTTCTAAGCAATGAACAACCAGTTTTTAACCGACTTCAAAAAAGGAGGTTACTATGTTCGTGTGTATGTATGTTTTTTTTTTTTTTTTTTATGTATGTTACCTGATTTCTCCCCCATTTGTGGACCGACTATCAAAATTCTTTTTTTATTTGAAAGAGTATACTCCTGAGGTGGTCCCATTTTTTTTTGGTGAAGATATGGTGCTGATCTTCGGAGATATACAATGGAACTCTTCAAAAATAGACGGCAAATCTGTCGTAATTGCTGGAATCGCTTGGATGTTTATTGAATATACATTATCATGACGTAACATCACGCCTGTATGCTCTGAGGGGGTATGCAGATGTGTACAATACACATTTTTTTTGTTGTTTTATGAATTTTCGTGCTTTTTCTGGCGCTATTCAAGTATTCGCATCTAGCAGTCATCACTTGTATTCATGTTGATGAGCTGATAATGGAAGGTATACTACTCCTCAACGGTTAGAGTTGAAAGTAAAAATAGGGGAATCTTGAAGGTTAAGGGTTAGGTTTCTTGGTTGAATGTTAAATTCATAGTTAATATTTGTGTAGGATATAATATCTATAGGTACTTACTTATTACAACTAAAAATGAAAAAATAAAAAAAACTTTTTTGCAAAAAAAACAACCGACTTCAAAAACACCACTTTTTGGTGTTTTTGAAGTCGGTTGTTTTTTTTGCAAAAAAGTTTTATATACTTCAATCAAACAATCTAAAATTGCATAAGTCTTTATTGAGTTAAAGAACCGATAAAGCAATAACAACCAATGAAGAGACATGCCAGTCTTCACTAATGTTAGACTACAGCTAAATGAATGAATTTTCAACGTTTTGCTAACCGCTGAGAGTTCAAATTCGAACTGTGCAAAAAACTTATGTCCCGCATAGTGCCAAGTGCCAAGCAACAGGGGCGCATAATAAAAAGCTTTTATTTGCTGAATTGGATAAATCGTTCCCATTGTGTGGTGGACTGGTGGAGCAGGAAAATAAAAAGGTCACACCGTGATAACCATAGTAGCACACTGCACACAGACTTCCTCTCTATTGATAACGAATTACATTTTAATGTACACAGTCATGTTTTTGATTAGCGGTGGATTCAATGGAGTTTTTTGTAAGTGGTTTGGTTGGTTACTAAGTCAGGTTATTCTTAAAGTACTTACTCCAAAAAGGAAAATAAAAAGGTCGCACCGTGATAACATAGCACACAGACTTCCTCTCTATTGATAACGAATTACATTTTAATGTACCTACACACTACACAGTCAGTCATGTTTGTGATTAGCGGTGGATTCAATGGAGTTTGTTGTAAGTGGTTAGCTTGGTTTAATACAAAAAACTACTACTTGCCACTACTACTAACTAGTACTTGGGAATTAATGTATGAGATTCTTATGTTTTTAAAAGCAAATAAGTAATGGAGTACTTTGGGAATAACTCACTAAGTCTACTTGAATCCACGTGATGATCGAGTACGATGTCGAGGAGGGATTACATTAGATAATACTGAACCACGGCAATTAAGGCGCTGACAAGAGCCAAATAGGCTTGTATTGAACAATTTTTTAGCCAAGTCTATACAGTTTGACACGGCGGAAAAAATATATGTTAATCTTGAACATACACACATCAACACGGTCTAGGGATATTTCATACTCAATTAAATAACTCGAAAAGTACTGGCCGCATTGGAATCTTTAATACACCGATTTGTTTGTAATTTATCTCAGACTAATTCCAAATTCAAATTTTTGAAAATTCTTTTGTTTCGGTGGCATAAAAATGTCTTGATGTATAGGAGAGGGAATTTTCATTTGTGCGAAATTTAAAAAACAATACGAATTACGTTTAGTTACAGTTTCTTTTCATTTTTAAACGAAAGATAAAGTTAAAATTGAGGTATTGTAGCCATGCAACGCCGATATTTGACGAGGGCGGAGATGTTACGAGCTGTGGGAATGCTGGAAGCTGGATCTGTTCAGCGTAATGTTGCTGAGGCCATAGGGACCCATCAAAATGTAATTTCAAGATTGTGGACACGCTATCGTGCCACAGGTGAAGTAGCGGAGAGGCACCGGGGGCCAAGTCGCATCACTACCCCCAGACAAGACCGATTTTTTCAAATTACTGCGCGAGCTCAACCAAATGCAACGGCGACTCAATTGGTCCAAAGGCTGCGAGTGGAACACCAAGTGCTTGTGAGTGACCAAACTGTAAGAAGGCGACTGCATGAAAGCAATCTACGCTCTCGTAGACCACTCCGGGTCCCACCTTTACGGAGAGGCAATCGTGGACGACGATTAGAATGGGTTCGGAACCACGTGGACTGGGGCCGTGAGCAATGGTCCAATGTGCTGTTCACGGATGAATCCAGGTTCGGCTTCCATCCAGATTCACGAAGGACGCGTGTTTGGCGAGTTCCTGGACGATGGAGCCGTCTCCAGAACCCTCAGGAAGTTCACCCATACCAAGGAGGAACAATTATGGTTTGGGCAGGAATTCGTCTTGGAGGACGGACGGATCACGTTTGGGTGCGGGGCAATATGACGGCAGAACGATATGTCCAACAGGTGCTGGGGCCCGTAATCTTGCCCCACAGAACACAAATGGGGCAAGATTTCCTGTTCATGCACGACAATGCCCGGGCACACACGGCGAGAACGGTAGCAGCTTGGTTACATACACATAATGTTAGGGCCTTAGACTGGCCTACTCAATCGCCAGATCTAAATCCCATTGAGCATGCGTGGGATATGCTGCAAAGAAGAGCTCTGAAGGAAGTTCCTGAAAATTTGGCTACAGAAGATCAACTTTTTGCGCACCTCAGAAGGACATGGGACAATATTCCGAAGCAAGACATTGACAACCTTGTTCTGAGCATGCCGAATCGTTGCCGATGTGTTATGAACATCATGGGCGCTTTCTCAGACTACTAACTTCAAGTTTATAAACACAAATTAAATGATTTTTCTATTTTTCTTAGTTTTTACTCACAAATTAAAAGTTAACTCCTAAACGGTTTCCGTCTATGCTTCATTTTTTTTCCATAAAATCCTGAAATTTTAATCAGTACCTTAACCATTATTAAAAAATGGTAGAATATTAAATAACGTATATTTTAAGTATATACATGTCATATAAATAATTAACACATTGATAGTAATTCGCTTTTTTAAAAATATCCCTAGACCGTGTTGATGTGTGTATTTCTGATAATTTCGTTGTTTTCAAAACACGTTTTTGAAAAGTTTTCTCGATACAAAAAAATGGTAAACTAACCTCTTAAAATGATCTTCCAACAAAAATATCTGTATTACTGATCAACGTACGTTGGTAAAATTTATAACAATAACGTACCATATTTAATTACAAAATTTGGTTGTTTTTAATTTTTGATTATTTAATAAATTATTTTGATGTAATTAATCATTATATGGTTTGTAAGAAGTTCGAGCGTTGCGTCATCGCGCTCTCTTTCTTACCTAAGCAATCCGACAGTGAGCGCTTAGGCGCGGTGCTAGACGGACGTATGTCACTTTGCGCCCCACTGACATATCCGTTCATCTATAAATTATTATTGACCGCGTCACAATGTTAGTCCAGGATCCACGGTACATTTTTTCACTTGATTACTATCAAGCTAATTTTCTGTGAGCAGCTGCATTCTGATGAGACGCCAACATTACCCTATACGAAAACTCTCGATTGTGGTAGGTAAAAGGGGCAGCAGGGATAAAATATATATTGATTATATATTATTATAATTATTTATTTGATGATTTTCAAAAATCTATTACTAACTATTTTTTTTATTTTTATCTGATGATCATTATCTAAATCCAACATGTATTCCACAAACAATTTTTTCTCAAAGCCAATCGTTTGGAAGACAGACACTTCCAAATTTGTAAAATGGCGACCGGCCTCGCGGTCGCTTGCCTTCGGTATTGCCAACAATGACCAGCTTTTCAAGGCTGCTACTCTTTGCATTATGTGGCCGAAATAAGACAAAATACGCTGTAGGCAAACTGTTGACAATCGAGTCTTGATATCGAGTTGGTATTATCGGTTGCCATGGAATTCGGAGAATCCGCCTAAAACACCACATTTCGAATGCGTCTATCCTCTGTCTTACTCTTGTTTGGATTGTCCATGTCTTAACTTGTGGGGAAAAATGCTCCTTCCGAGAAGCCTGTGCCTGAAAAGGAACCGATCCAGGCTGATGATGGTTTCGTGACGGTGTTGAGGAGGAAGCGCCGTCAGCGAACCATCAAAAACCGCTGCGGCACGGCTCCATCGGAGCCCAATGTGCATATTCGTGCCGCAAAGCCGAACAGTCCTTTGTACCTCTCCCGTCTACATTACACCACTACGACGGAGGACATCGTGGAGTACGTGCGCCAGAAGATCAAGTACGTGGCGAGAGTGCAGCTGCTCGAGTCGCGCCGCAACGTCAACTTTAAGGCGTTTGTGGTGCGAGTACCGACATGCTACCTGCACCTCGTCTTGGAAGAGGACTTTTGGCCGCAGGGGGTGGTGTTTCGACGCTTCCGCGGGCAAGTGCCACATGATCGCACAGTGACGTAGTGCAAGTGTAGTGATACTAATATAGTTTTAAGGTTTTGTTTACTAACACAAGCTGTCAATTATATCGTATGTATGTTAGTCTGTAAGGTATTTATCTATGGGCCAAAGTAGCCTGAAAATAAATAAATATTATTATTATTAACTCTATGGAGGAAAATCAGGAAAACTAGTGCTCTGACCAAACGGGCCTTCGTTTTATAACTTATACCACGTTTTTCCCAGATGTTCCGGGGGCGTAATATAGCATCTTTAGCCATGGCTATCCGCCGTTTTATTTCTGTGACGCAGCTACCTTCATTACTTATATTGGAGCCCAGTTAATCGAAGCTGTCCACAGTATAGATGCCTTAGATGTTATAGGCGCCCGATAGCTTTCCCGCACGATCTACCACCATAAGCTTGGTTTTCTGCCTATTTATTGCAAACCCTACTTTGCCACTTTCCACTTCCAATCTGTGCCGTATCTCTTTCATGTTGCCAAATGTTGTAGCAAGGAGAACGGTGTCATCAGTGTACCTCAGATTGGAAATCCACTTTCCACCAACAGTAAACCCCTTGTCCCAGCCCTAAAGAGTCTTGAATGATATTACTCTTCATATATATTGAAGAGCAGAGGTGAGAGGATGCATCCCTGCCTAACGCATTTGAACAGTCGGTGTCTATTTTGACGAAAGAGCGGTTGTTGATGTGTAGGTAGAGGCATCGGACTATGTCAATAAGATGTTGAGGCGTTCCCATGTCTTTAAGAACCCCCCACAGCTTGCCCCACTCCACGCAATCAAATGCTTTGGTATAATCTATGAAACATATCAATACAGGGCTGTTAAATTCCCGGCTTTTCTCTATAATTTGGCGAACGTTCAGGATTTGTTCCCGCGTGTCTTTGCCTTTAACAAAACCTGCTTGCTCTTCTGGAATTTGTGGCTCCAGAAAGTGTATTAGCCTGTTGTTTATGATGTACAGGAGTATTGATGGTGCGTGGAGTAAGTGCCAAACACTTAATATAATTTTTAGAATCTTGTAGGCAACTTGTAAAGAGTGGGTTTAATAGAAAATATCCAATCCCTAAAACCCAGTTAGTAAGTAGTTATTTTTAATGACTTCGTTATCGATACATATTGGAAGGAAGGAAGGGGACTCTTTGATCAAACCATACATTTTGTAGAACAAATATTTTTTCAAATAATTTAGATAACTATCATCAGATTTAACAAAAAAAACCCAGCTGATGATTCTCAAAAGTGTTTGTACTTAACACTTTTGAGAATCATCAAACCAACATATTTTATCCCTGCTACCCCTATTACTTACCACAATCAAGAATTCGAGAGTTTCGTGCAGGAAATTGTTGGGCGTCTCGCCGTCTCATCAAAATTAGCTTGATAGTAATCAAGTGCAAAAATGGACCGCGGATCCTGGACTATTTGTTTCTTACTTGGTAGTATGGCGCTAGGGTATCGGAAAAATTGTGGGCGTGTCCAAAAATACTGAAACATCAGAAGTCAATAGCTATTGTCATCGTCTTAAATCGTAGTTATTTTACCAACCATATCTAAAGTGTAACCTGCTTCATTGAGTTCGTCTAATCATTCATTATGGAAGGTGACTTCACAGCTTTATTATGCAAACAATACCTTTCGCCAATTTGCGATTGTCCACTACCATGGCCTAGGACATTGACGAACGATCCTGTGCTTTTATAGAATACTCCGTACCTTCTTATCACATGTTCTTACCCTTGTCTCATGTTACTTTGGTTCCATTCTACTCACGCTATAATTTACTTCTGTTTCTTTCATAACATTCCTCACAAAATTCATCCATCGCTTCCTTGGCCTTACTTTCCCTCTTCACTCGCAAACACTCGCAATCTTGTCTACGGAAGAATAATTATTTCATTGACTGGTAGTCTGGTATCATTCACTTGACCTACTGCTCAGATACAGGCTTCCCTATTATTCAGTCATTATTCTTAATTATTGATGGACTTTATGCGGTTGTTGGTCGTAACTTTAAAGCTATACATGGTGACAATCTAGCTGTCGCAAAACTGTTAATTTTAACTGCATATTTTGTGCACTGTAGGCGGAGACTAGAAACGCGATTCCGTTTACTAGTAAACCGCCTTTCCCTTATTCAACCTTATGGCGTGGTGCCTGACCAGCTGTTTTTTTGACCAGCCTTTGTACAGTTGCGTTATACATTCCAATATTAATTATGAAAACTCTGATGGTAATTAAGAAGTTCTTGCATAAGAGAAACCAGGAGATCTCTGCTTTGGAATTGGCAACTACTGTACTAACATAATTAAGTTACTTTGTGACTGGAACTGTAACTTCATCCTTTTGGTTTTGACATTCAAAAGTATTTATCTGCAATGGTCTAATTGAAATAAATGCTATTGTTGAATGTTTGGATGGCCACAACACAATATATACGATTTGACTAATTTCGAAAATACTTTTTGTTTTGGCATGCGGGTAGAATGGAGGGGAAAAGCTACACTATAAGGACTTGCGTCAAAGTTTGAAACAAAATGTTGCTATGTCGACAGTATGAGAGTGTAGTGAGTGTAGTAGTAGTGTAGTGGATATAGTAATCGCGATATTGTGGAGTTACTATTATAGGTATTGGTTTCTAATTATATCCGCACATGCTTCTACGTGCGATAAGAGAGCATATCTATGTTATTGAAGGAAACTCAAATAATATAGTTCTGGGAATACCATGAAATGCGTAGGTTAATCATATTCTGGCTACCCTTTCCTTTCAAGTTCGACCTGTACGGCTTTTACTATTTCGCCAGGAACGCCTCTTTTCTAAAATCATCGTCATTCTCCTGCCCTTATTACAATGTATTTAGGGTCGGCGCAGCATGTCTTTATATACTTACCTACGTCTTACTCGCCATCTCTGCATCACCTCCTTTCTAGCCATAATTATCATCTTACACAGTCCATCCATCGTTTCTTTGGTCTTCCTCTACTCAATTTCTCATCGTTTTGGGAAAAAAAAAATATGAAATGACCACGTAGAACGATCTTATATTTCGTTTTTTGATAACTGACTAGGTATGCTAAATTGGGTTAGCGTTCTGGTGATAAAACATTATAATTACTATTATAGACTATCGCACAATATTCCGCGCCTGCACAGCATCTGCTTGCAGGGAAAGTAATGTTCCAATGCAAGCGAGTTTTATTTGTATAGCTCATCGAACTGAAAGCGGTCTCGGAGATTGCATCGTTACTGATTTTCTCTTTACACATTTATATCGGTTTTCTTGCATATTAAGACGATGACAATAGCTATTGACTTCTGATGTTTCAGTATTTTTGGACACGCCCACAATTTTTCCGATACCCTAGCGCCATACTACCAAGTAAGAAACAAATAGTCCAGGATCCGCGGTCCATTTTTGCACTTGATTACTATCAAGCTAATTTTGATGAGACGGCGAGACGCCCAACAATTTCCTGCACGAAACTCTCGAATTCTCGATTGTGGTAAGTAATAGGGGTAGCAGGGATAAAATATGTTGGTTTGATGATTCTCAAAAGTGTTAAGTACAAACACTTTTGAGAATCATCAGCTGGGTTTTTTTTGTTAAATCTGATGATAATTATCTAAATTATTTGAAAAAATATTTGTCCTACAAAATGTATGGTTTGATCAAAGAGTCCCCTTCCTTCCTTCCAATATGTATCGATAACGAAGTCATTAAAAGTGATTACTTACTAACTGGGTTTTGGGGATTGAATATTTTCTATTAAACCCACTCTTTACAAGTTGCCTACAAGATTCTAAAAATTATATTAAGTGTTTGGCACTTACTCCATGCACCATCAATACTCCTGTACATCTTATACAACAGGCTAATACACTTTCTGGAGCCACAAATTCCAGAAGAGCAAGCAGGTTTTGTTAAAGGCAAAGACACGCGGGAACAAATCCTGAACGTTCGCCAAATTATAGAGAAAAATCGGGAATTTAACAGCCCTGTATTGATATGTTTCATAGATTATACCAAAGCATTTGATTGCGTGGAGTGGGGCAAGCTGTGGGGGGTTCTTAAAGACATGGGAACGCCTCAACATCTTATTGACATAGTCCGATGCCTCTACCTACACATCAACAACCGCTCTTTCGTCAAAATAGACACCGACTGTTCAAATGCGTTAGGCAGGGATGCATCCTCTCACCTCTGCTCTTCAATATGTACGAAGAGTAATAACATTCAAGACTCTTTAGGGCTGGGACAAGGGGTTTACTGTTGGTGGAAAGTGGATTTCCAATCTGAGGTACACTGATGACACCGTTCTCCTTGCTACAACATTTGGCAACATGAAAGAGATACGGCACAGATTGGAAGTGGAAAGTGGCAAAGTAGGGTTTGCAATAAATAGGCAGAAAACCAAGCTTATGGTGGTAGATCGTGCGGGAAACCTATCGGGCGCCTATAACATCTAAGGCATCTATACTGTGGACAGCTTCGATTAACTGGGCTTCAATATAAGTAATGAAGGTAGCTGCGTCACAGAAATAAAACGGCGGATAGCCATGGCTAAAGATGCTATATTACGCCCCCGGAACATCTGGGAAAAACGTGGTATAAGTTTTAAAACGAAGGCCCGTTTGGTCAGAGCACTAGTTTTCCTGATTTTCCTCCATAGAGTTAATAATAATAATATTTATTTATTTTCAGGCTACTTTGGCCCATAGATAAATACCTTACAGACTAACATACATACGATATAATTGAGAGCTTGTGTTAGTAAACAAAACCTTAAAACTATATTAGTATCACTACAGTTGCACTACGTCACTGTGCGATCATGTGGCACTTGCCCGCGGAAGCGTCGAAACACCACCCCCTGCGGCCAAAAGTCCTCTTCCAAGACGAGGTGCAGGTAGCATGTCGGTACTCGCACCACAAACGCCTTAAAGTTGACGTTGCGGCGCGACTCGAGCAGCTGCACTCTCGCCACGTACTTGATCTTCTGGCGCACGTACTCCACGATGTCCTCCGTCGTAGTGGTGTAATGTAGACGGGAGAGGTACAAAGGAGTGTTCGGCTTTGCGGCACGAATATGCACATTGGGCTCCGATGGAGCCGTGCCGCAGCGGTTCTTGATGGTTCGCTGACGGCGCTTCCTCCTCAACACCGTCACGAAACCATCATCAGCCTGGATCGGTTCCTTTTCAGGCACAGGCTTCTCGGAAGGAGCATTTTTCCCCACAAGTTAAGACATGGACAATCCAAACAAGAGTAAGACAGAGGATAGACGCATTCGAAATGTGGTGTTTTAGGCGGATTCTCCGAATTCCATGGACGGCCAAACGCACAAATGTGTCTATCCTTTACCAACTCGATATCAAGACTCGATGGTCAACAGTTTGCCTACAGCGTATTTTGTCTTATTTCGGCCACATAATGCAAAGAGGAGATTGCAGCCTTGAAAAGCTGGTCATTGTTGGCAATACCGAAGGCAAGCGACCGCGAGGCCGGTCGCCATTTTACAAATTTGGAAGTGTCTGTCTTCCAAACGATTGGCTTTGAGAAAAAATTGTTTGTGGAACCTCAATGTCATTTTTAAAGACCTGTCTAATGTCTATAGACACCCCACACGTAGGTATAGGTTTGATGAAAAAAAAAAATATAGTTTCAGTTCCATCTTTTTTTTATTTTTGTATAAAAATCGTAAAGCGGTTCACAGAATACTTGTAGAGTTTCAACTGTGTAGTCTCAATAGTTTCCGAATGAAGTGGCTGTGACATACGGGTGGACAGACGGACAAACAGACATGACGAATATATAAGGGTTCCGTTTTTTGCCATTCGACTACGGACCCCTAAAAAACAGCTGGTTTGTAGTAATTTTTGATGAGCTCGTTATCAATACATGTTGGATTTAGATAATGATCATCAGATAAAAATAAAATAGTAATAGATTTTTGAAAATCATCAAATAAATAATTATAATAATATATAATCAATATATATTTTATCCCTGCTGCCCCTATTACCTACCACAATCGAGAGTTTTCGTATAGGGTAATGTTGGCTCACGGAAAATTAGCTTGATAGTAATCAAGTGAAAAAATGTACCGTGGATCCTGGACTAACATTGTGACGCGGTCAATAATAATTTATAGATGAACGGATAGCTGTCAGTGGGGCGCAAAGTGACATACGTCCGTCTAGCACCGCGCCTAAGCGCTCACTGTCGGATTGCATACGTAAGAAAGAGAGCGCGATGACGCAACGCTCGAACTTCTTACAAACCATATAATGATTAATTATAAAATAATAATTTATTAAATAATCAAAAATTAAAAACAACCAAATTTTGTATTTAAATATGATACGTTATTGTTATAAATTTTAACAACGTACGTTCATCAGTAATACAGATATTTTTGTTGGAAGATCATTTTAAGAGGTTAGTTTACCATTTTTTTGTATCGAGAAAACTTTTCAAAAACGTGTTTTGAAAACAACGAAATTCATTTCTCACTACTGACTGCCCGCGGTTTCGTTCACGTATCTGCTGTGTCCGGAATAAGAATCAAATAGTAGGTATCCTATATCCTGGGCATGGTCTACCTTTGTACTTAATTTCATGTTCTACCGTTAAGACGTAAAATATTTATAATTTATAGAGTATTCACGCACAGTTATTTCCGTAATAATAGTATGAACTGAGCTGTAAATGTCACTAGATTAGTTGTTTGTGCCTTCAAAACCTGATCGACTCGACTGGTCAGTGAATCTGGTGTCATAACTCACGTGATGTGATCGTGCAATTAGATTAGAAGGTGAAAAGTAAAATATTTGTGATTTATTGGTCAAGGTTGGCCCAATGACTTCTTTGTTATTCTTCTTCGTATCGCTGGCACGACAATTTTTATGTTTTGTTAGTCCAATACTTCGCCACTTCCACCAGCGTCACCGCTTGCAGCGCAAAGGTCAATTCTTTGTTATTGAAACAATCGACAATAGGGGATAGGACAAAAAAAAAACTAATTAGTCCGTCAGATAGATTTCCAAAAATTATTGGACACGTATTTTTTCTTTTTTCACGTAAACTTAAAATGAAGACGATACAGTGCTTCGAAAACTCGTGTGACGTCATATGATAGTACATTTTGACGACACAAGTGACGTTACAAACCCCACTCCAAAATCTTTGACGCGTTTTATCTTCGTAATTTTTTATTGATTTGATAAAACAAAAAACACGTATTCAATATTTTTCGATAATCTAACTTACGGACTAAACTATTATTATTTTGACCCAGTCCGATCCCCTATTGCAGTGCGTCCTGGTACTGCTAAATAGGTTTTTAGAGAGTAGTAGCGAAGGTGTCCGCGTTTTATGTAACTGTTTAATCATAAATCATCCCATATAATTTAAAGTTAGATGTTCAAAAAGTGCTTAATAATAGCCTAATTTTATTCAGGGAAATGCTCATTGTAATATTTTGTTTAAACAGAAGAGAAGACCGAGCCAGAAGACAGCGGACGACTTCGCTGCGAGACGTTCGATATCCAGCGAGTGTTGCAGCATGGATCACACCTCATGGGCTCCGAGGGCAACGAGTACGACCTGGATGAGGAGCCCATCAACGCTACAGGTAAACACCATCATGCTGCGGAATTCGTTCGATAGATTCACCGCGGTCCTTGAACGCAGAGGGCATTAGGAGAAACACGAAAGGTTCCATCCAGTAAGAGTCTGATACTCCCTTCTGCTCGGCCCAGAGCGGGAGGAGTTATTTGATGATTTCCCGTCCTTCACCATCATCATCTTAATCCACCTTTGGATGTTGGCCTCACCTTGTTTGTGGCAATCTCTACGCATGTCAGCCCCATTCGGTTTACTCGCAATGGCAACTATGTCGACCGCCCCTCTCGTCGTCAAACAAGCAACACTTATTTCCATTCCTTGGATGCCACTCTGTCCCGCCTTATCAGCTTCTCTCAAAAACCAGTTTGGATTCAGAGAGATAAAATCAACTGCTCATTGCCCATTTAGTATACAATAAGTATTTAACATTACACACACATAGACATTTTTTTAATCTGTTACTTATTTGTTTTTTTTTGTAATATTCATATTTATTGCGAATAACTGTAATCTTTATATTTTGACGATAAATTCATAACTGTAACTCATTATATCCAAACTTTTTAATATACCTACCTACTTTTATAATTTTACAATAGGTAGGTACCCTCGTTATTTTTGTTATCAATTCATCAAATATTACCCAATATTCTGTATTCCTAGATCCATACCACAGTATAAATACTCTGGTTAGTGTTTTACTGAGCAGTTAAAAGTTTCAAAATGTTTGTTAAGATTTCCGGTAATTGTGTGGAAGTGTGTGTGTTTGCGAACGAAGAAGACTGACCTGCCGTAATACAGTTTTCACAACCACATAATGAACACAGGTACTCGATCGTATTTATAACTAGCTACATAAAATATATTAGGAGATAATATTTGTAATTAGTAGACGCAGGTCACGAGATTGTTGAGATTTGTGTGTAAGGTTGTTCTTTTATTATGTCAATAAACTTTATTACTTACTCCACCTAACAATACTGGTTCACTATTGTATCGAGTCTGGTTTTTACAACCTAACAGGCTGATGTGTTGCTGGGGAGTATTTTCCGCCACTTCTTCCCAGCTAAAACACTAGGAACTAGGAAGTGTCGAAGGGTGGGCGTACTCGTATTGGGAGACTGTCTCTTCTAAATAAATTTGACGTTCGAAAAGTGCTGATTATCAGCCTAGTTTGAATAAATTACCTTACTAGGAGGTTTACCATTGCATAATATATTATAAAATGTTCCGAATATTGCGACAAATGATTCCTCTTCCTGAGACGGAGTGGACCAGTAGGTAATTCAATCTGGTGATAACCACCAAGTACTTATTACCGTATTATTTAAGACTATTAACCGAGATGAAGTTGTTGGAAAAACCTACTGGATAAACCACGAATAAAAAATATAAGAACAGGAGAAAGAAACAAAAAAATATGTTTTTAGAATTGCTGCTTATTTTATGTACAGTCACCTTCAAAAATGCATGGACAGTTCTGAACTCTATTCACAAGTAATAAAGACTAAAAGTATCCATGCAATTTTGCAGGTGACTGAAACAGAATCATTCATCATCAGTTCATCAGATAAGTGATGAACTGATGATGGATAAGCAGCATAGTGTGAATATGAAACTGTATTGCACACTGTAAACTAAGCTATATGAAATCCACCACCGATCCTGCCCTGTATGTCCGAAAACATTCAGTCAATTCGAGACATTTGCCACCTACCCGCCTACTACGTCAGAGAAGTGTCGAAGTTAAAAACCAATACAAATGCGAAAACTCTCGTTTCGAGAAGGTAAATAAGTATGACCTTTGTCACAAGAGCGATCGATATTACAACAAATCTTTGATGATAAGATTTTTACATAAATCATGATGAACACGATATAATACGGTGCTACAATTTAATACGCTGTCTGATAGTATTACTTGAAGCGCCATCTCTGACGTCACCACACCAATCTAGATACCTACTCGGAATAAACAGTCAAGTTTATACTTAATTAAAACTCTTCTAGAAACTATAATTATGGACATACTATCTATATAAAGCAGGAAAATTGACACCATTATTTATTTCAAAGACTTTTCCTACAACAACAAAGTGATAAAGGTATATTTAGGTAAGTTATAACGGTCAACAAATATTTGTGGTCTGGTCTGGGAGTAATAATACCATGCCCCAATTTTTTGAAGAAGGAAAAAATCATTTTTTTATAAGTAACGAGTTCCATAGGTATTTTATTTGTTATTGGAATTAAGATTTTTTGGACGTAGTTCTACGCATTCGTCGAGGCCAAATTATGTCTATATAATACTGCGCATTCGTCGAGGCCAAATTATGTCTATATAATACTGGTTATACCATAGACTAGTAAAATGATAAATTCTTCTTATTACATCTTCTTCACTAGCTGGTACGACATCATTTTTTTTAAATAGGTGACCCCAAACTTCTCTACTTCGCCACGCCGTTGTTGTATGTTTTCGGACACAAAGGGCAGAGGAGGGGGGACGTAATCTAAGGGTCCAGCTTTACGTGTGTTGCCTTTCGCCGAGGCCCCGGTTTAGGTCCGTTGAACGTAATAGAGGAAGCAGCAGATTACCGCTCCATTGATTCCCATCCCATCCCCTTTATAATCATAGTTTGCACAATAAAGGCTGTGTTCGGGTCGCTGTTTATCTGCTCAGCTGAGCGGCAAAATCGAACATACGCATATACAGACTGTAACCCTAAAAGTGCAGTACCTCCTGTGGACAACTTTCCTCGGTGCGATATTTTGTATAGGAAGTCCAATTTTTATTTATACGCGTTTTCCTAAGCAGATGTGATTTTACGTTGTAAAAAAGCACACTCTTCTAAGCTAGTTGTGCCGAGCTGATTCGATGCGAAACGGTAGATGCCGAACAAAATTTTCCAATGGGCACAAGCCATATTGCTTCGGGACGGTTTTGCTGTTCAACTGTCACCACCATATAAGTGTGTAGCACCCCTTCCTTCCTCTCGTATAGTTTTTTTTTGTGTTTCCCAATGCTGGACAAAGACCTTCCTTTCTACTTCCAAACCTCTCTATCCTGTGCAATATTTGGCCATGTTTGCCCCGAAAACAAGATTAGATCGTCACAGCACCTTCGCCGCGGTCTACATGTTATGTTAATCTAACTAATTTCCTGTATCTTTATTTGTTCAGACTCGAAGGAGCGTCTGGCGAAACAGCGGCAGCAGTTGAACGCCCGCCTGGGTCTCGACGTGGCTGCCAACCTTGGTGTGGACCTCAACTCCATGTACACTAACGAGGACCTGTGTCCTGTTAAACCTGCCGTAAATAAGACTGATGTGTGCCGGGTAAGTTCGTGGAAATAGAAGAATTGTAAACATTCTTAAATTCAAACTCAAAGCAACAAAAAACAAGGTATAATAATCTGTGAAAGTACTGTAATTGATCATTCCAAAGCGTAGGTCTGTATGAAGAAGAAACACTCAAAAAAAACTGTACTTACAGAAGAGGAAGTCTTCCTTCTTTTGTTTTTCCCTTTCGGATATGCTTATTCTTTCCTGCTTTCAATGCAACCAAATTAATTAGGTAGTCATTTTGGAACTAAACTCAAAACTGCAATAGTTCTGTTATAAGAAGGTGTTTCAATTTGGCAGTTTAAAAATGGTTCAATTACCATGTGGACAATTTACCCTGTTAATTCTGTATTCAAAAAAATCTTGCAATAACTGCCTCTTTTCTATTTTTGCTTAGTTTTCCTTGACCACAACGTTCCTAAATCAAGCTATAACAGCCATTCAAAGCATTATTTTAAACAAATTATCTACTCTTTCAAACATTACTTCAACAAGTACGATATAAGGTCCTTACCACCCATTTCCCCCCCACAGAGACCAGTACAAGAAATAGTAATATCTTCAAAACCGCTGAGCTCGAGGGAGATGAACCTAGCCAAACGCAAGGCGCGACTTGCGTTCAGCAAACAAAAGTCGCGCGACTGCAGTGAAGATGGCCCGTCTGCGCCACCAACGCCACCTGTCGAGCCTGACCGGAAGAAGATCAAGTTGGAACAGCCTGATGAATTTGTATGTAAGTATTGGGTTCAGTGTTACCGTATTATCCAGTAATAAGGCCAAATTGGCAGTCCGTTAAGGTTGATGCGACAAGGTAGCCCGCGAAATTCGAATTTTCTTGCGTTTTTTGCAATTTCCCGGTCGGTATCAAGTCGTATGTTAAATAAAATGGGATTCGCGGCAGTAACAAAATTTCTATTTACTGAATATTAACGATTAAAATCAACAGTATAACCGTCTCAGTTCATTAAGTCTCAAGAATGCCTTTTTCATGAAATAATCACTTTTAAACGTAAGAAAATTCGAATTTCGCGGGCTACCTTGTCGCATCAACCTTTAACCCATTGACCGCCACGGTCAAGTAAGACGACAAGCTAAAAAGGACCTTAAGTCGACAGACTTAGGGCACTTTTTTGCTTGTTCGGCTTGTCGTCTATACGTGACTGTGACGCTAAAAAGGTTAAAAAGTCATTTTTACACCTTTATGAGCTCGGAGGGTTGTATTAATGATTTTGATGATTATAATTCTGTAACTACATATGTCTTACAGCCGCGAATCAAATGTTCATCAACATACAACCTATCACTGGCCTGCAAATTGCAAAGAACTTAAGAAAATTTGAATTTGGAAGCAGCTGCATCCGGTTAGATTAAAAGCTTCGGACAGCACATTATGCAGTTGGTCTCGGCAGCCGTTCGTAGGTCTTTCAAAGGTTTCTAAGAGTTAGCGTATTATCCAGTAGTCTCTAGGTTGTGAACGTTAGTTAAACAGTTCCTCTATGTAAAATACTGAGATTCAGCTGCATCTGGTTTGGCAGAGTAAAGGGGACGGAGAGCGGGGAAGGCCTGTGTTGTTAAAATACAGGCTCGTAATGATCATGATTATGGCTAGACCCTAGGTACTACCTATAAGCTAGAGCTTTGTTAACTTCTTGACCTGAAGCTACTGATCCATGTGGATCCACATATAAAATGTTAACTCATATTCAAAGAAGATTTTATTTTGTGTTTTTAAGCTATTGCATAGCTTCTATCGCGGGCCTTGAGCGTGGAGAGCGAATCCAGAAATTCCGTAACGAAATTTTCAACCAGGTTGCTATGGTTACGGAAAATAACAAGGTTGTCAACTGAGATTGTCAAATTAAATAATTAATTATTTGCAAAAGTTGATAAAAAATACTATGCAATAGCTTTACCGCGGCAGTCTCCGAGTGCCACATTTAGTTTTTTCTTTGTTAAAACATACTTAAATCATCATCTGTTTCCATACTTTTACTTAGAATTTATTCTTCATAAATAATACATGTTTAAAAGCGACGAAATAATTGGATACTTAAATTGGCTAATTTTAAACCAATAAATCAAAACTGTTGAAACCTTATGAATATGATAACATTACAAAATATGGAAATTAAAATAATTTACCGGTGTAGTAAGTAAAACTTGTTACAATTACAATGGGTCATATAATAACATAACGCTTAGACAATTTATTATAATGACAACAGACACGTCATTACAGTGGTGTTAATACAAAAAAATGTTAATAACGTTGAGTAAATAGCATGTTAGTGTTGTGTTCATTACATTGTAGAACCACCTCAATGCCACTTATTGTTCTGAACCACGCGAATTACTGCATCTTGATTAGATTACAGACAGATAAACTTAATTTTATTCCCTTGTGATGTCTAGACTTTTTATGTCTTATGTCACCAACTCAGCAGACATCGCACCCGTAATCTCCGCAGAGTTGTGACCAAATAGTACCACCCACATTTAGCCAGTTATGTTTAAAGTCTCATGTAATAGGGGGCGAGCCTATTGCCATCAACCGGGCACAAAAGTGGCTGCTACTGAGAAATTCCTGATGGATCCGACCCGGGAATCGAACTCAGAACCTCATAGGGATGTGTTCTGTGTAAAAAAAATATGATTCCGTTTAGTCCGTCAGTTTGATTATCGAAAAATATTGGATACGTGTTTATTGATCAATAAAAATTGACGCAGATAAAACGCGTCAAAGATCAGGAGTGGGGGCTTTTGACGGCACTACGTGGTAAAAAATGTCGTGCGATGTGACGTCACACGACTTTTCGAAGCACTGTATCGTCTTCATTTTTGGTTTACGTGCAAAAAGAAAAATTACGTGTCCAATATTTTTTGGTAATCTATGTGACGGTTTAATTAGATTTTTTTTATCAACTACCCTATTACGTACCGTCGTCTGTCACTGAAAGAAATGCCCTTTGATGTTTTTCTTGATTCCAAATTAACATGGCTGTCGCTGCATATTACATAGTACAGGCGAACAAGCTAATAAGTGTATATATATACAGCCAGCTAACTTGTATTTAATTTTAAGATTATATATTGATTCTTCAATACTTTGTAGTAGTGCGCTCTTATCTTATCGTTGCGCGTTCGTCGCACCTCATCATCTGTCATTGATAAATTGATTTTGGTATTGATTTGCATAGCATAAGCTAAAGAATTGAAGAAACGCATACTTTACCTGGGAGACTGCTTATACGAAAACAGATAGAGAACTCATAACTATATAAATAGAAAATAAAACATACATACGAATAGAGAACCTCTTCCTTTTTGGAAGTCGGTTAAAGTAAGTAAGTAAGTAGTTTGGTAATTTCTAGTTTGGTAATTTTTTTTTTTTTGTCATTTTTTCATTTTTACCTTCAACTCTATACCTTTAGCTAGAGTTATAATCTCAATGACGAACGGAAGTAATTATGCAAAGAATGTAAGGATGACAACGGATTAATGCATTCTTCTGTTATCTATTCACGCTTATCGTAGTGTAGTATATTATTTTGGCGATTATGTTTCTCGTGAAATTGACTGATTACACTCATCCGTTACGAGATTAAAATGTAACATATAATAGTACATTATGATATAAGTGCGGTAAGTTGAAAATTATAGCCGAGGCGATATTGCTAGCCCGAGCCGTAGGCGAGGGCTACAAGAGAGCAGAGGCTGTAATTATCAAAGCGCACGTATGTCATACGACGTTTTATAACACATTTGCGAGGAAATAAAGTAAATTAATATTTTTTTGTTTCTGTTACAGATGTAATTTACTGTCAAAATGAATTAAATTAAAGAATTAAATGTTTATTTTTTTATATTTTATCTCCCAAAGTTAATTTTATTCATAAAATATTGACCACTTTTCTGACATAAAAACTTTTTGATTTGCTTTCTTTGCTTTTTTTTTCTTAAGATTTAAAAAAGTACCGTTGGTTTTAGACGGAGCATGATAAACCGTACGTGTTACCTTATTAGAAAGAAACTCGTGCGTTTTACTTTACGATTACGCACTAGTACGTAATGACATACATTACGATATTGAAATTGGTGAAATAAGAGGCCCTTTACGAGCAAATGTGTTATAAAACGCATTTATATATCTGCTCCGTTCCGTCGTGGGTATACCGGTGTTACACAATCTTGTCACATAAATTAAATTTTGTTCTAATTAATTATGTAAAGCTCGTGGCCAAATAATAACAGCCGATTGGGTCGATCTTCAGGTTAAGCCGCATGGCTAGGTTGGTTCGTGGAAGGGTGACCAGCCATTCACCCATAACATACCGAGTTCCTCCGTGCCTCGGAAAGCACGTAAAACCGTTGTTTCCGGCAGTCATTAGACATCTTCGGCAGTCGTTACGGGTAGTCACTGACCCGAAATTACAACCAGTTTTACTAAGGGATATCGTATTAACCAGAAGTAACAGAGTAGTGGAGGTTAGATAGGCAGTCGCTCCATGTAAAATACTGGTGTAAGGGCAGACCCTTACAGTTAATGTGGAATGTTAATAAAATGAATGTTAATGTTCAAAAAGGTATTTTAATACGAAAATGCACTAAAATAATAAGAAAATAATAAAAATTAAATGTTATAAAAAATGTTTAAATGTTGCGCGAGCTCGATATTACATCGAAGACTGACTTTCTTGCGTACGTGAATAAATTACATTTTATAAATTAACAAAATTTGCAGTATTCTAACTAGGCCAAAGTAAAGTACAATGTGCGGTTGCTTAACCGTACAACTGGTATTCAGCAGTGGAAGGCGAGTGGCGACCCTAACATAGTTGGCTAAAGGCTGGGCAGTTGATGATATTCAAATGAAATACACACCCAGGATTCACCACATAGCACTGTATTTTGAGAGATAAGCATTTTTTTTCGCAAGGCAGCTGTGCCCCAAAACTCCGCTTGTCATTGTGATTTCAGAATCATATTTCATTTGAATATCATCCTTGATCATCATAATGGTTGGTTAGCCAACCATTTTGTGCATACCCAAATATGGCTTTACGTAATACCTACACAATGTATAAACAAAGACTTCCACAAGAGTAGAACTATAAATAAACTGACCCAGTCGTCTGCCTAACGAAGTTGGGGTCGGCTGTCAGTCTTCATGCAACTGAATGTAGACATCATTTTGTGTTTTACACTCCCGTCTGACCTGACCTTCATAGACCAATTGACTGGTATGATTGAATATTGTTGTCACAGTACTACTTCTGAATTGCCTTAGGTCCTATTCTCAGAACAAACAAATTGGTTGGGGTTTTCCACAATGTTGTTTCAGTTACATAGTTCAGAAAACTCGCATTAAAAAAAAAAACTTGACTGGTTTCTCTGCTTCTTCTTTCCAAATCTATAGTCACGTTCATCTAGTCATCATACGTCATCAGGTGTCGTCACATTGACCGGTCCCGTGCCTCTAGCATCCATCATTTAACTACCTAGTAATTTAGATTATTTTGGTCAAAAAGATCACATTGATCGGTGCATTCATTTTAGCGATCTTTACGCCCTAAAATATGCAGGGTAGGAATACTTTGGACACTAACAGGTGGGCCATCGGCATTATACATTAATCACATCTGCCTATACTTTCAATATATTCAGGCGTAGTGTTTAGGTTATTATAGTGCTAACCTCTTAGGTTTTCTGCGTTCCCGTCAAGGTTGCAAAGGGTAAACACAGCAAAGCTCTTACCAAATTGTGTATAGGACCGTGCCTCACATTCGAAATAAAACAGAGGTGTGGTGTCTAGACGGGTGTGCCTATCAGCTGACTATAATAAAGTTATGCAATCATCTAAATGCAAACAAGTAGTTCATTAAGAATGGGCACGGTTAATTATGGTTAATTAGCAAGTTCACACCTTAGTGGAACAAACAAATTCTTAATAACAATAAAACCTTCATGACCACCTTGTCACAAGACGTTGTACTTTTTTATGTGGTATTCACTAAAACCACTAGTTAGGCTTTAGAATAAAACCACCAAATTATCAGTACTTTAAGGGTTCGTGCACTCGCTGCCTGCGATAAATGAGGACTAGTCGACACGAAACTTAAATGCTCACGCTACGTTTATTCGTTATTCGTTGTATATCACATCTCTTCCTAAAAAAACTATATTGTTTAAGTAAATTAGTTATGGTGGTATAAACTGCAGTCGCGCGTCTTGTAGTTACTTATAGGAGCATAACTCACAAACAGCTCAACATAAACGCAATTTATCTCATCAACAAATTATGTTAAGATACATTCTGATCAGTACACATCTTCCACAATGCTCATCTGTCCAATCAATCAATCAATCAATCAATCAATCAATCTGTCATCTCCAATTAGTTTTAATCACGAGGACGATAAAGTCTGAAGTCTAATTGTACAATCGTGAGCAATAATTTCATACACTCGTTTAGAAAAAAGCTAAAGTGATTTTCACCATTTTCCAATGGGGCTACGCACTCAAAATCAATATTTATATAGCTTGGGCTCATAAAAAACGACAAGAAAAAGTGCACGATTCAGTTTGGCTCTTTCGTATGAAGAAGAACCAGAGATATTTTTTTTTTTTTTCTAGCCTGTATGGTGTCCCACCGCTGGGCAAATGCCTCCCCGTTCGCCTTCCATACCTCTCTACCTTGTGCGATCTCTGACTATGTTAGCCCCGCAAACATGATCCGAACTCCATGGTTTACTTTTTAAATTAAATTAGGGAAATATCTCTTCTAAAAGTTGCAAAACGTATATGTATGTTAGTAGTCGTGACTGAATGCTAAATTAAGCGCGTAATCTCGCGAAGTTGCGGCCTAGTTTACATCAAGTCCGCCTACTCACTTCATTAGGAGCATTAGGACCTATTACTGTTAACTGCGAATAGGGGTGTAGCCCTTTAAAAAATCTTGGCAAAAAAGGCCAGATATTTTTTTTCAGTAGATAAAGAAGTAGATCTTTTTAGAAGAGAAATATAATTTAAAGAGTGTTCATTTGCTTTTAGGAAGAGGTGTACCTAATGGTACACCCACATTGCGCCACTTATGTTGTTATATGTACATGCATAAAAAAACCCTTGTATTTAAAAAGTTCGGCCAAATGACAAGGTCGAATATAAAAAATAATGACATGTCCCCATATATCCGGACGATTGGTAACCCTGTTATAACCGCGACTAAATCGTGCTCTTTGTAATGCACGATGATCGTAATTTTTACATCACTTGGGTTACGTGTGTGCAGTTATGTATGACGTCAGTGTTTTATTTAATGAGCACGATATCAAACGAACTGGGAGATAACGAGAAAATTAAAATTAAATCGTGTTATTTAGACACTGCACTTTTTATGTTTGAACTATAGACCTCGATGTAATCGTTGAGTGATAGCGCAGAAAAGGTGATAGACTATTCGTATGTCATTGACACCACGATTAATACGATCGGTTTTTCGTCGCGAATAAGAAAAAAAGGGCATGGAACCCGGGGATGATCGAATATTGAGTCACTAGCGACCTCTCCAGTTGATTAGGTAATTGCGCAGCAGAAGCCTACAAATTTAAAATATAGGTATACTGCTAGTAGGACACAAGCCTCCTCTCTATTAGAGGGAAATGAAAGGGTTTGCTGAGGAGAACACGAGAAAGCATGTTTTATTACAATAATATCTTTTACAATCCTTCTAATCTGTTTTGACATCCTTGTATTTCTGGCAATGTACACTTTCTGTACTACCCTATCAACATTTTCAAACCTTCATCTCTCTACCCCAGTTGAAAGCACAGCGCCCGTACCAGACTGCTCCGGCTCGTGGGTGGAATGCACGCGATGGCCGCTAGAGGCCTGGGCGGGAGCCCTACAGGCACAGCTGTTCAGTGCCACGTGGGAGGCCAGGCATGGCGCCGCCAGTGCGCTGCGGGAACTGCTGCGGGCGAGGATCGTTACTTCTGCTGGACATGATGCCAATATGACTAGTCAGGAGGTGAGTGATATTATGCATATTAAAGCATAATTATGATGTCTCTTTGAATTGAATTTAGGGTTTTGACGCAAAATGACAAACAAAATTAATATCATCTCTAAAGTTACTATTTACGCTACTTACCTGTTGCGAATCGTGCATTGTGCGAATCGATAAGAAAATTATGTTATGATTGAAACTTTGTGTTCAATGTTGATAGATATTTAGATAAACTTAATTTTCTGCGTATCTATTAAAGTTTTTTTTAATTTAAACATGAACTTTCGTGATTTTGAATAGATAATCCTTAAAGTAGAAAGTGTAATAGCAACGAATTTTCCTGTCTGAAAATAGTAGTAGTTCGTAACTAATTATTTGTATTTTTTCTTTGATAGATGGACCAAGCTCATCAAGAATGGCTGGAGGACATGGCACTAAGACTGCTTTGTGTTCTTGCGCTAGACCGATTTGGTGACTTCGTTTCTGATCAGGTATTTACACAATACATTCTATACATCTTAGCCTTAAAAATATTATTGCACGCAATCCATGCTCAGCTTATTTGGTTTTTTCATACCTTTTTAGCATTTCATCGACATGTTCTTTATCCTCCGTGTCACTTATTGATAAAAATCAAATATATTTGTAGGTGGTAGCCCCAGTACGTGAAACCTGCGCCCAAACACTCGGCGTAGCGCTGGCACAGCTCGGGGCAGCTCGAGTGAGGCGCGTGGCGGAGCTGCTGGCTACGTTGTCCACGCACCCGCAGTGGGAGGCGCGGCATGGCGCACTGCTGGGCTTCAAGTATCTGTTGGCGGCGAGACAGGTAACTAAACACATACATACACAAACACTCGGCGTAGCGCTGGCACAGCTCGGGGCAGCTCGAGTGAGGCGCGTGGCGGAGCTGCTGGCTACGTTGTCCACGCACCCGCAGTGGGAGGCGCGGCATGGCGCACTGCTGGGCTTCAAGTATCTGTTGGCGGCGAGACAGGTAACTAAACACATACATACACAAACACTCGGCGTAGCGCTGGCACAGCTCGGGGCAGCTCGAGTGAGGCGCGTGGCGGAGCTGCTGGCTACGTTGTCCACGCACCCGCAGTGGGAGGCGCGGCATGGCGCACTGCTGGGCTTCAAGTATCTGTTGGCGGCGAGACAGGTAACTAAACACATACATACACAAACACTCGGCGTAGCGCTGGCACAGCTCGGGGCAGCTCGAGTGAGGCGCGTGGCGGAGCTGCTGGCTACGTTGTCCACGCACCCGCAGTGGGAGGCGCGGCATGGCGCACTGCTGGGCTTCAAGTATCTGTTGGCGGCGAGACAGGTAACTAAACACATACATACACAAACACTCGGCGTAGCGCTGGCACAGCTCGGGGCAGCTCGAGTGAGGCGCGTGGCGGAGCTGCTGGCTACGTTGTCCACGCACCCGCAGTGGGAGGCGCGGCATGGCGCACTGCTGGGCTTCAAGTATCTGTTGGCGGCGAGACAGGTAACTAAACACATACATACACAAACACTCGGCGTAGCGCTGGCACAGCTCGGGGCAGCTCGAGTGAGGCGCGTGGCGGAGCTGCTGGCTACGTTGTCCACGCACCCGCAGTGGGAGGCGCGGCATGGCGCACTGCTGGGCTTCAAGTATCTGTTGGCGGCGAGACAGGTAACTAAACACATACATACACAAACACTCGGCGTAGCGCTGGCACAGCTCGGGGCAGCTCGAGTGAGGCGCGTGGCGGAGCTGCTGGCTACGTTGTCCACGCACCCGCAGTGGGAGGCGCGGCATGGCGCACTGCTGGGCTTCAAGTATCTGTTGGCGGCGAGACAGGTAACTAAACACATACATACACAAACACTCGGCGTAGCGCTGGCACAGCTCGGGGCAGCTCGAGTGAGGCGCGTGGCGGAGCTGCTGGCTACGTTGTCCACGCACCCGCAGTGGGAGGCGCGGCATGGCGCACTGCTGGGCTTCAAGTATCTGTTGGCGGCGAGACAGGTAACTAAACACATACATACACAAACACTCGGCGTAGCGCTGGCACAGCTCGGGGCAGCTCGAGTGAGGCGCGTGGCGGAGCTGCTGGCTACGTTGTCCACGCACCCGCAGTGGGAGGCGCGGCATGGCGCACTGCTGGGCTTCAAGTATCTGTTGGCGGCGAGACAGGTAACTAAACACATACATACACAAACACTCGGCGTAGCGCTGGCACAGCTCGGGGCAGCTCGAGTGAGGCGCGTGGCGGAGCTGCTGGCTACGTTGTCCACGCACCCGCAGTGGGAGGCGCGGCATGGCGCACTGCTGGGCTTCAAGTATCTGTTGGCGGCGAGACAGGTAACTAAACACATACATACACAAACACTCGGCGTAGCGCTGGCACAGCTCGGGGCAGCTCGAGTGAGGCGCGTGGCGTAGCTGCTGGCTACGTTGTCCACGCACCCGCAGTGGGAGGCGCGGCATGGCGCACTGCTGGGCTTCAAGTATCTGTTGGCGGCGAGACAGGTAACTAAACACATACATACACAAACACTCGGCGTAGCGCTGGCACAGCTCGGGGCAGCTCGAGTGAGGCGCGTGGCGGAGCTGCTGGCTACGTTGTCCACGCACCCGCAGTGGGAGGCGCGGCATGGCGCACTGCTGGGCTTCAAGTATCTGTTGGCGGCGAGACAGGTAACTAAACACATACATACACAAACACTCGGCGTAGCGCTGGCACAGCTCGGGGCAGCTCGAGTGAGGCGCGTGGCGGAGCTGCTGGCTACGTTGTCCACGCACCCGCAGTGGGAGGCGCGGCATGGCGCACTGCTGGGCTTCAAGTATCTGTTGGCGGCGAGACAGGTAACTAAACACATACATACACAAACACTCGGCGTAGCGCTGGCACAGCTCGGGGCAGCTCGAGTGAGGCGCGTGGCGGAGCTGCTGGCTACGTTGTCCACGCACCCGCAGTGGGAGGCGCGGCATGGCGCACTGCTGGGCTTCAAGTATCTGTTGGCGGCGAGACAGGTAACTAAACACATACATACACAAACACTCGGCGTAGCGCTGGCACAGCTCGGGGCAGCTCGAGTGAGGCGCGTGGCGGAGCTGCTGGCTACGTTGTCCACGCACCCGCAGTGGGAGGCGCGGCATGGCGCACTGCTGGGCTTCAAGTATCTGTTGGCGGCGAGACAGGTAACTAAACACATACATACACAAACACTCGGCGTAGCGCTGGCACAGCTCGGGGCAGCTCGAGTGAGGCGCGTGGCGGAGCTGCTGGCTACGTTGTCCACGCACCCGCAGTGGGAGGCGCGGCATGGCGCACTGCTGGGCTTCAAGTATCTGTTGGCGGCGAGACAGGTAACTAAACACATACATACACAAACACTCGGCGTAGCGCTGGCACAGCTCGGGGCAGCTCGAGTGAGGCGCGTGGCGGAGCTGCTGGCTACGTTGTCCACGCACCCGCAGTGGGAGGCGCGGCATGGCGCACTGCTGGGCTTCAAGTATCTGTTGGCGGCGAGACAGGTAACTAAACACATACATACACAAACACTCGGCGTAGCGCTGGCACAGCTCGGGGCAGCTCGAGTGAGGCGCGTGGCGGAGCTGCTGGCTACGTTGTCCACGCACCCGCAGTGGGAGGCGCGGCATGGCGCACTGCTGGGCTTCAAGTATCTGTTGGCGGCGAGACAGGTAACTAAACACATACATACACAAACACTCGGCGTAGCGCTGGCACAGCTCGGGGCAGCTCGAGTGAGGCGCGTGGCGGAGCTGCTGGCTACGTTGTCCACGCACCCGCAGTGGGAGGCGCGGCATGGCGCACTGCTGGGCTTCAAGTATCTGTTGGCGGCGAGACAGGTCAGTAATGGAGGAAAAAAAGTCCTCTGTCACCACAGAACATAAAGAACAGGTAGAAGTGCTAAGTGACGAAATCTGTATCGGAACCAGTGTCGCCAAACTAACACAATCAAACCATTAATCATACAGTGCACTACAACTACACAATTTGTTTGATTGGTCGTTTCAATTTCAATCACAACTAGCGTAACTCACAGATTCTACATTTTAAAAATATACCTTCGTGGTAATACGATAGCATTTATTTTGCTTCACTCAGAAATAAAATTTTTAAAAATACGACGTTTTGTAATCAGCAATCATACTAGAAATTATTGCCTAGTAAATTCCGCTACTCGTCCATAGATGGCAGTATTTTCAATGGACGCAATAATACACTTAAAAACTGCACTAATAAGGATTATATTTGCGTCACAGGTCTGTATTTTTTGCTACTCGGCCAAGGAAGAGACACATTAAGCTTTTATCTATATTATCGATATCGATAGATAACCAATTTATTTTGAAAAAAAGTTTGTAGGTATTATAAACAAATAATTGTACCTATTAATAATTTTAAATAATAAAACAAAATAAAATTCAATATTTTATTACTTACCTACATAAAACTATTTACAACAAACCCAAACAAATAAATACTAACAGAGTTTTTCTATGAGAAAATTCTAAGGACTTAACATAAAAGAGAAACTTCTTCCTTGGGAAACCTAAAACATATGATTAATGAATGATAGATATACTTTACTTGCTTGCTTGCTTTGCTTTACTTTAGAGATACTTTTATTTATACTACTTCCAACTTATAGCCAATAAAAATGTTGTAATCGTAATTATTGCACTGCAGCATAATACTATTTACTAGTGAACATTTTGGATTTCATTTAAACTAATATTATTATGCGAAAGTTTCTCGATGTCTGTCGCGCTATCACGCCAAAACTACCGATTGAATGAAATTTGGTACACAGATAGTCTAGAGCCTGAAAAAGGACATAGGCTACTTTTTAAGTTTGTGGAATCTTGTGGAATCAGTATACCTACAGGATTTAGAAAATACGGATGGTTCATCGCGGATAGGTGCGTGATGCCATATACTATTTCATATAAAGATTTATAAAATGCGATGACTGCGGCGATTGCGGCGCGGTCAGGTGCGCGTTCACTTTTGGTGCGAAAAAAGGGTTGAAAGGGAGGGATGAACACATTACTTTTGGTCGCGATAACCGACATTCACGCGGACGTTGCCGCGGGCATCAGCTAGTATCTTTATAATAATAATCACTTTATTATTATGGTTTGGTGGTCTCAATGGTCCTTACATTCATACTTTATTTGACTGGCCTGTTGGTCTAGTGGTTAGTGACCCTAACTGCTATGCCGGAGGTCGTGGGTTCGATTCCCACCCAGGACAAATGTTTGTGTGATGAGCACGATCATTTGTTCTGTGTCTGGGTGTAATTTATCTATAATATGTATGTATTTAGAAATATAAAAGTATGTTTATCAGTTGTCTAGTACCCATAACACAAGCTCTGCTTAGCTTGGGACTAGATGGCGTTGTGTGATAGTTGTGGAATATTATTATTTAAACAGGTATATTTCAGTGGTAAAGATGCCATCATACAAAAGAAAAACATAACTTGCCAATATTATTGTGTCAGTTTTTACGTAAAATGTCAATGCAATAGGGAATATTCATGTTTTTCTTTTTTGTCTTAAATTAATAGTTTACTATTTTATAACGTAGAAAAAAATATTAATGGGCTTCAAAATACTCTAGATATTTTAAAAAATCAAATTTAAAACTTTTAAAAAATGTAAGCAGTTCAAACGCCGCCATTTCGCGCGCGCTCCGCGTGACGTCACATGACACGTCCAGTGGGTGTTTCACAGAACATTTATATACCCTAACGGGATACAATATCGTGTCAGATGACGTCACATTTCGTTCGAACAATGGTGGCGCGTTTTGGTAGTTTGAATTTCGCTCCCTTTTTTTTCACTTTTTGAATATTATTTTAGGGGTTTAAATAATAAGTAAATAAAAAAAAATCCTTTTCATTATAATATTACGATAATAAGTATTCGAGAAAAAAATATTTTAGGTCATTTCAAATTTTATGCATATTCCCTATTCTCAATCATTATTAAAATTTGTAAAAGTTTGATTCTATATTAGCTACAAAACATGTAACTTTAATGTTGTACAGGTACACCTCTCAAAATAAATTTTATGTGATAATTAGGATCTTTGTATTGAAATGTTAAACAGTAAGTATAACATTGTTTTATTTTATCGATATCTATCGATCAAATCTGCAACCGATCTTAACCACATCACTAATTGAGTAGCATGGAACTATCGAGAACAAAAAAGATCCTTGTTCAAAATATAACAATCGACATTCGATCTAAAATAAACTTTATTTCAATGGGAAAAGGTTGATTATAATTTTCTAATAATGTGACAGATTGTCACATTTTTAGTAAATTTTAGAAAATTGATATTAACTACGATTTTATTAGAAAACAAATAAAATCGTATCTACCGATGATAGGAAACACCTCCGTTTTTAAGTTTTTTTTTCTACAGTCATTTTTACGCTCCAAAATCGCACAATACGTGACAATACGGCTTAGTAATGCAAAAATTAAATAGGCGGGAGACTAGCGACTCGAAGCGATGTCAAAACACGACTAAGTCAAAAATTTGAGAGTTTGCAATACAGTGCAAAGATATGACAGCCGTGCTACGCCTACTTTGCATTTCCACTGTTCTTTCTGTTCCGTGTCTGTCACTATAGACTCCCTAAGTCTTACCGGAATTCTTGTTTCCCGAATCAAGTATGAAAAAGGACCTTTTTTATTTCAAAAAAATCGGTCATCGTGTGCTGTATTTTAAATTTCCAATGGAATTTTTCAATAGTGCGACAGACTATACATAAATGTTGAAGAAAGTATTAAAAACCAAGTTTCTTCAACAGGAAGTAGCTTGCGAAAGCGGCGCCCTTGAGCACCTAATCCAAGGTCTGGGTGACTCCGCCGAGGACGTATCAGCTGTCGCGGCCGGTGCACTGGCTCCCGCCGCCGCCGCGCTCGCCAGCCGACGTGCTGGCGCTGTGCGGGCGGTCGTTGCCAGGCTGTGGAGGTTACTGGCTGACCAGGATGAGTTGGCGTCACCTGCTAATTCGTATATGGCGCTGTTGGCGGCGCTGATGGCATTGCCCGAACCGGCTAGTTTGTTACAGTGAGTGTTATGTTTTTGTATGTGGTTTGGAATTAGAATCTACCTTCAACTATTTACTTCAGCACGCCTTGATCGCAAACCTGCAGTGCAAGTACGAACTTTGCATCGATAAGACATCGAGATCGTTATCGTTGTCAGTTTTATCGAGCTTGTTATCGAATTTGGAAGTACGTAACACGCGTCAACAAGATTTATCGTGGGCGGAATGTCAAACTGTCAAAATGTCGTTTCGTACTTGCATTTTCGATAAAATCGTTTAAATTTTAGAGTTATCTACCGATCGTTAAAATATCATTTACGTACTTGCGACATCGATTCGATTCGATAAAAGCTCATTTTATCGAGAATAACTGTCAGATTTATCGAATCGAAGCGAATCGAGTGCTACGTACTTGCACTGCTGTTGCGAAAAAAGATCACAAACCGCCTTATTACAAAACGTAGTTAAACCTGGTTTAACTTAGACTTGGTTTATCTCGCATGACGTCTCACTTCAATAATATTCAAAAGAAAGTGACAGCATGCGAGATAAACCAGGTCTAAGTTAAACCAGGTTTAACTACGTTTTGTAATAAGGCGGTAAAGGTTTTCAGGTCGTAGCTAAATAGTCAAGTTTTTGCAACAGCAGTGATTGCCGCCTACCTTGGGGTTGGTACTTTTGAAAATGTTATTTATTTAATAATTTAAAAAGTTTTTATTGATATTTTGTACACCCTGAATATTTTTTTAAAATTATATAAATGAAATCAAAGTAAAAGTTTCATTAATAAAGCCCCCCTTTTCCGGTTTATGCTAAATTATAACAGAATGATAAGCAGATTCTAAAGTAAACCATCTCAAATTACAGTCATTAAACGACCTCCATTTCCCCACAGCCCAATCGACCTAGCAGACGTCCTCCCCCGCCTATGGCCGTACCTCGACCACTCGACCAGCTCCGTTCGTAAAGCCACCTTACAAACACTACGTACACTAACCAGACCTCTAGTCACAAGCCGTCACAAGAACGGCACAGATGCTAACGGAAACAGTCAAAATATTAAAGAGAAAAATGACGTAGCTAAGAACAGCGGTGTTACTAATGGGGATGAAGTTAACAAAGACGTCAGCAAAGGAGACGACGTCAAAATTGGAGACGAAGTCAGCAAAGAGAGCGATGCTAACAAAGAGAACAACCTCAACAAAAGTGATGACGTCGATATGGAGAAGACTGACACTACCAAAGTCCAAAATGATGCTCCCATCAAGAGTAATGTTCTAACGAATGGCGATGACGCAATGAAGGTCAATGACGTGACGAACGGCGAGGTGGACCAGTACTTGAGCTGGACGCCTGAGCTTCTACAGGAGGCTATGAGACATATATACCAGAGGGTACTGTTCGAACATGTGCATGAGATACAGGAGATTGCTGTGCAGGTGCGTAACATTATGATTATGTAATAAGAAAAGCTTTTCTGTATGTGCTTCTGGGAGATTGGCCGACGAAAACTTTACATAGGGAAGACCCTCTGGAGAAAGGCTTTGGGAAGGATCTTTGTCCAGTTTGGGTTAATTAATATATTATAGGCCCTCAAAGTTCAAACTAAAACTTCATAGCTCTCCCTCTGGGATATTTTATCTTGGTATTAGTTCTAGATCAAAAATAATAATTACTCAAAACATAGGATAATCACGGAAGATATCCCGTAAGTGACATTTTAAATATAGTTATGAACCGTGAAAGCTTAAAACAGTGTTTAATAATTTCATGGCGTACTTTTCGATGAATCTTGGTTAGAATTTTTGTTTATACTGGAAAGATGTTTGCTAGGGTTTTCTTTCTTTTTGTAGGTGTGGGAAAACTTCCTGAAATACGCGTCGTTAGGAGCGATCCTCATAGCGGCGTGTCCCATGCTGGCCACGTGGCTGTGTCTAGCGATGCAGCCCGCGCGTCTGCCTGTGGAGCCCGCCTTGTTGTTGCATCCTCCGCCTAAGGTACGGTTATCTATCAATATTATGTTAAACCGTTATCTCAAACAAGGAGACAGAAACGTCCAGAGTTGCGACAAAAATGTATTCTTCTTTCATGGACTACTGTTTTAAACATCATTTTTATGATAGATGATCATTTTTATGATAGATAGATTTTTATGATAGATGGTAAAGGTTGTAAGGTTTAGGTTAATGTATTTATCTATGGGTGTTTGTTAACTGAAAATAAACGGATTCGAAGTCCGTCGTCAGTTAGATTATCGAAAAATATTGGATACGTGTTTTTTATTTTATCAAAATAATAAAAAATTAAGAAAATAAAGCTTGTCAAAGATCATGGAGAGGGGGCTTTTGACGTCATAGTCTGGTAAAAATGGACCAAACTGTGGCGTTGCAAGACTTTTCGAAGCAATGCATCGTCTTCATTTTTTGTTTAAGTACGTGAAAAAAGAAAAAAACGTGTTCAATATTTTTTTTGGAAATCTATCTGTCGGACTAAATAGGTTTTTTTTGTCAACTACCCTATTCTATTCGTCGTTCTGTTCGTCTCTTTACTGGTTAATCTGCGATAATATTTGTTCAACTGTTACAATATTTCCTTTTTCTAGGAACGTCGCACCCGCACGACGTCTCAGTCAGAATGTAGCCTGCCGCCCGAGCTGCGACCCAGTCAGAAGTGGTTCATCGGTGGGTCAGAGTCGCAACCATCCGCCACACGTGACCGGAACGTCATGCGAGCGCGATGTCTCGCTGCACATATATTAGGTAAATATTAAGTGTAACTATGTTTTAGGCATTTAGATGGATGATGCCTGTTTGCTGCGGACTGTTTGAAAGAGATACCGTGGCCCGGAACATAAAGGGCTAAGAAGGAACATGGGTGGGTTTTAATCAGTAGAAGTCTAACACAGGGAGGGTTCTTCCGCTTCCCCTAAAGCGGGGTCATTTGATGATTTTAAATCCACAAAAAAGGCATTTAGATGACGGTGACAGAGTTGATGTGGACAAATTGCAACGACCATACAGCCACTAGACGCCTAATAACAGGCGACAAATGTCTGTCAACACATTAGGGCTATAAATCTTATAGCCGTCGTCAGTCACAAAGTTCGCATTAGTTTCGACCACACCTGTGAGCCGTAAACACTTCCGCACTACACCTTTGAAAATTCGAGAAAATAAACATAATATGGCCCCGTGTACAGTACGTTGGTGTGATAAAGAAAGCCGGACTTCAAGTTTCCTGAAAGACGGTATCACATTTCATCGGTAAGTTAATGGTTCCTTAATCTAAATAAAATTAATTTTCTGACATTATTTTTCGGAGTTCATCTTATACTGGTCATACTTGTATGCAGTGCACATTCTTGGAGCGCGCGTTGATGTCTTTTATGATTGCATCTCTTTCTTTTGAGAGTATTTTTTTTGCCATCTCTTTTCCTCGATTTTAAGTAAAAATAATTAGTGATGCTCCAAATCGCATGACCACCCCTGTTATCGATAAAGCAAAAAAACCTAACTATTTAAGTAAAAAATATATTGTTAGTAATTAAAAATTACAACAGGATACAGCTAACAAATTGTGAAACTTTAACGATTAATTTTAGATACCCACACGATCCAGATTTAAAAAAAAAATGGGCAATGGGCTTGGTTGCACCAAGCGATTTTTGAATGTTCTTACATGATTCAATCATATTCAGAATAAAGAAGGTACTTAAATGCAAGTTATTTATGTAAAATGTAAATACATATTTTATTAAATACAATTAAAAAATATCGATAAGTTCTTGTTTGATTTAAACCTGTCTCATCCCTATGAAATGCAATGACCTTGAAAGGGCCAATCAGAATGCAGTACCCCGTTCCCCCGCACCTCAGCGAGTTGACAGAATTTGTTTCGTGCGTTAGATCAAGTATTAGGCGTCTAGTGGCTGTATGGTCGTTGACAAATTGTAACAAAACAGCGGACGATGTTAATTCCGACTTTGCATCATCCATACACCAAAGATTCTTATACACCGTATGTTGTTCCAGCGTCAGGCTAACACCGGTGAATAGGTCGTAAAAATTGAGACTTATGTGCCATCCCACTGCACTACGAAACTCGATTGTTTCGCTCTTTTTCTGATTTTCTATTTTATTTGTTTTCAGGATATCTGTCATGTTACCTGGTTCAACCCGCACCTGGTATAGAGTACAAAGCTGAAGATGAGAGCCCTATAGACTGTTATGTTAAGGTAAGCAGATAACCTTTCCCTAAAGAAATTTTATGAAAACCCTCATAGATCGATGGATCCAACTTATGACGAAAGGTTTAACGCTTGGTTTTGTTGCACTTGCGAGGGCTTTAACAATTTCTGTTGCAATTTTTAATTCGACTATTGGATATTGTCTATCCAGTATTCCAGTGGCTGTGAAAGTGGCCTATACTTGCTACGAACAAAATATATAAGAAGAACAAGACAACTAGACATGTTGCCACGTTTCATTTTTATCATCATCAGCTTATAATGTACCTACTGCTGGGACTCAGGCCTCCTCTCTATGAGAGGTAATGGGCTATAATCCACCACGCGGGCCCATTGCGTGTTGTTAGACGTCACATCATGTCTTAGAATTTTTTGGTTTTAAGACATGCCTCACGACGTTTGCCTTCACCGTTTTTATACTCATTGCTATTCCTGTTATACAATTCCAGGTGATGGTAGTATACCTCCGCTCAGGCAGCGCACTACAGCGACTGGTGGCCAGTCTCGTGGTGTCGGCGTGGGCACGGCACACGCTTACTAACGGACACTTCCCGCCACATACGGAACGACCCAACGGGGAGGTGCTACCGGTAACACTTTGAATCATTATCCAGGAGTCGGTTTCCAGTATAACCGCGTATAGCACTCGGCACGTAAGTTGAAACAAAATGGCGGTCGTTCGCGAAGCTACAATCATGAAAATAAGTCGACTGAGACCCGATAATGTATTACAGATTGCATGCCGTAAGTTGAATTATAATCTTGAATGCTCATTTGCACATTTTCGTTCGAATCTCACTCTATTTTTGTCATTTTACCTATGCGGACGACCGCCATTTTGTTTCAACTTACGTGCCTAGTGCTATACTCACTGGATTGTGGAGGTCATATAGGCAGTCGCGCCTATATGACCTCCACAATCCAGTGAGTACTGGGTTACCCTTTAGTTAGATTGGTTGTCAGACTTTCGGCCCACTGACTACATGTTCACACGGTAACTTCTTGAATATGATGTCTACACAAATTGTAGTGACTGGGCCTGGTCACCTGGTAGACCGTTTAGTTGGTATTTCTAAGTGTCTGTTTGTAATTTAAAGATGAAATAAGTATCAAGATGTTTTTCTATAATAGACCGATGTTCCCTCTGCAAATCGCAGCTAAAGTAAAGACCACATTAAATTATTTTCTGTAATACTTTTTCCTTTTTTCAGGAGAAACAAGCTGACAAAGGAATCATTGAAGATGACAGCCCCATTTCGCGGTTGGCGCCACCGCTACTAACAAACACGTTACACACAGCGCTGAACCAAGCTCTCTATTACGACGAGGTCGCGTTGAACTGCAATAGGTAACACCACACTTATACCAGCAGTATTATTTATTTAAATGACAGAAAAAAATGTATCAGAATACTTGAAATGAGATCTTGGGTTTGATACGATTTTTTCGGCACCTCGGTGTCTGAATTTATGCTCAGTTGATGACAACAGGGTCGCCCTCCTCTTTCATTGGACTCATACATAACTGGCGAATTGCACATTTAGCCAGTAAATCTACAACTCTGCTCAACCCTTTAGGGATTATAGAAGTGATGATTTGAATACTAAAGCGTAGTATTATTGGTTAAATATACCTTTATAAAACATTTCAGAATACTGCAAGAGGCTCGCGATCTACACGCAATGATGAAACATTACAAGTTACCTGTCGACGGCGAAGAGTTGAGCAATATATTGAGGCTAGAACAGGTAACTATATTTTGTAAATAAACCGTCCTTATCGCAACTCTTCACAGCCTTTAGAAGAGGATTGCTGGTCATAGGCGTGGCGTGGTATAGTCGAGGCAAGACCAACCCTACTTTCAAAGAGAAATAGACAATATCCTTTACTTTAGAAGAATATAGAAATGATATTGAATATAGGGTCTTCGTCATTGTATTCATGCTGTAGGTGTCTCTGCATTGCTTCTCCATACAAAAGATACCCAACATACTTAGGGTCATATCGGTTATCTCTCGTCTTATTATTTTATCAACTGCGTGTTTATTGAAATGACCTTCTTTTTTTAACATTTGCAGGTAGGATATCTAACAAACATGTCGCAACCGATGGTGGCAGCGATGAAACTGAAGCGGGTGGCGCAAACGTTAGAGGAGAGACGCAAGAACCTACAGACTGCCGTCAACCTGTGCACTATTGAACAAGGATCGCTCAATGTATCGTAAGTATAAACATAGTTATTTATAACATTAACAGTAGGATATCTAACAAACATGTCGCAACCGATGGTGGCAGCGATGAAACTGAAGCGGGTGGCGCAAACGTTAGAGGAGAGACGCAAGAACCTACAGACTGCCGTCAACCTGTGCACTATTGAACAAGGATCGCTCAATGTATCGTAAGTATAAACATAGTTATTTATAACATTAACAGTAGGATATCTAACAAACATGTCGCAACCGATGGTGGCAGCGATGAAACTGAAGCGGGTGGCGCAAACGTTAGAGGAGAGACGCAAGAACCTACAGACTGCCGTCAACCTGTGCACTATTGAACAAGGATCGCTCAATGTATCGTAAGTATAAGCATAGTTATTTATAACATTAACAGTAGGATATCTAACAAACATGTCGCAACCGATGGTGGCAGCGATGAAACTGAAGCGGGTGGCGCAAACGTTAGAGGAGAGACGCAAGAACCTACAGACTGCCGTCAACCTGTGCACTATTGAACAAGGATCGCTCAATGTATCGTAAGTATAAACATAGTTATTTATAACATTAACAGTAGGATATCTAACAAACATGTCGCAACCGATGGTGGCAGCGATGAAACTGAAGCGGGTGGCGCAAACGTTAGAGGAGAGACGCAAGAACCTACAGACTGCCGTCAACCTGTGCACTATTGAACAAGGATCGCTCAATGTATCGTAAGTATAGCACTTACAGCATAACAGAAAGTTAGTTTTCTACTTTTCAACGATTTTACAGACTATACTATAAGCTCTTACATGTTTTTGGACAGTATAACATGTTGGACGGATTCCACTTATGAAACTAAACTGAAAAGTAAATCATGTAGGACGGATCCCAACAACGACACTAAACGCGATCAGAAAACAAAACTTGTGTTCACGAGATGTCAGTAACGATTTGCCTTTAAAATTAAAAAGAGATCAGTAAGGTAATCTAGATTGACACTGACTCGCTTGTCACGAAATAAAGCTACTTTAGGGATGTTTTGTCACTGTTGAATGTTTGCGACAATCCCTATTTATATGAGCACTGCGCTGTCCGGTTATAGTCTCTGGGTCGATTTAACTAAATGACTGTTTCACTACTGAATAACTTTTATTCCAATTAAATCCCAACGAGAACCTTCCGACCGGACTAGTTCGCAGCGACTAGCCCGCCGTTCATACGTCGCGCTCACACAAGCAATTCTGCTTACCTTGCATTCTGTCGTTTACGCGCTGCGATCAAATTATCTTGGCAGCTCCGAACTTCGTGCAGGTCATTTTGTTACAACGAATGTATAAAAGTGTTATGATATTTATTTTATTTGTATTTCTCACAGTTTAAATTAGATATTTTCTGATCGTTTAAGTATTGGTTTATCTGGCAATAACAGTTTTATTCCCAAGTTTACATGCGTAAAATTTCGCAAAGCCTATGTTCAGAGCTGCCAAGATAATTTGATCGCACTGTACATATTGTGTCCCTACACTACCATGGGCTAATGTACAACTTAGGGAATATTCTTTTTCTTAGTAATGAAAAACATCAAATGACCCCTCCCGCTCTGGGCGAAACGGAAGGGAGTGTCAGACTTGTACTCATTTAAACCCACCCATGTTACCCACCCTTTTTACCCGACTACGGCGAAGCCAAAAGGAAGGGAAATAATTTTGGCAGTCTATGTATGTATGTATGTATATTCCACCGTAGCGCCTAAACTACTCAACGGATTTTAATAAGATTAAGATTTTAATAATAAGTAAGAATAGCCCGGGTGACATAGGCTATATAAATTTTATAAATTCTTTTTATGACGAAATTTTAATGTCAAAAACTTACCTCTAAATATTAAAACGAGATAATCATTGTTTGGTAACAAATGAAAGGTATTGGCGAGCACATTACAAAAATGTTTATCATATTATAGTTTCAGTCTATATTTATATATCCGTTTAGATTGCGCTCAAACAGTACTCGCGGTCTAGTCTGTGTTATTTACTCGTAATATTATTATGTAAATAACAAACTAATATTTTATTCGTAGTCGGGTTTTAGATTTTTAATCTTGTTAGCCTTTTAAAATCCAAATATCTTTTGCTTTAGTGAATTTCTTTCACGCCATAAATATGTTCCTTGCAGTGTCCAAGCAGCATTAGCAGGCGCCTGCGCGAACCTACACCTCCTACCCGAGAAACTGAACCCCGTAGTGCGGCCACTGATGGAAAGCATCAAGAAGGAACCTTCAGAGGAGCTTCAACAGAACTCTGCTGACACCCTCGCCGCGTTACTGTCGCAGCTTGTCAGTCGGGAGCCCTGTCCCAATAATAAAGTGCTTATCAATCTGAAGGCGTTCTTGAGGTGAGTTCAATGTTCTCTAATACTTTCAATATCTAGTTTTGTTCAGTACGCCGTGTACAGCGGTATTAGAGAGTAAACCTGTGGGATAGTTGAGTTACTCTGTAGGTATATGTGGAGTAACCACACTGATCTACGTGAAACCGGTTTGAATCAGTCAGAATAGACTGTATCATCATCATTCTCCCACCCTTATCCCAATTTATTTGGAGTCGGTACAGCATCATGTCTTCTTCTTCTCCATTACTCGTCTTTTCAGCAATCACCTGCTTTTTAACTTTGTCTTCGTCTTCTACTCTTATACTAAGCAATATTAGCGACAGTTTTGAATGACAAACGATCGCAAAACGAAGTTTTTTGCAATTTTTGGTACAAGTCGGATCAATGACCTTAATTCTCAGCTTAGATGGCGAAGACTGTAGATTCATACTCAACATTGTCCTAATTCTTTCACATTGCTTGTCTTTACCACGATAACCGATTATGTTCTCCAGGTGTGACCCAGACTATACGCCGCGTATCTCTCTAGAAAGTACTGAGGAAGCGAACGGCGACTCTGGTAGTGGAGACAGCGGTCATGAAGGCAAAGGAGAACAGATACCTCATGCACCAGCGAGTATGTATTATTTAGATTTAGTTTTAAATGATGACGTTTTTGAGATGGGAACTCTGTACAGTCTTAAAATGACTGACGTACATGTTTTGTGTCTATAAATACCGATACAACATAATAAATCGGTGAGTGCAATTACTGCTACGCGGTGACTAACATTAGAGAAAGGAATCGTCAACAGTTTTTATTGTAAACACAATTAAACGTTATAAACCTAACGAAAACGAAGTGAATCTTTCTCTACGCGACCCAACCTGAACAACAACCTCAACAACAATCTCTGCAAGTGTACGCACCGTACAAACTCGGTAGTAATTCAGCAGCCAGTAATTCCATGGAATTCAGTTGCTTCTAGTTTGACAGAAAGCCGGCCCCAACTTATGGTATGGTGGTGATAGTTGGGAATACTAGGCAGATTTCCAGAAGGGCAAAGTGAACTGGGTCCTTATTAAAAAAATCTGAGGCAGCCAAGGAATCTTGATTAGCAATAGCACAGCCATGATGTTGTGGTTGATTTTAGACTCAAAATGAATAATGTTGGTGCGTACACTTATGTATGGTTGTGAATATTGGGTGTGGCAAACGAGGCATGAAAGTAGAAATAATGCTGTAGAAATGCGTTTTTTGCGAAGCATGTGTGGTGTAACTCTAAATGATAAATTAAGGCATGAGATCAAGAATTGAGAAAAGTATGCTTAGATAGTCATGTGGAGAGGATACATGAAAAGCGACTTTCAGTTACAGTCCCCTCAATGACTTAGTTACTGCAAATAATAATAATAATAATGGGTGAGAAAATTAGTAAATATGCAGATTTGAAAGAAGAGGTCACTAGAATGTGGAATCAAGAAAAAGTGTACGTGGTACCAATAGTAGTCTCCACCACGGGTGTTATACCCAACCACCTCCACCATAGCCTTAAACTAATAGACCTCAAAGACTCAATTTACATTACACTCCAAAAAGCCGCGATTTTGAACACCTGCAGAATAGTGAGGAAGTTCATGCAGATTGACGAAAATGAAATATTTCACAACACACACACACACACGCTACGCTGACTTTGGCTAAGGCCCGTTAACGTAGCTTAAACTAGCCAACGAGCTATGAAACAGAACACGTTTTCCCTAAATAATAATAATTATTATTTATTTGCAATAAAAAAAAAATGAGTGTAATTAAATTGTTCTCCCCCAGTGGACAAGCACAAAGGCATCCTAACACTATGGGAGCAACAACGTAGCGCAGACCGCACGGCACCGCGCCGAGGTCGTCCGCCTGCTGCTGCCGCACTCGCGCTGGACCAGCTACTGCCCCACGAGGATGAGGTAAGGATCTCCTGATCATTTACCGCCTTATTAATAAAAATAGTTAAACCTGGTTTAACTTACGCTTGGTTTATCTCGCATGCCGTCACTTTCTTTTGAATATTATAGAAGTGAGACGAGCGAGATAAACCAAGTCTAAGTTAAACCAGGTTTAACTATTTTTATTAATAAGGCGGTTAATGTTTTGTCAAAATTTTTATCGTGTTTTGGCTTCGATCAATAATAGTACTAGATTAAGCATCAGGAACAAAACTAAGTCGCTCAAGTGGCCACGTTTGCACACACGTAAACATCTACATAGCATCTTAGAAAAAATTTCAATATTAATAACAACTTCAGATGATTATAAACCTTAACACTTAAACATAACGTTTAATTATCATTGTAAAGTAGCCCTTTCATCGGAGAAAGATTAGAAGCAAAACATTTTAAATGTCGCTCCAAAGTAAAAAGTCATCAGTACAAAAATATTCATTCTAAAATGAAACTTAAGCTCTAAGCAATACGGTTAAAAGCGTTTTGTGTACAATGTCGTGCTTATTCAATTGCGGAACTAGCGTTCCCTGTTCAAGAACATGATACAATAGTTGGTGCGTTGTAGCAAACATTAGCCAAACAATAATATTCGCTGGTTTAATTATATTTACAGTTTAATTATGTTTAAATATTATGATAAAGCACATAATGATAATAAATTACCGAAAAAAAGATATTCCTTCCAAAACCTTGGTGTTACGGTGGTTATTTACGCAGTTTTTGAACACATACTGCGGTATTTTGACGTCTTAATGTTGGCTATGATTGGACCATACTGATTTGAAATAAGACCACAAATACGTTTGTGGTCTTATATTTCGGGCCGTTTTTGAAGCGCTTATCGGGAATCTAGTACATTATTGATCGAAGTGTTTTGGCAAGTATTGCTGCTTTCGGTTCTGCTGTGTTTAGTCATTTGATGACTAATTTGGTTTTGGTTATTAGGATTATACTCCTTACTTCGATAATATTTAAAATAACACGAAAAATGAGGAGAGGGGTTAGAATAATAAAAACCAGAAACGGAAGAGGGAATGTGGAAACCGTTTTAGCATTTTTATTTTTTTAAGACTAAGTATAGTTTCTATTTCCCACAGTCTCGAAAACTGCTAAGAATACAAAGACGAGGTGCTACATTAGCACTGACGAGCTTAGCGATGTACTTCGGTGACGAGTTGCCCGAGAAGCTGCCCAAGCTGTGGGAGTTCATCACCGAGCCGCTTGAGAAGGTCCTTACTGACACTGGTGAGTACACTATTATGTTTTTAGCTACTAACTGTATGGAAAATTTAGGTTACGTTCTTTTATTTGTGGAGAACATTAAAATTTTGTTGTTTTTTTTTTGTTGTAAATTGTATGTTTGACTTTTTATACTTAGAGTAGATGTTGTATGGAAATTTTGTAGATCTGTTTTAATATTGTAACAATGTGTATGTTATATAAATGTGTACAATAAAGAACATAGACACACACATCTCTGACTCTAGCATGTCCTGTAGATGGCAAAAAGTCTTCTGGGCGAAACAATAGTCGTAATACTCATCACCTTAATAATTGATATTCTTTCAATACACTTCACGATAAGGCAGTGGTCCGACTGCAAACGATGAACGAGAAACGAGTAGTACTAGAAATTATAAACGAGTTGGCGATCAGCGGGAAACGAGTGTGTAGTTTCGATAGTTTTGTCGCCGGGTTGCAAGTGCGACGAGCGGTTATTCGCGCCACTAGCCCGTGACTCAGTCCTGTGCAAACCTGTAATACATCATCGTTACTCGAGTATCGCTGAGCGAGTTTATTTTTGAAAGCTCGTCGCTCAGCGACAAAACGTCGAGTCGTCGGCGGCAGTGTGAACAGTCAAAGAGCAAGTTTTAATATATGCATCTCTTTCATTTACACGGAATGTATATTTATTGTGCGTTTCTTGAGAGAGAAAATCGCCGATAGTTAGTCGTTTTTTCGCCGGCGCGCCTAACTGGCTCTTATCACTTGACTCTCTTAGTTGTTATTAAAACGTCGTTTAAAAAACGAGGGCATTTGTTACTGCATTTTTCGTCTTCATGACACCGTCTGTTGCGGCTCGGGTGTGAATTCCACCTCGAATGCAATACGTTCCCCGTTTATATAAAAATTGCCACCCCACAGAACTAGAACAACAAGAATGCAGCGTAGCCGAAGAACTGATAACCCGGCTGCAAGTGTTCGAGGCCGTGTGCGGCGCGCTGGGCGGCAAGCTGCGGCCGCGCCTCGCCGCCTGCGCCCGCGCCGCCACCGCGCTCGCCAGGAGTACGTACACGGCGCTCAGACATATGGCTGCGAGGACACTAGCGGCCATGTGCCGCGCGGGGTATCCCGGCGTCATGCATACTGTCATCAATGAGGTATTTATTTCAGATGGTTACGAAAATATATTAATAACTAGCTGTTCCCGGCAAACGTTGTTTTGCCATATAAATAATTTCAGAAAAAAAAAAAAAAAGATGAAAAATAGATGTTGGCCGATTCTCATAGATACCGGATACGCACAAAAAATTTCATCAAAATCGGTCAAGCCGTTTCGGAGGAGTTTGGCATCGAAAACTGTGACACGAGAATTTTATATATTAGAAGAAAGATAGTTTACAAAAAGGTGGAAAAGTAGAGGACGACCAAAGAAACTACGACTGGACTGTGTAAAGGATGATATGGCAAGAAAGGAGATCTCTGATGAGTTATAGAGACGTATGAAAGAAGAACACATGCCGCGCCGATAGGGCAAGGGAATGATGATGATGAAGACTAAAATAATCCACTTTTGTATGTCTTTCAACCGACAATACCTTCAAGAAATAATTTTAGGTAGACTTCTACTAAGTACCAGTAGCACAGTCATTTCGTCCCAATTTATTTTATGGCGCTGGCAAGTCTTTTTCCATGCTTCTCTATTAGGTCCGGCGTCCAGCTTTATTTCCATACGATTAAGTTATATTTTTATTCGTCGCCTAAAAATACGTTAACGTGCCGCATTTGTGCACCGTATCTTATTCGTCATCTCAGTAATCACACTTTCAATCAACGCTCCGTAAACTTCCTGTATCAAAATTCACTGATATTTAACTTATAGTTATGATTGTTTTCGCAGTTAATCCCTGCCCTAAGCGACGTCCGCAGCGACTCAGTACGTTGCGGCGCTGCGGAGGCGTTGGCACGAGTCGTGGACGCGCTACAGCTACAGATCGTACCTTATATTGTACTACTAGTCGTGCCTTTGTTGGGTTAGTGTTTACTTATGTTAATAACATTTGTAAAACGAAATTTTTAGCTACTAACTATACTAACAGCGGTTGATTATGGATCACATTATAATGTACTTGCTTATTCCCCGCGGCTTCTTTCGCATTTTTGTAGCGTGACATTCGGGATAATAAAGCTTCCGTTAGTGAAAAAAATTTCAAAATCGTTCCAGTAAATCCAGAAATTCCCTTTTACAACCTCAGAATCCATCAATACAATATTTGGCCTTAAGAACTATAGGCGAATCGATTTCTTGATAGAACATAAAAAAATCGATTCGCAGAGTAACAACTTTACTGTATTGCTAACTTGCACAGTTCTAATAGAAAATCGACATGAGTATCGATTCATTATTTCATAACTGAATAGCTATTCGTAATTTTATTCAATCATTGTTGTATACCAGCTAAATAACACGACTATTTCTCCCCAGGGCGCATGAGCGACCACTGCGAGGCAGTCCGCGTAATGTCGACGCGCTGCTTCGCGTCGCTCATCCAGCTGATGCCGCTGGACGGCGGTATAGCGGAGCCGCCCGACCTGTCGCCCGAGCTGCGTGCGCGCAGACGTAGCGACAAACACTTCCTGGAGCAACTGTTCAACCCTAAGACTATCAAGGACTATAAGATCCCTGTCACCGTGTCCACTGAGCTTAGGACTTACCAACAGGTGGGTGTACATTGACAGATAATTATTATTCTCCTGCCCTTATCTCAATTTATTTGGGGTAGCATGTTTTCTTCATCTATACTATTCTTTATTTCTCGTCATCTCAGTAGTCTCAACTCGCAGACTAACGCGGAAAATGCCCCAGGACATTAAATAAATTCCTGTGAAGTAAAGGGATGTGACATCTAAGGTCATATACCGAGCAAGACATTTTAAATCCCAACCGACATACTACTCAATGTTCCAGCATGGTGACAGATTGTAGTAAATAAGATTACAAAAAAAAACAAAAAACTCGGTAGTCAACACCTTTCTAGTGATATCATCCTTCACACATACCATCAATCGTTTCTTTGTTCTTCTACGGATACATAGAATACTCTAAATTAAAATTAATGTAGTGTACAATATGGGATCGGACAAAATATTTTTTCACGTAAACAAAAAATAAAGACGATACAGTGCTTCGAAAACTCATGTGACGTCATACATGATCTTTAACGCGCTTTATCTTCGTAAATTTTTATTGATTTGATAAAACAAAAAACACGTATCCAATATTTTTCGATAATCTAACTGACGGACTAAACAGAATCATATTTTTTTGAATCAGTCCGTTCCCCTATTTCCCTTTTTTATCTACAAAAACGGTCATCATCAGCCAATAACAGTTCACGTTGGACATAGATCTGTCTAACCGCACGCCATTTGACATAATTTGTAGTGCGTTTACCCAGCTGCTTCCACCCTTCTGGTAAAGATCGTCCGCCCTACTTTGCCTAACGTGTCCACCTTTCAGTTATCGTTTCAACGCGTTCAAGAGCTATCAGTGTCAATACCCGTAAGGGCGCGTACACATATAGGTCCGTTTTTACTGGATCCGTTTTAACGGATCAGAATTGGACCGGAGCGACATGATTACTGAATCCGGAATACTGTTTTGTGTGTGAACTCGCTCATGCAACTCCATACGCCATCAAATAACGGACCTGTAAAACGGATCGCTATGTGTACGAGCCCTAACATTACTGAAACTGACAGCTCTTGAACTCGTTTAATTCGTGGTGTTCGTGTTCTGTGTTCGCGGCCCTTGGTTCTAACTTTATTTGTTTGTTTATTCCAGGCAGGAGTGAACTGGCTCCGTTTCCTATACGAGTACAAGCTGCATGGAGTTCTGTGCGACGACATGGGACTGGGCAAGACGCTGCAGTCCATCGTGGTGGTGGCCGGCTCGCACTGGGAACGCTTGAGGCAGCGCGCGCCGCAGCTGCCCTCGCTTGTTGTGTGTCCTCCTACTCTTACTGGTCAGTGGGTATATGATGTTGGTTGGCAAGACGCTGCAGTCCATCGTGGTGGTGGCCGGCTCGCACTGGGAACGCTTGAGGCAGCGCGCGCCGCAGCTGCCCTCGCTTGTTGTGTGTCCTCCTACTCTTACTGGTCAGTGGGTATATGATGTTGGTTGGCAAGACGCTGCAGTCCATCGTGGTGGTGGCCGGCTCGCACTGGGAACGCTTGAGGCAGCGCGCGCCGCAGCTGCCCTCGCTTGTTGTGTGTCCTCCTACTCTTACTGGTCAGTGGGTATATGATGTTGGTTGGCAAGACGCTGCAGTCCATCGTGGTGGTGGCCGGCTCGCACTGGGAACGCTTGAGGCAGCGCGCGCCGCAGCTGCCCTCGCTTGTTGTGTGTCCTCCTACTCTTACTGGTCAGTGGGTATATGATGTTGGTTGGCAAGACGCTGCAGTCCATCGTGGTGGTGGCCGGCTCGCACTGGGAACGCTTGAGGCAGCGCGCGCCGCAGCTGCCCTCGCTTGTTGTGTGTCCTCCTACTCTTACTGGTCAGTGGGTATATGATGTTGGTTGGCAAGACGCTGCAGTCCATCGTGGTGGTGGCCGGCTCGCACTGGGAACGCTTGAGGCAGCGCGCGCCGCAGCTGCCCTCGCTTGTTGTGTGTCCTCCTACTCTTACTGGTCAGTGGGTATATGATGTTGGTTGGCAAGACGCTGCAGTCCATCGTGGTGGTGGCCGGCTCGCACTGGGAACGCTTGAGGCAGCGCGCGCCGCAGCTGCCCTCGCTTGTTGTGTGTCCTCCTACTCTTACTGGTCAGTGGGTATATGATGTTGGTTGGCAAGACGCTGCAGTCCATCGTGGTGGTGGCCGGCTCGCACTGGGAACGCTTGAGGCAGCGCGCGCCGCAGCTGCCCTCGCTTGTTGTGTGTCCTCCTACTCTTACTGGTCAGTGGGTATATGATGTTGGTTGGCAAGACGCTGCAGTCCATCGTGGTGGTGGCCGGCTCGCACTGGGAACGCTTGAGGCAGCGCGCGCCGCAGCTGCCCTCGCTTGTTGTGTGTCCTCCTACTCTTACTGGTCAGTGGGTATATGATGTTGGTTGGCAAGACGCTGCAGTCCATCGTGGTGGTGGCCGGCTCGCACTGGGAACGCTTGAGGCAGCGCGCGCCGCAGCTGCCCTCGCTTGTTGTGTGTCCTCCTACTCTTACTGGTCAGTGGGTATATGATGTTGGTTGGCAAGACGCTGCAGTCCATCGTGGTGGTGGCCGGCTCGCACTGGGAACGCTTGAGGCAGCGCGCGCCGCAGCTGCCCTCGCTTGTTGTGTGTCCTCCTACTCTTACTGGTCAGTGGGTATATGATGTTGGTTGGCAAGACGCTGCAGTCCATCGTGGTGGTGGCCGGCTCGCACTGGGAACGCTTGAGGCAGCGCGCATATTCAACAATTCTGATCTAAACTAGGCTGACACCCAATTCCTCTAAATCTAATTATATAAACATATAATGGGATTAGTTGGTTTTATAGGTAATGAGATTTTAAGTTTAAATCTACTACAGCATCCAATAAAACTACCTATCATCTCTTTCCAGGCCACTGGGTATTCGAAGTAAACAAATTCATCCCGTCAAAGTTCCTGAAACCGCTCCAATACGTGGGCATCCCGTACGAACGCGAGCGATTACGTCACCACGTCAAACATTACAACTTCATCGTGGCCTCCTACGATATCGTGCGGAAGGACATCGAGTTCTTCAGCAGCATAAAGTGGAACTACTGCATATTGGATGAGGGGCATGTCATCAAGAACGGGAAGACGAAGGTCTTTAAAGCTATTAAGCAGGTCGTTGCTAATCATCGGCTGATTTTGTCGGGGACGCCGATACAGGTAATTTTATTTACTAGTTTTATTTTTGCATACTTACTAATGGCCTATCGAGATATATGTACTGCCAGAAATATTTTTACATGACGTAAAGTCAGGTCAGAAGTCCATGGGTGGCATTAAAATTCCCGGTTAGATACTAACCACACAAATAAAAATGCCAGTGGCCACTTAGGTTAGAGGTGACGAAGAAGTAAAATCTTCTCACCCAAGACACTCAAACATTTGTTGAACTGTCGAACTTTTTCTGAAACACAGTTTGCCCTATCAGTGACTTGGTGCCCTTATAAAGAAAATACAATTTAAAGTGCCCTAAAGTAGCTTCTTGGTAAGATAATTCACTGAAATTATATTTAACAATTGAATTGAATTTACTATGCTGGTATATCAATCACTTTTTTTTACTGGTAGATAACCAAAGGGCATATAAAACTGACTAAAACACTATTGTCTAATCCACAGAACAACGTACTAGAGCTCTGGTCTCTGTTCGACTTCCTAATGCCAGGTCTACTGGGCACGGAGCGTCAGTTCACAGCGCGGTACTCACGACCTATCCTAGCGGCGCGCGACGCTAAGGCCACGCCGCACCAGCTGCAGGCTGGGGCTCTGGCTTGTGAGGCGTTACATCGACAGGTAGGAACCATTTTTTTTGGAGTCTGTGATATCGTCAAGTGAATCCTCTCACTCTGGGAGGAGCGGTGTAGAGAGTGTCAGACTTCTACTGACTAAAAACCACGTATGTTCCGTCTTAGCCCTCTGTGTTCCGGGGCCTCGGTATCTTTGTCGAACAACCCACAGGCCCGGACAGGTAGGACCCTCATGCTTGTAATCCTCGATGTGATTGGCAGAGGTGTGTAGTACGTGCTCGCCAATCAATGATCACCAGAATCCTATTTAGGGCTGTAACAGGGGTAGAGAGGCAAGGGTCAAGGGCAGGGAGGAATTGCCACTAACTGGGTATAATTGAAAAACGTAAACAATTAAAATCTGGACCTCATGATCAGCAGTCGCAATTGCTGGCACAAGACCAAAATGAAGCTATTAAAAATACATCATTACCATTGTGTTTCTCTGCATTACCCGACGGTAGCAAAGCCTACAAAGGTATTGTGTCAAAGATTTTATGTGCTCGGGCGCAGTATCAATCTAATTAAACCTAATGCTGATCTTTCCATCCCCATCCAGGTGTTACCATTCCTCCTACGGCGTGTAAAGGAAGACGTGCTAAAGGAGCTACCTCCTAAGATAACCCAGGACTACTACTGCGACCTCAGTCCGCTACAGAGACGGCTGTATGAGGACCTGTCCAGAGAACACATGCCGCACGGCATTACGTCGCATCATACGCATGTTTTCCAGGTAAAATACTTTTAATTAATAGAAGATCAGGGATTTTATACACATTAAAATAGCTGGTTCACTGAGATTATTTCACATGTTTCATAGAACGCGTTGTTTTGTTGGTACACAGAATGCCAAGCGAATAAAAATTTAAGTACTGTCTGTCCGTTTGTTCCGGCTAATGTCCGAATGGGCTGAACCGATTATAACGGAACTTTTACTGACAGCTACAAGTCTGACACATTGATTGCCAGTAAAAGTCCCGCAAGTTTATAGGCTACTTAGCTTATGTTAGGAGTAACTGAGAATACTTTTATTTTCGAAAAGGGATAAGCGTTCCATGAACTTCCATGCAAAACTTATTAAAACCCTTAAAATTGTTACCAAAATCCGATTCAAATAGGAAAAGATTCTTATAATAATTACACTCGGATGAAGGTGAACTATTAGTATCATCATACTCAATACTCAATATATTTATTGCTTCCACAAGTTTACTTAGATGGTAGGTTTTACAAAGTTATGATCATTGTGGACCCTGTCGGGCACTGCAATAGTAGGAGAGAGGAAGAGGGCTTAATAAAATAGTAACAATTATCATGATATATTATCTAGCAGTACTATTTCCTTATTCACCTTCATCTTTCTCGCCAGGCCCTCCACTACCTACAGAACGTATGCAACCACCCGAAGCTAGTGCTCACAGCGGAGCACCCCGAAGCCCGAGCTATCGCCAAGCAGCTGCAAGAACAGCACTCCACGCTAGACGATATACAGCACTCTGCCAAGCTGCCGGCACTTAAGTGAGTATTTCAAACTAAACCTGGAATATGTTGAGGTTCTTTGAAATGGGGCCGTTAGACCCGGTACGCAAAACGACTAAACTAGCTATACAAAACCAGTTTATGCTTATAAAAGAGGTGATGGAGTAACATGACCTCGGTTTTTCGGAGTTTTTAAATCAGAAAGCTGTGTTTATGTCGCCCTGTCGGTCGATAACCGAGTTCACTAACGATTGACCACTTTCATTAAGTTGGAAATGAAACTATTAACTTACTGATTGTTGCAAATTCAAAACTACAAATCTCCAACTTACCTTCCAGACAACTCCTCCTCGACTGCGGCATAGGCACGCCAGCATCCGACGTGGAGCCCGAAGCCATCGTCTCCCAGCACCGCGCCCTCGTGTTCTGTCAACTCAAGAAGATGCTCGACATCGTGGAACAAGACCTGCTGAAGCGACAACTGCCGGCTGTCACGTATCTGCGACTGGACGGCAGTGTACCGCCGCATCAGAGACATGCCATCGTGACTAGGTTCAACAATGATGTGTCCATTGATCTACTGCTGCTTACTACTGCGGTGAGTTAGATTTACTTGTATATTATAAGATGCTCGACATCGTGGAACAAGACCTGCTGAAGCGACAACTGCCGGCTGTCACGTATCTGCGACTGGACGGCAGTGTACCGCCGCATCAGAGACATGCCATCGTGACTAGGTTCAACAATGATGTGTCCATTGATCTACTGCTGCTTACTACTGCGGTGAGTTAGATTTACTTGTATATTATAAGATGCTCGACATCGTGGAACAAGACCTGCTGAAGCGACAACTGCCGGCTGTCACGTATCTGCGACTGGACGGCAGTGTACCGCCGCATCAGAGACATGCCATCGTGACTAGGTTCAACAATGATGTGTCCATTGATCTACTGCTGCTTACTACTGCGGTGAGTTAGATTTACTTGTATATTATAAGATGCTCGACATCGTGGAACAAGACCTGCTGAAGCGACAACTGCCGGCTGTCACGTATCTGCGACTGGACGGCAGTGTACCGCCGCATCAGAGACATGCCATCGTGACTAGGTTCAACAATGATGTGTCCATTGATCTACTGCTGCTTACTACTGCGGTGAGTTAGATTTACTTGTATATTATAAGATGCTCGACATCGTGGAACAAGACCTGCTGAAGCGACAACTGCCGGCTGTCACGTATCTGCGACTGGACGGCAGTGTACCGCCGCATCAGAGACATGCCATCGTGACTAGGTTCAACAATGATGTGTCCATTGATCTACTGCTGCTTACTACTGCGGTGAGTTAGATTTACTTGTATATTATAAGATGCTCGACATCGTGGAACAAGACCTGCTGAAGCGACAACTGCCGGCTGTCACGTATCTGCGACTGGACGGCAGTGTACCGCCGCATCAGAGACATGCCATCGTGACTAGGTTCAACAATGATGTGTCCATTGATCTACTGCTGCTTACTACTGCGGTGAGTTAGATTTACTTGTATATTATAAGATGCTCGACATCGTGGAACAAGACCTGCTGAAGCGACAACTGCCGGCTGTCACGTATCTGCGACTGGACGGCAGTGTACCGCCGCATCAGAGACATGCCATCGTGACTAGGTTCAACAATGATGTGTCCATTGATCTACTGCTGCTTACTACTGCGGTGAGTTAGATTTACTTGTATATTATAAGATGCTCGACATCGTGGAACAAGACCTGCTGAAGCGACAACTGCCGGCTGTCACGTATCTGCGACTGGACGGCAGTGTACCGCCGCATCAGAGACATGCCATCGTGACTAGGTTCAACAATGATGTGTCCATTGATCTACTGCTGCTTACTACTGCGGTGAGTTAGATTTACTTGTATATTATAAGATGCTCGACATCGTGGAACAAGACCTGCTGAAGCGACAACTGCCGGCTGTCACGTATCTGCGACTGGACGGCAGTGTACCGCCGCATCAGAGACATGCCATCGTGACTAGGTTCAACAATGATGTGTCCATTGATCTACTGCTGCTTACTACTGCGGTGAGTTAGATTTACTTGTATATTATAAGATGCTCGACATCGTGGAACAAGACCTGCTGAAGCGACAACTGCCGGCTGTCACGTATCTGCGACTGGACGGCAGTGTACCGCCGCATCAGAGACATGCCATCGTGACTAGGTTCAACAATGATGTGTCCATTGATCTACTGCTGCTTACTACTGCGGTGAGTTAGATTTACTTGTATATTATAAGATGCTCGACATCGTGGAACAAGACCTGCTGAAGCGACAACTGCCGGCTGTCACGTATCTGCGACTGGACGGCAGTGTACCGCCGCATCAGAGACATGCCATCGTGACTAGGTTCAACAATGATGTGTCCATTGATCTACTGCTGCTTACTACTGCGGTGAGTTAGATTTACTTGTATATTATAAGATGCTCGACATCGTGGAACAAGACCTGCTGAAGCGACAACTGCCGGCTGTCACGTATCTGCGACTGGACGGCAGTGTACCGCCGCATCAGAGACATGCCATCGTGACTAGGTTCAACAATGATGTGTCCATTGATCTACTGCTGCTTACTACTGCGGTGAGTTAGATTTACTTGTATATTATAAGATGCTCGACATCGTGGAACAAGACCTGCTGAAGCGACAACTGCCGGCTGTCACGTATCTGCGACTGGACGGCAGTGTACCGCCGCATCAGAGACATGCCATCGTGACTAGGTTCAACAATGATGTGTCCATTGATCTACTGCTGCTTACTACTGCGGTGAGTTAGATTTACTTGTATATTATAAGATGCTCGACATCGTGGAACAAGACCTGCTGAAGCGACAACTGCCGGCTGTCACGTATCTGCGACTGGACGGCAGTGTACCGCCGCATCAGAGACATGCCATCGTGACTAGGTTCAACAATGATGTGTCCATTGATCTACTGCTGCTTACTACTGCGGTGAGTTAGATTTACTTGTATATTATAAGATGCTCGACATCGTGGAACAAGACCTGCTGAAGCGACAACTGCCGGCTGTCACGTATCTGCGACTGGACGGCAGTGTACCGCCGCATCAGAGACATGCCATCGTGACTAGGTTCAACAATGATGTGTCCATTGATCTACTGCTGCTTACTACTGCGGTGAGTTAGATTTACTTGTATATTATAAGATGCTCGACATCGTGGAACAAGACCTGCTGAAGCGACAACTGCCGGCTGTCACGTATCTGCGACTGGACGGCAGTGTACCGCCGCATCAGAGACATGCCATCGTGACTAGGTTCAACAATGATGTGTCCATTGATCTACTGCTGCTTACTACTGCGGTGAGTTAGATTTACTTGTATATTATAAGATGCTCGACATCGTGGAACAAGACCTGCTGAAGCGACAACTGCCGGCTGTCACGTATCTGCGACTGGACGGCAGTGTACCGCCGCATCAGAGACATGCCATCGTGACTAGGTTCAACAATGATGTGTCCATTGATCTACTGCTGCTTACTACTGCGGTGAGTTAGATTTACTTGTATATTATAAGATGCTCGACATCGTGGAACAAGACCTGCTGAAGCGACAACTGCCGGCTGTCACGTATCTGCGACTGGACGGCAGTGTACCGCCGCATCAGAGACATGCCATCGTGACTAGGTTCAACAATGATGTGTCCATTGATCTACTGCTGCTTACTACTGCGGTGAGTTAGATTTACTTGTATATTATAAGATGCTCGACATCGTGGAACAAGACCTGCTGAAGCGACAACTGCCGGCTGTCACGTATCTGCGACTGGACGGCAGTGTACCGCCGCATCAGAGACATGCCATCGTGACTAGGTTCAACAATGATGTGTCCATTGATCTACTGCTGCTTACTACTGCGGTGAGTTAGATTTACTTGTATATTATAAGATGCTCGACATCGTGGAACAAGACCTGCTGAAGCGACAACTGCCGGCTGTCACGTATCTGCGACTGGACGGCAGTGTACCGCCGCATCAGAGACATGCCATCGTGACTAGGTTCAACAATGATGTGTCCATTGATCTACTGCTGCTTACTACTGCGGTGAGTTAGATTTACTTGTATATTATAAGATGCTCGACATCGTGGAACAAGACCTGCTGAAGCGACAACTGCCGGCTGTCACGTATCTGCGACTGGACGGCAGTGTACCGCCGCATCAGAGACATGCCATCGTGACTAGGTTCAACAATGATGTGTCCATTGATCTACTGCTGCTTACTACTGCGGTGAGTTAGATTTACTTGTATATTATAAGATGCTCGACATCGTGGAACAAGACCTGCTGAAGCGACAACTGCCGGCTGTCTTTCCTGACTAATAATATTGTAACTCAACAGGTGGGCGGCCTAGGTCTGAACCTCACGGGCGCCGACACGGTGATCTTCGTGGAGCACGACTGGAACCCCATGAAGGACCTGCAGGCTATGGACCGCGCGCATCGTATTGGGCAGAAGAAGGTCGTCAACGTGTACCGGCTCATCACACGGGACACGCTCGAAGAGAAGATTATGGGGTATGTTTGTGATCGCAACTGTTTGTTTTAGTTATAAGATGGTGTTTATCTAAGACTATCTCGGAACAAACTATAAAATAATCGATAAAAGTTATAGGACAGCTGATACTTTGTGTGTTTTAGTTTATGGTCCCTTAGTAAAAGTTATTCATAATGATGAAAACAGTCATATTTCTAGGCCTAATTACCAATCACTCTACATTTTTTCCTCTATAAATGTCTATAAAATCATCTTATGAATGCTAAATCATTGGCTTTGAAAAAAAAACCATGCTGTATCATTAGAGAATTCAAAACTGGATTTCGGATTTGCTTATATTGCCCACACCCACTTGAAAAAATCACTCTGTGTACACTTTTACAAACAAACAAAATATTAACCACCCAATTTCGTCCACAGCCTACAAAAATTCAAGCTAGTAACAGCAAACACAGTAATAAGCAGCGAGAACGCAGCCATGGAAACCATGGGCACCGACCAGCTGCTAGACCTGTTCAACCTATCCAGCAGTAACTGCGCGGCACCGGCGCAGGCGCAGCCCGGCCCTTCTGGTGCTGTCGGGGGCAAGTCTGTGCTGGAGACACTACCCGACCTCTGGGATGATAAGCAGTATGAAGAAGAGTATGACATGACTAATTTTATTAAAGGTCTTAATAAAATGAGCGCTTAGTGTTGACTACGGAAATTATGTAAGGTGCAAACTGGTACAGTGAGTTTTGGATAATGATTCAAAGAAAAAAGAAAAAAACAAATTCTACGGGAAGGAGAATTATGATTCAAAAACACCCTAAATGTTTGAAACGCTGAGTCTATAATCATGTGGTGAATCGTTATGTTTATAACAACGTTAAAATGATGACTAAGATATATTGTGCGATGTCACATACACCGTGTATGTGTATATTATGGAAAATTGATATGCATTGCTTACAAAGTACCGGATTTCAGGTAACTAAGGAAAATGTCGTTGACGAACTTTTATTTAGAATTACGGATCATCGAAAAATTGGCTTTTCTTGGTGATAAGTCTGGAATAATACGACCGGATTTTTTTTCATGTATTCTTCAACATGAATATGTTTTAAGCTCTGAATTGCGAAAACAGACTTCTATAAAGTGATTTAAAATGTTTGTAGTTTTACAGTACCATTTCGAGGATAAACTCACGCCTTTGTCGTATGTTGGTAGGCAGAAAAAAAACACTACGTGCCAGTATCTTTCGTGTCGTTTACGTTAGGATATTTGGAAAATCCCAATTTGATGTTAAAATGTAGATGTTTTGTACAATGTACCAAGTTAGGATGGGGTCGCACTGGTAATTTTTCTCACATCGAAATAGTGACTAAATTGTATTATCATATTTTTGGCAATGTTTGACAGACTTTTTCCATGGGGAAAAAAATCTTTCTAAAAAATAAGTTCTGTGAAGAAGTGTGCGACCTCAGCTAACTATGACCTTCCTTCGAATTATAAAAAAGTTTTTTTTGAAGGCAGGTCTCCATGTTTGAAGAGGCTGACCCATTCTAGTAGATATAATAATATAGTTGTAGACAAAGACAACTTTAGCGCGTTGCCTTAGTAAATGTTCTATGAATCTTGTATTTCTTATTATTGTGTACTGTGTAGTTCTTTAGACGATAGTCCTTTATCATACGTTCATTGTTTCATCTATATTACAAGTAACATTACTACACGAAATAAAAAGTTACAACAGTTAAAATATAAAAAAAGTTTTTTTTTTTTGTAAAAACAAAGTGCACAGTGCTTTCTAAACTCGTCAATTACATTTTAAGCTATTATGGATGTTAATTATAGGTAATAAAAAATCCCATAGTATTTTACATGTATGTCAAAGATCGAAATCGTTATGTTGTGCCCTCACCCTTCTGACAGTCGCGAGAAAAAGTGATTATACAGACGCCAACCCATCAAGCTAACTACAATCTGACAAATGTCTTGATGGATCAAAAGCGCGATGACCTTAAAGCTAGGCAACCTAAAGCTATAGCCTATAATATCATCAATGGTGTTCTGACATGTCCGCTTTGTGCTCGTACCTTTTCGGCCAAAGTTGGTTATGCTAGCCACTTAAGAGCACACGAGAGAGCAGCAGAACAAAGCTCTTGACAATCTTTGGAAAGTCAGCGAATGCAGTCGCTGTGGCCGAAATCGGCTAGATAGCATCATCAGGTACAAAGTTGATTGGTAATATTTGACACTTTCGGAAAACTTTATGTGCGTGCACTGGAAGAGTTGGCTTGCATATCCCGCATGGAATGATAGATATGATTCAGTGAGAGTGAGTGAGATAATACAGTACTAATGGTAGTATCAATGTACAAGAAAACGGTTTTTATGCGGTAGGGCTAATTAACGATTCAAATCTTTGATTCTATTAAAAATGCAAAACAATTGTAATAAGGTCAAAGTACGCAGGCAAGTTTTGTAAACTATTAGCTTCACAACACTCTTCTAAAGTTCAAATATTAATAGAAAACATTTTTATCATTAAATCATCTAGTTATTTAGGAATGAAAAGTAATATATTAACTATGAGTAAATTAGGTGAGCAAACCAAATTAATTTAGATATAAAATGATTGTAACTTTCATCACTGTCCCATGCTTGTTACTTCTTTATTACATATTTATTGTATCAACTCACTACATACGTAAAACTTTCAGTAGTGGAATTCTGTAAGCTATGTTTTCAAATGTAAGATTCCTTGTGTGAGGGTGCTTGTCGAAAGATACAGGTTTTTAATACAGAAACTTGTCCGTACTTAGGTGTGGGTAAAATACTGATAATAAACACCAGATGTATTGCGTGGTGTCTCAGACCATAAAACTGAACAACTGTTGTTCTACGAGTTTTTAAATTTTGCAAAAAAAAATAACTTTCTAGGAATTGACGCGATAAATTTATCGACATTGTATGGAAAACTAAAAAAAAAGTTATACATTTAAAAAGCCAAAGGTTTTCACAGTTTATACTAAACTCACACTGTCACTAATTACAATCCTGTAAGTGACAGTGTAAGTTCCAAAAGTCATTTTACAAAAGTGGTTCGTTTAATAGTCTGGGTCACCACACAAGAAGTCTTGAGATTATTCTGTTACAACCTACTTATATCTGTTTATTTGACTTTTTACTGCCTACATGGTCGTTACCGTTACCGATCTGTACCAACATGACCATACTGTAAACCTGTCTCTATTTACAACCACCCTAAGAAATTACCTCAATGACTTGATTTTTCTCTATGATTGAATAGTTAATTTATTATCGTAGCGTTATAAGGAACAGTCATGCTGCTTTAGTCATTTTTGTAGTATTTAGTGAGGCGCCATTACTGGCATATTTTATTTTTAGTTTGAATGGTTTTTGTTTGCTGTTTTGTACCTGCTCAATGTAAAAGAACAGTTATATAAACAATCTTGAGTGTTTTGTTTTGTTTCTAATTGGGTACTTTCCTGACTAAAGAAAACATGATTATGTTTAGCCTGTCAGTTAGATTAACGAAAAATATTGGATAAGCGTTTTTTGTTTTATCAAATTAATGTGTCCAATATTTTTTGGCAATCTATCGAACGGACTAACTTTTTTTGTCAAGTACCCAATGGCATTTTTAGTGATTTCAAATATTTTTGCGGACATAGAATGTGTTATGTTAGGTAACAGAACCTTTTCCCTCCTATGTTGTGCGAAAATAATGCTATTGTTTGAAACATTGCGGTTTTATTGTCGACCACGTGTTTCTTTCGTTTGTGTGTTTTTAGATGTCGACGTAGATAATATTAGTGTTATGTTGTGGTAGTTCCACACGCACTTCCAGTCTAATTGATGTAGTTTAATCTATGTTTGTCTACTTGTCTGGATAAAAATAAAGCATGTTTTTTAAAATTATTCTTTTATTTTTAACTAACAAATAACCTGATAGAAAAAACTGGCCAAGTGCAAGTCGGACTCGCACATGAAGGGTTCCGTACCAAAACGGTATGCTATAATTTGTACAATTTCTTCTACGGGCCAATGAAACTTGACCTCTGGATTGTATAGGCGCTCATACGATTCAGGGACCAAATTATATTGGTTAACTGCTGTTTCCATCTGTTGTTTCCATCCAAGTTCAAAATAATTTTCCTAGAAAGTCCTTATAAAGTTCTACTTTTCAGATTTTTTTCATATTTTCTAAACTTATGGTTCAAAAGTTAGAGGGGGGGGGGGGGGGGGGGGGGCGCATTGTTTTTTACTTTTGGAGCGATTATTTCCGAAAGTATTGACATCAAAAAATGATTTTAGTAAACCCCTATTCATTTTTAATTACCTTTCCAACAATATATCACACGTTAGGGTTGAAATTTAAAAAAAAATCACTTCCCACTTTACATATAGGGGGGCTACCCTAATAAAACATTTTTTTCCAATTTTTATTTTACCACTTTGTCGGCGTGATTGATACACATATTGGTACCAAATGTCAGCTTTCAAGTACTAACGGTCACAGAGATTAAGCGATGACGGACGGACAGACATGGCGAAACTATAAGGGTTCCTAGTTGACTACGGAACCCTAAAAAGGAACTGACATCGGGGACCGAAAAATCGAAAAATTAATAACAGGTTATACTACAACTCACCATCAGTCAAGCCAGCCACACATCATCATCTGCCTAGCCTTTTCCCAACTATGTCAGGGTCGGCTCCCAGTCTAACCGGATGCAGCTGAATACCAGTATTTTACATGGAACGATTGCCTATTTGACTTCCACAACCCAGTTAACTAGGTAATACGATAAAAGACACCCTTTGGTACGACTGAGTGACAGATTTTCAGGTCACTGACTACCTGTAACGACTGAACGTCTGAACTGAGACTGCTAAAGATCTATATATGACAGCTGCGACCAAGAAGCACGAAGGAAACTACATGTAACGGGTGGTCATCCATCCACAAACCAACCTAGGCAAGCACGGCTTAACCTAAAGTCAAACATCAAGTCTTATTGAAAACGGGTTGTGCGAAAGAGATACCGCGGCCCCGGAAGCGGAACACAAAGGGCTAAGAAGGAACATGGGTAATTTTTCATCAGGAAGGGAGTGTCAGACTTCTCGAATTAACTGTGCACCTCGATGGAATGCGGAATATGAAATTTGATATCAAAATATTCACATGCTCCATTTTTTGCAATCTTGTGTATCATGCCAAAATTGGCTTTAGAAGGTTAGGGTTACCTCTTTGGCTTTTAAAACCAATTTTGGTCCTAACGGGCTCTTAATTTATAGGAAAAATCTAAAAGCAGAGACACTCCAGAGGTAGAAAAGAAGCCTTTATGTTAAAAGTTGTCTCGCAGGGTTCAAAGTACTCCATTGCAAAGATCGGCCGGAGGACAAGGAGGTGCACACCATGTCCTCGTAGCGGCGAATGGCGGCAACCTCTTGCATCCGGCCCAGGTTCAATTCATGATCCGGAGCGAGAGGGAATGGGAAGCCGTCACCTCCTTCTGCGAAGCAGTCATGTGGGTAAAGGAGGTGATGGATTAACGTGAGAGGGAGAGAACATCTCGTCCCAGTCGATGAGGGAGACGCCCAGGGCGTCGGAGGCCACGTGATGACATTGCGGCCACCGTAGGCTCGCGCCTGTGGACGGCGCGTTCGTGTTCCATGCAAGGACAGGACAGATGCCTGCCGGGGCTGGGGGACTGTTCAAAAGATATACCAACGCGCCGTCCCGGAACACAAAGTGCTAAGAAGGACAATGGATGGGTGGGTTTGCCCGTCGGGGCTGCCGGATGTCGAAAGAGATACCCTCGGCACAAGGGCGAAGAAGGAACATGGGTGGTTTTTCGTCAGTAGAAGTCTGACACTCTCTTCCGCTCTGCCCAAGAGCGGGAGGAGTTATTTGATGATTTCCCGCAAAAAAAAAATGGGTGGGTTTTAGTCAGTAGAAGCATGACACCCCTTCCGCTCCAACAGAGTGGGAGGGGTCATTTTAAGATCCATCCACAAAAAAGGGTACAAAGTACAAACCGGGTGCGTTCGTAGAGGTAGTGTAACGGCAGTACGAGTTCCCAGAGGCTCATTTTAAGCCTTAAAAATATTTTAGTTTGAGAGTGATTCTACTGTACGCTACTATTTGTTACGTACCTACAAGTTATTTTATCAATGTATTGCGTCTTTTTTAATTAGCAAAAGAAAGTCGACCACAAATCGTCCACACCGGTCCTTCTGGCATTTACCCGATTTCCCTATGGCCAGTCTGGGCCTGTAATACGACAATCGACACCAAGACAATTTGACGCCGAGACTACGCGATCACGCGATCATCTTAACCCCGTGCCGTGACCAACACACCCTAGTGAAACATAAATTAAACGCAGAGTTGACAGAGTTCCACCAGTCCACCATCAGGCTGTGCGCCGTTACGTTTTACTCTGCTTTGGTTTTGTATGGAAACAAACCTAACATCAAGTGCACTCTGTGTGTGGTAGGCGACGGCCTGCGGCGGCACCGTCGGGATGACGAATATCTGTGTTTGTTTTTTCTAAGAGTACTGGTTAAACTGGTGTGTGTAGACAAATAACAAATCAGTACAGAAGGATGGTGGTGGGGATAGGGTCGTCAGGGGTAACAAAGGTACTTATAACCACAGGGATTTGCCTGGTTAAGCAGAAACCAGTCTCCTAGCCTAGACTGAACTTTGAGATGCAACTACCAAAAAAAAAAATTGAGATTGGATTCTCATAGGCTCAAACAAGTCAGTCAGTCAGAGATGAGCTTAGAGCACCGTCGCGATTTCCCGGAGTCAAGTTGTCACTTATTATTGTTGGAAGGTCATGAGGTCTAGATTCGATTCCCAGGTGGAGTTGTTGGGATTTTCAAGTCTAGTTATAAATATATATAGTTCCTCATCATGAACTCGTGATTACTCGTCGTAATACCGTGCTGGAATAGCTGCAGATGTAACTTGTGAATGGAATCAAATGATGTATAAAACGTCATTGATGGAATCGAAGTTATTCGACACTGGTTTATGACTTTACGTGTTTTTTTATACAAAAGGCAGCAGCTTAAGTTGACGAACCACTCTGATTTCGTTATGTTATCAGCCGTTTGTGTCCCACTGCAGGGCAAAGGCCTCCCGTCCCTCTTTCCACTTAACCCTTTTTGAAAATCAACGAGAGAAGCGATGCATGTTTTTCCTTACATTTAGTACTGCGTTGAAAGAAACGTTACGTTGCTAGTTCGGAAACAAGCCGCGAGAGCGCGCCAAAGTGCATCAACACCATGGCGAAAGCGACGTCAAGCGTGTGAATAATTTTTTGTTTTCTACGTGATAATGTTGTTATCTGCTTATTTGTAAGTTGAAAGACTCAAAATAAACTAACTGACAGTGTGTACGTATTGTCTAGTGTAAATATTAAACATTAAAAGTTGGAAGTTTTGTGTGTGAAGTTGTAACGAACTCTCGGATCACTTTGGAGTTCAGGTGTCAACGAGGTAAGAAACTGATGCTTATTCCAATATTACGACTTCTAAAATTAACACTTTCGATGCTAACATGAGTTATTACGTCCGAGCAAGTTACGATTAGCCTCAATTAGTAAATGCGATACAACATCAAGAATGCACAGGTAGGTAATAGTTATAAATAATTCACTGTAAGGTTAGGATCTTGTCTTAGGTTGTATTGAAGACATTTCTACAAGTTTTGATATTGTAACTGGACTGGCACATGATTTTGGTTATTTCGTGGCGGGAAAACGCTCACAAAAAGTTTTTGTTTACAAACTTGTGAAGTAGGTACCTACTTACCTACTGACCTCATATTTTTTCATGTGTGAGGTTCTTTGAGGATGAGAGATTCGGCTCTATTTATATAAACATGCATCATTTTGATGTGAAAAGTTTGGTATTATTGTTTTGTAAGTAAGTTTTTATCATGATTTGCAAGTTGTGAACATTGAAATAAAGTTGTTGTCCAAGTTTTATCATACTAGAGTTCACCAATAGAAACTAAACTGTTGCTTCTAGGCAGGGATGCACTTGGTTACAAACTTTTAAATAAGTTTATTTTCTGCGTTAAAATACATTTTCCAGTTTTAAGCCATCTATAGTTCTACGGAACTATAGCTATGCTTTTATAATCTTTCTATTATGTAATGTAAATACACAACAATATGTCAGAGTCTCAAGAAATTATTATGAACTTTTTGAATACAAAGTTTTTGCTTAGGTTTCAAACCTTGATTATCAATAAAAGGATACCGTAAAAAAAAAATACTTTTTGGTGACCAGATAAAAAGTTTATTGATTTCTGCAATAAAACATTCTATTTGGGACCAGAATCAGATGAACAGTAAAATCATACTCGACTACTCGAGCCACTGGAGATAGGTATACTGTCATTGAGCAGAATGAAACTTTTTTTTACCGGCACTGGTTTTTATCTGAAGTACTTACATCATCTGATCATCAGAGTAGATCATCTGATTACTCTGGCATAATCTATGTTACTTTAAACTATTTAATCTATAATTTATCAAAAAGTTTAGAAAGAAAAGTGACTTCAAAAATTTCATGATTATGACATTATTCTGTTTATTGACCTAATAATTATGTCTCTTTTTTATTCATATTATTAATTCTTTTTAACCAACTTCTTTATTGTTTACTAGCAGACGTCCTGCGGTTTCACCCGCGTATATCCCGTTCCCGTGGGAATACAGGGATAAAAAGTAGCCACACAAGTAGTATCACTCGGCAATAATGTGGCTTTATTGGTGAAAGAATTTTTAAAATTGGTTCAGTAGATCCCGAGATTACCCCTTACAATTTAACAAATACACAAACTTTACCTCTTTATAATATTAGTATAGATTTCATTGATAATAATAAATAATGTAACAATTGAAGTGCCAAATATTTAAACAACTTCCGTAAATAATCGGGTCAGGTCAAGTTCCCCAGATAAAAATTATAAATGATTATTACTTCCATTATTATTTTGTACTTAATTGCTTCATTTATATACTGACACTTTATAAAAACTAATAACAATGATCTGGATAATTCATTCATTCTTGAAATATTACAAGTCCCCTTTTACCTCTGCGTTAAGGTCAAAAGGATTTAATTAAAAACTGTCATTATCAGTTTCAAAATCGAAATGCAAAAATGAAGAGCATTAAATTCCATTTACAACAGACAATATAAAAAAGTCGTGTATCCACACGTCCCGTGCAATATCGCACATTGTAAACAAACGAACGTAAAACTCAAAACAAAACAGCAAAAAAAAAACAGAATGTGTCATCAATACGTCTCTTTAAAAAAAAAGCAGGTTTGCAACAATCAATTCCCTTTGTGCGCGACATCAATGGGAGCGGTTACTGTGTACCTATCCTTTGATCTCGCCGCCCTCTGAAGATGCGACAGCGCGCTAATACCGCCGCCCCGCGGAAAAACGGCGCAACCGCCGCTTTGATGCTCGCCTGCACGAAAAATACAATATTATAATTTTAGTCGATTTTTATCTCCCCTTAATTTTAACTGGACTAAAATAATCTCGTGTAGCACATTTTGTTTTTTTAATTACCTACGTGAACGTGGGTGAGATGCGTAGAGTTTTAAGTGTATCTCTTTGATTTATAACCTTTTATTTAGTTTGTTGTTACGGTTTTTAATTTTCTTCTCTGGTTCCGAACACGATTAGAGCTCTAGCTCTCTCTAGTTCCCCACAGCCCACTTGTAAGAAAAGTTACGGGTGCGGAACTAGACATACCTACCCAAAAAAAATAGAAGCTAGAAGTTAAATTATAATATAATATACGAAACCATAAAGGACAAAAAAGGACCGACTAATTACCATTACTTTCTGGTTTTATTTAAGTAACTAACTATAAGTACCAAGTTAAAAATAACTTAAGAACTTACACGTGTTTCTATAAAATTAAAAAGTCCTATCAGATGTATTTCCGTCAGGCTCGAGTTCATAAGAATACTTTTAATTTAATTATCTACTTCACAAATCCAATGTCCTTATCTCGTCTTACCAACTTTTGTCACTGTGTTGCTCAACGTTCCCTTTGTAACTTAAAGGATTTCTCCGAAATAAACTAATCTGGAGCAAGCTGTAAAAGGGAAGTACATTAAATAGAAGTTCGCAACAACATAAATAATGTAGGAAAATTCTTGAGAAAAAAAACCTCGTTCAGTTAATTCTGCGTGAGTCGGCAATGGAAGGCAGTTGCGACGTTTCAGTAATTGGCTGAATCGAGACAGATCGCTAAAGGGGACGATTCATAGCTTTGTCGCAGAAGTGAGACTTACTGTCCTTTACCGACTTGCCAACGAGAAGTAGTGGACTCAAAGTGAGTCGGAAGTATTTGAAGGTCTTTTTTGGTTGTCTGAGCTCTTGATAGCGTACTTAGAGTATTTGTTCGTTATTTAAGTAAAGGCTTGTCTGTATTTAAACTTTGACTTATTACTTTGAGGTTTTTGCGTCCTGCGTTCTACCCCTCGATAAGAAAAAACGAATGCGATGCTTTTCAGAAAGAATGTCTACTATTTTCATGACTGAACACGATGAAAAACTATTTTTGGTTCAATGAGAAATGCATTGAGATTACTCACACAAAATAACACATGAAAGAAACACCTAAAATCAAATAATCTCCGAACTGCGCTCGAATAAAAACAAACATCATTTTCAATCCTGAGTTTATAAGAAAGAAAAAAGTTCGTGCAATTTGGTGTACAAACCAATGATTTCATCTAATCTTGTAACATAAAAGTTACTAAGAAGTCTGCATGCGGGCTACCCGGCCTTATCCACCAAGTTTCAAACTTTTTCAGATCGCCAAGATAAATATCGGAGCGGGACCGTGATTTGAAAGGATTCTGCACTCCGCAACGGTGAGCTGAATTAGAATTGCTTACCTTCTGCTATAATCTTTTAAAGTAAGTCTTTTTAAGATGATAATTTTAAGAAATAAGTAGTGAAGTAACGTAATAGCCGAGACTGCTGACCTAAATGTACATTCGTATTGAACTTCATAAAGCAGAACATTAAAGACTAACAGAAATAAAGACAACAAATCGATCATGACTTTTAAAATGAAACATCAAATCAAATACCGTCAGTAACATCTCAATATGAATCAGAGTGCAGCATCTCTAGAGCTCCACAGCTCCACTCACGTAATGTTCATCTCGCTATGCACACGTAATATCAAATCGAATCTCCGCGCCATCTCGTCCACTTTGTGCGTCGTCGCCGTGACTGGCGCCCAACAAGGGACGCAACGCAAATTGGCGGCGAACAATTAATGGCCACCTGGCTCCGTTGCTAATCGACCGATAGAATTAAATGAACGGACTGCACTAATTGCCCAGTAAGACAAAGGGGCAAACACTCGCCTTTGAGCTGCCGATGTCTAGTGTCACTTGAGGCGTAGACCGCTGCGTCGACAGACAGCCCTCTGCTCTCCTGTGTACTGTTGATATTGAACCGAGACGCTTTGGATGCGTTTGTTGCACATACGTACCTATGTAAGCCTTCAATAATAGATACACTGGACAGTCGTCGTAACCAGAAACGGGAGTGTGTTGTTGTTTGCCGACACTTGAAAGACGGTATCCGATGTCTTGTGTCTAGTAGCACTTACACTAAATTTGGATTTGCAGGAAGTTTTGTGTGTTTCGTAGGATAGTTCGAATGCATGAAAAATAGATGCAAACAATGGTTGTTACATGGTTGTTTTTACGTGCAGGCATATCATTTATGATATAAATATAAGATCCCCCGTTTCATGTCTTCGTCAAAGTTTTAGAAATGTGAAATGCAACATCTAAGCAACCCCGAAAATGCACCCCAAATCACGAACGCCAATTACATTTTTCAAAGCCCACTACACAGCGATAAGGCAGTACAATTTACTTAAGACATACCTTCATGACCCAACAATGAACAGTATGCAAGACAATCGATGCTCAGTGGCCGGTGGTTCTCAGTCGGAGTGTTCAGGAGCATCTTGGACCGAACACGCCAATTACACAGCATTAGATCGAGAACGTTTGTATCTGGCGTGCAACCGGCCCAATAAGGAGCTGGCGTGCCTACGTGCCATTGTGTTGCACTTTACTGCAAATTAAAAATACCTGTCTCTTATTGCTGAAGCTTAACGAAATAGACATTAGAACAATAAAGAAAAGATTCGAACTATTTCAGAGGACAACAGAAAAAAATGCATTCGATCATGTCAAAGACGGACTGAATTCCAGACTCAAAGCAGAAATAAGATTATAATCAACAAAATCTGCATCAAAGCTAGGTAAAATTGGTAAAAATCTAATTAGCTAAAAAAATCTAATACGCGTCAAAGACTTTATGAAACGAACAGCAAGCTTTTTAATTAAATACCTTTGACCGATATTTTAGACTACTCTCATTTAATTCGTTTTACGTAAATATGTTTATAAGGAACGTAATACACTTTGAAGTCTGTGGACCTCACTATACTGATGAACATTTTCATCTTAGTAATCTTATCTTCACTTACGGAAAGGTTACAGTTACCGCACTTAATGTTGAAGAGATTAAGGGACCAGTTTAATAGTGGTTCTCTGAGACACAGGATCTTGGGCATGAATTGCAAACTTCTTGGACACTTCAAGTCACTTTTGTCAAATCGGCATACATTGTAGGTTCATCTAGTAGAAATGATTATGCTACGGCAGTAAAACGTAGCAGTTCATGTGTTGTTTCACAGTTCAGAAGTTTATATCGTCATTAACTTCACAAAACGCATGCAAATGAATTCACATTGTAAAGCGTTTTAGTACAATGTGAATAGAGACGATTTTTATGAAACCTTGTTGTATCTCTCTGATATTTGATAGTAGCCTGACAGACTGTGACTGAGCAACATGACAGCTACAAACGCCTCATTAACCGAATCAGCTTTGACAAATAACGTTTCCCAATTAGCTGCAATGGACGATCAAAGTCAAAAGTTTTGTCCTTTGAACATTCCTTTGTTAATCTAATTGAATTAATGGATCGGGTTTACAGTTCAGATAATTTAAGTGCCGGTGGCAACCAACGAATTGAAACTTATGATCGTTCGCCAACATTACATGTCTTGTTCTCTACATTATGTCAGTAGTTATATTTTATGTGGATTCTATCTCGAAGATTTTCTTGCTCACCGCCTTTGAGGGGATTACGGCGAGAAATAAGTCAGGTTGTCTCTATCAGATAGAGTTTATCTCATTGCTACACAGGGCTCTTTGAGTACGGTAGTTGATAAATTAACAGTTTCTCTTCTAGTTTTTTTTACTCACGCTTTTTATGTAACATAAAGGAAATTAAATTTTTCTGTTTACATTTTGTAGTTGTGAAAATTGTAAAAAAGCAAAACGAACTGTGAGTGTGTGAAATTAACAGATTCAGTAACATTCACAGTCGGTTGAAAAGTAAAAGAGGTGTGTAGTATAGTAAGTCGGTGTATGACACGGACGGTGGCAGTAGAATCAGTGCGCTTAGCGCGGGGCCGCGGGCGTGGAGTGGCTCGTTATCGCACTCCCGCCGTGTATGGGCCCCGCTGCCGCCGAGCGAGGTAACGATACCCTAGAGTGCCGGTCACTGTACCAACGTAGTTACTCGCACCTCAACTAGACAGTTTTCGACAACTCCGACCGAAATAGAATCGTGGAATGCAAACGTTCGCGGAAATTTCTTTATTGCCCGCTTTGGACGGTGTGGTGCAACCGGATTGAGTATTTGGAGGAAAGTAGTGTTTATGGACCGTAGTGAGTTTAATTTGGCTCGCTTCGGGACACAGTACCGGATGGAAGAATAAGATTGTTGAAAAAGATCCTCGAACCGATGAATTTATTGTTGCACAAACACACGGTATTTTGTAGTATTCAGATTTCAAATCACAACAACTTTTGGTATCTAAATTAGAAACTTTTCGTTTCTTTTGAAGATCACTTCAGTTCCTTTGATCTTTTTAGGATTCTTTATGCTACGCTACGATATATTTACCCTTAGGAATATTGGATGATAGACTAGCAACCTCACAACCGCCAATGGAATGATAGCAGAAAATTTTGTAAAAGACAACGCGAATAAAAATATAATGAAACGAATGAAATTACCAAATGTAACAGCTTTTGATATAACATCTCTGTTACTAAAACTTGATATATTCGCAAGAACAAGCGTGTAAAAGAAGATGTTAGTAATAAACAAGATTAATCAAAGTGGCCAACTTGTACTACATTAATAATTTGGCAGGAATATTTGGTGTGACGCAACGGTTCGCCTTTGATAGCAACTCGGATATATTAATGAGAACTTCAGAAATGTCACAAAACTTGGGGAAGGAAGATAAATCGACACTTCACACGTTCAGAAGTTTGAAGTTCACAAGTTGGCATTGATGCGAGGCACGACGCCCATCCGCGTACGGCGGGCCACGGCTCTATGAGCGAGAAGATACGCGGAATTACACTGGATAACATCTTAACATATCTTTTATTTTGCTTTGATCTGTGTGATGTGTGGCAAACACCAAATGATGAGTTCAATGAGATTAAATAAAAACTGATTGTTGGATCAATTTATTGCTCTTTCATCTTCACATGCTGTTCTTTACACATGCAATTTTTCTATGCTCATTGATGGTGAGCGTCATCAATGAGTATAAAATGGTACTTCTGATGAATTATTATACACATTTCATTCATGATCAAGAGAACTTGCAAATTATGAATGAATAAAGGTTTTTTTTGCATACGTTCTTTTTAAGAATTGTTTTTCGGCGTATGGCGTAGTTTCTCACGCAACATATAAATATTTCAAGTGTACCTATTGAAATATTAATCTTAATGAATACGACCGGGCTACTGATCTAAAAATAAAGTTGGTGCTTTCATGTTTTACCCTTAAAATATCGATTTGCGATCCGAGGCGATTTGCGCTTCTGGCTCTTGTCATGTTCAAGATACATATTTAACACACATCTCTTCAAGAATACTTTGGCGGTTTTTATCCTGCTTAAATGTTATTTCCGTAACAAGTATGTTTAAAAACAAACTAACAAGACGAGTTCAATAAAAGCTTATAAAAAGGTGTCAAGGCGGTCGCAGGAAGCGTTCTAAAAGAAGTGAGACGAGACGAATCTATGGTTTGATTAATTGATAACAGTAGCTCAGACGTCTCGCTCTAGTGTTAGTAGCTCGCGGTGTGATGTGGGTAATGCGCGTATAACAGGCGAACCGCAGTAGGACAGGTTCGAAAACGAAAACTACGTTACAGCACCATTTTGGCTTCCCAAAAATTTAAAGGATACGCCTTTGCCCTGTAGTGGGAAACAAATCACCATTCTCTTGCCCTTATCCTAATTTATTTGGGGTCGGCGTCGGCGCAGCATGTCTTCATCCATACTTTTATACTCGTCATATTATCATTAGACACCGCCTTTTTACCATGTGATAAGTATCATCAGCAGTGGGATACACACAATCAGTCTATGATGTTGCCAGTGCTGGGACTGAGGCCTCCTCTCTTTGAGAGGGAGTGGGAAACAAATGGCTAATAATAATATTGGAATATCCTGATTTCCGTGGTGGAATAGGAAGAGAAAGGTCTTAATCGGTTTTTGTGATAATAACACAAAATGTGGTAATTTTGGGACCTCCTTGAAATTAGCATGGCAAATCAAATTTTAGCAGTAGCAAGCAAACTAATAAAGTGCTGGCCAACTAGAATTAAAGTAGTCTTGCTTTATTCTTTTTGTGGTTAATTGACGATATTTTATAGACAAATTAATTACAGTCCCACAGTCACACAACTGCTCTTTGCATCCTCTCAAGAAATAAAGTAAACAGGAACTCAGTGGTAAACAGGATGATCTTGTTTCAAGATATCAAGGTTCCCAGAGGATGAGGTTGAGGAGTACTACTTAATTATGGTGCTTAATTGTTTTAATAGATATAATATGAGCTGCGCTCTTTATAATTATGCTCTCTTGGTATGGGTGGTTCAACATAACAGCGCACCTGTAATTCTCAAAGGGTGTGAACCTAATAAGTAGGTACACCTACATTTTGCCAGTTATATTTAACTCCCATGTAATATAGGCGAACCTATTGCTATGGGTGGTTCAAGTTACCTCATATCATTACATATGGCTTCACTTTACCCTACACGACGTAAATGTCACAATACAACCTCTTTTATTACGATACATTTGCTTAATTAAAACACAAAGTTATAAAAGCAAATTAATTTACTGTAGATGATCTGACTTGCGGTTCGTAGCTCTCGTGAAAGTCGTGGGGCGGGGAGAGGGTGTGGGAGTGTCGGCTCGGTCAAAGGGCCCTTTGATGTTTGCCGCCGGCTTAATGCACCGCCCGCGGCCCCCGCGCCGCTCATCATTAGCAATTTCCCTGTAATTTATTATCTTTACCGCTATTTATTTGTACAATTTCATGGGTGCATGACGATTCGCACCTCAGACTTCGGATCCGTGTCCGATGCGCTTCGCACCTATTGAGTTATTTTATGGGATTTGGGGGTAGTCTTATTTTTTTACGTTTGCCGATAATTGCTGTTTTTTGGCATGTTGCAGATATTTCTTATTGAATAAAGAAAGCGAATTAAATTTATTTTTATTTTCTGTTCATTTCCTTTTTATATAGGTTGGGAAATTTTATGAGAAGTTTCGTAATTTACAATTGTTCCTAAATTTTATACAGGATAAATAAAGTGGTATCTAGGTACTATTACTTACAGAATTATTTTATTTGCATACTTAGTGGGAATACTGGGAATAACTAACCGCAAAAAATAAACGAATTCTAGACGAAGTCAAAAGCCACAGATGTTGATGTTGTGTATGAAATTCAAAATAAACACCAAAAATTATCTGGCAACCGGGGTTGGCATTTGGCAACAAGCCTCATTCATTTTTTTGGAGACTGAACTTTCAGTTTCAAATCTAAAGCGTTTCAATAAACCACACCGAAAGACTTTTTCTATCTATTATTTATCATATTAAAAATTATTTAAAATGGTACTAAAAACCCTACAGGATAGTTTTTCCTAATGTAACAGGTGCTTCGCATGCGGATTGAAGATGCAAACATCTGGGAGCCACAATAAAAATGGGGTCGTGTGATTCTCTCTAAACTCCTGATGAAGTGTGGGTACCCAAAGCAAACATAAGCATCCTCCTTTAAATCTTCCATCGGTCTAACCCTAACCTCCAGCCCTGTGCGGCAAATACGTGAGAGGCAAAAAATCCAAAGCTCGGCACGTGCCTCAGCAGCTCGGCACTTGCGGCGAGCGGGGGCGCGGACTCATTAGCGACTCGCGACGTTTGAGCGTCTGAGCGACCTCACGCGACACTGCCAGCTTTTTGTCAAAGTCGCAGCTCGCGCCTGGATCCCTGCTGGATGCTATTAAATGCTGCTTAGTTATTAAGTAAGATTTGTTTGTGACAGAAAATAATCTTGGTCTCTTTGACAACATGTTTCTTACTTCATCTTGTGGTTGGTGAGTTGGTGACTAACCTGGTATGTCAGAGTTTTTATTTGAAATTTTTTCACGCTAAGAACGTAGACTATTCGTCCACCAGTGTGTTGCCCTTGGGTCTCTGACTTGGCTTTACAATGCTATTGAGAAATATGCCCAACATGTTGATAAATGCAATCTGACTGAGTGAGTTGAGTATACCTACAAAGCATTCCGTTACGCATACAGCAAAATTGATTAACTCCACATTTCCGATAGCACCAATTACGTAGGCGTGACACAGCCGTGTAACAGAACGTTTCGCAAAACCACCAACGCATCGTTGGCATGCATTGCCGACTCTGCAAACGTGCCGTGCTTTTTCCGCAAATTATTTCCAACCCGCCAGACACTCGCAAAATATATGTCACTATTTACGAACAGTGTTAATGTAATTAACAAAACGTGAAATCAATCAAAGCTGGTGTAAGGCGGCGACTCGCGCGAGATCAAAGCGGAGACACAAAGGCGCCGCGGTACGGTCGGCAGCGCGGCCCGCTGGCCACTCCACATAGGGGTGCCAGTCGTCGTTTTTGAAATATCACCCGCTACCGTATGTGAATGACTTTATAGACGTGTGTTGTGCTATGAAGGCGTTTCGTTCGACACTGCTAACAGTGTGAACTATGAAGAATGTTATATTTTGTAATTTTTTCACTGGCCGAGTATGACCTATTTCTACATAATATAAACCTTTCGTAATCTCTTTTAGATGATCTTATATATGGTAATAAATAAGTTAATTTCATCTTTGACACTGTTGCACTCAAAAAATCACCCTCAACACAACTTTTTACAGCAAAGGCTTTATTTATATAATTTTGTAGTAGCGTCAAAATCTACTCCCAGAAGCAATTTGTATCTTCTAGTTCAAAAAAAAAAAACATTATTAGGGCGACAACCCTGGCCCACCACATTCGCTGACCTTACCCGCTATGCGATTGCACGTGCCAACTAATCAACATGTGCTCAAGAACTCGTGTGGCACCGGTAAGCTCCCTTGTCTTTGACAACATTTTTAATAAATTTAACTAGCTTCCATCCCTTTGATGTACGCTGAGTAATATTTCCAGCTATGATATTAAGCTCTGAAAACTTATTTAAGTATTATTAAATCATTTTTTATAACAGGAATATCTCGGAGTCACCCCTGCTATGTGATGTGAGGACATTAATAGCCGATGTTGGGCGAAATCATTCGCGAATTTGGTGTATGCGGATGGAACTGATGACTGTTACATGAGACTGTTACAGAATCTGAATTTTCGCTACTAAGGAGTACCTACGCTAATTTTCGGCGATCATTAAAATTCAGGTAAACAAAAAGAAACGAAGACCACGCAGTAGTCTAAAAGACAAATTTCAGTACTTAACTAAAATTAAACAACATATTATTATCAACGCTAAACCAAACCAATAAGCAGTCCATAAACTCGAAGCAAAGTAAAACACACAGATATGAGAACAGAAATGAGTTTAGGACACAAACGAGGTTCGTCACCGCACCGCAATCTGTGGCGTCGTCAAAGGCTTGTAGTCGTAGATCACGATTGTCGACAGATGTTTGCAGAGCGGGGGCCGGGGCAAAGCGGCCGCTCAGACGAAGACTTATGATATTTGAGTTGGGCGAGCTAGCTAGCTAGGCTAGGAGTCGCCGAGCACAGATACAAGTCAGAATACAAAATACATACATTGCCGATACAAGACATACAGATGTGGAACTAAGTTTTAAAGCTTAATTAAATTTTAGACATGATTTCTGGAATTTGAATGTGTTCAGAGTTCCTTCTAAGAAACAGTGAGTGATTACAATAAGAGGCTGTAAATCATCAATAAATGAAAACTCACTGAAAATCATTGTAAGAGATCTGAAAATAATGAAACATTTTGCAAATCTGTAGGACTGTAGCCTGTAGCAAACAGGGTCACGGGCAAGTCTCCTAGCTATATCGATTTAATTTGACATGGCTACCTGCATTGCAAATAATGAAATTCCTTGAAGTTAAGATTGGATATCGCAAATCGCTGAAAGCATAGTTACAATTAAGGGTTTCCGCTTTACATCAGGCGGCAAATCAAACTAATTCCGATTGAGTCTCCAAGATTATATTCCAAGAAGTGAATATTAATTGCCTTTGGGTTCTATTTACTGGGGTAGCGACGAGACATGACTTCATGGTTCTTGGAAATTTCACTGCTATATCTATGATGTAATGCCATTAAAATATATTCGTATAGGAGGAGGTAAGCTTATTTGTATAGATTTTCCAAAGATTGAATTGAGCGCTTGTATGTCAATTAAAATTATAATTTATACTTATTTTGAGCAGGAATCATTTTCACTGTGTTATCATCATCAGTTCAGCCGCAAGACGTCCACTGGTGGACATAGACCTCTCCCAAGTGTTGCCACATTGACTGGTCCTGTGCGTCTCGCATCCAGCGGATCCCTGCAACCTTTACCAGGTCATCGGTCCACCTAGTGGAAGGCCTTCCAACGCGCTTTTCGGCCCCATCCTTTCTGTGAGCAATGTGCCCTACCCACTGCCACTTAAGTTTGGCAATTCTTCTGGCTACGTCGGTTTGCTATCGCAGCCATAAAGTTATTGAATTATTCATAGCAATATGTAAGCGATTCTTCATTAAACAGCGTTTTTATATAAAACAATAAGATTATAAAGATTTGGATAGAGATCTGGTAATACATATAAAGGGTTGTGTACGCGTCGCCGCTCAAAGCTCGCCACAATATTTATCGGCGGCGCTGTATCAATGCGGCACAAAGCGACGCCGGAAGCCCACCTCGCCGCGTCGCGACAACACACCAACGCGCCAAATGTACGCGACAGCGGATTTTTATCAAAATATAAATAAAGTTTTGACAAATGATATAAAAGAAAACGGAGGAAAGTTAACAGAGAAGAATTAAAGAAAAAAACGTATTGCGCCGACCCTAAGTGACATGGATCAGGGGCAGGAAGATGATGATGCAGAATGTTTCTGGTGGTAGCAATTTACTTCAATATTAAAGCAGGTCAATTTTGGCCATATGGGCTGCAAATGCTGCAATTCTGGATTGAACTGCCCTGTTAAATTGTTTGTCTCCTGTTCTGAAAATGACCATCTAGATTCTAGAAGGACCGATCTTTGGTCGTTAATATTAAAAGGACGTTGATGTAGTATAAAAACCTGAAGAGAGTCAGTTCTAAAGCACTGCTTTAATCGCAGATCCTGAATAATTATTCATGCCATTACCATACTTGTAAATTAAAGAGAAACCTAATTAAACATTCTGAAAACTTTTGAGCGCTTCTGGACTCCTTGACCGAGGTTTAATACTTGTACCTGTCCCAAGTATTGTTTCAGCAATCGCTCGCGCGTGTCACTTGGCGCGGCCGTTATCTGGCCCATTGTTGACTGCCTCTATCACTGGATTCCTTTTCACACAGAGCCTTTGACGCCGCTCTTTGTTTGCCACAAGATCAGGATGAGACGGCGAAGCCTGAACCGATGCGTAACATCCATTGGGTGTCTCTATACTTTTGATTGTCGTAGTTTTTTCTACAATTTTAATATTTCCCGTCTCATGACAATGCTCAAAGATCGTTTTTCTTTTACTAAGTCTTGCTTCTGTTGCAATGTCTGTGGCTTCTTTCGTTATTTTCAACCTAGACATCATCGATTTGATACCACCTGTTCTTGTGACTATTCCTGGGTCATTTTAAAATTCGCTTTTGGTATTTTAGAGATTTCATTTCTTTTGATCTTAACAGCAAAGTTTCAAAGTCAGGGCCACAACTAAAAAGTAGTTTGGTTTAACAACTAAATAACAACGTCGATGTTTCCCGTTGACAATGCAATTTTAGTTAATTCGATAGTTGCGCCGTGGTTGCGCCCGCGATGTGGCGCAGGCCGGCCGCCAACCGCGCGAGTTGCCTTTCCGGCTCGCCCGCCGAATATTAAACTAATTATGAACAAACCGACCAAGCCACAACACAAATTAAGCGTTCCACTCCATTAGCCCAACGGAATATTCTTACACAAATACTGAACAAACTAAAAAGAGAAGTTTCGTTTTAGGTTTTATGACGAATTTAATTTTAGTTTCCCTTGATTTTATTCGAGCCTTTGTACTATTGTAGCACATTTCGATTGGGTTGTTGAAAACAATGCACACATTCATTGCGACCCTAAACCCTTGTTAAATCAACATCAACTCACAATCCGTGTGAAATATTGCACTCAATGTTTTCCATTTTTTTTAAATTGTTTTCTAAACTTGAGCTTTCGGAATGGGATTTTAAAAGGAAGCCTCCCTTCCTCAACCCCTTCCTATAAGGAGTTTTTAATAAAAAAATGATGAAAGCCGAGGTCGGGATCGGGGAGTCACGGGTGGAGGGCACTCGACGGCTCAATACAGGCGATAGGTATCAAAGGAGGCCGATTTAATACGAAGGAATGATTTAATTACAAAGTCGCAACACGATCTGCTCTCTACTCGAAGACACGACACGGCTCGCACACCGACGCGGCGACGACGTCTTGTTAAGATCCTTGTATAATGTTATGTGCTTATAAAGACTTGACGAACGATTGCAATGTACGTGCAGGAAGAATTATTTGCAATTAAAAAACTAATTGAGCTGATGAATCAGGGTTCAGTTGAACCTTCACAGAAAACTCAAAACTTACATTATAATATAATCCAGGTTTACTCCAAGCTGATGCGTTATGCATGCTACCTCTCTGGTAGTTTAATTGGTATAATGTTTACATACTGCAGAAAGACTGGTGAAAATTTATGGGTCTCTCTTGTATTATGCTATTTTCTCCAAAACATTGCTTCAAAGACTTATGTGCAGCGTAGAATTGCAGGTTTTCTTTCACTTAAGAATTCACGTTATAGCATCTCAGTCATAAGTTTATTTCATCTTAAATTATTTTGTGTCGAGTCGCTGAAAAGTCGTTTCGTGTATATGTACCCTAAAAGAAAAACCTGAAGTTCAAAGAGAGATATAAATGAGAATGTTCACTCCTTTATGTAAGGACCTGCTGAATTTTTTATAGATGCCTCCGCCGTTTGGTGTGTAGAGTGCCTAATGAGTTGTCTTTGACGACTTAAAAACTTTGTACGCTGAAATATATTTTGTCTTTGGGCCGACAGATACTCGGATAAAATGCTGCATTTTATTCTGAATACAGCATCCATACGTGTGTGCAAATAAAAAGAAGAAGTAATAAAATGCATTCCAATAATGAATTCAAAATTTCAAAGTGAGTATTTTACCTGAACTGAACAAAAACCTGGAATTAATAAAGGGAGATGACGCTTTGTCTACATTTCAAACCAATTGCCTGTATTAAAAGGATTCCTCTGCTCTTTGGTAACACCGATATTGACGCTTTAGGGCTGCTGAATTTTATCTTGTTTTCGCAAACTAAGAATGTATTATGTAGTAATCTTTTTGGGTAAGTTCTGTTTTCACTTTTCAGAGATACGTCTCCGGCATTTGTTTTTTTAATTAGTAGCATAATCTCTACCATAAACTAAAAACTGTTTCCTCTCAAAACTTCATTTATATTTTATTCGTGTCTCTGATCGAACTAATTTTGAGTGCAAGCCAATTCAACCTATATTCTATAACTCTTCTCTTCTTGTAAATTTACGTTAAAATATCTTATTAATTACACGTTTATGATTATAATCCAATTAAGCTCACAAAATTATGGCAACCCTGAATCAGTTGTTCAGCGTCGGCGTGCTTCAAAGGGGAATTTATTATTTAAAGTGAAAGTTATTGAGTTTCGCTAAGGTTAAGTGAGCCTTTTGACTCGTCCCGTCTATGGAATGGAAGTGGTATGAGGAAATGGTGTCGGCTTCCTCTTTGCATGCTTTTTAATGTTTATGAATTATCACTATATTCATTTTGTTATATTTATCCTTCGCTGTACAACACGTGTAACTACGAGTTAAATAATTTGGGGATGTAAATGAAACTTTATTTTAAGTACCAATTTAATGTGCATGTAATCTTGATAAATCTCGGAAAACCTTCTTCTAGATTCCGAGTGTCGGTCATAATGGCGTCTCAATGTCCACTGGCCCACACACAAACTCCGACTTTAGCCATAGTTCTAAGTGGTATATACCCTCGATCGGCGACACGACGCGCAACGGTGCTAGCCCCTAGGCAGCACATTTTTAAATAATCCATGTTCAAACAACCGTCTGTCACAAGTAAATGACAGGGCAGTATAATACAGGGCTTTTGTAGCAACTGAATACGTTACAAACTTAATGAATACTTGTTTTCTTTGATCTATTTCTTTTCATGTCGCTTTCTTAGAATTTTCGTAAAGGGAAAATATTATTAGAGAAAGCTATTGCTAGTGCTCACATCGTGGCTTCGACGAATTAGTTATGCGCTCATTTCCAATCAATTACTTTGAGCGCTATTAAATTAATGAGGAAATACACAACTTCGTTGAAAATCTGCTGTTTTGCAAAAGAATGCCTCAACAGTCTGAATTTTAAAATAGGTCTTCTAGAACTTAGTTTTCTATAATTACATCCAAGATCACGTATTTCCCAATTTGTGTAAGCCAATCTGTTTTCTACTGTAAACTTAACATTGAAGGTTCTGTATCCCCCAGTTGATTACACTCACCTGGCGTCAAACTAGACAAAGTTGGATTAGTTTCTTCTCATCATACCTGCCAGTTCAGCACTCGAGCCGGTCTTCAATAACTTTGATAATATCCACTGGAGAATTGTCACTGTACAGTATAAACATAATAAGGTATTTGACAAGCTCTTTGTGTAATCGAAATATGTACGCACTGTTGTTTATGAGCGCTGAAATTAATTTCAGTAAGTTAATTTCAATATCTCATTGTGCTGCAATAATATTCGTTTTTACGTCACCGCAGAACGCCAAAATAATGGGAAAAGACTAATTAGCTTCCTTTTATTTTGTATTTTCGTCAACCGCGTTGTATTTTTTCCTACATTATTAAAACCAAAAAAATTGAGAACATCAAAAAGTGCTCTAGCCGCTAGAGTACAATTTGATGTTTCCAAAAAGATTTCATTCCTACACCGGAAATTCTACGTAAAAATACGAAGACGGATATTTTCAAGCACTTGAAATCACGGGATGAACATAACAATGCAATTTAGGCGTAGATATCTACCGGCCCGCTCGCTGCATTATGTAGATTGTCGAGCGAGCCGAGCCGTCTCGCCTTCCAGCCTCCGCCACAAACCGAATTTATCACATTGAGCATTGCCTATTCAATCCCCCAGTTACATCTGCCTGATGGATAGAAAAATGTACTGACGGGATTAAAGAATTGTGGAACTTCATTTCTGGTGAATGGTTTTGGAATATTGCCTTCGCGGGCGTTTCGGGTACAAAATGGTTGGTTGTTTATCAAGAATTTGTTGTGTAATTTGTTCTTCCTTGAGAATTGGAAAGACGTTACACAGAATCGTGACCGTTGGAAGGAACGGAAAAAGGCCTTTGCCCAGCAGTGGGACAATATGGGCTAGGCTAGATAAATATATATTTGTTACCAAAATCTGTCTGTAAAGTAAGAATTAGGATTTAAACGTGCAGTGATTGAAGTTTTGCAGTCATTTGCTATTTGATCTAGTTGTACGGGCAGGTATTCATCAGTGTAGTTTTAAAAATGAACAATAGCATTTTAGAATCATTATTCAGGAATGCTATAATGCTCTCGTGTTGGCAGATAATATTTTTCAATTTCACTAATATAAATATGACAAAAATGGTAAAAATATAGATTATAACACTTTCTTGGAATAAACAACCGTATCCAGCAACATTTGTGAATCTTATCGGTGCGATCGCATTCCTTGCTGAATTGACTTAGCTGAGCGGAGTACGGCCCGCCCAAATTACTATTTCAATCTGAGTTGCGGGCCCGCCGTCAACTCGAGAAAATATTGCGGAAACAATCCAATGTAGCGTTTGTTTTGCTATACTTATTTCATTGCCGATAGGCACAAAACAATATATTGAAATCTTGACTGCAATTTAATATATTTGGAAGTTTGGAACTTCTCTAAACTTCTACTTTTCTTCTGCTCTCGACTTCGTCCGCATCGAAGAAAAATATCCTTAAGCATTCGATATTAATTTATCTATGATCCGTTAGTAAAAGAGTTTTTGAATTTTGGGGATTCTTACATCTAAATTTTACTCCTTTGCGTATTCGTTTAAATTAGTATATTAGATTGGTGTTGGGATGTTAATTCTGGAAAAACGATTGCGTATCGTACACTGACAACTTAACATTTCCACAATATTATCCTGAATTCTCTGAACGACCTACATGAGTGCTAATAGCCACTTTGTCAAACTTAATAATGCTGTTAAATAACGTTTGACGCATATTTTATGAAGCAAAAGAATATTTATATTAAATTTACGGACAAGTTGATAATAAGAAAAGCGTCTCGCCTAAAGGATACTCTTTTACATCAAACGGAATGCACTAGCGATAGGGTTGACAAGGAAATGTGTTATTATATTATTTATGTCACTTTTTCTGCCCTGAAATACAGATTTTAATAAACATAGATATGGCTAATCACTGCCAAACATTTGAGTTCCGCATTATCATTACTTGCAGCTGTTAAATATATTTTAGTTATACTTTATACCAGTGTACGAGGGCTGCTCTAAAAGTATCGGGAATGAAATATTTCCACCGTTCCTGTCATATTAAAATCTTTTTAATTGAAAACTCCTTGGTTTTAAAAATCGAATATAATTTATTTATTTAATAAAAGATTCTCGGTCTTGTCACAAGGTTTTGTCAAACTTGTTTAGTCGTTGAGAAAATGGAATTGACTCGAGAAAATTCAAGAGCGATGATTTATTATGACTTTCGAAGTGGTTTAACACAAAAACAGTGTGTTGACCGGATGATTTCTGCATATGGTGATGAAGCCCCATCCAAAACCACAATTTATCGCTGGTTTGCTGAATTTCAACGTGGACGTGTCAAGCTCAGTGATGATCCCCATCAAGGTCTTCCAAAAACTGCAGTCACCCAAGAAAACGTTGATGCTGTGCGTAAGCTGATTGAGGAAGATCGACATGTGACATACCGCGAAATTCAGGCAACTTTAGACATTGGCATGAGTCAAATACATCTTGCATGAACAATTAGGTGTAAAAAAGTTGTTTTCCCGATGCATACCGCATTCGCTCTGTGATGAGCAAAAAGCGGCTCGCGTTACTCGATGCGTCAGAACTCTCGAAAGATTCCACGCAGGATCCTCAAATGCTGCATCGTATCAGGTGACGAATCCTGGATATACGCGTACGAACCCGAAACAAAAAACCAGTCACGAGTTTGGGTGTTCGAGAATGAGTTGGCTTTACCAACAAAAATTGTACAAAACGGCCATTTTGGAGACCCAACTTCCGAATGGAATGGTTGCTTCAATGATTGGTTCCATCGTATGGAAAAATGTGTCAAATTTCGCGGAGAATTCTTCGAAAAGCAATAAATACATTTTTAAATAGTAATGTTGTGTCACTTGATTCCCGAAATTTTCAGTGTAGCCCTCCGTATGAGAAATATGAGAATTAAAACTACTGTTCACTTTTTGTAATAGTTTTTAAATTATTATTCTGTAAGGACTACTCGAACGGCTCAAAAATTTAAGTTTTGTAATAAACTTCTGAAACTTGAGAAGTACTCTTTAAATGTCTTATTTATTTTGTCCATAACCAAATATAAAAAGGAAAAGATGTTGGTTTAGTAGACAAATATTATGTTATTCATTTTCTCGTATTTAACCTTATTTGTATAAATCCGGTATATTTTCAGTATGTGTTTCTTCCCACCCATTGTAGTCATTGGCGTTAAAAGCTGTTTAACAAATGCGGCCTCCTCAATAATCCATAAATACAAGTTTATAGATAGCCCCTTTTTCAATAAAAAAAAGGTTGCAAAAATCAGGCAGCGGTGTCCGGCTGGTGTCAACCCTGTGTTGTCAGTTCGGCGGTTGAAGGACGCGGACGGCGCAAGATGAAAGGCTGCGAGCTTGTGTTCGGCACAACAAAGCTTTGTCTCCTCGCGCCCCTCGCGTTAACTTTGACTCGTGGCTCCGACCACTGACAACGCCAATTGGAGCTTCGAACACGTTTGATTTTAGTATGCGTGAAGTAAGGAAGTAAGTAAGTCTTTATTTTGCTGAAGGTAATCGTAAGTTTCCAAAATATTAAGGTAGCTCCAAAAGCTAAAAAAAATGATTAAATGGATTGTTTATCGCTTCGGCGCCCGACATGGGGCAAAAGAACTTGGGACTCTTTATGTTTTTGGCGCCCAACGTGGGCTTAGTTATTTGGTCCCATGTCGGGCGCCAAAAACGTAAGAGCACTTATTTAGCAATCTATAACTATCTGATGATTATTAACGCAGCTATTTCATGTTACGTGAAAATTGTTACTTTATACGGTTTTGTGTTTCGTAAACGTAACGTTGACTTTCCTCATTTTATAAATATTAAGTAGTCCCACGACGGGCGCCAATAAAATAAATTACTTTTTATTGTTATTTATTTTTTATCTGGCTTGAAGTAAGTAAAGCCTGTGATGTCAATTTGGCCACTGACGCTGAAGTTTGTGCGATGGAGAAAGGGGGTTTGGTACTTAAGAGTTGAGACATCCTTAATAATATTGTTGATTTAACGTGACGTACTGACCAATATTAATGGATAGATTTAAAACAACCCTTTCCATATGTGGTGCTTTTTTGTGGTTAATTAGTAGAGCTACAATTTTAAAAAAAAAAATGTGTGAAACTAAAGCCGTGGCCCTTTTTACCGGGAAAATATACTTTGCACTACGTTTCTAGAATTAAACCTTTGTGTGCCACGTTCGGTGCCAGTGGAATTTATAAATGGCGACAAATTGACAATTTATGAAAGCTTTAATTCGAACCGTATGCTTGATGATGATAGCGCGCGTACAAAGAGAACAGAAGTAATAAAGGGGTGTCGAGTGTTCACAAGCGACACAGCCCAGACCCGCCCCAACAAACAGCGGCCGATACTGCACGCTCCCGCTACTTCGCTTTGACGCGATACATTAACGACTTTATGGCTGACCTGACAAAATGTCATGTGCATTTTACTTAAAACTCGTTACTTGACAATTTACATACAACCAGACATACGTATAGCACACACAGCGGGGGTAGTTCCACTGTGCAGCCCACCAGCTGCCATGTTATCGTTCCAATGTTCAGAGGTCAAAGAGCGGCGCGCGGTTTAATCGCAAAGAGACAACTCAAAGTGGAGCGTGCAAATTCGAGGCCGGGCGGGAACAATAAAAGTGCAGGTGGACTGCGGCCGCCCGCGCCTCCGCGCTCACATCAAAGGGGAGCCCGCGATACCATACAAAAGCCCTAATGAGACAAACCCGTGGCGTAATCGAGGCGACGGAAAAAGATGAGGCCCGAGAGGTACGAGGCAAATTTTAATAATTGTCAAAGCGGCGGCGCCGATCAAACGCGAGGGGGTGCCGCCCTCCCTGCCGCGCCGCCGCACCACTCCCTCCCTCGTCGCAGCGCGCTCGCACCTGTGACGTGTGCTCACCGCGGGCCTCATTAGCGCTACTGATCTAATGCGACTTCGAACTTCGCCAGCGACGTCTAATTAAACTTAAACAGAATTTCAATTTTACGACTGAAATTTTAATACTTAAAGCTGGAGCCGCTGAGGTTCCGCAAAGGAGACGCGTTCAAAGGCAACGCCGTGCACGTTTTCGCAGATATTAAATGTGTTGACAATTTAATTTTTCATTTCCTTTAGGCGGCAGCGGGGGGCGGGGCGGCGCCTCCCGGCCGCGGGACGCCGCTCCTTTGACGTCGCGATATTGTCTTTGTGCGGCGCGTGGGGTGAGGCGGGCCGGGCCGACGGAGACTTTGTCGCAATACAATGTGTATCAATAAAACTTAGGATTGGCTTTTAGTGGTTGCACTTACGCTTTGTGAGGCGGCGCGCTCACCCTTTGACATTATATGTGGAGCGCGGGCGAGAGATGTGGCTGTGTGTGTGCGTCTGTGTGCGCGTGTGGGTGACTGTGTCGGGAGCTGAGTAATAATGCAGGGCGAGACGAACCGGCGCCGTGGGTGCAGCCCGGCCCGGCAGCACACACAGCCGCGCTTTATTAATATCAGCAATCGCAGCGCATCGGCAAACTATCGTGTCGCGGATCGGCGAAGTCCCGCAACACGACGACATGTTCCAGCCTGGGGCGCTTCATAAAACCACGATGCACTACTAAACTTAATTACTTTCGCATATTAAATTTTTTTTCTAAATCTAGTAGGAAACTAGGAACTCAGATGTTGATGTTACATTCAAAACTGTTAATCGGGCAAAAGTAGGTACTTTTGACTGGTGTCAGTCAAACAAAACCCTTATTATTAAAATTAAAACGTGTTTTCTCTTTTAAAATATGTTATTAGCACAAAAAGAAACCTAACAACCTAAAAGTAAATGTGAGTTATAATTTTAATAGTTTTGACCGATTAACAGTTTTGACTGTGACATTACCAAACTGTCTATATTTCGCATCTAGACATGTTTTTATAGAAATAAACAATGTAGTGAGGATAAACATCCCACGCACGAACTTTGATGTGGAAAGAATTAAAAATTACTTCAAAACATGAATGTCTTGAATCTATCTAATGTATCAGTAGTCTATAGGATACGGTCTGCGGATTGTGGAACTATTATTTTGTGCGTGACAGATGTGCGGAAATCCGCCAATCAAATTCGTTAAAATTTACATCTGGTCTTTCACCTTTTCTGTGATTGGTCGAATTTGGCACATCTCGTCTCCACTCTGGTCGTCTCCGCTTTGGTGGAAACTGTGCCCTAATCATATCGTGTTCAATTATATCGTTAATTATGTAAATTATCCTTTGTATATTCCAAAGATGATTTCATCTTCGAATAAAGTCGCATTTATCTGTCGCTGTTCTCAAAGAGGTGCGTAGAATTTCCAAAACGTAGTTCGCTGAAAAAAGTCACAGACTATTCATCCTTTGACTGTAACTGACCCGGTAATTTATTATTGGGATTGCATTCAGCGGCGGCCGTGGCATGCATGTGGAAAATATCATCCGGCCGGGGTCCGAGGGGTCCTTTGCGAGCCCACAGCGCTTGCTCGACTGACCATAAAAAGTATCCACATTTTTGTAATAAAATTACCTGTTTTAAAAGGACGTTACTACCGAGATTAAGGCGCAGAGCGATGTAGTTAGTTGCCGGCGGCTGATCAAAGGGCTTGCTGGTCCAATCACAAGGCTTGGATTGGCCTGGCCCGCCCACTTTTAAGGCCACGTGCGGCGCGCGCACTGTTGTGTGCTAAATTCTGACAGTTGCTCCTCGGCAGCCGTAGATGCGACAGCGTTTTGTCGTATTCCGCAAATCTTCCGCGTTACGATCGCGTACTTAAAAACTGTATCAACTTTAGATTTTTGTGTCATCAAGTCGTGTTACCTTAGCTTACGTGTATTAGAATCAGTGTTTTGCTATAAGTATAAGTAGTAGTGTGTATTCAGTGTCAGTGTGTATCGCTTAACATTATTGGATTGTACACTAAATTAATTGGATTTTAAACTTAGTACAGGTAGTAATTTAAACTTTTCTGAACTAATAAATAACAAATGAACTAACAAAGGGTCACATATCGAGTGTGCTGTGTCGGCATCCCTCTTCAGTTGGTGGTGGGCAAGTTTTTGTCAGAACTTAGTCGTTATTTTAAATATTTAGTTGAATGCGCCTATTGTTTCGTTTACGTGCGGCTGTATTCCATGTTCCGACAATATTGTTTTGTTACTGTTTAGATTTATTGTAGTTGCTCTTGCTTTAGTGGCACTTTTGATGCTTTGTTCATTTACTTGCATTGTTCATATTAAAGTAGTTGTTTTAGTTTTATTGTTGCTTAAATGTTTCTTATATGAGGAGTTGTTTATAAAACATTGCTAGTACTTAATTGTGTGTTCATTGTTTACTAATTACTTAAAACGAATAATGAACTAAATTACTAAAGAGTACTTCAATAAAGTCCTTATACACATCTATTCTTAGTAAGTACAAATAATTCAGACATACGTGAGACAAACTGATCATTGTAAGTAATATTTCTCGCGGGGCACGGTCTTAAAGAAAAGACATCAACGCGTCTTGGGTGCGTGCGTCGTAAAAAGTCTTAATCATAAAAGGAATAGAAAGATTGTTTTAAGTGTCTTATAATACGCAATGATATCTAAAATAATACAAGTCTCTAACGGCAGACAAATGTTTAAAGATTTTGGAAAATTCTTTATTTTTCTTACCTTTAACAAAAAATGCTAGGTTTACTTTTCTATATATGGAGAACATCCTGATGCTACAATTATTCAAAAAAGACTATTTATTGTGAGTAAAATAAACCTAACTAACGTAATTTTTAAATATTGTCTAAAAGATTACCAGATTTGAGAACTAAGGCCATTAGTAGATAGATATAAAGCAGACCAGAAGGGCTAGACAAGTTACAACCGCGTCGTATCTATTCTCTTTCTATAAAAATGAACGCTTCGGCGCAAGCGATTGAACGAAAGCGCTAAGTTGGTAGCCAACTTCACACAACTGAGTCGATCGTTAATTCTCCAATACATGTAGAAAAAACCTACACTTTAGTCTATGGTGAGCGTATCTACAAACGTCAAACTAATGTCAAAATCACAGTTGTTTACTTTAAGCGCGGGTCGAAGTTTTGTTTCGAATTGCTAAGAAAGGAATAAATTGTTTTAAGTGTTAAAAAAGTAAGCAAAATAAGGTAAAGTTCTTCTTATAATTGGTTTATTATAATATCAGTGCGGAATGTAATTTTACACGTTACTGTGACTCGAAATAATATCTTTATTTATTATCATAGCATTTGAATTATAGATGCCTTATATGAAGTGGTAACTTTTATAGGATGGAATCTAGACCACGAGCAAGCCCGGAACAGTTCGCAGTTTTATTAGAATTTATGGAAAGGTACGTAAATTATTAGTTATATCGTATTCTTCCTTCGTTAAGTTATATCATTCTTGGGCACTTGGAACTCTTGAAAGTTTGAAACATAAACAATGACGTGATACGCGACATGAACTAATACCATAGTACTTACGAAACAAACAAACCAAATTGTGTTTGACTCTTTTTAATCAATAGACTCTTTGTTTTTCTGAAATAGTTTTAACTTATTTTTTAAGCCATGGCGATTTAACGAAGCCCCAACAAGCGGCTCAAGGCCGAATAAGAGCTGCCCGGTTGTGGCAGGAACTGTCTGACTTACTCAACTCTATTGGTGGAGGAGTAATAAAGCCAATTGACAAATGGAAAAAAGTAAGATCTTCTTATTATTAATATAAACCACTGAAAATATTATTTTATGGTGATGGGTTTCCTATTGTTATTATTTATTATTCTACAAGATGTAGTACATAAAACATTGAGCTTAATTCATTAAAATGATTGATTAAAACATGCATAACAAAAATTAACAGCTAAATATGTGTTCAGGTGTGGGCGGACTGGAAAACAAAAACAAAAAAAAAAGCCTTGGCAATACGTGGTGAGGCTTCTGGTACTGGTGGTGGTCCAAGCAGCAGACTTGCTCTTACTGCTTCAGAAGAGAGAGTATTAGGAGTAATGGGTTTGACTGCTGTCATTGGTCAAGCTGGAGTTGAGGAGAGAGGCTTTGATGTTAGTTTTTTCTTTGCTTAATATCTACTATATTTTATTTAATAAACAATTGTAATTTTCTAATTTGTATTCTTCATATATTTCAGGCACCACCATCAGAAAGAAACTCTCTAGCACAAACAAGAGATTCTGCAAATACTGTCTGTCCGTCCCAAATGTCTGCTGCAGAAATTTTGTTAGATTTTCCTTCTTACATACAAGGTACTTTCTTTTTTTTTAGATACATTCGTTGGCTAAATAAGTCATTTGGGTACAATCTAATATATTATCTTTTTATTGATTTGCAGCAACAACAGCTTCTCCCGCCCCTCCTACACTGCCACATCCATCGAGAGAAGTTCCACGCCATCGTCCACCACCAGAGCTAACGCCCCCGCCTGCCACGGCATCCGCACCTATGCTGTCACCGTCCTCACCAACTGCGTCCACGTCACGTGGGCCTGCGCAACGACGGCGGCATCGGGCAAGCCCGTCGCCCGTGGTGTCGCCTACCATATCAACTCCACGGCGCCGCGGGCTGCTTCGAGCGCGCAGACGCTGGATTCAAACGCCGTTCGAACGAGCCACGAGTGAGTTCGTGGCTGTCGAGCATCGCCGGCTGCAACTAGAGGCAGACCGGGAAAAAAGAGATCACGAGAGAGAGATGGAACGGCTGCGATTAGAATCGCGAAGAATTGAAATGGAAGAAAACCAGAACCAAATTTTAAGTCGTTTGGTTGGTACTGTAGACAATTTAGTAGAAATTTTACCACAGTTGAGACCATCATCACTACCTTCGACAGATATTATCCCTTAAAAAGTCAGTATGTAGTGATAGTGGTCTCCGCTGTGGGCTAAAATTCTCAAATTGCCTACAATATCAGAGTAACACACTTCATTTTCATTTCAATTGTTTGCTTTTCCAATCCAGTTAACTTTTTTCTTTCTCTACAATATTTTTATATACAATTTGCATGTACAGACGGCTACACATCAAGATATACATTTTCAGTATAAGCTGGTCTCGCATTGTATAGGATTTCTGTACAGCGCGAGATCAGCGTAAACTGGAAATGTATAGCTTGATGTGTAGCCGTCTGTACCTACCATTTTAGTATTTGATCTTTATAGTATTAAACAATACCATTTTTTTTAAATGTAGTCTTGTAATGTATGTTCTGAAATCATTATTTATATAGGTGTAACTGTAGGTAGGTACTTAATTGATTTTTTGTACAGTATCTTCTACAAATATATTAGTGAAAAATAATAATAACTTGTCTGTAATAATAAAGCTGTTTTATTACATTATTATAGATATTACACAAGTACATTAGAATAAAAGTAACTAAACATTTTCAAAATACATCTTATCAATCAAAATACTATTTATTTAAGATAACTTAAATATAGAGTACAAAAAGTTTTATTTATAATTAGGATATAATGTAAAATTGTATTAAAGCTTAAAATAATCTTACTACGACTAACCTTTTTTTTTGTTCCGGGGTGGAAAACCCTAATGAATGATCTTCTGCCATAGGGCGATTGAAGAGGTCTGTCAGGCATGAGTCTGACAGACCCCTCCAATCGCCCTGACCGGGGTGGTTTTTAGTCAGTCATGTATGTAGATAACTGACAAAAAACCACCCCGGTCTTTCCTTCCTACTACTACGGATCTAACCTAACCTTTCCAATAAACAACTTAGCATGGCTCTTCCTTGGATTAATTCACTCTGGCTACCCACAGTTGCAGCGGGTATATCATCCTCATCCTCATGTGCAGCAGGAAGTGGTTGTGGTGGTGGTAAGCCAGCTTTTAAAGCCATGTTGTGTAATACACAACATGCCATTGTTATATGGCTGGCTACATGAGGATGATAATGGAGAACCCTGTCTCTCAGCAAACATCTCCACCTTGCTTTGAGTAATCCAAAACAGCGCTCAATGCAGTTACGTGCTTGCACATGCTTTTGGGTATATAAATCTTCCCTAGAACCTGGAACTGCATTGAGGATAGGTGTCATAAGCCAAGGGCGTTGTGGATATCCTGAGTCACCTGAAAATTTAATTTCTGTAGAAAAACACAAAGAAATCTTATAGATTACGTCTTCTAACTGTTAAATACGTACCTAATAGCCATACTTGTTCATTATTTTGATGAAGTTCACGCATATATCGTTCAACTCTACTAGAAGACCATATATGTGAATCATGTGTAGCTCCACCAAACTTGGCATTCACATTTAAAATAACTAGATTAGGATCACATATCTGAAAATAAAACTTTGATTAAGAAGTGATTTATCTAACTTTAACATGCCAATTTATTATAAATAAATAATATATCTACCATTTGAACATTTAATGAATGATATCCTTTTCTATTATAATAAAGATGTTCCTCATCATTGGGCTTTACCAATGCTACATGGGTACAATCTATGCACCCAATTACACCAGGCAGGCCAAATCTTCTTTGAAACCTTAAACAATAATCAATAGTAATTTGAAGTTAATGTGTTTACATTCTTACACTGAATAATAAATATTTCTAAAGCGTTTGCTCACTCTTGTTTTACAACTGCTCTGTCTTGTCGTGTTTTCGGAAACACAATCCATTTAGCCATGACATCAGAGTGGTTAAGAGCATCAACAACTTGTCTAATGCAACGACTAGCTGTGCGTTGGGTTAGATTTTGAGTGACGCCAACAATACGCTGATAGGATCCTGTGGCAAGGAAACTAAGAGCGCACAGCACCTGCAAAAACTAAAACATTGAGTAACTCAGGTAATAATAAAATAAAATTGATAAGTATTAGGTTATACGTACTACCGACTCCTAGAGTGTCAGATTATTTAAAAGCATTTACCTTAACTTTTAGGGGAATCTCTTTGGTTCCTTTTAAAGATGTTTTCTGTCGGAGTTCGTCACACAGATCTTGAAAAGTGGCTTTGTCTAGCCGAAAGTGCTGCACAAATAAACTTTCCGGCATTTCGCGTATTGTTTCCATACTCTGGCGATTTATAGCTCTATTTCGGCGCCTAAGCCACACTTCCTCATTATGAGCGCACCACAACATATTTAAAGTATGCATTTTAAATGATAAATGGCACAAACAGTCCAAAATTGTGAAAAATAAACTTAACACTTCTCGGTCTCAAAACAGCTGGATGATAGAGACGCCATTTTTTAGCGCTTTCTACTGCCTCTCGGCGATCGCTCAGTCAACGATCAAAATTGTCGACTTCGTTTCGTTTTCGCTTGTCAAAAGTGTCACTTGGCTAGCATTTGTGTGGGATGTAGCGTTCAACGGATCACATTTCATTCTATCATTTTGAACGATTCGTTACGTTGTCAACATGGCTACGAATTTTCTATTCGTTTGTGCTAACCACGTGACTTAGCGTTGCGATGACGTCATCCCCATACATTTGAGTAGTTTTCTACTAACGATAAAGATTGTAGATTGTCAACTTGTCTAAGCCTTCAGTAAGAATTGTAGGTACTCCAAAGAATCGCTTAACAATTTTGAAAGCCGACACAAAAAGTACGCAACGCCTGAATTTTGTTTCCGAGATAAAAGTTAACAACCTTTAGAAATAAATCTGTTTCTTTAGTGTTAAGTCGATACAATCAATCGGAGTTTTTGAACTCTTCCAATAGCGTTGCCACAAACATAAGCGAAAACCATAGCCGCTTAAATAAAAGTAATCCTCAAGATCCTAAAACAGGCCAATACAAAGCAAGCGAATACAAGACGTCAAACGCATGCAAAATTATCCTATCTGTAAGTTAATCAAAGTACACGTCTTGTGAGTTTAGTTCGCCGAGATAAGGTGACATTCACCAGTCAGGCTACAAATAAAGCCAATTCAGCGCTTCAACTTGAATAAAATATGTCATTAGCTACATTATGTCCAAAGACAAATTATACAAAAAACCCTTCATGAAAGCGTAATGCTAAAAGCTGCTGAAAGGGTGCGCACGCGGCGTCTTTGAGCCGCAGACGAGACTCCGAAAGGATCGCTGTGTGCTAATTTCCAAACTCGGTTTCGCACAGATAAGGCTAGAGACGGGAGGTAGGTGTCTTTGATGTAGCCGCCCGGCCCTCTGACTCCGGGGGTGAGAGCTTTCAATGAAAGGATTTTTTTTCATCTTCTTTCCCTTTGTACTTAATTTAAATTTCGTTTATATCAATGCTACGAGTTTCCTTTTGGGTGTGTTTTCTCTTTTACTTTGTCGCGTTTATCCTCTCCAATTTGTAATATTCGAGTTCGCTTTGTAATTAAATTTAGTGTTCGTAATCTGTTCTCTCTAATTTTTTTCTGTGCCCGCCGAACTCCGCCGACTGCCGGTGTAATTGCAATTTATAAATTAGGTGTCTCTTTGATTTCGAGTGTTTCTTAGAAGCGCTTATATTTCGAGATTTGATTATATTTTTTCCCTTTGTACTATTCCTTTGATATTTATGGAACCTTTAATATCTAGCGCTTACATACTATACTAGTCTAATAAATATCTCTGTCGACCTTTGTGTTTGCCAACTTAATAATCGTGTAATGGTAAAGGCAATTTGAAACGTATAATGTATTTAAAGTTGTCTCTAGCACTCCTTAACTTTGTTTAGTGTCAAAGGGTTTGGAGTTATCAGTTTCGTACTCGTTTTTAGCATAAAACCTCATTAGTGAATGAGGATTGGAATTCTGTTTTAATATTTGAAGGAGTAATTAGGGCTGTGTAATGTAATAAATGTTATGAAGAGTTGTTTAGTGGTGTAGTTCGAGTTACTTGTCTACTGTTAGTTTTTCATCAGTTGTAATCGGGGTTGCAGTCGCTTCTTTGTGCTAAGTTCCGCCGGCAGTTAAGAGGCCGTACAAAGTTGCCTGTGACTACAGCACTACGGCACCACCCATACTATTAACATGACAAGGGCACTAGTTAAAGACATTTCTCGATTTAAACATCAAAGCCTATTGAACGTCTTTGATGTCCCCGAATCAGGCCATTGATGTAAGGAAATTCAGAGTCATACGCTTGCTATTTTTGTGATGAGATTTAATTTTTTTTACGGGTATCTGTAATTGCCTAGTAAGGGTTGGACCACATCTGGCAGCACGGAATCGCATTTGTTCCGCCTGTGCTACCACGTGCTGCAGTATGCTGCCGCATGCGAACGCACGCTGTCGCATTCCGCAGACAAAAAAGGCGATAGCGATAGCAAGTGATCGGCGGTGAAAGGATGCGTTAGCATGCTATCGCGCGCTTCAGCGTTCCGGAGTCTCCCTGCCGACCATTGCATTTTGTCCGTGATGCCGATCGCCTCGAGGATTCTGCCGCGTGCTATCGCATTATGCTTTCTGTCTTGGTCTAGCAAATGGCAGTTCTAAGCGACAGAAAGAGAAAGGGCGACGGAAAAAGGCGATTCCGTGCTGCCAGATGAGGTCCAACCCTTAAAGTACTTACTTTATATTTAGCGGTTCAAATTAGGCTGTTATTATTAGAAATAAAAAAATATTAAAATCTACAACCAGTAATTTTCCAAAAAAGGGTAGTTTACCATCTGAAATCCCGCCCTTACGTTTTAGTAAGATTTCACGTAATGACGATGTTTGTAAACTACGCGCTGTGTTGGAGCGGTGCATTGTAAAGGCGTCGCTACACAAAGAGTTGTCGCACGGAGCGACTTGAAACACGGAGCGTTTCCCGGCGCACAGTCGCACACCGCTTGCCGACGCCGACGCCGCGCACAAAGGCGCCACTTTGCGGACTCGTCTTTGACTTAGACGAGTGTGTGACCCAACATTAATAACCTACTAATAGCTCTTACCCTCACAACACTATCTCGGCTTCGCTGAATTGATATGAGATTATGTCTCATCTCTCATCCTCTAACAAGTTTACGCTAAACCACAAAGCCACGCTCAAACCAAGTACCGCGCCGTCTTTACTAATTTCAGCTTAAACCAACTCGAACTTCAGTAAAAACGTGTTCACAAAACTAATGAAATATTAAAATTACACGAACATTTTATCGCGAATAAAACACTCGTAGATTCAATTTTTCGCATAATTTTATTAGTGACAGTTTAATTAGCGCAGCTTTCATCGGGCCCGCTTTGATATTGTGAACGTTTCAAATAGATTTCACAAGAAGCACTTTCAAAGAGAGCACCCCTAATAAGTACTGAAGAGTCCTCGCACGTGTTTATCAAAGACAGCCTTTCGTTACTCACCGTCTGAATGGCCTCAAAAGAAACTCGTGTAAAATGCTCTACAAAGTGCCGTATCAAAGGAAAGGCGGGCGCAAATATCTGTTTCGTAAACTAGTAAAAACGGAGCTCTCAAAGGTACTGCGTACTCGCGGCAAATTAGGCGGAGTTAAATACAAGCGCCGCTCTCACAAATGTATAACTTTGAAAGTGACTCCTCGTTCATTATTTATGTAAGTCGCCGTAATCGTCAAACGGCGGCTGTTTTATTTGGGCTGAGTCCCGGTCCGGCCGAGCGACCGTGGCCCGTGGCCGTCATCGCGCCGGCTCCTGTCGCGAGGATCCGCCTGCCAACCCCTCGCCGGCCAGCGCCGCTTGCAGGTCCTCGCTTCACATGTGTATCCATTTAATGCTCAATTCCCATATAATTTAACTTTGCGATCAAAGCGAAATTTTGCAAAGAGCTTCCCGGCGGCGGCGGCGGCGGGCGGTGGGTGCGAGCGAGACGCACACGTTGGAGTTCTCGAGATCAAATGCTGGGCCAAATTAGTCACTCTCCGTCTCTCTATCTCAAAGCCGATCCGTAGCAAAGTTTGCGCGAAGATGACATCAAAAGGAAACCACACACTGGGGTGGCGCCGGGCGCGGGCGGTGCCCCCGGCCCCATACTTAAAACCGCCGTGTCTCTGCCTGTCTTATTGACACGCGACTGACAACTCGCAAGTCGCCAACGTCGCCGACTGTTTCAAACTCACTCCGCTTTACCAGACTTATTTAGTTAATTAATACGGAATGTCCTATCAAGTTGTAACTCCCGCAAGACTGGCACACACTTACGCGGCTCAACTGTAAGGAAACTTTAATCGCATGGGTATGTTTGTACATACGTACTCGTACACACAGCCCATGTTGTCAATCCCTTTAATTAAACGACACTAAGTTTCTTTGATAGACTTTGGAACTGAGCGAGCTGTAATATCATTTCAGGATTCTATTCATTTAACTATGATTAACTTTGCGGAGAGTAGTGTCCACTGTCCGTTGCTTGTAGTAGTTATGAAACATTCAGCGTTCTTTAACTACCGACTAAAAGTAAAATTATGAAATATCAGACGCAAGAGCACCGAGTAGGCTTCTCAAAGTTCTGAAGCCTTAAAAACAAGTTTTAAACTTATACCAAACTCGAATTTCTCAGCACAAAGCTGGCAATTGTATTCTTATTTCTTGGAAATTGCCTTTTTCACCGTTTCGTAACGTTTCACTGTGGAGTTGTGGACATTTTGTTAATAAAATGAAAGCAAATGTTTCTTTGTGTTCTGTATAATGTAACATATTTCTCATTTGCGTGCGTTTTATTAGAGCATTGTTGTCAAAATCTAAAGCATTCACTGATCTACTTTTGCAAACCCACGAATGTAAAGAGGAAAAAATTGAATAAATGGGTTAACAGTTCTAAAATCAGTGAAGCCCGTCACTCTTAATACGGTGATAAAAAACTCCTGAACGTTAACACTGTCTTACAAAGTCGATAACTCGTCGGCAAAGCGTTTATTAACAAGGCAAGTTCTAAAAAAAACAGTTTGGAATTTTGAAATCCAACACAAGTTATCGCGGGGCGCAGGGGTGTTGGCATTGTGCGCAAGAGTTTATGACGGCGCGGCGACGGCCACGCTTCCACGAACTGGGACCTTACCGACGCCAATACCAATAGATTCAGTTTTCGATTCCCGTATTTCCAACTTTATTGCTTACACCATAAAGTGTGGTGTTGAAAGCTCCAAAAACGTAAGGTCCTGGGTCGTGCGCCGCCGCCCGCCTACCTAAAACGCTGTCCCTGTATGACGTCACTCATCTGAATGTTTGCCTTGTTTCCCCTTTAATTGAACTATAGTGTATTGTTTAGTCTTCGTTATTTAATCTGCCTCGTTGTTTTAGGATTCCTGTATGAGCATTCATGATAAAGCTCTGCCATGGTTTTGTTTGTTCTTTATGGATCCATTGTTTGTACTTCATCTTAAATTACAAAGAGAAATATGTGGCATCAACGACGTACTTTTTAACAGAGGTTTTCTGGCATGCCTCTAACTAAACTTAAACTAAAACAAGAACCGAGGAGCTAAATTTTGATACTAGTCTATACCGCAGGGCGCAGACATTAGCATATTGAATTTCAGATAGAATCTGACCTTTACAGCCTCCTCCACAGTGTTCCACCTTCTAAAATCGTTGTGTGTTCCGAAACGTTACATTGTAACATTACAATATCATCCAGCTGAACAAAACAGCATCTTCTTCAGTCTTTAATATCAGGTTTTTAACATTTCTGCATTACAATTTATCATCACTCTCCCTTTTATATTTACAATTCATCCATCAACTGGTCTGTGATTTAATACGTCAGGCTATAACCTCCATTTGATATTCTGCGTTTGTGCCATCATTCAACTTTTTGTCCTCTATTACTCCTGTAATATGATTATAATTTTCTCGCATCTGCCGATCTGCGTATAACCTTTTTTCATCTCAACAGAGCTTGAACTTTAGTCTTTAAAGATAAGGTTTGGTTTAGTTTGTTTGAGTTGTTACAATCGGCTTCCATTGAACGAAGACCGGTTTGGATAAGGAATGCCGCGGCGCAGTGTCCGGGCGGCTTTTTGCTTTGGCTGCGTGCGCGCAGCCCACGCGGACGGCTTGGAGCTTCGGCCCGCCGGCGCCAGAGCCGCTTCCCGCCTTCACTTTTGATGCCTGATAAACGACACGTTGCAAATATTTGTTGTCATTTTATATTTTGTTATTGCTGTACAAAGCCCTCTTTGGGCAGCAAACCGGCCGCTGACCGAAAAATATAACTTAGCAAATTATAAAAAAAGCATTGTCTCTAATCCTTAGGGGATTTGTAATCGTAATCTCCTTAAAATCGCTCAGGCCCTTTACCAGCAATCAATAGCTATTACTTCTGCACCTAATTTAGCAAGATTAAGAGATTTAAGTTTCCCTAAAACACTTGGCAGGAGGAAGAACTCTAAGTAATCGTATAATTAGAACAATAACAAACAAGATTCCCATGTAAACTGCTGTCCATGAGTCTTTACAATAATGGTGGATTCTCTATCTAAAAACTTTAATGGCACCACCATGGTAGAGATGGGCGCCGCCCCCAAATGTTGCGGCGGCGGCGTGCTGATGAATTTTGCTCGGCGGCGGCGTGGCGCCGGCGGCGTGGCTGATTTTTGTGCAGTATGAAAAATTCGTGTAAAAATCTTTAAAAAAAAGCAACAATGCAATGACTAACTTTATTTAACAAAAAATAAAAGAAAACTGTTCAAGCTAGGCAACAAAATTATTTTTCTACATTATAATTTTTGCATTCCCTATAGTTATCGTGAATAACGCAATTGACGTTAACCCCAAAGTGTTCGCAAAGAATGCATCTATTGGACAAAGCCAAATGACAGAAGATCGAGAACGGCAGTATCATCTCATCGAAACCAGAGATCCTGGAAGAGCTAGGGAGGCTTTGTGGACAGTTGTACACCTCGACTCGACGACCCGTTGTCAGTTCAGCCCAGGAGACCAGAGCAAAATAACCCAACACTGAGGATATCCCAGACATTAGCCTCAAAGCCTGTATGAGATTAGAATAGACCTCCAACAGCTTAAGAACAACAAGACGCCGGGGGATGATGGAATCACGACAGAACTTCTGCGAGCGGGTGGAAAAACAGTACTTTTAGTCCTCCAGAAGCTGTTAAATTCCGTCATACTCGAAGATACTGCGCCAGAAGCATGGCACAGGAGTGCGGTGGTGCTCTTCAAAAAAGATGACAACACCCTATTAAAGAATTATAGACCCATCTCACTAATGAGCCGTGTTTACAAGCTGTTCTCGAGGGTCATTACAAACCGTCTCGAAAAAGCCGGTTTCCGAAAAGTCTTCAGCACATAGACCACATACGCTCCGCTAGATTATACAGAAGACTGACGAGTATAATCGGCCACTATGTCTAGCGTTTGTGGACTATGAAAAAGCCTTCGATTCCATCGAAACCTGGGCGGTGTAACAGTCTCTTCAGCGGTGCCGTATCGACTATAGGTATATCGAAGTATAGAAACGCCACTATGTCGATTCGTGTTCTACCCGTACCGGTTATTGTTGGGAGCGATACTCTCATAGTTTTCAATAGTTATGTCTAACTAGGTAGATCTAACTTCGACAAGAAGGTCGCCCGAAGAATCCAACTCGGATGGGCAGCGTTTGAGAAACTACGCGACATATTTTTGTCCAAAATTCCGCAGTTTCTTAAGACGAGGGTGTATAACCAGTGTGTTTCCAGTAATGACTTATGGCAAAGAGACATGTTCCTTAACTGCTGGCCTCTTAGAGAAGCTCAGAGTCACGCAACGAGCCAAGGAGAGAGCTTTGCTCGGAGTTTCTACGTGCGAAAAAATCCGAAATGATTAAATTCGCCGAAGAACCGGGGTCACCGACATTGCTCTCAGAATATGCAAGTTGAAGTGGCAATGGGCAGACCAAATCGCTCCAATCGAAGAAATGACAACCGATGGGAAAGAAAGGTTCTCGAGTGACGACTCTTTTAAAAATAACAAAAAGAGTCGCCACTCGAGAACATAGCAATATTTCCGAAGTACTTCCAAGAAATACTGCTACTACTTTTATCATCATAAAGCACGGTTAAAGAGAGTTTATTTATACTAATATTTAATAAACTGGTCACAAACAAAATGGCACGTGCTAGCCTCGCTCACGCCGAGCAGCAAGTGGCGGCGGCGGCGGCGGCGTGCTATGGTGATGCGGCGGCGTGACGCCGGCGCGGCGCCCATATCTACACCATGGTAATCGGATTAGAATTTGTTTACCTGAATTCTTCCAAACATGGGCTGCTCAAAAATCTTTAACAATATTTTGCTCTAGTACCCACTTGATTGTTTGATAAAACTGAAGACGGCGTGGCGGCAAGGTCGCTTAAGTTTTTATTGGATTAAAAAGTTTAGTAAGTATCATTCAGATAAATCTACAGTACACCAGAATTTATATCTCACTTATCCATCTCCACCTGAGTGTCAGTACTTGACAATAACTGTGAAAGGAATGGTGTGTCTAGCGGAATGCGCGGCCAGGATTGTTGTCTGGTCGCTACGACTCGATGGCACAGCAAATAATGCTGGATTACCAGCGACGCTACCATTAACTGATTGTTACTTGTTTTGAATCTCGTCTGTTTATTTTCTGACACTACTCGTAGCTTGAATTACTGTGGATAAAGTTTTTCATTACTATGAGCATCTTGTCCCGCTGCAGTGCGCTCCCTTCAAATTTTCCACTTACCTCTCTCTTGTTTGTCTGGATTTGTTGTTTTTTAGGAATTGTGGATATTTTTGAAATCGGTATGTGAACTGGAGGTCTTATTTGGTAATATTTATATCAGAACATTAAATATATGGATATGTTTTCGTTTATAATTTTTTAAAGCTTCCCAGCCGACGAATATTAAAAGCCGGATACGGTCAGTTAATTTTTATCTGAAGTCCATACTTTTTGGACACGCCAGATAAATTCAATGGGGTGTGGATGCTCGTAAAATGCTGGCGGTCAAAGTCTCCACACAACACTGGTTTATGACCATAGTAACAGCATCAGCAACTATGGGAAGTGAGAGTTACACAGCTTTAGCCGTCCGCATTACACACCTATGGAATTTACTGTTGAATTCTTGTTCGACGAGTGTACGAATGGAACGACTGGAGTTATTCTTGATAAGGTTAACCCGTACTGCATAATTTGATCATTCTTAAATCGTTCTCTTGCGTCCGGCTCAAAAATAGTTTCGGTCTAGATCTTTTTTTAAGGTTTTCGCTGGGTTGGTCTGTCTGATTTTCGCAGTCGCATTTTATATCGTTAGACTGGTTAGACATACTTATAATAAACTAGTGACCCGCCCCGGCTTCGCACGGGTACAAAAAAGGTATTAAAACCTTCCTCTTGAATCACTCTATCTATTAAAAAAAACTGCATCAAAATCCGTTGCGTAGTTTTAAAGATTTAAGCATACAGACAAACAAACAAATAAACAAACAAACAAACAGACGCGACTTTGTTTTATACTATGTAAGGATTAGTTATCAGTTTGGTGACTTTTCTAAACATTTAAATTCAACTATGATAACTGTTTTACTTTTCCGAAGAAGTAACATCCACAATGAGTTGATCGTGTGATCGTGTTGATTCTTCTTCATTTTGTTTCCTTGAATATTATTCAGATTTTATTTGTCTCTTATGTTCATTTCAAGTTATACTTCATATTTTTTGTACACCTACAAATTCTATGTTCGGAACAGGACCTTTGTTGGCTTCAGTACATCAGCACACAAAAAGTGTCTTCTAAACGATTTTCCGTGAATTAGTTCTACGGCTTCTATTGAGCGGGTGTCAGTTCCTAATTCCTCTCTACAATATTGAAAATGTTATGACTTTATCACCTTTAATAAATACTCAATTTTCAATGATAGTGATGTGAGAGATACTTTTTATGGAAACTGATACTGTTATCCTGCATCACCCCACCGCAAAAGACTTTTCACCATAATTTTCTTTGGTTTCGATCCAAGGCCAATGTGGACCATTGGTCGCTAGTCTTATCCATATTGTCCTGCCATATTCTACGGGGTCTGCCGCGACGCCTTCTGGCTGTGTCAGGAGCTCCAGGAAGTGCCTATTTTGGCCCACAGGTCCTTAGGCACGAGGCAGACGTGCCCAGTCTAGTCCCACTTCAGCTTAGCGGTTTTATGAGCAAAGTCAGTAATTTGTGTAATGTGGTGTTGCGTACGCGGTAGTTTAATATGACGCCTAGAATGCGGCGCTCCATTGCACTTTGGCACACCTTGACTTTGGACTATCGAATTTTTGTCAAAGTCCAAGTCTGGGATCCATAGGTCAAAATGGGAAGAATGCACGTGTCCATAATTTTTTGCATGGATGACCAAAAAATCTCCTTTCGTTAGTTCTTTTCAATGGACCAGGAGGTCAAAAGTTTACTCTTTTATTAATTAAACTATTGAAATGTTCTGACACTAAAAACTTAACAGGCACTAAAATGTCATGTCATTCCGCAATAAGCTCTCCTTTCTTTAGTGTTTTGAGTTGACAAACTGATCTTTCTTTTAAAAGTACCCTAGCTTTGAGCATCTAAGTAACCGGAGCACTTGATATTAGTATGCTCGGTGCAAAATAATAGGGACATTCTCGTCGCCTTTGAGAAGCGGAGTAATAAACATACAACATAGTTTTCTAATTTCATGCAGTCTCTTCAATATTAATTTAGTAATATGGAACTTTATGTCATGCAATCTCAAAGAGACTTTAACTTACGTTTATTTGTTTTGTTTCAGGATGATATTCTCCTCATATACGGCACCATTCAGCTAAGATTTAAAGGTAAGATTTAATTTAAGCCAATCATGATTATTTATGCTGCGCAGACTCGAAAGCCAATTGAATCGTGATTTATTGTGATATGAACAAATTGCCGTGGTTCAAGTAGCATGATTAATTTTGTATACTGCTGGAATTAATCTGCTCACAAGAAGTAAAATGACGCCACAAAATAAATCATGTAACTATTTAAATGATTAACTTCTTGGTTTTGCATATTACATACATTTTAAACGATTTAATTAGTTAAGTCGTGATTGATTTATAATACGAGCGGTGTCTTTGAAGTAACCATCATTAATTAGTGTCACTGTTTAAGGTACTGATTTCATAGGGTACCAGCAAACCCATCATCTTCCCGCCCTTGTCCTTCTACTTGGGGTTGACGTAATTTTCATTCTCCCCTGTCAGACGTCACGGCAACATTTACTCCGGTCTCCGGTCTTTCATATCATTCCCAGCAAACCTACTACAAAAGTAAAACAATTTGGCTACGTCAGCAATTTTGTACAGACTGCAGACAATAGCGGTTGGTTGCAATAACATATCTATGGCTGCAACTATAGCCTTATTGTTGGTAACCTACGGCTTCCAATTTATTTCATACGTCCTAAAAGTAATCCGTCGCGTCGGCAATCTGGTACACTACGGATTTATTTCGTTAACGACATAATAACGAGTTATATCGCTTTTGTGATGAAAGCACAATCAGGTAATACGTTACATTCAATTTTCAACTTTACGTCGATAAGAATAAAACTGTTCGCGCACGTGCGGCGTAAGCGCGTGTTGCTGATTCAGCGCTTTCTGTTATAATGGTTAAAGCCGTCATTTTTACAATGAGTTATTACTTCCCCTTATTTTTATTCGTCCGCTTTTCTCCTGTGACACCCACCACTTTGCGCCAAAAAGGAAAGTTTCCTTTTAGTTGAAGCACAAAGCAGAAAAATGTACACTTCACTTAAGATCAAGGGGTGCACTTTAATAAATTAATTAAAAAAAAAAACATTAAAACGCAATTAAGTTAGACTTCGATTGAAATGAAGCAACTCTCGATCTGAAAACCCATCAAGCATCGAACTAGCGAGCCACCGAGCACTCGTGAACCCAATATTTTTACATACAATAATTTAATTACCTTTCGACTCCAAAACTGCCGATCTCGTAATCCCATTACTTCTACGCGTTTACTCTCAAAAGAGGCAACAGTTTAACGTTAAATCTCGCTTCGAGGCATTAAAAAAGCGAATTTTTATATTAAACCGGCTCTCGTAGGCTGCATTCACGTGAGGAGGCCCTAGACGGCAAATTAAGTGACATTAGAGGCATAATGCCCGTGGAAGGGAGACGTGAAAGCGGAGTGCTGTTGTGCAACGGTACGCTAGTCCGTGGAGTGCGCCAACAGACGTTCACCACCTGGATGCCGATTAAGCGCTGGAAAATATTGCAGCCGCTTTAAGCGCTGCATTGCAGCCTAGTTCAGCGACGCTCTGTTGGCGATTGTGCTTTTCAATACTTAAGAAATGGCTATGAGTTTCCTTGGAGATGTAAATAACATTTATTATGAATAGTGTAGCCACTTGTTAAGTACTAACATTCCTGGTGAATGCTGTGCACTTCCATGTCGAGGGCTTAAGGAGGCAATCTACAACATGGGAATAATGTTCTACCTTACAATGTCTTGGAATGAGTTTACTAAAAATAATTTCAAAGATTTCGTAAATCTATACTTTTTGCTATGGACTGAAGGACATGGACTGGAAATACAGATGAAGCGAATAAAACACAAAAAAGTAAGAAAATATACCTAGCGGTACGCCAATAGATTGAAATTTCGCCAAGCTTCATCTATTAAACTCGATAATCAGCAAATAAATGTAGCTACCAGTACCAACGAATTGTGTCAATTTTTTATCCGATCCGGAGACAATTGAAATCGACGCGTCGGTAACAGAATTACTTTTTTTTTTCATTTCATCTACAATTTTAACCAATCGCTCGGCAGCTGGGACGGCGACTTATTTCAACCGTTTTATGAATTGGTCTTCATTTAATTTTGTCCTAATTTCTTTCATTTTCTCTTATACGTCTTCAGGCTTTGATGATAGCACATTGATACCTTGTTAGTTATGAAACCTTTGATGAGTGGCTCCTTGATTTGATTTATTAATTTTCCTTTAAATGTTATGACGACTGCCCGCTGAAAATGAAATTTGAGAGGGTTTGCAAAAAAACAACTTGAACAGACTTGTGTCTTGAAGAGACATCTTTGGTGACTGCAGACCTGTAGACTGCTCCATAGTTTCTTTCCGACACCTTAATTTCCAAACGGGAATTCCTATTTGCATCTGTCAGCAGATCAAGGCGAAACAGCAGTAGATGAAGAAGAGCAAAAGAATTCGGAAGCTCTGATACTACAAATACTTCCTAAACTGTTAGAATCCCTTAAATCTCGTTACAGAAAAAAAAACAAAAGCTCTACATGTCTGGTTCAACATTTTCTAATTTAAACAATTTGTTCCCAACCCGTAAAACATGGCAAAACAGACATCGAGACTGAGGGATCCCCGATGACGGCAAATATAAATTAATCAGATTTAAATGCCAATTTGTCTGTAAGTTAAGTGCTTGGCTTATTTAGCACACGTCATTAGCAACAAGAGTAATGTGGCTAACTAGCGATATATTCAAGTCCAGACTGAATTTTTTGCCTTTGTCTGAAAACTGACATGCGTGCGGTTGATACAGGGTTGCCGATTTTTAGCAGAACATAATATTGCTTTCTAATTTACAAAATATTTAATTACCATCAATCAATCAATTAGAAATTTTAGAGTATACATCAAATGAAAGTATTTAGAATGTGGGGAATGTTCGTGAGAATAATTTTACAGGGTTTACAGGTGAGATTCGTGTAAATAATTTTTGATGAGATTAGCTCATATCAGGAATTGTCATAACTTTGTTATCGTTACTACTTAGCGCATCATAAACAACTATATTCCTGTATAATATGCTATCCCTGTCCATGTGGCGTCCATGTATTGTCTCCACAAATAGCATTGTATTCAGCACTGGCGCCGGCGACGCATTAATTACGCTATAAATAAATGCTTTAGATAAAAAACGTATCGAGTGAAGCGGTAATAGATTTCTCTGAGCGACGCGACTTTAATTGTTATTGAATGGGGCGGTAATGTGTTGCGGCCAGTCCGTCTGTCGCACTCGGTTTTATCCGGGATATATTCAATGGAATGCATTTGTAATGACTTTTAGCTGGAAGTATGTATTTCCGTGTTGGTCAGAAAATTGATTGTACGTTGAAATGGTTTGGACTGAACCTGTTGTATATCCGTGTTACTTCCGAATGTATTCAGTATTGTTCATACCAAATTACGAAAGCTACGAAGTCTAAATTAATGTCATCTATTTTGACTACTAACATTACTGTCTCGGCATCTCCTCTCATCTTAAGATCACCTGAGAAATTAAATTGACCAAATCACATCTAAGACGGCAAAACTACCCTCATAGTTCTACGGTAGAAGAAAACACAATCACGACACATAATCACATTTGAACCAATACGGTACCCTGAGATGCACTTCTCATCCTGACGTTATTAGGAAAACCACTATAAGACAAACGTACGGCGAAAGTGGAAATACGCTTCTTCTAAATTGGATAGGAATGATTTTGTTAGAAATCCGAGAGGCAAATAAGTTTACACTAGATACGGAGCGAAAGAGAGTGGAGCATTGGAGACTAATGAAAATACATATAAGAAAAAAGTATCAGAAATCCTGGATGAAGTTGGCACAGGAATTTGGAAGATAGACACAACCAAGATTGATGATGATGTAAAAACAAAATGCAGCGTTTATTTGGCTGAAGGAAGTAGCTTAAAGAAAGATCATAACGATTCTGACAAAAAATTGAATCTAGTCATCAATTAATTTAGTACCAAATAATAGGTATTTACCTATGAAATTGCCGTTTTGTTTGAAAAAAATTAAACGAATTTTTTTCATGTATTTTTTATTTGTATTAATCGAAGTAATCACCCATGCAATCAATGCATCTTTGCCAACGCAGTGGCAGTTTATTGATGAAATCAGCTGGTCGGGAGGCAACAAATTCTTCAAAGGCATTTTGTACTGCCTCTCGGGTATTGAATTTTTTTCCCGCCAAGAAGTTATCAAAATTCTGGAAAAAGTAGTAGTCTGTAGGCGCAAGGTCTGGTGAGTAGGGCGGATGACGGAGAGCTTCCAACCCCAGTTCTTGCAACTTGGAGACCGTCTGCTGTTCAGTATGAGGTCGCGCGTTGTCGTGCAGGAGCAGCGGAGACGAGCGATTGACCAATGCTGGTTGGAGATGTGCCAGCTTCTCCATCATTGTGTTCAGTTCTTCACAGTACACATCTGCAGTAATGCTCACCCCGTTTGGTAAGAAGCTGTGATGAATCACACCGGCGCTAGACCACCAAACAGTGACCATCACTTTTCTAGGGGTAAGTTTTCGTTTAGGGCATTGTTTAGGTGCTGAACCAGGATCCAACCAACTAGCTGAGCGCTTACGGTTATCGTACAGGATCCATTTTTCATCGCAGGTAACAATGCGGTTCAAAATTCCTTCATTTGTGTGTCTGTTGAGCAGTGCAAGGCACGTCTCGACGCGTACTTCGCGCTGGCGATCATTGAGTTCGTGGGGCAACCATTTGTCAAGCTTTTTTACCTTGCCAATTTGACGCGTGCAATTTAGCGTCAAAACAATATTGGTCCATTGACGCAAATGGACCAATATTGTTTTGACGCTAACGTCGAAAGCTGCTGCTAATTCAGCCGTAGATTGTGTATCATCAGCTTCTTTAACAAAAATTATTTTGATTTGAAATGGCCAGTACTGCAGTAGTTTGCCTACTTATTTTGTTAAGCTTTTTGTGCGATTTAACTACTGATTTTTTGAAGTCGGTGCAAATAAAAAAAAACACAATAAATAAAGATTAGTACGCTACAAGTTGTTTAGGGATTTGTGATGCTGTTAAGCTGCCATTGGGAAAACAAAAATTTAAACAGTAAACTATGTTTAACAGTAAGCAGATTATGTAAAAAATAAGGATAAGGATGTTAAAATCATCCATGTACGTAAAAGTTACGGCTTCGGCCGTGTAAGAAACCGTAGTTTCGTAACGTTACAACAAAACTTTTTTGCAAAAAAAAAAACAACCGACTTCAAAAACACCAAAAAGAGAAAAATAAACTTCAGAAAAAAAATCAGCTTCTGAAGTCGGTGACATTTGTTTGTTTGATTTTATTTTTTTTCCACCGACTTCAGAAGCTGATTTTTTTTCTGAAGTTTATTTTTCTCTTTTTGGTGTTTTTGAAGTCGGTTGTTTTTTTTTTTGCAAAAAAGTTTTTTTATTTTTTCATTTTTAGTTGTAATAAGTACCTATAATTCAACCAAGAAACCTAACCCTTAACCTTCCTTCCCCTATTTTTGCTTTCAACTCTTAACCGTTGAGGAGTACCTAGTGCCTTCCATTATCAGCTCATCAACATGAAGACAAGTGATGACTGCTAGATGCGAATACTTGAATAGCGTCAGAAAAAAGCACGAAACACGTCATACGTGTCTATGTAATTCATTTAAAATAACTAAAAAAATGTGTATTATACACATCTGCATACCCCCTCAGAGCATACAGGCGTGATGTTACATCATGATAATGTATATTCAATAAACATCCAAGCGATTCCAGCAATTACGACAGATTTGCCGTCTATTTTTGAAGAGTTCCATTGTATATCTCCGAAGATCAGCACCAGATCTTCACCAAATTAAAATGGGACCACCTCAGGAGTATACTCTTTCAAATAAAAAAAAAATTTGAGAATCGGTCCACTAATGGGGGAGAAATCAGGTAACATACATAAAAAAAAAAAAAAAAATACATACACACGAACATAGTAACCTCCTTTTTTGAAGTCGGTTAAAAATTGAGATTTGCTTGAACTATTTATAATTATATCTATTATCATAATCACACGTTTTCATCAAAAAAGATATGCCTACGAGTGGCCTACGACAACTACGAACTCCTACTGTTAAAGAGTGTTACCTTTTTTATATTTCTAATTCTTTGTATTTCAAAACCAGTTCCTCATTCTATCATACTTTCTTCTTCACACAATACTTGACTTTGAATATTGTTCTAATTATTCACAATGATGATAAATAAGTCTTTCAGTTGAAAGACTTAAATTCTTCTTTCAGTTCACCATTATGATTGCCATACACAAGACCTGCAACTGGACTTCTTGGTCTCAATGAAACCTCATCTAATTCCTGATCCAGTTCAGAAAATCCTTTATATCAATTTAATAGGATTACATAATAGCAATTTTCCTGTATAAAAGAGTTGCGTCCATTCGCAGCGAGGTAACAATAGTGTAATCTGGCACGTCTTGTCCGGACTAAAGCACTATTGTTGAAAAACATTTTGTGCAGCTCCTTGAGAAAATGAGGAATGAGTCTGTCCGGCCACGAGGTAATGATAAAATTGCCCTTTTGGTTTGTTTCTTATTTTTTGGGATAAACTTTATAGATTAGGGTTGCTCAGATGATATTATTATAACTAATCAGAAACATTGCATCGAGGCCCTTGTGATGTATAAAAACTCTGCACCTGGTGAGTCACTAACCAAGTAACCACACGATAAAGGAGAAGAAGAGTGCTGATGAGAAACCGTCTGCGATGACATGAGCCAATTATGCAGAGTCCATTCCATTCAGTTAAATTCACCCACAGCCGTCATTTTATTTTAAACTACACCTGATGACGATGACGGTACAAACAGAAACCCAGTAATATCAATAGCCTAGATGTGTTTGACAATAAGAGTCTCTCGGTGAATGTCATTAATGTCATCCGCAGAACTGTCGGCCGCACCGCGGGTGGCCTGCCGCCTGCCAGAGCAATCTACGTCTACCATGTCACCATGTATATCATTAATAGTACCTACTGCTATTGAATTACAGGGTATTTTATGGAGTTCAAATTGTTTGTTTTGCGGATCGGGGAGCGAAGATAAAGGGGTGCAGGTGCCTAATTGTCGGCGAGTCTTGCTGAATGAAGGGGTCGGGTTTGTTGTCCCTATGTGGTTGATTGATGGGTTTATTAGTAGACTAGTCCTTTTTGAAATTGTAGGGTTTTACTTTTGCGTTTAGTCTTACTTCGTCAACTTTTATTTAATTGAAAAATCGTGTTTTGCTTGTTGGATTTATTCCAGCAACCGTTTTACTAAAAAAATTGCAATTTTATCAAATGTTGTGTTGTTCATATTCTGAAACATGTGGATAAAAGTTAGAAAGTTCTAGTTAAATGTTAGCGAGCACAATTGTTGCTAAAACGCTTTGAAACATGGTTAGGGTATTGTACAAAATCAGTTACGATAGTTTACGAACACTATGAAACTCAACGTCCAGGATATTCGCAAATGGAAACTACTTCACAATAGGGCTCGCGTTCTAGGAAAGATGAACTTTTCGGAAATAGTCAACGGACACTAAAAATCATAGGCATTACGGTGAGCATTCTAGAAAATAGTTGATACTGATGAGTGTACTGGGGACTATACTTCTACATGGATTGAAAGTTCGATCAAGCCTAGCGGGAAGGCTAAGTTCAGCCGCATACGCCGTCAGAAAAGTAAGACAATTCACTGACGTTGATACAGCACGGTTAGTCTACTTTAGTTATTTTCACAGCGTTATGTCCTACGGTATTCTGCTGTGGGGCAAAGCTGCTGATATTCAAAATATATTTGTACTGCAGAAGCGAGCGGTTCGTGCAATTTATCAGCTGGGTACCCGAGTTTCCCTTAGAGATTATCCACCTGTACACTAAAAACAGTGATATCCACAACGACCACAACTTTAACACTAGAAATAAGCATAAACTAAGCGCTCCTTTTCACCGGCTTCACAAAGTTCACAATTCATTCGTAGGGCTCGGGATTACATTTTATAATAAACTGCCATCTTCTTTTCTAGACTTGCCATTTAATGAGTTTAAAGCCAAAGTTAAATCTAATCTTTGTTTAAAAGCTTACTATTCTATTAACGACTACTTAGATGATAAGAATAGTTGGTCGCTGAGTTGAACACAAGACAATGTTTGTTATTTGTGTTCTTTCTCCAAAATTAGTTTACTGTTATGTTATGTATTTATTATTTTATTTTTTACATTGTTTATTGTTATATACTTTTGTTTATTACTGATTGTGTCTGTAGTAAATCTTAAATTTAACTGACACCTTGCTATTGTATCGAGTCTGGTTCTTCTAACCAACCTAACAGACAGATGTGTGCTGGGGAGTTTGTTCCGCCACTTCTTCTTTCCAGCTAAACACTAGGAAGTGTCGATGGGTGGGCGTTTTTGGGGGACTGTCTTATAAAAATGTAAATACAGTGAAACCTGGTTAAATGTGTCTCAGATATCCAAATCTGTCTCATGGGACCCCAGTATGAGTTCCAGTTATAGAGGTTTCTCACTTATCCAAGTCCCAGTTAACCAAGTTTCACTGTAGTAAAGTAAAGTAAATTTTGACCTTCAAAAAGTGCTGATTATCAGCCTAGTTTGAATAAATGAATTTTGACTTTGACTTTGATGAACGTGATGTTGTTTTTGAGCTTGGTGTCAGTCAGCACAGCAGCTGTTAACGTACTGATACCGAACAAGGACGAAAGAAAGCTACTCTTCTTTCCTCTTCTGCATTTTCCAGAAAATCAACTAGACCGTCAACAAGATACAGTAGTAGTACTTTCGGCGGTACTTTCATGCAAGCTTAAAATCTTGGCTTGCACTTGTAACCACAGAACAGATAAAATATCTATTCTGTGCTTGTAACCTACATACATGATGTTGTTTCTGAACAGACCTTGCCGTATGGACTTCGTATTGTTATCCCCTAGGCACGCCTCTGTTCAGTAGCTAACTTGTAGTGTCATCTAATGCACCCCAAACCACATTATTTCTGGCTGTCAGTCCCTGACGATGACTAAATACATTTTTATCATTCGTTAGAGTCGATTACAATTGTTTGCTCGAGTACACCTCGCCCCTTCCTTGTTGCAGACAGCGGAATTGATGCGCAGGGGTCTGTTTGTGATATGAGTGGCAAATTATGGAGATTTGTTTAGAAAATATATTTGTAAACTTTTTATGCTAACTTTTTTGTTATTATCGTCAACAATATCTCGTACTTACTATAATTGGTTTGAGTATTTTTTTCTGAACTAAACTGCCTTTTGTGTAATTTATTTCATCACCCACCGCTGCTCTCAAAACGGCGAAGGAAAACATCGTGAGGAAACCGGCATGTCTTAGAACCAAAAAATTCGAAGACATGTGACATCTGCCAATCCGCACTGGGCCCGCGTGGTAGATTATAGCCCATCCCTCTCCTAGAGAGGAGGCCCGAGTCCCTGCAGTGGGAACATTATAGGCTGATGATGATGAAACTGCCTTTTATGAGTTAGTTACTGTCACTATCATGGCACAGTATTAACAATTTGGTCACTTAGAATTTAGTCAATTTTATTGAGTCTTTTTGTCCTTCTGCTGGTCTTTTTACCCGACTGCGGCGAAGCCCAAAAGGAGGGTTATGTGTTTGACGTGTATGTATGTATGTATGTATGTATGTATGTAAGTATGTATGTATGTATGTATGTCCGTTTCTTTGTTCCCTCATAACTCCTAAACGGATGAAGGGATTTGAATGAAATATACATCGTTAGATTCGTCTTGATGCCGCGAGTGTTATAGGCTACATTAAAATTAAAAAACAAAGTAAAATTGCGGATTTTGGGGGCCAAATCGCGGTATTCAAAAAAAAAAAAATTTCTTATACCATCGAGTAGGGTATTAAAATAAAGGGTTTTAAAGGGAGATTACAAAAATATATAACACTAATATGTTTAAAAGAATTTTTAAGTGACAAATCCTATAAACAAGCACAAAAGTCTTCAATCTTTTGCGAAGAATTTTACACGACCAACGAAAGAACAAACACAAAAGAACTAAAAAGTTAAAAATAAAAAAAAGTAGTTAAAAACTAAAAAACATGACTGAAAAAACTGAAAAGCAAAAAACAAGCACATTTTAAATTAAACAAAACTTGGAACCAGGCGGGGTTCATTTGAATATTAAATTATGAAATGAAAAACATAGAACCCCGCCTGGTTCCAAGTTTTGTTTAATTTAAAATGTGCTTGTTTTTTGCTTTTCAGTTTTTTCAGTCGGGTTTTTTAGTTTTTAACTACTTTTTTTTTGAATGTTTAAATATAACGTAGTATATTCCAGTACCCCGTACAGCATTAGCTAGAACGCCTACATCATCATTCGGTTGCCCTTATCCCAATTCATTTGGGATCGGCGCAGCATGTCTTCTTCTTCCATACTTCTCTATTACTCGTCATCTCAGCAGTCACCTCCCTTCTAGCCATATCATCCTCCACACAATTCATCCTACTTCTAAAGCCATCACCTAGAAAGCCACCAATGTTATTAATTAAAAATATCTTACGTGGAAACCACATCGTTTCCCACTCAGGCGGAACAATTAAATTGAGTACTGCATAATACACCACGAGGCTATTACACAAATTGACGAATCTTTTATTCATCAATCCAATCATCCATACCGCTGAGGGCTGTTCGCGGGCGTTGGAGACTATCGAAATAAGAAATCGCTGCTTTTCTCTCTTATTCTTACTTATACACTTTTTCCTACGCTTGAGTGCGACGGATGATTCGAAATTTTCAATTAGACCATAATTGACTTAGTTAACCACTGTTCTCATTCTGTGTGTTTTCGAAAGCTAAATAATGATGTTTTTGGCATAATATTGTTAATGTTAAACGTCTGATGTAAAAATTATGAGATTTGAATTGGTATATTTCTGACTGATTTTGGAGATACATATGGATTTACATTTTGTAACTTTGCTTTACAACATGGTTACTTTACTTTTGAATAACCAATGAATATATATTTTTTTAAGTTAATTTATCCAATGAGAGAGTGTCAGACTTCTACTGACTAATTACCATTAGTCAGTAGAAGTCTCTTGATGATATCCCTCCCTCCAAAAAAAAAAAGACGGGTTGCACTCCGGGAGTGCCGGCAGAAGTGAAAACTTGATTATTAACGTTGAGCATGTTTGATATTTTGGAATGGTTAGGGAATAATTTTGCACCAATTGCTTTAACAGTATAAAAGTACTATCATTTATGTGGTAGAATACAATATTGATTTATTGCGCTATCGTACACAAACATGACAATTTATATTACATTAAAAATTTAACACTTTAAAACTATTACAATTATTTTACATTAAAAAGTTTATCTCTCCGAAAAATCAACTTTCATCCATAATTTCAACGACTTTTTCACCATCATCATTACCAGAACTATCATCGCCAATCTCTAAAACTGATACGATAGGTTTATGGTAGCTGAAGTAAGAAACGAACAGTTTTGATTCGAACCTATTTAAATGTCTAATAAAGACCGCATCAATAGTAGTTTTGTATTTCGTTGTGCTAAGATTGCGATCATTCGACATAGTTAAACCAAATTCATTATTTAAAAATTCAATTATTCCGCCATAACTATGCTAACCCATTTATTTTGTCTTTCCCTGTCCTCCGATCGGAACTCCGATTGGTAGGAGGAGCGGGAATATTTTTTCCCATGCCTCCGATTAAGCATCATAAAAACATTGTACAGTCTAGTTCAAAATAAATTATTTTTGTATTTTATTGACTGTACAGCAGGGTTGGAAAAAAAACAGTTTTTTTTACATTTTATAAAACAAACAGTATAAAATGTTTTAAACAGGTGTTTTTTTTGTTTTTTTTCCTAAGTTAGTTATCATCCATTTTTAATTGATTATGCCTTATATAATTCACTTTTATACTATTTTAAAAACTGCATGACAAAAATTGATCTTAATTCAATACATTCTGTATGTTCTGACGTTGATTTTTAGTAGGGAAATCACCTGAACTTCTCTTAAAATAAGGGGAATACCCAAAACATATAAAGTGCTGGGAATTCCCCGATGGAGTGTATAAAATAGAGCGGAATATCTTTCTTATTTTTCATTTCACAATAACACAAAAATATTTGGATTTATTCATTCTGATATGATTCTGATGTACGAAACAAACTTGGTAACGAGAAAGCTGCAAAACTTGTCACAGTTTTTAAATACCTTAATAAAAAATAATAAATGTTGTCTAATCTGCTTATTAACCAACAAATATGATTGTACGTGGTCGTTTTATAATAAAAATTGTTAACTATTGCTTGCTTAAGGATTTTAAATATAAAAATTTGTACATGTTTGAATGTCAAGTTAAAAAGCCACTTTAGTTATTAAAAAAAATGTTTAAAGTTGAAAATAAGGAAAAATATAACTAGGATTCATTTATTTTTGCAATTTAAATTTGTTCTAAACCCTGTTTTTTTTATAACGTTTTAGACATTGTGTAAAACATGTTTTAAACAATGTTTTCAAACACCTAATAAAAAACGATGTTTTATTTGAAACTGTTTTAAACACTGTTTAAAACACATGTTTTATACAACTTGTTTTTAACATGCCAACCCTGCTGTACAGTCGACATCGTTAACGTTCAGGGTCAAAATGTCCAACTCCCACACGACTAGTCTAAGATCGATAGTTTCCGAGATATAGCCGTTTCAATTTTGACAGCTGTCATCCGAAATGTAGATCTCATTGAGATCTATCACTTGTCCCTACACACAACTAGTCTAAGGTCGATAGTTTCCGAGATATAGCTGTTTCAATTTTGACAGCTGTCATCCGAAATGTAGATCTCATTGAGACCTATCACTTGTCCCTACACACAACTAGTCTAAGGTCGATAGTTTCCGAGATATAGCCGTTTCAATTTTGACAGCTGTCATCTGAAATGTAGATCTCATTGAGACCTATCACTTGTCCCTACACACAACTAGTCTAAGGTCGATAGTTTCCGAGATATAGCCGTTTCAATTTTGACAGCTGTCATCCGAAATGTAGATCTCATTGAGACCTATCACTTGTCCCTACACACAACTAGTCTTAGGTCGATAGTTTCCGAGATATAGCCGTTTCAATTTTGACAGCTGTCATCCGAAATGTAGATCTCATTGAGACCTATCACTTGTCCCTACACACAACTAGTCTAAGGTCGATAGTTTCCGAGATATAGCTGTTTCAATTTTGACAGCTGTCATCCGAAATGTAGATCTCATTGAGACCTATCACTTGTCCCTACACACAACTAGTCTAAGGTCGATAGTTTCCGAGATATAGCCGTTTCAATTTTGACAGCTGTCATCTGAAATGTAGATCTCATTGAGACCTATCACTTGTCCCTACACACAACTAGTCTAAGGTCGATAGTTTCCGAGTTAAAGCCGTTTCAATTTTGACAGCTGTCATCCGAAATGTAGATCTCATTGAGACCTATCAATTGTCCCTACACACAACTAGTCTAAGGTCGATAGTTTCCGAGATATAGCTGTTTCAATTTTGACAGCTGTCATCATTATTATTATTATTATTATTAATTATATTATTATTATTAATAATTTTATTATTATTATTATTAATAATAATTATTATTATTATTAAGCGCCCTGCGCTGCCTAAACGAAACAGTAGGCCCAGGCATACATTTTCGCCGCGCCGTAGAGAGGGGATAGCTGTCTACTCTCCATCCGTCTTACGCTTTTTCGATCAGGGTCACGTGGTCACGTGTCCTGACGAATTTTCGATCAGGGTCACGTGGTCACTTTTCCTGACGCGAGTTTAAGATTTTATACCCATCACAGAACAATTTCCCAAAGTGCTCAACGCCGCTAAAGAAGTTTTCACTTCAAAAAAATACTATTATGGAATACAATCAATTTTAAAAACTAGTACTGATCACATAAATCATACGTATGATTAAGTTTTTGTTTCATAACTACCAACTGGCAACATGGTAGATTGAGGTCTGTCCTACCTGATTTTACCATCATGCTGTATAGAAACACAAATAAATTCATGGAATGCATTGCAATGTAAGTGTAACAGAAGCCGGAAGTCGTTATCTGCTGTATTGGTCATCCTGTCTCCAATTTCCAATACATATCGGACCGCAGGGGACGCGGCTTGACCGCCTGTCCCGAGCTGCGGCCCATGCGGCCCGTCCATCGAACATGTCCATTTGACTGACGTGCCGATAAAAACTGAATCAACTTTGTGGTCGCAAAAAATGTATTGTACAGTGTTCTGTCGGATAACCTGTCCTTTGACGGGCAGCGGTTTTATCGTAGTTCGATAGTTTTTGACGAAATTGGAAATTTTAACGGGCCGTTGTGGAGTTGTGGACGGAAAGGAGAGCTGGCGAGACAGATGTCCATTAACGTTTTAACTTTTTTTTGGGGGACTGTAGATTAGTGAAACTGATCGGTTTTGGATGTGGATTGAGTAATCTACGACATAAGTGTTTTCTAAACTCAGTATTTTGTTGTTGATACTGTTAAAGGTGCATTCGTCAGAGCAAGTGTAATTGCAAGTCAAAATTTTAAATTCAAACCAACTACCACTAACAATTTCCCTTTATTTTTCTTCACAAATACCCGCAAACCAATACTGACGTAATTGACGTTGAGATTCAAATTAGAAACGTTCTGAAAAAGCCCCTTCCTCCGTTGGAGACAGCTGCATTTTCCCGAAGAGCCTGCGTCCCGCCGCGAATAGTCATTGTATGCAAAACGTCGCGGCCAGACGGCACTATTGTTCACACGAGATTAAGGAGGGGGCACGTCCATTATGCAAGCAGCCTGAGGAACGGGACCCTATTCCACGGGTGATTGCGAACCTGACAACGCTCTCAGGTGCCCCGGTTTGCGCGGGGCAACGAGGAATTTTAAAACTTTTGGGAAGTATTATAAAAACTGGTAGGTTAGTTGTGAAAGAAGCATCTATAAAAGTTCATTCATAGACTCAATTGCCAATGATGACGGGTAATAGACAAGTATAGAAGAAGACATGCTGCGCCGACTCCAAATAAATTGGGACAAGGACAGGAAAATGATGATAATGTTGATAATTATAAACTTAGTTGCCAAGACCTTGTTTGCAATCTCGAACGTTGACAAAGTACTCATTCTATTCAAATAAAACTCTACCAAATCAACAGTTTTCCTCCGAAAACCCATACAATTTAATTAAAACCTCGAAAAAATAAACGCCTTAATTTTCCGTCACGTTTTTCCGAGTTCCCGTTACAGGCTGTACCATTTACAAACACGTGATCCGTATTAGTCGCAGTGCCGTATTACCTTATCCAATCTTGGGTCCTCTAGCGACGCACCTGAGACGTTTCAGACATTTAATCAGGCCTGTAATCGGAAAAACAATGCTATTGAGTGAAGGTATCGCCCTCGGGCGGGACTGGCTTTTGTCGCTCGGGACTGGGGACAACGGGACGAACCAATCTGTTTCGCAAATTACCTACGAATCTTGGGACGACGTGCTTTTTGCATGAGCGGTGAAGGAATGAGGAATGTTAGGTTGATTGAGTGGGCCATTAAAGAGGAGGAGATAAAAGAAATCCCGTCAGGTGGGTCGGTTTTGTTTACGGCTCCTTTCTTGTTGTGATTGCCTGTCTTTGTTTTTTACTGGTGTTGTGGTAATCTATCATTTGTTGTGTTAGGTTAATGCTTTCGGTTTGAAGTTGAACTCTGCTCATCTTTAATGCTTCTAAACAAATTCCGATTAATCAAGATTAAGCGATTTTATAGTAGGTACAATTTCAATGCAGTTTTACAACAGAATTGCTGAATAGGATAACACGTTTTATACAATTTACGCCCCCGTTTCCGTTCCCGGCTAGAACTTTATTCAATTCCCTCGCGGCAATTTATCCTTCATTTCATAAGACATTTCGCACGAATAGTTCTCTATCGAATTTCGCCGTACCTTCGCGCGACACGTGACTTTCCCCATCATTTGTTTACACCCACAAATTGAGTTGGCACCTTTTGTCGCTGCAGATAAAGCTCAAAATCCTATTGACGTAAACAGAGAACTACTTATGTGGACTTGCCAGGGCACAGGTCAATTTCCTGTAAGTGTAGGCAAATGCACAAATTGATGACGCTGAACGTGAAGACAGTTGGCGACACTTGAATACCTTCGAATGAACGCTCTCAATTGGAAAACTGCAGGAACAGGTCAATTAGTTAGAACGTTTTGATGTTAGCACCTATAGCTGGCCAGTATTTAATGAACAGATATTTTTTAACAAACAACCTTTGAAATACAGACTCGATGTATCAATATCATTCCCAGATTTGTACGAATAAAAGAACATGACAAAACAAATGTATCGAATAACTGTAATTTAAACACTTGTTCTTCGCAAATTAACACCTACAAGGGCCAAATTAAGATCAAAGGAAGTTTTACGGTCTTGAAGACAAAATACCCTCGCGAAAACGATTTATTACCTCACTAATTTACAGTTGTTTTGTCTAAAAGACGAAACAAAAAAACATAACATAAAAATCGGACCGCAAGCTGAATTTTCAGAATGCGAGGATTCTGCCAAATATTCGGTTGGTCGGCAATGCAATATTTACGAAAATAGAATTTATTATATCGATGCCGGTGTACCGGTAGCTGAAGATGCGTGCGGCAGACCTTCTGGTCGGCCGACCGCGACATATCCGCTGCAGACGGTCCGGTAGCGGGTTGGCGGGATGGTGGCCCGCTGCGGTCGACTGCGCTCTCCGCAACACGGAATTTGCGTCATACTGCCCATCAGCTTTATGCATGAACGTACTCGCAGATATCGCTCTTGTTATGCATCCGTATTTTGGCGGATAGCGAATTTTTTGAACCAATAGCTTGCAAATATTGGTAACCGTCCTGAAAAACGTCATAAACGGTTCTCTAATAACCGAACAGATCAGGGCTCATCTTCTACTTGGATGAAGATACGAATTCGAAGTCTGCCAAATTTCTTCTGACAGTCCATATCGAAGTTCTTCGTGCATTTACTGTAACGCTGGTTGTATGTAACATAATTATCGTTACTTTGTATCATAGAGAAGGAAGACTTCATTACGGCCTAGATATAATTGACTAAGAAAATTGCTTTACGTATGCAAGTCGTGTACAAAATACCATTCTCATTATGTGTTGCCTATCGGTAAGGACGTTACGCCTCCCGGCTGATTCACTTTACGTGACACGCATCTACTTAAAATTGCCACTATAAAGGAACGCGCTAAACTATTACATTAGCAAAGGACCTCTTAGATGTCGGAAATTGAAATTGTGTGGATCGTAATATTCGTGATTGTTCAAAGACAAATTGCATTTTGGCGCTGATATCAGTTGTGCTGTTGGTTTCTTACCTTTGCGTGTTGTGCTTGTGCATCAACAATAATGTTGTTAAAAGTAAGCTATTTAAACTTGGTTTAAACTAAATATAAAACCTTGTCTTCGTCTCAACTACATCTAAAGACTTGATAATGATAAAAAATTCAAACAGATGTTTCAAAATACAATGTTCTCATTGCAGCAATATCAGATTGAGAAGTCTTTGAATGACAGAGTCTACTTCAGAAACCAATGTGTGCGTTACATCTGTGGATACGGACGAAGCTAGTAAGTAATCCAAATTGAGGAGTGAGTTCCGAACGACTTTACCGCTGCACACATGTGCTACAAACGTCTGGTTCACAGGTTTGCTACTGACCATTGTTGTTACAAACTAGCAAATAGAACACAATTACATCGTCAGTATCAGTTAACTTTTCTGTACACAAATCTTTGAAATATAAGACCTTTGTCGGAACTTTAAAACAGTGAAATACGATATTTAGATCATATCACAGAATATCACTTAACACCTTTTCTTTATTTCTACCTGACAAACCCCTAAACACACAGAACACCTTAAAATTTCGTTATCTGATTTCGAGCTTAAACATAATGCTTCACGTCCGGCCATTAACCTGTCACCAGCGAATACCGCACTAATCTCTCGAGTTTCCGAAGATGAATTGAATATTTGTAAAGCCTTTGACTTTGTAAACACTAATTAGTTCAACAGAATGAGTATAAGCTACTTTGAGTCTATCAATATCTTCTAAAAATCGAATGCTAATTTAGACGTTAGAGGCACAAAGCTCGCGGCCGCGGCAGAGGACGGACATGTGATGTTAGTGGGGGCTAATTCGTCAAAGGGCGCTCGCGTCGCTTTGTCCCGGCTTATGGTAATCAACGTAGGCGTTGTGGCCGCCGCTGCGCCGTTCTCTGCATTTAATGATCGGATTTATTAACTAGGTACGTTAGGTGATCTGTTTTACGCAAAGATTTTGGTTAATTAAAGGTTCTTTGTCAGTGCTCAGATAGAGCCGATAGAGGGATATAGAACAGCCAACAGCTAGGATAATGAACAAATGAGTGTTCTAAATCCTATACTTGTTAGCAAATCTATGTGGTTTTGCTAGCTCAAGTAAACATTTGCATTTTTTAGGAGCTGGATTAAGCAATAGAACCAGGTTTGATGTAAGGAATTACCTGAAATGTTGGTTCGACTCGTACAACACTTATCAATATTTAAATTGAATTTATGCATAGAAGTAGCAGTCTAATCAGCGCATATGCGCTTTAGACACTGGACTCGAATATCAGCAATAATCTTCGTCTAGTAAAATATGTATCACCAAAAAAGTCTACGATTATGTAGTGACATGAATCACGTGTGACAGGAACAATAGTGCTGCTCTCACGACGTTTATCTACGTCCCCCTTGCGATATGCATCGCCAATCAAATGATTGTTCTCGTTCTAGACTCTAACAAAATCAAAAGGCAAATTCTAGGCAATTTGCTTTGTTGGTCACCGCACAGGACCCTGCGGTAGTCGCAGGGGATTTATTTTTGGTAATTGAAATGGGATTTGGAAATAAGGGTCTACCTTGCCGCACTCTTCCCTATCACTTACTGAATGGACATCCAGGAAGATTTTAAGCTTCCGAAACGTATACGTCAAAACGGAAAGTTTATGAGTTCCCTATTTTTTGGAAGAATGGGTCACCTTTTCACCTCTACTCTCATCTGGTGATATGCGCTGATGCCACCGACGATAGTGCACTTGTCCAGCAGGAACCCGTCAACTCGAGACTTGATGACTTAAATTTATTTCACGATGTGATTAAACATAGCATCTACTCTTTTGCTAAAGAGTTATGATGATCTTTTGAAGATTCTTCCACTTTGCCAGTATTCATACTTTCATAGTGCTACGCACATGATATACTAATTAAAATCATCTCTTCAGGAATGTACCGGCGGTATTCGTACGTTCGTGGTTTCGGTTATTCGTGTTTTATTCGCTAGCCTGTTCTATTTCTGAGCCTTCCTCCTTATTAGTCTGAAATTCTTCCCTTCTCTCTTCTTCCTTCCTCCTAATTTAATTAGTCCTCACCACCTCGTTTCATGTTAATTTATGCTGAAAACGACCTAAGTACTAGTACGATAAAATCAATACATGTACCTATCCTAAAACCGACCTGTTTAATGCGACAAAGTAAATGAACGTAAGTGAATTTGAAATACAGACCACGATGCAGAGTAACGATAACGAATAAGAAGAAGTAGGACGCGACGTAAAGCTAGTCATTGAACAGGTTAAAGCAGAACTGCATTATCATGATATCATAAGAGCCTGACACATTTTTTGCCCTAGGAAAATAATAATGCTGAAGAAAGTGATTCATTCAAGTGGTCATTCTCCTGTTTTTTATTACACATGCAAGTACAACTCCTTAACACCCGATCCAGTACTCAAGTCAACCCGACACTCACCGTCACAGGAGGTGCGACAAATCGCAACTTCCCACATTGTCGTATCCAAAGAGTTGCAGGTTTAGGTGGTGCGTGGTATCATCGGCGAGTCAAAGGGCGCCGACAAAGCGTCGCCGCTGCGCGGTGCGGGCGGCATTAGCGGCCCGTTTGATACCCCCACCCTCGCGCAGGGTTGACAACGAACCGCGACCTACGACAAACCGGTCGCACGATACCGACCATCTAAGTTTAATTGCTTTTTAAATGATGTGATGGATTAATTTCGTTTGATGGATTTTCCTTCTCGTCGGACATTGAGAACATTGAGGATTTATTGACTCAAGTGATAGAGTACGTCGACAGTTTTATGGGGTAGCTGCGTTTCTAATAAAGCTTTTTTTCCCTCAGGATAATTTAGAAAAAGTTGTTGGTTGAAGCACAATTTCTTGTATTTGTATCCACAGCATCAACAGCAATATAAGTCACTTAATAACTTCGAAATTTTTAAAAGCTTCGTCCCTTAAAAAAGTATTTTTTAACTTTCCATTAATTAATTCGTAGAACAACATAGCGGTTTCCGTTAGCGCAGCACAGGCCAGCCCTACCGCCTCCCCACAGTCGGGCTCAAAGTGAGTGTGTTACTCTTTAACCTGCGCGATTCGCGACCGGCTAAACTTACCACTCCGCTAAATAAAGTTAAAAGGCTCCTCAAGCTTTGTCTCGGCCCGCCTTTGATGTACGGCGAGAACATCCCCCACCGGGCCTCGGCCTCCACACCTCCCATCCTCGCTCGCAAACAGTTTACCGCAAGCTGGAACTATTGCCCTTAATGCCTTTTCCGATTGGGTATACCGAGTACAGGGTGTACCCCTCCCGATTGATTAGTGTGTTGTTTAGTGCCAAAGGAATTTCTCAGGAAGCAGCCCGATCAAAGTGGCCGAGCCCCTTTGATGAGAGAACGCTAATACGATGAATCAGTACCCTTATCATTTTGATCTCTTGTTACCGATGGTTACTACTATTGATGTATTGGGACGGGATGGGGACCGCTTTTGAACGGTTTTTCGCTACATTTTAAGTGATAGGGTATGAATGGACATTCATGGTGTTTGTTGAGGAAACTGGAAGATGAGGTAAATTGATTGTGTTGAGGTTTATGGAGTTCTTGTCGTTCTTTATTTTAGAAATCTTATCTTAACACAATTCTTTATACTTCTTTCTTCTGTACATTTATCAGTTTCCTTAAATGTAAAGTTCAGCTTAGATAGGACAGCCTCCTGCTAATCATAGAAACCATTGAAACCTGTTCTTTCTGTTCTGTGATAGAAACAAACACATTAAAAAAATGTAACACAAAATATTTAGAACGAAAATATACGAAACAGACTTGAAAGAACTTTCAAAGGAAAGCAATTTGTTTGGGCGTAAGTAATTTTATACAAGTCGTATTAATACGTAAACCACCACGCGCCAAAAAAGCAAAACCTCTTCAAAGGATCTATTTAGGCTTTAGCCTGTAATCAGTGATTCTTTTATCTGTGACTGTTTCACTTAAATACCTATAATTAACTTTTTACATTTTCTTTCTCTCTTTTTTAATGTAATCCGCGAATGGCGGCCCAAAATGAAAGGACTACTGGCCCTTTGATCTTGCTGACTTGAAAACCAATCATACAGTCGTATTTTCCCTTTTAACTTCACTTCATAGAGAATTTGTCTTTACTGAATGATACAGTAGTGAAATTAAGTTTTTATAATAACGTCCTACATTTATTATGTGTTGATTATGTACTTAATCGTTATTTTGTCCTTTTCTAATACTATACAAGTACACAATGGGTAGGTAAGAAAATTGAAACTGAAAACCTTTATAAGAGATGCAGACGCACAAAGGACGAGTAATCAGATTTTTCCGCGAATTCTTCGCTAATGCATGCCTTGCCTTTCATAACTTTACAAAACCTATAACAGCATTAATTAAAATACAAAATCGAATAACCAGTCAAAGTAAGCGTATTAATTTATCGAACAGCAAATGAATTTAAAACCCCCCTAGGACTGTAGACAGGTACAAACACAACGTTACTAAATCCGTTCCTGTAACACGGCTTGGACTTTGCGAAAATTCAATTAGTGTAATAACAACGCACAGTTCCATTATGCCAATCAAAGGGAAACGAAAAGTTTGCGTACATCAAAGAGTCGCTTAGTGCGTGCTCTCGGCTAATGACGCTTTGGGGCGGGCCTTTATCGATAGCGATAGTCGATTAATCGCTACAGCCAATGAAGTTATAGGGATGTTCAGCGGTATCGATACAAGATCAGTCGCGAGGGAGTTCAACATTATTACCTAAATATTTTAGATAGATAAACGTACCTACACGCTAATAGTTGTTTCGGCATGTTATTTGGTTTACGGTGGTGTTAATTTACATGTGAAAACGTGTTTTATGATTATTGTGTTAACTTAATTGATATTTTTGGTGAAAAGTCTTATTATAATTCCCGAATTCTAATACAAAGAAAGGACCATACTAGGTAATATATCTTGTTCATCTTCTTCTTCTTTTCGTGTCGATTCTACTTCCATCTTATTTATGCCCAAAACGTAGCCACGTTTATTGCAGCATGTATCTTCTTCATTCACCCTTTCTTCTACTTTTTATCTACTTACTTATTTTTTTCTGCTGATGTCATAAAAAGACTAGGTTAGGAAGTCGCCGACAATCCTCGACAGGGTAGCGTTATGTCTCTGTTGTTATGACAAATTTAATCAAGGTGTTATGTTCGATAGTGGTCGATTACGAACCGGTACGTGCCGGTACCTATTGATATATTGAGTGAAATCAATAATTTGAGACCCCCAGCGACAGTCAAATTACAATACATTAGGTACCTACAAGATTTTGACAAATCAATTTTGCCGTCGTCTGTCTGATCTTCGCGAAATCAAATATCAGAGCTATACTCAGAGAAACGTCTTTGATATCTATCTATTCATTTCATCTGTAAATCGAGTTGGAATCCTCAAATTAATTCGCCTTCAAAAGGTGAATATCATGGCGTCGCGATACACCTACTACATAACTTCGCAAGCATGCCGATAGGAACCTGGATTTTGTAGTACCTATGTATTCTGTGCCTGAATTGAAAAAAACTAAATGTGGCACTCGGAGACTGCCGCGGTAAAGCTATTGCATAGCATTTTTTGTCAACAGCAAACAATAATTAATTATTTAATTTGACAACCTCAGTTGACAACCTTGTTATTTTCCGTAACCATAGCAAAAAGTACTGAATCCTGAATATTTTCGTTAGGGAATTTCTGGATTCGCTCTCCACGCTCAAGGCCCGCGATAGAAGCTATGAAATAGCTTAAAATTCAGTCATCATCATCTTCCTGACCTTGTTTCTTGTTGGTGTCGGCGCAACACTTTTACTCTTCCATTTTGGTTGGATTGTGAGGAAAGATTTGAAAGAGAAGGCGTAAATGATGCCATGACGTCTGAAAACTTAATTCAGTATACCTACTTCAATAGGGTTTTTTTTTATTATTTCAATGTTTCTCTTTACTAAGAACCAGAAACCATATTATTATAACTTGCATAACAATCCTTTTCTTCTTGTTCCAGATAATACGAAACTTAAAGACAAGACACAAAACACCGAAATGCAGCGGCATTAAGCTGCTACACAGGTATTTACTAGAAAATTCCACAGTTATTTTATTACCTACTAACAACTCGTCCTCCGTAAAAATATAAAGTTAGAATATTTTAGTTTTCTTTTATTTTTGCCGCGCTTTTAAATTCTAGGAACAGCTAACGTCATCTAGTGGCACTTTTTGTCACAAAAAACTAAACGCGCTCGTCGCACATGATTCCTAGCGTCATCGACAGATGGCGCTAGACTACAGCTGTCTGACCTGTCATGGCTGGTTGTCAAACAAACGTCAAACTCGCTGTTGTATACAAAACGGATTCAAGCTAATTTATTATTTATTTCGAAGAAAGTTTTCAATTAATGTCAACAGTTATCTTTTGGAACGGCCTTCAAAAGTTACGTGCCAAGTAAAAATATTCGTTTTCATGTAAGTTTTCACTTATTATCGTTGTATAAATATAGCCCTTCCGGGTTTCGGCATGGTATTTCGGCATAAATAGCATTTATTGCCTTCAATTCTGTCTGTGATGATCCGCTATTAGATAAAGCTGAAGGTCTCCTCTGGTTTCTAATAGTTAATTGATAATTTTACGCGTCGTGATTGTTACCGCGACGTTACTTTTACGAGCTGTGCCTTTGTTTACAACTTGTTTCCTGTGTTTATCCTCGTCATGTTCAATGAAAAGTTGTTGAATTTTGTACAATGTGACGCTTCGTAACACGCTAGTATCATGACCTGCTCTAAACACTTTTGTTTTAGCTGTAGTATTTTCTTTGCTTGTAAAATGATAACTTTTCATAACAATATATTCCCCTACATCATAGGTACTATTTAAAAAGTCCACATTTTTATTTTTTTAAATAAAAACAGAAAGTATTCTATTGCCATAACTAGCAGAATAATATAATAACAACTAAAATAAAGTTATACAAATCTCTTCTTCAAAAAACCCTTCTTTGTGGTCTGTTATTGATTTTATATTTATAATAAACCCTATCATAAGTACGTCTATACAAAACAGAGGGCACGAGATTGTTCCGTACCCTATTGTGTTCAACATTCAGCCTCCGTCTCTGGATTCACTCGGACCATTGCGGTAGCGTTGTGCAGTCATACTGTGCTTTAAAACTTTAAAGATTATTAACATCAAGTTATAATATTCTGAAATAAGTCTATAAACCAATATAACCCAAAAGTGTATTGTTTGTTCAAGCACAATGAACATGGTAAGGCCCTTTATAGTTTTTTATGACCCTATTATGTATTTTTTTCTTCATAACTTGCTTATTGAACCATGAAGTTATGATTTAATTTGTTTTGACATGCTCTTATTATGATCTGTCCCTTTTTTTTTCTCCAATAAGTAGGGATGTTTGCATAGAAATTAAAAATTTATATTTTCTGTTCCATAAAAAGTTGGTAATATTTTAATTGTGCAAAGAGAGTTATGAAATATGATATTTTATTCCTTCTACTAAGTGGATTAATATGTAATGGTATAGCTTACACAACAATAAGTTTCTATAGCACGGAACGCTCCAATGTGATGTTTCCTTCCAGCACCGATCAATGCCGGAGACTCTTGACTTTGGCACGCTGTCTCATTTTTTGCTTGCTGTCCCTTTTTAACTTATACAAATCTAATACACTGGATATGATCCTTATTGTTTGCTATATTGATTTTTTATGTGGCACGGTGCGCAGTTCTTGTGGCATACCCAACATTTTGATCCATGAACGGAACGCTTGGGTATATTCATACAGTTTTTGTGAGTTATTGATGCTATAATAAGCTTATCCATCCATTATAACTGTTTTAAGGTGGTTATTTGGCTTTAAATAAGTGGATTTAAAGTTTTTGTGATCTATGTTACTAAGAATGGGTGTTAAACGGCTTGAAAAAGCATATCTCTTAGGAAAATTTGCACCAGAGGTAAATGATAGAAATAAAACTGTGATGAATACACATGAATTCAGGAGACTATTTCTTATAATTTAGAGGATGAGGTGTTTCTTATGCATTGTCTTAACTTAGATTGTTAAGTGAACCTTTTTCGACAATTTATCTGAAGTAAAATATAGATGTGATGTTTGTGTGCAGGTGGTGTCTCGCCATGCAGCGCGCGGGTGGGAGAAGGGCCTGTGCGCCATGAGCCACACTCCTATAGGCGGCCACCCGCAAGGTAATACTTTGTCACCTGTTCCTATTTAAAGTGGTGGTACTGATAATTAAGGTCTAGAACTACATGCTTCCTAATTTTGTTACGAAGCTTTTGTCCTGACACTTTCAAACTCAAATGAATAGTGCACACGCAATTTTCTGTAATATGCACTATATTTCAAAGCACATTTTTATCTTAGGCATCAAGACGCAAGCATTAATTGTTTTTTCTCAAGCAGGTTGGGAGCACAAGCTTGCTGACAGGTCGTCGCTGCCGCCGGCTTCTGGGGAGGAGAAGAGCAAATCTCAGTCCAAATATGTGTTCGCACAACCACATCTGCCCAAGTGAGTCACGCACATGTAAATTTTATTGTATTACCTTCATCACTTCACCAATATCTTCATTAAAAGAAAGAAAGAAAGAAAAGTGTTTATTGGATTCCCAACAGGACAAAACAAATTGACAAAAAATTAAACATTATCAAAGTAAACAATATGACAAATACTTAAAATCATTGCTGTACTTATAAATAAAAATTGTTAAAAAACGAGACCTAGAGGCAGTTTTATCTTTTTGCTGAATAATACATGGTTTCGGATGATGCACATTTTTTATTTCAGTGGTCATGTTTTTTTTTTGTGAGAATTTCCCCACATTATACCCAAACCACTGCAACTCCTTGAAAGTCAGAATCAATAGTAGCGACCACCAGAAAAACTGCTACAATGAAGCTCGACGAATTCCCAGATGAAGAATTTAACTGTCTTGGATCCAGCAACGAAATTAATCATAAAAGATAGTAATATCTAGTGGTTTGAGTCCCGCTGCAGTGTGGAGCCCCTCTGCAGGACATGCACCACCTCCTATTCTGCACAAGTACTTGCACCTTACAGGACTAACTCGAAGCAAATGATAGAGCTGTGCAGGTGGCTACATACTACGATTTGAGCTCATCGACACGTAAAGAAGATGAAGAAGTGGTGATATGTATGTGTTGTTCCCAGGGTCAGTATGGCGTGGCGCGAGCAGACGGAAGGTTCGTCGGGAAGCTCGGCGCGCTCGCCCGCCTCGCCGCCTTATATGCGCTGGGCACGAAGCCTGCACGAGTTGCTTGAGGTAATTGTTGCTGTGTTATTGTATCTTGTTGCAGTTATTTAAGACAACTTCTATTCATTCGTAAAAGGGAAGGTCGAAATTGCCCTGTGACTTAGGTACAGACCCCAGCACATCAAGCTACTACTATTACTACTATTTGTGTTTTTTTTAATAGCTTCCGACTTTATCGCTGAAGTAATGCGTAGCGATAAAGTCGAAAACTATGATGACATGGTTCGAAGTTGATTGGGAAACTTTGACAGTTTCGGGTAGCTGGCGTCTGTACCTACTTGGTAAATTATTCGTCATATTCGTATAAGCCATTCCATATTTCATAGAGGATTTTGATTCATCCGGAGTTTTAAAAAAATGACGTCTAAATATGAAGATATATAAACAAGGCTCTGCTTTAGTCAGTACTGTAATTACATACTAGTCAAGTGTACTAACTTGAAGTGTCCAAAACAGAAGAGAGGATAGTGAATTTACTAGCTACAGAACGCCACCCGCTACGATCCTATTTTCTATTAGTCATGCAATAAGTAATGTATCCATCTCCCTTAGGACGCCGAAGGAGTGCGCCTGTTCCGCAAGTACGTGGGCGGCGCGGGCGGGCTGCACGTGGACCGACTTAACTTCTACTTCGCCGTGCAGGGCCTGCGCCAGGAGTGCGACCCTAACAAGATACGGCAAGTCGTATCCGCTATATACAAGTGAGTATACACTGCATAAACATTTCTCTAAAAGTTGGGTTGAAGCTGTATAGTACAACCACATTTCACGCTATGTTTAAGGTTTCACAAAGTCCATCTCCTCTCGTCCCCTCTTTAACCCCTTTAGACCTTCGCTTTCAGGCCACTATGGGACCTAGTATTCGTCATCGCATCTTACACTCCTTGCCATATCATCCTTTACAAAGTCCACCCATCGTTTTTGAGGTCTTTCTCTATTCTTATAGCTCATAGAGTATTTATTTGATTAAAAACCATCACAATCATGACCACCGCCTGACGTACTCAACTTTTCGTAGGACTATTACAAAATGGTTGACATTTATTCAGATTTCTGCGCAAGTCTCAGCTAGCGATGCCCGAGGAGCTGAAGACGCAATTGAAGCAAAGTCTCAAGGATGGCTCCAACATCGAGAAGACTATATTCGACAATATGGAGCAAGAGGTATGTCCACTAAAGAACTTACAGGAATAAAGATTATGTCCGATTTCTTGCCAACAAGATACGATAAAGAGTTTAAACCTGCTATCAAGATGCTACATTTAATTTTTATTTAATTTTGCCATTAACTGCCCAAATCTTCCAGATTTCATTAAAATAAATGACGATACTTGGCGACATCTACAACGCTAAGATATGTGCTTTAAACTGGAGTTCACATAAATCCTGTATCGCACGAGCAGACTTATCTAACTGATTTTTATCAAATATTCAGAAACCATCAACCTTCTGCTTGAAGGATCCTCCCTTTGTACAGCCGAAACTTTACACCCTGTCTTTCATACCACTATAATATGGTAATTAAATCGATGGTCATCACGCCCAAGTCAGAAGCTCATGGGCACCATAAACACTCTGGACGCCAGGTTAGGCATAAACCACGATAAAAAAGAAGTCCGTGAAGTTTCTCTAGTTAATTTAATTAAAATTACCCGCAGTTACCTGATGGTTCCAAAAATCATCAGTTAACTAAAACACCTTTTTATAAAATAAACCCAAGAAACCTTTTCACGTCCCGACACATTAATCGCAATAGTGTACCCGTAGGTGACGCGTGCGATAACGGAGACGACGTACCAGTCGTTCCTGCGCTCGGACGCGTACGTGTCGTATGTCAGCGCCGCCACGCAACCCCTGTCCTCGCCAGACGCCTCGCCGCCCTGTCCGCCTAGAGAGGTAAGAATTGTCCGCATTTATTTTTGTACAAAGTTTTATTTATTGTATGTTTTTTAGGTGGAAGTTAATCGAAATAAAAGTATGACTACGAATTTAAAAACAAATTATTAGGTAGCAGTTTTTAGGGTTGAATTGTCTCTAAATAGGCTCTTTCGATGTGTATATTTAGTGAATAGTTCTGGATGAAGTGAAGTTATTGGTCCTTAAGATAAGTAGATACAGTGTAGTTTGACCATTCTCATAGGTCTGATACTGCAGCTCAGTTTATTGGGTTAGCAAAAGTTATTGGGTGTTTAGCTTCAGTTAAGTTTATATCCCAAAAGTTATATTTATAAGTGCTTTAGCTTGTAGGTTAGACACAGCAGTACAGTTTTTGTCACCTGTGGTTCTAGTATTGTGTTAGGTCCATATCTGATAGGTTTGCAATATCTTTATTTTCCCAACAGGGGGCAGTAGGTGGTCTGGCAACCCTCCACGAAGGCGAAGAGTTGGGCACGGGAAACGCGCCCGCCGCGCGACTGACGCACGATGCGTTACTAGCCACGCAGTCGCGTCGGTTGCATTCTGACGTCGCACCGTGAGTAGACCGCTTTATTCACACCACATCGTTGTATAGTTATTGACTATAGATTTTGACGTTGTGAATAGATTTTGAGATTTTTATGTGGGCAATTAATTGTGAATTTCTTTGCATTTTTCTGTTAAACATCATCACCAATACTGACCACTTTAATGCAATAGTGTATATTAAATTGCAAAAATATGCACAATTAAAGTTGCCCATGTAAAAACACCATTAGATATGTCAGATATTGTGTTATCTCACAAAAACTTACATTTGATTCCTGATTTTTCACTGTAATTATTTATCCAAAATCAAATACAAGTTTTTGTAGTTTTGTACTCTTTTAGTCACAGTAGATTTGTTGTATTATTGTTATCAATGTTTAGTTTCTTAGTTTTACTTTTATTAAGTAGTTATGTGAGTACAAAACGTTATTATTATTAGCTATAGATTTGGCCTAGTTTAAGATCCTCTTTTGATCCACATAGAAAACCAAAATTCAAAATTTCTCTTATAACGAACAGTTTATAATACTGACGTATCAAAATATACTTATAATTGACATAGGGCGGGTTGTATCGTAAAAACAAAATATATAAAGTTGAATAGTGGTGAACAAAATCTCTAAATGAGACATATCCAACTTTTAACTCAACGGTAACTAAAGCAAGCTAGGAAGTGCCATTCAGGGTAATTTTATATTAATTGGCGAAATTTTGACTGAAGTGATGGTCATCCACATTTCCAATAGCAATATAATGCCATATACGATTACAATTGCATCTGGGTCTTTTTGCCAATTAATTTTTAAAAAATCCTTGTTTTCAAACTAAAGACGCTCAATCCGCCTTAGTCTTCGAGTTCATGAAGTGTGACCCCCATTGCATGAGCGATCCAGCACTCGCCTATTTTATTTTGTTACTTTAATTTCGCCCCCAACAGCTTGACTGATGTTCCCGTGTATTGTTTGCCCCCATGTTTTGTTCCGCGCTGCATGCTCGCTGCGTTCGCCGCATTACACGCTAAACGCTCTGTCTTGCCACCTCACATATTTTACACATACCTACCATTCCTACCATCTTCCTTCTACTGCATTTGAACGATTGACGATTAAAAAACTCGTTATAAATATCGTTTTTACAATTTAAATTTTAAATATTTCCCATAAAAATTGACGTTCACAATAATCTTTATTTCGTCAATCAATCATTATTTGCCTCTAAACAAATCCTTCATTACCCGTTTTCCTCGCCTCTATACCCTCATCCCTGGTATGTCCCGGGTGGCACGGCAGACACCGCAAGCGGTCGGTGTACAGTGCGCACGTGTCGTACGCGGGCTACTGCCCCGCGTCGCGCCAGGACTCGGAGCGCGCCAGTCTCAGCAGCGGCCGCACCGACTCTGACGCCGTGTCGCTGTCCGGCAGCAGTGTGTAAGTACATGTAGTGTATTTGCCAGGACTCCTGACGACCTCATGACCTGACGGTGGCAGCTGTGAGTATCAGTGGTCACAGTAACTCCAAAACGAACCAGCCAATACAATCTTGCATAAAATCTTGAACAATTATGTGACGACAAGTATAAAACGAACCAATCCACAAGACAATCTTGCAAAATTATGTGTCGACAAGTATAAAACTAACCAATACACAAGACAATCTTGCAAAATTATGTGACAAGTATGCGTAAGAGGGCGACCTCGATAGCGAGCAGAGTGCGGGGCAGTGGCAACAGTCTTCTTACCGTTGTTGCCAACAGGTTAGACGGACCTTTTATGCAGCATTGGCAGGTCTTACATGCACCTGTATACCGGGCGTGGGGCAGGTAAATTTTAAGTTTTTAAGTTAGATCTATTCACTATCAGATTATTATTATTATTCTTTTTTTTTTTTTTTTTGTAAAATAATTATAAAATTTAAATTTTCATTTAATTTTTATATCAGTCTGATTGTGGACATGTCGAGCATTTTGAAAGTTTATATTTTGACATTTTACATTTTGACATTTTACTTTTTGACATATTTTTTTTTTTTTGATATTTTAAATGTTGACATTTTGCTGTTTAACACATTACATTATTTTTTATTTTTTTGACTAGTGTAGTCTATTTTTTAATTCAATTGTAGCTTTAAAATTTTGTTTTATGAATTTAGATATTTTTTTTTTATGATTATGCATTTTTGGTATTTGGTAGTATGTGTTGTTTATTGGCTCTCAAGTATTATGATTATTTTTACTAACACTATTCTTTAAGTATACTAACAAAAATATGGATCACTGTTGTCTAAATTGAATAAATAAATTATTATTATTATTATTTATAAAACGAACCAATCCACAAGACAATCTTGCAAAATTATGTGATGACAAGTATAAAACTAACCAATACACAAGATAATCTTGCAAAATTATGTGACGACAAGTATAAAACGAACCAATCCACAAGACAATCTTGCAAAATTATGTGACGACAAGTATAAAACGAACCAATCCACAAGACAATCTTGCAAAATTATGTGACGACAAGTATAAGTATTGACTTATATATTACTGCGTAAGGACTGGGCGGACCGCATGATAAAATGACGCCTCGTATTTGGTCCCAAATAGGTATTAACTAAACCGAAGTGAACTAGTTCACGATCGGCTATCTTCGGGTGCGTCCGTAAATTTTAAAAGTGAAAATGCCAAGTTGTGTAGTGAAAGGTTGCGTGAACTACGACGCAAAGCACAACAAAAAAAATTATAACATTTCATACCACCGGTAAGTCAAAAATATGTCAGTAAATCAACATAAAACATTATTTAAAACAGTTTTCATCCCAAATTATTTGTCTTGACGTTTGGCAAAGACGACGCGAGGCCCCGCCCCCACGCGCCGTACGGCTGTACGACATAACTTTGCAGCGGCGTGCGTTGTAGGCTTGTGGCCGATGAAATGAAAAGATTTAATTATATAATAGTTTTATTCGAAGGCCAATAAAAATGTTATTATTATTTTATTAATACATATGTATAAAAAAAACTGCAATAAACATACTTTTTTTTTTTAATTGAAAGCTTTATTTAATTTCTTTAAACCTCGATAATACCACGCCACGCCGCTCATCCAAGGTTACGTTTACGAGCAGCCTGAGTAGTTCCTAAAGATGGCGTCAGTGTTTCTCTGTATGGGGAACGCATCGAGCAAAATGTTCGGACGACCATATCTTTAGTTTATATCTATGGTCGACAAGTATAAAACTAACCAATACACAAGACAATCTTGCAAAATTATGTGACGACAAGTATAAAACGAACCAATCCACAAGACAATCTTGCAAAATTATGTGACGACAAGTATAAAACGAACCAATACACAAGACAATCTTGCAAAATTAAGTGACGACAAGTATAAAACGAACCAATCCACAAGACAATCTTGCAAAATTATGTGACAACAAGTATAAAACGAACCAATCCACAAGACAATCTTGCAAAATTATGTGACGAGTTGACGACAAGTATAAAACGAACCAATCCACAAGACAATCTTGTATAGAATTTCGTACAATTATATTATTATAGCGACACATAGGATACATTTGGCATAAAAACTGCGTAGCATTCCAGCTAACTTTAAAGTGCTGAGGCGACAAAACGTGACGTCATAGAATCCTGCATCTCGTTATTAAATTATCCACGCGATCATGAATTTATTAACGGCCAAAAATTAATCGTTGGCTAGTAAACCACCAGACACCGCCCATTTGACTGGAGGATCCTCCCTCTTTTGTAGAAGAGTTTTCACACCTTGTTCTTCCTCCCCCAAAATTCAGTTTATAACGTGAACTTTCACTCTTCTACTTCTCTCTCTTCTCCTTCTCTTCTTCTTCTCTTTTTCTTCTTTTACTTTCTTTCTTTTTTGAATGGCGACCGCGAACCGGAAGACGTTGCGTTGGAAGGCCTCCCACTAGGTGGACCGATGACCTGGTCAAGGTTGCGGGAACCCGCTGGATGAGAGACGCACGGGACCGGTCAATGTGGCGACGCCTGGGGGAGGCCTATGTTCAGCAGTGGACGTCTTTTGGCTGAAATGATGATGATGAACGTGAACTTTCACAAATTCCTTATCAGCATTTTTTCTAGCCTGCTCTGTCCCACTCCTGGGCAAAGTCCTCATCGTCATTTCAGCCCGTAATCACCCACTGTTGGGTATAGGCCTCCCCTTTCTTCTGCCAGTCTTCTCTGTTTTGTGCGTCTCTCATCCATCCATTTCCCGAGGTCCTGACGATATCGTCCACCCAACGCGCTTTAGGGCGACCCTGGTTTCTCACGTCCAACCTTGGCCACCATTCGGTCAGAATCGTACTCCATCGGCCATTTCCGCGTCTAGCCAAATGTCCTGCCCAACTCCACTTTAGGCGTATCGCCCTGTCCCCGACGTCGAACACTTTCGTCCGACTCGGGATCTCGGTGTTGCGCACTCGGTCTAGTAGGGTTATGCCGAGCATAGCTCGCTCCATGGCCCTTTGTGCAACTCGTATTCGGTGCACAGTCTCCTTAGTGAGCGTCCATGTCTCGGCACCGTAGGTCATCGTTGGCAGGACACATTGGTTGAAAAGGCGGGTTTTAGGCACTGGGGTATCCTCTTAGACCGGAGATCATGCTCGAGCTTCCCAAACGCCGCCCACCCCAGTTGTATCCTCCTGGAGAGTTCTTTGTTTGAATGCTCCTTGTCAAAAGATAGAACATGTCCAAGATAAACGTAGTTGTCAACCATCTCCAGACCTCCCTCAGCATAAACAATACAATACGTATACTTAAAATAGATTTAAAAATATAACGTTATTATGACGGTAAATAGTCCTACCTTGACACTAGCAAATTCACACAACTTGGTTAGGTTCGTTGTGGTACGACTGTGTCCGCTGTAAACTGTAAGTTAGTAATAATTAATGAACAAGGGTTCCTCTTAGTAGAGATCAATTATTATCCTTCTACCAGGTAAGTGAAAATATTTTCTACTATTAAATAGAAAGTATCTTGTTAGTTTTTCTGTACCTTTGAGCTTTAGAACTGCTTAATATTTTAGCACTAATTTATCATTTAGACCCCATCCGTGTGATACGCATTAACTTGCATCAGACCGATGTTCCTAATAACAATTTTAAAATTAATTCAAGGTAAGTTATTATGTATAGTTTTTTTCGTCGCAATCAAAATTAGGTCCCCCAAATTTGATTCTTACAGTCTTTATTTATTTTTATCAGAAATATTAAAAAAAAAAACAGTATTTGTTTAAGTAAATAAGAATATATATTATTGTGCTTATTAAAAGTCCAGCGGTACGCATTCTTATATCGCAAGAACTACAATTAATGGCTTTACCTTTGCCCAGCTGTGGGATGTTGCTGGCTTTACTTAGTTACAGCAAAGCAGTGAGAGCCCAGTGTTGTGACCGTTAGACTGAAAAGTATCTTTTGGTTTCGAATTCGAACACAAGGCCAAGATCTCCGATTCGATTTCGGGCGGCATAAAAACTCTGACACTAAGTAAGATACTAACTACACCATAAAGAAGAAGGAAGAAATACCAGCATTCGATTCTTTAGACAATAGCATTTTATAAGCACTATAAAAAATAACGAACCGGAAGACGCAGCGTTGGCAGGCCTCCCACCAGGTGGACCGACGACATCGTGAGGGTCGCGGGCAACCGGTGGATGCAAACGGCAGGCTGCCGATCTTTATGGCGTTCTATGGGGGAGGCCTTTGTCCAGCAGTGGACGTCAAATGGCTGATGATGATGATGATAAAAAATAAAATAAAACTCTACCCCTTTAATTTTCCAAAAGCTCGCCATCTCAGTCACACGCTCGTCTAACCTATCTTCCATCCCTAGCGACGGCATGTCAGCGCGGAACGTGCGCGAGTCCCGCGAGTCGCGCCACCGACCGCGGCTGCACGGCCTCGACCGACACGCTGTCATCAACAAGGAACAGGATACTGCCATGGTAAGGATAAGAGAGAAAAACTGATTTTTAATATAGGGGAACCTGAAATAAACGGTATTTTTAATTATTTATGATTTCCTCGATCAAAGAGGCAGTCAGCATAACACTACTCAAACTTTTAAAGCAGGGTGTTTAATCAAAACTTACTTACTTACTAACTTTACTTAGATATTATTTTTTAGTAATAAGTTATTGAAGAGCAAAGAATATTTTAAAGAATAATCTTCTGAGACATTATAAATAAAAGCTGGAGTCCTGTACATCGAATAATTAGAATTCAGAAATGTTAACCTACTTGCATTTGTCACTAGTTACTAGTAGTGACAAATGCTTACATCTGCTTTTACTAGTTAGCTAGCTCTCAGTGCTATTGGAATCTGTGTAGTTCTTGCTGCAGAAGACTCATCTCGTGATCTCGGTCAGTGGGTCGCCTAATGGGCCTACCACACGCTTTCAAGCCTCACCACACTTTTCGTTCACACTTCACAGTACATCGCGCGTATGGTTGGTACAACTGTATTACTATTACCAATCACTCGCGCGATGTACTGTGTGCACACATTGTAATCGCGCAGGCAAGACTGGTGAAGTGTGAGCGTGTGGTAGGCGCATTAGGCTCTGATACTAATCTGCATGGTCTTGATATGACTTCACTAAGACCATGTTCAGATGTGAAGAGTCAAGCTATTTCGACGTTTCTTCGCAAAATAGTCGCATAACTGATGTGCAGAGTAAACAATCATAAAAGAAATATAGAAAATAAATTCACAGTCATAAACGTAATCGCAAAAAAAACGATGCTAAAACAGCTTGCTCAAAATGGCGGTTTCGTTCTATAAATAGACACTAATATGTACGTGGTTAATTTAATGTTTAACGTAAGTAAGTACTGTCTAGTTGATTAAAGGTGGCCCTTTCCCAGCGGGTTTCGCTCTGTTCCCCTACAGTAAATCAATAAAATGTGCAAAAAATATATAATATTATCAAAGTCAACAAAATTTGAATTTTTAATAAATTATGAACTTCAAAGTTATCTGCCTACCCATTTATTCCCTTCAGGTAAATATTATGTTATAATGTAACAATTCAGTCGGTGATAAGGCACGATCGACTCGCATTGTTGACTTTTATTATCAATAATCACACTGCAACTAACATTAATACTATTTTCTGACCCTCATCATCAGTCAAGTGCAGGACGCCTTCCGAAGTAGTTCATTAAAATATACATTAAGAAATGGAGGTAAACACACGGTTTAATTTGAAAACAGCTTTCATAGAAATAAAATACTGGCAGAATCTAACGTTTTCTCCAGGCGGTTTGCTGTGATAATAATTATATTGACAAGGGTTAAAGTGTTTTTTTTATTGTAAATCAACAATTTAGCAATCGACTGTCGTTCAAGCCTTGGTCAATGTGAATCCTTACTTTCATGCAGTTTGCAATATCCTAACATGTTCCAGTGTTTTCAATAGGGGATCGGACAAAAAAAAACCAATTAGTCCGTCAGATAGATTTCCAAAAATTATTGGACACGTATTTTTTCTTTTTTCACGTAAACTTAAAATGAAAACGATACAGTGCTTCGAAAACTCGTGTGACGTCATATGATAGTACATTTTGACGACACAACTGACGTTTCAAGCCCCACTCCAAGATCTTTGACGCGTTTTATATTCGTCATTTTTTATTGATTTGATAAAACAAAAAACACGTATTCAAAATTTTTCGATAATCTAACTTACGGACTAAACAGAATCATATTATTTTGACCCAGTCCGATCCCCTATTGTGAGCACGAAAGGTTTATGACTGAATGAATTGTATAAGGTGGTGTTCTGCAGTTTCTGCCTATAGGAAAATTACTTATTTAAAAATTGTATATTATTTGTTTATTTTTCCAGGTGATCCCTCGAACTTTGCGTGTGCAGTCGGAACAGCTCCGGGTCCTACCGCCGGCGGAGTTCGCGCCGCTACTCATAGAGAAGCTAGAGCGCGTGCAACGAGACCAGGAGGCTAAGGAGCGGCTTGAGAGGCGCCTCGCCGAGGTCAGTCACTTACTCATCTATTTAGGTATAGTTTAGTAGCTTAGCACCGTAAAGTGCGACTGTAGACCCTCGTTAGTACTCGTTACCGTCGGTCCACCTCCTTTCTTGCTTCTTTCAACTTTTCACTTGCACTTTGAATGACCTGTTCAAAGCCACTACGGTTCTAGTCGAAGGTTATTTGTTATGGGAATCAAATCACTGATACCACGAAAAAAAAGTGTATTGCTACTTAATTCCCGATTAACAAGGTTTGCAACATCTATCGTTCTACTTTGGAATTACACCATTAGCTAGCCAATTACACGTTAGATGAATCCAGATGATTATTTTAACTCGTACAAATGTTTGTTAACAGCACTTTATATGAATTTACCCCAAATAATTAATTTTTATTTGTTCCACAGGGTGACGGCGAGGAAGCTTCGAATCAAGCGTTACCTCCGCAGCTGGTGGCGGCCGCCATTCGAGAGAAGTTGCAGCTTGATGACGACAACGATCAAGATATTCTCGGTCAGTATGCTATAACAATAATTATATCATATTGACATTAAACATTCCTTATGGTACTTGCTGCCATTCTCTTACTTAGTCTTACCATTAGGTTACTTTAAAGTTTAATGAAGAAGAATGTTTTAAGTTTAAACCCTGCAATCAGAAATATAGATATGACCAGTCATTGGGATTGGCCCGTAACGGTGTAATTGAGGTGTAGACCTGAACTGGGGTTTGACTGGTAACATACATATTATAATGCAAGTGTGAATCCACCTTGAGAAATAGTACATTGTTCACCGAGAGGAGAAAGTGACCGATTACCGTCGAGGGTGTCGTTTAAAGCCCGGAGCCTTAGGCGAGGGCTTTAAAACACCCGAGATCGGGAATCGCACTTTCTCTCGAGTGATACATTGTGCTTTATACTACACCTACGAGGAAAATAAAAAAATAAATTTAAATTCTAATTCAAATTGAAAATGGCGCCAATGGCGTCTGCAATTGTCACATGTTCTTTTTTCAAATTGTAATCTGAGCGGGAGAGAAAAGTGTATGAAAATCCATTCTCTCCCGCTCAGATGCGTTTTCTCCCCGCATATTTGTTCGATATGCAATGACGTACTTTCTACCGTAAATTTGATAAAGTATCAAGGTACTTTCCAAGCAGGTGTAGTATAAACTAATTTTTATTATTTTTAGTGTAATATTGTTTTACCATGATGTACGTTATGTTCCAGACCAGCACGTGTCCCGCGTATGGTCAGAGCGCACGCCAGGCGCCTCCCCCCCCGGCGGGCGCCGCCCCCGCGCGCGCCAAGCCCCGCACCCCGCGCACCCCGCACACCCCGCCCACGCCCCACACCCCGCTCACCCCGCACGTCGCGCACCGTCCGCGCTGTCAGCTGATTCGGGACACTACGACGCGCCGCCTGATTCTTTACATCATCCGCACTCTTTGTCGCGCAGGTAAATTGCGAACAAATTAATACTTATTTATGTTATTCATTAAAACATATTCATTTTTGACTGTTTAGCGGCTTCACACCTTTGCTTCTTCAGGCAAAAACAAAGCGCGGAAAAAAGCATTCATGACAAAAATACTTACTTTTCGTTTTATTTCTAAGAAAGTGTATTGAAAACCGTCGTTACATGAGAGCATTTGTTACTGCAGTTTTACTTCATAACAACCTCACCAGTGCGGCTCGGTTGTGAATTTCATCTCAAATGCAATAACTAACTTTCCCAATTTATATCGAAATGTTGCGTTGGAAAGTCTCCCACTAGGTGGACCGATGACCTAGTGAAGGTTGCGGGGATCCGCTAGATCCCAGACCCACGGGACTGGTCAATGTGGCGACACCTGGAGGTGGCCTATGACCAGCATTGGACGTCTTTTGGCTAAAATTATAATATCGAAATGTGTACTATGTTCACCTGCACCCTTTATCCATCATCATCATAAGTTTAAATACATTTCCACTATTATTAATAATTTCATCACTTTCCGATATCCTCAGATCGTTCTCCAAGAAGACAGTGACAGAATTAACAGACAGCGGTGTGTCCGTGGTGTCTGAAGGTGGAGTGGAACCTCGCATACTGCTGTGGATGGCCGAGGGAGCGCGGCAGGAGAGACGCCAGCACGAACGGGGCTCGTCGGCTGAGCGAGACGAACTGAGGCGGAAAGACAAGCAGGCGCGCAGCACACGGTATGTACATACTGAACGCAGCCAGCACCCAAGCCGAAACCGGGTTCTCCATCCATTTTAATTAATGTTATAAAAATATCTCTAAACTGCTAAATTTTTGTAGCAATTTACACAAAATAGTGGTCAGTTTTGGCATGAAATTAACCTTTTCATTACTCATACTCTGAAAGTAGGTCATAACATGCCTGCGGAGCGGGTTGAAAGTACTACTTTTCAGCCCTAGGGAGAATCGCTTTCTACTGACAGCTGTCAAATTATTTGATGTAATTGGGAGCAAGCCTATTGCCATCAACTGATGTGATTGGGCGCAAGCCCATTGCCATCAACTGATTTAATTCGGAGCAAGCCCATTGCCACCAACTGATGTGATTGGGACCAAGCCTATTGCCATCAACCAATGTAATTAGGAGCAAGCCTATTACTATCAACTGATGTAATTGGGGGCGAGCCCATTACCATCAACCGATGTAATTAGGAGCAAGCCTATTACTATCAACTGATGTAATTGGGGGCGAGCCCATTACCATCAAACGATGTAATTAGGAGCAAGCCTATTACTATCAACTGATGTAATTGGGGGCGAGCCCATTACCATCAAACGATGTAATTAGGAGCAAGCCTATTACTATCAACTGATGTAATTGGGGGCGAGCCCATTACCATCAAACGATGTAATTAGGAGCAAGCCTATTACTATCAACTGATGTAATTGGGGGCGAGCCCATTACCATCAACCGATGTAATTAGGAGCAAGCCTATTGGCATCAACCAATTTAATTAGGAGCAAGCCTATTGCCATCAACTGATGTAATTAGGGACAAGTCTATTGCCATCAACCAATTTAATTAGGAGCAAGCCTATTGCCATCAACTGATGTAATTAGGAGCAAGCTTATTGCCATCAACCAATTTAATTAGGAGCAAGCCTATTGGCATCCACCAATTTAATTAGGAGCAAGCCTATTGCCATCAACTGCCGCGACACTTTTCCTGCTGCACATCAACGACCTCCTTGTTCCTGGTATTGTTGGGTACGCAGATGACAGCACTGTCATGGAGAGTTACACATCCAGCGCAAAAGCCGGTGGTGATGAAATACGTTCATTGAGAGAGGCCATGGTAGAGCGAACGAATTCAGCCTTAAGTCTTGTCTCCAAGTGGGGTGACGACAATCTGGTTGATTTCAACGCCACCAAAACGCAAGTGTGTCTGTTCACTGCTAAAAAGAGTCTGTTCAATCTGGCCCCCACTTTCCGGAGTGCGTCTGTACAAGTTACTGACAGTCTCGAGCTTCTTGGCACGAAGTTGAGTGCAAATCTGAACTTCGGCGCCTACATCGAGTCGAAAGCTCAAACTGCGGCAAAAAAGCTGGGTATCCTAAACAGGGTCAAGCGGTACTTCAAGCCTGGACAGCTTTCAATATTGTATAAAGCTCAAGTCCGGTCCGGCATTGAGTACTGTTGTCACCTTTGGGATGGCTCAGCCAAATACCAACTTGCCACACTCGACTCAGTAGAACGCAGAGCCAGGAGGCTGATTGGTGACGCCAAGCTGGTTGCCAAGCTACATAGCCTGGCCCACCGCCGCAAAGTTGCATATCTGTCGGTCTTCTACAGACTGTACTTCGGAGAGTGTGCGCAAGGGCTCCACGAGCTTATTCCACCATCTCCCTTCTTCCATCGAGAGACTAGGCGTACTGCAGGTTATCACCCATACCTTGTCGATGTTCCACACATTCGTACGAAGCGTTTTGCTAAGACTTTCATTATTCGTACAGCCAAGGAGTGGAACACCCTGCCTGCGTCGGTTTTCCCGAGTTCATATAACCCCAATCTATTAAGTCGCGAGTAAATAGGCTTCTTCTGGGTAAGCTCGTTCCATCGTCGACCTCATCTCTGCCCTTAGGGCAAGATTGAGGTCAAGAGTAAGCCCATATTAAAAAAATAAAACTGATGTAATTAGGAGCAAGCCTATTGCCATCAACCAATTTAATTAGGAGCAAGTCTATTGCCATCAACCAATTTAATTAGGAGCAAGCCTATTGCCATCAACCAATCTAATTAGGAGCAAGCCTATTGCCACCAACTGATGTGATTGGGCGTAAGCCCATTGCCATCAACTGATTTAATTCGGAGCAAGCCCATTGCCACCAACGGATGTGATTAGGTGCAAGCCTATTTTTTTTTTTTCATCAACATCAAATGTAATTAGGAGCAAGCCCATTGCTATCAACTGATGTAATTAGGAGCAAGCCTATTGCCATCAACTGATGTAATTAGGGACAAGTCTATTGCCATCAACCAATTTGATTAGGGACAAGTCTATTGCCATCAACCAATTGAATTAGGAGCAAGCCAATTGCCATCAACCAATCTAATTAGGAGCAAGCCTATTGCCATCAACCAATCTAATTAGGAGCAAGCCTATTGCCATCAACTGATGTAATTAGGGACAAGTCTATTGCCATCAACCAATTTAATTAGGAGCAAGCCTATTGCCATCAACCAATCTAATTAGGAGCAAGCCTATTGCCATCAACCAATCTAATTAGGAGCAAGCCTATTGCCATCAACTGATGTAATTAGGGACAAGTCTATTGCCATCAACCAATTTAATTAGGAGCAAGCCTATTGCCATCAACCAATCTAATTAGGAGCAAGCCTATTGCCATCAACTGATGTAATTAGGGACAAGTCTATTGTCATCAACCAATTTAATTAGGAGCAAGCCTATTGCCATCAACCAATCTGATTAGGAGCAAGCCTATTGCCATCAACCGATGTAATTAGGAGCAAGCCTATTGCCATCAACTGATGTAATTAAGGACAAGTCTATTGCCATCAACCAATTTAATTAGGAGCAAGCCTATTGCCATCAACCAATCTAATTAGGAGCAAGCCTATTGCCATCAACTGATGTAATTAGGGACAAGTCTATTGCCATCAACCAATTTAATTAGGAGCAAGCCTATTGCCATCAATCAATCTAATTAGGAGCAAGCCTATTGCCATCAACCAATCTAATTAGGAGCAAGCCTATTGCCATCAACTGATGTAATTAGGGACAAGTCTATTGCCATCAACCAATTTAATTAGGAGCAAGCCTATTGCCATCAACCAATCTAATTAGGAGCAAGCCTATTGCCATCAACTGATGTAATTTAGGGACAAGTCTATTGTCATCAACCAATTTAATTAGGAGCAAGCCTATTGCCATCAACCAATCTAATTAGGAGCAAGCCTATTGCCATCAACTGATGTAATTTAGGGACAAGTCTATTGTCATCAACCAATTTAATTAGGAGCAAGCCTATTGCCATCAACCAATCTGATTAGGAGCAAGCCTATTGCCATCAACCGATGTAATTAGGAGCAAGCCTATTGCCATCCATCGATTTGGGTGCGGAGCAAGCCTATTGCCATCAACTATTGTAATTAGAAGCTAGCCTATTGCCCCCAACCGATGTAATTAGGAGCAATCCTATTGCTATCCACTGATTAGATTTAACCGATTTTAAGTGTTTCTCTTATGTTTACTTTTTTAATTTTTTTGTCAATATTTTTGTCCTGTGTGAAACCAATAAATACTTTTTCTTTCTTCCGATTTAGATAATTCGCCGCAAGCCTATTTCCATCAACTTTCCTTGTATTCGTAATGAAAAGCACAGTGTTTACCTCGGGTTAAAGACTTATTTAGTCCCTCGAACTAATAGCGCCCTCGCTGCGCTCGTTACTTTCACCCCTAAGGTAACAATGTACTATTCCAACGTCAGAGCGTAAATGCATCGGTGTTCCCCCCACACCAAGTCACAAATTCAGCGCAAATACCTAAAAAAAGGACAACATCGGTAACTTTTGTCCCATATTTTTTTTTTAAATAAAACTCTCGTAACATCATGACAGTGGCGTATTGGGTACGTTTTCGTGTGTCGACTATCCGACCGTGGCGTTCAAAATTTTAAATAAAGAACAAGACGAGGTTAAATACCACTTTGTCTGGAATCGTAGTACGCATTTATCTTACCATTCGTTGCTTCAATACGAACGAAATCTCCAATGTTTTTGCTAATGAGTTGCGAGGAAACTTCGTCGTATAGAATAGAATAGAATATGTATTTATTCGCTAATGGACAGCAGCAACACAAAAGAGCAGCACATACATAAACAAATAACAACAAACAGCTTAACAATTAATTATACAGCCCGATTACGATTATAACATTTTATTTTTCTTACAGTGGTAGCGGCAGCAAGTCTAGCAGCGCTTCAGGCGGCGCGGTGGAGTCGCACACAGTAGTGGTGGTGACGTTCCTGGACGAGCACGTGCCCTACCGGTTCAAGGTACCCGCCGCGCCACTCACGCTCAAGCTCTTCAAGGACTACCTGCCTAGGAAGGGCAACTATAGGTAACTAATATACTCTTTGAAACAATTTAAAAGCTCTACCATACCCTTCAAACACTTTAGAATTACTACCATATACTTTTAAACACTTTAAAAGGACTATCATATACTTTTAAACATTTTAAAAGAACTACTATATACTTCTAAACACTTCAAAAGAACTACTATACACTTTTTAACACTTTAATACAACGACCATACAGTTTTAAACACTTTAAAAAACTACCATACACTTTTAACCACGTTAAAAGCACTACCGTACTCACTGATTATTTCAATAATTTGTAATTTAACTAATGGATTGGGCAAATACAACCCTTCAAAATACATATAATAGGAAATAAGCTTACTATTATACATATTGCAGAGGAAAATACGATGGTTTTAAATTCCCTTTTTAATTAGAGAAGACATTTAATTCATGTCATCTCCATTCCAGATACTTCTTCAAAACGAACTGCGCGGATCTAGATACCGTAATCCAAGAAGAGGTGAGCAGCGATTCGGACACACTGCCCATGTTCGAAGGGAAGGTCATGGCGCGCGTCAAGAGCATCGACTAAGTACAGCACTAGTGCGGACATCTCTGCCTCGGCGTCGGATACTGCGCGGTGAGGACAACACTAGACCACCTGAGAGGATCGATTGGTATATTTAGTACTATGCGATTTAAATTAGGAAGGGAATAAAAGTGCACTCGATTTAGAATCGGATATTTTGAGATATGAGTAGCTTTTTTCGACATAAATAATGGTGCAATTAGATTTGCTTTGTTATTTGACGTTTCAAAACGCGATTGATGATTGTTAGCGGGCTTCCATACACTACATATATTGGATTGATTTAAACGTCGAATGACTGCGATCTAGTTGCACCAATATTGAGATTTTTTTGCTGCCAACATTTTTGTTGTTGTTCAGAATTGTAGGGACACACTTAAACATCTCAGTGAATTTATCAACCCCAGTGAATACACAGACTATTCTTATTTAGATCGCATAGTAGCGATTTACAAGAGTATACATATCGATATGAAGTTGTAACGCCATGAAAGTAAAAGGGGTATATTCACTACAATTATTTTCAAGTAAGTTTTATTTGGTCGAATGACGTGTCATTGTGTTCTTTATTGTTACAATAGTGGTTCTTCTACTTTCGTGGTGTTAAAACTGATATGATAATACTATTTATCAAATAAAAAGTAGGAAAAAATCTGTAATGCCATATAAAATGTGTTGCGTAATAAAAAGTACCGTCAGTCCAATAACTAAGCTAAATAATTGACATCGATGTATGTCCGCCAGTGTGTACGCGAGTCAGTTAGCGCCAGTGAGTGATGCCCTTTACTTGTCGCCCTGTCCCTTGGCTTGCGTATGACTGTTATACGTGAGCCAGTCATTATTGATTTTATTATAATTAATAAGGTTACGTTATCGAAAAATGATAATAAACTTTTTAAAATACTGTACAGCGACGACAGGGCGGCTATAGATTAAATAAATTATTTATTTTAAAAATGTTACGATAAGTATAATCGTAATAGGTGTAACTGTGCGACATTGTATAAATTCTGTTCCTCATTGACTCTATAAGCTTTTTTTTAATTAATTTTAATTATTTTTTTACTACGAGCTAGTTGAGTACGCTTACTATTGTACGATATTTTTTTAAATCGCAGAATGACGGTATGCAAACATTTTTTTTAATATTCCTAGTGTTACATGAATGACTGCTTAGTTTGTATATTTTTAAATTAATATTTTAGATATAAAATGACGTGTTCTGTTTAAATATAAAATATAGTTTCGTTGAAATTGGGGATTCGGAATTTGTGATGGGAGTATGAAATTTTAACCAAAATGGTGCAGAAAATGCTGGTGACTGGCTTACTCGTATTTATTATTTACTACAAAGTACAATTAGTTTTATGATTACGTAGATGCTAAATTATCGGTTTATCGATTACAATATCGAATGATCAAATCGAGATATTTGTTTGTTATCGTTACGTGTTAATATAAGAAAATTTACATGTATAGACTGCCAGGCACCAGCATGTTTTCCACCACTTTGCCGTTCAATTCAAAATTATTGACAAAAACAATCGTACGCACGACGGGATCTCAATCAAATTACAATTTAATGAAATAAACTGCACTTATAAGTGGAGACATGTTTTATATAAATAATTTCCGTTCCGCAGCTGTGAATAGAACTAATTAGCGAAATAGTTTGTAAGAATAAATTTGTTTATTCTGTATTGCGACCGGTCTTAGCCGCGCTCAGCTGTTCGCACGGTTGTACTGTGGACGACCTATGCGTTCTGTTGGTTATCTCTCTATAACTTAAGTTTTTTATTGAACTTTTTAAACTGATTAGTAATGGAGATTGATTTCATTAATATCACGTAAAGAAATCTCTCTTCATTACTGATTCAGTAACTCGATAAGGCTGCTATTAGTTTTCTTGTTCTTCCCGTTTTCTGTCACAGTACAACTGCGTGGACGACTGAGCCAATGTACTTTGCTATTATATCATTGCCAGACTGAGTTTCCCTAAGTCAACTTCAATTATATTAACTAGTCTACGTTTGCGTTGCATGAAACTTGTCCCCCGAATCTGTGTATCTAAATTAACAACCTGTTTATCTTGTTAAATAACTTTCGCCCGAATACTCGAACGTCTCTCAATTATAAGTAGCCCTCAAAACTCGTGCTATCTCTGTCACTCTGCGTTAAAGTAACAAAGACAGCACGAGATTTAAGTGCAACTTAAAATTGAGTGATGTTCGAGTATTCGGGCGTTAGTCTATAAAATGTTTGTTAGTTCGGAGCGAGTGTCGTGCAACGCGTACCGTTTGATACCAGTACTTATTTCGCATATTGTATAATATTGTGTAAGTTAGCTTGTCACGTCCGGTCCATTATGTACCAACAGTACAGCTTGTATTGTTTGTCCAAACTTATTGCAAAACACACAGAGCGTATGTGACACACATATCTACGAGTTATAAACCACAATTATCCCACATTGGAATAATATTTAAAATTATTTACCCATCTTTCTTTACAAAGTTTCGACAGACGATATAACTTGCAGTGTTGCCATGTAAAATAGAAGTACAGAGGAATGTTGCCAGCGGAGAGTGCACCTAATGTTTGCACATATATGACGAGAATCGGGTGCGGAATCATGTGCCTTCAATGTTGATAAAAATTTTCATAGTTGATGCTTTTAATTAGTTGTAAGTTAACACATTGTAAATATAGAAGTAACGCTACGATCGTTTCGAACTCTTTATTTTTTATTAATTTAATTAAACAAATCATTTTTTTTTTTATTTATTGCCTAAGGTTGCGTTGTGACGTGAATCATCAAACACAAAATGTCACGATCGCGTGGCTTAGAATATTAGATATTTTTATCAATTAATTCTGAGCTTTATAGGATGCGTATTAAATTATTGTTAAAACTCCAAATGCCAATTTAATCGGATTTTAGACGTCGCTCAAATCTAGAATTTTGTGTTCAATTAACACAACATTGTTTTATCACTGCCAGTGTGTTTTCCATTTATTTGTAAGTTCAGAAGCTTGCCAATTCGTCTAAAGCTCTAGGTTCGTGTATATTGCGGCTCAGCGTAGCTTTAAACCAGTACATTATTTTGTAAATAAATCGTAACATTTTGTGTTTGATGCGCAGTACATTTTTATAATGCCCAGTAATATAAACAGTGACCGCGCAACGCTCGGCCACTTGACAATATGACTGTATAAATAGATGAATTACTATATCGTTTTTAAATTATATTAAACGAGGCACTTACGATGTGAAAGTACCTTTGTACTACCAGTACTACCAAAAAGGTCCAACAGAGGCATGTCTGTGTGTGTCGACTTCGATACATGTCACGATAATCATCGATACGAATATTAAACTATTTCGATTCGGTACATCACTATCGAGTCGAGACCCGCAGAATGAGGCCAAGGGCTCAAAACTATGTCGGTTAAAATGCTTGTTAAAATTGTAAAAAATATAATGTTTTCCAATTTAGAGTGTACGAATGTGAAGATAAACGATTTGTAATAAAACCTAAGTATTAATTTCAACAATGATACGACACACGGTCGCTTGCTTGTCAACGGCCGATGGTTATAGTAAAAAGAATTTCACTAATCGGACTGTATTATTTTTTTATCTAGCACATGTAACATTTAAAAAATAAACTGGAACTGTGCCATATGCTTTTGACTTTTATTTTGGTAAATTACAACATGTCAACCAGTCTTACCAAAGGTATACACAGTTTTAACTAGGTTGTGGAGGTCTGATAGGCAGCAGTCGCTCCATATGTAAAATACTGGTATTTAGCTGCATCCGGTTCGACTGGAAGCCGACTCCTACATAATTGGGAAAAGGCTAGGCAGACGATGACAATATTTATATAAGTTACTATCACATTTTGTCTACAAAATGGCAACTGCCAGCTAGTGGAAAAAAATAAAATGAAAACCGACACCCAACTATGACATCATCATTTCAGCCAAAAGACGTCCACTGCTGAACATAGGCCTCATGACATCAATGGCAAATAAAAGAAGACTTTTTTTGGGTTTTCGTAACCTTCCATTTGGCTTTGCCGTAGTCTGGTAAAAAAGGAGAAATAGGTAACGGAGAATTCTTTGGGTAGGTGTAATTTTTGACGTATTCTTTAATTGCCTGCATTTCAAACCGAGATCTGGCCGAAGTTTACGGCAAACAACTCCTCAGTCGGCATCAGATGAGACGATATCTTTTTTTAAAGTGAATATTCGCAAGATTAGCTTACATACTATGCTGAACTAGTGAATTACACAGGGGCCCTGACATCAGCACAAAATAAAACGTTGATCGGAGTTGAAGAAAAACAGTTTTTGATTTTCAGTCTTTTTTATTATTTAAAAGAACCAGTTATTAATCAATTTACAATTGGATAAATTACATGTCTTATAAAATATGGAGAATCACGACACATCCATATCTATCTTTAAAACCACGGATAGTTAACAAAAAGCACGAAGGGTTTCCTTCTAGTACCGTAGATACCAGAAAAGGATAATACATCTCCAGGATGAGAAAGTCGGAACTCACGTAAAGCGCCATCCAGTACGATAAACTGTGAATAACTTAAAATACTGAAAAGCCAAAAAATAATAAGTTTTTTTTAAAATTCACATCAATAAATTACCCTTACAATAATTTGAAACAATAATTAATTTTTTACTCGAGTTTAAATTACAAATACTAACAATAAAATTACGTGAAAATAATCGGAATAACGCTCTCTAAAATATTCGCCAATTTTGTATTGTCTCATCAATCACATTCTTTTATCAATTTAACATTCAAATGATGACAAATATCATGGAAATCACGACAGAGACAAAATATGTAACAGACAATGCCAGAGCACCATTACATACTATGCTTAATATTATCTACATTTATCCGGGAAAGTAAAACGGTATTTATCACATTCAGCAAGCAAACTGGTGTCTAGAAGAATGAAGTATATAAATTACACTATTATCATAGCGACATCACATTATAAGAATCTATTTTCATTGTGGTCTAGCTACTTATAAACAAGATATTAATTTTCACAATACTAACGTGTTTGTGTGATGAAGTAGCTCATTTGGAATGAAACGCAGCTAAGAAGACCTGACATTTGCAGTCCGTAATTTCAGGCCAGATTTTTGCCGAACATTTGAAGTTATGTTCACGCCACAATACCTATGATTGAGTGTAATATTACTCATTACGCTCGCACGAATCTGGTCCTAATCAGGTAGACCTAACAATATCTCACGTCCTTTTGTCTGCTTCTGGCCCATGAATGAACACGTTTAAATTGTTAACACTGGACAAGATTGAACTATAACATCTCATCTCGTGTTTTCCATTGAACTATATACATAATTACATATAGTAAGGAGTTGATTCCATACGTAGCAAGTTGTTTTCCTATCTGAAGACATCTCGTATTCCTTGTACAAGTTGTTCAACGAGCGGGTCCACTTCGTCGTAGCCCGCTGAACGCATGTGATGTAATGCGCTTGATATGCACTGTCGAATAAAACAAACTGTTAGTAAAAAACAAAATAAGCTCAAGCTAATATTTTAAATAAGATAGAACGTAATGTAACACAATAGGGATGTTAGAGTGAAAACTTCGGGAATGGATATTTCCTCTTTATTTTATTGCGTTTCTGGGAAGAAAACCCGCAACGAACATCCTAGTCTAACTAATTTATTCATTCGATATACTCGTATATATTTCATATTAATTAATAAAAATATAAAAGACTTCGTACAAACACCTTGTTGCAGCACGCATTTTTTTCTTTCTCCCTAGTCGTCGATGTCGATATACTTTTATTACACTATGAAAATCCTGCATCAATCTATATAAATAAAGAGAGAAGTCCTGACTGACTGACTCATCAACGCCCAGCCCAAACCCTTGGACCTAGAAAGCTGAAATTTTGCACAGAGGTTCCCTTTATAATGTAGACAAGGAATAAGGAAAGATTTTTCGAAATTCAACCCCTAAGGGAGTTAAATAGGGGATGAAAGTTTGTATGGAAAATCGTCATTTTCACGCGGGCGAAGCCGCTGGCAAAAGCTAGTGGTTCATATTTTTGTAAATTGTTCCACCAACCTTTTCCAAATACGTGATCCCAGCTTGCGGACAGATGTCCTTGATCAAGTCGACACTGAACTCGTTCCGATTGTGGTTGTCTATCATGACGGCGCGCAACTCTTGGAGGAAAGTAGGCAGATTGTCCGGGGTGAGGTCTGCTAGCAGTTTCACGCTGATTTGGAAGCCAGTGGGCAGTTCCGCGTCGTCGTCACCTTCGACGCGAATACATCTAGAAAGATACATAATGAATTAGGTTATAAATAGAACATTCCATCTTTTATTCCAGGTATCTTTACTGGTTTGGTTGCAATTACAGTACACTTTTTATAATAGCTTATCTTAATGATGGCATTGCTAATGCCTATAATTTATGGTCAACACTATCAGGTAGCCCAACTGCTGAATAACCTAAGTAAGGGAAGTAAGACATTCAGCAAGGAGGGGCCTCAGCAAGGAGGGGCCCGCAAGGGCCGACGCCCGTCGGGGCTGCGGATATCGAAAAGTTACCGCGGCTCCGACACAAGGGCGAGGAAGAAGGAACATGGGTTGGTTTACCCACCAAAAAAAAAAAAAAAAAGGGAAGTAAGACATTGCTTTAAGAATGGATGCCCACTAAAGCCAAAAACTTCAAGATTGAAGATCACGTACCTGATCTGGAAGGTGTAGTGCGAATAAGGCACAAAGTGGTCTGTAGGTTGTTGCTCACGACTAGCAAGGGTATCTTTAGACTCAGCAATGGTGAAGGACCAGCTTCCCAATAAAATATCCAACATCTCACCGGTACTGCGAGGCAGTTCGGCCAGTGGGCCAGTGCTGGCTGGTGATGAAGCCGAGGAAGGGCACGTGCGCCCACTCCAGCGCTCGCTGCAGCCCGCGCTGTGACGTCAGATCCTGTGCCGACGGCGCCGCCGGGAACTGTGGGTGCGAGTGGTGCCAGCCACACACCAGCTGCCCGGAGCAGCGGAGGGACTCGGCTGCGCGGGATTGGGATACTGAAATATGCAAACATAGGTATGGATATGAAATTAGTTTTTCTCGATGGATTAGGCAAAGGATGCTCAGATAATGGGTGTTAAATAAAAGCTTGGGCTAGCATTATTAAACACGCCTCCGCCTATCTCTTATTGTGATGAGCCGACTCGAGTCAAATAATATTTACATATTATGTACTTCAAGATGTCAAATATCTGTAATAGATTAAAAATGTATTAATTTTTTTTTTACTTTATCGCTAATGCATTGGCAGTTTTCGAGTAGTTTGATGTGCTGGAGTTTGTACATAATTGCTTCGGGACGGTTATTCTGTCTATACTACACTACTGTTTACTTATTTCCTTACCGGGGTCCATGTCGCAGTGCGTACTGCCAGCAGCGGCTGCGGCAGGTCTGTAGGCCGTCACAGTGACACACACACGCTCCGCCTGGCTGAGCGCGCCGCCCAGCAGACCCATCACCTCAGCGCGTGACGTGTGTGCGTGACCGTCCATTAGCAGGAGCGTCGATACGTTTACACGGACATCGAACGGTGCCTGAAGGTGACAGTTATTTTGTCCGTTAGTAATAGCCATGGCTTTTTACATAAATTGAGAAAATACTAAGTTAGAGATCATTCTGACACAATAAAGGACCAAGAACAGAGCCTTGCGGTACACCAATATTATTTAGCTACATGAAGGCTCTGTTTATTCAATTTTGGATGTGTTTAATGGAAAGTAATTTGGTCTCTTCAAGTTGTTTAAAGTGACTTAGTTTTCAGAATATGTTTTCAATTAATATGTTTCTATTGCAGTGGCCAACGAAATCAAAAGCCCGTGAAAGATCATAATATGCTTAGAAATATAACTACGCTACTTACCGGTTTTTCAGCATTATAAACGCGGCAATGCAGCAACTGTACGGGTTGTTTGCGCGGCGCTCGCTCCCTTCTCGGCTCGGCGCCCATTGCGTACAAGTCTCCTGACTCCGTGTGCATAATGGTGTAGCCGCCACCACCATCCTGGGAAATGGAAAGCTGTGATAGAAATGCCAGAATGTCATAAATGATTATGCACGACAGCAGTTACTATATATTATTTTGTATGTTTTTGTTATAATAACTATATTTACAATATGACACAAAGAAATAAATGACTGCAAACATTTAGCTTACCAGGTTGATTTTCTTAGGTCTCTTGGGCATGGGCTCGAACCTACTGAGCGGCACAGCTATAGGAGCCTCTTCAACACCTTTACTATCCTTTTTAGGCGTAGTTTTAGGTGTACTGCTCTCACTATCGCTGTCCACATCTATTTCAATGTCACTCTCAGGCTCCGAGTCTTTCTTCTTCTCAATTTTTATCTATAGAGCAATATTTTTTATGAATGTGATAACAATTTCATTTCACACATTCGTGTAATTAGTGTGTATCTTATCGAAAAACCTAAATAGGTTGTCATTTTGATTGAAAACTAGACTGACTAATCAAATCATGTCTTAAAAATTATAACAAAGCAACAACAAAAAAAAACGTTTTGCATAGTCGTTTTTAAATAAATTCATGACATGAAGAAGCTTTATCAAGGTCTAATGGAAAACACAATTATATTTTTTGGATAAGCAAAGAACTCACCACTTGCTCCCCTTCAGATACTGGTAAAGCTACTCCAGAGCCTAAGACAATCTGCATCTTGGGGCTCTTCACATTGTCCTCTGATAAACTAGAGTTCTTCCGCTGTCGCCCCGGCGGTGACTTCAACAACTCTTTACTTTTATTTCTGGGACCACCTTTATCATAATTCTTAGATTTTTTTCTCCTATGATTACCAATCTTTTTCTCAGCCTTTACCTTTGCCTGGTATTTAACTATATTCTTAGAAACAATGTCAGTCAAATCCAGATCAGTACCAATAGATTCGGTCGATCCTATTATCAGGTCATCTTCATACAATATTTCAGCTGGGTTTATAGCTATCAATTTAGCCTTTTTATTGTCTATCAACACGTCTGGTTTTAGTAAACTTTTGGAGTTTGTAGTTTTATTTCTGAATGGTTTCTTTGGTACATTTATTGTGGGTGCTCCAGTGGTTACCATGTTAATAACATTATTTATATTAGTCATATCATCGGTTACTATTTCTTCTTGAACCACTGCTGGAACATTTTCATGATCTTCTGGTTTGTCAAGACCGAATGATGGAGTTTCCAAGTTAACACCATATTCAGCTTCGATCAATGCCTGTATCTCTGCTTCAGTCTTTGTTTTCAATGTTTGTGCTATTTTGCGAACATTCCTTCCATACTTAGCCTGTAACAAAATTGTATATTATTACAATGACAATCACTCTTTGAATAATCAGGCCAAAAATAAAAGGATATGGTGCAAACATTACATCTTTTGTATCTATTCATACATTTTTTGTAATCTACAATTTATTAGGATGTGTTTTATACAAAGTTAAAGGTTAATACTTAGATGACACAGATTTTTCAGTAAGATAAAGTAGCTTCCGAACCTTTCGAGACATTTATACTTAAACGCTTTCATGTAGTGGTGCTTTAAAGGATGGCAATTAACATTACACTACTAAACTGTTAGCTAGTTATAAATGGCAGTCGTAGGTAGCTAAATTTAATTTAAATTAGCATTGAATATTGTTATTGAAACAGGTGGTTTGAAAGATCAACAAGATATTGAGCAACTTTAAATGTGATTAATTGAAAATTTCAATAAATTCTTACCATTTCTTTAATGAGAACTTCTCTCTCTGCCATGCTCCATGTGGTGTGGATATCACTATAATGCTTGTCTGAAGAACTGTTCCCATAAAGCTTTCTTGGAGAGCCCTCTTTGAACCTGGGAAATATAAATCGTAAACATTTTATCACCTACATTTCTATGAATAACTAAACTTGTTTATGAGAATCTAATTATGGGACTACAGTTTATTACTTCAAGTTATACCCTGTATTATAATTATAGCAGTCTAATAAACTAGTGGCAAAAAAGAGTATAGTGGGACCATGCTTGTCAGAGGGTTCTAGGGACAAGGTTAACCCGATACTGCAATAAAGTTGGTTATAAAAAAAAAAAAAAATAGACTGAATCCCAAAAACTTTTTTAGCAACCTATTTTTTGTTTTCCTTGCTTCTCATAGTACCTTACCATATAGGTACTACAACTTCTACAAATCCACCCCCTTGACAAACCACTCTACATAATTATACAATGGTCTACTTTAAGAGCAAAGTGCGGAAACCAAATCTATACAGGACCTACTACATAGCACAACTCGCCGACCGGTGGTAGTTTATTGCAATTACAATCAAAGGCATCACATATTATTACTGATAAAAGATGTGAACATTGTAAGTTTGAAAAGTTTTTGCCAGATTTTGTCAACTGAGAATATGAAAATTTTGCCAACGAAATTATGAATTACTTTTGAAGCAGAAATTACCTTTTACTTTGTTTATCATACCAGTTCGTCGCTGTGGAGTCCAGGAGCCACTGAGGATGCACTGTGTCTTCTCTATTTGAGCATGAAGGACTAAAGACAACAGAAACGCATTTTTTTACACCCACCAATTAAGTAATCAATAAAAACAAAGAAGATTATTTTAAAATGAGATTAATGTCTGGAATATTGTTCATTTGTAATTTATTGACTTATGCTAGAGCCGTAATATCAGGAGACATTGATAGAAAGTTAAAAACTTTGTTTTGTTTGAAAAATTGGTGTCAACAAAACATAGTAAACATAACCGTTGTTGTTGCGTAACCAGAACTAATCACTTAATCTTTGATATGTCAGTATTTAAGGAATTTCTTTTTATGATAATATTTACTCACATTCCTTGGCTATTTTGAGCAAAACAAGAATTAAAAGAGAAATCCCCTAAAATGTCAATTTCGTCTTCGTCCGCCATTTTCTGTTTTGACAGACAAATGTACTCTGGCTGCGGTTTAAATTGTACGATGTGCGCTATTGGTACTGTGTTCGTGCATAAAATCGGTTTATTTTGTACAAACATGAGCTCTTCTTAGCAGTGTGACGTCATGATTGACGTCATCGATCGCTACCAACGGCGCACACAAAAATTTGGTAGTACAGTGTGTGCGGAGACGTCAAATTCGAATTTGACAAGTGTCAAGGAAAGCAATTGACTTGTTTTTATTTTGCTTTTAGATGTTGTGTGTTGTTGCACCATTATTTAGATATTATTCAATGAAAAATGTCGCAGTACGTAAATAAATAATTCCGAGAGGGGTTTAATATTATGTTCTGTGCTTTCGGCTTAGTTCCGAGGTTATAATTTTTGACAGAAGTGACATTACAGGGCTATTGACTGGTTCAAATTGAAAGTGTACCGATGGTAAACATTCAATTTGAACAGCTAGTTCGTAGCGTTGGCACGTTTGTAAAGGATCGTACAATTTAAACCGCAGCCTCTGTGAGCATTACTAAACAGGGGTGCGTTTAAGATGCTTAACCAGGCTAAAATTTAACCTGACTAAACGTTAAACACCCCGTTCAAGCACACCGCGAGGCGAAAAATTAACCTGACTAAAATTTAATCTGCCCCGTTCACGGCCGTCTTCCGGTATAAGTTTTCGCCTAACTAGGATAATTTTTAGCAACCTTTTTAGCTCGCTAAATTTTATCCCGCTGTCAGATTGACTTTGTCATTGAGCTGTTTGTGAATCGCGCCATATTTACGAATATTTCTGAAACGAGTAATAAACGTCTCCGACTCTCCGTCAATTTTATTTGTGGATTATCATGGATGAAGTAATAATACAAATTGTTGTAGAAATATAATATTATAAAATACTATATACAAATATTATATCGGCAAATTGATTCCTCATGTTCCGGTCCATTTTTACTGACTAATAATTTCGAGATCACAAGCAAAATCGAGATTACAATCTAGATTGTTTACTACTTGTTTGACAAAATGAGCTGTCAATTGAATTTGACAGATAAAATTGACATAAACGTATGACTCCGTTCAGCGAACCCTCGCTAGTTTAATTTTTATCCGGCGAAAATTTCGCCGGCCATCTTAAACGCACCCCCTGAGGCCGCGTTCCCTAGTACAAAATAATCGCTCACAGCGCTCACGTCGATATTTTGCGTTCCGAATTAGATATCACGATTATGACAGCTAAGACCTGTCATCAATTCGGAACGCTCGATTTTACAGTGCTCACTCGTCACGTGATAACAAAAACATAACCTGCATGAGAGAAATTCGTCGCCCGATAAGCTCGTCTTTTTTTACTTGAATACTCATGGTTGAGACTCCAAAGAGATTTCAAAGAACTAATTGAATGTATTTGTGCGACTCCAGCCAGTGAACCTCAGCTGTGAACACACACACCCAGACACACTCACACACGCATCAGACATCTGTCATTTTTAGGGTGCGTTCCGAATTACACTGTAATCGATTTGAGCGTCCATAAACCCGTACCGAATTACTGTGAGCGCGATATCGATGTCCCTTGAATCGTCATAGATGACGTCATGACATGCGTCATCTTGCGATTACACCGACCATGCCCCAAATAGATATCACCGTGAGCGCTGTCAAAATCAAAGTAAAAAATGACAGATGTCTGATGCGTGTGTGTGTGTGTCTGGGTGTGTGTGCGTGTTCACAGCTGAGGTTCACTGGCTGGAGTCGCACAAATACATTCAATTAGTTCATTGAAATCTCTTTGGAGTCTCATAACCATGAGTATTCAAGTAAATTTAAAAGACGAGCCTAACGGGCGACGAATTTCTCTCATGCAGGTTATGTTTTTGTTATCACGTGACGAGTGAGCACTGTAAACGCGATATCGAGCGTTCCGAATTGATGACAGTTCTTAGCTTTCATAATCGTGATATCTAATTCGGAACGCAAAATATCGACGTGAGCGCTGTGAGCGATTATTTTGTAATACGGAACGCGGCCTATCTGTGTCAAAAATTGAAGTTTCAGGCTGTCAAATAAATGTCAAAAGAAACGTTTTACCATTGCGTTTGTCGGACAAGTGCAAATGGTAACGTCAACAAGGTCATTAATATTCTACAAAACAAATATCAACAAATTATCGCGACTGGTCGGACGAAGCACAGTCATCGCCACCGCGGTTACTTAACTACTGTGAGCGGAAATATCGTTAATGTGCTAACGACAGAGCCAGGCGCTTGTTGTGCGGTTTGCGGTTTGTTCAGAACATGAATTTCACTCGAAGACTTACCGTGGTCGTAACCCCGGGTATTTGCAGGAGTTTCTCGGTTACCTCTCAAAATAATGCGACACATTCGTGAGTATTTGTTTAGATTATGCTTGCCGTAGACTACATAGTAACAATGTGATTTTTTATAGTATTTTGCCAATCTAATCACAATTTGTGATTAACAAACTTTGCACTCCCTCCACTTTACTTGATTTAACAGTTTAGCATAGTACTTAAATATTTGAAGATTTTCACCGCCTATAGTTAGTCATTTTGATGAACTTTTTGCTATTGATATCAGAATGGTAATAATGTAGGTATAGCTTTTCAAAATATTTTCTCAAGTATTTTTATCTCCTTCTGATAGGTAGTCTACTATTATTCAAACATTTTGTTTACCCCTACATAAATTAATATTAATTGAAACAATAATAAACTAATTTCACTGAGTGAATACTTAAATCTTATTACTGTCTGCTTAATTATAATTGATTTAATATTGTGCATATTTTCGTAAATACTTTAATTAACCACTTTATTTCTTTTTTATTTATAGCCTACTTTAAATTACTTTTTATCTAGTAATTAACTGTATTTTTAACTACATCCATGTGATTTAATAAGATTTAAGTTGGTTTAACATGTCAGCTACTACGAAAGTTTAAATAAAATCATTCTTGAAACTTTACAATTAAAAATTGTAATGTAATGTGTTAAAAATTGTATGATTAAATCATGATAAATAATGATAACTAGTCTAATAAGTCAATTCACTTTAAAATACAAACATCCAAAAGTTGAGAGAGTATCTTCACATTGTTTTTGTTTTAAAACCAGTTTGATATCAGTTACTTTATAAATAAAAAAGTGCCTGTTTGTGTTATCACAATAACAGCTTTTTACTGAATGCATAGGAAAATATATGCAGCACTTATAACAAAAACAATTTTATTTTTCATTGTTTGTTGGTTCTTCTGGCTAATCCAAAACGGCTGTACCGATTTTGAGGGGGCTTTTACTAGCAGGATAGCTGTACCAATATTGACTTTTACTGGCAGATTTCTTATGTTATAAGAAGTAACAAAGCCTATGTTTATTATTAGAAGCTAGCCTCATAACTTCCCATGTGAGATGACATGCACAAAATATAAATATCTACGAAAGAACTGTGTATACATTCACAGAATTGTTACAAATACTCTTGATATCAGTATGAATTTGTTTTTATATGCTAATCAGCTTCTGTTGCCATTCACAAGTTACTACACAATACTAAAATAACTATAACCACAGAATACAGTTTAGAACTTTATCCTATGCAGTAAATAAATACTAAAGTTCACTGTTTGTTTGAAGTGAGAGTAATATCTATAAATAGCCTGTGCTGATTTTCTGTATTACATATGGGGTTTTTTCCACATATTGACATGCCTTTATTTATTTCTGAATAAACAAATTGTGTCATTGTTGATGAATTTCCACCTGGAATTTCACAGCATGTAATCTAGATCCTCTGTTATGTGGGACCTAAACATCATCGTCTTCTGATCTTTGACCCATTGTGTGTATACTATTAGGTAGGAACACCTCTACCCTTCGGCGATTACAGGTGTGATGTTATGTTATTTTCATTTAATTTAACTATTCCAGATGTAAACTGTTGGTGGTGGGAGGTGGTTCTGGAGGATGCACCATGGCTGCGAAGTTTGCGAGGAGGCTGCCCAAAGAGTCTGTGATAGTCCTCGAGCCAAGCAAGGTAAGGATTTTTTTGCTATTCGTGGATAAAAACAGTATTTTCGTACCTTATGAAACGCCATAAATACATAATACCTTAAATACGTAATATAATACTAGGACAATAGGTCTATTTAATTATTTAGAAAACTTGTGGGCAAACCTGTCTATTTAATAATTTAGAAAACTTGTAGGTACCATAATAATGAATTCAACGTTAAAATCGAAGAAAATTCCCGAAAGGTAAACTATTCTATGGATACGTAAATTGTACTGTGTATTGTATTGTTTTTGTACGTAAATTTTTAATACAAATACACGGTTATGACTAAAGTAAAGTATAAACAGCGATATGATTCTCGTAAGTTACAAGACAGTGAATCCCCCTCCCTTATCTCCAAGCGGTCAGTCATCGTAATATCGTACCTAGTGCACACAATAGGTAGTAAATATTCCGCTAATAAATGAATAATAGCTCATAATGTACCATTGCAAATAGGTAATGTCGTTAAGCATGTGTTCAATGTCATTCTATGAAGCATATGGCTTGATACATAGAAAATGGTTTTGAGGGGAAAAACATCACCGGTGTCGTCTTCGTTGACCTGTCAGCAGCGTATGACACTGTCAATATCCGAAGACTTCTGTTAAAGGTCAACAACCTCACGAAAGATAGTGACTTCGTGCATCTTCTTAGCGTCATACTAAACAACCGCCGTTTCCAAGTGCATCTTAAAAACAGAAGAGCAGGTGGCGAATTCTAAAAAGGCAGTGTACAAGCTCCGATCCGACGCTATTCAACATCTACACAAACGACCAGCCTCGCGCTCCAGATACAAAAAGCTTTCTGTCCGCAGACGACCTAGCTCTAGCCGCTCCGACACCTAGCTTTGAAGAGACTGAAGAAATATTGACAAAAGCCCTGGAAGCACTTGGAAAATACTATGACTGAAACGCCCTACGGCCTAATCCATCAAAAACTCAATCATGTGCTTTCCATCTTCGTAATCGCCAAGCAAACAGGAATCTCAACATCTCATGGCAAGGCGTTAGCATAGACCACTGCCCTCAACCACGCTACCTGATGGGTATTACCTTGGATAGGTCTTTAACATTTAGACACCACCTGTACGAAGACAAAGAAAAAAGTTAGTTCCCGTAATAACTTACTCCGCCGCCTTACATCCACCAGCTGGGGAGCATCACCGCAAGTTCTTCGTAAGTAAGACATAGGCCAGTAGGGCCTATGTCTTTCCTTCTCTGCTGGCGAATTTGCATGCCCAGTGTGGCACCGTTCCGTCCACGCTAGAGAGGTCGACATAGCGCTCAATGAAACCTGCCGCATTGTTACGGGATGTTAAAAACCCTCCCCTCTTACGATGCTATGCTATACCCATGGGCGGGAATAGCTCCTCCAGTAGTGCGCCGGGATATTTCCCGGCGCACTACCCGTACCGCGTACGTAGGCGCGTTCCGTATTGAAAAGGGTAAACAAGAAGCAGACTACCGACACCCTTTGTACGAACACGAATTACCATCACAACCCCGTTTGAAGAGCCGTAAAAGCTTCCTCAGACACACCATGTCTTTCCTTCTCTGCTGGCGAATTTGCATGCCCAGTGTGGCACCGTTCCGTCCACGCTAGAGAGGTCGACATAGCGCTCAATGAAACCTGCCGCATTGTTACGGGATGTTAAAAACCCTCCCCTCTTACGATGCTATGCTATACCCATGGGCGGGAATAGCTCCTCCAGTAGTGCGCCGGGATATTTCCCGGCGCACTACCCGTACCGCGTACGTAGGCGCGTTCCGTATTGAAAAGGGTAAACAAGAAGCAGACTACCGACACCCTTTGTACGAACACGAATTACCATCACAACCCCGTTTGAAGAGCCGTAAAAGCTTCCTCAGACACACCATCTCCTCAGAGCAAAGCGCAGCAGACGAACGGAGCACACTGTGGCGGAACAAACTTCCCCCTCCTCACACTACATCACACAGGCAGAAAAATTACCCCGTCGTGCCCAACTTATTGCACGTTCAAAGACCTAAACGAGGCAAACGAAAGAGCTGTCCAGGTTGCTACGTACTGGGCGGACAAAATTTGAGTTGTCGAATCGACAAGAAGACGAAGAAGCTTTATAGGTATTAAGAGTCATCGCCGAGGGGTAAAGCAGGGATGTACTCTATTCATTAGTGAACTCGTATTCCCCATCATATGTTTAAACTTCATGTAGTAGGGGACGACCCTAGCCCCCGTCGGGGCTGCGGGTTGTTCGAATGAGATACCGCGGCCTCGACACAGAGGGCTAAGAAGGAACATGGGTGGTTTTTAGTCAGTAGAAGTATGACACTCCCTACTGCTCTGCCCAGAGCGGGAGAGTCATGATGATTTCACACGCACAAAAAAAAAAGGGGACGACCCTAACTCCAATAAGTAGTCACGAATTCTGACTCCGGTTTGCCACTGAGAAAATCCTGATGGAAGTCCCAATAAAAGGCCTGTTGCAGGGAATCGAACCCAGGACAGTTATTTATTATTTATTCAGTACGATTTTGCGACTGCTACTAACGAGGCAATAATATAATTATTTTGTGAAATGAATGGATAATCATTCATAGTATAAGTAACAGGAAAACCACATTTGCGGTCTGTCGCGTCTAGCCATGCGGGTTTAATAAATAACATTAATTAATATATTAATTCACAACTGTTTTCCTATTTCAAAAGAAAGGTACTTCCTGGAGGAAGGAAGTGTGAAAACCTGAATAGAACAGGTGAATACTATGAATGACATGTTTCTGTGAATTGTGATAGGTCCTCTCAAATTAATGTAAATATGTAATACTATATTTAGCCGTGTCTTCGGCTGTAAATAAAAAGAAGTATCGAAATCGCTTCAACATAAAAATAAATACAGTCGAACTGTTAGAACCCCTCCTGTTTCAAGTCGGTTAAAAAGTAATTCATGTCCTAGCCTAGGGTTTCCTTCCAGATACATAAATTAGTTTTCAGGAGAAAAGTTCCGATATGTGAATAATTGTGCAATATAATTAAATTCTGTTTTTTTTTTTAAACTACGTTTTAAGGGTTGAAAACAGTTTGGGATTGATGGTTACCAACGTTAACGCTAATCAGTACCTACAAATGACACTTTTGATACCTAAGTTTAATTAATTAAATTAAAGAGTACCAAAAGGTCGACCAAAAAGTGGCACGGTGGCAAAAACATGAAATCAAACAATAAAAGTCACGTGAAGCTGATTTTTCTTCATAAGTTAATTTTTCACTTTTTTGTGTTTGATTTTTTGTTGAAGTCGGTTTTTGTCGACATTTTACAAGTATCCATGTAGGCCTACTTATATGAAATAAAATATTTTGATTTTGTTTTACTTTTCCAATACTTTTTGTCTACATATCAGCTAAAGTGGCGATTAACCTCATCGAAATCAGGTGTGCCGTTTAGACATGAAAAGAAAACAGACACACGAATTTACTCTCGCATCTACTAAACTAGTATAAATAGAGCGTTATCCGCCTTTGTTTTGGTTAATGGGAAACCCACTTTTGGTCATAAGCATTCAAACTGCTACCATTATGTTGATGAAGTGCTCACTCATAGGTATGAAACTTCAAATTATGAAGCATCTATGAGTGGTATTTAGGAAAACCCTTTCCAAGTAAACAGGTAGTAATCTTGAGGACAATGTTTGAGGAATGAATAAGTTCATTCATAAGTAGGCAGTTAGTGTTATTTTCACTTTATATTTATTTAACAATAGGCACTTATAATATTACAACATCTTCAACTTTTGACCACCCAAAGCTGAATGATCATCATCATCATCATTTCAGCCAAAAGACGTCCACTGCTGGACATAGGCCTCCCCCAGGCGTCGCCACATTGACCGGTCCCGTGCGTCTCTCATCCAGCGGGTTCCTGCAACCTTGACCAGGTCATCGGTCCACCTAGTGGGAGGCCTTCCAACGCAACGTCTTCCGGTTCGCGGTCGCCATTTCAGAACTTTTCGGCCCCATCGGCCATCCGTTCTGCGAGCAATGTGCCCTGCCCATTGCCACTTAAGTCTGGCGATTCTTCGGGCTACGTCGGTAACCTTGGTTCTTCGTGAATGATGGTCTCGTCCAAATATCTTCACTTTTAGTGGGAATCATCATCATACATCATCTCTTGCCTTATCCCAATTCATTTGTAGTCGGAACAGCATGTCTTCTTCTTCCATACGTCTCTGGGAATGAAACCTAACCCTGTGACTCAGCCATATCCAGAATTCCAGACTATGTTGGGGTTGACTTCCAGTCTAACCGGATGCAGCTAAAGACAGATAGATTGCTGACAGCTAGATTGGCTAACGTCTGTACACTGTATTGTACAAACATTAGCTGTTTTAGCGTGCTAACAATGAAATGTACACACGTTGAGTATTTATAACTCATTCCATTGATGACCCGTGGAGACTGGTCATATTAGTAAATAACTTGGAAATATGAATTGTTGAAAAGAAGATGTGGTGATAAAAAATTAAAAGAGTTTAGTCGTTATGAGGATGAATGAAAGACGATTTATTAAAGTTACTTCATATAAGAACTTCTCACCTTATTGTTGTTGTTCTTTATAAAGGTCTGGTGCGTAGTACTCGCTGTACCGGTCCGTGTATGACCAAGGATATGTAGGCTCGTGGAGCATTTTGTAGTTTATGCTTACCTCTTTGGGAAAACGGCTTGAGTTTGTCTAGGTATGGCTACTAAAGTATGTTCTTCATTAACATTGCCAAGTTATTTTAAAAACATTTTATAGGAATTTTAATGCGTTTTAAAATAAAAGTTTCACATTGATGTTTTAATAGGTAGTAGGTATAAACTTTAACAACATGAAGAACTAGTTATATATACCTGTCCAATGATGACCACTTATCTCTTTTGCTGAATGTATCGGTTTGTTGGTTGAAGTACCTATACAGATTCAGTTGCTGTGGTTGTCAAAAATACATAAACTCAACGCCTTTCTCCCATAGCCATTGGTAGAACGCTGCTTTCTGCAAAAATATCATCTTTAATTATTATTCCTATTTTGTCTCCAGGATCATTACTACCAGCCGTTATGGACCCTAGTTGGTGCTGGAGTCGGCACAGTCGGCGGTACCCGTCGACCAGAGGCAAGCGTTCTGCCCAAGAACGCTAAGTGGATACGAGACTCCGCGGATAAGCTAAAGCCTGAACAGAACAAAGTGACGACTAAAGAAGGTCACGAAATAAACTACGAGTACCTTATTATAGCAGTTGGATTGGAAAATGATTATTGTAAGGTAAGAAGTATGTTTTTATTAAATTATCTGCAAAACCGGAAGGCTTTGAAGTGGCGAGCAGCGTTCGAAGGCCTCGCACAAGATGGAGCAAGAAACTGTTGAAGACGGAATTCTCCTGGATTTGGGGGATGCCTATGTCCCAGCAGTGGACGTAGTTTGGCTGATATGATGATAGTATTTTTTTTCTAGCACTAGCACAAACTATTTACTTAGGTAAAACACCTTAAATCAGATTTTAGATAAAGTTTAAATTTTTTATTACAATCAAAATAATAATAAAAAATTACTCTGATCACGAATGCCATCACCTTCCTACGAACCATCTTTCATCATTCTCTTGCCCTTACCTCAATTCATTTGGGGTCGGCGCAGCATGTTTTCTTCTCTGTTTCTCGTCATCTCATGAGACACCTCCTCCTTCCTCCGGACCAAACGAAAATAATCTATGTACAAATAGCAAGTAGACGCCATAAGGTTTGAAAATAACTATTTGTAACAGTATTTTCTAAAGCTCGACTTATACAGTACAGTATTTTCTTAAGGTTCCAAGATAAAAAAAAAGCTTTTTTTCCAGATACCAGGTCTGACCGAAGCGTTAAACGACAAGAACAGCGGTGTATCGTCGATATTCGACCCGAAGTTCTGCGAGAAGACTTTTCAGAACATGAAGGATCACAAGTCTGGCAACGCTATCTTTACGTACCCGGACACGCTGATCAAGTGCCCCGGAGCGCCGCAGAAGATCGCGTATTTGGCGGACTCTTATTTTAATAAGGTATGTTTAACTATTAACCTTCAGTTTTTAAAATTAGGTAAATACAGATGCAGGGTTTAATTGAGACCAGGGTTGTAAAATTTGTTCAAAATAGTTACCGCGGCCCTGGAAAATTATTATTAAGAGCCCATGTTGTCCCACTGCAGGGCAAAGGCCTCCCTTCCCTCTTTCCACTTTTCGCGATCCAGTGCGATGTTAGACCAATCCCTTGAGAAAGAGTCCAGCTCATCCCGCCATCTCCTTCTGGGCCTGCCGCGTTGTCGTTTCCTGCCTTTTGGTATCCACTGAGTGGTAATTTTTGCCCATTGCTCCTCCGACATGCGACAGATGTGACCAGCCCAGTTCCACTTCAAACTCGCAGCCGTAAGACCAACATCAGCTATTTGGGTTTTAGAGCGAATTATAGTGTTTTTGATGCGGTCCGTAAGTTTGACACCCAGTATACTTCGCTCCATAGCTCGTTGGCAGACCCCAAGTGCGGACTTCTGACGTTTCGTAAGCGACCATGTTTGCGCTCCATAGGTGAGGGTGGGGAGAATGCACATGTGCATGAGCTTTCGCTTGAGTGAAAGAGGGAGAGATCCCTTCATTAAATGTTTCATCGACCAGTAGCTCTTCCAGGCATTCTCGGTGCGTCGAGCAACTTCTTTGTCTTGTCTTGCCTGGAAAGAGACTATCTGGCCGAGATATATGTACTCATGGACATATTCAATCACCACACCCCCAGTTTCTACGTTGCGCTCTGTGCTGTTCGTCATCAGTTTTGTCTTGGCCATATTCATCGAAAGCCCGACTTGGAGACCGGCGTGGCTCAGTTGTTCGAGCATTAGGCCTAGTTCAGCTGCTGAGGAAGAAAAAAGAACAATGTCGTCGGCGAAACGAAGATTAGTTAGTCTTTTTCCGCCGACGACAATACCCTTATCCTGCCAGTGTGGGTTTATTTGTTGAAAAACCTCTTCCAGCGTAGCTGTGAAGAGTTTAGGAGATAGCGGGTCACCTTGTTTGACTCCTCTCTGAATGGGAAAAACTGACCCGGAGGTAGTTAGTCGGATGGCTGCTGTGCTGTTGTGGTATATTTTTTGCAACAAATGTATGTATGTAGGTTCTATGTTATTTTTGACAAGTGCAGAAAATATGGCGCTATGTGTTAGACTATCGAAAGCTTTCGAGTAATCTACGAACGCGATGTATAACGGTAGATTGAACTCTTGGTGTTTTTCGATAATCTGGTTTAAAGACTGTAGGTGGTCAGCAGCCGAAAGGCCACGGCGGAATCCAGCCTGTTCTGGAGGTTGATGGAGGTCTAATGTTTCTGCTATGCGGTTTTCGAGGGTTTTAATGAAAGTTTTGTAAAGATGCGAGACTAAGCTGATGGGGCGGTAATTTCCAATGTCAGATTTGTCACCCTTTTTGTGTAAGAGAATTATGTTTGAGTGACAGAAGTGCTTGGGGAAGATGCCTGTTTTGAGTATAGTGTTAAAAGGGTTGCAAATGTGAGGTAATAGTGTTGGTTCTCCGATTCGAAGTGATTCAGTGGTGATGCCGTCTTCACCTGGACTTCGGTTATATTTCATGCTATTAAGAGGAAAACGTATCATTAAATCTTAAACAAACTAATTTCGTTAAAAATTCTATTGACGTTCTACAATTGTAAATTTTTTCATAATGTTTCTCCCTTTGCTTTATAAATTAGAAGGGGTAGGGGTGGCACACACAATTTGTACGGTTTTAGAAACAAATATCTCAACAACAACTTTAGAAAAATAAGACGGGTAATCAATTGTGCACAGAAAACAATTGGTCGTTTTCGTAAACAAGTAGCAAACAAAACAATGCAAAAGCAACTCATTCATGAATGTCGTAGTTGAAACAAACACATTCGTTGATTAATAACGCTTATCCAGTTTTATTGATTGAATTTGTCGCGTTTATGAATGCAGATTACGTTTTAATCTCGCCTGGATTCTAAGCGGTAACCTCTACAAGGACAAATTCGAATATATAATATGTTAATTAAGGACGTGGTCTGCGTTTTATATACTAACTAGAACTACCTATTGCTTCTTACAAAATTAAATACTGCTTCCCTATTTGAATCGGATATTGTTAACAATTTCAAAGATTTAAATTTTCACCAAACTTTTATTCTTTGTCCGAAACGGAACGATTTTGAGATTAACTTCATACCTACCTATTTAATCAAACAATCGAATCGAAACCAAAGAGAATATGTCGAATGTATATTATTATATGCATTCACTCTTTATACTTTCATTCAGCGGCCACTTCAATTTTAATTATCTGTATATATATATGTTACTAATATGTTTCACTATCAACCATACATGCTACGTGATATGTGGTATTCCTTACCGTAATCTATTTCTGGTTGCTAGCTTGACAGGTATTTAGGAATCTGTATAGACTTCTAGGTAAGCGGTTTGTTCATTTACTGGTATGGGATACTTGTAAAGCGAAATACATGCACTAGAAATCTTTGCGTACATCAGCCCGAAATCAAGTCGAAGCATTTGAGAATACGGGGGCTGGTCGGTCATACGTCAGGCTATCCTGTGGACACTTTACCAATCAACACAATGATGCAATCGCAAATAGTCTAACAATAGAACTCGCGCAACATTTGTGAGAACTAAATGAGTCAGTAAGAGAATTTTCCTCCTGTGTTCAATGGGAATAGTCTGTTATAGATTATTTATGAATGGGACATATGTTTCACAAGAGGAAAATGTTCACATGTACCGTTGAATAGTGTGTTGTGAGTGTTCAAGCTTCCTTATCGATTTGTCAGAACATTATCATTCTCGTGCCCTTATCCCAATTCATTTGGGGTCGGCGCTACATGTCTTCCTCTATGTTGTTCGTCATCTCATGAGACACCTTTTTACCATATCATTCTTAACACGGTCTATCCATCGTTTCATTGGTCTTCCTCTACTCGTATACCCTTCCACATTCATATGCAAAACCTTCCTCACGAAATGTCAGTTTTTTTTTTAAATCTTTGCCCCACACTAGGAATTTCTCCTGTATCGTGGGTGCGCTAACAAACATTTAAACTCACACACACAAACACACCCAGACCCGAAACAACTATCTGTAGGCCATACAAATATTTGTTCCGTGCGCAGCAGTGCAATCGCTCGCTCAGCCGCTGCGCGAACTGTGCCGTCCGATTTGTCAGATTGCGGTGCAAAAAATATATGTAGGTAACATAACATAAAACCTTGTAATCTCAGAAAGGTTAGGCAGAGTTGTACTCAATAGTACACCCTCATTTCGCCAGTTATGTTTTTAATCCTATATTGTAGGGGAATCCTAAAAAACTTGTTGCTGGTTGAAAGCATGTTATGGATGGCAAGCTTGCTCTTCACCCGCGACTGCCCTTGGAGAAGTACACCTCTTTACTAATTTCTTAGATTTTTCAAAAAGATGACCAAAGTAGATTGAAATTGAAATTGAAATTGTTTATTGAAAAAAGTGAAATACAAAAATATTTACAATATGGCCTTAACAACTATAGGTACTTATACAGTTTATTGGATTCTACCTGAACTAGGAATAAACCTGTATCTCAGGTAACTCACTCAAGTGCTTATACGTAAAAATATCTAAGATTCCTTAAAGAAATACTTAGTAAATAACTTATCAATAAATAAATAACATAGGTAATTAGACGACGACGTTCCAATAATGCATAACACAAAAATCTAGGTCACGTTTGTTTTTTGTCTACAGAGCACTGTAGGTACAACATATTGCTAAATGCAGTAACATTAAAATATAAAATGAACCTTATCATCATTTTTAGGGTTCCGTACCTCAAAAGGAAAAAACGGAACCCTTATAGGATCACTTTGTTGTCCGTCTGTCTGTCTGTCTGTCAAGACCTTTTTTCTCAGGAACGCGTGGAGGTATCAAGCTGAAATTCATATCAAATACTCAAGTCTATGGTCTCTTGGAGCTGTGAAAAAATCAAACTTCTAAGTCAACGCGATCAAAAGATACTCCCGTTTATGCCGCAAATTTTCGACACTCGCAAGGGAATCAAAACCTACAGGGTACTTCCCGTGAACTCAGAATCTTGAAATTTGGTACGAAGTAACGTCTTATAGCATAGATAAAGGAATAATTACGAAAACCATAAATTTTTAGTTACATCAAGATACTCCCGTTTATGCCGCAAATTTTCGACACTCGCAAGGGAATCAAAACCTACAGGGTACTTCCCGTGAACTCAGAATCTTGAAATTTGGTACGAAGCAACGTCTTATAGCATAGATAAAGGAATAATTACGAAAACCATAAATTTTTAGTTACATCACATAATATATTTTTTTTACGGAACCCTCGGTGCGCGAGTCCGACTCGCACTTGGCCGGTTTTTACTACAAAGTGTCAATGCTAAAAACTAAAATTATTTTAAACGACAATTATTTGGTAGGTAAACTATAATACAAATGACTAATCAAACACAAAATAATATATTAAAAGAATATAGTCGGCGCTCTTACGCGTCATTATAATCGATAGAATGTACATATCTTGCCTCAGCTATTTTCTTAGCTGGGCATTCTGAGCTGCCTGTTTTGTGGTGGCTCGGTTTTTTAAAACGCAAGCATGTTGCACAGTATGGCAGTTCGGCAATTTTATTGCACTCTTTTATCTGATGCCCTTGTTCTCCACAATGTCCACACGTAAAGGTAGCCTCCCGACAAGTCTTAGCAGCATGTCCATATTGTTGACATTTAAAGCACCTGGTCACAAGTGTAAAGTCCCTCACTGGGCACGATGTCCAATTAATGTACACTCGGTTTTGATTTATAAGGACCTTTCTTATGCTGGCAGTAAGTTCAAGAATGAAGTTACACGTAGGTCCTTCCTTTTTACCCGATTTGTGACTTAATTTTATAGAAGCCATAAAAGAGTCACGAGGTAAATTAGGCAACTTGTCGGCTAAGTTCTGCTCATATATGCAATCGAAGACTTCTTGATCACTTAAAACGGTTGGTACTCCTATGACAGCAATTCTTGGCCTTTTCTTATGGGGCTCTTCCATTTTCAGGCCGGAACTACTTAGCTGTGATGATTGCCTAAGTTTTTCAATGTCGTCTTTTGTCTCCGTGCTGATTATAACGCCACCGTTTTTGGTTTTGTGTAATCCTCTCACGTGCAATGGCAAGACATGTCTGAAATAACTTCAATCATTGTTTATACCTGACATGATTTTGGCAAGTCTGAATGTAGTCTGAGAACACATTCTGCAGTCGTTAGCGTCGATCATATTTCATCAGAAATTGTAATGGAAACTTCTTGGTTGACGAGCGAAATCTTCCTAATAGATGTTTTAACCGGTATGGCGGGTTTCGAAATATTATCTGAATCCAATGCATTTAATTTAACCGTTGTTAAAACTGTACTTTATAGCCGATAACAATTATACAATGTATGTAAAGTGACGCCGGTACTTTATGATTTCTATTGTGTTTATGAAGTAGCGCGTCTCATTCTTCAACGATTTTTCTATTGCAATTCAATAATGTTATTCAAACGATCATTAAACTTTTTAAACTTTCGCGATTTGTACACATTATAAAACACTATCGAACCGGGTCTTATCGCGATATTCTTTTTAGCGAGGTAAACAGGTACCTACTTGTTTCCCGACGTTTCGACCGCCTTGCAGCGATCGTGGTCACGGGAGGACTGATGACAGCTCAGCGACGTCTTCGTAAAGTGCGGGTCTGTGCATCTACCCTCACTTGGTCTTCACAATTTTTATAAATGTCACTGTCGGTACTTCTACACACAACACTAAGGACGTCTACACACTGGCGGACCTCGTCGGACGACCGGCGTTGCTTGCACTTGCTAATGACTGGATTCCAAGTTGTAGGCAGTCGGTATCCATCCTCTCTGTTGAAATTTTTATATTTCCTGATTTCAACCGCTTCACGTACTATTCTGGAGTAATAGTAACGATCAGAGGAAAGAACCTGTGGCTTGTGTAGTTGAATCCAGTGGTTTGGACCAGCCTCCAGCAAATGCTCAGCTATCGCGGACTTGTTGGTTTGACGGTTTTTTACAGCTGCAATATGTTCTTTGATCCTTTCGGCGATTGTTCGTTTTGTCTGCCCTATATATGAACTACCACAGCTGCAATCCACCTTGTATACGCCAGGTGTCTGAAGGGGAATTACGTCTTTCGGAGAACGCAGGCACTTCGAAATGCTGGAGAGTGGACTATATACAGTCTTGATGGAGTATTTCTTAAGTACTGTTCCAACTTTGTCCGTCACTCCTTTCAAATACGGCAAGAACGCTGCCGCTCTGCTAACTCCTATCTGACCTGCCTTCTTCTTTGGACGTCTGGTATCTCCTTTCTTCCGTTTGTATCCGTTCTCCTTAAGTACCTCCTGAACATGTGCGAGCTCACTGTCTAAGTGTTCAGGGTCACAGAGGTCATATGCTCTGCTCGTAAGAGAGGTTACAACGGATTGCAAATGCCGCGGATGATGGTGTGATTGCGCATTGAGATACCTATCTGTGTGCGTCGGTTTACGGTACACCGTGTGTCCCAAGGTACCATCTCCTCTTACGGACACTTTCACATCAAGAAAGGCCAACGATCTGTCTACCTCCATTTCGTAAGTAAACCGGATATTCCGATGTATGGAGTTTAAGCGCTTCACAAATTGTTCTACTTCGTGCTGGTTGCCTTTCATTATACAAAATACATCGTCGACATAACGTTCCCACAGTTTCACATTAGCCGTTTGCATGTCTATGGATCTTTCGATGTCTTCCATCCAGATGTTGGCCATAACCGGTGCTACCGGGCTACCCATGGCCACCCCGTCGATCTGGAGATAATATTGTCCACGATATAAAAAGTAGTTACCTTCAAGACAGTTTTTCAGTAAAACAACGTAGTTTGGAGACAGATCATTTGCCCTAAGTTTCCTCTCGATGACATCAAGGCAATCCTGAATAGGAACGTTGGTGAATAATGACTCAACGTCAAAACTCACCATCACCTCGTCCGGTTCCACCTTCACGCTCTTGATGATGTCTACAAAGTGACGCGAGTCTTTCACGAAAGATGTAGTCTTACCCACCAACGGTTGCAAGATCCTGGTGATGTGTTTCGCCAAATCGTAAGTAGGAGAGTCGATTTGGCTCACAATAGGGCGCAGGGGAACATTCTGTTTATGTATCTTAGGCAAACCGTATAGTTTTGGCGGCTGAACACTCTTGGGTCTGAACAACTTTTGAAATTCATCCTCCGTGAATACATCTTCATGGTCCTTGATTAGACCCCGTATACGTTTAGTGACTCTAGCGGTCGGATTGTAGGACACTGGTTTATACACTAGAGTGTCACTCAACAGCTCCCTTACCTTCATGTCATAATCACTGGTGTTCATAACCACGGTGGCGTTACCCTTATCAGCCTTAAGCACCAAAATATCAGGGTTATCCCGCAGGTTTTTTAATGCTTGACGCTCTTCCGTAGTTATATTTTGTTTAGGAGGTTTTACTCGACGCAATATAACGGCAACATCCTGTCTAAGAGTATCTGCATCATTAGACGGCACCTTGTTACGCATTATAACCTCTTCGATCGTACTAATGACATTTTCGTAAGGAATACGCTTGGGTGTTATTGCGTAATCCAACCCTTTAGCCAACACGTCTAGAGCTGTACTATCAATAGGTACATCTTTTTGCTCCAATATAGTAACTCAGGGCACATCGAGTGTTTTACAAAAAGTTCTGCCATAAACAATCCACGCGCCCACGCATTCCGAAGATCATTCCAATCCCCCCGTCACAGTAATTTTTTATCATTTGCAGGGGTTCGGTAGCTCATACCTAAATAATAAAGCCGCTTGGGTAGATCTTCTGGTAAAGCCGCGCGTGCATAGGTTGTTCCGTGGATGGTAACAGTATATTACTTACCGAGAATTCTCCGTGCCTCGGAAAGTATGCTAAGCCGTAGGTCTCGACCGTCTCGACTGTCAATTGTAGATCTTTGACAGTCGTTACAGGCAGTAAGTTGCCCGAATGTCTGACAACCAGTATTATCCAGTGCTAACAGGGTTGTGGAGGTCAGATAGCCAGTCACTCCATATAAAATACTGGTATTGAACTGTCTCCGGTTAGACTAGAAGCAAACCCCAACAAGGTTGAGATAAGACATAATAGGGGATCGGACAAAAAAATCCTAATTAGTCCGTCAGATATATTTCCAAAAATTATTGGACACGTATTTTTTCTTTTTTCACGTAAACTTAAAATGAAGACGATACAGTGCTTCGAAAACTCGTGTGATGTCATATGATAGTACATTTTGACGACACTAGTGACGTTTCAAGACCCACTCCAAGATCTATGACGCGTTTTATCTTCGTCATTTTTTATTGATTTGATAAAACAAAAAACACGTATTCAATATTTTTCGATAATCTAACTTACGGACTAAACAGAATCATATTATTTTGACCCAGTCCGATCCCCTAAAAAACTTCCCCTTTTTCCACAGACAAACACCCGCTCAAAAACGAACTTGCTCTACAACACATGCTTACCAGTGATCTTCGGGGTCCCGAAGTATGCCGAGGAGTTGTTGAAGGTCGTCAAACGTAAGAATATCAAGGTCAACTACAAGACTATACTCAAAGAGGTCAGACACGATAAGAAGGAAGCTGTCTTCTATCATAAGGATGAAAAGACTCAGGTATGAAGTAATTTGGTTTTTGTATTTGATTGAAGATCTCTTGTTGAAGGTATAATATTTTGGTAGAAATAATATTCCAACCGGTAGTTCCTGAATTTACCGCGTTCAAACAAACAAACAAACTCTTCAGCTTTATAATATTAGTATAGATCAAATGAACGTATTTTGACTGTGTCTAACTCACATATTCGTACTATGACTTTACTTTAACCAATAACAAGACAACATGATAATTTCTCCTACAATTTATCATCTAACTCAACATTTCTATACTTCAAATATCAAGTTCTACATGCCTTCAACTGCATGAAGAGATCAAAACTCTATACGAACTTATTATACGTTTTTATACTCGAACCTTGAGCCTAACATCAGATCTAAAGTTGGAACAGGACATAACGATGGACTACTCAATGCTGCACGTGGCGCCCCCAATGCACACGCCGGCATTCCTGCGCAACTCGCCGTGTCTCGTCGACCCCTCCGGCTTTCTAGAGGTCGACATGTATACCCTGCAGAATAAGGAATACCCTAACATCTACGGTATTGGAGACTGCACTAATACGCCGAACAGTAAAACTGCTGCTGCGATTGGTTAGTATTGTACTTTGTTACTCGACTGCGGCGAAACCCAAAAGGAGGGTTATTATTTTTAAGGCTTCATCTAAAAAAACCGGCCAAGAGCGTGTCGGGCCACGCTCAGTGTAGGGTTCCGTAGGTTTCCATCCAAGTTCAAAATTATTTTCCTAGAAAGTCCTTATAAAGTTCTACTTTTCAGATTTGTTTCATATTTTCTAAACTTATGGTTCAAAAGTTAGAGGACACATTGTTTTTTTTACTTTTGGAGCAATTATTTCCGAAATTATTGACATTATCAAAAAATGATTTTAGTAAACCCCTATTCATTTTTAAATACCTTTCCAACAATATATCACAAGTCAGGGTTGAAATTTAAAAAAAAAATCACTTCCCACTTTACATATAGGGGGGGGCTACCCTAAAAACATTTTTTTCCAATTTTTTTTACCACTTTGTCGGCGTGATTGATACACATATTGGTACCAAATTTCAGCTTTCTAGTGCTAACGGTCAGACATGGCGAAACTATAAGGGTTCCTAGTTGACTACGGAACCCTAAAAAGGATATGAAAACATAATCATGGTATCTGATATGATAAAATATTTCAAAGGGAGAAATAGAGATTTCAACATGCTTATACTAAATTTTTCGCTAGTGGGAACAGTACATTAAGACGTAAAAATAGGTGATATGTGGAGTGCCAAACGATTTTGAACCACATGAACTATTACTGTGACGCTGCCCTGCCTACCCTAATATTTTTCTAAAATAAAAGTAGCCGTAGTATCCGTTTCTGAGATTAGCTGGAACAAAAATACCAATGGCCAAAAATGGTTATAAGTTCCGTATAATTTTACTTTCATCTCCATTCAGTAAATTTTGTTATTTGGAAATTACAAACAGACACTTTAATTTTATTTTATTTCAATAGATTTGTTTGATCGACATTTATACGACAAACAATGCGTAGCACTTTCCTTGAAATGTGCGTCCAACTTTACCTACGATTTCTAGCTAAAAACTTGTTAAACAAAACAACTAACCTATATTCCCTTCCCTCAGCCCAACAATGCTACGTGTTAGAGCACAACCTACTCAGCACGATGCAGAAGGACGAGCCCAAGATGAAGTACAACGGCTACGGCGCGTGTCCGCTACTGACGTCTTACAACACGTGTATCCTCGCTGAATTCGTCTACGGAGGAGTCGTCAGGGAGACCATGCCTTTCAATCAGGTAACCGTAATAAAAAAATATAATATAACAAAAATAAAAAATATATAGGTATAGCTTGTACTTTGTCCGCGACTTCGTCAGTAAAAATTGTGATAGCTCGGTTATTATGCATAATATAAATATTAATTATATCCTGAAGGTGAATAATGTAGGTCTCTGCCAGTGAATTTCTTTTTTGAATTGGATGATTGTATACATGCGGTTAATTTCTCTTTATACATGCGGTTAATTTCTCTTTATACATGCGGTTAATTTCTCTTTATATATGCGGTTAATTTCTCTTTATACATGCGGTTAATTTCTCTTTATACATGCGGTTAATTTCTCTTTATATATGCGGTTAATTTCTCTTTATACATGCGATTAATTTCTCTTTATACATGCGGTAAATTTCCCAAGGGTTAGACAGAGAATATCTAACAGTGCACCAACATTCGTCTATTGCCATAAACTGAACGCAAATTCTGTTGCTGCTAAGTTTCTGATGACAACCCCAATAACACTTTGCCTACCCAGTACAAACAAAGCAGCTTATTTCAAATTATAACCCAACCTATTCTATTACAGGCAAAAGAGAGCATAATCGCGTTTTACATGAAGAAGCATCTATTCCCCTTCATGTACTGGAACTTCATGCTGAATGGATACTACCACGGCCCGGAGCAGATTAGGAGACTGCTGAATCCCTTTAGAGACTGAGCGTGAACTTTGGAGTGTGGAGTAGTCGATATCTATGTACGATTGATGCGCGTCGCGGGAGGTACGTGATCCGTCGAGAAACAAGTGATCCGTTGAGAGAGCCAGGTGATCCGTCGAGAGACAAGTGATTCGTTGAGAGAGCCAGGTGATCCGTCGAGAGACAAGTGATCCGTTGAGAGAGCCAGGTGATCCGTCGAGAGAGCCGGGTGATCCGTTGAAGGAGCCAGGTGATCCGTTGAAGGAGCCAGGTGATCCGTTGAATGAGTCAGGTGATCCGTCGAGGGTGGTTGTTGATCCATAGAGGTAGATAGTAGATTTGACTTGAAATGAAGTCGCGTATAATTATGATGATGGTATGTAACATGATCTAAAAAGTACCATAACTGTACATATTGGTTGATTTCAACTATGTCCAAAAAAATTGTTTTTAGAGCTTTATTTAATTTGTTAAAAGTTTAGAAGGAACTTTTCTTTTTAAATTGTTTTATGTTATGAGTATTTTTTTTTAGTTCTTTCTTTTTTATATTCCAGCTTTCGAAGCTTCTGATCAGCTTTTTTTTAAATATCTTAAAGTATCTATCTGATCAACTTTTAACTTATTTTTGAAGTATTCGATCGGTTTTTAATTTATTTAATTTTTTGAAGTATAGCAGCAGTTTTTTTGCAGTATCAGCTTCTTACATTTTTTTATATATGAAATATATGAGTTTTTTTTTTATAGATTTGGAATGATTTTTTTTTCTATATTCTACATAGTCTTGGACATATCGTTAATGGTCTTCCAACGTTACATATCAGAATAATAAAACACATACGAGATATACAAAAACTCTTTTGTCTTTGGTTTATAACTCATGCGCTGCGGAATACATAGATATCGTTAGTTACTATTTTCAATTAGCTAGTAAATAACCCTTTAAAATTATGAAAAATGTTTTAAGAATAACAGCTATATGTATAAAAGAGAGATTGAAATAGTTATGTTGAAACTGTCAGTGTGAGTGAAAACTACGGTAACTCGAAATGTGTCACAAAGTAAATATTTAGTTAAACATTAGGTTTGCACGCACGACGACCAATAAATTAAGCTATACGAAAAAGTTTATGCGGTCTCTCATTGTATTTTTCAATACTTTTTCAAATCAAATTATTAAAATATGTTCACCGACTGTCAATGTTGTTCAAAAACTATAAGATCATTGTAGAATTTTTCATATTTTACTTTATAATTATTATTTATTTTGTAAGCACATAGTGAGAATCGAGTGCCCGTCACAACACGTTTATGTAATAAATGTTTATTTGTAAATAATGAGCCTATGTATACATTTGTTATATTGTTATAATTATAAATGTTGTACTAATTTTTGCGTATTATTTCATTATTCACCTTGTTTTCTTCAATTTACAGAGCGCATATTGAAGGACGCTTTTTAGTTTAGTAGTGTTTCATTCATACAAAAAATATTATTAAGTAAGTATTTAGATTTTTTTGTCTTCATATTTGTATGAAACGCTTTAATTAATTTTCATTGCTTGTAGAAATATGTTACACAAACTCTATACGAATAAGTGCACGGCAAACCAGAGATCTATTTGGCCGTGCTTGCGCACTCAACTAACGATGCAATTTTATTTATATAAGTAAGCACAAAAACATCTAGTTGGCTTCCCATTCAATATTATCAAGTAAACATGTCGAAATGATTATTTGTAAGAAACGTTGAAATTAATTGTATAAAATGAGCGTGGTCTTCAGAAGGCTCGCTCTGCACACAAAACAAGGGGTCCGATGGCGGTGTGACGCAAAGCAAACGTACAAGTAAGTATCAGGGAACTACAGTTTATTTTATTATTAAATTATATAGATGACGATGAAAGACCCACTTTGATAGTCAGCCTATAATGTTCTCATTGCTAGGACTCATGCCTCCTCTCTATGAGAGGGAATGAATTCAACACGTGGGACCAGTGCGGGTTTCCTCATGAAGATAGTAAATATATTTAATTACTTAGCTTCTAATCAGTTTTGTGATTGACCGCAACGAGTCCGCTTAATTTGATGGGCAACTGCGGAACCCTTGTGTGGAACCTTGCACGCACTTGGCTGGTTTTTTTCTGAACTAGGGTCCTACTGACTACTATTTTTGTTTTTAAAATATTTGACTATAATTTTACAAATTTTAAATTAACAAACATATGCCAGATGTAAGCTCCTGGTGGTCGGGGGCGGTGCTGGTGGCTGCAGCGTGGCGTGGCGCTTCGCCCGCAGGATGAAGGACCAATGCATTATTATGCTGGAGCCGTCTAGGGTAAAATAACTCTAAGATATTGTAGGTATAGTGTACATATTGTAGGTTGCCCCACTGGAAGGCAAGGCCTAGGTATAGTCGTTTCTCAAATTGGTATGAACTAGTAGAGTCGACTTCACCGTTTTCTGTCATCGATCGTTTTTAATTAGCGACTAGCCATCATGGCATCGCATCGGCACAAGAAATATTATAGTGCACTTGTCACACCGGTGGTCTCTCTAGTTCGGCTCTGTTGGATTCCGATACGACCGGAACGAGACCGGTTTAACGTGCTTTCCGAGGCAGGAGGGTATCTGTGAGCTGTTACTGAAAAACTGCTACTTATGATTAATGAACTGCTGCTGCAACGTTCATTTTGCAATGCTAGAATATCAATGAGCTTGAAAGTTGACGCGAAGCTCAGCCCATACATGTGCACTGTAAATTTAGCATCGCCGGCGCCATTCCTTAGCTCAATACATTTTTTAATAACCATCCGTGGTTATTGATATGACTAATAACACTTTTATTATTCCTGTTCACCAGTTACACTTCTACCAACCCGCGTTCACCTTGGTGGGAGCGGGTGTAAGGAAACTGGAGGATACCTTCCAACCGCTTCCGAAGCTGCTCCCTCCCAGCGTCAAGTGGCTCCAGGACAGAGCTGAGAGCTACGACCCCTGCCAGAACCTTGTCTACACCTGGAAGGGCGACAAAATACAATACGAGCACATGGTCGTCGCTGTTGGTATCAAAAATGATTATGATAAGGTAAATATTTCCCTTTCCTTATAATCCCTTTTACTGCTGAGTACTGCTAAATAGTAGCGGTGATGGCACAGTGGTGGCGGCTTTGACTTATGAACAGTAAGTCGTGGGTCCGTTCGAACCCAACCAGACGCATTAATAACTTCTTTGTGTAATTTAATATCATCACCACTGCTTTCAAAACGGTGAAGGAAAACATCGTGAGGAAACCGGCATGTCTTAGAACCAAAAAAATCGAAGACATATATATAATAATAATTAATAATCATCACCAATGGCTTAATTGCCAAGAGCCTCGAACAACATTTATGGAGGCTCTCGTTAGGCAGCTGGATCAAGGGCTTGATACAGAGAGCGGTACTCCTGGACACGGCTCGTATTGTTAGGAGGTTCCTTTCTCTGGAGCCCTGACCGCCGGTAGCTTGGACCCTGTTCCCGATACCGGTGGGCTACAATTTTTTATATTTTTAAATGTTTTTTATTTTATTGTTTTTATGAGAAATATTTAAAAATGTAATAAGTTTGTGTAAAGATAAATAAAGGAAATAATAATTATATAATATTCCACCACTATCACACAACGCCATCTAGTCCCAAGCTAAGCAGAGCTTGTGTTATGGGTACTAGACAACTGATAAACATACTTATATATTTCTAAATACATACATATTATAGATAAATTACACCCAGACACAGAACAAATGATCGTGCTCATCACACAAACATTTGTCCTGGGTGGGAATCGAACCCACGACCTCCGGCATAGCAGTTAGGGTCACTAACCACTAGACCAACAGGCCAGTCGATATATATATATATATGTGATATCTACCAACCCGCACTGGGCCCGCGTGGTGGATTATAGCCCATCCCTCTAGGAGGCCTGAGTCCCTGCAGTGGGAACATCATAGGCTGATGATGAGTTGTGAAAGTGGTGATCATCAACATGGTCTGTTCACCAAATCACTAATCCACGTTTCCTCAGATAACAGGTCTTCAGAAAGCTCTGGATGACAGCAAGAGCTCGGTCTCCACGATATATTCTGCCTGCTACTGCGCGAAGACTTGGCAAAACATCAAGAACTTCAAGGGAGGACATGCTGTGTTCACGTTTCCCGTGATAAAGGGAAAGTGCTCTGGAGCCGCTATGAAGATCATGTTCTTGGCTCAAGATCGATGGACCAAGGTTTGTTAGGAAAATTTGATTATTGAGTGAAATCTGTGAGGGTGCTTCCTTCTACCCTCATCATCATCATCATCATCTTAAATCAGTAATACATCAGCCTTATAACTGATGAAGTGATGCATTTGTTGTTGTCCTATGTTGATTTTCTTAGTAGTTGCATGGGCAACTGCTAAACGTGGTGAACTTTAGCTATATACGTTTCACGGATCTGATAATTTATTGGTACAAGGCTTTCTTTATCAATAATTTCTTAAATGTAGCTGCTCTGCTATATAGGTCCTATTTCACGATGTCCGAATTGCCACTACTTATTGTAGAATTTATCTGCCAAGTGGGTACCTAAGTTAACGGCTACTTAATCATTTTTTTTTGTTGGTTGGAACATCATCAAATAACCCCTCCCCCCCCCACCTAACAGCGCAAGGGAGTGTCAGACTTCTACTGACTAAAAACCAACCCATGTTCCTTCTTCGCCCTTGTGCCGAGGCCGCGTTGTCCCTTTCGATAATCCGCAGCCCCGACAGGGTTGAACAGGCCCTTAACGTGTGAATTTGTGTCAGATATGGAAATTAAATAAGTCTGTCCCCTGTCACATGTTGATTTTACGACTTGAAAGTACAAATACTACATCTTCGGAGAATGCCTAAGACTATAAGAATTTCAGGAAAGTTTTACAGGACTCCAGGAACGAAACCATATTTAATTCAAATTGTACAATAGAACTATCTTAGGGAAAGCCGCAAGGTATATAATATAATAAGTATAAAATTATATAAATTGTGTGTACGTGACCAGCAAAGCAAGGAGTCACACGAATCATTTACCATGTTAGTAATGATCTAATGAATAATGGAAGTTTTATGTTTTATAGTAAATATTTACCACTATGCTTTCTAGTGCGGATTTCCCGTAGTGGGCCGATTTGTAGGTAACCTACACAAAACTGAGTGGTTCCAGGAAAATTCGTTACATCCTTAGAGGTGTGTCACTTGTGAGTAGGTAGATAGTAGGTATTTTGTGACTATGTGAAGTAGGTAGGTACTTATTACCACGTGCTAGGATATAGTAGTATCCTGTGCTGTGCATAACACCAAGCCTGCAATTCCCGCAGTGTTAGGCAGAACGCATCTAGTACGCACATTTAGACAGTTATGTTTGAAGTCCCATCTAATAGGGAGGAGCCTATTATCACCACCGGGCACAAAACGCAACTCCATGGTTGCTACTAAGAACTTCCTGATGGAAAACCCGATAACACTTTGCCACATTTGGGATTCGAACTTCATACTCGCGCTCGAGCTTGCGCCCACTAGACCAAAGAGGCAACGAAGAAGTATTCGCCTTTTGAAATATTATGGTATTCTGCTGTGGAACCTTAGTTATGCATTCGGCCTTCGGGTCGAGCAGTGTAGATTCGATGTTTCACTAAAACCACTCCAACCAGCCCTGGTGATAATCCCAAGAACGGGAAGATGTTTAAGTCCATGAGGGCGAGCCCGTTGCCATCAACCGGTTAGTGGGGACAAATTCACATTTCGGGCTGATACTGAGTCATCCTATTCTATAGGTGACTGCTGAAATGACGTGAAATAGAGAAGTATAAGAGAAGACATATTGCGCCGACCTCAAATGAATTGGGATAAGGGCAGGAGAATGATGACTGAGACATTATTGACTAGATATTTCTATCTACTGTTATTCTAATAGTTTTCGTTTCTCCAGGACAAAATCATCAAGAACACGAACATAACATACAACACGGGTGCCAACACCATCTTCGGCGTCCCGAAGTACGAGGAAGCTCTCAAGAAGTTGATTCACAAGAAATCCATTGTAACTAACTATTGTGCTAACCTCGTGGAGATCACGCCTACTAAGGCCGTGTTCCAAGACCCTAACGGAGACGTGAGTATAGTCCTTGAACTGATGCAGACCAACAGGATCCTTGGGCCCCTGGCCCCCAGCGAATTTTTGTAGCGATTTTTTAGCGAAAATTTAGTATTGTACACACTTCAATTATTTACAAAATAATTTTGTAAGTATAATCTGAAATAACTTATTTATTTTCTATACTTCTCTAATAACTTACCCATTCAAATCTAACCCCTCTCCCTCAGACAATATCCCTCCCATACAACTTACTCCACGTGACCCCGCCCATGTCCCCGCCGGCCAGCCTGCAGAAGTGCGCGGCGCTGACCACCAAGGAAGGCTTCCTGCATGTGAACCACGACACTCTGCAGCACAGGAGCTTCCCCAACGTGTTCGGGTTGGGAGACTGTACGTGCACACCTAATAGCAAGACTGCTGCTGCCATTGGTAAGAGAGAGAGGGTATTATAGCTTCTATTTGTTGTTGCCAAATACGATCGCAATAGCGGTCATTGCCCTTTTCCTAATATCTTTTCGTACGAATACTACGAACCAAAACAAATGAACCATGTATCGTTTTTCATTAGACAAAATGTTGAAGATCACGACAGATGACGATTTAAGACATGAACAGGCTAATTTTTTGATTTCAAAGTTAAAAACTTTAATCAATGTAGGTGCGTCAATGACCACCGCTATCTATGGCGATCTTAATTGGCAGCTATAGACTATAGAAATATACTCGAAATATTTCAGACCAAGGCACTAGGACGAACAAATGTTTAACATCCCACAGTGTATCAGCAACAAAAATATTTAAGTATCTGGAAATTGGCATAAATACCATCAAACAAGAATTAATTCATCACAGTGTGAAATAACAGAGCAAACTTATAATATCATACCATTATACCATATCATTATGATGACTCACAGTGTTCTTATGAATTTCTTTCAATAATCTTTGTTTGTCATCAGGACCTCAAAGCGCCGTGTTAGAACAAAACCTGTACAACGTCATGACCGGCAAGCCGCCCTCCGCTAAGTACAGCGGTTACGCTGCTTGTCCTATCATCACGTCCTACTCCAAAGGCCTCCTTGCAGAGTTCCAATACTACAAGAAAATCGTGGAGACCTTCCCTTGTGATCAAGTGAGTTTTCCTTTCCTTGTTTTGGTAGGCAGGACGCAGGACTACCTGTCGCATAATGTTTGACCATTCTCCTTTATACAGAACATTTTTTTTTTTTTTAAATCCCAAATTGAAAAATATAATGAAATACGTTTTTTACTTTTACTATCGCTCAGTGTTAAAATATTGAAATATTATATCATCACGTTACCATGTCAATAGGTATGCTAAATTGAAATTCCAGATAGAATATATGATTTTGAAATACAGTGTGTCTTTGAAAGATACTTAATTCCTAAAAATTATAACGTGATAAAAATTCTTCCTGTATCGATCTGTCGATCATATTATTATACAGAATGTAACAGCTGAATAATCACTGTAGCTCTGAGGTGGTTATGCCCATTCTCCTTTATATATATACAGTATGTTAGTATGAACGAGGGACATATTGAAATATGGGAAATGATTTTCAACTTTCAGCTAAATTCAACAAAGCTCACTTTGCTCCATACGGTACAGAGAAATAAGTATTGTTTTTTTTTGGTTGTATCCTTTTTATTATTTTGTCGTGTGCGAGTCAAATACTTTCTCCTTCCTTACTTTTTTTAAAACTCCCTCTCTTCTATCATATTATTATTAACTGACGTAATAATATAGTAAGTATTGAATAGGTACATTATATTCATAGGCAAATTCTTATTTGCAGTCTAAAGAGCGCCGACTAGTCTACCTACTGAACAAATACGTATTTCCACCTTTGTATTGGCGCAAGGTGATCAAAGGTAAATGGAACGGACCAGCCACAATACGGAAAATTATCAAGCCTTTTGGCAGGTAAAACGAATATCATCATCATCATCAAAAGCCTTAGCGTTGGAACAACTTCCAGTTGTTCTTACCAGATGCAGCTGAACGTCAATATTTATATGGAGACTGCCTATCTGACCTCCTCCAATACTGGTGGTCAGACTTTTGGCTTCAAACTACCTCAAAAAACAACTGTTTTTAATATAAATATTTTATTGAAACATTTTTATACAACTTATTTTACTAATATTTTACAAGTAAATGGTATTTTGTCGCGAAAGATGAGTCTTATTTACGATTTATAAAATATACTGTAATATGTGATTCGTTTAAATAGCTTTTGATCGAAACTAAGTTAGGTACGTGATTTACAAAATAAGTGAATGTGATTGCATTTTGAAACAAGGAAAATAAAATCTAACTTTAGGAAGCATCCTTCCGGACAATTAAATTGTAATAAAGTATTTTCTTGTATTTCAAGCTCAGTTAGCACACTGGATTTTCAACTCACTATGTTGAACCGAGCATTGGAAGTCCAGTGCACAGATAAAAACATCACGTTTCATTGTAAACATACGCTTTAGGTTTTTTTGCTTCCGCTTTAGTCCGGGCAGAAAGGTTCCGATAGCACCAGTGCATATGCATTAAAATAACATATCTAAGGTACCACGTTTAAGACTTAGTTGCCTACATGTGTTTTTGTAAAATCTACTTTAAAATTCACATCTAATAAAGTTCAGTTTACACTACAACCTAAAATGATCACTCTAAAGTCAACTTAATTTACGACTACTTTACTTAAACATCTCGTATTTACAATAGCAAACATAACTATTACAGCATAATATATCCAACTTGAACTAAATCTACTTTTGGTTCTTTGTTTTGGTTAATAGTAATACTTTACTTACCTACTTAAGTATAAATATGACTTGCCCAAATATGGGATAGATGACTTCAAACAATAAGCGCATCCTTCTTAAGAACATCTTAAGGTGCGTACAGATTATGTAACATGTTGTATAACTTATGTTTTATAACAAGTTATATAACATTTGTAACATGACTATTCATCAATATCTATGTGGATATAGCTATACTTTAATTTTACTTTTAATTTAATGTAACTGTTTTTTTGTGTTTTATAGCATCGTATTGGATGATTCCGTAATGTTGCTATAGTTAGTCCTACTAATATTATAAATGCGAAAGTTTGTGAGTGTGTGAGTGTGTATGTTTGTTGCTTCTTCACGCAAAAACTACTGCACGGATTTGGATAAAATTTGGTACACAGAAATATGGTTTATAACCTGGATTAACACATAAGATAGTTTTTATCCCGATTTTATCTTCCCGTGGGATAATTTTCAGCGGGTGAAGCCGCTGGCAAAAGCTAGTGGTCAATAAATAAATAAATGACATTTAGTCTCCACATTACTGAAACATGTTATATAACAACGTTTTATAACATGTTATATGATCTGTACGCACCTTTAAGGTTGACTATCGAATCACCCACTTAAACTTTACTAGTATTCAGAGTAGTAAACTGTTCTTTATTGCCGTTAGTAATATCCGTGGCACTTTGTCTCTTCCTGTTCATCGCGTTGCGCCGGACGCGGTACTTCTTCCTGGTCTTCACGAGGTACACCGCCAGGGCTATGGCTATGAGGAGGGAGACTATGATGGAGGCTCCTAGGATCAGGGTCAGGTTCGTGTAGTGGAATGGGCCGTCTTCTGTTGAAGGCTCTAGCTGTGAATGAGAAAGGAAAAAGTTAAGTGTGGATTTGTTTGATATTTGGTTGAACGTACTAAGCTCAGGAAATACTAGATGGAATTGAAAAAACAGTTTGTAATATAAGTTTTTAAACTGACATGGTCACTGACACTACTATTAATATCATAAACGGGATATTTATCATGTTAAAACAACATGGACATGAACATGGTAAATATCCCGTTTATGATATTAATAGTAAAACAGTTTGTGTTGGATAGTCCATTCATCGAGGAAGGTTATAAGCTACATTATGTGACGAAGACGAAGTTACGCGGGTAAGCTTGTACAGAATATGTGCTAAGCAAAATATATTGTAACTATCATTTTTCGTAATGATTGGAAAACTTAAAAAAGAGTCTCATATTTTATCTACTGACCATATAGTTCCCATGCATGCTCCGCGAGTTCCCGTCGCTACACATCGCGCGTTCGGTCCAGTTGTACCAGTGCACCAGCCGCAGACCTTGGAAGGCGCGGGGGGAACCGCATCTGGAAAAGAGATCATTGTCTTGTAAAGCGACTGAATTTAATCGAAGTTAGATAAGGCAAGACACTCGGTTTGTAATGGGACGTCACCCATTCACGGACCAAATAAGGCAAGAGTAACTTAATCTGAAGATTTTTGTTTATATTTAGCTAAAAGCTACTGCCAAGTCACACCAGCAGCAAGATCTGTCAGGGCACAGTGCTGTCGGACTGCCAAGTCATAGGTCTCGAGTTCGAACTTCAGTCACCTCTGATTTTTAACCGACTTCTAAAAAAAGAAGAAGGTTCTCAATTCGGATGTTTGTATTTTTTTTTTATGTTTGTTCGGGCATAACTCCGTCACTTGCTAACCGATTTGAAAAAATATTTTTTTGTTGGAAAGAGTATACTTCCCAAATGGGTTTTTTATCGAAATCGGACAAGTGGTTTTTGAACAAAACTCAAAAAAAAAACTACATTGTCCACATGAACATGTGAACCACTAAAAAGTGCAAAATAAAAACTTTTTAACAAAAAATAAAACCGACTTCAAAAAAAAAAAACAATAAGTCAAAAATAAATCTGTTTCTGAAGTCGGTGGCAAAAAAATGAAATCAAACAAACAAAAGTCACCGACTTCAGAAACAGATTTATTTTTGACTTTTTTTTTTTGAAGTCGGTTTTATTTTTTGTTAAAAACTTTTTTTCGTATTCAAGTGCATATTGTATAACTATCACTTGCTTCGGAGAAAATATCTAGAGGAAACCAGCAATCAGCATGCCTGAGACATATTTCTTGACGGAATGTAAAGTCAAGTCAGATGCCCTTGGGCGGCATAAAAACTCTGACACCAGAATAAGCACTCACACAAAAAAAAAACAGAAAACCAGTACAGCTGACAAACATACCTAAGTTCAGCCAGCAACCGTGAGTGCTTGGTAGCGTACATCTGAGGCAGCAGTTCATCCACTATCCACTGCATGTCACAGTTGCAGTTCCAGGGGTTGAACTGCAGGTTCACCCCCTCGCTGACCGCTGACCAGTCCACCAGGCTCTTCGGGAGGTAGGTTAAGTTGTTCTTGCTTATGTCCAGCTGAAATTCGATAGGATTTGAGTTAGTTTTTGTTAATTTTAGGGTTCCGTACCTCAAAAGGAAAAAACGGAACCCTTATAGGATCACTTTGTTGTCCGTCTGTCTGTCTGTCAAGACCTTTTTTCTCAGGAACGCGTGGAGGTATCAAGCTGAAATTCATATCAAATACTCAAGTCTATGGTCTCTTGGAGCTGTGAAAAAATCAAACTTCTAAGTCAACGCGATCAAAAGATACTCCCGTTTATGCCGCAAATTTTCGACACTCGCAAGGGAATCAAAACCTACAGGGTACTTCCCGTGAACTCAGAATCTTGAAATTTGGTACGAAGCAACGTCTTATAGCATAGATAAAGGAATAATTACGAAAACCATACATTTTTAGTTACATCAAGATACTCCCGTTTATGCCGCAAATTTTCGACACTCGCAAGGGAATCAAAACCTACAGGGTACTTCCCGTGAACTCAGAATCTTGAAATTTGGTACGAAGCAACGTCTTATAGCATAGATAAAGGAATAATTACGAAAACCATAAATTTTTAGTTACATCACATAATATATTTTTTTTACGGAACCCTCGGTGCGCGAGTCCGACTCGCACTTGGCCGGTTTTTATATATCATTAGATCATGAGTTAGAAAATGTGAAAGTTAGACCTCTACTTTAAGGCCCAGATTCAAAGACCACACTTTGACTTTACTTTGATGGAAAGATCTACTTTCACGCAAAAATATATTTCTTAGGCCCAGATGCACAGACCACACTTTGCCTTTACTTTGGTAGAAAGATCTACTTTCACGCAAAAATATATTTCTTAGTCCTGTCAAGCTGTTCTTTGCTTTCCAAAAATCATACTTTACTTAGTAAAGTCTGGTCTGTGAATCTGGGCCTGAGAGTCCTTTCTGTAGCAAAGTAACGTCTGTACATGGATAATGGCAAGGGTATCATCAGTATGGCTAGAGACTAGACACTATGCTTACCACGACTGTCGGTCACTATGCTAAAGCTATTGAAACTCTACCGACAGAATATGAGAATACGTGCTACTAATGGCCTTATAACAGAAAATTAAGATAGACCATTATAGTTTCTAGACAATCTATGTTACCTATTTAAAATTTTACTACTTAAACATGATCATGTAGATATAAAACTCACCATACACAACGATGTCCCATCAAAAGCTCCCGCCTTAATCTCCTCTAAGGACGGACAACTTGACAGATAGAGAGAGAAACAATTTCCTTCAATATCAGTCTCATCTGCCATTCTCCCGACCACATTACTAAACGATTTCTCATCAACTACCCTCAAAGACTTCATCTCATTCATATACAAACTCTTTACTGCAACTATGTTTTTAAAATAAACCGTCTCTATCGGGTTGCCATCGAAATGTAGTTCATCTAAATTGGGAAAAAATTGATTGCTTATTGTCTTTGGTATTTCGGTTAATAGATTGTAGGAGAGGTCGAGAATGAAGAGGCTGGGCAGTTTCTTCTCTATGTTTAGTTCTTTTATTTGGTTTCCGCCGATGTTTAGCACCTGAAATTTAGAGTTTTAGATGTTAGTGTGGGTTAGAAACAAAAAAAAAAATTTTTTTATTAATGAAACGCGAAAAAAAGACGGAAATTAGGTGATCGATATATACCACGATCAAATATTGACTAATAAGTAATAACAAAGTATTGTTGAAATATCTTCATTCCTCCTTTATTTAATTTACATTTGCACTCGACTGAGCACCGAGGCTATGACCGAGGGTTAAAATTCACGCAATGAAAACCGGCATAGTTTTCTTTTAAAAAGCTATGACTATTAAAGAAAACTTACCTCCAAACTGTCAAAATTCACTGCATCCTCATCATACAAATCCGACAATCGATTATATGACAGATCAATATACTTAATTCCACTAGGAAACTTAGGCCAATGGTACAAAGTGTTGATCTTCAGCATGGCAATCTGTAGTGTTGGCGGCAGTGCGAAAACAAACGTTATATTGTTCTGTGCAAGGTTCAATTCGCGTAAATTGGAACAAGTGAGAAAAGATTCTTCTTCTACTATTTCTATTATGTTGTTTGACAGGTCCAAAAGTTCTCTGGAAAAGCAAATAAGTAATATTCAAAAGAGGCTTTTGTCATGACGTTTTAGGTTCGATTCCTAGTTCGAGCAAATTGGGTTTTTGTTCAGTAGCTTTTCCTGGAACTTAAAAATAAAACTGGTAAAATGGATATACTATTAGATATACGTCTGCCTAGCCCTTCTAGGAATACAGGTGTGTTTATTTTTTGCCGAGATTTTCAGTGTGACACAAGCTAAACTGTGTATAAATCTGATAAGACACACAATTAGAAAGAGCTACCTAAGTTTGTTTCTACATACCTTATGTTTATTTAGACCGATATGAGTTATCTACAAGCATGAATATCAGCGGTACTCCTGACCAAGTTCTATCGATTTATATTTTTTAAAATATATATCGTAAATAGTAGGCTAATATTGTGACATTTCAAATGACACATAGGTACCATACAAAAGTGCCCATTGTCCTTTAACTTAAATTTTGTGAAAAAAATAAAAAAGGTTTAATTTCTGATTTCACGCTATATACAAATCACTGAATAGCCTGACTGTTTGATTCAACTGTTTTACTGTAGTGATAAACTTGAAGTCAGTCCTAGTTTTGTGGGCGGGACTAGCTACTAACAATATAATGCTGGAATGCTGGTATTACAATGTTGCGAGTTAGTCCTACTGATCTCTGACCGTGAGAAAACTATTAGTCTTCATAAACTCTGTGACTTCTACTCTATTTGATGGCCAAACAAAAGTAGACCTGTACAAAATAGCTATGCAGGTCTACTTTTGCGCAAACAATCGAATCGAATCTGTGCTGCCTGTTTTGGCACGTGGCCATATTCGGAACTAAAGTACCTAAACTCTTGTTTTTTTTATACAATTTGACAAATGTTTACCTACTGACAGCGTCCTCCTGTCAATGGCATTCAAGCGCTAAGAAACATTTTTCTCATTGTATCGAAAACACCCAAGCCCTCCTAATCTTCCTATACAAATTAAACGTGTCTCTTTATTCGTTTTATGACACAAATGACGTCTAGAAACTGACTGTTTTGAAAGGACACGGCTTTCGTGGCAAAGGTACCTACCTAATTTCAGCGCTACGAATTTCCACCGCCTCTAAATGCAGCGATTCTGAGTTCTATGGGTTTTATAGTAACTTAAAATATACTTACAGGCTGTTATTAGGAGGAAACGAATCCTTTGTAATAGATCTGATTCTATTGTCATTCAAATTCAACCGTTTTAGTCGGGACAAATTCTCAACATCACTTCTTTGGAGTAACAGGTCGAATATACCATTCTTGCTCATATCCAAGTCTTCAAGCGCAACCATAGGCTGCAGCGCTTCCAAGGGAATCTTCTTCAAATCATTACTTTGTAAATTTAGCTTTTTTATATGACGAAGGTGTTTGAAATCTAAAGGATTGATGTCTGTTAACTTATTATGTGACAAATCTAAATCTTCTAAGCCATCGATTTTCGTAAAGAGGTCGGGTGTGATTTCTGTCAATTCGTTGTGCGAGAATGACAGCACTTTCAAATTTGGAACGTCACTGAAAGGATCTGGCCAGTATGCTTTTATAGCGTTGTTTATGAATCTCAGCGTTTCCACTTGTAAATTTGGCGGCAACCTGAAAAGTAAAGAACACAATACTGTAATTAATTGTTATTAGACTGCCTCATTGGTCTACGCGTGTAAGTGGTCGATGAGGTGCAATAGGATCAATTCCCAGGTCGCGTATAGTCTTACTGAGTTTTGCCACCAGGAATTTCTCAGTTACAGCCCGGACTGATTGATAGCAAGAAGCCCTCTTCCTATATCATGGGTCACATACACCTCAGTCAAATCCTTTGGAGATTGCTAACGTGATGTTGTTTTGATATTGCCATACACTAGGACCTAGTATTTGGAAGCCGAGCCCAGCTACCAAATAAACTACCTACATAAATCTTAATCAGAGCTACAATTTAACGCACCAAGGTTATCCAATTAATTCGGCCTATCGGCTGTTACAATACAACTTCAAAGGCAGTTTTTCCTATGCGTGGGAAAATTCCAGGACCTCCAGTTTGTTTAAGATGATGATGATGATGACATTTATCCGGCCTTAAACACTGTTCCTAAGAGATTTTACGATCTATTTCAATCATGACAGCACACGATTACGACTGATTTGACGGCAAGGTTCCATCTTGATCGTTCTGTAATGGACTGAAAGAACAATCTGCACGTCCTTTTTAATATCAGGCCTTGGTGGGCGAAGGTTCCCTATCTTGGTGGGGTCATATCGAGCGGCTGATACTACTTTATCGCCCCCTGGGTTAGGTGTTTCTCGGCAGAATCGAAGAAACGCTTACAGAAGTGGGAAAAAACTACAAGATCCACAGCAACCTACCTACCAATCAGAGTTGCCCAATTGTCTTTAGGATTAATTGATTAGTAATAAATTAAATAGTACTTAGCTACAGTTAAACACTAGTTAGGTATCATGCGTAACTATTGCGTACCTACAGAACAGTTACACAATTGATAACTGAATATTTTTATCTCATGCGTATTTGGTTGGGAGTTACGAACGGAAAACCGCAAATACGAAAAATAAACAATTTTTCATTCGTTTTGCTGAAAGTAATCGGAATTTACCACAATTTATTAAACAATCATGATTGTTTGCTTGTATTATTTTTAGAGAGATTTCACTTTGGAAAACTATAATTTTAAAATTTAACTGCTAAAGACCTGCTGAATACCTAATGGCAGTTTTATATTTATTTCTGAGGTGGGGTTGCGTTTCACCAGTAGCGTAGTATTGGTGACTGGGATCTAGATCCAGATCTAAAAGGGAAGGTAGGTGAGACGGACGGGATGCGGAACGCGGAGGACGTGTGTGCAGTGGAATGTGATCGGCAGATTTGATGATTGATTGAGTTATGCATTAATTTTTGTACTATTTTTTTACATAAAAAATCTCAGACGACACACAAAATAAAGTTTTGAAGCGCTTATTAAACTCACAAACTAGGTAGCCATAAGTAGGTAGGCGCCCAAAATAGGGTTGCCAACCGTACTCTATAATAATAGAATATTGTTGAGTACAACATTTTTTGGGTAAGCGTAGGTACTCTATAGTCATATATACAAAAGGAACAAACTACAATGTTCTATTTATATCGACTGTAGCTGCTCTATAAATTAAATTAAATGAATTCCTGCCAACTCAATATTCAATGAGAGAGTATTTTCGGTATACGTACTAACTACTAAGTACAATATATGCGATATGTGGCTAAACATGTCAGAACTTTTTTGTATTTCGCTATTAACCTGCATGCAATGTTTCATGTACACCATGTTTAAACAAATAAATATTACTTACTTACTTACTTACTTAATGTGGTAGAAACCTGAAAAATATTAAAATACTTATACTCGTAAGAACGCTTTATTCAAGTTAATATTTTCCTGGAAAAGTGCAAAAAACAAAGTACTTATGTGAAAGCTCAAGCAGAGCAGCTCAAGCTGAATTACCCTCTATTTCTTCCAAAAAAGTTAGCAACCCTAATCAAAACAGATTATACGGCAAGTCGGCCATTTCCCGCCGCGGATGATTCGCAAAACAAACGCAGGTGACACGGTTTGTACTTGATTGATGTGACAGCCGGCGAATGTTGAGACGACGCGGGATAATGACCTTACAACTAATTACTGAAGGATTTTGAGGAATGTCTGCTAATCTCAGCTTAGGAGACATAATCTATTGTATTGTAGGTACTTGTACCTATTTCCAGAACAGACACACTTGTTTATATAGGTAGGTACTCCACTAGCTATGTTTCCATAAACTGGACATAGATCTGTCTGCGCTATTCCTGATAGACATTCCAACTTTCAGTAAATATGGTATGGTGCCCGTCGTGCCCCAGCGAAGCAAACAAAAGAGCTGTCTAGGTTGCTACGTACTGGATGGACAAAATTTGAGTTATCGACTCGAAAAGAAGAAGCAACCTGGCTGGAATTTGCAACCACTACCCAACGAGGCAGTTTAGCCGAGGGAATGGTCAAAATAAATCTTAGAAAGATTGAAGCCATAGCGGGCGCGGGGGTAAAAAAAACTAAATTAAATATGCAATTCATGCGTTAATGTAACGTAACGTAGGTAGGTACCAACCAATAGTTCTTGTTTTTTTTTTAAATATTGCTCCACACTGGGAATTTCTCCTGTATCGTAGGTGCGTTCACAAACATTTAAACTCACATTCACAATAGGTACCTATTTCATATTTGTTCACATTCGGAAATAAATCGCGATCGTAGATTCTAGACCGTCTATTCAAATTGCTCAGTAGCTCAGCGCTAGTTAAGAGGTTCTATTTTAAACGTTTCCTGATATAATTATATGGTATCTGATAACAACGCTATGTCGCGGCGTAGCTTATAATACATAAGGGCTAACATTGTCAACAATTGAACAACAGTTACTAATTTTATGATGTGATCAAGGCTTCATTGAAAGTATATAGCGAAAAGTACAGAGTTTGCTTAAGTTTGAGTTAAAGGTAGGTACTTGGGGTACCTTTAACTCAAACTTAAGTCTGTCTCGGCTCTGGAGACTCTGGACTCAGTAGATACTAGATAATATTTACTACTCAATAGAAGTAAGCTAAGTAGTAAGTAGTTACTCAATCATCATCATCATCGTCATTCTACTGCCCATAACCTATAATTTATTTGTGGTCGGCGCAATATCTTCTTCTTCCATACTTCTCTATTACTCTTCGTATCATCAGACTATCAAACACATCCTTCCTTGCCATTTTGCCAATCTTGCCATCTCATCCTTTACACAGTCGATCCATCGTTTATTTGGTCTTCCGCTACTCATAAACCCGCCCACAATTATAGGTACTCAATTATTTACTTTAGTAGTTACTCAATATAAGAAGACAAATACTTAGTTTAACAAGACAGAGACGTTAGTTTTGATTCAGGGCAATGAAATATTCAGATTTAATTATTTGTAAGCAGATTATCGACGATCGATCGCAAAAAAGTGCATGCCCTCTACATATTGTCCCGTCCTGCCCTTTGTTGTTAGGCTTCGTCTCTTTCACTAAGAAATAACAAGTTAAATAGATGACAAAAGTAATTTCATTAATCTATTACTAACGATCTTCAACGACCTTGTCAATTAATGGCTGATTTCCTCTCATTTGGGAACTCTCAGGAAGAAACTCAAATCGATATGTCCTGTCCCTAGAGGAAAAGGGCCATGAAGAGCCATATTACGAAACATTAAAAAATACTAAGAACATAAACATTAACTCTTATTGGTTTCATTCTCCTGCCCTTACCCAATATCATCGGAGTAGCTGCAGGATGTCTTCCTCTTTCAGACTTTACTTTTAACGGTGCCCGTCGTCATATCGTAAAATCATCCCCTATCTGGCTAGATAGGGGGTGATGTCAGAGGTGTAAAACATTAGCATAGCCTAACGTTTCGTACATGAATCGATTCTTTGGTTTTCCTACTCGTATCCTAGAGTCTAAAAATAATTCTATTCTTGAAGAAATGTTATTTGCGGAGCATGGGAACTTCCCGTGAAATTTAGGACTCAATATGCTGATTAATAAAAGATCCAAGTAAAGTAGTTCCGGGGACCATGGAATAACTTTGCATTTACTCAGCTGCTTACGACCTATAAAGTCATGTATCAAGGACTTCAATTGATCGCCCCCAATAAATGAATCACAAACATAATATCACAACAAAAGATAAGAAGCCACTCGAATAAGTAACACTCGCTTCATCGCTTGCACATCATTGAATATCGATAAAATTGCGGTTAATACGAAATTGACTATGTAATTATTTATCAGATTATTCTATACCTGTTTAAATTGATTCAATTCGATTGAGGATGACTGAATAATTGCTATAAGAGTAGTGGAAGACCAAGGAAACCATGGATCTAGGACTGAGTGAAAGATGATATAACTTATTATTTTGTACCCTATCACAATGTTGTCCTATTTAACCAAAAGGTTGACTGGTAGAGAATGCTTTGTAGCATTAAGTCCGCCTGTGTATCACTAAATTGTACATTAAGTTTAATAAATAAATGATAGGAATGTATTAGTATAATTATATAGTTTAGTTTTTAGAGTTGATGTTGTTTTTTAGATATTTTGTACCTACCCTACCACAATGTTGTCTTATTTAACCCTAAGGTTGACTGGTAGAGAATGCCTTGTGGCATTAAGTCCGCCTATGTACCACTATTGTGCATGAAGTTTAAATAAATAAATAAATAAATAGGGCTAGAAAGAGAGTGAATTACATGACGACAGATAGAGGAAAAAATAAGCTGGTGGAATACAACACCTCCGCCTACTTTTAGAAGTCGGGTAAAAATGGGAGAATGCTTCATGCTGTGCCGACAACAAAAGTATTGGGATAAGGGCAAGAAAATGTTGATTAGTTGATTAAAATATCTGAACGAAAGATGGATACTTGAATGGAAGCAATGAAGTAAAGTACCTACAGAGTATTTAATTTCGTTTTCCGATGAGTCGTGCATTTTCAAAAGGCGTCTCCCTTTTCTTTGTAATCTAATCTCAAATGGACGATATCAAATTATTGTGTCTGTATAGTATTGTTTGTGAGAGTTTACCGAGAAATTGCTTGTTTTTACGATAGGCTTAGTTGAGGTGCGTTTTCTCAATAATATACCTGATGCTAAGTTCCACGTATTTTAATATCTGTGGTTCCATGAAGACAGGTTAAGAAAGGCGAAGAACTGGATGCTGTCGCGCAATGGGCTAGGCTAGGCTAAGTCGATTGAGGCTCCAGTATTTTGAACAGTGATGACAGACGGACTAAGGCTGTCACCGAATGGCGTCCAAGAACTGGCAAATAAAATTTGGGTTGTCGCCGCGACATGGGCAGACGACAATTAAGTTGCTATCGGGGGAAAGAATGAGGCTGGCACAGGACTGGAAAAAAGAGAGGCCTATGCTATTTCAGGCTCTGGATGATGATAATATTTTTGAACAAAGGGAAGTCAAGCAGAATGATAGCAGGTAGGTACTAAAAGAAACCCTACCTCTTCAGTACATCTAACTCTAATACCTAATGCTACTTCCAGTATTTAACATTTTGACTATAAACTTTTATTTTCATGAACCGGCAAGTACCCAGCGTCTGATACGGAGCTCATGCAAACAACGATTAAGATAGGCGGCGAGTAAACAAAATTTCAATGCCCTTTAATATATTGTAGCAAGCGCAAGTATTATAGCTGTAGCGAACGGTGATAAACAGTCAAGGTGACAACAAAATGATGAATAGTCAGGGTCAGGAGGTCTGTCAGTCTAGGAGTATTCATCATCATTATATTATCATTGTCAGCCTTGTTCCACCGACTGATGAGGCCTCCTCTTTTTGGTAGCATGCTTGCCTGGTATTCGTGAGCATCAACTTGGGGGTTTAAATAGCCACTTTATCAGAACCATCATTATCATCTCCCTATGCCTAGCTGAATACCAATATTTTACATGGAGCTACTGCCTATCTCGCCTCCACAACCTAGTAACTTCGGTTTATCAAAATCATAATAGGATAATATTCACGATAAAATAGGTCTTCTGAAGAAGAAACCCATTTATAAGCTCGTTCCATCGTCGACATCATCTCTGCCCTTAGGGCAAGATTGAAGTCAAGAGCAAGCCCATTTATAATTAAAAAAAAATTAAAAAAATCGACGCAGAGATACCTATCAAAGATTCAAAGACGTTGGAATAATTTATAAACAAGAGGGGTTCTAAAGAAATGGTGTAGAAATGATTAAATAGAGCAAAGAACCTGAAAATGTTTTGTAATATTATCTGCTTCATGGCTGCACATGCTTGAAACTTTTCCGAATATAAAGTACTTAAGTCCTATCAGGTAACTTCCGTCATTATAATTCCCGGTATCCTAAATGACATCACTTGTCCGACCAAAGGACCAAATAGATCTTTATCATCAGCATTCCTGATTCGAACTTACGACTTGCTCTAAGAAACCGTCGCTGCGCTATTTGGGACATTGACCTAACGTTGGAGAACGATTACGCCCACATTCATTGCTGCTAGAAGCATTCCGGATTAACTGATTTGGGAGAAGATTAACGGTTCTAATGAAGCTTGTTGGACCAAATATTTTAAACAAATAAAAAAGTTAGGTACTTACTTGCCCAATGTAGACAATCCCAGTCCGTCGAAAGTGGCCGATATCTTCAATCCATTTGGATTTAAAGGCCAGGCGATCTTGTCCAAGTCTGCCACATTTTCTATCCTATCAAACTCAGAACACTGAACGTACAACACTATATGAGTCCCATCGATATCCGAAATTTCACTGCACGTACAAACATCACACAACTTAATAAGTTTTAACACCTCTTCGTCAAAAACTTCTTCGTACACCTCTTGAGCACTTCCATTTTCGAATATTAAAAAAAGAAACGTCAAAAAAATAAGGGCGCGCATTTTTACTTTTAAAAAATGATGACACAAGCCCATCTGCGTTCGACTCGTAATCGCGGTGGAATGATAAGTTTCCCTATCGTTGTCTTATCGGCATCGCGTCTGTGTGTGTACATTGCTGAAAATGACGCACACTAAGATAATAGGAGATTAATACGAACTCTATGTGATTCATAGTCCTTTATAGTAAGGAAGCTACCGGTCCTTTGAGGAAAGGTATTTTGTAACATGTTAAAATTTTAAACAAAAACGATCCTACTTGGTCGACATCGCAGTGTTACCGAGCTAACTAAAATAACAGATGGTCTGTTTGGTAGATCAGACATTTAAACTGTGTTTTGTGTTTATGTGCAGTGAGTGAAATACAAAATATTAGTGTCTTTGAACCCCATCCCTCTCCTAGAGAGGAGGCCTGAGTCCCTGCAGTGGGAACATTATAGGCTGATGATGATGAGTGTCTTTGAATTTAAAGACAAAGGATGTAAATTAGGCACACAGGGTGGCTTCCTTGCTTCTGATAGTCTTCCAGGACTAATTGTTTACGAGATTATGAGTCCCCACATTGTACTTGTTTTCCAGGTTCCACACAAGAGGAAATCCACTATTAAGATTAGTTTGATTACAGTCTAAACAAAAAATCTCAACTAGATATTATCAGTGAATTATGAGTAGAAACAGCTCACACTACACACATTTAAAAAATATCTGTATTTCTAGGAAAATCTATGTATAAAAATATTAAATGCTCACTGAACTTAAACAAACGATACTATATTGCTAAGAGGCACGTAACGAACGGTTGAAGCGCGGCAACTGTAGATAATGTTGATATCCGTAGGTAGCAGCAAGCAATAACGCAGTAATAAAGTTTTAATAAATTGTGGTAATCAAATATAAATAACGTGTGTGTAAAACGAGTATTTTCAACTATTTACCCATAGTACCTAAATCGTTACCCATTACTCTGCATGTTCGTGTTAGGCCCGCTAACAGGACTTATATCGAGCTGTGAAACGGAACGCCTGCCGTGTTCATATAAGCTCCGTGTACAAAAATAATTTTAAAATAGTTAAACTAATTAATTAATAAGTATTTGTGAAGAATATGATTCAGTGTTGCGTAAATCCCACTACACAAAGTTTGTGATCAAAAATTTAAATTTTTAATACCAGAAATTACTAACAATAACAAGTGACATCAAACAGCTAAATTAGTGAAACTTTCTATAATATTATCACACCAAAACATATTAATTACCATAAAGAAGAAAACAGCAAAAAAGGTCGAAGAAATATCATGTACAAGTTAGTGTATTTTTGAATAATACTCCAAAACAATCCGTTGAGTAAAACATAACACGAATTCTCTTTGTGTGATTCAAAACTGACCTTTGGACCTCAATGAATGACCAACGAATTCTTCACCAGTACTACAGTTACAAGTAACAACTTATTTCGAAGTAGTTTACTAATGGTCAGTTGGCGGAACGGTCGATACACTCGACTTGAGCGGCAGTGACTGCGCGTTCTAATCTCAGTGGCGCATGACCACTTTTTGAGAATCTTTGCCAATATTTCTAACAACGATTTCGACCCATTCGTTTCAAACATTCAATTGTATCGTTTACCTACATTATATTTGAAAACAAAAATAATTTACTGAGATGGAAGAAACCAACAATATTACGCTAAGAAGACACCAAACTATTAAATCAAGATCTATGGACTTCCTTGATCAAAGCAATATTAGCCCAATGTCCTGTGATGAATTGTTGGGTAGAAGCCTTGATTTATCTACCAATATATGCTCAACTTACATGGCGGAAATGAAAGATGAAATTAAAAAATTAAAATCAAATTTAGAAAGTACACAGAGTGAGATGGAAAATATTATTTTAGAAAATTTAGAACTTAAAAAAACGATTACAAATATGAATCAAGAACTTAGCATACTCAAGCAGTTATGTAAAAGCCCACTAACGACCTTTAGACAAAATATGTCAAGCAGCACTAAGAAAAGTGTACGACGTCGACTAACAGATAGTTTTCGGGTCTCTCCTCACAAGCTAAACGAAAGCCCATTAATACCCGTGCAACAATTTAATATGGGTTTAACTACTAGCCTATCTACAAAACGCACGGAACGACGAGAAAAAACGTGTGAAGAAAAAAGTACTGCTTCGCAGACAGTTACGGCGGAGACGGAAACAAAGATGACAAACAACAAAGAAAACGTGATACTCAATACTAAAACTAAGTGTACTAAAAGGGCATTTATAATTGGAGGCAGTCAATGTAGTGGACTATCATCACAATTGACAAAATCTAGGTTTGATAATCCCTATAACACCTATCAGTTTACCTCAATAGTTAAAACTAATGCCTCCACAGATGAAATCTTAAGAAGCGTAAAATTATTTGACATTAAAGCTGACGATAAATTGATAATATCTACTGGACAAAACGATGACAATGCCTTAAAAATGACAACAGAATTATGTTTGTTTTTAAAATCTGTGCCTTGTCCTGTTATTGTATTATGTGTGAATAAAAACATCTATTCCAAGGAGATAAAATTGAATGGAATGTTGGATCTAATTTGTAGTCAGACTAAAGAGTGTTATTTTCTCAAAAAAGGTTATAATAATTTATCATCATTAAGTTATAAAATAAATTCTTTATTAGACCAACTAGACTATAACAAACAGTTTTTATCTTTTCACGGAACTTCTAATTACTATAACCAAACTACTGGATTGGTCTCGAGTGTCAATATTCTTAAAACTAAAAACCAAAGCACACAAACTGAGGGTGATATAATGATAGGTAATATGAATAAATCATCAGAGATACATGATCTATCTGAAGGCAATCACTTGACCCAAGTCGAAAATAAGTCGTTTTTTCGTATCTAAAAACCAAAATCACGTTATACTCCACCAAAACATTGCAGGTGCAATTAACAAAATAAATGAAATTGAAATTGCCCTTAACTTGCTTCAGGATCAAAAATATTCTGTAGATTTCCTATGCCTAAGTGAGACGTTTATCAAATCTGGAGAACAAGATAATTTGACAGTACATTCGTTTAAGTTAGTCAGCAGTTATTCTAGAAAAGACCAAAGGCGAGGTGGAGTGTGTATACTAATGAAGCCAAATGTTGAATTTGAAAATATGGAGTGGTTAAATAGTATTGCGATGGAAAAACATTTTGAAATATGCGGTATTAAGATTAAGCAATATAACCTGAACTTATTTTGTATTTATAGAACACCAGATTCGGATATAAATATTTTCTTTAGAAAATTACAAATAGTATTAGATAAAATTCGTAACAACGATAAATATAAAAATATCCTATGTGGCGACTTCAACATAGATATTCTAAGTAATAGCAATCATAAGAATACATTTATCGATATTTTAAACAATTATGACCTAAATATACATATACGAAAACCAACTCGACAAAATTCTTGCATTGACAATGTTATAAGTGACATCAAAGAAGCAAAAGGTGAAACACATGAATTAGGACTATCAGATCACAATACCGGACAAACATTATCAATAAAATTAAAAACAGAACATAGTTTAATTCGAAAACATTGGTTCTCATACAAAAGGGACCTGAGTAAAGAAAATATAGAAAAATTTAATTATTATATTAGTAAGCTTTCATTTTCAGAAGTATACTTAGAAACAGACGTAAATAAAGCTTTTTCATTATTGCACGATGAACTGTGTCTATTTTATGAACTTTGTTTCCCATTGATTAAAATTAAGATGAACAGTAAATCTGTTAACCCAAAATGGATAACTAAAGGTCTAAAAAAATCATTTATAACAAAGAGAAAGCTACAAAATATTTATTATAAAAGTAAAACTACCCACAATAAACATGCATTTAAAAACTATAGCAAAAAACTTAAACAATGTGCAAATACGATACAAAAGGCTAACAATAAAAAATATATAGAGAAAGCGGACAATAAATGTAAAGCTACATGGAAAATAATAAATGAGAAACTTAAACAGAACGATGCTAGTAATGAAATTAGAGAAATTTTGGATGGGAAAAATGAATTAAAAGAAGGTCAAGATATTGCAACATACTTAAACAATTATTTTATCAACATTGCTAAAAAGGGAAACGCCCCAAACCCAAAAAAGAAACATGTTTGCAAAAAAACGGTTGTGAACTCAATTTATCTTGAACCTGCTACTTGTATGGAAATATTTTTGACAGCAATGAAATTGCGAAATACCAACTCAGTCGGTTATGATAACATTAGCACTAAAATGATCAAACAAAATTTAATATCCTTAACAAAACCCTTGACTTACATAATTAATTTATCTCTGGAAAAGGGTATATTCCCCGACAGCTTAAAACTTTCTGTTGTAAAACCCATTCACAAAAAAGGACCTAGATCTGAGGCGAATAATTATAGACCTATTACTTTAGTTCCCATACTTTCAAAAATATTTGAAAAGGTGATGAGCAAAAGGATTATAAATTTCTTAGAGAAACATGATATATTATGTAGCCAACAGAACGGCTTTATTAAGCACAAATCCACAACTTTGGCATGTTTTAAACTGGTAAAAGAAATTATGGATGCGATCAATAAAAAGGAAATCCCAGTAGCGGTATTTTTGGATATGAGTAAAGCATTCGATATGGTATGTCATGAAACCTTATTACGTAAACTTGAGCAATATGGTATACGAGGCGTTGCTTATAGTTGGTTCGAAAGCTACTTAAGAGGTCGACAACAATGCACGGAAATTAAAAAAATGTGCTTAAAAACGAACACCCAAAAAACCTTTAGGTCACCATACTTAACAAACTGCTGTGGTGTACCACAGGGAAGTGTCCTTGGCCCCTTATTGTTTATAATATACATAAACGAACTGCCCGACGCCACGAATCAGTACACCATATTATTCGCAGATGACACAACCGTCTTGACAAAAGAGAAAACTCTGGATAAAAGTAAAATAGTGACTAATAAAGCATTGACAGATTTAATCAATTGGCTCGATGAGAATAACTTAAAAATGAATGCAAACAAAACTAAATTCATGACATTTTTGCCGTATAATAACCAGACAAAATTAAAAAATGACATGAAAGTAAGATTAAATTACAATAACAATGACATAGAGGAAGTTAATAATATAAAGTTTTTAGGAGTAGTGATGGATAGACATTGCAATTGGAAAGCGCACGTAGATAATGTATGTAAGAAGGTAAACAAATTCGTATTTGCACTAAGGAGGATAAAAAAAATAACAGACATTCAAACCGCACTACTGGTATATCATAGCCATGTCTGTTCTGTTTTAAGGTATGCTATAACTGTATGGGGAAATTCAACAGATGCTTCGAGGGCATTTATAGCCCAAAAAAAGTGTGTAAGATCTATTTTTAATCTTAAGTGGACAGACTCTTGCAAACCTATATTTATCAAACAAAAGCTGCTTACTCTCCCGTCTCTTTATATATTTGAAACCTGCAAATTTGTAAGAAACAATTACTCGCTTTTTAAAAAGGATGAAAAGGCTATGTCGAAGAGGAAAATAGCACAAAAACCACTAGTAGTCCCTCGTAATAGACTAAAGCTTGGTGACAAAAACTGTTACACCATGGCGGTGAAAATATATAACCACTTAGCTGAAAAAATTAGAACTGCTACAGAATTAGAATTTAATAAAAAGCTATATGACTGGTTGTGTGAGAGATGTTTTTATTCCATCGATGAATATTTTGAATGCAAAATGTAAAATGTATTAACTGTGATTATTATGACATCTAGGTATATTGACATTATTTAAATATTTCATTATTCTTATTTATTGACGTGACATAATTATTGACTGATATTTTAAACATAGTTGATGAATATCTTGAATGATTAGAATTTATTGTATTTAATTTTAATCTTATTTGTAATTGCATAATAATCTAAATTTCAATTGTTATCAGTATTTCTTCATTCTAATGTTTTTTGCTATTTAACAATATGTACCGCATGCTACAAGCACCTACAACATTTTGATATTACCTATTTAATTTCCACTATTCCTTTTGTTTTTTATTAACATGACATCACTATTATTGATTGCTATGTAATGTAATTGATAATAATTGTATTTTATTTGTATCGAGTAATCCCATTGTAATTTAAATTTAAATTGATTTTATTAATTTTTATACTGTTGCTATTTAGTAAATGTGTACAAGTATGAACAGAATTGTATTTAACTTTAAGAAATTCCATTGTAATCGTAATTTAAATTATTGTCAGTATTTTTCAAATGTATAATGCATGTCAAAGTTTATTTAACCAAAATAGGTACCTAAATCTAAATATTTGTATGACAGAAATGTCGAATATAGTGAAACCCATATTTATATCGACCAAGAACTGTAAAAACCTATATTCTGCAAATAAATACATCATTCATTGTGTTTTCTCATAAAAAAGCCGCAGCATTCGATTTTGGTATCACAATAAACTTTCAAATGTCTAGACTAGACAAAGGTTAAGGCTACCTACATTACAGCTCATAATTATTGGTACGGCTTCGCCCCCGCTTATCCTTCACAATTCTTTGGTCTTCCTCTACCTACTCTTATAACCAGTCACACTCAAACCTACAGCGCATAGTCCTTATTCCTCCGCATCAAATGCCCATAACTGTAATTTGCCCGACCCGGAAATCGAACCAAGAACCTTATACTCAGCAGTGGCGATTGCAACCCCTAGAGTCTGGACCAACGAGACAGTTCTACTAGTCATTTAAATTTTCTCAATAAAAAATTAAAAACAATGAACACTGCAATAATAAAGTAGGTTACCACACTTACCGCCCATCCCGGTGAGATTCTAAAACATTTACAAAAACTGGGTCAATTCACACAACCAGGAAAATGTTGCCTTACTGATATTTGTAAGGGCGTTGTGTAGGTAAATAGGGTAACGACTACGATTAAATGATGCATTTTTATGTGCAACTCCGCCTCACCGATTTTATGAGACTACAAAAGGATAGGGCAGTAGGCGCTGTAATAAAATTGTGCATTTTTTCGTTTGTATTGTAAAGTGGATGTATTTGTGAGAAGTTGTTAAAAAAGTATGAACTAGTGTTCTTGTTTAAATAGGCTTAATGTGGGATTAATACGATCAATTTAGTCCCAACCAACTTCAGAAGGTGCCAAAAAGTTATGTCATATAATAACAGTCCTTCATCCGTGACTTCTGTCCATTCCTAAGTATTTCATATAATTGTATATAACTGAGTAGTATATATGTATTACGTCTTACCGAATTATAAGGTTTAAAGTAACAATAGTAAAAGGCACGATGGGGTTGGCATATTATATGTTTAGTCAAAAACCGTAAAACAAATAAGGAGAAAAAAAATGTGTTCATTTTTCAAGGAAGGCGCCTGGCGCTGATGTGATAGGTTTAATGTTGATAAACAATAATATAAAATTTATAACTATGTATTTCGGCTCGCAGGAGCAAAAAATTTTTTTTAAATATCGGTCTTTTGCGAACTTACCCTAAACCGATACTTTCCGATCGGAGGTCGCGCATATGGAACACCTTGAAAGCTGGCGAAGGACCGTCCCTTCGTGGACACCTTCCATGCACCCTGGAGAACCTCAGCTAAGATAGAAAGGGTATGACTATTTAAAGTGTGTTTAATTGTTTACGAGAAATCTGTTAGCAAAATTAAAATTTATTATCTGTAAAAATAGGTACTTGCTAGTAAAAAAACATAAATAAATAAAAAACATATTACAAAAAATATATTTATTATTATTAAAATATAACAGTAAAATACGTAATAATAATATTGAACATGTTTATTACTTTAGAAGACTTCTGTGTTTCGACATTTTAAACTTAGTTTTTACGCCATAGAATACATATTTTATAAAATTGTGGCCCCTATTAACTTATTTATTTTACAAACAGCAATGTAGAATGATTATACTATAGTATAGGTATATTATGCGATGGACAAGTAAAGTACATTTATTAGTTGTTAACGTTTAAGCTAAATCAGTCACTTGACATAAATATATTGCCATCGGAAAACCGACTTTATGCAACACTCATAAGTCTTACTTTAATGCAAAACAACATTTGATAAAGTTAAGTAAGTACAAACCCATCAACTTTGTAGCCTAACACAAATGTAATCAAAAGAACCTTTTGAAGTACAGTATTTGCAAACTTATTTTATTTCTGATAGCTACAGCCTAAAAGCAACCATATTTGTACGAAGATAAAGATTAGTATCATTTTGGTTTACCTGACCTTATTGCTATGAGCAGAAAGATCAGTATAATTTGACAGCGATGCAAGGGCGGAAGTAAAATAACTGTGAAACGACTGTAAACATCTTTTAGAAATAGTTTTCAAACAAGTGTTTTTTAAAAAAATACATTCTAAAAATGGAATGTCCTATTTAAAAGTATTCACAAACAAATATTCTCTATGGCTACATGATAAATGCGATGCCCTTAGAACTATATGTATAGATAACAACTGAAATTTATAAACATCAAGGTTTACTCAGCAAGCAAATATTTTTGGTCAATAAAATGTTTTCATGACATCAGAGGCCTATTTCTAAAGTGGGTTTAGAAATATTTTTCCAATGTTCCAAGGTTGGAATGGAGCTTTTCCAGTTTATTTATTAGTTTATACAAGATACCACTTTGGCAAGTATTTCAGACATTGGATTAAATTATGATGAGCTTAAGGAAAACAAACACGATTATCTCCCGAATTCTAAAATGCCACATAACTTTAAAACGTTCGTATAAGTATTTCTGTCTCGTCAATTTACTTTTAAATGAAAGAGACAGGGTTATAAATGCGACCTAATATCTCTGCCTCTTGTAGTCTAACTTCTTTATTTTTAGAGACAAGCTAGACACGCTTTTATTAGCTTCACCGGTAACTAACTATGTAATCAAATTTGAAGAAAGGAAATTAAATTGGCCCACTTCTGTTTCCGATTGAGCTACAATTTTGCATACATTTTGTTAATTAGGTTAGTTTGTATGACAATGCATAGTCAACCAAGCGACGATGTTCTTAATTTTGAAGATAAACTATGCTGTTATTCTGTATTCCTATAAAGTTGACTCTTAAATACAATAAACTCATAAATGTATCAGTTTGAAGTTGGTATTTGCTTTAATAATTAAAAAATAAATACAATTTCAGTAAACAAATCAGTTTAATTACTGAAATATATGTAATAAAATATTATGCAGCGTATCGTTTAGTTTATTCTTTTAGAATATTCAATATTATTCCTTTGAATTGATACAAAATAATGTACACAGAACATGGTAATATAAAACATTTTAATTATTATTTAAATTCATTGGCACGTTTTTAGGATCATAAAATGAATTAAGCTCTACAGCCCATGTTTATTGTTTATTAAAAAATATAGAGCTTTAATCGAGACGAAACGATATTATTATTACCAGCTTGACGTTTAATGTCAACTATCAGAGTCTATGGTCGATTGACGGATAGAATGAAGTATAGTGTATAGTTTACTACCCTACTCTGAATTTAGGAATTTTTATTAGGATTTAGGCAATAAAATAGGGTCTGTCTCCACCGATCCCGGGATCCGATTTGACGTAACACGGATCCCGGCGATTTGTCTCCACGGATCCCGGGATCCGTTTCTACAAAAAAAATAATTAAATTTTTTGTCCACGGATCCCGGGATCCGTGGCTACAAGAAATAAAAAATAAAAATGTAGAAACGGATCCCGCGTACAGAGCTAAGAGGTTAAGCATAATATTTCTCGAAACTGGTTTTCTTTTTTCTACTTTTCAAACGAAAGTTATAATTTAAAATTATAAGGATTGGTGTAGTAAAGTCTGACAAACTACCAGGAGGCCAGAAACATGAAAGAGGTATTGTATATTGTTAATAGGAATCTCATAATCAAATCTATATACCTATTAATATACCTTTCTAATACCAGGCAGCTTTTTTTGCCTTGATAGTAAAGTCTTCGAAAGTACCAGGACAACAGAATGATGAAGTATTAACTAGTGACATGAAAAAAAAGTAGGTATAAGATAAAATTAAAGGACTTTTTTTTAAAAAAATCTATCAGGAGGCCAGAATATGAAGGAAGTATTGTATATTGTTAATAGGAATCTCATATTCAAATCTACATACCTTTGTAATAAGGCGGTACACGTTTCTAATACCATGTTGGCTTTTACTACAACTACACTTACTTGTCACTACTACTTCAGCATTCTGGTGTCCTGGTAGTTTCGAAGACTTTATTGTCCATGTTTAAAATGAAAAAAAAAAAAAAACTTCATTTTATTAGAAAGGTATATAGATTTGAATATGAGATTCTTAATAACAATATACAATACCTCCTTCATATTCTGGCCTCCTGGTAGTTTGTCAGACTTTACTACACCAATCCTTATAATTTTAAATTATAACTTCTTTTCGTTTGAAAATTAGAAAAAAGAAAACCAGTTTCGAGAAATATTATGCTTAACTTCTTAGCTCTGTACGCGGGATCCGTTTCTACATTTTTATTTTTTATTTCTTGTAGCCACGGATCCCGGGATCCGTGGACAAAAAATTTAATATTTTTTTTTTGTAGAAACGGATCCCGGGATCCGTGGAGACAAATCGCCGGGATCCGTGTTACGTCAAATCGGATCCCGGGATCGGTGGAGACAGACCCATAAAATAAGGAGAGAGTAAATACAAAGAAAAATAAAGAAGTGGGAAAAGAAATACGACTAGGCTAGTTTCTAATTTATCAAATAGCCAGTCCGTTTTTAGGGTTCCTATTACCTTTTACAAAAACTGTAAAATTTCACAGAATCTGTACTTCTGTTAATTGTTGTAGTAATTTATTGTAATAGCAAGATTTAATCGGATGTCCTTTAATGTCTAATTAGAAATTAAATGACATCCGATTAAATCTTGGACGATAGTACGGTACCCTTCAAGCGCGAGTCCAACTCGCACTTGGCTGGTTTAATATTAAATGTTCATATACAGTGAAACCTGGTTAAGTGAGACCTCAAGGGACCTGAAAATTTGTCTCACTTATAGAGGTATTCCACTTACCCAGTGTCTCAGATATACAAATCTGTCTCATGGGACCCCAGTATGAGTTCCAGTTATAGAGGTTTCTCACTTATCCAGGTCCCAGTTAACCAAGTTTCACTGTATAACTTTAGTTGTTTCAGAGTAGAGTAATAAGTTTTAATGTAGTAGAGTAAAGCGTTTACAAAAGCGCTATGCTGAAATTGCATACAGTCTTCCTATTATTCTTTCGATACGCGTGTATTTCGTTAGACTACAGTATGTATACTAATGTATAGCTAGACTAGACTGTAAGTTTACCGGCAGTCATCAGAGGGCGCCATGTTCCTTCAGCAAGTAGTGACCCACGAGCCTCTTCTGTATGTCTGTTACACCGCCGTAGATCTGCGTGCCTCTTGCGTCCCTGAGGGAGGAATGAGAATTTAGTAACATCATCTTCTTCACTGTAGCTGAAAACCGCCCACTGACCAGATTCTCGTGAACTGAGTGGATTATCACGGCTTTCACAAGTCCATTAGTAACCACAATCGTCCCACAGCTGGGAGTGAGAGAGAACGAGTCGTATTCGCACAAGTACAGTGGATGTTCGTACTTTAGACGGTTGTATAATAACATAACGCATTCTGGGTAGCATTCAAATTACTACTCTGAAAAGTTCAGTTATAGCAGAAGCGATATGTAGGAAATGGTGACTCGTAGGAAATAAGTGCAAAGACGTTTGAATAGTCAATTTTATGATCTACAATTTTGCTTTGAACTATTTTTGCGATAACACTCACCGTTAACGAGAATAATGCGAAAAACTGATATTATTGACCTTGAATAACTTTTTTAGCAGACACGGGATTAGTGGAAACTTTTAATCCATTTATAATGATGTATTTAGGACCTCCATTAATTTTCAGTTCTATGCGAATTATTGTTATTTAACCACCTTTTTTTTCAGGCCTATTTTGACTCAATTTGAGGTTCACCCCCTATGGGAGAGAACCTCTCAACGTCCCAGCCGCCGCGGAAGGCGCTCCGGGCGTCGGGGGTCACGCGATGACCTCCGGCCACCTACTACGCGGGCCTGTGGACGGTGAGTAACGGGCTAGCTCGCCGTCCGGCCGCCGTCATGACGGCAACAGACCGTGTCGGCGGCGCGTACGTGTTCCACGCGCGCCTCAAAGAGATGTCAGCAAGGAGGGGCCCGCAAGGGCCGACGCCCGTCGGGGCTGTGGCTTGTCGAAAGGATAACGCGGCTCTGACACAAGGGCGAAGAAGGAACATGGGTTTGGTTTTTAGTCAGTACTGCCGTCAATAGCATAGTTACAGTAAGTCGGATTTTTGCCAAAAATGAGTTAGATAAACAGCCGTCATCACGATAACGAGATCTACAATTACATCTTACCCATTTGTTTGTATCGCTTTTTATACCAAAAACAATTAAAAATTTGCAGTATGTCAAGCATTTTTTTTACATCACTAAGCATAATTGCAGTGGGTACACTTACCGCAGAAGTTCTTATTCAGAGTCTCTCGGCCAAAGTACAGTATAACATCTATACGACTATTAAGTTAAGTCATTTACTGCATAAAAAATCGATAGGAGCCTAGCAAAAAGACACTAAGAAGATGTACTGTTTTGATCCTAAGCAGTTTTCCAATATTTTCTAAATGAGTGATCTAGTCATAAAAGCAGCATGCTGCGATACTGTAATTTTGTTAAGTAGATGTCTTTTATGCATCTCCTTCAGATTACATAAAATACAGACAGTAAGATGCGATACTGCACGTATGGTTGGTTAGTAACGATCCTAAGCGTAAGTTCCACATTACTTACCACAAAGACAGTTCGATGCGATATTGCGTTTATGTTAAGGCGACATTAGCTGCCCGCGACCTTGAGCGCGCGTTTAACTCATCGCCTAAACAAATAAGGTTGAAAATGGCGATGCGTTTGATGCTCGTGACTGCCAAAATGAACGATAGTTCGCAGATTTAATTTATTAAAAAAAAAAATACGCTGTTATGTTAAAATATTTTTACATCTTTAGTTGGTTAAATTTCCTTTCTGATAGTAAAAAAAAAATAACAGTTGTCACTCAAAATATTGAGCATTTCGAGACGAAAAAGTTTTTTCGTGTGATTTTTTTGTGATTTTGTGTTTTTTTTTTTCGAGGTTCTTGATTACTTTTAGAAAATATTTTTGCATAAGTCTTTTACCTATACATTTGACTATACACTGTATTTTTTTTGGAATTGTAATAAGTAGCAATACGGCTAACTCTGTGACGAAAAACAGGTCGTTTTTACGGTGCCCCTTTAACTGCGCCATAAGTAACGTAATCCAGTTAACGATGAATCCTTGAATCTTTCCAAGGAATTTGAAGATTAGGTTCTTGCCTTCTTATTGTCGTATAGGAGTTGATTCCTAAATTGTTCCTGTTGAATATTTAAATTTTGTTACAATACTGTCAAAGAAGAATGTTGTATAATTATTTTATCCTAAATGGTTATAATTTTTGTTATTTACAGTTTAAGTATCTTTAAGATATATAAGTTTTGTTCGATAAATGTTTATAAGTGTTGATTTGATACCGAAGAAAGGATTTATAGTTTTTTTTTAAATGTAAAGCTAATTCAATCCTTACATTTAACATCTGTGATTCTAAAATAATTTGTATTGAAAAGACTGAATAATACATATTAAGTTAACTTGAGTTGAGTGATTAATGTAAGAAAACTAAATTCTTAGTTGTGCCATTTTTAACTGAAAAGACTGATTCAATTAAGTAAAATTAAGAAACGTTATTTTGTGATTTGTTAAGTAATCTTAAGGGATACCTAATTGTAAGAAAGAAGTGTGATTTAAACTAAATGTCAATTTCATTCCCTAATTTAGTAAATTTAAACTTGTCATGATTTATCAAATTTTATTGCTAGGTTTTATTTTCAGCAACAGTTAATAACAGAATATCTAAAACAAGTTTTTTTTTTAAATATATTAAATAAAACCAATATTTAATTGTTTTATTATCACTACAGCATTAATTTTATTTTAAATTAATATGGTTACTTAGCACAAATACAGTAAAAAACACACTTCCTGTGTTTATGCTAAGTGTCCCCACCAGATAGTCTCTCGGAGATACTTAGTTTAACTAAAATAATGAATGTATTTTGTCTTTCAATTACTCAGTATTGGTTTCCAAATAAGTAATAGATAGCTTCTGAAGTCTTCTTTCATTTAAGATATCAACCATCATGATCTGATAACAAACAAAGGATTTAAGGAAGATTTTCGCACCAAAACTTTAACCGCGTTTTTCTCGAAACCGCCTAAAGCATACTTACTGCAACTATGCTATTGACGGCAGAGTAGAAGTCTGACACTCCCCTTCGCTCTGCCCAAAAGCGGGGGGGGTTATTCGATGATTTTCCACCCACCAAAAAAAAAAAAAAGGTTCACCCCCTATTCGTTGGCACTTCAAAAAACCGGGGGATGGTGGTGTACAGAAGCTGTAATAGAGATTTTTAACCAAAATAAATAACCCTTACCTATAATGCCTCTCAGCATCATAATTGACAGACAGCCCACGTCCACCAAGTATCTGCACGCAATGGTCAGCCACCGCGGTGGCGTTACGTCCAGCCAGGTATTTAGCCATCGCGCTGTTCTTTGTGCTGACGTCGACAGCAGCGCGGTAGGTCGCCAGGCGAGCCGTCTCTACTAGTATCGCCATTTCTGTTAGACGTTCCTGGGAATTGAAAGTTTAATATGAATTGATATGTATTATTTATAAAAAGTAAAAAGAAGAGAAGAGTGAGTGAGTAGGTTTGAAGTGTGTGTTCATATCGATACTTTTGGTTGTACGAGTATGTCTCGAAGTGACACAAGGTAAAATAATTATTTCTAGTATTATTACCTTTACAGATGGTAATCTGGACAGCGGTTTTCCAAAAGCTACCCTTTTCTTAGCGTAGGAGATTGCAGTGTCGAGTGCTGATTGGGCGATACCTGTGGAGAAACAAAACAATTAAGACAATACGTAAAACGAGTTTAATATAAACTAATTAAAGTTGCATTTAACTGCCTGGGTTACGATGTAGCAGGCGACGAGCCTTCCCATTGGATACACAGGTTCAAAATCATGTTCGGGTCGGCCGAATGCCGTTCCAAACACGTCTAAAGCCTCATGTGGCCCGTCCGCTCATGCCAGGAAGAATGGGCGATATTCGTAAAGAGAGCCTAGGGAACTCATAATTTATTATGTCTGGTATTGTAGGTGCCAAAGAGCGATGGAGCGTAGCATTTTAAACATCAAAGTCACCGATCGAATACGCAACACCATAATACGCTCCAAGACACACAGTGGGTGCCTGAAGACGGTCGTCGTCACTGAGGCAGGCCAAACAAACGCTGGCGTGATGATTTGATACAGTGGGTTCCTGACTGATTAGCCAAAGATGGTAAAACATTGGGCGAGTTGGAAAGGAATGGAGGAGATTTTTGCCCAGTAGTGGCACAAGAAATAAGGTGACTTCACTCACCGACAGCATGCGCCGCAATACCGATGCGGGCCTGGTCCAGCTGCTCCATGGCAATCCGGAACCCTTCACCCGGCTCCCCGACGATTTAGTCCCGCGGTATGCGCACCTCCTCTAACGTGACCGGGCACTTATTATGTCTAGTTCTGTAGGTAACTCACCGACAGCATGTGCCGCAATACCGATGCGGGCCTGGTCCAGTTGCTCCATAGCAATCCGGAAACCTTCGCCTGGCTCCCCGACGATGTAGTCCCGTGGTATGCGCACCTTCCTCTAACGTGATCGGGCACTTATTATGTCTAGTTCTGTAGGTAACTCACCGACAGCATGCGCCGCAATACCGATGCGAGCCTGGTCCAGCTGCTCCATGGCAATCCGGAACCCTTCGCCCGGCTCCCCGACGATATAGTCCCGCGGTATGCGCACCTCCTCTAACGTGACCGGGCACTTATTATGTCTAGTTCTGTAGTTAACTCACCGACAGCATGCGCCGCAATACCGATGCGAGCCTGGTCCAGCTGCTCCATGGCAATCCGGAACCCTTCGCCCGGCTCCCCGACGATATAGTCCCGCGGTATGCGCACCTCCTCTAACGTGACCGGGCACTTATTATGTCTAGTTCTGTAGTTAACTCACCGACAGCATGCGCCGCAATACCGATGCGAGCCTGGTCCAGCTGCTCCATGGCAATCCGGAACCCTTCGCCCGGCTCCCCGACGATATAGTCCCGCGGTATGCGCACCTCCTCTAACGTGATCGGGCACTTATTATGTCTAGTTCTGTAGGTAACTCACCGACAGCATGCGCCGCAATACCGATGCGAGCCTGGTCCAGCTGCTCCATGGCAATCCGGAACCCTTCGCCCGGCTCCCCGACGATATAGTCCCGCGGTATGCGCACCTCCTCTAACGTGACCGGGCACTTATTATGTCTAGTTCTGTAGTTAACTCACCGACAGCATGCGCCGCAATACCGATGCGAGCCTGGTCCAGCTGCTCCATGGCAATCCGGAACCCTTCGCCCGGCTCCCCGACGATATAGTCCCGCGGTATGCGCACCTCCTCTAACGTGACCGGGCACTTATTATGTCTAGTTCTGTAGTTAACTCACCGACAGCATGCGCCGCAATACCGATGCGAGCCTGGTCCAGCTGCTCCATGGCAATCCGGAACCCTTCGCCCGGCTCCCCGACGATATAGTCCCGCGGTATGCGCACCTCCTCTAACGTGACCGGGCACGCGGTCGCCGCCCTGAGGGTTTCGCTTCACATCTATTTTATAAGCTCCTTTTATTTGTTGGTGCGATTTTATGGTATGTGCTGGGTGTAGTGTACTGACTGGTACTTTTTTGAAGTTTACTGTTTTTCTTAGATTTGCCTCCTGATCAGAAGGTCTAAGTAGCAAAATGTCCAACAGCGCAAAATGTCTAATGAGCAGTAAGTCTACTTAGCAAAATGTAAGTCTAATGAGCAGTAAGTCTACTTAGCAAAATGTAGGTCTAATGAGCAGTAAGTCTACTTAGCAAAATGTAGCAAAACGTCCAACTATCAGATGGTCTGTATAGCAGAACGTCTATTACATTTCTAGTTTTATAGGAATCTTTTAGTTTAAACTAATGTTATAAAAAAAGTTGCAAGTGAGTTTGGAAAAAGAAAATTTCTGTAAATATCTACTATAGGAAGCTACACTTAATTGTCATGGGAAGTTTTTCACGAAATAAAGATGAATGGTTTCTGTAGAAACCTCCATGCGGTCAAATCCGAAACAAAAGTTGTGGATGTGTTAGTTAGTATCTTAATATTAATTTTGTAATGGAATTAAATGTTTGCTAAGCAATTGTATAGAATCGGAAATGCAACGTTAAAGACAAACCTTTATATAAATACATAAATAAGTCCCAATCCAACCAACCAATGTTACAATTACTAACTAAATACCTATACAACCTTTAAATTATAAGCAGTTATATTAGATAGTTTTTGTTAAAAAAAAAAACTAATATTTTTAAAACAATGTTTAATAGATGTCAGCCAGACATTTTTTTGATTTAGTTTTTTTTTTTTTTAATAAATCACCATGACTCATCTTTTATTATAATTATCTGCCTAGCCTTTCCCAACGATGTTGGGGTCGGCTTCCAGTCTAACCGAATGTGGCTGAACACCAGTGTTTCACATAGAGCGAATGCGTATCTGACCTCCACAACCCAGTAGTACAGGGTAACATAATATCCCTTCGTAAGACTGGTTGTCAAACTTTCGGGCTACTGACTGCCTGTAACGGTACTTCATGACTAAATGAATTAACATTTTGACCGCCACAGACGACAAGCCAAAAAGTACCTTAAGTCTACAGACTTAAGGTACTTTTTTGCTGTTCGGCTTGTCGTCTATACGTGACTGTGACGCTCAAAAGGTTAAATCAATTTGCATGTTAATCATCATCTGCCTAGCCTTTTCCGTGTCTGTTAATAATGCCCATATTAATTGTGAAAAGCAAATAAATATAATGATTAATGACCACTCCAAATAGTGTTGCATGCAGTGTTAATATGTGTACTTACAATACATTTCAATAGATACATACCTTACGCTCATGATGCGTTCCTTCTTACCCCGGAAGACACCGTCAGTTTCCATGGGGATTAGGAAACCTATGTAGATAAATAATATTATAGTTATAAAAAATAACCTTTAGAGTGACGTCATTTCATTCAATTATTCCATTTTATAATTCCAGCTAAGAAAATTCTTGAATGAATGAATTATTTATTTGCAGAATATAGGTTTTTTACAAGTTCTTGATATATATAAATAAAATATGGGTTTCACTACATTCGGCATTTCTGCCATACAAATATTTAGATTTACCTATTGTGGTTATACTTTGACATGCATCATACATCTTCATGTATTATTAACTCAAAATCAACTCAAAACATTTTTTTCACTTCTCATGCTCTGAAAGTGCTTATTTGTGCAGGATATAGGCTGCACAAAATCGAATTTTGTGCACAAGGGCATTAACAAAAGGCATTATAAATAAATGTATTATTATTATTAACGTATCTACTCATAAATGTATCTTTATTAAGGCAAAGAAAATGAGCCATACCGCCAAACACAATAAGAAGTTCATCATAGATAGAATTTGTTATTTTATAATATTTACTTTAATTTATTTGCCTTATGTGTTTTTTAAGACTTAAAAGACATTAAAATTTAAATTCAAGTACGGTAAGTTATTTAATTAATTAATGAAAATTATTGTCACAAAATTAATTTAATAGTAGGCTGGCTGTATAGGTCTGCAAGCCTAATATCAATTTCGTAAGATTAAAAAAAAAACAATTTCCTTCAGCATTCAAAACTGTACAAATACTTTGAATTTTAATTAAAGAAATATGTTATACTACTGGTTTATTTCCTCGCATTCGAAGTGAAAAGCAGAGTTTATAACTCGTCCACAAAACCATTTTTATCCTCGACATTACTATCAGCCCTCGCCTTCGGCTGCGGGCTGCTAAAAGTCTCGGATAAAAATGGTTCGTTTTGTGCACTTGTTGTAAAATCTACTATTTCCATTAGATTATTTCAGACCCTTTTGAATGCCATAAAAAACAAAAGAAGTGAAGAGCTACGGTCACAGTCACAAGGCAAAGTAACTTGTGAAAGTACTGTAGTTGGTTGCCCATTCGCTAGCGTAGATCTCTATAGACAAGAATGGGCAAGAAACCCCATGGACATTCTTTAAAAACAAAATATTGCTACAAAATCTTCATCATTCATGTTTAGATTATACAGTTATGTATGTGAGAACGATGTAGAAGGACGTGCAAGTTAAGAGCGTCCAGGGCCTGCAGTCTCTACACTAAATAACGATAAAAATCTGTCGCAAAGTCGTATCGATGTTAAATTTCTTTAATGGATTTTCAGCTTTTTATTTCAAAAGCATAAGGTTGAAAATCTATTAAAGAAATTTTACGATTTTACGACTTAACGACAGATTTTTATCGTTATTTAGTGTAGAGACTGCAGCCCCAGGGCCGGCAGTCTCTACAGAGATAACGACAAAATCGCTAACTTTCGATTGCTAATTACCAACGAATAAATTCGGTTGCAATAATGATGCTTGCGAGAAACGCATCTTGGATGTAGAGACTTGCTTTACTTGTAAGCATCATTATTGCAACCGAATTTATTCGTTAGTAATTAGGGATTGAAAGTTAGCGATTTTGTCGTTATCTCTGTCGAGACTGCCGGCCCAGAGTAAAACAATCAAGTTACAGTCAACTTACAAGCAAGCCCTTTATGCCCAAGCTCCGGGTTGATGGTAGCGAAAGTGGCCAGTGCTTTGCCTTCAATAGCGTTGGTGACCCAGGTCTTCTTGCCGTTCAGAACCCAGTAGTCTCCATCCAGTGTAGCTCTTGTCTGTATGCTAGCGACGTCGGTACCCGCTCCTGGAAACATCAATCAAGATTTTCTTTAGTATTATGGAGACAAAGTTGATTTTTGTAATAAATTGGCTCAAAAAAAATTGTAGCAATGGAATTTTAACTTTATCGCATTGTTTTTTAAGGTTCATGTTTGGTCTAGCAGACAGCTAGCCTATATTTGTGTTCCTAACTGTACTGATTTCAATTCAAATAACACTGCTGTTGAGAATTTCCTGATGGAAAAACTTAATAAAACTTGGACGACCCAGGAATCGAACCCAGGACCCAGCAGTCGCGATTGCGACCACAAGACCAACGAGGCAGTCGCATCATGTGACATGAAACCACAAAAAAAAAACGCAAGTCGTTCGACGTTTCAATCTATTTTCATTTTGTTTATGTTTGATGTCAAAATCATCATCATCATTCTCCTGCCCTTATCCCAATTTATTTGGGGTCGGCGCAACATGTCTTCTTCTTCCATACTTCCCTATTTCTCGTCATTTCAGCAGTCACCTCCTTTCTAGCCATATATCATCCTTCACACAGTCCATCCATCGTTTAAGGTCAAAATATTAAGACGAAAACCTTTTACATCGTCAGGTGACTACGACAAGTGATAACGCGGCGCGGGAGTAAAATAATTAGTCCACATTGTTATCTAATAGTAATTAATAAACGTTAATTATTTAACTTAATAATTGATTAGTAAAGTGTCAAGTTCGGGGACCGGTTCAATGTGTCCGAGGTCGAGATCAAAACAATGAGTTAAGTGTATTAAGATACAGGAGTAACTGGCCGCAGGTTAACTTTGACAACATCCTTATGTCGTAGCAATAAGAGCTATTTTCGTAGTTCAACTGTTCCTTCCGACGTATGATTGTGGTACGGTCATTAAATAGTGTGTTCAATTCAATCGTTAATATGGTGTAATTGTACTACGATTGTGCTTGCATGTACTTTATTATGAAAACAAAGTGCGTTCAAACGGATGAGAATCTATATTTTTAAGTAAACTTCCCCTCTGCTGCTGTATCCTGCCCATGTTGCACAACCACTTGTACCTTTTAATTCAAGATTTACTCGAAGAGAATGTTAGAGTTTTGCAGGTGGCTACATACTGGTCAAACACAATTTGAGTTCATCGACACGTAAAGAAGTAAACTTCGGCAAACATGATTTTTGAAAATCAACTTAATTTTTCCAATTGCAAAGTTCTTATTTATTTTAATTCCATGGATTGTGCAAAATACTCCCCAAAAAGATCAATCACACCGCCATGATACCCACTGATAATGGTTTCATTAAAGCTTGACATGTTCGTCTGAACTCGGATTTATTAATTTTGTTTAATTGGCTATTGCTATTTTTTCAACCAGCTAATATTATAAAGAGGAAAATTTGACAAAAATCCAATTCTAATACTTTTTCCACTGCCATTTTATTTATATCATGGGTATTAGTCGAGCCATCGCTATTTTTGCGGCAGAAATCGCAGGGGAAGTGGTAATTAAACATCTCTAAATCTAACATCGACTTCCTTTAAAAAAACATACCTGGTTCACTCAAAGCGAAGCTCCCCAAGGCTCCTTTAGTGAAGTCATCCAAAAATATCTCCTTCTGTTTACTAGTGCCTTTCTCATTCACCAAGTTGAGATAGAGGAAGTTGTGTATGGTCAGAATCATGCCAGTGCTGGCGCACCCTCGGGAGAGCTCCTCAACGGCCAGGGCTAGAGACAGGTAGTCCAGCCCTAGGCCTCCTTTCTCTTGGCTAACACAGGCACCCATTAATCCGATGCTGGCGAGTTTTTTGATCTGGAAGACAAGTAGTTATTTAATGAATCTGTTCTATTAAAATGGTTGTTGCAGAGGAAACTGGTCTTTGAAATAGTGAACTGCCTCGTTTGCCTAGTGGTTGCAAGCGCGATTGCTGAGCATGAAGTCCTGGGTTCGATTCCCGGGTCGGGCAAAGTATTATTGAGTTTTTCCATCAAGAAGTTATCAGTAGCAGCTACGGAGTTCGGAGTCGCCCCCTAATACATGAGACTAATGGGCCTACTACACGCACGCACTTCCCCACAGTTTTCGTTCACACTTCACAGTACATCGCGCGTATGGTTGGTAAAACTGTATTACCATTACAAACCACACGCGCGATGTACTGTGTGCACCGTGTAATCCCGCAGGCAAAACTGTGGGGAAGTGCGTGCGTGTAGTAGGCCCATTAAACACAAGAAGGCGTGATAATATTATGTTACAAAAAATCCTTTTCAATTTACTCCTTACAAGGGCCGGAAGGGCGCTTGTTGCAGTTTCTTAGTCTCTGACCTTCTAGAAAGGCATGTATTTTCGTGAGATTGATAAACATACAGAATGTTGACAGCAATGCACTGCCTTATATGGACTGATGACGTCATACATGTACACATCATACATTATCATACAAAACGATAAGAGTGGCTGTACTACGCCTGTCTGTCTTAATCCTGGCTTTGTATAGGTGATGTATTGCTTATGATTAGTTATGATGTAACATTACTTTTACTATGCTTGCATCAACACCCGTTCTGGGTCAGAAAAATAAAGTGTTAATGTAACTTGTAATTTAATATGTGAAGGCACGGTTGGCGCAGTGGCTGAGTGATAAGACTACTACGCTGCATGTCGTGGGTTCGATATGCAGCGTATGCCCCGCACGGAACAAAAAATTGTATGGCCTACAGATAGTTGTTCCGGGTCTGGGTGTATGTGAGTTTAAATGTTTGTAAACGCACCCAGGATACAGGAGAAATTCCTAGTGTGGGGCAACGCTTTTTTTTTAATAAATATAATAAAGAGATACTAAAACATACTCTTGCTTTCAGTTATCGCAGTGGTACCAATAACCTCATGTATCACCATAATTTAATCTTCTGATAAAACATTTTGTACAGCATACGGTTTTATTGAAAAGGCAGATAATTTAATCTTTTAAGTACTTACCTACTTATCTCTACATACATGTTACAGTTATGTACAGTCAACTGCACCAATTTGTATTCACTATGGAACGTTTAGAAGCAATTTTCACCTACTGTTTTGATTTTATTTTCATGTTACGTAAAGAAAATAGTATTTTGGAACCCACATTATCCAAAAGTAGGTCATATCTCAAAGTTGCAATCTTTATTACACGAGTTAGTTTGCGTTTGAACTTTGCCAAGTGTATACATATTGGTGCTGCTGACTGACACTGTATGTAAACAGGGAAAGCGTAATATTGACCTTAGCATGTTTATTTGTTTTCGTGCTGTTTTCTAATAAACGTCATATTCTTTGATCCATAACGTGTGCGCGTGTGGTGAATATATTTCTTGTTTTGTCAATTAATTTTGACGTTCTTTGCACTTTCAAGCCCTATTTTCTTTGCTATTGTTTCTCGTATTTTTTGCTACTTTATTTCGGTCTTGTATGTAATTCTGACGTTCTGATATCAAATCAACCCAAACTGAGTGAATGACTTGATTTAATAGATGTTGCTGGTGATGATGAACATGAAAAAATCTGTCATCATCATCTTCCTGCCCTTATCCCTTGTCATTTGGGGTCGGCGCAACACGTTTTTTTCTTCCATTCTGCCCTGTCAGTCGTCACAGTATCACTTACTTACATCCATGAAATCACCACAAGAACTTATACCTATTGATATGATAACAGCAAAATAACGATATGTGCGAGATGTATATTATCTTGAACACTTTAGGAGATAATCCTAATCCAATTTTATAAATAACATAACATTACGCTTGTAAGTAAATGGTTAGGCAGTGGTGTACCCATTAGTAGGTACATCGATATTTCGCTATTATTGTTTAACTAATAGAGGGCGAGCCTATTGCTATGAACCAGGAGCAAATCCAGACACTGCGGCTGCTACTGAGAATTTCCGTACGCAAAAACCCAACAACACAGTGCCTGACCCGGGAATCAGACCGCTTGTAACCACTAACCCAATGAGGCAGCCAACTTTTTAAATGGTTTTTTACTCTGAAATATATATAGCAAATGGATTATTTCTAAAAGCATATAAAACCACAGCCTGTATGGCTGAAAAGACAAGCAGATTACAACTCCTTCACTGTTGTTTTACCTCTCCTAACTGTAAACCAAAAGCAACCTTATTTAAATGACAATAAAGAACACACTGATTTGGACAGTGATCTATATAAACAACTAATAATAACTTTGAAAAGACAGTAAAAATAATAACAACCAACAATATAATCTTCCAGAGATAAAACTATCTTTTCTTCTGACATTATCATTGAAATGATAGCATAACAATAATCAGCCTGTAATGTTCCCACAGCTGGGACAAAGCCCCACTCTCCTTTTTTGTGTTGATTCTTTGGCCTATAGTTACGTAATTATACAGGGTATAATATCTTAGTGGGGACCTGGTGTTCTAAATTCCAGGCTGACTCTTAGTTTATGCGCCAATCTTTCACAAATAAAATCCTTTTACATATTAAATATTATGTTACAACAAAGGTACAGCAAAAAAAAATTATAGGTACTTAGTCAAAATAAAAAATGAAGCATACTCACAGGTTCAAAAGGAAACCGGCCCTCAGTGTCATGTTTGGCTGCATTGGGCTTCAAGTGCTCGATGGAGAAGTTCCTCGCCATCTCCTGAACACTTAGCTGCTCTTCGGTCAGCTGTGTTGTGAACGTGCGGCATTGGGACAGAGTCTTCAGGCATTGTCGCGAGTAAACTGGAAAGGTTTATTGTGTTTTTTATAATTAAAAGTTTACTTGTAATATTTTTATTTATTTGACTTTGAATGACAATAGAAAGACAAGACAAGTAGGTAATCCTAAGACGACCCACTGACCAATAGATCAGATAAATATAGAAGTACAAGAGATGCTATGCCAACCCCTAATAAATTGATAGTGGAATGGTTTTTTTTTAATATTAATAATATAAAAAAGGCATAGGTATGGAAGGAACAAGATATGTTGTGCTGACCCCAAATAAATTGAGATAAGGGCACTCCTGCCTTGATGATGATGATTTATAATGTAAAAGATTGATTTAGACTATTTTACTTATAACATTAAAAAGATGCTTGGTTAAATAACCTTCTGCCACCTACACACAAGTTTCATTAATTTACATTTATAAATCACATGCGTAAGTACAAGAAAATAAATTAGCAATTTAAATAAAAACAAACTTTTTGAATTAACAAGGTGGGTAGTAAGTACTTACTGCTTAATTTAGAAGATTTCAACAGCGGACTTGTAGCCATTTTAAAATTCAGATAAGAACTGATGATAAATCACCCGAAACAGTACAAACGAACTACAGTTGACACTCGAATTGCGATACGAATGATAATGATAAACCAACAAGGTCACACAAATGTACAGTCCTACTTCCAAAAACCGGTTCCCGAAATTGTGTCACGATTGTCAAGTGAACATACAAGTAAATAGCACTGAAATGTAGCCCATTACTTAAATGTGGCTAACCACTTCTTCAAACACGGATTAGCAATAGTATTGCATAAATTCAGTTTTTTATTTACGTTTTAATAATGCGGTTAAACTATTTTAAGTTTAGTTTCATTTTAGACCGTACCACGTAGGTTTTAGGAACTATTTTACGATGCCAATGTGGTCAGAAACATAACAACAATTTTCGTTTGTAATGACAGGCCATTGACACTTGACATTTCTGTCAATAACGTTTTGTTTTCCCAACGCGAAAAGTTCACGGAAATCGGTATGAATGACTTCAAGGATGCTGTGTTATTAATATCAAAATGTGAATTGAAAGCAAGTATTTTTAATATAAACTGTGAATTAAATAAAATTATTTTTGTAAACAATAGTGTTACAAGCTCTGCATGGAATGAACTGATAAAGAAAAGGGACTCTGACACTTTGGGTGCGTTCCGAATTACGCTGTAATCGATTTGAGCGTCCATAAACCCGTACCGAATTACTGTGAGCGCGCTAACGATGTCCCTTGAATCGTCATAGATGACGTCATGACAGCGATTACACCGACCACCGACCATGCCCCAAATAAATATCACCGTGAGCGCTGTCAAAATCAAAGTAAAAAGTGACAGACGTCTGATGCGTGTGTGTGTGAGGCTGGGTGTGTGCGTGTGTTCACAGCTGAGGTTCACTGGCTGGAGTCGCACAAATACATTCAATTAGTTCTTTGAAATCTCTTTGGAGTCTCTTAACCATGAGTATTCAAGTAAATATACAAGACGAGCCTAACGGGCGACGAATTTCTCTCATGCAGGTTATGTTTTTGTTATCACGTGACGAGTGAGCACTGTAAGCGCGATATCGAGCGTTCCGAATTGATGACAGGTCTTAGCTGTCATAATCGTGATATCTAATTCGGAACGCAAAATATCGACGTGAGCGCTGTGAGCGATTATTTTGTAATACGGAACGCGGCCTTTGTAATACGGAACGCGGCCTTTTGATTAGATTGACATTGACAGATGTTGACACGTTATTTCGGAGTTCGATGCTATTGTTTCCCAATAAAATAATTGTGTTTTATTAGAAATTAATCCATTTACGGACTCCATTAATAGTCCGAAAGAGAATCTAGAATAATAGAATGTAATCAATTTGTCGTTGTGATTGTGTCGTACCGAATTAACTGCAAAAAATCAAGCAAAAGTTTCAGTGGTTTTCAACAACACCCATTTTTCAGTCAACATGACTTCGATTTTCGATCAGTACGAGCAAGCGTCGCAGGGTTCGACGCGACCTAAACCTGTGACAGAACCTATGGTGTCGTCGGGATACATAAACATGCAACTGGAAGATACTACACCAATGTTTTCCAAGAATAAAATGATGTTGAAGAATCTGTCAGATCTGATAACACACGCAGCGGTGTGCAACGATTACCTGGTGCTGGCGATGGCTAATGGGAATCTATTTCGGCTCAACCTAAAGAAGCCTGATTGCGGTCAAGGTATGTCAAAAACTCCATGCACCAATGTTTTGTTTAAATTGAATTTTCAATACTAAACAACAAGGTAATTTCAGAAATCCAGTACTCAAAATTCGTTCAGCCAAACTCAAAACTAACAGGCATCTTCCTCGATCCACTCGGACACCACCTCCTCATGTCGTTTACCCCAAGGAATAAAAAAGATGGCTCACCGGAGCTCATATACCTTCACCAGAATAGTTCCAAGTCCAAGCAGGTTAGCAAGTCGAAGAACTATGAAGTGACAGAGGTTGGTTGGAACTGGGAGAACACTTCAGAGACAAATACGGGTCCGATACTCCTTGGTACGTCACAGGGACACATTATTGAGACTGAATTGGAGGCGGACAGTGATAAGATGTTTACGGCCAGTAATCAATATTGGAGAGAGGTAAAATGAATTTAATAATAAGTCTTGGCTATTTAGTTATAAGATTTTTTCTCGGTTACAATATATTTCACTTTATGGCTAAAGAAACTTACTTCTGAACATTTATACATAGTTTCTGCAAGGAGTGACTTTCACTGATATCTTAAGCTATTTATAAAGGTTTTCATTTCAATGACTGAGAAGCACTCATCATCTGCAATAGCTATACTATTGAATATCAAGTCAAATAACTAAAAATGGTTATTAACATCTAAATTACTTTTTTACACATGACAAACATTCACTAATCAATTTTAAATGTAAACAAATATTATTAAAAAGAGTTTAAAACAATAGTTTTAGATTAGTGGTTTGAATGTGTACCAAAATTGATTTAGAGGTGATACTTATTTCATTTTATTCGAGGCACTGCAATTTTCTTTAAGGTGCAAGTGCCAGGGTCAATTCAAAATTTATTACGTTCAAGACCTAAGATAATTTTGCAAGCTACACTGGCGCTTTCTACCTGTTAAACAAATCTGAATTAATTTAATTATTTAAATTTTATTAATTTCTTACACAAGCTGCCTAGTTACCTTCCTCTCTATGGAACCAAGGATATTGATGGTTTGGTAAACTAACATTTTTGCTTTCAATCATTATTTTATTTTTTAATAACAATTTTAAGTAAATATAGTGAAACCTAAAATATTTTCTGCAAAATGTATGCAAATGCGTATGTGTATGCTGTAGTGTGCGTGTGTGTGTGTATTTAAGTTTTTTAGAAATTATTTTATTTCGTTTTTGTTACCTCGATTCAGCAGGGCTATTGTCTATCTTTTCAAAAGTCAGTGAATAACAAGCACCAGTTGTCCACAGAACTTTGGTGTTAACTGCTAATGTCATAAAATTGGTATTGCGTATCTCATTGTGTGGATAACACGTGACAGTGATTATAGGGTGACTAACATCCCAGCAATTGACACCTCTATTTTTTATCGACTATTATACGGCCAAGTTAAGCAGGTACTGCTTGAACGTTACAATACTTGATTGAGGATATATTTTAGATTTAGCCTCTTTATGGCACCTGACATGTCAAATGGTTATTGTCAAAGAGATTTAAAAGTAATATTTGAATGTCATTTTTGTTGTCAGCCAGTAAGAAAATGCTGTTGTACGTAGTACTAATTACTTTCATGTTTTGCATGGAAGAAGTAAAGACAAAAGGAAAATAAAATAAAATATTTTGCTCGAGATTACTAATTAAGTTTTAAAAATTAATGTCTATTGCTTATGTAAGACGATTTTGATGAAATAAACCCTAATTATTACTCAGAACATTGCAGGGCACGACACAAAAGGCCACAATGTTCACATATTCACAAAACAATACGTGAAATGAATCTATACAAAGGTAGGAAAATATTATATTCCCCGAAGGGTTAGACAGAGGTGTACCCATTAATACACTTCACCAACTACCTAAAGAATATTACAGATTGTCTCAAAAAACCATCATTGTAAAAACAAAATCCAAATTCAAGAAAAGACAGGTTTCTATATTGAACATAGTATTCACACAATATGAGCTATGCAATTATATCAAGGAATATATAATATTAAGGAGATTGAGTTTAGATAATGCAAATATAGTTATAAAATCTTTAGTAGCTCCAACAATACGGGACTTATAGAAACTAGTACCAGTATCAACCGTCATAAATCATCATAAAACAAGCCCTTGAGAAGCGTCTTTCACGAAAGTCACTTTAAACTCTGTGTATAAACAATGTAATGTCAAATAAGCTTAGACAATCGCAATTTTAAAAATATCGATACAGAAACTTCTGTCAAAATGAGTTAAAGTGACTATCAACGACAATGGTCTCCGATGACGTCATACGCGTTGTACTACTGGTCATAGCCGATACCAAATTAACCTTTTGACAGTTAATGAAAGCACACAGAGCGAAAGTGATAATCAAAACAACTGTCAACAGAGATAGCCAATAGCCCTGCTGGTCTGCTAAATGAAAAATCTAAATACTAAGAGAAAATCTAACTTTCACTGTACTGAACCAATTTACAGATTTGGTCATTCTATCTTAACTAGATAGGACTATAAAAGCCGTAAACTAGTTCATTTTGTTAAAATTTCTAATTATAATTCTGATAAATAATATGACATTTTCTAATACAAGCAAACTACTTCTTATATTAATTTAGATCAAGCAGTTCAAGTAAAATAAATGGCTTCTAGCTATAGCAACACTGAAAACGGGACATTTACTATTTATATGTTTACTATTATTAAAACAACCAGAGAAAACAAAAAAAAAAGAGAAATTGGCACTCGGAGACTGCCGCGGTAAATCTTTTGCTTAGCAATTATTTAATTTGACAACCTCAGTTGACAACCTCAGTTGACAACCTTGTTATTTTCCGTAACCATAGCAACCTGGTTGAAAATTTTCGTAACGGAATTTCTGGATTTGCTCTCCACGCTCAAGGCCCGCGATAGAAGCTATGCAATAGCTTAAAAGACAAAGAAAAAAACCGACTTCAAAAAAAAAACACTAAAAAGTCAAAAATAAACTTTAGAAGAAAAAAACAACACAAAAAAGTGAAAAATAAACTTAAGAAGAAAAATCAGCTTCTGAAGTCGGTGACATTTGTTTGTTTGATTTGGCTTTTTTTGCCACCGACTTCCGAAGCTGATTTTTCTTCTTAAGTTTATTTTTCACTTTTTTGTGTTGTTTTTTTCTTCTAAAGTTTATTTTTGACTTTTTAGTGTTTTTTTTTTGAAGTCGGTTTTATTTTTTGTTAAAAAGTTTTTATTTTTCACTTTTTAGTGGTTCACATGTGCTTACCCCTTCACAACGTACCGGCGTGATGTTATGTTATGAACTGGTGTAAGCAATAGACAGACATGAGATTTCAGCAATCCCAGTCCATTTGCTATCGTTTGTTGAGGAGTTCCGTTGCCTATCTCCGAAGTTCTTCATCAGATCTTCACTAAATTGAAATGGAACCACTCCGAGAAAGTACTCTTCCAAAAACTACTCAAATCACTGCAAGTGTGCCTATAAAATTTGAAGAGTTCTCTCTATTTCTCCAGGATCCCATCATCAGATCCTGACTTGGTGATCATGGGACCACTTGGGAAGTATATCCTTTCCAACAAAAAAAGAAATTTTCAAATCGGTTAGCAAGCGACGGAGTTATGAGGTAACAAACATAAAAAAAAAAAAAAAAAAAAAAAAAAAAAAATACAGTCGAATTGATAACCTCCTCCTTTTTTTGAAGTCGGTTAACAAATAGTAAACAACCAGTAGTAGTTTTTTAAATGTAAAAAAAGGGTAAATATCCCGTTTTCAGTGGTACTAATAATGATAGTGTCCATATCAGTTTAAAAAACTTCCATTGGCTTTTATCTTCTGTATATTTAAGCTGACCTTAGCTTGAATTAATTCAATGGCACTTAGTTGCAGCCATCCTATTGTTTTAGCTAGTTCAAATTTTAATTAGCTTCTCTATTCTGTAAATACACCTAGAGAAAATAATTCTGGGGTAGTAACTACTGCTTCTGACACTAGCCTCAAACCAGCTTTTGACTATGGGATATATATTACATCTTGAGATATAATATTTTATCACTCGTCATACATTTTGTATGTGACCGTTCACACTGTGCTATAATATATATCTTACAGTTTTAACAGCAATCGTGGGAAGTAATATATTATATATTACATCCCATGGTCAAAAGTCGGCTTAACTGTAAACATTTTTGTCGATTGCCCGAAAAAAGGGGTGTTATGTTTTTGACTGTTTTGCCTGTCAAGCTTACTTTTATTAACATTTTTCAGCAACTACATGTATTGACCAAAACAATTTATTTACAGATTTTCGACATTGGCAAAGGCTCTGACATGCCAATAACGGGGATACAGTTCCATAGAGTAAACAACACGAGTAAATACTTCATATTCATCACTACGCCGACTAGGCTGTATCAATTCATGGGCCATGCCACTACCAAAGACGATAAGCCTTCTTTGCAGTCCATTTTCTTCTCTTATTTGACCATTCCTGAGACTGGGTTCCAAGAAATTCCGTCTACTTTGAAGTACTCGAAGCTTCAGTTCTTTGATAAGAATGGAGTGCCTAAGACTTTTGCTTGGCTGACGGAACCTGGGATATTTTATGGACAGGTTGGTACAATGAAGTCTTTCTAATACTTCGCAATATGTATAATATGTATCCACAAATAGGCTTTCGAACATCAGAAGTGGGACGTGCGACGAGGAATAGAAGAGGGTCCTACCTAAAAGAATACCCTTATGTTGCAAATCATAGATAAAAATAAAGACTGAAAGGAGACATTGCACTGCTGTGGCTGTGGGACACAACAGGCACAAAGTTATGAAAACTTGACCTAAATAACAGCTTATAGAAATATTTGTACTCGCACCTCTCTGATATCAGATCATTATTCGGAGTGGACTGAACACAAGTATTTAGTTTATTTTAACAACGCATTACATTATTATTTATTAGTAACATTTTCCTTATGTTTGTGCTATTGTCGTAACATGACAGAAACAGTTCCAACCAAAATATTAATTCATCCAATTAATTTGAATAGTATTCCTGCCTTATCGGTTATTATTACACATAATCAGCATGTAATATACACTACTCAGAATCGATCAATCATTAATTCAATTCAATAACACTTTGCCATGAATCGAACCCAGGACATGTTCAGCAATAGCACGTGCGACCACTATACCAACAAGGCAGTCTTTAATTCTAATAATATTGATATTGCAGCTGGACCCAAGTTCTCAACAGAATTCAAACTCTCTGTTCACGCAAGGCGCATTGATCAGTTACCCGACCGACGGCGACGAACCTGAAAACGCTCCTCTATCCTTCGTCCTCACAGAGTTCCACGTACTGCTCATGTACTCCGACAGGGTCAAAGTAATCTCCCTCATAAGCCAAGAACTAGTCTTCGAAGACAGATATTCAGAAGCCCATGGAAAACTAAAAAACATTGTCAGGGACACGAAAAAGAGAACCATTTGGGCGATCACAGACAAGTGTGTGTTCAGATACAAAGTGGTCAGAGAAGAAAGGAATCTATGGATCATTTATTCTGATAAGGGACAGTTCGATCTAGCCAAAGAGTATTGTTATAATAACCCAGCGCACATAGACGTTATAAATGTAAAACAAGCAGAGCTGCTGTTCAATCAGGGCGACTACGAAAGAAGCGCAGACATATTCGCCGACACACAAAAAAGTTTCGAAACGATATGTCTCAAGTTTTTAGAACTAGATCAAATAAATGCTTTGAAAGTCTACCTATCGAAGAGACTGGAAACTTTAAAAGAAGATGAAAAGACCTTGATTTCTATGCTTGTGATTTGGATGACAGAATTGTACTTGTCTCAGTTGGGTTTGCTACGTCGGACAGGGAAGCACGATTCCGAAGAATATCACCAGATCCAAAGTAACTTTGAAGTGTTTTTATTGCACCCGAAAGTGGTCAAATGTATGCAGCACGTGAAATCTGTAGTTTATGATTTAATGGCCTCTCATGGAGACAAACAAAATCTAATTAAACTAACGATTATAAACGAAGATTATGAAGATGTAGTGGCTCAGTATATTTATAAAAAATCTTACTTGGAAGCTATTGAAACTCTCAAAACGTTGAAGAGGCCGGAGTTATTCTACCACTTTGCTCCAGTACTCATGGAGGAAGCACCGAATCAGACTGTGAATGCTTTGATCTCTCAGGGATCAAGGCTGAGCCCTTCGCAGTTGCTCCCTGCGTTTTTGTCATGTAAGAACGACCCAGCTCACTTGTCTGAAGTGATCAGGTAAATCTATGCAAATAAATAGAATTAAAGTATCTGTTTGTAATTTCAAACTAACAGCTTTTTACTGAATGCGTATGAAAGTTTAAATTTTTGTCTATCGCCTGTTCGTTTCGGCTAATCTCCAAAATGACTAGGCCGATTTTGATGAGACTTTTTCTGGCAGATAACTGATGTCATGATGATATGAGATGTGATTAAATAAAGATTCAGCACATGCTAATTAAAACATTTTTATATCATGTATTAATTTCATATTTCTTTTTATTAAATCGTAAATTGAATGTTTTGATCAGGTACTTGGAGTTTATAATGCAGCATTACAACGTGAAGGACAAGGCGATACACAACTATCTGCTGACGCTGTACGTGGAGCATGATCCAGAGGTCCTCATGATGTATCTGTCGCGCCAGGGACAGGATGTCACTATGGTCAACTATGATGTGCATTATGCTTTGAGGTGAGTTGCACATAACACAAGATACACAACTATCTGCTGACATTGTACGTGGAGCATGATCCAGAGGTCCTCATGATGTATCTGTCGCGGCAGGGACAGGATGTCACTATGGTCAACTATGATGTGCATTATGCTTTGAGGTGAGTTGCACATAACACAAGATACACAACTATCTGCTGACATTGTACGTGGAGCATGATCCAGAGGTCCTCATGATGTATCTGTCGCGGCAGGGACAGGATGTCACTATGGTCAACTATGATGTGCATTATGCTTTGAGGTGAGTTGCACATAACACAAGATACACAACTATCTGCTGACATTGTACGTGGAGCATGATCCAGAGGTCCTCATGATGTATCTGTCGCGGCAGGGACAGGATGTCACTATGGTCAACTATGATGTGCATTATGCTTTGAGGTGAGTTGCACATAACACAAGATACACAACTATCTGCTGACATTGTACGTGGAGCATGATCCAGAGGTCCTCATGATGTATCTGTCGCGCCAGGGACAGGATGTCACTATGGTCAACTATGATGTGCATTATGCTTTGAGGTGAGTTGCACATAACACAAGATACACAACTATCTGCTGACATTGTACGTGGAGCATGATCCAGAGGTCCTCATGATGTATCTGTCGCGGCAGGGACAGGATGTCACTATGGTCAACTATGATGTGCATTATGCTTTGAGGTGAGTTGCACATAACACAAGATACACAACTATCTGCTGACATTGTACGTGGAGCATGATCCAGAGGTCCTCATGATGTATCTGTCGCGCCAGGGACAGGATGTCACTATGGTCAACTATGATGTGCATTATGCTTTGAGGTGAGTTTCACATAACACAAGGCGATACACAACTATCTGCTGACACTGTACGTGGAGCATGATCCAGAGGTCCTCATGATGTATCTGTCGCGCCAGGGACAGGATGTCACTATGGTCAACTATGATGTGCATTATGCTTTGAGGTGAGTTTCACATAACACAAGGCGATACACAACTATCTGCTGACACTGTACGTGGAGCATGAACCAGAGGTCCTCATGATGTATCTGTCGCGCCAGGGACAGGATGTCACTATGGTCAACTATGATGTGCATTATGCTTTGAGGTGAGTTTCACATAACACAAGGCGATACACAACTATCTGCTGACACTGTACGTGGAGCATGTTCCAGAGGTCCTCATGATGTATCTGTCGCGGCAGGGACAGGATGTCACTATGGTCAACTATGATGTGCATTATGCTTTGAGGTGAGTTTCACATAACACAAGGCGATACACAACTATCTGCTGACACTGTACGTGGAGCATGTTCCAGAGGTCCTCATGATGTATCTGTCGCGGCAGGGACAGGATGTCACTATGGTCAACTATGATGTGCATTATGCTTTGAGGTGAGTTTCACATAACACAAGGCGATACACAACTATCTGCTGACACTGTACGTGGAGCATGTTCCAGAGGTCCTCATGATGTATCTGTCGCGGCAGGGACAGGATGTCACTATGGTCAACTATGATGTGCATTATGCTTTGATGTGAGTTTCACAATCATAACACAAGGCGATACACAACTATCTGCTGACACTGTACGTGGAGCATGTTCCAGAGGTCCTCATGATGTATCTGTCGCGGCAGGGACAGGATGTCACTATGGTCAACTATGATGTGCATTATGCTTTGAGGTGAGTTTCACATAACACAAGGCGATACACAACTATCTGCTGACACTGTACGTGGAGCATGATCCAGAGGTCCTCATGATGTATCTGTCGCGCCAGGGACAGGATGTCACTATGGTCAACTATGATGTGCATTATGCTTTGAGGTGAGTTTCACATAACACAAGGCGATACACAACTATCTGCTGACACTGTACGTGGAGCATGTTCCAGAGGTCCTCATGATGTATCTGTCGCGGCAGGGACAGGATGTCACTATGGTCAACTATGATGTGCATTATGCTTTGAGGTGAGTTTCACATAACACAAGGCGATACACAACTATCTGCTGACACTGTACGTGGAGCATGTTCCAGAGGTCCTCATGATGTATCTGTCGCGGCAGGGACAGGATGTCACTATGGTCAACTATGATGTGCATTATGCTTTGAGGTGAGTTTCACATAACACAAGGCGATACACAACTATCTGCTGACACTGTACGTGGAGCATGTTCCAGAGGTCCTCATGATGTATCTGTCGCGGCAGGGACAGGATGTCACTATGGTCAACTATGATGTGCATTATGCTTTGAGGTGAGTTTCACATAACACAAGGCGATACACAACTATCTGCTGACACTGTACGTGGAGCATGTTCCAGAGGTCCTCATGATGTATCTGTCGCGGCAGGGACAGGATGTCACTATGGTCAACTATGATGTGCATTATGCTTTGAGGTGAGTTTCACATAACACAAGGCGATACACAACTATCTGCTGACACTGTACGTGGAGCATGTTCCAGAGGTCCTCATGATGTATCTGTCGCGGCAGGGACAGGATGTCACTATGGTCAACTATGATGTGCATTATGCTTTGAGGTGAGTTAGACATAACACTGTTATGGTATGTTGCGAACATTAAGTTATCATAGTAAACTGCTCCATTCAACTTTTTGTACCTCTATTTATACAAAATTTAATGGAAGAGTTACTTATCCAATAATAATATTTCTAGCTGCCCTTCCGAATACTGAAAGTTCAAATAACTCTTTACTCGATCCGGGAATCGAACCCAGGAATTCATGCTCAGAGTCGCGGTACAAAAATTAAATAAATAATACAATAATAATAATATTCCACAACTATCACACAACGCCATCTAGTCCCAAGCTAAGCAGAGCTTGTGTTATGGGTACTAGACAACTGATAAACATACTTATATATTTCTAAATACATACATATTATAGATAAATTACACCCAGACACAGAACAAATGATCGTGCTCATCACACAAACATTTGTCCTGGGTGGGAATCGAACCCACGACCTCCGGCATAGCAGTTAGGGTCACTAACCACTAGACCAACAGGCCAGTAAAATAACAATAGAATAGAAATAGTAATGGCACAAAAGTCCTCCAAATTGACCCCCAAACCAATTTTTCCAGATTATGTCGCGAAAAGAACCTATCAGAAGCTTGCGTGAAGCTATCAGCCCTGCTCGGTCTGTGGGACTCAGCAGTGGAGCTAGCACTACAAGTGAGCTTGGCGCTTGCCAAAAGCATAGCGGACATGCCTGACCAGACTGAACTGAGGAGACAGCTGTGGCTTAATATTGGTGAGTCTATGACTTATTTTAGAAAGGGAACTCACAATTGAATAAATTTCTTCAGTATCATTCACAGCCTGAATTCACTCACTGCGGATAAAAGGCCTCTTTTTCCTGTTCCAGCCTTATACAGGTTTTCCCCGAATAGCAACTATGTCGTCTGTCCATCTCGCCACTGGACGACCCACATTTCTTTTCCCCGTTCTTGGATGCCATTCGGTGACAGCCTTAGTTCACCTTGGTATATTGTTGTTTTTCCTCCCCACCTGATTATTCGATACTTAGAGGTTGAAGAATTCAAACAGAACCAAGAGGTCTAACCGCAAGGAAACGGGCAGTCATAAAACATCGTAAAATCACTTTTTTTAAATTATTATTAAGTATAGCGTTTGACCTTTATCAATCCTGTTAAATTAGCGACGATACATTAATCGACGCATTCACCATCATTAACCGACGCGTTCGAAAGTAACATCTTATAATCTTATTCACCCTCAACGTGAATACTCCCAAGGTACAAGGGGTCTCGAGAAACAAACTCTGCCACTGCAGATGCTCTTTCAGTTGCTTAATTTTTGTAACAATTATATTCCAGCTGAACACGTGATCACAAAGACTCAAGACATGCAGGAAGCTATGAACTTCCTCAAAGAGTGTCCACTCATCAAGATAGAGGACATACTGCCTTTCTTCAGTGACGTCATCACCATTGATCACTTCAGACAACCTATATGCGAGTCCTTACAGGTAACCTATTCCTTTTTTTTTTGAGGGTTGGATAATGTCAAACGACTCCTCCCGCTCCACCGGGCAGAGCGGTGGGAGTGTCAGACTTCTACTAACTAAAAACCACCCATGTTCCCACTTAGCCCTTGTGCCGAGGCCGCGGTATCTCTTTCGAACACCTTCCTTTGTAAATGTGGTTTTCTGTACAATGAGATCCGCTTAAACTGGTTTGGAGGGGTATGAGGAACAGGGTGTAAAGTTCCCCATCCCCCATAGAAAAGGGAGGATACTCCGACCGGACGGGTGTTGTGTCCGGCGGGCTAACTGCCCGACAGATGTAAGTCGGGAACTCCTATATAGGCTTATGTTGCGGATAATGTTATTAGCGCGATGTAGAAATCTTCTGACGATCGTTGTTAGAACGCAGGTGTTGCGATAGATGTCGCTAGTCGCCACACTGGTTTTGTATAGCTTAAGTAGGCGTTGTGAGTGTCGTTTAGTCGCCAAGGCCTTTTGTAATTTGTTTTCGGTACCAATATCAGTCCTGTGGGGCTACCATGACGTCTTAAAGTTTTAATCTTATCCCAGGGTTGGAAAGCGACAGAGCTATTCAGGGTGTCTAGCGCCATCTCTTTTTTACACTGGAATAAGATATTTAAAACAATCTTGATTTAAGACGTCATGGTAGGCCACCTATTTGTGAAACTTCATCAATTAATAGAAGACCTTTTAAACGTTCGTTAATATTAATTTATTTCTTGTCAGGAAAATAATAACCAAATTGAAGAAATGAAGGCTGAAATGGAAGAAGCGATTACGTCTGCTGAGTATGTAAGTAGAACTACCTTCTCTGATCTCTTGTTGGTTGTAAAGAAAACGGGACTTTGGTCCATTGATTGCCCTTAGAAATTGATTGGAACAAAGTTATCATTTTTATTTACTTCTTCCAAAACATCGCGTTTGTCATTGAGATACAGTTTAATTTTCATTGTAGTTCTAATCATTTGTGATTTTGACTTTCTGACTGTGCTGTTGTAACATTTTTACTTAATTCATTTTTTTGAGAGCACTTGTGGCCCTGTGGTGGCGGCCCCGACTTAAGAGCAAGTCGTGGATTTGAACCTAGACAGGCGCATTACTTTTTGTAATTTATTTCATCACTTCTGCTCTCAATACGGTGAAACAAAACATTTTTTTTTTATTATTATAAATGGGCTTGCTCTTGACTTCAATCTTGCCCTAAGGGCAGAGATGATGTCGACGATGGAACGAGCTTACCCAGTAGAAGCCTGTTTACTCGCAACTTAAACAGATTAGGGTTATATGAACTCGGAAAAACCGACGCAGGCAGGCAATTCCACTCCTTGGCTGTGCGCATAATAAAGGACCCAGCAAAGCGCTTCGTTCGAATGAGTGGAACGTCGACTAGGTATCGGTGGTACCCTGCAGTACGCCTAGTCTCCCGATGGAAGAAGGGAGATGGTGGGATCAGCTCGTGGAGCTCTTGCGCACACTCTCCGAAGTACAGCCTGTAGAAGACCGGCAGACATGGGACTTTGCGACGGTGGGCCAGGCTATGAGGAAAGTGGACATGTCCTACTCCTAGAACCAAAAATTCGAAGACATGACTGTGACATCTACCAAACCGCGCTGGGCCCGCGTGGTAGATTATAGCCAATTCTCTCTAACAGAGAAGAGACCTGTGTACCAGCAGTGGGAACAATATAGCTCATTATGCACTTTTTTACTTGCAGGTCCGCGCCGAGATCCAATCATTCCGCAACCGAAGCGTCACCGTGCTCGTGTCAGACGTGTGTTGCCTGTGCGACATCGCGCTGTTGCTGCGTCCCTTCTACCTGTTCCCGTGCGGACACAAGTTCCACAGCGACTGCCTCACGCACGAGACTCTGCCTATACTTAGTACGTATGGTTTAGAGGCTATTTTAGACTGGCAATTATTGGTAGAATGAGAATCATTGAACTGCTTTGAAACCGGGCCTATATTTGAATTCAGAATCCTTACATAGTATAAAACAAAGTCGCGTCTGTTTGTTTGTTTGTTTGTCTGTATGCTTAAATCTTTAAAACTACGCAACGGATTTTGATGCGGTTTTTTTTAATAGATAGAGTGATTCAAGAGGAAGGTTTTAATACCTTTTTTGTACCCGTGCGAAGCCGGGGCGGGTCACTAGTCTAAGATAATTTATTTCTTTTGGCAATTACTAATCAACTATCTGAGCGCTTTGTTTGCTGAGGTCGATTTTTGTGTGACTTCGTTGTTGTTTGAAGAGGAGTTCGTGTTTCTCGTTATATGCTTAAATTATCTGACATTCTGAATTTAACTTTATGTGGTAGTAGGAAGTCCCAGTTTTCGTACTGCATTTTTGTTACCTTCCGACCGTACTGCAGTCATCTGATATCTTTATTTTACGATTTTTTACTATGGGAAATCATTACATGACTCCTCCCAATCCGGGCGTCAGTAAGAGTCTGACACTCTCTTCTGCTTAGAAGCGAGTGTCAGACTCTTACTGACTAAAACCTATTCGTGTTCCTTCTTAGGCCCTATGCGTTGCAGGGCCGCGGTAACACTGTCGAAAAAAATCCGCCCCGCTGACAAGAATCATCTGATACCTACCATAAAGTACCTAACCCTCATTTCCCCACAGGCCCAGCCCGTCGCAACAAACTATCAGACCTGCAACGCCAGCTCTCCGTACTATCCAACATCGAGCTATCAACAGTCACCACCAACGGGCTGCCTCTGCGGGAGATTCTGCGGAACGAGATCGATGACCTGGTGGCCAGCGAGTGTATCTTCTGCGGCGAGTATATGATTAACTGTATTGATAAGCCGTTTATCACTGATGAAGACTGGGATAAGGTGATGAAGGAATGGGAGTGAGGTTTTTATACTCTAGCATTAGGCCGTATACAGTAAGAAAGCTGGTAGCCGCCGCCGATCTGGAGCTGGTAGATTTCATTCAACTTGTCGGCGACGTTCGGCGCTTGTTCATATAAATGTCTGCGCCGGTTACCTGCATGGACTGGTTCCTATAAGCGCTGGTAGGCTGCCAGCTTTCTTTCTGTAAACGGCCTTAGGTATGTGAGCAAAAGATGGGTTTCGTGCAATGAAAACACACTCGATACACTGTTTTTAATAAACTAACAAATTGCTCGTAGTCACTATATTGTAGAGTTGATTATTTTGTATTTTATTATATTATCAAGTATATTATTAGACAACTTTGAGTGTTTAACGTCGCATTTGATGGATTTCACCATTATAAAGAAGAATGTAGTAATATATGAGTTGTTATGGCTGGCTTTCTACCAGTTTTGAGTGAGGAAGGTGTGTATTTGGAGAGGAGAAACCCCACAATTCTGTGCAGTAATACAACGTCATGCTTCCTGGCGAAACCACCTTTTCCTTAAGGCGGGGTTGCAGTACTTTTTAAGATTTTTGAATCTTTCAAAATCGGACTAAATATGAGTTTTTTAATAAATAAAAATTCTTACATAAAAATTGAACATACTCTCAAGTAAATCGTAAAGATCGAAACGCGATTTAGAATGATCGATTTTTTTATCAAACATGACTCTAAATCACAATTTTAAACGTGTACTGCTAAGACATTTCATCATGAATTTATATGAAAGTTGTATCAGTAGATAGAACTTTTTATTTGGAAGTAAATGTTGAAAACATATTGTATAATGTCTTTATCATTTTTCTACAAGAAGAAAAAATAGTCAAAATTTTGGCCTTATATCGCTCGCCGGGCAGTGCTCCCGCACTGCCCGGCGAGCGAGAGGCGAGGTCGTGCGTTCATAAAAACACAATACTGCAACCTCGCCTTAACAAGTATAATGGTTTTTCTCATTCATCCATCATTCCAATTTCTCACACAACTTTGATGGAAAGCCAGCCTTAGCAGTCAGTTGTGGGGATCATTCCACCCATTTGTCAGATCGTCATGGCCTGATAGTTTATATTACTGGCAATAATTATAAATAATATATGTGTATGTAAAGCCCATAGTATGCTATTGTGTGGAAGTATTATTTCGTAACGGTACTGGATTTGAATAATAATTACTATATATTGAGGTATAATGTACTCTCAATGTTACTACTTATATTTATTTGTCCACCAGTGTTATTACTGTATGTTTCATCCAGAATTATAAGACTCCCATGCTATAGTTTTATCTGATTATAGTTTAACTTTATAAACTAGCTCTTCATAATTTTCAATATGCGTAGTGTGTAGAGTAAATAAGTTATGTAATAAATAGTAAGTGATTGTGCATGTATGTATTTAGTTTCTCAGACTGATATATTGAGTAAATATTCTTTGTAAAAAAAGTATATACACTTGGAAATAATCTCCATGTGCTTTGCATTCTGTGATAGTTATTCTACCATCATAGAGTCATATTCCTGTATAAAAATATAATAAATTATTATTTAAGTAATATAATTATTGTATGTAAATTAGCTAATTATATTATATTTTGTATTATCCAATATGTGTATAATTTAGTAAATAATAAAACAATTAATAAACGGATTCATTATTTATTCAGAAAATTGTGTTATCAAGTGATGATAAACAATAAATTAATTAAATATTAGGACAAGGAGACCGTTTCAAATCCTAGGGTACAACAAATTACACATTTGTTTAATATTAAAAACGTAAAATGTACAAACATAAACAATACAATGTCAACACCTGTGTTATTTATGCACAATTAACACGAAGATTAAGGAAGGCATACACTTAGGCCCCGTGCGTGGATTACGAGTGTGTAACTAATGAGACAATTCACTATCGCGAACTAACTTTATTGACTAGCAGCACCGTCCACTTCCATTACCTGTGGCTCCGACTTATCACCTTTGTCGTCCACTTGCATTATATCTAAGTTTTCTTTCTTTTCTTCCTTATTGCTATCTTCTGGCTTAGTACTATCATTAGGTATATCTTTCTTATTATCTTTGCTCTTATTGCGTTTCTTTACAACTTTGGTGCCCTTCTTGGGGCTTTTGTCTTCGCCATCTTGTGTTTGTTCTGTAGTTTCGGCTGGTTTTTCGGAAGGCGTTTCTTCGGGTCGTGTGTCGGTGGCCTGTGTTTTTGTGGCGTCGGAATTTTCAGTTGGCTCCGCAGGAGTTTGAACTTCTTCGACCTTTGCCTCTGTCGTTACCTCCTGTGACGTTTCAGTCTTCGCTTCTACTGCTGGGGCCACTTGCGCTGGCTGTTCGGCTTGCTCCTGAGGTTGCCCTTGACCCTCCTCTTTGGTGTTTTCCTTCATTTCAACCTCACCATTTTCTGTAATCCCTTCAGTAGCCTGTTCATCTGTATTTTCTTTCATTTCTACATCTGTTGGTGGAGGGGGGCTCTTACCACCGGCAGCGTTACTTTCTGCTTTGGCTTCTAATACAGCTATACATTTTTGGATGCACTTGATGGCCTCCTTTCTAGCCTGCCTAATGTTTTCTTTGCCATCAGTTTCAATAGTGTCTAATTTAATGAGATTCCTAGTAAGCATTTCATCTAGGAACAAGTATTTCTTATCATTTTTGGCACCGCCAAAGTTTTCAACCTCAGTCATAAGATTTAGGACATCTGTTTGAATACGAAGAATCTGTGTGATAGGGTCGTTGGCAGAAGGTTGTTTAGGTTGTGGCGGAGTCTGTTCCCGCTGCGGAGGTTGCGGCTGCGGCGGGGCTTGCTTCTGTTGTGGTGGCGGCGGCGGTGGTTGCTGCTGCTGCTGCGGCGGCCGCTGCTGGGCTCTGGACGGAGGTTCAGTCTTAGGTGCGTTCTGTTCATGGTGCACGGGCACTTTTACAAAATGTTCTTCGGTATGGGGAGGCGTTTGCGGTTTAGGTGACTGACCGCGTTGTGGCGAGGCGCCGCGAGCGAACGCCGCCTGCGGGTACGCTTTTTGCTGTGTGAATGGCTGCGGCCCCTGCCTAAACCCTTTGTTGAAGGGCGTGCCAAAAGCTCTCGAGAAATTAGGCGGATGATGATAGCCAACGGGGCCATCGTCTGCGAAATACTGTTCTCTGTCGATGTGTGGCTGAGGAGGCGGTGGCACGTACGCGGGCTTCGTTTCACCGAAGTGCGTGCCGTGGTCGACTGATTTGTTGATGACGGGTTCGTCCCGACCCTCTACGAATATAGGTATGTGTCGCACATTAGAGTGCTGCTCGCCGTGCTGCGGCGGATGTTCCTGGTGGTTCTGTCCACTCATTTTGAAGCTTTGGTTAGGTGCGCTACTGTCTGGTGGCGCTGACATAGACCTCTGAGTTCTGTCGTCCGCATCGACCAGGCTAGGGTCGGCTGCGCTTTTCTGGCCGAGATCGACTGTGTTTCTTAATCCGTATTGTGGTAAGTGCGCTTGTGGTTCGGGTTCTGAAGGTCCTGGTTGAGGTTCCTGTTCAGTCTGTGTGGCTGTCGTTTGCTGCTGCGCCGGCGGAGATTGCGGCGGGTGCGGCACGTGCTGCTGTGTTGGTTGCGGTTGCGGTTCCTCGTCGCGAGGATTAAATCTGCGGTTCCAATGTGAAGGGAAGTGTTCTCTGAACTCTGGCGGGATGTCGTCGAAAGGGAATCTGTCGAAGCCTCCGAAGCTGTCGCCGAAATCTGGAATTGTGAAACGTTTTGTGAGCACACCTGTCAAGAAAAGGTCTTGCTTCATGATGATGTTGTGAGACATCGCTACTACAGAGACATTCATATGTATTAAAAACTTATAGTATGTAGTCTGTGGCAACTGAAATTGGACCTTAATGATGTACGTATGATAGGTTGTTATTTTTTAAACAGTCTATGCGTACCGTCTGTTGCGTCCTGGCTCGAAGGCCGCCTCTTCCTGGCCCAGGTGGCGGGGCGTTGCCGCAGTCGCGCCGCTATGTCAGGATGTCGCGACGCAAGCTCGCTCCACGCACCCGACCCCTCCTCCTCGTCAAACGGAAAACCACGCTGTTGACAAAAGAGAAAATGGTTAGTTTCATTGATTTCTTATGCAAACAAAACTTACGACTAGGCATTTGTTAACCAATAGGCATTGCACATGTCCGCACGTATTGATAATGACTTATATTAATTTTATCCCTAACATACCGATTGATGATCGTGTATTTATGTTAGTAGGTATGTGTATCGGCTAAATGGAATTCTATAATTGAGCTTATTTATATAAGAAGTGACCAGCCCACAGTGGCGGCCACTTCACAACGTGATCGTTGTAATTCCTAGACTGATACATTAATATATCCGTCGCTGTATGATTAAGTACGACCTGTGTTATTTAAAACTTTAATGCAGCTACTTAATTCCCTTTTATTGAAAAAACATCCTCAAGACAAAGCTGCCATCATTTAAATTGTCTTAAAGGAACGTCAATACAGGAAGCTCATATTTATTGCATCGATTTCACAAGTATCCGGATGGAACTCCTATAAATATGTAAAGCGACAAGTGCATGTACCTATAGTGCATTCCGTACTTTGAGCCTTACATGTGCGAAGGAGACGGAATACACGTCAAAACAGAAAAGGTACATAGTAGTCACATTCGCGTCGCCAGATACAACCATATAAGGCAAGGACGGCCGGGGAAGTGACCTTACAGTCGAGACTTTCGTATTTTGATACTACGGTATCATTACGCGACGAACGTTCCAATGATTTACGCAGTGCGAATAAATATTAATAAATTCGATAAATACTTGTTTTTGACATGTTCGACACAAAAAATGGTCAATTAACATATCTGCACGTTGGTTTACGATGACTTTAGAGTCATCAACAACAATGAATAAATACGAGGGTTCCTCAATTTATCTCGCTTTGATCTTTTACGTAGCCTTATGTGATTATAACAAAATAAATTGTTATCAGGACTAACCTTCGTACATAATTAGCTACAAGGCTTTAGGTTTCTGATTCCGCAATTAATTAAGTGTTTAACCTTCGTCACCAAGTCTAGTGGGATACGTCTCCAAAGACGAGTCGTTACCCAAAATGGAATACTTTTTACTATAGCTAACCAATTAGCAATTGCGAGATTGTTACCACTTGTTGGCTTCAATTTAAGACTTAGACTTTGGACGAAGAATAAATAACACTAACATTGTTTTTAGACATCCTCAATATTTGGTGACACATTTTAAAGTATTTTGACAAAAACTACTTGTAATCAAGATAAACTGCTTCATCGAAAAAAGTCTCACGTCAGACCAACAAAGAGTACATCATCAAGATAATGTATATGGCGAACCGAATACTTCTCTAACAATACAGACAGTATTGAATCTTACTTGGAAAAAGCCAAGAATATATTGTGGCACGAAAGGCATCATAGCAGAAAATGTACAAAAGCAAAGTAATACTTGATGATTGTAAACGGTGACATCACCGTGTGGGTTGTAGTGAACAAAAACCGATGGAGATCGTTGCGTCATGAGATTGTGGACGATTGTTGGAATACGCAGCAAACGTGTGCTGGCGGGATGAGGGCACGTGGACGGTCTCGTGAGCTAATCATGCTCAAGCTGCAATTATGCCCATTATAAAAATACCTATATTCAAGATTCACGTGGCACTTGGACCTATGTCACTATTTTGAATTAATTGTAACTCAGTTAACGGCAGTTGAGTGTTCTTAAGTGTTTACACATCTGAAACTGCACTTGAACATAATTGAAGATAAGACAGAGGTATACCATTTATAGGCGATGAGCTAATGTCACTTATCTTTATTACAACTCCCCTTATTATGTATTAAACACTGGATTACATGATCTGTTCCAGTTGTACTTAACAGGTGCATCTGTATTAGAAACTAAGGAACAGCTATAAATAAAAATTTGGAGGCCTTCAAAAATTCAAGAACAGGTTAATTGAATCATTTCGTGCAGTATCAGCCCAGCTGTCGCTGTCTAATATAAAAATGGCGTGTCGCGTTCGCATAATCGTTACATTGCGCTTGAAATAAGTGCCCAACAATATTTTGAGACATAATCATGGAGGTGGATGACGCAAGTGGAGTCGATGACCGCCGAACATCCAACGTTCTAGTCTGACCTCAGAAGCAAGCAAAGATGAAGTTTTATATCATTTAGGAAGAGATAAAATTGAGACGTGCAAAAAATCAATCAGGTTTTTGCTATTTTACCGAAAACATCGTCCGTTATTGTACTTGATTCGTGGGTTTTATTTGACTTCAGTCTTCCTGTTTTATAGCTTTATAAATTGCTTATATTGAAACTCAATACCCGATAAATATGACTGTAATTAAAATTTAATCAGCTCGAGATCGATTCCAAGATAATCATACGATGACCCACTTAATCTCCATAAACAGAAACATGAATCAAGACGTGGGATGAAACGGTTATATCTACTCTAATGCTCTTTAAGGTATTATATAAAACATCCGGTGATTATTACCTTCCTAATAAAGTCAATCAGAAGTAGGTTTTCTTTCGTACTGCCAGATTTGCATAGGACACTTAAGCCCCGTGGGCGCTCTCGCGTGACGCACCAATGAAGGCACAAACTTAACGTCCGCTTATGTACGTGAACGATACATTTTACCTCCTAAGATCACACTGACATCAGTGACATCACCATCTTAACTTAGCTGAATATTTACAAAGATAATTTTAAAGACTGCAAACCGGTTGTCGTGCGTGCTGTTTGTTAACTCTTCAATGTGCGAAAACAGTTGATTGGTTTACTTGAATGTAAGAACCATTTGAAATAACAAAGAAAATGGCCAAATAAAATTCATGTTTTCAATTTTCCAAGTATAGAGGACGCTAAACGGGCGGCAATCAAAAGCAAAACATGAGAGTGAATGATAATAATAAAATCACGTTTACAAATAGCAGCAGTCACAGCTGGAAATATTTTGTTTACATTTGTGAAGTCAAATATCACGTGGAGTCGTGGATACAAAATATATGAAAGTGATGGCGTAATGTTCTAATATCACTTAAAATGATGGCATCGTTTCGGGTCGAAATCCTGCTGGAGTCATATCGCAAAGTGAAGCACTATTATTGGGAGCGTATTTAGACCGAGCGTGCACTTACAGATAAACAAAGCAGAAGGGAGTTTAACAGAAGCACGAAAGGTAAGTGAACTTTCGAGGAATCGCTCAAGAATAACGCTGACCAAATTAATGCGATGACCGAATCTGTATTTTAGTTTATATTTTATGGAGTTAATAATATATTTGACCTGTTTGATTTAGCTTTCGGTCAACGTTAATTTAGAAACACAAATAAATGATTGTGGTGCCTCTAAATATAAATTCAGTTGGTCTGCAAAACCGCAGTCTTCAACATTTGTTATAAAATGCAATATTCTGCGGTTTCCAGAGGCTAAAGAAATTCTTTTTCGTAGGTAGTCGCTATACATGGTCTTTCGATAAAAGCAAAGCGCCTCGTTGGCGTCGCCGCTGACTCACGAGACTCGACGCATGACGTCGAAATGTTTACAATGATCTCGTGTTAGTTATGGACGTTTTTGTCGGCAAATATGCGAAGGCAGACGCTCCAATGCTGTATAAATATACGGAGTTTTAAAAGAAAAATTCTTTTGCGGAGTTTACGCGAAGGCTGTAAGGGGTATCAAGTGAGTCAAGGCACTGAAAGAGTGAAAGATAAAGCACAAATTGATAAATTCTGAACTATCAAGCGTTTATCTTGTCTATTCTCAATGTTTGAGGTGAAATTTAATTTAGAAGCAAATGGAAATGTGACAGTCTTCGGGATAAAGAAAGTAAATAAACAGGTGAATTTTAAAATACCCTAGAGCCGATTTACCTATTGCAAATTAGGAAAATAACTCTGGCTTTTACCTCTACCACTAATGAGTTCCATTAGAATTAGTCATAAAGTATTAATTTGGGCGAAGGTAACACCTGTCCTCCAGACAAGCAATGTCTTTGACCATGCCACCACCTGGCCAGTTTCCAAATACTAATGCGAACAAGGAAACATTTTACAGGTCATTCTGCTTTCTCACCATGCGTTAGATCATCAGACTTAATAGTATTAAGTATGAGGTAGAAATAACCAATTGATAAACTATAATATTATCGAAAGACAGAGATCATTATGTGCTACCTGGCAATATTTAAATGCCAATTGTTGTGATCTTTAAAGGTTCCTTGCATGTTGCAGTACAGGTGCATTGAGAAAAAGAAAGAGAACATCGGCGCTACTTCAAACAAACACATGTTTAATTCATGCATTTAAAAAATTAAAATTCCGAATTTCCTAATTTCATTAAACCGTTAAGTTTTAAAAACTTACTTCGCTGCCATGGTACTCCGGTGGTTTATCCAATACAACAGGAGATTCCATTTCCTTATTACAAAACACTGGAATGTTTCACTTTAATAACACTTCACAAGTAAATAACGCGAAAGTACTATCGTACTTGGAGTAACGTTCGTCACTTTGTCTCGATTTATACTGCGGCGATCGACGCCGTACAATCGTATTTATACAGCGAGTGGGATGGCGGCGCCACGAGTTCGCGGCCCGTCCGGAGGGTTCGAGAACAACCCAGCAGCGTCGCTGTATCGCAGACAACAAAAACACACGGTAGACCGTTGCTTCTGGGCGGTATACATGGGCGCGTTCGTTTGCCCAAAAATGCTTCCCACGTTGAGCTCGTTGTATGGAAGAGGCAATGTAAGCGAGACAGACGAGTTTCCCGTACAACTCCCAATCGCGCCTGCGTCAATTTTGTCTGGAAGCTTCTCGGGGTTGTTGAACACATAGTAGGGTGCAAAGTGCCCGGTGCGAAACATCTGCAACCCCTTTAGAACTTTATCGAAAATTCTATAGAAAGATCGCTTGAAATTACGGTTAAGTTTGAGCGCCTACGCTCAGACAGATGGCAATTATTGAATAAGTAATAAAGAATCAATAGTAGGGAATGAATATAAAAAAAAAAAACAAATATCATTAATTTTCAGGTCGTCAAGTGTGAATCATTGCGGACAATGAATTTGTACTATAATGGACATCACAATGGCAATAACAGCTTGTATGAATTTATTTAATTTTTCCTTCAGCATGCCTTATAAACCAACTGATTAATGTTGGGGTGTTGCATTCATGCAACCTCTCTACATTAATTTACGTTTCAATTGTTCTTGATAAAGGCAAGAGGTTCTTGTTGGTCGGTAAATAAAAATTACTCTAATTTAAAATGGTTGAGGAGGTTCTGTGATTTTGTACGAAAACGGACATTATTTTTTATGAACTCTCGTCAGGATCATTAGGATGTTATTTTGTTCACAATTATTGTTAATTATTATCGGTGATGATGAAGTGACGACTTAAGCTTGTAAAAATTTAAAGTTTGTTGTCTGCAATAATCCTGCTGTAAAATCGCGATCTTCTGAAACTTCGTGATTTACACAACGGAGCAGTTATTGAACTCTCGATGTTTGTTTTATTTGCGCCATAACTCATGGTATTTATTGCTTGTATACATTTTATTGGTTTTCGCTATCGCATACAAATCAGAGATGCTACTTCTGAAGATGGGTTTAAAATTAACATTCTTTGTTTAGTGATTCCGTTTAGTTCAATGTTAAAGCACTAAGTATATTATTAGGAACAACATTTTAGCAGTTTGTTTAGCTAGTAACCGTGCACAATTTGAATAACAAAGTATCGTTTCCCGGCCATAACAATAGGAGTAGCAACTGGAAAGTACTCGACCCGCGGACTATTCCAGAATTGTATTTAAAAGAAAAAAAAAACGGCAGGTGGCGGAAACGAAAAAAATTGTTGTGCCCACCTGCCAGTACAGTACACAACAGATTAAGCAGTCCGTGATCAATGGAAATGAATTACCAACACCGATGATTGTGTCCAAAAGTGTTGTTATTTTCCGAAACCATTAAAATAGCATGGCTAAAGCTGTAGGGCCGATCTAAGTTGCCGGAGACGTACAACCAAACAATACTACGAATTTCTATTTTAGAAATAAATAAAACAGGTGACATGTTGCTAATGTTGCTATAAATAGCTTGCTGCCAAAATTATCGCAAGGTTATTATAGATGCAGTATTAATCATTGCTATTATAATTATATTTGATTCTGTATAGATACAATGACAGTCGGACAACGAAATCAAGGTTCTTATTACTCATTGATAAAATAAGCAACATTCTATGTATGGACTTACATGATACTATATGTATGTAAGTACATCATGATTATTATATTTTTTCAATGAAAAAGGTTATCAGTATGAATGAACACTTTTAAACTTTAATTGTAATTTTATAGAAAAACTCGCGAATTCTCGAGTTCCTATCATTTGAGTGCTCGTATGGCTATAAAAACATTAACAGGAAAATTATCGTGACATAAGCAGTTACTTATCAGCTTATCACGGGTTGCAGTACTTGCAGTAGGTACTGCTAATTTTAATCTTTTAAATAATTTTTACCCTAAAATTTGCGAGTAAATTCTGGAATAAAGTAGAAAATAACGATGGATGAATTGTGTAAGGAACAATGTAAAAGAAAAAAGACTAAATAATAGCGTGACGGTCGGTAGGGGATTATAAAAAAAGGCGTTGTGGCAACCCGAAGTAACATGGGGCAAGGGCAGGAAGATGATGATTCTGAAATACTCTGAAATCTTCAAAATTAGTTGATATAGGTACTTTGTTTGTTTGAAATCAAGATTAAAACTTAGGTAGAAAAAACCAAAACATAAGCAACCGATGAAACTGAAAAAGCCAGTACCTACAGGAAGTATACACTTCATTTACATGTAACAAGTATTTCGCCGCGAAATAATTGGTTTAATTGTAGAACAGCTATGAACAAAGAGAACCTATATGTAAGAATGCTATAATATATGTATTTATTTTAAAACATTTGTTTACATACTAACATCGAATTCAAGCGAGAAACCGGATTGCTTGTATGAAAAAAAACACATACGTTTTTCATGCCCGACTCACGACATATTATTATTATGTTTTATTTTACGGCATGATAAATATGTAATCATCCTGGTCCAGACTGCAGAGGCGTTCTGTTCATTTTAAAGATACGCACGATATGTCAAACGTCACCATAATGACGAGGACGACGACTCCGTGGAAGTGGCAAAGTTTTGGGGCAATAAAATAGGTATAGAAACGACAATCATATTAATAAAATAGTCGAGTGCAATAAGACAGAAAAGTGGATGGAACGAAGTTATAGTGATAGACTGATAGTGGTCGATTTTTTATGGAACTATTTTGGAGTTCCTAAAAAAGTGTGGCAAATTAATAAAAAAATATTTAGCCGTCTGCGACTTTTTTGCATTTCCTTTTGCTTTTTCAGATTTATGAATAACTTGAAATTGAAGGAATGTTTGTGGTGTGGCGTAATAACTAATAAAGTAACCTGTATGCATCCATTAAACACCATTTTTCATGAAAATTTCTTATTTTCTTCATTAATTTCATAAACACCGAATTTTAACATTTCCATTACTTTCGTCTTTGGTAATTATTATTTTTCGCAGTTAACTGGGCATATAAAAATGTTCAAAAAAATCTCTATCCTCAAGTTAAAAATGGCCATTCCTCTTTTCCACTTCAGTTCTTTCTATAAACTTCGTTCTACCTTTTGAGTATTTTTTGGCCAATTTCACTCGGCTAAAGAGACGACGACTTTGGAGGAAAACGCAAAAATAACCTAAATAGCTCAAGGTTCAGGAAGCTGAAATTCGTAAGACCTTCCTCCACTCGCCAAAATATTTAATTGTTTAACTAGGTACTGCTAAGGCTATTCGGTTTGTGGTCTTAATGTTTTGGAAACAAATGCTTCGACTGCGCCTCGAAACACTTGAATTTGCGATACAATGTAAACTGAAACATACAACAAGTTACAATTTGTTACCTAACGGACTTTATCAGCTGATTGCTATTTGGCAATCAATGCATGCATGGTCGTTGACCGAGTACCTCGCATGGTGTTGAGAACGCAGGTGAAATAATAAGTTCCCCATTCATTCAGTTTCATTTGGACAGAGCATGTTAATTTCCTTCGCTAAAAAATACGACTAATCAGTCGGAATTAACAATTTGAACCTGAATTTTAATCAAGGTTTTCGAACAAAGAAAAGGAAATATTTACACGTCATGTCGCTGCAAATACTGCGTCTTACGCTGTACCTTTTTTCATGAACGCCAATTTCAACAGGTATGCAGCTGAGGCTATTTTTAACGGCTTTAATGTCAGGATTTCTTCAGGAAGCGAACACCGATAGTTCACATTGCGTAGCAGTGATTTGGCTTAGCGTTTTTAATTAGAACACCTATAGCAGGAGTCACAAATAGTCACAATCAATGACCGAGTACACATTTTTTAAATTAAAATAAAATTGAAGTATTGGGACAATAAACTTACCTAGAAGGGAGAAGAAACTCACTCAAGTTTAATACGGAATATAAGTGAACGTGTTTGCGGTAAACGTCTAACTAGAAATACTTCAGGGTTAATCAAAATACTATAAACAAGCAAAGTGGGACGCACGGAGAGTCGGAGACGTAGGAGGGCAACTCGCACCAAATACCTAACGATTCTTATAATAACGTTGTGCAATATGAAAACAATTCGATCCCTGGATGAGACGTTATGGACAAAGTGAATAGCAACTCTCAGAAAATAGTGAACGGATCGTCTGAATGTCACATGCTCATCTTTTGTAGACAATTCAATAAACCATTAATATAACCGATGATGTTTTAAAGCTTAAATCAGTTAATTAAAGCGTGTAAACAAAACATTGTATCGTTGGCAACATCGTGTATTGGAGTTACCAACAAATACAATTATTCGAAGCTATTTATAATTTGTATGTGGCACCGCACGTTCGCAACAATACCAATGACTGTGGTGTACTCACGTTTCGCTTCATATTGTACTGTCACAGAATTATCTCACGTTATTATATTTTTTAACTGCCGTATTAACATTTAGCTGTTGGGATCGACACTGAATTTTATATATCCGTCTCAACACCACTCACACGTTCACGTCTGCGCGTCGTTTTGCATGTGCTGTGGGTGAGTGCCGCGAATCACCGAAATAGAACTTTTGGAATAACGCTACACAAATTATATTCCTTGCGTCACTGGACTAACGTTTGACGAGATGAAGATCAAGAGCGTATACGCAGACACTTGGATAGCACACGAAAATTGTCGCAGATAATCTCTATTTATCATTAGAATGCTAGACAAAACATAGAATTTATTTTTGTTGTAATAGTAATTGCGAAGAAATTGGTGATGATCACGTTATTATTTTAAACACTAAGTTTTTAGTGTTTAAAATAATAACGTGATCATCACCGATTTCTCTGATTTAACTTAAAATATTGTTCGTGCAAAATTCTGGGTTGAGACCGCAAGTCAACTATGTATCGTTTTAACGTAAACGAATCACGCAACTGGGTCACAGTAGGATCCCAAATAACTGACCGATGATTGATATGTGAATATTGGTTATACTCGGGAACAGCGCAACATCCAATCAATAAATTTTAAGTTTCTAGATGCAGATAGAGATAAATAGTAGACAAATTAATTTCTTCTCAAGGATCAGTCACATAGGAAATGTGACAAGTAATCTAGAAGTATCTTAAAAACTATGAGGCCTTCGGCTGCATTTCCATAGAAAATAACTTGGTTGCAGGACGTAGTATCTGTATAACGTAAGCGACGTCTCAAAGGTTGATGCGAACAAGGCGGCACGTGCGTTCATTCTCATTCTCTTCCTCCATAGGTGCAGTAAAAGGGAAGTCCTTGAGCAGCCCACTACTGTACTGATTCATTATCACCCACGCGCACAAATTGCATGTTATTTCTCGATAGAACAGTGCAGTGTTGCAAGCGATTTGCGGTTAGGGTTAACAGTGTATGAAGTCAGAAATAATTGGTTTCTATCTGTCGTGGTTTACATGTCGTTTCTGTTCATTAGAATTTATTGAGCAGTAACATCGGATTCGGAATTACAATTGATAGATATCTTCATTTTCTCTTCGTTCCAAAAACTTCTTCTCTCTTCCTTCCGCCCTTTTCTTGTTTTTTTTTTCTCCTTCGTTCTGTTACCCTACCTCTATTTCTGGGATAAATAAGTTTTGCTTTATTTGTCCACTGAAAATGCTTGAGCTTTTTCCAGAATGTTACTTTTTTTTAGGGAACAGCGACTTGAATCTTTTTCGGAACTAGACGGCAACAGCCTGAAAGACGTTGAACCTACAGACTCAACGGTGGTCTATCGACCGAAGTAATAGTAGAGTTCAGAGCACAAATGCTAAATCCGCAAAACGCAATGCAGCAGCCATTCCTTGCAAAATATGGTAGATAGAGATACACTAGCTTTTGCTTGCAGCTTCGGACGGCGTGATAGTCAGATATTATCCCACGTACTACCGGGCTAAAAAGTATCGTAAGTCCTATCCAGATCACGGTCGTAGTCCTATGCGCCAAATGTCATCGACATCCGGTCAGTAGATTAGGCGTGGAAAGGTAGTAGACTGACAGACTTTCGCATGCATAATATTAGTATAGTATGGCTGTGTTAACCCTAATGAATATAAAGTAGCGAGTTAATAATGATAAATAGATCCGATACGATTACTGTCTTTTTATTCCGGTCGCTTATTTCATCGTTGCCGGGGTTGTGTTTCATTGCCTAGATTACGTTTCCTGTCATTTTCATAAAAATACTGAATAATACAAAGTTTATTTCTTTAACTTTAAGGTTAAATAATTTATTTATTGTAACATGCTTTACCATTATGCGGTCTTTTTTCTTAATTGAGAATCCTAACTATTAATACAGTTTCGTACGCATTTTGTTTTTTTGGCATTGTCGAAGAAATTACGTCTCGCCATTTTCATAGAAACAATAATCCCGCGGAAATTCCCTTGCGGAATTTTCGGCAGCTAATTTGTGAACTGGTTTTATAAAATAAAGGGAATTACACTTAAATGTAGACAGCAAACAGGCGTGGTGATTTATTTGAAGCTACGCAATTTGAGTCGTACGACAAATCATAGGATATTCTAGGTTCTAACATAATTTACCTGGACGACCTTGCGCTCTATTATTATTAAGGTACTTGTGTCACGGAATATTTTTATTTTATTTGCAAATTCGTGCTAATGATATCACGCGATATTTGAGTAGGTATTATTAAACTCACAATACTCAATACCGAAAAAAGGTCGTGTCACCTTTTTAATGAACTCATTTTAGAGTTGTAGACATGGTTCTTGAGACAAGAAGTTTTTGTGAGTTCCTAGGTTTTGTCACTCATATTACTGCTTTAGCAGGTCAATGTATTAATGGGCAAGCCAGTATCGACATTGTAACATTTTGTCGACCTAAATACTTCTAAAGTCTACCCTGTACACGAATAAGCACATTATTTTTATGTACTCCAGATCTGTCAAATATTGCGCGGGTGTTACAAACGTGCGTCGATCTGATGTTGTGTACAATGTAGAAGTTCGTCGATTCGTCTGAAAATGCGGTCGTGATTACGCAGAATCATTTATGTTGCGTAAAACGAAAATTATATGAAGTTGACTTCTCTGAAAACCTTGTCCCATATCCTGCTTTCATTTTTGAAAATTAGATCGATATAGTAACAATGAAATTTTAAAATATTCAACATTTTTTCTATGGCAGGTGATAAATCTTCAGTTAATTTATTATAGGACTGGTAAAAGCAATCAATCTTATTCTACTGACGCAATTACTAAACGACTTTATAAGGCAAATGAAAAACTCTTCGTGATTAAATAACAAAAGTAAAACGTTAAAATGTTCTAAGCTTCTAATTATTCAATTAAATCCACATCAAGGAGAAGCATGAAATCGGTTCATTTCATCATCAGTCTGTGCCGAATCGATCAGTCACCGCTGATCAAGTTTACGACTGATGTAATTGTCATTTATTGCCCTTGAACTTCTGAATTAGATGGTCCAATGTTTGTTATTTGGTTCTATCCATTAATCACAATTCACAGACGACAATACAAGTTTACCCCCGTACCCCGATCGCCAGCATCATCTACAGGTGGAAAGGCCTCTTCGGTCTTCCGGAGGCCTATGCTGCTGGACATAGACCTCTCTTTGCTTGTGCTTATCTACACGGTCGTGACAGCCTCTCCAAGTTTTACACGCGGTAGTAAAAAAAAGCCTGCACATCTCGCGAACTCGCGACGCATTACATCCAAGATAGGACTCCGAAACATATTGTTGCCAAGTGAGTTATAGACTAGATAGGGAAGGCCCAAGCAGGGAAATGACCGATAACTTGATTCTAGGACACACTAAAATAACTTTGTTTTGATTAATATTCAATCAAGACTATTATTACTCAGCTGATAGCTTTCAGTGCTTGGCCAGACTGCAAACGCGGGCGCGGGGCGGGCGCGGCGCGACAAACTTAAACGTATGGAACTTCATTGGAGTGTCCGTAGTGGGCACGCGGGCGCGGGAAGCGGCGCGGGCTACATTCCGCGGGGAGCGCGCGGGCAACTCGTGCCATAGCTCGTTCATACAAGTGGCCGCAGTGAGTGCGCGGGGCGGCAAGCGATAAACCGCGCGGGAGCGGCGTATCTCAAACTTTAGTCTGCGCCAGATAACCAGATAAATTGGATTTATTTATTTAGCTTTAACTTTGATAAGTTAAAGCTTAAGAAATTAATCCAATTATTTATAATTATTTATAGAAGTATCCAATTAATTAAAATAACCGAATTTTAAAATTCTTACCAAAAATTTTTTTGCTTTTTTTTTGCTTCGGCGAAAGTTGTTATTTTTTTTTATAATATAATTTTCTATATTTTGTAATATGTATGTAGTCAAACGTATCCATTGACATTCTTGTATATTCAAAAAACTTTTGAGGTTGATCTCGCAATCTTTCAACAGTGTGTAAAATTCTCCTTCATTTTCTCTGGTTAAATTAATTTTATTAACTCCATTTTTCACTTTTAGCATTTGCCATTTAAAGTAAGAATTTTCCAATAAAAAACAAGTCTTCGCCATATTATATTTTGACAAACACTGGACAAACAGTTGAACGCGACAACGCCCGGAACGAAATCGCGGTCCAGTGCGGACAGGCAAATCGCGCGCGTTCCCGCACCCGCGCCGCTCCCCGCGCCGCGCTGCCAGTCTGGCCAAGCACTCAGAGTTCAAGCTCGGCCGTCATTCATTCATTACTCTACTTGACAATGATAAGTTTAGCAACTGACTACTTACATAAATATTACAGTTCTCGTGTTTTATAACCATTTCAAAATATGGTCATTTCTGGATTTCTATAAAAGAAAGGCAACCATATTTTCGCTATTGGCTCGACTAATAGTTTTATAATTAAGAAATTATATAACTATTAGTCGAGCTAATATTAGTAACATACTGAAAGCCAATGAAACAGCTAAATTAAAGAGTTTCAATGAAAAATTCTCCTGAGCTCCAAATAATAATATCTTTGTCAGAAAATAACACGAAACATTAGAAGAAATCCGAGAGATCCATCTCGCTATCCCTTAGCTAAGCTGTCATCAGAAAATGATCAGTATTGGTATTCAGCAAACATATGCGCAGTTTGTTGTGTGATTGTGTCCATACCGTATACGAACGTGTTATTACGTATTTTATTAGCATGGTTTATGTAATCACTGTGTAGCCGGATATCTAATGAATCTTGTCTCACTATGTCGTGCTCCGTGTTTGATTAAGTAGTTGATTTATTGATCAGCAGTTTTTGTTGATATTATAAATGCATTGGGAAAAGCATTCGTTTATTTTTCCTCAACATCACCTTAAGGCGCAGTCAAAGGGGCACCGTAAAAACGACCTGTTTTTCGTCGCAGAGTTAGCCGTATTGCTACTTATTACAACTCCAAAAAAAATACAGTGTATAGTCAAATGTATAGGTAAAAGACTTATGCAAAAATATTCTCTAAAAGTAATCAAGAACCTCGAAAAAAAAACTCACAAAAAAATCACACGAAAAAAATTTTTCGTCTCGAAATGCTCAATATTTTGAGTGACAACTGTTATTTTTTTTTTACTATCAGAAAGGTAATTTAACCAACTTGTTGGGAATCGAACCCAACAGTCACACGGCGACGGCACGCGCAGGCTGCGTGATCAACATGCGCGCGCGCGTGGCAACCGAGCTGAGGTGCGGGGCGCTGCGCGACTGCCGGACACTCGCTTCTTCGGACCCACCCAAGACGGACGACCTTTTAAAACGTTTATTTAATTTATTTTATTATATGTTTGTCCGGGCAGTTATTATTGTAATCTTAATCGGCAATATACCAAGCTTTTTATACAGTCCGCTATTTTTCATTTACCACCACGAGCAAGTCGAACATTGGTCCTTCTAGGATCTCGCCGGTTATTTTACAAAAAGTAACGGTCTTGGAAGAAAAACAAAAAACTTCAAACTCGAAGCTCTTCGGTTGCGGTCTTCAGCGGCGACATTCCTGCAGGAGTCATCAATTTCCTGATCAAGAACTACGCACGGCTGCCGCACACGCCCAGAGAAGAAGTCATCAAGAGGTCAACCGTACAACGGACTTTGGACCCGTCGAAAGTTCGAGTCATCGTCAAGGACAAAGAAGAATTTGCAACATCATCAGTTATCCTATGAATGGGTAAAACACTGAGTGAGTTCGTTCCAATTTGTCCCTTATATCTTTTCCTATTCTTTCTCATATTTCATGTTTAAAATAGCAATAACTTGAGTGAGTGCTATCAAATACTTTCACTTTATGTCGTTTAGCAATAATCATTCTTATTCATAGCCTTGCATTTCTCAAAACTCAATTATTCTGCTTACAAAGCTACTGCATAACCTTTTTAAATAAAACCTGGTATCTGTTTACTTCGCTTCTCACTTATAACAGCTGATCGCTCGGCGACACACCTGCGCGAGCGCGTCAGGTGTTCCTTCGTTCGCACTGACGCATTCATTAGCTAGCTACAACGTTGTACGTTATTTGTACCTTCGAATTTTATAAACCGGTTTCTTATTTCTCCTTACTTTTCTTGTGATTTAGCGTTAGCGCTTGTGAAATTAAAGTTATGGCTGACGAAAAAGTTGAGAAACTCGTTAAAAAACGCAGCTGTATGAAATCGAAACTCACTATTTTTGGAAATTACCTTCACATGTTAGAAAGTTGCGATGAACTTAGTAGTTTACAGCTTTTAGACTTGGAAACTAGGTTCAATAAATTTGGTAGCTTATATGTGGATTTCGACAAATTACAGACTGACATCGAGATGTCGTTGGAGAATCCCGATGACGAGAGCAAGGAGCGCGAGCAGTTTGAGAACCATTATTATAAGCTGGTGGCGACGGCGCGGAGTCTGCTCGGTGCTCGTCCGCCCCAGTCTAGCAGTCAACTGGATGGTTACGTAACGGGTGACGAGGATGTGCAGGCAGGTGGCTTTAAATCCAATTATGTTAGGTTGCCAAAAATTAATCTACCCGTTTTTCACGGACACTATCAACACTGGCTTGAGTTTAGAGACACTTACATTTCACTCATTCATTCACGAAAGGACATGGATAACATTAATAAACTGCACTACCTGCGAGCTTCTCTTAAAGGCAGTGCGTTGCTAGTTATAGATAATTTAGATTTTAAAGCTCAGAATTACGAGTCCGCTTGGAATTTATTGTGTAACAGATACGACAACAAAAGATTGCTCGTTAATAATCATGTTCGGGCGTTATTTAGCGTTGAATTTATGCAAAGTGAATCATGTACTTCTATTCGTAACCTTATTGATGTCACGAATAAAAATCTCCGTGCTTTGACAACGTTAGGTCAGGACACTGAATTTAACTTACGAGATACCCTCATAATTCACATGATGTCCGAAAAACTTGACAGTGTCACACGTAGGGAATGGGAAGAACATCGAAACACAATTGATGATCCACCCTCATTAGATTTTTTTTTAAAGTTCCTCAGCAACAGAGCTGACTTATTAGAAACTTTGCAAGAACACAAAGGAAACATCAATAAATTACAACAGGCAGACACTTCCAAACATAATTCTAATTTACTTACAGCTACAAAATCAGATCAAAAAACACATGAAAGCAACAATAAAGATAAAATTTTTGAAAATAATTATAAAAGAAAATTAACGTGTCCAATGTGCAATCAGACTCACTATTTATTCAATTGTGATGCCTTTAGAGCTTTGTCTGTTGAGTCTCGTATACAAAAGGCCAAAGAGACAAAGGTCTGCCTTAATTGTCTGCGACCAGGGCACACCGAATCAAGGTGTAATCTTGTACCTTGCAAGTACTGCAAGAAAAGGCACAGCACTCTGCTTCATCTACATGAGGCAGAGGCAACTTTGTCTGAACCAGTTATTCCCGTAAACAACTTTGCCGCTTCCGCTAATGTTCAGCAGTTTACTACTCCTCCGAATGTTTTGCTTTCCACAGCGATCGTGAGGGTGGTTGACAGCAAGGGCGACGTGCACAATGCCCGAGTCCTCCTCGACAACGGTAGTACGGGCAACTTCGTTGATGAGTCACTTTGCGGTAAGCTGGGTTTGTCGCGACGTAGTGCGAGCGCCACCGTGACAGGTATAAATAATAATACTTATAATTGTACACAGTCTTGCAGCCTTACTATTATGCCTCACTATGATGACGATTGTAGTCTTACTGTAGACTGTCATATTTTACCTCAGATCACTAGAGCTTTACCGTCTTCATTTATAAACATTGATAACATTCCTCTTCCATTGGGAATAAGTCTAGCTGACCCATCATTTAATATACCGGCAGCTATAGACATCTTACTTGGGGCCGAAGTATTTTGGTCCATCTTATGTAATAATTCCATAGACTTAGGTAAAAATCAGCCTAAGTTATATGAAACGAAACTGGGTTGGTTAGTGTCAGGGTACGTTGCCCGTCATAAGTCACACTCTTCTTCTCCCGTTTGTCATTTTTTAAACGTGGACACCGACCCAGTCTTATCTCGTTGTCGTGAATTAGATACCATTGCAGCCAAGCATTCTTTATCTCCTGAGCGTGCCTGTGAGCATAGATTTAAGAAATATACCTATCTTAAAGACGATGGACGGTTTGTCGTAACGATGCCACTGAAGAAAGATCCTTCAGTCTTAGGCGATTACTTTTCAAAGGCAAAGTGTCCGTTCATGTCACATAGTACAGAGGGTCACGTGTGGGGCTACGTACCGTCGAAAGACAATCCGGCGGACCTTGTTTCTCGTGGGCTGAAGGCTGATTCCATCAGTGGTTCATCCTTGTGGTGGTCTGGTACCACTTTCTTAAAGAAACATAAACGTGAACGGCCAAAAATGCCCAATCATAACGAGAGACACGATCTACCAGAATTAGTTTCTTATTCTGTAGTAGTAAATAGTAGTCTTTCTAATATACATAGATCCTATAAGTAGTTTAACTAACAGTAGGTAGATCTTAGTTAACTTATATATAGTTCCTTATCCCCATTTCTAGTTCTTCCTTTCTTACACTGTAGTGTTATAACGCATAGCCAGTGATGATAGCAGACAGGAAATAGGCAGAGGTTGCAGACTTATGAAATCATTTTTGGCAATCTTCATCTGTAACTCGACAAAGGCCTGTCACATCGAGCTCGTTGCGGCACTATCTAGTGAAGCTTATCTAGCCACTCTTTTCTGTGTCACGTCGGGGGAAACCGCAAAGTATTAGGTCCGATAACGGCACTAACTTTGTCGGAACCTACAATGAGCTATCAAAGTTTCTTGTACAATCACCACCATCTTAAAAGGTTATTAAAATCCACTCGTCTCACCTACGAGGAAATGGCTACATGCCTCACTCAAGTTGAAGCTGTGCTAAACTCCCATCCTATAACTCCTCTTTCCTCAGAACCTCATGACTTTCCCACTCTGACACCTTCTCATTTCCTAATTGGACGGCCACTTAGTGTCATACCTCATCCACAGGTCTCTGAACGCAATGTTATCCGCCTGGAACGGTTCAAGAAATTGAACACAATCATCATCCACCACTTCAAGAGCACTAGCAAGAGAGGCAGAGGCAAAGACAAACCGGGGCAACTTATACAGAGCTTCCAATAACATTTGCCCCCTTCCAGATTTTTGAAGTCTTCCCTTCAACCCGGGCAGCATGTTGGGAATCGAACCCAACAGTCACACGGCGACGGCACGCGCAGGCTGCGTGATCAACATGCGCGCGCGCGTGGCAACCGAGCTGAGGTGCGGGGCGCTGCGCGACTGCCGGACACTCGCTTCTTCGGACCCACCCAAGACGGACGACCTTTTAAAACGTTTATTTAATTTATTTTATTATATGTTTGTCCGGGCAGTTATTATTGTAATCTTAATCGGCAATATACCAAGCTTTTTATACAGTCCGCTATTTTTCATTTACCACCACGAGCAAGTCGAACTCAAGGACAATGACATGTAAAAATATTTTAACATTACAGCGTATTTTTTTTTTAATAAATTAAATCTGCGAACTATCGTTCATTTTGGCAGTCACGAGCATCAAACGCATCGCCATTTTCAACCTTATTTGTTTAGGCGATGAGTTAAACGCGCGCTCAAGGTCGCGGGCAGCTAATGTCGCCTTAATACGTACACGGTCTGAGTCACAGAAGCATTGGGTCTATATATCGATGATTGCATTGCAATGCAATGAAATGCAGTGGTAAATAAAGGGAAAATCTAATGAGTAACGATAACAGGTATTGTGACTTATACTTATACAAATTACTAATAAAAAAAACTGAATTTGATAGTCAGTAATTGGAGAATGAGAAATTTAATACACTATACAATACAATTAACTAATAGGAACAACAACACACTCGTGCCAATGCCCCGAACTGCCCATTGCTGGCTCGTCAAGCAACTGTCAATAGTGTAAATATCAGTCTATAAAAACTGATGTACGAAGTAGATGCTATAGATTCGCTACATATTAATTTGATCTGAGATATTAATATTATAAATGGCAAAGTAACACTGTATGTCTGTCGTCTACGTTTGTAAGGCTTAGTAGTTTAATAATTTCTACACCACTTTCAAATCCGCAAATCTGGCCACCAGTTTAACCAAGGGATATCGTATTATCGTAGTACTAACGGGGTTGTGGAGGTGAGGTCTTCAGCTGGATCCGGTTAGACCGGAAGCCGACCCCAATATAGTTGGGAAAAGGCTAGGCAGATATATGATGAGTATGTTTTATGAGACAACCGCGCAGGCGAATCCGCGGGTAAAAGCTAGGTACCTACTTAACACGTGAGGTGTTTGTGTGAGTAACATATATTGTTGTTTTTGTATGACACAACATAGCCGTGAGACGACACGCTTCATGCTTCGACGGCTGTGGATTGTTCTAAATACTGCACAGATGGACAATACTATGTAAATTGTAATAAAATATGCTTTCCGAGAACTCTTGATTCATCGATTGACAATCATTTCTTGAATGAACAATTAATTTCTGAGGACGCTAATTTTGCATTGTTTATTTATAAAGAATTGTAAGTATAATTTAGTTTGAATAGGATTATTACTTTGTTTTGAAAATTAATCCTGACTAATATTATAAATCTAATAAATAAAGAGAGAAGTGCTGACTGACTGACTGACTCATCAACGCCCAGCCCAAACCCTTGGACCTAGAAAGCTGAAATTTTGCACAGAGGTTCCCTTTATAATGTAGACAAGGAATAAGGAAGGATTTTTCGAAATTCAACCCCTAAGGGAGTTAAATATGGGATGAAAGTTTGTATGGAAAATCGTTATTTTCACGCGGGCGAAGCCGCTGGCAAAAGCTAGTGCGAAAATAAGTTTAGTTTACCTTTCAACGTCTAAGTACTGAATCGTTTTCGCCAAAAAAAAGTACTGTTCCCGAGGAAATTCACAATAACGCTCTTATGATAAATAGATGGCGCCACGTGTCTTTCGAATCGTGAGTGAATTATATTATTAGAGAAACTTTAGTAGAAAGTTTATAATAATTACACGCGATCGAAAGGGTCAGTTTGTATTCAATAAAGCTTCATGAACTTTATTATACAGTTAAAAATCTTATTCAGGAGTCTGGACAATTGGACATATCAGATTCATCCAAAGATTTGACACGCTGGTTGCCTTGAAAGTGGGTGGTTTGTTTGAAAAGATTTAACGTGATAGCGACAATTACAAGTAAATCATGCGTTGACACTACCTATGTCCTGCGCCTACACACTGAATAATAAACGTTCATGCATCACCTGTTCGAAATACGTGTGCTAGCATCACTATGCGTCAAGAATTACAATGGATAAGGAAAAAAGATAGAAACATATTGAAACTAGTATCTATCTGCATTTTGTATCTTCGTCTCAGAGTCATAACATTGACCGTACTGTTGCCAAGGTCTTTAAGACATGAAGCTCATAGAATGGCGTGACATGGCAAGGCAGTCAGACTGATTCGGATTGAATCAAGATGACATCTCAACTGAGATGCATTGGAGTTTTAAATGTTTTCAAAAAGAGGAGGCTGTCAAGTCGTCTTCTTTCGTTTTTGTTTTCTGTAGGTTGTGGCCAGTCTAATCAATCGGTGTCAGGAGAGAGGTCAGGTAGGCAGTCGCTCCATGCAAAATACTTGTACTCAGCGGCATTCAGTTAGACTGGAAGCTAACCCCAAACACTTGAGTACCTATAGGCAGGTGATGAGTTAGTGTTTGATTCAAGAGTATTTTTGTTCAAAAGAACATATTCTTCAAATTGATTCTGATATTTAGAACAAAGAACTTGCGTAATGGGACAGATAATTTAGTTGAAAAACCGCACGTAGCTATAAATTTTGTGAATAACTGAATAATTACTAATCCTGCTCGGCGCCAGATAAAGTATGCAAAACCGGCGCCAAACCACTGCTGAAATAAACAGTAATGAATGAATACTTCAATTTCATTGTTTTATTAGAACACTATGAGGCGCGAGTTAGTTTAGTAATAAATGGGTGTAAGTATATTTGAACCAAAGTATGACTTACAATATTTATGTGACAGAAAGGAAATCAATGTTGCGAAGATTCAGGTGTGATTGATCAGAGAATAGATAAATATTGTTTTTCATACTATTAAATAATAAATAATTGTCTTTTGAAGATAACAAGACGAAGGCAGCAAGATCAGGTCAATTAGTCAATGTCAATAATCAAGTTGTGGTCATAATTTACAATATCTGAATGAACAGTGACTGTACCTACGTTACAGGTAAGTATGACTAACATCAAACTGTGCCAATGCCAAGTCCAATTTTACGCAGTTGTGGGAAGACTTCCAGTACGCATAAACACTGGGAGTACTGGGACACGATATTTTACATGTGCCTTAATGAGATTGATGACTACTGAAGAGAAATTGGCTTTGTTTTAGTCTAACTTAGCCAAATAAATAATTACGTCAATGTTGTCATTGCATGAGAAATTACAATTGATAAAATATCCAACTCTAAATTAAAAACAACTAGTGAGCATTTTTGCCCTAGATAAAAAAGGCAATGTTCGGCATCCCTTGAAAACCCTAATCAAAACGAGGATTCATATAAATCTGAAGAACAATCAATTTCGAAACCATAACATGCGCTCCAATCTGGCAACTCATAATTAAAACATTTAACGCTACTCAGCACATCAATTATACTGAAATTAAAACAATAACATATGTCGAAGGCGCATGTGACTCAACACGCGATTATTCATTTAATTGATTACGATCGTAATTAATGCTATAATGTACTGTTCCACAAACTATGCCTGGAAACATCTGTTTTAGCAATAAAGGCATTTCATTTTTACATTAATTTTGAACCAATCCAGAACTCCTTTTAAATAAACCACGGATTTCTGCATAAAGATAAATAAACTTTGAGTTCTCTCTGTCCCTTTTGAAATAAGTCTTTCCCAAGAACGCCAAACGATGAAAGAGTAATATCTTTGACGATCAGGAACATGTGTTATTTATTTGTTTCGCCGCTAAAGCAGTAAAAGTCGGGCAAAAACTGCGGAAAGCGATCAGCATTCAGATAGCAAATGCAATTTACGTCTTATGTGCAGTTTGCATGCAAACCGCACGAATGCAGTTTGTAAGTGCCAGTGGAAAGGCAAAAGCACTTTGCGTTTTACGCTACGACTACAAATCACACTTTGCAGACCGTAGTATGTGCCAGTGACATAATAGGTAGTAAACGTGGCCGCATGTATGCAGTTACACATTTATAGAACTGTTTTACAACAGCTACAAAACAGAAATTGTTTCCTGGCTCCACAAAGCAAATTGGGAGCACTCTTGTTAAATGCCTGCAAATTGTTTTCAAACTACCTGCTAACCAGTTTCGTAGTCCATTCAACCGAAAGCGGGTCGAATGTAGGTTACGATTCCTATGTTCATCACGGTCTACAATACAACTTGAAAACACGATCGTTGACTTCAAATAAGCTGATGTTTTCTGACTGAAGAAAGCCAAGAAATTCTATACGGCGCACAATTTTCTACAATATTCTACATTTCAAACTGAAACGTTAGTGACATTATGGTTTGTTTATCAACATAAAATTGTTAACTACCTTCTTGTATAGCTTTTTTATTAAAGCCATCAAAGTTACGAAAGATAGTCAAATGACGTAATGAAGTAATTACTGTAATATACTCAATTTGGGAGGCGTCGATCGTTATGGCTTATCAGACATGAAGTGAGAGATAAGCTGATGGATGAATACTTAAAATATAAGTGGAACCTAAATCACGAACGACAGAAAAAAATTAAAACAAAAAATTAAAGAATTAGAAGGAGACAAAGTGATGAGCAATGTTTGCCCTTGAATTTTTGTAGATGATCTTTTCTAAAAGTAAATACTGTGTATCTATGATTTGAAGCGCACACACACAACACAATGCACGCATTGGGAAGCAGACACAATATTTGGACATCAATAAAATTTATCGACTGGTAAAATAGGTCGGGCTTTACGACTTATTGGCGTTTAAACAATTTTACGGTCGGGCCCAACAAGTCAAGTAGGCCAAATACAGAGGCAGAGATTTCAGCGTTGTTCAAACAAAGCAAGTAATAAAATATTGGCACATTGATGTATGGCTGAAGCAATGATACGCCTACAAAAACGCCCACAGCGCTTGTTTGAGCCAAAAAAACACATGGGTACTGGTGAAACCATTCATTACTTCTGGGGAGGCGGTGACGACTGAGATTACTCATATAGTAATGAGGAGTTTGTCGAGTGTCAAACTGCATCGAATGAAAAGGAAGTATAGTTTATCATTATTTACTATACATTTTTTAATTAGGTGTATGAGAGTCGACCTTCGCTGAATTTGTCTAACATGCGTGTTAGCGTGTGTTGAACAACAAAATAAAATGATACCATTACCTTTCTACCCTAATAAAATTGTCATGAATCATTTTACCCCAAAACGCAATTCTCGACCTGCACTGCCCTACCACAGAAAGTTTTCAGATTGTTGATAAAAATTGTAACAAGGAAAAATTAACGCCGAAAGAGCATGCTTGACCCAGAAAGAAAATTGGCCTTCCACTTGTATCTAGCTTTTATGTGGCTTCCTCTACGATCACTTTGGAGCCATTTCCGTAGCATGTTCCGCAGCGAATGATGTAGCAAATTGGAGGTACTCCATAGGCTAAAGACCTCTGACCCAAAAAGGTTTGCAAAGTTTACACCCTTCTGCTAAAGAGCTTGCATTACCACAGCAACCAGACTACAAATGAATGAAATACTTAGAAAGATGATTCATCATTCATCAACATCATCATCATTTCAACCGAAAGACGTCCACTGCTGGACATAGGTCTCCCCTAAGTGTCGCCACATTGACCGGTCCCGTGCGTCTCGCATCCAGCGGATCCCCGCAACCTTCACCAGGTCATCGGTCCACCTAGTGGGAGGCCTTCCAACGCAACGTCTTCCGGAAGAAAGATGATTGCGAAAACATAAATAATTTTACATCACATGTTATTAAACTTCACATTGCAGCATTGTGCTGTTGCTAAACGTTAAGTATGCGCGCTAAACAAACAAAATGCGAGGAATTTGTATGACAGAAGCACCTCGGTGTTTCTAAGAAAAACACGGCACTCAAGGTGAGATAAGTACAAGACTACAAGCGCAGAACGGCGCGGAATCTGTTTCTGTCGCGCTAACGAATGTACGTAATGGGAATATTATATTTATGATTGATGGTCTGTCTTTACTCGCTACTATAGACTTGATTCAATGACTTAAATATGCATTACTAAGACAATAGAAACAGCCGGGAACTGTCGCAAATTAACTCTATCTACGACTGTGCGGTTTACAACACACATTTTCGAATTCACAAAATTGATAAAGGATTCAATTCAATCGTTCAATCATCATTGTATGGAACTATGGACGACCAACATGTCATTTCCAATTGTGACCAACATCCGCATTTACGTACAAAAGCTATTATTGTGCCTAGGTAAATATTTAGATACCTGGTGCTCTACTAGCTAGACTAGAACAGGCCACTTAACTCGCTTATTAAAATTAGTTTAGTAAAAGCAAACGAAATAGTCGGGAATTCTCAGTCTGACGCTCAACGCCCTTCTCTGACTGAACATGACCTTTAAGATAGCTGTCTCGGTATTCTTAATGATAATCATCTTGATTTAGAACAGGACCAGTAAATTCAACCAGGACAAAAACAATATGCAGATCGTCAGTGTAGTAAAAATCTGTCTGTACTTCGTCCATTCCACCACCAATGATACTGAATGAACATAATTTATTCAATCCAAGTTGCACAGAGCTAAGCTAATTATACGAATTGTTTGAATAAGAACCTCTGGCCGATATTAAACGCTTTATTGCGACGTTTATTGAGTCGACGAGATTATTATGCGCATCTTACGCTCAAGATATGCATAGGAATTAGTGCATAATACATTTGCAGGCAAAGGAATAGGTACTACACGTTGATTTATGTGGTGCAATAATTATTGAGGATAACGATGCTTCACAATTACCGATTACCGCAAACTAGTTTACATCTCATGATTTGCTGAGAAAATTATTAATCCATTATTTTTTTAGAAATCTTTTTAGGCGTTCTTTACTGGCCACTCATTTTTATAGCAAGCAATAAATAATTTTACAAATAAAGCCACTCTACGGGATATTACAGAACTGTTAAATAAGGAGAGATATAATTTCTGTAATTTATTCATGTCTCCGTAAACACGGAAAGAGAACAGCTATTGAAAGTAGCTTAACACCTACGGACCAAACGTTTTGGACGTGATTGTCGCTTACGTAAGTATAATAAATGATGATAAATGATTCTATAAATAAGACGACTGACCATTCATTGTGCCTCATTACACTGAAACTTTATAGTCTGTTACCTACAGGTACCTTTAAGCGCATCAGATGCTAAGATTGGATTAACGAGGATACAACGGTTGAAAAATGCAAGAGGCAAAGAACTGAGGGTTTACAAATACAAGTTCTGGTCCGTGGGTCATATAAGATGTTTAGATATCTAGTTACAGAACCTATATTGTGAAAGAAATTCTTTCGGAAAGGTTTCAATGATACGGGCGGAGAAGAACTTGGCACAGTCCTTGAACGCTGTGCATTTTTTGGTCATTTGGATAGAATGGGAACTAAATTGCATTTCAATGAGGAACATGATGCATTCTGCAACACCTAGAATATTCTGACGTCACTTGTCATCTGCTACGTGAGACCACTGTTGTATATTTTTTTAACTCGTGTACGCAATGAAGCGACCTACTAAATATGGATCTAGTAATAAAATGACTCGACGGTGACTTATTGATTAGATTACAAAGCGTTGCTCTAATTATCCCCTTTAAAACAACTGGTGATTATCATTGTAATACCGCGTGGTTCTGGGCTGAGGTGTCCAGTACAGAACAATGTATTACATTCTTCGTAGCTTAGAAAAGAAACATTTCTGAAATTTTATGAGTGGGTATAACCCGGTTCATTAAAGAAAGGAATCTAAAATGGCGGTTTTTATCATGTCCTCACGCTCGCACACTATAGTGAGCGAGCGAGAGGACATGCCATGTGTTGCCATTTTAGATTCCTTTCTTTAATGAACCGGGTTATACTTCGAAGACTGTTATGTAACCTTTAAACAAACTGAAAAGCAAAAAACAAGCACATTTTAAATTAAACAAAACTTGGAAGCAGGCGGGGTCCATTCTATTTTCATTTTTTCTTTTCATAATTTAATATTCAAATGAACCCCGCCTGCTTCCAAATTTTGTTTAATTTAAAATGTGCTTGTTTTTTGCTTTTCAGTTTGTTCAGTCGGGTTTTTTAGTTTTTTAAACTACTTTTTTTATTTCCAGCTTTTTAGTTCTTTTGTGTTTGTTCTTTCGTTGGTCGCGTAAAATTCTTCGCAGATGATTTAACTTTTGTGCTTGTTTTTTTAAAGGATTTTCCACTTTGAATTTCTTTTAATCATATAAGTGTAATACATTTTTGTAATCTCCTTTTAAAACCCTTTATTTTGATACCCTACTCGATGGTATTGTAAAATTATTTTTTTTAACTCCTCGATTTGGCCCCCAAAATCCGCAATTTTTCTTTGTTTTTTAATTTTAATGTAGCCTATAACACTCGCGCCACCAAGGCGAATCTAATGACGTATATTTCATTCAAATCGGTTCATTCGTTTATGAGTTATGAGGGAACAAAGAAACGGACATACATACATACATACATACATACATACACGTCAAACACATAACCCTCCTTTTGGGCTTCGCCGCAGTCGGGTAAAAAGTGCAGATGAACTTGAATGAAGCAAACGATAGAGCTGTCCGATCGAAACGAGAAGAACAAATGTGCAGATTTCCAACTTTATCAAAGGGTGAATTTATAATTTTAGGGAGCATTGACAAAGGGCCAATGGATGAAGTAACAGATGGCTTAAAAACTAATTGGGGACGGAGAGAGGACCTGAAAGAATTGTGATAAAACTTTGAAGTTGAACAAATTAACCTTTTTCAAGCGTGATTATATCGAGTTGCCAACTATTATCTGATAGGAATGTACGATAGACAGAATGTACATAGTGCTGTAGACATACATGCTATGTAGCGTGTAAAACAATGTTCACGTCGTAGTTGCGTATGTAAATATCCTAATAACAGTTAATCGAGTGTGCCTGGCACAAAATTGTTAGCCCAACCCAATTCTCCGAGTGTCTGACATGACGTCAGTGAATGTGTCGTGATTTGTACAATTATTACTTTCATTTTATTTCGTGTTTGGCCGAATGTCGGTTACATCGCCGAAGAGTATTAAATATTTGAAAAAAATCCACGTTAACTCATCAACTATGGAAGTTAGTGCCTGCTCAATATTTTAGCCTGTATAATAAGCATATAGAATATTGGCATTATACCTACCTTCTTCATAACTCTATAGATAATATTTCGATTGCACCGTTGCAATAGGAGCAAAGAACCGATCAAGAATCGAACGCGCAACATAACGAAATTTATTATTAGTAGAGAATACTTGTGTAGGCAGCAATAAATGTCAATCAGTTTAGTCAGCGTATAAATAAAGTTGGGCGGGGCGTGCCCAGATGCATGGATGTTCCCTTAAATATGTTGTAACATTCGACTGGAGGACACTATAGTCCGACAAGCGACACGGACTAAATAATTTATGGATGGATAGATATTAGAATAGTCTTTGCTATGCATCAATTTTTGTTTAAAAAAAACGTAGTTTTAATTATGCCTTACTAGAAAATTTTGAAATTTTACAACGAAATTGCGAACATTTTAAGTGAGAAACGAAAGAGCGATGTTCTATGCACCTCGGCCATATTTAAATTAAACTGGTACCTAATATTGACCTCAATATAACCTTTCAAAAACCAAATAGGTATTTGTATTGCACTTACATCACATTATCAAGTCCAGATGAATATTCATTCCTTTGCTAATTTATCTCTTTTAGTTGATCACGAAACTACGACAAAGCCCGATAAGTGTGGCACCACTAGTCTTAGAGTAAACATTAGATGTACCTTGTCCATGTTACATCATTATTTTTATATTACTAGCTCCTTTTATAGAAACTATGTTAAGCTAAAGGAATGGTGTTGTCCTTTATCTATTCTTGGATAGCTGTAAAGAACATAAAACCATAGAGTAAACAGTCATAAAATAAGCTTTGCTGTATTTTATTGCCCTTTCCAGTGATTTAACTGTTCATCAATGGTGGAGATTTTTGTTTTATCTTTTTAAATGACAAGTTTGTAGGTGTCCGAAAACATAGGTATTATTTTATTCTTGCTTTTAGATAAAAATTATTCATTATCATTTTTTAGCCTATGGTAGTTTACCTATTGATAAGGAAAACTATTTCTCAGCATTCAAATAAAAATTGTCATCTGCCTCGCCTATTCCCAACTATGTTCAACTATGTTGGGATTGGCATCCAGTTAAACCTGATGTAGCTGAATACCACTATTTTATATTCAAACAAAATTATATTTATGAATAACAAGACTTTCTTCTCTAATATTCAAGTTCTCAATAAACAAAAGAATTTTTAAGAGGTTAATGATTTGGCCAGACACCAAAAGAATTTAGCCAATAACTTTTACAATGTTGTAAATAATAAAATTCTCTTTTCTGTTGTCATAGTGTAACACTACTTTCTCTTTCAAGGATACTTATGATTTTGACAGAAAACTTTCTAGTTGCATTTAATGTGGTTACATCCTTGTTTGAATAACTGAGCTATGTGACAATTTCAAAGGTGTGAAGATTTTTTGCTCTATCAGCCTTGTATCCAAAGTTATCAAAGTAGGATAACTTTGGAATAAGTTTTTAGTGACATGTAAAATTCTGTAGTTTGTAATTTGACTAGACAATAAAAATTTTAAACTTTTTTAAAAATTTTGTACAGATTTACAAGTCCGGAACATAAAATTTTAACAGCAGCTATTAGGGTTGCCAACCCTACTATATAATATAGTATCCTACTATTTTAAGGGATCAAATACTATATTTCTAAAAAATATATATAAAACCATAGAGTAAACAGTCACAAAATAAGCTTTGCTGTATTTTATTGCCCTTTCCAGTGATTTAACTGTTCATCAATGGCGGAGATTTTTGTTTTATCTTTCTAAATGACAAGTTTGTAGGTGTCCGAAAACATAGGTATTTTTTTATTCTTGCTTTTAGATAAAAATTATTCATTATCATTTTTAGCTTATGGTAGTTTACCTATTGATAAGGAAAACTATTTCTCAGCATTCACATAAAAATTGTCAACTACTATATTTTGCGTAAAGCGAAACGCAGCCAAACACAAAAAAACAAAGCCCGCTCTGGGGGTCTACCGCGAAATATTACGCACGCAATCGCGATGATTGCAGCCAAGCTAAATTGAATCTTATTCCAATGACATACGATAACTCCCGAACTGCCATCGAATGTTTCGTAACGTTTCGCGGTAGATTTGCTGACCAAAAGTTTTCTGCTAAATCAACAGTTGAAAAGTGGCCAGAAATTTTTCTCATATATGATTCAGAAATGCCTAATATTGAAGATTGTATAATTTCTTCCTTCAATTCTTGCAACATTTTCTGTTATGAAGACGAAATGGAAAGCCGAGCGCAACAGGGCCGCTTTAAATTTTAATAAAATCTGAATTAAATGGTGTTTTTAACTTAAATTGCAATCAATCATTTGAAAAAAAAAACTATTAAGGCGCAGAGTAGCAAATAATATTCATTTAAAAAATAAACTACCTACATATTATTAACCACAACCACATACTATTTTTTTTTCATTTTTTGGCCAGCTACTATATTTTTTATGTAAATAACTTCAAAAATACTATATTTGATTGAAAAAAAGTTGGTAACCCTAGCAGCTATGCCTAAAATAGAGCCATAAAATATAATTTATTTACATTACAAAACATAACTTCCAACATTACACCAGTAGCAACTGCCACCATACATAGACCAGCGCAAACTGTTCATACGTGTAGACATATCAATATTTGACGCTCCATGGTCTGAATTTGACTTCCGAATACTGTAAAAAGGACTTCACAATTTTGGCACAAAATGCAAACGCATTATTAAGCACAATTTATGATTAGATCACCACAATTTTACAAACAAATCAAATGCAAACTTCACAAATGAATGACCAATTCTTGTTCAAATATTGGTTTGCCTACAGCAGAGAGACAACAAAATGTGTGACTAACCTCAAAAGCAGGCTGTTAGGAGGCACTCGGGAACACTTGTGTTATAGCAGGCACGTATCAACCATCCTGTGGAAGACCACCATATCAGACCTCTAGCGACACCTTCAGTTTGAGCCCAAATTAATGTTGATTATTATATTAGTTATTACACAGTCAAGGATACTACAGTTGGGAGTGTGCCAAAAATGTGCTGCAACTGTAAGCAAGCAAAACTGAAACTCATCGATGCAATCGTCACAGCACTTTACACATGAATATACCGTATTATTGGGTTAGTATGTTAATAATGCAGATGAGTGTTGACTACAGTCAAGGACGTCTCCAGGAATCCGGACGCGGACACCGGATGAAAGCAGTGGTTAGATACATGCATGAGATAGCAACGCTGCGCACGACATCGCTACACAAATCGGAAGGAAACAAGATATCATATAACATGTTCACTTACGAAACTTCTTCCTCTCAAAGGCATCTCACGCACTAATAAAAAAACACTCAACTATTGTCACTTTGTATTGAATTGAGTAAATACACTCGTTTCACCTAAACAGTATTCGCACAATTTTTTAGTTCAATTTCAACAGCAGACAGCGAGTTGTCTTTCAGAATTTGTTCAGAATGCATCTAAAAATTTGACAGAAGCGCTAACACAATTCTAGAACAATCATCACGCAACGACCATAGACTAACATTAAACTAAAAACATTTAATTTTAAGCCTTGCATGTCCAGGAAAAATCGACTACGAAATATTTTCTATGTTAAAATAATGACTTGCGTACATACATAATACCTTATGTATGTACGCAAGTCATTATTTTAATAAACTTAGGAGCTTGCCGAATCGGTAAGTGCAAGTAACAAAAAGAAACTTAATGGTAATTTCACCAAAAGAAGAACGTGCGGGAATTAGCTGCTCCCGCCGATATGAACTCAATAAAACCTTAATTTCATGCCAATATAATTTAATTAGCCGATTGGCTTCTCAATAAAGAATTAATTAGAATAATTGAATTAATTAAATACAGGAAAAATAATTCTTCAGTCACTGACAAATTGACATAGCAGAGCCCGTGTCAAAATCCCATAGAGATGTTACTAACAATCAAAGAGGTGTTAATCGCCACACCACCCCCCTACGGAGAGAATAAAACCAAGCTAAAATAACTAACATCATTCTTACAACTAAGGCACAATAATAAAAAAAGAAAAAAACAAGAAATTAATCAAAATTCTTAAATCTAACGCGCCTACCCGAGCGTGTGGTATAGGACTGCTTTACTGGCAACTGAATCTTTACTGACTGTTGTGGAATTGAGGGCTCGGACGACTTCTTATCTTTTACGGCTTGCCGAAGAGGAAAATCAGCCGAGGCGGGCGATGGCATTGAGTGGGTCGTTTGCAGATCAGAATTATCGATAAAAGCCGGTTTGAGTCTGTCGACGCTTACGACGGTCTTGTTGCCCTTTAACATTAGAGTAAAGGTCTTCCCATCACACGAACGCTCCAGGACTTGGAATGGACCAGTAGGGTGGCTGCAACGCTCTTCGGATGGTATCGTCTCTAAGGAAAACATGAGTCACAGTCGACAAATCCCTGAATATAAATGAAGATGTTTCACCATGTCGACTAGCTGGCAATGGACGTACCAATGACATTTTGTGTCGCAGCTGAACAACGAAATCACCAGGGTTTTCAAATCTTCCAGATGCTAAAGGAGGCACCAAAAATTCTCCAGGGAGCCTAAGAGGCTCTCCGTAAAGTAATTCCGCTACCGTGGCTTTGAGGTCTTCTTTAAACGCCGAACGCATTCCTAACAAAACCATCGGTAGGGACCTCACCCAAGAATCATTATAGCACATTAACGCTGCTTTGAGCTGCCGATGAACTCGCTCGATCATCCCGTTTGCGCAGGGATGATATGAAGTGGTTCTAATGCGTTTGGTACCGAATTGCTGCAGTAATCGGTGAAACAAATCTGACTCAAATTGAGAACCCTGATCTGTAGTAATAACCAACGGAACGCCAAAACGAGGTACCCATTCTCTAGTAAAAGTCTCGGCTACCTCCTCGGCGGTAATGGATCGCATGGGCCAAACCTCGGGCCATCTGGACACTCTATCTATTGCAGTCAAGCAATAACGATATTCGTTACAGACGGGCAAAGGACCAACGATGTCGATATGGACATGCGTGAAACGACCAGATGGTATGTCAAAATTACCGACAGGGGAAGAATTGTGTCTTGATATTTTACTGCGCTGACATGCTTCACAAGATCGGGACCAATCTCGTTATCTCGGCAATCCTTTCTAACCGAAGGCCAAACAAAACGCTCTGCCACCAAACGAGTCGTAGCTTGAACACCAGGGTGGCTCAAATTGTGCAATTTATTGAAAGCAGCACGGCGGAAGGAAGGGGTCAAATAGAGACGTGGCTTACCGGTAGATATGTCACAGTAAACCGGAGTGTTGGTCCCTGATGTATTGATTTTGGTGAGTGTTAGGCTGGAACCACCTTGCAATAAATTAGCAAGTTCTTGGTCTGATGCCTGCGACTTAGCCAAAGCTTCAAAATCTTGGTCTAAAGTGATGGCGTCTATGTCAATGCGTGACATAGCGTCGGCCACGATATTGTCTTCACCCTTAATGTACTGGATGTCGGTCGTGAATTGACTAATGAATGATAGCTGGTTAAGTTGTGGAGGTGGAAGTTTCTCACGTCGCTGTAAAAAGGCGTACAAAAGTGGCTTATGATCTGTGAAAATTGTTGCATGCTGAACTTCTAAAATGTAACGAAAATGTTGAACGCTTTCATAGATCGCTAACAATTCACGGTAATAAGCTGGCCACTGTGTTTGCTGCGGAGTCAACTTTTTGCTGAAAAAAGAAAGTGGATACCACTGGCCGTTTAGATTTTGCTGAAGGCAGGACCCAATGTGAACGCTAGATGCGTCAGTAAATAAACCCAACTTTGCGTTGCTGATTGGATGTTGCAGCAGTGTTGCGTTGGAGAGGCTCTTTTTACAAGCATCAAATTGTTGCAAGAGTTCAGGTGACCATGGGAATGGCTTTGCACCTTTACTGTTAGTTGAAACCAATGCATCAATCAAAGGAGCCTGAAATTGCGCTGCACGAGGCACAAATCGACGATAATAGTTAAGCATACCCAGAAACCGGCGCATGCCTTGTACTGTCTCAGGTGGCGGAAAATCCAGCAACGTTTGAATTCGATCCTGCGGAGGGCGAGTACCATCACCACTGACATGGTAACCCAAAAATACGGCTTCGTTGACACCTAGGACACACTTAGAAGGGTTTATCACCACTCCGTAGTCTTGCAGGCGTTTGAAAAGGACGCGCAGGTGTTGAAGGTGGGAAAACTCGTCTTTGGAAAATATGAGAATATCATCTACGTAAGGAAAACAGAATTCGAGACCCCGTGTGACCTCATCGATGAAACGCTGAAAGGTTTGGCCAGCGTTCCTTAAACCAAAGCTCATATACGGGAATTCGAAGAGGCCAAACGGGGTCACGATGGCAGTTTTGGCAATATCCTCTTCAAAAATCGGAATTTGATGATAAGCTTTAACGAGGTCCAGTGTGCTAAATATCTTGGCACCAGAGAGGTTATGGGCGTAATCATTGATATGCCGAACCGGGTATCGATCTGGTACGGTCCTGGCGTTCAAGGCGCGGTAGTCGCCGCAAGGGCGCCAGGAATTGTCTTTTTTAACGGTCATATGTAATGGTGAAGACCAAGCACTTTTTGACGGCCGAGCTGTCCCGCATCTTACCATTTCCTCGAATTCTTTTTTAGCCGCAACCAATTTCTGTGGTGCCAAACGACGAGGTCGACAGAAAACAGGGGGTCCGTCTGTGGTCTTGATGTAGTGCACTGTATCGTGCTTGATGACTCTAGGGAGGCCGGGAGGTCGAGTGATATCTGGAAACTCTGCTAGAAGCTGAGTAAATATTGACTTACCAGACGCTACTGCTCGAACGCTGGGCTGATCAAAACTAGCGGCAGAAGCAGCAGATGTTAGTCCAGTGGTGCCATCGACCAATTTCTTATTTCGGCAGTCGGGTAAAAGATGATAAAATGCCAAAAAATCAGAACCAATAATGGCTGTGCTGACGTTGGCTATAACGAACTGCCAAGTGAAAACGCGGCGCAAACCAAAATTTAATTTAAGGGTTATTGTACCAAAAGTTTGTATACTGCTTCCATTAGCGGCACTTAGTTCATAATCAGTAGGCTGCCTGCGAGACGATAACCAGCGATGGGGAAAACAACACAAGTCTGACCCAGTGTCAATTAGAAACCGGTGGCTGGTCACATGGTCTGTGACAAAAAGGCGGCGACCAATGTTTTCGCAATCAGATGCCGCCGCTACTGACCGCTTTTTGGGTTTTCCGACTCCCAATCACATGGCCTAGTACATCTAGTTGCTTTAACACCCCATCTCCTATGATACCAACATCGCTTGGAATTGTTCGCTGCTCTATCGGAAGATGCCGACCTGCCAGAAAATGCAGACCGGTCACGAATGGGACGGTGTTGCCGCCTCGAGAGTGCAGCTACTTGACTAGTCACATCTTCCAATTTCTGAGTTAATGCAGCCAAAGAAAAAGTTGAAGTTGTCGACGTGCAACAAACAACAGGTGATGGGGCTAACTCAACGATTTTATCAGCTAACTCCGACACTTTATCCAAATTGAGGTCAGCCTGTGCTGCTAGTATTGCTTGAGCTTGTTGAGGCAAACGGCGCAACCAAAGTTGGCGTATGATACTATCATCAGAAAGAAACGTCCCGGCAAGTGAGCGAAGGTGACGAAGAAATTGTGACGGTTTCCGGTCACCGAGCTCTTCATCACTTAGAAGCTGTCTAACTCGTTTCTCTTGGGAAGTTGAAAGTCGTTGAATGAGGACTTCTTTCAGTTTTTCATATTTCCCTTCGGCTGGAGGATTGGTTATTAAATCTTCGACCTCACCTGCCAGCCTTTGATCAAGGTGACCTACTACATAATTGTATTTGGTAGTATCACCAACAATATTAGCAATTTGGAATTGGGCTTCCACTTGTGCAAACCAAATTGCGGGTTTGTCAACCCAAAATGTAGGTAATTTCACTGCTACCCTACATACCTTAGCCTCCACCTCATTTTGGCCTAGCCGCTTTTGTAATGCTGCATTTTCAGCCATTAGTTGCTCAAGTTGTGCCTGAAGCTGTTCATTCTCCATGATGCAAAACCTGTACAAACCTAGTAGCAATAATAATGCGGGAAGTAGCAATAATACCACACACCCGAGCACCGCAGAACAAACAAATAATAATAAATCAATTTTGATAACTACAGTACCAAACCCAAAAGAAATTAACGTTAGCAGTAGGTAGAAATTCAATAACAAAATATACAAATTTTTACAAAATCAATTTTCGATCAATCAGCTGAGCAATAATAAATTGATGTTATGCTTCATTTAAAGATGCGGGTCAGTTACAAACACTTGCACTCAAAACACACCAAAAAGCGATTATGCACTTTGGGCAGTTGTTCCGGCGAGTGCAGTCGTTAGGTACCAACTGCAAGTTGTAATCTGAACTTCAGAAACGCGATGAAATTTTCGTAGCATAGATGAACCCAAGTTCCGAAAAAATAAGGCGTATACAGACCGCCACAGTGTCGGGACAGAACTCTGGTTGAGCGTCGGCAGCGTCGAAATCAACGTCAAAATATGGTTCCTGCTCGTTTGAAAAATCACCGACTGACATAGGAAGTGGCACTCCGGTCCCGGCGTTGGTGCTTGCTTGTCTAGCTACTGGTCACAATTCACCTCCTGATGTTGCTTTGTCAGCCGGAAACGATCATCATCACGTCGGGGTCACCAAATGCGGGAATTAGCTGCTCCCGCCGATATGAACTCAATAAAACCTTAATTTCATGCCAATATAATTTAATTAGCCGATTGGCTTCTCAATAAAGAATTAATTAGAATAATTGAATTAATTAAATACAGGAAAAATAATTCTTCAGTCACTGACAAATTGACATAGCAGAGCCCGTGTCAAAATCCCATAGAGATGTTACTAACAATCAAAGAGGTGTTAATCGCCACAAACGGTCACGTCCCATATAAAAAAAACCCAGACCCGACAGAAAAGTGACATATCTCAGTTTTTTTGTTATTATTTATATAATCATATTATATAGTTTTTATATTCGAAATCTATGGCTAACACCAAAATATTGCCCTATATTTTTGTTCAGGGTTTACACTAAAAAAATACAAAATGCCTACTTATCTACAAAACTCGTAATGTATGTAACTAAATGACGATAAATAGTTATGGGATGTATCCAGGAGACCTGGAGATACAGCTGTATTATATAATTTTTGAACTCCGAGTACGAGTTGAGGGCGAATCCAGAAGGGCATGCTCTGACCCCAGTACCAGAGGCAAAAAGGAACGGGGAGGAATTTTTTAGTCAGTAAGAGTCTGACACGCCCTCTCGCTCCACCCAAGGGCGAGAGATGTCATTAGATGATTTTAAACCACCTTAAAAAAAAAATCCTAAGTTGAATGTTGTACTCGGAGTTCAAAAATTATATAATACAGCTGTATCTCCAGGTCTCCTGGATACATCCCATAACTATTTATCGTCATTTAGTTACATACATTACGAATTTTGTAGATAAGTAGGCATTTTGTTTTTTTTTAGTGTAAACCCTGAACAAAAACATATGGCAATATTTTGGTGTTAGCCATTGATTTCGAATACAAAAACTATATAATATGATTATATAAATAATAACAAAAAAACCGAGATATGTTACTTTTCTGTCGGGTCTGGGTTTTTTTTGCCTGTTCTTCTTTTGTATGACACTCAATGTTCGTGTTTGGCAATCGTTATTCGATGGACTTAAAACCCTTCGTTCATACAGTACGTATGAATTTTGTATTCAATGCTGAACGGATAAATCAATCAATTTTGTTTACAATAGTTTCTTGCTAAATTTTTGTAAGCAGAATATGCAGAACTTAAATTATTCTAGTCTAGCCACAAACTGCACAAAGAGCTTTTATTTGTATAAACGTATACACGATGGATTTCTATGAAATAAATTATTATTATTAGTATTATTATTTGGATGGACCCTGTTTTGTCGTTTCTATAGCTTATTCCTCTATGCTTTTTCTAAGCCAAATTTAGTCGATTTCATGTGGTGTTATCTGTAGACAAAAACCTGTCAATGAGGTCGATGGTCACAATGCATTGGTCACCTGTCATCATGTTTGTCACGAGTGTCAATGTCATTTGGTTCAGTCACTTGAGAACGCGAATGGGACCACCTTTTCAAGATGTGTTTTGTTGTGTTTGAGACCGCATTCTTGGTTATATCTTTGTAATTGTGAATTAGCCGATTTTCCTACTGCTGTCTGGCTCAACTACTTTAACATTAAGTGATTATCTTCATGTTAACTGCAGTGAAACCGCCGCAAAGATGGAATGTGTTAAGATACAAAATAAGATAAAGTTATTATTTGAAAAACTTACCGAGCCGAACTATGTGCTCGATAGTTACTACGCCGATGGGCTTATCACGAAACTATCAAACTGCGCCGATCCTGGTAAGTTATTGTTATGTCTTTGTAAATGGTTACTACTGTTTCCATAGATTGAGATAAGTTACAGACAAAACTAGCAGAGAAATGGGGATAAACTGCATCGTTATCTATTGTGCAATAGACGCATTATTTGTATTTGATTCGGCAGTAATTGTTAAAACAAACATGCCAATAGTGCTATATGTACAGTCGAACAAGATAATAAGTATACAGGGTAGAGATCTTTATAATTCTATAACACTGATAATATTGATTGCAATTTTGTTTTATAAAGCGTTTCACATTAAGCGACATATCAAACGCTGTATCATTTGGTATCAGTCACTAAATGTATCTGTATAATCTTAAAAGTAAATGCAAGTTTGCTGGCTGTATACTTATTAGCTTGATCGACTGTACTATAGTAATATTCTTTAAGTGCAAAAAGTTTGTTGTACTTGTTTGCTGTCAGATAATTACTTTACTAGTTTTCCTTATTCAGATGATCAGTTCAGACTCAATATATAATTTGCAATTACTGTTAGACAAACCTTGAACCTGACAAACTTCTATTGCAAAATTAAATGTAATTTTGTAGATACTTGGCAAAAACTATAGGTACATGCTTAAAAATCATCCAGACTAGTTTCCTTAATAAAACTATATTCAAACAGTGATCACATTATCAGTACTTTATATCACACATACATATTCCTGGCTATTTCAGGTCAGAATGACGGTTTAGAGCCTTTCCAGACACTTTGATATTGCACTTTTGTAGGAAACAGCAGTTAAAAAAAGACTGTTTCAGAATTATGTACTGAAAATGTGGTAAGCATTTTGTGCGTTGGTGGCTAAATTGAAGAACAATCGGAATCCAAAATTTTGTCCACAATTTATTGTAAAACATTGCTAAGTCACCATCAACACAGCAAATATTTTTCCAGCTAAGGATGATTTTATTTACCCATATGGAAATATGAGTAAACAAAAATTACTAATAAAAATACTGACATATTTTTCATTTCCTACAGTATGTAGACATTATGTCTCGAATTAGAACTCAGTGTCTGAAATTCGAGACTCTAGAATATCAAAATACTGAGGAAATAACAAACATAATCATTCTCTGTTCAATCAATTCATTTGCCCTTACCTATCCCAATTTATGAGAAAATAACAAACAGTTGGTACGAAAATAAAATTGAGTAGATTTAATAAAAATAATTGAAATGTAGTAAAAGTTTAAATTGAAAATAATGAAGTCCAGCATTTTCTTAGAAAAAATAACCAGATCTTGAAACCCTAGTACAATAGGAGTAGTGTAAGTTTTAATCACTGACAAAATCTATTTGATCATGCTAAAGTGAACTTCAATTTGTATGCAATAATTGTGTTTCCCATTTTCGTCACCAGATAGCGCTAGTTCAGCTTCAGTACAAATTAAAATGAAACCCCCAGAATAAATTCTCATCCACTGGTATTTTTCTCTTATGTTTTTGTTAAAATTTTCATCAAATACTTGTATAGCAGACACAACATCATCAAATGCCCTTGAAATGTAATAAATTGTCTATATAAGGTGTGATGTCATAATGTGTTACATACCTTACTGTTTATGCTTTATAGCATGTTTAGTTTCTCTATGTAGGTGCCTTACTGTTAGGAGTTATTGTGTTGTTTCCTGGCTTGGATTTTTCACTCAAAACAATAAAAACATACTTAATCTAGAAAAAAAAGTAAAAAACTAAAACCCGACTACGACAAAAAAAAACGACGCTGAAAAAGTATGAAACAAGATTTTCAGGATAGAACAAAAAGAAAAGCCGTAGTCACACGTTATAGGTATCAACCTAAACACTTTAATACCGTGTGACTACGGCTTTTCTTTTTGTTCTATTCTGAAAATCTTGTTTCATACTTTTTCAGCGTCGTTTTTTTTGTCGTAGTCGGGTTTTAGTTTTTTACTTTTTTTTATTTAAACAATTTTGGAGAATTTTGGTGTTAATTTTTTTTTACTCTTGACTTTTTATCCGCTAGAAGGCGTGGTTTTAAATTTGACAAATATTTTGGAAATGTACAAGTGAGTCCCTTTCAAATGATACCAAATACGGCGTATTTATCTCTATTTTTATTTTTTAAGCCTTACTTTTTGTCCGCTAGAGGGCGCCAAAACGCTTTTTGTGACACGTCACGTAGCCTATGTTCAGCGGAAAATTAAGACGGTTCTAACGATACCTCATATGTCGAGTTCCGATAAGTAGATTAGAAGCTATGAGGGAACAGATGAAGATACATACATACATACATAGCCAGTCAAAATCATAACCCTCCTTTGGCTTTGCCGTAGTCGGGTAAAAACTACTTAATATTTATGAGTATTTAGAAGCTATTTAATTGTTTATATAAAACTTTTATAAGCAAAAGATACTAATTTTGAAAAGACTTAGAGAAAATTGATACTCCAAACCAAGTTAACTTTTCTTTAGTCCTATTATTCAGAAATAGATTTTACTTAATCAACTTAGAGACAAAAATTTTAAGAACTAAAGAAGCTAAGGCTCCAAGAGCTAGCAAAGCGAGCTCGAAAATTTACATCACACACACACATTTACTCAACTTACAAGAACTTGACTGGTTGGAATTGTTTTGACCACTGGCAAAAGACACTAATCAAGTTTCAAGACGAAGTAGGTTGCAAGACACCTTGCCTTGAACAAGTTACAAATGTTTCAATCCTTTATACAGGAGTTACTTGGTGAAATATCCTCTGGCGATGACGCCTATGGCAAGTTGGGAGGACACTTGGTTTCATATCCTAAGACGAGTAATAATATTGTTATCTGTTTCGAAAAGATCCTGCAATTAGACTATTTAATGAGCCCTCATTTGCCATATCTAAGCAACCATCCAAGTCGGTATTTTAAAATAAACTTATGATAACTTTTTGAACTCTTTGAAATTAATTGAGATAATATTACAAATTTACAAACAGCTTGTTTCATTTGGATACTGGCTTGTTGGGCGCTTAAAAGAATTATTATAAACTAGCTGTTGCATGCGACCTACGTTCCCTCGAAATTACTGTAAAAAAATATTACTTCCCTTTTTCAAATTAAAATACTTTAAAAGATCAGTTATCTGCCTGTAAAAGTCCCGTCAAAATCGCTCCAGCCCGGTCACCTAACTTCTGCCATTTAAATATTGTTTTTCCAAAGTTTCAACCTCAAATAAAACCTTACAGATCATATCTCGAAAACGTGACAGTTTAGAACATTTTTTCTCATTAATCAAATCAAAGTTGTGCTGAAGGAAGATGCCATCAGCCAATGGATTTTAACTTTCGAATGACATGATTCGAATATTCGCAACATCCCTGGTAGTCATGGAGGATCGCCCACAACTGCGGTCGCTGCCTCCGCGATCCTTTTCCGCCGATCTCTATTGGCCGCATGGCGAGCACATTCTGCCAGAGGGATCTTGGTGGCAGATTTAATGGAGTCTTACCATCATGTTGGTGATCGATCACGTAATCTCATGCCTTCTAGACTCAGGCCCGTAATCCACCAAAGCGGAGATGTGCCAAGCGGAGAGGAGATGTGCAAATTCGACCAATCACAGGAAGGGCGAAATACCAGATGTAACTGTGATAGGTCGAAATTGGCACATCTCCTCTCCGCTTGGCACATCTCCGCTTTGGTGGATTACGGGCCTCAACCCTGAACCACCAAACGGTCCAGGGACTCAATAATGTCCAGTCCAGACCATTCGAATCAGAAAGTGCTGTAAGCTAAGCACACACAGAGGTCTACCAAGCTCTGTTACAATTTACGATAAGATATGCTATCATAAAACATGTACCAAAGCAAATATTGCCTTAAACGATTCACGTTGCGTAACTGGAACCACTTTTTCGCATGTTACCTGGTTTCTCGGAACAGAACATGTGTGTATGTTGTACGACGGTAAACAAATACTGAACTACCAGCCTAGTCGATCGAGCAGCCTCGCAAAAGCAAAAAAAATATTGCCCGTCACCGTTGTTAATAATAATAAAAAATCTATAACGAAATATGGAGTAAATTAAAGTACTTTCTTTTATCGATCAAATCTGCATACGACCTAACTGAATTGAATCGACCTAACTAATTGAGTAGCGTGGATCTTTCAAAAACTGAATAAGTATGTAGGATTGTAGGTAGAGCAATCGTTCCCACACTTTCCAACACTAACTTTATTCTAAGGGAAAATGTGGCATTGAAGAGGCGTCCCGCCATGACAGCGTCTTGCCATCTTCCGTCACGGTATACTAGTCAGTTTTACTGTCCAAGTGCGCAAATAACTAATTCCCTTAAAACTAAAAAAAAAAAAAAAAATCGCAAGTGTCACGTTACGTGAGATCAGGAAGTTCTCAGTAGCAGCCCCGACTGCCCCGAGTCTGGATTTGTATTTATTGCCCCGGTTGAAAGGAATAAAGCCAGCCTCCTAAACCTCCTATCTTTATAGAAAAATTATTATTACAGACATTAAACCAATATAAAAAGAATGTACTTATAGAAAGAAAACCAATTAAAAATACTTACTTTTTAAAGAAACCATTTTTGTTATGTTTTGACAACGTTATCAAGTGATTTATCTACTAATGATTAATTAATATACCAATATCATCTTGTATTTTTGGAGGCGTAGATGTGACATCATAATTATGCGTAGACTAGCTGTCCCCGGCATGCGTTGCAATGCCCTTTTTCCTAAATACTACCTAACCTACTACCCTACCTACCTACCTACTACCCTACCTACCTACTACCCTACCTACCAACTACCCTACCTACCTACTACCCTACCTACCTACTACCCTACCTACCTACTACCCTGCCAACCTACCTACCACTTTCTCAACGTTTAATTAAACCTTCCCTGGACTTTCACGAATATTTCAAGACTAAAATTAGCCAAATCGGTTCAGCCGTTCTCAAGTTTTAGCGAGACTACGGAAGTTCATCCTTACATAGTATAAAACAAAGTCGCGTCTGTTTGTTTGTTTGTTTGTCTGTATGCTTAAATCTTTAAAACTACGCAACGGATTTTGATGCGGTTTTTTTTAATAGATAGAGTGATTCAAGAGGAAGGTTTTAGTATATAATTTGAACGACATCCACGCGGGTGAAGCCGCGGGCATCAGCTAGTTTATATATATATATAGATGTGACATCATAATTACGATCATACACAATATTCGCAATCTTCTAGAGTCTAGACAGATATACATTTTTAGATAGGTACTTTGAGTACCTAATTGCTTTTTTTCTTGTACCAGGTGAGGGGCGTATAATATATCTACATCCCGCCAATTTATCATAAAATGAGTTAGCATATTTTTACCTCGCAAATAAAACGAGCCCCGATATGATTTTCCGTTGGTAAAATGACCAAACTCAATGGAATCTTCCACTCTCTACTTTAATCACTCTATGTACTCCAATTTAAAAGTTGCGCCAGATACAGAAAAGTTGAAAGGGAATCGACTGTCTTGGTAACGGGCATGTAATGAGGAGGGACGAGTCGCATGTGCCTAAAAGAGTGATGGATATATCATATAATTGATAGATAGAGGGGGAAGGAGACCAAGGAAATGACATATGGATGGATCTGTGAGGAAATATATGAAAAAAAGAGGAGTAAATGATTGTTAGAGAAGCTTGGAAGAAAAAGCATGTTTCGCCGACCCCAAAGTAACATAGGACAAGGAAAGGAAGACGACGAGTCGTGTGCACATAGCTCGTCACAACCTTGACCAGAAGCTTTGCACGTGTTTCTAAGATTAGTGTACTTTGTATAAATTACATATTATTATAATGTACACTCGCGAGCAAGCAAATCGACTCAAGCCTTGTAGGCGCACACATACATTGATAAAACTAAAATTATGAACTTAAAATGTCAGCTTTAATTTTATATCTTTATCATTGAAATCCATCCATATTTTTTTAAATAAATGGTGTCTGAACGCAAGAGTAGGAAAAACACGAATTTAGAGAAAAGGGTATGGGTCTCGTATTTTACACATTTGTTAAAAATAAAATTAATAAATTTAAATCAATACTTCGTATTGCCCCCTCTTGCCCTAATTACAGCCTGCAGTCTGTTTTTCACTCCTCTAATAATGCTGTCTTTAGCTCGTCTACGGTTGAAGGGACTGGATTCCTGGCCCGAACTCTTCTTTTAAGCTCGTCCCATAAGTGCTCGATGGGATTCTCTATACATTATTCATCCTTTGTTACCTAAAATCTGCCATTTCATCATTGCACAAACCTTTCTTTGTCTGACTGTCGATAACTAGCAAAAATCTCGCATGACATGATCATGATTTGGCGAAAAAAAAAACTGAACAAAAATTTGTATAATAAATACGTTGTAAGAACGCTGGAAAATTTATAAAATTAATCGTAGTAGCATTACTAGGTGACTAGGTGCCAGTAGCCATAACACCTATGTCATCCTAACTGGATTAAACATCGCATCGATAAGAGAATGGCTAGAAGAGTTTAGCTTACTTTTTAAGCCCAAACTTGATAGTCTAGCTATAGTCATGATTCATATAAAATTATATTTGCATACCCTTCTTCTTGCATGCCCTAAAAAGGCAAAATATTATTTTGTACCCGAAACTTCTATCTGTTTACCTGGTAACACCTATGCTTTATTTAAACAAATAAATGATTCTTGATCATAAAAACATTCTAGAAGTTACATTTCGCCCACTTCTCGGTTTCCGATTGAGCTGAATAGGTCTATGTTTATTTTGGATGACAATGCATGACTAGCTAAGTGACGTCTAAATACATTAAGTTGTTTTTTAGTAGTTGACTACAAAGCGTGTTTCTTTTAGTGTAACTACAATATTTTATTTAGCAAAAAATACGATCAAAAGCTAGTCTGTCGATCAATAGCTATTGTCTTCTAAGTTCACTTTCTTCTCGACTGTCCAACATTATTTAGTTTTTCATGAAAATATGTTTTCTTTTCAGAGGTGGCATTCCTCAAGAGTGCGCCGTTACTGTCTGATATGATAATCAATGCATTAGACCATGCCGACAAAGCCCACAATACAGTCAGAGTGTTCCTCATCAGGGTCCTCGCCATCGCTTCACAGAAAGAGCTACATTTCGCCAAAATGATTGCTAAGCAGGGAGACAGACTGCGCGCAGGTTTCAAAGATATCTGTGAACCCAACACCAACCCAAGCATAAGAGTAGCATATATGGAAGCAGCACTCAAAATTATAACACACAACTCTGGCATAGCTTGGATTCTTGAAACTGGAGTATGGAAGGAAATACTCAGCATATGCAATGAGAAATCAACAGTATTTGTTGTACGCCAAATATACAAGTTCATGTCAGAATTCCTTTGGAGACTCAATGATCTCGGCGATGCTGCTAACATCAGAATAATAGTCAGTCACTTAATACAACCCATCGGTAAATATGATTTCATTAATGTTCAGTCTCTAACAAGTGAAGAGGAGGAAGAAATATGTATTGCAGTAGAACCCACGGTACGGATACTGCTCGCCACAGTAAGCAAGGAATGTCGCATTGAGACGGTCACTTTGTTGATGAGTATACTAATAAAAGAATACTCAGTCCTTTCCTATTTGTACATAGCGCACGAACGAATACGCGTAGACGATTTGTCTTTGGCGTTTCTAAAATTAATGTTCTGGTTGACCCTCGCGAAAGTTTTCCTCGGAAAACCGATGGCGCCAGGAACGCTTTACACTGCCGAAGACTTCCTTGAAGTAGCAGCTTTCAATTTTAATGTCATCCAATCATTTGTGCAGCGTCGCAGCGCAACGTTGGTTTTAGACTTCTGTTCAGCTTGTAACATCATATGGAATAAGCTTTGCCAGGATAAGGAACCTGGTATGTACCAGGAGGATGACCAGAAGCGGATTAAGATGAAGAACCAAATGCTGTTTGTATTCTTAGTGCCTGTTTTGTGCTTTGTTACATATGGGAAGCCTCAATCGGCTCTGACTGATGCAAGGATTCACGATTACATAGAGAGACTTCTGAACCTCTCTTGCCAGTATACAGCAAAAGCTGCTTATGCTTTGAGAGACTTGACTGGGGAATTGGACACGTTGGCAGTAATCCTGCAGTGTGTGAAGAAACTTATCCATTTAAAGGACTACTTGAATGATGAGCAAGCAAATTTAGTCTTCCAAGCTTTGTTTTACGTACTACAAGAGTATAATCCGCTGGATATGAACGGGGATCCAAAGTTGGAACATTTCGAAGACGGTGAGGAGAAGAACCTCGTGATGACGTATGTGATGGACAACGTGTTGTCTCTGGTGACACATAGAAATATCAACTGGCATGAGAGTGTAGAAATCATGTGCTTATACAATATTGTTATTAACAATCTGGAGAGATCCAACTTGAGTTGCAAGGTGAGTAGAGAAATATAGTTTGTGCAATATAAGGACGTGATGTCATTCGCTTAAAACGATAAAATAAAACAACCAAACCTTTCCTTTTCAGTTCGTGGTGGTATCCTTAAAAGTGATAGGGTTGACGGTGAAAAAATTCCTGCAGCCAAATCTAAGTTTATTAGTGGATGCACAGCCGGGTGGCTCAATCCATGACCTCGGCAAGCTCATATACAGGAAGATGCAGGACCGACATTGGGAGATCCGGGACACTGCCTTGGAATTGTTGCACATTTGCACCGACATCGCGTATATAAGTATGTGGTATTTGTATTATTTTATGACCATCCTAAATAAGCTGACATGAATTTCTTTACGAAATGCTGACACCATACGCGCTAATTCTTCAGCATCACTTTTGTTTATTTATTTATTTATTTATTTATTTATTTAGGCACACACAAAATACAAAAAAAGGATAAAAACATAACAAATAGAAGAGCACAAAGGTACTGCTTATTTCAAAAAGAAATTTCTTCCAGCAGACCTGCGAGAGGAAAGTTTGATTAGAAATGTAGACACAGTGTGTAAATAAGACTAACAAGATTTTAATTAAAATTAAGAACAAAAGTTTATCAATATAAAATAAACATACATACTAATATATACACATATAAAAATAAATACTAGTATCCGAATATATACCTATAATAAACATACACATATTATACAGAATATTACAGAATAGAGGAGAGGTAATGTTCTCTGACTTGTTTTTTGAAAGTAAATAAAGATTTAGAGTCTAAAATTTTAGGCGGAAGTGAGTTCCACAAACGTACAGCGTGAACAGAGAAGGAGTAGGAAAAGAATTCAGTTTTATGGGATGGGAAATTAAGATGATGCCTAAGGTGGGATCTACACAGAGTATCAGAGGGACGGGTAAAGGAAAAACGATCGCGAAGGTAGCTGGGATATGAAGGGTTATAAAGGATGTTGTAGAGAAGACATAATATCCGAGTGTTCCGGCGAAGATTTGTTCATTTTGTATGATCCATCGCACACTGAGCGCACTGCTTTTGTATTGAAATAATATGATGTGCCTGTTGCAGCCCCATCGAGCCGCAGATAATCTACTTTTATGAGCAATACCCTAATTAATTTTTAATTGAGGCAGCATTTGAGCTTCTATACTTCTCTATTAGTCGTCATCTCATCAGTCACCCCTATAGCCATATCATCGTTTCTTTGGCTCTCCCCTATTCTTAAATCTACGTTCAACAGCATTAAATACCTTTAAAACAACCAACTGTTTTAGCAAAAGTACGTATAAAGGCTTTATTTTTATTTTCAGAGTTCCCTCCATTCCAGAAGCAGATTTTGGAGAACAACCTCATTAACGTAGCAGCGACGATCGCTTTCAACGACTACGAGTCTTACGTGCAAGTGTCGGCACTCAAGTGCATCGGCGCTGCCAGCCGGATCAACGTGGTGTGGGAGCAGCTGATCGAAGAGTACCCTGACATACAGGTAGCTGATAAAAGAAAACTGCTTAGTTCTGCGAAGATAGCGCAAAGTGGTTGCTACTGTTATATACTTTATCCGCGAGAGATATTTTTTGTCTTGTCGACGATTGGTAATTTTTCATTGAAGTAACAAACACTCAGTGCTGTCTCGCCGCTAATTTTCCAGCACTCAACATTCTATTTTATCTGGTATTATATCTGCAATTTTCTTTTTGCCAGACTCGGCTACTCTTCATTCTGCGCAACAACGAAGAAGGCATCGTGAGAAAAGAAGCGTGCAATGTCCTTTGCAGCTTGTACCAGAACATGAAGCTGTGTCCTAGCTTCACACAGACTCTGTACGAGCACATGGTCTCCTCCGCCCTCACTGACTTCCACTGGGAGGTGCAGATCAGCGCGCTCGCTTTCTGGAAACGCGTCATCTGCTCACACCTCAGCGGACAAGGTATGCTCGATGGCAACTTCCCCCCAGTTACATTTTCTAGGGAAACTAGAAAAATCGTCACACTAAACGAAGCAGAAATACAGAAGAGACTCCTCAAAATTCTTGACGATCTAGCAGCCATAGGATGTCTTACCGTCTTCGTTACGTTACTTCACGACCAAACAGAAGTATGCACAATGGATGCTACCCTAACCATAGTACAGGAATTGTTCGATATTCTCAAAAGGCATAACGTGCCAGATTTATTGACGCCAAAACCGGGAGAAATAACCACGGTAGAAGAACTCCTTAGTCATATCAAAGAGGAAAAGGAAGAGACAGATGATAATGTAGAGATGTTGGACGTGCAGAGCTCTGACAATGTCATCGAAGACATACTAAACGTAGATGATGTGAACTTACTGGCAAGCATATACGAAAGACACATGACATTACAAGGTACCAAGATGGTGCCACCGTTAAAACCAAAGATAAAACTAATGAGATTCGCGTCGCCTTACTTATTTACTACATACTTCAAAAATAATGATTTAAAGCAGATTATTGAAGATAAAAGAAAGTGGAACGACGGTATTCGAAGCTTCTCGTCGCTTCTTGATGATGTTCTTGGTTTATATGAAATGAATCATGAAGCCAATTCTTTAGATTGTTACTAGCGATGAGGTGATAACTGTGTTACTTATAAATAATGTTACTGTTAGTAAGCTTGAGATTATATTTTGGTTATAATCAATGTTTTGTTTTATTTAAAAAATCACAACATAAATAATACACATTTAAATGCTTAGATCATTGGAAACTTATACAATACTACTATCTGTGCCTAAACTAAGAACTTAAACATCTAATATTTCATCTAGCAATATGTCTAAACTACTATACACTTCAGAATTCCATTTTTTCTTGTCTTTTATGATTGAGCGGAAATCCATTCCTTTAAATGTTTCTAGAAACTTATTTGGATGTATTATTTCTTTTCGTGGAATGTTTAATCTATAATCTTCTTCCATTTGATCCGTATTACTTTGAAAATAACTGTCATGTAGATTCATTATGAGCTCGCTTTGATTCGTATTGACTATGCTATCTATAACTTTGTCTCTTGTGACTGTATTACTCGTGAAAGTTAAATCCATTGCCATTTCTTCGTCTTCGTCATTCACTTCAACCTTTGCTTCCATTGGATACGTAATAGCGTTATCTTTAATGATTCCGAATTTGTACTTATCTAGTATTCCTATCAGTTCTGTTGCCATGCAGTAGGCTACTTCCATAATTTCTATATTGTATACTTCGTTCATACATTCGTATAGTACTGTTAAACAGCCTGTTGCAGAGAGATCGTGCATTATTGAAGTGAGTTGTCGTAGAATTTCTTTGTCATGTAACGTAATGATTTTCCTCTTTTCTTTTGAGAATGTGACGGATGGGAACTTCCCATCCAGCATTCCCCTATATGTGAGTTGGCTCGATATCTCGTGCTTCCAGAACTGTAGGGCTGCTAACTGCACCTCCCAGTGCAGGTCGTCCAACGCAGCGGCGAGCATTACCTCGTGTAACGTAGTCTGGAAGCTCTGTGCCACCTTCTGGTTCATGTAGACCTTGGTCAAGACATTCGCTGCTTCTTTCCGGACCATTCCTTCGGGATGGTTTCTTAGTATGAAGACTAGTTGCAACTGAAATAACAAAAGATTTTTATAAAACACATTGTAGAGATATGAATGTATTTCCTCCCCTTTTACTGGTGTTACTCCCGTTTAAAGATAAATTGAGAATTTGAGAGTAACAGCTAAAAAGCTCTATCCGCCCTTCATCATCATCATCATTTCAGCCAAAAGACGTCCACTGCTGGACATAGGCCTCCCCCAGGCGTCGCCACATTGACCGGTCCCGTGCGTCTCTCATCCAGCGGGTTCCTGCAACCTTGACCAGGTCATCGGTCCACCTAGTGGGAGGCCTTCCAACGCAACGTCTTCCATTTCGCGGTCGCCATTCCAGAACTTTTCGGCCCCATCGGCCATCCGTTCTGCGAGCAATGTGCCCTGCCCATTGCCACTTAAGTCTGGCGATTCTTCGGGCTACGTCGGTAACCTTGGTTCTCATGCGGATGTCCTCATTTCTGATTCGATCACGCAAGGAAACTCCGAGCATAGCCCTCTCCATTGCCCTTTGGGTGACTTTGAGCTATCCGCCCTTGAAAGCTCAAAATTGTCAATTTTAGTCTTTAACTGGTAGATACTGGTGAGGTCCTTATCCATCCTCCTATACGCTATGCCCATGGTACAAAACCTATTAAGTAGGTATATGTATGCTAACTTAGCATTTTCTTCACTTGCCTGTTTTTGAAACTGCAACGATCGGTGCAGTTTAGGAAACCTATCAAAATCAAGCACTGAACAGAGAAGATATGCCCTGACAGAAACTTACATAAATATGAGAATTATCAACGAGCACCTCCTTCCATATGCTCTCGATCTTCGTGGCGGCAGCTAGACACCGGAGTGCAGTGCTCTGCGCGTAGTACTCCGGGTCAGTCAGCGCCGCTTTCGCAGCGAAGATCAGAAGCTTGTTCTCGCTGATCACCTTTTGGAGGGGTATGTATTCTGGAAAAACAATTGTGTTAATTAATTTAGGATTGTTAGAGTATCGTGTGCTTTTCTTTCTTGTGAGATCGGACTATCAGCGTCAATTTCATTATCATTTCCCTAGCTATGTGTTTTAGAAGCTATAGAATCAGAGTGTAGCCGAGTGGTGAGACCGTCGGACTGCTAAGTCTGTCAGTAAGACTGTCGCGAATTCGAACTTCGAACCCAAGACGTCTCTGATTTTTCGGATTCTTGTGCGTATTGTAACTATCATCATGGGATATTTCTCAACAGTACACAAATCCAAGTCCGTCAAGCCCTTGGGGCGCCTTGAGCGGGATAAATAATAATAATATAAAGTTTATTTTTCTCCACACAAGGAGCACGAACACGGACTTAACATTGTGAGAGACTGGTGCTTGTCGTGGGTCTTTAAAAAAAACCTGTATTGATAAAAAATAATAAAGTCAATTTATGCTTCCTTTCGGAACGGTGAATGGGAGAAGGAAGTTTTCCCACTCACCGTTCCTTCCCAGAGACTTCCTTCGTAGCCATATTATCATCTTCCGCACCGTCCATCCATCGTTTATTGGGTCTTCTGTCAATTGTGTCAATATTTTGGCTGCGTAAATGAAGTCAAACCACTTTTAAGCCATCCAGAATTGCGATTCACCTTTAGAGTATATTATATAGCCTAAGCTGCTAAAATGAATTACCTACATGTTTTTGTAAGTCTAGTAGTTTTTGTATAGTTGCTGGTATGTCTTAGTTTTTGCCCTCTAATAACTGGGTTGGTTAGATAGGCAGTCGGTCGGTTTTTGGTCTTGCTCTACCACATTCGTAGTTTCGTACTCAAAACTTTATCCACGACGTTTCCTCATTCCTCCTTCTTCGCCGCTTCAGATACCTAAGTATACCATGACAAACGACTATCACTCAAATATCAGTCACTGACGCCACTTTCAGACTTCCTCTCATACCAATAAAAACGTAGGTACTCTAATAAATTCTACGCAAAATATCGCACTTTCAATTTATACGGGATAATAAATTTGTGATAATTTTCTGATGCAAGCGGTCAGAAAATTACGGTTAGCTAAGTAAAAACATGTGGTCATGCAAGGATTTGCTAATATTTATTTATTAAATAAGCATGACAGTGCATTTTAATACCAGTCAGACTTGAGCCTTGGCCTTTATGAAAAATCGGGTATAAAGCTAACCAGTTTTTGAAAGAAGAAACTCAAGATTTCATTTTTGCAAAACTGACCGCTTTACCGATTCTAAGTTGTAGGTACGTTTTGTATTCAGAACTCGATTAAAATGAATTGATTAATACATTGTTTCGATATAGAGGTTGGGCAGGTTGGGCTGAAATAAGACTTGGTTTTCTAAGATGGGAACATCTTAGGACCATAACAACATTTTAGGACCTCCTAGTTATTAGAAAACTGTTGTGTGACTGCGAGTCAATCACCCGGTTTTTTGGAAGGTTTATGAACAACAAAATATCATAATCAAAGTCATATCCGGTGATATGATTAATTATTTCAATTTGCAAAACATAACAGATAACATTAGTTTGACGATAAACAAATAGAGTTAGAATCGAAAACAAGGTGCAACTACTGTAACCCCATCATCATCCAGACCACAATTTGATTTCACCTGCTGTTCGTTTTAGAACTGTCTTTGTGCCAACTTCCTCCTGGATTTATTCACCCCTCCGGCATAATTTTACTTCACCTACTATCACCATGCCTCGTCAGGTGTCCTGTCCAACTCCATTTGAGACTCCATTTGAGTCTTAATTTAAGTAGTTGTTACTCACTTATGAAAGATATGTTCGTACAGCTTAGCAGTAGGTTTAAGGCGGAGTCCCTCACTTCCCAGTCTTCGTGGTGCATGTACATCTTCATCACAGCTCCTATCACTGTCAGGGTGCTCTCCTGCCGGCTTTCCACCAGCAAGGTCATGTTCGGAGACAGGAACTTCTTCATGCACAGGTCTATCAGATCTAACACTTGTACTACTTGCTGTAATTTAAAATATAATTTGTGGTTAATTATTAGTACTGTGGTAATTATCTTTGGTTATTTATTATTCTTCCATTAAAAGTTTTCGTCTGTTTAACTTATACTAAGGAATCGTCTAGCTAGTCAATGTTTATTTATGTCAGGATGGCCATCAAATACTTACACAAAACATTATTAGATAATGTAAAACAAGGCATTACCTAGGTGTACTCCTTAACTTATAGGAGACCACAACATGCAAAATTAAATTAACAATCAAGCTAACACTGTTTAAAATAAACAAATTAATTTACTCAGATATTGAATATAGAAGAATGAAATAAAGTAAAATACAATTCTTATCATTAACATAAATTCTTGAGAAGGTTGTTGTTGAGGTATTAATAACTCTATAGGCAGGTTTAAGCTAAAAGACTACCTATTTTTATCTACGCTTAGTGTGTTGAATATAATGAATATTCTATTTACCTTTGTGTTCAAAAAATTCTGTCTCAGTAAATTCATCAATCCCTCTTGAAGGCTGGCGATCTCGACATTCTCGTACCAGAATATCTTGTGTTCCTTCAGCAACATTCGAATTGCATCCAGTACTAGCGACAGCAGTCTCACGTCGTTCGGACTTTTTATAGGACTCTCGGTTAGAATCAGTCCCCCTGCGCCGTCCGACAGTACGAAAATATCCAAAATGTGGAAGAGACTCTGAAAGTATAATCCTGCTTGCGCTGCGTTTAGATGACCCTTTAATCTAAAAAGTTCCCTAATCGTCGCAATAGCCACTGTTGTCAAATCATTCGAATCTATCAGTATTCTATAAGTATAACAAGCAGTGAAGATATGCTCCGTCAAAGTCTTTCCAATCTTCGTAAGGAACTTATCCAGAAATTCGTGTTTTTCTTCTTGCGTACGTCCAGGCTTGTTCTCAAATGCATAAATCAGCAGTGGCTCCACACAATACACTACGAATTGATTGGACAGCTCCAGTTTCTGCCCGTTCCTCTCAAATGTAAGCGGTAAAGGTAATTTATCTTTGTAAGTCTTCTCAAAGTTTGACCAGAATATCTTACACTTTATAGATAAATCTGTGATAGCCTGGATTTCTCGTTTCTTGATACACCGTAATATACTGTTATGGTAAAAAACAGTAAATTCGTTACAAAACTCGTCTATTCTACCACTGAACAGCAAATGTCTATGAGAAGCGTAATAAAATCTGAGGCATATGTCGTTTACACAGCCCAGCAGACAAGAGTACCTAGATGCTTTCACAACAAACATCAAAGGGCGCTCTATTAAAAAGTATGATCGTAAAATTGACACTACATGGTTAACAGGTACATTTTCCATCTCGGTTAAAATTTGTAATAGCGCATACATGTGCGAGCCAATTTTTTCAGCAAAAACTTTGTCCATTTCATGATCTATAACTTTGACTGTTTGATATTCGCTCGTCATGATCGGTTTCACGACGTACGCCAACACTTCTGTCAGTTCTGCTTCCATTCCATATTCGTTCAACTCTCTCACTAATTTTGTGATGAATTTGTAGGCTGCTGTATAAATTGGAGCAGGTGCTCGGTGGGTATCCGGATGAAGTATGTATTCCCATACTTTATGCTCTAGAAGTAATTTCAGTCCAGAAAGGTGTGTGATATGAACGGTTGCCAATTTTATACAAGCCAGGTGAAGGCCACGGCTCTTAATCTTCGTACTCAAGTTATTGAGAATACAATATTTGAACGTCGGGCCCTGTAATCCATGCATTTGCATTTTGGTGAACTGAAGCTCATTCTTGAAGAGTATTGTGATGATTTCAAAGAAGAAAATTTTGACCGACGTCGTTGCATTTTTCAAGTTTGCGACTGAATCAAATATAACGTCGGAGAAGCAGGGGTTCTCCAGAAGACACTTTCCAGGACCTGGAAAATACAAAACGCACGTTAGATAGGTAAAACGAAAGGGCTTAGAACCGAAGTGGCATGGTCAGAGTAATGGTCACCCCATTGCGAAAAATGGATGGCCAAAAAAGTTCAAACACCTTTAGATTCTTTTGCTATTATTTCTCATGTCACGATGACTAACTTGGATATCACCAGTGATTCAGGCGGATAAAACAAATGCAGATGACCCTAGTATTAGGTAAATAATGCATAGAGGGTTTCTGCCTATTCATAATTCATTCAATTGGCAAAAAAACTGTGTAATGATGAACGAAGCAAGTTCTACGAGGTATTTTTTATTTACGGCATGACAGAGCAAGGAGTGTGCCTTACGATTGGTGCAATATGTAAAGTCAGATTAATTAGATTAGCGAAGAGAGAAGGCGATAGAATAGATACAGAGGGAAAATGTTCGGGGTAGCCATACGACCGATTACAAGAGGAAGGACTTCGGTCACGGCCAAGATTAAATAAATAAATAAAAAGATTCGGCTGTCCGGAACTCCGGACTCTTGACCGTAAACGAGTTCATTCCTTTAGGTGTCTTTGAAAACTTCAATTTAGTATAGAATAAAAAAATATAAGTCGATCAAAACATAATTCAAAAATCTTGATTTATAGGATTCTAACATGCATGCAGGGCCTAGTCTGGTCTCTCATCGAGTCGCAATAACTTGTCTTGGAATCTGCCAAAGGGTAGAGTTCGAAAGGCTTCGTCTTCAAGGACCCACCAAGCAGACCCACTGGTGGGTCTCCGAATACTGATGTGTCTCCCAAGACCTACTAGTGGGTCCTCTTGAGATTTTATTGTCTTTGAAGACCCACTGATAACAATATCGTTACTTATAGCGTGTACGCCAAATGGCAAAACATAGAGCGCATATGAAAATGTAACACCTGTTTAACTACCAGGAGAATAGCGATAGGCAGGAGGTATTGAAAATATTTGTTTTGGAGATGAAAAAAAAGGTAGGTAGTAAAGTCCCACAAACTACCAGGAGAACAGAAGTAGGAAGGAGCTGTATTGGAATTGGAATCTTAAAATCAAATCTAAATTATTCCTTAAAATAATTAGCTTTTATCGTTTTTTTTTCTTTTTTTTATTTCCAAAAAAAAAATGTTTTCAATATCTCCTGCCTACTTCTGATCTCCTGGTAGTTTGTGGGACTTTACTACCTACCTTTTTTTTCATCTCCAAAATAAATATTTTCAATACCTCCTGCCTACTTCTATTCTCCTGGTAGTTAAACAGATGTTACATTTTCGCATGCGCTCTATGTTTTGCCATTTGGCGTACACGATAAGTAACGATATTGTTATCAGTGGGTCTTCAAAGACAATAAAATCTCAAGAGGACCCACTAGTAGGTCTTGGGAGACACATCAGTATTCGGAGACCCACCAGTGGGTCTGCTTGGTGGGTCCTTGAAGACGAAGCGGTTCGAAACACCAGTCGGCGTTCCATAACGGGCAAATTACGTTGGTAAGAAGGTTGCCAGGCGGAAATGGCTTCGGGTGGGTCACATGCACGCAAGCACTATGCTTGCGGCTGCTGTACAAAACACTACAAACAATTGGTTCCGTTAGGTGGACGTCGGTAGCGAGATTGGTCCAGAAAGAGGTGACAATACAACTTTTTTTTTTTGAGGAGTCATTTGATGATATCCCATCATCAAATGACTCCTCCCGCTCTCGGCGGAGCGAAAGGGTCAGACTTCTACTGACTAAATGTTTCTTCTTAACCCTTTGTGTCCGGAGCCGCGGTATCTCTTTCGAAAAAACCCGTGGATGCGCACTGCGAGGGCTGGTTCGAGGTAGCGCAATAGAAGTCATCCTCGAAGAATTTAGGGGAGTCATTCGACCAGCTATGCGACACTATGGGGATTAAAACATTTACTTAAAATTATACGACGCCCCTAAATCCGCCAGCTGATTTTGTCATGTCATGAATTTCAACGGTCTTCCCGATGGTTAGTGGTCACACTGGTCACCGCACTCAGCACGGAATGACTTTGCTTGCTCGAAAACGTTGTCTCCAAGTGACCCCCTCATCCCCTTCTTTTTTTGGGTTGGGTGGAAAATTCTCAAATAACCCCTCCCGCTCTAGGGCAGAGCGAAAGGGAGTGTCAGACTTCTACTGACAAAACCACCCATGTTCCTTATCTTCTTCTTATCAAAGATACCGCGGCCTCGACATAAAGGGCTACCTTTATGTCGAGGCCGCGGTATCTTTGTGACCAACCCGCAGCCCCGCCGGGACCCCCTCACCCCCCTTGGATCAAAACAGCTCCGTATCCTAAAATTAACTCCCTACTTTTTTATGGCGGAGTCAAAAATCGGTTCCTATTAATGTTTGCAAGTGATGAGAGTGAGTGACGATCCTCAAGAGCTGAATAGATGGATTGCCTGTTCTTTCTGTTCTGTGGATTGACTACTAATGGAAACTGCCTCGTTGGTCTAGTGGTCGCGAGCACTACCTACTTTTGAACATGATTGAGGTTCTAGGTTCGATTCCCGGGTCGGGCATTGTTATTTATGAATTTCTCAGTAGCGCGCAAGACCTGGATTTGAGCCCGGTCCATGGCAATTAAACGTTCCCTATTACTATGTAAGAGAAAACTGAAGAGAACGAACGATATCCCTTGGGACTTGAACGTCATAACCGGTAAAATATGAGTGGTGTAATAGGTATAGGGTTTACAACGGACCCTGATGTATTATGGAATTATTTAGTTTTAAATATTAGCATAAAATATGATAATATTGTAGGGATGGCTGAGTAGGTAGTAAGTAGTAGAGACGTGACTAAAATCATAGGGTAGGTAGGACACCTTCAAGTGCATATTGTTAATGTAGCGAAAATGTGTACCTACATGCACGTGCTCCGCACGACTATGTAATGGTTTATAGCAGCTGAGAGATTGTTTCCCACCAATGTTTGTGCTTAGTTTGATGTAGGCACAGATTTCAGGTATTTTAGCTTAGTAATGTGTGTTTTTAACTAGCCAAGTGCACCTATGAGTCTGTGTTCTAGGACGATAATTATACCTATGTTAGATGCAATATTATTATGAATAACAATTATTAATAAGTTGAGGTTACCTACTGTTTTTAAAAGTCATAGATAACACAAAATGCACATAAACACAATATAAAACATAGTTCTACTCACTATTGTCACTACGATCTTCAAGAAAATTCAACAATTTCTCCGTTGTGTTCTCGTTCAACACCACTTTTCCCTCAAAAACGTATTCCACAAGCAATTTGAACTTTTTCAAGTAGTTGCTCACTTCCATCTTCTGAGTAATAATGATTACTGGCACTATTTTGTCCCCGCTACGATTACATTTTTATCAACTCTTTATAGATTTGATAACGCACCCAAACACTGACGCATTGCAAATGAAGTTTTTTCACACAAAGTTGAACACACTACAGGCATAATTTCTCGATGTCTATTTTATTATCATTAAACAATCTGTTAGTAAATAAAGTCATCGATTCCACTTGCCACTCGAACACGAAATAAAGGGACTAGATAACTTGTTTCTAGCTCTCCAGCTGAGCAAGGCCGAAAAACTAAAATCGTAGATATTAATTATGTAATTATGGTAATCACACTAATCACGTTTTTATTGTCCGTCCGTCTCTACGTGTGATCATGTACTAAGTAACTGGTAGATAAGTATTACCTATGTTTTTTATGGAACTCAGATGTAAGTTGTATTTAGAGTCTTCTATACATTTAAAGCTATATTTGGATATGTTTGTGTAGTTTTTGTACATCACCGCAATCTCGATTCTCGAGGTCTTTTGTGTTTATATATCACAGCCAACACACACGGTGATTTTTTTTGGTACCTAAGTACACGTGATTGCCCGATGTTGGTTCGATGTTTGTATGCCTCTCTTTTTTATCTAATTGATCATAAAATTAATAAGCAGTTTGATTATAATAAATAAGTAGATATTATTTGTACAAAACTTGAGATGAGAATTTGAAATAACTTGATTTACTACGCAACATTCCATGTTGATAAATGGTGAAGTGTGAACTTCTGTCAACTTAATTAGGAAGCAGCTATCCAAAAAATGTAATAACATACTTAGATAATTGGGTAGAAGTATTTCTACATTAGCTAATCTAGGATTCATTTACCTGCTCTCTGGTAATTTTAGCTCATCATTTCAGAAAAACTCATCCTTTTAATAAACGCCAGGCAGGTTGACGCGGCAATGTAAGTTGCGCAAATAATACAGACAGGCGTTTTGTATCATTTAATCAAACTAGCGACCCGCCCCGGCTTCGCACGGGTGCAAATGGATGTCTTTTTTTTATTATTATAAATGGGCTTGCTCTTGACTTCAATCTTGCCCTAAGAGCAGAGATGATCGGCCCTGGTGCAAGCCATGGTCCGGGGCGAGGAGGAATGGGACGCCGTCGCCTCCTTCTGCGAAGCAGTGATGCTAGCGAAGGAGGTGGCGGAACGAGAGAGGGAGAGAACCTCTCGACGTCCCAGCCGCCGCGGAAGGCGCTCCGGGCGTCGGGGGTCACGCGATGACCTCCGGCCACCGTAGACGCGGGCCTGTGGACGGTGAGTAACGGGCTAGCTCGCCGTCCGGCCGTCGTCATGACGGCAACAGACCGTGTCGGCGGCGCGTACGTGAACCACGCGCGCCTCAAAGAGATGTCAGCAAGGAGGGGCCCGTAAGGGCCGACGCCCGTCGGGGCTGTGGCTTGTCGAAAGGATAACGCGGCTCCGACACAAGGGCGAAGAAGGAACATGGGTTTGGTTTGTAGTCAGTAGAAGTCTGACACTCCCCTTCGCTCTGCCCAAGAGCGGGGGGGGGTTATTCGATGATTTTCCACCCACCAAAAACAAAAAAAAAAAAAGGGCAGAGATGATGTCGACGATGGAACGAGCTTAGGCTTACCCAGTAGAAGCCTGTTTACTCGCGACTTAAACAGATTAGGGTAATATGAACTCGGAAAAACCGACGCATGTTATTAACTTATTATACATATAAACCTTGCCATTTTAAACATATAAACCTTCCTCTTGAATCACTCTATCTACTAAAAAAAACCGCATCAAAATCCGTCGCGTAGTTTTAAAGATTTAAGCATACAAAGGGACATAGGGACAGAGAAAGCGACTTTATTTTATACTATGTAGTGATAGTGATAAATTGATAATTACATAATGATAGGAGTCAAGGTTGAAGGTTTTATTGTAACGTGCTACATTTATTATTCAACTAATGATTGTCTATCCACATTCCATAATTGTTGGGAAGGACACCAAAGTTAAGTACTAGTAAAGAGTAAAGGCACACCTCGGACACTCCATACAACGCCCGCAAAATAATTACCTATTACTACTACATAAACAAATAACGTTTGTGCACGACGTGCACGTGCAAATGTGTGCGTAAACTCTAGTAGGGTTATCGTAGCCTAAAAAATGGCGCAGAAAGTGCAACGGTCTGCGTCGCGAAAACCGAACGACGACTAATACGAGCGCGAGCACAGAACACTAATACTCCTAGCGGAGAGGCCGAGCCATTGCTCAAGTGTCGACGACGAATACCTCGAAGTGCGGGGTGAGGTGCGGTATTTAATATTAGCGCGGGGAAGGGAGTGTCCCTTCTGTACGTAGTACTATTATGTATTCTGTGGTAAAGGAAAGTAAAAGCATAGAATAAAAATAGTTTCAATCAGAAACAAGTTTCAAATACAGTTCTCCCAATAGATCTTCGAGCTTTGGATCAAACAATATATCGATTGTTAATCCAGCTATAGTTGGTAACCACTTAAGAAGGTACCGTCTATAAAAGGTCTATATTGTACTACCAATATTTTTTTTTTTTTTTTTTTTTCGTAATGACCAAACCGTATTGACTAACCAGGGAATCAAACTCCTCCACTGTCAATACTTGTAAACAGTGAGTCCATTGTGAAAAGGCATCTTGCTCAAAGATTATAGTAGTTTATCCACAGAATCTTGCTTGATGCAATTCAGTCATCTTCAAGATTGTTATCATTAAATGTTATTCATGTTAGAACTGAAAAGCTGCCCCTTCAAATTAGTTCTTAAAAAGGGACAAAGATAGACAATTATTATTCAAATGCAGTTTCATATTTTTATTTGAATATTTTTCTAATTAATTTACACACTAAACACTTAACCTAGACTATATTGCATCTATTCTATTTCTATGACACCGCCAACTTTGGTGAGAGCCTCCTTTAGTTTCTCTGCTTCATCTTTGGACACATCAGCCTTCACAACGGTGGGTACGCTTTCAACAAACTTCTTTGCTTGTACAAGATTGAAGCCTTCTAGGAGACCCTTGACTTCTTTGATGAGTGCCACTTTCTGTTTGTCATCGAACTTTGTTAATTTTACCTGGAAATTAAAAAAAGTATTGGTATAATATAAATAAAGTAGTTAGATCACCCGATAATCATATTTTCCATGGGAAAAACTGTCCTAGGAGCCTTTAAAAAATACTTACAGTAAAACTAGTCTTCACAGCTTTGGGGGTGGCTTCTTCCTCATCCTGTGCAGGGGCAGCCATGGCAAAGCCTCCTATTGGCATCACAGGAGCGTCAGGAAGGTTCAGCCTCTTCTTCAGGACTTGGCTAAGTTCCGATACTTCAAGGAGGTTTAAGTTGGTGATTTCAGAGACAATCTTTTCTATTTTTGCGGATACGGGTTTGTCTACGCCCTCGGGTACCGGTATGGACAGAGGAGCCGCTGCTTGAGCTACCTCTTGGCGGAGGATTGCACTAAAAAAATACACAAAGCGTTACTGAAGGATTCATTTTTATTATACCTCTATAGATCTTCCAAGGTTTAAAAGCCTGACATGTTTCTATATTTTAATAAGTACAGGCGTTTTAATTTATAAATTAATTTTATTTGTGGCGATAACCTATTTTTTTTCCTACGTTAATGAGATCATTACAATCGGCCCCTTACCATCGTGAAAACGAACGCCATTGAAGAGGAAGGCTCTTGATTATTCTTATGCCATTCATTTTTGATAATGTCTTTCTTTTCTTCTTCAATAAAAATCGCTTCTCGTTTTAGGTTATGAATAGATTAGAGAGTTGACAGGACAGATTGACAGTCATTGACAGTCAAACATAGACAAATAGAAAAAAAAAAATTAAGCGTAGAGGAATAAGCTATGGAAGAAACTAAGAGTGAATCGCCTAACTAAATTGGTTTGAACCTTTTTGTATGGAGCTGGCATATCGACCCACCTGTGGGATAAAAAGGTAGTTTAACAACCCTATTAAAGTGGTATGTATGGATAGAGGACATGCAAGTGAACAAAAAATGTCCAGAAACACGGTACCCCAAAGTATACACGTTATCGAGATATTTGATGGTAAAGATCAACATAAATGAGTACAATAACCACTTAAAAAATAGACCTTTTACGTGTCTATAGGCGTTGATTATTATTATTACTGTTTATTAAAAGAGAGTAGGTACATAACATACTACTAGGAGCACGAGAAAACTATTCTTTGCCATAAAATAGCGTTCCAGTGCGATACAAAGCGATTTTCTCGTGCGTATAATAATAATCAACCTGGGAACGATTATTTGCATACAATTTAACGCCTACACACGTAATAAGTCAATTTTTAATGATTGTCGATCGCAATATTAATAATAAAAATTTACCGAGATATTTTAAGGTAACTTAAAATATCTCGGTACGACGGTACCTAACGTGACACTTTGGGGTATCATGTTACTGAACATTTTTTGTTCGTCTACATGTTCTCTATTCATACATACCACTTTCATCGTAAACCGGGATTTCAAAAATAAACAAAACGTTGGGCAGGTTGGTATGCCACATCGGTTCTATTCTATCCCCTTTTCTGTCACTACTTTTTATTTTAAACATTCTCGTTGTCCCACTTGTCCCAGCTACCAATTAGAAGTCCACCCACAATAGCTGTTAGCCACTGTATTATGTTTGTGCTACCAACGTAAACAACTAACATGGTTATGTTACGAAACACGATGGTTTTGCAAATTACAAGTTGCACATCGTTTTTCAAATATTAATTTAGTAATATATTTTACTAGTTGTTGCCAGCAGCTTCACCCGCTACAACTCGAAAATTACCTGCCTCCGTGGTCGAGTGGTTTAGGCGTTTGCCTTGTGACCCGGTGGTCGTGGGTTCGATTCCCACAGGAAGCATACTTTGTGAAGTTGTTTCCAGTTAGGTTAGGACATTGCAGGCTTGAATCACCTGATTGTCTGATAAAAAGATGATTCCGTCCTTCGGAAGGCACGTATAAGCTGGCCGTATTGGTCCCGGTCGCCAAAAGGCGGTCGTCAAACCATGTCAGAGGCCCTTGAGGCGGTTAAGAAACTCTGACACTAGGGTGTGTGGGGTCTTTAGACCTTACTGCCCACACGATAAGAAGATGATCCCACGGGAAGTTAAAATCGGAATAAAAACTATCCTTTGTGTTAATCCATGTTATAAACTATATGTGTACCAAATTTTATGCAAATCCGTTCAGTAGTTTTTGCGCGAAGAAGTAACAAACTCACACAGTCACACACTCACAAACTTTCGCATTTATAATATTATTTAGGATAAATAGACCAGGGTCGATAATTTTTGAAACCAAAAAAAATTACAGTAGGATGAAACCCATTAGAAAAGGAGGGGAATATGATCAAAATGAAAGGAAAAATAAATTACGGTCGATCCGAGTTCGGGAAGTGGGGGTGGGGGGGTTTTAAGGGGGGAAAGCGGTTTATCTCGATTTTCGGCAAAACTACAAGTCCTATGGAAAAAAGTTGAATGGCAAAGTTGTAGGTAATAAAAAGAACTACAACTTTTGTATTTGCAATTTTTTCACATAACCTCAAAATTTAGGTGAAAAATTCAAAAAACCAAGTTTTTGGTTTTTAATTTTGTTCTGTTACAAAAAACATTCTTTTTTCACGAAATTTTGTGAAAACTTACATTTTTCTGCCCTAAATACACTGTAATTTTTTTGATTAAAAATATTTATTTTTCACCTTATTATTGACTTATCGAAAAATCAGCCATATTTTCAATCGAAAATTCTGACGTCAAAATATCTGCTTTTTTTAAAAAATCGGTGGGCGTTGTGTTCCTTATAATCTCTACTTTCTGATGATGTATAAAAAATATACATTGCAATGGTAAATTTTCTCAGAAAATGCAAAATCAGCTGCTGCGAAATAATACCCACTACCAAATAATGGCCTGGACAAGAAATTATAAGCGTATTTATGGCTGTTTTATGCCTATTTATTGTTATTTTAAGATAATTTATTTATCGTGGAGACACTACGGAAAATTTTGGCCCATCAAAAGGTATTTCACAGAGAAGTGGAAGGGGCTAGGAGGGTTTGGCCCTTCTACCTGTTATTTTGTAGCAGCTGATTTTGCTTTTTCTGAGAAAATTTACCATTGCAATGTATATTTTTTATACATCATCAGAAAGTAGATTATAAGGAACACAACGCCCACCGACTTTTTAAAAAAAGCAGATATTTTGACGTCAGAATTTTCGATTGAAAATATGGCTGATTTTTCGATATTAAGTCAATAATAAGGTGAAAAATAAATATTTTTAATCAAAAAAATTACAGTGTATTTAGGGAATACAAATGTAAGTTTTCACAAAATTTCGTGAAAAAAAATGTTCTTTTGTAAAAGATAAAAATTAAAAACCAAAAACTTGGTTTTTTGAATTTTTCACCTAAATTTTGAGGTTATGTGGAAAAATTGCAAAAACAAAAGTTGTAGTTCTTTTTATTACCTACAACTTTGCCATTCAACTTTTTTCCATAGGACTTGTAGTTTTGCCGAAAATCGAGATAAACCGCTTTCCCCCTTAAACCCCCCCCCCCCCCCCACCCCCACTTCCCGAACTCGGATCGACCGTAATTTATTTTTCCTTTCATTTTGATCATATTCCCCTCCTTTTTTTTTTTTTTTTTTTTTTTTTTTATTAAATAATAATAATAATAAAATATGTTTATTTCTCACCACAAGCCAAAAAACACAAATAATAATTTATACACAAAAAGTAGCCAACGATTTTTGGTTGTGGATCGCTGGTGCCTGTGGTAGGTAGTAACACCTGTAATACAGGTCACCAGGTCCCCACCTGTTTAAAGTTACATATTTCATAGCATACATCTGGTATCACAGCAAATTACAAAAAAAATTGACAATTTGTGAGTTTAATAAAAAGAGACAATATTAAAAAATTTCTAATGGGTTTCATCCTACTGTAATTTTTTTTCATTGTTTAACATTTTTGAAGGCTTCGGCCCTGGTCTAAAATTAAATTGACTATTTTTAGAGAGCACAAATGTTTTGTTTCCATCATTAAACGATACACAATGGCGTCTGTCGGTGGATGAACTAGTTTTTAGACGTTCTATTTGTACAAGTCGATTTACTGTAGGTATGTAGGCGATTTTCTAGTGCTCATCCTTATATTTGACACTTGCGACTAAATTCTGACAAGTGACATGCGTTGAATGACAACGACCGACAACGGCGACAACTTCTAAAAAGGGTTCCAAGCTCTTAATTATAAGGTCCCTCAAACAACTATGTTTCGTAGTTTAATCTCAATTTTATTGAAAGTATTGATGTTATTACATCAAAATTGCAGGCACATCATTTTTTTTTTACTTTGACACAACTTCCAAAATATACATATAATAAAGGTACATAGGTAGGTAGGTACTAAATGACACGCCTTTTTCCCTTGGGGTATGCATGTGGCATTAAGTCGATTAGTCGACCTATTTATTATTTATTCATTAAAACACAAAAAAAAAAACTACTTACCTATTTATTATACATAATCCGTTATACCAATATTATTGTTTTTGTTCTTAAAGTAATAATATATAAATAAATAAATCTCACAATACGTATGAGAACCTCATATTCTTTTTTTCAAATATTATCGGTTGTATATTAATTATACAGCAAACAGTTATTACTTCGTCCATTTCTTTACAATGTTTTAGCGTTTAAGACGCAGTTAACGGGGGAACCGTAAAAACGACCTGTTTTTCGTCGCAGAGTTAGCCGTATTGCTACATAATACAATTCCAAAAAAAAATACAGTGTATAGTCAAATGTATAGGTAAAAGACTTATGCAAAAATATTTTCTAAAAGTAATCAAGAACCTCGAAAAAAAAAACACAAAATCACAAAAAAATCACACGAAAAAACTTTTTCGTCTCGAAATGCTCAATATTTTGAGTGACAACTGTTATTTATTTTTTTACTGTCAGAAAGGAAATTTAACCAACTAAAGACATATGTAAAAATATTTTAACATTACACCGTATTTTTTTTTTTAATAAATTAAATCTGCGAAATATCGTTCATTTTGGCAGTCACGAGCATCAAACGCATCGCCATTTTCAACCTTATTTGTTAAGGCGATGAGTTAAACGCGCGCTCAAGGTCGCGGGCAGCTAATGTCGCCTTAATCAAAGAACTTTATCTTTGATTTTAGCACCAAAACTATAGTTACCTACTCATATTCAGGCAAAACCCATCCCTCACCGTCTTGGCAACACTAAGTCATTTACGCGATATCAATATTTGGCCTTGAAAATGTATTTTTCAAGATTTTATCTATTTCTCTGTTATTATTTAGATGTGAGATAAATCTTGACTGTCACATAATGCAGTGTTAAGTAGCAGCTATTAGTTATTAAATGTGTAAGTCGACAATTAATACAATACCGAAATCCTGAGCCGAAATCTATGGAATTCAAGTAAAACTTCGATCAGCTGATTTCTGTTTACCAAGGTAAGTTTGTGAATAGCTATCTAAGTTATAATAAATAGTAAGTAGAGGTCTGACTATTAGGTATTTAGATAATTTGGAACTAACATCTAAATTGGATTTTAGAATTTAACACGACTTTCTGACCAATTTGATAAACTGGTAATATTTGACCCTCTCTTCACCAGCAGCCTATCAGAGAAAGTAGGTATCCCAATTTCGAGTTCCACTATAAATGCTAGTATACGGGCTTTGTATGATAAACAATCTACATTTAGAAGTTTTGTGTTGAAGTCCAATTGCACTCATATATGTTGAAAGTTTGAAACTCAGTAAGCTGAAGACTCTCCTTTTTTATTTATTTCAAATAGGTACCGTAAAACGGGGCTATTTGGTTTTGAGGGGGGTATTTGGGACAACCCAGGTTTTTGAACAATTATGTCGATAATTTTCGTTTGCTGTTTGGTAGGATTTGTTTTATGAACTCTAGCAACACATTTATAGTTAACGTCATAATTGTCAACTGTCAGTGTCAGTATATTAAACAGTTTAGTAACAAATTTTGGTGAAAGAGTCAGAGACCGTTTTTTACGTGAAAATTTAGGCGGCAAAACTTCTCGCTTAGCGGAAAATCCTGACTGGTAAGAGTTCTGTTGTTTTTAAATGACGAGTATATATATTATCACTATGTTTTCTTACTGGTATTTAATTTTGTCATGCTTATAGTTTTTGATTTATGATTGATAATGTGTCTGGGGCTTTTTGGGACATCGTTGCGGGGCTTTTCGGGACTGAACTGGAAGGAGTGATAGCACTAAATTCATTAAGACTAAGAAGGTAGAAGACACAGTTAATATCGACATGATTGCTAAAGAGATTGAGTTGTTGTTGATAAATGAGAATGAAACAGAATTCACATTTATGAATGACGAAGACATTTTTTTTTTTGAATATTGACTTTTCGGCTGTGAAGAAATGTGAGGGTTATCTAGGTTTAGCGAGGTAAACTAAGTTAAACCTATGTAGATGTTTAATTAAATGTTGATTATCTGTAGACTGATATGAATCCTAAACGAAAATTTAAGACTGTTTTTTTTAATAACTATTTTAAAATTAATAAGAAGATATTTTGTTTTGTTTTGAAGACTGTTTAATTTTGTAAGAATTTATGATTAATATTTAGAAGTTTTGTTTTGTTTGTTTGTAAGTAAATGTATGTAAATAAGCTTTAAGTTTCGACATTCTTACCGTTCATAGAAGTTTACATAACCTAGTAATAAACGAGTTTTTGAAAAAAAAGTTTTTTCTTCTTAAAATTCTACCAATCCCTAAAACAAAAACATTATTTTATGTAGTTTTTGTCAGTCTTTGTCCCAAATATCGATAGACTTGTTGAAAGTGGCTGTTTTGTCTCAAAATATGCATTTTATATCGGTTTTTCAGTGCTGTCCATAATAGCCCCAAATATGCGATATTTGGGACAGCCTCATTATTTTTTTATTTTTCTGTTCCTGTTACATGTAGCTAATTCAAAAGTATGTCTGCAGAAGTAAGGAGTTCTCCGACACCCGTACAATTTTTTCACCATAGTAATTTATGTAAAATAAACAAGATATTTGGTAAAGTATCTCAAAATATGTCCCGAATAGCCCCGTTTTACGGTACCTACAAACTTTCTAGAATTCATGTTGATAAATCAAAATGCTATGTCCGTTTAAGTTGTGGCTGCTGCTGGTTTGAAACTCATGTATAGTCGACCAAGAAATTGGTTTACCACTTTTGATGACATCTCCCAGTAACATAATTATTCGCTAAGGATGACAGATTGACAGATTCTGACGTGAAAATAGCACTTGATGTTTTGTACGTGCAAATGATATTCAACCTTAGAGTGGTAAACCAATTTCTTGGTCGACTATACATATTATTTTTCTTATTCTTTAGGTAGGTAAGTATTTGCATTCCATAAAGTGTGAATACCTATCTTACAATGGGTTAAAGCTAAGGTACAATAATAAGGGACTCTGTAGAGCACAACAAATAAGCCCGAGGAATTTAATACCCATGTTTATCAAACTAAATAATGATCAATTAATGTTAGGTTTAAGAGGAAATGCGAGTGCTGTCTCTTTCTACTATCGCTGTCTCTCTCCGTCCTCCTGCCCTCAAATTCGTGCGATAAGGACAACTGTAGAAAAAAGTTAGAATTCGAGGTTTGGCTCTCGCCTGTTTCCTCCTCCAATATTGAACCAATTTAAAAGATATTTTAGACAATGAATAAGGAGGTTATATACTACGCCGCTATGTTTTTCTTTTTTCGTTAATAGTTGTCAAAGAAGAACGGTCACGTCCCATATAAAAAAAACCCAGACCCAACAGAAAAGTGACATATCTCAGTTTTTTTGTTATTATTTATATAATCATATTATATAGTTTTTATATTCGAAATCAATGGCTAACACCAAAATATTGCCTTATGTTTTTGTTCAGGGTTTACACTAAAAAAATACAAAATGCCTACTTATCTACAAAATTCGTAATGTATGTAACTAAATGACGATAAATAGTTATGGGATGTATCCAGGAGACCTGGAGATACAGCTGTATTATATAATTTTTGAACTCCGAGTACAACATTCAACATTATTATTTTTTAAGGTGGTTTAAAATCATCTAATGACATCTCTCGCCCTTGGGTGGAGCGAGAGGGCGTGTCAGACTCTTACTGACTAAAAAAATCCATCCCGTTCCTTTTTGCCTCTGGTACTGGGGTCAGAGCATCTGGATTCGCCCTCAACTTAGGTTAGGTTAGGTCAACGAATTAGTGGAATAATCCGATCTGAATCATCGAATATGACGATTTTAATTAATCCTAAGTTGAGGGCGAATCCAGAAGGGCATGCTCTGACCCCAGTAGGTATCAGAGGCAAAAAGGAACGGGGTGGAATTTTTTAGTCAGTAAGAGTCTGACACGCCCTCTCGCTCCACCCAAGGGCGAGAGATGTCATTAGATGATTTTAAACCACCTTAAAAAAAAAATCCTAAGTTGAATGTTGTACTCGGAGTTCAAAAATTATATAATACAGCTGTATCTCCAGGTCTCCTGGATACATCCCATAACTATTTATCGTCATTTAGTTACATACATTACGAATTTTGTAGATACGTAGGCATTTTGTACTTTTTTAGTGTAAAGCCTGAACAAAAACATAAGGCAATATTTTGGTGTTAGCCATTGATTTCGAATATAAAAACTATATAATATGATTATATAAAATAACAAAAAAACTGAGATATGTTACTTTTCTGTCGGGTCTGGGTTTTTTTTGCCTGTTCTTCTTTGTACACTAGGACTCTGTTAACAGCGATCTAAACAAGCAATTTTGAGCATTTTTTGAGGGTTCTAGTGCTTTTAAAAGTAATTATCACCAAAAAGGAAAACATAGGGGCATAGAAATAGTTAATATTTATTATTCTGTAAAAAACCATTGCTCTAGGGTCATTAACCAAAAAGAAAACAGGCGAGAGCGTTTGTATGGAGAAAAGACCACTCGCGTTTCCTCTTAAATCATGCAATGCCTGCAGTAAAAAGTGTGAAGTGTCTATTTATAGATAACTAGCACTTTGCCCACGGCTTCGCCCGCGTGGATGTCGGTTCAACTACAAAAGTGACGATTTTCCATACAATCTTTCATCCCCCTTTTCACCCCCTTAAAGGTTAAATTTCCAAAAACCCCTTCTTAGTGCTCCCCTACATTACAATAGGAAGCCGTGTGCAAAATTTCACATTTCTAAACACAAGTAATAAGATTTTCCATACAAACTTTCATCCCCCTTTTCACCCCCTTAAAGGTTAAATTTCCAAAAACCCCTTCTTAGTCCTCCCCTACATTATAATAGGAAGCCGTGTGCAAAATTTCACATTCCTAAACACAAGTAATAAGATTTTCCATACAAACTTTCATCCCCCTTTTCACCCCCTTAAAGGTTAAATTTCCAAAAACCCCTTCTTAGTGCTCCCCTACATTATAATAGGAAGCCGTGTGCAAAATTTCACATTCCTAAACACAAGTAATAAGATTTTCCATACAAACTTTCATCCCCCTTTTCACCCCCTTAAAGGTTAAATTTCCAAAAACCCCTTCTTAGTGCTCCCCTACATTATAATAGGAAGCCGTGTGCAAAATTTCACATTCCTAAACACAAGTAATAAGATTTTCCATACAAACTTTCATCCCCCTTTTCACCCCCTTAAAGGTTAAATTTCCAAAAACCCCTTCTTAGTGCTCCCCTACATTATAATAGGAAGCCGTGTGCAAAATTTCACATTCCTAAACACAAGTAATAAGATTTTCCATACAAACTTTCATCCCCCTTTTCACCCCCTTAAAGGTAAAATTTCCAAAAACCCCTTCTTAGTCCTCCCCTACATTATAATAGGAAGCCGTGTGCAAAATTTCAAATTCCTAGCCCCAGTAGTTTCGGCTGTACGTTGATATGTCACCCAGTCAGTTATCCTTTTATATATATAGAAGATAGCAGAATCATTTAAGCCTTGTATAATAACAAGCTTGAGCAACAACATGGAATTACTTCATTTACACTGTGTTAAGTAGGTATAGGTAGCTGAAGAAAATTTTTCTTCTCAGTTATGCACTTTTATTATTATTTTTTTTTTTTTTCGTATTCATAAAGTAAAGTACCTACTTACAACACTATTTTGGTATCCATGCGTGCTATTTACCATTGAAGAGTTCCTCCTTATGATATGCTTAAAATAAAAGTTAGGTAGGTACATGTGTGCTGGGACACATAGTAGACGTGAAACTTCAACCGACAAGTGGATAAACGAATCGCAACAAAATTTTAACTTGAAGCAACATTTTTCATTTATGCTCCGCTCCTATTGTCATAGCGTGATGTTTTATAGCTTAGAGCCTTCCTTGATAAATGGACTATCCAACACAAAATTAATTATTCAATTTCAACCAGTAGTTCTTGAGATATCTCTCCCCCAAGGGGCCGTAACGCTTTTTCGTGACACGCCCGTAATTCGACGCTATTTCATGACAAAAAATCCAAATACCTAGCCCCCCTCTATAAATATAAAACAGTTTATAAAAATTAGTTATGTAGCCTTGTTAGGCGGTTAGGCGTCCTTAAAGGCCGTAAACCCTTACTAATCGGTTTGTCACGTGAAAATAAGCTCATTGTCATGGTAATTCTCTGCGTGTTACGCAGTGAATTACCTCTCTGTTACGCAATAGATCCCAGTGCCTACTCTGTTTAAATATGCACTGGGATATAATGCGTAACAGGTTTAATCTAGGTTCATTAATGTCAATGGTTGCACACAGGCTTTACGTGATTAGTCGAAATAGAACACCACCAAAGTCTCAAATCAAATCAATATTGCCGCAGTTAATATCATCGTCAAATAAAAGCTTACAGGTACCTATGTAAGTTTTTCCCCAACTATGTTGGGGTCGTCTTCCAGTCAAACGAGAGCAGCTGAATACCAGTATTTTACATGGAGCGACTGCCTATGTCAGCCTATGTGACCTCCACAATCCATTTAGTGCTGGCCACCTAGACCAACAGTTTAACGTGCTTTCCGAGGCCTGGAGGAAACTCGGTATGTCATGGACGATTGCCGATTTGAAGACCAACCTAAGCAAGCGCGACTTCACCTGAAGATCGATCTTCCATCTTGAGCTGCTTTTATTTCGCCACGAGCTCTTCGGTTAATATAACAGCATATTTACCTAATACACTCGAATAGAGAAACTCCTCCTGTTTGGTGGAAGTCGGTTAAAAAGCGTGTACTTTACACCTTTGCCAAGTGCCTAGGTTCCTGTCTATCCCGTACATGATATTCCGCTTAGTGTCCGACCGAAACACGATTTTCAGCCGAAACCGAAACCGTAACCGAACCTTCGGCTTTGGTCCCAGTTTCGGCCGAAACCGTAACCGAAACCGAAACTTATTAAATATTTATGAAATGTAAAATCTATTTTATTTTTACGCTTAAATACACAGTTAACACGTGTTAAAAAATGCAACAATTAAAGTAGGTAATCAGGTAACAAAAATAGGTCTTTATTTGTAAAATTAATATTTAAAAAAAAAATACAATCAACATATTTAATTTTGTCAAATTTAAAAAAAAATAGCACTACATTTTTAATATTACTATATTTTTTAATAATTTCCAAAAAATAAAAACAAAACTAAGCACCTCGCATACTAAAGGGAAAAATGCAACATGACTAATAGCACTGCAGGCCATTCACGCTAATAGAAAATATATGAAACTTTTTAGTAAAAAAATTCTATTGGTCGATATAACTTTTTTTCTAATTATTTAAAAAAAAAAGTACTCATATCATTTTCAAAGATGGTGTTTTAAGAAATAATTTTCATTACGAACTTTTTAAATTATATTAATTAGTTAAGGTTTTAGGCGCTTTGCACATGGGGCAACTATTGCAGCAACTGGCAACAAGCTGTTTACATATATTTCAATTGGATTGCGCACACATAGCATCTCGAGTTTCGAGTTCCGGCAATCGTCAACAGTTTTCAGTTGCTGCAATCGATGACCGAGTTAGTTGCTAATTGCCGCAACTAGCAACTGTTAAATATTATACCGATTTTTAAAGTTAACGTAGACGGCGACGACGTAATAAAATTAGAACAATTGCTGCTTCTTCGATATTCATCGTCACACTGAACGCTGTTCGCTGCGTAAATTGAGCAACTCGGTCATGAAAGTTGCTCACAGATTGCCATAAAACTGCTGCAACCGTAAACGTTGTAGCAACTATCAACTAGTTACAGGAAACTTTTAAAGTTGCTTAAGTTGCCTCAACTTAAGTTGCTCCATGTGCAAAGCGCCTAAATCACTGGAGATAATTGTGTATCGGAACTACGGGGTGGTTATAATACGGGTACAAAATTTAATTCATCAACAATTACAAACAAATATAGTAATGTTTGAATCAAGTAGCTTCACACATCTGTTAAGACGCAGTCAACGGGGGAACCGTAAAAACGACCTGTTTTTCGTCGCAGAGTTAGCCGTATTGCTACTTATTACAATTCCAAAAAAAATACAGTGTATAGTCAAATGTATAGGTAAAAGACTTATGCAAAAATATTTTCTAAAAGTAATCAAGTACCTCGAAAAAAAAATCACAAAATCACAAAAAAATCACACGAAAAAACTTTTTCGTCTCGAAATGCTCAATATTTTGAGTGACAACTGTTATTTATTTTTTTACTATCAGAAAGGAAATTTAACCAACTAAAGACATATGTAAAAATATTTTAACATTACAGCGTATTTTTTTTTTTAATAAATTAAATCTGCGAACTATCGTTCATTTTGGCAGTCACGAGCATCAAACGCATCGCCATTTTCAACCTTATTTGTTTAGGCGATGAGTTAAACGCGCGCTCAAGGTCGCGGGCAGCTAATGTCGCCTTAAGTGTTAAATTAATTTCTACATAAATTCATATTTTACAAGTTCTAGGGAATAACTCAACAGAACCAAGTAAGATATCTATTGAATTCTTTTCAATACACACCTACTTACCTTACAAACTATTTATTTTACACTGTAGCACAAGACCCTAATGAATGCCATAAAAATACATCATCATTAATCATAAGTAAAAACAAATACCTAATTTTTGAGCTAGAAAAATCTCACAACCTCAAATCATCACGATCGCGCCGGCTACCGAACTCAACTGGCACTCGAAGTTAGCTGAATGATGCACGACAATTCACGTATACCTTGTTTCGGCGGGGCCGAAAGGTTCGGCCAATAATTGGCCGAAACCGAAACTATGGCCGAACCTAGATTTTTTGGCCGAAACTAGCCGAAACCGAAACCGAAACCGAACCTTCGGTCGGTCCCGGCTGAACAAGACTGACCGCGTCGTTATTCCAAAGGTGGGCTTATCCTGCAAGTCATCATCATTCTCCTGCTCCTATCCCGATTTATTTCGGGGTCGACCCAGCATGTCTTCTTTATTACTCGTCATCTCAGCAGTCACCTCCTTTCTAGCCATATCATCCTTCACACAGTCCATTCCATAGATAACAGAAACAACAGGAGATATGCCCTTTAGCTGAAAATGTATAGGAACCTGTGTCGTCAGTTCACACACGCAGAGCAGTAAAAACAATAGATATACGCTGTCGCGCACTCACCCGCATTTCTTAAAACATCACGTACTACACAATCAATTATAAACCTTATCCCTACAGACACAGCGTGTATTTACCATGCACCGTACAATTTACATAGTACATTTTGTTTTACGTAGACACTAGTGATTGACTAAATAACAATTTATCGATTCTTCTATTTTATTCTTCTACTAAAGCTTATGGGGTACTGAAAATAAAATAAATAAAAAACGATAAAATACACTTATATTTTTCATACAATACTTTTTCACATTTTATCGGTTATTTAATGCCCGAATGCTGAAGTTCCTAGTTACCTATTACATATTTATTCAGTCAATAGTAAGCAATAAAAAGTACCTACATTCTATTTTCAGTACTGACTACAATAATAAGAAAGCGTAATAATACAAGTGTTATTTGTATCTAGGTATACTTATTAAGTTTTGTTGTTTGTAAATTTATATTTTACTAGCTGATACCCGCGGTTTTTTTCCTCGTGGATGTCGATTATCGCGACTAAAAGTAATCTTTTTATCTCCCACTTTCAAGCCCTTTTTTATTTTGGAGGTTGGGAAATCATCAAATGACTCGGATGACTCCTCCCGCTCTGGGCAGAACGTTAGGGAGTGTAAGACTTCTACTGACTAAAAACCACCCATGTTCCTTGTTAGCCCTTTGTATTGAAGCCGCGGTATCTCTTTCAACCCCTTACAACCCTTTTTTCGCACTAAAAAGTAGGCTACTTATATCTTTTTTCAGGCTATATTTATTATAATTATGTGTACCAAATTTCATTTAAATCGGTTCAGTAGTTTTGGCGTGAAAGCTCAACAGTCAGACAGACAGACAGAGTTACTTTCGCATAATACATAATGTTAGTAAGAATAATAGTAAGGATTAGTCAATACATAATTATTTTAAGTAGTAGTAAAGAATATTGGTTTTTCTTATCTACATTTACGACAACTCTCAGTCATGCCATAAAATATGCAGTTCCTTACACTATAGTAACAAATTGTGTCTACAATAATTAATTGTATCATGCATACTTAGTCGTACTAAGCAGGATCATCGTATAAAATATCGACAACCACAAACATCACATCTCTAGCTCTCAAAAACTGACAGCGGCCGCTTTTCAAAAATATTGTGTGAGTGAGAGCATCATTATAACACCTATCCATTGCGCTATTAGATCAGCCGATTCACTGATCGATTTGTACTAAGCAAGCAATGGTTTTTGTTCCTATTGAAAACAATTGATTTGGTTTTTTAACATGTTTCTCGTACCACGAAGTAATGTTTTAATGAATTTAATATGAAAAACATTAATGTTATAGTATTTACGTGTGAAATGAGATACCATCTTTCGTGTAATTCACAATACAGCTATTATTTTCACAAACATTCACTGAACAACGCGGCATTTTGTAAAAAATCACGAGCAGTGAAGACGTCGCAAGTTGACATTCGACTCATTATTGAAAGTGGCATCAGGCGGCGTCGCGGCCACATGAGTTCGCATGTACCACGCCTCCTTGCCATATCTCCTGTTGTTTCTGTTATCTATGGTCCATTCAATATTTCTTTGGGTTTAGCTTATCATGCAAATAAAACAGGGATACCACAAGGGCGTATTCTAGGTCCGCTGTCATAAATATGATCTTTTAGAATGAAATTAACAGTGTCCTATTGATTTTCCCTGAAACGCAGTCAAAAGCCTATGTTCCTCAACCGGCCACAAATTTTGGACTGACCGTTTAACGGTTTAACCCTAGAAATGAAAATCTAATGCGCAGTAAAAAAAAGTCTCGTTGAAAAAGCGTCTGGACCGCCCCGGCAGTCTCTCACGACAAAATCTATAACTTTCGATTAGTCTATAACGACAAAATCGCTAACTTTCGATTGCTAATTACCAACGAATAAATTCGGTTGCAATAATGATGCTTGCGAGAAACGCATCTTGGATGTAGAGACTTGCTTTACTTGCAAGCATCATTATTGCAACCGAATTTATTCGTTAGTAATTAAGGATTGAAAGTTAGCGATTTTGTCGTTATCTCTGTCGAGACTGCCGGCCCTGGGCAGCAATTTTTAATGTTAATACGTCTTCTTTGTCCTCACAACAAACAACTTCCTTTGGAATTGTGGAAAACATAGTAGGTTCACTTTCCCAATTCCAAGAAATTCTCATGAAAACCTTTTCCAATTAGTTACGTAAACAACCTGTTTTAAATTAATTACTTTGCTCAAATGTTTGTAAGGATTTTCTTTGCAATTCCAAATAAATTCTAAGAACTCGCTGTCAGAAAATTAACCTTTAGAAAAGTTGCAGAAACCATATTTTGTATTGCTTTGTTGTAGTTCCTGAAAATGTCGTGTTTTTGTTTCTTTTATAATACATCAATTTTGATGGAAAACAAGTTTAGAAGACCTTTCAAACATATTATTAATTTTCTTGAGGAAACTTATATAAAGTCACAGAAAATAATTGATGTCGAAAAAAAAATTTTATGAAGACGCTTAGCCTTACACAACAACTACCTACTAAACTCACTGGAACTAAACAAACACAGGTTAATTTAAATGTCAACCTGTCTATTTCATAGTAGCTTCCAATATTCAATAGAGCCTTTATATAACTAAATTATTATGAGAATAACAAAGAACCTTTGTCGACCACCTAGGGAGGCATTCTGCAAGTGACAACGACAGGCCAGCCAGACTAAGCCAGACGGCCAGTTATTCAAAACCGCTCCATGTTCAAAACAGTGTTTCTAACATAACATTAGAGAGTTATATGGCAATTCAGCCTGTACTGTACTGTAGACGGTAGATTCTGATGAACTATTTTACTGAAAAATTAAACGCATTTTTTGTCTGGAACATGTATTTATGATTAGGCAGGCAATATAATTATATCCAAGTTATAACTGATAGCTGCCTATATCCTGTTGTTCCACACTAGATTTATTTCTTGTAATATATTTATGTATGCCTGCCTGCCTAGTCGCTTTATATTTTGGGCTGAGACAGTGAGACTACATCGTCTGGAAGCTTATTCCACGCTGTGACGTTTGAGGGCTCTATTGTAAAAACTGCTACTGATATTCAGTATTTGTTCTTCTTATCTGTATAGTGTGTTTCTTGTTGTAGCCGTTCCCCTTCACTCTTGTCGGATTGCCATCTCATCGGACCATGAGAATGACGCTTCTCTTATTTTAGCCAAATACAGAGAGAGTGTGCACCTCCCAAAGTTTGTTCAAGCTACTCCATAGACGGTGATGAACACGCTTGTTCAATCAGGAAGAACTAGCCTTGTTTGCCATCTACCATTCATCAAACTATTCTATTATTCCTGCAATGGAGACTGATTGAAAGAGCACTATATCTGTTCTATATCTAGACTGGTAACTAAAACCAATCAAGTCGACCTCGACTGCACCCGACATACCGATGTCCAATACAAGTAGATTCAATCGAGACACAGCGATATTCTGAGATCACAGTGGGTTTATCAACACATGAACACACTCCTATTCCCAATGGTATTCATTTTGACTATCCAGCAACATGTGTTGCGTTTGTAACACCGTCTAGCAGACGAATTTATCAAACGTATGATGCGATGCATTCCGAATTTCCTTCTATAATTCTTCGCAATAGGATGAAAAAGTGGGTTTGGAGTGCTGATGTAATTATTAACTTCGTAGGCAGGTTACTTTCAATAAATGATTGCATAACGATCAAATATCGGTGAATTCTGCCCATAAATAACTCTTATCATTTGACTCTCCTGAATTCTTTCTGCATTTTCAATATGCAATTTTCATAAGAAATAAGTACTTACTAACTTGCGAGCTGCATCTCCTACCTCGGGATCATCATGATCCCGAGGTAGGAGATGCAGCTCGCAAGTCTCTCAAGTCTTGACTGATCATGATCCGATCATTATCAGTCAAGACAGAAGTTTTCTTACAATAATAAAGCCACGGAAGGTTCTGGTAGTGCTCAATTATATTCGCGAATACATGGTTAAATTGCAGTGTAGGTCAAACAGGTGTAAAATTTTGCATGGGTGACATTATTATTTAAGGGGCAACGTATAAATGTATAATCTCAATATGAATGATTTCTATAACAAAGATTTTTTTACAATAGGTACGTATCTATAATATTTTGATTTAAAAGAGTGTCCATGGAGTTTCTTGCCCATTCTTCTGCATAGAGATCTTCGCTTTATAATTGGTAACTACAGTCTACAGTAGGTACAGAAGTTATTATGCCTTGTGACTGTACCGTCCGTATTTTTGTTTTTTGATATTCAAAAGGGCCTGTAATGGTCTAATTCTAAAATAAATGCTTTTAGTTGGGCGCGGTTTTACACGAAAGGAAAAATGATCGTATATCATGAGAGAAAATAGAAATGCCAGTTGGATAAAGTAAAGAATTCTCTTCTTGAACTACAACTTTAGTAGAAATCTATCAGACCCAACACTCGAGTGGTTGAAAGATCCTTCTTTTTCTATGCTCGATGAGAAACTAGCAGTGATCTGGAAAATCACAGTTCATGTTATATCTACCAACCCGCAGTAGGCCCATAATGTGGTTTATGGTAGGCCCTATAGTAGTCCCTAGTAGGACCCACACCTTATCGTAGAGAGGAGGCCTAAGACCCAGCAGTGGGATTGTCATAATCTATGATTATAAATTATGCTTCAACTTCAACAATCTATTGGTTTGTATGTTTGCCTGCACTTTTCATTTGCGATCCTCAGTTTGTTGTCCGTGCATTCGTTGTCAAGGGCATCGTTTGCGTCATAGAACTCTAGATAGCTAGATTGTTAGTAAGCATTTATAGAGGACTAGCTTCTGCCCGCGACTCCCTCGCGTTTTGCTTCGGAAATTATGCCATGGTAACATAATACTGGGATAAAATTTATCCTTATTCTAACCCGTGGTCAACCTGTGTGAAATTTTTCATAGAAATTCGTTCAGCCTTTTAAGACATAAAAGATAAAGACAGATTGACGGACAGGCAGAGCTACTTTCGCATTCATAATTTAGTCTGGATGCTTCGGAAAGAAAATAGTGTAACCATCCGAATTAGGTACTGGTAGATTTTTGATCTCAGATGATCCCAGTCCCAAAGTCCGAAACACGTCAAGAACCAAGTGCCTGCAATTAATCATCGACTCAAATTGATAAACAAACAACATTTGTGCTGTTGCATTGCAAATGATTGGGGCTGACTTCAAGCAAAAACACGGCTCGTATTGCTTGAATGAAAGTCACATGCATGTTTCATGAAACCGTCCCTGAATTGAAACAACTGTTTTACTTATTATACCCCAGTTAACCCAGTGGTTTTTCTGTCTGGATAAAATTTTCCGTAACCAACTCCCCTTGACCTATCCAGCCCAATTTAAAATGAAAACTAAGGTTTCCCGAAGCTCAATTTTCACTGGTCGATTGACTTTGAAAGGTTGCTTATTGTGCGATATTGGAAACGTAGAACAATCTAGAAGGTATGATTTTATTTGCTTCTGATATTTTGCGGAGGATTTCCGTCAGTACGCATTCGTCTCTCAGACCAGTGGCACGTGTTACGTTTTATGGGAATCTCGATTTGAAGTCGAACGAGTTTGTGGTGAGTATGTGTGAAAATGGCTTGTTTATTATGTTATTCTAGTATGTATACTCGTCATTGATGGATCTTAAAGTTTAATGGTTGGTGTAAATAGAGGCTAATCCGTCGATCATCGTTATAACAACTTGTTTTGTTTGTAGCCGGTGCATAAAGGTATGTGTTTGCGTTCTAATCAACGCTTCGTCTGCATAACTTCGCTAGATTCTCTGTAGTGTTTACGGAACTAGGATTAATTAATATCAATGTTGTAATAGTCTTGTATAATACCTCTAGGTGTGAATCTCACGGTAAGCAAGTTGTTAGAATGGATGTCATTTTTATTGTAGAGCAGGCTTGTTAATTGATTGCAGCCTGTAACATCTTGATAGCCTGCTACTCATTAATGAATTAAAGTGAAATTAATTTTAATAAGCAGCTTATTTAACTTGACGTGGTCTCAAAAATGGAAAATATTTTAATAGCTTTTGTAGCTGTTATTAGAGTCATATCTAAAAGAAAACGCAGGAATCTACTCTCGTTTCATTCATCATTTGGGATATTCAAATGATGCCTTCATTCATTCATCCCTTTCAGTTACATATAAGTAACCATACACTTACCTATATAATTAGTTGACACAAAGTACTAAGCTGTTTTACGTCCGTCACATCACTATTCAGGTTCAGTTGAAAACCAGCGTCGGGCACTAGCTGCTCGGCAGTTTGCTGAACTGGACCTATTTGGCGCTGCCGTGAGACACACAATTTTATCTCTTTTTGTTCCTTATTTAATTTTTAGTTTTTATATTGTTTTATTGTGTGTACTTGTGGTATGTGTCAAATAAATTAGTTTTCTTTCTTTCCCTTTATACAATTTATTTGGTAGTTGGTGTTGGTGCCGCAGAGTTAGACTAATTGGATCAATATTTCAATAAGGATTGAATGTAGTCTGTAACTAGTTAGGCTTCTCTATTTTAGTGTAATTGACGCGTCAATGTTTCGTTGTTCCCCGTCCCCTATTACATGGGACTTCGTAACTGTATAGTCACTAGTGTAATAAATTTGCGCGACCCAGGAATCGAACCGAGGACCTCATGCTCAGCAGCGCTTGCTAATATTGCAATGTTAGTTTTTTTTCCGTTTTGACTCCAATAACAACCTCGGTTATTTTGGTACCATTTTATTTGAATTTTTGTTATTTTAGGACCAGCATATTATTTACATAGTGTGTCTGGAGCGCATGGAGCAAAATAACCAGCTAGAGCGGAAGAGAGTGGACTAAACGTCTGTGACTCCGCATTAGAATTTGTAATGTGTTTGGTTATGTCATATTAGTATCCCTGCACACTTGACGATCTAATGACTGCATCAGCGAGTGGAGTTCGCGTAGCTGAATATTGGGCCAAATTTATTTAATGTATTTTGTGAAGATTTGCCATCGACACGCTATGAAGATATGTATTATCGATTATTATCTAACGTTTGTTTTGTAGACTGGATCTAGTGGTCGCCAGCGCGACTGCTGGTACCTGTTACTGGGTTCGATTCCCAGATCGGGTAAATTGGTAATTTGGTATTGGATTTTTCTATTAAGACTTTCTCAGAAGCGTAGCAGCCACGGAGCCTGAATCGGTGCAAGATTGATGGCAATAGGCTCTTTTACGTCGGACTTTAACATAACTGGCAAAATGTGGGTGTACTTTAACCTCCCGTCCGCTAATAAATCTCCAGGAGATTTATAACAATGGCTTTTTAATTGTGTCTATAATAAGGCGTATGAGCTCATAAGGTACACCTCTGTCTCACCCTTCGGGGATTAAGTGCGTAGTAAGGTTGAGAACACTCACGCGCCTCAGCATTCAACTCCTTCAAGTCGTCAGCCTACTGACCTATCATCAGTAGATCAGAATTATTATTTACTAGTTTTTGCCCGCGACTTCGTTCGCGTGGAATAGTGACTTCCAGCAGATTTTTGGTTTATCTCGCGAAAAAAAAAATACTATCCTATGTCCTTTCTCAAGTTCCAAACTATGTCTGTACCAAATTTCATCAAAATCCGTTCAGCCGTTTAGGCGTGAAAGAGTAACAGACAGACAGACAGAGTTACTTTCGCATTTATAATATTAGTATGGATTTAAGTATTTATTTTATTTATTTAAAGCCTTTGGAAGACTTACAGCTAAATACAATAGTGATAAATAACTGTCTGATAATCAGACAGCCAATTACAAGTCTTCACGTCTAGAACTTGTCTGGTATAAATACACTGTGGAACAAAATATACACACTGCAAAATAATGCAAAAATATAACTAATTAAAAACTTTTAAGAAGTTTAAGGATGTATTACCCTATTCGCACATTAAAAGAGTGAGGAAATAAAACAAATCACATTACTCAGTTTCCTCGTTTTCCACCGCTTATGTTTATAACTTTATTATTTATAGAATTATAGGTACAATAATAACTTACTGCAGTTGCATAACGCTATCGCCTATCGGTTGTTACTTGTTATGTTATGCATTTATGTACTTACGCTGCAATTTTCAGGGTCATTCATTTGGTACTGATTATAACACTTGTTTCTAAAGCCAGACTGAACCAAATAGGTACGATATTCGGGCTGATTTTCTTCAAACAGATTTGAGACGAAACCTCATTGGTCGAATTAGCTTAAAAAACTTTGTTGAATTGTTAAAAAGTTCCATATTTTATGTGTCGATAATAATTTAACTAAGTATAGGTAGGTACCTACACTACGTCGGCTCAACGTTTGGCGACGAGTTTGGCAATTTCATGTGCAAGCAACAGGAAAGGCAGGACAGATCATATCAAGTAGCCCTTAGACAACACCACATTCACATTTCAGGTCATCTACATACCTATAAAACTCTTTACGGTTTATCGATCCATATCGAAATTTTTCAGAATTTCCCCTCCTACGCATTCTTTTGGCTTCGCTACGTAATGGCTTAACAGAAATTGATTTATTTTACATTTTCTCATTGTGATTGCGTAAACGTCTCAGTTTGTTCTTGGAATTTCTAAGGGGCGGTCTTATTTAAGGGTTCTTTCGTTATTAATTACGTCGTATTCTGTATCCTTTGGGGTGGGTTTCGTTTTGCTCAACATCTACAGACAAATACTAGCCTAGTAAGCCTTTCTACTTATCCCAATTCTAGTAACAGCAAGATTTGCAAAGTGAAGTTACCTAAAGACAAACGTCAGGAAAATAATTATCACTGGAATATTATCCAATAACCATCAACAGTAAGAAATTAATGAGTAGAAAGAAATCCATAAAACCAGATTACCTACTCCCAACGGCCACCACTAAAACAGGCACCAGTGGTGGCCAATAGATAATAATAATAGTGGATAGCCCGTTCGGACATGAACAATAAGTTTTTTAAAGGACACTGTCATGTCATGACTGAGTTCCTGACAAATTAGCTTTTTATCAGGAACTATAGGACATAGTAATGGTAACCTTATTTAAGACAGCTACTCCTTTCTTGTTATGAAGATCCTTGAAGGAGTCATGAAAAAGACATATTCCTATAAATCTATTTTCCCTTGTTCACAGGTGTAACCCCCAATCGTGACAATGCTTGGTGGAAGTGTCCTTTGGTTCCGGCACGGTTTGCGTCTTCATGACAACCCATCCCTGCATGCCGCACTTGAGGAGAAAGGGCTTCCCTTCTTCCCTATATTCATCTTCGATGGAGAAACTGCCGGTAAGTCTATTCGAATGATTTATTTTTTTAAATAATAAAATAGGGGATCGGACAAAAAAAAAGTAATTAGTCCGTCAGATAGATTTCCAAAAATTATTGGACACGTATTTTTTCTTTTTTCACGTAAACTTAAAATGAAGACGATACAGTGCTTCGAAAACTCGTGTGACGTCATATGATAGTACCATTTTGACGACACAAGTGACGTTTCAAGCCCCACTCCAAGATCTTTGACGCGTTTTATCTTCGTCATTTTTTATGGGTTATATTTAAATGCACATCTGTTTAATTTTTCAGCACACTAGGTAACTCCACTAATTAACTGAATGCATACCAAAAAAACCAATTGATTTCCTACAAAAAAGTCTAAAAAATCACACAAAACGAGATGACCTTTTTTTATCGAAAACACACCAAAAATGTAGTTAGTACATCGGATATATGATTTGTAAAACAAAAATACTAATTGCTTATCAAAAATACTTACTTGCACTCTAAATTTATTGTACAATCTTACTACGGAATTTCTAAAACTGATATCTAATACGACCGTCTCGCGACAGTGTCCTTTATGGGCGGCATGGGCACCGGGCCGTAGGCCGACGAAGGAGGCCGGCGGAGGCCCGGCACTTCGGGGACAGAAGATATTAGTGTTATTTAATATGCGAGCGAAGCGAGCGCGCGTCATGGAGTAAATCAGGTGTAGGTTTTCCTTAAAAAAGTTTTAAAATGTTTGTTAGACTAAAGAATTATTAGATATACTATTTTGATAATAGTTATTCGTTCAGTAAAAGAGTTCTGCAAATGCCATTAAAAAAGATACTAAATTTGGTTTCTTTAGTGTGCATAATTTGAGATAATTTGTGTGCAAGTCAGTATTTTTGGTGTAACTATATTTTGTTCGAAAAAAGGGAATATACAGATATCGGTTTAAATACATGCCATTTTTTATTGATTTGATAAAACAAAAAACGTGTTCAATATTTTTTGATAATCTAACTTACGGACTAAACAGAATTATATTATTTTGACCCAGTCCGATCCCCTATTGTTAATTTATCCAAGTACCTAGTAACACAGACACAGTTTAGTTTATTTTTAGGGTAAGAATTTCTCAGTGGCAACCTTGTAGTTTGGATATGTGCCCGGTTGATGGCAATAGGCTCGCCCACTATTAGGTACTCGCGGCAAAATGTGAGTGTACTATAATTATGTACTTAAACCTCTACCTAACCCTTCGGGAATTACAGGCGTGATGTTATGTTATGTTATTCTTCTCAAAAATCTGAAGTGACATCTAGATCAAATAAAACAAATTCTACAAAAATCTCTTACATGATAACATGACTGTAAGTACATCGAAGCTCCAAATGTAATCTGTAAACCAAAATCGGAACATTCGAGAAATGTGTCAAAAGAAGGGACTTCGTTCGGTAACAAACAAGTAGCGCATTGTCACAGGACTGAAACTAGGTCAATAAATCTATTTCACAGATGTTCCTAGATTTACATCTAGGTAGCCACATTATCTGGCTGGTATACCTAACCTAAGTCATCGCTTCGAAGCTTAGGTTAGGAGGACTGAACTTGTAACTCGCATCAGTGCTTTTTTTTTTTTGTGTTGTTTGTTTTGCCCCCACCAAAAACTTCTAAAGCATGTAACTACTCCATTTTTTTATCGATATTATTACTTTTTCACACATTGTGTTATTTCTGTTAGTTCTTTGAAAAAGCATAAAATTTTCGTGATTTTTTAACAGTATAGTCAAATAGCCAATTCAATTAGAAGTAGGTACCTATTAAAGGGACCTAAGCAATGGGTCTCAGTACCTACTTAAAAGTTCCTCTAATATGGGTTCAGGTTTAACTAATAAAGAGTATAAAGACGATGCTCCACAAAGCGGATCTTTTTCTAAAACTTAAGACTAAGGTGTACTTATTAACCCATTGCCAACTACCGGACACATAACCAGAGTCTAAACCAGACTCCATGGCTGCTACTGAGAAATTCTTGATGATGATCTGTGAAATTCATGATGATGACGATGATCATCATCATTTTAGTTGTGCTAAATTAACGGCAGTGTTCACTCAACCGTTTTTCAACTTGATAACTCAGAGCATAAGGGTGAAAAGTGGTCTACCGCCAGTGCTTTCGGTTGTACACTAAATGCTCGTATCTTGGTTCACAGGTACAAAGGTGGTTGGCTACAATCGTATGCGGTATCTACTGGAAGCTCTCGATGACCTAGACAACCAGTTCAAGAGTTATGGCGGAAGACTTATCATGTTGAAGGGGAAGCCTAATGTCGTGTTCAGGAGACTTTGGGAGGAGTTCGGTATGTGGTTGATGCTTTAACCAGTTTTGAAAGTTCCATACCAAAATTGTAAAAATGTAACATGGTGCTCGGATGCTTCAATGTGACGGTTCTTTTGGTAATAGGGGATCGGACTGACTTAAAAAAAAATATGATTCTGTTTAGTCCGTCAGTTACATTTTCGAAAATATTGGATACTTACCTACGTGTTTTTTGTTTTATCAAATCAATAAAAAATGACGAAGATAAAGCGCGTCAAAGATCATGGAGTGGGGCTTGAAACGTCACTTGAAGGTACAAAATGTACTATCATAATAATATGACGTCACATGAGTTTTCGAAGCACTGTATCGTCTTCATCTTTTGTTTACGTGAAAAATGAAAAAATATGTGGTCAATATTTTTTGGAAATCTATTTGACGGACCAATTAGTTTTTTTTTGTCCAATCCCCTATTGTAAGTCGTAGCGCGGAACAAGAGTACCCACCTTGAATGATATTGGGAAGGTCTTTGCCCAGCAGTGGGAATTACAAGGCTACCTATTAGAAAACGACATGAAAATTTTGAAGTTCTTGGAATCCGCTAGATGCAAGAAGCTTGGAACCAGGTTATATGGTTACACTTGAGGTTGAGGGAGACCTAGGTGCAGCAGTGGACGTCTACGATGATGAACCTTATAGGAACTCAAACTTTACTTATGAGCGTTATTTTCCTCAAGAATTGACAGTTTTTATTCCCATTTTAAATTGGAAACGGAATATATAATAGTGAATAATAGTCTCATACATTGGATTGCAGGAGACCTACACATTTACTACAGCTTATTTTTAGCAATTTCACAGGTTCTGGAGCAACGCCATCTAATCTGAACAAGTTTCAATCTAGTGTTACTGGATTCCATCCAGAATTGGAATCCATTGACATCTAAATACTGGTTCAGATTAGATGTCGTTGGATTAATAACATAATCTTGACCATCAACAACATCTTACAGGCATCCGTAAGCTCTGCTTCGAGCAAGACTGCGAGCCAGTGTGGCGCGCTCGAGATGACAGCGTGAAGGCTGCGTGCAAGGAGATCGGCGTGGTTTGCAAGGAGCATGTGTCGCATACTCTGTGGGAGCCTGACACCGTCATCAAAGCTAATGGAGGCATCCCGCCGCTGACATACCAGATGTTTTTGGTGAGTCAACTTTTAGTGGAAAGAAATAACATATCAACACGCCTCTAACGAATCAACCCCCCAGGCTTAGGCAGAGGTGCACCTAATAGAGCATTCCAACTGGCAACAGAGGATTCCATAATTTAAAAGGTATACTAAGCCTATCCAGTCATTAATTATGTTATTGTGTAATTTTTGTTGTGAAATAAATATTATTATTATTATTAATGTAATAGTACACCAACATTTCACCAGTTTTGTTTCTCGCGAGCCTATTGCCATCAACCGGGCATAAAACTAGACTCTGTGCCTGCTACTTAGAAAATTTTGACGGAAGAACCTAAAAAAACTTGGCCCGATCCGCAAATCGAGTCCAGGACCTCGTGCTCAGCAGTCTCGCTTGCAACCACTACAAAACCGGCCAAGAGCGTATTGGGCCACGCTCAGTGTAGGGTGGGTATCCATTATGTTTTTTTATATACTTATATTTTTAATTAATTTTGTTTTTTTCACTTTCAAAATGATTTTCCTAGAAAGTCCTTATAAAGTTCTACTTTTCAGATTTTTTTCATATGTTAACTTATGGTTCAAAGGTTAGTGGAGGGAATTACCAAATTTCAGCTTTCTAGTGCTAACGGTCACAGAGATTAAGCGAGGGCGGACAGACGGACGGACAGACAGACATGGCGGAACTTTAAGGGTTCCTAGTTGACTACGGAACCCTAAAAAATAGATGGCAAATGAATTTTTTTTTCAGTATAATCTTTAGAAATGTTTGGTTTTATGATGTTCAGAGAAGAATGGACAATTAGTATTCAACGTGGTAAATTACTTAAATAATATCCTATTTATTTTCTTCTTCAGCATACGGTCACGACTATTGGTGACCCTCCGCGGCCAGTCCATGATTTCGATTTCAAGGGAGTTAAGTTCGGCAGCCTGACGGAATGCTTCTATCAAGAGTTTACGGTCTTCGATAAGGTAAGATTAACATTTAGGTACCTATTTGTAGTGTTGAAGGTCGCATGCGTTTTTGATCATATCTGTTTTCCTGAAAGCAAAACAGTTATGATCAAATAACGCGACGCGAGTTTGTTAGTTAGTTCTCCGACATTTACCAGTTCATCATCATCATCAGCCATTAGACGTCCACTGCTGAACAAAGGCCTCCCCCATAGAACGCCATAAAGATCGGCAGCCAGCCGTTTGCATCCACCGGTTGCCCGCGACTCTCACGATGTCGTCGGTCCACCTGGTGGGAGGCCTGCCAACGCTGCGTCTTCCGGTTCGTGGTCGCCACTCGAGAACCTTTCTTCCCCATCGGTTGTCCGTTCTTCGAGCGATGTGGCCTGCCCATTGCCACTTCAACTTGCATATTCTGCGAGCTATGTCGGTGACCCTGGTTCTTCGGCGAATTTCCTCATTCCGGATTCTGTCGCACAAAGAAACTCCGAGCATAGCCGTCTCCATGGCTCGTTGCGTGACTCTGAGCTTTTCTAAGAGGCCAGCAGTTAAGGACCATGTTTCTGTGCCATAAGTCATCACTGGCAACACACACTGGTTATACACCCTCGTTTTGAGACACTGCGGAATTTTGGACGAAAAGATGTCGCGTAGTTTCCCGAACGCATTTACCAGTTATGGTGTATGTAATATCTTGATCATTATCATCTGCCAAGAATTGCCAAGCTTAAGTGGCAGTGGGCAGGGCACATTGCTCGCAGGACGGATGGCCGATGGGGCCGAAAGGTTCTGGAGTGGCGACCGCGAACCGGAAGACGTTGCGTTGGAAGGCCTCCCACTAGGTGGACCGATGACCTGGTGAAGGTTGCGGGGATCCGCTGGATGCGAGACGCACGAGACCGGTCAATGTGGCGACACTTAGGGGAGGCCTATGTCCAGCAGTGGACGTCTTTCGGCTGAAATGATGATGATATCATCTGCCTATTCCCAACTATGTTATGGTCGGCTTCCAGTCTAATTGGATGCTGCTGAATAGTAGTATTTTACCTGGAACGACTGCTTATCCACATCCCAGTTGGTACTAGGGAAAAAAGTAACCCTTGGTAAGACAGCTTCAGGCAGGCTGCAGGCTTTCGGGCCACTGACGAGCTGTAAAGTTAGTCAAAGATCTGCAAATTACAGCAGAGACCACGGGCTTATCCTTTTGAGCGCCACAGTCACGTATAGACAACAAGCCGAACAAGCAAAAAAGTACCTTAAGTCTGTCGTCAAAAGGTTAAAGCGCTTTCCGAACCAAGAAGGAAATTCTGTATGTAATGGGTGGTCATCCATCCACAGACAAACCTAGGTAAGCGTGGCTTAACCCGAAGATCGACCCGAGGGACCGTTGTTATTTAGTCACGAGCTCTCCGCGAGCATAATAGGGATGTTTACTAACTAAAAAAAATATAATTCTAATTAGTCCGTCTGTTAGATTATCGAAAAATGTTGGACACGTATTTTTTGTTTTATCAAATCAATAAAAATTGACGAAGATAAAACGCGTCAAAGATTTGAGTGGGAGGTGGTGACGTCACTGCTCGCTAAAAAATGTCATACTAATGTCTTAGAATATGACGTCACACGAGTTTTCAAAGGACTGTATCGTCTTCATTGTTTGTTTACGTGAAAAAAGAAAAAATATGTGTTCAATATTTTTTGGAAATCTATCTGACGGACTAATTAGTTTTTTTTTTTTGTTAACATCCCTATTATATTATCTTTATATTTGCTCGCTGGCTGTAACTCAGACAGTCCTAACGGAAAAAGTATAAAGACGCTTTGTCCATCCTGTCAATCAAACCCAGGTCCTCTTCAGTACTAACACTTGCGACCACAACATGTAGCTTTTAGAACAGACTGTGTAAAACTGATGTTGCAAAATAATTTGATCCATCCAGACCCCAAAACCTGAAGACCTGGGCGTGTTCCTCGAGAACGAGGATATCCGGATGATCCGCTGGGTGGGCGGCGAGACTACCGCGCTCAAACAGATGCAACAACGACTCACTGTGGAGTATGAGACCTTCCTCAGGTATGACTATGCATATAATAGCGGAGTTTCATGGTATGCCATGAAACTCCAGAACATTATTCTAGCTTCATTTTTTTTCGCTGTTAAAAATTCACGAAAATGTTATGTTATTTCAAATAACTAACAGAAATAACACGATGTGTGAAAAAAATATTAAAATCGATCAAAAAATGGAGTAGCTGCTACAAGCTTTGGAAGTTTTTGGTGGGGCAGAGGTATCTATCCTTGTAGCGCGAAACGGCCATTTGTACTACACTACTACTTAACCGTGACGTAAATAAGGCGGTATCAAATGTGACGTCACGTTTCTGTGGCGCTGACTTTGTTTATCACGTCATTTAAAATCAGTTAATAAAATTAAGCCATTTTTTGTTTGATTTTATTACTTTTTTTATTTGATGAATTCCCAACCCCAAAAAAACCAGGCCATTTTTTTTTTTTTATTATAAATGGACTTGCTCTTGACCTCAATCTTGCCCTAAGGGCAGAGATGATGTCGACGATGGAACGAGCTTACCCAGAAGAAGCCTGTTTACTCGCCATTGACTGTAACGACTATCGACACAATGATAGCCGCTGCCATTTTTTGTTTTGTCACGTGCATGACTTATATGTTTTCTTTTTCTTACTAAGTTTTGTTTCAGGGGTTCATATTTGCCTACGCATGGAAGTCCAGACTTGTTGGGGCGACCGATATCATTGAGTCCAGCTCTGCGGTTTGGATGTCTTTCCGTCAGAAAGTAAGATAGCAATCATTGTCTAACTTATAATCACCAAGTTTTGTTCAAATACAAAGAACCTAAATTATAAAATGTTTAAATGTTGTTCTCAGCTTCTACTGGGCTTTACAAGACCTATTCCGTCAAGTACATCAGGGACATCTCAGTTCTGAATCCGCTTCGCATGTTATTACAGGTAACTTAAGGTTGATGTTCCAGGGTAGCCCGCGAAATTCAAATTTTCTTAAGTTTTTTGCAATTTGCAGGCCAGTGATAGGTTGTATGTTGATGAACATTTGATTCGCGGCTGTAAGACGTATGTAGTTACAGAATTATAATCATCAAAATCATTTATACAACCCTCCGAGCTCATAAAGGTTCCGGAATGGCTTTGACCTTGTAAAAAGTAATTTTTAAACCTTTACTACTAGACTTCTACTGACTAATAACCACCCATGTTCCTTCTTATCCTTGTATGGCGCGGCATCTGTTTCAAGCAACTCGCAACCCGAGTATATAAGAGTACTGCCGTGTGATTCAATTTTATAACTCCAAGGCTGTTTTTAGGTCAACTAATTTGGCGCGAGTATTTCTACACGATGAGCGTGAACAACCCTAACTACGGCCAGATGGCAGATAACCCCATCTGTTTGGACATCCCCTGGAAGAACCCTGAAGGAAATGAGTTACAAAGGTACGTTTTAGAAACTTAATAATTACAGAGATACATAAAATCACGTCTTTTTCTCATGGCGGTAGGCAAAACCACAATACGCCATCTTTTACGATCCTTACAATGACATACTACTTTTGCCTCGTCCACGTTCATAGTCATACGCACAGAACATAAAGAACAGGGTCATACGTAAAGTCATACACGTACGCCGCCGGTTGTGAGTACAAACCACCTGACCTTTCTGAAAAACCGTAAGTGTCATGCAGCCTTGAGGCACACGCCTTGTTTTCTTAGGGCTCCGTATCATTAAAAGGAAAAAGCGCAACCCTTATAGGATCACTCGTGTCGTGTGTCTGTCCGTCTGACCATCCGCCCCCCCCCCCCCCCCGCCCCCCCGCTCCCTTATCTCCGAAATTAATGAGCCAATAATTTTAATAAAAATACAGAAATTAGTTCAACACTTAAAGATTACGGGAAAACCTGTAAGAAGTCTATGGTGCAAAAAAAAAAACGTGGAAAATCTCTCAATATCTATTAAAATGCTACGGAACCCTCCGTGTACAAGTCCGACTTGCACTTGGCCAGTTTTTTTTCAATAGAATACGCTTTTTCTTCTTTATTTTTAAATTAAAGAACGAAATCGCGTATTCCATTTATTAGTTTCTTTTTTGCCCTTTTCTGAAATTTAGTCAACTACCATTATTCCAGATGGGTGGAAGGCCGCACCGGTTTCCCATTCGTAGACGCAGCGATGCGCCAACTGCGAACAGAAGGCTGGCTCCACCACGCAGCCCGTAACACTGTGGCGTCGTTCCTCACCCGCGGAACACTCTGGCTGTCCTGGGAACATGGCCTGAACCACTTCCTCAAGTATCTGCTGGACGCTGACTGGTGAGTAATGCCTTTATGTGAACGAAACTTCCCAACCAAATGGTAGCCTAATGTTGAGTATGACTGTAGAAGGCTGGTAAGAAATTGTATTTTTCGAAGGACCAATAATTAATAAAAAATAGCTGTATCAATATGTATGTAGGTAAAGTTTGGAAAGTGGATCTCTGCTCGTAAATAGGTAGATAATTCAGTATGCCACCTACCTCAAACTTCCACACGTACGTTTCTTCACGACAGCCTTGCACGGCAAGGGGCGACGACGGCGGAGGCGAGCGAGGGCACTAAACGTTCCAAAAACACCATCTAAATTGGCACAGCACTGCGAGAACGTCTCACACAATGGATACTGCACGGCAGTGTAGAAAATGAGTTAAACTTGTCTAATTCACGGAATAGTTTCTCAATAAAAACAGAGACGTGACCGATATTGTCTGATCACACAAGCCAACTGCCAACCGCATCGCGCGGAGGTTGCACGAGCGTCAGCCACGATTCAAAAACGACGGTAGTCGTAAAAAAATAGATGACAAAACATAAATCATCCACCCTCATATAAGCAAAGATCCAACATACCCCCCACCGAAATTATCATGATAATTTCAGTTGAAAAAAAATTAAGAGAATATTGCTATTGCAACTGATATGTGGTAGGAAAATTGCCTTGAAACGGGCAGGAATAAGTATAAACAAAAATTAAAATTAAGATAAGATTCAACTTAAAATCTAAGGTACAAGTTTTGTAAATATTTAATTAGAATATGGAAAAGGGCAAACCTTATTAACAGGTCTTTTAATGATTCCCTTTTGCGTCCTCAGAGTAACGACGCGAATAATTTTATCTGGACCTTCATGGAGACGCTCCACTCTGGCCCGAACCCAGTTTAGCGGACGAATCAGCTCAGATTTGATGAGAACTAGATCACCGATTTTAATATTAGGAGGAGAGGTGAACCACTTTGCTCTTTGCTGCAAAGTATGCAGGTAGTCGTCAGACCACTTCTTCCAAAACGTTTGGGAGATTTTCTGCAAACACTGCCAACGTGACAGTCGGTTATTAGGTACGTCTAGAACACCGTACTCGGGCACGGCGAGTAAGCTTTGACCTATCAAAAAATGTCCAGGCGATAAAATTTCGAATTCATCAGGATTGTCAGATAACGGGCACAACGGACGCGAGTTCATTACGGCTTCGATTTTACAGAAGACAGTGGTGAGCTCTTCAAATGTAAGTGCCTTGTCACCTACTGCACGGAGGAGGTGGCGCTTGGCCGACTTGATACCGGCTTCCCACAGTCCGCCCATCGAAGCTGCAGTAAGAGGAATATTTTTCCATTCAATAGAACGAGTTGCGCAACCGTCGGCAATTAAAATGTCATTTTCTTTAAAAAATTTGCAAACTTCTTTCAATTGCTTCGCAGCTGCGACAAAGTTCGTCCCGTTATCGGAATGTAGGCACGAGCACAGACCGCGTCGCGCTACGAACCGGTCAAGAGTTGCTAGAAAACAATCAGCTGATAAGTCGCTAATGACTTCAATGTGTACAGCCTTTGTGGAAAAACAAATAAAAAGGCACATGTAGCACTTTAGAATTTTTGCATTACGATTCAAACTCGCTTTTATGTGAAACGGCCCACCTAAATCGCAACCGACATGATCAAAAACCTTATTAGGTTTTAATCTTTCAGCGGGTAACGTACCCATGTACGGTTGGATTGAAGTAGGGTTGCATTTAAAGCATACGACGCATTTAGACAACACACTACGAATCATACTGCGAGCGGATACGATCCAATATCGTTTGCACAAAATTCCTTGCAATGAACGAGGTCCTACATGTAGGTACACATTGTGAAAATGTTCTATTATTAAAGTTGTTACGTGACATTTTTTAGGTAGCAACAAGGGGTGCCTGCTATTGTAGGGTAAGTCTGCTAGCGAGATTCTACCCCCCACCCTGAGGAAACCATGGGCATCGACGAAGGGTGATAGCTTCCTGAGAGACGAAACAAATTTATTATTTTTTATCTGAGTGATTTCGCTACAAAAGTAGGTAGCTTGTGTACATTTTATAATAACGTCATGAGACGCATTCAACTCGTGAGTTGAGATCGGACCAACAGAACGCTCGTTCTTATGTAACCTACAATTTTTAGCAAATCGCAAACACCAAGCGACGATACGTTGCAATCTGTTGAATGAAGAGTATTTTTCAAAAAACGTTTCTGAAAGATCGTTAGGTACATTTTGAGATGCACAGGAAAATGTATCAACGTTTGTCTTCAGTTCTAAAATGTCCGTTTTTTCAGTGACGTAAAAAGTACTGATTGGCCATTGATGAACGTCATCAGATAGCCATGCGGGACCATGCAGCCAGAGTTTATAATCAGCTACGAGCTGAGTGGGCATGGCGCCGCGCGAACAAACGTCAGCGGCGTTGTTTTCGCTCCGCACGTGGTACCAGCTGTTCGACGGAACCACCTCCACTACTTGAGCGACACGACTTGAAACAAAGGTTTTAAGTTTGTAGGGAGGGGTCAGTAACCATGCGAGTGCGACACTGGAGTCTGTCAACGCAGTTACCTGAAAGTTTAGATTTTTAATATTTTGTTGAACGAACGAAACCAGTTTTGACAACAACACGGCAGCCATAAGCTCGAGTCTAGGTATCGAGAGCGGCTTGATCGGCGCGACCTTGCTTTTACTGATAAGCAGTCTAGTCTTTACTTCATTGTTTGGGTCAACACTACGTACATAAATGCATGCCGCATAACCACGGGTCGATGCGTCACAAAAAGCAATTAAGTGTACGCCGCAGAATTTAGGTATTAGCATATGTCGTTCGATTGTTATTGACGACAGACTTGACAATGACGCAATGAAGACTGACCACTTTTCACGCAAATCAGCCGGAAGAGGGTCATCCCAACCGAGACTCAGCTTCCACAAATCTTGCATGATGCATTTAGCTAGAAATGTGCATGGAGATAAAAACCCAACCGGATCAAAGATGCTAGCAAGCAGTTTTAGCACTGACCGTTTTGTGTAGGTGCTATCCGTCATATTATAATCAAAAGAGAAACAATCGACTGTCGGCAGCCACTTAAGACCTAAAACCTTCAGCGATGAGCACACGGTGTCGTCATCACTGAAGTTTATAGTTACAGCCTGATCGGCACCGATCCTAGACAATAATTCAGGGGAATTACTCGCCCATTTACGAAGATCAAAACAGCCTAACTTCAATAGAGCTACGAGCTCGTCCTGTAACGTACAGGCGTCTGAGAGGTTCTGTGTCGACCACAAAACGTCATCAACAAAACATCCTTGCATGAGGATATCAGCAGCTTGAGGATATCTCTTGCCCTCATCACTCGCCAGCTGTTGCAACGAGCGAACAGCGACAAAACCAGACGATCGCAACCCGTAGGTATTTGTAAGAAGTTCGTAGGTTTTTATTTCATGCGAAGGCGATTCCCTCCAAAGAATGTGCTGATATGTACGCTCAGCGGGATGAATTAAGACATTCCTATAGAACTTAGCTATGTCAGCGGTAAAACAAACGTCATACAAACGAAAGTTGAAAATAATTTTCAAAATGTCATGATGGAGTTTTCTGCCTGTAAGTAATGTGTCATTAAGTGACACCCCGCTTGAAGTCGCCGCTGAGCCATCAAATACCACTCGCAGGGGCGTGGTGGTGCTGGATGCCTTCACCACACAGTGGTGTGGTATGATATACCTACTCGGTTCTGTACCTACATACGGTTTCATATGACCTAACTGTTCATACTCACGCATGAAGTCTACGTAGGGCGAACGTAAGTCGGGCAATCGAGCGAAACGTCGCTCCAGGTGGTGTAACCTACGCACGGCGTGGTTGTAAGACTCGCCGAGGGCGGCGCACTTCGGGTCCATTAGGATAGGCGAAACATACCTACCGCTATCGTCCCTATAATGACGCTCGGAATATATCTCTTCGGCAAGCTTGTCATCTGGGCTGATAAGGTTGTCGCACGGCGACTCCTCTATTTCCCAAAATGATTTGAGTTGATTGTTGATGGTGTCACTATCACAGGTGTACGACACCAAATTGCAAGACGTTGCAATGTTAGTGACATCATCGGAAGTACACGGTACTTCAACTTTCCCACACAATACGAACCCGAAAACACTACTGAGTGCAGTGGGTAGTGTAGGGCCGACAATAATTTTATTACCGTCATAAATGTCAGGGAATATGTCACCTGCAAGAATAATGTCAACAGAAGATTTTTTATAGAAGTAGGGATCTGCTAACAAAAGATTTTTGTAATGCATAGAAACTTCTTCGGAAATTTCCACCGTAGGCAAATCGGAAGTGATCCGTTGTAAAATTATAGCATCGATATTAAATGATGGGTTATCGCAATGTCTCGGCTTAATAGTGCACGAAGTCATGCCAAAGGTTTTGACACTACTTCCGGTTAAACCAAAAATATTAAACGGACATTTTTGACGCGACAACCCTAGCCGTTCTAAACAATTCAAAGTTATAAAATTCGATTGAGCGCCTGAGTCGATAAGAACGCGACAAGCTTGCGGATTACCAAACGAATCTATAACATTGACTATAGCCGTACCTAGTAGAACCATATAGCTCTTCATATTGTGACCGCTGGACGAGTGCGATGTTTTAGCGTGCAATGTGTTAGTACCTACAGCTGTCGGCTTTGCGCTGCTATTATGCGCAGGAATAGATGGCGTAGCAGGACTACCTTTAGAGTCAAGGTGCAGTAACGCATGGTGATGCTGATTACACGTGAAACATCTAAATTCGCTTTTGCAATCGGAAGACGAGTGGTTTTGCTTAAGGCAGTTGTGGCACAATTTCAAATGGTCAGCACGGCTGACTCGTTGTGCAGGATTCAATTCACGGAATTGAACACAACGAAAAATCATATGATTTTGACCACAGTGTAAACAATCAAAACTCTTCGGCTTATTGTTAGGTTGCGTCTGCGAAGAAAATGCCTTCCTATTGTTAGTTTCACTCGACTTTTTATTAGATGTGTTGGGGGTAGGATTCCTACCTTGCGGAACAGTAGAACTAGAATGATCTTGAGAATGTTCCAATATTTTTATTTGATTATGTACATGGGACATCAACTGATCATAGGTAGGTATGGTCTTTTGATCGATACCTTGTTCGAATGATTTTCTTGTGTTGGGGTCTAATCCCCTCAATGCTATATGACACAGTACATAGCTAGATAAGTGCTCGATATTTAAAGCATTAATAGCGCGATATGAATGATCAAAAATCTCAATAAAATTATTTAAATTAACTGGAGATTCCGATTTGAGTGCGGGAAAGTTGAGCATCTTATCTAGATATTTACCTACGAGCATCCTATTGTCTTGATATTTATCAAGTAAGGACTGCCACACTACGTCGTAATTACTTGAAGTAATCGGCACACTTTTTACAATGCTAAGTGCGGACCCTTTTGTGCATGACAACAAATAATGAAATTTATCTATGCTTGAAATACCCGTTTGATTGTGCACCAAAGAGCAAAATGTTTTATAAAACGTGGTGAAGTTCTCAATATTCCCATCAAATGTGAACAACTCGAGCTTCGGTAAACGTGGTCGAATGTCGCCATTTTTATCTTTCGTGTCTACGTGACTGCATGGTGGAACGTCCGCCATTTTGATCGTGTGCTTTGAAGCGCACAACTTGACGCGAAAGAACAAGTCATCGAAGCTAACCAAATCGCTGTCTGAGAACTGAGCGTCAGGCGTTAAAGTTAATCGCATTTCATATATTTCCATACAAATACTTTCGAATGATTCACGTAGTGATGTTATCTCTGAGGCACGCAATAGGAACATTTCCTTGACGGAAGGATGATTCTCAATTTTATTCGATAAATCAAACACCTGTTGCAATTGAGAATAAATACGTTGCTTCTTAGCAAGACATTTGTTTATGTTACGAATGGTTTCTAATTCCTTTTTAGTTGGAATTGGAGCAATCGGAGCAGTTACTTCTGATTGCGACATTTTTAGATTTTAAATATGCAATGAAATAATTTAAAAAGTTAATTATATCCGGCTCGAAGGACCAAAATGTTGAGTATGACTGTAGAAGGCTGGTAAGAAATTGTATTTTTCGAAGGACCAATAATTAATAAAAAATAGCTGTATCAATATGTATGTAGGTAAAGTTTGGAAAGTGGATCTCTGCTCGTAAATAGGTAGATAATTCAGTATGCCACCTACCTCAAACTTCCACACGTACGTTTCTTCACGACAGCCTTGCACGGCAAGGGGCGACGACGGCGGAGGCGAGCGAGGGCACTAAACGTTCCAAAAACACCATCTAAATTGGCACAGCACTGCGAGAACGTCTCACACAATGGATACTGCACGGCAGTGTAGAAAATGAGTTAAACTTGTCTAATTCACGGAATAGTTTCTCAATAAAAACAGAGACGTGACCGATATTGTCTGATCACACAAGCCAACTGCCAACCGCATCGCGCGGAGGTTGCACGAGCGTCAGCCACGATTCAAAAACGACGGTAGTCGTAAAAAAATAGATGACAAAACATAAATCATCCACCCTCATATAAGCAAAGATCCAACACCTAAGGTACCTGAAATGTTTTTCCTATTACATGTAATAGGAAAAACATTTCAGGTACCTTAGGCACTACAGCACTTCGCACTTCGGTACTTAGCACTGCAGTAAGTACTTTATGTTTAAGTCCCATGGGACTTAAACATAAAGTACTTACTGCAGTGCTTGACTCCATAACAACCTGTCCTGAGGCTCGGTTGTGAATTTCGTCTCGAACGCAATGATTAAGTTTCTCCATTCATCCCCAAAATGTAGCATTTTACAAAGTTACAGGTGTTATTACTAAAGGTTGCTAAAATAGCTGTTCTTGTTGTTCAACTATTGTATGTTAAAAAATCGTAGTGAACCGATATTATTTGACAATATTACACTATTGGTTATTGCTGTTCTAAACCTCAATCGCGAAACCGGTTGGAATGTAGTTGTGGACACTTAAAACCGGATATTTACCATATTTAACCTTTTGACCGCCACAGTCAAGTAAGACGACAAGCCAAAAAGTACCTTAAGTCGACAGACTTCAGGCACTTTTTTGCTAAAAAATATATATGTAGGTAGTTGTAGGACCTTATGGCGCTGCTATCGACTCACGCGAACTTTCACCTCGTCGTTCATGTTTGTACCGTTGTACCTGTGCTTCCTCAGGTCGGTGTGCGCCGGCAACTGGATGTGGGTATCGTCATCAGCGTTCGAGGCGTTGTTAGACTCGGGCTCGTGCGCGTGTCCCGTGCGACTGGGGCAGCGCCTGGACCCCAGCGGGGAGTACGTGCGGCGCTACGTGCCCGAGCTGGCGCGCATGCCTGTCCAGTATATGTGAGTACCACTGTTAGACTCGGGCTCGTGCGCGTGTCCCGTGCGACTGGGGCAGCGCCTGGACCCCAGCGGGGAGTACGTGCGGCGCTACGTGCCCGAGCTGGCGCGCATGCCTGTCCAGTATATGTGAGTACCACTGTTAGACTCGGGCTCGTGCGCGTGTCCCGTGCGACTGGGGCAGCGCCTGGGCCCCAGCGGGGAGTACGTGCGGCGCTACGTGCCCGAGCTGGCGCGCATGCCTGTCCAGTATATGTGAGTACCACTGTTAGACTCGGGCTCGTGCGCGTGTCCCGTGCGACTGGGGCAGCGCCTGGGCCCCAGCGGGGAGTACGTGCGGCGCTACGTGCCCGAGCTGGCGCGCATGCCTGTCCAGTATATGTGAGTACCACTGTTAGACTCGGGCTCGTGCGCGTGTCCCGTGCGACTGGGGCAGCGCCTGGACCCCAGCGGGGAGTACGTGCGGCGCTACGTGCCCGAGCTGGCGCGCATGCCTGTCCAGTATATGTGAGTACCACTGTTAGACTCGGGCTCGTGCGCGTGTCCCGTGCGACTGGGGCAGCGCCTGGACCCCAGCGGGGAGTACGTGCGGCGCTACGTGCCCGAGCTGGCGCGCATGCCTGTCCAGTATATGTGAGTACCACTGTTAGACTCGGGCTCGTGCGCGTGTCCCGTGCGACTGGGGCAGCGCCTGGACCCCAGCGGGGAGTACGTGCGGCGCTACGTGCCCGAGCTGGCGCGCATGCCTGTCCAGTATATGTGAGTACCACTGTTAGACTCGGGCTCGTGCGCGTGTCCCGTGCGACTGGGGCAGCGCCTGGACCCCAGCGGGGAGTACGTGCGGCGCTACGTGCCCGAGCTGGCGCGCATGCCTGTCCAGTATATGTGAGTACCACTGTTAGACTCGGGCTCGTGCGCGTGTCCCGTGCGACTGGGGCAGCGCCTGGACCCCAGCGGGGAGTACGTGCGGCGCTACGTGCCCGAGCTGGCGCGCATGCCTGTCCAGTATATGTGAGTACCACTGTTAGACTCGGGCTCGTGCGCGTGTCCCGTGCGACTGGGGCAGCGCCTGGACCCCAGCGGGGAGTACGTGCGGCGCTACGTGCCCGAGCTGGCGCGCATGCCTGTCCAGTATATGTGAGTACCACTGTTAGACTCGGGCTCGTGCGCGTGTCCCGTGCGACTGGGGCAGCGCCTGGACCCCAGCGGGGAGTACGTGCGGCGCTACGTGCCCGAGCTGGCGCGCATGCCTGTCCAGTATATGTGAGTACCACTGTTAGACTCGGGCTCGTGCGCGTGTCCCGTGCGACTGGGGCAGCGCCTGGACCCCAGCGGGGAGTACGTGCGGCGCTACGTGCCCGAGCTGGCGCGCATGCCTGTCCAGTATATGTGAGTACCACTGTTAGACTCGGGCTCGTGCGCGTGTCCCGTGCGACTGGGGCAGCGCCTGGACCCCAGCGGGGAGTACGTGCGGCGCTACGTGCCCGAGCTGGCGCGCATGCCTGTCCAGTATATGTGAGTACCACTGTTAGACTCGGGCTCGTGCGCGTGTCCCGTGCGACTGGGGCAGCGCCTGGACCCCAGCGGGGAGTACGTGCGGCGCTACGTGCCCGAGCTGGCGCGCATGCCTGTCCAGTATATGTGAGTACCACTGTTAGACTCGGGCTCGTGCGCGTGTCCCGTGCGACTGGGGCAGCGCCTGGACCCCAGCGGGGAGTACGTGCGGCGCTACGTGCCCGAGCTGGCGCGCATGCCTGTCCAGTATATGTGAGTACCACTGTTAGACTCGGGCTCGTGCGCGTGTCCCGTGCGACTGGGGCAGCGCCTGGACCCCAGCGGGGAGTACGTGCGGCGCTACGTGCCCGAGCTGGCGCGCATGCCTGTCCAGTATATGTGAGTACCACTGTTAGACTCGGGCTCGTGCGCGTGTCCCGTGCGACTGGGGCAGCGCCTGGACCCCAGCGGGGAGTACGTGCGGCGCTACGTGCCCGAGCTGGCGCGCATGCCTGTCCAGTATATGTGAGTACCACTGTTAGACTCGGGCTCGTGCGCGTGTCCCGTGCGACTGGGGCAGCGCCTGGACCCCAGCGGGGAGTACGTGCGGCGCTACGTGCCCGAGCTGGCGCGCATGCCTGTCCAGTATATGTGAGTACCACTGTTAGACTCGGGCTCGTGCGCGTGTCCCGTGCGACTGGGGCAGCGCCTGGACCCCAGCGGGGAGTACGTGCGGCGCTACGTGCCCGAGCTGGCGCGCATGCCTGTCCAGTATATGTGAGTACCACTGTTAGACTCGGGCTCGTGCGCGTGTCCCGTGCGACTGGGGCAGCGCCTGGACCCCAGCGGGGAGTACGTGCGGCGCTACGTGCCCGAGCTGGCGCGCATGCCTGTCCAGTATATGTGAGTACCACTGTTAGACTCGGGCTCGTGCGCGTGTCCCGTGCGACTGGGGCAGCGCCTGGACCCCAGCGGGGAGTACGTGCGGCGCTACGTGCCCGAGCTGGCGCGCATGCCTGTCCAGTATATGTGAGTACCACTGTTAGACTCGGGCTCGTGCGCGTGTCCCGTGCGACTGGGGCAGCGCCTGGACCCCAGCGGGGAGTACGTGCGGCGCTACGTGCCCGAGCTGGCGCGCATGCCTGTCCAGTATATGTGAGTACCACTGTTAGACTCGGGCTCGTGCGCGTGTCCCGTGCGACTGGGGCAGCGCCTGGACCCCAGCGGGGAGTACGTGCGGCGCTACGTGCCCGAGCTGGCGCGCATGCCTGTCCAGTATATGTGAGTACCACTGTTAGACTCGGGCTCGTGCGCGTGTCCCGTGCGACTGGGGCAGCGCCTGGACCCCAGCGGGGAGTACGTGCGGCGCTACGTGCCCGAGCTGGCGCGCATGCCTGTCCAGTATATGTGAGTACCACTGTTAGACTCGGGCTCGTGCGCGTGTCCCGTGCGACTGGGGCAGCGCCTGGACCCCAGCGGGGAGTACGTGCGGCGCTACGTGCCCGAGCTGGCGCGCATGCCTGTCCAGTATATGTGAGTACCACTGTTAGACTCGGGCTCGTGCGCGTGTCCCGTGCGACTGGGGCAGCGCCTGGACCCCAGCGGGGAGTACGTGCGGCGCTACGTGCCCGAGCTGGCGCGCATGCCTGTCCAGTATATGTGAGTACCACTGTTAGACTCGGGCTCGTGCGCGTGTCCCGTGCGACTGGGGCAGCGCCTGGACCCCAGCGGGGAGTACGTGCGGCGCTACGTGCCCGAGCTGGCGCGCATGCCTGTCCAGTATATGTGAGTACCACTGTTAGACTCGGGCTCGTGCGCGTGTCCCGTGCGACTGGGGCAGCGCCTGGACCCCAGCGGGGAGTACGTGCGGCGCTACGTGCCCGAGCTGGCGCGCATGCCTGTCCAGTATATGTGAGTACCACTGTTAGACTCGGGCTCGTGCGCGTGTCCCGTGCGACTGGGGCAGCGCCTGGACCCCAGCGGGGAGTACGTGCGGCGCTACGTGCCCGAGCTGGCGCGCATGCCTGTCCAGTATATGTGAGTACCACTGTTAGACTCGGGCTCGTGCGCGTGTCCCGTGCGACTGGGGCAGCGCCTGGACCCCAGCGGGGAGTACGTGCGGCGCTACGTGCCCGAGCTGGCGCGCATGCCTGTCCAGTATATGTGAGTACCACTGTTAGACTCGGGCTCGTGCGCGTGTCCCGTGCGACTGGGGCAGCGCCTGGACCCCAGCGGGGAGTACGTGCGGCGCTACGTGCCCGAGCTGGCGCGCATGCCTGTCCAGTATATGTGAGTACCACTGTTAGACTCGGGCTCGTGCGCGTGTCCCGTGCGACTGGGGCAGCGCCTGGACCCCAGCGGGGAGTACGTGCGGCGCTACGTGCCCGAGCTGGCGCGCATGCCTGTCCAGTATATGTGAGTACCACTGTTAGACTCGGGCTCGTGCGCGTGTCCCGTGCGACTGGGGCAGCGCCTGGACCCCAGCGGGGAGTACGTGCGGCGCTACGTGCCCGAGCTGGCGCGCATGCCTGTCCAGTATATGTGAGTACCACTGTTAGACTCGGGCTCGTGCGCGTGTCCCGTGCGACTGGGGCAGCGCCTGGACCCCAGCGGGGAGTACGTGCGGCGCTACGTGCCCGAGCTGGCGCGCATGCCTGTCCAGTATATGTGAGTACCACTGTTAGGCCCGTAATCCACCAAAGCGGAGAGGAGAGGAGACGAGAGGAGATGTGCCGCGAAGCTGGCAGGTTATTTCCACCAAAGCGGAGAAGAGATGCGTTGCGGAGAGGAGATGTGAGCTGTGTGTAGCAGAGATGTGAGCTGTGAGAGATCGAAAACAAAACAAAACGTGCGAGGCGCGCGGAGAAGGCAGCGGGGTGAAGCCCGGCCGCCCGACTAGACACTTCTCCGCTCTGCCGCGCCGCTTGCTCGCTCGCTGCACAAAATTCTATAGAAAAATGAGACATCTCCTCTCCTCTCCGCTTGACCCATTTCCACCAAAGCTAAGCGGAGAAGAGATGTGGAAATAACGAAATCGGATTGGTTTATTCAAACACATCTCCTCTCGTCTCCTCTCCTCTCCGCTTTGGTGGATTACGGGCCTTAGACTCGGGCTCGTGCGCGTGTCCGTGCGACTGGGGCAGCGCCTGGACCCCAGCGGGGAGTACGTGCGGCGCTACGTGCCCGAGCTGGCGCGCATGCCTGTCCAGTATATGTGAGTACCACTGTTAGACTCGGGCTCGTGCGCGTGTCCCGTGCGACTGGGGCAGCGCCTGGACCCCAGCGGGGAGTACGTGCGGCGCTACGTGCCCGAGCTGGCGCGCATGCCTGTCCAGTATATGTGAGTACCACTGTTAGACTCGGGCTCGTGCGCGTGTCCCGTGCGACTGGGGCAGCGCCTGGACCCCAGCGGGGAGTACGTGCGGCGCTACGTGCCCGAGCTGGCGCGCATGCCTGTCCAGTATATGTGAGTACCACTGTTAGACTCGGGCTCGTGCGCGTGTCCCGTGCGACTGGGGCAGCGCCTGGACCCCAGCGGGGAGTACGTGCGGCGCTACGTGCCCGAGCTGGCGCGCATGCCTGTCCAGTATATGTGAGTACCACTGTTAGACTCGGGCTCGTGCGCGTGTCCCGTGCGACTGGGGCAGCGCCTGGACCCCAGCGGGGAGTACGTGCGGCGCTACGTGCCCGAGCTGGCGCGCATGCCTGTCCAGTATATGTGAGTACCACTGTTAGACTCGGGCTCGTGCGCGTGTCCCGTGCGACTGGGGCAGCGCCTGGACCCCAGCGGGGAGTACGTGCGGCGCTACGTGCCCGAGCTGGCGCGCATGCCTGTCCAGTATATGTGAGTACCACTGTTAGACTCGGGCTCGTGCGCGTGTCCCGTGCGACTGGGGCAGCGCCTGGACCCCAGCGGGGAGTACGTGCGGCGCTACGTGCCCGAGCTGGCGCGCATGCCTGTCCAGTATATGTGAGTACCACTGTTAGACTCGGGCTCGTGCGCGTGTCCCGTGCGACTGGGGCAGCGCCTGGACCCCAGCGGGGAGTACGTGCGGCGCTACGTGCCCGAGCTGGCGCGCATGCCTGTCCAGTATATGTGAGTACCACTGTTAGACTCGGGCTCGTGCGCGTGTCCCGTGCGACTGGGGCAGCGCCTGGACCCCAGCGGGGAGTACGTGCGGCGCTACGTGCCCGAGCTGGCGCGCATGCCTGTCCAGTATATGTGAGTACCACTGTTAGACTCGGGCTCGTGCGCGTGTCCCGTGCGACTGGGGCAGCGCCTGGACCCCAGCGGGGAGTACGTGCGGCGCTACGTGCCCGAGCTGGCGCGCATGCCTGTCCAGTATATGTGAGTACCACTGTTAGACTCGGGCTCGTGCGCGTGTCCCGTGCGACTGGGGCAGCGCCTGGACCCCAGCGGGGAGTACGTGCGGCGCTACGTGCCCGAGCTGGCGCGCATGCCTGTCCAGTATATGTGAGTACCACTGTTAGACTCGGGCTCGTGCGCGTGTCCCGTGCGACTGGGGCAGCGCCTGGACCCCAGCGGGGAGTACGTGCGGCGCTACGTGCCCGAGCTGGCGCGCATGCCTGTCCAGTATATGTGAGTACCACTGTTAGACTCGGGCTCGTGCGCGTGTCCCGTGCGACTGGGGCAGCGCCTGGACCCCAGCGGGGAGTACGTGCGGCGCTACGTGCCCGAGCTGGCGCGCATGCCTGTCCAGTATATGTGAGTACCACTGTTAGACTCGGGCTCGTGCGCGTGTCCCGTGCGACTGGGGCAGCGCCTGGACCCCAGCGGGGAGTACGTGCGGCGCTACGTGCCCGAGCTGGCGCGCATGCCTGTCCAGTATATGTGAGTACCACTGTTAGACTCGGGCTCGTGCGCGTGTCCCGTGCGACTGGGGCAGCGCCTGGACCCCAGCGGGGAGTACGTGCGGCGCTACGTGCCCGAGCTGGCGCGCATGCCTGTCCAGTATATGTGAGTACCACTGTTAGACTCGGGCTCGTGCGCGTGTCCCGTGCGACTGGGGCAGCGCCTGGACCCCAGCGGGGAGTACGTGCGGCGCTACGTGCCCGAGCTGGCGCGCATGCCTGTCCAGTATATGTGAGTACCACTGTTAGACTCGGGCTCGTGCGCGTGTCCCGTGCGACTGGGGCAGCGCCTGGACCCCAGCGGGGAGTACGTGCGGCGCTACGTGCCCGAGCTGGCGCGCATGCCTGTCCAGTATATGTGAGTACCACTGTTAGACTCGGGCTCGTGCGCGTGTCCCGTGCGACTGGGGCAGCGCCTGGACCCCAGCGGGGAGTACGTGCGGCGCTACGTGCCCGAGCTGGCGCGCATGCCTGTCCAGTATATGTGAGTACCACTGTTAGACTCGGGCTCGTGCGCGTGTCCCGTGCGACTGGGGCAGCGCCTGGACCCCAGCGGGGAGTACGTGCGGCGCTACGTGCCCGAGCTGGCGCGCATGCCTGTCCAGTATATGTGAGTACCACTGTTAGACTCGGGCTCGTGCGCGTGTCCCGTGCGACTGGGGCAGCGCCTGGACCCCAGCGGGGAGTACGTGCGGCGCTACGTGCCCGAGCTGGCGCGCATGCCTGTCCAGTATATGTGAGTACCACTGTTAGACTCGGGCTCGTGCGCGTGTCCCGTGCGACTGGGGCAGCGCCTGGACCCCAGCGGGGAGTACGTGCGGCGCTACGTGCCCGAGCTGGCGCGCATGCCTGTCCAGTATATGTGAGTACCACTGTTAGGCCCGTAATCCACCAAAGCGGAGAGGAGAGGAGACGAGAGGAGATGTGCCGCGAAGCTGGCAGGTTATTTCCACCAAAGCGGAGAAGAGATGCGTTGCGGAGAGGAGATGTGAGCTGTGTGTAGCAGAGATGTGAGCTGTGAGAGATCGAAAACAAAACAAAACGTGCGAGGCGCGCGGAGAAGGCAGCGGGGTGAAGCCCGGCCGCCCGACTAGACACTTCTCCGCTCTGCCGCGCCGCTTGCTCGCTCGCTGCACAAAATTCTATAGAAAAATGAGACATCTCCTCTCCTCTCCGCTTGACCCATTTCCACCAAAGCTAAGCGGAGAAGAGATGTGGAAATAACGAAATCGGATTGGTTTATTCAAACACATCTCCTCTCGTCTCCTCTCCTCTCCGCTTTGGTGGATTACGGGCCTTAGACTCGGGCTCGTGCGCGTGTCCGTGCGACTGGGGCAGCGCCTGGACCCCAGCGGGGAGTACGTGCGGCGCTACGTGCCCGAGCTGGCGCGCATGCCTGTCCAGTATATGTGAGTACCACTGTTAGACTCGGGCTCGTGCGCGTGTCCCGTGCGACTGGGGCAGCGCCTGGACCCCAGCGGGGAGTACGTGCGGCGCTACGTGCCCGAGCTGGCGCGCATGCCTGTCCAGTATATGTGAGTACCACTGTTAGACTCGGGCTCGTGCGCGTGTCCCGTGCGACTGGGGCAGCGCCTGGACCCCAGCGGGGAGTACGTGCGGCGCTACGTGCCCGAGCTGGCGCGCATGCCTGTCCAGTATATGTGAGTACCACTGTTAGACTCGGGCTCGTGCGCGTGTCCCGTGCGACTGGGGCAGCGCCTGGACCCCAGCGGGGAGTACGTGCGGCGCTACGTGCCCGAGCTGGCGCGCATGCCTGTCCAGTATATGTGAGTACCACTGTTAGACTCGGGCTCGTGCGCGTGTCCCGTGCGACTGGGGCAGCGCCTGGACCCCAGCGGGGAGTACGTGCGGCGCTACGTGCCCGAGCTGGCGCGCATGCCTGTCCAGTATATGTGAGTACCACTGTTAGACTCGGGCTCGTGCGCGTGTCCCGTGCGACTGGGGCAGCGCCTGGACCCCAGCGGGGAGTACGTGCGGCGCTACGTGCCCGAGCTGGCGCGCATGCCTGTCCAGTATATGTGAGTACCACTGTTAGACTCGGGCTCGTGCGCGTGTCCCGTGCGACTGGGGCAGCGCCTGGACCCCAGCGGGGAGTACGTGCGGCGCTACGTGCCCGAGCTGGCGCGCATGCCTGTCCAGTATATGTGAGTACCACTGTTAGACTCGGGCTCGTGCGCGTGTCCCGTGCGACTGGGGCAGCGCCTGGACCCCAGCGGGGAGTACGTGCGGCGCTACGTGCCCGAGCTGGCGCGCATGCCTGTCCAGTATATGTGAGTACCACTGTTAGACTCGGGCTCGTGCGCGTGTCCCGTGCGACTGGGGCAGCGCCTGGACCCCAGCGGGGAGTACGTGCGGCGCTACGTGCCCGAGCTGGCGCGCATGCCTGTCCAGTATATGTGAGTACCACTGTTAGACTCGGGCTCGTGCGCGTGTCCCGTGCGACTGGGGCAGCGCCTGGACCCCAGCGGGGAGTACGTGCGGCGCTACGTGCCCGAGCTGGCGCGCATGCCTGTCCAGTATATGTGAGTACCACTGTTAGACTCGGGCTCGTGCGCGTGTCCCGTGCGACTGGGGCAGCGCCTGGACCCCAGCGGGGAGTACGTGCGGCGCTACGTGCCCGAGCTGGCGCGCATGCCTGTCCAGTATATGTGAGTACCACTGTTAGACTCGGGCTCGTGCGCGTGTCCCGTGCGACTGGGGCAGCGCCTGGACCCCAGCGGGGAGTACGTGCGGCGCTACGTGCCCGAGCTGGCGCGCATGCCTGTCCAGTATATGTGAGTACCACTGTTAGACTCGGGCTCGTGCGCGTGTCCCGTGCGACTGGGGCAGCGCCTGGACCCCAGCGGGGAGTACGTGCGGCGCTACGTGCCCGAGCTGGCGCGCATGCCTGTCCAGTATATGTGAGTACCACTGTTAGACTCGGGCTCGTGCGCGTGTCCCGTGCGACTGGGGCAGCGCCTGGACCCCAGCGGGGAGTACGTGCGGCGCTACGTGCCCGAGCTGGCGCGCATGCCTGTCCAGTATATGTGAGTACCACTGTTAGACTCGGGCTCGTGCGCGTGTCCCGTGCGACTGGGGCAGCGCCTGGACCCCAGCGGGGAGTACGTGCGGCGCTACGTGCCCGAGCTGGCGCGCATGCCTGTCCAGTATATGTGAGTACCACTGTTAGACTCGGGCTCGTGCGCGTGTCCCGTGCGACTGGGGCAGCGCCTGGACCCCAGCGGGGAGTACGTGCGGCGCTACGTGCCCGAGCTGGCGCGCATGCCTGTCCAGTATATGTGAGTACCACTGTTAGACTCGGGCTCGTGCGCGTGTCCCGTGCGACTGGGGCAGCGCCTGGACCCCAGCGGGGAGTACGTGCGGCGCTACGTGCCCGAGCTGGCGCGCATGCCTGTCCAGTATATGTGAGTACCACTGTTAGACTCGGGCTCGTGCGCGTGTCCCGTGCGACTGGGGCAGCGCCTGGACCCCAGCGGGGAGTACGTGCGGCGCTACGTGCCCGAGCTGGCGCGCATGCCTGTCCAGTATATGTGAGTACCACTGTTAGACTCGGGCTCGTGCGCGTGTCCCGTGCGACTGGGGCAGCGCCTGGACCCCAGCGGGGAGTACGTGCGGCGCTACGTGCCCGAGCTGGCGCGCATGCCTGTCCAGTATATGTGAGTACCACTGTTAGACTCGGGCTCGTGCGCGTGTCCCGTGCGACTGGGGCAGCGCCTGGACCCCAGCGGGGAGTACGTGCGGCGCTACGTGCCCGAGCTGGCGCGCATGCCTGTCCAGTATATGTGAGTACCACTGTTAGACTCGGGCTCGTGCGCGTGTCCCGTGCGACTGGGGCAGCGCCTGGACCCCAGCGGGGAGTACGTGCGGCGCTACGTGCCCGAGCTGGCGCGCATGCCTGTCCAGTATATGTGAGTACCACTGTTAGACTCGGGCTCGTGCGCGTGTCCCGTGCGACTGGGGCAGCGCCTGGACCCCAGCGGGGAGTACGTGCGGCGCTACGTGCCCGAGCTGGCGCGCATGCCTGTCCAGTATATGTGAGTACCACTGTTAGACTCGGGCTCGTGCGCGTGTCCCGTGCGACTGGGGCAGCGCCTGGACCCCAGCGGGGAGTACGTGCGGCGCTACGTGCCCGAGCTGGCGCGCATGCCTGTCCAGTATATGTGAGTATTGTGGCAAGCTAGGGCTAGTAGATTGATCAGAAACATTCCAAATAGGTATGAAGAATAGGAGGTTATAAGAGCAAGTCAGACTTATGAGCTTGTATACTACCACTGGTGCGAGGAACTCGGACGGTGGTGGTCAAGGCTCTATAAAAAGGAAACTCCTAACAATACGAGCCGTGAATAGGAGTACTCCTTTCTGTATCAAGTCCTTTATCCAGCTGCCTAACGGGAGCCTCCTCGAGTGTTGGTAGATCCTCTTGGCAATTAAGCCATTGGCTGTAACGACGTGGATTCAACGATCATTGTGCCGATACAATGATCGTTGAATCCACATCCCACGTCGACAACCTCGCGAGCTATTTCAAGATACTTGATTTGCCTACCTTTCTCGGCTTTGACATGGTTCTCGTCATGCTGCAACAATCATTGCGCGCCGCTCTGATCGATCCACCACCACTATATCAGACTTATTGGGTCTTCTTTATTATTACCTCCCTCTGACCTCCGTATAACCTCTCTTCCAGCTACGAACCCTGGAAGGCTCCTATCGACGTACAAGAGCGTGCGACCTGCGTCATCGGCAAGGACTACCCCGCGCCAATGGTGAACCATCTGACTGCTGCCCAGAGGAACAAGAATGCTATGAAGGTACGTTTAAATAAACAACCTGCCAACGTTAGCACACATTCAGTCTACCCACCATATTCTTTTTATACGTCATTCATCGTATACAATATGTACTTATTGTTTTCATAAATATTCCTGTAGGTATTCAATTCCCAAGTTTTGCACAAACTAGTCGTCAACAGACAACAACAAAAAACTATTTGAGGGATTCAGAATGATGTACTGAATACACAAATGGTAACCATTTTAGCGTCGGTGTACCTTCCACCATGTATACTAATCACGCCTATTGACTCCGTCGACGTGATGGGTATACTCCGTGAACCACCATAATACGGAGTTCTGCTAGCTAGTTTAGATTTACACAACGTAGCCCGCTTCAGTCCATGTTCCCTTGTCTTCCGCAGTGGTTGGGCCGCTCAGTAGCTGGCCACCTGTGCAAAGAGAAATGGTTCGAAATAGTCGGGGTTCGTACATAGTTTCAATATAACCCACCGGTGTTCCACATTTCATAAGCCTTATTAAAATTTTATTCATATTACATTACACATTACATTCTCATTAATTTTTCATCATCATCATCATCATCCTGCCTATAAGCCATATTTAGGGTCGGCGCAGCACGTTATTTCTTCCATTCTGCCCTATCAGCGTCACGGCGTCATTTACTATAATTGTATGTAAAATGTAAATTTGTCATTTTTTTATTTGTAAACTAGCTGACCCGCGCAACTTCGTCTGCGTCACATAAATATAGCTATAACCTTTCTCGATATATCGACTATCCGACATTAATTAAGCTAAATCGTAACAAACAAAAAATCTTATCTTTCCACTTTATTACAATATAGTTTAGATGGTTTAGATTAGCTTAGATTATATTTAAGTGTGAATTACTATAAAATCTATCTCTTACTGTTAATATACTATAACACTCTTGTGAACATTATGATGCAGTAAATATTTTGAATTTGAATTTCCCGGAGGCCAGCCAGAATCCCCCGTACCTACATTGCGACGCAACCCGCGTAATTATTTTTCCGCGCGGGTATTTTTACATTGCGATATCTTCTAAGATATTTGTTTAAACTGTATAGAGTAAAGAGCACAAATATTCTACATTAAATTTCCGTTCTAACGAACACATTTATTTAGATATAGATTAATACCATATGGGTTAAATAAGCTTCGCAAAAATAATTCTTTTTAACCTAACATTTTAATAGTAAAAAATGGTTACAGTGAGTCAATCTTAAAAGATAGACAGATGCTGTCGCGGACTTTTTTTTAGAACTTTTAAAGACGAATAATTACTTCATACATGATATTCTCGTAACTTAAACCGTTTTCGCAGCGCACGCAACGGAAGCTCTCAGAAAGGAATTGTCTTTTCCCGTTTTTGCAACATTTCTCATTTATGCTCCGCTCCTATTGGTAGTAGCGTGATGTTATATAGCCTATAACCTTCCTCGATAAATGAACTATCCAACACAAAAAGAATTTTTCAAATCCAACCAGTAGTTCCAGAGTTTATCGCGTTCAAACAAACAAACAAACAAACAAACAAACTCTTCAGCTTTATAATATTAGTATAGATATTGATTTTTATTTATTTTATCTTTATTTTCTAAGTGCTGCATACATATTCGAATATTTTTAATTTTGCCTGAAACTCAGAACTAAAACAATATTTTTGTCTATGTATTCTTCAAAGATTTTCCGATTGCAGCCCCGTTTACACGGAGATCCGGTGATAATTTGTTTTAAAACTTAGGTACACTAACCCCGCTGATTAAGTATTATAGCCGTGTGTACTGGGTCATAACTTTTAACATCGGGTGGGGACATCAAACTCTTATGATATTTTTTCTTCATCGAGTTTGTCTGAGTCAAGTATATTCACAAATATCTTTTATTTTCTCCAGGAACTGCGCACTATTCTGCAAAAGGCTCCACCCCATTGCTGCCCTTCTTCAGAAGACGAAATCCGGCAATTCATGTGGCTCAACGAGTAATCAATGATGTCCGGTTTTTTTTTTTTTTAGAAAAACCGTTGACCCACACTAGGAATTTCTCCTGTATCGTGGGTGCGTTCACAAACATATAAACTCACATACACACCCAGACCCGAAACAACTATCTGTAGGCCATACAAATATTTGTTCCGTGCGGGGATCGAACCCGCGACACCCAGCGCAGCAGTCCAATCTCTCAGCCACTGCGCCAACCGTGCCGTCAAATCCGTCCGGAATTAGACTCTATTTCTATTGAACTAAGGAGAAAATACAAAACAATTTGTTTTTACACAAAAAAGCCAACTGCCAGTGCATAATGTTTTTTCTTATTTAGTTGTTTCGTATTTTCGCAAAAATACTTTTTCCATTTATGATTAAGTTGCAAAGTAAGTGCGATTTTCACCAATAAATGAACGCAATCAGCACATTACTACTGAGTTCAAGAGTGTCATCAAAGTCGTGGGTTCTTTCGAACGAATTCAGTTGTATCGCTGAAATTCGCACTAAGGTCCGCTTGCTTGCACTACTAACCACGAAAGATGCTATGGACCAGGGACTGAAAGCGGTTACGGTTAAAGGTTAAGATACCTCAAAAATATACCTGTACCGGTTTAAAATAAAGGTTGAGCTATACCGGTACCTTTATAAATAAAGGTTGGGCTAAACCGTTATTTAACCCTTACACGATTTCGGTACCGAAATGCATGCGCGGCGCGCGTGTGTGCGGTGGAAGACGTTAGAACTTGCGTATGTATGTAGTTTATAATCTAATAATGTGCAACAATCGGCAAGTGAACGACAGACGAGTGGCGAGGCGGTGCGTCAAAGCAAACCCCTATTTATTAAGGTTTAGGTACCGCTACCGATATATTTATAACGGTTACGGTACTTCTACCGAAATATACCGGTATGCATTTCCATACTCAGAATTTCACTACCGGAAAAAATAACGGTATCGCAATATTTCGGTAACCCTTATTTAACGGTATGACGTCATACCGAAATTTAAAGGTACCGTAATTTTTGGGTAATTCAGTCCCTGCTATGGACCAATCTCACGATGTCCAAATAGCCACTACTTACTGAATAAATAAAAATTGAAGAGTTTGTATGAAATATCTGCCAAATAAGTTAGGTAACGGAAACATAATCGTAGGTGATGAAACTAACAGCGTGCATCGGGGAGTTGAATGGAATTCTATTCAACTCCCCGCTGCACGCTGTAAGAAACGCGTCTCCGAATTTGAGGCCTAAAACATCATTCTGTCTTTGTCGTTTTTTAGATAATTTTGATGGATCTGTTTTACGTTTGTGTAAGTACAAGATAGATTTAGGTCGATTCTACCTAGTTATCATTGTAAAACCAAAGGTTTCTTTTAAATATAAGTAGATGTTTTTATTTTAATTAAATATTTCGTATTATAATAAGTACTTGTTTAGTATTAAAATTATCTAGGAATTGGTTAAGTGATAGAACAGATATGTGATGATTTTATTTTGATATTAGACAAATTATTGATATTGTCTCGTTTGTGTACTTTATTTAGAATTATATATGATAAGAAATTGATGTGTAGGAAATGATTATATGCTGTTTTTAAATTTAAATGTTTATTTTAATTTACCAATATTTGATTGGTACTTTAAGATCATGTATTGAGAGAGAACTATATAATATATTGGAAGTCGTTGGACTCTAAAATGTTGTATTATTTTGTTTCGAATTTATTTTGAGCTCGCGTTAAGTTTTATGACATATTTTATTAATGAGTTATGTTAATTTTAAATCAAACATTGAAATATGAACTTTATAATTATCATGTGGCGTACAGCATCATTACAGATTGCCTGAAGTTTATACTTCACTACGTCCGCGAAGTGACGCTGAAAATGTGACCATATGCCATAAGATATAAAGTTCAGTTTCCAATGCTTGACAAGTTGGTGTTGTATCCGTATGTGACGGCTATAAACCGTTCTGTTCTGCATTCTGTACTACTGTCTTCCAGTATATCGGCCAATTTGCCATAATATGCAGACAGTGGTATTCTGTGGTATAGGATGCCAATAACACCTTATTTATCTAATAGTAGTCTAGTCTAAGCCAACACTCGATTGAATGAATTTTAAAAAATGAATCTTAATAAAAAACTAAAAATTGGCTGTATTTTAAATATTATATTTTTGATGTTCGATTTTATAGATTTTAAACGCATTTATTATGAACAGATAAAATATAATATCAGAATTTGCCAAAAATGTTTTGACTGATCATTAAGTTAAGACTTTTAGAACGGAAATTTTATGTAAATCGGGTCTGAATCAAACTCGCCAAGCTACACTGGTGGACAGTGTTGGAGTCAAGTCGATCATACTCCAAAGCTTGTATGCCAAAAATCAAATATCAGGGTGTCTCTATCTGATGGCCTGAAACACAGGTTTAAATAAACCTAGATCGGGCAGGTCGCTATAATAATATAAAGATTACCACTAAATTACCACTTTTTGTAACTCTTAAATATATTTTAGTAGTAGTTTACTTATAAGCACTAATTATAACTTTGTATGTGAAACAACACTGTGCCTAAATGTACACCTTATTGTATTATCTTTTTTTTTCTTAAATAAATTATTCTCTTATTCTTATTCTCTTATCTACAATATAACGTTCCATTATATATACTGTAGGTAGAACAAAATCTATTTAATTTATACACTATTAATAAGATACAAAATCCAGAAATCAATGCATTTTTAGATCGTGTTTTATGTATTTGATGGTAAATGAAATAAATAGACTCGTAATAACAGTATGCAGTTTTATTTACACCATAATCCATCAACAGAATGATATTTTACACTTTTGCTTAAAACTAAATATTGCACAGTGAGCAATATTGAGGCAAAAATCAGTATAGGCAGTCAGAAAGTGGGTTTTAATGGAATAAAAAACTTTTTAACAAAAAAATAAAACAGACTTCAAAAAAATCACAAAAATAAATCAGTTTCTGAAGTCGGTGACTTTTATTTGTTTGATTTAATTTTTTTGCCACCGACTTCAGAAACTGATTTATTTATGTCTTTTTTTTAAGTTGGTTTTATTTTTTTGTTAAAAAGTTTTTATTTTTCACTTTTTAGTGGTTCACATGTTCATGGGTCATAATGTGGACAATGTAGTATTTTTTTTGAGTTTTGTTGATCTTTCAAAAACCGCTTGTCCGATTTCGATAAAAAAATTATGGGACCATTTGGGAAGTATACCCTTTCCAACAAAAAAAGAATTTTTCAAATCGGTTAGCAAGTGACGGAGTTATGCCCGAACAAACATAAAAAAAAACAAACATCCGAATTGAGAACCTCCTTCTTTTTTTAGAAGTCGGTTAAAATTCTATTCGGTTTCACTGTAACCTGATTGCCTATTCCAATATCTGCCTAAGTAACATTAAATTTTATAGTACATCGTCAGACTTTCTCAAAAAAACAATGATAGAACAATCTGAGCAGAAAATTAGTAAGTATCACTATCAAACAATATGTATCACAAATACATTAATTGGTGTCAATTTAACTTTTACTGCCAAAGTGCCATGAGTCATTTAAAGTAGGTCCGTAAAAAAAAAAAAAATATACAAAAATACCATGATTAGAAATTAACAAATTTTTAAACAATCAATTTTCTAGATCGAGGGATTTGGTATTCATGTACAAAGACCTTTTTTTTTTTTGGGTGGAAAATCATCGAATAACCCCCCCTCTACTGACTAAAAACCAAACCCATGTTTCTTCTTCGCCCTTGTGTCGGAGCCGCGAAAGGTTACTTTCGATAATTCACAGCCCCGACGGGATGGACAAAGACCTTGGCCCAGCAGTGGAATGGCCCAGACTGACAGTAACAGAGTAACATTATCATACAACCTTTTTTTATTTTTTTGGTGGGTGGGAAATCATCAAATGACTCCTCCCGCTCTGGGCAGAGCAGTTGGAAGTGTCAGACTTCTACTGACTAAAAACCACCCATGTTCATTTGTGCCGAGGTCGCGGTATCTCTTTCGAAAAACCCGCAGCCCCGACAGGTATTATCATACAACTTTACAAGTTATAGACCATTTGGAGTCTCAGCAAGCTGATCAACCAGTTCACTGAAGATTTTACTAGTGGTTGAGCCTGGCAGTTCTTTGACAGCCGCTAACCCTTGTCCCGCTAGTTTGCCAACCCTGGGGTCGATTGGCAGACTGCCCATGAATGGTATTTTGGAAATGTCTGCTAGGGACTTGCCGCCGCCACTTGAGAAGATGTTGGTGCATTCACTGCAGTTTGGACATTCGTATCTGGAAAAGAAATATCAACATTACATCTTGATTCAAATAAGAAAGCACGGTTGGCGCAGTGACAGAGCAATTGACTGCTGAGCTGCGTGTCGCAGGTTCAATTCCCGCAGGGAACAAATATTTGGATGACTTATGGGTGTTAGTGCATATTTGAGTTTAAACATTTCTAAACGCACTCACGATGCAGGAGAAATTGCTGGTGTACATTAAAAAAAGAAAGAAAAAAAACATGTAATAAGGAATGAGTCCACCAATCCTTATGGAAAGAGACCAGTTCATTCCGCCATCTACTTCTGAGCCTGCTGCCTTGCCATTTGCTGCTGTCTGGGACCCTCATTATGTGTAATCACATGACGACGATGAAGTGACAAGAACTCTTAGCTGACATTTTTTACGAAAACGACTTATGAACGCAGTTTGATAGAGAATGAAATTGCGCGTCTACTCTTATATGAATTAAGTTGAAATTCGCAAAATTGACGTAGCTAGGAACCGAAGAAACATCTCTTAAGTTAAGGTCTAAAAGGTAATAAAAAACGGGTTTTTTCGCCTCCTGTAAAATTTGGTTTTTGTAAGTTAGGAGTTGTTGTCACTTCCCCGTCGATGAGTACACTGTACATACATAAACTATGACCTATCACTTGACCTCCAGTTATGGCCATCATAGTCATGGTGATAAGAGTAGCCACAGGATGTAGTCAAACTACAATGTCATTGTTAAAAGATATAATTTGCCCACATACACAAACAATGTAATCAGGCCACAAAACTAAGATAAAAATGTGGTGTTATCAACCATCATTATTTTGGAGTGTCATCTACTAACCCACACTAAGTTTGGTTAGTTAAATAAATGGCCTCCACTCTTTCTCAGAGTAGCAGAAATAGAGGCACTTGAAATATTATGTTGCCCTTTTCTGTATAATGCCTAAGATTTGACCCATAATTCCAACTAGAAATAAACCTATTTTATAGGAATATTTAACACATGGAAAGGGAGCCCCCTCCCCTTCCATGTGTTAAATATTCTTATTTTCCGTGGGGACTGTGACACATGGTATTTTAAAACTCATTAGGTTTTTTTAAGCATTTTTTCTTATAAGAAATGTATTTTTTAACTAAACTTATTAACAAGACTGCCTTATTGATCCTAGCAGACACTAGGTTTGCTAGTGTTACTGTTAGGCATGAGGTCCTTCATTAAATTTAAATACCAGACAGCACCGCCTAGTGTAATTGGATTTGGTACTATTTAGACTTACCCGCTCATATTTTCAATAATACCCAATATGGGTATGCCAGTTTTTCTGCAGAAAGTGATCTCTTTGCGGACATCCTCTATGGCTACCTCTTGTGGTGTGGTCACTATGATTGCACCACATTGTGGCACTTGGCGGAGATTCTCCATCACTGTGATGTGTTCATCTGAGGTTCCTGAAATGTGAGATTTTATGTTTAGAACATGGCTTTTACAAAAAATCTGTAATTGTAATAAATTTTGAATGAGTGTTTTTGTGTAATTAATTTTAGTAGAACGAATAAATCCATAAAGTTAAAACAAAAGACCCGAAATGTGTGGATATACTATTGGTACCACAAAAGATTATAACAAATTACCTGGAGGAGTATCAATCACAAGAAAATCAAGTTCTTGCCAGCAAACATCTTCTAGAAACTGCTTTATCATTGAAGTTTTCTTTGGCCCTCTCCATACAACGGCATCATTTCGAGAGCCTAGTAGAAAGCCTATTGACATGACGCCCAGCCTCTGTTCATTGTCTAAGTACACTGGGATCCAGCCTTCAGGTCCTTGGTGGACACTTTGGTTCTCCAAGTTGAGCAAATAGGGAACACTGGGCCCACATAAATCAATATCCAATAATCCAACCTGGAAGCAATCAAGGTACGAAGTTGAAAAACACAAATACAACAAATACACTTGTCTTCATAAAGGTTTTTAAAGAATAAATCCACTTGAAAAATTACCTTATAACCTCTTTCTTTTAAAGTTAGCGCCAATTGCGTGCTAACTGTAGATTTTCCAACACCTCCTTTCCCTGAAAGCACTAGTATTACACGTTTTACAGAGTCAAGCATTTTTGATATCAATATTGTTCTGGAATAAACTAAAAAAATTAAAAACTACAAAGTAAATAAAAAAGTGGAATTATTTTGACCAAGATTTTGACACTTATATTTTGACTTTTGACAGACAGACAGGCACAGAGTATGACGTCAATGGTATGAATACAGATTGAAACAAAACGCATAATTAAATAAATCGAATAATTTGAAATACACCGTTTATAAGCTCTAAAATTATTAAAATATTTTAGTTAATAGTTTTTTAAATGATTTACCCAATTATTTAGCACTACATCGGTTAGTTTTGTTAGGTGTATAGGGGTCTTTATAATAAACTTTTTGACAGCGCTTGCGCTAATCGTCGATCGCAGCGCCACCATCGTTCGTTTATATTTTTCAGTTTTATAAAGATTTTTGTAGCGGTGGTTGTGTTGATCGTTTGCCGGTGCACATAAAATAGGAAATGCAACATTTTTCACATTTTATATATGTTTGTTGGACGTTTTATGACACAATCAGTTCGTGTTATAGTTTGATGTGTTGATTTGCTTTAACAAAAGTAGTGAACGCCTTGTGTTAGTGTGTTTTATTTTCGTATAATTTTAGTTTAGTGGTTGTGCAAGGATTTGTCCCATCGACACTTGATTTGCTGCCTTGATCTGCATTTTATGAGGTATTTATAAGAATTTCTAGACGTGGAAACTATAGTTTTATTTATTAGACGAAGGTTTTATGTCACGATGTTCGGGCATGACGAGTGGTGTTCTAATAAATTCTTACGATGCGGGCATTTATCATTAGACCCACCCCTGGGTTAAGCCGACGGGGATCGGTGAACGGATAATACTGTGCGTGTGCTAAATGTCATTATTTATTGTAACAGGGGTCTATATTCCTTACATTTTAATCCTATTGATTTCTAAACAAGTGCGTGCACTCTTCGTTTCGTTTTCGAAAGGCAAGAGGTTGTTGTCTATCTTCGTAGTAATAGTACCTTGAAACTATTTGCACGTTTTCAGTCAGCATTTGTGTAAACCACGCGTTTTTATTTAATCATAAAATGAATGTTTCATACACTTAAAAAATCTGATAACAATTTCCCATTGGGAATCCCTGTTAATAATTAAATATGAAAGGTGCATTCATGCTTACAACCTTTTTTTTTATTGTATTCAAGTAAAATGGGTAGAGGTTGAATATTAATTAACATAATAATTTATGCAAATGAGATGTAATAAATAAAGTTAAATAATGTAAATGGGCACAGCACCTTTATTTTTACTTCTTTTTATGTTAAAGTCTTATAAATTTGGTGAACCAATTGAAACATAATAATATGGCCCTTCTGTAACTCAGATAAATAATAATTAACTAAGCCAGACCTAATTAATTAAGATTAAGTAAATACATGTTGGATTGAAGCTAGATTTTTTATTGTATTTATCCATCATTTTTCAATACAATTCCAATCAGAAATTTTTGTTTTATTATTATCCTGGTTGTAAAATCATTTACTAATTCCACATGGTAAAAGTTTGTGTCACAATAATATATAATAGCCTTTTATTCCTAAACATAGGGTTACAATAAGTCCCTAAGTTCGGTGTGCCTTTTGGCATAGGCCTCCTCCAATTCCTTCCAGTGGATCCTGTCCCTTGCTACTCTCAACCAGAATGGTCCCGCTGTCTGTTTCAAGTCATCTTCTCATCTCCTGACTTGACGACCCCTACTTCTTTTGTCGCCTCTTGACTGACCTCTCATGGACTGGACACCTGTGTCACAATGCCGCATGTTAAAAGAACTGCATGACTCAGTACTAAATACAGTTAATAGCGTCTACAGTCACAGTGAAAAACTCACATACATACATATTATTATATACATAAATGCTAAAAACATTTAATAACACTTTTTTTGGGGCAGTCATGTAAAAAACAGATGTCATAGCTGTACAGGTTTTGAAAAGCTACTGAATAATTCATTGAAACATTATCTGTAATATGTACATGCTTTTATTATCATCAAATTGAAATAGTAAGTAAGTTCAAAGAAGTCAATACTAAAACAGAAATGAACCAATTAGCTGCAATTATTTATGCTTATTTTACTTAAATATGTATGAAATTTTCCTGATTTAGTAAGAAGTGCCATGCTTTCTGATAAAGCATAACATCTGGTAAACTTATTACTTACCCTTCTAATAATTTTACTAGATTTTATGCTTTATTTTTTTTTTCTTTCATAAAAATAGACTGAACACATGGGCAAAACGAACACGCAGAAAAAAAATAGTTCCATACGTGACTCACTACAACATACCATCAATTTCATTTTTATTTACCTACACTAGCTGACCCACGCAACTTCGTCTGCATCACATAAATATAGCTATAACCTTTCTCGATATATCGACTATCCGACATTAATTAAGCTAAATCGTAACAAACAAAAAATCTTATATTTCCTCTTTATTACAATAGTTTAAATGGTTTAGATTAGCTTCGATTATATTGAAGTGTGAATTACTATAAAATCTATCTCTTACTGTTAAATATACTATAACACTCTGTACTTGTAAACATTATGATGCAGTAAATATTTTGAATTTGAATTTCCCGGAGCCCAGCCAGAATCCCCCGTACCTACATTGCAACCCAACCCGCGTAATTATTTTTCCGCGCGGGTATTTTTACATTGCGATATCTTCTAAGATATTTGTTTAAACTGTATAGAGTAAAGAGCACAAATATTCTATATTAAATTTCCGTTCTAACGAACACATTTATTTAGATATAGATTAATACCATATGGGTTAAATAAGCTTCGCAAAAAATAATTCTTTTTAACCTAACATTTTAATAGTAAAAAATAGTTACAGTGAGTCAATCTTAAAAGATAGACAGATGCTGTCGCGGATTTTTTTTTAGAACTTTTAAAGACGAATAATTACTTCATACATGATATTCTCGTAACTTAAACCGTTTCCCAGCGCACGCAACGGAACCTCTCAGAAAGGAATTTTCTTTTCCCGTTTTTGCAACATTTCTCATTTATGCTCCGTTCCTATTGGTAGTAGCGTGATGTTATATAGCCTATAACCTTCCTCGATAAATGAACTATCCAACACAAAAAGAATTTTTCAAATCCAACCAGTAGTTCCAGAGTTTATCGCGTTCAAACAAACAAACAAACAAACAAACTCTTCAGCTTTATAATATTAGTATATTAGTATATAGATACTAGCTGACCCGCGCAACTTCGTCTGCGTCACATAAATATAGCTATAACCTTTCTCGATATATCGACTATCCGACATTAATTAAGCTAAATCGTAACAAACAAAAAATCTTATCTTTCCTCTTTATTACAATAGTTTAGATGGTTTAGATTAGCTTAGATTATATTAAAGTGTGAATTACTACAAAATCAATCTCTTACTGTTAAATATACTCACTCTGTAAGTACTTGTAAACATTATGATGCAGTAAATATTTTGAATTTGAATTTCCCGGAGGCCAGCCAGAATCCCCCGTACCTACATTGCGACGCAACCCGCGTAATTATTTTTCCGCGCGGGTATTTTTACATTGCGATATCTGCTAAGATATTTGTTTAAACTGTATAGAGTAAAGAGCACAAATATTCTATATTAAATTTCCGTTCTAACGAACACATTTATTTAGATATAGATTAATACCATATGGGTTAAATAAGCTTCGCAAAAAATAATTCTTTTTAACCTAACATTTTAATAGTAAAAAATGGTTACAGTGAGTCAATCTTAAAAGATAGACAGATGCTGTCGTGGACTTTTTTTTAGAACTTTTAAAGACGAATAATTACTTCATACATGATATTCTCGTAACTTAAACCGTTTTCGCAGCGCACGCAACGGAAGCTCTCAGAAAGGAATTTTCTTTTCCCGTTTTTGCAACATTTCTCATTTATGCTCCGCTCCTATTGGTAGTAGCGTGATGTTATGGTTATGTCCTCGATAAATGAACTATCCAACACAAAAAGAATTTTTCAAATCCAACCAGTAGTTCCAGAGTTTATCGCGTTCAAACAAACAAACAAACAAACAAACAAACAAACTCTTCAGCTTTATAATATTAGTATAGATTAGAGATAGCCATCTAATGGTACAACACCTACACATGCAAACTATACTCAAATCACTTAGTATGCCAAATGTGTGTGTTTTGCATTTTACAAGCACTGCATAATAATTAGAGAAACATTGTGAGCCGTCCTTCAACTTGATATTGTGTAAATAATACCTTACCTTCCTCGATAAATGAACTATCCAACACAAAAAGAATTTTTCAAATCCAACCAGTAGTTCCAGAGTTTATCGCGTTCAAACAAACAAACAAACAAACAAACTCTTCAGCTTTATAATATTAGTATAGATTAGAGATAGCCATCTAATGGTACAACACCTACACATGCAAACTATACTCAAATCACTTAGTATGCCAAATGTGTGTGTTTTGCATTTTACAAGCACTGCATAATAATTAGAGAAACATTGTGAGCCGTCCTTCAACTTGATATTGTGTAAATAATGCTAATTCTGCGGTTTTTTAAGTTTACACAAATTAAGTTGGTAAATATTTGCATATCATATAATATGTTTTATGTACACTATGTATGAATGTTTATGTTCCTACTAAAGTAAGTGGAAGTGCTACTAATTCTCTGGTCACATAATTGAAGATGTAGAACTGTCTGTTTACTGAAGCTTGCTTTTCCTTCACTGTTCACAGGAAACTCCTCTCCTATCAGTATCTAATAGCCTGTGCAAGAATTCGTGTACAAAAATGCTGTTTTTATAAACCATAAATTATTATTATTAGTATTATCGAGAAAAACGTCATTTTCGGCACTCAATTCAATTAATCTAGAACCAGGCCTGAGACTGACCGAAACGTATTTCCGATTGGAAATTAAACAAGCTGTTAGGAAAATGTCGTGAAGACCTTTATTGAAAAGTTTAAATTGGTTTGTACCTATGCAACTCTTGCAAGTAACATTGTAGAATGGGTCCATCGGGTCCATGCATCGTAACCGCAACAAGGCGCAAGTAATAATTTAATGCGTAATGAATGACGGTTACACTAGGAATTATCAAAGTTCGTCGTAAAACTTCGGCCCACCTAAAACCACAGATTAACCAATAGTTATTCAAAACATTCACCATGAACCTCGTTGCCAAATATCATTATAACTTTCGGTACTCAAACGTAATAGAACCGAATAGAGTTGAAATAAAAGGAACAATGCCGTCTCTAGGAAGGCCACAGCGGTGACCTCAATTCGGGTCGACCACCGGGGGTGACTCACCCTGCGCGTGGCTTACACTTCACAGCTCTAGTGAATGGACTCCTCGATTCTCAAGATGATGCTTAGGCCTAGAGACGAGTCATATTTTTTCTCCCGAAGGAATAAAAACTGTGATCGCTACTATCGATACCCAACTAAAACTGCACGTGCCGTCTCGATAATCTGCCTTCGGATGTTCCAAGAATTTTGTGGTGTGCTTAAATACATAAATCGCTGATCGCAGGTAATCCGATCTGGCTGAGTTTCAGAAGGGCGATTCGCTACTGCGTCATTCGCTCTGCAGAAAGTTATAGTTCTCCACGGATATTATTTTTTTGTCTTTTTTTGCATATGTACATTATTTTACATATTCCACTGAGCTTTGCTTTTCAAAGGAATGTATGTCTGTATTCTGCTACTGGCTTACGCGTGTCTGCCGCGCGTCCAGATAAGTTCAAAAACAGCTCTAGACACGCCTCTTGCGATACCAACAAGAAGAAATAGAATGGCAACCTATTATTAGACTAGAACCACGCGACTGCTAAACAAACCATACACTTTCACCATCACAGACTTGCGCGACGAATCTAAAAATATCTTCTACGGGATACCCAGTTAGACTTAATTGGGAACAACCCCAAGGCCGCTGCGAGTATAAATAGGGGTGAAGTTATTACTTCTGGTCACCCCCCGTGAGTTCAACCGGGGGAGGATTATGTCGCGTCATATTTTATGCACAAACCTCACCCGAAATCTGATTCCCTGACATCGGTTTATTTTTATGATTCATACACCTATGTAGAAAACTGAACACGGAATAGAGATTCAAGAAGTCGATTAAAAAGCTAGTAAATCGTGGCCTTCAGATTTTTAATCAGTTTATATAATGCATCGCGATCTCTTGTGTAGGCCCCTCTGATCTTTACAGTACTTATGCTAAAGCTATGCACGACTCAAGTGTCGGGAGCGAAACTTGGTGTTGGCACAGTCTCGCGATCTCATTAACCTCTATAGGAAGTTTAAACAATAAATACCGAGCGAAATGGCAATCTCGAACAGTAGCGCGAAAGGTTGACATGCACGAAAGCTGCACCCAAGTACATGAGAGAAACTTGTGTAATGGACCCTAATACTTAGAAAGCCACCATCAGTTCAACAAACCCATTTTACTCGCAAGCATGCGATATCAATTCGGAACCGCGTTAGCCGACTTCTCAAGTAATAAATCAAAAGATTAATTCCGTAACCACCATGATTCGATGGCGTTTAACACCGTTTAAATCTCTCGAGTGAAACAGTTGTTCCGCTCAACCTCGGAGCACTTCAGCGCGGTTGCGTAAAAACGAAATGCCAACGCGTTATGAAACTGCAGCCGTAATCTGTAATGGCACGGAAAAAGTCTTTTGCATAATTACAGACCAAGTTGTTGAGATTTTTATAATGAAGTCGACCGCAGATCCCGACTTAATGCTACCAGTGCTACATGGTCTTCTATTGGACCCCCTTTCATTGTATGTTTGTTAAAGCTTTCATCTTGACACCGTTCTTCAAGAAGGGTTGTTGATTTAAGGATCATTAAAACTTTTGTTTTTCTCACCACGATCATTAGGACAGCTTTGGGTATACTCGAGTTACTTCAACAGATTGCAGCTGTGACACCGTAACAAATTATCCTGTTTTTGTATGATAGTCACCAGTAGCGAGCTTCAAATAACTTCGACTTTTTTCAAGGTTTGATGACATTATCCAATCAAGAAGTATAGGATTCCATATCCATCTAATTTTAAACTTTTCGGAAGTCTCCCAAAACGTTGCCTGTAATAAAATCCATTTAGATATTATATTACTGGCTACCAAAGCATAGCAGTGGTCATTCCGTGCACGTGGCCGGATGCTATGAAACTTCAATCGTTACTGGACATATGGCGAGCTGACGACACTGATAAATGACAAGGCTGCGGGGGCAAAGCACTCATTTTTCATCCTACATGGTAACAGCATTCAGAGCTATCATTTTGATAGACACATTATCTGCTTGACAGTTTTCTTTTAAACTGTTGCGCATGTCCGGGTTGAAAACAAAGGATCACTTATTTCTTTTATGGGTTCGGCAAAGTTTTTAAGAGGTAGTAAAACATGGCGTGTTTGGCAAAAAAACCGCGGACAGTCGCCACAAGATTGCGTTTCGCCAATAACCGCCGATTTTATGAAATTTCGGTTACAACGGCGAAGGATTGCCAAATCCAATGCGGTTTAAGAAGAACCACTTACTAGTGCATACTTCCCTAGTAAGTATGCAATAAAAATTGCAAACGCATAACTCCAGGAAGCTCTTAACCAAGAAGAGTATCCACTATCCAGGAAGTCACCAAGAATAGTGTAGCGGAACTCGTCATTTAGCGTCATTCGGCAGGCTGGAACGCGCGCGCCAACTCGTACGCCATAAATCATAATGATTACGTTGCGGGAGGGGCTCCCGGGCTCCAGATGCACACGACTATTGCTCTCCTTCCTCTATTACTAACCAGATTAGGCAGATTAGTCTCCTAACGAAATTAAACCTCGCGCACAGATTTTGGATTATAAATGACGTGTGATTATAAATCAATTACAGTTTAATAGCGGTTCTGTTTGGAGTTTATTAACTACGTTTTAATGATCATTTTCTAAATGGCTTTGAAAAGTTTAATGCGTCATGTGGCTTCGGTGTATCGAAGACTTTAGAACCAATTGCTTATTTCCAATTCCTATTCTCCCCTCATTATTATTTTCTTATTTCGCTTATACTCTTAGTAATGGGGGATATTAAAGGAAACATCATTAATTTTGCTCCCTTTTCCGCCATAAACGAAAGGAGGAGGAGTACAATCCCCTGGCTCTCTTTCCGGCCTCATTAAGGTATTTCGCAGTGTTATAATAATGTTGACTAAAAATATAAAGGCTGTGCTCGACGGTACAGCGGCTGGGTGACCGCAGAGATGGCTCTCGAGATAACAGACTCGCAGACTGTGACACTAACGACCCGCTGTGAATTGGGTTAATGTCTCTTTTTGCAAAACTACATCTGTCACGGATAAAACATTGTTTCACTTTACACAGTTTCAGAACGGTCTGAGTTTGTCATGTTGTCAGGAGTTAGGAAACCAGATGTTATATGCTTGGTGAATTAATTGTTCATATTTCAAGATTTTAATGGTTTGATTTAATTAACAGTCGGTCCCGTAGCGTCTTTAAAGTCAAGCAACACGCTTTATTAAGCAGTCAATTGAAGCAAGATTCAAACAGTCATGGTCAAGAATATATATATATAGACAACAGAATTTAATTCCTAACCAGAAATCGATAGACCTCTGTTTCGACTAAATAACGAATTACAGGGTATAATTTGCGTGCAGTGCAGTGCAAGGGTATGCAGTTGGGGTGGCTGTGGGTCCAGCAATTTCGTTATAGTCCTGTGTTGTTAGGGTGGGAATCCAATCAAATCTCGATTCCCTTGAGCCATTGACTCGACGGAATGCGTCATCAAATTTATTGTTATTGCCTTTCATGGCACTTTTAAATCTACCAGGACTTGTTTAATGTTCTGAAAGTCAACGAAATACGATCCTGACCAAAATGTGTTCAAAGCAGTGAAGTCCACAGTTAAATGTCATTTAGCTTTTTCGTGATCCCTGTGTTTCTTTGCGGGCAGCCAGTTCGATCACAAATATAATTTTGCAATAAAAATCTTTTGATAACGACAATATTAAATTCATAGATGTTATCGTAACCTCAATCTTCACACATCTGCTAATTCAGTCACATACTTAATCATAACATTCAATATTTATCAGGAAAATCTTAAATCGAACTTTATGATGACCACCGAAGTTAAGACATAATTTAACGTAATGAATATTGAAACCATCGAAGCATCGGACGGAATCTCTTGACCTTAACGTTTTAAAGGCCAGCAGTTACCGAAACGTTACACCGACTAAAGGATTACAAAACCACGTGTGATTTAGTTAAATGCTCGGCAGTTAACTAATTAACCTGCCACTGCCACTTGTGGAACTTCAAGCGCGGCTTTTAACCGACTTCGTTCCTTTCTCATTGCACTGATTTCCATTTCCGTCTTTTAAGTACTTACTTGCTAATTTATTGGCTTTGGTGTTTGGAGTTTTCTCGCCTGGAAATTCGCTTGTTTATTACGTTTTATCAAGTGAGAGATTTGCTTCTGATATTCTAAAATAAGAGTTTAATATTTTGACTTATTATAATTATTAAAGTAAGAACATCCTTAGAAACATTCGGGCAATCCAGAAATCGGCTATGCTGTTAATTTTCGCTTTTGATGCTACTAGCCTGTAAGCCTGCCTCACACCACTGCTGGGCGAAGGCCCTTTGCTTTTGAGGTAGGTTCTTAATTAATTTATTGTCTAAGTTACTTAATAAGATCATAAGGGTGAGCCATCAAGGGTTTTTCTAACAGAAGGCCGTGGGTTCAAACTACCTCGTTAAGGTGTGATGAAGCCTTTCATGAGAAAGGCTTACTAAGGGCTTATTGGTATCGTGAGTAACCTATGTGTCACTCAAGTTTGTTTATTATTATTGTCCGTGGTTTTAGTCAGACATTTATGTCAAAATGTGACCTCTTTGGAATCTTGCTGGCACGACTTACGTATTTCGCATTTAGTAAAGACCGATAACACCAAATAAACTGAGCGCCAGTAGCACAAAAATTTAAACTGAGTTCGAGAACTCGCAGTGTCATTGTTTCTATAAAATACTGACAGTTAACGGTTGTTTAATACACTTTAGATAAGGGTGCAATTGCATTCATTTTGAATAGTGCAATCAGTTTTTTAGTCTGCTTCAATAACTTCGGTATTCATCGTGCTCCCGTTTGAAATTATAATAACTGTTTTTATAAAGCCCTTTGGTATCTCCCCTCTTTAGTGACACTAAGCGGCCTTCCCCCTAACCACAAACCTGGGAACATAGTTGCAAATTATAGTTGTTATCGTAAATTCTCAGTTATCAGTAAATTGGCGTTTGCATCGCTGCCCTGTGCCGATAGCCGGTGATAAATTAATAACCCATATTGCATTGTTTGATAGCTAATATTATATAAATAAATCATTTGGAGGCAGGAAGGATGAGTCGTTCGTAGATGAGTCAAACTTTGGACCCGATCGGATGTGTCGTGTAATCTAATAGGTTCCCTTTTGTTGGTTTTGCGTAGTCGGTTTTCTATTTGCTTTTTTCTGTAAACAATCTACTTCTTTCTTCTCGAATCGATAACTACTTTATGATGTTAGATTTGTAGAATCATTTATCTTTTTGCTGATTTTGAATGCCACTGTTTTAAGTTATCTGTGACGGAAAGTATGGTATGTTTCCAGTGTTATAAAGTACACATTTATTTTTGTTATGTTAACACTCAGTTTGTTGTAGTTTGGAAAACCCCACTATATAATATCAACTTTATTACGATCCGTTATCGTTAAAACTTTTTTTTTTGTTTTATATCAATGCTTTTAAAATAACGGCTTCGAAATTGTTTTTACTCGGTAACCGAAATTCCGTGCCATACACCACTAAGTTGTAAACGATGTTCGGGCTGTAATTAACAATTAACCCGACATACATGATAATAATAATAATAATATTCCACAACTATCACACAACGCCATCTAGTCCCAAGCTAAGCAGAGCTTGTGTTATGGGTACTAGACAACTGATAAACATACTTATATATTTCTAAATACATACATATTATAGATAAATTACACCCAGACACAGAACAAATGATCGTGCTCATCACACAAACATTTGTCCTGGGTGGGAATCGAACCCACGACCTCCGGCATAGCAGTTAGGGTCACTAACCACTAGACCAACAGGCCAGTCAAAGTAATTAAAGCTCGTTAATGCCTATGTGGACTTAATAAATATGTTTGCTAACAATCAATACCCTAATAACACTCCGCTGGGTAATTAGAACGTAAAATTTAATTAAGTACTTATTAGACTCGTTTGTACTAAAAAACACGAATACAGTTGAAACATTGACAGAAATTGGACGTAATTAATAAATACTTTTACCAGTATGCATTTCAATAATAATATTTGTGGTACAAGCGGTCCTTACTCCGCAAACAAAACTCAATGCCCAAAAACTATCAACAAAATGTCACTCCCAATTTCAACTGTCAAAAATAAACGACCGCAAACGATAACCCGTAACCCGCATGAAACGCAATTGATATGATGTGTAACCACAAACAAAACCCACTCAAACGTAGCAATAACGTTAACGAAGGCGTTAACGTTAACACATTGGTGCAATTAGCATCTCCTGCGCCCCGACCGATCCGGGCGATCAATCATGAGCTCGCGTATAATTGCTTAAGGTTGAACAAGCCAGTCATTCTTCCATACAAACTTACGAAAGTGATTACTCCTCTGTTTGACGGTGTAGGTTCAAAATTAAAAATTGTATCAACTGGTCTTATCATTATCTAGGTCTGTATGGAAGCAGAATTGGAAAAAAAATATTGATTTGGAAGTTATGAACGTCAAAACTTTCATATTTTAGCACTAATTTAACTCATCTTTGGGCGTAAATAAGTAACGTATATAATAGTATGAAAAAGAAAAAAGTGAAACCATACGGACATAGATTAGTTATTAAAAAAATTAAATAATTTGATTTTGAACAGATACATTCAATAGATTTTTCATGAAACCAAATATACCAAAGGTCTGCATAGAAACAATCGCGCGCCCGTTTTAGTTGTGTCTCTTTCGCTCTATGCATTTCGTCCTTGATGTCGGGTGAAATAGCATGCATTTTAGCCCCGCCCACCAACTAGTTCGTGCCGTTGGCTTGTTTACCCTTAAGTAATCGCATTATCTCGATTGCGCGGTGTACCGTTGCAACACTTGCTACGTGTTGGGTTACTCTTGCAGTTTCGTTGCAGAAGTTAGTGAAACCTAAGTTCAAGGAAAAGTCTAACTAAGCACAAACAGTGACATATCCACTGCTGGCCTTCAATAATAATAAGACATCCAAAGAATGCCCCGGTGAAGCAGACAACTCCTTAGGTTGACATGCGGGAGCAAAAGCATTGATAGAACTTTGATCCAGTAAGAAGATGAAGTCTTTTTTTTTGGCGGGTGGGAATTCATCAAATAACCCCTCCCGCTCTTGGGCAGAGTGAAAGGTAGTGTCAAACTTCTACTGACTAAAAACCACCCGTGTTCCTTCTTAGCCCCTAATGTCGAGGCCGCGGTATCTCTAGCGAACAAGAAGCCTCAAAGATAGCAAAAGAAAACAAAATTAGAGAAAGGTGAACATTGGACAACGATTGTGATGCTCCGTTGTGTCACTGGAATATACAGTCACTCAGTAGTCCTTATTGATATTAATATTCGTTTTTTTTTGTCCTTTACTGAAGTCACGCTAATTTACGATGGCAAATCACTGCATGCGCGGCGCCTGCGCAAGTAAGCGGAACTGCTTGTTTTACCGCTCTGTTATTTGTTCCACTGCTTGATTTATATCTCCTATGTCTATTTGAGTGATGAATTAAGATGTTTTACTGGTTTTATTTAGCATTTTACGTGGAATTACCGACACTTATATACTTATGAGGTTTCAGAAAGTTCCAGCCTTAAAATCTCTCAAATTCTAAATTGGATGTACAAAGCAATTTATCAAGAGCAGACGGCTCTCCACATTAAGCTTTATCTGGCATGTTTGATAAATAATTAATATCAGCAATTCCGACGCGGTGAGCGAGGCTCAACCACATGAAAGATGAGGCTTACTCGTATCTTAGTACAGACACTCCTGCTTTAAGAAACCGATTAACGAGTAATTTGTGAGTATGATTTTAGGATTCTTATAATACATCTCATTGGAATCCATCAGGAATTTAAACAGGAAGCTTTAAGTAAACCAATGGTAGACAATGCTATAACCTTGCCCGGATGTGGGAGTGCATTGAATCAACGCTTCCCGTGGCCGAAGACGGGCTGCCCAAATAGGTACGTCGGTGTTGACAGCACAAACAAATAGGAAGCCATGTACCGCGCCTTGCATACTTACTCCGAAATCTAATGATGAAATATTAATATCGATGCTTAGGACACTAAGCCATGGTCGAGACGCGCTCGTGTCAATACACGGATTTTAACGGTAATGGTGAGGAACCAACTTCTTCGAATGGCTGGGGAGTTTGTTCCGCTATTTTTCGCCAGCTCTAGTCTCAGTCTAAGAAATGGTGAAGGATGTTACTACTATCTTATGCAACTAAGACTCATTAGACTTCGAATCTTGTCAGTATTTTGTGCAAAACGAGCGATTCGCGTGTGTTCACCCACAACGTATGTCTGAAATCGATTAACTGCATGGTCTACGTAATATTCTGTGCACAACCCATGCATGGGGTAACAGCACGCTATCTGAATCCTAAAACTGGTAGCTCGTTATGAGGGCATTAGTAAACGCAACGTCATGCCTTCCCTTATAGGGCGAAGGCTCTGAAATAATGCGGCGATTATAGGGTTACAAAGGTGTTTGTTTGCGAAGGTAAGAACCTTACCTTACTAAATGATATCAACCGTTACGGTTAATGCGATCTTTAAACCCCTTATTGTAAGTGACCCACCACCTGGTTATTGTGCTCCATGCCCACCACATACAATAAGGGGTTACAGACCGCATTAACGTCCCAATGTTGAAAAGTTCTTATACTGATTCGATTTGAATTCATCTTTAGTCGGTTTTGAAGATAAGCGTTTGACAGCCAGTAATTTTATAATGAATCTCAGTATGGATCTCTGTAGTTTGATTGACATTAAGAATAAAATTCATAGTGATGAATAACACAAATGATAAGTACGCACTTAAACATGAAAAACATCCTGATTGATGAAATGATGACACATATTTTTATTGGCATCGAGCGTCAATTTCAATGTGGTCACGGTTACAGATGCGTCTCATAGACGCAATGACGTCAATTGAAATAACATGACGAAATTCTGTTAAAACGTGTGCGAGCAATAATGACCGGCTGTCGTCTGCGAATTCGTTGAAAAGTTCCGATTTCTTGAGAATGATTTAACGAGTCAAAAGCTTAAGCCAAATCCGTTAGCCAGTACGCCCAGTACCCAGGATTTATTTGAATTTTGTAGCCTGTACTTCGAGAGATGTTCTTCGTAATTAACGCATGTTTTTTAACCTTGTGTTTTTTTTGCTTGTTGTTTTTATGAAGAAATGAAATTACCTGGTATTGCTTCATATATGTACTTCTATTGCCTAGGACTTGTCCAATTCTACCCGTGTCATGTTTGATTTTGCTATCAGATCTGGGTCAGTAACATATTAAGATTTTATGGTAATTTTGAAAACCCGACCGTCATTAACATAACCGATACATCATTTTTATTGAGTACTTAATTAGCTACTCGTTCTCAAGGCCATCGTCAAACATTAACATTATTAGTATTTCTAAGATATTTAGGTGACGAGCTAATAGCAAGTTTTTAATAATTTAGTTTTTTTTCCATTATTTGGCAATGTGTATGTTTTGTTCCACAGTTTATTTATACCAGACAAGCTCTAGACGTGAAGACTTGTAATTGGCTGTCTGATTATCGTACTTTTATTTATCACCATTGTATCTAGCTGTAAGTCTTCCAAAGTAAATAAATAAATTAGTAGCTAGTAGCAAAATAGAAGCATGATTATCGTAGTTTTATTTAGCACCATTGTATAGTCTTCCAAAGTAAATAAATTAGTAGCTAGTAGCAAAATAGAAGCATGTCGTTTGATAAATTACTAGTTCATTGTCAGAGTGAATGACATGTCTCGTTATCTATTGAACTACCGAATTACCGATATGAGAATATTTGGTCGTAATTCCCACGGTGAACGTAACACTCATTTGGTAAATTAGATCCGGAATAATTTCAGTATTGGTGATAAACATTGCTGATGTTTAGTTTAGATTGGTGCTATTAGAAAACAGATTGAGTCCGAAAATCAAATACTTCATCACAAATCCTTGCCCAAATCCTCAAATTGAAACAACACGCACCTTTTCCCAGAAGGGCGAAGTTTCTGATCTGAAAGAATCTTCAACTACGCTACTCATCCGTACCTTAAAAGTAAACGCAAAACACCTTAATCCTGCCTTAACGGTTGACTTCCCTTTGAACCCAAGATTTCGTAAAATATAAGGAGGCCATTAGTGGCCCTGGAGAGGCTTTGAAAATTGTTAACGCCTTATTTGCTAACACTTCAAAATATATTTACACTTCAAGGGACAATTCTGTTCATTGAATAGCCGTAATGTACTATTCGAACACAAAACCGTATACATGTGACTTGTCTTAGTATAGGTATCTATTGTGCCTATTCTAAACTGGGTCATGAGTACCAAGCCTAAGTTCTACATTATTAATAACTACAATGTGTTTATCATGTACTAGGTATAATGGTGATTTCTCTTACTGATTTATATCTATCCGAGTTTCCATTGATTTAGTAATTTTCAGTGCGGATCTTATGATTGCTAATAATTATAATGTGTCGGTGATTACCTATGTTTTGAAACGTCTAACTTCTTGTAGTGAATTAAATGAGCGAGGTCAACTGTCATGAAATTCAGATGTACGTTCTGTACGAGTTATTTCTATAATTTTACACTGTTCTATAATTTTCTTAATTATGTACAGAAGGCCGCATGTCAGTGGTAACAAACCACCACCAGCAAGTTCAACATCAAAATATTAGGATCAACGTTTGGCCGACTGTACAACAACAATACCCCTAAATCAATTTTAGATTTTATAATGGAAGGATAGTTACATTTTTGATAGCCGGCACAAGCGGCGGGTTTAATCAAATAAAGTTTTTGTGCCGTGAATTATTCATCGACACATTCAGAAAGTGGTTCACTATAACCTGAGCCTAATGGTATTCAATGCACGTTGATAGTAAACCGTGAATGGTTTTAACATCAGTTACTTTGAAAACTAAACAATTTACAAAGAATTATCGGCTTTTTTTATGTCGATGACTGTCTTCGTATTGAAAGGTCATCACATATTTTGTTGATTGTGTTTCAACACATAAAGAACATGTTACTTGTTCTTTCTATGTAATGAAATACTTGAACCCAGTAATGTTGACTGTAGTAGTGACTGGAATTTCAAAAAATGTAATCGCAATCTGCTTTATGAGCTTCTTTCTGAGGTATCTTGGGATGCAGTTATATCATCCAGTGACGTTCGCACTAGCACTCAAGCATTCTATGATATTATTTATGGCTTGTTTGACGCTTGTATCCCTAAAAAACGCCGAAACAGAAAGATAACTAGAAGATATCCTACTTGGTTTACGTCGGATATTATTCTGGATATCCAGAAAAAAGGTAAATTACATTCCGCCTGGAAGAAAACTAAGTGTAAACTAATATATAAGCAATTCTCTGACTGTAGATCTAGCCTAAAGTCTCGTATATCGGCTGCTTATGAAACCTATATTAGGCACATCGAAGGTAATATTAAGAAAAAACCCCAAAGAATTCTGGCACCACATTACCAATTTAAGATCAAAAGGTGGGTTTGAGCCTAACGTAACCCACAACGGTAAAACACACTGTGGTGTAGCAGCTGCTGAAGCGTTCGCAGAATATTTCGCGAGCGTCTTTCAATCTGAAATACCGAAGTTAGACCTCGATAATATAGTCAATCCTAGTAACTGCAATATTAGTAGCTACATAAATATATTAAACTTCACTGAAAGTGATATAAGCGCCGGAATAAATAAAATAAAGTTTGACAGTTCTATTGGTCCTGATAATATTCCTCCGTGGTTTTTAAAAGAGGGAAAGGAATATCTAATTCGGCCCCTATACCACATTTTTAATTTGACACTTAAGTGTGGAGTCTATCCACCACAGTGGAAGATATCGCGTGTAACTACAATACCGAAATCTTCGAATAAATCGTCAGTCGATGAATTTCGTCCAATAGCGATACTTTCTTCTCCCGCGAAAGTCTTCGCCTATGCCTGAATGTCCTACGCCAAGGAATTTACAAGCAAGTGAATCAGTACCTGTGCAATGAGCAGCATGGCTTTCGCGAAAAAAGATCCGTGAATACGAACTTACTTACACTAGTTAATTATATCTCTACTAGTCTTGATCGCAAATGCCAGGTAGACGTTGTTTACTTTGATCTTCAAAAGGCGTTCGATAGAGTTAACAATGACGTTTTGCTTTCGAAGCTCAGTGCAATAGGGGTTGCTCCAGGGCTTCTACGACTTCTTGCAGATTATTTAAGGGACCGACAGCAATTTGTCAGATTAGGTCTGTACGAGTCACACCCATACCACACTCGCTCGGGTGTGAGTCAAGGTTCGGTAATCGGCCCTCTTCTTTTCATTTTGATGATTAATGATCTTCCTGCTGCGGTTGTGAATACCAGATCTCTCTTATATGCTGATGACTTAAAACTGTTTTATGAAATAAAATCTGAATTCGATTGCCAAGCTCTACAAGCAGACATTGATTCGGTATATAAGTGGAGTCTGGATAATAAAATGGAATTTAATAAATCCAAATGCTACGTGATGTCTTTCGGTCGAATGCGGCGCCCAGTCAACTTTCTATACAAACTGAATGGAGATCCAATTACAAGAACTGATTCCATGAAAGACCTGGGAGTCATATTCGACCGTAAGCTCACGTTTCACGACCACATCACAGCCACTGTGAAGGAGTCATTTAAACGCCTTGGCTTTGTTTTGAGGAACTGTCGCGACTTTCACAACCCCCACGTTATCAAACTTGTTTTTGGGGCGTTAGTCCGTAGCAAGCTGGAGTCTAGTGCGTGCGTATGGAATCCCTATGAGAAGCAGTATGCTCTAGCTTTAGAAAAGGTTCAAAAAGCGTTCCTTAGATATTTTTACAAGCACTTGTTCGGGTTTTATCCTTTTTTGTATCCCACTAAATTCCTGTTGGGTTGTTTGGGTTTTAATTCGCTTGAAGTTAGACGGTCGCGCGACCAGATGACTGTAATCTTTAAAGTTCTTAAGGGGATTATAGATGTTCCTGATCTACACAATGAAATCAGCAAACTATTTGTCCCTGACAATTACTGTCGTGGCAGAAAACACCGCTTACTGGCTGTTCCAACTTGCCGTACTGTTGCACACTCCAAGTCACCCATTCCTCGGACATTATCCGCTATTAACGCTCTCCTGGACTCAAACAAAGATCTTGATATATTTGCGGATGAATGGAAGGTGATACTGTCAGAATGTTTGAAGTTTTGTGAGAAGATTGCATGACTGTGTTTAATAAATTATATGTGTTTAAATAGTGTAATTGGCTTCGGCCGTTCTATTTAAAATAAATAAATGTAATTAGCCAAACAAACGCCGCATTCGGTTTGATGATTTGGACTCGTTCCGTTTCTGACTGATTGGCCTTAGGAGGTAAAACACCGGAAGGGTTGAAAGAAAATTGGAAAAACCTTATTTTGCGGCGCCCAGTCAACTTTCTATACAAACTGAATGGAGATCCAATTACAAGAACTGATTCCATGAAAGACCTGGGAGTCATATTCGACCGTAAGCTCACGTTTCACGACCACATCACAGCCACTGTGAAGGAGTCATTTAAACGCCTTGGCTTTGTTTTGAGGAACTGTCGCCTTATTTTGCTAATAAGCTCTTTCTCAATTAAACCCGGTAGTGAGAAGCAGACAGTAAAAAAATGTATCATACTGATTACCAATCTAAAGCCTAGAGTAATCAAACCTCTTCAAACAAGTACAATCATCTCTTTAAATAAATTGAAACATTTCGCGCGAAACCCTATCGTTAATAAAGTACACAATTCCCTTAGAATGGTCACAACCCATGGAGCACAATTGCTCCATGTTGTGACCACAGTTGTTCCTCGAACAATTACAGTGGTGCTATGAAATACGTGGAAACGTCATTCACTGATAATATTGCGGCACTACTCATGTTTACTATGTAAGTAACATTAATTCATAATAGATGAATAGTTACTGCTGTGTTACATTACATAGTCAGTAAACAGTTAGTTCCACTTCCTATGTAATATTTATAAACAATTACTATTCTTAATTTAACAAATTGTATACGGCTCTTATCAGTGGTGAAGTATTTTTTCATAGAAACGAGAGTTACAAAGTACGAGCTATTAACAATATTCAAAAGAGCCCAAAGATAAATAAACTTGGAAGAAGATAAAGCAAAAAAATCTCACTGCGTTGAAAAGAGCAAAATTAATATCTCCACAGCGCTTCAAAAGCTCTCGACGAGGCTGGCGACTTGCCGACGATCCGCCTCAACGGACTAATTTAATTAATTGATTCGTGTCTTGTTCAGAACAAATCGCCGATTTGAGTTATTCAACTGGCTTTTTTATCTAAAATGAAACCTGGAGGTAAGCCGTAAAGCTGGTTTTGCAACGTGTGAAATTGAAAGTGAATAATTTCGGAATAACTGGATGATGCCGAGCAATTGATTTGAGGATCATAATGGTTTTTATATGGAAATGAATAGGCTGAACTTGTGGATTCGTGTGAATGTGAATACGTTATGTGAACGGCACACATGACCACTGAAATAAAAAGAAACCAAATGGAAAAGAAATCTAAATCAGAATATTTAGCTATCGAAATCGAAGAGACTTCAAAATGGATGTAAGAATTGTTTACTGGAATAAAATAAATAAATAAAAAATAAAATAATAAACTTTTTGATAGTTTTTGGTTTATTTTTATTTTTGCATATTCCCAAAATTGACGGCAAGCTGAATTCATTGAGAAAAGTTTTGGTTTACTGGATGATATCGATAACAATAACACTAAAGATAAAATGGCAATATAGAACAGGTTTATTGTCTATTAGCGAACAGTACAGTCGTAATTTGAAGCCAAGTTAAGCCAATAATGCTCCATTGCATCACGTTCGTGGGAAATCTGCAGAAAATAAATACCGCAGCGCAATCGACTCTTTTATAGGTCCTTCACAGTAGAATGAATCAATATTCCGAACTGTTAATAGCTTTGACGATTTAAAAGTGATCGTTGGAACAAATTGAATAAATGCATCCCAATTCGATACTCGACTGTTTGTTACGCTGGATTTTAAGTTTTCTCAAATGCTGGACATTGAGGTATAATGTACTACGTACGTCCTGGACTTTAACCCTAGCATAAACTCCAATATGAAATTATGAAGGTTCTCTAGGATGATGTCGGATTGCTAGAGCAATGTTACCAACAAAATCCCTAATGTTATGCATGAGGAGCTCGAGACGCCTCCATATATCATTCATGCGAGGGATGCACCGAGGATAATGCAACTTGAACTTCGCGAGCCGAGAAACTTATCCTGTACATTTTACGGTAATTCCGACCGTCTCGCTGTTCTCTTTATGAGTTTGCTAAGCGTGTGTCGGTGATTAATGAATTTTTGACAACGTTCAACGTTGTATCATTAAGAGGCGCCTTTGTTTGTAAACGCCAAGTGTAAATATGATGTGATAATTGTGGCTGAAATGTAATGGATGTGAGTAAAATCTCGGTGAGGATGTTTAACTTTTTGTTATTTGTTTTAGAAGATAAAAATGTGTATTACTGATTACATTCTACTTGAAGTTCCTGGATTATTTGCTGAGATATCATTCAGGCTTCTATCTCGACGTTTACATTAGCTTTCTTTAGTCGCGCATTAGTCTTTACCAAAACGTGCATATACGCGATCACCAGAACATCTTATCGAGCGTATTCGACGTCGCTAAAAGCGTTTGAGAAGTCGTTGGGTGCGAATCGTGGCGAACTTTTCCACTTGTTTCCGTTGTAAGTTTCCCGCCAGTCGCAGCACTTCCCCGGTGATTTGAGCCCCGACACCGAGTCTCGCTTCTTTGCCTTTACAGTTCCGAAGAAAAAGTATTTTTGTTGGAGATTTTCAAATTCCCTCTATGTAGCCATGATATCTCTAGTTAGAATCATATTTGTTGTCTTAGGTTGTATCATAGTAGTTCAAATGGTTATTGGGGAAAGAAAAACTGGCATATATTCACCTTTATTTAGATATCATTTTTTTTAGTCTCAGTAGTTGCATGATTATTTACTCATTTCATTCATCTGTAAAATACACAATCAATAACAACGTGGCTCAAAGCCAGACAGAACGTTGAACGGTTGTAAACATAACATTTTTAGTTTAAAATGTTCTGATGTCAAAATCTTTGAGGCTGCCAAGGTTGTGTGACAGGGTCAGGCGTAACATTTTGTTGATCTAACATTTACGTTTAAATGACCAAATAAACAAATCATAAACATCCTTGGCGCAGTGATGGCCCAGTGATTTGAATTTGTTGTAAGATTGTTAGTGTAATTTAGGAAGGAAAGGAAAACATCGTTAAGACGATGACAATAGCTATTGACTTCTGATGTTTCAGTATTTTTGGACACGCCCACAATTTTTCCGATACCCTAGCGCCATACTACCAAGTAAGAAACAAATAGTCCAGGATCCGCGGTCCATTTTTGCACTTGATTACTATCAAGCTAATTTTGATGAGACGGCGAGACGCCCAACAATTTCCTGCACGAAACTCTCGAATTCACGATTGTGGTAAGTAATAGGGGTAGCAGGGATAAAATATGTTGGTTTGATGATTCTCAAAAGTGTTAAGTACAAACACTTTTGAGAATCATCAGCTGGGTTTTTTTTTGTTAAATCTGATGATAATTATCTAAATTATTTGAAAAAATATTTGTCTTACAAAATGTATGGTTTGATCAAAGAGTCCCCTTCCTTCCTTCCAATATGTATCGATAACGAAGTCATTAAAAATGATTACTTACTAACTGGGTTTTGGGGATTGAATATTTTCTATTAAACCCACTCTTTACAAGTTGCCTACAAGATTCTAAAAATTATATTAAGTGTTTGGCACTTACTCCACGCACCATCAATACTCCTGTACATCACAAACAACAGGCTAATACACTTTCTGGAGCCACAAATTCCAGAAGAGCAAGCAGGTTTTGTTAAAGGCAAAGACACGCGGGAACAAATCCTGAACGTTCGCCAAATTATAGAGAAAAGTCGGGAATTTAACAGCCCTGTATTGATATGTTTCATAGATTATACCAAAGCATTTGATTTCGTGGAGTGGGGCAAGCTGTGGGGGGTTCTTAAAGACATGGGAACGCCTCAACATCTTATTGACATAGTCCGATGCCTCTACCTACACATCAACAACCGCTCTTTCGTCAAAATAGACACCGACTGTTCAAATGCGTTAGGCAGGGATGCATCCTCTCACCTCTGCTCTTCAATATGTACGAAGAGTAATATCATTCATGACTCTTTAGGGCTGGGACAAGGGGTTTACTGTTGGTGGAAAGTGGATTTCCAATCTGAGGTACACTGATGACACCGTTCTCCTTGCTACAACATTTGGCAACATGAAAGAGATACGGCACAGATTGGAAGTGGAAAGTGGCAAAGTAGGGTTTGCAATAAATAAGCAGAAAACCAAGCTTATGGTGGTAGATCGTGCGGGAAACCTATCGGGCGCCTATAACATCTAAGGCATCTATACTGTGGACAGCTTCGATTAACTGGGCTCCAATATAAGTAATGAAGGTAGCTGCGTCACAGAAATAAAACGGCGGATAGCCATGGCTAAAGATGCTATATTACGCCCCCGGAACATCTGGGAAAAACGTGGTATAAGTTTTAAAACGAAGGCCCGTTTGGTCAGAGCACTAGTTTTCCTGATTTTCCTCCATAGAGTTAATAATAATAATATTTATTTATTTTCAGGCTACTTTGGCCCATAGATAAATACCTTACAGACTAACATACATACGATATAATTGACAGCTTGTGTTAGTAAACAAAACCTTAAAACTATATTAGTATCACTACAGTTGCACTACGTCACTGTGCGATCATGTGGCACTTGCCCGCGGAAGCGTCGAAACACCACCCCCTGCGGCCAAAAGTCCTCTTCCAAGACGAGGTGCAGGTAGCATGTCGGTACTCGCACCACAAACGCCTTAAGGTTGATGTTCCAGGGTAGCCCGCGAAATTCAAATTTTCTTAAGTTTTTTTGCAATTTGCAGGCCAGTGATAGGTTGTATGTTAGTGAAAATATGATTTGCGGCTGTAAGACATATGTAGTTACAGAATTATAATCATCAAAATCATTAATACAACCCTCCGAGCTCATACAGGTTCCGGAATGACTTTTTACAAGGTCAAAGTCATTCCGGAACCTGTATGAGCTCGGACGGTTTACTTGATCTTCTGGCGCACGTACTCCACGATGTCCTCCGTCGTAGTGGTGTAATGTAGACGGTAGAGGTACAAAGGAGTGTTCGGCTTTGCGGCACGAATATGCACATTGGGCTCCGATGGAGCCGTGCCGCAGCGGTTCTTGATGGTTCGCTGACGGCGCTTCCTCCTCAACACCGTCATGAAACCATCATCAGCCTGGATCGGTTCCTTTTCAGGCACAGGCTTCTCGGAAGGAGCATTTTTCCCCACAAGTTAAGACATGGACAATCCAAACAAGAGTAAGACAGAGGATAGACGCATTCGAAATGTGGTGTTTTAGGCGGATTCTCCGAATTCCATGGACGGCCAAACGCACAAATGTGTCTATCCTTTACCAACTCGATATCAAGACTCGATGGTCAACAGTTTGCCTACAGCGTATTTTGTCTTATTTCGGCCACATAATGCAAAGAGGAGATAGCAGCCTTGAAAAGCTGGTCATTGTTGGCAATACCGAAGGCAAGCGACCGCGAGGCCGGTCGCCATTTTACAAATTTGGAAGTGTCTGTCTTCCAAACGATTGGCTTTGAGAAAAAATTGTTTGTGGAACCTCAATGTCATTTTTAAAGACCTGTCTAATGTCTATAGACACCCCACACGTAGGTATAAGTTTGATGAAAAAAAAAATATAGTTTCAGTTCCATGTATGGGGCGACCCCCTAAATCCTTTTTAGGGTTCCGTAGTCAACTAGGAACCCTTATAGTTTCGCCATGTCTGTCTGTCTGTCTGTCTGTCTGTCTGTCTGTCTGTCCGTCTGTCCGTCCTCGCTTAATCTCTGTGACCGTTAGCACTAGAAAGCTGAAATTTGGTACCAATATGTGTATCAATCACGCCGACAAAGTGCTAAAATAAAAATTGGAAAAAAATGTTTTATTAGGGTAGCCCCCCTATATGTAAAGTGGGAAGTGTTTTTTTTTTTTAATTTTAACCCTAACGTGTGATATATTGTTGGAAAGGTATTTAAAAATGAATAGGGGTTTACAAAAATCATTTTTTGATAATGTCAATAAATTCGGAAATAATCGCTCCAAAAGTAAAAAACAAAGCGTCCCCCCCCCTCTAACTTTTGAACCATAAGTTTAGAAAATACGAAAAAAATCTGAAAAGTAGAACTTTATAAGGACTTTCTAGGAAAATTATTTTGAACTTGGATGGAAACAACAGATGGAAACTGCAGTTAACCAATATAATTTGGTCCCTGAATCGTATGAGCGCCTATACAATCCAGAGGTCAAGTTTCATTGGCCCGTATTTCAAACAAAAAAAGAATTATTACTACGGAACCCTACACTGAGCGTGGCCCGACACGCTCTTGGCCGGTTTTTTTTATTTTTGTATAAAAATCGTAAAGCGGTTCACAGAATACTTGTAGAGTTTCAATTGTGTAGTCTCAATAGTTTCCGAATGAAGTGGCTGTGACATACAGGTGGACAGACGGACAAACAGACATGACGAATATATAAGGGTTCCGTTTTTTGCCATTCGACTACGGACCCCTAAAAAACAGCTGGTTTGTAGTAATTTTTGATGAGCTCGTTATCAATACATTAGGTTGGATTTAGATAATGATCATCAGATAAAAATAAAATAGTTAGTAATAGATTTTTGAAAATCATCAAATAAATAATTATAATAATATATAATCAATATATATTTTATCCCTGCTGCCCCTATTACCTACCACAATCGAGAGTTTTCGTATAGGGTAATGTTGGCTCACGGAAAATTAGCTTGATAGTAATCAAGTGAAAAAATGTACCGTGGATCCTGGACTAACATTGTGACGCGGTCAATAATAATTTATAGATGAACGGATAGCTGTCAGTGGGGCGCAAAGTGACATACGTCCGTCTAGCACCGCGCCTAAGCGCTCACTGTCGGATTGCATACGTAAGAAAGAGAGCGCGATGACGCAACGCTCGAACTTCTTACAAACCATATAATGATTAATTATAAAATAATAATTTATTAAATAATCAAAAATTAAAAACAACCAAATTTTGTATTTAAATATGATACGTTATTGTTATAAATTTTAACAACGTACGTTCATCAGTAATACAGATATTTTTGTTGGAAGATCATTTTAAGAGGTTAGTTTACCATTTTTTTGTATCGAGAAAACTTTTCAAAAACGTGTTTTGAAAACAACGAAATTATCAGAAATATGTTCAAGATTAACATATATTTTTTCCGCCGTGTCAAACTGTATAGATTTGGCTAAAAAATTGTTCAATACAAGCCTATTTGGCTCTTGTCAGCGCCTTAAGAAACCCGCGATTCGCGGCTAAAAATCGAAGCCAAGGCATACATACACAAAGCCGTACTGTGCACGCGTGTTGCGCTGGTATACAATATTTTAACAATTTTAAAATTGCATCATTTATTTGAACATTTTGCAGTTTTAGCAGTAAAGTAGCGATGATATTTCAACTATGATATAAACAATAAAACAAATACAAAAACTATAAAACTAGCTAAATAGCTAAGAAACAATATAAGTTTTTCGAAAATAATAATAATATTCCACAACTATCACACAACGCCATCTAGTCCCAAGCTAAGCAGAGCTTGTGTTATGGGTACTAGACAACTGATAAACATACTTATATATTTCTAAATACATACATATTATAGATAAATTACACCCAGACACAGAACAAATGATCGTGCTCATCACACAAACATTTGTCCTGGGTGGGAATCGAACCCACGACCTCCGGCATAGCAGTTAGGGTCACTAACCACTAGACCAACAGGCCAGTCGGTTATTCGAGTTGAGGACGCCATAAAGAATGGTGTCAGATTAAAATTAAAATGCCATGGAATGTCTTGATGAAATTCTTCAGTTTTATACCGTAGACCAGTTCCAATTCTAAGCTATTCTAGTCGGTGTTCTGTTTTCTTTATTGTGTTCTTCTAGTTTCGTCTCTTAAGTTATACCGTCGTTTCTGGTAGGTACCTGAATTCTGACCTTCTACATTTTGATGACATTCATGGTCTTATTACAAGTTTTCTTCACAATTAGTGGGTTGCAGTTTTGTAGTTCATTGATGTCTTTTACTGAAGCAAATGTTTACGGTAGAATTACAACATACCCAGAGAGTACACGCTGATATCCCTTCAGTGTGTTATTAATTGCCTGTACCTACAATCTACATCATATGAATGCAGCACGGCAAGAAAATGGTGTCAAGACTCAAAACTCTAGTTTGATAGATAGCTTGTTAGCAATGGCTGTTCTCAGCGGTGTCAGATTTATGGGATGAAGCGCTAATTGGATGCTGGAATGTCTTTGACGGTATCCATAATGAGGCAAAAATGTGATACTACTGTGGTCTATTTTTTCCTTGGTGTAGGGCGAATTTTAGCTAGAAAGGATGATCTTTTTAAAAATAAGTGTTTTCAATTAGAATTTTCTTCTATTGAGTTATTTTTTTTATGGGTAATTGATATCCGGATAAAGAAATAAAAAAGGCTTTGAAAACATCATTACACTACGAGTATTTTGTTTTTCTATCCTTCTAGTTAGACTAAACAAAACTAAATGATAGTTGAGACGCAGACAGCCAACAACATTTTCATTCAATTCTCAGACAGTTTATTGTACGAATCTTGTCTTCAATGAATACTTAGTTTATTTCGATGGCACATGTTACTTTCAATATCAAAAGGTCTTAATTATTTAGCTGTATAATTACGACCTTTTGATACAAAACAAAAAGAAATTTTGACTGGCCTGTTGGTCTAGTGGTTAGTGACCCTAACTGCTATGCCGGAGGTCGTGGGTTCGATTCCCACCCAGGACAAATGTTTGTGTGATGAGCACGATCATTTGTTCTGTGTCTGGGTGTAATTTATCTATAATATGTATGTATTTAGAAATATATAAGTATGTTTATCAGTTGTCTAGTACCCATAACACAAGCTCTGCTTAGCTTGGGACTAGATGGCGTTGTGTGATAGTTGTGGAATATTATTATTATTATTATTAAAATAAAAATTGGCTCATCAATAAGCTTGTGGTCAGCCACAAGCTTATTGATGAGCCAATTTTTATTTCTTTCTGTCTTTTCTTCATTGACATCATCTTTTGATTCAACGGCAGACGGATGTGACCGCGAGGTCAAGCTTAACGGTACTTTAGTTGGCTACTATGGGATTATTGCCTTATAATTCCGTTGGGATTTTTTTAAGCGTTATTACCGCTTTAGACAGCTGTATAATTTGCTCTCTAATATGGCTAATTATTTTTAATCCGTCGATTATCCTCAATATCTATCTGAGGAGTGATTATAAATCTTTCTATATTTTTACGATCTGCTAAACTTTCTGCTTACGCATGTGCATGATTTTATAAGAGGAAATCCCCCTTAGAATGCCAAGATCAGCATCTTTTGCGGATGTTTATTCTTTAGTCTTTGGTTTGCTATAGACTTCAGTTTCAGAAGCTAAGTTTAGGAGATCCAGATGCTCTTGTTTTACGTCATTAACACTCAATCCAATCCATACTTATATGAATGGGAAAGTAATTATCTGGCAGATATTGGATCATGATTCTTTTAATCCCGGTAGTGGCTCATCGTATGATAAAATTACCGACCGCAATCGTTTGCGAAGCCGCGGGCCAAGGCTAGTGGATAATATTTTAACAAATCGAAATCTGCATTTCACATATCACTTCACCCGATAACCGGTGTTTGAGTCAACATTTATTCCAGTTTAATTCATCGGCATTAATCTGATTCTATCTAAATATATTGAGTCGGTCAGTCGTACGCCGCAGGTCGTGCATTTATCCAGTGCTATTCAATATGGTTAATTGGCCATATTTTATTGTTAGCTATCAATTGATCTGTGGTATATTCTATTGCAATTCAGGTGATACCTATTTATTTAACATGACCGGACGTTTAATTGATTAAACTGTGCACAGTTCTAATGAAATTGCCAAAATTATTTGAAACTCCATTTTTTCTTCCGAAATCAATAAATGATTGGTGAGATGATTATGGATTGCGTTGGATAAAATATAATACGCCTTACGGTTTCCGTGTAGATATTTATTTAATGCCATTTTACCGGAAAATAAAATTGTTTTCCTCATGTTACTGGATATAGAATCTATGAAGCGTTTGAGACTTTCGAGTAAGATACAATCGACACAGTCAATACTGAATGAACATTAATTCTATTACATAAAGCTAAACTACCACTGACTGACTGACTGACTCACTGACATAATTGTTCTCCTAGATGGTGGATGGGGAGGTGGGTATATTTTGACAGATTCGTAAACAAGTAACTCTGGTGAGTATGGGAAAAGTCCGAAACCCCCCCTTTTCCCCCCTCCCTATCGTATCTCGGAAACTAAAAGACCCGTATTTTTTTTTTACGGATTCGTATAGAGGAGGCTCGGTAAAGTAAAAATCATTTTTCAAAGTTGCCCCCCTTGCCCCCCTTCTCCCCCCTTTTAGGCGAATCTCGAAAGTTAAGAGACTTGGAACGATTTTTTTTTCAGATTCATTTAGAGGGGCCTTTGCGTTAATCGAAATCATTTTTCGAGACTCCCCCCCTCACCCCCCTTCAACCCCCCCCCCTTTTCACCTTTTTTTTTTTTTTTCTTATATAAAACTATTGAGGGGCGTTGAAATTTGTATAACCTCCCCTCCCCTCCCCAACCTCCCCTAAAATTAAAAGGGCTGTAACTTCATAACGGTTAGATATAGCCATTAGGTGTTTGAACAAATATTATAGTAGGCATCGAAACCTGTCCGGTGATGGTACAGCGGTAAAGCGAAGGGGGAAGCGGGCGAGCGAAGTGAGCCAGCGACCCCCATAGCGTAGGCATAATGTCATGATAGCTTTCCGGTGGTAGGGAGGTTCTGAGTGGAGCGAACCTGCGAGACCGAGTGGAGCGAAGGGGGGAGGTGGCGAGCGAAGCGAGCCGGCGACTTCCTTAGCGTAACGAAGGTTGAGTGGGTGAAGCGTAACTCAGGGGCGACGACACGCAAACTTTAGGGTAATGTTTGTTTAGTGGTAGTAGGAGGTAGTAGGTAGGTGATAGGTAGGTAGTAGGTAGGTGTAGGTAGGTAGGTGTAGGTAGGTAGTAGGTAGGTGTAGGTAGGTGTAGGTAGGTGTAGGTAGGTAGTAGGTAGGTGTATATAGGTAGGTATATCAGATTCATTGAAAGGGGCAATGCGTTAGTCGAAATCATTTTTCAAAGCGCCCCCTCTCCCCCTCTTCACGCCTCGCGAGCTGCGCGCAGCTCGCGCACCCACGCAAATACTAGTTTGAATATAAAATGAGAGATGATTAGATTACTCAACATTGAATTATTGAGAAAGAAGAATAACAAAGTTGTAAAAATCTAAATTAATTAAATATTCCATTCGAATATTTCCTTAATTTGACAAGAGCGTGATTTGCAAGCAGATGTAGACTTCTACTAGTTGACTTGTACTGTGAGTCGGTGTAAAGGCTAATTCGATATGCGCCGACACCAGTTCGCTTAATGAATGGCTGGCCTACTTCCGAGCCCACAGGATCGGGTGCATGCTGTCACTTTTATTTCCGATGTCAATTCACACGGCCGACTATCGGTAACGTGCAGGTGGTAATAAAATTCGTTTTAAATGTGTGATTTTGATTTATAGTATTGACGGGAGTTTTATAGAAAACTGGTCAGAGGTAAAATCGTCGGTTCGTGTGAGATATAATTTTGTGATCTGTGGTGGCAATGTAAATCCATTAGTAAATAGTTATTTATTTTCTTAAATCGTTCGTATCAAGCAAACAATACTGGCGCCCAATGTAGGCGGTCCCACGGTGGGCGCCATTTCTTGCGCATATATTTTTTATTTAATATCAAACATTATAACCTGCAAATCACGAAAGTAAGTGGTTTTTCGTCGAAAGACAGTTCACACGTGGTGGTACCGGTGAATGGAGCACGTGGGTTGGAGCGGGCGCGGCCGCTCGATACAGCGGAGGCTGCGCGCTGAGCTCCCGCCCGGAACAACCTCTCCGCCACCCAATCTTCGCTGACCTCCCCCGCTCCCGTCACACAGTTCACTGACCAACAACTGAGGGAAGCCACTACCAAAATCCAGAGCTCTTTCACGACTGGACGCCTAAACACCGACCAGTCACATAAGACCTGTGATACTCCTAGAAAATTAATACGGTTTCTAAACAGATACGGGTCTCAATTAGCTGGGCATGCAGATATTAAAGATTCCGCTCTCCCGGTACGAGCGTACGAGCCTCGTATCTAATGACACTGTTTTGATTTACGATAAGCTTTCCGTGTACGTTATTGTATTTATAATTTCATGCATATATTCACGAATTGATGGTCTCAGACTGATAACATTAAGTTTAATGTTGCACTATAATTAAGATGTGGTTCAATGATTTATGGACTCTTAATGGATTTCGATGTTATTCGGTAGAGGACGTTCCGAGAATAGGGACGGTAAATGAACATTTGCGGTTTTGATGAATAATTAATTGCTTGACATTTAATTTGCAGAATAAAACTATAACGGTTCGACGAAACTAAGGATGTTATTCTAAAATCACTCCATTATTTGTAAATACTGCAGCATCGAAGAGAAACTACGGAGAGAACGTCTTCATTCGTTAAATTGGGGTGGAATGGAATTCAACTGGGGTCTGCGAATGTTCTAAGAGCAAATAACGTTACGTAAATTGAGCCATTCTGTTGTTCATAGGGGGAGAATTAACTCGTCATCGCTCTGCATTCACAATGTTAAAGACTTGACTTTATTTATAAGGCTTAAGGTTAAGGGTTAAGTGAGAGGAAAATGATTACAATTTGTTCATTCATCATCATCATTCCAGCCGAATTGACGTTTCTCGTTCGCCAAAATCTTCACAGTCAACTAGATTCAGATTTACGACTGCTCCATTCAACCCTATAGCGAATCCTCAACGAGATATCACGCCACATCCTCAAATCTAATCCGGCTACAAATGTCCGCTAACAGAATAGTTACGTCTCAGCATCCTTGCTTATTTTTAGGTCGCCACACAAGGGAAGTGGTCGGAGAGGGGAAGCCTCGTAATCCTGTTAGCACATAACTACTACGCACTAAGGCAGCTTTTAGACCGTAGTTTTGTTCTTCGGTAAGAAATGAATAAATTATAAAGGGACCCTCTACGGATGTACGAGAGGTCTCCTCGCATTTATTTCGACGACTTTTTTTCTTGAGTTTTTTAGTGTGTGACCCCATTTTGTTCATGCTTTATTGGTTTTATAGTGTTTTTGTTTTACCGTAGAGATTTTTATGTATTGATTGAGTGAATTGGAAGGGTTAGCTTTATGGTCACACAAAAATAATGGTTTCTAAACAATCTATGGTACATGAGGAACGTTGGATCAGAAATTCAATTTGGTCGGTTTCATTATTGAGCAGAAGTTCAGAACAGCTCGCAAACAAAGCTCTAAAATGAGATTAAACGCATAAATATCCAACGCTACTGCTTTCAATATTTATGTGTTTTAATATAATTTTGCAAAATTCAATATTGCAAGCGAATTTGATTAAATCATAAACGGAAACGCAAACACATTTAAATCCATTTCCGATCGTATTACACTAAACCGGAAAGCGATTCAACACAAAATCGAGTTTGCACAGCCGGACCCAAAATCTTTTATCTAATCTAGACAAATATTGGCTTTGACTTGGCACATCGCGAAATTGGGACCAACCTTTGTGAGAAGATACGTGCAAAACATAGAAGCCTCTAATCCTATGAGTAGAAGTGCCAGATTCCCATACAGGGTAAAGATTACTTAGGGTTGAAATATGCCTTATTGTTAGAGGAGATAAGGTCCATATCTTAGTATTGAAAAATCGATTAAGTTCCAAGGCGTGAGGAGATGCGGATTGTAGATAGATAAAAGTTGGTGTCCGAGATAAGACGGGTCGTTGAACCCGCGCCTACGGGAGTTGTTCGGTTCTTCCCTTTTCTTATGTTGATTTCGTTTGGATTGAATACAGCTTTTATTGTGTAAAAGAATCGGGTTACTTTTCTTTATTTCTTTTTCCGTCTGTCTTGTTCTTGCCGTTATGAGTTTTGATTAGCTTTTGAGGAATACAATAAGTAAATGGTTTCTAGACGAATAACGTTATGAACCGTGCGAACAATTTCGACTTGTACATGCTACGATTTTAGTAACATTCGCAATATTTGGGTCACTATTAGATAAAACACCAAATAATGTTGTGACCATAATTTTATGCATTTAGTAAGCCTATATATAATTGACTAGTTTACAAATATGCAAATATGTGCAGTCAATGTCATATGCTCACTAGCATAGTGGTACTGGTAACCGATAAATGCTAATAAAACATTTGAAATAATAAACTGAGGTGTGAATTTACCTGTTCAAATACAACAACGAGCTACCGATTCCATAGAATCAACAAATAAAAGGCAGACGGTATGTCTTATGGTAATTGTACCTACCTATGGTAAACCAGTTTTGTATTAAGTTCAGGAATGTGCCCATACAGCCCATGTGAGGACGACTTGTTTGATGACGCGTTGTGTTTCTAATTATTCAAATGTCGCTTATGTAATTAACATGAATCTTTGAACATCTTGTCATTCTTGATAGGCAAGACGTATAGACATTATCATTTGACTAGCCCAGGGATGGCGAACCAATGGCACGCGTGCCATTGATAGCACGTTGCAGAATATTTTAGGCACGCCACCGAATTTTTTGCCATATTTTCCACTATGCCTACGAGTCATTATTTTCAGAGATGTATAACATAAGATCCGATTAGAAATCGTTTGCTAGAGGAGTCCAGTTCAAGATGCAATCTTATTTTAATTTTAATAACACGTAGAATTGAAACATTTATTACGACATAGGTCAAGTTTTTTCTTTTTGGTAACAAAGAAAGAGCTTTCAGTTGAAAATATTTAGTTTAATTATCTGCCAATAAAGACTAAGCAATATTATTATGCTATTGCATAGCTTCTATCGCGGGCCTTGAGCGTGGAGAGCGAATCCAGAAATTCCGTAACGAAAATTTTCAACCAGGATGCTATGGTTACTGAAAATAAGGTTGTCAACTGAGGTTGTCAAATTAAATAATTAATTATTTGCCATTATTTGCATTAAGTTGATAAAAAATGCTATGCAATAGCTTTACCGCGGCAGTCTCCGAGTGCCACATTTAGTTTTTTTGATGGCACATGTAAGGTCTCAATAAAAAGGTTCGCTATCCCTGGCCTAGCCTTTCCCATCTATGATGGGTTCGACTTCTGATGTTTTGTAATCGGTTGGCGTGGAATGGGCTGGGGCATCTGAAGTGGAAAATGACGTGAGGAAAGTTTTGAGAAATGTGGATGGGTATAAGAGAAGATCAAAGAATCGATGGATGGAGTGTGTGAAGGATGATGCTGCGATGACTGGTACTAGAAAAGTGTGGAAGAAGAAGCATGCTGCCCCGGCCCCAAATAAATTGGGAAAAGAGCTGGAGAATGTTGATGGTAAGTCAGAAGTTTAGACATCACTTTGTCCGACATGGAAAGTGAATCCAAGACCTCATGTTCCCGTCGGGGCTGCGGATTATCGAAAGTCATAACGCGGCCTCGGCACAAGGGCGAAGAAGGAACATGGGTTGGTTTTTAATCAGTAGAAGTCTGACACTCCCTTCCACTCTGCCCAAGAGCGGGGGGGGGGGGGGGGGGTTGTTATTTGAAGATTTATAAAAAAGGCCTCATGTTCAGCAGTACTGCTTGCAACCACTAATCAACCTTGTAACGTTAGACTAAATTGATTTTGACGGATTTCCATTATGTCCTATTTTGGGGACGAGCTACGTGTAAGGTTAAAGTGATGTGGTTTTCTGACGGGGAGCAGTTGATGCAATGTGACGGGTCTAAGAATAAAATGTTTTAGCTGTAAAAAATTTAGGGTGATGCTTTTAAAGCGTTTTCTTCTTGAACGGTGTTTAGAGATTCATTAATCTAATAAGAAGAGTCATTGTTCTCGTCGTTTTTAATTATGATATTGTGTACTTCTTCTGAATCTGAACAGTCTCGAAATTTTAATGCTAAATTAGAGTACACACACACATTTACACCTACGCATAAACACACTCATACTCACCACTCAGAGCTTGCATGCATTAAATTCTTTAATTTCTGTTGCGTTCATTCATTGTTAGTCCCAAAAACAGGCGAATATACTTACTGACTCTAGTAAACGGAGTAGGTCTCACCTGGCCCAGGAGTCCGAGTTTCAAATAGATAAACCTTTTTTTACGTCAATATGTTTTTTTATGTGTTTGACTCTTTCCCAATTTCAAATTCTCAAATCAGAAACCGGGTATAATATTATAAGACATTAAACTTATTCCCACTAAGTAAGCATTGAGAGTCTAGTCGCATTCGTCATAAAGGAGTTATGCTCGGTTTACGTTTTCCGATAAAATATGCACACGTATATTTTATTACTTAACCGAAACAATAAAGTTAGCTGTAAACATAATTTATTATGCATATAGGCCAGCCTCGGAGCGTTTAACATCTCTGAGAGAATCTCTTTTAAATATTTAAAGGAGGTTCAAGGCGTTTCTCCTTTCATTTACAAATTAGGTGGCGTTGGTGTAGCACACACTGAGTTTCTGAGATCTAGTATTTGTATCCGTGTACTTATTTCCTTGTATACTACTACTAATGCATTTTCGCAAGAAAGTGTCACACCATCTGTTTTTCTTCACATATAGATTTATTTACAAGTACATAGTCTTTGGAGTGTGATAACGAATACATATTACCTACTACATGTTTCTTGCTAAACTTAAGGGTGAACCCTCAACTTACCCTATCGGTGTCGTAACGGGGGACTTTCCGATAGCATCTACCTCTTAACGTCTACCTGTATCTATATCTTCGCCTTTACACTAAAGGAAGCTTGCAAAATGCTTTGAGGTACAGAAACTATAACGAGACATTATGATGTATCGATTTCTGGTAATACTTCTACTAACAGAATTCGGGAAATACTAGGATGAAGATATGAATTGTTGACTACTGACGCACATAATTGATAGGATAGAGGTAAGAAACACTCATCACACGTCAGAACTAGAGGTTACTAGAGACTGTAACAAACAACTAGAAGCTTCCCTTTTCCTTAAAGGACTTCCTTTAAGGAAAAGGGAAGCTATGAACTCAATTACCTATAACACTTGTTATAGGTAATTGAGTTCATAACTTCCCCATACTGCAGTTATTAAGTTCAGTAAAAAGTGTCTTGTTGTAAAAGTTAGCAGCAAACTCTAGGTTATGATAAAATTAGCAAAGTTTCTTCTGCATGCAATTTTGTCGCACCGTACAAGCTTTTCTGGAATAAAACTTTTTTGATGAATTCTTCTTTTTATGGGAGCTAACTAAGAATATTTTAGGTAGGGAATAATTAACAATCTTGTTTAATTATGTTATAGGTATAATTTTGAATGAATAGCAAATGCTTGCGTTCACAAATGAATGACGAATCATTCGGGAGCCCATTGATCAATAAAAAGGAACGTGGAATTAAGGCTAAATGCGTCATCGATGATGCATAATTATTGTTTATTCATTGACTATTAAATTACTATCACAAAAACAGGAAAATATGAGACCATTTCCATACCTGGCTCCCTTTTACGGGAACTTTACCAAGTAAAAGAAATAAGGAGGATTAAGTCGTAATTTTACAATGAAGTAGGACTTTGAATTTGAACAAGCTTAGGATAATAACACAGGTATAGTGTTGCCGGAAAACGATATAGACAATCGAGGACGCATCAATCTTTATAAGGTTACTCCTGCTATTCAATTCTTTTGGGACATAAACATCATAGATATCGATATCAAGATTTCCATTAACGGTATTCAATTATAGTGCTGTAATTTTTCAAACAAATTACGATAACGGTAGCCTCAGTCCGATAATGTCATCGACGTATCTAGACTTGATAGTCACGAGTAGATGAAATCACTGGTCAACAAATTGATTGTACGAGATACGAACATTTTATTGGTATTCAGTTCACGGGCATTTTGCCCCTATTATGAACGCTTATTAATAAGCATCGTGGTACGTGCTCTGTGATTTGTAGCCACGAAGTCTACCTCAATAAAGACTGGCTATTTGCTTGATCGAATACAGAATACTAGACGTATTCGATCAAGCAAATAACCACAGCCGACGGGCTACGTATTGATTGCTTATTTCTTTCAGATTATACTCTACCAGGAAAATATATTCCTCAAAGAAAACGTGCATTAACGACCAACGAAAGCAGACGAAGCAAAAATATTACGGAACGATACGAAGTAAATGCGTTTCCATTCGACTCGGTACCCTCGCAGGAACATGCTCCCCTTTCCTCACTAGTAGACCGTTAATAATCTGTTACAGAATAAGATAACGATAACTGGCAGGGGCCCAGAATTTTACTAGCATCCTAATTAGGCTATGCGCGCCCTTGGCACAAGAACCATCTTGCGAAATAGACCAAAACGACAAGAAAGTTTGGTTAACTGCCGGAACCGAATCAAAGTTTGTTCAGTCCAAGTATTTCTGAGTTTTAATCAGTTTTCAGATAAGGGTTGGGTTTCGGTTAGATTAGATATGATAGATATTCAATAATGTTCAGTTTGGTCCACACATGTGGCGCTTTTAGGATTCTTGTTAAGTATATTTTTGTTTTAGCAACACTGCCGAGTTAATCGTTTCATCCTTAAAAAATGCTTAGGACAATCTACAACAGACCATGTCCCCTTAGCTTTTATGTTTGTAAGAAATAACACACCGGTAAGGCTTCAAAAATCTTTAGACAGCTGGCTGTGAGTCAGCGAAAACTCGAAACAATAGCGACCCATCGTACAGCAAGGCAAAACCTCGTCACCTATAAACAAGCCATGCATTTCGTTTCGAACAAACCCTCCGTCACCGGCTGCGGCACAATATGGCACACGACCGCGTAAAAAACCACCCTGTACGGTCCCCAAGTCCCTGCACATCCTCACCCAAATGCAAACCTTTACTTTCTGAACATAAAGTCGAAAAGTAAAGCATCGACTACGGCACACGTTGCATTGAAGTTTGAACTTTGACTCCAAATGGCGACACGTTCTTTTTTTTGGTGGGTTTGACGTTTGCTTTTTCATAGAAAAAAGAACGTAGCTGCTATGAGTTACGGTTTATTCCAGAATGTGCCCTGAATTCTTTGTTAAAATACTTCGCCAGGAGTCGGCGAAATGCTCACGTGCGTATTCCTTTTGTTGAAGCCTCCGATGGAGACTCGTACAAACCTCGACGGCGTTACTTGACATTTCATATGAATAATAGCATATTTTTATTCGTGTAATGCGTCGTAACCTTTTAGAGAAAGGATTTCCTTAACGCCATTTTGGGAGCAGTTGTATCATGTATGGGTCGTGCCAACTATTATGTAACACGCGTTTAAAGAATCCTTTCTTTAGTCCTCCCCTATTGGTTATCACATCGTTTTTAATGCTTTTGGTAGCACTAGTACTACGTCCTTGTATCGTTTTGTATTTTTGATGCTCGTTATTCTCGTGTCATTGTGCATAATAATATTTATAAATGTAAACTGAATAAAACCGGTTTCTTCAATTGCTTTATTGCTCTTATTATAATTGTCCAACGATCAGCGGTTACCTGCAACAGTTTCACTCACGATTATCCTAGATTTTTTAGAATGTAAAGCTTTTTGTGGTATCTAAACTATTGTTGCTCTGACTCGCCCTGATAATTTAGTTTCATCAACTTTCTTCCTCCTTTCTTCGTCTACTGCAAGTCTGCAACCTAGATTTTGGCCAGTGTATTAAATACCGGTTTGTAAGTAAAATAGGTATAAGGCCAATGTGCGTGCATTTAATATTTCAGCTCCTGCTCACTAAGTGACTTCTACATAGTTAAGTTCAGCTTACACGACATTTCCATTACTTGACGTTGATCGCTATCTTGTGTTATCCGTCAGATCTTTCTCAACATACATACCCACATGTATTATGTGGGCTCCCATAACTTTGTTAGAACTAGTTAGAATCACAATAGCATCACAATGGTACTTCGATGTTATTGTTTCATCACAATGCGTCATTCGGTTCGGTATTGGTTGTACTTGTTTAATAGTATTATTTAATTTATATGTATAATTATATATTAAAACACCCATTGTAGTCAATGAATTTGTTGAGTCTGAGACTCTGAGTTGAACAAAACAAGACGTTGATGGGAAATCTACGTTCGTTTATGTTCATTATTGTGAATTTGATGTAAGGATTTATACGAATCCAAATTGCTTCTTTGTTTTTAATTAAAAAAACTGAAGATTATATCGTTCCATTTCATAATTTTAACGGTAGTTATTTTTTCCGGTCATATATAAATATCAGTCATTGTCCGACTTAAAAGTTCAACGTTCGCGAATTTATCATAACTAGGTCGAGCACATTGCAAATAAAATTATCAATATTAAATAAATGACGTCATAATTCGGGAATCACCGTGTGATTGGTCGGTCAGATTTCGGCAAATCGTCTATTGATAAACTATTGGCCTGTAATTGGCTCAATTGAATGATAAGATTAATGTCTAAATCAATGTTTACCCCTTCCTATTTATCCATATGCAACGTACTGCGTATTTCCGTGTGAATTCTAGTCATATTGTTTTTATGGAGTTTATCCGTGAAAACATGACATCAGCTATTTTCATGTTCAAAGTTAAGAAATATCATGTAGGCTTGACAATCTAACGTTGATATAGACATCGGCATTAGTGGAAATCCCCTAATGTTATTTTTATTCCGGACCTGTTTGTGCATATTATTTTTATTTTTATCTGTTGTGTACTCATCGTGTCTGCTGCTATCTCGATCTAATACGACAGTTTCCCTTCTGCCATTCATGCTTTTATTTACCATCATATTTTTAAAATTCTTCATTGTTGTCTGTCTAATTTGACTTTGCTAACGTTGTTCACCTTTACGTTTAATACTGTTTTATCTTTTGTTACTGTTGCATGTTTAATATTATTTTATAGTGTATTGAAATCGGAGTATTCCACATCCCCTCATTGTTAATGTTGAGAGATTTTGTCATAGTTTACTGCATACGATTTACACTTCTCCAATTCTTCTCATTTTCCTCAAGGTTTTCTATTTTAGCAGTATCGACTTTGCTAACGTTATTAAGCTTTACTGTTTATCAAGTCTTTATTGATGTATAATTATTTAGCAGTGTATTGAGTACAGGGAACCAGTATAGAGGCAGGGTCTTGTAATTGATTACCGCCGCCGTCTGTCCGTGTGTCACGCGATCTGGTGACTGCCTCATAAACAATAACTGGCTGTGGCTAGTTTTGGGGTTAGCTTCGACATATTTACATATTTGCATCTAAATATAACATTTTAGTTTGTTTGATTAAGGGGATAATATGGCTAGAAAGGAGGTGATAAATAATATGGTGACTAATAAAGAAATATGAAAGAAGACATGGTGCACCGACCGACCCCAGATAACCAGATAAATTGGGATTAGAGCAAGATAATGATTATTGATTGGCGATTTGATAAAAATAATAAGTAAGTACCTAATTAGAAACTGTTGCGCAGATTATGCAAAATAAAACATACTTACTGAAAAGATAAATTATACAGTTGGTTGCACATCTCAGACTTGACTGCTCATAATTCATCATCATTTTAATTTTATCTGCCGCGACTTTACTGTTTAGCCGCTCAGTACTATCCTTTTGTAAATGAACGCTCAAAACGTTAATTTAATTTATCATGCCATATTACTGGGATGGACCATATAATTGGAAACGTTGTAAAACAACTAATTGAATCTGCACCAGTAGTTTCGGGGTCGGCTAATATAAAATGGGTTAATTATGGCTCGTGACTAAAATTTATTTAATAATAAAAGCTGCTCTTCGTGCCTCGGAAAGCACGTTGAGTTGGTGTGTCCGGCTGTCATTGTAGATCTATGAAAGTCGCCACCTGTCGCTACCCGAAAGTCTGACAACGAGTCTTACCAAGGCGTATCGTATAACCCAGTATTAACTGAGTTTTGGAGCTCAGCTAGGCAGTCGCTCCATATAAAACACTACTATTCAGCTGCATCCGTTTAGACTGGAAGCTCACTCCAACAAAGTTGGAAAAACTCCAGGCGTATACAAACTATTCACTAGGCAACACCTGAATCATCTCCCTGTCCAAGGACAAGTCCTATGTTACTTGGAAAATTATCTGAATGCAGTAGAATTTTCAAGCCTCGGCTCTGCATCGAGGGTTGAAATTCCAACAGTACAATATTGTTGCATTACTTCACTTTGTCCTAAGGTCGAATTTCACTGAATTCCGTTTATACGTCAAAGAGTAACTTTTGTAGACTGAATATAATTTATGGACTACGGAGTTAAATGTAAATGCTTCCACTCTGATTTCAGTCAAAGAACTATATTTGTAGAATGCTTTGTTGTCTGTCGTTAAAGTTTATTGAAGAACGTTATTAACGGTACTGTAGTTTCAGGAGTTTTCGATTGACTGCTCTAGGATGTACTCGTACATTAGAGATTATTATTACATTTTTTAGATTTATAATGATACCTTGTTTCTAAGAGAAAGAAGGAGATAATGCTGCGGCGATCATAAATAATAATATTATGATGTTCCGTGTTTTCTACTTATTTAAGTAGCACTTAAAAGTACGAAAGGCGACCAACAAAAGTTATTTACAAGGCAGATGTGTGGCAACGCCCGTAGAAAGACATAAACTGACCTTATTGGTTAGGTTCTTCATAAAGGACAGGTGCATAGTACTAGCAACCGGCGTGCGTGTATGACCAGATGTATATACGAGGTAAAATAAGTATAGTGTCAGGATCGTAGCAGGAAAAGGTCGTGAGTTTATGTGATGTTGAAAGTATACAAGAAAGTGTACTGCAAAAGTTATCTTTCAGTTATCCATAAAAGCTGGCCAGCCGGTAGTTTTAGCGAAACAATCCATATTCATGAACTTCGTACCTACTACACATTAAATTAATGATGTTTGTTGAAAATAAGTAAAGATTCGTGGAATTTTGCGACCGAAACACGGCTTATCCGGGCTAGCTTCAAGCTGAAACTGAATAATAGTCTTTGAAAGGGGTACCATCTATCTGGCAGAAACTCGATGCTCCGAAATTTGTTTGGCATAACACACTTGGCATATTCTTCTTTGAACGAATGTGTTTATGGCAGAACAATTATTTAATAGAATACTCATTTCGCAGAATGTTTAAATAGCCGAATTTCCAATGGCATACTTTTAAGATGGCAGAATTTTATTTGGTAGATTTTTATAAGGTATAACGACCGTTTCGCGAAAGTATCCTTTATGGGCGGCATGGGCACCGGGCCGTAGGCCGACGAAGGAGGCCGGCGGAGGCCCGGCACTTCGGGGACAGAAGATATTAGTGTTATTTAATATGCGAGTGAAGCGAGCGCGCGTCATGGAGTACATGCGTTGCATGTATGAGTGACGTCATTATTATTATTAATAATAATTATTATTATTTTTGACATACATTTAATGTTCTCAGCTAGAAATTTTAGCCGGGGTGAGCTGATAATAATAATTAATAATAATTATTATTATTGCATGTACGTATGTATGAAATGAAATGCGTGCCAAAAGACGATTCTGATTATGAATTTTCGGCGAGATGATGGTTCTGGAAATGAAGTTTATGCTCAAAGATGATTCTGACTTACAAAGTTATGAGTTTTGAATTTATGGTAAATGAGTGTATGCCAAGTGATTTTCTGCGAAATGAAGTTTCTGCCATCCACTGTTATGCAAAACAAAATTCGGGTATAAAAAATTCTGCTAAAAAAGGTAGACCCCTTTGAAAGCTATCTAAGTTATTCCAAGTTGAGCACGAGCTAATCCTTGTTTAAAGCAGTGGAACAGTCTGTTCGCTCAAACTGATTTCACGGATTGTCGCCTCCGTTCCGCCGTGTTGACATTCATTGTCCAAACAATTGTTGGAAAAGCTGTAAAAAGATAAGTAGCGGTGACATCCGATAACCAGCCGCTGGAATGAGGTTGAAAAGTAAAATTACACTACCGAAATTAATTAAGAGCTGGGTTTGTGTCAAAAAATAATTGTATAAGTGAATCATTTAAACTTGAGGTTTGTGAACTTAATCGCTAACGGTGAAATGCCTGTAAAAGAGTAAAGTAGCTTTTTGATTAATCGCAATTGAAAATTCTGAAGCTTATTTTCCTTTTCAATCCAAACAAAAACCGCTAAACATTAACAAAAAGAAAGTTCCAATCAGAAAACTCCATTGTAATCCGACAATCGCTGAGTTATTACGAAAAATGGTCATCCATTCTCTCCATTGCTTTATTTCATGGAAAGCAACAACCGGCGTGAATTGAAAAGCCCTCAATGAATGGGGCATACAACAATGGGGTCGCTCGTATAACACATTGTATTACGTGTGTATCGATGGTTTATTCCGAGAAGGAGAACCGCAATTGCCGCGAATGCCGTAATCGATATGGCATCGATGACCGACGCTGCAGGTCTCGATAAATATTTACTGATACTACTCTACAACCTTGTGTGGTCTGAACTTGTGTGTCACCCACCGTACTATTGCTCTTGATTCTTGGTTACTAGCTTTCATTAATATCAGTCGCTACAGTTTCGCACTTAGAATGTATCATCTAGGTTACACCATGTAGGTCACAAAAATCTTATGAAACTCCGAGCTGATGAAAACCTTTTTGGAAGTCATTCGTCTCGTCTCTAGATGGGCTGTGGGCATGGAGGCTGTGGGTTTTCATTTGATAAATGTTTAGAAGTCTTCTCCCTGCTTTATAATAAGGGAGAAGGATTTTTAAGGAACGCATAGTCTGATTGGAGAAGTGTCATGAGCGCAAGGAAGCTTTCTAAGCTATATAGTGTTATGAGAGATTATGCTAAAATATTTGTCGTTCGTGAACATTCTCTCACGCAGGTTGTCTTCTGATTCCCGACCTTCATAAGTTCAAACTCGACAGACACAATAAATACTGCTCGCAATATCTCGAAATATTGGCACTTATTTCCTTATAAACCAGCTTGGTCTCACCTGCGATGTTTCGAGATACAGCCAGAGTTATTATTATAGGATCTACCTTACGTGGGCGGAGACTTACGACAGACTGCTACTTACAACACCACTTATATATTATTATATAGGACTAGTAATATAATTATAGGACATTTGTCCGCAGGCCAAGAATCGTATCGGAATAGGGACAGCATAAATAACAGCTGTAGATAGACTATAGTTTCTATTTCACTCTCCAAGGCGGGATTGGTACGGTTTTATGTGATCATTTCGCGGCTTTTATGTGCGTTGGGTAGCCAAGTCGATTCTATGTCAGTTTTCTGGTCTAGATCACGTCTTTAAATTTTAGGTAGATAGTTTTAGAGGTCTTGGATTTTATTCAGAGGTCGGGCAAAATGTTATTTGGTTTATCCATCGGGAATATCCCAGTTGCAGCTAACAGTATTAATTTGTGTATTAATACAGATTGTGTTGTGACAGTGACAGTTGGACACTGATGACAGCCCGCCTTTTATGTTGGGAGAGACTGGTAAGGGCTTCTCTCATGTCATGTCATTACTTGGAAGTTTTTATTAAGGACGCATTTACGATTGATAAGTCAAATCATTACTTTTTTAAACAAAAGTATGTTTATTAAATACAATGCTTTGAATTTTTAAAATGTTTTTGCTGCTTATTGTAGATATATGTGCAAGGTACAATTCTTAACTATAAATATAATTTTAGATATGTCCAGTTTCTCAATAAATGTACCGAAGTAAAAATTTTTCACTTTTTTTCTTCTTCTTCTTCTTCTTCATTTTTCAATTAAATTATATTATTATTATTATTATCAGACGTAGTGTTATGTAAAATAACTTGAATATACTCCAGTTTTGCATGTTGTTTTACAATATTATAGCAACAAAAAACTCGATTTATTTGGCACAATGAAGTAAGTGCAAAGTAATAGAAAAACTTTGTGTGCGTGACAAAGTTTAATTCGTACAAAAATAACCACTCCACGACCTAATTCAGAATGAAACATCATAACAAGAAAATAATTAACAACAGTGTTTTGGATTGTTATGTTAGTAAAAGTTATGTCTTTTTCCTTTTTTAGGGCTTGTGTTGTTTTTTATGTACAGTGCACAAATAGTGTTTGAATCACATTCATTGCGTTATATAAACACTAGCTTTTGCCCGCGACTTCGTTCGCGTGGAATAGGTAGTGACTTCCGGCAGATTTATGATTTATCTCGCGAAAAAAAATAAAAAAAAAAAGACGGGTTGCACTCCGGGAGTGCCGGCAGAAGTGAAAACTTGATTATTAACGTTGAGCATGTTTGATATTTTGGAATGGTTAGGGAATAATTTTGCACCAATTGCTTTAACAGTATAAAAGTACTATCATTTATGTGGTAGAATACAATATTGATTTATTGCGCTATCGTACACAAACATGACAATTTATATTACATTAAAAATTTAACACTTTAAAACTATTACAATTATTTTACATTAAAAAGTTTATCTCTCCGAAAAATCAACTTTCATCCATAATTTCAACGACTTTTTCACCATCATCATTACCAGAACTATCATCGCCAATCTCTAAAACTGATACGATAGGTTTATGGTAGCTGAAGTAAGAAACGAACAGTTTTGATTCGAACCTATTTAAATGTCTAATAAAGACCGCATCAATAGTAGTTTTGTATTTCGTTGTGCTAAGATTGCGATCATTCGACATAGTTAAACGAAATTCATTATTTAGAAATTCAATTATTCCGCCATAACTATGCTAACCCATTTATTTTGTCTTTCCCTGTCCTCCGATCGGAACTCCGATTGGTAGGAGGAGCGGGAATATTTTTTCCCATGCCTCCGATTAAGCATCATAAAAACATTGTACAGTCTAGTTCAAAATAAATTATTTTTGTATTTTATTGACTGTACAGTCGACATCGTTAACGTTCAGGGTCAAAATGTCCAACTCCCACACGACTAGTCTAAGATCGATAGTTTCCGAGATATAGCCGTTTCAATTTTGACAGCTGTCATCCGAAATGTAGATCTCATTGAGATCTATCACTTGTCCCTACACACAACTAGTCTAAGGTCGATAGTTTCCGAGATATAGCCGTTTCAATTTTGACAGCTGTCATCTGAAATGTAGATCTCATTGAGACCTATCACTTGTCCCTACACACAACTAGTCTAAGGTCGATAGTTTCCGAGATATAGCCGTTTCAATTTTGACAGCTGTCATCCGAAATGTAGATCTCATTGAGACCTATCACTTGTCCCTACACACAACTAGTCTTAGGTCGATAGTTTCCGAGATATAGCCGTTTCAATTTTGACAGCTGTCATCCGAAATGTAGATCTCATTGAGACCTATCACTTGTCCCTACACACAACTAGTCTAAGGTCGATAGTTTCCGAGATATAGCTGTTTCAATTTTGACAGCTGTCATCCGAAATGTAGATCTCATTGAGACCTATCACTTGTCCCTACACACAACTAGTCTAAGGTCGATAGTTTCCGAGATATAGCCGTTTCAATTTTGACAGCTGTCATCTGAAATGTAGATCTCATTGAGACCTATCACTTGTCCCTACACACAACTAGTCTAAGGTCGATAGTTTCCGAGATATAGCCGTTTCAATTTTGACAGCTGTCATCCGAAATGTAGATCTCATTGAGACCTATCAATTGTCCCTACACACAACTAGTCTAAGGTCGATAGTTTCCGAGTTAGAGCTGTTTCAATTTTGACAGCTGTCATCATTATTATTATTATTATTAATAATAATTTTATTATTATTATTAATAATTTTATTATTATTATTATTAATTATATTATTATTAATAATTATTATTATTATTATTAAGCGCCCTGCGCTGCCTAAACGAAACAGTAGGCCCAGGCATACATTTTCGCCGCGCCGTAGAGAGGGGATAGCTGTCTACTCTCCATCCGTCTTACGCTTTTTCGATCAGGGTCACGTGGTCACGTGTCCTGACGCGAGTTTAAGATTTTATACCCATCACAGAACAATTTCCCAAAGTGCTCAACGCCGCTAAAGAAGTTTTCACTTCAAAAACTATCCTATGTCCTTTCTCAAGTTCCAAACTATGTCTGTACCAAATTTCACACAAATCGGTTCAGTGGTTTAGGCGTGAAGCAAAGACAGACAGACAGACAGAAAGACAGACAGACAGAGTAACTTTCGCATTTATAATATTAGTTAGGATAGCATAGCATCACGTCTTTAATCTCTGAAGGGTTAGGCAGGGGTGTAGTGCCTATTAAAACGAGTAGTTCACCGCCCACACACACACAGACACTGCGACTTTGATAAAAAAAAATGGCGACGCGGCGTTATCGTGCGATTTCTTTCTTGTGCAACTTTATATTTATGTTCATGTCCAATCACCGTAGCTCGCTAATCAATGTCTTGTAGTAAGTAACAATCTCTGCAGGCATTCCGTCTGATCGGACGAGGTCGTCGGCCTAAGGTCGGAGATACATTGTTTTCTGTTTAAATAAGTACGTACTGTGACTATCTCTCAGTCTGACCTAATGGTTCGTAACTAAATGTAATGCTTTGTTACTTAGAGCTTTGAAATCATTGATATATTACATCAATGTTTGAAATATATAATAATTATGATTTGTTTGTTGTTTCAGGTATGAATCGATGTTCTAACTTCTGACCGACTGATTAGTCTGATTACTACGTGTATAGAGTAAGTTTTTAGACGACTGGGCAAAAAAAAGGTGTGTTGTGTTTTTGTTACTCGTTCTGATCAGGTTTGTAATGAGACTCAGGATCAGGTAATCAGGTTTGTGTTTGTAATCGGTTTTTTATTAAGCTTTGGAGATACCACTTAGCTCGTGAGAATCCTATTGACAAAGCGCTTATCAAAGTACTTACTTGTAAATACTTGGCTATCTATTTTCGCTGGATATTAAACAAATAAGATATTTTCAGAGAAAAATAAACAAACAACCCCTAATACAAAAATCACTGTACTGAATAATACTTCCATCATACAACATCGAATGAACTTTACTCGTAGATCTGAACTCGTATTTGATTGCAATTTGTTCACACTCGAACGCCTCTCACTCATGTATTTATGCATGCACTTGCCGAACGACTTGGCATTGCTGATGTATGCTGCTGGCTGCATCTAGGGCGAGACATCTCACTCACAGAATCTCTGCTCTATTTGAGATTGAGCTGAGTCTACAAGTCCTGACGTCACAGTCCCGTCTGCATAGACCCGTTTCTCTGAATCTTGTAATTTGTTAGGCGCCTTGGAATTGAGAAGAAAGTTTCGTATAAGTTAATCCAGAATAGTTATGCTCTTCGGTAATCTTCGTGTTACCGATTTTGCACGAATGTCGGTGTAACCCCGCCTATAGAACAAAGTTTTTAATAAAAACTTGTTAGATATTACTCGTAACTACATGTTTATATGGAGTGTAAGGACTATTTTAACGAATAATCTTCTGAAACATTAAAAAGCTGAACATTTCGGAATTTTAATTCTTTTAAGTGCATGACTCTAGCTTTTAATGTTTACATCACCCGGCCCACCGTCGCAAAGTCGCATGTCTGTCGGTCTTCTACAGACTGTACTTCGGAGAGTGTGCGCAAGAGCTCCACGAGCTGATCCCACCATCTCCCTTCTTCCATCGGGAGACTAGACGTACTGCAGGGTATCACCCACAGGTATCACCGATATCTAGTCGACATTCCACACATTCGAACGAAGCGCTTTGCTGGGTCCTTTATTATGCGCACAGCCAAGGAGTGGAATTCCCTGCCTGCGTCGGTTTTTCCGAGTTCATATAACCCTAATCTGTTTAAGTCGCGAGTAAACAGGCTTCTACTGGGTAAGCTCGTTCCATCGTCGACATCATCTCTGGCCCTTAGGGCAAGATTGAAGTCAAGAGCAAGCCCATTTATAATAAAAATAAAAAAACATTAAAAATAATAGCTAGAGTAATATCTAACAAGAAGCAGAAGTTATGAAGCAGACCCGCAAAGGGGCAGGCTGGATCTGAGAAAGATTATTTAGGGGCTGGTTTAAAACTATACTATCTCAACTTCAAAGTTTCTCATCGGCGCATTTTATAGTTATAGTGCACCTAAGCACCTATCGTTGCAAGTTTCACGATAATTGTCAAAAGAAAACACATAATTTTCCTGGCAGATCTGAACTTTGAAGTTGCTCATTAATGCTTCTACAGAAACAGCATGCTTCGGGGGCGAGACGATGCGAGATATCTCACAGAATCTCTGCCCTATTGAACCCAGCCCACACGTCACAGTCCCGTTTGCATAGACCCGTTTCTCTGAATCCTGTTAGCTTGTAAATGTAAATTGTTACTCGCCTTGGAATGAGAAGAAAGTTTCGTACAACCTACGTTGAAGTTGCTTTCAAAAGCTTTTATCGCTGACAGTGCCGGAATGTTTTTTGGCGTTATAATTTAACGACGTTGAATGAAGGCCCTGTTGGTGAACATTTTTGACAATATTTTGCGTACAGAAAAAGCAAAATGGCGTCGTATGTTCCGATTTCTGCCAAAATTAAAATTAGATGCCAAACTTAAGATGTAAGTATCTAATTTGTTAGTCGCCTAAGTTACCTTGAAATGAGAAGAAAGTTTCGTACGTAAGAGTTTCTTAAGAAAAGCTTGTACAGAACTTTTTGATGGCACTCGTAAAATGTCGTGGAATTTAAAATGAGAATCAGTGCCTTGTTTCTTATTTCTTTACTTTTATTAAGGTTTCCAGCAGCCTTCAGCCTGTATGTAATGACATTTTTTTCTTTGAGATTATGTAATAAAAATGCAACTAAAGAGTTTTTATTTACGTCTAAGGAATGGTCTCTAAGGTCTTGACCTGGTTACCGCTGATATAAATAGCCAAGAAACGAGTACAACAATAGAAGTTAATATTGGAACGATGTAAAGTAAATCCTGATAGTAATAGCTTAGGGCTTTATCGCTATCCTAGATCTATAGTGTTATAATGGCACAATAATGGTCACCTATTCAATTTATCTTTATCTAAGAATCTAGTCTCGACTTACTCAATTGCAGTGTTTAAAGCTGACATGTCATAATAAATACTGTAGTTTCTAGCTAGATTGGTGTTTAATTATAAATAAATCTCTAGACACGTCTGTAATACCTGAAGGGTTAGTTAGATAGAGGTTTACCCATAGATGGTGTACCTAATACCTATTTAGCACACTCACATTTCGCTAGGGATGTTTAAGTCTGTCGACTTAAGGTACTTTTTGGCTCGTCGTCTTACTTGACTGTGGCGGTCAAAAGGTTAAGTCCCATGATGTAACCGGGCACAATATCTGTCTATCTGTAACCGTCTCTGCGGCTGCTACCTACTAAGGCACCCCGGAATCGAAGGACCCAGGACCTCATGACCAACGAGCCAGTTCGCGAAGGATTTTTAAAATTTTGCTCGTAAGATTTGGAGTACCTTCCAAAAAGTTAAAACTTAAAATGCAATCGGTCTATGTTTTATATGGCATGTAAATTCTCCATTAATATTTTTTTCCGTAATTTCTAAAAAAAACTGTCTACCAAAAAACCGAACTACCTAAAACTAACTACCTAAAAAGGTAAATATCAGCCAGTCACACCGGCCGGTAAACAATGGCGACCTTGGCAGCTAAGCGTCTGCAGTGCAACATTTTGACGGTCAGTCAGCACGGCCGCCGGTCAACGACCCGCCCGGAAATAGATAGCCCACGTGCGTCTGATAGTAATATACCTACGCCTACTTACATCATGTAGGAAGGGTGTAGGTAGACATGATTTTCAGCTGATTTTCACTAGAGACTCCCACTTATTTGATCGACTGGAAGCTTATCTCCATTTAATTAGGAAAACTCCTGTTTTTTTTGCTACATTTGTAAAAGTCCAGGGAGTCGCTAACTACTGAGATTTTTGTAGAAATGGAACTGAATTGTTTTTGAACAAGCCTAACTATTCCCAAACCACAGCAATTCCTGAAAACCAGAATCAACAGTGGAAACCACCAGAAAAGTGCCGGGACAATGAAGCTCGACGAAGTCCCCGAAAAACAATTTAACCGTCTTGGACCCCGCTACGAAATTAATCAGATTATTTTGGAACAGTAACAATATCCGCAAATTATTTTTCTCTGCCGGCTTTTGGGGTCGATCCAAAATGTTTTTCCCTTTGGTAGTCTTCTATGTACCTATCTCGTTATCATTCACTCCCTTTTCCTTTTTACGCATAAACATAACATCACGCCTTTTTTTTTATTCCCCGAGGGATTAGGCAGCGGTGTACCCACATTTAGCCGGTTATGGTAAGTTCCATGTAATAGCTCCCTCCCTATTTCCCTTTTCCTTTAAATCTCAATATTAGTGATCCCTAAAGAAAATCTAACATCGAATTGCAAATTAATCCATTCATTAAGAAGTTTCAGTTTATTTTCAAGTTTTTAAGTTATAATAACCAAGTAGAAGCTGTTGACACTTTGCCAAAGAAAGTAAATGTAAGTACTCGGTATATTATTAAACTACAGTTATTTCATACCTCTGTAGCTTTCCGCGAAATTTCATTAAACTTCACTCAAAGTTACGAGTTGCAAGCTTCTGGAAACTATGTAATATGTCGATACCTTTAGGATCAAAGGGCGTAACCGCCATTTTGGCCAAAATGAAATTTGAATGCAGACATACCTACTTAGTTTTTCGTCTTCGTTCGATTCAAAATTTTGATATTTGGAAAAAGTGGTGGATACACAGCCATAATTTTCGGATCGCTAAACATTGATTTTCTTTAAATATGGGTCATAAATGAAAAGAATTTCAAATACTATTCTACGATGTTCTTCATCTCAAAATTCTATCAACTTTTATCTTTTGCTTTTTACACAAAAAAGTTAAGTAAGAAAACTGTTATGATTTTTGTCTCTCCAGAAAATTCGTGTTTGGTGGATACGCCCTTTGAGTCTAAAGGCATCGTTGTGTTCTATAGCAGTTTGACACGACACAGACAGAGGTACAAGATAACCATCTTATTCTAATAGATGACGGTACTTAAACTAAGTTTACCTTGCTTGCTGTCTCCGCTGTATTACAAACTAATGCTTTAATCTTAGGGCCCGTTTGATCACTTAACGATTATGTCTGAGATTACTATCTTGTTGAACTACTGGATTAAGTCTTCATATTTATTTGACTATATAGCGTTTTGTTTTGAAATGCGTGGTTTTGCTGTAGGTGTCAGAAATACAATGTGGTTATGTGGAGAGTGGGTGTTCTCCTTTATGTTAATTTAACTTCTTACTGCTTTTATAAATATGAAAGCTTGTGTGAGTGTGGATTGATGTTTGTTACTCTTTCGACGCAAAAACTACTAAACATACTTGAAATTAATATAGCAATACATCTGTAAAACACAGGACTTTTAGACATTATGTAAAAACGATAATTGGCGCGGTTGAAAATGGCTGCTTTAGCAGTCTCATAGGCTACTTAATCACGCTTAATTTTTTAAATGATCACGGACGCAGTTAATATTATGAATTGGCTTATTGACCTTTTTACGAATTGTACAAATACGAATTATGTATAATTTCCTACGTTGATTCTGCTAATAAAACCACCATTTTAAGCCCCTGTTCCACAACACCGGGTACGGTGATTATACATAGTAAGTACCTACCATCAATCGATCTACCGAGATCTGGTTAAAGTCAGTATTTCTCAGCAACCTCTGTCTACCTCAATCCAAGAGAAAAGACCATAATCAAGAGCGATAACACTAAGAGCTTGATTGAAAGGATAAAATTAATTCCGAATTATATTATTTAATTCTTCAGATAAGGTTATTTACCGGGAAAATGTCGGACTGTACATTTGTATGGACAAATTCGCGGAGAATTAAGAGTTTACGAGGGCAATTAAACACTCAGCTTGCCAGTACTTGGAATACGACCAATCAAGGTATGCAAAACCAGTATCATCGGATCTCTCATTGCACAAAACATCTGTGCATAGCGAGGCCATGTTTTACTGGAAATGTTCAGCTTGATGTGTGTACAATAAACATTCTACGAAGGGGAAAGAACCAGTTGTCCAGTTCGTTTTATTATAATACGTAAACATTTTGTGCATCACCCTTTTTATTTTATGGACAATAATTCACGTACAGTATTGATTTGATTAAAATTCTTATTAATAATATGTTAATGTGATGTATACATAGTAGTTGTTTTGTTAATTAATTCAAGTGGTCATAAATGTCGTATTTCTATAATTTATAAATAAATAATAAATTAACGAAAGGTATCGCGTTTTTTTTTCGAAGTTTAATGGTTTTTTATTATAATAATAATTTATTGAACTCGATCATCACCTTAGGAGGCTCTAATTCCCGTCGGGGCTGCGGGTTGTTCGCAAGAGATACCGCGGCCTCGGCACAAGGGCGAAGAAGGAAAATGGGTTGGTTTTTAGTCAGTAGAAGTCTGACACTCCCCTTCGCTCTGCCCAAGAGCAGGGGGGAGGGTTATTCGATGATTTTCCACCCACCAAAAAAAAAAGAGGCTCTCATTGGGCGGCTGGCTTTAATAAGTACGAGACTCCTGGGACACGAGAAGCATATTGAGGAGGTTCTTCTCTCTGGAGCCCTAACCGCCGACAGCTTGGACCTTGTTCCTAATGATGATGGACTGCTTTTTAAATTTTTAAACGATTTGTGTTCTTTTGACAAGAATAAATAAATAAATAAGAAAATTAAAATCTGAAATGCCTTCGTTGGTTGTAAAATTCCTAGCAGATAATCTACCTACTCGTAGTCTGTCTCGGAATAACCTAGTCTTAATTGGTCTAACCACCCATAAGGAAGCCATAACTAAGAGAAAATCGTTTCCAACTAGCACTAACTTACCCTATCAGAGATAAGCGTTATCTTTAGGGTAAACGCACATATTGCTGTCGCTCAGACACGTTTTCGAGCATAAATAAATAAGCGCCTACGCGATAGCCGACTATAATTTAACCACCCGATGTGATGGTGAAAGTCAATGTGAAATATACAGTACGTTCACGGTTATTTTTCCTATGACAGCATTACTGCCAAAATCACAATGATCTTATACTTTCGTAGGAATAAAGTCGCTGTTCGGTGGCTATCACTGACAAGTCTATGAAAATTAAAGTGTACTTTATTCTAGTCAATTTTTCGACACTATCAACGACAAGTCTTTCGGAATTAAAGTGTGGACAAAATAAAGTTGCTTTTGGTTTGTAGCTGTCAGAGGTGAAATAACTGTACGTAATTTTAAGAAAAGTTACGTAATACAGCTATTTCAGAAATAATTGAGATTGTTATTTTTTATTGACTTTTTAATTAAAAAATAGGTTTCGTAAACATGGTTGTTTTTATTACATTTCAAGAACAATCATTTTAATTTTTTATGACCAAAAGCCGCCAAAAGGTGGTTTATTTTCTGGGGTTGTTGCCTGTTCATGTTATAGATATTTATGATAACTAGTAGATATGATACGGGTTAACCACTAACCGATAATAATTAGGTCTAGGATAGAAACAATTATTTCCTTTGATAATTATGTATTTATTATTGTGAAACAAAATAGATGTGTAATTAAAATGTGTAAGTACAGGGTGGGCCAAAAAACTTTGCAAATAGCATCACTTGATTTTTTTGAAAATTGTTCGTTGGAGAAGCGCGCAAATGGTGGGAAACTATGCGTCACTCAATTTAGGTCACGATGGAGCGCTTCACGGGACAACAGCGAGCTTTTTGTGTAAAACAATTTTTCAAAAACAATGATTCCTACGTACTGTACGACGCCTGTTTAGAATTGAATACGGATTTCGACTATTTTCACATTGGGCACGTGAATAAGCACAATTGTCGATATTGGAGCAGGGACAACCCTCGCCGTAAACACCAAAAGCCACTTCTTCATACGACATCACATGCCCACAACCTCGTATGCCAAATCGAGAATATTTGTTTCTTTTTGTCAGATTTCACTTGTATTTACTTATTTTATCTTTATACTCCACCAATGACAAGTCTTATCACCCACTTCCTCCACCGTTTATGTACATTACCTTTTATGCGAGGACCTTGCACGCACATGGATGATAATTAGCAGGACTTTCCTTCGTGACATTGACATGTGTCTGTATCGCTAATGTGCCTTAATCGACCGGCCTAATGGAATGGAACTCTTTCACGGCAGGGTCTATAGGCTGCGTTTTCATTATACATACAGAAACTCACGCATAATTCCCATGGGGGTAGGCAGAAACACAGAACGCCACCTACTACGATCCTTACCTACTTGCCTTGTTTTGTTCTGTCTCCTGCTGATATGGAGGATTATTTTGGTGCGGGATCCAAGACAGTTAAATCGTTTCTCTGGGACTTCTTCGAGCTTCATTGTCTCGGCTCTTTTCTGGTGGTTGGCACTGTTGAATCTGGTTTACAGGAGTTACAGTGATTTGGGAATAGTGTGGCCTACTCGGGTTCTCCTTTTGCCTCGTTCGTGCAGCCGTTGCGTCAGTTTTTTCACGGATTTTCAGATGAATACTCTAAGGATCTTTTAGCGCCTCAATAGTATTGACAGGGAGCCAGGTGATATTGGTGGTAGACAATTGTAAAATTATTCTATTATAAAACTTTGCTGTTGCAGCTTTGTGTACGATCTCGGTCTCATACGGTATTTAATTTATTTCACGAACAAAACGTTGGCCGCGTTAATAATGTGAACAACAACACAAGGTAGACTACATTAAAATACCTAAGTAAAGAACTAAAGTACCCAAAAGACGTGCTTGAAATATCTTTATTTGAGCTCAACGTACTCCTACGAGCGAGTTGTTTATTAATAAAATAACGTATTTTGCACGTATCAAGTAAATTACGATGGCTAAGTAAACAAATGTGTGGGGATCACCCTTTGTTTGTACGTACTGTGCAGCGCCTACCATAAGGCCGGGTTTATAAGTAAACAAGACTGAGGAATTCTAAGTACAATATCAACATGGATAATGACGTTTGTCAGGAGAAGTAGTGTTGGTGGTATGTACCGGCCCTTATTACGGCAAAGCGTGGGTAACTGGCTAGATATGACAGCGCTGAAGACTGATGTCGGAACGGTTTTAATAAAGCATTTACAGAGCTACAGCACAGGAGATATAGGAAGATTTAGTTGCACACGAACCTTTCGCATGTGGCCATAGTCTGAACTGATGCTTTGTTTTACTAATACAATTTCCACAGAGATGCCATACATGTTTACTAACTGTATGTATATTATAGGGACATCTAAACGTAAAGGCTCTGTGGGTATTCATGAAAACATGATTTACTATCCGTTTACGTACGAGGATGAAATCTTTTTCTTCAAAATATTAGTAGGAGTTTACCTACCTAATGGGCAGCTGATACTTAATTTATTTTTCTTCTTAAGAGATGAATGGGCATTACATTAAAACGTTTTCTTTTGATCACTTCGCTTGTGCAACTCTGCCTTAGGGAAAAATCGATAATACTAAATCAACTAGTATTATGTGTGTGATTAAAATAATCACTCCGCATCGATTCTAACTGTAGTCGTGGTTCAGAAAAGCCTGCAAGCGATATCCATAACAAAACCACAATTAATTGAAATAAGCCCCGGATAATATAATGCTCGTTTTCCGACATTAAAATAAATGCCTAAATATGATTGCATTATTTGGATTTTAACCCCTAAAATACAACGGAAAATCTGATATCCGATTAGTGATAGATTGATGATATGATGCATACTAAAATTATTTCAAAATTTTATTGCTCTTGATGGTGACAACTGCAGTCTTATCACTGACAGCGATGTTACCGTTTTTATGTAGACATTCATTTAATTAACCCCTATTATCTAACAGACATAAACCTACACACGGTAATGGATTAAAATCAATTATAATTCCATTTTAAATCCCAGGATTCCGGGAATTCCCTGTCGATTTAATATGAAAAATAAAGTGAGTGCGTGCCTTCCAGCGGGTTATTAAATCAATAAGCCGCTGAAAACCCCACATGCCTCTGGAAATTGTATTAGCCTTGAATTCTTTTGTTAGCAATTTATGCTTGACTGAGGGCTTTAACCTGTCACTACTTATGTATTGGTCCTTTGATCCCAAATCAAAGTATTCGGTGAATATTATTTGAAGTAAGTTTGAAAGATTTCTTTTATTTACTAAGTTATTGTCGCGGCTTCGGCTGCGTTTTGGTTGGAAATTATCTCCCGGGAAAGTCTACAGGGATAAAAGGGCCTTAGGGCAATTTGTATGGGAGTTTAGCGGTTCTTGCATCTCGACTGAATCGTTATTTCCTTCAGACTAATATAAAAATATGTGAAATGATATTTCAAAACAAGATTTTTACCCAAAAATCGCAAATACAAAATCCGTTCTGCAGTTAACGTGTGGAAAAGTAACGGAGAGACAGACCCAAAGTTACTGTCTCATTGATCTTGTTAACAAATATTGTATTAATGCAGACATCCATTTCTCGTATAACGTTTTATTAGTATCCAAGTACAGCTTACATACTATAAAAAGCTTTAATAAGTTTAACGGCTGCATTCCAGTTTTCAATCACGATCCGGCAGCCATCACTGAAATTAACTCTTTTAAAACGACTCTTTTTATACGGGCGATTGCGTTTACGTCCTATTTAAAACAGCGCTTCGGTCAATTTCACTTTATAACAAAATATATTGCCAGTCCAGAGACATAATGAAATACAACCAAGACTTTATTATTAAGTAGCCCTTGAAATAGGGTGCTAGTGGCTTATAATAACAGCAATACGATTTCGTATTTATGCAGCTTACCGTGGTCGGTCCATGAAAACGTGGCAGCTTATGATGAAGCAGTTGGTTCCAGCTAGCATCGACAGATCATCGAAAATCTTTAAGAATCTTCAGAAGCCTGAAAGTTTGACAGCCAGTCTTGCCGAGCGGTATAGTATTACGCAGTTACTTACTGAGTTGTCAAATGAGATGATGATGATTGATCAGGTAGGTAATCACTCCATGTAAAATACTTGTATTCAGCTGCATCCGGGTACATGGAAAGCCCACCATAACACAGTTGAGAAAAGCTAGTCACATGATGATATGCAGCCCTTAAAATAGAATTTTATGAGAGACCCTTTTTAGCTTCCCGCTATTAAAGTTATCTCATAGTTATTTCAACTGCTTCGTCTATACTAAACAGTAAATTGTGACGATTTACTCGTTGATGTTTCGGCTGGCATTCAGTCCGTCCCGGTGGCTGTGAATTTGTTATCTCTAGTGGTTCATTAGGCGAGGCTTGCAAAGGGCTAGCTGGGACAAAGGCCCATTGGACCCTCCCTCGGAAGTCGTAGGGTTACGTGAATATACGACTGTACTCGACAGTTTTCAGTTGGGTTTCTCTTTTATCAAATGATGATAAGGACCTATGTGATTTTCTTTTTTTTATTCAGAATTGTGGTTGTGGCGTAATTATACAACGCGCGATAAGGCTTGCGTTCAGCGACAGACTCGCAAGTCATTCCCATGAGTACCGTGCATTCAGCAATTTGCATCACGATGAGTCGTGGCAAGCCTTAAACCTTTCATTTGTTTTCTTCGTACTCTCTGTTGCAAGACGTGTGTCGCTCGAGCGCGTAGGTCGTGGCGAAGGCAGTTGTCATTTGTGTAGCACGTATTATCGACAGCTTCTGCCCTCGTTAAGTGAATGACAGACGGAATCGCTTTTGTTTTCTCTGCTTTTTTCTAGAGTTTGAAATGTGGTATTTTGATACGATATCACAATTTGTAAAGCTTACATTCTCTCCTGTGGATTTGAACCGTCATTAGTAGATTTAATATTTGTTAAGTAAGAAACCAAAAAGTCGGACAGCCAGTCTTACAGAGGGGTATCATGTTAAATATTATTGTCCTTCAGCTGAAATCTGTTAAACTGGAATCCGACCCCAACATACTTGGAAAAAAGCCCATTGTAGGCAGATGACAATGAATTTGTAAAATCTTAATAAATTATTACAATATGATCATAATTTTCGAGATTAATATTAAATATCATACAGACCTACAATAATTTAAATTCGCTGACAGCTGGAGAAACAATTTTTGCGCTTCTTGAAGCAATAAATAACGGAGCTTTTTCTTGTTCGAAAGGTTGTATGTCATTGTTTTTGTTTTTGATCCGTGAGACAGTGAGTCACTGTGTGACTCAGGGGACTCGATTATAAGTTGGACATTTTAAAATTGATGGTATTTGATGCAGTTGAAAAGTTTCCGGGTTGATTTCTTTTATCCTTTAGTCATTTGAGTTTATCTAGAAATGAGAGAAAGAGCAGTCCTGTGTGTTCCCGGTTGATGGCTATTATACTTACCTGCTATTACATGGGACTCAACAGGCGTTTAAAATTTGTACTTACAAATTACACCACCTACACCACATACACCTACTTAGGTGTAGGAAATGCAGGCGTGATCATCATCATAATCCTGTCCTTATCCCAATTCATTTGGGGTCTGCGCAGCATGTCTGCATGTATGAGACACGTCCTTTCTTACCATATCATTCTTAACACATTCCATCCATCGTTTCCTTGGTCGTACAGGCGTGATGTTGTGTTAATATTACCTCCAATCACCCAATAAACAGCACTTCTCTTAATATTTTTGCGAGGACAAACTGGTATCATTTAATTGTTTTAGTTTGCGTTTTATTTTATCTCAAGAATGCGAATTAACGGCCGAACCTTTGAATATGGAATTCCCTTACCTGCATGAGCCATAATGTCTCAAAGCTGATACCATATCCTATAATTATTTTATTGTTTTACACTTGACTTCTTTTTATTAGCTTTAAAGTAACGCGAGTCGTCAAGTCTTCCTTTATGGCGTCCCATTCAATTGTTTTGGTCTCGCTCCGCCTGCGTTGTCAATAAATCGTGTTACGTGACACGAATATCCTTAGTGTCACGATTCGAACATACTTGCATATCTGACATAATATCATGAAATGACATATCAAGTTCAAATATCGAACCTTCTTAAGAGAATCGTTGCTTTAAATAAAATCGATGTCTATCTATGGTTGTAAATTTGAAATTAGAATTCCGTTGTCTTTGTGGAATACTAACATTTAATATTACTGTTACTCATGTTACTGTTAGCCTGCGTCATCCCACTGCTGGGAAAAGTAGTCTCCCCATGACTGTTCTTTGATCCAGGGCTTTCGTGTGTTTAATATATTTTCAATGTATTCTTGCCTTAAGTCACCCATCTTCTAATTTACTAGCGTTTTCTTTTCTCTACTTTACTTCTTCAAACTCGATGAAAGTCATACTACTTGATACTACATATGCACTCTCTCGAATTTCGCTGAATCATGCCCACAAGGGTAATATAATCATGATAAAATTATCGATATTTCAAGTCATACTCGACTAGCCATAATATTCCAATAAAACACTGGCTGGAAATATTTCCTCGTGCTCGTTTGAAATTCGAACGACTGCTTTCATAGATATCGGTTTATAATGGCGGCGTTGCATTGTGTAAATGTCAAAAAAATAGTAAAAATGCGTTCATTTTATGGTACAATAGGAAGTTTTTGAAATAATTGAGTTCTTTGGCGCCGTGTTCGATTAGTACGTTTGTGAGTCAGCATATATTCCAGAACGTGACTTTACCAAGAAATGTGATAGAAAGCTGCGTAACGGTGTTATTGTCATTCGAATTTGAAATCGAAAATCTTTGGTATTCGCCAATGCATGGTCTAAATTGAAAAGAGAGTTTATAGAATGAATCTACTACCTGAGAATGATTTAATCTATTGAGACATTTACTAAGATGCTATTTAAATTCCTTTTATGTTATGTTATGTTATGGATATGCTAATAGATATAAGTTTTTAAACTGACATGGTCACTGGCACTACTACAACACAACAACAACAACAAACAACAACACACAACATGGTACAACATGGTAAATATCCCGTTTATGATATTTTAATAGTAGAGTTAGTAGATAGACTGAAAAGCTTTTATTTTCTTCTTCTCTCCCAATGCTCTACTGTCACTTGTTTTTTTCCTGCAATTCCCTCGGAGAGTTCAGGCATGCATCACTTAAGAGCGTATGCTACCTCAGATTAGCAACCCTATTTGTGGTGGTTCAAACTTCGCTTGTAATACTGTTAGAATAAAGTTCTAATCAGCTTGCACTACAAAGCGGTTGTTACGTCTTTCGCTGCGGCCGAATAGTGCGAAATTAGTGGTATTTTGCGATTTACAAAAAAAACTATTGATTGGACTAAAAAAGTAAAACACTATGACTTTAGTTTGTTGCTTGTAGAATTATTTGGCAAAAAAATCAGAACGATGACATGTATTTTAGTATGGTTTTTACTCGTTAAAAGAAATTTTTAGAGGTATCTTCGCGATTTTTTTCTATCGAGCAAAGTTAGTTGTATTATGTTTTCACAACACTATGGCACTAGCATATATCCTGAAGAATATCATATATTTTTCTGATGTTGATTACTGCAGTGAATCATATACTTTTACGCATTATAAAACTCGCGTTTGAGGTACCATACGCTCTTAACTACGAATGACTTATTACGAGTTTCAAGGGGGAAATTCGCTTGCATATAAAATTGGAAAGATGGGCGAAAATATTCGTAAGCCCGAGGGATATTCCTGAAGGATATTTTCGCTTATTGATTCTAAATCACGATCGTAAATATAATGGAGGTCGAATGTCTTCATTCTTCTTTATTTATTAGAGTTTGGTCCTTCGAGCCGGATAGGAGTTCAATCTAAAATAATAAAGGATATAGGGGCTGATGGGTGTAACTGTGAAGGAAAAGTTGAGTTTCAGAAGTGTACGATTAAAAACGTTTATTTGGTGTGTGACCCGGGACCCCGAAAACTAAAGCCGCCTTATTACAAAAGGTAGATAAACCTGGTTTAACTTAGACTTGGTTTATCTCGCATGCTGTCACTTTCTTTTGAATATTATTGAAGTGAGACGTCATGCGAGATAAACCAAGTCTAAGTTAAACCAGGTTTATCTACCTTTTGTAATAAGGTGGAAGAGGTTTTTACCCGACTGCGCAAAGCAAAGAAGGGTTATGTGTTTATCAGTCTATGTATGTATGTATGTATGTTTGTTCCTATGTGGCACTGTAGAGGCCAAACGCCTTGGCCGATTTTGATGATCCGTACGTCAATCGATTCGTCTTGACCTCGCGAGTGTCACTAAAAACATAACAGTAAACAATACTCACTATAGTAACAACTAGTCGCCATATTGTCAAAATGAAAAAAAAAAAAAACGACGCACCACGTCAAGTGGGGTATCGTTGAATAGGTATTTGAAAATGAATATTAGGTTTCCTTTATCATTTTTCATTTTATAAAACCGTTTAGGATATATAACGATTTAAAGTTATTAGAACAAACAATTTCGCATTTCTTACTTATAACCGGATTTTTTTACGTGTACGGAATGAATATAAAATCGAATCGAAATCTACCGTCTTATAATAGTAATAACGAAGTTAATGAAAACTAACTAAAAAGTGTTAAATAAAAAAAAATATTATAAAAACAAAAAACCCGACTGCTTAAAAACAAAACTAAAAAGAATAAAATAAGCCTCAGAATTTAAAAGCAGAATAGAAGGATCAACAGTCGGGACCCATTTAAATTTTACGGGGAGCTCCTTGATAAGTCACAAAAATAAATGGGTCCCGACTGTTGATCCTTCTATTCTGCTTTTAAATTCTGAGGCTTATTTTATTCTTTTTAGTTTTGTTTTTAAGCAGTCGGGTTTTTTGTTTTTATAATATTTTTGGATGTATTGTGAATTAAAATGCAACTACTGTCATAATAAATCAATCTAGTTTCTCATAAATTAGACTAGTTTTTATGTCTTCCGTGCTTTACGGAAGAAACTTAAAACGTATTTTGGTCAGTGTGTCCATCGTATTGTCCATTAATCTCGTTTATCGGATATAGCTTACTTTACGATTTGCGTAGGTTGAAGTTACTGATACAATAAGTTTTATGACCTTTAAGAATCGTATAAAAGTCCATATTTATGGTATTTCGGACCAAATTAGCTCTGAGACCTATAAAAAGCTACTAAAGAGGTGAAGTGACTTTAAATGGCGTATGTTTTGTTTTATTCGGGTACTCAAATGACCCCCCCCCCCCCTCCCCCATCGTGTGAAGGTACTTTAGTATATCCGAGGCGTCCTGGCGAGTTACATTATAGCCTGAATGGCTTTGAAATTTCATTGCGACCATAATTGTTGAGATGTACAATATCTTTTGGTGGATGAACCATTTGAACCACCCCTTTTTCCAAGATGGCGGCCGCGGGACAAGGGTTGCAACCCCACAAACTTGAATTTTACTTTAAACTAATTCCCCCTTGATATCTAAAAAAAAAATTGCGTCCTCTAAGAAATTCACGCTAAATGTAACATTTCAAGACTAAAAATAAATGTCTGCTTTCTAAAAATGTAAAGATAGGTTTACTGATTAACCACAACAGTGTATAAAAAAGTTAAACACAGTTCATTAAAATTTTGTTAAAGAAAATGAAGCCCATCAACGTACAAATACAAACACTAAAGTAGGCACAACCACAAACAAATTCTAAGCATATTTGTTCTTCTAAATCTGACCAGTGTTACCTTACATACAAATACAGTGTGAGCAATCATAAAGCTTGTCTAAACGGTCGTTAGCAAACAATCAATTTACTAATCATTAAGTTCCGTAGTGTTTGACGGACAAACAGACATGGTTACTTTTGGAGTACTCGCGTTAGTTAAAGGTCGATGGAACGTGATGGGGTTCAAAATGCAAGCTCGGAGCGAACGAGCTTTTTCGTCACTCCTTTATACGAAATTTATTACATCGATCCCTTGCCGTTAAGGTTGAACAAGCCAGTCATTCTTCCATACAAACTTACGAAGGTGATTACTCCTCTGTTTGACGGTGTAGGTTCAAAATTAAAAATTGTATCAACTGGTCTTATCATTATCTAGGTCTGTATGGAAGCAGAATTGGAAAAAAAATATTGATTTGGAAGTTATGAACGTCAAAACTTTCATATTTTAGCACTAATTTTAACTCACTTTGGGCGTAAATAAGTAACGTATATAGTATGAAAAAGAAAAAAAGTGAAACCATACGGACCTAGATTAGTTATTAAAAAATTTAAATAATTTGATTTTGAACAGATACATTCAATAGATTTTTCATGAAACCAAATATACCAAAGGTCTGCATAGAAACAATCGCGCGCCCGTTTTAGTTGTGTCTCTTTCGCTCTATGCATTTCGCTCGTGATGTCGGGTGAAATAGCATGCATTTTAGCCCCGCCCACCAACTAGTTCGTGCTTAATTTATTTGGGGTTGGTGGACCTATTCTTTTTCTTCCGTACTCCTCTTTTACTCGTCAATTCGTCATCTCAGTTCGTATAAGTATCCATCTTTCTATCATTATTTTGGTCTTTCTCTATTCTACTACGATCCATGGAACTTTACTTGCAAAAGAAAAATGCCGTGATTACGGTGCTTGGATGGTAGCAATAGAGCAGCCTTAATATCTTGAAAATAACAGTACTTATCTGAAAATTACTGGGTCTTCAGCTTAATACTAAATGAATCAAACAAAAAGAATACGACAGTTTAGATAGAATATTCATAAAGTCAGAGCTAAAACTTTTATTTTCAACAAGTTAGCGTTCACATTCCCTTTCTGTTATCCCCGACTTATCACTAACCTAACCCCCATCATACGGAAAAAATAAAAGGCCAACATTGTACAAAAAACAAGGCCAAAATGGCTTTATCAGGTCCTTCCATCCCGTCGCTTTGCGCCTATCTCCCGCACCGTGGCTATCGGCTTGGCAATAAACAAGTGTTGCTTGACCAACATTACTTGACATCAGGGAGGCGTTGCTTGTTAAGGATAACGTTACCACCTGTCAATTTTGTATCATCTTCCTAGCCTTTTCCTTAATTATCTTAGAATCGGCTTCAAGTGCCTTCGAGTCTAGGAAGTCTGGAAGCAGCTGAATTTAAGATGCATTTTGATGTATGTCTCGAGCATTCGTTCTTGCGGTTTGCGTCGCTGCGTGCTTTCGTGCTCGCAGTGTTCGTTGTTGCGGGCATTCGGTGGCGTGTGGTTCGGCGTGGTGACTTTCGGAATGACGTATTGCACTCGTAGTTTCGTTCTTCTTCCGTCTTTCTGACATTCAAAAGTGCCTGTAATGGCTTAATTGAAATAAAATATTTGAGTTTGAGTTTGAGCTGTCTATCTGACTTCCAGAAACTAGTAAGTGGGTAATACGATTCTCCTTTGCAAAATTGATTGCCAGACTTTTAGGCTTCCAACTACTCGTATCGATTGTCAAAGATCTACATGGCAAATAACAGCCGGGACCAACGGTTAGACGTGCTTTCCGAAGCACATAGGGAACTCGTTGTGAAATGATAGCCACCCATCCTTGGACCGAACTCGCAACGCACTGCTTAACTTTGAACACCAATCCGTGCAAGGGTTACCATGAGCTTCTCAAAATTCAGTACATTTTAAACGTCGTTATTCACCGCGTCTCAAGACATGTCGGTCAAGTGATTGGTTTATTGGACGGTTCTAAGCTCAGTGTGTCATGTGAAGACCTCTTGGCCTTCAAGTACTGGCTCGCCAGATGGAAGAGCTATGGATGAACAGCTGTTTGTTGGAGCTGTCCTTGAATGTTGAGATGATGCGGTAAGAGTGAATATTGAATTTATTTGTATGAAGGCTTTGTGCTTTACAGTGTCTATATCTTGCAGAAAGGCTTAATATTAATACTTTTGTCATTGATTTCTGATATTATTCTCACAGCTACATCCAGCTATAAAACTGAAAAATTTAGGAGCTATACATAATGCTTTTTATAAGACCTTTAAGTCTTATAAAAAGCAACCAAACATTAAGTTTTGTGTTTTAATTAAGTTATGTTATTGATTCTTTTTCCGTATTATTAACGATCTGAGTTTTTTTTGCAGTTAATGTGGATTGTGGAAGCACAATCAAATGAGTCAACCACAAAAATTCACCGCATATATTTTTAAAAACGAATGTACCTAGATTACTTACTTGTAACATTTATCTACTCTGTTACAAGAACAGTTCAACATTTAAAAGGGACAAAAGGTCTAACTATCAGCACTTTCCCTAGAAGATATCTCGACAATGGGCCCATTTCAATCCACACTTTAATAAGGGCACGTCAATTAAACGCTCTGAACCTACACATCCCTATCTAAATACTCGACCAGCCAATAAGAGCTCTTGATGCGCAACATTCGTTATGTTACTGAAACGGTTTCGAAGACCGTCTTAAACTGATGATGTAATTTCTGCCCGTTTTGTGTAGAACTGTGATTGGGAAACTATCTAGTGTGGAGAAGGTTCAAGATTACATTTTTTAAATAAAAAATACCAGTTTTGACAAAACGAGATATTATTTTAGCTTGTCTTTGGTTTTGGACTCTACTTCGACGCCCTCTTTACTTCAAAGCTAAGCCTGAATTTCTTGTTCGAGTATTAATTAGTATTATTTTATTTCAAAAGAAAAACCACAGCAAGATGAAAGCTTAATACCCTAAATTCCATCGCTTTGTGTGAGTTCGTTTACAATGTTCGCCGTCAGTAGGGTCCTAAAGTGTAAGAAAAACAATCCGGACATTTGTAGAAAATTCCAACCTATTATTTTTTCTCTTGAATTGTGCAGTATAATTTTATTGAATTTATTTTTATGTTTTAAAAGACAGTGTTTTATTTATCCAAAACTTCATACTCCATTAAAAATAATCATACAAAGGCAGACTCAATGCCTCAATTGCCAAAATTCTTTTATGTACTTTTAAGAGAACCGGACGTTTTTGAATTACTAGGTTTATAGACTTGATCCGCCTTATTACAAAACGTAGTTAAACCTGGTTTAACTTAGACTTGGTTTATCTCGCATGACGTCTCACTTCAATAATATTCAAAAGAAAGTGACAGCATGCGAGATAAACCAGGTCTAAGGTAAACCAGGTTTAACTACCTTTTGTAATAAGGCGGATAAAGTCATAACCTAAGTAAGTACTCGAGACTTAAAATTATTTTTTTTATTTTATATTGACTACTACTCATCTCTCAATAAATACCTGTTTTATGTATTACTAGTGACCCGCCCCGGCTTCGCACGGGTGCAAAAAAGGTATTAAAACCTTCCTCTTGAATCACTCTATCTATTAAAAAAAACCGCATCAAAATCCGTTGCGTAGTTTTAAAGATTTAAGCATACAGACAAACAAACAAATAAACAAACAGACGCGACTTTGTTTTATACTATGTAAGGATATTTTATACTATTAGTTTATCTTAGTTTATCTCAGGAAGTACCTACCTATATTTTACATAGAATCAACAAATGCTTCCTCTCTCCTAACTCACTTGTGTTTGCTGTGCCCGACAGGGTCCACGTGATCTAATTTTATTTTTTACCACCTAAGTTTTTACATGTGGAATGCAATAAAGTATTGAGTATTGAGTAATTATTTCCACATTCGGGCCACAGCTAGAATACCGGACGTAAAGCAGCCCTAGTCGTCGGAGAGGCAATGCCAGGGCCGAGGCTCAGAGCGCAGCCTCCGTTGTATCGAGCGGCCGCGCCTTCAACCACGTGCTCCATTCACCGGTACTATAACCACTACCACGTGTGTTCGACCATAGTATCGGCTAAATAGGCCGTAGTACGAGTAAAAATAGTTTCGGTCTGCCGGCCTATTGTATCGATACAATACGATACGATGAGAATAACTTGGTAACTCTACGGTGTTTTTATTCAATTAATTTAATCGATACCATTATAGATAGTAATTGGCTTTGCGGCTACCACACGCAATCAAACCATATTAACCATAAGCTTTATAAATACACTGAATTGTGGTCGAAATAAAATTAAGCTTTTCAGTCCCATTTGGGCGCCAACTCTTATAATAATGTATTAATGGCGCCCAACATGGGGCTTAATTGAATTTGAAAGGATGGGTTTTACTGCATAATTAATGTATTAAAATCTTTATCGAAAGGAAAATTATTAGCCTAACCATACCAGTTAAAGTGGAAACATAAATTTCAGATGAATTACCAAACCGAGTGCCCATTTTTTCTTAAAAATCTGTTTTATTATTATACTATAGCCACGCATGCGCGAAACCATTTAAAAGGCGGAGAGAACCATTAATTTTCGCGGCTCTTGATGAAATATTAGCAGCATTTCTTAATTAGACCCTCGGAGTTTTCTTTTCACGGTCGGAATTAGCGGGTCGTTGTACTGAAGAATAATGATCTCGATGAAAGAAACAACGAACTTCCATGTCATAATCATTCTTATCTGCTGTTTACTGCCTTTTAATTAAACGAAAAATGTAACTAATGAAGTAATAAATGAGAAAGTCAGCGTTAAAAACAGGGATGGTCACATTCGTAACAACATCCCAAACAAACATATGGTAACGTGCTTACTGAAAGGGTTGCGTAAAGATTTACGGTGCTGTCAAGCTTCAGGACGCTTTCGCTTTATTACTTCTGTTTTTTTTTTATCACAAGCTTTTAAAAAACCCAAAATTTTATTATAATATCCTGTGTAATTTGTAACGACTGCTTAATGTCCTTGATGTGACCTTATATTTATAAAATAAATTGGCAAGCACCAAAATCGCTTTCGGAACTTAAATGAATCCCTTTGATGTCACTCAAGTTATTAACGTCAAATTAAGACGATTATGTTCGGCACTAGCTTTGGAAGATACCATCTTTGATTTTGCTCTTTTGTTGAAGGTCAATTTCTGATATTACGATGTTTATGAATAATCTGATTTTCGAGATGTTTTGGTTTGATTTTTGTATCTTTATGCGGTAGTTCAAGAAGCAGTTCAACATTGCTTTTACGATATTTCAATTTAAAAAATGATGAATTTGCTGAAAATATCTATTTTTGATCTGTAGTTTACCCTACCATACCACCATGGGAGAGAAGTGAATTTATACAATCAATAAGAGAGAACCAACGATTTTGACACTTAACGTCATGAGTGATGCTAACACTCATGAACCGTCAAGAATACTTTAGGTAACTAAATAGCTTTACCAAGGCGATATTTGTCTCACGTCTTGCTTTCAATTAGCCGGTTTGTTTTCCAGACGCGACACAGAATCTGGTCAGGTAATTCAATTAGATCGCCTTGACTACACATTAAAATTTGATTGGAAACTTCCTCGCGCGCTAAACTAGGTTAGAGCGAACAGTTGCTGGGCGTACGTAGTTACAAATTGAGCTCTTAGGTCCCGCGGTCCGCCGGATTGGCGGCTCTAACAAGACAATTGATTTATAATTAGATTGTAGGCAGTGCGTTGCGATTTCCTTAGGGTCCCTACGGACGGAGATGGAGATGTCTTGCTTTGAACTGATGGATGATATACATGAAGATGGACTTTAACATTCTAATATGGTTTACTGCCCTGTCTTTCGGCGTAAGTCAAAAATATCCCAAAAAACATATGCAAAGGGTATTGGATTCTTTGGAAAAGATCAGAGGTGTCTTCTTGATTCAGTTTCGGTAAAATTCAATTGAACCTGCATTGCACCCAAAGATGTTTTAAAGGGAAGAAAGTAAGACGTGGAAATAAAATCAATTTGTAACATCGCCGCATCGGATGGTACTGAGTCTCGGATCGAAAAAATAAATTCTTTCAGAACGGAAAGAGGAGGGTCTGTAATGTAAGATGAATGCAAAGATGCTTTTACTTCTAAAAAGACTATTGAAGAGAGACGGGTAATATATTATTTATTTAATACGGTACCTACGTATAAATGTCAGTGTTGTACGAGCAAAATGACTTTGAATTTTTACGCGGGTCCCGTCGGCCTGTTCCTATGAATATTCGCCGTGTTGTCCGTTTAATTTTGCACATGCTACGCCAACCGACGGTTTTATGTACTCTACATATTGTTCAAGTTTGTTGGGACTTCGTTATGTTTCTACGGTCCGCTAAGCTGAGTTAAATGGGATGCCCGTTTGGATTTCCGGGTCGAAATTCATAGGTTTCTGCGGGGCCCCGATGTTTGAGTGGAAACTAATTTCCGGTTACAACTCTCTGACGTAACATGTATCAGTTATCACAAACATTAGGCGTAATTTTATAGAAATAAAGTTTATATTTTATTAGCACCACTGCATTTTACTGTAAAACCAGTTTTCCCATTTCACACCATTCGCATTTGACATTTACTATAATTTCAATATTAATCTACTGAGAATAGAGTTGCCGAAACTTGGCATTAGCTGAATAAAGTTTGACTGTAGCGTCCGGTGCCCGGTGCCGGATACTAGCCGGTCGGCGTCCGGATATCGGATGGACGTTATCTACCGAGTGTCCGTCATCTGTCCACTGCAGCGGTTCTGTTAATCCATTAGCTACATTAGTAGGATGAGCTACTCGTTGATGAGTCAGTTCGTTTTTCAGTTGCTTTCAATCTTCTGTTACATTTACTTCTACATAGTACATTGTTACTTACCTAACCTGCGGTTATAGATGTAATCAGGGATTCCCCTATTATTCGTTTCTTTCTAACGACGTTTATTACTGGTCCCTTTAATAAAATTAAATTGACGGTCTCCAATTGCTTTGCCTGTCATTGGAAAAAAAGAAATTGCTTAGTAAGAAATTCATTATCTGCTTGGCCTTTTCACAACTATGTTGGGTTCTGCTTCCGGTCCAGCAAATTTTACCCAGTATATAAACGAAAGAAAGTAATGATCAAATAAAGCATATTAAACATTTATTAAACTGAAAATAATAGGCTTACAAACCTCATTATCTGGTCAACACCACAACAATGCCGCATGATAAAAATAGCTTTAACAGTTAGTAGGCATGTTCAAATCCTTTGTGTGTTACCATTTTATTTATGTAGGTGCTTAACGTCACGCATTATCGACCGCAACAAACCACCCACCGTTGTGGGAAATCCTGTAATGAATCATCTCTCCCGTTTCCTACAAGTAAAACGATGTTCGCGTGTCAGTTTTATCCCAAATTAGACTAGAATTTATGGTGTAAGCTATTGAATATACGGAATCCAAGAAATGTGGCTTTGTCTAGCTTTCGCGTCGCATGGACCACGAGCTTCATGGGATAGCGACATGTGTTACGACAGCTACTTAAATAAATGGCTAAGAGCAGGCCATGAGTTCCCGCGATGCGATTTGCGTCACGAGGGTTAAAGAAGAAGACACTATGGTAGAAGAAGAAGACACGAGAGTAGAAGAAGAAGTAGACCCGACGGTATTCACGCTAAGGAAACGTGTAAGGAAAAGTGACAAGCGCGTTAAAACTCTAGTCGCATCGCCCGAGGTTGTGTATTATGTGACGTAAACGGCCACGTATGCAACAGTACGTGACTGCGGCTACCATGCAGAGGTAGTGGTGTATGAAATTGTTTACGAGATGTCACACTGGAGCTTGGCTCCAATACTGCATTCGATACGGCTGGGCTGTAGACCGATGCTATCCAATTACTCTGTTCAGTGAATGCAGGAGTGGAAACTTATTAGAGGTGTTGCAGTAAGTGGTGAGGATGTATGCATGGTACTTAGGTCTAGCCTAAATGTATTCTTACCAGTAGTTGGTCATTTTAAGTTATAAGAAATGAGCTGAAGACACGAAGAGAATGTCAGTTGAAGAAAAGATAAAATTAAGATGATCTAAACAACGATCATTGGAAAGACCTTGTAATTCAATGACCAAACGTTTATTGGAATAATAAATTGGTCTTGTTGAACAACTACTACAAGTACATACGCTAATTCGCAAAGATTTATGGTCATGAGACTAACGTTGACGATCACCTACTAATCAAGTAGCAACGGACACGTACGCATTATTATTAGAGACACGTGTGCAGAATCACAATAGCCAAATAACCACAATGGTCACAATGGGCGTCCCGTAGTCTGTCGTGCTCCTGATAGCTTTGTATGCGGCCGCTTGTGTATTGCTGTCGCCAAACCATTTGCGATGCATAAAACTGACATACGAGCGGCTCGAGTGGATGACTTGTTTGATGAGATACTGTAGTTCAGCACAATGATGGATTGATGCTTGATACTGTCGGAATGTTGATGGCTGTTTTTGGGGGTAGTGAGAGAGTGTCAACGTTCTGGGAGGGCTTTTACGCGCGAACAGGCTGAGTAGCATTTACATTCATTGTTATCATCTTCCTGCCCTTGTTCTATTTCATGTGGGGTTGGCGGAACACGTGTTTTTTCTTCCATTCAACCCTGTGAAATGGGGTTATATTGTTTTTGGACACAACTGTTTCTAAAAGGAGATGGTAGAAACTAACGAACGCCTCATGCTGCGGTTTTATTCCTGGATTTAAATAATTGAAAAAGTAATAGTTTCCAAACTGTAAGTACCTGATATTGGACTTCTTCCTTAGCTCGTGCCAAGCACACTGAACTTAACCAACATAGGTCCCTCCAAGATACGTCCCTCCAAGATACGTCATAGTGAGCTTCACGGGCAACTGTTTTGATAGCATTTCATTTGGCAGACTTGGCTCTTTCCCAACTCTAGGGTCCCGTTGCCAAATGTGCCTGGGGAGTAAATTTTCACACTTTATAAGACAGCTCATGCACTACGTCACTTTATAACTTTGCGCCGGTTTCCCAGGTTTTACGTGGCTCGAAATTTGTGTACTTTGCCGTTGGCACAGTTAAGTTCGCCATGTGTTTACGATGCGACGAGTAATAGGTGATTTTATAGCTACAATCGAGAACCACAATCAAGTCAAGTGAATGGGCAAACGTAGCTTTATTGGAAATGCGGCGGTTTTGTATTTTGCTGAATATTTCAACGTCACTGATGAATGATAACGAAATGACACTTAAAAATGAATAGGAAGCGAAAATTCGTAACGTGATACAACAGATAAACTGGAAATTGTAATTGTGGTAAATAAATGATTGTCTGGTTGAAACATTGATGTGTTGTTTAGATAAGATGTAATGAACGACGTCGTATTAAAAGCAACAACGGAACATTTCGTTTTGAAATGCTCTCGTAAAAGTAACACTTTCAAATGCCAAATTCTTGCGTAATTTCTCGACGTCTTTATCTAAGCAAAATTATCAAAAGATACCATATAAGAAGAAAGGTTATAAACAAAATTGAGGACAAACAAAAACAAGCATGTAAGGATCGTAGCAAGTAGCGTTCTTTAGTTTCCGTCTACTCATGGGAAAAAAGATGTGAGTTTATGGATGAGTACATAAACTGTCTGTACCAACACTTCCAGGGTTAGTTTTGGAGTTACACAAGCTTCAAAGGCCAACTTTGAAGAAAAAAAAGTTCACACAACTTCCATCGGTCACACTCTATCATTGTCCAGTGAAGTAGAAAGTTCTGGAGACAATAGCTTGTAAAAGTGATAATTATCTCTTACAATAGCCAGCACTGATTGATTGGGCGCGCGCTTCAAATTGAAGGTTAATGGAAGTATTGTTTGAAAGAATAATTTGGCTATGAACACCTATTATCTTCTTTGTTTTAGTTGTGTGTTGGTTGTTGACCTTATCGTCCTTTTGCCCTTTTATTAGTTTATTTCCCTGCATTGTCCCATCATAATAAATATGTTACTTGGTGTTTTCTCAACACACTTATAGTCTTCCTATTCTCTTTTGTGTATCGACAGCGACATGCTATCAAAAACCCATACTGGATTTGCTCTTTAACAAAAAAAAAAACAGATGGACTTTAAACGGTTTCGAAATAAATTTAAAAAGGACAGATCATCGCTGCATATATGCAACCACGTAGTTCTAACCTCATAGTACAGTATATACCTAAGACCGTCAGTCAGTGGATACCTTAGATTGCATGATCTAATAGCTCACGTATCGATTTGCGCAGTTCACTGTGTATGTGGTGATGACATGCTATCGGCTTATGTACCAAACTCGAACAACTTTGAATCAAGTTGCTTGTACCCCTCCACAAAGGCCAGCATTCGAGATCGAGTAACGGTATGTATGGTGCAATATCCTGTTCTATATTTGGTTCGCCCATACCACTGCGTTAAGTAAGGCTAATTTTGGCCAGCAGACTACTAAAGGATGTTATAAAAAAGCTGCTATTTAAATAGCAATAAGAGTCACGTCACGTTGCATTTCCGATAGATTTTGGCAGATAAGCAACTTTAAATCTCGTCGAAGCTCTAGTGAGTCATCGTTTTATACAATGCACGACCTCTTTGCTGATTCAAAGTATACATTAAGCTGTCGATCTCGGCCAATTTCGCTGAACATATCTATAAAGTGCAGATAATGTAGCTTTCTATACATTTGACACCAAACATTGACAGATGTTCCAATTTTCACAGTTCGTTCTGATTTTCTGGGAACAATACGCGGATATGCCGCGTTGGCAACGCATTTTGGAATGGGGACGCATTGATTAGTTCCGACAGCCGTTGATGTTCCTCATTTGTCTACACCCATATCCCAATGGCTACCTATCTGATCTGTCAGTTTTGTCGACACTATTGATGGTGGGATTTATGAAAGCATGAAGCCGAGGTACGTCAGTGAGTAAAATGAGCACTGGAGAAACATTTTTGAAAATGCATCCGTAATTTTTGCCGATGAGGAATTCCACATAGCAAAAGGCTTGAACAGAAATAAATAGACGTAGTAATAGAGGACTTTAGGTGTTATTTTGGTAACATTTTCCTTATTGTCTGTACTATAGTAGTATACAGCTTCAATTGTTACTACAAGGCCAATTATATAAGAAAATCTTGGATTGTCTTTAGGATATTAAAGTTTTTATGAGACCAATACTAACCCTCCCTACTGTTGTCTATTGTGTTACATTTGTCATGAAGTGGTACAGACTCTTAGACCTCGTGTATCCCGGGCTAGATACAGAGGCCAGTTTTTTAGGCCAGCAAGCTAGTTCTCTACTATACTGTCCTGTCTTACTGCCCTGGCTTGGAGCTGAAGCTAGTTTTGTCTACACGAAGCCAGAAGTACTAGCTTACTGACACTAGCTTGCTATCCTGGCTTGAAAAACTGGCCTCGTGATACCCGGCATTACAGCATGAATCCTTTGACACAATTTAAGTGAAACGTTTCAAAAACACCACTTTGTCATGAAACGATTGTTGGAAAGTGGACGATGGTAAATGCATTGAGTGACTTGTGGAGTAAGTGGCCTTAGTCTGTGGTCCCTTTATAGCACAATTTCTCCAACTCAATAGATAAATTGCACTGGCAACAATGTTTCAAGTCATGATAACATTATTACTGCGTTGTCGTGACTCCGTGAGTCCGCACAGACTATAGGTCAATATCGATTGTATAATAATGCACAGTTATTGTTTTATTCGCTGCGGGCCGAACGGTAATAGCTTTAGACGTTAAAGTGCGATAATAACTTAACAGTACGCCTGTAATTCTAGAAGGGATAGGCAGGCGTATCTAATTGTGCACCCATTTTATTGCCAAGGCTATTTATTGCCTTCAACTCCGGATGTAAATCCGGATTTCTTGCTGGCTCCAGATTAAAAATCCCAATAACAATTTGCCCTACTTTGGAATCGTACCTAAGTCCTCAAGCTCAGCAGGAGCGCTTATGTCGACGAGACCAACGGGGCAGTCAAACAGTGATAGCGTTATAAAAAAATTGTTAAGGTCATTTTCTTGGTTTTATGTCGGTTTTGATGAAGTTCTAGCTAAGTGGTTAGCGTGAAAACTTCTTTACTAGCGCGACAGCTTTATGAGCAACTTTCTTTGTGGAGTGTGTACGTGGTGCATAGTAGGAAGGAGTATAAAAACTTAAAAAGTTATAGGGTTTCCTCTAAGCTCTGTGCAAGTTATGACCTGGTCTCCAAAAAAATACTGCCGGGATGTTAGGTGGAAAGTTTCTTGTCCCCATAAAAAAATCAGGATCCTCAAACTAGACGGGTGTTGTGTGTGGTAGACTATTGCCTGACCGAGATTTTGGAACTAATGTAATGTGTCATTCATATCTCGCGGGGATAACTCGCTTGTAGGAGTTTGCATGAAGTCTGATCAGAAATAACCCCCTTTCATCTCTGCGTCAGGCATAATGCATAGTTCGTAAGTTGTAGGTGCTACTACAACAGTACCTATTCCGTTTATCCCGGATTGAACAACAAGAGAAACTTTTCCTCATATCCCCATAAACATGCATGAATAACTAACCGAGTGTTCTGTACTTCAGAACAGTGTGTCGATGTGAGTAGTCTGTCCTTATGTTAGCAATAAAAGTTTACGAGGCCATACGCGACTAGAGCTTTCTATCGATCTAGTTTTAGCACTTCTAACTACTCGCATGGCTCTACTGCGTTAGCTATTTTTAGAAATGGATAAAACTGGAGTGCCATTCTGTATAACAAGCCGTCTTGTCTCTGTTCTTATCGCAAAAATACGAATTTCTATATGATTGGGTACCTAGGGATGGATTTCAAGAATTCTTTCTTTTTTTAAGGAATTGTTAAGCAAAACTCCACTCATGGACTTAGGTCTGTTCCACACCGCAAACACAGAGACAGGTCCTTCCTAGCAAATGTTCGTGACCAGTCTTCAGTCTACCTTGTCTTATCCCGGTCTTTTCACCTCTTTCGCACCATATCGTCGATGACAGCGCAAAGTTCCCCTTTGTCTACAATTAATGAATCATCTACAAAGTGGCAAGTGGCTTTGTAGTATTGACGTTTTATATCTTGCAATTAACTACCAATACAAACAAAGAAACCAGTTCCACTGCAAATTATATCAACATCTTTAATTGGATAATCAATCTACCCTGCTAAAGTTCTCACACGCAATACGAAGGCACACGAAGAATGCCGAGCATCTAGTAGTCGAGATTACACCGGTCATACAAGGGAATGTGGACCAAGTTCAGCAACAGTAAAAAAGGCGCTTTTCGCGTCAACAAGTTGTGAAACGGCTCATGAGTCAGAAGCTCCCAGCTTTCGACACGGTCTAGGCTACGATATTAAGTGTTTCGCAGCTGGAATGCTAACGTGACCGTTTTATGATGCAATCAAGTTAAGTGTTTTATTGAATGTTTGGCTTTTTTGCCGTTGAAGTTGAATTCGATTTCGAAAACTGGATGTGATTGCTTTATGACGGCATAATCAGGTAATTATGTTCTCACTGCTGGTTCATAGGCTTCCTCTCTATGAGAAAGAGTAAGCTGTTTCTACACCTGGGACCAGTGCCGTGTGGTGGATGTAACATTTCTTAGAATTACGTTACCGTTCCTTGACTTCCTGATTTCGAAGTCTGCATAAACTACCATCTAGGTGCGGACGAAGATATACATAATATAAGGAAAATGAATTCAGTTATACAGAGTATACAGTAGAAAATAGCGTTGAACACTTGTGGTATTTCTAATGTCGTGTCCAGGCCATTATTCTCTCTCGAACGACTCTTGCAAATGCTAAAGATGCATTGGAACGCGCTGGACGTCAGAGTCAGAGTATTGGAATTTCAATACGAAATAATAATAATGGGCGCGTGCTTGACCAGTTATGAGCATGCTGTTGTCCTGTTCGCCCATAAATTTATTATGGACGCTGAGAAATATGCTGGAGACCCGTTTAGGTAATAGCATCCTAAAATCTGTCTACATTTTATGCATAGCATAATTATGCACCTCATAATGCCATCAATAGGAGTCTGATTCTTTCGCTCGCCTCAGGTTGGAAAATATCCACTTGGATTTCTACAAATAAAAAAGGATTTCCTTTCTGTGACAGGGATTGGGCCGTAATCCACCACATGTTCTCAGTTCGGATTAGTGAATGCCACTTTACCTTCGTTACCTGATATCTTTCAAGAGAAGTAATTTTTGGGGTTTGAGGACTGGCGGCAGTAAGAGGGCATCCTTTTACGAAGCTCTCAGCTTCCATCACATTTGATTATAATTAAAAGCTGCTTGCACACAAACAGCTCAATGGCGCCGCGCTCTCATCTCAATTGTCTGTAATTCGTTGCGTGACACCGCTCAGCGCACGTCTCGTAATGTCTCTTTATTATGAGTTTTATGTGATAAGAGAAAGATACCACCGCTTGAATCTGCATCTTGGACTACTAATGTTCCGTAGAATTCTGCTTGCTTCTTTCGCATTGAATTGGTGAAGTAACCGTGGTGAATAAAGTTGACGAAGGTACCATATATCTTGCTGACTAATATTAATTACTTACTTACTACAAGGCTTTACTGCCGTACTCAGAGATATTCCGTTATTTAGTAAAGATATGATAAACAAAACCTTCACTAAAGTGTCAAAATCTTGTGCCATTTTCCGTCCCGCGTTTTTTGCGGAGATAGAGTTACTTTCACATTTATAAATATCAGTATGGAAAGTAGTGGAGTAGTGCAGGATAATAGGGAAGGTCAAACAAAACAATCAGACTCAAAACCCACGTCCTGCTACTATTAAACTGTAAAAGAATTGTAAAGAAAATAAATACACATCTGCTCTCAGTATTACTTTAATGTCATTATTAGTTACCTAACAACAATGGGTTGAATATGGACAAAGAAAAGATGACCAATGTATTGAAATCCATGTTCAACCCCGCATTTAAGGGTTCAACATGGTCGGGGGTAAAGATTGTGGTGGTTGAACATGAACTAAACCGTCTACAATGATATAAAAACTAAAGATATCCCACAACCATTTATCTCCATCACAAAATCCTCGTCTGGTTTCGAAACACATCCTAGACTAGTTTATACAGTCCTCTAGTTATCTGAGAAATGCGAGCGAGTGCATTCGAGATAATTTTAATGGTGGCGATAACACCACAGACTCCACAGGGCAACAACGGGCCGTAGTTGGCGTATTTAATGGGAACCACTGAGGCCTCGCGTTGCGTGTGGTCGGAGGCCACGTATGGATCGTACTCCCAAACAATTGGTTGCTATACTGCGCTCACGATTTGGTATCTGAAAGTGTCAATCGAAATATTAAGCCAAGTCAGCCCATGGGTGGCATGAAAACTCTGACACCAGGGGCTGCAGTCTCTACAGTCTACACTAATAACGACGCTACGAATGTCGCTAAGTCGTAAAATCGTAAACTTTCATAATAGATTTTCAATCTTATGCTGTTGTAATAAATAAAGCTGAAAATCTGAGAGACTGCAGCCCCAGGTTAGACACGATAAAGAAAAGAAAGAACCAATATGTGTTTTTGGGTACTGAACTACTGATACTGTTAGCCTGCGTCATACCATTGCTGGGCAAAGGACTGCCCCCCATGACTTAGGTACAGTTGGTTCAGTCCCGGGTTAATGTGGACCACTGGTCGTTGATATTTTCCAGCTCATCCCGCCATCTTCGACGAGGTCTGATGGGCGCCTTTTTTGAATAAAAAATAAAACCGACTTCGACAAAAATAAAACACAAAAAGGTGAAAAATAAAAAATCAGCTTCTGAAGTCGGTGACTTTTGTTTGTTTGATTTCATGTTTTTGCCACCGACTTCTGAAGCTGATTTTTTATTTTTCACTTTTTTGTGTTTTATTTTTGTCGAAGTCGGTTTTATTTTTTGTAAAAAAGTTTTTATTTTTCACTTTTTAGTGGTTCACATGTGCTTACCCCTTCACAACGTACCGGCGTGATGTTATGTTATGAACTGGGTGCTTACTCTGGAATATAATTCCGATAGACCGACATTGGTCAAACGTCAGTTGGTTGAGTTAAACGTCAGGGATTGGCTAGACTCAGTGAGTCCAGCCAATTGCTGACGTTTGACTGACAATTCCAATGTCGATCTATCGGAATTATATTCGAGAGTAAGCACACTGGTGTAAACAATAGACAGTCATGAGATTTCAGCAATCCCAGTCCATTTGCTATCATTAATTGAGGAGTTCCGTTGCCTATCTCCGAAGTTCTTCATCAGATCGAGTACAGGCGTGATATTAAGTTGTGTGATGGCGTAAACAATGCTTAGATATGCTATAGCAACAATCGCGGTTAATCTGCTGTTATTTATTGAAGAGTTCCCCCGATTTCTACAAGATCCCATCATCAGATATTGAAATGGTGACAATGGGACCACACGGGAAGCACCAGCTTTCAAATGAAAAAAGAATCATGAAAATCAGTTCACCCAGTCGCAAGTTATGAGCTAACAAACATAAAAAAAAAAATACAGTCGAATTGATAACCTCCTCCTTTTTTTGAAGTCGGTTAAAAACACACAAGTTTAGTTTCCGCCATAATATCCAACATTTTTCAATCATGCTGAAATCATCTTAATTCTCAAAGAAATAAAGTTTAAATTTATATACACGACGTAATTCATTGTGATTGTTTTACAACGTCACTGGGAAGCTTTGACGAGAACTGTATGGTGGTTTCTTGTTACCATCGAGGAATCGAAGTAAATTTATGTTTTCGGTTGGTTTCCAGTAAACAGTATGTCAGAGTGTCGACGTGTTTTGACTAGGGCTCCAAGCAACAAGCTACCTTATTGTAAGAATGTGTTTAACGTCCAACTTTGACTTTCTTGTTTATTTAGAATCGAATCACTTTCCTGTGTGTTGCTGTTTGTTACTGTTTCCTATTTGGTTTTCCTGTTTGGTATTGATTAACAGGCATTGATTTTCTGGAATACCCTTTCCCTATTCAAACCAATGTCTGTGTCCGCTGACTATCTGTAAACTTTCCATAAACGGTTTCACGGATTTAAATCAAAACGTACGGATAGATCATAGACTATGGCATTGCTCTGGGCAAAGAAGTAGTTTCTATCCCAGGAATACGTTCCCGTAGGGTAAATTTCGAACTACAAAACGCAAACGCCTGGCTACTTGCCATGGTAACGCACCATATCAAGCAGTAAACCATGAATTAATCTCACCCCATCGTTTGTTACAGATGTCCTCTCGGTGAAAGTGAAGCACCATCAGTCCGGCCCAACATGGCGTCGTAAGCAGAGATACTGATACATATAGCTGCGGTAAGTCCCGAGTTCAAGTACCTATACGTAAATCTAAACCTAGCAGGAGACATTGAGAAAACAGGAAAACATTAATATTCAGACCACTGTCTGTCAAGCAAGAATGTACTTTATTCTATAAGGAATTGGGTTTGGAATCCTTTGGTACATCGGGCGGGTACATCGGTCTGAGAAAAGTTTGCGCACATATCAAAAGTTTGTCTGGAAAATTCTGTCTCGTGAAGGGATTACGTTTCGTAATTTAAGTACATATGCTTCAGAGATATTATTGTTTGTTTTACTGCGCCTTTGCTTGAGTTTTTATAGAACAGTCTGTGAGAATGTTTCATTTTGAATGGTAGTACCTTGATAAAGTTCTTTGAACTGTAGGTCTGTTAAGTTTTCTAGACGAATGGAACCACGAATATTTTAGAATAGGCACTCATGTTACCGATTTATAACTCGGCAAGCTGCTCAGGATTTTCTCTGCATGGAGTGTCGATGGCACTCAATGACAGTGAACCTTTAAATCAGTGCAGAAAGATCGAATAAGTTGTGTTCGGATCTCGGAGATTCATCATCTACCTAGCCTTTTTACATCCAAATTAGGAAATTTTTATCCGACTGAGGGCAATGTGTTTATCAGCCTATATTATGTTTAAGCCAAGTCAGAGGCTCAGAAAGTCAATTAGTAATTCACTTTAGTCCAAGATCTCGGAGTTCCACAGTCTATTTGAAATGCACTTAAACCAGATGCATTTCTGTTGTTCTATTAAGTGCATTTAAGTCCTCTCGTCTCAAGAACGTGACGGGTACGACGTGCTAAAGATTAACAATGAGTTCTCTTTTAAAAAGGTTTACACTTTACCCGTTATGACCCGAGTAAACAAGAGAAATATCAGTTTTTTTTTCGTTTTTTTTTTAAAGATGGTGTTTATTAGAGCACTAGCTGTTGCTAGCGGCTTCGCCCGCTACAACTCGGAAATTATCCCGATAAAAATCTATCGTATGTGGTTAATCCAGGTTACTTATAAACTGTCTGTGTACCAAATTTTATCCAAATCTGTTCAGTAGATTTTGCGTGAAAGAGTAACAAACATACACACTCACAAACTTTCGCCTTTATAATATTTGTGTGATAGTGTGATTAGTAGGATTTGATGTACAAAGTCAAAGATATTATGCAGTTGTAGATGGGACTGCTTCGTTTAGTGATCGCAAGTGTAATTGGGGTTTTCTACAAGGATCAAGGGGTATGAATGAAATTGACATTGGGGCCATGTTTGGCAACATAATTATGTAATGGCTTTTCATGGAATTATGTAGATGGCAGAATAAGTACCGAGTTTGACCACACTATAAAAGATCCATGTGCAACTTGAATAATATGCAACATAGTTGGGAAAAGGCTAGGCAGGTGCTACCATTTTTTAACAACATACTTAAATAACTTTAAAGCACTAATAACCCTTCTTTTGGGCTTCGCCGCAGTCGGGTAAAAAGTATTCTCAGTGCGAAATTAGACATCGTGCTACTACAACATTTTATCAAACGGATTAAAGTACTTGTAGCTGCACCTACGGACACCACTTGTTACCCACTTACCCGTATAAACACACTTGAAAACTTATATCACTGGCGTTTATCAAAGTGTTACTACCTAAGTATGCCGTAATGTGTTTGGGAAGACGATAACGTTCATTTGACCTAGTGCCAACAAAGATAAAACACCTGAAAACCTGTTTTGAACTCTCCTGACCTAATATTATTGTTATTATTTCAATGAGACTGCTTTGTTTGTCTATTGTTCGTAAGGATTGCTGTTCATGAGGTCCTGGGTTTGATTCCCGGGTTGGGGAAAGTGTTATTGGGTTTTCCCACCACGAATTTCTCTGTAACAGCTACGGAGCCGGATCTGTGCCCGGTTGATGGCAATAGGCTCGCCCCCAATTACATTGGACTTAAACTTAACTTGCGAAAAGGTGTACTGATTGATACACCTCTGCCTCATCCTTTGGGAATTATAGGCGTGATGTTATGTTAGTTCGATGAGTCATTGTCGATTTAAGTTTGTCTGTCGTTCGTGTGAGCTTTCACACCAGATGGTCCACATTTGCGAGAGAGTTATTTTAGTTCGCAATTAGCTAGCTCTGGTCGTTCGCTTTTGAATTAAAGTTTCATTGAATATGTGCTCGTGACTCGTGAGAATAGAATGAAGACAACTAGGTTAGGATCTTCTTAATTAGGTCACAGAAATAACTAGGTCTTTCCTTTTTCCACTGAGGACATAATTAGAAAAACGTGGCTAAGTTCGTTCGTTCATTATTCCGAATCGTTTGTACAAGAAAAGCGTGAACTTGTGAAGTTTACGAGAATATGCGGAAGGCAGTCGTTTATCAACGCCTGCGTTCTGGAGGTCAGATGTGGTATGCAGTCGCTTCATGGAAAATAGTGAAACTCAGCTGCATCCGGCTAGCCGCTCAGCAATGTTATTATTGGTAAAATGCCTTGTGTAGGTCTCTTGCGTTGCCTCCATCGTAGAAAATCTAACCCCCTGCCCTGTTCTCAATTAATTTGGGGTCGGCGCAGCGAGTCTTTTTCTTCCATACTTCTCTATATCTCGTCCTCTCTAGCCATATCCTTCACAAGTTCACACAATCCTTCCATCGCGGCAGGCGGAACGAAATGAACGAATATCCTTAAATGAAAAGAGCTAGAAATCATGGGAGAGACCCAGCATTTTCTCTGCATAATTCAATAATGATGACAATTGAAAGGTGTGATATTGAGAGGTCGCGATACCCTCATATGTAAACAACTAGACGACTAGGGAGCCTTTGGATTAGTATGACGCAAGCAGTGACGAATATGATGTCACATTGGTGTTTAGTTGCCTGTAAATAAATAATTGTTATGATATTTCCTCTACTCATCTTAACAATGACATCATTTATTCTCCAGGTGTGATAGTGAGAGGTCGCGGTAGCTTTACTTATATAACAAAAAGGCATATGGGAGCCTTTCGCCAGTATTACCTACTATCATGATGTCTTACTATGTTGCAGACACAGAGATGATGATGTCACATTAGTGTTTAAGTAGTTGCTTAAAAAAAAAAAAAAATGTTGTTATGTTATTTTGTCCATCTTAACAATGACGTCATTTATTCTCCAGGTGTGATAGTGAGAGGTCGCGATGGGCGCGCCGGGCATCTCTGACGAGTATTCGCCGCCGCGTCTCTCGCGGCTGCTGCACGCCCTGCCGCACATCAACGTGACGCTGCACCGCGTCAACGACACCTTCGCGCCCAACTCGCCGGTTTATTTGGAGGTAAGGTTTATATTAACTTAGCATCTCTGACGAGTATTCGCCGCCGCGTCTCTCGCGGCTGCTGCACGCCCTGCCGCACATCAACGTGACGCTGCACCGCGTCAACGACACCTTCGCGCCCAACTCGCCGGTTTATTTGGAGGTAAGGTTTATATTAACTTAGCATCTCTGACGAGTATTCGCCGCCGCGTCTCTCGCGGCTGCTGCACGCCCTGCCGCACATCAACGTGACGCTGCACCGCGTCAACGACACCTTCGCGCCCAACTCGCCGGTTTATTTGGAGGTAAGGTTTATATTAACTTAGCATCTCTGACGAGTATTCGCCGCCGCGTCTCTCGCGGCTGCTGCACGCCCTGCCGCACATCAACGTGACGCTGCACCGCGTCAACGACACCTTCGCGCCCAACTCGCCGGTTTATTTGGAGGTAAGGTTTATATTAACTTAGCATCTCTGACGAGTATTCGCCGCCGCGTCTCTCGCGGCTGCTGCACGCCCTGCCGCACATCAACGTGACGCTGCACCGCGTCAACGACACCTTCGCGCCCAACTCGCCGGTTTATTTGGAGGTAAGGTTTATATTAACTTAGCATCTCTGACGAGTATTCGCCGCCGCGTCTCTCGCGGCTGCTGCACGCCCTGCCGCACATCAACGTGACGCTGCACCGCGTCAACGACACCTTCGCGCCCAACTCGCCGGTTTATTTGGAGGTAAGGCTTAAGTTAAGAGCATAGACGGGCTGCATTTTTCCATACAAATGTATTCCCCTATTCTCTTCCTGAATAATGCCTCTAGAGTAATCGTTTTTATTTATAAAAATCCAGGTATATTGAAGGCATGCCCTGTCATTTTTTTTTTTCAAAAAATGTATTACAAAAATAAATATGACTTACCAAAAACCTAAAAAAATACCCCGTTTTTACCTACGTAATCAGATGACTACCAAAGAAAATTGAAAAGTTTTTAAAATAAAAACAAGTAATAGGGGCATAGATCTATTCTTCCTTTAAATTTTGATACCAAATATAATTTAATTGGCTTAGGTTTCGAGGAGAAAACAGGAGAATACGAAACGTCGATCGGTCAAGGTTTTTTATAGGTAAAATCGTTCTGAGCTGCAGTTGTCTCTATCGCACTCACATATTGATACCGCCCGGTTGCTAAAGCGCAGCGCGACGGCAATAGTTATATACACGTATATTATACGCAGCCCGTCTATGCTCTTAACTTCGCATACGCATGCATAATCAGCCTCTAATGTTCCCACTGCTGGTGGACCACATCAGGCCTCCTCCCTATAAGAGGGAATAATTATGCCGTTTCCTTACAAACTTAACTTTACTTAACCAAAAATTCGAAGACATATTGTGTCACCTAACAACCCGCACTGGGAGCCCTTTTCCTTTCATAGAGATGAGGCCTCTGCCTGTGTCCCAGCAGTGGGAATGAGAACATATGGCTGATTATGCTTATGTATCTGCACGTGAACAACGAAGTAAATGCAAACACGGAGGCACCAATCATTATTACTTCAGAGATCGAACACGCTATAAAATCTCAAAAAAACGATAAGACCCCAGGATGCGACAACATTACCAATGAAGTCCTTAAAGTACTATCCACCATTCTTCTAAAACCTCTTCAAGCATTGTTCAATAATATACTTAGAACCGGAGCCACACCAGATCAATGGTCAAAATCTACAATCATACTACTATTCAAAAAAGGAGATAGAAGCGATCTAGGTAACTATAGACCAATCAGTCTCATGTCAAATTTGTACAAAATCTTTTCAAAAATTATATTAAACAGGATAACAAAGAATCTAGACGAACACCAACCGCGCGAGCAAGCAGGATTTCGGAAAAGTTACTCGACTATAGACCACATACAAGCTGTATCACAAGTAATCGAAAAAGTAAAAGAGTATGGAATGACACTTTATATGTGCTTTATAGACTACACGAAAGCATTTGACTCTCTACATTTCGAAGCTATATGGACATCACTTACACAACAAGGTGTCAGTCAGAAGTATGTTGATTTAATTAAGAGCATATACACAAAAGGTCTTGCCAAAGTGCGTCTAGAACGTGAAGGTGCAGAATTCTCCATACAAAAAGGAGTAAGGCAGGGGGATCCACTCTCTCCAAAATTGTTCGCAGCAGTGCTCGAATCTATTTTCAGGCGTCTAGATTGGGGAAAGAAAGGAATACAAGTGGATGGAGAACTTCTGAACCACTTGCGTTTCGCGGACGACATAGTGATCTTCGCAGAAAGCGCCACTGAATTAGAGAGTATGATGACCGAACTAGCAATTGAAAGTCAAAAGGTGGGCTTGTCAATGAACAAGACGAAAACAAAGATTTTAACCAATGGAGACCCTCAGGACATTACGATTACAAATGTAAAGATTGATTATGTGAAAGAGTATATATATTTAGGACAATTAGTATCATTTGAAAACACAGGCAAAGAATTGGAAAGAAGGATAACTCTAGCTTGGAAGAAATATTGGGGATATAAAGAAATAATGAAAAATAACGATATCAATATAAATATAAAGAAAAAACTCTACGAAATAGTGATATTACCATGCCTGACATATGGTTGTCAGACGTGGTCACTGAGAAAAGAAGACGAAGGAAAAATGGCTATTTGCCAACGCAAAATGGAAAGAAGTATGCTTGGTCTAAAACTATCAGATAAGGTCAGCAACATCAAAATCAAGAAAAAAACAAAAATAATTGATGTAAGGCAAAGAACAAGACTACTCAAATGGCATTGGGCAGGACACATCTGTAGGATGAGTAACGACAGATGGGCAAAACGCCTAACAGAGTGGATCCCAAGAGAAATGAGAAGGAAAAAAGGGAGACCAAGTAAAAGGTGGAGAGACATCTTCCATCAGAGATGTGGACCCCTATGGATGCGAGAAGCACGGGAACGTGATACGTGGAAAGGTTTAGGAGAGGCCTACGCCGAAGAGGCGACTGCTACGAATAAAGATTAAATATACCTACATACTTATATATATAACTAGCTGACCCGGCAGACTTCGTACTGCCTAATTAAATAGCAATAAAGTCCTGTCAATAATATTTGTAATGAGACATTTTTTTGTTCCTATATATTTTATAGTCGTGGCAAAAAAAATCTCCTGAACAGAACCGCCACCCTGGTGATAGGGCGTTGTGAATAAGAAATATAAATATATAAAACATAATATATTAACATTTAAAAATAAGTAATCGCTTTATTGTTAATCATGTGAATCATAATTATTTGCAAAAATCAGTTTTATTTTCATTGTAGTGCTTTGTGTTATACGATGTTTTTTGTTTGATTTCCTGGCGCATAGACAAACAAATCTGATGGTTTTCCCACACGTGAACAGGCAACATACAATTGACCATGTGAGAAACATGCGTTTTCCAGATTAATACCACAAACACTTAATGTTTGCCCCTGGGACTTGTTTATGGTCATAGCAAAAGCAAGCCGAACTGGAAACTGTAGTCGTTTAAAGTCAAACGGCACATCAGTCGGAATCATTGGGATGCGCGGTATGAGAACGTCTTCTCCTTTATACTTTCCTTTCAGTATAGTTGCTTCTATCACGTTGTTTAATAATTTTTTTTCGCTAACCTTGTCCCGTTGCAAAGACGCGGTTGGTTGATATTTCGCAACATAATAACTACCGATCCAACCTTTAATTGAAGATTGTGAGGTGGCAATCCTGGCAAATCCATCGAGTTTAAAAATTCTGGTGGATAGTTCACTACATCATCTTGGTTAGTAGCCGAATCAACTGATTTATATATCCTCGGTTCGCCTGTAATTTTTTCTTGAATTTTAAAATTTAATTCATTTACATCTATGTTTTTTGCAGCCAATATAGATTCTTGATCCCAATGAGCGTCATTTTCTAATAATTGCAAACGTTGACAGTCTTCTCTGTAAGATCCACACAATTCACCAACAATTCAACAGTTCGTAAATGTTGGAATGATGTTGGGCCACGTACATTGACTAATAGCAGTCGTAAATAAAAGCATTCATCATTGCTTGGATGTACTGAATAAATTCGACCAATGGCATCGGTGGAATAAACATCTGGGTATCCTGGAACTTGTTTTCCTTGTTTCCGTCGTATAAATCTCCTTGAGGATTGATTCCAAGTATAATATTTTGGCATTTCAGAATATAGTAATGTTTGTGCAAAATCATCGTTTTAGCATGTCTCAAAAAAACTGGTTAATGTAGTAGATGGTGGCTGTGCAGCTCTTTGTACTGCGTTCTGTGCTGTAAAATACACTCTTTGTCCATTTTCTAAATGCACAGCTAAGTGAACAACAGAAGGGTGTATCAAGCAAGAACAAACATTATTATACCATTATTATTGTTTCACATCCAATAATTAGTTAACATAGGTATCTAAACACTGCACAAAACACTTTATAGGTACGAATTCAGTTTACAAAAGCAAATTCAGTCGAGTATGTACCGAAAATCCATCAAAAACAACACTGACATTGACAGTTTGTTTTTGTTTCAACTTTTTTTAATTTGATATGACTTGGAGTCAAAACATTAAATCCTCCAACGATGTATTCTGTGCTCCAACGCACACTGTTTTGATAGATATGATTGAATTTGAACTTTGTACAGCTGTAATAAAGTGCAAATTGACTCTTTGACGTTAGGAACATACCTACATTGTTTAAACAACAGTGAATGCTTGTAATTTAATGTGAACTTTATACAAAAGCAATAAAGCTCAAATTGACTCTACGTTTTAGTTAGAAAACGTTTGTATGGGAAAAAGAAAAGGGCTGTTTTTAGGGTTTTTCCGTCAATTATTCGATTTTTTCTCGCCGTAAAAACCATCTTTGAACTTCAACGAAGATTTTAAAAAAAGAATTGTCCAAATTGGTCCAGGCGTTGTTGAGTTATGCGCTTACCAACACATTTTGCGATTCATTTTTATATTATAGAAGATTATAAAGAAAGAAAGAAAACATATTTATTTAGTACATGCCACAAGTGCACACAACAAACAATAAAGAAAAAGAAAAGAAAAAAAAAAAAAAAAAAGGCTGCGCCAAATATACACATAGTTATGCATCTATATATTTTATTACATAAATAATACTAATCTTAAGAAACTTGTTAAAGTAGTAGAAATAAAGGCTATTTTTATTTTATTTTATTTTATTTATCTGCATAACTGTGCTACTATGTACTTAGCTCTAGAATTCTAGGTGAAGTTTGTTTAAAACTTTAAATACTTATAAAAGTTATTGACAAAATCAAGAAGAAGTAGGATCTAGTGGGTAAGCTAAACCATTTAGCGGTCTGTGTTGTTTTCCAGAATCTAATAAGCAGAGTAAACTTTCAAATTAATATGATAAACAGAAAGGATTTAGACTAGGTATCCCTAGTCGCAACAGGACATCTACCTAAGTCGTATAATACGTCCCTAGCACGCCACGTCAAAAGATCACTATCATAATAAAAGCAACAACGCTATTCCACCTCATCTGCTCAACAAATCATGTCCCGGAACTGTATACTTGCTCAGTACGACACGTTTGTCAACACAACATGACACTTCATTACGGCTTGTTTGCGCCAGGGGGATAGGCAGGTTCGTTATTGAACTTTGCTATACTTGGCACGACTGTTTCAAGTTTACATAGAGCGGAGTATGCAAATAGACATAATAGCGAGGAAATACTTGATTAGTTTTAATTAGCAAGGATGCTTTATGATGTCCTGTGATAGATTGAGCTGTTGGCCTTACTGTTGCCCTTGCAGACTTGCTCTAAGCTTTACAGCGGTAAGATATGTTTTAGGATTATATTTTTTCGACACGTGTGAAGAAGAAACTTAATTAGATTCGTATCCAGTAATCTTATTTATTTATGGATTGGATGGATTTTTGATTTTTGACTGGATTTTTCAACCAAAAGTCCCTCACCATCAGTAACAACCTGGATTTGTCCGTCTGGTTTTTGTATTTGGTTAATGACAATATTCTTTCTACCTTTTGCCTACTTACTGTGTAATATCTTCTTTTTATAACATAATATTCTCTTTTTTCCAGAGCTTGGGCATCCTCGGCTCAATACCAGGCGCCTGGCTGATCCTGACGCTGACCGTTCTGCTCATATACCTGCTAACACGATGCTGCGACAGAAAGCAACGGCCGCCGAGAAGCATCACCGCTTTGAAGGTTAGATACTTATGTCGAAACTGGGGAATGCGGAACCGGTTCCTATTCCGTAGGAGGAACCGGGAAATATTGATATCCCGGTACTTATTACTGAACTGGCACATCCCGGTTCTTCGTACTGAACCGATACCGATTCGGCATTCCCTAGCTTCGACCATTTGAAAGTTATCGCCAATCACCTTTAGACCGAAATTGGAGAAGAGAGAACAGCAAAACTATTGTGTAGAAGAAATAGGTCCTTATCGTGACAGTACTTTCTCCCTCCTTTCTAAAAGCTTTAAGACATCCTTCACTTGGCACCAAATTTTATGCAAAAGGGACAACAGAAGTTAGTCTGACATCAAAATCTTATTACTAAGCAAGACTTATTTACTTAGCGAAGTATTTACGGAAAACTTTCACCGTTCTAGCTTTTTCCAAGCGTCCTATTGTTGGAATCCGGAGTCCCTTAATTGCATAATTAGTGCTGTACTCATTAGCAAGCTCACGGTAATTTCCTCCATTCATGCTGTGCAGTTACGGCGTAAATCAAGAAAGGCCTATGTGTAGTCTATGGTTGATTACCACAGACTAAATTAACGTTTTTTTTATTGCTATGTGTGAGTTAGTGATTCATCCGTTCATGTTTTTGCCTCTGTCTGATAAGTATTCTTTAAGTCTTCAGTTCTTGACCAAAATAGATACTTAAGTCCATAATATTTCCTGTCGGGGCCGCGGATTCCCGTCGGGGCTGCGGATTTTTGTACCAGATGACGTGGCCTCGGCGCAAGGGCAAAGAAGGAACATGGGTTCGGTTTTTAGTCAGTAGAAGTCTGACACTCCCCTTCGCTCTGCCCAAGAGCGGGGGGGGGGGGGGGGTCATTCGATGATTTTCCACCCACCAAAAAAGTCCATAATATTTTTATTTTTCATTAACTTTACGCTTGTCTACGTCATTCGACTTCAATGACTGACGTAACCTTTTCGTAGTTTATTTATTATTCATTGTTTACGTACACTACGACCTTCACAACACGTGAATATTGAATGATTACTATTCTTCATGTTTAGTTCATCGGTTGACCCCTGAACAAAGCTTTATTTCCCGAAGTTTGATTGGTAAATAAAGTGGTCAGGGTGCAAGAAAGCTTCTATGAGAAAATGTTTGGCAGGCTGACCGGTAGTACTTTGCCAATTTGCTACACAATCACAAGGTGCGGTATACTTGCTAGTTACCTTCAAATAGGCGCTCTAGAACTTTTTTCGCACGATAAAGTGCGGTCTTACATTTTGCAGCCTCAATTTATGCGAATAATCACGGTTACCTACTAAAAGTTTATATACAACAAATCATAATAGCATTAACACCCTACAGGCCCAAAGTCTGGCATCTCAATACGAACATCTCAAAGCTATTTCCCGACAAGGAATGATAAACTCATCATGTTCGCCCCGAGGGTATCGTTGCTCTATAAATAGTCTGCAAACACAATCAAAATAATTCTCACAGAGAATAACACGTGTTCGCAGTAGACATGTGATATTTGTATTAACTTACAGTGTGTCAACTAAGAACAAATATTTGGAATCGACTCACGCAAACACACAAATGCAGGGAGAGAGTTACACGAATTTTAAGCCTTCTTCAGAGAGCTGGTAACTTGTATGTAAATCGGGGCTGTCGCATCATGACAAGTAGTTACATTTTATGTGTGTAGTATAAAAAGTTTAGTGGACAGTAGACACCCCTCACACCACAACACTGCACACAGGTTTTCCTACTCCTCCGCTATTCTTACCCGACTACGGCGAAGCCAAAAGGAAGGGTAATGATTTTAACAGTCTATGTATGTATGTATGTAGGTATGTATGTATGTATGTATGTTCCACCGTAGCGCCTAAAATACTGAACGGATTTTAATAAATGAGGTGTCACTAGATTCGTAAGAATAGCCCGGGTGACATAGGCTATATAAATTTTATAATTTCTTTTTATGACGGAATTTAAATGTCAAAAACTTACACCAAAAATATTAAATTGAGATAATCATAACATGTTTGGTATCAAATGAAAGGTCTTAGAGAGCAAAAACCAATATTTTATTCGTAGTCGGGTTTTAGATTTTTAAACTTGTTTTCTGATTAATTTCGTTGCGGGATCAAAGACAGTTACATTTTAACTGTCTTTGACCCGGCAACGAAAATCTCTGGGACTTCGTCGAATTTCATTGCCTCGGTGTTGTTCTAGTGGTCGCCACTGGTGATTCTGGCTTTCAGAAGTTGCAATGGGAATAGTGCGGTGGGCTTGTAACCCTCACACCCGCGCCACAAAAAAGGCTAATTGCTTTACTGGTCTATTTTTACACTGTGACGTGCTCGAAGCAAATGTTTAACCGATCAGATGTTTTGTTTATGATCTTCTTATTAAAACCGTTACTTACTTAATGAAGGAATAAAATAGGACACTGAACTTTAGTCAGCTTTGATCTTCGGCTTTGGAGATCGCGTAAATATTTTTTTGAAGATCTTATTTAGGCTGAGTCTATGAGTAGTTTAGAAGTGTGTGATTCTGCTGTCATTATTTGGAGATCAAAAGGGAATTGGTGGTTATCAAAGGGCTTTTTGGTGCGTAGTGCGTTAGTTTAAATAAATTTACGTTAGATGAAGAGGTTTTAGTTTTCGTAAATTTTGGGAGGAGCAAAAGACGAAGCGATTGTTAACGCTCTTAATTCTTCATAAGCCAGAAATCATGGAATTTAAGAAATTATATGAAAATGTATATATAAAATCATACTAGCTGGAAATCTGAACTTTTCTAGTTCTAAAAGTATTCACTAACAAAGGCGTTAGATTCGCCATTTCTTCTTAGAGAAAACACTTGAATGAATACTTAACTGCTGTGATTTTACACAAAGTTCAAAGCTCTTCTGTAAATCATCTTAAATTTGTCTCACCAGCACAATCTTCCTCAGATAACGCTGATGATCTTATCGGTGATGTGTTGCGGCGCGATCGGCGTGGGCCTCTTCGGCAACGATGACCTGCACAACGCCATGCTGCAGAGCATCCAGGCGGGCAACCAGCTCGCAGCACTCGTTAACACTGTGAAGAACCAGGTATAATGATTCAACCTTTTTCCTGTTTATCCGATGACCTGGAGTGGCGACTGCGAACGGGAAGACGTTGCGTTGGAAGGCCTCACACTAGGTGGACCGATGACCTGGTGAAGGTTGCGGGGATCCACTGGATGCGAGACGCGCGGGAGTCCTATGTCCAGCAGTGGACGTCTTCTGGCTGAAATTATGTTGATGATGATGATCCCTTTCTGACGTTAGGAAACAAGCTGGAATAGAGCGAGATAGATTGATTGCAAGAATCCATTATTTTCAGTGTTTGATGTCCGCGTTTTTCTTACCCCCGAAACGAGCGATAGTACCTACCTACTTGGTGTTGTATAAAGGCAATCGTTAACTGTAATTTTCGATAGTCAAACGCGAAGGTTCGCCAAATGCTTCATGAACCAATTTTTTATACAATTTATTCTTAACTGCCTCTTTGGGCAACAGATAAGTTAATCTCAAAACGTTTAGTTGACGCTCGGATCGTGATCCTAAGGCCGGCTTTTACCTTGGCAGAGGCTAAGTATTGCCATACAACGTGGCAATGCCACCTGTCTTTTGGGCATATTACCGGGTGACAGCGGTTAAGAAGCAGTTTTTTGATGCCCTTTTCTTTTCCAGTCAAGCATCATAGAAGATGCAATGGATTCCCGAGCGCGCGGTCCATTGGGGCGCCTAGCGGACGTGCTGGACCGTCCCGTATCCAATCAGACGGCGCTGGGCACGCTACTGCGAGCGCTTGCAGCGCTGAGGAACAACGCGAGCGCAGCCGCTTCAGCCGCTGACAATCTACGGCGGCCGTTGACGGGCCTGAATCTTGATGCTTTTATGAAGGTTTGTCAGTTATGAGTTTCATGGAGTTGGTTTTGTTAAAGGACTTGTAGCGGCACTACAATAGTACATTGTTCACCGAGAGAAGAAAGTGACCGATTACCGTCGAGGGTGTCGTTTAAAGCCCGAAGCCGTAGGCGAGGGCTTTAAAACACCCGAGATCGGGAATCGCACTTTCTCTCGAGTGATACATAGTGCTTTATACTACACCTACGAGGAAAATAAAAAACTAAATTTAAATTCTAATTCAAATTGAAAATTTGCACCAATGGCGTCTGCAATTTTCACATGTTCTTTTTTCAAATTGTAATCTGAGCGGGAGAGAAAAGTATGAAAATCCATTCTCTCCCGCTCAGATGCGTTTTCTCCCCGCATATTTGTTCGATATGCAATGACGTACTTTCTACCTTAAATTTGATTAAGTATCAAGGTACTTTCCAAGCAGGTGTAGTATAAAAGTTATTACAGCAAATTTTACAGTATTACATCGCCATCTATGACATAGATGAAGAACTAAGTGGATAAAATTGTACCGTATTGTGTCCAAGATGTTTCTGTTGCATTATGATACTGTCCTTCTGATCTTATCGGAACAAACCAAGACATTAATTTGTGTGTGTCCATTCGGCTCCAAGGACCAACATATGTGGCACGTGGGCCTTTATTAAAGAGTCTGTAGTGCACTGTATGATATACAGCCATTAATGATAATGGAGGAAAGCCCTCTATAGTTATATCAAAGCTATACTATAGAGGGATGTCCTCCATTTTATTTCATACTTGTATTCTGACTAGAACCTTCCTCGAAACCCACTCTAACCATTGGTGAAAACAGCATGAAAATCGTTGCAGTAGTCGTTCTTGAGTTTATCGCGATCAGACAGACAGACGCGGCGGAGGACTTTGTTTTTAACCGACTTCTAAAAAAGAAGGAGGTTCTCAATTCGGATGTTTTTTTTTTATGTTTGTTCGGGCATAACTCCGTCACTTGCTAACCGATTTGAAAAATTCTTTTTTTGTTGGAAAGGGTACCTATACAACTTCCCAAATGGTCCCATATTTTTTTTATCGAAATCGGACAAGCGGTTTTTGAAAAATCAACAAAACTCAAAAAAAATACTACATTGTCCACATTATGACCCATGAACATGTGAATCACTAAAAAGTGAAAAATAAAACCGACTTAAAAAAAAAGTAAAAACAAATCAGTTTCTGAAGTCGGTGACTTTTGTTTGTTTGATTTCATTTTTTTGCCACCGACTTCAGAAACTGATTTATATTTGACTTTTTTTTTTAAGTCGGTTTTATTTTTTGTTAAAAAGTTTTTATGATATTTAGTGATGATATTTGGTAAGAAATGGTCGTTAACTTTGTGTTCCAGCGTGCATGGGTGTGGGAGGCGGCGCGCTGGGCTGGCGGCATGGCGGGCTGGTGCTGCGGCGGAGCTGTCTGCGTCGCGCTGCTGGCGGCCGCCGCACGACGGTCGAGACGGGCCCTCTTACTGCTATGTGTGAGTTTAACACTACATTCTGCTTGATTTTATCTATTTGGTGTAAAATTCATAAATTGCTACTGCTACCAGCAGGGCTATTGCGTATCTTTTAATGTCAGAGGCTATCATGTAGTGTCCATCAAATAACTGTCAAATGGTTAGTTTAAAAAAAATGTACCAAATCATAACCAATTGACAGTTAATTTATGGACACTATTATAGCCACTGACATTAAAAACATACGCAATAGCCCTACTGATCTTCTAGGCACTGTGACAAAATAATAATTATTTTATCTGTAGTGCCAGAGCGATCTACATTAAGGCATTATGAAGTCATACAGACAATACCACGATAACTGCACATTAAGAGTGGTATAGACATGGAATAGCCGGATATCGTGGAAATCGTACTAGTTCTCATAACCCGGTGATTATGAGAACTTAACTACACTTCTTGTACCACCGGTGGGAACACCGAGGTGGTTTTAAGTCAGGTATAGTTTGTCAGTCTACCCCGCTCGTCCCTGGGGGTGAATTACATCCATGAGGATTTTCCTCCATGGAACAAAAGAAAAGCCGAAAGATTATAATATTATGGATTCGAGCTGGCTAAGAATCCCAGCTTTTGGCGTATTTTCCAAATTTGATGTATTTGTCGGGATTGAAACGGTTTATATTCTGTAATAAGCTATTTAATAGTGAAGTTTTTCCCTATTACAGGTGGGTGCACTGGGCGCGCTAGTGGTGTGTTGGCTGGCGGGCGCGGTGCTGGCTGCGGGCGCGGTGGCCGCGGCTGACGCCTGTCAGGAGCCCGCCGCCGCGCTGGCTCTACACGCGCCGCACAACCTTCCTATCGACGTATGTGTAGCTTATATTTCCATGCTCCAAATATACATAAAACTGCAGTGGAGTGCCTAGATGTCTAGATTTTGACGAAGAAAAGTTATGAAGAGCAGGAGAATATATGGGCATGCCAAGCCAAAAATCCAAAATGAAGTTCAAAGGTCACCTGAATGAAGGTGACCTTTGAACTTTATTTTGGATGGACGACACGGTTGGCGCAGTGGCTAAGCGATTGGACTGCTGCGCTCGGTGTCGCGGGTTCGATCCCCGCACGGAACAAGTATCTGTATGGCCTACAGATAATTGTTTCGGGTCTGGGCGTGTTTGTGTATGTGGTTTTCAATGTTTGTAAACGCACCCACGGTACAGGAGAAATTCCTAGAGTGGGGCAACGTTTTAAAAAAAAAAAAAAACCTTTGAACTTCATGCCAGGGCTGCGTATTGTTCAAAGAGATACCGCGGCCCCGGACACAAAGAGCCTAGAACGAACATGTGGTTTTTAGTCAGTAGTCTGACAATCCTTACCGCTCTACCTAGAGGGGGAGGAGTCATTTGATGATTTGCCACAAAGATAATTAACCTTTAGGACCAAATATTTTAAGTTTTGCGTACCGGGTGTCTGGGAATCAGATTAATATAGCAGAAGAAGTCATGATATCGATGCTTGTCGCTCGCCTACATGAAGTAGTGAACGTCATCATAATGAAACTGTTTGTACCCCATACAGTTTGTTAAACCAGTCTTTATTGTTTGTCCCCAGATGGTACACTACTACCTATCATGCAAGGTGTCCCGTGAGAACGTCCTGACGGCTGAGTTACGGAACGCGCAGCGAGCTGTGGTGGCAGTGCGACAGGCCTTAGCTGTGCTGGCGAGAGGAGCGCCGCAGCTCTTTAATGATCCTGGTAAGTCCATTCTTGTATTAGATGAACATTAGACAGTTAATCTGGCATGAGATAGATTCGGGAACTTGTTATATTGCTGTAGTCAGAACTATACATGATTAACGCCCATTTGATTTTGTAAATAACTTTTTCAACACATTTGCTCGAAAAATGCATTTACGGAGCCTGTATACATTGTTCGAAAGTTTAAAATTACGCACTATACAACGGAACGTGCGGTAAAATATGTACTCTCACCTAAGTACCGTGCGGTAAAATAGGTACTCTCACCTAAGTACCTATTTTACCGCACGGTCCATACCCCGTTGTATAGCATCGTTCGTATTCTTTACGGTTTTTTTTTTAATTTCCATAAAAAGTAATAAGGTCACCCGGGGTATTTGCGTCTTTGGGGCGATTGCGTCTATTCGAAATAATTTAAAATCTGTTTGAAAACCAACCTCTCCTGCCATCTAGTTTTGTTTATTTTTAATAAAATCATAACGTATAGTTTCAATAGATGGCGTTGTACCGCATAAATTGAAAATATCGGCCATATTGAAAATAACGTGTGTTTTGTCAAGTAGTGCTGCGCGAGGTGAGTGATCAAAATCCTTAAAAATCCATATTTTTTCTAAGTTTTCCGTTTTTAATATGAAATGTTCGTATACAATATATTATAGCCTGTCTATACCGATAGTTATTTTCATAGAACTCGTTGTATTTGTGGAGAAATGAAGATTTAATTGTTTTAGGTTAGGTTTGGTTTTTTGGGGTAAATGCGCCTGCTGTTTCGGGGTAATTGCATCTGTATGACGCATTTGCCCCAAAACCAGAGATCTAAAACCTTTTTTTTGTGTTTTCTTGTAGTAAATTTTATTTCGTATCTAAGTGTTTCTTACTGCTTTGTTTAAATTGAATTTGTCTTTCTTAATTTTTTAACTTTTTATGAGAAGTTTAGCGATTTTATTTATTATAGTGAAGTTATCAATTTGTGTTGCAGGTAAATTAGATCACTATGGTTATAGGTATTGAGATACATTGATATCGACAAATATTTAGACAGAAATGACTTTCAATATTACATAGAGCAGATACAAGACTTACCTGGCCATGGCATAAAACACATTTTATCTGGTCACATGAATGTTTCGGATGCGGACACCAACTGGATCTCGTCATTTGATTTTGAATATGAATATTCAAATTGCCAAGGCATTATTAGAAAGTTCATTCTTTTGGTGTCCATCTTGTACTATTTATACTTTGTACATGCACTACACTGAGGATGAATGCGAATAATAAAGGTATTTTAAGGTAAAACATAAAGGTATTTTTAGAAGAGATTTTGCTTTCAAAAATAAAATGTTCTGAACGTCTGGATTTGACAGCGGGTAAATGCGTCTAAGAAAAAAAAGTCGCATTTTCCCAGTTTTTATGACATCACTTCTGATGTAATAATTATTTAATATTTTTATAATTTACTGAAAGATTTGTGTACAAAACTTTAGTTGAAGTAAAACAAATTTATTTCAGCCTTCAAACATCACAGGTATAAAACTTATTTAATGAAGACGCGTTTGCCCCTATACGGGATAAATGCGTCTAAAATTCCTCTTTTAAAAAAAAAAGTATATTTACTCGTATTTACTGTAACTAATGAAAGAAATAATTCATTAACTTTGCACACAGATAACCTTTTTATACATTTGCGCTAAAGATTTTTCCAATAAATTTATAATTAGTGAGATATGAATTTTTAAAAGCGAGTAACGTATTTATATGACGCAATTGCCCCGGTTGACCTTACAAGAATTCCACCAAGGAGTTTCACATTACTAGAATAAATAAGCTGACTGAACGAACCTCCTTGGAAGAGCTTTTGTTCATACGTTTGTCTCACTTTAATACTAAAGAGTAAATGAGATGAAAGTTGTAGTTTTAATTTTCACCACGTGCATGTGGCGCCATTTGCAAATGCGCGGCATTTTAATATTAAAACGTCAAAGGTTGTTGCGACTTTCCGACTGTTAGTTAAAAACAAAATAATATGAGTTCAAGCGAATCCGATATTAATATGGAATCTACTCCACCTGATATTTTAAATGAGGCGCAAATTGCAGAAAACAGTCTCTTGCCGCCAAAATCGCGAGAGGGCTATTTAACTACAATAATTTTATAGCATGGAAGACTCGAAGAAATACTCAATCATTCTCTGAAAATGTTTTGATGGCTTACTTCAATGAATTACGTGTGAAGTATAAACCGTCCTCAATGTGGTCAATATATTCAATGTTAAAAACCACTCTAAAAACCAATAATGACACAGATTTAACTAAAAACATACAACTACATGTATTTTTGAAACGACAGTCAGATGGCTATACAATACAAGCAAGAAATCAAAAGTATTCACTGCAGCTAACGTAGAAAAATTTCTTAATGACGCGCCAGATGAAAAATATTTAGGAACTAAGGTACATTTTTAATTTTTTTTATTTGCCATTAAAAATAGTTTGAAAAAGTTTGTTACATTACATAATTGTACTGTTTTCTCGCAAATGTGTTGAAAAACGTTGTATGATACACGTGCAGAAATTGGTTTTTACAAACTCGTGACTATGGTAACCCCTCGACTTCGTCTCGGGCTTACATTCGTCTACTCGTTTGTAAAAACCAACTTACCGCACTAGTATCATAAATAACTATTACATATCTCTTGCTCTGTAAGTAAAACTTACACCCCTGAATGCCGGGGTGTATGACTATCATTACAGCATAGGTTTTGGAATTTGAAAAAAGAACTGTCATAGTCATACTGCACGAAGAATATTTTTAAAAGTTATTTTTTTTTTCTCGGTATCGATTAATTACTCGAATCGGAATCTAGACAATTTATTTTATAAAGATTTTATTTTAAATATGGAACTATTTGTTTCCACATCGTATGTTAGATGGAATCGATTTAAAAATCAAACTGGCCAGCAAGATTTGACGCGCTTGCGTGCGTGAAAAAAAAAAGGCAGTCTACTAGTACAAACTATAAATATACCTAAAAAGAACGTGACCATATCTCTTACAAATTGTAATAATTTTACTATTCATTTTAATTAAATACACATTTTTTTCTTCTTAATAAATGTTCATTGAAACCTGCTGTCTTGTTGTTTACTTACCTCACAATCGATATGTAAAGCAGAGTATTTATCTCGGGCGTAAGCATCAATTGCATACTCGGGTTAATTAGCGCCTTCGCTTCGCTCAGGCGCCAAAAACCTCGTATGCAATTGATGTCATACAGCCCTTGGTTAATAATCTACTATAAAAATCTTGTGAAACGTTGGAACTTTGACCTCTAATATCTCCGTTAGTAGAAGGTAATTCGGCGCACATAAGGGTCTAGTTATACCCTTGGTTCGGGGTTAGTTAGTGAGGTTAAGGTCTTTATAGGTTAGTTATCTATATAAATAAAAAGACAAGTCCTGACTGACTGACTGAATGACTGACTCATCAACGCCCAGCCGAAACCCTTGGACCTAGAAAGCTGAAATTTTGCACAGAGGTTCCATTTATAATGTAGACAAGGAATAAGGAAGGATTTTTCGAAATTCAACCTCTAAGGGAGTTAAATAGGGGATGAAAGTTTATTTGGAAAATCGTCATTTTCACGCGGGCGAAGCCGCTGGCAAAAGCTAGTAAGAATTATAACAAAGCAAGTAATAAGAACTATGTTACTTATGTACCTGTTCCAATCCCTGTTTCTTCCTTTTACCTAGATGGATATTGAAATAGTCCTTACAAGTACTGTTCCATAGGTGTAAACGCATCCTTTACGAGGTCGACAACTAAGCATTCTGTCCATCAAATTATTATTGGGGTGAATCGTGATTTACGATAATACTTAATGTAACATTATGCTTGTGGATACATTGAGTAGTAAACGGTCCTTGGAGTTAAAGTAAAGGTTAAACTTGAAAAACTAGTATTTTTACCCGACTGCGGCGAAGACTAAAAGTAGGGTTAATTATAAAAATTGTGATGATTCCCAGGAAAGGTAAAAAAAGGGAATGACGTGTAGAAGAAGAGTGTCTTTCGGGTTCGTGCTTCGTTACACCATTGGTCCACCTCGTTGGTTTAGTGGTCGCAAGCGCGACTCCAGAGCGTGAGGTCCTGGGTTCGATTCCCGGGTCGGCCAAAAAGTGCTATTGGGTTTTTCATTATAAATTTCCCAGTAGTAGCCCGGAGTTTGGAAGTTGGCGGTATGATACCCTCGTGCCTCGGTGCGCACGTGTCGCCGTTGGTTGCGCCTGATCTCTCTCCGCGAGTGTCGGATTGCCGTCCCTGAGGACTATGAGAGAAAAGGGAACAGAGAGTGCACCTGTGCCTGCGCACACACGCCGCAACTATAATATCTCCCGCGCAGTTGTCTAATCTCTGCTAAGATTGGCCGCCGAGGCCGAAAAAACGGTCAGGAGGACTATTATTACACCATTCATAATCGAATTGATAAATGTGTTCGCAGGTCTGCAGCCCGCTCTAGGTGCACTAGGCGCAGGCACAGGTGAGGCGGAGCGGGCGCTGGTGGCGCTGAGCGGGGCGCTGGAGTGTCGCATGGCGCGCGCTTACTTCGTGGCCGCAGCACGCGCCGCCTGCGATGCTGGCTTGCAGGTACCGGCGTTATGATAAACTAACATCTAAGATGATTTTTAGAAAAGTACAAAAAATAGTTAAACATAGATTTTGTGTCGTGGGTTTTTTTTTTAATTTTACGAGTGTTTTTAAAATTTTACTACAATTTGATCCTCCATTACAAACTCAATCGTTTAAAACTGATACTTATAAATCAGTCGCTTATAAGCGCCTAACACAAGAGTCCTTTGTTTGATATTGTTTGTCGTGACGTTGAGCTCCTTGAGTTATAAATCGAGTTTCACTGACAAATATCTCCACTGACTGGACGAACCAACTCAAATCTTTGTGGTAGTTTCTTCAAAACACCCTCTTAGACACTAATCTGCATAGTCATGTAAGTCGCCCAAGATTATGACTGGACTTTAAAAAAAAAGTATGACCACTGAGTTGGTTTCGGCTTCTTCTTCTTAGAGTAGTCACCGGCCGAATATTATCGGTGGAAAGCATAGATAGATAGAATACTCTTTAATATGTACACCAAATTACAAAAAAACAAGCATAAAGTCAGCTATTTTAATTCAGTCTGCAATAATTATTATGACCGAATTGTTGTGCGAAAATAGTATTTTTTTAATTATTATTTTTTAAATTTTTCATACCCGTCACGAAATAGTCGGTGCAATTTTAAGTTTTCTGTATGCAGAATAACCGAATATGTTTCACAATAAAAACCCCATTATTCCAGGCCTTATCGCTCCAGCTGTTAGCGGCCGTCGCAGCCGGCTTCCTCTTCACCGCTATAGTACTAGTCGACTCGCATGCCTGGATATACATCAATACCAAGTAAGTTATAACTATATCATAATGATTTAATTTTATTAGCAACTCGGCTGGTGGTGGGTTTACTTCGTCAAAAAGATAAACAAAGGATAGTAAAGGTTTTTTTTTTAGTTGAAAATGTGTTCTAACTGAAATTAACTATGTTTTCTAACAACTAACGTTCGTGCTTTTAGCCGCAAAAAAATAAATTACAGTTTCATTAAAAATACGAATTTTTCGAAATAATTACATTTCTTGAAAATTAACGTTAACTGAATGTAATATTTTTTTAAACATTTGCCTATTGTGCAATATATTTGTCTAGCTTTATCACCAGGTAACTAAATCCTGAAATACAATAAGAGTAATTAACACAAACTAACAGCTTTTAACACAACTAAGATAGGTCGTAGTCGTATGTGGCGGCCTCTACAACGCCACACACTAACTACACACCATCTTGAAATATCTCGTAAAGCAGAGTATCTGCGAGATTAGAACAGCCAAACAACACCTGTCTGGTTTGTCTAGGGTTACCATTTCGATTTAAACTTTTGTAAAAAACCCACTTGAGTTGAAAATAAGTCTTACCCCAGGTAAGTCCCACACTGGGTCACATTGGCAGTCGCTTCATGTAAAATACTGGTATTCATGCATCTGGACGTAGCCGACTCTAACATAGTTGGGAAAAGGCTAGGTAGTTGATCATGACTGGAGAAAGTCCAGACAGGGTTGAAACCTCGAAAAACTCCAGATGATAATCCTAGGCGGCCTAAGTCCAGCAGTGGACATCTTCGAAAATATCCAGATGGTAAACCTAGGAGGCTTATATCCAGCAGTGGCCGTCTTTCGGCTGAAATGACGATCTTAGTTCGGATCGTCCCTTGTATGTGGTATGGACCGCCCCTGTAGAGAGTTACCCGGACGCCGCAGACGCAGCGGTGGCGGCGAGGAGCAGGCCCCGTTCCTGTCGTCAGGCGGCTCGAGCCAGGCCTCCCGCACGCTGCCCCGCCCGCAGCCCTACAACAACGGCAAGCCGCCCTCCTACGGCGCCGCCGTGCAGCTCATGGACCTGGAGCGCCCCAGGTGATATGACCACATGTGTACTATCTGTCGGCCGAGGTGATAATAGCGGTCAATGCCCTTTTCTCCTTAGCGTGTCAATAGCAACCCTTCTCAGAAGAGCCTAACACCCGTATTTATAAACAAGTCATTACTATTACTTGAGTAAATGTCATTGTTTATGATACGATTTTTTCTGTGTAGTTTAGTAATTCCTTAATGTTAGAACTATCAAACGTTAGAATTCTTAGTTTTGCTTTCATTGACGGTTCTAACTTCGTTTAAATTCTTGCCCATTGCATAAAAATATTTGCATAAGTAATTACTTAGGTCCAAGTAATTACTTTGACTTGACTATAAATACGGGTAAGAATCTAGTGAGATTCTGTTTTCTCGTTAGATCCATCATCGAAATAAGTGGTTCTATAATCTAAATTGTGTCGGCCCAAAACTATGCTACTAGTTTGGTGCTTTCGATAGCGTCAGTTCCTGTACTGATCAGACAACAGGACACACAGAATTTAATATTAAGTTGTCCTTTTATTATACTTCTAATCGTGTAATGTCAACCAGAGTTAAGTAAAAAGGAATAGATTGTAGTAGTAAGAAATAATTTACATTGCAAATATAATGTCTTATAAAGAAAGAAGGTTATTGTAAAACTAATGGCGCTAGTGTCGCTTCTTCCAAGTGTCGTCATTGGTGGAAAATCTGTTAATTATATTTCAAGATACATACATTGATGTCATTGCCCTGATTGAGAATTTGCTATGGTCACGGCATGTACAATGAGCTTTGCCATTGCTTGTCATAATCATTGCATTTGAAGTTTAGATTGTCCTGGGCATCGATTTAAATATTTTGGTAAGTAGGTATATCTCAATATAATTTATAGACTAACGCCCGAATACTCGAACGTCACTCAATTATAAGTAGCCCTCAAAACTCGTGCTATCTCTGTCACTCTGCGTTAAAGTAACAAAGACAGCACGAGTTTTGAGGGCTACTTATAATTGAGTGACGTTCGAGTATTCGGGCGTTACAGACTCTGATCAGATTTTTAAATAAGAAATCCCAGAATTTGCAACACATAAAGGTGATGACCGCTATTGCCATCTTCTTCGACACAAACTATAGCCTAGCTTCCCATCAACTACTAACTTATCATCATTCATACTGACTGACATCTTTGATAGAAAACTAGCAAACTAGTCCGCTTCACGCTTGTCAGAAGTTCTCTGACTAAATTCACTAGCTTTCAAATACCATAAACACCGTGATTTCCACATACTTTTCAAGTATACTGGGGTGTATAATAAAGTAAAAGAAAATTGTCACTAACAAAAAAAATCCGCGGCAAAATGCCTCTAACTGCGTAGATCTTAAGGTCTACGTGGTTGCCTAACTAGGCAAGAAACCCCTTTGCCACGGTAATGTTTATCGTTCTGTCTAGCCCGGCCAAGCCACCTTCCTACGGAGCTGATGTTCAACTCATGGACTTCGAGAAGCCAAGGTAACTATGACAACTTTTAGGTAAATCATTTGTGAACGTCCTTGCCCGATAGGGTTAAGTTTATTTTACTTGCATATTTTGGGAAAGTTTGGCACTTTGAACCATGTGTTGTTGATTGTAAAACCATTCAAAACTCAAGATATGCACTTAAAATTAATCCTTTTCATTTACTCTGTGTCATGTCGACTGATATTTGTATTTCTCATACGACAATAATATTTTCAAACCGACATGCGACAGTCCCTATATTTCTCCATTCACACACGTATTTTGTATCTACGGAGCCCCGTTCTTCCTCTCCTCTAACTTTACCCTACTTTGACCATTGAGGTATAATGTACTACGTAGTGCATTATACCTCAATAACTTCGACCCATTCTTTCTCCACTTATCCTCCACCCTTCTCTACTCATCTATGTTTATCTTTTTCAATTCACCTACACGAAATACTAATACTCAGTCGCATCTTGTAAAGTAGGCATACCCAAAAAATAGTAACCACTTGTATGTGAAAAAATGCCCGGAAATATGTATGTGTGTTTCGAAAATGAGTACATGGCAAATCTGTTTTTAGAAAAAGAGTATTAAATTACTTTAAACCCCGTCTTTTAAGCTATTGCATAGCTTCTATCTCGGGCCTTGAGCGTGGAGAGCGAATCCAGAAATTCCCTAACGAAAATATTCAGGATTCAGTACTTTTTGCTATGGTTACGGAAAATAACAAGGTTGTCAACTGAGGTTGTCAAATTAAATAATTAATTATTTGCTGTTGATAAAAAATGCTATGCAATAGCTTTACCGCGGCAGTCTCCGAGTGCCACATTTAGTTTTTTTTTCTTTCTAAAAATCGATGAGATGAGGACTTGAGCAGCATGCTTCTTTTAGCATAGTCGATCATCGATGAAGTTATTTAGGAAGCTATACAGATATTCTGACTTTACTTGCAAACTTTTTGTATGCAACGTAATTTAAAACATTTAGGACGAATTTCACTAGTGACACTGAACGCCATCAGCACATTTAAACATCGTGATCAAGTTCCAATATTTCAAAGTAACAGTGTTACTGACAGCTTTCCAACATCTTTGTTGATTGTATTCAGTTTTGTTACTAAAATTCGCCATTAAAGTATCATTGATAAAGTCACAACATCGGCGATGCTAAATCTAGCATACCTGCTCCATCCTATTTATTGGCCGCACGCTGTACTGGTCCCTTCTAGACTCAGTTTATCTTAGTGAAGTGCCTGGTGGGAATATTGCCACTGCTGGTAAAATACCAAAATTGCAAGCAGCATTGGAAATATTGCCAAAGTTGCCGGTCAATGTAGATTAGGGTCTATCAATGCTAATTATAAGTGTATTACATAGTTTCCGTACTTAATTTGACTTATAATTAACAAATACTCTCCGAATATCCCCACTCCCGGCAATATTGCCGGGCATTTTGCCAATTTTGCCGGCAAGGGCACATGTCTAGTTTACCTGTACCCGCAGGTCGCGTATGTCAGGCAGCGCAACACTAGGCCGCGGCGCAGGCAGCAGCTCGGGCGCGGCCGCACACTCGGGCGCGCACACACTGGGCCGCGCGCCGCACAACGGCAAGTACGCCACGCTCAGCAAGCAGTGCAAGACGCTGGAGTCCTCCGACTTCTACTGAGACCGGCCCGGCGGCGCGTGCCCACCCGAACACAACGGAGGTAACCAACTCACCCTTATTATTATAGCAATAAAGTGGTTTTTCGTTTAAACATCATCTACACCCAATCTACACTTTTGTGCGAGCCTCATCTAGGTTTTACCCGTGAAGTTCGTTTAGCAGGAATTGATAGAATTGCTGACCCAAAAGACGTTGTTCTGACCCAACTCCAAGTGTTGAACTTGAAGAGAACCATTCATGTACAAATTTTTTCATAAATTGAAATCGTTACAGGTCAATCCGGGCGCTCAACGAGCTTGAACCGCTTCGACCCCAAGTACGCATCGTTCGGGCCGCGCGCGCCCCGCCCGCGCCCCGCCGCCGCCGCCGTCTCGCTCGGCACCTTCAGCGCCCCGCACCCACCGCACGCCCCGCACCCACCGCACCCCCCCCACGCCCCGCACGCCCCCGCGGCAGACAAGTACGCCACCGTGCGGCCCGCCCGCAAGCCGCACCCCGACCAGCCGCAGCCGCTGTCGGCCGCAGCGCTGGAGTACCGCTCGCTGCAGCGCCCGCGCCGCAACAACCTGCCCGCGCAGCCGCACTCCACACACACCACGCACCGCCGCCGGCAAGAGCGCCCGGAACGACCCGAGCGACAAGAGCGCCCCGACCGGCCCGAGCGAGCCGAACGACCGGAGCGCGCCGAGCGCCCCGAGCGAGCAGAGCGACCCGAGCGCCCCGATCGAGGCGAGCGCGACCGCGTAGAGCGCATCCACCCGCCGCACGCCGACTCGCGCGACTTATACGCAGTGACCGAGCTCTAGGGGCAACCCCGAGCCTCCCTAACTCCTCTGGATGTGTTCCTCTGACGCTGACGCCTCCCTAGTGCACCCCGACCCTTATGACGCTGTTATGTGACCCCAGTGAACCTTCGACCTACGTGACGTTCTCGACACTCGATGTCTCGCTATGACAATCATAGCGAATACGGAGTGGATATACTTTGAATGAGTTTATGTGAATATGTGACTGAAAATGCTCTCTAATGTGGATACTTGTGTCTTTGTGCTGACAGAATATTTCAACACAAGAGTTTAATTAAAGAAGGACATTACAATAATTGATTGGAAAAATGGCATGAGCAAAAATCGATTCAAATTTGTTGATTTTAAAATGAGTGATTTGTTGAAGAAATCTTTTATTATGCAAACATTCTGTCAGCGCAGATGTTTCATTGAACGAATAACTTCTACCTGTGCGTGATTGCTCAAAATCTTTGTAATTTATTGTGAATACTGGTCTAATATTTATGTCTAAAATATTTTGACGAACATTGTTTTTGCCGTCTCGAATTTTGGTAGGGAATCGTTTTAGCACAAATGTTTAGGTAATGTTACTGAGGTAACTACTCTCGTCATCTTAATTGAGGCCTATTTTTTACATAATCTTTTGATAGTACTGACTGTCACAAAATTCATTTCTGTTGTTTAAAAGTTAACAGCGGCTTATGTATATCTTTATTTATCTGTATCATAAAAGTCTAAAAGGGCTGTGTTAGCAAATGTTGGTGACCAATATTTTATAACAAATTTTGTTGGTAACTTTCACGTTAATAACTTAAATTAATATGACTGTCAGCAAGACTTCGTATGTTTTTGGACTCGGGTTTTCGCTCAATATAGTTTTAAGAAGAAATCCGGATATGGTCTAACTTTCGAACTGTTAGTTATCGATTAACGCTTTTTAGCGCTAAATTTAGTATGAAATATGCCAAATTATTGGGGAATTAATTATTCATTTGGCATGGTTCTAATACATTAAAAAGTAGAAGGCTCCGAGCCCAATAGTAGAAATTTTATTGCATTGTATATCTCTAAATAACATAAGAATGTACATACTATTAACAGTAGATAATTGTCATTTACATCCATCCTTTTTTGTGATCTTCCACAAACAAATTAAAAAAAAAACAATATTCGGACTAGAATAAATAATATTGGAAGAATCTGGAATCTCCACTGGGTATAGTTATTTATATTGTTTAGCTTTCATATTTATGGCTCAAAAAATTTAAACTGATTTAAATTGCGTGGACCTAATGTAAATATAAGTTAGGGCTATTTAATTATAAATTTTGAATTTAAACTTATTTTATTTACAGCTAATCCATTAATTGTAAATAAAATAATAAAAATTAAGCATTCCATCGTGTGTGAACTAGTAAGAAGTGGAATTGGTAGAAGCAATTTACATAAAAATATAATAATAAAATAAATTGTAAATAAGGTGCAAATGAAAACTGCCATTTGATGAACAAGAATTAATCTGAGGTTTGTCTATAAACAACGTAGATTAAATTTAATGGAAAGTACTGCTCTCGCTATAACACCACAAAATGTAACTATTAATCGTTTAGAGGATGGATGTGTTCTTGAAAATAATCTAAAAATAAAATACAAATATTTATTTCGTCCTCTGCATACAAAATGGCGCCTGGCGTCGCTTAGATGCTCGTTCGGATAGTGTATTTACCATAAAGGATTGTTTTCAAGAATACATTATCTGGATAATCTTATTAGCTGTATCTTATTGTAGGACTAAGTAAGAATGGTACCATTTTATTCTGTAACGCGAACAATTTTGTATCTCAGTATTAAAATAGGGAACTTTGTGAAACTTTACAACGACGTTCATACGGTTTTATATGATCAAACGTATTTTTAAGTTTTCTCAAATTTCACGGTACCATACGCAGTGTAATCGCCAAAGATAAAGCATAATTTAACTTAAGTATGTTATAAGGTCTAGTTAGTTAATAAGGTTCAAGTTTGTACAGCAAGGAGAGTTACTCGTCAATATCATAGTTAACTGCGTTCGGTCCCAGTAGCCTCAACAATAACAACGGACATTTGAAATGCCGTAAGGGATATTGGGCTTGCTGCTGGATTAGCAACGTTAGGCTCATCGCTGAAAGTCGAATATCCCTTATGTTAATTCATATTTCTGCTATCTAATAACTAATTTATTTCGGCCAATAGATAGGGCGATAGCTTTCTAGTACTCTACGTAGTTATTGGGATCAGAATGGAGAAAACGGCTGTTAATAATTGTGATTTCTTTTTCGTCTGAATGGTTATGCTAAACGGTCACTTTTGAGACTACGACATTTTTTATATAAACATCTTTTTTACAACGTAAAATTGTGGTGTCGTAATGTGACTCGCTCTAGTGTGTATATTTCAAAACGAAGCGAATAAATATGCAATAACAAAACCTATACTATCTCTACATTGTAAGAATACACAACTTTTTCAATGTAATTACTGCACACTATTTATAATCGTAAATAATAACACTTAGACAGTTGTAAAGTATGTTACGGTTCTAACGAAGTTTTCTTAGGGATGCTACACATTGATTCGGGTCGGTATGCCGAATCGTGCCGACCCGAATAAATGTTTAGCACGCCTTACCGGGCAATGTATCCGATCGTTGAATAATTCGCGCCAAAACTTTACAAAGTTAAAGTTCTATTAGTTAATCCGGGAATAGAAGTTGCTTCAATTATTTGAAGCTCGAAAGCTTATTTGCTTTTAATTTGCCTACAATACAATAAAGTTACCGTAGTTTGGTAATTATATTTACCTTAATAGGAAGTGTTAAGAGACGCGAATTTTCGAATATATTAATTAGCATTTTTGTTCTAAAATAATGTCAATGAACATCAATTAATATAAGGATTAGTAACTTTGGTTCCGCATTTTCGTAGTAAGTTGGCTGTTCCATTGCTAACTAAAAATTCATATTCTTAACTTCGGTCGTTTTTCTTCAGTTCATAATTTATAGGGTTATTATACACTTATTCGGATCGTCACTACCGGGCGACAAAACTCACTCCGAACATGATTCAACGAGTATGGATGCTGCTGATTGGAGATTACCGATCGGCACGAGCCGAATGAAATTCAAATATTTGTGGTAATTGCTCGAGATTGCCTTTGTTGTTCAACAAATCCTGTCGAATTGAATATCCGACCCGAGCAAGTGTAAAGTTTCCCCTAATTACTTACGTTTTTAAAATTGTCGATGAATGCAGTGTTTAATGTTTCCTTTCTGTAAAAAAGTGCCATAAATTATGTTGTTACTAAAAATTCAAGTGATTATTTTGCAGCGGTTCCAAGTGGAACAATTATTTGAATTTATAATGTACTTGTTTTTGTTTATAAATATTATTTTTTGGAAATCTCGCTTTATCGATTGTTTTGCTTTTTCAAGTCAATTATGGTGCGCCCGAGTATGTTAAACGTAAAGTAAATGCATTTGAAACTTCTGACGTTGTAAGAGACGATTTGCCATTTTAAGAATCTGTTTTCTTTTCTTATACTTTCTTATACTGTCTTGAAACATTTAATTAAGATATGTTTTTCTACCAAAAATAGATATCTCCGAATTTAAAAAGTGGTCATTCAGTTAAATAAATACGCTTTTATTTTTTGAGCAAAAAAATAAGTTAGTCGATGAATTTATTTGCAATACTTTACAGTAAATACCTACTGTATTAATACATTCGGAAATAATTTTTTTCTTACTTACACTAAATACTTTACGATACCACTTAATACCTTTTTCCCACTCCACAAATTCTTTGTCTCTTATTATTTTCAAAATGGCTGCCGTCTCTTACAATGCTTGGAGAGCGTTAGTGTTTAAGACTCATCTCGTGATGTATGACGTGTATAACGTAAATTATAAACGGTTGATGCTAGAACAAGTGTATGAGTTTACAATGAAAATAATAAATGGATTAAAAAATATTTCTGTTTTTTTTTTTATACTACACCTGTCAAACTTCTACTGACTCTAAACATATCTCTATCTACTATCTCTTTCGAACAGTCCCGCCAAGTGTCGGCCTTGGCGGGCCCCATCCGTGGTACTGACATCTCTTTGAGGCGCGCGTGGAACACGAACGCGCCGTCGACACGGTCTGTCGTAATAAGACGGACGGACGAAGAGCTAGCCCATTATCCACCATCCACAGGCCTGCGCCTACGATGGCCGGAAGTCATCGAGCAATGGTGTGACTTTCGGTCTACCACGTTACAGCTCTCAAGTTCGATCAAAAGATACGCAACTTTTTTTCGAATTCATGTGAATATTGTATAATTATCACCGAAGTGAAGAAAAACATCGTGGCGAAATAAGCCTGTTTGAGAGATACTTCTCGACGGAATATAAAGCCAAGTCAGAGGCCCATGAACAGCATAAAAACTCTGAGACCTGAGGCCCTACTATGACGTCTTAAAACAGTCCTAACTTATTCTTAATCCAGTGTGGAGGAGAGTTGGCGCTAGACACCCTGTATAGTTCTGTCACGTTTCCACACTGAATTAACATTAAGGAAGGACTGGTTTATGACGTCATAGTAGGGGGCCTGGTTAGACTAACCACCATAAACCACCAACCACCATAACGAACCATAAACTAACCACCATAAAGAAGATCTTGGAATAGGGTACTTGACAAAAAAAAACAAATTGGTCCGTCCGATAGATTTCCAAAAAATATATGGGCACATATTTTTTCTTTTTTTACGTTAACAAAAAAATAAAACCGACTTCAAAAATAAAAACAAAAAAAAGTGAAAAATAAACTTTAGAAGAACAATCAGTTTCTGAAGTCGGTGACTTTTGTTTGTTTGATTTCATTTTTTTGCCACCGACTTCAGAAACTGATTTTTCTTCTAAAGTTTATTTTTCACTTATTTGTTTTTTTTTTGAAGTCGGTTTTATTTTTTAGGGTTCCGTACCTCAAAAGGAAAAAACGGAACCCTTATAGGATCACTTTGTTGTCCGTCTGTCCGTCCGTCCGTCCGTCTGTCAAGACCCTTTTTCTCAGGAACGCGTGGAGGTATGAAGCTGAAATTTATATCAATTACTCAGGTCTACTGTCCCTTGAAGCTGTGAAAAAATCAAACTTCCAAGCCAACGCAATCAAAAGATACAGCCGTTTATGCCGCAAATTTTCGACACTTGCAAGGGAATCAAAACCTACAGGGTGCTTCCCGTGAACTCAGAATCTTGAAATTTGGTACGAAGCAACGTCTTATAGCATAGATAAAGGAAAAATTACGAAAACCATAAATTTTTAGTTACATCACAAAATATATTTTTTTTACGGAACCCTCGGTGCGCGAGTCCGACTCGCACTTGGCCGGTTTTTGTTAAAAAGATTTTATTTTTCACTTTTTAGTGGTTCACATGTTCATGGGTCAATGTGGACAATGTAGTTTTTTTTTTGAGTTTTGTTGATTTTTCAAAAACCGCTTGTCCGATTTGGATAAAAAAATTATGGGACCATTTCGAAAGTAAACCCTTTCCAACAAAAAAAGAATTTTCCAAATCGGTTAGCAAGTGATGGAGTTATGCCCGAACAAACATAAAAAAAATATATATATAAACACCCGAATTGAGAACCTCTTTCTTTTTTTAGAAGTCGGTTAAAAATGAAGACGATACAGTGCTTTGAAAACTCGTGTAACGTCATAAATTGCTTGACATTTTTTACCAGAAAAAGACGTCGCAAGCCGACTCACGATCTTTGACGCGTTTTATCTTTGTATTTTTTTTATACATTTTTGATAAAACAAAAAACACGTACCTATCCAATATTTTGATAATCTATCTGATGGACAGAAACACATTTTTTTTAGTCAGGAATCATCCCTATTGTTACGATGTATAGCGTTCACGAGTATTTTTGTAGGTATCGATGTTGAAGTGTGACTATGCAGGCCGCTATGCGTGCACTGATAATAATAATAGCAACACGTAACTACAGAAAATACATCATAAAAGACCCAAACCAGCCGACTGACTTGTGCAGACATTGCAACAATGCCTCTGAAACTATACAACATATAACAGGAGCATGTAAATCACTCGCACAAACCGATTATAAACACCGCCATGACCAAGTAGCTGCCATCATACACCAACAGTTAGCATTTAAATATAAACTAGTTTCTGAAATGATACCGTATTATAAATATAAACCGGAAGTAACATTAGAAAATAACGATACAAAAATCTATTGGGATCGAACTATAATGACTGATAAAACCATTCATTACAATAGACCCGACATTACCATCCACGACAAAACCAATAAAACAGCTTATCTGATAGACATAGCAATACCTAACTCACATAATATCCAAGCCACAATTTCCGAAAAACTCAGTAAGTACCAAGATCTTGCCATTGTAATTAAAACCCAATGGAATGTACAAACTGTTCATATAGTCCCCATTGTTCTCTCATCTACTGGTATTATACCGAAATCTCTCACACAAAGCCTCAACACTCTACAAATGCCTACTCACACACTCTACATGCTACAAAAAGCCACCATTCTCAACACCTGTCGAATCACCCGAAAGTTTCTGACTTCTTCTACATTATCATCTACTTTCTCTATCTAAATTACACCTTACATCCTTGGTTTCGACCCGCGTGTAAGGTTTCTTATGCTCTCTTAAATGAGAAGAAACAAAAAGAACCAAAAATAATAATAATAATAATATTCCACAACTATCACACAACGCCATCTAGTCCCAAGCTAAGCAGAGCTTGTGTTATGGGTACTAGACAACTGATAAACATACTTATATATTTCTAAATACATACATATTATAGATAAATTACACCCAGACACAGAACAAATGATCGTGCTCATCACACAAACATTTGTCCTGGGTGGGAATCGAACCCACGACCTCCGGCATAGCAGTTAGGGTCACTAACCACTAGACCAACAGGCCAGTCAACTGATACTGCGTCGCTGTAAAAACTTGAGATGGGCGAGGCTCATAATCTCTTTCAATCGTTTGAAGATGACTCAGATAGAATTAAGGTTTTGTCTAAGTTATTGGAAATCCAAGAAAACTTTAAACACAACACGCTGATTTTATACAAAGCCAATAATTTAATAATAAAAAAAATTACACTAATTTGCTTTGATATTTGGTAACTTGTATAATAATAAGAGAATCCGAAGAATTGATACTGATGTGATAGTAGGCAAGGCACATTATTCGCAGAACGGGTGATGGATGGGGTCGAGAAGTTCTGGAGTGGCGACTGCGAACCGGAAGACGTTGCGTTGGAACGCCTCCGCGGACCGGAATAGCTCATGAATGTTGCTGGGATCCGCTGGAAGCGATACGCTCAGGAACGGTCAATGTGGCGAAAGTTGGCCTAAGTCCAGCATTGGACATCTTTCAGCTGAATTTATGATATGAGATAAAGCTTCGAGGGTTGTCACTCAAGTCAAAAACAAAAAAAACATTATTTTTAACGCGCATATTTACAGAAAATCAAAAATGGGATGGGGATGGCAGTAGTCTATGCACATTCGGTGGTAATACCAGGACATCTCCAGGTATTACCACCGATGTGACAGTCTGACAGACTGTCAATAGAAGGGTTAGCTGATATTAGTTTTTGTACCAACGATTAACCTGGTTCAACACGTAGGATACTTTAATTTATCTATTGCCAGAGACAGGGGTTGTCTTCCGGTTCGTTTGAAGATTACTATGTCAGAGGGATGTTGATAGGCGCCACGGCACCCTCACCTTCCACCTGACGCAGGTCCTCACTGGACACGGTTGTTTCGGGAGGTACCTGTACCAAATCAGGCGGGAGGAAACGCCCGGATGTCACAATTGTGAGGATCGGCCGGAGGACACGGTGGAGCAAACCGTGGAGGCCTGCTGCCCCGCTTGGGCGGAGCCTTGCCCTCGTAGCGGCGATCGGTGGCGGCGACCTCTCCCGTCCAGCCCTGGTGCAAGCCATGGTCCGGGGCGAGGAGGAATGGGACGCCGTTGCCTCCTACTGCGAAGCAGTGATGCTAGCGAAAGAGGCGGCGGAACGTGAGAGGGAGAGAACCTCTCGTCCTAGCCGCCGTGGGAGACGCTCCGGGCGTCGGTGGCCACGTGACGGCTTCCGGCCACCGTAGGCATGCGGGCCTGTGGACGGTGATTAATAAAGAGATGTCAGCAACATGTAAGGGGCCTGCAGGGGCCGACGGCCGTCGGGGCTGCGGGTTGTTCACAAAGATACCGCGGTCTCGACATAATGGGCTAAGAAGGAACATGGGTGTTTTTTAGTCAGTAGAAGTCTGACACTACCTTTCGCTCTGCCCAAGAGCGGGGGGGGGTTATTTGATAATTACGCACCCCCCAAAAAAAAGGGGGATGATGTACGTACAGAGCAACAACAAAACAAAACCACATACACATTGCCCTTCTAACTTATTTAGATTGTGTTTATGAAATACTTAATTACACTAAACAGCAATAACACTATTTTAAATAAAAGACCGCCATCGTTGAAAAGTATTTTTCCATTTTCATTTCACAGCAAAGGGAACAAAGCAAACATGCAGACAAAAGTTTATATAATATAGTCGTTAGTCCCGCCATCGCATCGCACCATTTGAACAAAATAAATAATTGTCTCTGGAACACTTTGCGCGCGTCGTATCGTATGGGACGGCTAGGGTTACCATTTCGAATATTGAAAATTCCTGTCAAAACCCTGAAATTTCCTTTTTAGCACTCAAAAGCTTTAAATAGATATTTAAACAAAGTAGAATCGATTGGACAAGGGACAATGCCGCTCAAGGACCGGACGTGGAGCTAAAAAGTCGCAAATGTTTGGACAGACCAGAACGCGTGGTAGCCCTAGGTATGAGTGGCAATGTGTGTTGAGAAAAGATTTGTAAGAAAATTGTATAATGAGCAGTCGTACGGCATAGCTTTTGTAACGTGATGTAGGTATACCTGTTTACTTTAATTTGTTACCGGTTCTTCACCGTTTTGAGAGCATGGTGATGAAATTATCTACTGAAACTCATATTCATTACTAAATAATTGATTCATCATCATCATCATTAGCCTATAATGTTCCCACGTGCGGGACTCAGGCCTCCTCTCTATGAGAGGGATGGGCTATTATCCACCACACGGGCCCAGTGCGGGTTGGTAGATGTCACATGTCTTCGAATTTTTTGGTTCTAAGACATGCTGGTTTCCTGACGACATTTACATGAAATTAATTACACAAAGTAATGCGGCTGCCTGAGTTCGAACCCAGGACTCACTGTTTGTAAGTCGAGGCCGCCACCACTCCGAATCCGAGAGATTGTAGGTTCCTACAACCCGAACTTAAATCACGGCAATTTCCTACTGCTCTCAAAGTCAATTTAGATTAGTTTTATTGCAACCAACGACAGAAATAAGAATAATAATAAACAGGACCCATTCTTTTTTTAAATATTTATTCAAAATCTGTATAACAATAACGCAATTAAAGAAAGTCTGAATAATAACTTACGGGTATCAAAGGAAAGTGAGTTTACGGGAATATATTTTACATATGGAAATTTCTTATTGTCCGTAGATGATGCAAAATTAAATCATAAAACTATGTATTAATTTATATCAGGAAATCGTATACCAGTCGATTTCAAATTTATCTCCAAAAATTCTTCAGCTTCTTTCGTCATTTCTTCGTCAAAGTATTTCACCCAGTTCCCGGATTTACCTGTCAACATTACATAATATTAAAGCTCCTGGCTAAATAATGTGGATGTGGACCATCCCTAACACACCCCGTCACCCCCGTTTTAAGCTTTCATGGTTCATAACTAAACTTACAAAATGTCATTTACGAGATATTTTCCGTGATCATCTCTAATATATAAAATTCTCGTGTCACAGTTTTCGTTGCCATACTCCTCCGAAACGGCTTGACCGATTTTGATGAAATTTTTTGTGCTTATCCGGTATCTATGAGAATCGGCCAACATCTATTTTTCAAAAAAAAAAATGGCAAAACAACGTTTGCCGGGTCAGCTAGTTTATCTATATTATGAGCTCCCAAAACACATAGACGGTAATGATTAATCACGGAAGGTATCCCGTAAGTATGGGAACTCATAATAATGGATATCTTATATCAATGAAATTACGATACACAGGTGTTCATCATCATCATCAGCCTATAATGTTCCCACTGCAAGGACTCAGGCCTCCTCTCTAGGAGAGAGATGAATGAATGATCCACCACGCGGGCCCAGTGCGACTTGGTAAATGTCACATTATTATCTCCGATTTTTTTGGTTCTAAGACACGCAGGTTTCCTCAAGATGTTTTCCTTCACAGTTTTGAGAGCAGCGGTGATGAAATAAATTACACGAAGCAATGCACCTGCCTGGGTTTGAACCCACGACTTACTGTTCGTTAGTTGGTAAAGCCACCACCCGGCCACCGCTGCTCTGCTGATACAGAGGTGTCTTTGGTAATAAAAAAAAAAAACTTTTACTTTTTATGTACGCACGACCTCGCCCCCCACCCTGCCGCGCGAGCGATATAATGCCTAAATTTTGACTGTTTTTTGCTTCTTGGAGAAAAACTATAAAGAAATTATACAATATGTTTTCAACATTTACTTCAAAATAAAAAGTTCTATCTATTGATATAACTTTTATATAAATTCATGATGAAATGTCTTAGCAGTACACGTTTGAAATTGTGATTTAGAGTCATGTTTGATAAAAAGTATCGAGCCGATCATTCTAAATCGCGTTTGTATCTTTACGATTTACTAGAGAGTATGTTCAATTTTTATGTAATGATTTTTATTTATTAAAAAACTCGTATTTAGTTCGATTTTTATAGGTTCAAAAATATTAAAATTACTGCAACCCGGCCTTTAAAAAAAATACGATTGATGGCGAGCAGCTAAAGTTTGACAAACAGTTTTTACAAGATGTATCGTGGTACTCAGTAACCGTGTTGTTAGATTCGGCTTCCAGTCTAATCAGATGAAATTGATAGCAATTGGGTTTCATCCGGTTTGTCCATTAGGCTGGCTGGATTTAAGATAACCGATAAAATCTATCGTTTGATAAAATGTTACATGATATAGATATCTAATCTGACTGGTTTAGCTAATCTCTAGTTTGCTATCCCAGTGTTATCCGTGGTGCATGAATGATTTTCGATGTGGCATTGAATGATAGGTTTTCATGAGTTCTGAGGTACTTATAGAATGAGCGCAGGGTGAAAATGTAATGTAACGTAGGAACTCATGTCGAGTTTTGAATCCAAAAAATGCAATTATCCTGCAGCATTTTAGTGAACAAAATAATCTTTAACCAAGAGCCATTTTGACCAAAAGTACGTCATAAAAGAGTGAGATGAGAATAGAAACCTAACGAACATCATCATCATCAAAAGACATGCTGCGGGCGTCTGCCCTTTTTAAAAAAAAATTACGTCCATCCGTATTTTTTTAGTCTTTTTAGGGTTCCGTAGTCAACTAGGAACCCTTATAGTTTCGCCATGTCTGTCTGTCTGTCTGTCTGTCCGTCTGTCCGTCCTCGCTTAATCTCTGTGACCGTTAGCACTAGAAAGCTGAAATTTGGTACCAATATGTGTATCAATCACGCCGACAAAGTGCTAAAATAAAAATTGGAAAAAAATGTTTTATTAGGGTAGCCCCCCTATATGTAAAGTGGGAAGTGATTTTTTTTTTAATTTTAACCCTAACGTGTGATATATTGTTGGAAAGGTATTTAAAAATGAATAGGGGTTTACTAAAATCATTTTTTGATAATGTCAATAATTTCGGAAATAATCGCTCCAAAAGTAAAAAACAAAGCGTCCCCCCCCCCTCTAACTTTTGAACCATAAGTTTAGAAAATATGAAAAAAATCTGAAAAGTAGAACTTTATAAGGACTTTCTAGGAAAATCATTTTGAACTTGGATGGAAACAACAGATGGAAACAGCAGTGAACCAATATAATTTGGTCCCTAAATCGTATGAGCGCCTATACAATCCAGAGGTCAAGTTTCATTGGCCCGTAAAAGAAATTGTATAAATTATAGTATACTTACCGTTTTGGTACGGAACCCTTCATGTGCGAGTCCGTCTCGCACTTGGCCAGTTTTTTTTAGTCTTCCTCTACTCGTATAGGTACTTACTCACCTTTCCTAAAGAAGGTAACCTCGTTCTCCTTTTCATTGTCCTCCTTAACTTCGGGTTTTGACTTCATATTATCAAAATGGAGATATTCTATGAGATCTTGCTTCTGTTTGTCAGTGTACTCCTTATTTAGGAACAGACATACTCTGTCTATTACGTTTCGTAAGTCCTGGAAAAGGAAAATAGAAATCACATTACATTGAATACACATAGGTCTGGCGTTCACGGGTTCTTGGACTCATCATCTGCCTAAATTGGAGTCGGTTGCATCTGAATACCAGTATTTTACATGGAGCGACTGCCTATCTGACCTCCACAACCCCGTTAATACTGGGTAATAAGATGCCCCTTGGTAAACACAGGCTAGATCGGCCAGATATATTTTTTGTAGCGAGTGTACTCTTGGATGTGTCCAAGAGTACAGAATACATGAACACAAATACGTGTAAGTTTTTTGTGTCTCCTTGTACTTATGTTCTTGTTTCGGCGACAAATTAAATTTTATTCTTTCTTTGTGTTATTCGAAGTCGTTCAAAGGAACTACATAAACGGACACTATCTACGATGCCTGATGATAATGGAAAGGAAAAAATCTCAAAAAACCTACAATTAATGTTTTGTACGAAGAAAATGATCGTTGTAATGAATCACTCTTGATATCTAGACTTACATTCTGCATATCTTCGTAAAATAGGAACATCATATTAGGATGGTCGCGCTTTTGCCAAGCCTCTTCCACATGCGAAAATATAGGTGTGTGCAATACTGAAAAAGAAATTTTGATTGGGATAAAATTAGCCTTCGAGTTTAGTTCGTCTTTGTGGTTGACCTCATCCAAAACACATCTTTGAACAAGTGACGAACTACAAAACTCTCATGCAACAACCGTCGGGCAGTATTTTACCAGACTCATCACCAGTGTGGTCAAAGGATCCTCCCTTTTCATTGCTGTATGAGAAACTTAACTCCCTGACCCTGTTCCTCATGCGCCTAAACCCTCATTTATTGTACTGTGACGCGCCTTGGTAGACTTATGTTCAGTAGGTACCTGGCTGGCTGTGTAATGCAGAACTGATAGATTGATTGATACTCACTTAGATCTTTCTTGAACAACTCCCAGAATTCCTTCAGCTCGACACTGTTGTCAAAATATCTAAACAGCTTGTGTGCGAAGTGGAAAGATACAGCCACGTCACGAGGGTCTCTTGCTATGTAGAATACCTTTCAATGAGAAAAGGAAAGGAGCAGTTTTTGACTTTACAATCGACTTCAGAGAAGGCATAAGTGCGTGTTTACGTACAGGCGTAGGCGGGGCGTCGTCGCGCGGCGCGTTGTGCGTTTTTAATTCAAACACATGGCGATGTATGAAAACGTTAAAGATTTCAAATGTCAATTTAACGAGAAGTGTTTATTCACTCGTTAGTTTAAAATGCAGCGTTTGTTGCGGTGAACCCGCCTCTCAGTAAATGATTAAAAAAGCACTCGACGAGCCTTTTGCACGCGCCGCGCAACGCCCCGCGTCTCCGTAAACGAGCCCTAACACCGGGAGAGCTGAAAATAATTGGGGAGGTCTTTGCCCAGCAGTGAGACACAATAGGCTTGTGGCGACTAGCGACATCTATCGCAGCACCTGCGTACTAACAACGATCGACAGAAAAATCCTACATCGCGAACTTTATCCGCGACATAAGCCTATATAGGAGTTCCCGACTCACAAATGTCGGGCAGTTAGCCCGCCGGACACAACACCCGTCCGGTCGGAGGATCCTCCCTTTTCTATGGGGGATGAGGAACTTTACACCCTGTTCCTCTACCCCCCCTAAACTGGTGACCCCGAGCATGAACGTCAGCACAGCCTTCGTGCAAGCACTTCATACGTCATCATCACTTCCCCTTCGCCTTCGAGCAGCGAGTCATACCGTCAGCCAGCAGCCACGGCTTCATGGGGTATCCTGACCACCAGCATGCAGCGGAAGCGCATTCCTGGTCATCACCCCCAGCCTCATCAGCGACCTTGGCACAGTACACTGCACTTCGGCCGGTCAGCAAGCAGAGACGCACTTCTCTCCTGGTCGACGCAGCAGCCAGCCACTACGCAGCACTGCACACTCCGACCCACTGGAGCATACGCAGCATCACCCCGACTCACTGGGGCATCACGGCAAGCACTGCATCACTCCGACTCACTGGAGCTAATATGCAGCATCACCCCGACTCACTGGGGCATCACCGCAGACAGTTCCGACTCACCGTGAACTATGCGGCATCCGGTTCCGACTCACTGGAACCTTCCACTGGCTGGCAAGCGCCAAGACTTAACCTGCTTTCGACCTCCGGTCTCGGAGGGGAGTGATGTGGCGACTAGCGACATCTATCGCAGCACCTGCGTACTAACAACGATCGACAGAAAAATCCTACATCGCGCTATCAACTTTATCCGCGACATAAGCCTATAAAGGAGTTCCCGACTCACAAATGTCGGGCAGTTAGCCCGCCGGACACAACACCCGTCCGGTCGGAGGATCCTCCCTTTTCTATGGGGGATGAGGAACTTTACACCCTGTTCCTCTACCCCCCCCAAAGGCTAAATAAAAATAAATAAAAAAAGTGTGACTTTTGTTTGTTTCATTGATTTCATTGCAACCGTCTTCGGAACTAAAGTTATTTTCTACATTTTTGTGTTTTTTTTGTAAGTCGGTTATTCTCAATTCGGATATATTTTTATTTTTTCTGTTTGTATTAACTAAATGCGATATCTTAGAAATAAATTCCTGGGCTTTTGTTAAGGCATTTATTTCGGTATATACGTTAGTATAAAAATGAACAATATTACAGTTCCCAGTATTTATTTATTATCTCGGGCAATGTATAAAATGCGTGTCTCCAAAAGATCCAACAAAAATATTACGAAAATATTGTTTTATGAACATAAGTAATTTAGTGAAGCAATTTTATTACGGAGCTATGGAATCCGGTCGAAAATATGGGTCACAATTTATTGGAACCAACATTACATCCTCTTGGGATATTAAAAATCAGTGAACGAAATCTCGTGTAAAATTTCATTAAACAAAGAAAAAAAAACTAACTTTGGCTGTTTCAAGTAATTTTGGCGGAAGAAGTGACAGCGGTAGATGTGTTTTGACGTATCTCGGTGACGTCAGTTTCGGCAAAGTTCGGAAGTTTTCGTAGGTTGCTCGGGGAGCATTGGGGTCTGTAGATTCAGCTCTTGTCTCTGACTTATGGGTTATGTGCCTGTGGAAAGTTTGATGTTAACTTTAAGCTGAGGATTATCTTGTTAAGTTGTCTGATTATATTCCTGGATTCTAATTTGATCGCTACACTGGCCTAGCAGTCGAGTTCTATCTTCATTTATCATACTCACGCCCTTTCCCGCAGGGATAGGCAAAGCCTACATAACGCCACCTGCTACGATACTTACATTCTCCCTTCGCCTCGTCACACTTACTCAATATAGGCGTATCTCCGGGTGACTGACACGGCCCTCGCTGTGTCGAAGTCAAGATTGTTCGCTACCAACCACACTAGCTCCTGTAACCATGTGGTTCCTGCAATATTAATAATATTCATATTTAGTTCATGACATAACAGCCGTGATGCGACAGTAATCCTAATGATCGCAACTTTGTTACTACGCTTGAGGTCCTAAGTTCGAAAGACAGGAATATGGGTTTTTTTCTCTGGTCAAAGTCTGAAGACGGGAATCGAGCCCGATTGATGATAATAATATAATATAATAATAATATTCCACAACTATCACACAATGCCATCTAGTCCCAAGCTAAGCAGAGCTTGTGTTATGGGTACTAGACAACTGATAAACATACTTATATATTTCTAAATACATACATATTATAGATAAATAACACCCAGACACAGAACAAATGATCGTGCTCATCACACAAACATTTGTCCTGGGTGGGAATCGAACCCACGACCTCCGGCTTAGCAGTTAGGGTCACTAACCACTAGACCAACAGGCCAGTCGATGGCAAAAGGCTCGCCCCTATTTCATGGCAATTAACAAAACTAGCAATAGACTTGTACTGCAGATACTACTGCCTTACCAATTAGGGTAACAGGCGTGAAGATACGTCTTAATACTTATTCAAAGCCTCAAACTCAAAGCATTTATTTCAATTAAGCCATTACATGCACTTTTGAATATCAGAAGAACAATTCACAAAACAGAACGAAACTACTAGTGCCATACGTCATTCCGAAAGCCACCACGCCGAACCACACGCCACCGAATGCCCGCAACAACGAACACTGCGAGCACGAAAGCACGCAGCGACGCACACCGCAACAGCGAATGCACGAGACCCCGAATCCCGGAACAACGAATCCTCCCATGTCTTATCAATATTTTTTGCGTTGCCCCATACTAGGAATTTCTCCTGTATCGTGGGTACGTTCACAAACATATAAATTCACATACACAGATACCCAGACCCGAAACAACTATCTGTAGGCCATACAAATATTTGTTCCGTACGGGGATAGAACCCGCGACACACAGCGCAGCAGTCCAATCGCTTAGCCACTGCGTCAACCGTGCCGTCACAAACGTCAACGTCAAATTTGTACGTAATTTGTGATGAATTCGTAGTAAGAGAAATGGTCAATGGTTTCATCATCATTTCAGCCGAAAGACGTCCACTGCTGGACATAGGCCAATGGTTTAATTGAACATATTTTTTGAAGTTCGTTAAACGTTTGTTGTTGTCAATTAATATTTATTACCTGATCTAGCGAACGTGGCAACCCAGATATCATCAGGTCTGACTTCCAGGTTGTATATCTCGGCAGCGTGGTCTCCATAACCTGCATTGGAGATGTATCCCTTTGGACCTACTCGGATGAATGGTCTGATGTAACCTGTAAGTTGAAAATAATGTAGATACAACTACTTAAGAGCGTATGGTACCTCAAACGCGAGTTTTATAATGCGTAAAAGTATATGATTCACTGCAGTAATCAACATCAGAAAAATATATGATATTCTTAAGGATATATGCTAGTGCCATAGTGTTGTGAAAACATAATACAACTAACTTTGCTCGATAGAAAAAAATCGCGAAGATACCTCTAAAAATTTCTTTTAACGAGTAAAAACCATACTAAAATACATGTCATCGACGATGATTGATTTTTAGTCATCGTTCTGATTTTTATGCCAAATATTTCTACAAGCAACAAACTAAAGTCATAGTGTTTTACTTTTTTAGTCCAATCAATAGTTTTTTTGTAAATCGCAAAATACCACTAATTTCGCACTATTCGGCCGCAGCGAAAGACGTAACAACCGCTTTGCAGTGCAAGCTGATTAGAACTTTATTCTAACAGTATTACAAGCGAAGTTTGAACCACCACAAATAGGGTTGCTAATCTGAGGTAGCATACGCTCTTAATAAAGATTAAGATTTTTTTTTTTTGGGCGGGTGGAAAATCGTCAAATAACCCCTCCCGCTCTTGGGCAGAGCGAAAGGGAGTGTCAGACTTCTACCGACAAAAAACCATCCATGTTCCTTCTTAGCCCTTTATGTCGAGGCTGCGGTATCTCTTGTGAACAACCCGTAGCCCCGACGGGCTTGGAATTGTATCTTAAAACTGGAAATCCCGTTTTCGATGGTCATTTACCTTTGGAAACTAGTTGTTTTTATTAAAACCTGTATACAATGGCGTGCAGAATAAAAAAGAGAGGTGACATAATTATTCCTTGCCCGAAATTAGACGTCATGGCTTTATTAAGATCCCACATATTACGGTCCCAAGACCCGATTCTCTTTTTAACGGGCTTTTAACAATGTGGAGGTATAGATAATTATTTAAGTTAAGGGAACCTTATAAGACGTTATTTATGTAAGGACTGCATACCAAAAGGACAAATATAAAAACACAAAAATAACAATGTAAAGAAATAACTTACCTTTATAATAGTTTTTAATAATTTTGTCCTCTTCTTCAGTAACATTTATAAGCTCGAACGGAAATTCTTTGGATGCCATTGTGTCTTCCTGGAAATGAAGGTAATGTTAACTGATTCAGATTTATATTTAACTCATAATTTCTTAGAAAATAATTTCATATTTTCCGCTTTGTTTATGTGGATGATGTGCTAATAAATTCTAGTTACCTATAATGTAAAATTTATACTTATCAAGGATATCAAATGAAAACATTACAGCGAAAAAAAATACCGACTTCAAAGAAAAAGTAAGTAATATTAACAGCTGTCGTCGTTGGCAAAAAAGTCAATGTAACAAAATAAAAGTTTGCCTTCCGAAAGTAAAGTTAGTTTATCACATTAATTAAGCGTTTTATTTTTGGAAGTTGGTTTTTTTAAACGCTTCTTCATTCTCTATTTAAAACAGTGGAACTGAAAATAAAAACTCAGACAAAGAAATCGTTTCAGATTCATTCGAGGCTTTAACACGTGAATATTAATGAGTCATTTCATTAATTATGAATCGCCGGTGACAGACGAACAGACAGATAAGTACAGTCGCGAACTCATCGGAACAATGTTAATGAATAATGCATTACTGCGTATGCTTTATAAACGTAGGTACAGTGGCGGACAGCTAGATTTCGCTAAAACCGTTTGATGTTTGGGAATCTGGTCTAATAAAATGTTAAATCTAAAGTTAAAACTTTTAAATAAAAAATATTGGTTTCTGCATCGTGTAAATGATAGGGACATGATCTTGGTAATTTAAAAAATTAACCAATGAAACAAATATTGAAAATTACCGTCGAGACCAACGATTTAACGTGCTTTCCAAGGAACAGAAGAAACTCGTTAAGTAAAGCGTGGTCACCCACCCATGTAGGTAACCAGTGCGTAACCCAAAAATTTACTCAAGTGGCTGTTCTTAAAACTGAATAATACCTATTTAATAAGTTCATTTAGACAAAAAATAAAATAATAAATATTTTTTTTTAATAAGTTCATTTATACAAAAGGCTTGAATCGATAATCTTTTTACTCGATTGTCGTGGTATGGACATGTGATGCGAAGGAATGAAGGAAATGTTGTGAGGAAAATGTTGAGTTTGAATATAGATGGCTATAAGAGTAGAGGAAGACCAAAGAAACGATGGATGGACTGTGTGAAGGATGATATGGCTAGAAAGGAGGTGACTGCTGAGATGACGAGAAATAGAGAAGTATGGAAGAAGAAGACATGTTGCGCCGACCACAAATGAATTGGGATAAGGGCAGGAGAATGATATGATTTATACAAAAGGATTAAATTAAAAACACATTTTAATTACACAGTCCCATTTAAATATCCCATCATCCCACCATGATCTCCCTTCTTCCATCGGGAGACTAGACGTACTGCAGGGTATCACCGATACCTAGTCGACATTCCACACATTCGAACGAAACGCTTTGCTGGGTCCTTTATTATGCGCACAGCCAAGGAGTGGAATTCCCTGCCTGCGTCGGTTTTTCCGAGTTTATATACCCTAATCTGTTTAAGTCGCGAGTAAACAGGCTTCTACTGGGTAAGCTCGTTCCATCGTCGACATCATCTCTGCCCGTAGGCAAGATTGAAGTCAAGAGCAAGCCCATTATTATAATAATAAAATAAAAAAAACACAATATTTTTGGCCAACAGTGCTCAAACGAAACACTTCGTTCTCAATATTAATAACAAGAAAGATAAAATTAAATCGAACCGTGTCGAGATCAAAGTGGGCCACAAAGGTGAAATTGCTTTGAAGTGTCGCAGTAGTTAACGAGGGAAGTAGAGGGGTGTTGCGGGCTGAGCGCACACGACTCTAGTTCTAATCAACGTCTTCATTTAATTACGTGACGGTTTAGCTTTGACTGATTATGCCTTCTCATTACCGTTCGTAATAATTAGGAGTACGCATAATTATCCGTTAAACGCATTAGTTCAGTTATTGGTGAAGGATGTCTTAGTACAAGGTAAAAGACCGTTTTTTTTGGAGGGTTGTAAATTATCAAATATTTAATGTTTCCTCCCGCTCTGGACAGAGCGGTAGGGAGTGTCAGACTTCTACTGACTAAAAACTACCCATGTACCTTCTTGGGCGATGGATGTATGTACGATGAAATAAGACCTTATTTATTTATTAAAACTTTTTGCACAACAAAATCGTACAAAGGCGGACTTAATGCCTTGGGCATTTTCTACCAGTCTACCTTAGGGTGATGCAGAGAATACATAGTAGGTGCAAAACAGAAAAAAAACATATTAGGAAAGATATATACCTAAATTATAAGAATAAATACATACATAAAATATATAAAGTTTTGGAAGATAAGCAAGGAAAACTATAACCACTTCATTTTTAACTCTACAGTTCTCTTGATTTTTGGCAAAATTTTAATGAACATTAAAATACTTATATAACATAAACATGAGAAATGGTTACCTACCGGTTTTTGCTCAAGAAGCGGTCACAAACCTGAAACCTGGCTTAGATATTATGAACTGTTACGAAGAAAAAAACAAGTAGGTAGGTAACTAGTAGGTACAAACCTAGTACAAACTATGTAATCAAAAGATTTACTTATTAAAAAATATGTTTGGCTTGGCAATCACACAGCTATTTTTATCTTTTTAAGATAAAAATCTTAATTATTAAGTACTCGCACTTTTGTCACAGATTGAATATTCTAAAGAATATTTTTTTGAATCTACCTCTCTACACGGGAGGCCCACTAATACTGAATAAAGAGCAAAGAAAGAACAGGATCCCAGCGCCGGCGCATAGGTACCTACCATAGATTCGGTCAAAACCAGTTCAAACCGAACCTGGCAGACTTATCGGTGTTGCACATTTGATCAGTGACTTTGACGTTCCATCGCTATTTGGCAAACTTTGGGTTTGAACTTCTGAGCCTCAGTCATACTGACCAAGTTTGGGTGCCATAGGTTAGGTTAGGTAAAATATTGATGTGAAGAAGTAGATAGAAAGGTCCCTTCGTAAGCATCTTCATCTCTTTATTTATTTAATCAGTTACTTGCTGCACTTACAGTATACACCAACGCGTGCAGCAAGTCAATATTATATACACTAACTTAAAAAAAAATATACAATAGTTAAGCATAGCTTTATTGCTACTAAAAAACAAATCTAGATCCGGTTCCTGAGCTATCAGAGCGTTCGCCTGGGTTGTGGGCGCATAGCGAGCCGTTTGGGTACGCACAGAAGAAGCCGCGAACAAGCCTCGCGAGGCACAGGCCCGCGACCGCCGCAGTCGATCCGGGGCAAACAGTGAACAACGAGCTAACGTAGCCCCATCGTCAATGTTTATAATCTACCTTCAGATTTTTGATTTTCTCCGCCTCGGTGCGACAGAGGCGAAGGGGCGGAGGTAGAGGTCGAGCGCTGGGCTCGGCGTGAAGAGTAGTTCGTATTGAGTCGCGCTGGGCGTCGAACGAATATTATAGTAGCCATAGAACGGGTGAAAGCGCACGCGCATTGATTAAATCGACTTGTGGAGTCATTTCGCGGCACCCAATTATACTAGTTAAGCAGTACGGTTAGCGACGCTGTGAATGTCGAACGGGTTATTGATAATATCATTGGTTTGCCTTGTCACGGGAGTGCTATTGGGAACGCACCGAGGCTTTTGTGGTTAGACTAATACGGAGTGAGTGTGGTGGCTCGCGTTAACGGCGTGGCTTGCAGCGACGTGGAAGAATCGTCCGGAACTACCAGCAAACCATCGCAAGGTCATATACACTCATTATACACATACACAGTTACACAACTTGCGAGGGGTCAAGGAAGTGAGACCGGCTCGAAGAAATGAGGTAAGGGTAGCTTTAAGTTCAGAAATTGTAATATTGTTCGGAGGCGCGTATCGCGTCTATTTGATCACGTTAGGACGGCGGCTGTTCTGAGACCTGTCTCCCATGGGCCCGAGATAAGGTTCGGCTGAGTCCTGGCGCGATCAAATTCCGTGGTAGCAGAGCTTGGTTTATTTAAACCCACTTTGTAAAAATTAGTAGGTACTTGGTACCAATTTACTTTGTAAAAATTGTGTTCATGTACAAATTCAACTTGTAGGTAGTAGTACATTGACCTACATACCAGTGTACACCTCAAGTTGAGTTTGGAATTATTAATAATAAGTACATAAATGGAATGTGAATATTCGTTGATAAAATAATTTGTTATTTACGTTCGGTTACGCACAAATATAACCTCATCACAAATCGTGTTATGATTGTCAACATTTGAGACATAGAGGAATAACCTCTAGAGCACGTAGAGGAATAAGTTCAAGAGTTGGCATAGCGTCGTAGATTTATTCACTCAACGAATATATTATTATTGTTAGTTCCGGATACAATAATTGTTATTTTTTTTTTGGTTATCGTTATTTATTATTGCATAATCGCGTATTGAAGTTGGTACTATGGCTCCGTCAGTAACGAAAACTATCGCAGCCAGAATCGAAGCTGAGTTGAGATGGTTTTTATCGGTTGTTACGTTGGTAGGTCGCACCGATCGTGAAGATGCGTTATTGTCACGCGCTCGGCAAGTTGACGAACGATATGACGCCGTGTTAAAGTGTCACGCTGAGTATTTAGCATGTCTCGAATCGACGGATCTGTCGTCGGTGGACAAGGATGCTCAGGTGGTACGGGGCAATGTGGACCAGTGTGGGGAAATGTCCATGAGCATAATCCAGGCGGCGGCCGACATTGAGCGATCGCGCATGGGTGACGTCAGGGAATCATGTCGGCCAGCAGGCGTAGGAATTCAGGCGCCGTTGCCACCAGTACATGTACCCGAGTTTAGCGGCGAGTATGCCGATTGGCCGCGATTCCGCGATATTTTTAATAGTGTCGTGCATTCGCGTACGGATCTCTCGCCCGCCTACAAGATGGCTCAATTAATGGGTAGGCTTAACGGTGAGCCGCACGACATCTTGACCCACCTGGAGATTACGGACGCCAGTTATGAGACGGCATGGGGCCTATTAATCGACCGATATGATAATCGGCGATTAATAGTTGATGGCCTCATCGATAAGATTTTTGAAATCCCGAAGGTGTCTAACGTGTACGAAATAAGGGCGAAAATCCTTAATCCGGTCACGGTTGCGGTGAACACGTTAGATCGACTTAAGTTGTCGTTAGGGGACAATAAATATATCATCGTCAATAGGGTTTTACGGAAGTTGCCGATCGACGTGGTGGCGCGCTTTGAGCAGTCACATGGTGGCGAATCGACGGACCACCTCCCAAGTTACGATGACTTGAGGGTGTTTTTAGAAGGCGAGTGCCGGCGGGCGGATTGCCAAGGGGCATCCACGTCGCACCCTCCTCCGTCAACCCGACGTACGAGCGGGCCCAAGCCGGTTGAGCCCCGTCGGGGGGGGAAGAAATACCACGCCCTCCAATCGGAAGTGTGCGCCTTCTGTCGGAAGGAAGGGCACGGTCTCGCCGCATGCGCGGACTTTAAGGCGCAGCGGGTGCATAGACGAAGAGGGGTGGTCAAGCAGCGCTATTTGTGCTTCCGCTGCTTGGGGACTCACTTTGTACGTGAGTGCCACAGGACCACTAACTGTGGAACCTGCGGAGGAGCCCATCACGAGTTGCTATGCCTGGCGGAGAGTAGGGAGGTGCACGGAGCCTCGCCGGGAGGTCACCCCCCCTCTCCTAAGCCAGATTCGGGTGGTCGGTCACCCCCCCCTAGGGGGGGTGGGTCGGCCAGGAATCAGCGGTCGCCGCCCCCTCGGGGGGGTGGGCCAAGGGCTGATCCAGAGCACAACCCGATACCGTCGTCTTCCCCGCGGGGGGGGGATAGGCACCGAGACTCGGGCAGGGGCCCGGAGGTAGTACAGACGGGTTACGCGGCGTACTCGAATGCGTTGGGGGGCATGTTGCCACCCCCGAGTAGTCGCTTCTCCCCGCCTCTCGCAGAACGCCCTCGGCTGACGGCGCGCCCGCCACCGTTCGGAAGGATGCCAGTAGGCTACTTCCGACCGGCACGGATGTCACCGATGGGTCGGGAGGGTTACTACCCGGGTTGGGACCCGTATACTGGGACAGTATTTACTCCCCCTCCGGCAGGGGAGGAGGGAGGTGCCTCCTATTAGCAACTAGCAGCCTGTTCGTCAGTGGTGCCCACCCCGACAGTAACGGTATTATTACCGACGGCTAGGATTACTGTCAGGGGTACTGACGGACAGCCGGTGCACGTGCGAGCACTGTTAGATTCAGGGGCACAAGGTTGTATTGTGTCCAGCTGTTTAGTGAAAAAGCTGGGCCTTACATTAGAGCCATCACGGGATGGCGCCGTAGGTATAGGTGGCAATCGGGTGCCTCACCTCAGGGGTCAGACGACATTCCTGTTCGAGATGGGTGACACGGCATCGGTCACGCGGGTGAATGCCACGGCGATCGTTTTGGACGAAGTGGTTGGGGTCCTCCCTCAGACTCGGTTACCGTCTGCGGTAAAAGGGTTGACCAATGGATTGGAGTTAGCCGATCCCCACTTCGCGATCCCCGGACGGGTGGACGTCTTGCTTGGGTCTGACGTCCTCGGGAAGCTGCTCCGAAGCGGCAAACAGGAGCTGCAACCAAACGGGGTTGTGGCCATGCGTACCGCAGGTGCTTACGCGTTATTGGGCCCAGTACGGGAACCACAGCACTCAACGGATTATAGCTCCATATATTATGGCAGCGTGTTATCCGACGTCCTGCAACGGTTCTGGGCAACGGAAGAGCCACCCACCGCTCTTAGAAATAACCCACGTGATGAGGAGTGCGAAACATTCTATCGATGTAACACGGTGCGCCTCCCATCGGGTAGATTTATGACAAGGTTGCCATTTCTGTCAACTCGACCTCCGCTGGGGAGCTCATGGAGTCTGGCAGAAAAGCGGTTAGTGGCAATGGAAAGGTGCATGAAGCGGGACTCCAACTTCCGACAGAAGTATGTGGAGTTCATGCGCGAATACCTGACGTTGGGTCACATGTCGGTGTCCAGGGTTGACTATCGTCATGAGGAGCATTATGTGTTGCCTCATCATGCTGTTTTGAAGACACCTGACTCAAAGATTAGGGTCGTGTTCGACGGGAGCGCGGAGACGTCTAGCGGGGTGTCCCTGAATCAATGTCTCCATGCTGGTCCGAAGCTGACCAGAGACATTGCAGACATTCTCACGGACTTCAGGAGACACCAGGTTGTCTTCGTTACGGACGTACGGATGATGTTTCGTCAAACTGAGATTCATCCAGACGACCGTCGGTTCCAGCTGATATTGTGGCGAGAGAGCCCAGAAGAACCGATGGTCACGTACGAGCTCAACACAAACACGTACGGATTAAAGCCCAGCCCATATGTAGCCATGCGTACGCTACGAGAACTGGCTGATCAAGAACGGCTCCGCTTTCCCCGCGCGGCTGCTGTCATTGATAGGGACGTCTATGTAGACGACATTTGTACGGGCTCAGACAGTATTGAGCAGGCGCTCATCTTAAGGGATGAATTGGTGGCGCTCATGGCCTCCGGTGGCTATGAACTCAGGAAATGGCTGTCGAACTGCCCAGAGGTACTGGCAGGACTGCCAACTGAGTATCAACAAGACCCGCATTTGTTTGAGGATTCGGAGAATCTTCATGCGTTGGCCATTCTAGGGGTCCAGTATCGACCGAGTCAGGATGCCTTCACATACAGTTGTGAGGCCGAGTTGCTGTCGAAGACCTGGACCAAGCGATCGGTCCTTTCGACTATCGCACGAACGTTCGATCCAACCGGTTGGATCGCGCCGGTCACGTCACGAGTCACGGAGGCTCGGCCATTTGCTGGCGTAGGGACAGATTTCGCGGGGCCTTTCATGGTCAAGACATCGCACCTTCGCAACGCGAAGTCGGTTAAGGCATATCTGTGTGTCTTCGTGTGTCTGGCGACCAAGGCCGTTCATTTGGAATTGGTGGCCGATCTCTCTACGGAGGCCTTTCTGGCGGCGTTAGATCGATTTGTTTCTAGACGGGGAGTACCGTCACTGATTCGGTCGGACTGTGGTACCAACTTCAAGGGCGCCGACCGGTGCTTAAAGGAAATTGTATTGTTTTTAAGTCAGAATGAGCGAGAGATTGGCACGGGCCTCGCCAGTCGGGGCATTTCGTGGTATTTTAGTCCACCTGGATGCCCCCACTGGGGTGGAATTTTCGAGGCAGTAGTCAAGTCTTCCAAGACTCACTTGTATCGGGTCATCGGCTCAACGATTCTCACCTTTGAGGAGTTGTCAACGGTGTTTTGCAGAATTGAGGCGGTCTTAAACTCGCGACCTTTGTGCCCGTTGAGCGCTGACCCGAATGACCTTGAGGCCATGACCCCAGGTCATTTTTTGATTGGCCAACCACTTAACGCCTTGCCGGAATATCCGTATACTGATGTCAAGTTGTACCGGTTGTCACGGTATCAGATGTTACGGCAAATGAGCCAAAATTTTTGGAAGCGATGGTCGCTGGAGTATTTGCATATTCTACAGCAACGCGTTAAGTGGACGGACAGGACGACCCCACCCTGCGTTGGAGACCTCGTTCTGGTTAAGGATGCTAACCTATCACCGTTGTGTTGGCGACGGGGGCGCATTGTTAACCTGATTACGGGCAAGGATGGGTTTCCAAGGATCGCAGACGTCCAGGTGAGGGACTCGATCCTTAGACGGGCAGTTTTAACTTTATCTCGACTCCCGGGAGTTTGAGCGGACCGACAACGGGTCGGTCCGGGGGGGGTGATTGTTTATAATCTACCTTCAGATTTTTGATTTTCTCCGCCTCGGTGCGACAGAGGCGAAGGGGCGGAGGTAGAGGTCGAGCGCTGGGCTCGGCGTGAAGAGTAGTTCGTATTGAGTCGCGCTGGGCGTCGAACGAATATTATAGTAGCCATAGAACGGGTGAAAGCGCACGCGCATTGATTAAATCGACTTGTGGAGTCATTTCGCGGCACCCAATTATACTAGTTAAGCAGTACGGTTAGCGACGCTGTGAATGTCGAACGGGTTATTGATAATATCATTGGTTTGCCTTGTCACGGGAGTGCTATTGGGAACGCACCGAGGCTTTTGTGGTTAGACTAATACGGAGTGAGTGTGGTGGCTCGCGTTAACGGCGTGGCTTGCAGCGACGTGGAAGAATCGTCCGGAACTACCAGCAAACCATCGCAAGGTCATATACACTCATTATACACATACACAGTTACACAACTTGCGAGGGGTCAAGGAAGTGAGACCGGCTCGAAGAAATGAGGTAAGGGTAGCTTTAAGTTCAGAAATTGTAATATTGTTCGGAGGCGCGTATCGCGTCTATTTGATCACGTTAGGACGGCGGCTGTTCTGAGACCTGTCTCCCATGGGCCCGAGATAAGGTTCGGCTGAGTCCTGGCGCGATCAGTCAATCTTATTATTGAGTAATAAATAGTAGTGCATCAACAGCGCACACTTTCGTCTTACTTCTAACGTGTTGATGCCCACCATTCCCGCAACAAACAGAGACGGATACAAATAAGGGTAGTATCCATATACTTTTTTGTATAGGTACCGGGCAAATTTCCGTTGGACCCGTTCTATCATGAGCTTGTATTTTTGCTCATGGGGATCCCATACCAGCGCATTATACTCTAGCTTGCTACGTACGAAAGAATAATATAATATAACTATAGCATTCCTGTCTTTAAATTTATTAGCCTGCCTCATAACAAAGCCAAGCGATTTGAAAGCCTTACCACAAATATTAATGATGTGCTGATTAAACGTCATTTTCGCATCTAGAGTCAGTCCCAGATCTTTAATTTCGTTTACACGCTCCAGAGGGACATCAGAAACGTGGTAGTTATGCTGGATGGGCGCACGTGAACGGGTAAAGGAAATGGTCTTGCACTTAGAAGTATTAAATTCTAGGTGGTTGGCTTCACTCCACTTTACTACCATATCGATATCCCTCCGTAATGCTTCACAATCCTGAACACTATTAATACCCAAGAATAGCTTCAGGTCATCAGCAAACATAAGACAGCGCGCCGTCCTGACTACCTTCGGCAGGTCATTTGCCATAACAATAAATTGTGTAGGGCCCAGGGTGCTTCCCTGACTTACACCGGAAGTAGTTGCGTATGGCTCGGATTTATGGCCAAAAAATCCTACCACTTAGATTTGTAACTCGCTAAAGACAGACGTCCAAGTGCTTTCGATGTGAATTAATGCGGATCATTGCGACTGGACTTCTCGCTCCCCCAAATCACACATTTAAGTGACAGAATATAAAAACTTTTTACTTCGACTTCAAAAAAAAAAACACAAAAAGTCAAAAATAAATCAGTTTCTGAAGTCGGTGACTTTTGTTTGTTTGATTTCATTTTTTTGCCACCGACTTCAGAAACTGATTTATTTTTGACTTTTTGTGTTTTTTTTTTTGAAGTTGGTTTTATTTTTTTGTTAAAAAGTTTTTATTTTGCACTTTTTAGTGGTTTACATGTTCATGGGTCATAATGTGAACTGGTGTTTTTTTTTGAGTTTTGTCGATTTTTCAAAAAACCGTTGGTCCGATTTCGATAAAAAAATTATGGGACCATCTCGGAAGTATACCCTTTCCTACAAAAAAAGAATTTTTCAAATCGGTTAGCAAGTGACGGAGTTATGCCCAAACAAACATAAAAGAAAAAAAACATCCGAATTGAGAACCTTCTTCTTTTTTTAGAAGTCGGTTAAAAATAGAGATACTTACTCGAAAAAGCTGCCACGTGCGTGCAAGTGTGATTTCAGTCTTATTCATGTAATCACATTCTATTTTAACTTAAAAACTATAAGTAAATAAATCATTTAATTGTTTTATTTACTTTACACTGCTCGGGCGTTTAAAAGCCAAAACCTTTATCCATATTTTCCAAAAAATATCATAGTGACTCTGCATTAATACCCGGATGTAAATAAAGAAAATAGTTGTATTAATTACCCTAATTACACAATTATCTAATCCACACATAAAAACAAATGCGGTATAAATGTTTTATTCCGAGATAATCATTTGATAAGTGATAAGTACGTGCTGACTTAGGTGCCTAACAATAACAGTGCAGACTTTGGCCGTCCTAGTGCTCAGCAATAATAAATATTTTGAATTTATTTTAAACATTGCCCCATACCAATTCCCTAAGGAAATAGTCAAAAAATTGGAAAACCAATAAACTTCGACTGATAAACAACATACTATAAGTAAATCTACTTTACCGTTGAAAGTTCAGAATGCGAAAGGGCCTACGGCCTACTACTTGACCAAAACCTAAGCGCAAGTAACGTAAACCTAGTTCACATAAGCCTTGCCTCAATAATATTGAGCGAGCGAACGCACGTGGAAATAAACAGTTTGAAATCTTAACTTTTCTTACACTAATCAGTCATTTGAAACATTTAAACTCACATTCACAAACCACCAGAGATCAGAATAGCAGATGGAGCATACTCCACATGATATCCTGATCTCCGAACCGAACCCCAAAACAAGCAGCCAAAGTGACCTCTGCGCTGCCACCGATGACGACCCGTGTAGAATTGCAACGGTTAGGCAAAAAAATGGGAATAGGTATTATTTTAGATTTACGTCAATCGCATTATTATAATTCATGAATGTTAGATGACTATCTAATCAGCCAAGGTTACCATATGAAATTGCCAAGATAAAGACTGTCTTCTGTTAGGCAGAGAGTAATTTGTGAAAATAAATATAAATTTACTCAATAGGTACTTTATTGTATTCAAAATGTAGTTAAACTTGGTGGTAAAACTTAAAATTAGGTCACATGGAGCCACCAACACAACACAACACACCAAACAACACCAGCACCAACCAACACCAGCACCAACCCACACCAGCACCAACCAACACCAGCACCAATGACTAAATTCTCTTTGACCAGCACCAACCAACACCAGCACCAACCAACACCAACTCGGGCCAGTATGGCATGACAGGCTCGACATTCTTCTGACCTAGCCCAGTTTATTTGGGCTGGGCGCCGTCGTCTTCTCCTACTAATGTGAAGAAGAAGAGGTAGTGAGCGAAGAAAAGACATCATCGTCGTGGATGAATACCAGTAGGTATTTTACACTAGGTGTTACTTGCGGCTTCGCCCCCTACAACTCGAAAATTATCCCACGGGAAGATAAAATCGGGTCCTATCCTAAGGTAGGTCTAATCGTATCCTATGTGTTTATTCAGGTTATAAACTATCTGTGTACCTAATTTTATCCAAATCCGTTCAGTAGTTTTTGCGTGAAACAGTAACAAGCATCCATCCATCCATCCATAGTCCATACATACTCGTACATACATACTTACAAACTTTCACGTTTATAATATTAGTAGGATGGAGCGACTACCTATCAGACCTCCTGAGTAATGGGTAATATGGTACCCCAAGTGAGTGCCAAAATGAGCAAAATGTGCCTTTGCATTGTGTGACATCCGTTAGCTTTTGTACTAGCTTATGGTCACGTAGCTTTAGTCAGATGTCATAATTTTCGTTCCATCATCAGTTCGATTTATCGGACGTTTTGCCAAAACATTTTCAACGTGAGTGGTAATTTCGCCAATCATTGAGTAATATACACATAATCACATGTTATGATAGCTGATAGTTATATCTTACAAATATTTTACATAATTATCAGCTGATTAATGGACTTTAGTACTACGCAGTTACTTACGAATTTAATCTCTTAATAATCCAAAGAACAATAAACATTTGAGGGCTTGTGTACTTGAAGGGGCATGATTTTGTACTATAATTTTACACGCGGTTCTGCTACCATTAAGTTCGGAAATTAAGACGTTAACTTTTTAAATATAGCCTATGATATAGAGTTTTCTGAATCGAATTAAACTTATAAACTCTACCTCTTTAAAATATAAGTAGAGATTTACCCATGATCTGCCTAGCCATTGCGGTCGGCTCCCAAGTCGAGCCCAAAGGTTTCCGATGTCCCAGTACCCAGTCTAACCGATTGCTGCTTAATATTAATATTTACTGCTACAGGTGGTCACCGGGGGTAGGTACCGACTGTCAAAGATCTACATAATAAAAGCTGGGACGGAGGCACGGAGGAAACAAGGTATCTAATTGATGATCGCCCACGCCGATCATGTCAAACGATGCTTTGCCTTCAAGATCGATGAGCTACGAGTCCCTCCCTGTACTAATAATGTACCAGAATTTAATCAATAATGACAGTTAATTAATAAACATGTGCTTATTACAGGAGTGCAGTCATACTTAGATTGCACCGAGAGCCTAATCCTTGATAATCATGAATAAAATACAGCGAGATATAGAAAGGTCATGCACCAAGCTGAAAGGACGTCGTACGCATTGAAACGTGATTAGATTATGACAGGTGGGTATTTGGTAGCAGATATGCTTTATAATGATACCTACCCACTATTTGTGACAGGGACAAGGTTAAACAAGGCATTTGTATGTCTCGACTGGGCTGCGGGTTGTTCGAAAGAGATACCGCGGCCTCGGCACAAAGGGCTAAGAAGGAACATCGGTTTTGGTTTTTAGTCAATAGAAGTCTGACACTCCTACCGCTCTGCCCAGAGGGGGAGAAGTCATTTGATGATGCTTTCCCAAACTCAAAATATAAAAAGGCATGTGGCTGAGACGGAATACTAATGGATAAAATAAACAATGACGACACAATGATGTCCTATTTGACCCTAAGGTTGACTAGTAGAGAATGCCTTGTGGCATTAAATCCGCCTTTAAACCACGTTTGTGCATGAAGTTTAAATAATGAAATATGAAATCTATATAAATAAAGAGAGAAGTCCTGACTGACTGACTGACTGACTGATTGACTGACTCATCAACGCCCAGCCCAAACCCTTGGACCTAGAAAGCTGAAATTTTGCACAGAGGTTCCCTTTATAATGTAGGCAAGGAATAAGGAAGGATTTTTCGAAATTCAAACCCCAAGGGAGTTAAATAGGGGATGAAAGTTTGTATGGAAAATCGTCATTTTCACGCGGGCGAAGCCGCTGGCAAAAGCTAGTCTTCTATATAAATAAAGAGAGAAGTCCTGACTGACTGACTGACTCATCAACGCCTAGCCCAAACCCTTGGACCTAGAAAGCTGAAATTTTGCACAGATGTTCCCTTTATAATGTAGACAAGGAATAAGGAAGGATTTTTCGAAATTCAACCCCTAAGGGAGTTAAATAGGGGATAAAAGTTTGTATGAAATATCGACACTTTCACGCGGGCGAAGCCGCTGGCAAAAGCTAGTGAGACATAAAAATAAATAAATAAATGACAAATTGATGAATGAGGAAGACTGGAAGTGGCGATGATGACTGGAAGTGGCGATGATGACTGGATGGTGTGGTAATCGGTTGGCTCGGTACATGTCATGTGGTAAAGAAAATGTCGTGAGAAAACTTTTAAGTGTGAATGAATAATTATGAAACGGAAGAGCGGCTGTGTAAACGATGGTATGACAAGAAACGAGGTGACTGACTGGTTGAGATGACGATTAATGAAGTATGGAACAAGTTGGCACAACATGCCTGCTGTGTCATCCCCAAATAAATTGGGATAAAGTCAGGAGAATGGATGATCTTAAACAAAATCATCAAATGACCCCCCCGCTCTTGGGCAGAGCGAAGGGGAGTGTCAGACTTCTACTGACTAAAAACCGAACCCATGTTCCTTCTTTGCCCTTGCGCCGAGGCCACGTTATCTAGTACAAAAATCCGCGGCCCCGACGGGCAATACATAGATCCTTGCATACTCTTCTCATCTTGTCTACGTTCATACAACTGGCCTATCGAGGCAGAAGGAAAATAATTATTAAAACTGTTAAAGAAAAAGTCATTTTTTTTTGTTTGGTTTTAATTATTTTTTTTGTTTTTATTTTATTTATCGAATTTGAATTGTAATGGGGACAAAACTGTCACATTATAAGCGAAAGAAATTCATTAACTAAGAAGTACATCGCTAGCTTTTCTTCTTTGTATTGTCTTTTTTTTTAACTTAAAGTAATGAAGTTTATAGGTAAAAAGTACTTAAGTTAGAGTTCATGTAGAACTAATCGCTTAACTAGGTTTTGTTTTTTTAAAGTGCGTAATTTAAAAGTACATCGCTGGCTACCTGTTAGAGAAGAAGTCATTTTTTGTAAAAACAAACGGAACAAATGAAGTATTATGCATATTTCGATAGAACAAATATAGATCTAATTATTTAATGTATTCGTTTAAACGCAGGGCATGGTTAATCGGCAGGTACAAACACATCCTAGTATTACCCCGGATGAGCTCCTACATAAAGAGCTAAAGAGTTTTATCTTCCCACTACTAGTGCTGGCTGCAAATTAAATGAATAAATATTATTTTCTTCCTCTTATTTCTTGCACTAAGTAGCAGTGTGTAGTCGCCAGGCGTACCAGGGCTGGTCGAGGAACAACTATCAGCTCTCGGCAGCCCGTATAATGAATACTTTAAATCTTTGTGCTAACTTCGGGGACTTTTTCGTTTAAGTTATAAGCTTTGAGCGTTTCGGGCTGTGTTTATTTGTTGTTATTATATTAAAATAAATATGTCTGTTTGTGATTACAAGCTTACAGCTTTTTGGTGAATGCATAATTATGAAAGTAAATACGGTATTTATAACAAAACATTGTCTGTCTGTTGGATTCGGCTAATTTCCGAAACGACTGGACCGGATTTCGACGATACTTTTACAGGCATAGTTGATTTTATAAAAAGAGAGATTTAACTTAAGCTAATTAATTTAAAAAAACAAAAGCCTTACTTAAATATGATAGAAACGAATGACATGAAGTTGAAGTCGTGAACGCGGTCTTAGAAAGGAGGTTTACAAAAGTGGGTAGGTTAGAGCGATATTTTGCGAAAGAGTCATTCTGCAAAAACGACATTATGAGTAAGATACATTTTGCTACCAGTTGACATTTTGCGACAGTCGTCACACATTTAGAGACAATCGACGATTGCTCGTACATGCCTAATTTAATTTTGTTATCATTATGTAACCTTGTCGTACGCACAGTGGTGCACCTTGTAGTACCTACGCGCAAAAAGAAGCTTTCCTTGCAGTCGGGTAAAAAGGGGCACATTATTAATAAAATATCTAAACAGTTAAAATAGAGTACAGTTGCTTATTTGCCTGAACTAGGTTGAACCTGTATTTCGAGCTACAAAGTAAAAACTATACTTTATACTTTACTACTACTTAATTAAACTATATAAATTAACATTAAGTGAAAAGTAAAGTAAGCTAAATAAAGAAAAGCGTGTTAGTAGTTTATTTGCTGACAACAAGTAGATCTTCTGCATATGAGAAGATAAGATTAGATTTGGGTTGTAAAAAAGTAATTATTATTATAGATTTTTTAAAGGCATGTATTTAAACCGTTATCTGTATATTCCCTTTTTTCGAACAAAATATTTTAAAGTTACACCAAAAATACTGACTTGCACACAAATTATGCACACTAAGAAATCAAATTTAGTATCCTTTTTAATGGCATTTGCAGAACTCTTTTACTGAACGAATAACTATTATCAAAATAGTATATCTAATAATTCTTTAGTCTAACAAACATTTTAAAACTTTTTTAAGGAAAACCTACACCTGATTTACTTTTAGGAACATCGTTTATTCTAACTGACAACACCGCGCGCCATTTTCTCGTTCTCTCTGTCACTCATAGATGCAACGCATGTACTCCATGACGCGCGCTCGCTTCGCTCGCATATTAAGAGGAAATGCGAGTGCTGTCTCTCTCCGTCCATCCGTCTGTCTCTCTCCACTATCGCTGTCTCTCTCCGTCCTCCTGCCCTCAAATTTGTGCGATAAGGACAACTGCAGATCCGACTCAAAAGCTTAAGTAAAAAGTTATAATTCGAGGTTTGGCTCTCGCCTATTTCCTCCTCCAATATTGAACTAATTTAAAAGATATTTTAGACAATGAATAAGGAGGATATATACTACGCTGCTATGTTTTCCTTTTTTCGTTAATAGTTGTCAAATTTGTACACTAGGACTCTGTTAACAGCAATCTAAACAAGCAATTTTGAGCATTTTTTGAGGGTTCTAGTGCTTATAAAAATAATTTATCACGAAAACGGAAAACATAGGGGCATAGAAATAGTTAATATTTATTATTCTGTAAAAAATCATTGCTCTAGGGTCATTAACCAAAAAGAAAACAGGCGAGAGCGTTTGTATGGAGAAAAGACCACTCGCATTTCCTCTTAAATAACACTAATATCTTCTGTCCCCGAAGTGCCGGGCCTCCGCCGGCCTCCTTCGTCGGCCTACGGCCCGGTGCCTATGCCGCCCATAGAGGACACTGTCGCGAGACGGTCGTATTAGATATCAGTTTTAGAAATTCCGTAGTAAGATTGTACAATTTAGAGTGCAAGTTAGTATTTTTGATAAGCAAATAATATTTTTGTTTTACAAATAATATATCCGATGTACTAACTGGGCGTTTTTTTTTAAATATGTCCATGCCAGTTTTATTGTGTCCTACCACTTTTCACATAATTTATTTTTAAACAGAAAAAAGTACCATGAAGTGTCCTGGTTTTTTAATATCTTTAATATATATATATTTGATAAAGAACTGTTAATACGCATAGTTTTAACAAATTTATTAAAAAATATGAAATTTTAGTGTAAACTTCCTCATTTTTATGCTTGTCCTACAGTGTCCAACCTGATTTTGAATTCGTTTTTATCGATCAATTCAATTCATGGCAAAAGCAAAGAAGGTTTAAATATACTTACATGGGTGAGTTCTGTAATAAACAAACATAAAAAAGTGTTGTATTCATATTAAATAATCATAGTTTTGCCATTTAAAATATGTCCTACGATTTCGTTACTATGTGGAAAATCCATTTTGTAACCGTGATATTAATTAAAATAGCATAAGAAACTACCATTATGACTGCAAATTTGTTTCCTGGCAACTTATTCGTCGTTTCCGCCATTTTGTAAAGGGTGACATTAGCAGTCACGTCACAATAATCGTGTCGAAACATGTACCGGCGTTACCTCGCATTTTTTTTTATCCATTTTGTTATGTGATTTGTGCTGGTAACTTTGTGTTTTTTTTAATTATTATTGCGCCACATCATAACTTGAATAGAATTCAAAACGATTCATTAGTTTATTTTTATAATTACCAATAATAAACTTGAATTATAAATAGATTAATGTCGGTGATGAAAGAATCGTTACTTCCATTTTGTTCCTTTTTTTCATATAAGTTCCATTTTTATTTGTAATATTCCGTTTTGTAACCGGGACATTTTTTTACGAAAACGCCCAACTACATTTTTGGTGTGAATTCGATAAAAAAGGTCATCTCGTTTTGTGTGATTTTTTAGACTTTTTTGTAGGACATGTTTAGTTAATCAATTGGTTTTTTTGCACAGCATTCATTTTTCTGGTATGCATTCAGTTAATTAGTGGAGTTACCTAGTGTGCTGAAAAATTAAACAGATGTGCATTTAAATATAACCCTTTTTAGGGTTCCGTACCTCAAAAGGAAAAAACGGAACCCTTATAGGATCACTTTGTTGTCCGTCTGTCTGTCTGTCTGTCTGTCTGTCAAGACCTTTTTTCTCAGGAACGCGTGGAGGTATCAAGCTGAAATTCATATCAAATACTCAAGTCTATGGTCTCTTGGAGCTGTGAAAAAATCAAACTTCTAAGTCAACGCGATCAAAAGATACTCCCGTTTATGCCGCAAATTTTCGACACTCGCAAGGGAATCAAAACCTACAGGGTACTTCCCGTGAACTCAGAATCTTGAAATTTGGTACGAAGCAACGTCTTATAGCATAGATAAAGGAATAATTACGAAAACCATAAATTTTTAGTTACATCAAGATACTCCCGTTTATGCCGCAAATTTTCGACACTCGCAAGGGAATCAAAACCTACAGGGTACTTCCCGTGAACTCAGAATCTTGAAATTTGGTACGAAGCAACGTCTTATAGCATAGATAAAGGAATAATTACGAAAACCATAAATTTTTAGTTACATCACATAATATATTTTTTTTACGGAACCCTCGGTGCGCGAGTCCGACTCGCACTTGGCCGGTTTTTAAAGCTAAACTAAATTCATTTTATTTAATCTATTCTACATAAATTATGACTTAACTTCCAATAATCATTATAAACTTACCTAGAACCAGGAACCACGACAAACAATAACTGAATATTGAATTTCGTTACTAAACCACAGCATAAATACCCAACAGTACGAATGTGACATGATATCATAATGTTGACCACAGAGTACAACGACTGCACACATATTATTATCAGAATTCCAGTAATCGTATCCATGTCAGTTTATTTTAGTCTATGTACTGACGTTATGTGAAAGTAATTACAGAAGAACATCTGTTTTAATTTAATTTACCTTAATTTTACCCAAGTATGTAAACGTTGACTTTCAGTCTTAGCGGATGCAGCTAAATATCAGTATTTAACGTAGAGCGACAACATCATCATTTTAGCCGAAAGACTACTGGACATAAGCCTCCCCCAAGCTACTACACGCCGCTAATTTGACCAGTTCCAAGCGTCTTGCATCCAGAGGATCCCCTCAACATTCACCAGGTCATCGGTCCACCAAGTTGGAGGCCTTCCAACGCAGCGTCTTCCGGTTTGCGGTCGCCACTCTAGAACTTTTCGGCCACATTGGTCATCCGTTCTGCGAGCAATGTGCCCTGCCACTTAGGTTGGGCAATTCTTCGGGTGAACCTAGCTGACCTCAAAAACCAGTTAATAAGAAACCTCCCCTATTCTTAAAATGATTTGTGTAACGCGGGGTTTTTGCATGGTTAGTGTAAGTACTGTGATGTTGTTATGCGGTCTCGCTGCCATACCGCGCGCGCCCCCTCCTTCGCCGCCCACGCACCTCCACCGCAGAGCAGTGTCTAATGATCTGATGCTGCCTGATCCCTTGCAGTGTTTATAACTTTCGTTCCTTTAATTACCTTAATTCTGCGTTTTCCATCATGATGCTGACTGGATTCACTGGTGGGCTTATTTCTATCACAATGCGTAACGGTGGTCTAAAATCACCAATAATTCATAGTTTAGATAACACTTGTAATTGCAGGTACAGAAAGGATTACTGAAAGCTGCTGGTGAGCCGCAAACAACGGGAAATTCTAATAAATATATATTCTGGAAATAAGTCAATGTATGTATCTCTGTGTGGGTGTTTCATATCATTTTTATTTATTGTATTAGATTTGCTTAGAATTATTATCGTTGAAACATATTAGTATTTATCTAAAGTAGTTTAGTGCCATACGACATAATTATCCTTATTGAAAAAACAAATGTAAGTAATGGCAAATGGCAGGAAAAAGTAGATATCAAAATCACAATCTTTCAGGGTCCAGTTGGTGGCCATGCTAATTGCGGTATAAGTGGGACAACATTTGGGATACGATTTATTCAGGATAAAATGCGTGAAAAAAATGCTTTATTTTAAAATGATTTTTAAAATAAATATCGCTTCCCGCTTACACCTTAGACAGCGCCGTTTTAAAACAGGATTTAACAAAGTCAGACTTTCTTTGTTGCATTTCGGGGAAGTCAGAGTAAAATGCGTTTATTAAATTTGTTTTCACAAACGGTACCAACGAATTTAGTTCTGTGCAATTCTATTTGTCTTTAATATGTTTTAATACTTGGAATGCATTTGCCATGTGCTTTCTATAAACGAAGATTAAACTAATTATCTTTGTAAAGTGCCTTCCTTTTGTTTATACGCTACAGGATACAACTTGATACGAGATTAGTGATCATACTTTCCAAGAATTTCGTATATCTGGAACGACTTTTAACAGGTTTGATATAAGTTTTCGGTAGCTTATCATTTCAATTGTATTTTTTGCAGGAAAACTTCGTGAGGAAAAAAACATCATCATCATCAGCCTATAATGTTCCCTGCTGCAGGGACTCAGGCCTCCTCTCTAGCAGAGGCATGGGCTATAATCGACCACGCGGGCCCAGTGCGGGAATCTAACATGTCTGAGAGATATTTCTTGAGGGCATACAAAGCCACTTGGCTTATGATACACGCCCTCAGAGAGAGAGAGGGCCAGAGAACTATGGGCGGCATAAAAATTCTGGCACCAGGCTAGCCTGGTCTTTAACTTGTGGTTAGTGACTAGCCATTGATCATCATTCTTTAATTTGTGGTTAGTGGCAAGTCACTAACCACAAGATAAAGAATGATGATTAAATACTAGTACAAACTAAATTATTCTACTGATTGCGGTGGGACTTAAAAATTGTGTTATCTCTTTTCATTATTGATTACTGACGTCCTAACTCCTAATGATGATTATAACGACTTTATTTGTAAAAGTGTGGCATGAGCCAAATTATATCACGGATGAGTCATCGAATCGATTTTGATAAAAAATTGCCGAAAGATAGCTTGATAACTAGAGAAGGTATTATCATTATGATACGCTATAAGGTGCAAATTATAAATTTACATATTATGTCATGGATCGAAAAACTAAATCGTGGAGTTATGTTATGATTTTAAAGGGTAACACTCGCAACTGTCTTAAATCAGATTTTTCATTACACAACATCGATACTTCTTATAACATTCACTGTCTGCCTGTAAAAGTACCGCCAAAATTGGTCTAGCCATTTAAAAAATTTGCCGGAACATACAGACATTCTTTTTGGTTCTGTTTACCGTATGTACTTTCATACGCATTCAAATTGTTATTGTGAAATTACAAACAGACACTTCTATTTTATTAATTTCCATGTATAGATTCATAAAAACAACTCGAGAAGAGAGACCCTTGTTCAAAACGCTTCAAGATTCTCCAAATTGTATTTACCTTGTAAAAATGTGCCTAAGAAGGGGCATCCGTCTACCCAATCACCCACATACAAATATCCCTATACCTAACGCACTTGAAACCGCTTACAAAAGCCCCCTTAGCCCCCGTAGCCCCCATAGCTGGGATTGGCACCTAATCACAGGCTGATGTTAATTCGAGCTTAAAGCCTGCCTAACTGTGAAACCGTCGAGCAAACTGCGCTCTTATTGATTCGTTCATAATCTAATACTTTCCGTTTGGCCGACTTCCTTCAGCCATTTCGACTTAATCCGTGGATAAATCCTACCCCCCTTATTAATAAAAAAAAGTTAAGCCACGTTTATCTCGCATGCCGTCCCTTTCTTTTGAATATTTTTGAAGTGAGACGGCATGCGAGATAAACTAAGCGTAAGTTTAAGCAGGCTTAACTTTTTTTTATTAATAAGGCCGTACAACTTTAACCTTTCATATTCCGACATCCTTATTTCTGACACCACAAGCTCCATCTTCGAATACCCCAGTGTAAAAGTAAAGTTGGTAAAATTGTAACTTACTGGCTGTTAGTCAGTCAAGTAATTCTCAATTGAATTTATTTGAATGAGTTAAAAGGTCCTCTGTTGGTTTATACCTGTATTGTGTGCCGAGTTTTAATCATAACGTTGCCTTTGCAGATATTCCTGGTTGGGTTTATTCGTTTATATTCTAACTGGATTTGTGATAGACGAATAGTTTCATCGGACTGAAGTAGGTATTTGATAGTATTTGGTATATCTTTGTTAATCCTGGCATATTATGTAACGTGAGAGATTGTGTATTAGGTTATTAATGTTAGCCTCGTTGTTCTAGTAATCTATTCCCGGGTCTTGCAAAGTGCTTTGGCAGTTGGACGCCGTATAGTGGATGTTTGCTGTCCGACTCCTGTTTATGCGTCTCCACTGTACTTGCGACTTTTCTTCACACATGTAGAGGTGCTATGTCAGCTGTGGGGTATAGAGCGCTGATTGGGGTCGGTTTGAGGCAGCCTGTAATCGTTCTGCAAGTTTTATTCAAGACAAGACCTACTTATTTGGCGTGTGCGAAACCACGGGCCATTGATTTCTTGTAGCGACTGTCAAATATTTACAAATAACGGCTGCGACCAATGGCGTAGGAAACTAGTCACGTAATGGAAGGTCACCCATTCACGGACCCAGGCGTTTAACCTCGAAACATGGTCGATGCAACTGTTATTATTTGGCTGAAAAAGAAAAGAAAGAAAGAAAACACATTTTGAGCATTTCACTAGTACACACAACAAAAATATAATTTAAAAAAGAAATAATATTACCATGACAATATATACCTGAATATTATACCTACAACGATATTTTGAATGTAGGTAATGGTCAATGGTCATTTCAGTCACGTATAGCACGGGGGTAACCACAAAACAGTGGTGGGGCAGTGGTTCATGTGGTTTTACAAACTTGCTAGCTGACAGGTCTCTTTGTGGTCACCTGTAAGTACTTTTCTCGTATATGGCGACGCAGCTTCATACGATTAATTCCGAAAAGTGGCAACAAACCACTGGACTACCACAAGCCACACTACGTCATCGTATCCCTTTCTCTCATCTTTGAGGAAGCTCCTGGAGCGCCTTATCGTTCCACGTTTGCTACCAGGTGGACCAAACATAACAACCAATTTGGTTTTACTGTGAGAAAACACACCGTAGACGCGTCACTTTCTGTCAGATTTTTTTTTAATAAATTGGAACCCTTTTTGGTTTTGGGATATTTCTGAGGCTTTTGATAACACTTATCCCAAAGAGAGTAGAGAGTCACAGTACTTTCATGTTGTGGTATTGGTGTCTTTGGCTCACAAAGTTTATGGTTCTTGACATTTTGTAAGTAAACAGGGCATCCCAAGTTCCCAACGGCTATGCGACAAGGAAAAAAAGTTAACAAAAAAACTCTAAACCCTTTCGACCGTTATCAAAAAATAAATGCTTCTGTTTTTCTTTCACATTTGTCGGGTTTGATTCCCGCCAAAGAACCTAAAAAACGTTGAACATTATTAAAACATTCAAATTAATTCTGTTTTCAAAAACTAGGGAGTTTATTACTGTTCTTTTTTGTTTTACCTTAAACGTACAGTTTTCCTTCCGTGTGGCACAGACCAGTGTGCTTACTCTCGAATATAATTCCGATAGATCGACATTGGAATTGTCAGTCAAACGTCAGGCATTGGCTGGACTCACTCCGCCTTATTACAAAAGGTAGTTAAACCTGGTTTAACTTAGACCTGGTTTATCTCGCATGCTGTCACTTTCTTTTGAATATTATTGAAGTGAGACGTCACGCGATATAAACCAAGTTTAAGTTAAACCAGGTTTAACTACCTTTTGTAATAAGGCGGACTGAGTCTAGCCAATAGTAATAGTAATGTTTATTCAAAGAAAACTTAGACATAGCTTACATAATATTTTAACAGGCAGGTTGAACTTAGAGTAAGTGGTGCAGTCATCTGTAGCCGAACTAGGCAGAGCCTGTATTTCGACTATCAGCGCCAAACCCCTCGAGTATTAAACATAATTATAATTTATGTGCCAGTATCATTTCATACCATATTGTTCAAAATAATTTTAAACATTTTTTATTTTTGTTTATGTTTGTTTAATTAACATTGTAAAAGAAAAGAAAAACAGTTTGTGTAGAATTTGCGTGTGGGACCTCTTATTTGTGTTAGATGAGAATGTGCGTGACTGATGTGTAAGAGGATGTGTATGAGGTGTGTGTTGTGGTGTGTGTTGTGTGTTGTGGTGTGTGTTGTGTGTTGTGGTGTGTGTTGTGTTGTGGTGAGTGTTGTGTTGTGAGTGAGCGTGCGCGCGTTTGTGTGTATGTGATAAGCGATGCTTGTTGTTATTATTACATTACAATGGTTAGGACGCTATGTACAGAAGAAGTTCAGTGCGTTCATAGGTTAGACTTTTTAGGTATTCAGTTAGTTTCTTCTTGCATTGCATTTTTGTTAACGGGTATAAATTAAGGATTCTGTTCAGCCTATTGTACAGGAATGGACCAATGGAGTGGGCAAAGCGTTGACCAAATTTAGTTTTACACAACTGAGTTCTTTCGCACACTATGTCCTTTCTTCGTTTTTGGAGGAGTAGTGGGTTGTAGATTAGTTTGCTGTGCTGTAGGAGGACAACGCTCAGTATGTATAACTGTCTCACGGTCAAGACCTCCCATTCCGCGTATAACTCTGTGGTAGAGAAACGGATAGGCTTGCACGTCGCAACCTTCAGTACTGCACGCTGGGCGATCTCGATAGACTTCAGAGTTGTCTTTGATGTGCCTCCCCAGGATGATAGACAATATGTTAGAAGCGATTGACAAAGAGCATAGTATATCTGCTTTAGCAACTTAAAGTCCGCTATATGCCTCAGGTTTTTAAAGATATAGATGAGCTTTCGTATTCTTCCGCATAGCAGCCTAACGTGTTCCTTAAAATTGAGATTGCTGTCTATGTTAACGCCTAGATATTTCACTGCGTGCACGGCTTCCAGTGAAGGACACTTACAATTTTTTCCAGAGTGGCACTCGTGTGATATGATATTTCGCGTGATGCCATCTCCAGGATTTTTTTTTATGCTAAAGCAGATGTACTTGGTCTTGTCCACATTTAATGTAAGAATATTACTCTGAAGCCACTTTCCCACAGTATCAAAACCCCGCTGTGCAGCACCGAAAGCCTCCTCCCATGTATTGGCAGCAAAAGTAAGGGCAGTATCGTCCGCAAAGGAAATGATTTCACCATTTGTGAGGTCAAGACTCGTGAGACCATTTATGTACACAAGGAACAAACTGGGTCCCAGTATGCTACCCTGAGGTACACCGTGTGTGATCTGAAGGTGAGAGCTTTTAAAACTTCCTGTACGAACACACTGAGATCGGCCTGTCAGGTAACTAGCAAAAAGTTGTAGTTGTGTTCCTCGAATTCCCAACTTTTCGAGTTTATCCAGTAAGAGGGCTACAGAAATCGTATCAAATGCCTTCGCGAGATCTAGAAAGATAGTGAGACATTTTTTCTTTTTATCTAAGTTCGAAGTAACAAAATGTATGAGTTTATTTACTGCTTGCTCAGTTGATTTACCTTGTCGAAAACCATATTGATTATCTGAGAGCAGTTTATTTTTTTCTAAATATGTGACTAGTCTTGAATTTATAATTTTTTCAAGTATTTTAGATATTGCTGGTAGAATAGATATAGGGCGATAGTTATTGATACGATTTCTGTCACCACTCTTATAGATTGGACAGACTTCGGCTTTTTTAAGAACATCAGGGAACACTCCCTTCTGCAGACAATCATTTATGATCTTTGTCAGTGGAGGGACAATGATATTTTTATACGATTTGAGAAATTTATTAGTGATATTATCTCCACCACTGGCACAGTCCGATTTAAGGTCGAGGATGAGGCGTTCTACTTCCTCTTCAGCTGAATCCATGAGAACAAACGAATGCGGACTATTAGTAGCTGTGTGTGCATTGGTTTGTGTAGTGTTTACACAGTGCGCGTTTTGTTGGTAAATTTTGTTGGCTAGAGAACTTCCTACGTTAATGAAATAACTATTAACTTCGTCCAAGGATGTTTCAGGAGAGTTTGATAGGGTTAATAGTTCTTTCGGATGATTTGCTACTTTTTTAGTATTTGTAATCTCTTTTATAGCTTTCCATAGTTTTTTATTATCCTTTTGTGAATCTTGAAGTAGATTTTTTTCATACTCTAATTTAACTTTTCTTAGCAACTCATTGCAAAAATTTCGGTATCGCGTGTATGTCACTTTTAAAATGAAATTATTTGGTGCAAGCTTTGATTTCAAGTGCATCTTATCCCTATTTCTTATGCAGCGTAGCAGACCCTGCGTCATCCAAGGTTTTATGATTTTGTGACGTTTAGAGAGAGTAATATGTTTAGTATTGTTCATAATAGCATGTTGAAGACGGCCCATAAGGTAATTTAATGATAGATTTGGGTCAGATAGGTGATAAATTGGGTCAAAGTTTATTTTTTTAAGATCTTGTTCTAGGAATGTATAGTCTACTTTAGTTATTGTTGATTTTGCATACTGGCGAGTTTCCTTAGCAGTCAACGACAGTAAAACAGGGTAGTGATCCGTTAGGGTAGTTTGAGGTATTAGTGTAGTGACAGGATAATCAGTCTTAACTAACGCATGATCTAGACAGGAACTGCTGTCATAGCGGGTGATTAGAGTGTGAGCTGGTAAGAGGCCATGAGAAGCCGCTAGAGTCAGGTAGCGTTCCCCACTCAGGTTTATTTTGCTAGGACTAATGTCTATGTTGATGTCACCTAATACCAAGATCTGTTTATAGGTTGACACTGTGAGTAGTAATGTGTCAAGGGTTGAAAGAAATAGGTCAATGTTTTTGAATGAAGGGGACCGATAAAAAGCTAGAATCGCAATGCGATTGTCAATTTTTGCGACCAGACAATTACTTTCTTGCGAGTGAGGCTCCTCTACTGTTACGCTAAGGTTTTCCTCATAGTAAATGACTACTCCGTCGTTTTGTTTGGGGTTTATTTTAGTCCCGACATGAGAATAACCCGCAAGAGTTGGTATAACTGGACAACTTGAGAGCCAGCATTCGGTCAGTACAATCACATCACATTTCAGCTTCATTCTAGTTAGTAAAACTTCAAGCCCTGGCATGTTACAGCTTATGCTACGTATGTTTAGCGTGAAGATAAGGAGACGATTAGGGTGCAGAGGTATTAACTTATGACAGTCTTCAAGGATAGTTTCTTGGGATTGCGATACCGACAGTTCATCGAGATTTTCTGTTAGGTTAATTATATCATTGAATTTGACGTCTGTAAAAAATGTTGCAAGAAGTGGTGGTCAAGTTTATAGAATAGTATTTGGAATGCAATGAGATAGCTAATATAGAACTTCGGTAGGACTTAGAATTGTTTCCGTGGGCTATGTTTGGGATGTATGTTTGTATATAAAGTAATCGTGTTGTAGAAAGCGCGTTATACATAAGTGGTATTGTATGAGGTTCGTGTGTGTGTGTGTGTAAATGACCGTGTGATGGGGAATGTATCTTATGTATATGAGTTGGGTTGTAGTAAGTACTGTGTGTGTAGCTGTGTTTGAATTTAGTTGAAGATGTGTTGTCTTGGAAGTGCAATGTAAAGTTTTTGTATAGTGTGTTAGAATGTAATCCCTGACGTTTAACTCAACCAACTGACGTTTGACCAATGTCGATCTATCGGAATTATATTCCAGAGTAAGCACCCTGGGCTGGGAGGCCCTGTATACTATACTTAACTTGGCAAATAAAATTTATAAGGTTTGTTAGAGAAGTCATCACGCTGCGGGTTGTTCGAAAGAGTACCGCGGTCTCGGACACAAAGGGTGAAGAAACATGGGTGGTTTTTAGTCAGTAGAAGTCTGACACTCCCTACCGCCCCGCCCGGAGCGGGAGGATCCTTTGATGATTTACCACCCCAACAAAAAAAAGGGGAAGTCATCACAGCTTAATTTTTTCTAAGCCATTGAGACAGTTAAAAATATTGTCGCATAATCTAAAGCTTAGAAAGGTACAAGTAGAATCGCTCTCACAAGTTAATATAGAAACAATTATATTATAAACGAAGTATTTAATTAAATTTCGAAGTTTATATTAAAACATTGGATCAGTAGAGTCGCGTGCAGATGGCGTCCAGTTTTGTCTCTAAAATTATTTCTTAATTAAAGTTTTGCTTCGCGAATTCAGGAGTGAATTAAAATTGTAATATTCATGCTTAGTCAGTCCAGACTTGGTTATAGTTTAGTTGAAAACTTTGAAATTAATGTTTTTACAACTGTTTGTAGGGTGAGGGTAATAAATTGAAAACAAATGTTATTAGTTGAAACAAAGACGATTAACAAAGACTTGGCGTTCTAATCTAGGACCTTCCTCCCCCATCCTTTCAGGATACTTTTGTTAATTATAAGTAGGTTCTAAATAAAGTATATTCTATCTGCCTCACAGGGACTCACCCTGTGATAGTAGTTTTTGGCACTTAAAAAAACTCCCAACTCTCACAAAGTCATCATTTGATTGGGTATGGATTGCACATAACATGGCAAGTACGAGTAACCCAATAATAAAACACATAAATAAAATAATACTTTATAATGTTCTTAAATAACATAATTATGTAGTTAGTGATTGGGAAAAAAACAAACAATAAAACAGAAAAATCCAAGCTATTGTACAGACATAACTGAGTGAGCGCCTGTTATAATCTAGCCACGAACTCCTGATATTATCTAGCCAAAAGCCTACTCGAATAAAGCAAAAAAAAAAAATGCAAAACAAAATGTCTATTTTACACATCTGCATACCCCCTCAGAGCATACAGGCGTGATGTTACGTCATGATAATTGATTAATCAGACGAACTTACCTTAAGTGAAGTCCGATTACAATTTCATGAAGGATGAACTGAAATATAATTGATTACAGTGTAGTTCCCAATTCGCAAGTATTTGGCATCGCAGTTTTAGAGAAATAAAATAAAACTTTTTCTCTATGGATTGGCAACACAGCTTTGACACTCTTTAGAGATAGCGTTGCTCTATTAGCCCATTCGACAAGGGACTAATCCTAAAAAGGATGGGTTGGGTGGGTAATTATATTTCAGTTCATCCTTCATGAAATTGTAATCGGACTTCACTTAAGGTAAGTTCGTCTGATTAATCAATTTCATTTCATGATGAACTGAAATATAATTGATTACAGTGTAGCTGTTTAGAGTCTAAGTCGACATGGGCCACTCTTTTGGAAATATACAAGACTTACCAAATCAATCTTATTGTTACATGAATCAAAAAAAATTTTTTTTTTTTTTTTTTGAGACCAATATAGTCAAACTACCCTATGCTTGTATATCTTAGGTAGGTATGATTCATAATCATCAATCGTAAGGTATTATAATTATAATAAGTATGTATGTGTAAAAAGACAAAATACCTAGCCATTGTGTAGCTTACATAACTAGGGCGTCATTAAAGACAAACCAATGATAATTGGCTACTAGTATTTTCATGATAATAAAATACTATCAGTCCTGTCTCATAATCAGATACAATATGAAACAATAAATGCTATAAGTATGTATAGCTAATAATGCCATATTACTAAATTAAAACACTTTAATGACAGTGTACAAATAAAATAAATAATCATTAATAATAAGGAATCCTTACATAGTATAAAACAAAGTCGCGTCTGTTTGTTTGTTTATTTGTTTGTTTGTCTGTATGCTTAAATCTTTAAAACTACGCAACGGATTTTGATGCGGTTTTTTTTAATAGATAGAGTGATTCAAGAGGAAGGTTTTAATACCTTTTTTGTACCCGTGCGAAGCCGGGGCGGGTCACTAGTGTTTGAATAAAACTTAAAACTGAATGTTAATGAAACTTATTAAGTTTGTGTAAAGATAAATAAAGGAATGTAAATATTATTTACATCTTCAAGTTGGTATTTAAGACGGTATTAATAAAGCTGTCAGTTTAAACGTTGCCCCACACTAGGGATTTATCCTGTATCGTGGGTGCGTGCAAAAACATATAAAGTCACATGTATACACAAATACCCAGACCCGAAACAACTATCTGCAGGACATACAAATATTTGTTCCGTGCGGGAATCGAACCCGCGACACGCAGCTCAGCAGTCCAACCGCTTAGCCACTGCGCCAACCGTGCCGTCAAACAGACATAAACCATTAACATTCACTGATACATCATGAACCTTGTCAATGTAATAAAACTATCTGGCTAGCCAATAGTTTTCCTAATGACATCTAATGACACCCTTGCCTGTTTAGCAAAATATGTGTCTGCATAAAGTGTGTTATGTGTGGTACATAATATATCAGTCAATCCCACTTCCCTTCATTAATAATTTAATTCTTCTACTAATTGTTTGTTTGGATGCCTGATAGAAAAGGAAAGCAGGTTTCAGTTTTTGATGACAGTGATATTTTTATAAGAATAGTAATGTACATAATGTATTATGTCTTGTGACATGGACATACATTAGACTCTATCAGTTATTAAAAGAAAATATATTGTCTTTTAATAACTGATAGAGTCTGCACTCTTTGAGCAGTAGCAAGAGCTGACAAGCTTTTTACTTAATTTTTTAAATTAAAATTCAGATTATCCCCAATTAGACAGTGAATACTACTACACTACTATTGTAGGATCACAAGTATTACCATACTTGTATATAGCGGGTTGAATTCTTTAAAGACCCATGAGAAAACGCTTGGTGTGATCATCCCTGTCAATTCATTCATTTAACAGAGAAGCGAAAGTATTGATCTAGCCTACTGCCTAATGTAACAAGCTGTAGCCAACATTATTTTGGTTTATGTATAATGTATTTCAGTGAGGTATTGTATTAGATCTGGTATTGAATCACACTGTGATTTTGGCAGAATAACTACCAACTCTTTAAGTAGTACTAAATTGTTTTAGCCTACCTGGTGGAGTGGATAGGTTAGTGGCAAACCTTTACATGTACCTTTGCATTTTGCAAAAGATGGTCACTGCCGGAGTAAGCTGGTTGCTTTATGGGTGTTTGGTACTGAAAGGAGATTTTAATAAATTATTATTAGAATAGAAAATGATTGGTTTTATAACCATCATCATTTTTACCAAAGGATATCTGACAAGTCCACACTGGGTACCTACACCTACTCATATTTCCTTGCCCCCCCCCCCCCTTTTTTAATTTTTGAAGACAATTCGTAATTAATGTCAATGGTATGAATGTGTATAAAAAAAGTAGGAGCTCTATTTAATTGAGAAGGCATCTATCTCAAATGCATATGGGTCTCTATATCAAGTTCATGACACATAGGTATCCCTATAAGTATGCTTTACAATTTGAATTAACTCCGGTAGCTAGTAAATCATAATTGATAATTCCCACTCTGTGGCAATGTTAGTATGCCTTGATTCATCATATGAAAAGTTATATTTAGATTTTATGTAAGGCTAATAAATCATAAATGATAATTCCAACTCTGTGGCAATGTTAGTATGCCTTGGTTCCTCATCTGACAAGTTATATTTAGATTTTATGTAAGATGCTTGGAGATTAATACACCTAGCTTCACACCAAACCCATATCATTCTACAACCATCATTTAGGTTAGACATTGAACACTACCCATCTTGTTCATGCAAGCAATGGCAGTAGTGTTGTAAATCCGAAGAAGAATATCACAATTATTTTTTTAAATTTACAAAGCATTTTAAACCAGAAAATATTGCCCTTAACCTGGTTTATGTGATATAATTGCTCTGATTGTGACCACAGGCCTCCAACATTTTCACCATAGCAATGAGTATCCCAACCTGTCAGGTCTGTATAAACTTGTAAATCAAATTTTCTTCACTGCCTTGGTGGAGGAATAATTATATTCCTTCTCCATTGAAAGTCAACGGTCAATTATTGGTCATGGTCAATGTGGCGAGGGGGGCTTAGGCCGCTTAGGGGAGGCCTATGTCCAGCAGTGGACGTCTTTCGGCTGAAATGATGATGCTGATGACCATTGAAAAAGTAACCATAAGTAATGTCATGGATGCATCATAATTAATAAAATAATTGATTGATTGTCTGATAAAAAGATGGTTTGATTTCAGTAATGGTATTCCATTTCCATTTGTTTTGTATGTACTATGCCATATTATGATAAAGCTGGCCATGCTGCTACTAATGTGCCTAAAAACAAGGCAAAATTCTTTTATTTTAAATTTTAGAATGTATCGTACTCTTCATTGTAAGTATTTCTTATTTCAAAAGGTACGGTTGGTAGGTAGGCACAATGATTTGGAGTTAATCATGAATCCCAGTTTACAACATTAACAAGGTACTAGGGTACTTTTGTCATAATTAATAAGGGTTCCTAGTTGACTACGGAACCCTAATAATAGCATATGAACTTTAACACACTAATTGTTGTTTTCATGTATTGTAAACACTCCTTGTAATATGCTTGATCAAAATATAAAATATCATTAATGTAGATTATGAATAAGTGGCCTAAATTTCTTGCTTACACAACCACAGGTATTAACAATTTGATGAACAAACTAGGTGCAGTACATAGTCCATATGGCAATGCTGTAAATTCATATAAGGTTCCATTGAATTCAAAACAAAGGAACTTTAAATCTAATAATCATAAAGGTGTTCAAAGGTTTTAGATTTAAAATTAACCTGTTTGCCATCAGGTTTTGAAACAAGGAAAATCTTTTGAGATGTATTCTCCCTTTGGATGACAACATGGTGTTATAGCTCTTAATTGTAAAAGGTGAACAATTATGAATAGCTTCCTGCATATGTGTAATTTCACAATCAGGTAAATTATTTTTAGGACTGAGACATGAAAGGGACATGAAATCCTTAATCCACTGCAATATAATGGGGTCATTTGTTGATGACAACCAACAAACAAAATAGGTATGTAAGTACCTTGTTTATTTCCTGCTGTTGTAGTAGGCATCCCGGGTTCTCTCGGAACGCTGCGGGTTCAAGGATGTTCTGCGGTGTGATGGCTGTGGTTGAGTCTGTGGTCCATTTCATGCCATCTCCTTGGTTGGTTGATGCTTTCAACTGTTGTGGTTGACTCTTCCTTCCCATATATTTGTTACTTATGTTTTAAGCAGAAATTGCTGGCTTGGTGCAGTTTTCTTAATAGAATTTGAAGTCTGTTGTATTAGGCATCTTATTTACCGCAATTCTTTGATAAATTGCCACCATTTAAAAATAGTTTTATGAATAATTTCTATGAAATGCTTGTGCAGAGCCACTACAGACCTTGTTTTTAGTTTCTTAATGATAGAGTTCACACACCAACTTGTTGCTTCACCAAGTGATTTTAACATAGTTATTTTATCTAGTAGGTTTTTTATTATAAGAGACATGATTTTGTCTAATATTGTAAGTGCTGTGCCCACCTGTCTTTGCTGGTAAGCGATACACTTATTTCTAGTTATTCCCATTTTAGAGATCACTAGCTTTACTTTGGTGATGATAAGGATTCAATATCTGGGATTGTGTCACATTATTCATCAGGGCCTGATGTTTGACAAATTTCACACCTTTTAATGATTTTTTCTCAAAAAATGATGAAAAAATACCTTACTTGGTCCCTTAGGGCTTCTCAACAGCATTTGACATGCACTACACAGTATCTCGTACTGTCGCACATGCTCGTTTTGATCAAATCGGCATCACGTGCCGGTAAATAGAAATCTGACATCCAAGTTGATTTATCTTGTACCTAGTGTTTGTAAACACTGTATATTGTAAGGTTTCTCGACAGCATTAGAATAGCACTGAACAGTATCTCGTACTGTAAGCACATGCTGGTTTAGATCAAATTGGCAGCTCGTGCCGTTTGCCATCAAAGTCGATATCTCGTATCAAAGTTGATCTTCGTGTTTGGTAACTCGTACTAACACGGTAAACAGTATCTCGTACTGTAAGCATATGTAGTCGGCATCGGCATCGCGTGCCGGTAACAGAAATCTGTTTTACATCAAAGCTGATATCTCGTATCAAAGTTGATCTTCGTGTTTAAGTATCTCGTACCAACACGGTATATTATCCTCGACCATTGCTGTAGCCAGCCACGTTTTTTGATTTAGTTGCACCTAAAACAAAAAGCTTACCTTCTTTATCCGAGGCGAAGTAATGACGAGCAAAAGGGCTCCGGTCCCAGTCGACACTTTGCCGTCGATTTAAACTGAGGTTGCGTTTGCGCAAACCATACTCCGTATTTTGTTTCGACGTCGACAATCCCACTTATACAACAGTATTTCCACATTTTTCCAATAAGTTTTTCTTCAGAAACCATTTTTTCTTGCGATGCCGTTCAACGCGCGAAAAAGAAGTGTCAAAGCTGTGTTGCCAATCCATAGAGAAAAAGTTTTATTTTATTTCTCTAAAACTGCGATGCCAAATACTTGCGAATTGGGAACTACACTGTAATCAATTATATTTCAGTTCATCATGAAATGAAATGTATATTCAATAAACATCCAAGCGATTCCAGCAATTACGACAGATTTGCCGTTTATTTTTGAAGAGTTCCATTGTATATCTCCGAAGATCAGCACCACATCTTCACCAAATTAAAATGGGACTACCTCAGGAGTATACTCTTTCAAATAAAAAAAGAATTTTGAGAATCGGTCCACAAATGGGGGAGAAATCAGGTAACATACATAAAAAAAAATATATACACACGAACATAGAACCTCCTCCTTTTTTGAAGTCGGTTAAAAAAAGCAATCTCCATTATCAACCAAATCGATTTCTTTACCGAGAGTTTAGACATGTCACAGCAAAAGACGGAGGGTTCCGTAGAAACACATCTAAGGGTAGGCAGTGACGTGGAATTAATTAATGTGTCTCGGGACGCTAATGAAGCCCCATTGTTACACCATTTATCACTAAACATGTGTAACCTGACTTACTTGAGTCCGTGTACCGAGATGATGAAGAATGGAGAAGGCAGATTAAAAATAAAATGTTAATAGAACTCTGCTAGTTAGAGTAGTTTTTTTAACCGACTTCCATAAAGGAGGAGATTCTCAATTCGTCTGTATGTTTCTACTAGCTGTTTTTTTTTTTGATGATTATTTTTCACTTTTTTTTTTTGTTTTTGAAGTTAATTTTCTGTTTTGCAAAAAAGTTTTTTTATTTTTCCATTCTAAGTTATAACATCTTATACAACTGCAAGCCAGTTCATCAAACCAGTGGCGCAATCCAAATCTTCAAGCCAGTGCTGCAAGCCAGTTCGTCAAGCCATTTCTTCAAGCCAGTGGCGCAAGCCAATTCTTCAAGCCAGTGCTGCAAGTCAGTTCGTCAAGCGAGTTCTTTAAGCCAGTAGCGCAAGCCAGTTCTTCAAGCTAGTGCTGAAAGCCAGTTCGTCAACCCAGTGTCTTCAAGCTTGTGCTGCAAGCAAATTCTTCAAGCCAGTACTGCAAGCCAGTTCGTCAAGCCAGTTCTTCAAGCCAGTGCTTCAAGCCAGTGGCGCAAACTAGTTCTTCCAGCGTGAAGGGTCCGCTTATATCCTGTACATTTTATTAACATGCCTTATCCACTTCTTCATATTCTATAAACTGCTACCTCTCACAAATGCGTCCACAGTGAGTACAAATTACATAGCTTTTCTATACGATATATCATCCCTTCCTACAAATATTACAATGTTTGTATATTTCATTTATTTCTATATAATATGTTCTGATAATATTGTCTCAGGCTGGACGTAAATGTCAACTACACTAACGAAGGACCGTGTTTGTTATGTTATTACAACGTTTTTGCTCCAATGAATACTGATCTGAACTATTTTATTATTGTAGCAGTATCAGTGATAATATATTTGTGATAAGATAATGTTTGGTCAGTATGATATTGTGATGAAAAAAATGGTTTGCGATATTAATTTGGAAACCGTGAGGAAACCGGCATGTCTTAGAACCAAAAAGTTCGAAGACATGTGATATCTAACAACTCGCATTGGGCCCGCGAAGTGGATTATAGCCCATCCCTCTCCTAGAGAGGAGGCCTGAGTCCCTGCAGTGGGAACATTATAGGCTGATGATGATGATGATGGAACACAAAAGTTAGTACTGTAGCTTGGATTCTTCTTCTTCTCCTTCGCTTCGCTCTTGACAGAGCGGTCGTGGTCACTATGAACTGTGTCCAATCGCAGGTGTAGTTGTTGCTCGCCTCACGATTTCGCTTTAGCTTGGATTAAATAGTAGTAAAATAGTTGAATAGGGACTACTATTTTCAAATAAATTTTTAAATAAACATTTAAAAATGAAAATTTAAATATAAGGAAAGTTAATAAAAGAAGTCTACCTAGCTGTAAGTTTTCCAAAAATAATAAAATAAAATAAATAAATAAATAACTATATTTTTTTCTGTTGCTTCCGTTTAGACGCCAAACCAACCCCAACCTTTCCTAAATTTTCCTAATATAGCTGGGAAAAGCAGGCAAATGGTGATAATGAATGAATCATAATTTATCTTTTATTTTAAGAAAACTAAGAGAGTAGTTTACCATCCTATCACCAACTAGGAAACTAGCAACTATATGTATACCTAGGCTAACCTAACCTATACATGGTGATCAATGCTTGCTTGACACATGCCATTTAACGCCAGATGCTTTCTCCCATACACCACGGTAATCTATGATATTTGGGGGAAAGAGGGGTCTCTTATGAAAGCTGAGGGCTGTTGAAGGGTTCCCTCCCCCAAAAACCATTAATTATCCATGGATCCCCCTCTAAATACCACCTGACTCTATTAAGTATGGGGTGCAAGTAATAGAGGGTAGGTGCAGACTGATTGCATCATTATGGAAAATCATTAATGTAGGTAATGAGTTCGTTTTGAAAACCCCGAAAAATATTCCATTTTGGCTTCAGAATTTGAATACCGTTTTTTATAGGAGCATACATTATTTTTTTAATAGAATGAATGTCTTATTTTTCTCAGACACCGATTAGGGGGGAATAAAAAATGAATTTTCACTTCTCATGCTCTGAAAGTGCTTATTTGTGCAGGATATAGGCTGCACAAAATCGAATTTTGTGCACAAGGGCATTAACGTATCTACTCATAAATGTATCTTTATTAAGGCAAAGAAAATGAGCCATACAGCCAAACACAATAAGAAGTTCATAGATAGAATTTGTTATTTTATAATATTTACCTACTTTAATTTATTTGTCTCATGTGTTTTTTAAGACTTAAAAGATATTAAAATTTAAATTCAAGTACGGTAAGTTATTTAATTAATTAATGAAAATTATTGTTACAAAATTAATTTAATAGTAGGCTGTATAGGTCTGCAAGCCTATTATCAATTTAGTAAGATTAAAAAAAAAATTACAATTTCCTTCAGTATTCAAAACTGTACAAATTTTACTTTGAATTTTAATTAAAGAAATATGTTACACTACTGTTTTATTTCCTCGCATTCGAAGTGAAAAGCAGAGTTTATAACTCGTCCACAAAACGATTTTTAACCTCGACATTACTATCAGCCCTCGCCTTCGGCTGCGGGCTGCTAAAAGTCTCGGATAAAAATGGTTCGTTTTGTGCACTTGTTGTAAAATCTACTATTTATTGAAAACTGGCCGTAAGTTAGCGAAAAGATAAGAAAAAAAAAAACGCGTCCAAAGCTATGGTCATTTGTTTTGTTATGTTGGCCCGCAGGTACTAACGAGTTCCCTGACGATTAACCACCTTTCAACCTTATTTCTTGAAGCATAAGGGTGAAAAAAAAAGTAATAAACCGATTGTGAAACCACCTTTTTTTCAAAACTATTATGAAACCAAACAAATAAAGTTAATAAATAAAATACGCTGTGATTCTTTCCCCAAAAGTAACTCACTCACGATTATACGAGTATTCGCATAAACGAAAATCTAATAAATAAAGAGAGAAGTCCTGACTGACTGACTGACTGACTGACTGACTCATCAACGCCCAGCCCAAACCCTTGGACCTAGAAAGCTGAAATTTTGCACAGAGGTTCCCTTTATAATGTAGACAAGGAATAAGGAAGGATTTTTCGAAGTTTTACCCCTAAGGGATTTAAATAGGGGATGAAAGTTTGTATGGAAAATCGACATTTTCACGCGGGTGAAGCCGCTGGCAAAAGCTAGTGTAATCATAAATGTACACAACGCAATATTCATAATTCCAATCTAAAAAGTCAAAATCAACTAATTTAACGTAGAACGAGGGCCACTCAAAACTTTGCACTTTTAAACAAACTTTTTCACCCACTAAATCATTCCAAAACCACCTTTATTATACCTACATAAGGTGTATATTAAATGCAGGGATAATTTAGTAGAACCATCAGTGGCTTCGAACCCAAGGAAGTTTAATGACTAATTACCCCGCCCCCCCTAGGGGAGAATGGCCCAAACTGAATCGTGGATTAAGTCAGCACGGGAAAATTTTAAATTACCATGAGTTTATTGACACTTACAGACTTTTTCCCCAAACGGTTTAATTACGGCGTACTCGAGAGCTACACTCGAACGACTTCCGTGATGCGTCAATAACTGTAGAATAAAAAAAAAACTAAAAGTATCTAAAATAACGTTAGGTACTTACGGAAGTCGATGACTTTTTTCAAATCGGTTTATAAATGACAGAGTTATGAAGTAACAAACATAAAAATATACAACCGAATTGAGAACCTCCTCCTTTTTTAAAGTCGGTTCTTCTCTGTCGTCACACTCTTGGCAGAGTGGTCGTGGTCGTCATGACAGGGGTGGTGGCAAGCTTAACAATTCGACGCCATTCCTCTCGTACTGCTGCTTGCCTCGTGCATTCGTGGAGCGGACCATTTAGTGCATTTTTGATTTGGTCGGTCCAGCGCATTGGTGATCTACCGCGCGCCCTCGTGCCCTCGGTTTTGCCCTGGACCACGAGTCGCTCCACAGACGTGTCCTCTCGACGTTTAAAGTCGGTTAAACAGGCTAAATGTGGGTGTACTACTAAGTACACTTCTGCCTTACCCTTCGGGGCTTATAGGCGTGATGTTATGTTATAGGATTCCCAGAATCCACTCCATAACTCTTTTAAATCTCTGGGCGTATTCGTTGAGCGGTTGCTGCACTTAAAAGGTTTTATTTCTCGTGAAAGAAATTCTTGAGACGAAAGTAGTATTTGTCTGCAGTTTTCATTAAGTTCTGAGAGAAAATAAAGTTTTTACTTTATTTTCAGTTGTTATGTGGAAGGTCATATTTGTGTGTAAAATGTTTAAAATATACGTTTCTTGTTTCGAATTGTACGGTCAACCATACACGCTTGATTTGCGAATATCAACATTACAGTAAGTAGGAATTATTCCGGGATTTTGAGCTGAGATATCCACACTCTACCTATTCCAATCTGCCCATCTATGAGAGGGGCAGACGACGTAGCTGCCATTCGGGGTAAAAGTCTGTATGAGACTGGTTTGGGGGTAGAGGAACAGGGTGCAAAGCTCCTCATCCCCCATTGAAAAGGGAGGATCCTCCGACCGGACGGGTGTTGTGTCCGGCGGGCTAACTGCCCGACAGTTGTAAGTCGGGAACTCCTATATAGGCTTATGTCGCAGATAAAGTTGATAGCGCGATGTAGGATTTCTGTCAATCGTTGTTAGTACGCAGGTGTTGCGATAGATGTCGCTAGTCGCCACACTGGCATAGGACCGTGGAGATTGGCACAAGAAAGAGATCCCAGCAGTGGCTGTGGGTGATGATGATTCCAATCTCTCATCTTGATGTCAGTCTACTACCATAGACCGTCCCGAAAGAATAACCCGATTCTTTGATTGCTTTAAATTTTAAAAGAAAATGAAAACAGCCCCACGAAAGATTACAAGGAGGAAAAAAAACGTAGTAAAATAATTCTTACTTTTGAAGGTCTGATGAGTCACACTCACAAGTTACGTGCATTATAAACATTGATGACGCATAGATAAACTGATTGCGGTGGAGTTATATTTGGGTTCGAACTTGTTTTAAATGAGTAATGAAGGTTAAGTGCACCTTCGAAGGAAAGTGCGTTAAGTACGTTTAAAAGCACGTCAGTAGTCATAAATGCATAAACTGCTAATGCCAGTTTTCATTTTCTCTAGGAAACTACGATCACCTAAATCATCATCTTCTTGCAAGCTCTTGCCCCATTCCACTTACGGCGCAAAACGTTTTCTACTTCCATTCTCCTCTGTCAGACATCACGGCATCATTTACTCTTCTCTTTTTCATGTCATTCCTCAAACAACTCATCTACTTTTTCGTTGGCCTTCCTCTCCCTCTCCATTTATCCCGTAAGAAAATGTCTGTTTGTTAAATTACGGATGTATCCGTGCATATTGTGTGATGTCAGGTATATTTGAAAGCCGATGAGTGTAAAGTGGTGACCTGAAGTGTTTATTGATTGGTTTCAAGTGATGGCAACAACAGGTAGTTATGATATTGTTACGAGCTGGGTATGGGATAAATAAAATCACTACCAAATAAACACACGAATAAACTTTATTACTCGCAAAACAATTATAAACAATCACTTCAACAGTACTGAACACTTTGTCGCACTAGATAACTCTTCGAACCTTTCGTTGTCTCGCTTAAAAGTGAACTGACTCACTTCGTCCTCAATCGGTCCTTTTATACCCACGCAAACAAAAGATATTCGAGATGATTCTCTATTATTCAAGAAAGCATCCACAAAAAAACATTAACAAAAAATAAACTTAAAGATAAAAGAACCGACAAGGAAGAAGTTACTTAACGTCGTCGGCATACGGTCGAAATTACAATGACAACTGCCGGCGACTCCCGGCGCCTGACCTTGAATACAATGTAAGTTCTATACCTACTACGGAAATAGGTACCTAAAAGAATGAACTCGTATTTTGTAGGTACTACACAGTTATTAGCGCGGTTTCTCGAAGATTCTAGATGACCGTCGTAACACTGCCCCCTCCTTAGACATGCTCGTCCCGAGCATCATTAGTCCCGTAATATCGCGCCAGTCGGTCCACATGCACAACCTTAGGCGCACCTCGCGAACCCTTCTGTATTCGGTAGGTGACATCGTTGATCCTGGTCACAACTCTGTATGGTCCATCCCATTTTGCTTGCAATTTCGGAGACTTTCCCTTGCTCCGCACTGGGTTATGCAACCACACCAGCGAACTTTCGTCGAAACCACGACTGTTTGCCTTCCGGTCATAACGAGTCTTCATCTTCTCAGACATCTGTTGCCCGGACTGCCTGATATGCTCATACACATCATTTAACTTGTTACGCAGGTCATTCGCGTAATCCGTTACACTGCGTGGGACATCAGGGGGAGTTCCAGTAATTAAATCTGCAGGCAACCGTAATTCCCTTCCAAAGTTCGCGAAGGCTGGAGTTACAGTCGTACTTTCGTGAACTGCACTCCGATAGGACAGAAGAAACGGCTGTATGTGCTTGTCCCAATCCCTTTGCCTGTTTTCCACAACTTTTGCCAGATATCTTTCCAACGTCTGGTTGAATCGTTCCACCATTCCATCAGATTGTGGGTGGTAAGAGGTGGTCCTGGTTTTGTGTGTACCCATCAATCGACAAGTCTCCTGAAAAACTTGCGATTCAAAATTCCTTCCTTGATCGCTGTGAATTTCTAAGGGTACTCCAAAACGACAGAAGACTTCCTGAACCAATTTATCCGCGACTGTTGTTGCTTCTTGGTTAGGAATGGCGAAGACTTCTGGCCACTTTGTGAAGTAGTCCATGACAACCATGAAGTACTTGTTTCCGCTATCGCTTTCTGGAAATGGTCCCGCAACGTCCAGTGCTATTCGCTCCCAGGGGGCTCCCACGTTGTACACTTTTAATGCACCTCTGCTTCGCGTGTGAGGTCCTTTCACAGCCGCACAGCTGGTACATTTGCGACACCAGTCCTCCACATCATCTCGACAGTGGATCCAGTAAAAGCGCTCTCTGATCTTCAGTAGAGTCCTTTTCACCCCCATATGTCCTCCTGAGCATCCATCATGGTAGAGCCGTAAAACATCCGGTACCTTAGTTTTAGGGACAACCATTTGTAGATGACAGCTGTCCCCACGAGCATTTTCCCATTTACGGCACAAGACTCCATCCTGGATCACCAAGCTGTTCCATTGCGCCCAATAACTCTTCGTGATGGAACTCATCGCAGCCACATCACTCCATTTGGGCTTCGGACCACCAGCTTTAATCCACTCGAAGATCGGTTTGATATCCGAGTCACTTTGCTGAGCCTGCTGTATGGTTTCCTTCCATTCGTCGCTGAGATCTGTTCTTAGCCTCCTCACAGACACAACTTCCTTAGTTTCTTGTCTGGAACTCTGCATACAGTCTTCACGCCAAGGTCTTGAAAGTTCATCATTGTTACCGCGAGTTCTCCACTGTTGCTGGGCAGTCATATCAGTCGCCTTTTCCCGCTGTGATTGGTCTTCCCTCGGTGTGCGTCGCTTTTTACAATTTGGCCGTAGGTGACCACTTTCTCCACAAGCGTAGCACCTAGGGCTGTACTTTCGCGGACGCTCATGTACAGGTGTTGCCACAACTTCTCTGACGTAGTGTGTTCGATGGTCTTGTCTCACTGCTTCTACTTCCAGAGCATGTGCTAAGGCGTTCTTCAGCGTCTTATGATGTCCGAGTCTCACAGCGGCTCTCACTTCCAAGTCACGTATTCCGTCGACGAACGCCTGTACCAAATTTCCATCGATGAGTGCAGGGGCAGACCGGTATGCTTTCCGAACCATCGTTTCAACTTCCAGAGCCCACTGCTGTAAGTTCTCAGCACTACGTTGAACGCGATCCCTTAACTTAGCACGAAAAACGTGCTCCAGGTGCGCGTCGCCATATCTGGACTCTAATGCCTCCAGCAGCTGTTCGTAGGTCACATCCTTGCCGAGTGCCTCAAGAATGGTAAGAGCCTGGTCTCGGAGACCCAAAGTGAGTGCGGTCATGGCTTGCCCTTTGGTCCACCCATTCGCCTTCATAACGGCCTCAAATTGGATTTTATAGGCCGACCACGAAGATGTTCCGTCGAATGGAGGCACTTTAAACCCACGCACCGAAGGGGCAGCAATCACTGAAGTTACAGACCCGTCTCCAACCTTAATTTCACTTAAGGCCTTCTTCACATCGGCGATCTGAATTTCGGCCTTTGCGATACGGTTGTCGTGCTGCTGTACCTGCTCCTTCATCACGCTCAGCTCTTTTCCGACTGATGCGTGAAGATCCTTTATCAGGAGCATCTGTTCCTCTTGGCGCCGGACCTGTTCCTCTTGATGACGAGCCTGCTCCTCTTTATCTTGTTGCCGCTGCTCCTGCAACTGGCGAGCCTGTTCCTCCTTGTCTCGTCGCAACTGTTCTTGCAACTGGAGAGCCTGCTCCTCTTGACGACGAGCCTGTTCCTCCTTGTCCCGTTTCAACTGCTCCTGCAACTGGCGAGCCTGCTCTTCTTGACGTCGAGCCTGCTCCGCCTGACGACGTGCCTGGTCTTGCAGCAGTGCCATTAAGGCAGACAAGTCAGGCGCTGCTGATGTAGTAGGCGCCGCTGGAGTAGCTCCAGATGGGCCAGCGACTGGCTCTGACGTAGGCTGGACACCGCCCGGTGTCTGTGTCGGGGAGTCCCCAAATCGCCTTTGGTCCATACCTTGCTGCCGCTGACTCCTCGTACGGATACTATCCGTGTCGTCCTTCGGTAGAATCGGCATTATTTATCCCACTTCTGACACCAAATTGTTACGAGCTGGGTATGGGATAAATAAAATCACTACCAAATAAACACACGAATAAACTTTATTACTCGCAAAACAATTATAAACAATCACTTCAACAGTACTGAACACTTTGTCGCACTAGATAACTCTTCGAACCTTTCGTTGTCTCGCTTAAAAGTGAACTGACTCACTTCGTCCTCAATCGGTCCTTTTATACCCACGCAAACAAAAGATATTCGAGATGATTCTCTATTATTCAAGAAAGCATCCACAAAAAAACATTAACAAAAAATAAACTTAAAGATAAAAGAACCGACAAGGAAGAAGTTACTTAACGTCGTCGGCATACGGTCGAAATTACAATGACAACTGCCGGCGACTCCCGGCGCCTGACCTTGAATACAATGTAAGTTCTATACCTACTACGGAAATAGGTACCTAAAAGAATGAACTCGTATTTTGTAGGTACTACACAGTTATTAGCGCGGTTTCTCGAAGATTCTAGATGACCGTCGTAACAATATGGTAACAATACAATCATACGAGCCTACTTAACTCCTTAGTGAAGGGCAACAGCCTTTACTCGTAAAGAGATGGCACGTGTATTAATTACCACTTGGATACAGTAGCAACCAGCACCCTATCGGTTTTTAATCAGTTACCTACATTTCGGAAAGTGTGCTAGTTTTTGTTTTCTTAGCCCAAATTGTCCCACAACTGGACAAAGGCCTCTCTCATAGCCTTCCACTCTTCTCACTGTGCGGTTTTCTCTGACCATTTCTAAGTCGTCACGACAGCGTTTTCGACGTTTCGATAAGCTGGTTGCCAAGCTACATAGCCTGGCCCACCGTCGCAAAGTCGCATGTCTGTCGGTCTTCTACAGACTGTACTTCGGAGAGTGTGCGCAAGAGCTCCACGAGCTGATCCCACCATCTCCCTTCTTCCATCGGGAGACTAGACGTACTGCAGGGTATCACCGATAGGTACCTAGTCGACATTCCACACATTCGATTGAAGCGCTTTGCTGGGTCCTTTATTATGCGCACAGCCAAGGAGTGGAATTCCCTGCCTGCGTCGGTTTTTCCGAGTTCATATAACCCTAATCTGTTTAAGTCGCGAGTAAACAGGCTTCTACTGGGTAAGCTCGTTCCATCGTCGACATCATCTCTGCCCTTAGGGCAAGATTGAAGTCAAGAGCAAGCCCATTTATAATAAAAAAAAAAAAACGTCTCTCAGATCTGCCGGGGCTGCTTGTTGTTCGAAAGAGATACCGCGGCCCCGTACACAGAGGGTTAAGAAGGAACTTGGGTGGTTTTTAGTCAGTAGAAGTCTGACACTCCCTTCCGCTCCGCCCAGAGCGGGAGGAGTCATTTGATGATTTCCCATCCCATCCCTCTAATAAAAACTGCGTGAACTCTGGCCCATCGGTCCAGATTTGTACAATCCAATTTCTTCATCCCCAAATTCTATCATCGGATGAGCAGACATATGCCGAAGCTTTCCCGTGATATGGTTGAAGTTCCATGAACCCGAACAAAGCGCTATGATTCCTCATTTATAATGCGAACCGCCTATTCGTGGAATTCACAGCCGGCAGTTGTCAGTGTTCCGATCATTATAATGGAGAGGGTTAGCTCTTCCAAGTTCGAGTAGATGGGTTTCTTCTAGGCAAACGTGCTCCATCCAAGGCCGCGACACCACTTCACGTCAAGCGAGGTGTTTGCGTCTAAACGGAAGCCTAATTTGCATAATCTCAGCCTGTACCTACCTAATTTTAGGTTCAACGTGTAAGGCGTCAGTAGACTCCCATTTTTAGGAAATCATAATAAACTTTTCAGTCCCTATATAATTGGTGATAGATTAAATACAAGCATTATTGAAATGTGCTCCTTAAACTACAATATACCTACTAGTTATACCAATACGAATAATACAACTGTGAACCGAAACACATACAAAGGCGCTTGTGAACTTAACTTATATAAAGTAGTTTGTGGTACTTGCTATCTTCACTTGGAATTTTAAGTAGTGCGAACGTAGGGTAATGCCGTTACCAACCGAAAGTTTCCCTGAAAATGTGAGAGCATTAAAGTAAGCTTCACTTTGTGTCCTCGTTATATGTGACTGTTTGTACATCAAAGGAGTTTGTGGGGTTTGGAATCAAACATATTATTATTGTTTACTAGCTGTAGCCCGCGAGTTTTGTCCGCGCGAAATGATTATAAATGTTTATAATAATTATGACTAAGTATATTTATGACTTTTATTTTTTTGTACAAAACCTGAATCTTTTTTAGTTACTCCTTATAACATCAGATATCGGCCACTAATAAATCAAAATCGGTTCAGTTCTTTTAGGGATTAGCCGGAACAAAAATACACTTAAGTTTTATTTACATGAATAGATTATTTCTGTAACATGTGTACTCATGTGGTCTTAAACAATGATGTATAAAATTACGAGGCAAAAATGCTCTGCACGCTAAATAAAAAACGCAGCAGGAAACAAAAGTCAAATTGGCATATATCGGGCAAATAATGATCAAATAAGGACAAAACAACTAAATATAACTGAATGATAACGCCTAACTGCTTTTTATTGATTCGATAACTACAGATATATAATTTTTGAACGCGTGCCACATACTGTGTTCCCAAAAGTCTAATACTGTAGGGCGTGAGTCATATTGATGAAGCTAATGATAAAATCTAGCCAGACACAAAATGTTTCAACCTAAGTATTGGAATTGAGTCAACGAGTAAGTTGCACATTGTGAACATTGGTGACTTATATAGATCAATTGATTCCAATCTAACACAATGGTATGTAACCGCCCAGTTATGACTGGATTTGAAAAATGTAGTCATAATTCTACTAAATTTTTAGCAGAATTTAAGTCTGTAACCAGTAACTTTTGTCTGTTTTATGCACTTTTTTTGACACCAACTTCTGAAACTGAAGTTATTTTTGAAATCAATTTTATTGTACAGGACCTAATAGTACACCCTTTGTTTGGGATGGAAAATCATCAAATAACCCCCCCCCCCCCCCCCCGCTCTTGCGCAGATCGTAAGGGAGTGGCAGACTTCTACTGACTAAAAAACACCCATGTTCCTTCTTAGCCCTTGTGCCGAGGCCGCGGCATCTCTTTCGAAAATCCGCAGCCCCGACGGGTAATAGTACAGCCTTCGCTAGTTATGTTTAAGTCCCATGTACCTTTTAAGGGGCAAGCCTATTGCCATTAACTAGGCACAATTCCAACACTGTGGCTGCTACTGTGAAATTACTGAAAGAAAATCCCAATAACAATTTCCCGACCCGGGAATCGAACCCACGATTCATGCTCAGCAGTCATGATGACCACCACTAAATCTACGAGGTAGACCTAGGATCTCTATCAGGTGAAATGCATATTATTATTTCCTTGTTTGTAATGTTCTGTAATGAGTCATATAAACTAGTAAAAAGTAAACATTGGTGATTCATAGATAAAGGACTTACTTTTCATATCAAACCACTACAGTTATGTCAGTTGTGAGTAATGGAGATATGTTTTTGGACTTTGTGCTCTCCAGTATCATCATCATCATCATCCACGGTCCGAATTCACCAGCTGTTGGTCAAGTCCCAAGCTTCACGTTCCTGTGCCAGCTTCATCCAGGTTTTTCACCCGATGGCAGCTATCTCCATCTCACCGCTGTACGGCTTAGATTTATTTTCTACTAGCTTTTGCCAGCGGCTTCGCCCGCGTGAAAATGTCGATTTCCCAAACTTTCATCCCTATTTAATTCCATTCTATCCCTATTTCCTTAAGGGTTAAATTTTGAAAAATCCTTCCTTTTTCCTTGTCTACACTATAAAGGGAACCTCTGTGTAAAATTTCAGCTTTCTAGGTCCAAGGGTTTGGGCTGGGCGTTGATGAGTCAGTCAGTCAGTCAGGACTTCTCTTTTTATTTATAATAAGATATAGAGTACTTGAACATCATTCGGTGACAACCTTAGTCTACCTGCCACCATAACGCTTCACTAGGTGTACTGATTTGAATTCTGTAACGCGATTTCCAATATCGATTATCAATTTACCTTTGTAAATCTTCTCTCTATCTACCAGCTTTATGCCGAGCATGGGACGGTCCATGGCTCCCTGTGTAACTCTCAGTCTGAACACAGCCTCCTGCGCAAGCCTCCATGATTTGGCAGTGATATACTCGTGATGAACTAAATACTTTGACCTTTAAATACTTTGGTAAAAAGAGTATCCATGGATTAAGCTCAAGGTAGCTAAAGTTTGTTTAATTACGACTTCCTTGACCCTGCATAATCAAACTATTGGACAAACTTTTTTGGGCACAATCAACATGGGAGAAAAAATGACTAACTATTGTTTATATTATGTACTTAATACGCAATGAATTTATCAGCCAGATGTTAGATAAAGTTTACATAACAAAATTCAACCGGTGAAAATATAATTTATTTTTCCTTGTAGGAAAAAATGGACAGAAAATATAAACAGTGGTGATTCATAGATAAAATAATTCTATTTTTGGCTTCAAAACACGGCAGTTATGTCAGGTGTGAGTAATCGAAATTATTTTTAGAATTTCATGGAGTGGTTCATTCAGGTGTCAATCAGGACTGTATTACGTTACTCCGAAGTTCGAAATACCGAAGTACGGTATACAGAAAGTTTGTCACTCCGAATTACTTTGTCAGAATGTACGCTATGACGAAGTACGGTATGCAGAATGTTCGTTACTCCGATGTACACACGGCTACACATCAAGCTATACATTTCCAGTATAAGCTGGTCCCGCATTGTATAGGATTTCCGTACAGTGCGAGATCAGCGTAAACTGGAAATGTATAGCTTGATGTGTAGCCGTGTGTACGTTACTCCGAAAGTTTGCTACTACGAAGTACGGTATGCAGAATGTCCATTATCGAGAAGTATAAGAAGTTATAAGCTCGTCATGAGTGTGACTCGTGTACAGGAGCCAAGAGCTTTTAAACAAGTAATGGGTACTTGGGACTGCCCGTTGGTCTAGTGGTTGCAAGCGTGACTGCTGTACTTGAGGTCCTGGGTTCGATTAGCAGGTCGGGCGAGGTTTTATTGGGTTCTTCCATCAGGAACTTCTCAGCAGCAACTTCGGAGTCGGGGTTTGTGCCCGGTTATGGGACTTAAATATATTATAGCTGTTGAAATGTAGTTACACGATTAGGTACAAGTCCATTAAGAGGTTAGGTAAAGGTCGGAATAACTTTTTTTATTGTAGTGTGGGAAATCATCAAATGACTTCTCCAGCTCTGGGCGGAGCGGTAGGGAGTGTCAGACTTCTACTCTACTGACTTAAAACCACCCATGTTCCTTCTTAGCCCTTTGTGCCCGAGGCCGCGGTATCTCTTTCGAACAACCAGCAGCCACCTCTGCCTAAACTTAAAAGGATTTCAGATGAGATGGCATTGTGTAAATATATAAAGTTTACAATAACATTGCATTTATTTAATGGTCATTAAATTGCTTAGGATTAAAAATATGCTAAAAATTGTTAAGTATCTAACAATCTTGATGGAGATAACAACACGCTCACATTTTTGTAGATGTCACTGGGATGACACAATCAATCGATTATTTCTTAACTAAATAGTTGTTACAGTAATGTAAAATAAAAAACTAAAAAAATCATATTTATTTAATAATAATTAATTTGTACTTTGAGAATTTCAGAGACTTCTAATGATGTAGTTCTGCTGGCTTAACTGCAATTTCAGTCATTAATTCAAAAACCTATGGCACCGTTGATGTCAATCGACAAATACCTCATATTATATTATCTTATCTAACGCAGAATCTGTTTTACGTAGGTGCATTATTTGGAAAAGCATAATATTATTATGTCTGTGAAAGGTCTGATTTCATGTTTTTTAAGCACCTTATTTTCCCAAACAATTTTATAACATAAAATTTGGTTTTGCCCCCTATAACACGGGACGTAATCATATATGGCGACATGTGGGTGCCCTGTGAGCCACCTCAGCATAACTTTTCAAGGGTTAATGTTGTATGATTTTTTTACCAACCGCAAGACTTGTCCTGTATTATTCGGATTTCTTTTCATCATTTTCTTGGCTTGACAGCATTTCTTGTTCGTCTATTCGTATTAGTTGGTGTTTCTGGTCTTCGAAAGGCCTCCGAGGATTGTGGTTTTTCACTGACTCCTGATTGTTTAGAAGAATATTTTCCTCCCTGTATAGACTCATATTTGCCAGGGAACATCTTGTGGATACCTCCTTGTTCTTTGAGGAGTTCAGAGAGTTTAGGTTCAGAGAACAAATGTGTGGATGAAGGAGGAATCTTATGTAAAAGCTCTTGCAATATTTGACTAGATGGTTTGTAGAAGTTTCGTCTTTGTTGTATAATCTCTGCTCTTTTCCCACAAGTGTATTGAAGTAGGCTATCCGAAATTTGACGAAACGATGATCCAGAAGACAAGAAATATTTACTTATAACTGACTTAACCTCTAATGTGGCTTTTTGATAGATTTCTTGAAACTCTCTTCGCTGTTGTAGTAATCCATGACTGATGGCTCCTAAACTGAGATCCATTTTCTCCAAAACTGAGACAAGTTGCCAAGGTGGTGTGACTTTAGCTAGACTTTTGTTAACTTGCAGGTTTCTGAATACAGGAGTAGCTTGAAACTTTTTGCGTCCCTCTGCGTAACAAATATTCTGCCAACCGTCTGTGCCTAGACGTTGGCAAGCAATTCCTTGTTTTATTAGACCATCTTCGGCAACGTTCAATGTTGTTTCGGTTTCTCTTGCAACAGCTACATTAGCATAATATTCAACCAGCTCATTTATGGGACTTTCTAGCTCCCTATCAGTCTCTTCATGAACTTCTTGGTTATAAGAAGGTGCACACCAATTTCCGTCGTCACATGAATCACAGGATTCAGATATCTCCATATCAAGATTTTTGTTTTTGTTGCATATTTTTTCATAAACCAGTCTGATAGTTTTATTTTGAGCTTCCGAAAGTTGACACAGTTTCTCGAGCATGATCGTTTGTTGCTTCATGAAATCAGTAAAGGTCTCACAAGATTCATTGCGAGGCTTTTTGTACGGTATAGGTTCTGAAGTAAACGCCCGTTTTTGGCTAGTTGATGGCATTGTTAACGGTGATTGGAATTTCCTTTGTGTAGTATGGAGAATTTTGGCTGCCTCCCCACGAGATATTAATTGAGCTTTAAGTTCTGAAAGCAATTCTGAGAATCTGTTCCCAGCATCGGATGTGTGAATTTTCTTCATTGTGGCAAAAGGGCTATATATAATTGCTCTGCCAAGTGGCCAAGTCATCAGCTGTCTTTTAATGCGTTTGTATCTGCGTTCGCTTAAGGACGGTACACCTTCGCTAAAGGCGTATGCCAAATGAATTGTTGGAACTGCAAAACGTAATCGATTTTCCTCGTCCGATGAGATCCTATCGCCAAACAGATCTTCATATGAGATATTATTCACTTCCCAGGTTCGCCAGTCGTCTGGGTAGAATTCGTCTATGACGTTAATAAACCTTCGATAAAAGGCAATCTCATCGGGAGGTGGTTCCCAGGAGGCAAGTTCACCTAGTGTTGTACGGTCCATATTCTGAAATTATGACAAAATGATTACTTTAGTATAAATCATATTTTTAAAATACATAAAAGCATACAGTTTTCGCAGATGGATGCTTCAGCGGGCATCTGCCAGCAATGTAGCTGACATCAGCCAGCTATGTAGCTGAGATACACAAGCTATGAATTTGTCAGCCACGTATACGATATTTGTCAGCTAGTTAGCCGACATTTGTTTGCCCTGCAACACAAATTGTCAGCTTAGTAACCGATAACGCATACTTAACAATTAATATTTGAAACTAAGCAGCCGACCCCTGCAAGGCCACGAGTATGTACTGACAGGTGTCTTGCTTAGCGCCAAGACCTGGCGTATCGTCTGGCGAGTAGCGAAGTGAAACGGGCTAGACTACCCTCTTAGTGTGGCCACCATATCCTAGCTAGTAACCAGTTGTGGACTTACAGACGGCTGGATAGACGACAGACAGACGGTTGGATATGACCAACAGACTTGAACAGACACGTAGACGGTTGGATAGAAGACTAACCGACGCCGACGGTTAGCTAGAAGACTGATAGACAGCTGGTTAGAGGACCGACAGACGGTTGGATAGACGACCAACAAACAGTTGATAGAGAACTAACAGACGGCTGATAGAGGACTGACAGACGGCTGGTTAGACGATAGACAGACGGCTGGTTAGACGACAGACAGACGGCTGAATTGCTGACTAATGTCGGCTGCATAATCGACGAGCATGAACGTGCTAATTCGAGTCATATCGTAACGCATATCGAGATTAATTAATTAATTTATTATTATCATTCTTATTACCACTGTAGACTGACTAGATTTTCCTACACTTAAACAAAACTAGTAGTATAAAGGGGGGAATTTTTGAACCTCATCTGGAGTACTCTAAATACTGTTCACAAATTTTACTCATAGGGTAGTTGACAAAAAAAAATCTAATTAGTCATTGGACACAAAATATTGGACACGTATTTTTTCTTTTTGCACATAAACCAAAAATGAAGACGATAAGTACAGTGCTTCGAAAACTCGTGTGACGTCACATCGCACTACATTTTTTACCACGTAGTGCCGTCTAAAGCCCCCACTCATAATCTTCGACACGTTTTATCTTCGTCAATTTTTACCCGACTGCGGCGAAGCCCAAAAGCAGGGTTATTATTAATTTGATAAAACAAAAAACACGTATCCAATATTTTTCGTATTAAAACGAATCATATATTTTTTACCCAGGACACATCCCTATTGCATTCAATGATTTTCGAATATTTCCTTGAACACTCTGGATTTAAACATTCCGTACTTTTATGGCATCAATCGATAAGGTCAATCATGAACATTTTCTATGAGACAATAAAAAGAAGTTTTACTCTTAGGTCCATGCGATTACTTATGTTACTACCTAATTACCTAAAAATATCTTTGACGTCATTAAAATGACGAAAAACTATTTAGATCACATTTCCCAACCGTAAAACGTGACATTCCACACAAAAAAAGTTTAGAAGTTCGTTTCTCAACAACAATTTTTATGCAGCGTTACTTAGGTTGATGTAGAGAATGATTGGTTGCCGCTTACGTTATTGAAGTTTCAGTGTGCAGAAAATTAATTTCAATTGTAACACTGGATTTGGTGTTGAAACAGTTTTAAGAGAAGCAAAGCATTTGAAAGTGGTTAGTGTTTTTGGCACAAAGCTCCATGGGCCCTTTGCAACCGAAATCTACCACCGAATGAAATGCTAAGGTTAGTCCCAAAAAAGTAGGTCTAGTCGTCTTAAAGCTCGTTGGGTTGACGATATCGTCAAAATTGCTGGAAATACAGCGATAAAAAAAATCTCGAAGAATCGCCAGACTTAAGTGGCAATGGGCAGGGCACATTGCTCGCAGAACGGATGGCCGATGGGGCCGAAAAGTTCTGGAATGGCGACCGCGAACCGGAAGTCGTTGCGTTGGGAGGCCTCCCACTAGGTGGACCGATGACCTGGTCAAGGTTGCAGGAACCCGCTGGATGAGAGACGCACGGGACCGGTCAATGTGGCGACGCCTGGGGCGGGAGGCCTATGTCCAGCTGTGGACGTCTTTTGGCTGAAATGATGATGATGATGATGATAGCGATAAGGGACGCATAAACCCGGAAATTGTGGCGGCACTAGAGCAGGCCTAGATCCAGCCCTGATTGATTCCAGGCTAATAATTATGATGATGATGAAATGCTTACACCTAAAATAAATCCACCCCGACCCGTGGTACAACTGCGATGTCCAACTGGTTGTACTACGGGGAAGTAAATTTACCCATGGTTCAACTCTTTTTTCTGATATTTATGATTATGACCCGTGGTACAACTGTGGAATTATGTCCAACTGGTTGGACCACGGGGATAGGATGATCGTGTAAAACAAATGAACGTCTAAAACAAATGACTATCGTTAAGTGATCTGACAACGATTGCTATTGTAATAACCTCCTTCTTTTTTAAGTCGGTTAAAAAATGGGTGCAAGTGATTGGTGCAATAAAGATGTGAAATAATAATAATAATGACGTCACTCATACATGCAACGCATGTTGTACTCCATGACGCGCGCTCGCTTCGCTCGCATATTACATAACACTATTGTCTTCTGTCCCCGAAGTGCCGGGCCTCCGCCGGCCTCCTTCGTCGGCCTACGGCCCGGTGCCCATGCCGCCCATAAAGGATACTTTCGCGAGACGGTCGTTATACCTTATAAAAATCTATCTTTATTACCAGTAGTTGTTCCATAGATCATACATTCAATTCCCAGAAGTACAACTAGTTGGACCAAGGAAAGAACAACTCACTGTAATTGAACCATTGGTAAAGATATTTCCCCATAGAACAACCAGTTGAACCCAGTTGAACCATGGGTAAATTTACTTCTCCGTAGTACAACCAGTTGGACATCGCAGTTGTACCACGGGTCGGTCACTAAATAAATAACTAAAGTTATTGTAATTCAATATCAATATTTTAGTACAACACTGAGAGACATTTCTCTATTAAAATATCTCATTTTTATCTACGAGTCACTTATGAATTGATTAAATTTTATACGCAAAAAGTGACTCATAGACGCACGGAAAATAATTATCACCTGTAGTAAAAGTAAATGTGCGTGGGTTCAGTGTATCGCAACACGCTCAAGCGACAGTGAGAGGAACAAATTATTATCAGCCTAGCATTATCCCAACTATGTTGTGGTCGGTAACCAATCTAGCCCAATGGAGCTGAATACCAATATTTTACATGAAGCGACTGCTTATCTAACCTCCACAACCCAGTTAGTACTGGGTAATACGATACCCCTTGGTGAGACTGGCTGTCAGACTTAAGGGCCACTGACCACTTGTAACGACTGTCAGTGTCAAAGATCTATAATGTCAGCCGGACCAACGGTTTAACGTGCTATCCGAGGCACGGAGGAAACTCGGTATGTAATGAGTGGACACGCATCCACAGACCAACCTAGGCAAGCGCGGCTTAACCTAAAGATCGACCCGAGTGGCAGTTATTATTAAGCCACGAGCTCCTCTCTACAATATAATCACGTTGTAAAATACGTGCATATTTTCTTTTTTTTGGAGGTTTATATTATTTTCTTTACTTATTAGTAAGGTACTGAAAAAAAAAGAAATGACTGGAACGTGCCTTTGATTTTGTGAAAAAAAACTAAATGTGGCACTCGGAGACTGCCGAGGTAAAGCTATTGCATAGCATTTTTTATCAACTTATGAAATTATATGGCAAATAATTAATTATTTAATTTGACAACCTCCGTTGACAACCTCGTTATTTTCCGTAACCATAGCAACCTGGTTGAAAATATTTTCGTTACGGAATTTCTGGATTCGCTCTCCACGCTCAAGGCCCAAGGATAGAAGCTATGCAATTGCCTTAAAATGCTCTTTATTCATTATTTAGAATTGTATGGAGAATTGCAGTCTCTTTTCCCTCTTAAGACGCAGTTAACGGGGGAACCGTAAAAACGACCTGTTTTTCGTCGCAGAGTTAGCCGTATTGCTACTTATTACAATTCCAAAAAAAATACAGTGTATAGTCAAATGTATAGGTAAAAGACTTATGCAAAAATATTTTCTAAAAGTAATCAAGAACCTCGAAAAAAAAAATCACAAAATCACAAAAAAATCACACGAAAAAACTTTTTCGTCTCGAAATGCTCAATATTTTGAGTGACAACTGTTATTTATTTTTTTACTATCAGAAAGGAAATTTAACCAACTAAAGACATATGTAAAAATATTTTAACATTACAGCGTATTTTTTTTTTTAAATAAATTAAATCTGCGAACTATCGTTCATTTTGGCAGTCACGAGCATCAAACGCATCGCCATTTTCAACCTTATTTGTTTAGGCGATGAGTTAAACGCACGCTCAAGGTCGCGGGCAGCTAATGTCGCCTTAAACACTCTATTCCAAAACAATAAACTTAAGACTTACCTCCGTTACTCCTAATGAAGATCTTCTGATGAGACGGACCGATCACAACTATTTGCAGCTACCCGTAAGCGTTTTTGACGTTTAATAATTGTCCCGAACATTGAGCAAAGACACTGAAACTACATTCAATTCAAGAGGTACCCCCTTTATGAATAAAAATATTTCATGAGTTTCTTTCTTCTCGAAAAGTGCTTTCCAGAACATGCATTAATTTAGGCGTTGACTACAAAAGTATTGTATTATTAATTAAGCCAAAAATATTAACAGATTTAACTTAAAATTGCGTCCACTGCTTAACACTACAGTGAGGCCATTGCCTCCCAGATATATTTTTACAAGCCTTTTTATACACTGCAGGTGTACGCTGCTGTAGTATTCCTTGCCTGAAAAAGGTCTGATAAGAAACAAAATATTGGTGACTCAGAGATAAACTGATTATTGTAAACTATTTGGGATCAAATCACTTCAATAATTACTGTTGTGTGTGAGTCATAGATCTTAATCTACTTACTGGCTGATTTCATTCCCTGAAGGAGTTAAATAGGGAATGGAAGTTAGTATTTTATATCGATTGGATATCCCATGAATATGATATTCATAGGTTATGATATAATAATATGGATTTTTATGTATTTCTACATGGTGCATAATGTGCATATTAGGTATATAATTATGAGGTCTAAAAAAAAGGTCACAGACGCAGTTAGCTACTATTATGAATGGTCCATTTTACGCTTTTTAACGCAATTCATATTATAATCTGCATTTAATCTGCCACTTTAGACCCCCGTTCCTCCGGTAAAAGAAAACATCGTGAGTATTCGTGAGTAAAAAAAATATGCCTGAGAGATATTTCTCAACGGCAGGAGGCTTAAAAAAATCTGACTCCAGGTAAAAGTATGAGTTTGAATGATGATGGCTTTTATTTCAGCCTCCGCCTTATCATGAAAATATAACTCTACCAGCAGTTTAATAAATATTTTCCCTATACGTATTATAAAAAATTCTGATGATTCACAAGTTGCGTATAAGTACATAATATAAACATTGATGACTAATAGATAAATATTGATTGTATTCAAACACTTCGGATCAAATCATGACAGTTATGCATTACTGTTATGCGTAATGATTAGTAATGAGTAATGATGATTATGTTAAAGAGATTAAAGTGGTTTTTTGAGTGACACTTGAGAATCAATTACTGTTAAGCAAATTAAGATTGCGCTTCAGATTGACTGATTTCAGTCATAATTTAATATCTAATCTCGTGCAGATGTTATGTCACTTTACGAGGACGAACCAGTTCGGCAAACTGACGGAATTTTCTCAATAAAAAATTGTTGGTTCAATGTTGAAAGTTCAAGAAAGAAACTTCATGAGGGTTTTAGAAGCCACAGCTCTTTTTTATTCTTTTTTTTTTTTAAAAAACGTTGCCCCACACTAGGAATTTCTCCTGTATTGTGGGTGCGTTCACAAACATAGAAAGTCACATACACAAATACCCAGACCCGAAACAACTATCTGCAGGTCATACAAATATTTGTTCCGTGCGGGGATCGAACCCGTGACACGCAGCGCAGCAGTCCAATCGCTTAGCCACTGCGCCAACCGTGCTGTCAGTCGGTTACAGTCAGTGACCCGAAATTCTGAATACCAGACTTACCAAAGGGTGTAAAACTACCGGTCGGGGCTGCGGGTTGTTCAGAAGAATACCGTGGCCCCGGACACAAAGGGCTAAGAAGGAACATGGGTGGTTTTTAGTTAGTAGAAGTCTGACACTCTGCCCAGAGCGAGAGGAGTCATTTGAAGACTTCCCAAAATCCAAAAATAAAAATAAAGGTATTATTAGCAAACTAGCATTAAACTGATAAAAATAAAAACTATCAACCAACGGTTTTATATTTTAAACAATTAAGAGCATAGACGGGCTGCATTTTTCCATACAAATGTATTCCCCTATTCTCTTCCTGGATAATGCCTCTAGAGTAATCGTTTTTATTTATAAAAATCCAGGTCTATTGAAGGCATGCCCCTGTCATTTTTTTTTTTCAAAAAATGTATTACAAAAATAAATGTGACTTACCAAAAACCTAAAAAAATATCCCGTTTTTACCTACGTAATCAGATGACTACCAAAGAAAATTGAAAAGTTTTTAAAATAAAAGCAAGTAATAGGGGCATAGATCTATTCTTCCTTTAAATTTTGATACCAAATATAATTTAATTGGCTTAGGTTTCGAGGAGAAAACAGGAGAATACGAAACGTCGATCGGTCAAGGTTTTTTATAGGTAAAATCGTTCTGAGCTGCAGTTGTCTCTATCGCACTCACATATTGATACCGCCCGGTTGCTAGAGCGCAGCGCGACGGCAATAGTTATATATACGTATATTATACGCAGCCCGTCTATGCTCTTAAATTAACAGGAAATAAATGCACCCTTGACGACCTGAACAGCGCCTCTGCCGCTGCAATAAGCGTGGCTACCTACTGGGCCCAAACCGTATGAAGTAGAATCGATACGAAAAGAAGAAGAAGACAGGAAATAAAAAGAACACTAAAGAGGCAGAATCAAATTGAAGGTAGGCAGAAGGTTCTATTCTATTCTATTCCTCTTCACGCATCGTGTTGACGGTGTCTTTTCTGCTAACAGTATCATATTACCCAGTACTAACAGGGTTGTCGAGGTCAGATAGGCAGTCGCTCCATGTAAAATACTGGTATTCAGCGGCATCCGTCAAGACTGGAAGCCGATCCCAGCATAGTTACCTCGTTGGTTTAGTGGCCGCAAGTGCGACTGCTGTACGTGAGGTCTTGGGTTCGATTCCCAGGTCGGACAAAGTGTTATTGGGTTTTTCGATCAGGAATTTCTCAGTAGCAGTCACTGAGTCTGGATTTGTGCCCGGTTGATGGCAATAGGCTCGAACCCTATTATATGGGACTTAAACATAACTGGCGAAATGCAGGTGTACTAATGCAGATGTACTAATGGGTATACCTCTGCCCTTAGTGTAAGGCCAGACTGCAAAACCGGGCGCGGCGTGACGTACTCAAACGTATGAATTTCATTTGAGCGTCCATAGCACAGTATAAATATGGTATATTACCGTGTCCATAGTGAGCAAGCGGGACCGGGAAGCGGCGCGGGTTAAATTACGCGAGGAGCGCGCGGGTAACTCGTCGCGCCATAGCTCGTTCATACAAGTGGCCGCAGTGTGTGCGCGGGTGGCAAGAATTTTCAGCCAGACTTCTTCATCCATATTATATAATATTTTGTCAATCATTGGACACGACAACGACGCGGTTGACTGCGTACAGGCACAATCGCGCGCGTTCCCGCACCCGCGCCGCTCCCCGCTCCGCGCTGCCAGTCTGGCCAAGCACTTACCCTTCATGAATTACAGGCGTGATGTTATGATTTGTTTCTCCCGCTGGCACTTTAGCGTGTGGCTATACGGTCAACCCACGCATATTTTCTTTTGCTACAGGTGATATTTTCCGCCTATATATGAGTCACTTTTAGGCTTAGCGTATAAAATATAAACATTGGTGATTCATATAGATAAAGTGTTTGTCCTCAAATATTTCGGATCAAATCATGTCAGTGGTGTATGACTGTAATGGAAAATGAGTAATGATGATTATGTTAAAAAGATTAAGACGATGACAATAGCTATTGACTTCTGATGTTTCAGTATTTTTGGACACGCCCACAATTTTTCCGATACCCTAGCGCCATACTACCAAGTAAGAAACAAATAGTCCAGGATCCGCGGTCCATTTTTGCACTTGATTACTATCAAGCTAATTTTGATGAGACGGCGAGACGCCCAACAATTTCCTGCACGAAACTCTCGAATTCTCGATTGTGGTAAGTAATAGGGGTAGCAGGGATAAAATATGTTGGTTTGATGATTCTCAAAAGTGTTAAGTACAAACACTTTTGAGAATCATCAGCTGGGTTTTTTTTGTTAAATCTGATGATAATTATCTAAATTATATGAAAAAATATTTGTCCTACAAAATGTATGGTTTGATCAAAGAGTCCCCTTCCTTCCTTCCAATATGTATCGATAACGAAGTCATTAAAAATGATTACTTACTAACTGGGTTTTGGGGATTGGATATTTTCTATTAAACCCACTCTTTACAAGTTGCCTACAAGATTCTAAAAATTATATTAAGTGTTTGGCACTTACTCCACGCACCATCAATACTCCTGTACATCATAAACAACAGGCTAATACACTTTCTGGAGCCACAAATTCCAGAAGAGCAAGCAGGTTTTGTTAAAGGCAAAGACACGCGGGAACAAATCCTGAACGTTCGCCAAATTATAGAGAAAAGTCGGGAATTTAACAGCCCTGTATTGATATGTTTCATAGATTATACCAAAGCATTTGATTGCGTGGAGTGGGGCAAGCTGTGGGGGGTTCTTAAAGACATGGGAACGCCTCAACATCTTATTGACATAGTCCGATGCCTCTACCTACACATAATCAACAACCGCTCTTTCGTCAAAATAGACACCGACTGTTCAAATGCGTTAGGCACGGATGCATCCTCTCACCTCTGCTCTTCAATATGTACGAAGAGTAATATCATTCAAGACTCTTTAGGGCTGGGACAAGGGGTTTACTGTTGGTGGAAAGTGGATTTCCAATCTGAGGTACACTGATGACACCGTTCTCCTTGCTACAACATTTGGCAACATGAAAGAGATACGGCACAGATTGGAAGTGGAAAGTGGCAAAGTAGGGTTTGCAATAAATATAGGCAGAAAACCAAGCTTATGGTGGTACATCGTGCGGGTAACCTATCGGGCGCCTATAACATCTAAGGCATCTATACTGTGGACAGCTTCGATTAACTGGGCTCCAATATAAGTAATGAAGGTAGCTGCGTCACAGAAATAAAACGGCGGATAGCCATGGCTAAAGATGCTATATTACGCCCCCGGAACATCTGGGAAAAACGTGGTATAAGTTTTAAAACGAAGGCCCGTTTGGTCAGAGCACTAGTTTTGCTGATTTTCCTCCATAGAGTTAATAATAATAATATTTATTTATTTTCAGGCTACTTTGGCCCATAGATAAATACCTTACAGACTAACATACATACGATATAATTGACAGCTTGTGTTAGTAAACAAAACCTTAAAACTATATTAGTATCACTACAGTTGCACTACGTCACTGTGCGATCATGTGGCACTTGCCCGCGGAAGCGTCGAAACACCACCCCCTGCGGCCAAAAGTCCTCTTCCAAGACGAGGTGCAGGTAGCATGTCGGTACTCGCACCACAAACGCCTTAAAGTTGACGTTGCGGCGCGACTCGAGCAGCTGCACTCTCGCCACGTACTTGATCTTCTGGCGCACGTACTCCACGATGTCCTCCGTCGTAGTGGTGTAATGTAGACGGGAGAGGTACAAAGGAGTGTTCGGCTTTGCGGCACGAATATGCACATTGGGCTCCGATGGAGCCGTGCCGCAGCGGTTCTTGATGGTTCGCTGACGGCGCTTCCTCCTCAACACCGTCACGAAACCATCATCAGCCTGGATCGGTTCCTTTTCAGGCACAGGCTTCTCGGAAGGAGCATTTTTCCCCACAAGTTAAGACATGGACAATCCAAACAAGAGTAAGACAGAGGATAGACGCATTCGAAATGTGGTGTTTTAGGCGGATTCTCCGAATTCCATGGACGGCCAAACGCACAAATGTGTCTATCCTTTACCAACTCGATATCAAGACTCGATTGTCAACAGTTTGCCTACAGCGTATTTTGTCTTATTTCGGCCACATAATGCAAAGAGGAGATAGCAGCCTTGAAAAGCTGGTCATTGTTGGCAATACCGAAGGCAAGCGACCGCGAGGCCGGTCGCCATTTTACAAATTTGGAAGTGTCTGTCTTCCAAACGATTGGCTTTGAGAAAAAATTGTTTGTGGAACCTCAATGTCATTTTTAAAGACCTGTCTAATGTCTATAGACACCCCACACGTAGGTATAGGTTTGATGAAAAAAAAAAATAGTTTCAGTTCCATGTATGGGGCGACCCCCTAAATCCTTTTTTTTATTTTTGTATAAAAATCGTAAAGCGGTTCACAGAATACTTGTAGAGTTTCAACTGTGTAGTCTCAATAGTTTCCGAATGAAGTGGCTGTGACATACGGGTGGACAGACGGACAAACAGACATGACGAATATATAAGGGTTCCGTTTTTTGCCATTCGGCTACGGACCCCTGGTTTGTAATAATTTTTGATGAGCTCGTTATCAATACATGTTGGATTTAGATAATGATCATCAGATAAAAATAAAATAGTTAGTAATAGATTTTTGAAAATCATCAAATAAATAATTATAATAATATATAATCAATATATATTTTATCCCTGCTGCCCCTATTACCTACCACAATCGAGAGTTTTCGTATAGGGTAATGTTGGCTCACGGAAAATTAGCTTGATAGTAATCAAGTGAAAAAATGTACCGTGGATCCTGGACTAACATTGTGACGCGGTCAATAATAATTTATAGATGAACGGATAGCTGTCAGTGGGGCGCAAAGTGACATACGTCCGTCTAGCACCGCGCCTAAGCGCTCACTGTCGGATTGCATACGTAAGAAAGAGAGCGCGATGACGCAACGCTCGAACTTCTTACAAACCATATAATGATTAATTATAAAATAATAATTTATTAAATAATCAAAAATTAAAAACAACCAAATTTTGTATTTAAATATGATACGTTATTGTTATAAAATTTACCAACGTACGTTCATCAGTAATACAGATATTTTTGTTGGAAGATCATTTTAAGAGGTTAGTTTACCATTTTTTTGTATCGAGAAAACTTTTCAAAAACGTGTTTTGAAAACAACGAAATTATCAGAAATATGTTCAAGATTAACATATATTTTTTCCGCCGTGTCAAACTGTATAGATTTGGCTAAAAAATTGTTCAATACAAGCCTATTTGGCTCTTGTCAGCGCCTTAAGGTGTGTTTTCGTGTGGCACTCAAGAAGCGCTTGATTTTTTTTGCTAATAGATATTGATAAGTTAAGCCAAGTTTAATTCGCACAAAAACCGATACCTACGTTATTAAAATAAGATTTATTGTTCGGTTTTTCCTAGAAGTTATAACTTTTATTTTATTTTAGACTAGCTGTTTCCTGCGACCTTCGTTGTTTTTAGGGTTCCGTACCTCTAAAGGAAAAAACGGAACCCTTCCTCTAAAGGAAAAAACGGAACCCTTATAGGATCACTTTGTTGTCCGTCTGTCTGTCTGTCTGTCAAGACCTTTTTTCTCAGGAACGCGTGGAGGTATCAAGCTGAAATTCATATCAAATACTCAAGTCTATGGTCTCTTGGAGCTGTGAAAAAATCAAACTTCTAAGTCAACGCGATCAAAAGATACTCCCGTTTATGCCGCAAATTTTCGACACTCGCAAGGGAATCAAAACCTACAGGGTACTTCCCGTGAACTCAGAATCTTGAAATTTGGTACGAAGCAACGTCTTATAGCATAGATAAAGGAATAATTACGAAAACCATAAATTTTTAGTTACATCACATAATATTTTTTTTTTACGGAACCCTCGGTGCGCGAGTCCGACTCGCACTTGGCCGGTTTTTTTTTCTAATTTCATCGAATTTTTTATACAATTTCACTGGTTTATTTTTTCACCGATCCCTATTTGTTTTAATAATAAAAATAGCCAGTAAAAGTACCGCCAAAATTGGTTCAGCTGTTTCGGAGATTAGCTGAAACAAGAGACACACGCAAAAATTAAAAATTATATGTTTATTATTATTATTATTAATCAATTTATTTCGGATAAAAAATTAATCCATCTAGGCAAAATACATTTATTTATGAAAAAATGCATTACAGTTGGGCATCAATATTTTCAAAAATTAATGAAAAACTTTCTTTTTCTAAAATGTTTGATGAGTCACAAGAAATGTCTAAAATATAAACATTGGTGATTCATGATGCATGGACTGATTCTAGTCATATTTTGGTATCTATGTACACGCGCTAAAAGTAATATCAGTTAAATGAGTAATAAAGATTAGATTTAGCTTTTGAAGAAGTCTTGATGCAGTAACACTGTTAAGTACTATAGGGAACAGTAGTAGTCATCACACACATAGTGAATGAGAAACTGAAGTGGAAATGCGCCGGCCATATTAGACGTAGAACCGATCACCGTTGCCCCGTTGGTCTTGTGTGTTGCAAGCACGACTGTTGAGCTTGAGGTCCTGGGTTCAATTCCAGGGTCAGGCAAAAGTACTTTTTGATTTTTAATTAGTTTCTCAGTAGAAGTCTGGAGTTTGAATGTTGGCGGTAAGATACCCTCGTCGTGCCTCGGAGAGCACACTAAGCCGTTGGTCCAGCGCCTGATTTCTCTCACTCAGGTCGTGTCGGATTGCCGTCCAATTGGACTATGAGAGAATGCACTTGTGCATTCATTATATCTCCCGCGCCGATGGCTAATCTCAGCTAAGATTGGTCGCTTGTATATATAGTTAAGGTACGTAAGCCAAGAAAAAAGCGTGGGGAAACATAATTATGTATTTTTATCAAAAAATAAAAAAAATACCGAAATTAAAATTGATTGATGAGTCATGCGTCACCCTTACTAAATGTAGACACTAATGATTAACTGATCAGTTTTCAGTCAAGTAATTAAGTTTCCACTAGTCATTAATGTCTAGTAGTGTATAATGAGTAATACAGATTAGTTATTAATAGATTTATAGAAAGTGCGTCAAGTACCTGGGAGTTTGTATGACACATGAAGCTTTTTTTGGAGGGTGAAATCATCAAATGGCTCAATAACCTCCCGCTCTGGGCAGAGCGGAAGGGAAAGTCAGACATTTACTGTCTTAAAACCACCCATGTTCCTTCTTAGCCCTTTGTGCCCGGAGCCGCGGTATCTCGTTCGATCGGCCCGAAGCCTGACACATGTAGCTGTAGAACGAAACTGTCATAAATGTCTGAGTAACGGTTAATGCATGGCCGCTGGTTAGGATGCGCTTGGTGATGGGGTCCACCTGTAGGCCCACCGGTAATGACGAGCCGATATCATTGCGATGAGCCGTTTGGGGTCCGTGCGAATGTACCTACTTGTATTTTCCGTTCCCTCGATTTATGGTAGTGACATTAACACTACAGTAAACGCGCGGCCAGGTAGTAGACCAGGGTAACTCTTTTTCCAATAACTTTTTAGTATAGCGCGCTAGAAACTAGTGATTCCAGGTAAGCCTCGTCTGGTATATTTGTCACAACCTCGGTACCCCTCGCGACCCCGTACGCGACGCACGCGCAAGCAATTTGGCGCCAAAACCGTGGGCCTACTAAAGTAGTCCGCGCGTGTATTGGTGTACCAAATTGAGGTATGTAACTTTTGATGTAATAATGTATGTAATATATTAAAATTTGCAATAAATGGATTTGTCCCGATCACCAAGCAGTAGTGTGTCCTGAATACTATGAAAACAAAGAAAATATAAATACAGTTTAGTTTTAAGTTAAAAAAAAGTTACGTTGATCTCAGAAGTGCCATTTTTGTTAATTTTTCTTATATATTTACTAAATTGTTGATTATTAATACTTTCTTAATGATTTTTGTAAAAAGTAAGGTTCTAAGACTAAGTTAAATAAACACCTTTTAATTTCATTTGTTGTTTTATTCAGATAATTAGGAATATACATGTTATTGATATTTTAAAATGGCCTACCATAGTAGGCCACGCGTGTACTCAAGTAAAAAAAAGGGGCGCGTGTACTGTAGTGTTAAGTTGCCCCACACAAAGGTATCAATGAGGACGCTTCCACAAAAAAAACGACGATTAAAAAAAAACTCGACGCATGGTCCTATTAATTATTATAGCCCAGGAACTGTAGTGCACCTTGCATATAAATGCAATAAAAAGTTTTTCAAAGACAGCTCATAACTTTTTGTTATTGTTATTTTCTAACTAAACATTTACGGAAAACAAAAACCTACATGTTTACACACATGTACAAATGTACACATTGCTGATTCATAGATAAATTCGAAGAAACGTCTAACTTTTGATAAGTAGGTATCGTGACACTTTTGAGTACAAGATTATCCGATGAAAGTCCATTTCTTACATACGTAATCTCACGACTGGGGGGTGGATGAATCTATAGAATATACGAGTACCCAGCCATCATAAGCCTTCACCGTTTGCTATGTCTAGGTTCATACATCTTTGGGGGTATGAGGAACAGGGTGTAAAGTTCCTCATCCCCCGTTGAAAAGGGAGGATCCTCCGACCGGACGGGTGTTGTGTCCGGCGGGCTAACTGCCCGACATATGTAAGTCGGGAACTCCTATATAGACTTACGTCGCGGATAATGTTGATAGCGCGATGTAGGATTTCTGTCAATCGTTGTTAGTACGCAGGTGTTGCGATAGATGTCGCTAGTCGCCACATCACTCCCCTCCGAGACCGGAGGTCGAAAGCAGGTTAAGTCTTGGCGCTTGTCAGCCAGAGGAAGGTTCCAGTGAGTCGGAACCGGATGCCGCATAGTTCACGGTGAGTCGGAACTGTCTGCGGTGATGCCCCAGTGAGTCGGGGTGATGTTGCATATTAGCTCCAGTGAGTCGGAGTGTGCAGTGCTGCGTAGTGGCTGGCTGCTGCGTCGACCAGGAGAGAAGGGCGTCTCTGCTTGCTGACCGGCCGAAGTGCAGTGTGCTGTGCCAAGGTCGCTGATGAGGCTGGGGGTGATGACCAGGAATGCGCTTCCGCTGCATGCTGGTGGTCAGGATACCCCATGAAGCCGTGGCTGCTGGCTGACGGTATGACTCGCTGCTCGAAGGTGAAGGGGAAGTGATGACGACGTATGAAGTGCTTGCACGAAGGCTGCGCTGACGTTCATGCTCGGGGTCACCAGTTTGGGGGGGTATGAGGAACAGGGTGTAAAGTTCCTCATCCCCCGTTGAAAAGGGAGGATCCTCCGACCGGACGGGTGTTGTGTCCGGCGGGCTAACTGCCCGGCAGTTGTAAGTCGGGAACTCCCATATAGGCCTATGTCGCGGATAATGTTGATAGCGCGATGTAGGATTTCTGTCAATCGTTGTTAGTACGCAGGTGTTGCGATAGATGTCGCTAGTCGCCACACATCTCCCGTCGGGGCTACGGGTTGGTCACAAAGATACCGCGGCCTCGACATAGAGGGCTAAGAAGGAGCATGGGTGGTTTTTAGTCAGTAGAAGTCTGACACTCCCTTTCACTCTATCCAAGACCGGAAGGGGTTATTTGATGATTTTCCTCCCACCCAAAAAAAAAGGTTCATACATCTGGGTCAGTGCTATTACTCGTCATATCATTAGACACCTTTCTTACCGTAAAATCTTTTATCGAGTATATCCATCGTTCTTTGCTCTTCCTCTACTCTTATACGTATTAACATTTATACTCAAAATCCAAACCCATCACAGAAAACTGCATCATAATCGGACTAGTAGTTTTGGAGAAAAGTGGCAACTTTGATTTGCAGAAAAATGTTTGCTGCAGAGCCCCCTGGTGAGTTGTCACCGTAACATATATCTAAGAACATGCACCAATCAAACGCGAACCCATAACTGAAAATTTCATCATAATCGGACTAGTAGTTTTGGAGAAAAGTGGCAACTTAGATTTGCACAAAAAATATTTGCTGTAGCGCCCCCTAGTGAGTTGTCCCCGTAACACCTATCTAAGAACATGCACCAATCAAACCCAAACCCATAACTGAAAACTGCATCAAAATCGAACAAGTAGTTTTGGAGAAAAATGGCAACATGTATTTGCACAAACACACAAACATCCTCTCACCCCAAACGCATATTATACAGTCTCCGTTCCGTCGTGGGTAAAAATATTCTTAGCGACATTTTACTCATTCCTCCGCATAGCATGCCTATACTCCCCAACCGATTACCACACAACTTATCAACATATCGAATTGACGTGACCTACCGAAAAGTTTTCGTTAACCATATTGACAGTATTAGAAAGAAAGAAAGAAAAAGTGTTTATTCGAATCGCTTTGAATGCGACTCCCACGTGTTTATACCCCCTTTTTTTGGATTGGTTGAAAATCATCAAATAACCCCTCCTGGTCTTGGGCATAGTGAAAGGGAGTGTCAGACTTCTACTGACTAAAAACCACCCGTGTTCCTTCTTAGCCCTTTATGTCGAGGCCGATGATCAATGATTCAGTGTGCCCATAGTTACAGAGTAGGTACTCTGTAACTATGGGCACACTGAATCATTACTTTACCCCAAGGCAATCCATACGGGTGCAAAAGCAATAAACTGAATTAACAACAGTAATTTCCGAGGCCTTGATCTAATAACGTTACCTTGGCGAGAACCGCTAATTTTAGGTGAAAACTTCATTCTCTTGATTACGTTAATTGTTCTAAGGGTACTGGTGGACTGACTCAGTGGTTATTTTGATTGAAAGTATGACAGATAGAGTTTCCTGGTTGAATGATCTCATGAGCTTTCCATGACGAATTTTTAGGGACCCGTAGTAAGTTTGTTAAAACAGAACAATTTTTTTTGGAGTGTGGTAAATCATCAAATCAGATGGTAGTGTCCGGGCGTTTCCTCCTGCTTGATCGTTTCCTCCCGCCTGATAAAACGAAACCCTTACGGATTCGCCCTGTCCGTCTGTCTGTCCATGTATCACAGCCATATACTCTGAGACTGTTGGCACCACACAGTATTGGAGATTTGGTAGGATTTATTTGGAGAGTAGGTGTCTTGTGAAAGTGATGTAAAATGGCACAAATCCAGACTATGTGGACTAAGAAATTTCTGACGAAAAACCAAATAACAATTTGCCCGACTCGGATATCGCATCCAGGATGCTCATCAGTCGCCATTGCGACCACTAGACCAACGAGTCAGTTCATCATCATCATCAACAGCCAATTAATGTTCCCACTGCTGGGACGAGGCAGTTAAAAACATCCTTTCGAAAAGTAAACCGCCACACTGCACATATTATATTTGGTCAACAATAAATATAATTTATATCGTAACAGGTGTTCTCTATGGCATATGGTGTTATTTATTCCTCTCTAAATGGATGGGTATCCCACCCCACACCTGGGCACAGGGTAATGGGTTCACACGTAGTTAATATAGAAAGGGATGGTCGGGCATATTTTAAAAAGTACCTACTTTAAAATTGTTTGCTCTGTAACTATCATAACAGTAAAGTTTCCCAACCGAATTGTTTTGGATTGGTTGTCGATGGTAGATTATTTATTCATTAACACATACATTTGTTTTAACAGGTAAAACCCTAACAAAAGTAGCATTAAGAGGGAATAGGGGCTGCGATTCTCCATGCAAATGTATTTCCCGTTTTTCTTTCCGAAAATTGCCTCTAGAGAAATCATATTTTTTAAATAAAATATAGGATTACTGTAGACACTGTCATATCCTTTTTCTCCGCAGTTAATAAGTTTAATGTGTTCAAGCTACTACCTAGTTTTCAGCAAAAAATAAAGCTCGATGCTGAAAACTAGATAATTTGATGTGCTTAAAGTTTACAGTGAAACATCAGGAAAAGTTACAATATTCCTCGAACTAAGGTATGATGACTAATAATAGATAATCTTGGCAAAACGATTATAGCAAATATGTGTCGCGGAGAAATAAATTGATAACAATAAGGTAAAATTATTTATTTTTAGAACATATTACGATTTAAAGCAGATGATTAGTGATTATATTACTAATATTGCTGGGCAATCTAGAATACAATGGTGAATGCAATAAGTCTGTCTTTGTACGGTTATTTTTATTTGAAACTAGATTTTGCCAGCGGCCACGCCCGCGTGAAAATGACGATTTTCCATACAAACTTTCATCCCCTATTTAACTACCTTAGGGCTTGAATTTCGAAAAATCCTTCCTTATTTCTTGTCTACGTTATAAAGGGAACCTCTGTGCAAAATTTCAGCTTTCTAGGTCCAAGGGTTTGGGCTGGGCGTTGATGAGTCAGTCAGTCAGTCAGTCAGGACTTCTCTTTTTATTTATATAGATTTAAATAAATAATCAAAGTAGTTAAAAAACTAAAAAACCCGACTGAAAAAACTGAAAAGCAAAAAACAAGCACATTTTAAATTAAACAAAACTTGGAAGTTTTGTTTTTTGCTTTTCAGTTTTTTCAGTCGGGTCTTTTAGTTTTTTAACTCTTTTTTTTATTTCTAAGTTTTTAGTTCTTTTGTGTTTGATTTTTCGTTGGTCGCGTAAAATTCTTCGCAGATGATTTAACTTTTATGCTTGTTTATAGGATTTCTCACTTTGAATTTCTTTTAAACATATAAGTTTTATATATTTTTGTAATCTCCTTTTAAAACCGGGGATGGGTATTGGAAAAAAAGAACTCCGCGAGTTGGCCCCCAAAATCTCCCAAAATTTCTTGGTTTTTTAATTTTAATGTAACCTATAACACTCGCGCCATCAAGACAAATCTAACGACGTATATTTCATTCAAATCGGTTCATCCGTTTATGAGTTATGAGGGAACAAAGAAACGGACATACATACACACTTACATACATACACGTCAAACATATAACCCTCCTTTTGGGCTTCGCCCCAGTCGGGTAAAAAATAAACCTGGTTGATTGCTCATGGCTGCTACTGAGAAATTCCAATTCCAATCACAATTTGATGAAATGAAAATGAAACCCTGGATTTTAATGTTCAACTTTCAAACTTCCTCTAATATAATTTTCCTTACTTAATCCATTCTGGTTACTCCGCACATCCATCTCAACATTCTCATCTCCGCTACATGCAATCGCATTTCATCCATCTTTTTCAAAGCCCAGCATTCTGATCCATACAGTACTATTAGTAAGCTATTTTGAATCATTCCAAAAGCTATTAGGTATTTATTTGCATAATCAAAAGTTATTAAGACAATAAATAATGATTTGCTGATAGGTACGTTATGCAAAAGCAATCCTTATATCTTAATTGTAAATTATATGCAATTATCTTTGATGATATGCTAAGACCGATTGTTTAGGTATCAGAAAAGTATTTAAGTTCACAGTTTTGAGTGCAGTAGTACCTAGATTTTTACTGAATACATATCAAAGTGGTGGACTTGCTGGACGAACGGAACCGGCCAATGTGGCGACACCTGGGTGAGGCCTATGTCCAGCAGTGGACGTCTTTTAGCTGAAATGATGATTATATTTTTTTTACTCCGTAGTTTGGATTTGTGCCCAGTTGTAACTGACGATCCGAAATGTGGTTGTACTTGTTTGTATTTAAAAATTGTAGTTGTATCTCCCCTGCCTAACCATTTTTTTAAATTTTTGTTCGTCTTCTTCTAAGGGCTCGTTTACGGACACGCGGGGCGTCGCGCGGCGCTTGCAAAATGCTCGTCGAGTGCTTGTTCGATCATTTACTGAGAGGCGAATCCACCACAACGAACGCTGCATTTTAAACTAACTAGTGAATAATTGCTTCTCGTGAAATCGATATTTGAAATCTTTAACGTTTTCATACATCGCCATGTGTTTGAATAAAAAACGCACAACGCGCCGCGCGACGCCCCGCCTGTACGTAAACACGCACTTAGCGTGTCGATGGCAATGTAAATTGTGTCGGCCTAGAATTGGGCTACTAGTTTGGCGCTTTCGGTAGCGTCCATCAGTTCCTGTAGTGAACAGTCAGCAGGACACGCAGGGCACGATATTAAATGCCCGATGTTTGTAGGGTGGGAAATCATCAAATGACGATCCCTTCCGCTCTGATGGGCAGAGTGGTAGGGAGTGTCAGACTTCTACTGACTAAAAACCACCCATGTTCCTTCTTAGCCCTTTGTGTCGAGGCCTCGGTATCTCTCTCTCTTTCGAACAATCCGCAGCCCCGATGGGCTCTGCCTAGCCCTTCGAGGGAGATGGTGATATTTTCGTCATGCCAATAACTACAATCCACAGCTAAAGACAGTTAACTGACAGCACACAATAAATTATCTGCCCATATCAGTTCGTATTACGAATAGATATCATAGACCTCGAAGTTTGATTGATATAATATTTGATACAACGGGATACCTACGTCACGAGTGATTGCTAGGTATCGGCCTACGTGAGTAATTAAGAGGAAACGCGAGTGGTCTTTTCTCCATACAAACGCTCTCGCCTGTTTTCTTTTTGGTTAATGACCCTAGAGCAATGGTTTTTTACAGAATAATAAATATTAACTATTTCTATGCCCCTATGTTTTCCTTTTTGGTAATAAATTATTTTTATAAGCACTAGAACCCTCAAAAAATGCTCAAAATTGCTTGTTTAGATCGCTGTTAACAGAGTCCTAGTGTACAAATTTGACAACTATTAACGAAAAAAGAAAAACATAGCGGCGTAGTATATAACCTCCTTATTCATTGTCTAAAATATTTTTTAAATTGGTTCAATATTGGAGGAGGAAATAGGCGAGAGCCAAACCTCGAATTCTAACTTTTTTCTACAGTTGTCCTTATCGCACGAATTTGAGGGCAGGAGGACGGAGAGAGACAGCGATAGTAGAAAGAGACAGCACTCGCATTTCCTCTTAACGAATATACATCTCTCATGGGTAGGATTCATAGGACTAGTTAGTGAGTGACTCATTACAGTATCGGAAGATTTAAGTAGGGTTTGACTTATTTAATGATGAGTAATAGGTATTTGCTTGTAATCAACGTAAAGGCTACTTAACTTCGTCAAATAAATTCATTATAACGTCAATCTATATAAGTCACTTAAATAGTCAAGTAAATAGGCTTCTTCTGGGTAAGCTCGTTCCATCGTAAACCTCATCTCAGCCCTTAGGACAAGATGGATATTGTTACGACGCGCAACGGTCATCTAGAATCTTCGAGAAACCTTGCTAATAACTGTGCAGTACCTAGAAAAGACGAGTAGTGACAAGTTCATTTTTTTAGGTATAGTTACATTGTATTCAAGGTCAGCCTACGCGCGACGTCAGCGGCAGTTGTCATTGTAATTTCAACCGTATGCCGACGACGTAAAGTAACTTCTTCCTTGTCGGTTCTTTTATCTTTAAATTTATTTTTTGTTAATGTTTTTTTGTGGATGCTTTCTTGAATAATAGAGAATTATCTCGAATGTCTTTTGTTTGCTTGGGTATAAAAGGACCGATTGAGGACGAAGTGAGTCAGTTCACTTTTAAGCGAGACAACGAAAGGTTCGAAGAGTTATCTAGTGCGACAAAGTGTTCAGTACTGTTGAAGTGATTGTTTATAAGTGTATTGTGAGTAATAAAGTTAATTCGTGTGTTTAATTGGTAGTGATTTTATTTATCCCATACCCAGCTCGTAACAATTTGGTGTCAGAAGTGGGATAAATAATGCCGATTCTACCGAAGGACGACACGGATAGTATCCGTACGAGGAGTCAGCGGCAGCAAGGTATGGACCAAAGGCGATTTGGGGACTCCCCGACACAGACACCGGGCGGTGCCCGGCCTACGTCAGTGCCAGTCGCTGGCCCATCTGAAGCTACTCCAGCGGCGCCTACTACATCAGCGGCGCCTGACTTGTCTGCCTTAATGGCACTGCTGCAAGACCAGGCACGTCGTCAAGAGGAGCAGGCTCGACGTCAAGAGGACCAGGCTCGCCAGTTGCAGGAGCAGCTGCAACGGGATAAGGAGGAGCAGGCTCGACGTCAAGAGGACCAGGCTCGCCAGTTGCAGGAGCAGCTGCAACGGGATAAGGAGGAGCAGGCGCGCCGTCAAGAGGAACAGGCCCGGCGTCAAGAGGAACAGATGCTCCTGATAAAGGATCTTCACGCATCAGTGGGCAAAGAGCTGAGCGTGATGAAGGAGCAGGTACAGCAGCACGACAACCGTATCGCAAAGGCCGAAATTCAGATCGCCGACGTGAAGAAGGCCTTGAGTGAAATTAAGGTTGGAGACGGGGCTGTGGCTTCAGTGATTGCTGCCCCTTCGGTGCGTGGGTTTAAAGTGCCTCCATTCGACGGAACATCTTCATGGTCGGCCTATAAAATCCAATTCGAGGCCGTTATGAAAGTGAATGGGTGGACCAAAGCGCAAGCGATGACCGCGCTCACCTTGGGTCTTCGAGACCAGGCCCTTAACATTCTTGAGGCCCTCGGCAAGGATGTGACCTACGAACAGCTGCTGGAGGCATTAGAGTCCAGATACGGTGACGCGCACCTGGAGCATGTTTTTCGTGCCAAGTTAAGGGATCGCGTTCAACGTAGTGCCGAGAACTTACAGCAGTGGGCCCTGGAAGTTGAAAAGCTGGTTCGGAAAGCATACCAGTCCGCCCCTGCACTTATTGATGGAAATCTGGTACAGGCGTTCATCGATGGAATACGTGACTTGGAGGTTAGAGCCGCTGTGAGACTTGGGCATCATGAGACGCTGAAAGATGCCTTGGCCCATGCCTTAGAAGTAGAGGCAGTGAGGCAGGACCACCGTACGCACCGGGTCAGGGAGGTTGTAGCGTCACCGGCACGCGACCGCCCGCAAGGATACAGCCCTAGGTGCTACACTTGTGGAGAAAGGGGTCATCTTCGATCAAGCTGTCCTAAGCGCAGCTCACCAAGAGAAGACCAACCTCAGCAAGGAAAGGTGGCTGAAGTGGCTGCCCAACCACAGCAGGGAAACGAGTAAATGCCAGGACTGGGGGGCGGGTGCTGGCTGGTTTTGAAAGAGCCCCGAGGATCTCGATCTCACAAGTACATGACGGGAACAGCCTGACTATCAAAGGCGAAGTCAACGGAACTCCATGCAAACTGACGTTGGATACTGGAGCTTCTCACACGGTCGTCAATTCTCACCTGGCGAATCGGTTTCTTGGGGGCTACTTCAATAACCGCGACCACCTTCAATTATTAACAGCTACCGGTCAGCACATAACCGTCCGAGGCAAGAAGGAGGTGGAGTTAAAATTGGGTGATAGAATTTACCGACACAATGTCATCGTGGCCGACATAGTCGACGATTGCATCTTGGGCTTGGACTTCATGCGGAAATATCGTTGTGAGATCGACATTGACCAAGGAGTGTTGAAATGTGGTTCAGAGGAAGTCTTCATGGAAGGTGCACCATCAGGGAAAGTGTACTGCCTGAAGGAAATTGTTCTTCCTAGCAGATCAGAAACGATCGTGCCAGTTAAGTTACCACAGAACTCTGGACACAAAGATCGAAGTGTTCTGATAGAAAGGGTGGACAATGAGTTTTCATGGAAGATGGCACGAACTCTGGTAAAGGCCAACAACATCTCAGCTGTACGAATCCTGAATCCAAGTAACAAGGAGCAAGTAATCAAGAAGGGCACCTTGATCGGCACTTGTGAGGAAGTAGCTTGGATGCGTCAATTGCAAGATCTACCTACCGGAAGCAAAATTAGTAGTGCCAAATTCGACGTGTCAACGCTTCTTGAAAACTGTCATTTAAGTGAAGGAGAAATGGACAAGGCTAAGAAGATGTTACTTCAGTACGCCGGTATTTTCTCTACGGGTGATGCTGACATAGGAAGAACTGGACTGGTTCAGCACAGAATTAATACAGGCAACGAGTTACCTATCCGTCAGCGACCAAGGAGACTGCCAGTTGCACGGGAAAAAGAAGTGGAAACCATGATTGAGGGTATGGTGAAGGATGGTGTCATAGAGCCTTCATCCAGTCCATGGTGTTCTCCTGTGGTCCTGGTAAAGAAAAAGGACGGCAGTATGCGCTTCTGTGTGGACTATCGACGACTGAACGACGTCACGAAAAAGGACAGCTATCCACTGCCTAGGATCGATGACACACTGGATACGCTGGCGGGAATGAAGTGGTTTACCACACTAGACCTGAAAAGTGGTTACTGGCAGGTAGAAATAGACCCCAGGGATAAGGAGAAGACTGCATTCTCAACAGGAAAAGGATTGTGGCAGTTTAAAGTTATGCCTTTCGGTTTATGTAATGCTCCTGCAACGTTTGAAAGGCTGATGGAGCAAGTACTTGCCGGGTTGATTGGGGACGCATGTCTTGTCTATCTAGACGACATAATCATTGTGGGCCGTACGTTTGAAGATCACCTTAGAAACCTCAACCGAGTGCTGTCGAAGATCCAAACAGCAAACCTGAAGTTGAGTCCGAAAAAGTGCTCGTTTTTCAGAAAACAAGTGAACTTTTTAGGACACATAGTTTCGGGGGAAGGTGTTCAAACAGACCCAGAGAAAGTAGTCGCCGTCAAAGATTGGCCAGTTCCGAAAGACAAGACACAGGTCAGAGCATTTTTGGGTTTGTGCTCCTACTATCGCCGGTTTGTGAAGAATTTTGCCGATATTGCGAAACCTCTACACAGACTCACTGAGGAAAAACGACAATTCTGTTGGGACGAGAACTGCGACGCCGCATTTCAAGAATTAAAGGGACGTCTGTGCAATACTCCTATTTTGGGATATCCTGACACTGAAAATGACTTTATAGTCGACACAGACGCAAGTAATACTGGGATTGGGGGCGTGTTATCTCAACGGAAAGGAGATCAGGAGGTTGTTATAGCTTACTTCAGCAAGTCTTTATCTAAACCGGAAAGGAATTACTGCGTAACGAGACGAGAGCTGCTCGCCGTAGTGAAGACATTGCAGCACTTCAGTAAGTATTTGTTGGGACGGAAATTCCAGCTACGAACTGACCATGCTGCATTGAAGTGGCTATTACAGTTCAAGAATCCAGAGGGACAAGTGGCGAGATGGATTGAACTACTGCAAGAGTTTGACTTCGTAACTGAACATCGCAGTGGGAAAACTCACGGTAACGCAGATGCCTTGTCAAGAAGACCTTGTCCTGAAGACTGCAAGCACTGTGCAAGGCAAGAGACTAAGGAAGTAGTGCCCGTGAGGATGCTTAGAACGGATCTCAGCGATGAATGGAAGGAGACTCTACAACAGGCTCAACAAAATGACTCGGACATCAAGCCAATCTTCGACTGGATCAAAGCTGGTGCTCCGAAGCCCAAGTGGAGTGATGTGGCTGCGATGAGTTCCATCACGAAGAGTTATTGGGCACAATGGAACAGTTTGGAGATCCAGGATGGAGTCTTGTGCCGTAAATGGGAAAACGCTCGAGGGGACAACTGTCATCTACAAATGGTTGTCCCTAAAGCTAAGGTACCGGATGTTTTACGGCTCTACCATGATGGATGCTCAGGAGGACATATGGGGGTAAAAAGGACTCTACTGAAAATCAGAGAGCGCTTTTACTGGATCCACTGTCGTGATGATGTGGAAGACTGGTGTCGCAAATGTACCAGCTGTGCGGCTGTGAAGGGACCCCACACACGAAGCAGAGGTGCATTGAAAGTGTACAACGTTGGAGCTCCCTGGGAGCGGATAGCACTGGACGTTGCGGGACCATTTCCGGAAAGTGACAGCGGAAACAAGTACTTCATGGTTGTCATGGACTATTTCACAAAGTGGCCAGAAGTCTTCGCCATTCCTAACCAAGAAGCTACAACAGTCGCAGATAAATTGGTTCAGGAAGTCTTCTGTCGTTTTGGAGTACCCTTAGAAATTCACAGCGATCAAGGGAGGAATTTCGAATCGCAAGTTTTTCAGGAGACTTGTCGATTGATGGGTACCCACAAAACCAGAACCACCTCTTACCACCCACAATCTGATGGAATGGTGGAACGATTCAACCAGACGTTGGAGAGATATCTGGCAAAAGTTGTGGAAAACAGGCAAAGGGATTGGGACAAGCACATACAGCCGTTTCTTCTGTCCTATCGGAGTGCAGTTCACGAAAGTACGACTGTAACTCCAGCCTTCGCGAACTTTGGAAGGGAATTACGGTTGCCTGCAGATTTAATTACTGGAACTCCCCCTGAAGTCCCACGCAGTGTAACGGATTACGCGAATGATCTGCGTAACAAGTTAAATGATGTGTATGAGCATATCAGGCAATCCGGACAACAGATGTCTGAGAAGATGAAGACCCGTTATGACCGGAAGGCAAACAGTCGTGGTTTCGACGAAAGTTCGCTTGTGTGGTTGCATAACCCAGTGCGGAGCAAGGGAAAGTCTCCGAAATTGCAAGCAAAATGGGATGGACCATACAGAGTTGTGACCAGGATCAACGATGTCACCTACAGAATACAGAAGGGTCCGCGAGGTGCGCCTAAGGTTGTGCATGTAGACCGACTGGCGCGATATTACGGGACCAATGATGCTCGGGACGAGCATGTCTAAGGAGGGGGCAGTGTTACGACGCGCAACGGTCATCTAGAATCTTCGAGAAACCTTGCTAATAACTGTGCAGTACCTAGAAAAGACGAGTAGTGACAAGTTCATTTTTTTAGGTATAGTTACATTGTATTCAAGGTCAGCCTACGCGCGACGTCAGCGGCAGTTGTCATTGTAATTTCAACCGTATGCCGACGACGTAAAGTAACTTCTTCCTTGTCGGTTCTTTTATCTTTAAATTTATTTTTTGTTAATGTTTTTTTGTGGATGCTTTCTTGAATAATAGAGAATTATCTCGAATGTCTTTTGTTTGCTTGGGTATAAAAGGACCGATTGAGGACGAAGTGAGTCAGTTCACTTTTAAGCGAGACAACGAAAGGTTCGAAGAGTTATCTAGTGCGACAAAGTGTTCAGTACTGTTGAAGTGATTGTTTATAAGTGTATTGTGAGTAATAAAGTTAATTCGTGTGTTTAATTGGTAGTGATTTTATTTATCCCATACCCAGCTCGTAACAATATTAAAAAAAATGAAATAATTTCGGTTATCATTTTGATTTCGTATCTATCTATCTATCACCTACGGTTACTGTTCATAAGTCAGGGCTACCCTGACTTATGAACAGTAACCGTAGGTTCGAACCCAGGCAGGCATTACTTACTTTTAGTAATTTATTTCATCACCACTGCTCTCAAAACGGTTCAATTCGATGACAATTCTCAATAAAGAATTGAGAATTGAGAGAATTGAGAATTGAGACATGTGAAAACTACCAACCTGCATTGGACCCACATGGTGGATTACTGCAGAGACCTGGCCTGGCCTGGTTAAATATGTATGTTCCAATTAATATTTACTTGTCGAAGCGACGCAACGTGTCGTTTTTCACGTGGCTTTATATTTTTATACAAAATAATTCGACAGTCACGATTATTAATATAAAACACCCTTACGTGAAATATGAGAACTTCGATTTTCCTTAGCTTTAAATATGTGAACGAATATGAATCACCTACTAGTATTTATCAATGAATTTTAGACACCTACATACCTATCTTCTATGATATCTTCGAAAATATGCATTCTTGGACCAAATATTCTAGGACTATAAGTATTATTTTTACAAATAGAAACCCTTGTACTAAGGGATAAAAAAAACTTTGTACACAAAGTAGTCCCGTAAGAAATAACAGATAATACAAGTTATAGCTAGACTCTACTCTATGAGTTGAGTGAATCTGTAACAACAGAATCCGACTATAATGTCCCTGATGCTGTGACATTAGCGTGTTTCTAAGGGAGTGAGCCTCCAGCACACTCACCTATTACTCATCTCATAGACGTAATCAGCATAACTTTTATTTGTATGTTGTTCTAATCACACTACGTTATCAGGCCGCGTTAAATTTCGACATTCTCGTTGGCCAGTCAGTGTTATCATGGCAATAGATGAATCGATACAATGATAAGATTACAAAAGATACATTTATTGAAAAGGCTCGGTATTGCCAATTACTATCACAGTTCGTGAACGTGTGTACATGAAACAGTAACGATGGCACCTTGGTTGGAGTTGCCGTATCAAATGAAAAATGTGACCGCCGAAGAGGAGAAGATTGTCAGAAAATGTCTTAGCGGTGCGTGTTGTGTATTTTATAGTGCTTTGTTCTTATTTTTATTTATGTGTATTTTGGATGCGGTTTTGGGATAAAAACAGTATGATATTTTCTTTTTTAACTAAAAAAAAATGGTTACGAAATAGACTGCATAGAACGTTAAATTACTTTCTAGCTTTCTAAACTACAAACTTATTAAATGCTCTAACTGCTGTATAAATAAATAGTTTACTCTGATGAGCATTCATAATGAACACGAAACTATTCTGTTTAAATGTAATTAAATTTTCCACGGCGAATACTTGGAACAATATAATTAACTGTAACTTTGAACGCTTCATACACGCTTAGTCTGAATTTCCAGTAGATTTCATTATTGCTTATACGCATGATTTACTCTGATAATAACATCAGAATTTACCTGTAATTTGTCAAGTATTATTACGTAAAAAATTAACGCAGTTTTTTCGTAAAATATCATTCGAATTGGCAGTTCAATCGTTGGTATAAATGTAATTTGTCACAAAAAAGTGAATTACCTTTAGTTAAAAGGTATTTTTTTTTTAATAATAATTAAATAATTTAATTTTTTTGATAATTTAAAAATTATCCAATGTGTTTTAAACCTGTACTGTCCCAGTGCTTCCCACAAATCCATTGATTAAACTTCAACAATATCTGTATCTCGATATACTTAGATACAAATAGATTTATCTATTCCCAAACTATTAAACTGAGCCGTATTTTCAATGCTCCATCTTACTAACTTAAGCCTCTGTAGCAACAGCTAAAGGGTTTTATCTCCCACAATATCTTAAGATAAGACATCTGTAGCGCGTCCCTCGGAAACAGATCTAGGTTATCTTGCGTCTTAGTATTTGATGTTTGTATGCTAATGTTAATAATACTGTTGTTTCTAAGTCAGAGAGCTCTTGGTAACCTAGCTATGTTACTATTTTACTTGTTCTATTTAAAACTATTGCCTACAAACGTAGGGTAACGTCTGTCTAGTGACCCGGTGGACGTGAAGTCGATTCCTACGAGAAGCATACCTACTTTGTAAAGTTGTTTCCAGTTTGACTTGGACATTGCAGACTTGAATCACCTGATTGTCTGATAAAAAGATGATTCCGTGCTTCGGAAGGCACGCATAAGCCGGGTGGTCCCGGCAAAATGGCGGTCATCAAATCAAACCATGTCAGAGGCTCTTTTTTTTTTGGTGGGTGGAAAATCATCGAATAACCCTCCCCCCCCCCCCGCTCTTGGGCAGAGCGAAGGGGAGTGTCAGACTTCTACTGACTAAAAACCGAACCACCCGTGTTCCTTCTTTGCCCTTGTGCCGAGGCCACGTCATCTCGTACTAAAATCCGCGGCCCCGACGGGAGCAATGTCAGAGGTTTTTTTTTTAAACCATCTCATGTCAGAGGCCCTTGAGATGGTTTAAAAATTCACACTAGGGTGTGTGGGGTTGTTAGACCTTTCTGCCTACACGATAAGAAGAAGAAAAAGCTTGAAAGTTAGGTTAGTTTTAAATCCGATACGTATAATCAAAGCTGTTGTTTCTGTCATCTGTGAATCAAAGTAATTATCGGAGTTTTTAACGTGTTTTGCTGGTAAACCGTAACATTAATATTGTTGCTATCAAGGCACACTAAATTATAAATAGTCATGATTAGATTGTGAAAACATATTCTTTTACTGCACGCCACGATTATCTGCTATACTTTTAGTGTAAGGTAATCATTACCAACGGCATCCTTGTTTTACCTATTTTTTTTTCTTAATAATTAAACAAAATACTTCTTAAACAATTTGTGTGTTGGAGCCTCCTTATAGGCAAACAATGCCTGTGCTGGGAGACTTCACTCTTCCATATCTTAGATATAAATAAAAAGAGAAGTCCTGACTGACTGACTGACTGACTCATCAACGCCCAGCCCAAACCCTTGAACCTAGAAAGTTGAAATTTTTGCACAGAGGTTTCCTTTATAACGTAGACAAGGAATAAGGAAGGATTTTTCGAAATTCAACCCCTAAAGGAGTTAAATATGGGATGAAAGTTTGTATGGAAAATCGTCATTTTCACGCGGGCGAAGCCGCTGGCAAAAGCTAGTACGTTATACGACTTATTTTCAGGTCTGCGTTGTCCCCCCATATCTAAATACTAATGCTGTAAAATAAAAATATTGTTAAACCACCAACAAATTTTGAATTTTTAACCTATAAAAGAAGATGGATCAAAATTGCCCCACGTCCTATAACAACGTGACATATCTCAAAAAAAAGATAAAAATGTATAAAAAAATATGGCATACTTCTTATGTTCTTTTTTTTACACCTTCGTATGAAAAAGTTGCAATGAAAATAGTTCAGGCGCTGTTGTGAAAAAATCGTTCGTATGAGTATTAATGGACCGATTTTAAAAATTCTTTTTTTGTTGGAAAGGGTATACTTCCCAAATGGTCCCATATTTTTTTTATCGAAATCAGACCAGCGGTCTTGGTAAAATAAACAAAAAAAAAAATACATTGTCCACATTATGACTCATGAACATGTGAACTTACGTGTGAACCACTAAAAAGTGAAAAATAAAAACTTAAAAAAAAAAAAAAACTACTTCAAAAACAAAACACAAAAAAGTGAAAAAGTGAAAAAAATTAACTTTAGAAGAAAAATCAGTTTTTGAAGTCGGTGGCAAAAACATGAAATCAAACAAACAGAAGTCACCGACTTCAGAAACTGATTTTTCTTCTAAAGTCAATTTTTCACTTTTTTGTTTTTTTTTAAGTCGGTTTTATTTTTTGTTAAAAAGTTTTTTGTTTGAAAAGGTAGTCCCACGGCCATAATAAAGTCAGGTCTCCGGTCTCCAGGATTCTGAAGAAATGAAAGTAACATCTCAAAAATAAGCTCATTTTTGTACTTCACATTATTAGTTTTTCACTGTCTTGTCTGTCTTTTGACTTATTGCATTATGATGAGACAGAAACGTCAGTGGTAACGCGAGGGAGTGATTGACAGAGGTTGTTTCACTAACATTAACACAAATGAGAGAGACGAATTACGATAGCGACGCGACGGGGCAAGCGAAGCTAAGGAAATGCAAGTGAATAATGTAATAATTTTTACAGGTACCGTTTGACGGAACGAGATCAATAATGTACCTAATTCTGGTTGGCGTTTGATTAAAGCCCGACAAGCGGGTGAAGCAGCTCCTGCTCATAACATAGAAGCGCACAATCATTGTGTTTCACATGCCAGCATCCAATACTACGAGGACGTCAAAGACATGTTCCTAACGCGAATATTTTGGAAGAAGCCCATTCCCTCTCTAAAAGAGAAGGCCTGTGTCCCAGCAGTGGGAACATTAATAGGCTGTTGATGATGATGACGACGAAATAAATAAATAATAAATACGACGATATACAAAATAACGTTCTGTTGTTCTCAAGTTCTAATCACGGCAGCATTCAATCACGGCATATCCGAAGAAAGGAGTACCACACCTATGTGCTTTATAATAGACGAATTAATGAAAGAAGGAATGCCGTGGTTGAATAGGTACTGTTGTTCTTGTATACCTACATGGACGCAGGACATTGGAGGTATGCGCCCATGTTATGAGTGTAATATTTTATTTGGGCTGGATGCGTCAGTCAGGAGACTGACAGCGCCATTTAATTGTTCCTTAGAACTCGCATAAGAACGAGTGAAACAACATTATTCACTTGCATTTCCTTAAATAGCTTCGCTTGCCCCGTCGCGTCGCTATCGTTATTCGTCTCTCTCCATTTGTGTTAATGTTAGTGAAACAACCTCTGTCGATCACTCCCTCGCGTTACCACTGACGTTTCTGTCTCATCATAATGCAATAAGTCAAAAGAAACAACAAGACAGTGAAAAACTAATAATGTGAAGTACAAAAATGTGAAAAATAAAATAAGAAGAAAAATCAGCTTCTGAAGTCAGTGACTTTTGATGATGATGATGATGAATGATGATGATGAGTTTTTATTTTTCACTTTTTAGTGGTTCACATGTGTTTACCCCTTCACAACGTACCGGCGTGATGTTATGTTATGAACTGGTGTAAACAATAGACAGACATGAGATTTCAGCAATCCCAGTCCATTTGCTATCATTTATTGAGGAATTCCGTTGCCTATCTCCGAAGTTCTTCATCAGATCTTCACTAAATAGTTTGTATAACCTTTTTTGTAGTGAGTACAGGCGTGATATTATGTTGTGTGATGGCGTAAACAATGCTTAGATATGCTATAGCAACAATCGCGGTTAATCTGCTGTTATTTATTGAAGAGTTCCCCCGATTTCTACAAGATCCCATCATCAGATATTAAAATGGTGACAATGGGACCACACGGGAAGCACCAGCTGCTAAGAATCATGAAAATCGGTTCACCCAGTCGCAAGTTATGAATTGATAACCTCCTCCTTTTTTTGGAAATCGGTTAAAAATGAGCTTATTTTTGAGATTTGACTTTCATTTCTTCAGGATCCTGGAGACCGGAGACCTGAATTTATGGCCGTGGGACTACCTTTTCAAACAAAAAAAGAATTTTTAAAATCGGTATATTAATACTCATTACGAACGAATTTTTCACAACAGCGCCTGAACTATTTTCATTGCAACTTTTTCATACGAAGGTGTAAAAAAATGAACTTAGGAAGTATGCCATATTTTTTTATACATTTTTATCTTTTTAGGGTTCCGTACCTCAAAAGGAAAAAACGGAACCCTTATAGGATCACTTTGTTGTCCGTCTGTCTGTCTGTCAAGACCTTTTTTCTCAGGAACGCGTGGTGGTATCAAGCTGAAATTCATATCAAATACTCAAGTCTATGGTCTCTTGGAGCTGTGAAAAAATCAAACTTCTAAGTCAACGCGATCAAAAGATACTCCCGTTTATGCCGCAAATTTTCGACACTCGCAAGGGAATCAAAACCTACAGGGTACTTCCCGTGAACTCGGAATCTTGAAATTTGGTACGAAGCAACGTCTTATAGCATAGATAAAGGAATAATTACGAAAACCATAAATTTTTAGTTACATCAAGATACTCCCGTTTATGCCGCAAATTTTCGACACTCGCAAGGGAATCAAAACCTACAGGGTACTTCCCGTGAACTCAGAATCTTGAAATTTGGTACGAAGCAACGTCTTATAGCATAGATAAAGGAATAATTACGAAAACCATAAATTTTTAGTTACATCACATAATATATTTTTTTTACGGAACCCTCGGTGCGCGAGTCCGACTCGCACTTGGCCGGTTTTTTTTGAGATATGTCACGTTGTTATAGGACGTGGGGTAATTTTGTATGGATTGTGATCCGTCTTCTTTGTACGCCGTTATTGGCAAAACATGGACGCTCACAACATATATTTATTCAATACCTTGCATGTCTGATTAATCAGTTTATGTAAACGCATGTTTGACAAATAAATGATTCTTATTCTTATTCTTAACCATTCTAAAAAGAGTAACCTTAGAGTTTCTTGCCGGTTCTTTTCCATAAAGGAATCGACCAATGCACCGAACTGTGCACCTTATGTCGACGTTGTACAATTGCCCATGGATGTGCCTATTGGAAATAAAATATTAAGAGTTTTATTGGTCGATAACTTCTACGGCTTCATCTGCGGCAGCACAGAGGTAGCTCTATGCGAAATATCCTGCCCGGCAGCCATCATCATCATCATCATCATTCTCCTGCCCTTATCCCAATTCATTTGGGGTCGGCGCAACATGTCTTCTTCTTCCATACTTCCCTATTTCTCGTCATCTCAGCAGTCACCTCCTTTCTAGCCATATCATCCTTCACACAGTCCATCCATCGTTTCTTTGGCCTTCCTCTCCTTTTATAGCCATCTACATTCATACTCAACATTTTCCTCACAACATTTCCTTCATTCCTTCGCATCACATGTCCATACCACGACAATCGATTACCAATCAACTTTTCATTCACTGGCGCCACTTTCAGACTTCCTCTTATTTACTCATTCCTTATCCTTCCTTCCTTATCCTTTCGCGTCACACCACACATCCGTCTTAGCATTCTCATCTCAGCCACATGCAATTGCCTTTCATTTATCCCTTTTGTGGCCCAACATTCTGATCCATACACGACAGCAGGTCTAACCATGGTAAAAAGTTAAAATGTTCAATCATAAAAAAACAGTGCTTATTTCTTTTCTATACAAAAACGGACCTTCGCCCTATAGTAAAAAACTTTAAGCCAATATTATTATGATGTCACATAATTATGAGTGTGTACATCGGTAGATAGCTAATCATTTAAGACATTTATCGGTCCTAGATCGCTTTATCAATTCTTGAAGCTCACTCAGTGCTGTTGTACTTAAACAAATTCCTTTTCACGATACTTTGATAACCTAGTGAGTAGTGTTCTTGTTCGTTAAGTTTGGTTACCAAGGAAATAAACCAGAAATGGTATTTTTATTGTATAGTAGCCGCACTAAGTCTGCATGATAAACCAGCTGCTAAGTCTGTATGATGGGTTCACACTTACAATAAGCCCTGTGTAGAATGTTAGTGTGTTGTCGTGTGGTTGGTGACTGACCCGGTGTCAGAGTCTTCATACCAATGCAATGATTGGTATAAAGACTCACTCAGAGGCCAATGCCTCTGAGTTGTCTTTACATGCCAGGCATGATGGTTTCCTCACCACAGTAGCCAGTTATGAGCAGCTTATACGCTGATTTTAAAAGGTTAATGAAATATCATATCAAAATCACCTAAAAAAACTGAGAAATAGGCCTTCTCTGAGAGGGAGTGAAATTTTCTGTAGCCTTAATAAATCTTTAACATGAAATTTATGCACAAACAATGTGTAGTTTAGAGCATGAGTCTAGATCTATGTACAACTTAAGTAAACAAAAAACAGTTTAGAAGATTATATGATAACTGTAAATTTCAGCATTTAACAAAAAAGCAAACATATTTCTGTAAATTCGGTGAAAACAAGACCAATAAAATATATAACTTCGTAAATAATATATTGCGTTATCGCATAGTCGTGTTTTTGTCATCCACTAATCAAATTAATTTTGCACGAAACTATAAAATAATTTTGTAGCAACATAAATAATTTGGATATAAAATTTTGTGGCAAAACGTGATGCAAAGTGGCTAAATAGTATAGGTATCTAAAAAAATAAAGATTGTTATTAGTATTTTATTCTCTATTCAGTAAAAAATACTATTTGATGTTAACATTGTTATTTGATTAATTAAGTAAATAAATTATTTATTATTAAAAAGCCGTTATTTTAAAATGACTAACATACACTTACATTTTATTTGTATGCATGTATGAAGAGAATGCGAGTTCCAAAAGCAAAAATATGAAGGTACAGTCAAGTCATAAGGCCTAGTAAAAGTGAAATGACTATGGACTACAGTTGTCCATTCGAAAGTAAATCTCCATGGAGACGAATGGTCAAGATACTCCATGGAGACTTGAAATCCATATCAATTTCAGTGATCTATTTCAAGTTATCGTTTTTACAGTAGTTACCCTTACATAAAGTACTTATAAATACATAATATTCTTCACATGACACATGCATTATATTATCGCGTTCCAATACTAATTACGTACGTATTTGCACTAATCACTGATAAATTATAATCTGTTTACGATAGAATGTTATTTACTCTGTGGAGCAAACAAGTGCTTAATTGAGTCTAATTTTAATTGTCAACGTACTAAATGTACTCATGGGTGCAGATTTTGAATCATACATACACGTGTACACAAGCACCTCAGAAAGTCACTGTCATTTAAAGTCTTTGACAGGCCTGCCCCCTATTGCGTATCTTTTTAACGTCAGTGGCTATCAGAAATCTCCATAGATTAACTGTAAATTGGTTATGGTTTGATACATTTTTTCTTAAAAACTCACCATTTGACAGTTATTTGATAGACATTATAAATGTTATCCACTGTCATTAAAAGATACGCAATAGCCCTGCTGGTATAGGTCGTCATCATCATCACCACCAGCCTATAATGTTCCCACTGCAGGGACTCGGGCCTCCTCTCTAGGATGGGTTATAAACCACCACGCGTGCCCAGTGCGGGTTGGTAGATGTCACATGACTTCGAATATTTTGGTTCTAAGACATGCGGTTTCTTCACGATGTTCAACTTCACCATTACATCGTACAGGTAGTCAGGTCTAATTGGGTTGTGGAGATCAGATAGGTAGTCATTCCATGTAATATACGGGTATTTAGGTGCATCAAGTTAGAAGGGAAGTCGATTCTAACATAGTTGGGAAAAGTCTAGACAGATGATGATTTATCCCATAAAGAGCTGCATATCAATGTTTATTCTAAAAGAATTTTCAGTTACAGCAAATCAACATCAACTTTATTGCAAACTGTTATAAAGCTCACTGTGATATTCAATCTGAGAAGAAACGACTGTGTAGGGACTGTAGTTTTCTTTTAAAAAATAAAATAAAATAAAATAAAATATTCTTTAATTCGGATAAGCAACATCCATAAGGGTTAGTAAAAACAAAAAGATAACTTATATCTATGTTAGTAATACTTAATATCTATTTAACAACAAGGCTGTTGTCTTTTGCCAGCTTGGTTTGTTTTAACGATTTATTGAACTTGGTGACGTGACGTTCCTTTTCAATGATTGTCATTTGTTTTGATACAAATGTCTGGGTCACAAATCTTACAATGAGTAAACGCTTGTGGTAGGACCTTTGAGCTTACATTTTCTATACAATTTTACAGCTAGAAAACAGAAACTGACTGCAATACATTGGTCCTGATAACAAGAGCTCCCGCTCTATAGATATCACCTACATACGTGCCACCCACGTATTATGCATTTTCTGGCAAAAATATATAAAAATAATCTAATCACTCCGATAAGCGCCAAATATCTCCTAAGCGATACTTAAGTAGGCACCTATCTAAGAGTACCAGTGCTATGCCAATGGAGCAGGTACTACGGCACTTCAAAAAACCTTTGATAATTCAAGAGCGTAGGTATTATGATTTTGGGTGATTCAGTCAATACAAAAAAAAAAGTTTGAAAACTAATGATGAAACGGCTAAAATGATCAAGTGCAAATGACTAATAATTTCATGAAAGATTTTCAAGTCACTTCTTGCGTATTATGAGTGACAGCCCTCTGCAGACTAAAAACTAAAGATCAATCAGTATATCATACAAAGATGACCGATACAAGAAATTATTTCAGTAACTTAAGGGAATGACGACTGGCCTGTTGGTCTAGTGGTTAGTGACCCTAACTGCTATGCCGGAGGTCGTGGGTTCGATTCCCACCCAGGACAAATGTTTGTGTGATGAGCACGATCATTTGTTCTGTGTCTGGGTGTAATTTATCTATAACATGTATGTATTTAGAAATATATAAGTATGTTTATCAGTTGTCTAGTACCCATAACACAAGCTCTGCTTAGCTTGGGACTAGATGGCGTTGTGTGATAGATGTGGAATATTATTAAAAAAAAAAAAAAAAAAAATCCGATAAATTTGATTTGTTGCATTTCCTCATACGCAATGTATCGTTACAGGGGCAAAACGCAAGTAGCAAACGGCAAACGCCACGGCAAGTTCGATGAACTCCGTAGTGAACAGCTGATTTCAGGCCTAGCGATGGTCACGCCATCTAACGACAATTAACTTTTAACAGTCTTTCAAGTTCAAAAGAAAATGATGATTCCCTTAAGAGTACTCAGCATACAGTCGCAGTTTTCAAATTAGAATTCATATAAAAAATCTACAGCAATGCTCTCACTGTATGAAATGGTAGCTTTTAGTGCGATCATATTTGTATATAAAAAATATTTTCACTTCGTACAGGCCTCGAATGAAATATGGTAGAATTTTCGCAACATTGAATAGGTCTTTTAAAAATGTTTATTTTTTTACATATTCGTAAGTGCTCGTGCGTGTAAAGGCAAGCCTGAATTAATTTTTAAAAGGCTTTTTTATAGAATGAGAGACCTCTCCTGGAATAGAATGTTAATGGATTACTAAGCATTGTGGTTTGGTCGACTGCCTCGTTGTTCAAGTGATCATGAGGTAGTGTGTTTGATTCCCAGGTTGGAAAAAGTGTTATTGGGTTTTTCTTTGAGGATTTCCTCAGTAGCAGCCACAGAGTTTGGATTTGGCAATCATCATCATCATCAGCCTATAATGTTCCCACTGCAGGGACTCAGGCCTCCTCTCTAGGAGAGGGATGGGCTATGATCTACCACGCGGGCCCAGTGCTGATTGGTAGATGTCACATGTCTTCGAATTTTTGGTTCTAAGACATGCCGGTTTCCTCACGATGTTTTCCTTCACCGTCTTGAGAGCAATGGTTAAATCACACAAAGTAATGCGCCTGACTGGGTTCGAACCCACGACTCACTGTGCGTAAGTCGGGGCTGCTACCACTGAGCCACCACTGCCCTCGCCACCACTGCTCTCTGGATTTGGCAATAGGCTCGCCCCCTATTATAGGGAACTTAAACTTAAATGTGAACTATTGAGTACACCTTTGCCTAACCCCATGAGATTACACGCGTGATGTTATGTTACTTTACCTTTTGACTTTTACAGCTTAATCGCTGACAGACTTTGACGAGGTCTAAAGTCTATTTTGCGACTATTTTCAACCTTAGAGAAGTGTCATATCACTGGTTGCTAAAGAATCTTGAAATCGATTGTACAATAATTATAATTTATCTTTCTTTACAGGCTATACACGGCCGTTCGTAAGATGCGGAGAGAACGGGTACCTGATGCCCGGTCAGTTCAGGAAGCACGCCGAGGGCATATACAACATGCAGGTGCGCCCTGATGATGTTTGGGTCATCACCTTTCCTAGATCTGGTGAGTACTTGACGGATTCTTAGAAAATTTTAGTAAATGACTTCCATTTGCAGAGGAAACTCTCTTTAGAAGCTTCTGATCTTTCTCGCCTGACCAAAATAAGTAGTTAGAGGTAATGAAGTGAATCGGAATCGAATCGACGGATGTTACCGGCGGCGAGTGCTGTGGGTGCGGGGCGCGCGGCGGCGTGTGCCGTAGCGGCGGGTGTGCGGGGCTCCGGGTCGCGGGGCGGCGGTTGCACGTTGCGGCGTGCATTCGTTGTTCCGTGATTCGGGGTCTCGAGCATTCGTTGTTGCGGTTTGCGTCGCTGCGTGCTTTCGTGCTCGCAGTGTTCGTTGTTGCGGGCATTCGGTGGCGTGTGGTTCGGCGTGGTGGCTTTCGGAATGACGTATTGCACTCGTAGTTTCGTTCTTCTTCCGTCCTTCTGACATTCAAAAGTGCCTGTAATGGCTTTTATTTGAAATAAAATATTTGAGTTTGAGTTTGAATCGATCATTTCGTGTACCTATGCGTGCGCAATCGGTCAGACTGATCAGATTAGGTTCGTATGTTCCGATTAGCTTCTACTTAAAGGCTTCATGACATCACATGTGGACTTGCATGTATGCAGGCCTGACACGCCTTTAAGTCGTAAGGCTTGGAAGAGGAATTTACCTAAAACGGTTATGATCACGCTAACTTTTTGCTAGATATGACAGATACCCACGCGTGCGTTTAGGGAACTCAGAGCGTGAACGAACGTGTTTGCCACGTGTAAGGGTAGAACCTCTTCTATCAGCAAAGAATCGGATTTTTACTTACTCCTATCTTTTAGAACCGGCATGGGCATAATATATATATTTTAGAGTGAGAAACAGAGCGTGCTGCTGAATACCGCAGCAATAGCGCTATGTGGCGAAGACCTAAATTTGACGTGTACTAGTGATGCAAGTGTGGAAGATTGACTACACTGAGTTTCCACAGCAAACGCTGCGATCGGTTTTAGTATTCCCTCCCTCCGTTCACGGCCTCGCGCTATGTGATTTGCGGCAACCGATATACGCGTGAAAACCGTCGCTAAGCAGTGAGTCGTGGAGTGAAAAACTTCTTATTTTCGCCCCAGTTACTCTCAAAAGAGGCCAGTAGCTTGAGCAATTCTTTTATTATGCGAACAGTCAAAGAGTGGAACTCCCTGCCTACGTCGGTTTTCCCGAGTTCATATAACCCCAATCTATTTAAGTCGCGAGTAAATAGGCTTCTTCTGGGTAAGCTCGTTCCATTGTCGACCTCATCTATGCCCATAGGGCAAGATTGAGGTAAAGAGCCCATTTCAAATAAAAAAATAAATAGCATGTAGATCCTTGACACGGAGTACTTACATAATAGGTGTTTTAAGGCGTTTCCAATGCAATGATTAATTTTGATAACAATATGGATTATGTGGCAGTATCTATCTAGCAGGCATGACGTCAAAGTATTAATTGGTATGCCAGTCATATCCGTTCGATATTGATAGTGATATTTTTAGTGGTGGAGTTTGTTACGATTTTTGGTTTTAACACGAAGTTATTAGGGTCTAGTAGTTGTTTTTTGGAGGGTGGGAAATAGCTCTAGGCAGAGCGGAAGTGTCAGACTGACTTCTACTAACTAAACACCACCCATGTTCCTTCTTAGCCCTTTGTGCCAAGGCCGCGGTATCTCTTTCGAACAACCCGCAGTCCCGAGTCTAGTAGTCTTCGACTGATTCACAGCGTAAAAGCTCAGTTCAAGTAAAAATTGTTGAACAATTTTTATTTTGACCGATTTTGCCACTCACGCAAAACTCTCATGATTGTCATATCAACATTGCAAACAAAAGCGAGCAGAAAATAAACCCAAAAACGATGCAACTAAGAAAACCTATACATTTTAAAAGCTTTTATTTTAGATGATAAAACAACATTTTGAAATGAAACGTCAGGAGTTTGTTGCCGAATTTTTTTGTTGTAACTTTTTTATTCGTGGTTTTTGTTATCACGATACAGTCAATCCATCTGATAAAATACATATAGGACGGACGTAATCCCGACAAATTTTACTGATATTGGTTACGGCTGTAGCAACGTGAACCGTTGTTTTCCGATATACCTACCTACATATTTCGTGACTCAAAATTCGTTTATGTAGGTAAGGGAAATAACTGTGAGTCACATGATTGATACGTAATTTTGAAGGGCAAAGAACATTGATTATTTAAATGTTTTGGCTTTTATGCGGTACTTAACCGGAGGATACCTATTTTTAAACTTTAGATGCTAAACCAATATGCTAGTGCTAGAACCTAGAACGATCGGTGGGTAGTAAAGAATAGGTTTCAAGAAATAGATCTGTCTTTGGTCATACCTATATTATAAATGACCACTTTTCCGATACTGGTGACGTAAAATTAAGGCCAGGTAAATGTCCATACTGTAATATGACCATATTAGTACCATCACTGATCCAGTACTTACTGTACAAAGAGGTGGAAGTATCTATACAAGACCGAAACCACTATCTTTTTTCACACCATGATTACATTTTATAACTTTGTAATACAGTCGTAATGTGTAGTTATAAGCTAAATTATATGTGTACAAACTTGTCTTAATATTTTATTCTTTATTTTTCAGGAACAACATGGGTTCAAGAAATGGTATGGTTAGCAGAGAACGATTTGGACTACATTACAGCGAAGGAAGTGCCACTTCACAAGAGATTCCCCATGCTAGAGTGAGTACCTATTAGGTACTTTTAATGTTATATTGTCACCAAATTACACGTATGCATAAAACACAAGCGGTTTTCTCGAGAAATCACGGTTTCTACTTTGAGATAAGGACTTATCTCAAAGTAGAAACCGTGATTTCTCGAGAAAACCGCTTGTGTATTTCAAAATTAAAACTAATTTATTCAAACTAGGCTGATAATCAGCATTTTTCGAACTTCAAAATTTACTTTACTTATTTACAAGAGACAGGCCCCCAAAACGCTTCGTAAGGCTTCAAAAAACCATAAATGTATATAAACTTTTAAAAGTTTTAAAAGTCTTCTTCTTCTTAGCGTGTCGATGACAATTCAAATTGAGTCGGCCCAAAATTTGGCGACGAGTTCGGCACTTTCAGTAGCCTCCATCAGTTCCTGTGATGTGCAAGTAACAGGACAGGCTGGGCACGATATCAAGTGCCCCATAGTTTGTGGGGCAAGACCACATTTACACTCCAGGGCAGAGTCATCTATGAATCTCCACCTGAACAGGTTTTCTTTGCTTCGGCCTACCTGTGTCCGGAGTCTGTTTAGAGACTTCCAGGTCAGCCATGGCAACTCGTGTCCAGGTGGAAGATTTTCGGCAAGTGGCACAAATGGGTTGGGTAAGGAAACGCTATCTTGCCACAACTTAAGTCTTTCCTTAGAGCGTTCACCAGTGAGCGGGGGTACACACTTTAAAAAGCTGTTGCGGCTTTTCAGCCTTTGCGGTACTATGATGTTATCGTGTAGAGGGTGTCTAGCGTCGGAGACCATTTTGGCTCTTTCACTAGAGCTCGCCACCGCTCTGCGAACTACTGGTGGCGCTATGCCTGCCAGTGGATACAGCATCTGTACCGGGGTCGGCTTGAGGCAGCCAGTGATTATCCGGCACGTTTCATTCAGTGCTGTATCCACTAACTTTGCATGGGCTGAACGACCCCACACGGGGCACGCGAATTCACCCGCAGAGAAAGATAGCGCCAACCCAGTAGTCCGCATGACGTCAGGCGAAGCACCCCACTTTGACGCGACTAGTCGCCGCAAAAGACTATTGCGAGAGTGTACCTTCTGCTTAATGTTATTGCAGTTCTTGCCGAATGTTAGAGACCTGTCCAGAGTAACACCCAGATATTTTGGAAAGTTGCTGTGCTCTATGGATACCCTCTCTCTGTTGCGAAGATGGAATATGCACGACTGCGTTTTGCTCGGATTGGGCTTGAGTGAGTTAACGTGGTAGTAAGTGGCTAAGTCACCAAGAGCGTTTGACAAAGACACCTCAACCTCTTCAAAGGTGGTGGCTTGGGAGGTAAGGGCAAGGTCGTCTGCATAGAGGAAGCGGGAGGTTTGCGGGCTGGATGGTTTTAAAAGTTACTGCGTGTGTATATATATACATATTGCCAAAATCGAAAATAACGACGCCAATATATTTTCAATCACATTTTTGCCAATATAAGTTTTTAAACTGACATGTTCAATAACACTATTATTAATATTGAAAACGGAATATTTACCATGTTTACTTTTATCGGGAACTCGGAAATAAAAGTAAACATGGTAATTAAAACCCGTTTTCAATATTAATAATAGTATTTTCGCCAATGTTTGCAATGGCGCCCCCTTGACGATACCATTCGGGCGTGAAAGATCCTTGCAACTCTGTACGTATCATCTAGAGCTCACCTGTAAGTCCATGACTCTTCGTTGTCCTAATATTGTTTCAACGGCCTCCGGTTCTTTCGATCCAGGGGAAATAGGCTACTACGAAAACTGTCAGAATATCATCAAATACAAAAAAGAACACGTACGAATTTTATTATCATCGAACTTTTAATCATAAATTAATCACAAGAACATAATCAAACGATGCCATAAGAATTTTTATGGTTAGCATTTGCGTACGCGCATTATCGTGTAGGCACACTTACAAAATAAGATATAGTATCTTTTATTAACAAAAATGTTTAAGATTATAGATACGAAAAATACATGTCATTGTTACTATCAATAATGATGATAATAAAAGTAACCAGTATCAATATTGAAGTTCATAATCATATATGAAATTAATCAATTTATGACTAATTTGTTTTTGAAGTAAACGCGTTGGTATCTGATCACGGCTTACTTAGTGCAAAAGAACTCGTAAAATAAGAAATAAATTGAGAAAAGTTTGAAGAGATTTCAGTTACTCCACGTGAAATTAAAGATTGAAACTAACCAAAAACTACAACCAGCCGATTTTTCTATTTTATTAGTCCGCAAAAATTGTGGAAGCTTGGCTAATACTCACTAGCAAGACTAGTCAGATGCGACTGCAACTGCACTTCATGTAGCTGCACAGCGTAGGGCAGGGTCAGCATCAGCGCTAGACTAGCGTCATGTCATAAAAACTACAAAAAAACTAAAAACTAGTATGCTATACATAAAATGTATAGCCTAAAGCACCAACGAACAATGAAAGTTTCTTTATGATTGGATCTAGATGATCCAATCATAAAAAAACTTTCATTGCTCATTCCGGAGATTACTCCCTGCTTACAAATATACAAACACACTTACCTACCTCTTTATAATATTAGTATGTATAGATAAAATATTATAGCGCTGGTGGCTGAATTGAATTCATAGTAACAATTTGTACGTTGATTTCCAGTTAATTGAGATTTATGAATGACGAACAGATATAAGAAAAAGGCTTCAAAAACTAAAACTAACCATTAACTTTCTTCCTTTTGCAGAACCACACCGATACTCCCAGAAATAGCATTCGAACTCATCAAAATAAACTTCTTTAATCTAGGAGACTTTCAAGGTCTAAACCAAGCAGTGAGAATTGATAGTTGGAAGACAATAGACAAAGCACCTTCACCTAGATTTATTAAGACTCATCTTCCTTTGTCGATGCTACCTCCGGCCCTGCTGTCGACTGCCAAAGTGATATATGTAGCCAGAGATCCACGGGATGTGGCAGTCTCTTATTATTACCTCCACAAAATGTGTACGAGGATGTTTTTGTGGGCGACTGTCAAGGATTTCTGGGAAGCCTTCAGAAGGGATCTATGTAAGTATTTAACTGTTTTTTCTTGAACTTGTCTTTCATTCAAAGTGTGAATTTCAAACAGTTCGGTCAAGTGTACCAAGAATGTCCTAAGTAAATCTGCAAAGACTCATCATGAATGGCCTAGGCCTATTCCAAACTATGTTGGGGTCCGCTTCCAGTTTAACCGGATGCAGCTATGAATGGCAGTATTTAACATAGGCGACTGCTTATCTGACCTCTAAAATCTCTCTCTCTCTGCTTATCTCTCTCTGACTGGGTAATGCGATTCCCCTTGGTAAGACTGGTTGTTTGACTTCGGGCCACAAAAAAAAGAATTCTTCAAATACCATTTCTCAATGTATCTGACAGTGAAATATTCTGACTAGAGTTTTGACTGCTTTATCTACAATAATGTACCATATTTGTTTACAGTACCATGGACCCCAATTGTAGCACACGCAAACGAAGCCTACGAAAAGAGGGATCATCCGAATCTCCACTTTGTTTACTATGAAGACATGAAAAAGGTATTTATAACACAACATTAATTTACTAGATAGATACATAAAACCTATCCTCTTCTGGCGACAGCGACATCTATCGCAACACATGAGAACTAAATGACAAATCCTACATCGCGCTATCAAAGTTATCCGCGCCATTAGCTCATATAGAAAATCCCGATTTACATATTATGTCTGGCAGTTAGCCCACCAGATCCAACACGGTCGGAGGATCCTCCCTCTTCTATGGGGTAATGAGGAACTTAACACCCTGTTCCTTATCCCCTAAATAGAGTTTGGGACTTTATTTTAGACGGAAGTGGTGCCATATTGCCCCGTTATTATGCCAGTAATACATATGGAAGTCTCAAGTCACAGGGGGCGAGCCTAGAGTCAATCAGGTAGAGCCAATTTTTAGTTCTCGTTTTCGACACTTAATCAATAATTTTCTAACAACCACTACCTATTTAAAGCAATTCTTCTGATCATCTGGGGGCACGGCAGAGTGCCCTCGCCAAGCCGAACAAAATAGCGGAACGGCCGTATCATCCTTTTCTCGAAACATAAATATTAAAAGAAACCTTTAATTCCAGGATTTAGCAAAGGAAGTTGCGGAGGTATGCAAGTTCCTGAAGAAAGACTACTCAGATATCCAGATCAAAAAGTTAGCGGAGCACCTCAGTTTTGACAACCTTCGAAAGAGTAAAACTGTAAATAACGGCACTGGCGACAAAGTTCAGTTCGTCAGAAAAGGTGAGGATTCGTAACTAATCTATACAAATTATTAAATTGAAGTCTATCTATGATCCGTTGCGTAACATGAAAATTAAATCGATACAATCGGCGAAAATTGCTTCGAAACGTTGATAAGTTTACAATCATATTGGTGATCTTGACTGTACTTAGCCTGGGACCCCAAGTGCAGCATTTTACCATACTGTGCTGTAGAAACTGTGATGATCTCTTATGATCTCTGATGACTTACAATATCAATGGAATTATTATGTCAATGAAATTGACATAATAATAATGAAACCTTTTTACCCAAAGATTATCTCAATGCTAAACACACCTATTTAAGCCAACGCGCGGTTGTGTTATCACATAGATATATTTATCAGTATTGATAAAATATGCGGAAGGTCTAGTTCAAAATATCGCTGAAATTGACTGTTTTTAGTCAATTTCAACATGACAACTTATAATACGTATTTTATGATTGCCTTTCATTTGTTAACTGCAGCCATTGTTAACATTAACAATGCTTATGTTAAGATGTGCAATGTTAACGTTAAACATGTATTATTGACATAATTATTAAATTGTTGACGTTAAACATGATATTATTGACATAATAATAACATTGTTTACGTTAAACAGGATATAATTGACATAATTATTAAATTATTAACGTTAAACATGATATTATTGACATAATTACTAAATTGTTAACTTTATAAAATATATTATTGACACAATTATTAACCGGTTAACGTAACGTAACATGATTTTTATTAACATCATTATTAAATTGTTAACGTTAAACATGATTTGTTGACAAAATTAATAAATTGTTAATGTTAAAAACGATATTTAATGATATATAATGGTTTTACAAAAACTTATGTTTTTTTTATAATTGTTTGTTTATTTTATTTGCAGGTGAAGCTGGAGGTTGGCGAGAACATTTTGACGAGAAAATGCAGATGCAAGCCGAACAGTTCCTTGTTGAAAGACTAAAAGGTCTTAAATTCCGGTATCCCTCCTTCCCAATCCACGATATTACCCGGCTATAATATTCACTGTAGTAATTTAATCTAAATTAAGTAATTATTTTAAAGGTGTGATTGCCATGATTGGTAAAGTTTAATTTATTCACATGTATAGAAACTTTACGTCTTAAGAGAAGCTAGTTACTTCATTTTCTGGTTTTGAATAAATGGGACCGTGCAGTAGATATCATCGTCATCAGCCTATATTATACCTCTACTGAGACACAGGCCTCCTTTCTATGAGAGGGAGTGGGCTATCCACCACGTGGGCACAGTGCGGGTTGTCAGATGGCACTTGTCTTTGAATTTTTGGTTCTAAGACATGCCGGTTTCCTCACGATGTTTTCATTTACCATTTTGGAGAGCAGTGGTGATGAAATAAATTATACAAAGTAATGCAACTACATGGGTTCGAACCCGCAACTTATTACTCATAAGTCCACTGAGTCACCGTCATGTTAAGTTTAAATGTATAAACTCATTATTTTATTTATTTTATGATTGGATTAGTGTACAGTCTACTATATGAACGTTTTAAATGTGACTTTATATATAAATTAATGTAGGTACTTATAGTTTTTTTTTGGTTTCTAGTGAACTGTTAACAAATGATTTATTTGACAGTACAGTAACAATGTCTTCTTACGTTTAGTGTTCTCTTCATAATTTTATGAACTCACAATAGATTAAAGTAATGTTTTTTCGCATTTCATAGATAAGATAATAATATAAGATTTTGTTTCAAGGTTTTACAATCTATAAAAAAAGACCATTGTTACCTCTTTTAGTCGTTTTTAAAGTTAAGATTATTTTTTATCGAAGGCTTGATAGTGAAAAACATTCATGGAAAATTTTGAATGAGGTAATTTTCTTTTACATTCCTAACTGTCTTAGTATAATTTTGTATATTTGTGTAAATAACTAATAGATATATAATGGATAATTTAATAGAATATTATGTAAAGCAGGCGTTTTTCTAGTTCATTGATGGTTTTCTGGATCGAATAGGTGTAAAATTAATCGGTCTAAAAATAATGTAAGTAATTTCTGAATTAGAAGTTTGAAATCTTGACTCTGGTTTAATAACTAATTTGTTTTTAATTCTAGCTTGTATGCACGGCGACCAATTCAACCATACAAAACCAGTATATTATGCGTATCTCGAATTGTACGGGAAATCTATAAAATCGAGGCTTTTTAAACTGGAAATGTATAGTTTGATTATATCTTTGTGTGTACGACACCAAATGGATTCGATCTTTTAATTCCGAAGTTCAAACTGTTGCCTAACGTCTCGAGGATTTAGTCAACAATAACTATAGAAAAGTCCTAGAAGGTCTTTTATTTATACTAAGATATAATTAGGTAGTAGACAAAATAAAACGACTTTGAAACTTATGCGCTGGTCGCAAGTGTCGTTCTTGTATGTACAGACGCTAGCACATCAAGCTATTCGGAATTGTCAAATTTTCGTAATCAACCTTGAATCTACAGCAATAAGCTTGAAAATCTATAGAATAAACTTGACAGATTGTAGTAGCTTGACGTGCCTGTAAATGTATAAACATACTAGTGTATAAAATAATAATGTACAAAAATGTAATTTTTAAGAAAGCAGTCATTTTGTTAACCAACTGAATTTGTCACAGTTGGGTAAATGAGTGTTGTCATTGGCTGTAATTCGGATTAAGAATACGCTTAAAAACTTAATTGTTTAATAGCATAATAGTGAAAGAAGTTATTTTTTAAATAAATTAATAAGTATTCTTATTTATTACATAACATTTTTGATTTTCTATATCTCCATCTTCTACACAGAAAATCTTAGTTAAACAAAGTCGCTTTCCGCTGTCTGTCCCTATATGCTAAGATCTTTAAAACTACGCAACGGATTTTGATGCGGTTTTTATTAATAGATAGAGTGATTCAAGAGGAAGGTTTATGTGTAGAATTTATGCTTCGGGTTGGGTCGCTAGTCTTTCATAAACAAATTCTTAAATGTTGACTTTTCTTAAAACCATTTCAACATTACCTTCATCAGTTCCGTTAGTTTCTGAAGAACTGATGAAGTTCGTCATCAATAAAATATTAATGTTCCCACTGCTGGGACACAGGCCTCCTATCTTTAAGAGGGAATGGGCTATAATCTACCACGCGGGCCCAGTGCGGGTTGGTAAATATCACATGTCTTCGAATGTTTGGTCCTAGGACATTGCTGCTGATCACACAACATATTTTATGATAAAAATATATGCAGGAATTGAAAACCACCCACAGGAATATTTCCATGCCGTATATGGCCATTTAAACGGCACAAAATGTTTGAGAAAAAGTTCAGTTCTGTATAGGAACACCTCTTTGTGACGCCTGAATTATTACACAATCACATGTGTTACATTAACACTGGAATAACTAAGTTAATTTGTCAGGCCAAAAGAACGATGTCACATAAATCTAAATGAAATCTTTCTAAAATCCTTGAAAAACAGGACCAAAATCATAACTTACAAACCGACAACAAAGCAAAACCCTCACAAGTTTATGATAAACTTGTGAGGGTTTTGCTCACACACCATCATTTATATCTAGATTAATGTGAATGATTAACGTGGCGCAGTTTTATTATCCGCCCGCCCTACAAAGTGCGCCGCCCGCCCTACGCAATATCAGTCTATTGTCTGCTCCGATAAATTAGGCGGAAGTACTTTGGGCTTGTGTTTAGCGCATTATTATGTGGGATTATGATTTTCTATGGTTTTGCAGGTGTTAAGAGAACTTTTTTGAGAAAACTGGTGGTTCAGTGGTAACGATCGGAGCTTAAGAGTTGTAGTTCGTAGGTTCGAACTTAAGCACTTGATTTCATCACCATAGCTTTTAAAATGGTGAAAGAGCGCATTGTGAGGAAACTGGTTTATCCTAGAACACTATCGATACCGCGTTTGTGCTTATAGCCCGGCAGTAAAGCGCCATGTTTAATATTAGGCGAACTATTGACGACAAACTAGTACAAACGTCTCACAAAGCTGAAACTTAATTGTTGTGTTCACGCCTCCGTAGCTGCTTCAACTGTTACTAACTAAAATTGATTCGCTGGTAAGTTTTCGGTGGTGCCAATATTAGCGGTTTGTGCAGTACTTGCTTTCCCTGCGGCTACTTCAGCTATGGCCCTGGCTAGGAGCAGCGGTGGCCCAGTGGTGTCGGCCCCGACTTACGAACAGTAGGTCGTGGGTTCGAACCCAGGCAGGCGCCTGACTTACTTTGTGTAATTTATTTCATCACCGCTGCTCTCAAAACGGTGAAGGATAACATCGTGAGGAAACCGGCATGTCTTAGAACCAAAAAATTCGAAGACATGTGACATCTGCCAATCCGCACTGGGCCCGCGTGGTGGATTATAGCCCATCCCTCTCCTAGAGAGGAGGCCTGAGTCCCTGCAGTGGGAACATTATAGGCTGATGATGATGATGATGACTTCAGCTATGTTGGAAATTATGCCACGGGAACGTAGGACGACGATGGAGTATTATCATGTTTCGTTGGATTATGGTGGCTGACATCTTGGACACTACTAACCAGCATAGCACCATACATGACACTCACGTCGTTCCTACATCAGTTGATGGCAATAGGATGCTTCCAATTACACTTGTTTAAAAAAAAAATGACAACTGTCAGTTAAAAGCGATTCTCCCTAGGGCTGAAAAGTATTACTTTCAACCCGCTCCTTAGGCAACTTCAGACCTATTTTCCGAGTATGAGTAATGAAAAAAATTAAACTGCCAGAGCCAGACTTAAATTAAACTAGACCAAACTAGTCCTTAAATCACTGGTTAAAATATAACTTGGCGCGCCATAGTTCAACTCATTCAACGGAGCAATTTGGCGAAACAGTAGTTATGAAACAAATGAAATGTTAATAAAAATGTGTCTGGATGCAAATGAAATTGTTATGCGGTGACGTATATCGGTATTATGTCATGTTCGTGTCATAAAATTTTCATATTATTTCGGAAGGAAATTAAAAAAGTTTCGAATAGTTTTTGGTGTTTGACTTTTATTGTACGGGGTGACGTATGTTTGATGGTTTATTCATTTTTCACTGAGATTTTTCAGTTTTAAAAATTGCCACGCTCTTTATAATTTTTTACTTCTCAAATATTTAAACGAGTTTTTGTACCTTTTCAGAATTAAATATTTTACTGAAAAGGTTACCCTACCGTAAGGCCCGTGATCCACCAAAGCGGAGATGTGACAAGCGGAGAGGAGATGTGCCAAATTCTCACAGTTACATCTGGTATTTTGCCCTTCCTGTGATTGGTCGAATTTGCACATCTCCTCTCCGCTTGGCACATCTCCGCTTTGGTGGATCACGGGCCTTATAGGGGTTTTTTAAGGTGGAGGAATCAAGCCGCGTCTTTGTCTCTTTCATTCTGGTTCATCATCAGCCTATTAATGTTCCCACTGCAGGAACTCAGACCTCCTCTCCAGGAGAGGGATGGGCCACCACGCGGGCCCAGTGTGGGTTGGTAGATGTCACATGTCTTCGATTTTTTTGGTTCTAAGACATGCCGGTTTCCTCACGATTCCTTCACTGTTTTAAGAGCAGTGGTGATGATGTTTAGACGACCTACAGCCCACGACTTACAGCATTCTGGTAAATCAGCAATATTTAAGTATCAATCATTAAAATTTAGGCCTGTTTTACCCAGTTTAATCGGTGTAGGTAGTTACTTCAAAATTTGGCGCCTTTAACACAAGTATAGCAAGCGGCTGGTAAGTGAAACAAAGCAGAATTTTGGTAAAAACGAATAGGCACTTTATGTATCTCTATTTGTTGATAACCAGAGTATCTGGTTGAACTTGATTTTGCGCCTGTAGCACCAGTTAAGCAAGCGGTTGGTAAATGAAACAAAGCAGAATGCTAACAATTTTTTAAGCTATTGCATAGCTTCTGTCGCGGGCCTTGAGCGTGGGGAGCGAATCCAGAAATTCCGTAACGTAAATATTCTGACCAGGTGGCTATGGTTACGGAAAATAACAAGGTTGTCAACTGAGGTTGTCAAATTAAATAATTAATTATTTGCATAAGTTGATAAAAAATGCTATGCAATAGCTTTACCGCGGCAGTCTCCGAGTGCCACATTTAGTTTTTTTTGTTTGGGAATGGCGTCTCGCAGTTTATCCTAGAGAGGATGGCTGCTGCTTAATCGGACTTTCCTGTGCAGTGGGCCTTGCCAGTCAGGGTAAATAAACTTAAAAAGCCTCTGGTCAGGGCGTCGCTGGGAGAGGACAGTAAGGGGACAGGCTGGCGCTTTTTGTATCACCATAATTATTTTGTGTTCTTATACCTATGATTTGTGACAACACAGATGGCGCTACAGTTCTTATTACATTTGTATTAATTATTACTAGCTGATGCCCGCGGCTTCACCCGCGTGGATGTCGTTCAAATTATATACTAAAACCTTCCTCTTGAATCACTCTATCTATTAAAAAAAACCGCATCAAAATCCGTTGCGTAGTTATTAAGATTTAAGCATACAAACAAACAAACAGACAAAAAAGCGACTTTGTTTTATACTTTAAAGGGATTCCTCGTACAGTTATTGATAAAGAGTTGTAAAATTAATGTGAATAGGATTGACGGGCCAACTCATTGGTTTTTGTGTCTTCAGTCTTATTTCTTGTAAGTAATTTACTATCAGTATTTATTTAACAAATAGATTTCGAATTTGAAAATTACAAAGAATAAAATCCTTTTGATCTAGAGATTATATCTTGATGTTTTAAAAGTATGTACCTAGTCAACGTTTAAGTAAATATCGAGAAACAGAATTCATTCTAAGGCCCAGATTCAGAGACCACACTTTGACTTTACTTTGATGGAAAGATCTACTTCAAGCTGTTCTTTACTTAGTAAAGGCGAAGTAGTCGATAATCATGACTTTGGCCTCAAAGTAAACTTTGCATTATTATGCGTTTAAATAATGTAGTCGTGTTAAACTAATTTCCTACAAAAGAAAAGTGTAGTAAAGTTGTAGTAAAGTCAAAGTGTGGTCTCTGAATCTGGGCCTAAGATATGGCCCTAGAAAGCGAGAGAGTCAAAGATGGGCGTCAATTTAATTTTTAACAACTGGTTTCTGTGATTTTATGAGCGCCTGACACTGACCTTGGTTTTACAAATCTTTGTATATCTTTAACAAATGATAACGCTGCGGTCAAATTAGACGTGGCGATAATAATAAGGGAGATTATTAAATTACTTTAATTATGACTCGCATTTTTAAATTAATTATTATAGCTGTATTCCCACATTCGTTCGGCGCACTTTTTCTGTTGGTGCGTACGGATTTTTTGACTGCCCCGCTTCCGGGAAAAGCCCACCCAAAATTCCTTCCATGTGGTGTTTTCTCGTGCCGCTTTGAACAAGTCTTAAGTCTATTTAAATTTTGTAAAATTTAAACAAAACTTTTTTTTTAAATAATGACTGTATTAATTTCGTTTTTTTAAGCTTAGAAAATTAATTAAAATAAGAAGAAACAAGACGAAAGTATGAAATCTCATGGAAATTGACATACTTACCTACTTTATAAAGAAATAAATAAATATTTTCGTTTTCTTTTTTAAATAATAAAATTGATTTTTAGGTTTCGACAAATAGTTTATTATTATTTTTTCCACCCAAAAGTCAATTCATTAAACTATTATTATTATTATATCTACGAATAAGTAACTCGTTTACGTTAGGTAATGTAGATCCAAAAACATGATGTTTGACATAACGACATCAGCATGTGGTATTTAATGATAATAAGATTAGGCCGTCTACACACGACGATAGTTGCTACTAGATTTTTTGAGGGAATAATGAACAAAATCACGTAATCTGTGACAAAATCAAAAAGTAGCTGTGTGTGGACTGTGCCACAGACTGTGCCCTTCCGATTTTACTGGTGAAATCATATGTTATTATGTTTATGTAATATTTAACATTATTAAAAGATTATAATTTTATTATGACCAATACCTGAAAGTTGGTAATGGAAGTACCAACTATAAACAATGTTTGTATCTATTAAATTAATGGTCTGATGAAATAGAGTTCTCGTATTAAAAGTTAGTTATTAAATTATCAAAATGTTGGAAACCAGGAATCTACGACATTTTCGCCACGCCTTCATCAATTACGCTACACATTCCACTAACGACTCCCACTATCTTCGTATGCCGATAGCATTATTGATAATAGTATCACACCAGCACCCGACCAGCCGGTTTAGTTGCTCTGCGCGTGCGCCGGTTAAACAACGTGCGGCTAAATAAAGAAATACAAAATGGCGTCGCGAGGCACACAGTGTTTTCTAACAGTGGCAAGGAAATACAGCTCAGCTCCTGACAAAAATGTGGCTTTCCTCGGCCTTGGGAATATGGGAGGCTTCATGGCTGCCAATTTGGCCAAACAGGTAGGTTTTAAAAAGTACTGGCTGGAATTTTAATGTCAATAATGCGGTTCTGTATTCAAATTTGTTTTTGGAATTTATAAATAAATACATGGTTTATTTAAGACACGGTGTGTGTTATAAACTTTTTGTGAGAACCTGTTTGGATAAACCGTCTTCTTAAAGAGCATTTTTTTTCCAAAATGGTTCATTCATACAATTACTTATCATTAAATACATATGTATTCGCGTGTTTGAATTTTAATGAAGTAAAATTCAAGGTTTCCAGTTGATTAATTGATTATATTAGAATATTTTGAATGGATTTTCTAGTAAGTAAATCGACAGTCGCGACACAATAGTTCAATTTATTTTCTACTTGTTCAAAAAATGTTAAGAATTATGAATGAATTCGAATGAATTATTCCGATAATTCCGAACCGGAAGACGTTGCGTTGGAAGGCCTCCCACTAGGTGGACCGATGACCTGGTCAAGGTTGCAGGAACCCGCTGGATGAGAGACGCACGGGACCGGTCAATGTGGCGACGCCTGGGGGAGGCCTATGTTCAGCAGTGGACGTCTTTTGGCTGAAATGATGAAATGATGATTCCGATAATGTACACTTACGAGACAAGAAATAGAGATAATAATATGTACAGATAATAATGTGTTATCTTGTTTAGTAAAAAGAATGTAGATCCCATTTATTATTGGTATGGGTAAAAATGACAAGCGTTCCCTATCTCTAAGATGAGTTATAGGGTGTTGTCTTTTTATAACTGTATCCATGGTTACCGCATACCTGCATAGTGACGGTAAACAAACCCTTTTGTTTACGGTAACTATGCAGGTAAGAACTGCACTAAGAAAGTAGTATCACCACAGTATCACTTTCTAATACTTATGGAGTATGGACACTCGTAAGGTATCGTCAGGGAAATAAAATGTGTATAATATATGCATTTATGTAAAAGCATATAAAATTGATACGGATGGGTATCAATTTTATTTGCTTTTACATAATATCAAAGATCAAAGAGGGACTGTCGGGATTTGAATATACTTACGGACGGTGTTTTAGTTGGTTGTAATTAACAATTAAATTTCCTCGAATTAATTATAATATCTATTTCTACAAATAAATTAAATTGAAATGTATGTTTGTAATGTCAAAATAACATCTTTCTACTCTATTATATAAGTAGAACAGCAGATAATAAGTAGGCACGTAATTTTATAATCAAAGCTATGACGATGTAATGTTATATTATCATAACTATTGTGTAATTGTCATTAACAGATAGGTACGGTCAACAGAAGAGATAACTGTACTGGCAGATAGCTAGAGTTACCTTTTAAACTAGCTTTTGCACCTTCGCGTGAAATTATTGCAAAAACGTTATCATATTTTTAAATTTCAAGGGTTTAAGTGATTTGCACCAAGCCTAAATCTTTTTTGCACAATAAAAGTAAGCCTATTACGTTACGCCTTATAACATCAGCTATCTGCCAGTAAAGTTTCGTCAAAATCAGTCCAGCCGTTTCGGAGATTAGCCAGAACATAGGTACAGATGTACACCGACAAATTTTTTAAAAAATGTTGTTGGTAATAACCGTATCATTTGCATTCAGTAAAAAGTTGTTATTTTGATGTAACAAACACACTTCAATTTTATTATAATTGTTTGGATACGGGCTACATTAATAATATTTTAACTCCAAATGCAGCTGATAACCTCTGATAACACTCAGTCAGTCATGAAAATGATGCATACGACTCCTAAATGATTGAACATAGTAGATTTAGATCGATGTAAAATACTGAAAGAAAGAAAAAGTATTTATTAGTCTCACAAAGGAAAAATCAAAATTATAAAAACTAACAATAAATACAAAAAAAGTCGGAATACAAAATTAGTATTGTATGAGGCCAAAAGGCCCATGCTTTTTCAGCACGGTGCGCGGTGCTATAAAATAGATACTGGTCCCTTTTGCTCTATCTGGTTAGATTAGAAACTGAGCTAAGCAAATTTGGGAATGGTTAGGTTAGGTTAGGTGATGAGGAGGTTGTCTAGAATGTGTGCAAAGAACCACTTAAAATAATTCTTTAACTGCATCATCATCATCAGCCTATAATGTTCCCACTGCAGGGACTCAGGCCTCCTCTCTATGAGAAGGATGGGCTTTTAATCTACCACGCGGGCCCAGTGCGGATTGGTAGATGCCACAAGTCTTCGATTTTTTTGGTTCTAAGACATGCCGGTTTCCTCACGAAGTTTTCCTTCACCGTTTTGAGAGCAGTGGTGGGTGATGATATAAATTACACAAAGTAATGCGCCTGACGGGGTTCGAACCCACGACTCACTGTTCGTAAGTCGGGGCCGCCACCACTGGGCCACCACTGCTCAGTTAACTGCATATTTAAAGTATAATACACTTTCTCGAATATGTAGGACCTCTGTAGTAACAGAGATAATAAGATAAAAGTAATAGACAGTCAGAGATGTCGGTAGTACACAAGTTTAATACGAGAATAAAGATAAAGAAAAATGGGCACGATTTCTGATCGGAAAATGCTAGATTACAACGTTAAGGCCACTTCACTGTTAAACAAATCAACAAAATGATGTCATTGTTATTGCCGGCTAAAAAAAAAAGAAAAAAAAAATTAAATATATTTTTCTCAAATAATTATTCAATATAAGTTTTTAAACTGACATGGTCACTGACACTACTATTAATATCATAAACGAACATGGTAAATATCCCGTTTATGATATTAATAGTAATTATTCAATAACATAACATCACGCCTGCAATCCTGGCAGGGTTAGGCAGAGGTGTACCTATTGTACATACAACTTTAACCAGTTATGTTTAAGTCCCATTAAATAGGGGGCGAGCCTATTGCCATCAACTACTACTAATCCAGGCTTCGTGTCTGCTAATAAGAAATTTCTGATGTGACCAAATAACAATTTGCCCGACCCGGGAATCGAACCCAGTACCGGCTCGGCAGTCACGCTTGCGACCACTAGACCAATGAAACAGGTATATTGCCGAATAATTTTATTAAATCGTAAAATCTAACCAAAAATACAATAAGAAAAAATCGTCTCCAAATCGAACTATCAACTCGGCGTCACAATTAACTTACGATAAGCGAGTCGTTGTATTAATAAACAGTTTGACATTGACCCGAGCACATTCGACTGTACTCGACTGTACTGACCGACTGCCCGAGTGACTGTCTCACTCACTCCTGGGCCTAACGTTACGGGGAAAAGAGAGAGCGAATGTTTTTTTGAATCAGAGCTTGTAAGCTTCTTAGCATGCTCTTAAAATGCTTGATTTTGATGGATTCGTTGAAGTTATACTGGCGTTTTATAGTACATAGTAAAAGTTTTTGAAGTCAAAATCGAACTATTTGGTTTCATAAAGGCCTAAATAAAACGACATAGTCACTTATAAAACTAACATGGCCACCAACATTATCATTATCACTTAAAACAGGAATGATAACCAGAGAACGTTTTCGATAGAGGCCTATCTTATATTGACAGATTCATAAATGAAGTTTCAGAACTTCATGTAAATCTGTATAGATGAACTTGCTTTACATTTACGTCAGTCTGACCGGGGTCTATAAAACGATCGATATCAAAACGAAGAACAATAATCTACCGAGTCATTTTCGACAAGCCTTATCCCAACTGACTTTTTTGACTGGCCTGTTGGTCTAGTGGTTAGTGACCCTAACTGCTATGCCGGAGGTCGTGGGTTCGATTCCCACCCTGGACAAATGTTTGTGTGATGAGCACGATCATTTGTTCTGTGTCTGGGTGTAATTTATCTATAATATGTATGTATTTAGAAATATATAAGTATGTTTATCAGTTGTCTGGTACCCATAACACAAGCTCTGCTTAGCTTGGGACTAGATGGCGTTGTGTGATAGTTGTGGAATATTATTATATTATATTATTATATTATTAACTGTGTTGAGCTCGGCTACCTCTAACGACACTCAAATATCTACCAAAGACAGCCATAACTATGCCTTCTGAGGCACGAAAGAAACTCGGGTTGGTTAACCATCCTCCATCCATGGTTTTTTTTTTTTTGTTAGCCTATATTGTCCCACTAATGGGCAAAGACCTTCCCATAGTCTTCCACTCTTCTCTCCGTGCGGCTTTCTCCGGCCAATCTCGTACAAAAGCCTCTAAGTTGTCACACCAGCGTTTTTTCAGGCCTCCCTCGGCGACGACGCCCGTCCTCTGGCACCCACTGTGTGACGACCCTAGCCCATCAGTCCTGATGCATTCTGCAGGTATGGCCCGCCCAATCCCACTTTAACCCAGCAGTCTTGTTACCCACATCGGCGATTCCTGTTTTGGAGCGTACTGTGGTATTGCGTATTCTGTCGCTGAGCTTTATCCCCAATACGCTTCGTTTCATCGCCCTTTGGCAAACCTTGAGTCTGGACTTTTGTGACTCGGTCAGCGACCAAGTTTGAGCACCGTAGGTTAGGATGGACAGAATGCACATGATGGTTTATTTACTGTTAGAAAAAATAAGGAGATAACCGCTAAACCACCAACCAGATAACAACATACAAACATCGATATCCTGAAAAACTGTATAGATAACCTATTATTATCATATCTCAATATCTCCTTATCTACATAGAAAAGCTATAAATATTCATCAAATACATTACACTGGCATCTTCTCGAAAGAATAGCCACAAAGTGAATTTCCAATAAGTGTCGGAAAAAACGACAAGACAGAATCCTCTTCCACTGGTTAATGGCACATTAACTGTAATTTAAAATTAAAATCCTATCAGTTGATTCAAAGATTATGCTAAGTTATGTAGATAGCTGGTTTTTTACGTAAACCATTTTAAGGTTCGACGGGACTCGCAACGAACAAGAATAAGTTCGATTTAATTTAAGGGCACGCCCTGTTAATTCTAAAAGGATTTTTAAGACCTTTTAAGCTTGTATTTTTAAGGAAATTGTGTTTATTTGTTTTAAGGTGCACCCACACCGACTAGAGATTTTGTGGAGCTACTTTTAGCTTTCAAAACGATGAATGAAAACATCGTGAGGAAACCGGCATATGATACTATCAACTGGTACTGGGCACGCGTGGTGGATTATATAAGAGAGGGCTCCTAGAGAAGAGGCCTGGGTCCCTGCAGTGGGAAAATTATAGGCTGATTACTGATGATGATAATGTTGACGACTTTTGCAAGTGTTAGTAGGCAATAGTGGAAAGCAAATGAAAAGCATAGCTTTAACTTGGCATATATCCAAAATATTACCAATTCCTATTACCCTTCCATACCGGATGAACAAAATTCTAAGCAAAGCCATATTTTGCGTAAGTATTTCATGTTGAAAAAGGTATGTTTTATCAATAACTTTCAACATGTCTGTTTGTAGGTGATTTGGGTTGAAACCGAGAAGCCTTGTTATAATAATGTGCCTATTTCCCGATGGACTAAATCGGGAACATTCAATAATTGAATGTTCCCGATTTAGTATATTATTATTATTTAGAATTATTCTTAGTATTTTTCGTCTACTGCCTATTAGTTGATTTTTTCCAACAAGAATTTCTCAAGTCAGTAGCAGCCACAGAGTCTGGGTTTTGGGCAGGGTTGATGAAAATAGGCTGGCGTGAAATAATCTTGTGAGACGTGAAACACAACTGGGGATGAAAAAACGTGGGTGAAAAAAAAATGTACTCCTTTGCCTAATCTCTCGGGGATTACATGCGTGATGTTATGTTATGTCATTGACTTTAAAAAAAGCGGTTATCATTTAAGCATGCTATGATAGTCTTGATTTTCTCAAGATATCAATGGCAAACGATCTAGCGACAGTCTGATGATTTATACTTAATAAATCATCAGACTGTCGCTAGATCGTTATAATTTTCATAAAAGACATGAAAAGTAGGCGATGATTTGTTGTTTTTCTCTTTACGCCAGATTTCTAAGTTTTTAGGTCGATTGTTTGGTTTAGGTTTGCAGAATAAGATTTCATAAATAATACACCTTAAGACTTGAGTAATAGTAATAATTTAGTACTAGTAAGGCAGGTTTTATTTTGTCAGTATTTTCTCTCTATTTTTTCTTCCGAAAATAAAATGGACAGTAGCTGTCATATTTTGTTAGATTAATAGACCGTATTTGCTGTTACTAAGTTGTGTTTTGTAGCGTCAAAGTAAATAGTAGATACAGTTATGAAGGAAGATATCGATTTATATGTTGGCTTTCGAATAAGATTGTTGTGATTTTATTGTAACAGGGATATTAATGAAAATAACCATTGAATACAGCAGAAATATTAAGTTTAAAGTATCTTCTTATTTATAGTTAGTTCGAATATTCTGATTAGTTTTTTTTTTTTAATATGTTTATTCAAAATCTATATAAATAGTAACATACAAAAAGTCTGCCAAACTGCAAAACAGTTTGTCGGCAGTCGTCCTCGTTTCACAATCTAATTCTTACAAATTTTGATTTTAAAAAATAACTTACAACTAAGGAAGGTGATTTTACACAATGAAATTATACCTATTATGTGTCTTAACGTTGACATAATTACTAAAACAAAATATCAACAAAATATACATTTAAACTTATAAACTAAACTAACAACAACAACAGTGATTTTAAACCTACGGAAAATTACTATTATGCACAGATACAGCATTTATGGGCACAATGAGAGGAAGTGTTTTTTTTTTATCATTTTTAAGTTGACCTTTAGATTTGACATGCGATATCATTTGTGGGGGTAGCTCGTTCACTAACGAGGGTACTACATATTTCCTATAAGATAGTTATACAGTGGGCTCTACTTAACAGAATCAGGAGTGATATTTGTACAAATTCAGCTAAGAAACGGAATTTTTGGAACGTCAGAACATAGGAAAATGGGGTAGTTGACTGAAAAAACTAATTAGTCCGTCAGATAGATTTCCAATATTGGACACATATTTTTTCACGTGAAAAAAAATTAAGGCAATAGAGTGGTTGGAAAATTCGTGTGACGTCACAGTTTGGTACATATTTTACCAGAAAGTGACGTCAAAAGCCCCCCACTCACGATCTATAACACGTTTTATTTTCGTAAATTTTTATTAATTTGATAAAACAAAAAACACATATCCAATATTTTTCGATAATCTAACAGACGGAGTAAACAGAATCATATTTTTTTTAGGTAGGAAACATCCCTATTACCTTCCTAAAACTGTTCAACACTTCCTAGAGTTTTAGTACGAAAAAAGTAGCGAAAAAAAGATCCTTTTAGGTAATAAAGCAAAAATTCTGCAAATCCAGGCTAAGCCAAATACTGGTATATCCTAGTGAGTGTTTATGATTTCAACGAAAATCTCAGTCTCTTTGACAAATGAAGCGAATTTTTGCTCACAGAAAATGGTGAACGGCAAAGCAAAAGTGTACCAAATAGTTTTATTTTGTCGGCGTACACACGGCTACACATCAAGCTATACATTTCCAGTATAAGCTGGTCTCGCATTGTATGGGATTTCCGTACAGTGCGAGAGCGTAAACTGGAAATGTATAGCTTGATGTGTAGCCGTGTGTACCAGTATAAACGTATTTGTGGGCTAGTATTCTTTTTTATTCTTTGTGCTTTTGGCCATATTAATGGTTATAGGTAGGACTGTTTGTCCATTAGAGGAGATGTACGGAGGAAGATATAGTCGCGATTTTTCGTTTTTTATATTTTCGTCGTGAACAAAATCAGCTGCTAGATTCCTATGTTTGATAACTACATCGCTAAGAAGTAGACAGGTGTTAATTGTAAGATAATTCCTGGAAAAAAGTATTAGAATTTTGACCTGAAACTACTTTCTTAACATTTTAAAGAAAGTGCTGCCATTAACAGAACAAAAATTAAATATGAGCGTGAACTAATCCTTCGAAAATCTCACTTTATCTAAATGTTTAGTTAATTTAAAGACTATTATTTAGCTACAACAATAGTACACTACGTATACATTCCTAAAATATACAGACCCACGACACCACAACTTCCTACCACAGCGTGCATCAGACATTTCTTATCTCATAGGATGGTGGGATTGACTTCCTAAGTTTAAATGTGTACCATTCTTTCCAGGGTTTCTCAGTCCGTGGCTACGACCCTTCCAAAGAGGCCTTAACAGCAGCCGCCAAGAACGGCATCACCGAAGCTTCCTCCATCGCAGCAGCGGTAGATGGCGCTGATGTCGTGGTCTCCATTCTGCCTAGCAACAAGGTCGTGCTGGACGCGTACCTTGGAAAAGATGGAGTGGTTAAGCATGTGAGTATAAATTACATTCTAGTGGAAATTGAAGTAACTCAAGGCCCACTTATGACCTGGAGAAAGTTACTGATAGGCTTCACACAAGGTTGGTGGAATTCTAAAATAATTCCCAATCCTGGATCTTGCTGAAAAAGCGGCAAATTACATATTCTACTCAGTTATTGTTAATGTGTATTCTCTTAGTTTGTTTGAAAGTAGGTGTCTACTAATTTACACAAGGCATAAAACTGGCGGAATTAAAATTATAATATTGAATTTCACTACATTTCCTGCAAAACCGTGCGAAAACTTAAAAGAGCATCGCAGAAATATAATATTTCCGTGAGTGAAAGTGGAGATCACGTCTAACTTCCCATGCGGTCAAGTAATACGATATTTACGGAAATATAAGATCTTGCGGACTTGCGGTACTAAGTTATGAACTCCTGACCACAGTACAACTTTCCTAAGTTATTAAACTTTTGACAAACAGTACTTACTTAACTTGGAACATCAAACAAGTCAAAAAGATGAACTTTACAGAGAAAACAACTTTGTCATTCGGTTGCAAGAACTCATGTTTAAGAACTATTCGGTCTTTATGGCGAAACTTTTGGGTTCTTCAACCTACCACATCATTTTGTTTTGATAGAATTGTGAAAGGAGGTCTCGAATTCTCGATATATTTACAGAGGTACAAAAATCTTTTGGTGTTCATATTAACGTTGATACAGGATTCTAAATACCCTGTGTGCTACGTGCACATCACAAGCATTAACGCCCATTTACTCCACTTATCACTAAATGCATTGGGCAAAAATCATCGTTCATTATTCAGATAGAATGATTAGATAAATGCGTTTAAAGATTTTTTGTGCCAGTGGGCCCTTTATCAGGGAACTCTAAAATGTAAGCGCAAAATACGTTGTGTGAGGAAATATTGAGTACTTTTATAATGTAAACGCACCTTTGGATTCCAAGAGTCAATTTCTAAGAAATTATGATATTTATCTTCGAAATACTTTTAGAACAGAACAGGGATGTTGTGTTTTTATTAAATTGACGACCATTAATTGCCCAATTTATTACTGTTACTAAATTTTTGATTATTATTTTTTGAGGAAACCAATGATTATCTCGTTCATCTAATAGTAGAGACTACGTCATGTTATGAGGTGGTTGGGTTTGATTCCTAAGGGCTCGTTTACGGAGAAGCGGGGCGTCGCGCGGCGCGTGCAGAAGGCTCGTCTCGTGATTTTTTATTTATTTAATGAGAGACGGGTCCGCTGCAACAAACGCTGCATTTTAAACTAACGAGCTCTTCTCTTCTCTTCTCGTAAAATCGACGTTTGATATCGTTAACTTTTTCATACATCGTCATGTGTTTGAATTAAAAACGCAGCACGCACCGCGCGTCGCCCCGCCTGTACGTAAACACGCACTAAGTCGCTCATTTGGTTGTTATAAGCTTCTTAATTGCCCAGATATTGATTATTATTGATGCAAGATTTAATCCCGTTTATGGGAAACTCACTTTTGGTTATATTAAACCAAAACTTACTTGTGGCTTTTGGTTTGTTTATAATTTAAACATTGTGTTAATTGTAGGCCCGTAAAGGAGCTCTCCTCATTGACTCGAGTACGGTTGACCCCAACGTGCCTAAAGAGATCTTCCCCGTCGCTCTCGAGAGTGGAAAGGGCTTCACAGACGCACCTGTTTCTGGAGGTAAGCTTACAACACCGTTACAATAATATATGAAGTTATTTTTTTTCCATAGAGGGTAGGTAAATTACAGCCTGCCATCGAGTGTTGCGGATTTATTCGAAAGATTTAGTGTGTGTGTGAGTTTCTCATAGACTCCTTCACATTGACACTCCCTTCTGCTACGCCCAGAACTGAAGGAGACGTTTGATGTTTTCCAATCTTTAAGTTTGAACAGAACTATTTCATCACAAAAAACCAATAGTGCAGGCCTCTCATGAGTTTGTGTAGCAGGAAGTCTGAAACTATAGAAAAATAATGCTGCTGTTCCATAATATTTCAATAATACAGTTCCTAAGGACCAGTTTCATCATATAGGTACTCGATTGGAATGCATAATAGGTGGTGTTTTTCTTACCAGTCGGAGAGACGATGTTGGAAAAACCATTAAAAAGTTATCTTGTTTACTGTTTTAACAATCAAATACATATTTCAAGTTGCTACACATCTAAAATAACAATGGCTGTAACAGTCAACTTCATTTAACCTCTCATTCACCCAAGGTAGCACCCACGCATTTCAAAGTAATTGAAAGCTGTCAAACGGAAAGTAACAAATAACAAGTTATTTACGAAGAAACGTTGTTCGTAAATAACTTATGTTGGGAACAAATATGGACTTACTTTGTATCAGTTTAATAAACGAACTCTCAGTTACTGAAATAGCATATATTCATAAAATCACGCCTTTTTATCACGGAGGTAGATAGAGATCATCTGCCAAGCCTTTTTCCAATTAACCCTAGAAAGATAACCTACGTCGCAGAGGCGCCTGAGCTAGAAACATATTGCTGTCGTTTTTTATCCGACGCGTGTATTTGTTTGTCCTTCTCAGCCAACTCAGTCGTCGGTTAGCCCCTTCACGGGATGGCTGTTTCCATGCTGTAAGTACTACAGTTTTGTTTATATGATGAGTCTGTGCGCTCGCGAGGCGTATGGTTATCTTTTGTGAAACTTTTAAGAATGAATTAATATTGTAGTTTTAGTGATGTAAAGCGTTTTTGTAAATAGTTTTTGTTTGTTTTTAGGAACAATTTATTACGTATATATCGTGGCACATAGGAGAACGTTGGTAGAAAATGAAATATGCGCTTTACTAGGTGAAGAAGAAGAAAACACTCTGATGAACTTCTGCAAATTGACAGTGAATTGGAAAATCACCAGAGCGAATGGAAGATGTCCAAAGTGCCTTCGAAAACGAGTTTGTCGACAGCCAAAATGTAGAGCAACTGGAAAATAAACAAAACGAAGAGAATTTGTTCGTCCTGAAAATTTCAGCGCCTTCTGACCTGCACTAAGTGCAAAAAAAAAATGACGTTTTCCATGACTATCTTTGAAATTTATTTTTTTGATGAGAGATATTTTTTTATACTTATTATATTGTAGTCAAATAGCTTGTGAAAAAAAACTTGATTGTTATAAGATGATTAGAAGTGTTTTTGTTCCTGAAGCATAAGGCTGTTTATTTTCGTTACTTTTTTGTAGAGGTCTACTCATTTAGTTATAAATTATTTTTAATAAACAAATAAGATAAAAATGTATTTAATTTTTATAGTTTATAATATAACTTCTAACACAAAATCATAAATTATAAATATTTTTTATTAAATCAATTAAAAAAACGTATTATAAAAAGGTGCGCCTCTGAAGCGTATGGTTATCTTTAACGTGAGCCGTGGTATGGTTATCTTTCTAGGGTTAAGTTGGGGCCAGCTTTCAGTCTGCCCGTTGAGGCCGCGGGTCCCATCAGGACCGCGGGTTGTTCGAAATAAATACCGCGGCCTCGACACAAAGGGCTAAGAAGGAACATGGGTGGTTTTTAGTCAGTAGAAGAGACACAGGGAGTGTCAGACCGCTCAGCCCAGAGCTGGAGGAGTAATTTGATGATTTCCCACCCTCCAAACAAAACTTTCAGTGTAACCGGATGCAGCTGAATACCTGTATTTTACCAGGCCTACAGTAGCTATACCTGACCTCTAACCCAATTAGTAGGTACTGGGTGATAAAAAAAAAACACATTTAATTCGAGTATCACAGACTCATAATAGAAATAATAGTTCATACATGGTCACATTACATAGGTACATAACATTAAATAAAATTCAATTCACAAACAATTTCATTCACTTAATTCAATAATAATAACAAGTCAGCTAAGATATCACTTGGCATTGAATGGTTATCAGAATTTCTTTTTAACCGATTTCAAAAAGGAGGAGGTTCTCAATTCGATTGGTATATATTTTTATTATAATCTGATCAAGTAGTAACCGTTTGTGCGTCGATGTCCCTACCACCTAGTAACGAATACAATGTTTTATCATACTACAAATCCCCTTCAAATGATATTTCTGTCAAACTAAACAACATGTTTGCCACCTGCTGTTTAAAAAAAATAAAGATAAAAACATACATGACACAAACATACCTCAACATTTATCTGCAATGTGATAACGATTAATATTACACTTACTTAATAAAACGTGATTTATTTTATCAAATCTATTTGTTATCACTGTTAGTGTGATAAGGTTATCACAGTAGTTAACCTTGATGATGTCGTATTTTATAAACTTGTTAATATTCACTTGTTTAATTATTGTCTTGTTTTATATTGGAATTTATTGCTTTATGGCATGATTTTCGATGCTATGGGCAGCCTATTAACCATATTAACCTTTAAGCAAAATCGAAATACATGTTGGATCGAAACATGCTGTAAAAAAAACCGGCCAAGTGCATGTCGGACCACGCACAATGTAGGGTTCCGTAGTTGCCCATCAAAATATGTGAACTTACTAAACTGATTAATCACTATTAATAATTAATAATTAATTACCCTGCCTACCTGCCTCCGAACAATGATTTTTTATTGTAAAAATAAAACAAACTTTTTACAGTGTTAAGACCTGCGCTCCCTGTGCGATAGGTACATTACGACTGAAAAATATTTTATACAAGTACATTTTACTTGTAAACTAACTTGTAAAGCCTACTTACCTGTGATAGTTTTCGTTATATATTCTACTACCATGAATATTTCACACGCCCAAATAACCCGTATAGGTGGTTTAGGTAGCCACACTTGAGTCTAACATTTTTTTTAAAACAACAAAAAAACGGGTGTTTGTCGTAAGTGGGTGTGCTGAATATACGTCTATAAGATATTATCGGATATCTGAAACCTCGGCTATATTATATAATGGGTGTAACAATAATTATATCACTGCCTAGCAACGCCTAAATCATGATAATTGTGTCACGTAAGGTGGCCAAATTATACTTATCATTAGATAATGAAATCTTAGCTATATCATGCCAGCTCAAATAATTGTTTTAATCTCTTATAATAATATATTTTTATTATTATGAAGCGTTACGCAAATTTCAGCCTTCTGATTATGACTTCGTGGGGATTTAAGAATGTTTAAAGATCCCTGTCAGCTGATTCTAGGCGAAAATTTGGTATCACCACCACCCCACTGACCACTGTAACTTATGTGTGTTAAAAGTGACATTGACGACCAACACATACCGAAATAAAACTCTACTCCTCAACTGTCCTTTTAAAAATTAAAAACTTACAGATGTAACATTCTTGTCATCATCATCATAAACATCTGAATTCACACGTTCCATGTTCTTGTGGCAGCCTCATCAAGGCTGAAATATCAACTTTTTTAAACCCTAGTTTTTTTTATCCTGTGCTGTCCCACTGCTGGGCAAAAACCTCCAACCCTTTTGCCCAACCCTAGATTAACCACACAAAATTCTATCCTCCATTCCAGGTGTAATGGGTGCCCAAAACGCCACCCTAGCGTTCATGGCTGGTGGCCGCAAGGAAGATTTCGAGCGGTCCCTGCCCTTCCTCAAGGCCATGGGAGCCAAGCAGTTCCACTGTGGAGACGTTGGCTCTGGACAGGTCGCCAAGCTGACGAATAACATGCTAATGGGTATCACTGGCATGGCTACTGCTGAATGCATGCATATGGGTATTAAGTGAGTATTTGGTTTTACCATAGATTAAACATTTATTACAAAAGGTAGTTAAACCTGGTTTACCTTAGACCTGGTTTATCTCGCATGCTGTCACTTTCTTTTGAATATTATTGAAGTGAGACGTCATGCGAGATAAACCAAGTCTAAGTTAAACCAGGTTTAACTACGTTTTGTAATAAGGCGGATCCTGTTTGAGAATGATTCTGATTGAGCTCGTTGCGGATTATTAACAGCAGCACGGAACCACACGGGTCAGTCTTTAAGATTAAGAGAGGCTGCGATTATCCTTACAAAATTCTCCCCTTAGTTCATTTCTGAATAATATCAATATTCAGAAAAAAAGAACGTCTCTACAGTAGACCATAAAATCATGGTCTGTAGTAATAGACACGTACCGGTCATTTCCTTTTTTCAGCAACTAAAAGAAAATGTGACACTCCAATAATTACACAAGTGCTCCATTTTTACGGGCGTGATAAGAGGACTACCAGATAAATCCAAAACGATTTTAACATAAAAGAAATTGATAAAAATCTGTAAATATAATTTTTATAATTTTCATGTCAAAATAATTGAATCGGCTCAGTTTTTCATTACAAACTGAGTTTCTTCTATGCCTCGGAACTTACGGTAGATCATTGGTCATTTGTAGAATTTTTATTAGAATCTTGGCAGTCTACAAGGAACTTATTAGAGATCTTATAAACCTTCTTATACAAAAATCTTCCATCCTTTTAACCATTAACCCATCTTTCTCTTCCAGAGCGGGTCTCGACCCTCAAGTGCTGTTGGACGTGCTAAACAACTCTTCAGCTCGCTCATGGTCCACCGAGGTGTACTGTCCAGTTCCCGGCCTGGTCCCCACTGCACCTTCCAGCAGGAACTACGATGGTGGATTCAAGAACGAACTCATGGTTAAGGTGAGGGTTATTAGGAATTACTCAGTAGCAGCTACGGAGTATGGATTTGTGCCCGAATGATAGTAATAAGGTCGCTCCCTATTACAAGTGGCTCAAATATATCTAGCGAAATATGGATGTACTATGGCGGTCTTATGCGCCTGATCACCACTAAGCTCATTTTTGCTTGCACTCAAGAAATAGAATCGCTCGCTAGCCCGTGGCAGCGCCTCGGCACGATTTAGGCGAAACATTTTTTAAATGATCAGGCGGAACTGTCTTCGATCGTACCTATGACCGCACTAAAAACATTGATTATTGCGAAGAGTATTAACACTACACATTACATTATATTAGCACTACAAGTCAAGACTGAGAGACATCAACTGTACGTTGGAAATGATCATGTCTATCAGAAAATAAATAAATCATTTAAAATTCATGACCAAACATTTTCAAAATGTTTTGCAACCACCAAACACGTAACAGTTTGTCGGCGGGATTAACCTACATTTTGTAGGTTAATCACGCCACAGAATATAATTATAACAATATGTAACAGATGTTGATTGAATAACAACTATTCGTTTAATCAATTCTAATCATCTACGCAAGTTGATAAGATAAGAACTTGTTTTTCTGTTTCTCCCAAGTAAATAAGGAACCGTGACGTCATTATTATAATATATTTACTACGTGTTGTATTTCCTCGTACATACGCCAGCACATCAAGATACCCAACTGTCAAATTTTCCTTATCAACCTTGAACCTAATACTTTGGTGGTAAAATTGATAAGTTTTACCAATAGGGATGTTAACTAAAAAAATCTAATTAGTCCGTCAGATAGATTTCCAAAAAATATTGGACACATATTTTTTCTTTTTTCACGTAAACAAACACTGAAGACGATACAGTGCTTTGAAAACTCGTGTGACGTCATATTCTAAGACATTAGTATGACATTTCTTAGCGAGCAGTGACGTTACAACCTTCCACTCAAATCTTTGACGCGTTTTATCTTCGTCAATTTTTATTGATTTGATAAAACAAAAAATACGTATGCAATATTTTTCTTTAATCCAGCAGACGGACTAATTAGAATCATATTTTTTTTAGTCAGTAAACATCCCTATTGTAGTGGTCTGTTCTTACCGTATTTTATTCTAAAATGTTTATGGTTTCGCAATGTCATCATCATCTGCCTAGCCTTTTCCCAACTATATTGGGGTCGGCTTCCAGTCTAACCAGATGCAGCTGAATACCAGAACTTTACACGGAGCGACTGCTTATCTGACCTCCACAACCCAGTAAAATAAAAATAAAATAAATTGTGTAAATAACCTTAATAATAACTGTTTCTAAAGGCGTACTTATATTTCGTGGTATTTATATTTCGTCCATAAGTGGAGGGCCTAACCTAGTTGTTAGCAATAAGCTAAACTTAATAAAAAAAAGTTAAGCCTGCTTAAACTTACGCTTGGTTTATCTCGCATGCCGTCCCTTTCTTTTGAATATTTTTGAAGTGAGACGGCATGCGAGATAAACTAAGCGTAAGTTTAAGCAGGCTTAACTTTTTTTTATTAATAAGGCCGTACGTTGGGTACATTATATCCGTCAACGCTAGCCTCTGCCACTACGGGATATTCTGGAGTGATAAAATATGCACCTAATATTTAAAAACATTATTTCCTCTTCTCAGGATCTGGAGCTAGCCAGCACCATGGCCCTCGGCATTCGGTCACCCATCCCACTCGGCGCCGTGGCAACTCAGCTGTACCGCATCGTCCAATCCCGAGGATACGGCCAGAAAGACTTCTCCTACGTCTTCCAACTCCTCAAGGACGATGCAGCCAACAAAACTAAATGATTAAACTAAAGTATTATAAGACGATTTTGTGTTTTATTTTGGTAGCAGTAAGATCCTTATTAGTAAAAAACTAAAACTTGACTACGACAAAAGAAACGACGCTGAAAAAGTATGAAACAAGATTTTCAGAATAGAACAAAAAGAAAAGCCGTAGTCACACGGTATTAAAGTGTTTAGGTTGGTACCTATAACGTGTGACTACGGCTTTTCTTTTTGTTCTATCCTGAATATCTTCTTTCATACTTTTTCCGCGTCGTTTTTTTTGTTGTAGTCGGGTTTTAGTTTTTTACTTTTTTTTATTTAAACTATTTTGGTGTTAAATTTTTTTTTTTACTCTTGTCTCTTTGTCCGCTAGAGACAAAAAGACAAGAGGTTGTAGGTTGAGGTTGTTGTTGTGTGTAGGTTGTTGGTAGGTTTGGTTTTAAATTTGAGCAATATTTTGGAAATGTATAAGTGAGGCCCTTTCAAATGATACCAAACACGGCGTATTTATCTCCATTTTTATTTTTTAAGCCTTACTTTTTGTCCGCTAGAGGGCGCCAAATAGCTTTTTGTGACACGTCACGTCAGCCTATGTTCAGCGGAAAATTAAGACGGTTCTAACGATACCTTATATGTCGAGTTCCGATAAGTAGAAGAAGCTATGAGGGAACAGATGAAGATACACACATACATACATACAAACATACATAGCCAGTCAAAATCATAACCCTCCTTTGGCTTTGCCGTAGTCGGGTAAAAATATCAAGGGATCTAAATTGGTCACTTTAGCAGAATTATCATCATCCGTGTTACACTGTTCCTAACCATGTTGGGGTCGGCTTCCAGTCTAACCGGATCCAGCTGAATACCAGAAACAGTACTTTACATGGAGTAACTGCCTATCTGACCTCTAAAGCCCATGTGATATCCGTTGGTAAGACCGGTTGTCAGACTTCAGGCCATTGACTTCATGAAACGACTGTCAAAGATCTTTAATTGACAGTCTATTTAGAGATTTCCAAGCAAGCAGCAAGCAGGTCTTGCCAGAGCTCACGTCTTGCTGTGGAGGCATTGCTGATAGCTGGACTAGTTTTTTCAACGCATCCAAAAAAACTTTTACGGCTTTTCATCCTCTGAGGCACTAAGACGTGATAGTGCATTGGGTGGCGTGAGTCAGCGTGTAGCTTGGACCTCTCAGTGCAGCTGGCTATGGTCCTCCGAACCGGTCCAATCCCAGTTAGTGGATACAGCATTCGTACCGGGGTCGGTTTCAGGCAACCACTAATAATCCGGCATGTCTCATTAAGTGCTGTATCCACTAGGTCGGCATGGGCAGAACGGTTCCATACTGGACAGGCATATTAAATAGACTCCGAACCCAGGTCAGCCGTAGCAAAGACAATCTCTTCAGATGGTGGGGGGTTCACGGACGGTTCAGATCTCAAGTGCGTATGCGGCGTATCTCCACAAACAATGGCCTACCTTCCATCTTGCGCTGCATGCCCTGACACCTGCACACTTGACGATATAATGACTGCATCAGCGAGTGGAGTTCGCGTAGCTGAATATTGGCCCAAATTTATTTATTGTATTTTGTGAAGATTTGCCATCGACACGCTAAGAAGAAGAATAATTATTGACATGAGTCGGGATCAACAGCTCAACATACTCTTCGATGCACACAGACTAACCTTAATAATATGAATCACGTTTAAATTCTTAAAATGGTTACAGACACAGTTAGTATGTTTCTTTTTGTTGAATTTTAAATTATTGGAATCTAGAATTTGAATAACTTTGAAGCAAAGAAAAATATACTGAGTCTTAACGAAGTTAGTTACAGAAAAGAAAAATAAAAGGATTCATATTTCTGTTTTATTTTTAAACTGCGCAAGAAGTAGTAATGCAATTTAAAAAACTTTAGAGAGGCCAGTTCTTTTTTCTTGTATCTAGCTTTTAAAGAACTAATTATAATCCTTTTTACAATAACTCGAGTATTTTCTGGGAATGTTCTTTTACTCATTTCGCCTGTATCTAAACATTAAATTAGACTTAACATTCTTATTTACAAGATTTCTAATAAACATTATTTTTTAAACACAGTGCAGTCAACGGGTGAACTTTAATTAAGTTTGGTAAGTTAAAATATTTAATCTACGAACATATTCAAAGTGGTAAGAAGTACACCATCGTGAGAAGTGGAAGGAATAGGGATGCCTTTGCCCAAGAGGCTATTGAAATAAACCGTATACGAAAAACAGTTTAAACTTCCTAAGTTTTTCACAAAACATCAAAAACCCTTGTTGGTATAAGAATAAGTAGAATAAGCATAATTTATTGTTTAAAAAACTACAATCGTTGCATTTGTTGGCAACAACATAAAAATATTTTTTTTTCTAGTAAAATTTAAGTATCATTAATTGGCAACAATGTTGTAATATTTTTGTAGTGGCAGCACCACACTGCTTCCGCCTCCCCTTGCCAACTAAGAATTAACCTGCGCGGTCACGTTTTTTTTCCCTCTCATTTATTTAATTATTAAAGTATATAAGAAACATTGTATGTAACAACGGTTGTGTACCCAAAGCTGTACAATAAATAGTGTGCATCAAACCGTCTTTGGATTGAAGATTCCTCCTGGTACGCAGCCCCAAAAATTAATTCCCGGCGCGGCATAGCAAGACGCGTGCCCGCCAGCATTGATTCCTGAAATGGTCTAATTAGTTACTTTTGCCGTTTTAGGCGACACCTAAAATAATACCTACGTAAAAGTTCACTGATGTATTCTCAGCACAGGATTAAACACTAGAATTTCTAATACATACTAGCGTAGTTTATATTTTAGCATCAATTTAAGCGACGCTTAGTAGCAAAACCTGTGTTCGCATCGTAAGTCAGTTTGTTTTGCAACGCGTTCGAATAGTTCAGGAACAGAGGAAACTACATAGCCAAACCCATGTTCCTTCTTCTTCGCCCTTGTGTCGGAGCCGCGGTAACCTTTCGATATCCACAGCCCCGACGGGTGTCGGCCCTTGCGGGCCCCTTCCATATGACATCTCTTTGAGGCGCGCGTGGAACACGTACGCGCCGCCGACACGGTCTGTTGCCGTCACGACGACGGCCGGACGGCGAGCTAGCCCGTTACTCACCGTCCACAGGCCCGCATCTACGGTGGCCGGAGGTCATCGCGTGACCCCCGACGCTCGGAGCGCCTTCCACGGCGGCTGGGACGTTGAGAGGTTCTCTCCCTCTCTCGTTCCGCCACCTCCTTCGCTAGCATCACTGCTTCGCAGAAGGAGGCGACGGCGTCCCATTCCTCCTCGCCCCGGACCATGGCTTGCACCAGGGCCGGACGCGAGAGGTCGCCGCCGCCGATCGTCGCTACGAGAACACGGCGGGGCTCTGCCCAAGCAGGGCACGCCTCCACAGTGTGCTCCACCATGTCCTCCGGTCGATCCTCGCAGTGGAAGCATCCGGGCGTTTCCTCCCGCCTGATTCGGTACAGGTACCTCCCGAAACACCCGTGTCCGTCGAGGACCTGCGTCAGACGGTAGGTGAGGGCGCCGTGGCGCCTCTCCAGCCACTCCTCAAAGAGGGGACTTACCGCCACTATCGTGGCGTGCCCTAGGCTATATCCCCCTCCGTCTCACTACATTGATTTAGCAGAAAAGTTCCCAAATGGTCACCAATTGCAATGACTCACCTGGAAGACTCTAAATCGAAGATAGCTGAGCCGTAGCAGGTACAACTTCTTTCGGTGGAGATACATCGATGGCACAAAAATTGGGCTGTCTGAACTCTTCCCTCTGCAACTCCACACCTGCCCTTTAAGGAAACCAGACCTCAATTTAGTTGGGCTCGGCGCAGCATGTCTGCTTCTTCCATACTTCTCTATTGCCCGTCATCTCAGCAGTCACCTCCTTTCTAGCCATATCACCCTCCACACAGTACATACATAGTTGCTTCGTATTTCTAATTAATATCTTCGTTATTTTCATTATTTCCGACAGTCAAAAAATCTGCGGTTGTTTCTAGGCAGAAAATTGAGACGTAGCAAAAGAATTCCTCGATCATTTTTAATTGAATAGAACAATACCAACAAAAGAAAATAATTTACCTCAAAAAATTTCTCTGAAAATAAATGCCAGTCAAAATAATTGAGATATTAATTGGTAGCCGTACAATGGATCACTTTAAAAGTTGAGGAACCCTTTGACTTTGTTCACTTCACTTTGATCAGAAATAAACTAAACTTTGATCAAACCAATCAAGGAGGTTCATTTCTTTTCGTACCTCATCGCTCTGGGATTCTAATTTAATTTTACTGTAAAAACTGTTGAGAGGTTTCAACAATTGGGCTGCGGGTTGTTTGAAGGAGATACCGCGGCTCCAGACACAAAGGGCTAAGAAGGAACATTTTTGGTTTTTAGTCAGTAAAAGTCTGACACTCCCTTCCGCTCCGCCTAGAGTGGGGAATTCCAAACCCTCCAAAAATGGAAAACCTCCAAAAATAAAATAAAAGTATTCAACAATTGTTTGGTTTGTGTATGTAAGTTAAAATGTTTGTAAACGCATCCACGATACAGAAGAAATTCCTAGTGTGGGGTAACGTTTAAAAAAAAAAAAAATATTGTAGCGATACGACTCAACATCAAAGGTGAACAAAATAGTGTGTGTAAACAGTAAGCATGTGGTGATTTCAATTAAAGCTTGGATATTATTCAGTTTAAGGCAGAAGTAGCAGATTGGACAGCCTCGGTGGTCTAGTGGCTGCAAGCGTGACTGCTGAGCAAGAGGTTTTGGGTAGATTCCCGGTTCGGACAAAGTCTTACTAGCTTTTTCATGCAGAATTTCTCATTAGCACCCTCAGAGCCTGGATTTGTGCCCGGACGATAGCAATAGGCACACCCCCTGTTACATGAGACTAACTGTCGAAAAGCGAAATTGCAAATTAATTACACCCTTCCACGATTCATTTTTCAAGAAGACCGAAAAGTACCACTGCATGGCTGTTCTATGTCTAACTACTTATACGTTTTTATTACGAAATTCAGAAGAAAAATGTCCACATAATGTCAGTACAGCACCAGCAAATATAGTCAGAGAAAAAGCGGTAGGCACTAGGCATGTGTGCAAATACAAATTTAAACATCCCTAAGCGCCTAACAAAATGTAGTACACCCAAAAATATCACATAAATAATTCTGTAGAAACGACATTAGGCGACGGCTGGCAGACTTTGGCAAAAGTCGCACTGCCACACATGGCGAGGCGAAACGAAAAAATGAAATAGAAGTAATTTTATTCAAATTTAGATCGGATGTCGGTCCAATTTTGCGAGTGTAGCCGGAGGGCGCAATGTGTGAGGGTACAAATGTTACACTTAGGTACACACGGCTACACATCAAGCTATACAAAACCAGTATAATCTGATCGTTCATTGTCCGAAAAGATCTAGTAACGTGAGGCCAAGATTAACTGGTTTTGTATAGCTTGATGTGTAGCCGTGTGTACCTAGTGTGGTAGATTAGAAGATAGAGAAGTACCAGATGCTCATTAGTATGTTCGTTACATTTCAAACAAAATTAGACTTATCGCAAACTAGGTTTTAGAGCATGTGGGCCAAACTTGCACTATCAGACACCAAGAATGGGCCCTAAAGGTGTGCATAGTGGTGTAGCACATACATTACAGGGCGTAGATATTAACACTTTAATTGCGAGACAGATTGGGATTTGGGGTGGTTATGGGTCTACCTCCTAGCGGTCCACCCCGGGCAACGGCACCACATGTCCTCACGGGCTGTGGTGACGGCTGAAGGATCCATATTTAGCGGTGGTAGGCTTCGGCCGCCTGGCGCGCGACCACCCTCCCGCCGAAGTCCGGCGCCAAACAGCTTGTCTGTGTTCCGTCGGTGTGCGGGAGTGCCAGTGCCATTGGGGAATGGAAATGATCAGTTGCACGGCTCTGGACCAGTCGAGGGTTCTAAGCAACTCTGAACCAGATGACTCATACTGGAGGGTAGCGGGATCCGAGGCACGGTCTCTGTCGTTGGCCGACCGCAGTTAGTAGGGGGCCCAAGTACTGCGCCAGCCACGTGGGAAAGGCTGCCCCGCCAACTCGCGAAAAATCCCGAAATGCTCCACTGTGCCAGTTGGCGACTGGACGGGAGGACCCAGTGGCCATTTCGGGGGGGCTCGGGCGTCCCCGCAGTCTCCAGATGTGTCTTCCACAGTTCGGACGAGCTGAAGAGTCCTGTTGGGTAACCGAGTCGTGTCTCGATCATCCTTCTGTTTCCCCACAAACATACTCCAATCAAATGAAGAAGCTCAAAAAGGAAACGGTTTTTAAGCGGCTGCACTTCCTCCCACTTAAAGTGCACCTCACTAACATCAGGGGGTTGCACTCAAATCTCGATCCGGTCCACCACCACCTCGAGACCGAGAAGCCGCACCTATTCTTTTTAACGGAGACGCAGATAGCGACTCCGTCTGACGTGGCGTACCTCAACTACCCAGGTTACTCGCTTGAACATAGGTTTGTAAAGCGAGCTGGGGTCTGTGTGTACGTCCGCGATGACGTTTGTTGTCGGCGTCTCCGTTGCTTTGAGGATTCAGGGTTATCTACAATTTGGATACTGGTGGACACCGGGGTCGAGAAATCTCTCTACGTCGGTGTCTACCGGTCGCACAGCGGTGACCAGGAGACGACCAGGCTTTTCGAACACCTGATGGAAAAGGCGGATTGTGCCCAGCAACGGTACCCAACGGCGGAGCTTCTTTTTCTGGGGGACTTTAATGCCCACCACGATGAGTGGTTGTTCCCGTTCCAGAAAACTGACCATGCTGGGAGAGAGGCGCGCAGATTTGCATTGTCGCTAGATCTCACTCAGCTGGTGAATGAAGCTACGCGGGTGCCGGATGTTGATGGACACACACCTAATTGCTTGGACTTGCTGCTGACTACTGACCCAGACAGGCACTCAGTATCGGTATCAGCCCCACTGGGAACATCTGACCACTGTCTGGTGAAGTCTATATCTGTCAGCTCCCCTCCAGATGATAGCCCTAAAGGCGAGCGGCGAGTTTGGCGATACGAGTCAGCAGACTGGGATGAGATGCGGCACTTCTTTGCGTCCTTCCCTTGGCAGTCAGTTTGCTTTTCTGCGCGCGACCCCACTTGCTCAGCTGAGGCGGTTGCGGTCGTGATACGGCAGGGAATGGAATACTATATTCCATTCTCCGATATACCGCTCGGTCACAAGGCCCGTCCATGGTTTAATGCGGACTGTGCTCGTGCTGAGGCCCGAAAACAGTCTGCATACCAAGCCTGGGTGCAAGCTCGTGACCGTAAAGTTCGAGCGCGTCGGGTTCGCGCGAAGAAAAGAGCTTTCAATTCTGCCGCAAAGTCCTGTAAGCGGGTGATCCGAAAGGCGCGTTTCGACCACGTCAGTCGCATAGGGGCTAAACTGGCGTCCTACCCTTCTGGCAGTAAACAGTTTTGGTCCCTATCAAAATCGGTCGAATCTAATTTCTGCCGGTCCTCACTACCCCCCCTGCAAAAACCGGATGGGTCGCTGGCTCACTCCGCTACCGAGAAGGCAAATTTATTTGCATCTCTGTTTGCGAGCAATTCGCGTCTAGATACTGGGTCTAAACAGCCACCAACGATTCCTCGCTGTGATTCTTCGATGCCGGAGATCACAATACACATGAAAGAGGTCCGTAAAGTACTTCAGTGCCTAGACGTGAATAAAGCTAGCGGACCGGATGGTATACCAGCAAGGGTCTTAAAGAACTGTGCGCCTGAGTTGTCTCCTGTGTTGACACGCTTGTACCGCCTCTCTCTCAAAACCAGAACGGTGCCGAACTCCTGGAAGGTTGCTAATGTACAACCAGTGCCCAAGAAGGGTAGTCGTGCCGACCCCTGTAATTATCGACCAATCGGCATCGGTTCTCTATTGTGTCACCTAACTTTTTTATCCATAATTTAAAATGCCATAACTTTTTTTGTCCTAATCATCATTTGTCCGAATGATAACTTACCCGAACTAAATATCACATAATATCACATGCTATAAAATTGAAATCCCTAAATATAATATGTCCTAAATCCATTTGTCATAAATATTACAATCAATAATATACGAAAGACATAAAATCGTTTTCCATAAAAGTTTTAAGTCCTAAATTAAAATAACATAATGTTTATTTATCATAATAATATTATTAGAACAAAGTATAACAAAGCTTTTGGTCACGTCACTCATACATGCAACGCATGTTGTACTCCATGACGCGCGCTCGCTTCGCTCGCATATTACATAACACTATTGTCTTCTGTCCCCGAAGTGCCGGGCCTCCGCCGGCCTCCTTCGTCGGCCTACGGCCCGGTGCCCATGCCGCCCATAAAGGATACTGTCGCGAGACGGTGATTCATCCACTTAGCGGACGACTAGCAACAGCCTATAATTTTGGTTATTCATCCGGCTAATCGGACGACTAATTAATTTGATTCATCCGCTAATCGGACGACTAGACACTTCGAATTTTTTTTAGGACTATAAAATTTATTATAAACGAACATTCGGAATAATACACATTAGGTAAAGCAATAGTTAGGACATATTAATTTAGGTCATGTAAAATTAGGAGATTCAATTATTATAGTAATCGATATCATGACAGAATACTTTTAGAACTAAAGATAATTATGTTAAACAAAATTTCGGCAATTTGAACATTATGGTTAATGAAGTTTATGGCAAACGTGTTATGGATAATGATTTTCGGACAAACAATTTTAGGAGAAGTAAGGGAGTACCATCGGCATCACCTCCATACTGTGTAAAGTAATGGAAAGGGTACTCAACGGTAAGCTGCTGGCGCACCTTGAAGCGAACGACCTACTCAGCGACCGTCAGTATGGTTTTCGCCGGGGACGGTCAACTGGGGATCTTCTGGTGTTAGCTACGCACTGCTGGGGCGAGGCCATCGAGAAACACGGCGAGGCCCTTGCCGTGTCGCTGGACATCTCGAAGGCATTCGACAGGGTTTGGCACGCAAGTCTGTTGAGCAAACTTCCGGCATACGGCATTCCCGCTGACTTTTGCTGCTGGATATCTGACTTCCTGAGTGAACGGTCGATCCGAGTGGTCATTGATGGCTGCTCCTCTGACCTTGTGGCTATTGATGCCGGAGTTCCTCAGGGGTCAGTTCTCTCCGCGACACTTTTCCTGCTGCACATCAACGACCTCCTTGGTCCTGGTATTGTTGGGTACGCAGATGACAGCACTGTCATGGAGAGTTACACATCCAGCGCAAAAGCCGGTGGTGATGAAATACGTTCATTGAGAGAGGCCATGGTAGAGCGAACGAATTCAGCCTTAAGTCTTGTCTCCAAGTGGGGTGACGACAATCTGGTTGATTTCAACGCCACCAAAACGCAAGTGTGTCTGTTCACCGCCAAAAGGAGTCCGTTTAATCTGGCCCCTACTTTCCGAGGTGCGTCTGTACAAGTTACTGACGGTCTCGAGCTTCTTGGCACGAAGTTGAGCGCGAATCTGAACTTCGGCGCCTACATCGAGTCAAAAGCTCAAACTGCGGCGAAAAAGCTGGGCATCCTAAACAAGGTTAAGCGGTACTTCAAGCCTGGACAGCTTTCAGTATTATATAAGGCTCAAGTCCGGTCTGGCATGGAGTATTGCTGTCACCTTTGGGATGGCTCAGCCAAATACCAGCTTGCCACACTTGACTCTGTAGAGCGCAGAGCCAGGAGGCTAATTGGTGACGATAAGCTGGTTAACAAGCTACATAGCCTGGCCCACCGTCGCAAAGTCGCATGTCTGTCGGTCTTCTACAGACTGTACTTCGGAGAGTGTGCGCAAGAGCTCCACGAGCTGATCCCACCATCTCCCTTCTTCCATCGGGAGACTAGACGTACTGCAGGGTATCACCGATACCTAGTCGACATTCCGCACATTCGAACAAAGCGCTTTGCTGGGTCATTTATTATGCGCACAGCCAAGGAGTGGAATTCCCTGCCTGCGTCGGTTTTTCCGAGTTCATATAACCCTAATCTGTTTAAGTCGCGAGTAAACAGGCTTCTACTGGGTAAGCTCGTTCCATCGTCGACATCATCTCTGCCCTTAGGGCAAGATTGAAGTCAAGAGCAAGCCCATTGATAATAAAAAAAAAAAAAAAAAACAGAAGAAAAAAGGAAAAAGAAAACTTTTTTGCCTGAAGAACGCACATTAAAAAACAAAAAACAAAAAATGTGGCACTCGGAGACTGCCGCGGTAAATCTATTGCATAGCATTTTTTATCAACTTATGCAATAATAGGTATAAATAATTAGGTATTAATAGTGTAATTACACACCAAAATAATTATTCATTCAAAAAATTTGAACAAAAATAACGATATTAAGAGTTTGATCTTCGAATTTCGCGTGATGTACATTATATAAATCAAAACTAACCTTCTTAAACTAACTAAGCTAGTAAGAAACTCTATGACAGAAAATTTAAAAGAAAAAGTATTGACAGCCTGACGTAAGTGTCATAACGTGAACCAGCAATGCCCAACACAGGAATGCACGACACGAGAACGCGCGACATAGGAATGTAAGTGTTTTGAATTCCAATGTTGTACATTGTCATGTCGTGCATTGCTGGTATGTGCATTACTGTGACGGGCATTATAGGAACTCGTTATTTTCCGTAACCATAGCAACCATAAACTTGACACTGAATATTTTTGTTAGGAAATCTCTGGATTCGCTCTCCACGCTCAACTCAACAAGGCCCGCGATAGAATCTATGCAATAGATTAAAAAAAATGTGTCTCACGATTGTGCCAAACAGGCTCATTTCAGCAAAATGCAACTATCAGACTTTTCTATCAACTTATTACAATAATGTCGAAATACGACTGTTCGAACACATCAGTAACGTGATGCATTTTTAAATAAATTAACAACACTGCTTGATGGCAGAAAAACTAAAGCGGTGACCTGTCAAGTTGACCTTCTGTTCTCACGTTATTTTAATACGCAGTGATTGAATTCAATCACAGAGCAGCTACAAAGTAAAATCAGATGGGAGTAATAAAGATTTGTTAGGGTTCCGTGTAAAATCGTAACATTTTAGGATTGATTGGATCAGGGACATTGATGATTAATTGAATTATTTATGGCGAAAGAAACGTGCTATAAAAAAGTCCCCGAAAGGTAGGTGAGGTGTACCTAATAGTAAACCCTTGTGGCGACTAGCGACATCTATCGCAACACCTGCGTACTAACAACGATCGACAGAAATTCCTAAAAACTGGGCTCGGGGTCACCAGTTTGGGGATTATGAGGACCAGGGTGTAAAGTTCCTCATCCCCCATAGAAAAAGGAGGATCCTCCGACCGGGCGGGTGTTGTGTCCGGTGGGCTAACTGCCCGACATAATTAGGTATATATGTAAGTCGGGAACTCCTTTAAAGGCTTATGTCGCGGATAATGTTGATAGCGCGATGTAGGAATTTCTGTCGATCGTTGTTAGTACGCAGGTGTTGCGATAGATGTCGCTAGTCGCCACACCCTCATTTCGCTATATTTATGTAATAGGGGGTGATCTAAGTGTCATCAATCGGGCACATATCCATACCTCGTCACTGCTACTGAGAAATTCCTGATGCAGAAACCTAATAACAGTGCCCGACTCGAGAATCGAACCCAGCACCAACCTACAAATAAACGTAGCAAGCGGCTCGACGGTAGAACAGTCCTGAACTAGCCCTTGAGGCAAGCAGACGGTCCCTTCGACTTGCACACTACTTAGTCTTACTGATATTTTTTTTTTTAATTGGGACAAGCCCGCCACACTATTCCCAAACCACTGTAACTCCTGTTAGCCAGAATCAACAGTGGCGACCACAAGAAAAGCGCCAAGACAATGAAGCTCGACGAAGTCCTAGAGAAATGATTTAACTGTCTTGGATCCCGCAACGAAATTAATCAGAAAAGAATAGCGGAGGAGTAGGAAAAAGCATAGGTAATTTACACTTCCCTCCATATCAGCTGGAGACAGAACAGAACAAGGCCAATAGCTGTGCCAATAGGCACACAGGGACGTATACAACTGGGATAAGCCCAGTTGCCTAGCACCACGGAATGCCACGGATATTATTGTCATTAATATTACTGGGTCCTAAGTTGTGAGCTGTAATATTTGATTCCAATAATAGGTATGACAAAAATGACATGTTTCTATCAAGGTCCGTATAGTAAATAACTCCGGATGTAACCTGTACACTATTTAACTTAATATTACGTTCATTCTGCCAAAGACTACACTCCCATAAAATGTGATGTGCAGATTGTTCAAATTCGCAGTCAGATGTAGAACTACTTACTGATATATTGAGAGGTTCTAATCTAAACCCCAAAAGCCCACAAGTGATTCTAGTGAACACAACATTGACAACTAGCGACAATACACGTTCTACCAACACCTTCGAAGAATATCTACGGGCGAGATCTAATGTCAGGTGAATTAAAACCTCTTCAAAATGATAGGTAGGTAGCTGCTACTTAGGCTGTAAAACTTAACCGAGGGAGACGGTTCCACTGCGTCTCGTTATGATTTATGACCAAATCTTTATGACTGTATGGGGAGGTAAAGTTACTTGTCAAATATACACTAAAATTACGACGGAATATAATATCTTGCCAAAACTTGAGCAGTTTTTATAAAGGTTCTTCAAGCATTTTATAAAGTTAACGAAACTAGAAGCCTAATACATATTTATGGATTTTTTCAATTCTACGTATTAATCGTCTCCTGTCAGGGCTGTGGCTTTTGTCTGAATTAGTCATCGCGGCCCAGGAACGCAAAGGAGGAACAAGGGTGAGGTTTTAGTCAGAAAGAGCCTTACACTCCCTATAGTGCTCTTTCCGGAGCGGATGGAGTCATTTGATGATTCCCTATCCTGAAAAACCTTCTGTTTTTTACCTCCCCAGTGCCCCCGTGCTTAGGACAGGATGTTAAGAAAATTTGCAAGTTTGACTTTAAAGTTATTCGACTGTTAAAAACCGGCCCCTATTTTATTATAATCAAATTTCACTAGGTAAAACGAGGAAGTGAACACACCAAAACTTTTCCATCGTTGTAGGAACAATACACAAACTCGATTAACAAAGAGAAAACAAATTAAAATTCATAGCTATTAAACGGTATGGGTCAACACGTCTCAAACAGAATAATCTATCATGTAATTTGTTTCCTTTATCACGCTGTCCGAAAATCCGCCATGCTGCAAAAATTCCCGCGCAAAAAATCTCGTCCTAGTAACACGAAGGGGAACATAAAAAACTGGCCATGCAAGTCGGGATTGCACATGAAGGGTTCCGTTCTTAGTTTAAAAGTTAGAGAGGCGGAAAGGGGGGGGGGGCTTTTAGTAGTGTAGGTAGTGGTAAGTGCTAGTGGTTTGAATGACAGACACTTCCAAAGTGGTTTGGAAGTGTCTATCATTCAAACGATTGACTTTGAGAAGAAATGGTTTGAGGAACCTCGATGTCATCTTTAAATACTCCACACGAATAGGTTTGATGAATAAAGTTTTTTTTAGTTTCAGTTCCATGTATGGGTAGAAAATCGGGCAGCAGTTTACAGAATACATAGATCTACATAAGTTTCAACTGTGTAGTCTTAATAGTTTCCGAATAAAGAGGCTGTGTCATACGGACGGACAGACAGACAGACGGAAAGACAGACATGACGAATCTATAAGGGTTCCGTTTTTGCCATTCGGCTACGGGGCCCTAAAAACCATGCTTTATATGGTCCTGACTTTCATTTATTACCAGTCCACATTAACGTAAGAACTCTTTTGTGCGAGAAAAATATGATTATGACATGGACCGGGCCCTCCTATTGTCCTTTATTCGATTTTTTTCCTCCTAAAACCTCAATATGGCGGACCTTTTTGCTGTTCGTGGGCAGTAGGGGAAATTAAAAGAATACCCATCGCTGTTTATGGTTGGATTTTTGTTATTGTTATATTCTTTACCTATTTAAAACAAGAATATGGTAATGTCTGCATTCCATAAATGGTTAGGCAGTGGTGTACAGTCATGAGCAAAAATATGTTAACACTTGGCAAAATTTCACATAACAACTTATCATTTAGTTTATTAATATTTTTTTTTTTGGGAAATAACGGTTCCTTCTTTGAGATAAGGCCTATTTCGTAATATTATAGGTTCCAAAACGTTATATTCGTGAAAATAGAAAACATTCATCAACACGTTGTTTCGTGAAATATATCAAATTAATAAAAATTGACGAAGATAAGAAAGAAAAGAAAGAAAGAAAACATATTTATTTAGCACAATATGCCACAAGTGCACACAACAAAAAATAAAAATTAAAAGAAAATGAACAAAAGAAGATAAGATGCGTCAAAGATTTAATTTTGAGTGGGAGGATGTGACGTCACTGCTCGCTAAGAAATGTCATACTAATGTCTTAGAATATGACGTCACACGAGTTTTCAAAGCACTGTATCGTCTTCAGTGTTTGTTTACGTGAAAAAAGAAAAAATATGTGTCCAATATTTTTTGGAAATCTATCTGACGGACTAATTAGATTTTTTTTGTTAACATCCCTATTTATTGCCATCAACCGGACACTAATGCAGAAACTGGGCTGCAGGCAATTTTTTAATGGACAACCCCAATAAACTTCTGCTAGTACTGGGATATAAAACCCTTTTTCTATCTACAGTTTTTTTTTAATGAAACAATTGACAACTTTCGGGGCCTGATGAGGGAAAATTCAAAATTGCAGTCTCCCAGGATGAATATTGATTGGATTTCACGTTTACCCGTGTTTCGTTCGCTGCTGTAACTCAATTTAATCAGGCCCAGCTTTTTGCGAAACGAAACTACGAGTATACTCAGATTTTTAAGACTTTTATTTATTTTTGATTGACGTTTCCAATTATATTGGAATTCATTAGTTTTACAGCTGAAATATTTTCGGAGAGAAAACTTAACTAAGGGTTAGATTTAATTTGGGCCAAAATTTGCCTTTATCTTTTATTTTTCAAAGGAGAAGCTTGTGGCTAAATAATAATAGCGGCTCGGGTCAATCTTCAGGCTAAGCCATCACGCTTGCTTAGAACCACCCATACCGGGTGTCATTTGGCATTTGCTCTGTGTAAAATATACGTGTATTCAGCTCTATCCAGTTAGACTAGCCGAAACGATACTCTAAAAACAGATTAATCTCGATTATGTACGTTGTACCTACATGATAATACCTATTTACTTTGTTTTTTTTTCAATACGAAACAAAAAACATAAAATATTCATAAAAAGAACAATTTTCCACAAAACCACAAGAGGTTTAACCAAAAAAATACTAACAAAAACAGGTGTTATCAACTTAAGAAATTAAATAACTAAAAAAAAGTACAAAAACAGCGAATCCCGATCCCTGAGCAAACACTATAAGTATTTCGATCACGTTTTTCTTTCCCACAAAAGAAAATTAAGGGGGGACCGTGTTAAATTTTTCTGCGTACTACAGTATATAAAGAGTATCTATCGGGGAAATTCAAATGCTATTCCTGTCACGATCGGCCATTACTTGCCAACAGTGACTTCCAATTTCTAACAACACAAAACTATTAGATCTACATTCCTATACATTCCCAAACAAAACCCAACCTTAACAAACAAAAAATAAAGCTCAGAATTAACATGGTGTTGCTGGCACATGCAACGTTGTTCGTCACTTGGAACAACATCGTAACCTGAAAATTTAAAATTTCGTGTTTAAGTGAATTTTTATTGGGAATCCTTATTTTTATTGGGCGTATTCCAAAACGTTGGCCGGGGATAGTAAAGGATACTAAACTGTATTACAGCCGCTACAATCTCCGATTGGGTATTAAATCTGAAAAGTAGGAATTGAACTGGACCCTAAGGCGACACTAAATGCCAGCGACCTTGAACGACGCACGCATTTCAATTAGTAATTCTCTTAATTTATCAAGTCTAGAAATATGAAAAGTGATTTTAAAAATACTACAGGTTATTTACTAGCATGATAAAGTTTTGAATTTTTTTAAAGATGTGATTTTAGAGTAAAAAATTAAATGTGGGTTGCGCAAATTTCGGCGCTGTTAGCGCCTAAGGCCTAAAACACACACAAGCGACGTAAGGCGAAGGCACGGGGCAGGCGCAGCGCAGACGTGGGACAGATACGGCGCAGACGCGATTTGAATTATATCAGAAGAGGCGTGGAACAGGCAAGAAACGTGAATTCAATCGGTTGTTGAAATCTCGCTCCGGTGCAAACCTCACACCGTTTCGTTGTCTGCGCCGCGTCGCTTCAGTATAATTCAAAAACGTCGCCTGCATACATTTTGTATGAAATCGTTTTGAAGCGGCGCATGCCTGCGCCACGCCTGCGCTGCGTCTGCCCCGTGTCTGCGCCTTACGTCGCTTGTGTGTGTTTTAGGCCTTAGGTGACATGAGTATTGCTATAGTGACTGAGTGAAAAATAAATCAATCAGGAATTCAGGATCGACCAGGGAATTTTTAATTTTACCTGTGGCTATACTGAATGGATTGCACTAGTCAGTCTGCCAGACCGACTGACTTAAACCACGTGGAGTTCTTCTTACATGGGAGAGGCTTCCGTAGGTCTGAGTTCGATTCCCAGGTTAGCGAAAGTGTTATTGTTTTTCTATATGGAATTTCTTAGTAGCAGCCACAGAGTCTGTATCTCGTCGTTAGTCGTTTTTTTTAAAAAAAAAACGTTGCTCCACACTAGGAATTTCTCCTGTATCGTGGGTGCGTTTACAAACATTGAAACTCACTTACAAACACGCCCAGACTCGAAACAGCTATCTGTAGGCCATACAAATACTTGTTCCGTGCGGGGATCGAACCCGCGACACGTAGCTCAGCAGTCCAATCGCTTAGTCACTGCGCTAACCGTGTCGTCAATATCGTATCGTATCTGCGCCCAGTTGATGACAATAGGTCTCCTATTACATGGGACGTAAACATAACTTGCAAAATGTAGGTGTACTACGCCTCTGCCTAACCCTTCGGGGATTACAAGCGTGATGTTATGAGATATTGAAAAACTTCACAATGAAATTGTAATATTACATTTTTATACTCTCAATAAGATTTTCACATAAATCATTTGGTTCAGAAACATCAAATACAGATTGTACCCGCGCTGTCTATATTTTCCAATAGAACGAACACTGGAATCTATTGAAAAATCTAAAATTCCGACAGACATTCATTTACTATCTGCCAGTCTCAATAACCTTTTGTTTCAAATATTCTTTTGTTTGATTTTAGTTTTATTGAAATACTTCTTAAACTTTGAGTTCAGAAATTATAATGTCACAGTCAAAACTACTTTTGACCGGTCATTAGTCAAAACTATTAAACATTTACATAGAACCTTGTTAGATGGTTTCTGTTTTATTAAAAAACCTAAAGGTCATTAGTTAGGAAACTTATTAGGTTTGTTAGGTTTTTTTTGTGACCCTTTGGATAACCATGGGATAACCTCATACTAGGTTTAGTTAACATACTTTAATAGAAAAAACGCGTTTTAACTTTATAAGGGTTTTGACTGACACACCAGCCAAAAGTAGTTTTGCCCGATTAACAGTTTTAACTGTTACATTATACCATTATCATTATATAGTTAAAGGTATTCTATACATAGCTTTTTTGTATAATACCTTTAATAAAAAATAATCCAATAACATATTTATTAGATGACTTGATAGGTTTAGTATACAAGTTTTTTATGAAATCCTCTGTTGCTAGGACGGATCCTGTATCTCGGCAAACAGCGCCATCCCCTAACATATTTTATTACAATGATTACGACAATCTAGACAGTTTTATCTACCTATGATAATAATAATACAAGTTAAATAGTATTATAGTTTGATTATAACATTTGTAAGGCCTACAGATAGTTGTTCCGGGTCTGGGTCAAAGTCAAAGTAATTTTTTTTATTTGCAGCAAATGTAAAAACAAAAAAGCAAAAGATGCATGAAGATGAGCAAAAGATGGTAAAATAATATGTAGTGCACAGTTAACATTTCGCCATACAGTTGGCATGCAAACATTAATGAATATAAGATGCTTATTTCAAAACACATTACCTGTGAAACAAACATTAAATTAGTAAGCGTATGTGAGTTTAAATGTTTGTAAACGCACCCACGATACAGGAGAAATTCCTAGTGTGGGACAACGTTATAAAAAACCGGCCAAGTGCGAGTCGGACTCGCGCACCGAGGGTTCCGAAAAAAAATATATTATGTGATGTAACTAAAAATTTATGGTTTTCGTAATTATTCCTTTATCTATGCTATAAGACGTTGCTTCGTAACAAATTTCAAGATTCTGAGTTCACGGGAAGTACCCTGTAGGTTTTGATTCCCTTGCGAGTGTCAAAAATTTGCGGCATAAACGGGAGTATCTTGATGTAACTAAAAATTTATGGTTTTCGTAATTATTCCTTTATCTATGCTATAAGACGTTGCTTCGTACCAAATTTCAAGATTCTGAGTTCACGGGAAGTACCCTGTAGGTTTTGATTCCCTTGCGAGTGTCGAAAATTTGCGGCATAAACGGGAGTATCTTTTGATCGCGTTGACTTAGAAGTTTGATTTTTTCACAGCTCCAAGAGACCATAGACTTGAGTATTTGATATGAATTTCAGCTTGATACCTCCACGCGTTCCTGAGAAAAAAGGTCTTGACAGACAGACAGACAGACAGACAGACAGACAGACGGACAACAAAGTGATCCTATAAGGGTTCCGTTTTTTCCTTTTGAGGTACGGAACCCTAAAAAAAGTAAGATTTACCCTATCGCTACATCGAGCTATCAAACTAAGAAACATTAGTTTGATATAATTATTGCTTGGCTGATAACTTTGGGTCTTGTTACACTCTTTATAAGTTTTAATTTTGCGTAAACTAACTACGGTGAGAACAAATCTATCAAATCATTGCCAGCATTCATAATTCAATCACTAGATAGTAATAAATACACACAGCATGTGTACTTTTGCGTACAACAAACATGGAAACAATACCAAACACACACACACACATGATCCGGTACGTACCCGTTATAACCAGCTAAGTTTAGAGCTGAGCTCGGTCGAAATTAGAAATTTTGATTAACTTTTAATAAGGCTGCCTGGATCGCTGATCACTTTGGTGTAGCGGGAAATTCACGTCAGGATTATCGATAGTTTTAGTTTGGTAGCCAATCAGGCGACGTATTAGCCCTTTACTAGCGGTACCGGTTTTACCGTGATGGGATATCGGTGGAGAAATTTGAATAAATTGACAGACCCGCGGGTTAAGCTATTTGAGGCGGATTTAAACCTGACAAGTAGATGTTACCGAATCACTTTTCTAAAGTCAGCTTTTACTAGTTTTATTATAAGGTGTTTTTTTAATTTCGGAGACTAAAATGACATTACGTGGGTTGTCAGTTTTTTGCAATTCTTAAATAGTGAAATGTGAGTTCTTAGATGTGCCACTACCGTAAATTGCCGTTACTAAAATCAAGTAATATCGTTTTTAAATTATAATAAGCTATCCTGAGTAAAGAGATTCGCTTCTTTATAAGAATTGATGAACTTCTCGATGTATAGCCCAAAGAGTGAAATCGTTCAATTTGTCTTTAAAATTTAATTTATGGCCAGGTATTTTCAGAGAGCTAAAATTCATTCTCTGTGTGCTCCTTCAGCACCCTACAGATTGAAGGTCTGGATATGTTCAGGATTTCGGCAGTTTTTAAAACACAATCCTGTTGCTTCGGCGTCTCGGTTGGAGATTCTGTTTTCTTTTCAGTATGAAAGGAGATTGCCCAACTTTGGTCCAAATGCTGCCCAGGAATGGGAGTACCTGCGCTGGGTTCCTGGCACTACTCTATGTCATTATACTAAATATTTTGAAAATCCATCCTGGGGTTCCTATTTTTTTTACAGATTTATTTTGATGATATTATTTTTTTTACATGTTAATTTTTTGACGGTATTTTAACATTTTTACGCTTTTTGGACCCCAACTAAAGACAATTAGTGTAAATGGACAGTTTTATACGTTCATTTTTTGACATAAAAAATGTCAAAAATGTCGGAATCGACGGTCTGTTAGCTTTTTTAAACAGAGTCCTGGCCGTTTGCAGCAAATCGAGGCACTGGGCCTCAAGGTGGCTCTCGAGAAGATGGAGGCACTGGTATTTCTTGTGCTCCGACGCCAGCTTCCGGCTTGCGTACACCTCACCATCGTGTTGCAACGATACCGGTGCGGGCAAGCATTAAATATTTGGGCCTGGTTACATACTTCGGCGAGCACTTTGCTCAGCTTGCACCGACCTGATCGGCACGGCGTCAGCCCTCAGCCGGCTTTTGTCGAACCTGGGTGGACCAAACGTGGTCTGAGACGGCTGTAAACGGGGGTGATTCGCTTGACGGCGCTCTACGGAGCACTGGTATGGGTACACCCTCGTGGGATTCGGAAGCGTAAGTGCTCACGTCTACCGGCGTGGCGCAGACCTGCAGGTAGAGATTGGCAGGATGTCCGATGCCTGAAGGTGGTCATGAAATGGTATAGGGAGGACCAAACCCATACCCTGGGGAAATGGTGGGTGAGGCAGGAGACGCCTAGTGCAGGTCACTGAACCGTGGGCGCTATCCAGCCTTTCCTGGAGGAGTGGGTACGGAAGTGACATGGGACGTTAACCTTCCGTCTAATGCAAGTGTTTTCTGGGCATGGGTGCTTTGGCAAATACCTGCACAAAGTAGCCAGACGGGAGGCGACTCCCGTGTGTCACCAGTGCGACTGAAGCGAGGACATAGTGCTTCACACTCTTGAGCATTGCTCTGCATGGGTGGTGAAGCGCCGTGCTCTCGCGTGCGCTTTACCGGCCGTGGCCAAGGGCATGGTTGACAATAGGGAGGCATGGGAGGCAGTGGCGTCCTTCTGCGAGGAAGTCATCTCGCAGATGGAGACGGCGGAGAGCGTCAGGGAGGAAGGCAGGGAGACATTCCACCCTGACGCGCTCCACCACCTCCGCTAGCAGTCGCAGGAAGACAGGGTGGTAAAGGAAGCGCCATGGCGACCTGATACCACCCTAGGAGGTGCCAGCGGGCGATAGATCGGGGTATCTGTCATCTCCGCATTGCACGGTGCTCATGAGTAGTAGCGGTTTTAGGTGAGCCCAGACATCGCCACAGAATTCTGGAGCCCGGAGGCAGGGTACGCTGGATGGGTTGCGAACATCATGCGTAGCAGTTCTCGTGGCTCATCCGCCAAGGCGACAGTAGGCTCACGGCGGTGTTTTTACAAGCCCCGTATAACCAAACCGTCTCTCAGTCTCCGGACGGGGACGGTGCGGTATGCGTTGGGCATTTTTCACTGCTTAATTAAATAAAAATATAGGCACCAAGTTGTTATCAGAGCTCTGCCCTCTGTTTAGACAGTACACACAGAGACATTGATGAAAATGATGATGATTGAAATAGAAATAAATAATACAAGCCATTTCAGTTTTTTTTGTTCCTTTCTATCACTTCCAATACGGAATATGTATTAAAACTGTCCATTTATACAAAATGTCTTTAGGTGTTGGTCTTAAAAGGTGTAAAAATATTCAAAAGGCGTCAAAAAACACCATGTGAAAAAAAAAAAAACATCAGAGTAAATAGGTAAAAAAAGTGGGACTGGGAACCCCGGGATGGATTCTAAAAATATTTTGTATAATGACATAGTTTAGTGCCAGGAACCCAGCGCAGGTACTCCCATTCCTGGGCGGCATTTGGACCAAACTTCATATAAACTTTAGCAATGTCCTTTGTAAGATTTATCGTGTACTGGAACAACACTGATAGCATCTGTTATTTTTTTTTTCAAATCGTCTAATAATTATAAAAAGTTACGATTCAACAAACCGGTACCGTATGTACAACACTAATACAAAAGAGCTGACAACATTATTTGTTAGTTTGACATTTGTATATGTCAATTTAGTCTCCGAAATTAAAAAACACTTTAGTAGCAAATAAATATGTCTACACACACTTTCAAAGCATTTTTCTGCGATTACTTTGTATATTATTCATGAAAGCTCTATCTTTGTAATATGTCAGTCACATTTCGATACTACTAATTATTGTTACTACTTCAAACTTTTGTTATTTACTGTGATACCAGGGGGTCTAAAACGGCCACTTTGGCAGATCATAATATGAATTGCGTTAAAAATCGTAAAATGGACCTTTTATAATAGTAACCGCTTCTGTGCCCATTTAGGAAAATAGATCGTAGTAGGAAAATAATATGAATTGCGTAAAATAGTCACAGACGCAATTACTAATATGAATGGTTCATTTTACGATTTTTAACGCAATTCATATTATGATCTGCTAAAGTGGCCGTTTTAGATGCCCAGATGTAAGCTATTAAATACTTTGAACAGGATGGGGACCTGGTGACCTGGACCTCGGATACCTGCAGATATCAAGACGGTAGTAATTTACAATCACTTGGTTTATGTGGGCCACTAGTTTTTTGTAGATCACTTGCTTTTTTGCACTGCTGTTAAGAGGTAACAGGATCTGTGAGGTAGATATTTGATGAAACTATTCCCGTCGTGCTGCGTGAAACCTGCCCCCGAACAGTGTGGTAGGGACAGTCGCAGCCCTGACTGATTATATTTCAATAATTTTTTTGACGATGTTGACGTTTCGTATTCCCATTGTTTCTTCTCCAAAACTGAGCTGATTTAATTATTTTTGAAATCATGATTCATTATTAACTTTATAAAGTCTGGTAGTGCGTAAAAATCGTCAGTTTTTTGTAATTTTTGAAGGGCCATAATATTTTCTTTAATTTATTAGTTGCTTGAAAAAAAGGAAATGACATGGGTATATTTACATACCTTGTTGTAGACCTTGATTTTATGAAAAAAATGATTGCTTTAGAGAGGGATTATTCAGGGAGACAACATTTGTATGGAGAATAATAGCCCATGTTCTCACTTACATAACATTACACAACAGAACATAACATAACATCACGCCTGTAATCCCAGAATAGTTAGACAGAAGTGTAACCGTTACAACACCCACATTTCCCCAATTATATTTAAGTTATTTATGTTCCCTCTTAACGAGGAAAATATGCAGTCTCCATTTTCCAATATAATAATTAATGATTTCAACATAAATATCGCCTCCAAGTATCCATTTAACCAATATGTGGTGGAAAAAAGATAAATTCACGATGCAGCGTCCCAATGGCCCCGGGTCTTAATTGAATTAATAGTCTGTGGCAAGTATATAAAGCGGTGGCTACATTATGTATGGCTGGAGCATATTGTTTATACTTAGCGTACGCAGCGTAAATAATTAGGTAGGCGGGTAATGGAATATTGGGGTAGATATCTGCCTATTGTTATTTGTGTAAGGAAGTAATTTTGTGAATTTTTCTACTAAAGAAGAAACTGCGATATAATCTATCTTCATATCATGTAACCATACCGATGCCTGTACAGTCTCGAATGTATTTTAAAAAAACGTTGCAATGCAATGAAACTTAAAAAGAGTCATGATAGTTTTCTTGTGTTTAATATAGGAAACGTAAATAAAAGTGAGGGTAAATAAGCTCCCGTCGGGGCTGTGGATATCCCGTCGGGGCTGTGGATATCGAAAGGTTACCGCGGCTCCGACACAAGGGCGAAGAAGAGGGAACATGGGTTGGTTTTTAGTCAGTAGAAGTCTGACACTCCCCTTCGCTCTGCCCAAGAGCGGGGGGGGTTATTCGATGATTTTCCACCCACCAAAAAAAAAAAAAAGGGTAAATAAGCTGTATAACAATGTGTAAACTACTATTATTCCCCTATCCATCTGTGCGAGGTGACCTATCCTGACCTGTAATCTTCGTAAAAATGCTATAGCTATCTAAATAAATAAAACATTATAGCATCAAAATACTTTTTCACAAAACAACGTCCAAAAGAAATGTAGAAGCTACTCTATGGGGCATACCCTATTAACAAAGCCCTCATAAAATCAAAGAACGTCATTTATCGTTTTCGCACCAATTTTTTTATATTAAAAACCTGCTTAGTTCGTGGACATCAATCCGTGTCGGGGCCCATTCACGTCACGCGCTATTTCTTTTGTCTCCTCTCAAAAGGGGGAGGACGATGGTACCCAGAACAATGAGACAGATAAAACAGAAGGTCTTTAATACAACGAGCGAGACTCTCACTTATTTGCGTTTTAAGTACGGCGATCTCAGACTCATCTGCCTAGCCTCTTATTGAATATGTTAAAGACGGCTTTCAGTTCAACTTAATGCAGCCGACTACCTATTTGGCTGCCACATCCCAAAACAGTATACCATTTAGTAAGATGATTGCCAACTTACGCGCATCTGGCTATCCGTAAAAACTGTAAAAGGATGGTAAAAGGTCTGCAAATAACAGCCTGGCCCAAGCAACAGCTGAACGTGCTTAGCGAGACACAGAAGGCTCTCGATATGTATAGATTAGACACTCATTCACGGACCAGCTTCGGCTAGCGTAGCTTAAAGGTACAAGTTGGTAGCTGACTGCACGCAGCAGCAGCAGGCGACGTGTCTCGGCGACACGACTGGTTTCTACGTATTTCTATGAAATTCCCTCCGTAGTTAACGACATGAAGCTAATAGCGACGCGTCGTCGAGCGGCTGTCGCACGTGTCGTCCGACCGCAGGTCAGTAGTGCCACTGATGCCGGAGCAACGACACTTCGAGCGTGTTTAGAGTTATTTGCAGTCGGGTTCGAAATCATGACTGCAGCGACATGACGCGACGACGTGTCGTGACGACAAGAAGCGACGACATGTCGTCTGCTGCTGCTGCGTGCAGTCGGCTACCAACTGGTACCTTAACCCTTGAGCAAAACGTGTGGATGCTATTACTTACTTAGCAACGAGCTCCTTCCTCTTTAGCGAGATTCTAATGTCAAACTATGTGAAACAAATCACAGTCGATAAACTGAATGAACATGAATTTGGTTCCATTCTCTGTATTAAAGCGTGTCCAATTCGCGTCCTTGAATGGACCCAAACTTCTGTCACTATCTGTTTTGTGCATCGAGAGTAAAGGAGGGGAAGGGAGGAGGGACATTTTTACGACGTGCAAAGAAACATCCTCGCGCCCCAGGCTCGCATGTCGGGAATCACAATTGAATTCTTTTTTAGTTTTATTTTAAATTTTTGAATCGCGGACGCAGATTCATGACCGTTATTGTTCTTTGGAGTGTAAGTTATGCTCTTTTTGGACAACGCGGAGAGGTGATTCTTAAAAAGTTTTTTATTTAAAAAATAAAGGAGTTATGACGGAGAAAAATCTCTTAAGCCGTATTTCAGCAAAGAGAATGCAAATCATCAAAGATTATTAAAATAAAACTACACTTCAATAAAAATCTTAAAAAAAGGACAAAAACAATTTTATTTACAACTAGATCACGTCACATGATTTTGTTCCCTCTACTTGAATAACAGCCCTTTTTATGTTCCCGCGGGTTTAAGGAAATCCCTTTTTAGTGGTTTTCCACATCATAAAAGCAACCGCTCAATATTTAGGAAAAGCGGGAATCAACGGGACTTGCAACAGTAATCTTTCTCATTCATTAAACTGTACGGTAAGCACATAATCCTCTTATATCTTTGAGGAATTAATCTCTCGAGATCAACACGCAGAAAACGCGTTAATAATTTGAATATTCTAATATCTGAAATCCCTCAATAAATACAAAATTCAACCGAAATCCGTGAAACACTGGCACTCTAGAACCACTGTATATGACAGTTCATATTCTCAGCGGCATTTGGGAACTCAATAAGGTATTTTCCTCAAGAAAACTGTCACGAAGTTATTTCAGTCACGGATTTACGGTTCCTTGGAGTAAGACAAACGGCTCGTAGCGTGTTCGCAAGCAAATTTTGTGGGTAACAAGAGAAAAAGGGAAATCATAGCGACGTGACGCGTTGATTTTCGACGTGCGCTCGCAAAGAGATGTCGGTGACAATTGAGGGACGCTACATGACGAATGACGGGACGGTTTTGAATTTGGAATGGTTTGTTTACTTTTGTTTCGTTATACATATAGGCAGTATTTTTCCGAAGGGGTTAGTAGTACCCTCAAAGCCACAGCACCCGTCGGGGCTGTGGGTTGTTCCAAAGAGAGACTGCGGCTTCGACACGAAGGGCTAAGAATGAACATGGGTGGTTTTTGGTCTGTAGAACTCTGACACTCCCTACCGTTTTGCCCAGAGCGGATGGAGTCATTTGATGATTTCCCACCCTCCAAAAATAATAATAATGTATTTGCCCTTTAGTAATATGTATATCCATAATATCTCGCTAGGCATGTTTAAATCTTGTAAAATTTAGGCGAGCGTCATGCCCACATAAATCCAAAATTTAGGCAACAATTAAATCCCAAATGTAAAACTCCCCAATCATTAGTCATGTTTGAGCCATGATGTTCTGGATTCGATTACCCAGGTCGGGCAAAGTTGCCATCATAAATTTCTCAGCAGCAGCCACAAAGTGCAGCAACAACACACACACACAGTGTGTCACAGTGATTTTTTTGTCAATTTGTTTTGTCCTGTTGGGAATCCAATAAACACTTTTCTTTCTTTCTTTCTTTCTTTCTTTCAACAGCCATTAGATTAGTGCCCGGTTGATGGCCATAGGCTCGCCCCCTACTAAATGGGACTTTAACATAACGGGTGTACAATAAGGTACATGCCTATCCCTTCAGGGATCACAGGCGCAATGTTATATAATTACAATTTAGTTTGCGTTATCCCGTCGATCGTAAGTAAATTCAAATATCTTTGGTTACAAGACAAGAATAATAAATTTCAAGTAAAATTTCGTTAAACCAAGAAAAAATCTAGACTGAGAGAGAAAAAGTATTGTTATACAAATTGTTTAAATAAGCTTTTCTCTTGGGTAAAAATGGTGTCACTCACTGACAATATGATTATAAGAGAAATGCCGCTACGTATTATTTTCTTGTAAATAATTTTATTTAATCAAGTTTTTGGGCTGACTGTCACACCGTTTTATCCGTAAACGAAAAACAGCGTTCAAGATAAAGTTTTTTAACTTTATGGAAATTATCTGCAGTTAAAAAGTTACTGTGACCACAGACAGACTAAAACTTTAATTTTTGTGCCTTCATTTTCACCTGCCTTGCCTTTTACCAACTATGTTGTGGCCGGCTTCCAATCTAACCGGATGCAGCTGAATGCCAGTATTTAACATAGAGTGAAACATTTTTTTTAAGCAGATCACTAAACTAGGGAGGTTACTTTCCACTATTAGAGAAGATTCAAGAATACTAGGTAGTAAATAACATGTATGTGTTGTTGGTTACTATATTATTCAGTAGTCAATTGCATTTTACATCAGAAATCAGCCAAAGTAAAATCATGAGTCATACGTAGAAAAAAATATCCATCAAATTGAGAACTATCCTGTTTTTCGTCGATTAAAAAGATATTAAGCGCAAAATCGACATTTATTTATTTATTAATTTTAAATAGAACGGCCGAAGCCAATTACACTATTTGAACACATATAATTTATTAAACACAGTCATGCAATCTTCTCAGTAAGATTACGTTCCGGTGTGATAGACAGCCACGTTTTTATTGAATAAACTCGTTAGGCGTTTGTTGGAAACAATTTTTTTTTGGAAACGTTCAAATTACAATTTAATTTATTTTCCTTTGTCTTATTTTCTTTTTGTGATGGCAACAGGAAGTTGAGTAAAAACGTATAATGTCTAATTGTTTTTTCTTCTTTTTACTTAATTAATTTGAAGGGAAACAGAAAACAGAATTATAAAAAGTGATAGCTTTTAACGTTTTCGATTTGTTTTCCTCTGACACAAATGATGTCTAGATTTCATTGGTTTTTTTTTCAAATATTATTTACAAAGTTTCCGGTTTTATTGAAATAATAAAGGTACGTCGTAATTTCGTAAAAAAAAAACATTCGATTTTGATGTCGCATTTGCGATAAGATTTTCAACGCGATCTCATTTGAAATCAGCCGCGAGGCAATCTAATCTGGTTTTACAGAACGCGAGGGTGCTCCTTAAATTCAACGCTATTTGCTCATTTTAAGCAGGTTTCAAATTCGCTGACTTGCAAGATGAGGAAAGTTGTTATCTTAGACTGCAATCTGATGGCGATGTAGATAATTTATTTAATAAATAATTGTCGCAATATGTTTTTTGAAACAGGCTTTTGCATATCTGGAATTTGGAAAAATCCAAAGGGATCATAATACCAGGATAAAAGCCTATATAATTCAGGCATTCAGCCATTAAAATTGCGAACAAACAAAGATACTATCGAATTTATAATAATAGGTAGTATGAATTACGATTTTTATTTAAATCTGGTCGGGTAGTCAATGCAGCGTATCATCGATATGGTGTACTGTCAATACAACGTACTAGCGATTTGGTGTACTGTCGATGTAGCTTACCGTCGATTTAGTGTATTGTCGATATAGCGTACTCTCGATGCTGTGTACTGTCGATGTAGCGTTCCTTCGATTTAGGGTACTGTCGATTCATTAACCCGTCGATGGAACGTTTTCGATACAGCGACCATCGATGTAGTGACCGACGATACTATGAACCAGACCCAAAACGAGGCATGTATTATGATACTTTTTATATGAAAGGACATAAACCTAATTCCTTATCCAAAGACAAAATCAAGTGAACTTACTCCAATACATCTTCAGGTTCGTCCGGAAACCCTTCGAATTAAAAGTTGGCAATCTCAATCCCCTGTCACGCGTAAATCGGCCAGACATCCAATTTGGAGCCGTTACGTGGTGCGAGCACACAACAGCTGGAAAACAGTAGTATTGTTTTGAGACAATTGTCTTGCGAAATGTTTTGGAAAGCTTTTGCGATTGTGCTATGTCGTTTTTCGGGTGACACAGTGTTAAATATAGCTACTCTAGATAGTTTTTGATGAATGTGGTGGGTGCTTAAATAAATTGCTAACAGAGCGAACTGAGGGCTAATGCAAAGAAACATTCTATCAGCGGAAAAGACAAAAATATCTCGGGTATAACCCGACAAACTGCTAAAAAGCTTAAAGCAATCCTGTTTAAATTCATTAAAGAAGAACAAAACGGCTTGTTTATGGACTTAGTAATAAATAAATATACTTTTAATTTAATAACCCTGCCCTATGACAACTTTGTACTTCATTATTTATTCAAACGTTTACAACCAAAACACATAATAAAATAATTACTTTCTACATGGCACAGATAAAATCCTAAAATTTTCTTGCATTACTGAGATTCTTTTACATTGTGCGTGAAAAAATTGAAAAATAAATTGATCGTGCGTAAGTCGCGCGTGAAGTGAGAGTAATCGCTTAGAAAGAACGCGATTGCGTTACGGCGAGCGACAGGGCGCGGCGAGCAGTCGCGCGAGCGCTCGGGCGGCCAGTTACTGGGGCGTTTATCCTGTTTTGTGATCCGAAGGGGGATACACACTGTTGATATCGTTTGAATAAAATGTAGCGGTATGCTAATCTAGTAGCTTGTTTATCTCGCAAACGGTACTATTGAGCATGAAGTCTGAGGATCGATTCCTAGGCAGGACAAAGGTGTAATAGCCTCTTCCATTGTTTCATGGTACTCAAAAATAACTAGCGGTGTGTGTACCTACCAACTATAAGTTCGCCTCTAATACCAAACCTTTATGCAATGGCAATGGAGCAATGGAGAGGGCTATGCTCGGAGCTTCCTTGAGTGATCGAATCAGAAATGAGGACATCCGCATGAGAACCAAGGTTACCGACGTAGCCCGAAGAATCGCCAGACTTAAGTGGCAATGGGCAGGGCACATTGCTCGCAGAACGGATGGCCGATGGGGCCGAAAAGTTAGAATAGAATAGAATAGAATATGTATTTATTCGCTAATGGACAGCAGCAACACAAAAGAGCAGCACATACATAAACAAATAACAACAAAAAGCTTAACAATTAATTATACAGCTCAACTGCGCTGAGCATGCCCATAACGAAAGGGTAGCCAACTCAGCATATGCTGGGTGTAAAACACTCAGCGCTGGTTTTCAGTAGGCCCCCCGCAGTGACACACGGATGAGGGTAGTAGGTAGTAAATAAATAATTTTATTCTATTAAATGGGCATTTCTAAGTGTGTAATAAATAAATAATATAAAATAAATATTTTCTCACAGAGGTTAACATAGTTATAATAATAGTAATTAATAGAACACGAAGATACCTGCTAAATAAATAAGTACTTATCCGAAAACGAAACACAGTTTATTCCTTATTGGCATGACGATGACGCACTTCGGGCCGGCCGATGCAGCATCGACCTAAGCATTTTTAAATTGCAATACCACAATGACATGTCCGTGAGAGTGCGACTATTGCCTAGTTAATACTATTATAATGAGCTAAAAAAACGGAACAAATGATTCCGAGAAAGTGTATAGTGCAGGAAGTTCTGGAATGGCGACTACGAACCGGAAGACGTTGCGTTGGAAAGCCCTCCCAGGTAGACCGACGACCTGGCCAAGGTTGCGGGGACCCGCTGGATGACAGACGCACGGGACCGGTCAATGTGGCGACACCTGGGGGAGGCCTATGTCCAGCAGTGGACGTCTTTTGGCTGAAATGATGATGATGATGAAACCTTTATGGAATTACAATCGTGATGGTATGTAAATCCTTGATATTGTTACGACGGTCATCTAGAATCTTAGGGAAACATCACTAATAACTCTTTAGGATAAAGAGTCGCGTAAAGTCTAGTAGCTACCTACTAGAATTCCGTAGGTAGTTATCCCATACCCAGCTCGTAACAATCATCACCATCAGCCTATAATGTTCCCTCTGCAGGGACTCAGGCCTCCTCTCTAAGAGAAGGATGGGCTATGATCTACCACGCGGGCCCAGTGCGGATTGGTAGATGTCACATGTCATGCTCGTAACAATATAAAACTTCGCTGTTTCCCGCGAACTTGTTTAGGCCTTAATCTTTGCAAAATCTTTTCCGCTTGCATCTTTAAATCTTTCATGATGATTCTCTACAGTAGGTTGTTCATCAACGTTAAAGAACTGACTGGTTTTATAGCATGCACTTACCTAGACTATAAGCTTAGCTGAAAGCGAGAGACATAGGATGAATCCATGTGACGTAGCTTGGCGATGGACGATGTCCATCTGTGTCACTCTTCTGGCTGATTATGATGATGATGGGTGGGTGGGTTATAGTATATTATGGTACAAGTGTGTAATGTTGGTGATTACCGCTGAGGCGCCATTGACACCCGAGCCGTCAGGTGAGGGTCTTAAAATAGCCGAGGACGGTAATCATCGATACACACGTGTATCATACGACGTTTTTCAACACACTTGTGAAGAAAATAATACTAAAAAGTCATCTTCAACAGTTATAGCGAGTTCTGTTTTTTTTTCACAATAGCGGAAAAAAAAATCGGTTTCCCTATGCGCGCGCATCTACAGTTTGACCAACTTATCCGTGCAGGCGGGAAACACGGAACTATAATAAATGTACTAAGTTTGACGTAGCGATGAATTTTTCTTGACCAGTGGCGCCACCATGAAATTCAAACTTAAAATGGTCATACTGGAACAGTGGCGATCGGCCATAGACTAAAAGAATGAGGTTCCTTTATTTTTGGCTTTTCGCGATAGAGTTTTAGCCACGTACAAAATGGGGAATTCAAAGTTTTCTTTATTACAAAGAAAACAAAAGTTATATAATTTGAGTGAAAGTTTAATTTATTAAAAACGTACAAGGTGGGTGCTATTTAAATTCAAAGTTGCACGAAATGAGCAGGTACATTTATTTATTTTTACTATTGAACAAGATCTTTTGAACTCTCTCTGAACTGCAAGATTTGAGAAAAATTATGGAGGTAGTTCAAGAAAAGGCAAACAAAGTAGATACGTTAGAAGAAAAAATCAAAGAGTTATTAAAATCAAATGAACTCCTACGAGCTCCTCTTAATATGGAAAGTCCAAAGCTGGATAGTCCAGAAGGATTTGCAGCGCCTAAAGGCCAAATAATGCCATCATCTAAAACATTTGTCGATATTGTTAACAAAAACCAAAAGAAGGTAACTGGGAATTCCAGCAATGTTAGACCAATCAAGGAATGTGTGGCCACGAAATCCACAAGTTCAGTATCGAAGGAAAAAACACCACTGTCAATAAACGAAGTGAGTGAAATGAGTGCCAGCTTAGGGGTGGTGGCCGAGGAAGAGAAGAAAAGTCTGAATAGAGAAGAAAACTGGACAGTCGTTAATAGGAAGAAAACCCGATATTCTAATAAAGACGTGAAAAGAGGAGGAAGTACTACCATAAATGAAATTCAAGGAACAGAAAAAAATAAATATTTACATGTCTGGCGGCTACAGAAGGAGACTAAAGAAGAAAACTTAGAGATATACGTAAGAAACATATGTGGTATGAAAACACCTGTTAAAGTAGAACGAATTAAACATAAAACGGAAAGGGATTATGCGTCTTTCATGATTGGAGTACCGGAGAGTAAATATGACATATTATCTCAACCAAAAAATTGGCCAATAAATGTTGAGTTCTGTGAATGGGTTTGGTTTCGTAGACCATTCCAAAAACCAAAAACCTCGGAATAAATCTACTCTAGACATATATTATCAGAACGTAAGAGGTCTGCGAACTAAGTTAGAGGAGTTTTATGTAGGACTATCAAGTCATAACTCGGATCTATTTGCTATCACGGAAACTGGCCTAAACGAATCAATTTGTGATACGGAATTAATCCCTCCGGGGTTCAACATAATGCGATGTGATCGAGCGGATGGGCGAAAGCAAGGAGGCGCGTGTCTCGTGGCCACACCGCGAATCGAGCTGCGTCGGGTACCTGTGCCGAGCGAAGTAAACATTGATGATCATGTTTTTGAACTAGTAGGTGCCACTGTTTATTTACGCAATCGGTTTTTGTTTTTTATATGTGTTGTTTATATTCCACCCAATAGTAGTGAGAATGAATATGGGTTGTTATTTAGAATAATTGAACAATATTGTAATAATTATAGTGAAGTGGTAGTGATAGGGGATTTTAATTTATATTCGTGTACTACAAGCATTAATTCAGAGTATGAGTTTCTTATGACATATTGTGGGTTTACCCAATGCAACAGAGTTACTAATTGTAATAATCGCTGTTTGGACTTAGTATTGAGTACATTTGAGGAGGGGGAGTGTGTGAGTGTACGCACGGCGGAAGCGCCGCTCGTGCCGGTGGACGCTTATCACCCGCCGCTGGAGGTGTCCGTCAGCCCGTGTTTACGTGCAAATACCTACTTAGAGCCAAAGAGTACGTCGACATCGGAAGCGCGTACACAATATGTCAGTTGGAATTTTAATAAAGCTGATTTTTTCCTATTATATTCAAGGATCGCATCCATCGACTGGACTCCTTTATATAACTTAGATTTAGATATGAGTTTAAAGTATTTTTATGACACGATTTATTCAATTATAGATGACTGCGTTCCCAAGAAAAAGCGAAGTCGTGTACGCTCGAGGTACATTTACCCCGAGTGGTATACGGGTGAGATAATTCGCGACATAAAACTCAAAGCTGCTCTTCATAAAAAATATAAAAATAGTGGCTTGAGGAATGATTACGAAATGTTTGCTCAATGTAGGAAACTAGTAAAAGGAAAAATTTTAGAAGCACAGGAACAATATCGCCTACGTATGCAAAACCAAATGTCGAGCGACCCTAAATCTTTTTGGGCTTATGTTAATTCTAAAAGACGTAACATTAGCAGCCAAAAAATTTTAAAGAACGGACAAGCCTTGACATGTGAACAAGCGGTTCAAGAATTTGCCGAGTATTTTTACTCAGTATACAGTGTAGGTAAACCTAGATTAGATGTGGATGCGGCGATAGTGGAAGCGGGCAGTCAAAACGGAGCAGGGCGGGTTCATCTTGACAGCTTGGAGTTGCATGACGTGGTACGCGCCTTGCAGAAACTTAAGCCGAAAAAATCGTCAGGGCCTGATGGTATTCCGCCGTACATTTTTAGGGACTGTCGAATGGGATTAGCGAGACCGCTAGTGCACATCTACAATCTTTGCCTTAAATCAGCTGTGTTTCCCGAGATGTGGAAGACTACCCGGGTCATACCGGTACCGAAGGGAGGTTCGGGAACTAAAGTTGAAGAATACAGACCGGTTGCAGTACTATCAACAATGGCTAAAGTATTAGAATCTGCTATTCATAGGAGCATTTTCCAGCAAGTTAGCTCGCAACTCACAGACGCGCAGCATGGATTTAGGCCGACGAGAAATACTACCAGTAATTTACTCGGCTACATGGCGGATGTGGTGCCGATAGTAGACAGTGGGGGGCAAGCCGATGCTGCATATTTCGACTTTAAAAAAGCGTTCGATTTAGTCGATAATGACGTGTTACTGAAAAAGTTAGCAGGGATCGGTTTCACCCCGCATCTACTTAAGTTTTTTGCTAGTTATATGGGTAACAGACAACAGTATGTTGACTATGCAGGATATCAATCGAACGCATATTATACTAGATCTGGAGTAAGCCAGGGAACAAATCTAGGGCCTCTGGAATTTCTCTTAATGATAAATGACCTACCAAACGTTGTGCAAGATGCTAAGTGTTTACTGTTTGCCGACGACCTCAAGCTTTATCTCCCCATCACAAACGTGGATGACTGTGAAAGACTGCAGAGAGATATAGACAGAGTGGTAGCGTGGAGCAAGAGTAATCTCCTGCAGTTTAACACATCGAAGTGTGTGGCCATAAGTTTTTCGCGTGCACATACACCCATCACATATACCTATACGGTGGACGCGGTGCCGATGGATAGGGCCACTGAAGTGAGGGACTTGGGAGTTCGTTTCACCACTGGACTCACATTTCGTGATCATATAGTTAAAGTATGCAAAAAAGCATATAGAAACTTAGGATTTGTGCTTAGAATGGTCAAAGGCTTCACAAATATTAAAGCTATAACGGCATTATATAATGCTTTAGTAAGAAGCCAACTAGAATGTAATGCAGTTATCTGGGCTCCACATGAAACTAAGTATAGTCTCATGTTGGAGCGAGTACAAAATAAATTTATTAGGTACAAATATATGAGGGAATACGGGGTATATCCATTTTATCCATTGATGTATCCAACTCTATTTGTCTTGGGAATGGTCGGATATAATGAACTAAGGGTCAGGAGGCAATTCACACTAGTGACTTATATCTTTAAGCTAATTAGAGGGAAGATACACAATGCGGAAATTTTGCGAAGGGTGGGGTTAGCCGTGCCAGACGGGTATGCGGGTCGTCGTCGTCAGCCGCGGCTGCTGGTAGAACCGCGCGCGCGAACTAACTTGCTGCGCGAGGCGCCGCTCACGAGCGCGCTCCGCACTCTCAACCTCATTGCTGAGGACTTGGACTTGTTCTGTTGCACTTTGGGTGAATTTACAAGAACAGCTATGTATAGAATTTGTTATGTTAAAACAGTTAAGTAAATTATTTTAATTTTAAGTCTGCAACAATATCGCATTGGGTCTAGCCTGTAAGGATATTTGTATGTATAGAGAAATAAATAAATAAATGTCACTTTTTTGTATCGAAACTTTTTTAAGAACATTGCAAGTTTGCAACTCAACCAATAAAATTAAAAAAAGAACCCTATAACTCACTAGTGAATAATAGCAAGCAAAAAGTCACAGTTTGATTATAGGTGTCATTATGTGCCTATTTGCGGTGAAATTATAGCCACTTTATGAGCAAGTGTGTTGAAAAATATTATATTATCATCTGCCTAGACTTTTCTCAACCTCAGTATGGTTGGGAAAAGTCTGGGCAGATGGCTTTCGATCTAACCGAATGCAGCTGACTATGAGTAATTTACATGGAGCAACTGCCGATCTGTTCTACACAAATCAGTTAGTAGGTACCTATTGAGTGATGAAAAAGGCAACGAGTCAGACTTTCCGACCGCCATCGGACAATTACATTAAAAATATATCTGCAATTAATTAAACAGTAATTATGTAATATTTAATTATTAGCAGCTTTTTTCTACTACTACTCTACCGCTATTTCAAACATTTTTTTCATCATTTGCACCCACAGCTATACGTTCCATATTTAAATTCCAAACCATAAACACGGACGCCAACTGTCGCCAACGATCATTAGAATTTACTTTTTAAAAAGCGAAAGGCATCTAAATCGCTGGCTGTTTACATTAACGATTTAAAAACTGGCTAGCGTGTTGGACCATGCACAGTGAAAGGTTCCGTAGTCGGGATGATTGACAAATGCGACGAAGAAGAAAAGAGTATTATAGAAAATAACTCATAGGAGGAGGAGCTCGTGGCTTCTATCTTAAGGTTAAGCCACGCTTGACTAAGTTGGTTTGTGGATGGGTGACCACTAATTGCATACCAAGTTTCCTTGGTGCCTCGAAAAGCACGTTAACCTGTTGGTCCCGACTGCCATTTAAAAATCTTTGGCAGCCATTATGTAGTCAGTGACCTGAAAGTCTGACCACCAGTCTTATCAAAGGGTGGAGGTGATGGTGGTAGTTGTGGAGATAGGCAGTCGCTCTATTAAAATACTGGTATACAGCTGCATCCGGTTAGACTGGAAGCCGACCCCTACTTAGTCGGGAAAATGTTAGGCAGCTGAGTATTTTGTGAGATCATTATCATGAACTCACAAACACTAAACCACTGTTCAGCGATGCACAAATTCATCTCCCCGATTGCCAATACTTCCTAAGTAAAATAGTTGTGTGCAATATCGACAGACGGACACGCACAAGGGTTCCCTTTTTCACATTTCGCTATGATCCCCAAAAAAGGTTATATTTGTAGGCTATCGACGACATCCGTGGCGGTGATTACGCGTCGCTGGTGATAAATAATTACGGGACACGTGACGCACGTAATTGGACCGTATACTGCGTAATGTGCAATTTTAATAGGAGCGAGCGTAGCGAGCGTAGTGGACGAGTAGGCAGAATTCGAAGCGGTGCTAATGAAGTACGGAGTGGAATATCTGTCAGTGATTATTGTGGAAAATGAGGCTGGTGTATCTGTTTGAATCGTGCTTTGTCTTTCTAGTGAGTTTGAATTACTTTTGCTCGAATATTGAGTTTTTCGTATTATCCATTAGTAACTGGGTTTTAGAGGTCAGATAGACAGGCGGGTGAATTCAGCTCCTTATTCTGAATACAACATAAAATGTTTTTTACAGTTACTTCAATTATGTAAATTTAATTAAAAAAATAACCAATAACGGATATTGAAATACTCTGACGAACAACGCATGTTCATTGAACACACCGTCGCGTTTGTTGTTCACTAAGTGCGTTTTCCCATCATCACGATAACGAGGAAATAAAACAAATCAAGTTTATTGAATTTCCATAACGTTCCTGAAATTATTTATTTTACTGATCTTCTTAGTATTATATATGTACTGATCCCTCAGTCTGACTATCCCTTTCCCCCTGTGCTGACAAATAAATGCAAGCTTAAGTCTTTCTTCACTCAACACCCATATCCACATATTATATTCCCCACATATTTTAGTACAAGCACAAACAAAGTCGCCACTATCTGTATTAGAACAACACTGAGGCGAACTTACAGCGAAGTTATAATTAATTTATGCATTTAGTTCGCGTGTGTTACTGCTAATATTCCACTGTGACACCGTTTTGTGGTGTTTATTGGGCTATGTTTGTAGCAATGTCAGTGCGTAAGTGTAAATTATTGTTTTAGACAAGTTATAGAACTAGGGGCTATTTTTTTTTACTTTGCCCCAACCAGTAGTTTCTACTGGATCGTGGGTGCGTTTACAAACATTTAAACTCACATACACAAATACCCAGACCCGGAACAACTATGTGTAGGCCATACAAATATTTGTTCCGTGCGGGGATCGAACCCGCGACACGCGGCGCAGCAGTCCAATCGCTCAGCCACTGCGCCAACCGTGTCGTGCCGTGTCGTGTGTGTGTATTTGACTTCATTGTTCAATGGTCTAGTGGTCGTAAGAGCGACTGTAGTACACGAGGTTCTAGGTTTCCAAGCCGAGAAACATGTTATTGAAGTTGTCCATCAGGAATTTCTCTGTAGTAGCCACGGAGTCTGGAATTGTGTCCGGTTGATGGGCTCACCCTTATTACATGATACTTAGGTACTAATGGGTACACCGAACCAGAAACGAGGACATCCGCTTGAGAACCAAGGTTACCGACGTAGCCCGAAGAATCGCCAGACTTATGTGGCAATGGGCAGGGCACATTGCTCGCAGAACGGATGGCCGATGGGGCCGAAAAGTTCTGGAATGGCGACCGCGAACCAGAAGACGTTGCGTTGGAAGGCCTCCCACTAATAGGTAGACCGACGACCTGATTAAGGTTGCGGGGACCCGCTGGATGAGAGACGCACGGGACCGGGCAATGTGGCGACACCTGGGGGAGGCCTATGTCCAGCAGTGGACGTCTTTTGGCTGAAATGATGTGATGTGATGATGAATGGGTACACCTCCGCCTAACCCTCCGGAGTTAATACTGTTAGGATATTATGTTTACAAGTTATAGTTGGAAATGAGTTGGGTTTTAAATATTATTTTTTACCGAATACTCGTGACTAAATAATATCACAGTCAAGGTCAATCTGTGGATAGGTCACCACGCATTATATACCAAGACCTCGTCTTGCCCCAAAGAGTACGTTAAACCTTTTGTACCGGCTGTCGTTAAGGGCAGTCAGTTATTCGAAAATCTGGTATCACGGTAACTGTATTCAGCTGAATCTGGTTGGAATGAAAGCTAACCCCAACGCAGTTAAACAATGGCTAGAAGATTAATTCGTGTGTACTCTCTCATATGCTATAGCTTGCTTTGTATCTAGCAATGTTAGCTGTCCGTGTGTGAATTATTGAACTGTTGCAAAATTGTTGTAAGAAAGAGGGTATGAGATGAACTATGGGTTTTAGAATACTATTTATTAGCAGTAGTACTATTAGTAGTAGGACTTGTAGTATTTGCACATTTGACCCAAAAATTACACCCTAGAAACAAACATCACTTTATAATATTAGTATAGATTACGGATGTTTAGCTAATTAATAGAAGGAGAGGTCAATCCGTAGACAGGATCCATTACGTACCCGAACTCCGCTGTGCCTCGAAAATTTCTGTCAGTCTTTGACAGTCGTTACAAAATAACCCATAAGATGCCCGAAAGTCTAAAAACCATTCCTATATTGTGTGTTCATTAAGTTTTCTATCCTAGCAACAACACATCCTCTTAAGCAAGCAAGCACACTTCTAAGCTATCATAACACAGCCGCCACGACTTATTCTCCCAACAAAAGTGATTGATGTAACTTAGAAGACAGACGACAAACATCGAAGCACTATAAGCGAGCTAAGTTCAACCGTTAGCACAACTTACCGTAACTTAGCGCAACTTAAACAAAGGATGCGCAAACTTGAGTAGTTAAAAGTTCTTTTTTTTGCGCAAGGATACGCCGATAGTCCGGAGTTAGTTGTACTTTGTAAGGCCAAAGTTGCTGTGTTGGATATTTATCGGATTAAAAGGTTATTTTGATCTCTTGTCTTAGAACAAAACAGTGGGCAAAATGTCCTCTGAATTACTTTCACAACCCTTTCCATCCTTTCCTTCCATCTTCTGGGTTAGCTCGTTCCATCGTTGACCTCATCTCTGCTCTTACGGCATGATTGAGGTCAAGAATATGCCCATTTCATATAAAAAAGTAATGCAGAAGTGTATACATAATACACTACACTCATGTTTCGACTGTTATGTTAAAGTCTCATTTAATAAAGGCAATCCTATTGCCATCAATCGGGCACAAATCCAGATTTAGAATAACCTAATAACATTGCACTTTGCCCGACCCGGACCTCATACTCAGCGGTCGCACTTGCGACCACCAGACCAAAGTGGCAGGTTTTATAATAACATAAAATTTTGCCACCATTGCACCCCTGATTGTTGCTAGAATCAGACGTGCAAGGGGTGAATATTTTCTAGGATAACTACCAGCTGCATCTTCCTCTTAATTGTTAACAATTAATAAAGCCTTCCATGACACCACATAGGACCAATGGTGTAGTACCAAAAAACAGCAACACATATCCAAAATTGCATCAATACAAAGGCTCGTTCTAAAAAAAACGTATTTCATCTACGACACGCAGCGTGCATGAAATTGTTGTATAATGAAACAGGGACTCGAGGGACGTCCCCGATATACGAAACGTGTTGTCACCGCGTTGATTGAATTTGTCACGCCAAAGAGTACATAGCGTGTCACTAGAAAATTTGGCGAAATGAAACATTTTTCACTGGACTATCTGGGGATGTCCGTCAAAATTTTTGGCGTTCCATAATTGAAGGTTTTGAATTGAAGTATGTTACGGGACTTGTTGGTTTCGATGTATAATTTTTTTTCTTTTTTTGCGAAAATTGTATGGTCGGTTTTTTCGACTGGATTTATGACGGAATGAAGGATGCTATGCATTTTTAGTTTTTGTCACAAAGGTTCACAGAAAAGATTTCAGATGCCTTTGCTAATTAATAATAATAATAATATTCCACAACTATCACACAACGCCATCTAGTCCCAAGCTAAGCAGAGCTTGTGTTATGGGTACTAGACAACTGATAAACATACTTATATATTTCTAAATACATACATATTATAGATAAATTACACCCAGACACAGAACAAATGATCGTGCTCATCACACAAACATTTGTCCTGGGTGGGAATCGAACCCACGACCTCCGGCATAGCAGATAGGGTCACTAACCACTAGACCAACAGGCCAGTCTGTTTAGTGTTCTTTGTTGATGCGTTCATGTTATTTTTTTATTAGTGCGAAGTTCAATTTGAAGAATCCGAGAAATCAGAAATCATTTATTTTGTCAAGAATATGTGTACAAAATAAGATGGTTACTTTGTAAAACAGTTTCAACACACTCTACCTACTCTAGATAAGAGAAAGATCCGTATTTCGAATAGTGTAACTAACGCCCGAATACTCGAACGTCACTCAATTATAAGTAGCCCTCAAAACTCGTGCTATCTCTGTCACTATGCGTTAAAGTAACAAAGACAGCACGAGATTTAAGTGCAACTTAAAATTGAGTGACGTTCGAGTATTCGGGCGTAACACATAGAGATTTAATGCTGCATTTGTTTTTTCACGCAATATTTTGACATTTTATGCTAGAGACTTTCAAATTTTTTCCAGGCTTTCCAGTCTTACTAAGGGGCATCCTAATACCCAGTACTGACTGGGTTGTGGAGGTAAGATTAGCAGTCGCTCCATGTAAAATACTGGGATTCAGCTGCATCTGGTTAGACTGGAAGCCGACCTCATCATCATCATCAGCCTATATTGTTCCCATTGCAGGGACTCAGGCCTCCTTCTCCATCCACCACGCGGGCCCAGTGCGGATTGGTAGATGTCGCATGTCTTCGAATTTTTGGTTCTAAGATATGCCGGTTTCCTCACGATGTTTTCCTTCACCGTTTTGAGGACCTCAACATAGTTGAGGAAAAGTTAGGCAGTTGATGATGCTAGAATTTTTAAAACCTCGTTGTACAATCATAGAAATATTAAAAACAGATCTACGTATGTGTACAATACACATTATTTCTCTAAAAAAGTCGGTCACATGACTTTACTACGGCCAAAATGTCAGTGCATCCGTTATGTCCTGTCACAAACCATGGCTACTCGTTACACCCAATTCTGTGTAGTGGAAACAACTGGAAACTTGTCAGTTTTTTCCGTCCGGACATATTGGACGGACTATAGATAGCTTAATATTTACGGTTGTTATGTCATATTGGGACTATGAATATGAGTTGCGCTCTAAACTGTTGGGATGAATGCGATCATTCTTAGTATATTCATTGGTTAGATCTGATGTACCTATTGGGAATTTGTCTTCTCATTAGATCCATTCTCATTTCCTCATTAGATCGATGGGGGTATAATTTTGTATTAAACTTCAGTGATTCGCCCTTCGAGATTACACTTATTACTTGTAGTAGCACGGATATGTGCTGCCATCTTACACGATTTTAGAGCAACAAAAATAAATCAATTTTATGCGCCCTAAAGTGGGTATCTCATACACGTTTTGTGTGGCTGCCATCGCGCACGTAATTTTCTTATCGTAAATTAGTTTGTATATTAGTAGACTTTTCAGTGATATTTCAGTGATGGGAAAACGGAAACATTACGACGAGGAGGATTATTTAGCTCGGAAAATGCGAAAATTAGAGAAAAAGATGTCTCGTGTTCGACGTAAACAAAGGAAGTACGATAGTACTAGTTCGGATTTTGAACAGAACCAGTATTCTGATAGTGATCATCAGCCAGCAGAATCTTTGCAGGAGGCTTCACAAAACGAAGGTCAGTAACATTTTAAATTTCGAATGATGAAAACGTCCGCGTCGGTTGGCGACGCCGCGGCCGCCGGCGCACCGCACCGGATCGCGTGTCCTTGACCTACTTTTTCTTACAGAACATTTTGTTTGTATTATACAAATTTTTATTTATTGGGTGCCTAGTGCTTATGAGTTTAGTCTGTAAGGCTAATACCGACCTATAATGTACTTCAGTTCAACCTGTAAGGTTGATCGCTGTATAATATGTAGCACTAAAATTCTAGAACATAATCCGAGAGATCATGTCATGATTTTTTATTTACAATATTGTGGGTGCCAATCATAGAGAGAAGAGTGAGCTTGTACCAACAATTTATAACTGTGCGTAAGATTCTAAGAACATAGTCCGGGAGATTATGTCTTGAATTTGTACTTACAATTCAATTATTCTAGAGTACAAACCGTGAGTTTGTATCAAGAATTTGTTACTGTGTTTAAAATTCTAGAACATAGTCTGAAAGATTATGTCATGAATTCATACTTTCTGTTGAAGATGGATGTTCAATTCTAGAATACAAACCGTGAGTTTGTATCACGAATTTATTCAAACAGCTCTCATTCTATTCAACTCAACTCAACTCAAATATTTTATTTCAATTAAGCCATTACAGGCACTTTTGAATGTCAGAAGGACGGAAGAAGAACGAAACTACGAGTGCAATACGTCATTCCGAAAGTCACCACGCCGAACCACACGCCACCGAATGCCCGCAACAACGAACACTGCGAGCACAAAAGCACGCAGCGACGCAAACCGCAACAACGAATGCTCGAGACCCCGAATCACGGAACAACGAATGCACGCCGCAACGTGCAACCGCCGCCCCGCGACCCGGAGCCCCGCACACCCGCCGCCACGGCACACGCCGCCGCGCGCCCCCGCACCCACAACACTCGCCGCCGGTAACATCCGGCGCCGCGCAGCCCGACGCAGCAACTCCCGAAACGACGCATTGCACTCCTACGCTACAGTCACAATCACAAGGCATAATAACTTGTGAAAGTACTGTAGTTGCCAGTTCCCTAACGTAGATCTCATGAAGAAGAACGGGCAAGAAACTCCATGGACACTCTTTTAAAACAGAATTTGTTACAAAATCTTGGTACATTATATCATTCATGTTGAGATGGTATATTATGTGAGAACTATGTAGCAAGACGTGCAAGTTAAGAGCGTCCAGAGTAAAAAGATATAAAAAACAAATCAAAGAAAAATATATAAACCATGGCAGCTAAGAGATGACCAGTCTCCACTGACAGCGCCCGTTCACGAACATGACGCATGGATCAGCACCATCTAACTCAACCAACGACCATACAGCCACTAGACGCCTAATACTTGATCTAACGCACGAAACAAATTCTGTCAACTCGCTGAGGTGCGGGGGAACGGGGTACTGCATTCTGATTGGCCCTTTCAAGGTCATTGCATTTCATAGGGATGAGACAGGTTTAAATCAAACAAGAACGTATCGATATTTTTTAATTGTATTTAATAAAAATATGTATTTACATTTTACATAAATAACTTGCATTTAAGTACCTTCTTTATTCTGAATATGATTGAATCATGTAAGAACATTCAAAAATCGCTTGGTTGCAATTGCCCATTTTTTTTAAAAATCTGGATCGTGTGGGTATCTAAAATTAATCGTTAAAGTTTCACAATTTGTTAACTGTATCCTGTTGCAATTTTTAATTACTAACAATATATTTTTTACTTAAATAGTTAGGTTTTTTTGCTTTATCGATAACAGGGGTGGTCATGCGATTTGGAGCATCACTAATTATTTTTACTTAAAATCGAGGAAAAGAGATGGCAAAAAAAATACTCTCAAAAGAAAGAGATGCAATCATAAAAGACATCAACGCGCGCTCCAAGAATGTGCACTGCATACAACTATGACTAGTATAAGATGAACTCCGAAAAATAATGTCAGAAAATTAATTTTATTTAGATTAAGGAACCATTAACTTACCGATGAAATGTGATACCGTCTTTCAGGAAACTTGAAGTCCGGCTTTCTTTATCACACCAACGTACTGTACACGGGGCCATATTATGTTTATTTTTTCGAATTTTCAAAGGTGTAGTGCGGAAGTGTTTACGGCTCACAGGTGTGGTCGAAACTAATGCGAACTTTGTGACTGACGACGGCTATAAGATTTATAGCCCTAATGTGTTGACAGACATTTGTCGCCTGTTATTAGGCGTCTAGTGGCTGTATGGTCGTTGAACTCAACCATTTTGAAGGGAACTAAATGATCCGACACACCCGCCACCATCAGCGAGACATTTGAGTGAGCATGACATACTCCCAGCCACCAGGGTAACGTCACTAAAATATAACTAAATGTAAAAAGTGGCTTTATAGTACATAGTACTCACACATGTGCCATGCAATTATACAATATTAAGACATTGAATCTATACAATGCAAAGATATTTTTACAATCTTCTGCAGCCTCTACACGAACTTCACATGATAGTCGATTTATTTGCCCCTAAGGTTGTGGAGCAGGACAAGCATTGAGCCAAGCATTTTTATCATCAATGTAATCCCCCAACTTATAGTATGCTTGCCTACATAGTGTGCGTTTTACACAAGTTTTAAATTTCGTCTCACTCAGTTGAAGAATGTGGGGGGGTATTTTATTGTAACATTTTAAACAGTACCCCATGAAAGATGAGTCTACTTTAGCTAGCCTGAAACCTGGCTGAACTAGTTGGTCCCTATTTCTCGTATTATAGTGGTGTCTATCACCTCTTTTACTAAACAAATGCAGATTTTTCCTAACGTACATGATGTTTTCATAGATGTATTGACAAGGTACTGTCATGATGTTAATATCCTTAAACAGCTCTCTCAGAGAATCGCGCCTTCGTAGACCATATATGGCTCTAATAGCTCTTTTCTGCAGAATAAATATAGACTCGATGTCTGCAGCCCGTCCCCATAGTAAAATACCGTATGACATAACACTATGAAAATAGCTAAAATAGACTAGTCTCGCGGTATCTACGTCAGTAAATTGGCGGATTTTCCTAACAGCATATGCTGCTGAACTCAGCCGTCCTGCAAGAGATGTTAAATGCGGACCCCACTGTAGCCTCGAGTCAATCGTTATCCCCAAGAAAACAGTTTCATCGACAAATTCTAGTGTCTCTTGATTCAATACTATGCCACAATCAGTACTTTTGACATTTGGTAGAGCAAATCTTATGCACTTCGTTTTTTTCCCATTCAAGACCAAATTATTGACAGTGAACCAATTATGAACCTGCAGTAGGGCGTTATTTACGTCATCAAGATTTGTGGCACGTCTGTTTACCTTAAATATTAAAGAAGTATCGTCGGCAAACAATACCATTTCAGGTTGGTTTTTAAATAAATGGGGTAGATCATTAATATAGACTAAAAAGAGAAAGGGACCTAATATCGAACCTTGTGGCACACCCATACTTACTTTTAAGCCCGTTGAATTGACACCATTTATTTGTACTTGCTGATGTCTATCGTTTAAATACGATTTCATTAAACTGAGCGCAAGTTTCCCTAAACCGTAATGTTCAAGCTTTTTGAGAAGGGTTTCGTGGTTGACGCAATCAAATGCTTTCGAGAGGTCACAGAAGATCCCTATGGCATCTTGTGACTCTTCCCAAGCAGTAAATATATGTTTTAATAAGGTGACACCGGCGTCAGTCGTACAACGTCCTTTGGTGAAACCATACTGTTTCTCATGTAAGATTTTATTGGTGTTAAAGTGGATGAGCATTTGATTAAGCATTACCTTTTCAAACACCTTGCTGAAAACTGGCAAAACGGATACGGGTCTATAGTTATTAGTGTCTTTACTGTCACCGGATTTGAAAAGTGGTATTACCTTGCTGTATTTCATAAGGTCCGGGAAGACTCCCTGGTCCACACACAAATTAAATATTAAGGCTAAATACGGAGCTACAGTCTCAATAATAGCTTGACAAACTTTAATCGACAGTCCCCATAGATCTTCGGTTAATTTTACTTTAATTTCCTTAAAAGCTTTAATGACTGCTATGGGGTTTATATGTTTAAATTGAAACTCAACCGGGCAGGCTGAAACGTTCGCTCTAAGTAACTCAATAGAAAGCAAGGGTGATGAATTTAAGGTTTCAGTAGTCTTAAGTGGGATACTAGTGAAGAAATCTACAAATTCTTGAGCAACTTCGTTTTTAGAATTTAAAAGGCCACGTGAAGTCTCTAGAGTGATATCATTATTAATTTTTTTATTTCTATTTGTATCACTATTGATAATTTTCCAAACCGTCTTTATTTTATTATCGGCGGATTTAATCTTGTTGCTAATGAATAGGGCTTTAGCTACTTTGCAAGCGTTTTTGAAAATTTTAGAGTAAGTTGCAACATATTTATTAAAAGTTTCAGAGTTAATGTAAGGCTTAAGACCGTACAGCTCAAACAATCGCTCCCTACTTTTCCTAATGCCCTTTGTTGCCCAGTCACTGAACATAAACTTAGGGCAAATAGATTTAGTTTTCGTTTTTATGGTATTATTGAACTCGGTGTGAATCACCGAAAAGAATTCCTCATAAAACAGATTTACATTGTCAATAATTTGGCTTGGAATGCCTAAATTACTAATTAAATTATCATTAAACTTATTTAAATTGCTGGGTGTTATTTGTCTAGATGTCATTTGTATTTTTTGTACTGGTGTGTAGGTCTCGAAAACTACGGATTGACCGCTGTGATCAGAAGGTAGGTAATTTACAATGGATTTATCCAAGTATTCACAACCACAAAAAACATTGTCAATACATGTAGCAGAATTTGCAGTAATTCGGGTTGGTTCTGAAAACACGTTTAACAGGTTAAATGATTTAAAAAGATGTAAAAATCTACTGGTATTCGAATTTTTGTCTAAAATATTAACATTGAAATCACCACAGACAACTAGAGATTTCTGACTAGTAGCAAGTTTTGCTAAAGCATCTTCCATTACTGACTCAAATATAGAGTAGTTTTGATAATTTGGAGGTCTGTAAACGCACACTATTATATGCTTATCGAGCTCAACACAAGACAGTTCAATATTGTTGGGTTCTTAATACGGGAGACAAGTGAAACACATGACAGCTATCGACACACTGCTTTATTTGCTGTTGGGCACAAGGCGCGGGCGCAGCCACGCACACATAGATATTGTTAGCACACATATACAACAGTCCCTCCCCCTATTTAACCTAAATAGAAATAACAAATTAATTTTAAAAGAACTGCTTATAATCAACCCTTGGTATGTCCCGCAACAGTCTACTGGAACATCTCGAATTCAGTGAAGGTGAGGATGACAATTCCACCTCATTCCTTTCTCCCCCCCCACTATCCGGTGACTGAGCATCACTGGGTTCTCTTTGAGTTGGGTCGCTTTCCAACATGAAATCGTCCAAATCCCGGGATGGAGACATACCTTTATTTAATACAATTTGATTTTTATGTTTTTTAACATCTGATGATGAACCATGGTCTTTAATCAAATACAACACTTTTCCGAGTCTTTTTACAACAGTCCCTTTGCACCAAATAAATTTGCGGTTGTTTTCAAATTTTTTAAACATAACCTCATCGCCCGGGTTATACACTTGTTTATTATTACCGCCATAACATTTAATTTGCGAGCACTGCTTTTTTTTAACATCATCAATAAGTGATGTGAGTGGGGTCGTCGTTAACTTTGGGTGAAGTAAATCTAGACGTGTTCTTAGCTTTCGCCCAAACACTAACTCAGCCGGTGAGAAACCCGTGACAGAATGTACTGAATTCCTGTAGTCAAACAGATATTTCAACATTTTTAGTTTACTCTCATTCCTACTGCGTGAACCTAAAACGCTTGATTTTATGCCCTTTTTGACAATCTTCACAAAACTTTCTGCTTGTCCATTACTAGCGGGATTGTAAGGTGGTGAAGTAAGATGAGCAATACCATTTAGTAAACAAAATTTTGTGAACTCAGCGGATGTAAACGCCGTCCCGTTATCGCTAACGATTGTGTGTGGTAGTCCGTACTTAGACATGAAATCGTAAAGTTTTTCTGTAACGGTCGCGGAGGTAGTAGAAGTGCTCACGTCGTATACTTCTAACCATTTGGTGTGCGCATCTACCACTACTAGGAACATTTGATTGTTGAGCGGACCAAGGAAGTCGACGTGTAACCTATGGAATGGAGTAAGGGGAAACTCCCACGGTGCTAACGGCGCCCTGGGCGGTGAAGGCCGTAGCTGTTTGCATATTTCGCACGAGTTTATAATTTTTTCTAGTGCTGCATCAATGCCTGGGAACCAAACCCGTGATCTAGCTTCAGATTTCGTTTTTACGATACCTAAATGCGAGCTATGTAACTCAATTAAAACCTTCGATCGCAAAGATTCGGGAAGAATCACCTTATGACCCCTCATCAAACAACCGTCTTCATATGATAGTTGTGTTTTACATAAATGATAGGGTTTTAACTGCGGGTCCTTTATTTTTTTAGGCCAACCGTTTTGAACATTATTTACCACTAACTGTAATATAGTATCCTCTTTAGTTGCTTTGCGTAAATCATTCAAAGTCAACGGCATGCCGCCTTCGACAACAAAGTTAACGTACGATGCGCGATCAATGGGAGCGGCGGCTGCGGCAGCGTGCGCGCCTACGTTGTCTCCCTCACTCGCGGCGCGTACCCGCCCCGCCTCAGCCGGTAAACTCGCCCGAGACAGATAGTCCGCGTTGTTGTCGGCGCTACGAACATACTCAATTATGTAGTTATATGCACTTAAAAACATCGCATATCTCTGCAATCTATTAGCCGATACCTCCGGTATACCTTTATGTGGCCCGAAAATAGAAATTAGTGGCTTGTGATCCGTACGTAATATGAATGGATCTGATCTGCCATATAAATACTGATGGAACCGACGTATTCCAAATATGATCGCAGTCGCCTCTTTCTGTATTTGCGAGTAATTTTTCTCAGCAGAATTCAACGTGCGGGAAGCGAATGCCACTGGGCGCTCCAACCCGTCACTGTCTATTTGGGACAAAATCAGGGCTTTGAATACCGTTAAAAATTAGGTATCGTTACCTCCTTCATTCGAAGGTAACGTTAATTTCATAGGTAACGTTAAGTCTGGTATCGATAGTTGGGTGGACTTTTACCGGTAATTTGACTTAACGTTATCAATGATTTACCGTTAAATGATAGTGTTATCAGGTAACGATACTTGATACCGATACCAAATTAACCCTATAAGTAACGGTATTTTTCTTTCATCTCTTTCTTACGACGCATTTATGTCGTCATAATAGCTTTTTTTTCTGTTTCCACTTGCTGTGAGTTTAGTCGCCACCCAAAACCGAACGCAAACGGTTTATCTGTTCATTTAGTATATAAAATTACCTACGTGGGTTAACCGAAATGGAAGGTAAGTGACTGTAACGGTAAAAGTATCGATACTTTTACCGTTACCAGGGAACATTACTAAACTGATCCGATACCAAATTACCGATACCAGTGATAACGTTAATAAATTAACATTATGAAAATATCGTTACTTACCGATACTTTTATCGTGAATTTGGTAACGTTAACAAGCCCTGGACAAAATAGCACCTAACCCACTCGGCGAAGCATCGACTGTTAAAACTATTTTGGCGTTTGAATTAAAGTGTGATAAGACTTGATCAGACGTCAAACATTTCTTTATTTTGTCAAACGCTTCTTGACGTGACGTAGACCAGTCCCATTTAACCTCCTTTTTTAATAGGTCATACAATGGACTCAGGATACAGGATGCTCCCGCCACGAAATTCCTGTAGTAATTTACAAGTCCTAGAAATGATTGCAATGTATTAACGTCGGATGGAACCGGCGCATCAGCTATAGCTTTCACCTTAGCTGGATCTTTCTGTAATCCATCCTTGTTAATTATGTAACCTAAATATTTAATTTCGTTTTTAAAGAAATCACATTTTTCTTTCTGAACAGTTAACCCTGCATCCTGAAGTCTTTGCAGAACTATGTTCAACTTTTTCATATGCCCCTCTGGGGTCTGGTCCGTGACTAAAATGTCATCAAGCAGACACAGAACCCCGTCTAGTCCCGATAGCATAGTTTCCATAGCGCGTTGGAATATAGACGGCGCACTAGACAGGCCGAACACAAGTCGAGTATAATTAAATAGTCCCCGATGTGTATTGATACATGTAACGGGTTGGGACTCTTCGTCTAACACGAATTGATTATAGGCCATAGACAAGTCAATTTTTGAAAACTGTTGGCCTCCGTACAGTCTTGAAAAAAGTTCATGTACCGTGGGTAGAGGATAGTGTTCTATCAACAGCTGTTTGTTGATAGTAACCGAATAGTCGGCGCACAATCTAACCGAACCGTTGTGCTTTAGCACGGGGACAATAGGTGACGCGAACTCTGAGTGCGAAACCGGTTTAAGAACACCTAGATCCACCAAACGTGTTATCTCTTTGTCGACCTTTTCCCGTAACGCGAAAGCAATTGGACGCGCTTTACAGAATATCGGTTTCGAATTATCTTTTAATTTTAATTTTACACGATATTTATTAAATTTACCCAGCTTGTCCGAAAATACCTCCCGAAAACGCGATTGCAAGTGATCCACCATAAAATTACAAGGCGTTAACTTAAGTTTAAATTTAGATATAAAATCTCTGCCTAATAACGGTGGTCCGCCATTGCGAATGACGTACATGTCCAATGTGTGAGTGTGTCTCATGTACGCCACAGGCAAGTTTACGTACCCTACACATTTCATAATATTGCCGGTATAGCTAATAAAACTTTTTTTGGAATCTAGTAACGGAATATTACTGAACATGTTTTTATAAGTACCTTCGGAAATAACTGTCACGGCCGATCCACTATCTATTTGAAATTGTACATTCTTCCCGTAAATCGAAACTGTTTCTGTCATTGGTTCCCCCCGGACTGAGCGAATGTTAAACAATGACTTACCGTCGTCGTCCTCACTCACATCACCTGTCGATACGTAATTAACTTTCTTGCACATTTTACGTAAATGACCCTTGGTGTTGCACTTATTACATTTATAGCTTGCAAACCGACATTGGGATGACTCATGATTATTTCGACCGCACACTGTACACTTTATTTTACCGGCACTACTTGTTTTAGCACTGTTTTCTTGTTTGGCGATCTTGAACACCGGCTGTTGCCCAGGGACAGCCGTAGTAGTGGCGGCACCAGCACGTGCGCACCGCACGCTCTCCGCCAGCTCCACTGCCTTGGCCAGGGTCAGCTTGTCGATGTCCTGCGCGAACAGCTTCTCTCGTTCATTGCCTGGTGTCATTCCCATGACAAACCGATCTCGTAACGCTTCTTCGACGTTACTAAATCTACAATGAGCTGTTAGTCCTCGTAGCCTTGACGCCCATTGCGTGTACGTCTCGCCCGGCTGCTGCGCAGCCGCGTAAAAATTGTAACGCTCGCTGAAGCCGCATATTTTTGGAAGAAAATGCTCATCCAATAACTGCACTATATCGTCATACGGTACTTCCTGGATTTCCTTTGGCAGCGTCAGATCCGTTGCCAACTTGTAAGTACCGTCACTAAGCGCGCTGAGCAGGATCGCCCGTCGCTTGGCTCCAGCTGCGTCATTCTTCGGGACGATGTCGTTCGCAATAAACCATTGCGTAATTCGGCCTTTATAAGACTTCCATTCTTGCACGTTGTGATCAAATGTAGACAAAATGCCAAAACTGTTCATTTTTCCGATAATTAAATAAAGATGTGGGTAATAGATACTCGTCGCCACTGTTGGGTTCTTAATACGGGAGACAAGTGAAACACATGACAGCTATCGACACACTGCTTTATTTGCTGTTGGGCACAAGGCGCGGGCGCAGCCACGCACACATAGATATTGTTAGCACACATATACAACAAATATTATATTCAACCGATAGATTAACAATATCACTACGAGTTTTAAATTTAATACAATTTTTAATTAAGATTAATGAACCCCCACGAATCTTAGATTTACGGTTAAAGCAACTTCCCACACTGTAATTTGCGTAATTAATTAGCATCTCATACAGCCGGTTTCTGATTTGAGAAAAGTAGCAAATCTCAACTGATTATTCTCAAATACATAAGTATGTGCTTAAGTTTTTTGCGTTTCACAAGTTAAAATCGATTTTCGTCAAACCTTATTCAACTGATCATTTACTTAGGTATTCTTGATCAAAGCTAACACGTTCCAATTCACATTAAAAAACCGGTATTTTTCCAAAACTCATAATATTAAATCATTTTATTCTTATAAATTTAAAACAGACTTAAAAAGTAAACTAATTTTAAATAACAGCGTTAATATCAACAAATTTATTTTATTAAAGTTGCATTATGCACATTTTAGCAATTTCATATTTGACGTCTTTGAACCGAATCGTGAATCGAAACGAATCGTGAATCTGTGAATGTCATTGTGATTTTGTCAGACTGTTAGTAAATAGACAACAAGTTTTATTGGAATTCTGATAATCATCAGCAACATCGTGGAGTACGTGCGCCAAAAGATAAGGTACACGCCGAGGGTGCATTTACTGGAGTCGCGCCGCAATGTCAACTTCAAGGCGTTTGTGGTGCGAGTACCGAATTGTTATCTGCCCCAGGTGATGAAGGAAGACTTTTGGCTTCAGGACGTGGTGTTCCGTCGCTTCCGCGGACAAATTCCACTGGACAGCCAGCACAAGTGATGTGTTAAAAAGTGAAGTGCTACTAACATAGTCTTAAGTATTTTTGTTAACAAAAAATTGTATTTACTTTATTTATGTTAGTTTATAAGGTATATATCTCTGGGCCATTGTAGCCTGAAATAAAATGATTGAATTTGGTAATATTTTTATTAAAACTTCCCATTGTACCTAATATTAACTACTAATCCAGCAATGTCAAAAAATCGTGCCGCTACTGATGGTCTCTCCTGTGCATTGGGCATACCTACAAACATATTGTCATCTCAATAAAACGCTATCGCACTAGTCACCCTCTCTATCACGCGGCTGACCTTGCTCACATTCACAGTGTCCCCCACAACAGCTTGAAAGCTACCAGTCGCGTAAAATCTGAGAGCTATTAAGAACTGCAACATGGGAGAAATGCAGTCTCGCCGTTGAATACGACAGGTCAGTTTAGGCTTTATTTTGTTGAAAATAAACCTAACCGACCCCATTGTGAAGCAGAACCGACTCTTAAATTGTTCATCGCTTAGCGTGATGAACAAGTTAGGCCAATGTCTTTCAGCAAGGAGGGGCCCGCAAGGGCCGACGCCCGTCGAGGCCGCGGATTTTTGTACTAGACTACGTGACCTCGGCGCAAGGGCAAAGAAGGAAGATGGGTTCGGTTTTTAGTCAGTAGAAGTCTGACACTCCCCTTCGCTCTGCCCAAGAGCGGAGGGGGTCATTCGATGATTTTCCACCCACCAAAAAAAAAAAAAAAAAGGCCGATGTCTTGCTATTCTTCTTAGGCGCGGTTGTCTGCGTTGATGCATCTCCAGAGACGACAAGGAAGTATCATCGTCACTCATTTCGATCAAAATCACTTACAAAATCACTAGAAAATTATGTTGAGTACCTACAGTTTGAGTAGCCGAAATTGGTGTGTCAACGTTCAACTACTTAACTTGTCGTTGATAATGCTTTGAGTATAGTCAAACACGTTTTTCTTAGTTCAGAAACGCAAGTGCTGGTCTTAAGCATGAATTGAGCATGCTTTCTGTCAAATTTGAGTAAATGATGACAGATTACTCAAATCTTGATTAGAGTTTAAAAAAACTCAATTCAGAATCGGAAAAATGTTTAAGTAGTACTTAAGTATAGATTGAGACGTTTTCAACTTCAAATACTCAATTCAGAAACCGGCTGATAGTCTCTTAACCAATGCTCAGTAAAACAAACAATTTCAAACTTTGTTCTTTCTAAAAACAATTCAATTTCAAGTTGCTTTGAAGAGAAACCTTGAATATTTTGATGAAATAATTGCAAGTCATTCTGCTTAGCCCCTTTTTTACATTTAGGTCTTTGAGAGCCAGAAGGTACATTGTTATGGTTTGGTATAACACTAATGGTACTAGTATCTTCTGTTGTCTTACTAACTAGTTTAAATTATCCGGAGTGCGTCCCAAGACTCCCATGCTGTCAGGCAATGAAATCCTACTACTATTGGAACCCACTCGAGAATCGTCTAAAGTTACACAAGGATTGTCCAAAGAAAAATTTAAAACATTGTAAAAAGAATTATTAGTATAATTACTAATATTGGCCGTGTTAATTATGGAACTACGCATTGACATACTACTTATGTCTGAGTGAATATTATAAACTAATAGCCTAGCTATTTTGTGTCTACAACTAATAGGTAGATACACATTACCCCGAGTCAACTTAAGTCTATCAACAAAACTGTTGGTATCAAAGTAAATAAGTTTGTCACTATAGTGACCAACTAAGAAATGAACATGCCTGTTTAGCATGTGAATATAATTATTTTTCCTGCTTGACAATTTTTTGAGGTATGGAAAAGCACACAAAATTATTTTCCGACACTTCAACTTTAACAACTCAGTTACATAGTTTGTGATGTCTTCTATTTTAATTTTTGAGCTATTTCCTACAAATATAGTTATATCAGTATGTATATCATAAACATTTTTAGTTACTGAGGCCACTATCTGTTGGTATGTTGACCCTGGCATACAATGATTTTGATGGGAATAACTCAGGTTATTACTTATTAATTTACCTACACCTCTTCCTATACTATCTGAGAACATTATTGAGTAAGAATCATGACCATCATAAATCTCCGGCTGTACCACTTCTAAATATTCTTGTGCAATTTCAGCTGTTTCTTGGTTGAGAATACTGTCCTGAAATGAATTTATAGCCTGGGATGGGTCCTCCATTCCTTCAGGCTGGACAGTATCATGGATGGGATCTGACGGACAACTACATTGACACGATACCAACACATTTGCAGCAAGAATATGTTCCTTAATTTGGTTCTGAGAGATAAGATATCTACTAGAAAGGGACTTAAGTGAGTCTTGAAGAACTTGTATTTCAGACTGCAAATGTTGAGTATCAATTTCATAAATCTTTATACTATCTTCTAATTTTATTTCATAATTATTTAACTTATTAACTAAGTCAACACGCTCTTTTCTCATTGGAATATATTTAGAAAAGTGTTTATGTTGTTTTCTAAATTGATAGCATTTTTTAATTATTCTATTGAGTTTTGCATATTTTTTAATTTTCTTGTTGCTAACTCTAAAATTCTGTTTCACTAATGAATCATCAGTCAAATCAATAGTTATTAGGGGACACCGGGGGTTACAATTACTGTTTAATAACTCATTATAAAGGTGGGTTGTTTCTTGAACCTGAGTACATTCTTTTTCTTCTTGTAATGTCAAGATACGACTATTGGCATGAATTAATTCTTCTTCTAGGTCCCTAATTTTATACAAAGCCTCCTCATACAAGTTACTACATTTATTGAAACCATCCGTGACTGCCTTCAGTTGATCACGTTCACCAACAACGTCCAAGAATTGCTGATGTAGGTCTACTAGCTCCCGTTTCAAGCTGGAGTTTTTGCTATTAACCTCAACGACTTCCACCTCACTTTCTTCTCTCTCTTGTTGTTGGACTTGGAGTTTAGAATCTTTAAGTTCTTGGAGGGCCGTTCTTAATTTTAGTTCCAAATCGAGGGCTGTAGCCTTACGTGTCATAACAGGCATAGTTTCAAGAATGGTTACTGAAAAACAGAATTAAAGAAACAGTGAGCAATAGTAGAATTTACTTACAAAGGAAAGTTAGCAGTGAAAAGGGAGAAATAAACAAAACAGGGTATGAAAAGAATTAAGGTAGGCTGCTAATTATGCTTTAAAAGGTTATCTAATTATTTAAAATAACTCATTCAATATTCAATTTAGGGATCTAGTACCTATCTTAGTATTTCAATTTGACCTATGTGGGTAGACTCATATGGAAAAAAAAAAAATTTAAACTTGGTTTAAGATAATACATAAAAACTTATGACAAAATGCACAATAATAATGATCAACGATACATTAATGAATTTATATTGTATAGACTTATCGAACAAACAGAGTTATGGAATCATTCTCAGTTTTGTTTCATATACGACTAACTGTCAACAAAGCGACTTAGAACCTTTACTAGTAACAAATCAGGATTAAATATACAAGAAATTATCATGGATGTGATAAAGAGTTAAAAGTTACGTTTGTGTGCTAATATTATATAAAAGTTAACAACAATACTTCCCCTGAATTATCCGTTTAGCTCCGTAGTTAGAACATCAGCTGATGTTTTTAGGTTACCGGTTTCGATGTATTACCGAAATCTTTCTTCCGAATCAGGAAAACAATTTGCCTGAGTATTTACGCACTTATAACACGTTTTTACATATAATTACACCTTAATATTACTTATTAACTAATTAAATATAATTTTAAAATACGGAGCAAAAATTTTACATGTCACTCGGGCAGTGTTGCCACTTTTTTTTTTTCAGGAGCCCCATACGAAGTTATCGTTCTATCCGATTCAACTTCACAACCAAAGCCCCCCGATGAATCGATGTCCGCGGCGACAACAACTTCAGCCTCCGCGCCTGAACGCGCTTCTGCCGTTGTACCCGAGGCTACTTCCACACCCACTTCCACGGATGCACCGCCTCTAGAAAATGCATCCACGGAAAGCATCCAAGAGTTAGAGCCTGATATTTTATTTTTACTTGGAGAAGAGCCTGCACGGGAAGAGAAGTTTGGTGAAAATGTCCATAAAGACATTGCTAATAGGTGGACTGATATTTTGGTCAATGGCTTAAAGGATGAAACAAAAAAGGACATATTGAAGATTTATGATATACCTTGCAATTTGAAAATGGCCCAGGCTCCAACACTTAATCCTGAAATCAGAGCAGCGGTCAATGAAGGTGCTTTGAAGAGGGACAATATATTGTCTGACAAACAGAAGGTTTTATCCTCTATCATAACCTGTGTAGCCAACACAATCACTGCTGTCTTGCAAACGGGCTCTTGTGACGAGGAGATTAAATGTCAGACATTAAAATCCCTTAGTGATGCTGGCAGACTCTTATGTCACACACATTACAGTGAGACACAAACAAGGAGAAACTTCTTGCTGTCCTGCCTTAACAAAGAGGTTAAGGATAATGTAAAGGATCTTAAACGTGATCACTTACTATTTGGTAATGACCTCCAAGATAATTTAAGATCGATGAAAGCCATAATAAGAACAGGCACCGAGTTAAAACCTACAGCTGCCAAGCCGAAATTGCCACCCAAAAACCATCAACCAAAGGAACATACGTCGAGGGCTTTAAACTGGAGGGGCCCGCCACCGCCGCAGTCGCAGGTGCGTCGCATGCCACCGAGGCAGACCGCGACGGCTGGTGGGCGCAAGCAATTCCCGATACGCCGTGTGACGGATCGCCGTGCTCCGCGCCAGTCCAACCAGACTCCACGCTGAAAATGCTAGCTGAAATGGACCATACCAACACGCAGGCGGGTAAATTAAAGTTTTTTCACCATAATTGGTCGCAAATCACAAATGATCCTGTAGTGTTAACTTGGGTTAACGGTTTGCTAATTCCAATTTCAAACGATATATTCCAGCCTATATCTTATCCACATAATAATCCTAAGTCTGATGTGGATAAACTGCTCATTACTAAAGAGATTAATAATCTTCTTAGTATTGGTGCCATAAGCGTGTGTGAACCATGTGATGGCCAATTTTTATCAAATCTTTTTCTTGTTAAGAAAAGTAATGGGACAAATAGATTTATTTTAAATTTAAAATCCTTAAATAGATTCATCATTGCGCCACACTTTAAGCTTGAAGATTACAGAACTGCTATGAGACTTATGTCAAAACATAGTTACATGTGTTTTATTGACCTTAAGGATGCATATTTCGCTATCAATATTCACAGCGACTCTAGAAAGTTTCTGCGATTTAGTTGGTTGGGGAAGCTGTATGAATTTCAAGTTTTGCCATTTGGTCTTTATAGCACCTTATGTGTTTACAAAAATTATGCGTCCAGTAATGCAATTTCTACGTAATCAAGGCTTATTGTCCGTCATTTATTTAGATGATCTGTTGTTATTTGGAAATACTTATATGGATTGTAAACATAATTTTGAGATCACACAAGAATTACTTCAATCATTAGGTTTTACAGTCAACCTAAAGAAGAGTGTTGGTATACCTAGCCAAACTGCAACATTTTTAGGTTTCGTTTTCAATTCCGAGAATCTAACGATTAGCATACCAGTAGAAAAGAAACGTAGGATCAAAGATGAACTTTTACACTTCTCTAAATTAAAAAGATGTAAGTTATGTAATTTTGCTCATTTGATAGGATTGCTGATATCAATTTGCCCAGCAATGCAGTACGGCTGGCTATATACAAAAAATTTTGAGAGAACTAAGTATCTTAGTTTAAAACAAAAAGATGATTACAATCAATATATTAACTTACCTGTTTCTTTACGTGAAGACTTTGACTGGTGGCTTAGTAATATTGACAATTGCGCCAGTCCTATTCGTTCCAGCGATTATAAGCTGGAAATATATTCAGATGCCTCTCGAACTGGGTGGGGAGTCAGCTGCTCAGGCCAGACGGCCAGCGGACAATGGTCTAGCAAGGAATTAACTCAGCACATTAATTACTTAGAGCTGACGGCAGCATTCTTTGGCTTGAAAATCTTCGCCAATGATTATCGTAACTGTGAAATTCTTTTACGAATTGATAATTCCACTGCTATCTCTTATATAAATAGGATGGGCGGCATACAATTCCCCCATCTTAGTTCTGTTGGTCGTGACATTTGGCAGTGGTGCGAAGAGCGACGTTTGTTTGTCTTCGCTTCTTATATTAGTTCTAAGGATAACTATATCGCAGACGCGGAATCACGCCGCATACATGCTGATGTTGAATGGGAGCTCTCTGACGATGCTTTTCAGGATATATGTAAAAAATTCAATCGGCCTGATATTGATTTATTTGCGAGTCGTTTAAATAAGAAATGTTCAAAATTTGTTTCTTGGCATAATGATCCAGAAGCATTTAGGGTAGATGCATTCACCTTGAAATGGTCTACCTATTTTTTCTACGCATTTCCTCCATTTTGCTTAGTTTTAAAGGTTTTACAGAAAATAATTCTCGATAAGGCGGAAGGCATTGTTGTGGTTCCTCTCTGGCCAACACAGCCTTGGTATCCACTTTTTAGGAAGTTGCTAATTACTAGTCCAATTGAATTTACACCTAATAAAACATTAGTGTCATCCCCTTACAGTGTGGAACACAAGTTTCAAGAGAGCCTTACCCTGGTTGCCGGAGTATTGTCAGGCAGGCATTTCTGATGCAGGGCTCTCCTCCAGATGCTGCGGATGTGATGTTGGCGTCTCTAGCTGGTAGTACTTTAAAACAATATAACACATGTTTTAAACGATGGTTTGCCTTCTGCCAGGATAAAAACTTAAATTTATTTCAAGCATCAGTTGCTAATGTGTTAGATTTCTTAGTTACCCTTTTTAACCAGGGTCAAAAGTATGGCTCAATTAACTGTACTAAAGCAGCGCTATCGCTTCTTTTAAACTCGGTAACCATGAATGACCCACAGGTCACGAGATTTATGAAGGGAGTCTTCAAGTTGCGAACTCCACTCCCAAGATATAGTCTTACTTGGGACCCATCTATTGTTTTAGATTATTTAAGTAATTGGTTCCCTAATGAAAGTCTTTCCTTTGAAAAACTATCCAAAAAATTAACTACACTTTTAGCTTTAGTTACTGCTCACCGAGTGCAAACATTGTCGTTGATTAAGGTGTCTAATATTAAAAAATATAATAACGAAAAGTTCGTAATTAACATCACGGATTTAATCAAAACCTCGGCCGTGAATCGTGCCACACCAATATTGATACTTCCTTATTTCAACGAAAGACCTTCCATTTGTCCTGCTAGAACTTTAGAACAATATTTAACTGTATCAGCAGTTAAGAGAAAACCTGAATGTAACTCCTTATTAATTAGTTTTAGGAAGCCTTTCAATAATGTAAGCTCACAATCTTTAAGCCGTTGGATCAAGGCCATCCTGACTGAAAGCGGTATAAACACATCTGTCTTTAGCGCCCACAGCACAAGGCATGCAGCTACGTCTGCCGCCAATAGGCTCGGGGTTAGCATAGATATTTTTTCAAACTCAAACTCAAACTCAAATTCTTTATTTCAATTAAGCCATTACAGGCACTTTTGAATGTCAGAAGAACATTTCACAAAAAAAAACGAAACTACGAGTGCAATACGTCATTCCGAAAGCCACCACGCCGAACCACACGCCACTGAATGCCCGCAACAACGAACACTGCGAGCACGAAAGCACGCAGCGACGCAAACCGCAACAACGAATGCTCGAGACCCCGAATCACGGAACAACGAATGCACGCCGCAACGTGCAACCGCCGCCCCGCGACCCGGAGCCCCGCACACCCGCCGCCACGGCCCACGCCACCGCGCGCCCCCGCTCCCACACCACTCGCCGCCGGTAACATCCGGCGCCGCGCAGCCCGACGCAGCAACTCCCGAAACGACGCATTGCACTCCTACGCTACAGTCACAATCACAAGGCATAATAACTTGTGAAAGTACTGTAGTTGCCAGTTCCCTAACGTAGATCTCATGAAGAAGAACGGGCAAGAAACTCCATGGACACTCTTTTAAATTAGAATTTGTTACAAAATCTTGGTACATTTTATCATTCATGTTGAGATGGTATATTATGTGAGAACTATGTAGCAAGACGTGCAAGTTAAGAGCGTCCAGAGTAAAAAGATATAATAAACAAATCAAAAAGAAAAATATATTTACACCATGGCAACTAAGGAATGACCAGTCTCCACTGACAGCGCCCGTTCACGAACATGACGCATGGATCAGCACCATCTAACTCAACCATTTTGAAGGGAACTAAATGATCCGACACACCCGCCACCATCAGCGAGACATTTGAGTGAGCATGACATTCTCTCAGCCACCAGGGCAACGTCACTAAAATATAACTAAATGTAAAATGTAAAATGTAAAAAGGGGCTTTATAGTACATAGTACTCACACATGTGCCATGCAATTATACAATATTAAGACATTGAATCTATACAATGCAAAGATATTTTTACAATCTTCTGCAGCCTCTACAATAACTTCACATGATAATCGATTTAATTGCCCCTATGGTTGTGGAGCAGGACCAGCATGGAGCCAAGCATTTTTATCATCAATGTAATCCCCCAACTTATAGTAAGCTTGCCTACATAGTGTGCGTTTAATACAAGATTTAAATTTTGTCTCATTTAGTTGAAGAATGTGAGGGGGTATTTTATTGTAACATTTTAAACAGTACCCCATGAAAGATGAGTCTACTTTAGCTAGCCTGAAACCTGGCTGAACTAGTTGGTCCATATTTCTCGTATTATAGTGGTGTCTATCACCTCTTTTGCTAAATAAATGCAGATTTTTCCTGACGTACATGATGTTTTCATAGATGTATTGACAAGGTACTGTCATGATGTTAATTTCCTTAAACAGCTCTCTCAGAGAATCGCGCCTTCGTAGACCATATATAGCTCTAATGGCTCTTTTCTGCAGAATAAATATAGACTCGATGTCTGCAGCCCGTCCCCATAGTAAAATACCGTATGACATAACACTATGAAAATAGCTAAAATAGACTAGTCTCGCGGTATCTACGTCAGTAAATTGACGGATTTTCCTAACAGCATATGCTGCTGAACTCAGCCGTCCTGCAAGAGATGTTAAATGCGGACCCCACTGCAGCCTTGAGTCAATCGTTATCCCCAAGAAAACAGTTTCATTGACAAATTCTAGTTTCTCTTGATTCAATACTATGTCACAATCAGTACTTTTGACATTTGGTAGAGCAAACCTTATGCACTTCGTTTTTTTCCCATTTAATACTAAATTATTAACGGTGAACCAATTATGAACCTGCAGTAAGGCGTTATTTACGTCATCAAGATTCGTGGCACGTCTGTTTACCTTAAATATTAAAGAAGTATCGTCGGCGAACAATACCATTTCAGGTTGGTTTTCAAATAATCGGGGTAGATCATTAATATAGACTAAAAAGAGAAAGGGACCTAATATCGAACCTTGTGGCACACCCATGCTTACTTTTAAGCCCATTGAATTGACACCATTTATTTGTACTTGCTGATGTCTATCGCTTAAATACGATTTCATTAAACTGAGCGCAAGATTCCCTAAACCGTAATGTTTGAGCTTTATGAGAAGGGTTTCGTGGTTGACGCAATCAAATGCTTTAGAGAGGTCACAGAAGATCCCTATGGCATCTTGTGACTCTTCCCACGCAGTAAATATATGTTTTAATAAGGTGACACCGGCGTCAGTCGTACAACGTCCTTTGGTGAAACCATACTGTTTCTCATGTAAGATTTTGTTGGTGTTAAAGTGGATGAGCATTTGATTAAGCATTACCTTTTCAAACACCTTGCTGAAAACTGGCAAAACGGATACGGGTCTATAATTATTGGTGTCTTTACTGTCACCGGATTTGAAAAGTGGTATTACCTTGCTGTATTTCATAAGGTCCGGGAAGACTCCCTGGTCCACACACAAATTAAATATTAAGGCTAAGTACGGAGCTACAGTCTCAATAATAGCTTGACAAACTTTAATCGACAGTCCCCATAGATCCTCGGTTAATTTGACTTTAATTTCCTTAAAAGCTTTAATGACTGCTATGGGGTTTATATGTTTAAATTGAAATTCAACCGGACAGGCTGAAACGTTATTATTATTAAAAGAACTGCGGGTTGGACCGGCAAATCAGAAACTTTTGCTAAATTTTACAATAGAGAAGTAGCTGCAGACACCTCAGATGCCTTTGCCCGGTCCATTTGTAGGATGGCCTCAATCAACGAATGATAATGATTATTTTGTCCTTGTTACATGTATGAACCTTTTTTTGATTTTCAAAGTTTGTGTTATTGATTATATTTGTAAGGTATATATTACATATATTTGAGTTTATCTTTTTTTTCCCTAAATTAAATAGTTCCCTCTTCACTATTTCGTGAGACTCTAAACATCTACAAGTAATAAGTGTAATCTCGAAGGGCGAATCACTGAAGTTTAATAGAAAGTCAAACGAACTTACCTGTAAGTGACGTTCGATGACTATTAAACGATGTGATTCGCCCGAGAGATTACACTCCCTCCCTGACCCTGATCAAGATAAATCTAGATCCTCCCCTGACTTGAACGAAATAGTGGCTAACGATGGCCAAAGGGGGAAAACGTGTATGAGATACCCACTTTAGGGCGCATAAAATTGATTTATTTTTGTTGCTCTAAAATCGTGTAAGATGGCAGCACATATCCGTGCTACTACAAGTAATAAGTGTAATCTCTCGGGCGAATCACATCGTTTAATAGTCATCGAACGTCACTTACAGGTAAGTTCGTTTGACTTTCTATTATTTTTCCAACCATTGGTCGCTCTTTACTGGTACTAAATTCCACGTTACAGTTATTACTAATGCTGTAATTCCCGAAGGGGATGAATAGCAGAGGGATGACGTGTCCATTTTGTTGCTTTTATATCCTTGCAGATGCCAGAAATACAAATAAAAATTCAATCCAAGTCGAATGGAAATTAATTTGCATTAATTTCCATTCGACTTGGATTGATTTTTTTTATTTTTTTTTTGGATTGTGTTTTTTTTATTTTTTTTTTATTTTTTTTTTGACCTGCATTGCTGCAGGTCTAAGTATGTTTAACGAGTTCTTGCTTGTAATATCAAATGTAAATGATATACACCAAAATACGTTGATAGATTTTCGTTTATCTTTCTATTTTCAATGATTTTTCTGTAATTTTATATTAACACTCTCTCACTCTCACTTTCTGTAATTTTATATTCACACCATTGAATTTTACCAAAACAGCATTGTAACCACACAAACTAATCCTAAGACAGAACACCCACCAACTTCCCATGTTCCTCGTCCAAAATTATTGGGCAGGCATAATTCCAGAACTGCCAACATTACGACATAATATTCTGAACTAAAACCAATATCCAATCGAAACTTGTACAAGGGTACGTGTCGAGCAGTTTATCGCTAGCGGCTGGAGAGGTACGTGTGCATAATACAACTGCCGGCGACCGTCGCACTTTCGCGTTTTGAGGGTTAGGTCGGGAGCTGGGACTGTGAACAGTATAATATTTGCGGAAATAATAGTTCTCGTGAGTTTTTCAGTTAGAGTTAGAGCTGAGAACGCCATTGACACTAGATATATTAAAGCATCAGTGGGTGTGCATACACTCCCGCAAAGTAATGTTAAATACAGATGCATTCACTCTTCCCTCACTCCCATAGTCCGTGGGACTGCAATTCTACGCTACCAGGGAAAGTTAAGATGTGGCGTAACGTACTTTTCATGGCAAGGCCATAATACTGTCCATTTTCAGCTGCAACTAAGAAATTCCTAATTTAAAAACCCAATAAACCCCAAGCTCTTCAGTCACGTTTGCGACTCCGAGACCAATGGCCTCTACTTGGTAAGTGCCAGAAGCCCATAAAGGTTTGACATGGTTTTATTAATGTAGCTCAAAGGACACAGGCATTTTCTAACATGTGTGTAGGTTCCACACTCGTTTGTCTAGAGGCCGCTAGCGCGACTTATGTGCATGGGTACCTGAACGTGGCTTCCTGAATGTTTAAAATCGACGTTCTTATGGGTGTTCCATCAGAAATTTTATGACCGACCAGGAGTCTGATTTTGTACCCAGATGATGATAAATAGGCTCTTTCGATAATATCTAGCTATCTACCTCCAAATGAGTCATCATCCAAAAACGTAACATTTAAAATATCATAATTTTAGTTTCAAACTTGATTCCCAGCTCCTAGTCAACAAGTAGTGTTCGAGGGACTAGCAGGCTAAGTCTAAGTATAAACTAGTACCGTCCAAGACATCTGTCGAAGTTGCACAATGTCACCGTCCCGGTCCCGCCCGTACTTCATTAGTATATATCAGGACTTAGTTTAAGAGGAAACGCGAGTGGTCTTTTCTCCATACAAACGCTCTCGCCTGTTTTCTTTTTGGTTAATGACCCTAGAGCAATGGTTTTTTACAGAATAATAAATATTAACTATTTCTATGCCCCTATGTTTTCCTTTTTGGTGATAAATTATTTTTATAAGCACTAGAACCCTCAAAAAATGCTCAAAATTGCTTGTTTAGATCGCTGTTAACAGAGTCCTAGTGTACAAATTTGACAACTATTAACGAAAAAAGAAAAACATAGCGGCGTAGTATATAACCTCCTTATTCATTGTCTAAAATATCTTTTAAATTGGTTCAATATTGGAGGAGGAAATAGGCGAGAGCCAAACCTCGAATTCTAACTTTTTTCTACAGTTGTCCTTATCGCACGAATTTGAGGGCAGGAGGATGGAGAGAGACAGCGATAGTAGAAAGAGACAACACTCGCATTTCCTCTTAATAACTCACTTACGAGGAGGACTGAACTACCTACTCGTACAACCTGCTGGCGAGTTTGAATTCCTTGTTAGTTGTAGCGGAGAATGTCGTGGATAGGTGGTAGAAAGGATTGTCTAAGGTCATAGTTTGTCGGGTTTAGAGATTATTTTGCCTTCTTTTTTTTATCGAGTGTTTAGTGCCTCCGTTCGAGAAATATTATATGTCTCAGGCTTGTTAGTTTTCTCGCGATGTTTTCGTTCACCGAATAAAGTGACAACTATACAATACGCACATGAATCCGATAAATCAGTGGTCTTGGTTCCGAACATAAGACCTATGACTTAATGGCAGTCTGATATAGTCATATGGGTTTGGGCGGGTGGGTGTTTATGAGCAGGGAAATCGGTCTTCCCTCTTCAAAAAAACCCATTTTCAACTTGAAATCTTTAGAATTTACATAACGTTTACTCCGCGCGTTAATACTGGGCCCACAGCTGCTTCAATATCTATTGATTCAGTTCCAATAGGTTTGTTTGTCAGGTGGTCACGCCAGACAAACTAATATTCGTATTTCATTCACTACCTTGCGTACAGATGTTAACAGTCACACGACCGTCTGCCGGAGTGCCTTACTAAATACTTAATTGAAACACAGCTACTCCCTGCATACACAGTCGGGTAACGAGGTGTACCTATCTACCTGGGTGTGTCTGTTCAGGTAACAAATGAACATTATCAGTACCGTGCTGCGAACGGTTTGATGGACAATATTGCTGTGTGATTAAAATAACTGATTGAATGATTAACCTACTATGAAGATTGTTTTAATGAAAACTTCTCACTTTAGTATGTGAAGTCTATTAAATAGATTGTATCAAAATATTGGTGGAGACTTAGACATAAGATATCAACTTGAAAACTTCTTGAATCTAATGAAATAACATTAATTAACAGTGAATTATGCCAAATAGATGGATAAAGAACAGAAAGATAGTTGTCCATTTCAATATTGTATGTGTAAACATGCATTTAATGTGTATTAAAAAGGAAAGTAGATATAGACTTATAATTATGCCTGTAATCACTGAACGTGTAATCACACACACGCACAGATGTTAGCAAATAGGACACCCAATACACCAGTTATGTTTAACTGGACAGAAACACGACATACCTGTTATACCCACAAGCTATTCCTGTCGTAAACTCTACCCTATCTAGTGTAGTGTTAAATAAAATACACCTCAGGGAGAAGCTTGTCTAAGTTATAGCCAACAAATTGATCGGGCCGACGTGGCTGGACGTCAGTGTCCGTATAAGACCCCTAGCACACGGCGTATTTTAAACGCGCAGACGATGCGCAGATGAATACGCGCTTTAAACGAGATTTAAACACGACCTTGTAACCTAAGCGCACGGGGCGATCGTGAAACGCGCGTCTACGCACATGCAACTGCTAACTCTGACTAATAATTATGTTATGTTTTTTTTTATATATTTAATATAATTAGGTATAAATACTTTTTAATTATTGATTTGTGTCTGTAGTCATTAACTTGCACCTTACTATTGTATCGAGTCTGGTTCTTCTAACAAACCTAACAGACAGATGTGTGCTAGGGAGTTTGTTCCTCCACTAACTTCTTTCCGTCTAAAACACTAGGAAGTGTCGAAGGGTGGGCGTTTTTGGGAACTGTCTCTTGTAAATAAGTTAAGTAAATTTTGACGTTCGAAAAGTGCTGATTATCAGCCTAGTTTGAATATAGTACATTTTGATACAAGTGCGGAAAGTTTGTTATTGCATTCGAGGCAGATTGAACACCCGAGCCGTATGGCGAGGGTGTTCATGGGGTCGAGAAATGCAATAACAAATTCCCACGTGTATCAAACGACGTTTTTCAATACACTTTCGAAGAAATTAACTAAAAACGTTATGTGTTTTTGTCAACAAATTTGATGAGACTATGATTTAATTTACTTTTTTTCCGCGGTTTGATTTCGCCAGGTTGAAAAAGAAGCAAAGGTATAAAGCCGCCAAACAGCCTCACAGGAAAAATATAAAATTTAAATATTTTTTAATTAAGAACACAAAAAAATGCTTACTTGTTCATAAAAGTAAATAATTGTTTAAAATATTTACGTTTATTAGTAGTATTCTTTTTACAAACACAATTTAAATATTCAAAAAATATTTACGCTGTAAAGACGCAGATCAAAATGGCGAGATTAAAAAAAAAACACGCCTGCTCTATAATAGTCAGTGGTGTTTTTTTTTTAATTTCATAAGTTTTAATCGCATTACCGCTGCTCTATGATTACAGCGTGCGGTAATAATATTACAGCACGCTGTATTCTTATTACCGCACGCGTGCGAAATATGATGCATGTCGAACCTAATCGTAGTGCAATAAGAGCTAGTTTTCGAGGAAGTGTATTGAAAAATGAGTTTTGATTTTGATTTTATGAAAACGCAAAAATTAGCATCTACGACGCGCGTTTCAGGAACGCGTGTCGTCGGTCGGCGCCGTTGAAAATACGCCGTGTGCTAGGAGCCTTAGGCGCTTCCTTCGGGTCTGGCGTATGAAACGATAATGAAGTTATTTGGGATGTGCTATTGTGCTGTGTGGAGTAAGTGTATTGTTTTAGTTACCGTTTTGAGTAGTAAAACAATAGCTGTTGTTCTTCACGGTAGTAACACATGAGAAGGTTGATATTAATTTATGGATTTGTTAGAGGGTGAATCTATGACTGTTCGTAATTCTAAATTGAGTCGCTTTTCTTGACTGTGTATTTGGCTGCGTTGTTCTTCATAACGTAACATATTTTGATGACTTTCCAACAATTATTTAGAGAATTTATTTTAGATTAAGTTCATAATAGTAGTTTATGCGACTGTGCATAATGAAGGGCATTACAACACAAGTGTGGGTTTAAGAAACGAGCCGAAGGCGAGTTTCTTAATAGCATCACACGAGTGTTGTAATGCCTAATTATGTATAGTTGCATACACTAATTTATCTACCCGAATATCATAAGGGCTCTATGATGGGTTCAGGAACCATAGGGAAATGACCAGCATTGTTACCAGTGTAATGCAATAAAAAATAAACAGGTTATTATTTGCATTCGTCGCTGCATTTACGATATCTGGCGGAGTGTTCATGTTAATTTCCGAGTCACTATCACTCATTTTCGACAAAAATAAAGAACTTATCAGAAAATTTGTCTACTCGTAACTGGAAATAAAAAGCTAACGAACAAATGACAGCTCGAAATGGCTGCGTTTCGGATATCTGTCATTTTTTTTAAATCATAGGCAAACGAACAAAGTCACTATTCTTGTGTCACTCGAGATAAAAATGTCGTGCGATTTATAATTAAAATCATACTGAATTGGGGTTTCGTATCGATAGGTATCTGTTTTAATGTAGATACGTGCGCGCGGAACTAGTTGGCCGCGCCTTAGGCATGTTTTTGTTTTTTATTTGTATTCTTTTCAATAAATTGAACAAATTATTGTTCACGATATCTCGAGATTGGTCATCATCACTGTCCAATTATAGTCTCCTGTGCATTGCGAGCTGTAGGCAACCCGCCCCCTCACCCCTGTCGCCACCTAAGGCGCGGCCAACTAGTTCCGCGCGCACTATAGAATAGCACACTCACTTGAATTTGACACCTGTTCCAAATTCATAACCTACTGTTTTCAGTAGGTTATGAGCTCATTACAGTTCTGTTAATTTCTGCTGGTTGGTAATGCTGGTCATTGCCTATGGTTTTTGAACGCATTATAGAGGGTTTATGATATTTGGGTAGATAAATATAATTACGTATTTGTAATACAATTATAATAAACAGTGTATGGGCGTCCGACCTCTATTCGGCCATGAATAGAAAACGATTTTTCTCTTTTTTTGTCATCGGAATCTTTAGAGTCAACACGATTACTTATATTACAAATTTTGCTCATTTGTTTTCTAATTTTTTTTCCCCAGAAACTGGTTTTTGTGGGAAAGTGCAAATTTTTTCTTCCCGACTACCTATTTTTATTATTCTTTATTCGATCGGCTAGCCCGCGCGGAGCCCGTTCTCTGGACGTGCCGTACGTGCGTCTAGCTCGCAAAAAATTTAATGAGATGATCATGATTGCCAATTTTCATTAACTTCGCAATTATTCTTTCTTACTCCTAAGGTCTAACCACAGTCTCCACATTCTCGAAAGCCAGACAGCTAAGTACGAAAGTATATAGAACTGTCTCATTACTCTTTACTAACAAGGGTTTCGATTCAATAAAGCTTCGGGGACAAAGTCTGTAATTAGGTTTTTTCAGTTAAGTGGTCATTCACAATCCTGCTAGTATTTCTGTGTAATTGAACTGGCTCTCTGAGACTGTTGTCGATCGAGTTTAATGCTTCGTTAAGTTTCTATTTGGAGACTAAAGAAGGTTTTATGTACTCTTGTTATTTTAAGTCTTTTTTTTTGTGATTAGTAGGTGGAGTACACTTTATTACTCCAGATCGAAGACATGATCATCAAAATGTTAATTAAATCCGTACTTACGATGCGAATCGGTTTCACCTCTTGACAGCTTAACGGATTTCGATGAAAATTGGCACACACACTAATAGATCATGACTAAGAAGAGAGAGATTAGGACAAATTTAATATAATTTTATCCCAGTAGTTCTTTCCTGTGAATAATTTCAGATTTTAGCGCTGGGCGAAGCAGTTCTGGAAGAAGTTCATACTTTAGGCCATGGTCTTCTGCTTCTTCTCATGTAGATGACTTACATTTTTACTTAAAATAAACTGTAACATCTTGTTTATACAGTACGACCAATTCAAACTTCAACCCCACGAGAAAAAACATAATTCATCCAATTTTTCCCACTAACTCCCAGACACTCCTAGATCACCGCCATTTCTCCCAATTTCCCATTCCCCCCAAACAGAACGAACGACAAAGTAAAATAAATTCAACGGTAACCTTTGGATAGAAGTGAGAATGATAAAATTGGAAAATATAAATGTTGTATAGCAATGGAACGCAAACCTGCAACAATTCCATTTTGCTTTACAATACAACTTTGCATCGGGCTAGCCGTGACGTGGCCGCATTTACACCGTAATGCTTTTATTTAAGTAAGCATTTATATTTTTAATCGATGTTTTTTGTATAAGAACCTTTTGTTTACTTTGAAACGGCTTGGATTTGGAGTCAATGATACGATGGAGAGTGATAAATCATGGCAATAATAATATACAACTCAGTCTGTTGTGCCACACATTGGGCGCCAAGGATGCGTCTGAGTTAAGGTAAACTAAATGAGGTAAAAATAAACTCACTAAACTCCTCCAAATATATTTTTTTTTACAAAAGGTCCGTCAATTTCTCTGTCCTAAGGAGAAAGGCCTGGCCTAAGGTCCTAGCTTTACGTGTAACTGTAGATGACGCTGGAGCCAAAGAGTTGATTAGGATCAACTCTTTGGCTCCAGCGTCATCTGGTGCTAGAGAACCAACGGTCCATTGCCCACAGCTGTTCCAACCTTTTTAAGGTTGAGAGCGTCACTACGCTACGATTGCGCTAGTTTCAATCCTGACACAACTCAGTTAGGGTATTCTTTAGATTAGATAACTTGATAAGGTAATCTAAGCCAACAAATTCACTTAAAGCTCAGATAGTATTACACTCCGGTGTAACAGGCGGCCTACAAGAATACACTAGGCATCTTTGAATGTTCGCTACTAAGGCATGGAGCTGGCTGAAGGTTCCCGGAAAAAAAAGAAACATTAGCTATTCCCCGGCTTTGCAAAGTTTCTGAAACAGATGCAAGATAGTACAATATCTTTATTTGGTATACGGATAATGTTAGAAAATACATAAGAAGTTTTTTAGACAAGTCAGTTTAAGACAAAAATTGCTATTAACTATTTTTAATTTTGCCATTTGATGACGTCGAAATAGGTGCTTCCATTTTAGTGAAAATGTTTCATAGTTTTTACATAATAGAGAAGTATGAAAAAAAAGATATGCCTAATGCCTACCCCAAATAAGTTGAGATAAGGACAGGAGAACGATGATAACAACACACTTTCAAAGTTCCTTTTTTCGTACTTTTTTCATCAAATACTAGAAAGAAACCAATCAATAAGAGTACAATTCAACCTTTTTACGATGATTGTACCACCATAGAACATCGTACATTTTCATCACACAAATATATCACTTTATCGGGACAAAGGCAAGAAATACCGAAATATACCTCCCGTAATATGAAACTTGTCGGAATTATTATCTGGCACCCTTTTCATCTGCTCATACCCCGTGGTTAGGGGTGGATGATACTTTATTGTTGACAACTATAATAGGGGGCCCTGAAGGGATTGCTGCGTCTTTTGCAATATTGTTGAGTATTTCGAGTATCTATAGATAGGAAGGTATTAGTTTTCTAATTTATCGTTTGAGAGGGGACAGGGCCGAAAATAGGTATTTCAAAAAAATATTGACATCGCAATCTGCTGCTCCGTAGTTAGCGAGATAAGATCTCACATCGATTATACAACAAGACGAGATCGTCATTTTGTATTTAATTTTTTTTGCCTCGAAAACTGAACCTGAAATAAATTATGTATGTACAGATAGCGCGCGAGTGAATGCAGAGCTTAGGAATGCGGTAGTGCGTGACAGCACTACCGCATTACACTAGTGTGAATAGCACAGCACTATACCGCTACCCGCTCTTCACCTCAGACCCCGACTGCATTCAACTCGCGCGCTATCTGTAGGTATGCTCCTATCATTTTTTAAATGCAAAAAACTTTTACCAGTAAAGTAACACTTTGATAAAATTCTAGTTGCCGAAACAAAGTCGATCCTAGTTTTGGAGATGTTAGGATTTCCGTGACAAGCCCCAAAAAACGTCCAAAAATTACGCCAAACACATTTCTATCTCGTGCCTTTCTCTAATAGTCTAGAATTAGGTTTATAATCACAGATTTTCCATCCCCTGCAAACATTCCTCCTGCCATTCTTTCAACATTTTTCATCTTCTCTCTTAAACTATGCAGACATCGTAAGATCACGGACGGTATCAGTCCCAGGGGAGGACTCTATAATTGAACGCATACATAATTTACTGACTTTCCGTCTTGGTCGAATGGCTAATTATATTAAAGGAACAGTTCTGAAGTCGACGGCAGACCGCAACAGCGGACGACAAAGAGTAGTAGAGAGACAACAAAGTAAATGACAGTGCCACTGCGGTTTTAAGGTTCTTTCACCAGTTTATTGTTTACTGGGTCAAGCCCTAGACAAAGTATGATTCTAACGGTGAATACGTAGGGCCTAGACAAAGTAACTTTCAATCAGCGATCACGTGGGTATTGAAAGAAAGAAAAAAAATATTGTTGTTGTATTGTTGTTCTGTTAGTAACTTTTAGTAACTTTAACTTTTGGTATTGTAGTCTCTTTCCCCAAACTATGGTCCACCTCCTGACCTGCTCTTTATTCAACTCCATCAGCAATTTAATTGACCTGTCCGAAACCAACGCCGTCGATGTGGCTGCGTTGTGGTCGAAACAAATCTAATTTAATAATATAACTAAGGGAATCATTGACACGAAAAAGCAGTTCGAAGTTTGTACATTGGTTTGTCGTATGCAGTCGCTATTACTGGACTACAGCAGCAGGCGACTTCGTCGCCATCTACGTAAGCGTTTTTAAATAAATACATAACCACTGGTGTCGCTGCGGTCTGCCATTGCCGTTGGACGGCACAAATGCAATCGACTCCAGAATTGTACCTTATGTCTTGGGGCTTTGCCAATGCGACATAGTGATTGCTGTTTTATTAAGCTAATTGTCGAGAAAAATTAAAACAACTAATTAAGTAGAATAAAAGTGTTTCGTTGCTTTTAAACGGTACAGGTGTTTCGCTAGACTTTGCAGAGTGTGCATTGTACAGCTAATTAATGTAGTTAGCGTACGAGCGGTATTTTCTTTTTATATCTATTTTTCGAAATTCAAAACGTTTTAGCTTCGATTTATAACGATTTATTTGATTACCGATTGATGGCATTCACCGTTTCGCTTGTCATCCCTAAAGGGTGAGGCAGAGGAGTACCTAATAGAACACTCACATTTCGCCAGTTATGTTTAAGTCCCTTAGAAAAGGGGGTGAGCCTATTGCCATCAACCGGGAATTACCTGACTCGGGAATCGAAACCAGGACCTCACGCTCAGCACTAGACCAATGAGGCAGTTACCCTTTCAGTATACCCTCAAATAGTGGTAGAGCTATGCACATCTCACTCCAATTTCCCATACACCATGACATTCCAATCAAAACGTAAACTTTCAAAAAACCCACAAGATTCCTTTTTTAAAATTGTTCCTTTTTCAAATCTAGGCTAGGGAACAAAGGCGTCATCTTTCTTTCCCGCCACAAAGCTTTTCATCTGTCCCGTCAGTGTGTTCACAAGATGTCCTGTGCTCATTTCTAAGGGATTCACATTACCATAGTATAGAGATAACCAGTGAACCAATTATACCTCAACATCATCTGCTTAACCTTTTCTCAAATATGTTGGGGTCGGCTTCCGGTCTAACTGGATGAAGCTGAATACCATTATTGTATACGGAGCGACTACTCATCTGACCCCCACAACCTAGTTAGTGTCATGGATACCTCTAACCAATTAGGTTTTTCACTCCTCTTGCTCAAAAAGAACGTCCTAATAGCATACCAGAGCGGGCGTAAAATTGCATTATATTGCCCTAGGGCTAAAAGTAAATCTCGTACGACAACTTGTTCAGCCAGCTGGTGCGTGATTTAGTTTCAAGTAAAAAAAATGTTTTATTTTTAAAAATGGAACTAAACGCGCTGAATGCCTAACTCTTTGGTAGAATGTGTGCGTTGCATTGCAGCTACAGAAGAAATAAAAAAAAGGCATTGGCGCGAAATTTTTGGAATTGTATTATTAAATTGAATTGAATTTTTTATAAAATAAACTCATATTGAACATGGTTATTTTATTTTGAAAAGTACAGTGTAACACACGGCGCTAAAATCCCATTATAACTCGGTTCCTATTTACCCTAAAACTACCTCGTATATAATGGGTCATTTCAGGCCCTTGTATTACAATGTACTATTTTTGGTGAAGTACTGAGCATGAGGACTTCAGTTTGATTCACGATTTATGCAAAGTGATATTGGGTTTTTTCCATCAGGAGTTTCTTATCAGTAGCGGCTACGAAGACTGGATTCTTGCCCGGGTTGATGGCAATTTACTTGCGAAATGTGAATGTACTAGGTACACTTCTGTATAACCCCTCAGGTATTACGGGCGTGATGTCACCTGATATACTGTGATGTCACCTGAAATATTATATATCATACTGTATGTTCTACACTAGGGCAAGGGATTCCACATTACTCCAAGAATATTCCCTGCCTGACATTTCATCTCTGAAATATAAAAGAGGCATTCTCTTGAGCGTTGCAGGCAGTTGACGGAAGATTTTGGTATGAGGTATGCTGGGTTGGTTCGACTGGCTGCGGGTTTTTCGAAAGAGAAAGGGCTAAGAAGAAACATGGCTGGTTTTTAGTCAGTAAAAGTCTGACACTCCCTACCGCTCTGCCGCTCCTATAGCGGAAGGAGTCATTTGATGATAAACCCACCCCCCAAAAAAAAAATGTTGGTTCGGCTGTGGTGTGTTTTTGAGTTATTGTATAAATGGTTTAGTATGGTTGTCAGACGAGTGTCTCAAAATTCTAAAGTCACTTTTGAGGCCCTTTATTGTATATCCAACTGACGTGTCAAATTAAATCATCTATCGATATTCCGCAGATGTTAATAATATTATATCGATATCTAAGTAGGATTATAAAGATTGTTAGATCTATGTACCGCAAGTGGATTTAATTTGACTCTGTGGTGGTTCGACTTTCCAATGTCTCGAAAGTTCTTTTCGAATGTGGCTTGTTGAGACATATTAAGGTTAGGATGAAGTACGTGTTTTAACCTATTATTATCAACATTTATTTGCGACTAGGACCACAATTTGTTAGTAGCAATGTACTTAAAAACTAATGTAAGTCATGGCACAAAATTAAATGACTACATGAAGCCTCGCCCACCCTGGCACATGAGGAACCCCCACCGATCAGTAAAAAGTGTAAATTTGGTGTATTCCACCAACAATTTGGCACTTAATATTGTGTCCGGAGTGTCCTGTTGTTTGTTCACTACAGGACCTGGGGGTCTAAAATGGCCACTTTAGCAGATCATTATATGAATTGCGTTAAAAAGCGTAAAATAGAAGTTTCATAATAGTAACTGCGTCTGTGAAAATTTTACGAATTTTAACGCAATTCATATTATTTTCCTATTATGATCTATTTTCCTAAATGGTAACAGACCCAGTTTCCATCATGAAAGGTCCATTTTACGCTTTCTAACGCAATTCATATTGTGATCTGCTAAAGTGGCCATTTTAGATCCCCTGATGGACGCTACCCAAAGCGCCAAACTAGTAGTAACTCAGCGTTGGGTCGGATCAACTACCTAAGAAGAAAAACATTTCAGAACCTTGTCTCAACTGTCGATCGAAGTCAAACAATACTATATACGAGGTCACATTAACTTGACGCATCTCTGGAATGCGAGGCCCACTTCCCCTGCATTCCCTTAGCTGATACGATACTGACACAACGAATAAGTTACGCTGTTAGTTTTCTGTTGTTGTTAAATTGTTTTTAGACATTATTTTTACGTTTTTCCAAAATGACGTCATTAACGCCAAGTGACCGAGTAGTACATTTATCTTACACCATTAATTTTAAGCCACGCAAATTATAAAGCAAGCTCCGAAACGACGACGTAGCTTCAATATTTGTGCTCGTTAAAAATGCCAGAGCATTCTAAAGAACGATGCTTTTAAGCATTTTCAGGAACATTGTTTAGTTAGATGTGAGAGCATGGATGCTTAAAAGTGCTCAAGTGATTCCTTGAGCACTTTGTATTTCAGTTATGCTCAGATTTACCAGTTATGCCGCATGGTTTCAGTAAAGAAAATTTTAGCTTTCTCGAGGATTTTTTGAATACTGAAAATATCATCGTGCCTGTTGCGAAGGGTAAGTATATTGAGCAGTAACTTTTTTTTTTTTTTGAGCTGGACTCTTTCTCAAGGGATTGGTCTAACATCGCACTGGATCGCGAAAAGTGGAAAGAGGGAAGGGAGGCCTTTGCCCTGCAGTGGGACAACATGGGCTCATAATAATAATAATAACTTTTTTTTCGGAGTGCTTGAAATCATCAAATGTCACCTCCCGCTCTGGGCAGAGCGGTAGCGAGTGTCAGACTTCTACTGACTAAAAACCACCCATATTAGCCCTTTGTGTCGAGGCCACGGCATCTCTTTCGAACAACTGGCAGCACCGACAGGCGTCGGCCCCTTGTTGCTGACATCTCTTTGAGGCGCGCGTGGAACACGATCGCGCCGTCGACATGCACGGCCTGTCGTTTCATAAGACGGATGGACGATGAGCTAGCCCATTGCTCATTGCACCGTCCACCGGTGGGTGGAAGCCGTGGACGTGGACCCCGACGCCCGGAGTGTCTCCCGCGGTCTCACGTTCCGCTTAATCACACAAATGAGTCACTTTGCAAACTTAAAAAGCTCTCCAACAGCAAGGCAACAAACGCAAAAAAATCACACCGCAAAAATTCTCTAAAGGAAATTATTCCATATTCCGAATGACCCCCAACTACTCTTTGTCACAAAGAAAATAACGAGAATACTCCTGCCTAACTGATTGTGGCCGGAGAGGGGAGGAAGGGGGACATGCACAAATGGATGAATAAAAACTTGGTAACGAGTGGCTACGATCCTTTGCGGTACAAGGAGACCGTGCATTGTGTTTCGAGTAGTGTGTGGGTTGTGGCCCAAGTTAGAGGAAGTAGCGGATTTTGAGATGTTGATTGCCAGTATTGTAATCTCATGATCATCATTTCAGAAGAAAGCTCAAAAACTGCTTCACCGATTTCCATGCTGTTTTCACCATTGAGAGATAAAGTGATTCTCGAGGAAGGTTTTAGTATATAATTTGGTGCGGGCGAAGCTGCGGGCATCAGCTAGTTTATAATATCAAATAAATTACAGATACAATTTTCAGTTGCATACTCTACTAGTATTATAGTATTACTTAGTAGTATTTCGAGCATCCTTACATAGTATAAAACAAAGTCGCGTCTGTTTGTTTGTTTGTTTATTTGTTTGTTTGTCTGTATGCTTAAATCTTTAAAACTTCGCAACGGATTTTGATGCGGTTTTTTTTAATAGATAGAGTGATTCAAGAGGAAGGTTTTAGTATATAATTTGAACGACATCCACGCGGGTGAAGCCGCGGGCATCAGCTAGTCAATATTAAATTAGGCTAGGTTTACAATTGCGAGTAATGCGCATTGAATTTGAATTGAATTGTCATGAAACTGGCTAATTTCACAATAGCATCACACAAACGGCTGTTTGTGTGATGCTATTGTGTAGCACTAGCTTTGTTTATGCAAATATTAAGAATTATTAATTTCACATGACAGAGCAAATATGAGATGATTTGAATAATTATTTGTGCTGCATGTTTGAACTTTCAAAATTTATTATCCATGATATTATTTACAGAATTTTGAAGATATCGAAGGGTTTTCTTTCGCGGTATCACTATAGTTACAGTTTATTTTTAAATAGGTTTTTTAATAAATGACATATGTTTAATTTAAACAATTATGCATGTTTTTAGATATCAATCTTTACTGTAGTGAAAACTGAAAACACCAAAGAAGGTTTCGAATTGACAAAAAGGTTTGAATAAACAGTAATATATAAGTCAATGGAATAAACAAATGTTTTATCAGTAATTTGATGGAAAAGTCAAAATATTGAATTTACCCACCACCGAAAAACTCATATTAATCCTATTGATAGAAGTTGTAGAAATGCGAAACTCAATTCTCAGATATATATTCGAAACTCAATTGATTGTCGTTTTTGCTTGGATTGACTTGATTTAGCAAATCTTGTGCCAATGTGACATCTTTATAAACAAACATATAATATTATAAAATCTAACGACACTTGTAAAAAAACAGAAAATGTATACTTTATTCGGGCAGAGTTTTACAATTATAATTATCGAAAGCATCGACAAAAGAGTTGCCCCGGGCTTTTATAAGACTGGCTGGCTGGCGGGTACTTCAACTCCTCCTGCTCAGCATTTCGTAGGACAAGGCTAACGTAGTGACGGTGAGGAAGTGACGTAAATAAATAAATAATAATATTCCACAACTATCACACAACGCCATCTAGTCCCAAGCTAAGCAGAGCTTGTGTTATGGGTACTAGACAACTGATAAACATACATACATATTATAGATAAATTACACCCAGACACAGAACAAATGATCGTGCTCATCACACAAACATTTGTCCTGGGTGGGAATCGAACCCACGACCTCCGGCATAGCAGTTAGGGTCACTAACCACTAGACCAACAGGCCAGTCAAAGTAGTGGCTAGGCTTAGAGGGCTTGGCAGCTGGCTTAACTGCCGGCTATTTTTTTTATGGGACAAGCCCTCCACACTACTCCCAAACTACTGTAACTCCTGTAAGCCAGAATCAACAGTGGCGACCACAAAAAAAGCGCCGAGACAATGAAGCCCGACGAAGTCCCAGAGAAATGATTTAACTGTCTTGGATCCTGCAACGAAATTAATCAGAAAAGAATAGCGGTCGAGGAGTAAGAAAAACTGGTTGGCTAGCGACATCTAGCGTTACACAAACCAATACAAAACAGGTTAGTAATAATAGCAAATCTTACATCCGTATTTATAGTCAAGTTAAAGTAATTACTTGAACTTAAGTAATTACTTATAAAAACATTTTTATGCAATGGACAAGAATTTAAACGAAGTTAGAACCGTCAATGAAAGCAAACCTAAGAATTCTATCCTTTGATAGTTCTAACATCAAGGAATTACTAAACTACAGAGAAAAATTCGTTTCTTAAACAATGACTTTTACTCAAGTAATCACTATGACTTGTTTATAAGTACGGGTGTTAGACTTCTTTTTTCCACTTAGACCACACACCAACAGGACGCAGGCACTAGTAACGTCTTTGAGTCGCGGCAGCATTGAAGTCTAACCATGCAAATTATGAGGCAGGTACACATTGACGGCTCGCGCCTCGCGTCTGCGGTCGTGTGTTTGTTCCACACAAGACGTGTGTTCTAGCTTTAGTTAGGGTAACACGGCGAAGGGTTGTTTACTATAGACGGGGGATGTTTGTTTACTGGTCGTTGTATTCTAGGGTTAAGACGGTCGTCTTATTTATTTGAGTGGTCACTGTGGTCAGGAAGTGTTGATGTGCCAATTATTTTAGTCGCCATGGTTTCTATACTTTACAGACGAGAAAAAAGATGTAAATTATTCGTTGACGTGCGTACTATGAGCAGCGGTGGCTCAGTGGTGTCGGCCCCGACTTACGAACAGTAGATCGTGGGTTTCATCACCACTGCTCTCAAAACGGTGAAGGAAAACATCGTGAGGTAACCGGCATGTCTTAGAACCAAAAAATTCGAAGACCATGTGACATCTGCCAATCCGCACTGGGCCCGCGAGGTGGATTATAGCTTATCCCTCTCCTAGAGAGGAGGCCTGAGTCCCGGCAGTGGGAACATTATAGGCTGATGATGATGATGATGATGATGTGCGTACCATCAAACACTGTTTTAAGTTTTTATGGTTTATAACTAAAACTTACACTGGCACTGAAGAAGTACCCTCCGTGGTTCGGTTACCGATATTCAGATGCTTTTGGAAGTGTCATGATTGCGGGATGATTCAAATCATCCACTGTCTTTATCTCAATTTATTTGCTTCTGAGAAATTCTTGAGAAAAACCCCAATAATACTTTGCCCAACCCAGGAATTGAATCCAAGACTCAATACTAGGCAAAAGAAACAAATCAAAATCAAAATAACCAGTCAACGAGGCATTTTATATTATTAACGCGAGTAAAATAGCGGGAAAAGTTCATACTAAAATTGTCATTGAAATACATTTTCCATTACAAAATTAATGTTTTGCATAATATTTTATTAATGTAACTTCAGCAAAATTATTTTGTTTTTCATTAAACTTGTGAAAGTCAAGTCTTATTCCATTTAAATTAATATCTCAGAAAGGCAAATAATTTTGATGTACCGTTACATTTCATTCGAGTGACGCTAATTTAATCTTTACTTAGTAAATGTCAGAATAAGTATGTTCTTATTTTAATAAAAAACTTCTTTTTTGAAATGAGAAAAAAACATTTTCTTTTCTCATTATAGTTTTTTATGTACTGTGCTGAAATTGTGACAGAAAACATCGTGAAGAAAAGTATATGACTGTAATCTGAGGCGCTAGTACGAGTGTGGAGTGTCAGACTTGTACTGACGAAAACCCACTCATGTTCTTTCTTAGCCCTTTGTGTTGCGGTGCCGCGGCATCTCTACGAACAGTCCCGTAGGCAGGCTGCATCAAGGCCTGGATATTTATTCGTGGATTTTAAACTAAATATTTTGCATTGGTAAATGAAATGAAATTAATAAAGGGGTTTGGCTAAAGTTGGCGTCGTTTTGAAGTTGCGCGGCCAGTAATGAAACTTGGATATTTTGAAAGAACAGATTAAAGCGATCCAAAAATATTATGGATGCATTTCTCTAAATCTAATCGAAACGGAGATATTTGGTTTTGAATTGCTCATTAAAATCGAAGAAGTTATTACAGTCTATTGCACTGTTTAAGGTTCCAGTCGTATTTTTTTCAGAATTCAGACCACACGGTAGGCGCAGTGGCTCAAGCAGTTGACTGCTGCGCTACGTGTCGCGGGTTCGATTCCCACACAGGGCAAATATTTGTATGACTTGCAGGTAGTTGTTTCGGGTCTGGGTATTTGTGTGTTTGAGTTTAAATGTTTGTGAATGCACCCACGATACAGCTGACTGAAGTTCCTAGTGCTGGCCAACGATGAAAAAATAATCAAAATAAATTAAATACGTACGTAGATTGCATGGCTCGATGTCTGTTATCTATGGGCTGATGCATTATAAAGACTTGGCATTGTGATCGTTTGTGTATTGTGACAGACCCAGCATACCTCTTTAGACTCTTATATGTTTAAGATTTGGATGTATAACACCTTGGATGTAATTAACAGTGCTTTTTGCATTTGTAGCCAGCGAAGTCTGAATCGTGTCGGCGGGACTCGTATTACACATTCATCTAGACGGACATTTACGTGTACATTCTCGTAGAAACTGCTACACAACACACCACCCATCCACAGACCCACCTAGGCAAGCGTGGCCTAACCTAAAGATCGACCCAAGTAGCAGTTATTATTAAGCCGGCTCTAATATCAACCTTCTAAACACATAACTAAGATTTCTTTACGCAGAACAGTAATTGAAGAAGACATTTTTATAATATTCAAACTCAAATATCTCAGTTTAGAAATGACTTAGGACAAAAATAATTTAACATGTATGTGTATTTGACACAGCACAACAAAATAACATGAAAATTAAAAGTGGCCGCTCAAAAAAAAAATGACGCCACTAGCCCATACAAAGTTAGCCAAACCCCTTTATTAAATGTCATTTTCACAAAGTAATGACTTATTCTAAGACTTAATGAAATATGTTCAGATCTCAAGTCGTGATAAAGGCCGCAACCTTCACCTGGTCACAGATATTATAATACTTCGACCTGGTGAAGGTTGCATCGATCCGCTGGATACGAGAGGCACGAGGCTGGTCAATGCGGCGACACTTAGGGGAGGCCTATGTCCAGCAGAGGACGTCTTTTGACTGAAATGAAGATGATGAAATTTAATAAAATTAATCACCTTTTCGAAGCACCGTCTATTTTAGATGATTTTTTTGGTTGTATCAAAATATCTTAAGAAGATCATAATTAAAATGAAACATTTGTCCGTAGTACAAAATATTTCACATAGCAAGAATGAAATTATGACACAAACAAAAGGCTTTTCAGTTACATCTTTCTCAAGATTCGTACTTGTAAGATAGCAACAAAACAAGACATTAAGCTCGGCTCGTTAACTCGTATAATTAAACTAAATTAATTAGAGTAGAATTTTGAATGGGGTAACAAACAATTAAACCACGGCTTAGTCTTTGTGGCAACGCATTGTTGAGACGCGGTCATATTGCTGAGTCAGCGAGGCGAGAGTGGAGTTGCGTTAGAGTAATAATGATGAATGCCTTGTTCGTCTAGTGACTGTGTAGCATGATGTACTAGGTTTGATGCCCTGCCCCCGTAGCATGGCGATTCTATCTCTATTCTAGCAAGAATAGACAAAGATTTTTCCATACAATTTGACATGAAACCTTGCTAAAATCTGTCATTTTGTCAATTTTTCCGTCGACAAAACCCGTTTCTTCGGTGGTCATGCTAAGCCGGCTGGTTGAATAAAGTGCTTTTGCGTATTTCATAACGTTGCCTTTGATTTTGTATAGGACAGTGTATTAGGTGTCTTTTGTCTTGAAGATATTTGGCCTATTGGAGTTGGGGATGGAGGTAACTGAGAATTTCCTAACGATAAGACATTCCCAAACCGGGAATATTGACCGACACGTTCAGAGATAACGTTTGCCACAACTTTATCCATGGACCTAGAATATTGCAGTATCAATCTGCCTTGCCTTCTCTCAACTATGTTTGGGGTCACCTTCCAGTCTAATTGATTGTACTTGAATACCCGTATTTGAAATGGAGCAACTGCCTATTTTACTTCAATCATCAGACTTTCAGGCCACTGACTACCTGTAACGACTGTCAGAGATGTACCAGATGACAGCCGGGACCACCGAGCCACGAACGAAACTCTGTGCAGTGTAATTTGCCGCGGTCACAGTCACATAGGTAAAATCGGGATGAAAATGAGTCATATTTAGCTTTTCAAAGGCACTTTATAGAACGTCGTCCTCGTCAGTCATATTTGAGTGAAAATATGAGTGACAGGGACGAAGCTCTATTAAATCATATTTGTCTAAAGTCTGTAGTTGTAGGGAGTAATAAGTGTACAAAAGCTTTACATAGTTTTCACGTGTTCGCATGTTTCGGAAAACACATGAACCTGTATTAAACTGTACACGTTCCCTCGGGCCGTTTAGACAATATTTAGGGGAATATTCGGTAATGAGAGCATAGCAGGTAGGTTTATTATGTGCAGTTTAGCATATAAAGCTAATCAAGTATGTGTAGTTAGAAGCTGTTTATAGACTATAGCAGGCACTGTATCGTAAATGAAGTATGATTTTGAAAATGAAATTACATAACAAGATGCCTGTAATCCCCATGGGCACCTAATAGTCCGCCAGTCACAGTCCGCCAGTTATGTGTATGTGCCATAGGCAAAAATCTAGGCACCTTCACTGCTACTAAGAAATTCTTGATGGTTACACCTTTGGGGGTATGAGGAACAGGGTGTAAAGTTCCTCATCCCCCATTGAAAAGGGAGGATCCTCCGACCGGACGGGTGTTGTGTCCGGTGGGCTAACTGCCCGACATATGTAAGTCGGGAACTCCTTTATAGGCTTATGTCGCGGATAAAGTTGATAGCGCGATGTAGGATTTCTGTCGATCGTTGTAAGTACGCAGGTGTTGCGATAGATGTCGCTAGTCGCCACACACCTAATAACACTTTCCCCGACTCCAGAAACGAAACCAGGACCTAATGGTCAGCACTCACTAGTGTTGCCCAAATGCAAGACCAAGACGAAACTTAATCAGTCTTGGTCTTGCGTCAATACACCTGGTCTTGGTCTTGGTATTGCGCTCTCAAGTCTTGGTCTTGGTCTTGGTCTTGCAGCAAGAGTCTCGCAAGTCTTGCAAATACAAAAAACAAACACGTTAGTTTAGATCTAAGAACAACGTAACAGAGTAGGTACATGTTTACATTGACAGTTTAAATTGACATACTCATAGTAAACCACAAAATTAATTAAATTAACTTCATAATAATTATAAAAATTATGCAATTTACGCCCAAATACTCAAACGTCACTCAATTATAAGTTGCACTTAAATCTCGTGCTGTCTTTGTTACTTTAACGCAGAGTGACAGTGATAGCAGGAGTTTTGAGGGTTACTTATAATATAATTAAGGATTATTTTGGTGACACCATAAATAGATTTTAATACTTATTTTGGTATTGCATGACTTTACATAGGACGACTTGACTTTACTTAGGCACATAGTATTAAATTTAGTATTTTAAAGTGACAAGGTCACTATCATTATTGTAGACTTTACTTTGTAGTTGTTTTTTATTTTTTTTATTTAGTAGGTATGTTAACTTACATTGTATTCTTTAAATTTAATCAAATCACTGTAGGTAATTGGTCGACGCAAGTTATAACTTGTAACTAAATATTATATTTATACATTTGTGGAAGCTTGTATTTAGCAAATGAAACTACTTATGCATGATATTTATAATTATTATTAGTCTGTAAGCTTTCTTTAAAAATTAAATAAATAAATAAATATAATTGAGTGACATTTGAGTATTTGGGCGTTAGTCCCTAAGCGTAATTACTGACTTTAGGTAGGTACCAACGGTAGGTACCTATTATAATTTACTGAGCGTGTTTAGTGGCTATCCTAAACTCTTCATAAACAGCTAGCGGTTAAAATAATTATCACTTACATATTTTTCATCATCGTCTCGACTTGATAATTCTAACTAAGTAATAAAATTTGTCGTCGTCGAAACAAAATACCTACTTAATTTAATTCAATTAATTTATTTTTTCAGACATACAAATATCCGTATAGTAGTACACAAATTCGGCAAAACATAGAAAGAAAATAATAACGCCCAAATCTCAGTTTGACTAAACTGCGAGACGCAAGAGTCTTGCAGGCTAAGTCTTGTTCTTGCTCAAATCTTGCAGGGTTCAGTCTTGGTCTTGGTCTTGCTACAATAAGTCGGTCTTGGTCTTGGTCTTGCGAAAATGCAAGAACAAGACCAAGACTGCAAGACCAAGACCGATTTTGGGCAACACTAGCACTCACACTTACGACTATTAGACCAGCCATGTCAAAATTTGATCCTATTCGCCACTTCTGGCTGTGGGGCACAATTGCATTCTCCACAATGGTCATCTACCTAAACGCAACTCGACATTAAACATTTTCCCAACAATCTACCCACACCCTAACCTAGTACTATCAAACCGAGTGTGTCCGAGCTGTTAGCAGACGAAATAGCCTCGTTACCGTCTCCATGACAACCCACATCCGTATGACTAACTTTGATGAGCACATTAATGGCTTCTCGGCATGTGACTTCGAATTGCACAATAAATTTTCGATTAATTGGCCGTGTTAATTGACGATCTATTAGTTGAGTAATTAGTCTTTGAAGTTTAGTGTTAGTTACTGTTGAGTTTCGTTTAAGAAGTGTGTGGTGTTTTGATAGATGGCAGGTGGCAGGTATCAATGTGTCTAAAATGACGATTAAAAGCTCTTTTTTGTTGGAAATTGAAAAGATTTTGCCTCTTTGAAATAATATTCTAATTATCAAAGTTACAGTTTGATGTGTATTTGTGAATATTCTTTTTAGTGTTCTATCCAGTCTTATTATAAATTAACATAATATCACGCATGTAATCCTCGAAGGGGTAGGCAGAGGTGTAGGGTATAGGTATACCTATATTTAGCCAGTTATGTTTAAGTCCCGTGTAATTTAAAACTGAACACAAACCCAGAGTGCTTACTACTGAAAAAATCGTGACGGAAAAACTGAGTAAGACTTTGTCCGACCTGGACATCGAACTTAGGACCTCATGCATAGCATCAATTTTAAGTCATTTGTGGTTCGTGTTCCAACCGAACATCTTCAGACCTTTTTGAAGGAGGACTTTTGGCCGAAAGGTGTCGTTTACCGACGTTTCCGAGGACGGTTACGCGACACCTCGCAGCGAAACACGACGCCGATGTTACGTGTTTAGTTTTAATTAAAATGTAATGTTAAATATGTATTAGTTTGTTATTTCTGTATTCATATTGTATGTATTAATTTACTTATGGGCCTTAGTAGCCTGCAATAAAATGATTATTATTATTATTATAGCAGTCGCGCTTGTGACCACAAGACCAACGAGACAGTCAGTACCTAGATATTTGCGGTTATACATATCTTTTTTTTTTTTTTTTTTTTTTTTTGGTGGGTGGAAAATCATCGAATGACCCCCCCCGCTCTTGGGCAGAGCGAAGGGGAGTGTCAGACTTCTACTGACTAAAAACCGAACCCATGTTCCTTCTTTGCCCTTGCGCCGAGGCCACGTAATCTAGTACAAAATAATATCTGCGGTACAGCTAAAAAGGGTAAAATAAAAACTAAAAAGAAAGAAAGAAAAAGTATTTATTGAAAACAACCGGTTACCAAAAAGTATTAAGTATTTTAAGTCACGTTTTTTGAAATTGGCAGAACTACTGTAGCGTGCATACATCTGTGCCACACCTTTTTTTTTTTTTTTGGTGGGTGGAAAATCATCAAATGGCCCCCCCGCTCTTGGGCAGAGCGAAGGGGAGTGTCAGACTTCTACTGACTAAAAGCCGAACCCATGTTCCTTCTTGCCCTTGTGCCAAGGCCACGTCATCTCGTACTAAAATCCGCGATCTGTGCCACGCCTCAAGTTAGTATCTAGTTATAGTCACCAGAGAGCTTATGATAGGAAATTTAATTAGTCCAGCAACCTATCTTCGGTTACGGCAAAGCCCTTTCCTATTTCCTACCTTAACCGGAGCCTATTAGCAACCAGTAGTGCAGGTACATGTCATTGTTATATCCGTAATAGTACGGAACGAGCTCGTAAACGTTATAGTGTGTACCATTACCTACTGTATGACGTGTTGTATGGCAACACTTTACTTGATCGCTGCTTTTATGTTAGTGTTGCCAGTATACTATCCGGTTGTGTTGAGGAGACTATGTTTATGTTAGGTTTGTATAGTTGCTATGTTGAATTAAGGCACAATTTCCTCAAATAGGGTCTGTTTTTTTTTATTACAGTTTAGTACAATTTCCACAGCGGTGGCCCAGCGGTAGCGGCCCCGACTTACGAACAGTAAGTCGTGGGTTCGAACCCAGGCAGGCACATTACTTTGTGTAATTTATTTCGTCACCACTTCTCTGAAAACGGTGAAGAAAAACATCGTGAGGAAACCAGCATGTCTTAGAACTAATAAAATCGAAGATAAGTAGGTATGTGACATCTATCAACCCACCAGAGTGGTACCGCGTGGTGGATTCATAGATTCATTCATCCCTCTCCTAGAGCGGAGGCTTGAGTCCCTGCAGTGGGAACATTATAGGCTGATGATGATGATGATGATAATTTTCACATATACTTTTTAATTTACATCTTACTATCAGATGTCTCATTGGTTTAGTGGTCGCAAGGGCGACTTCTGAGCATGGGGTACTAGGTTCGTTTCCGGCCTCGGGCACATTTTTATTTGGTGTTTTCATTAGGAATTTATCAGTAGCAGCCACGGAGTCTGAATTTGTGCCCGGTTGATGGCATTAGGTTTGGCCCCTATTAGATGGGACACAAACATACAAGGCAAAAATATGTAGGTGTTATTCTTTTGTAAAGTAATAATATAATTATAGCCTAAAAGATATTTGTAACTTTGTTTATTTTATTATATTATATGTATAAATTCTCCATAATTCAACTTAAGAACCCTTTTAAAAGCCCGAGGGTACAGAAAGAAGCCTGTTTTAAAATATAAGGTTGCTTCTATTTTAAAACAGTATTCTAAGGCCGTTAATATAAAGACCATATTTATTTTGGACGAGAATCTTTTCACCTTGTCTGGCTGGCTTAAATACCGGTAGTACAAGGTGCTCTAAAAGCAATTAACTAATGTATAAATGAATAGGCATCCGCCATCTTGGATCTAGACATTAAAATGTAAACGGTAATGATATGGAAAGAGACTTTATCTACCCAAATATCATAAACCCTCTCTAATGCGTTCAAAAACCATAGGCAATGACCAGCATTACCAACCAGCAGAAATTAACAGAACTGTAATGAGCTCATAACCTACTGAAAACAGTAGGTTATGAGTTTTAAATTTGGAACAGGTGTCAAATTCAAGTGAGTGTGCTATTCTAGTATCTACATTAAAACAGATACCTATCGATACGAAACCCCAATTCAGTATGATTTTAATTATAAATCGCACGACATTTTCATCTCGAGTGACACAAGAATAGTGACTTTGTTCGTTTGCTGATTAAAAAAAAATTACAGATATCCGAAACGCCGCCATTTCGAGCTGTCATTTGTTCGTTAGCTTTTTATTCCCTTTCATTGAGTAGACAAATTTTCTGATAAGTTCTTTATTTCTGTCGAAAATGAGTGATAGTGACTCAGAAATTAACATGAACACTCCGCCAGATATCGTAAATGCAGCGACGAATGCAACTAATAACCTGTTTATTTTTTATTGCATTACGGTAACAATGCTGGTCATTTCCCTATGGTTCCTGAGCCCATCATAGAGCCCTTATGATATTCGGGTAGATAAATTAGTGTATGCAACTATACATAATTAGGCATTACAACACTCGTGTGATGCTATTAAGAAACTCGCCTTCGGCTCGTTTCTTAAACCCACACTTGTGTTGTAATGCCCTTCATTATGCACAGTCGCATAAACTACTATTATGGACAGAAGTTGAAGTTTAAACAAAACTTTACATATATCACAAAAACAACAAAATATCGACGAAAAATTACTAAGTGTCTTTATATATATGTATTTTTTCTAATTTGGTGTTCCGTACATTGCAGTGACGGTGTAGTATTGCAGTTTTGCAGGGAAACAGCAGTTTTTTGTTAATAACCTGCGACAACATTCTATGTGGGGGGTCCAGAATGAAGTACCCTTCTTCTTCTTTGTATTTTTAGATTTACACCTACCACTGTTTGTCTCTGCATTACCCAAACGCATTAAGTCAGCCTCTGCACTGTGTGCTTCAAGTGTTAAATGAATGAATAAATATAAGACTCAAAAGTTCTGGTGTACCCATGTACCAAATATTCGGAGACCAAGACCTAGACACACGGTGAATAATCAAGTTATACAAAATCAGTTTATGCGAACCTCTCATTCTACTGAAAATCTATAAAAATCTATGTTATACTAGAAATGTATAGCTTGTGTGTATCCCAGTAGTGGGAATATTATATGTTGATGGTGATGATGATGCAGTCAGAACTCAGTGGACATCAGGCACCAGACCTTCATATGTAAGCCTTCTAAACTCCACCTCCTACATCCATGTTGTTCTCTTAATTGCGACGTAATTAAAGTTATGAAAGGTTCCTTTTTATTTAATTACTCATGTTTTTAGATTCCGTCTTTGAAGGACCAGCTTTATGCTTGGGTGTTCAATTAGTGAACTGAAGCATGACCGCTCGTTAAATTGAAACCTCGCAGCTTCTTGTGCACCTTAGAGGCCGAGAGAAGTGGTAGGTGCGTTCAAAATGTAAAAGAACTGCTTTTTTTTAAAAAAAAAAACTTTGCCACACACTAAAAAAATTATTCAATATGTATGTATGTTGTACTTAGCTTCTCCAATATGCAACGTTTAGAAGCAATTTTCGCCTACATTATTTTATTTTCTTGTTACGTAGCGAAACTAATATTTTGGACCTTATATTATTATGAAGTAGGTCATATCCCATAGTTGCAATTAGTGGTGGAAACCAAAACATAACATGTTATTGATTCATAACGAATAACGTATGTTATACCGACGCTGCCTACGTGTTATCATTATAATGTCTAACTCAACAACACGCCCAACGTATAACAGCGGGGCTAGAACGGGGTAATATAATATTAAGTATAACAACGTAGCAAGCGGTGGCGCGCGGCGGTCCTACGATGCACCGTTCCCGAGTTATGGGCGCTAAAAGTTTCTGTTAAAAAAAAATTGAAATTGAAATATCTCGAAAACGGAGCGTCCTAGGCAAAAAAGGACCAAAATTTTGAGTCCCCTCTGCCACCCCCGTGATATTTAAGTGAGAATCACATAACACAAAAAAAAAAATTACACTGATCCAACTTTACTTAGTATAGTAAAGAAAAGTAAGAAAAAAAAAAAAAGTAGGAAAGTAGGTAAGTAGTGAAGTTAGTATAGTCCTAAAACTGTGCAGTATGAAGGAAAGTTCATTGATAATTTAAAACTATTTAATAATATTCGTTCTTAATATTAATAATAACGATATTATTATATTCGTTCGTATTCAGTCCACTACGTGATAACATTCACAGCGCATCATTGCGCCCGTTTAACGTGTTGTCGAATAAAACGACAACGTCTCCGCGTTCATATTGCTGCCGCGTTTTGTTTCAACTCGTTATAATGATAACGTATAAAATAACATGTTATAAAAATATATTCAATAGTCTTTAACATGATAATTATTTATAGCGGAATTGCACACCACTAGTTGCAATCGTTACGAGTAGGTATTTTAAGATAAATTAGCGTTTGAACTTTGCCAAGTGTATATGTTACGGTATACGGTTACATATAAATTGTTCATGACTGTACTTTCAGCAGGATTTAAAAAAAGAGCTCGATATCTTACGTAAATTTTACATTTTATATTTTTACACTAACAGACTTCTGCTGACTAAAACCCAAACCAAGTTCCTTCTTCGCCCTTGTGCCGAGGCCACGTCATCTCTTTCGATAATCCGCAGCCCCGACGGGGTGTGGAACAACCTCAGCTTTGCTGATGAAACCGCGACCAATATTGTTTAGGCTCTCCAGTTAACTTTGCAAAAAAACCTCACACCGCCGCCGACTCACTTTTGAAATACACTCTGTGACATCCAACGTTTTGAACCACCTCCTAACAGAATACTACGTTGTGAATAAATTCTGCGATCTAACCTCAATGAAGCACGTTCAAACATTGCCACGCTAATTACGACCTTAAAAATAAAAACGAACGAACAGAAAGACATCTTCGTTTGTTTTGACTAGCTTTCTTTTTAGTTGCGTCGCTGATTAGACAAAGAAGCAGCATTTCCATAGCATATTCATGAACGTAATCTTTTTTAGTCATTACCCACGCGTTCTGTTGTGACGAGGGAAATTATTTTCCAGCTTTTGCCCGTAGCTCCGTCCGCTTGGAGATCGTGCTTTATCCCGTGGAAATGTCATCTCTTCTGCAATCTTTGGCTACCCAGTGCTGAGTGTAGGTCTCTTTAAAATCTCTCCATTTTGGGTAGTTTCGTGTTTTGGGTTTCCTTTTTAATTAGCTTGTTTTTTCACCTAGTCGGTTGCACTACTGTGCTGCTTGCCGAACATAAATTACCAGGTTTACTGTGCCAAATTTCATACTCTTCTTAAATAATATAACCTGTAATCTTTACGAGCAGAAGTAAACTTTATACTCGGCATCTGCCTAGCCTTTTCCCAACTATGCTGGGGTCGGCTTCCAGTGTAACCGGACGCAGCTGAATACCAGTATTTTACATGGAGCGACTGCCTATCTGACCGCCAGAACCCAGTTTATACCTACTGGGTAATACGATACCTCTAAACTAAACCAACAATTTGACAGCTGTCAAAGATATCAAACCTGCTGTAATTTAAGGCGTGAAAAGGACAGACAGACGGATTTATATACTTACTTTCTTATTTACAATATTATCAGGTATTATTTTGTACTGTTTTGTTGTGCTGTGTATTTTCGACTGTTTTTCTGAGTTTCTGTGTTCTTTTAGTTGATTATGCGGTTTCTTAAAAATAAGGAAGCTTCCTGTTATTGTTGAAAATGTTTTTCTTAAAAGTATTTGTTGTTTTTTATTTCGTAACTGGAGAGCCGGGGTCCAAAATATATACTGTTACTACGCAGAGTGTATTTTTATTTAAAAAAAATGTAAGTAAGTTAGTAGTAAAGCTTAGTATAAATACTGATATTTTAATAAAAACATGCATAATAATATTTTGTTTTATTCATATTGATTATTTGTAATTTATTTTATCTAAATTCACTGTGCTGTATATAGCGTAAGAAAGCTCGTTACTTATATACATTGGCAGTATTGAACCAAACCATAAAAAAATTGTTTGTAAACTAACACAACACGTACCTATTCTACTCCAAGCGCATCAAATATCCTATCCTAAATAGTGATGTCCCTAACTCCGAACTCCAAAAAACTTTTATTACTTCTGACAACGTCGAAGGGAACAAAAAAGGGAAAAGAATTGAGAAAAATAAACAAAGAATAGATGGGCCAATAAGCTCTTCCGATGCCATCACCTTTCAAATTAACTTAATACCGATTGCCGTAAGACACAGTAGCTGGTTGATTGAAAAAGTTCTTTGGAGATCCTTCTTTGAGGCGTTGAAACGGAATGAGATCTATAGCCGCTTACTGGCTCCTTTTGGAACTAGTTGAAACTTTCTTTTGTTAAGAATGGGGTTAGTTTCTTTTCGTTCAATTCCTGGGGTTTGAACTTTTGGTGGTGGGGGCCAGTCTAATTAAGATTAAGATGGACTTTTGTGGAGCAGATAAGTATCGTTTTGTGTGCATAAGAAGTAGTTATTTTTTACGGTTGTGTGTGCAAACGTTAGGAGGAGATACATTAAAAGGACATACTTCATGTATGAGGCCTAGAAAAGTAGAAATCGTCTCAAAAATGTTACTTCCTTCTTACATAAAATAACGTTTGTAAATCTCAAAACGTTAAGTGTGTACCTAATAATATACACAATATAATTATATACATTTTTAAGACGACTTGATTTCCCCATTGATTCTATGATCGCTGCCGAAGAAAAAGACTTTGTCGTGTTGTAATATCTGCCTATCCAGTATCTACATGGTTAACCGAGTTGATGTACACAACTTTAAATTTTTAAAGCGCATCATAAGAGGAAAGCTCGTAATCAAAATAAAGTTTCAGTAAAAGGTTGTATGGGTGCTTAGCCCCGCTGCTTCGTTAACTTAGGTTTGCTGAATGAAATTTTGCAGAAATCTTTCGTAAATATACACCCAAAAATATTATGACTGTAACTATCTTTTCACTCACGTCAACATACATCCTTCGCGTAAACTAGGGCATGTGAATTTAATGAGCAAGTCGTATGCTTTCTTAGATCCTCGTAACGTTTACCTCTAGGGAGCACAAGAGGACTGAATTTGGTCCTCCTCGTGGTGGAGAAAGTGTGGTGATAGGTAGTACCCCAGAGCCAGAACCTGGACGTATATGAAGATATTGGCTTTGAACTTCAATTTATCTTGTAGAATGACTACCAATATAAATCCACGTCTTTTTCCTATTGAGATAGGCAAAAACTCACAGAACACAACTCGCTACGGTCCTTGTCCTTCCTATTACCTCGTCCACGTTCTTATATCTGGTGATAAACGCACACCGGTTGCGAGTAGAACCTTTCCGAATAATTTCACCAATAAGGTCAGTGTCTTTCTAGTGCGTAACCGACTTTGCCGGTGTAATACCTCTTGTTAGTTGCCTTTCAGTCATCCGCCTTTTTTTTGTTTTTGGTGGGTGGTATAATATCATCGAATAACCCCCCCCGCTCTTGGGCAGAGCCACAGGCCCGCATCTACGGTGGCCGGAGGTCATCGCGTGACCCCCGACGCCCGGAGCGCCTTCCGCGGCGGCTGGGACGTTGAGAGGTTCTCTCCCTCTCTCGTTCCGCCACCTCCTTTGCTAGCATCACTGCTTCGCAGAAGGAGGCGACGGCGTCCCATTCCTCTTCGCCCCGGACCATGGCTTGCACCAGGGCCGGGCGCGAGAGGTCGCCGCCGCCGATCGCCGCTACGAGAACACGGCGGGGCTCTGCCCAAGCAGGGCACGCCTCCACAGTGTGCTCCACCGTGTCCTCCGGTCGATCCTCGCAGCGGAAGCATCCGGGCGTTTCCTCCCGCCTGATTCGGTACAGGTACCTCCCGAAACACCCGTGTCCGGTGAGGATGTGCGTCAGACGGTAGGTGAGGGCGCCGTGGCGCCTCTCCAGCCACTCCTCAAAGAGGGGACTTACCGCCACTATCGTAGCGTGCCCTCAGTCATCCGCCCTGCATGACCAAACCATCCAAGCACACTATTTTTAATTTTTGTCACTACATCTTCATAAGTTAAGAGTGTGAGTGATTTGTTGATGACTATTTTGCCGTCTGTCAAAGAATATTCTGACTAATATAGCAAAGGCTAAAGGCCGAGTTTCATTGAATTTCAGGACTGTGCAACATATAGTAATAATAAAAGTTTCGACATTTCGGATTTCCAATTCGATTTTCCTTGCAGACTGCTACGAGTATTGAGACATGGCGTATCTTGTTACGTACCGAGTCTTGGTTGCCGTGTAAGTGAAAAGGCGTGTAAAATTTTCTATTCTATGTATTGTATAAGGCTGAAAATTTTCCCGTCGGGACTGCGGGTTGTTCGAAAGAGATACCACGTCCTCGGCACAAGGGCTAAGAAGGAACATGTGTGGTTTTTAGTCAGGAGAAGTCTGACACTCCCTTTCGCTCTACCAAAGAGCGGGAGGGGTTATTTCATGATTTCCACAAAAAAGGCTGACAATTTTCTCAGAAACCAAGATTGTTTTGTTGTGCTATTAGATACATTATTACCAATTGTAAACCCACACACAGGATTACAGTTGTGATGTTATGATAATAAAATCCTTTCCCAGAAAAAGATCTCATTTTGTCTGTCTGATCCTCACTGTACTTAATTATTTTTTATAACAATAATATGACAAAACATTTATTTATTTTCAGGGAACTTAAACTAAGCGGTTATGTGAGCACCTAAACTAAAATGGAACTACCACTGACTAAAGAGTCGCTAAAAGAAATGAAAAGATACCTTTTCTTAGATAGTTCTCCTTATTTGTGTTTGTTCGGCACTCGTCAACTGCCGAGGGATATTGTTTAAATAAAACAAATCTGTTCAAAGCAAGTACCAAAAAAAATTTAATTCTCAAAACCTTATATAGTCTCGGCGGAGAATCTTAACACCGCGATTCAGGATTCTACACAAATCGTACAACGCCATCTATCGCGCGCACGTGGAAGCTCGCGGTCAAACATCCCGCCCACCATGGACAGAATGTCCAGAACATAGTGTTAAAAACTTAAAACATAACAAAAATAAAAGACCGCCCACCATGAAGCAATACACAATATTCGGTGGGACGTGAAAAAGCTAATGGACTGTATGTAAATAACAACAATAACAACAAAATCATGAGAACATCTTAATCGAAACTTAAAATTAACATCTTAAACTAACACTTATGGATTAACAGGAAGCACAATCAACTTTGATACAGGTCTTTTAATCGTAGAACCTTTACAACGCAAAGAAACTACTCTTGTGATTTTGTCCGAGCCAGTATGCTTTTCAGTAATAAGTCCGTAGAGCCATCTTGCAGGTGGAAGATCATCTTCCATAACCAACACAACGTCACCCAAGTTTGGTTCTACGGTTTGATGCGCCCATTTGTTCCTTTGGTGGAACTGAACCAGATATTCACGCGACCACCTGCGCCAGAAGTCCTGAACCATGCGTTGAGTCAACTGCCATCTTCTCAATGTGCTAATATTTGAATTTTCAAAATTAATTTCAGGCACGAGAAGCAACGGCTCGCCTACCAAAAAATGACCCGGTGTCAATGGGTTTGGATCTTCTGGGTTAGTGGTGATGGTAGAAATTGGCCTGGAGTTCAGACAGGCTTCTATTTGAGCAAGCACTGTCGTCAATTCCTCAAAAGTGAGTGTGCTCGTACCAACAACTCTTTTAAGATGGTGTTTGGTCGACTTCACTCCAGCTTCCCAAAGCCCCCCAAAGTTCGGGGTGTGGGGTGGAATAAAACTCCAAGTTGTACCATTAGTTGCCAACCAATCGGCAATATCAGGTGCTATGCCTGACCTTTCGTGGTTGAACAATGCCTTCAACTCCTTGTTAGCTCCGACAAAGGTAGTGCCGTTATCACTCCACATCTCACCACAATGGCCTCTTCTCGCTGTAAAGCGCTTGAAGGCAGCTAAAAAGGCTTGCGATGTCATATCGCTGACCACTTCTAAATGTATGGCCCGAGTGGACATACATACAAATAAACAAATATAGCCTTTGGTGGAGTGATACCCGCGACCCTTGCTAGGCCGGACACTAATAGGACCTGCATAGTCCACGCCACTTCTAAAGAAAGGTCGGCTAGCATTGACCCTAGCAGAGGGTAATGACCCCATTAAAGGATGTGTCGACCGACCTGAATGACGGATGCAAATGACACATTTACGTACAAAGTGCCTAACTACGCCCTTTGCGTGTATTATCCAATATTTTGATCGCAAATAATTAAGAACTAACTGAGGCCCGCCATGCAACGTCCTCTCATGAGCGTCAGCTATCAGGAGGTTGGTTAAATGTGACTTACGAGGAAGAATGATAGGATGCTTTGAGTCTTCGTGAAGGTTGGCCTTGTGTAACCTACCGCCGACTCTCAAAATTTGTTCCTGATCCAGGTAAGGGTTAAGCGAGGTAAGTACCCCCTTTTTACTTATTTCTTCCTTCAATATTAACCTATCAATCTCCGATCCGAAATGCTCCCTTTGACATAATTTAATGCAGGTAAGTAATGCTCCATGAATTTCAGAATGTGTAAGAAAATTATCGAACTTTGTAGTATAATTTTTGTTTTTAAATTTTAAGAATCTTTTACAATAGGCTATTACTCTGGTTAATTTTCTAAGAGATGAATATTTTGAAATTATAGAATCCTCACTTATTTCTTTTACTACTGTGTTGCATGCTATTAACGATTTCTTTTCCTCTAGATTAGTTTCCTTACTTTCCCTTCTATTATAATTAATTTCTTTATTTTTCAGCCAACTAGGTCCCTGTGTCCACAACTCTAGGTCAGCGCACTCAGAGGGATTAACGCCGCGCGACGCGCTGTCTGCGGGATTATCACCGGACTGGACGTGCGACCACTGACTATTCTCCGTTACGGTAAGTATTTCAGACACTCTGTTCGCGACGAAGGTCTTCCAGCGGCTCGGGTGGCTGCTCAACCATGCGAGCACCACTGTCGAGTCAGTCCACGCATGTATGTTTTCCTTACAGATACTCAAGGTGTCGGAAACTTCACGCAAAAGTTTTGAAAGCAGCACAGCGCCACATAACTCCAAACGAGGTATGGATACCTGTTTGACAGGGGCCACCTTGGTCTTAGCTGCAACTAGACTGACATGAACGTGACCGTTGGCATCAATACACCGAACATAAACAACGGCAGCGTAAGCGACATTAGAGGCATCAGAGAATCCGTGTAACTCTAGTAACACATCAAGTTGACTCGTGTGAATCCATCGTGGCAGACGGAACTCTCTAAGAAAATTAAGGTTGTTTCTAAAACTAAGCCATTCCTTTACCAGGTGATCTGGAAGTTCATCGTCCCATTCGGATCCTGCTAACCACAGACGTTGAATAAACACCTTGGCTGTTACTATCACCGGCGCAAGCCAGCCGAGAGGATCAAACAAACGAGCAATGTCAGATATCACCTTACGCTTGGTTATCGGGGTTTCGGGCGGAGGAAGTTGAACAGTGTATCTAAATTCATCTAACTGTCTATCATAACTTAACCCTAAAATCTTCGTAAGTGTATCTACTTTGAGTTCTAAATTGTCCTGCCTAACAGCCTCCTCGGTTATTTTGGATAATAATTCCGAATTGCTGCTGGACCACTTCTGAAGTTCGAACCCTCCCCGACCTAGTAATTCTTTCAATTGGTGATAAATTTGTTCACCTTCATCGACCGATTGACAACCCGTCAACAGGTCGTCTACATAAAAGGACGTAAGGACTCGTTCTGCTACGAGAGGAAAATCTTTTCCCTCGTCCCGAGCTAGTTGCTGCAAAGATCGGACGGCCAGGTAAGGAGCAGAGGATGTTCCAAAAGTAACACGCAACAACCGAATGTGTTTCCATTCTGCATCTGGGTTGTCACGCCATAAAATGCGCTGATAATCAGCATCTTCACCTGCAAACACCGACAGTGTTTAATTCCGCATTCTCTCTTCAAGATAAAGAACACGGAACCTTCCCATTCTTGTCACCGTTCACATCTGACCGTTTTTATAATCCTCCATTTTTTAGCTAAAAGCTGGCTTAAGGGACCCCCGAAACAATCAATTAGGGAACTTTGGAACATCCTTGAATTGTAAATGTGAGATGAGACAGTTTTATTTGTTAGTAACACTTTCTCTTTTATATTGTTTTTTATGTAATTGTGCTAGTTTTTCCTGGTGTGTGTTTTTTGTCTAGTATTAATTTAATATTTTTTTGGATATTATAAAACTGCAGAAAATAAAAATCACGTAAAATTAACAAAACATAAATCTGTTTGATAGTGAAAAGGTATATTACGTAGATGAATTGATTAAAATATGTCTACATTCTTTTCCGACTTTCAAAACTTGTACCAAGCCGATGATGGTACATTGGAGGGCAAGCGCAGTTTTCGATACGTATTTTAATTAAGTAATAACTGACTAACTGTGCTTGCTCGCGGGGAGACGGTTAGACCTTCCAAGCAAAAAGTGCGTCACTCACCTGCTAGCTTCCTGTGGCTCTTCGAGGGAATCTTGTCCTGGTGGCACGTGGCTGGCGTTGCCCCACGACCGGCCGGTCCGATTGTCCACTCACAAATTGGTGTAACAAAGTCTGTATTGCACTGTATGAGCCTTCAGAGATCACTATCAGTCCAGATAGAAGCCGTTTAGCGACGATTAACCCTCGTTCCAAGGATTTTAACCGGGAGCGCGCACTTAGGCAACCGTTGCTGCTGCCATCTTGGATTCAACACGTTTTCCATTCGTTCGCAAGCACAGTGCGCGCATAGATAAAAAATATGGTTACGGAACATTCCGCCCACCAAAATGCATAGTATTTTCACTACGTTGAAAGAGCGGAACTCGAGAACAACGGATAAAAACGAATGAAGAGTTGATGTGATCGATTGACATTAACACTAACTAAAGTTAACACTAACCTAAACTAAACTAGAATCTAATGAATTTAAGTTACGGTAGACGATCTGGCTAATCAGTCTGAGTTGGCAGAGGGCACAACTTTACAAGAGGTCTCGTAAGAACTGATCCATTGGCCAAGCGCACGGTGGCCACACGTACCACGCTGTCAGGACCCGGATGTAATTGCGTGACCCGAGCAAGAGGCCAATGCAGCGGTATAGTGTTTTCGTTTTTGATGACCACGATTGAATCTACAGCTAACGGTTTGCAATGCTTAGTCCACTTTGCTCGCTGAGTCAACGATTGTAGATATTCGACCTTCCAGCGTTTCCAAAAGTCTTGTTGGAATCGCTGGATGAGTTGCCATCTTCCTAGCCGAGTAATATTTATGCCTGATAGATCCTCATCAGGGACCGAAGTAAGCGGCTCTAAAGTAAGGAAATGACCTGGTGTCAATACGTTTAAGTCATTGGGATCTGAGCTCAGCGAGTAAAGAGGGCGCGAGTTCAGCATAGATTCGATTTGTACAAACAACGTTGTCATCTCTTCGAACGTTAATGTCTGATCACCGATAATACGATAAAGATGGGATTTAACTGCTTTAATTTGTATCTCCCATACACCGCCAAAATGACTACTAGCCGGAGCATTGAATTTAAATGTTATGTTTTCGAAATTAGATGCGTCCTTCATGTACTCATTTAGTTGGTTGCAAGCGCCCACGAAGTTGGTTCCACAATCTGAATGGATAACGCTTACACGACCCCGCCTGCCAACAAATCGGCGAAGCGCTGCTATGAAAGCGTCCGAAGTCAAGTCCGAAGCGACTTCCAAATGGACTGCCTTCGTTGTGAAGCACACAAACAAGCAAAGGTAAGCTTTACTTATTTTAGCTCCTCGATGTCGTCCTAACTTAATGCGAAAAGGTCCACCATAGTCAACACCGACGATTGAAAATGGCTTGACTTGATTGACGCGAGTCGCTGGTAGATCGCTCATAAAAGGTTCAAGCGGTGTAGGGCGCGTGCGGAAACATTGTAAGCACTTTGACAAACAATGACGGATTGCACGTTTTGGTGATAATATCCAAAATTGCTGTGTCAAAAGATACTGCATTGTATTTATACCGGCATGACAGTTCTCACGATGGAGTGCTTCGATGATCATGAACGTTAGTTTAGAATCCTTAGGTAGCAGCGCAGGATGTTTATGCTCATACTCGAGCCCAGAACGAGATAGGCGACCGCCCACCCTAAGAATTCCCGATTTATCTAAGAAAGGGTTAATTTTCTGCATAGGTTTTGAAAGTGGTTTTGAGTCTTTCAAACGAGTTATTTCCTCATCGAAGTGCAATGATTGTACTCTGCGTACGAAAATCAATAAAGCGTTGTGAAGCTCTGTTCGATTTAAATGATGGTCAGACCTTCGCGAAGATTTGTTGCGATAGCATTCTACAAAACGAATGCAATACGCGAGTACTCGTTGTGCTTTACGAATTGACGAGAAACTTTCCAGTAAAGAATCAATGACGTTGGTGTCGTTATGAACAAACAGAGAGACCGCGCGCTCTTCAGATAATACATCCGCTTCGTCAACATTATCACTGTTGTTTGGCCAAGTGTGAGAAGGTTGAGCGAGCCAACAGGGCCCCGCCCACCATAACGAATTGTTGACCAACTCAGCAGGATAAAGACCTCGAGAGGCAATGTCAGCTGGATTATCTGAACTGGAGACATGGTTCCAGCGAGCTTCCGGAATAGTGTCCTGGATATGACTCACTCGGTTGGCGACGAAAGTCTTCCAACGTGACGAGTAAGACCGAATCCACGATAATGCCACCATCGAATCTGACCACGCACAAGTGTCAGCTATGGGGAAAAATGATGAATAGGTTTCTCTGACGAACTTCAGAAGATCGGCAAGGAGGACCGCCGCGCACAATTCGAGACGAGGTAATGATATTCTTTTTACAGGTGCTACGCGAGATTTTGAAGACAGAAAGAAGACAGATACACTACCATCGACGCAAGTGACACGTAAGTAGATTACAGCTCCATAACCTGACTCGGAACTATCAGCAAAGCCATGGAGTTCACATGATTTCATATCTTTTACAGAAATGCATCGAGGGATCTCCAAGGACTTAATGACAGGTAACTGCTCAGTGTAACAACGCCATTGTTCAACGATTTCACACGGTGGAGAATCGTCCCAATTAATACCCAACATCCACAATTTCTGAACTAAGCACTTAGCTAAGAAAGTTATAGGAGTTAGAAAACCCAAGGGGTCATAAATACGTGCGAGTTCACTTAGAATCGCACGCTTTGTGCATTGGCGATCGATAGGTTTGACCTCAAACAAAAATTTGTCTCTTCTGGGACACCACTTCAGGCCCAAGATCTTCAGGGTGCTTGACTTTTCGATGTCCATAGACACAAAGTCAGTTAGACAGTGTTCCGGAGGTATATCAGCAAGCACCTCTTGTTTATTGCTAGCCCACTTACGCAGCTCAAATTGACCTCTTTTTAAAAGCTGGATGACCTGAGTTTTGACTTGAATGGCCTTCTGGATATCAGAACTGCCGCTCACGATATCGTCAACGAATGTATCAGAAGTCATTACTTCGCAAGCAAGAGGTAAGTCGGTTTCATCTTCTGCAAGTTGTTTGAGAGTGCGGCAAGCTAGAAAAGGAGACGATGATAATCCATAAGTTATAGTATTTAATCGATACTCTTGAATTGGGTCTGTTGATTTGAATCGCCAAAAAATTCTTTGGAAATCTCGATGTTCAATTGACATAGTAATATTTCTAAACATTTGACGAATATCGGCTGTAAATACGACAAAATGTGTTCGAAAGCGAAGAAGGATCTCGGCAATGTTAGCCTGCAGTTTAGGACCTACGAGTAAAGCTTCATTCAACGACACACCACGAGCGTCTTTCGCAGAAGCGTCGAAGACCACTCTTAGTTTTGTTGTTGCGCTGTCAGGTCGCAAAACGCAGTGATGAGGTATGTAATAACAACCCTGGTTGATTTCTTTTGAAGGAACTAGACTCATGTGACCACTTTGTAAATAGTCAGACATGAAGTCACAATATTGTTCGCATAAAGCCTCATATGCCGCTAACTTGCGTTCTAATGATTTAAAACGTCTTAAAGCAGATTCTCGTGATCCAGGAAAAGTTAGATTCTTGTCTTTATCTTTGAAAGGCAAAGTAACGGTATACCTCCCTGAAGTATCGCGGGAATGTTCGGTAACGAATTTCTGTTCACAGAGTTCTTCATCCGGAGTTAACTTTGAAGACTGAGGAATGTTGTCCATTTCCCAGAACTTCTTAACCTGCTCATTGAGCAGATTATCGTTTGAAACGAAGAACGACCTTGGCAGTTCGTGATTATCACAGCAACTGACGTTTCCTAGTAGGATCCAGCCGAACACAGTGTTGATTGCAGATGGTTGGTGCAATCCTCCACTAACACTACCTGGTAACAGGAGTGAAGGGAAGACCTCAGCACCGAGAAGGACATCGATTTGACCAGGTAAGTGACAATCAGGATCCGCTAGGTTTAGATTTCGAATATGATGCCACGCAGATTTGTTCAGCTTAACGACTGGCATATTGCCGCAGATCTTAGGTAATGTTAACGCTTCAATACTAAACAAATCGTTGTCGTGGACACCTACGCTTAAGCTGGTTGTACCACTAGCGGATGTTGAAGCATGACCTAGGCCGTGAATCCTACGCGTTGACTGCGTTCGTTGGAGACCTAAACGCTCAGCAGCGCGTTCAGTTATGAAGTGGGCCTGACTTCCGGAATCAATCAGCGCACGAAAACTTTGATAACGACCCGATGAATCACGAATTTCGATATTAGCTGTGGACAGCAGAACCATGGAACGATCACCGATATTGGTAAGTACACTGACCTGCGAGGTAGTGGCCTTTTCGGTATTATCGGTTTTCGAAACCTCTAGATCTTGATGTAGCAAGGTGTGATGTCGTTGACGACACACTTGACACGTGAACATTGACTTACAGTTTTTTAGTCCATGTGATGGCTTTAAACAGTTGAAGCACCAATGTTTGGTTTTTACGTGGTCAAGTCTTTCTTGAACAGATTTGTCAGTGAACGATTTGCACTGATTAATGGAATGTTCTTCCCCACAGAACGGACACTTGTACTTTCGAGGTTCAGTTGGTGACACAAGAGCTGTTTGTGAAGGACGCGATGATGTTGACGATGATGGTGCAGTTGCGTTCGATGTGGTTGAATTCGATGATGTGGGCGCAACTACTGGCGGTTTGTCAACTACTGTATTCGATAGAAATGTCGAAGTAGGTTTTTTACTTACGACCGCGGTGTTAGAATTCCGTAAACCACTCGGCTTTTGTGGTTTTTCGTTGGCACGATTATCGCGACCACTTGCGGAGAAGTGTGTGTCGCGAACCAAAGCCTCGCATCTAGTGTACAGGAAATCGTTGAGATCTTTGTACTTTGGAAACTCATGAGAAGTAGTAACTCGTTCAAAAGCACAACGCAAATTTGAATCCATTTTCGATAGTAAAAGGTAACAGATTACAAAATCCCACTGATCCGTCGGTAGCCCTTGCCGTTTGAGAATCGATAGGTTTTCGTTGAAAGAATCAAGGACACGTCGTAAATCAATGGGTGAGTTGGCTTTCAGGTTAACGTTCAAGATCTCCCTCCAGCAAGTAAAGGCAAGTTCCCGCTTGTCTTTATACCGCGCAACCAATGCAGAGTATGCTTCGTGGTAGTATAAGCCCGTCACAGGAAAGGTTCGTATAAGTGCTAACGCATCACCAGTCAGACTAGAGACGAGGTAATGCATGCGCTCCGTATCCGAAAGTGAGCCATTCTCGTGAATCAGCGAGTTGAAGATATCGAAGAATTCGGGCCACAACTTTATGTTACCACTGAATTGCGGTAAGTTAATTTTAGGTAATTTTACTTTGAGTACACTCGACGACTCATTATGAGATTTATTTGGTTCATCGTTATATGCGTTAGGCTTATCGACCGTCGTTAAGCGTCGGTGTATCGCTAAAATCTCATAATATCGTTCGTCGAAGTCGGATCTGATACCATCTTGTTCCACTTGTTGTTCATCCGTAAGTTCGCATAAGCTAAGTATGTCATCATGGGCTTCTTCAAAGTTATTAACTAATTTCGTTAAGTCTGAGCAATGTGCCAATAATTTACTTAAATCACATTCATTATTTTCCGCTAAGCGAGCGACTTCAAGCGTCTTAGATAACCTATTAAACGCTAAAGTACGTTTTCTACGCAATACCGGTAAGTCGCGTTCGGTTGGGCATTCGACTTCAACCGATTTACCTTTACTCAATCTACGTAATGATTTTTTAGAATAGTAAGGCATTTTGTTTATTAGTTAGCCTTATTAACGTTAAAACAATCTATATTTAACAATAAGATTCTATAATGAACAAGTAATGGCACCGTTATGTTTAATTAATAACAATGAAAAAGGTAAACAAACCTTTCCAAACTGAATAGAACGAAATCCGACCACCGTACGTCAATTGTTCAATCACAGTTCATTTGGCTCATTCACCACAAGTCACAACGCTAATCCAACAAATTAATAGTGTCGTTGAATAGAAAGAAAAAATAAACTAAACGTTAAACAAATTCAATTTGTCTATGGTTCACAGGTTCAGTTCAATTTCAAATCGTAGAACAACGAACTACTCGAACCAATATGGCGGCGATGAAAAATACAAAATAATCAGTTCATTCAAATGGAAGAAATGTTTTAAGTATGGATAATTGTGGTATTTACGTTTCTATTCGATGTTATATCGATTTGTATGATAATTTCGATGGAATATAACAACGAAATACGTGTAGCCACACGAGTTTATAGCGAATGAACAAGAATGCATCGGACACACAAAGAATTTATCGATGATAACATTCTGAAAAGATCGATGTACGTTTGAAAATTCACTTTTTTGTTTTTCAACGAATAACGAAATAAACTAGTGTAATGTATAGCAATCGACCTAAAACGAATATGTATTGCCCAAAAGTGGGAAATAGTTGGGGGTAAGTGGGACAAAAAATGATTTTAATTTCTTTGTGTCGAATGTTGAAAATTACCTAAGATTTTACGAGAACTTTACTGTTAGCGGGTAAACGAATGAATACTTATTATCGAATTATATCCGTTGTTCCCTGGTTTCGGCACCAAAAAATGTACCAAGCCGATGATGGTACATTGGAGGGCAAGCGCAGTTTTCGATACGTATTTTAATTAAGTAATAACTGACTAACTGTGCTTGCTCGCGGGGAGACGGTTAGACCTTCCAAGCAAAAAGTGCGTCACTCACCTGCTAGCTTCCTGTGGCTCTTCGAGGGAATCTTGTCCTGGTGGCACGTGGCTGGCGTTGCCCCACGACCGGCCGGTCCGATTGTCCACTCACAAATTGGTGTAACAAAGTCTGTATTGCACTGTATGAGCCTTCAGAGATCACTATCAGTCCAGATAGAAGCCGTTTAGCGACGATTAACCCTCGTTCCAAGGATTTTAACCGGGAGCGCGCACTTAGGCAACCGTTGCTGCTGCCATCTTGGATTCAACACGTTTTCCATTCGTTCGCAAGCACAGTGCGCGCATAGATAAAAAATATGGTTACGGAACAAAACTACACAAAATTTCGAATGCCGTTTTAAATGAAAACTTGTAGTCACTTTAAAAACCATATTCATCCTCACCAACCGTATTTATTACCCTTAAAAACATAAAATCTGAAAATATTTGTTTATGTTTTCCTCTATTTAGGAAACTCGCTAGTGTTCAGAACAAATGCAGAAATGAATAACTTTTATGTACACTATAATAAATAATTTGGACAAAGCCAAGGAAAAGTCACCCAACGTTTATTTGTCAAAAATAAAACGTTATAGAAACAACTCTTTTGTTCGAAGGGAGTATTTACCGCTACTACTGTTTTGACAAAAAATCTGTGTTGGTTTTCACTTCTTTTTCGAAACGATGACTAGAACGAGACTGGGTTTAAGTACAAAGTCTCTCTCTGAATGTGGAAGAAACCGTCATCTTATTTTTTACTATTTTTTTGGTGTTGCTTTGTTTTTTATTTTTTGAAAACCCAAGGCCCCATTGTAAGCAATAATGATAACAATAAAAATTTAATATTAAAAGAATAAAAATTTCATACTCTTTCCGTGCAGGAAACCTCTGAAAATGCATTTTTTAACGGTATTATTCTCGAAACTTGACAATAAACTGGACAGTAAAGTACAAAATAGTACAAAAAATTTAGAGGTCGAGTCACTCACAGTTAGATGTTTGTTGTTATTTATTAGTTTCTTGTTCTATTGCAAATAAGTCGAAATACCTCACAATATTCACAATCATTTGGAGGTCAGATCAGTCATCATCATCATCATCATCCAACTTATTTCAGACAGCTTATCTTCTATCACAAAAACTTCAATTAATAAGTGTATTACCTAAACAATAATAAAAAAAAAACAAATGGCAACAGTATCCATGCTCTTAAATACGAGCTCAAGCACATTCAAGAAGTTTTTGTTCCAGTCTTCAAATACTTGTAGTAAGGTCTTCTAGTACACTGCTTGGTTCTAAGGCTGACCGCCTACTGCTACGCGCAATGTGCTCGGTAAGTTTTGACCACGATTAATTAAATCTATAATTATATCTATCTTATATATGTCGCAGATTCAACACCGAGGCACAATATTTAGAGTTGACAATTTAGAATAACGCCATCTATCATCGATTTTCGGATCTATCATCGTTAAAGTCGGAAACGTCAAGCAGTGAGCTTGGGTGAGGTCGATGCAGAGCGTGGCAGGTCTGGTTTGACAGTTTTCGGTTGACAGATGACAGCTGTCGGTTGTCATATGTCAAATGTCAGTTGTGAGTGGTCGGTTGACGTTGACGCGCATTTGACTGGAGGGACGTTACTTTTTGGTGAGACACGAGTGCGAACGGTTCTTCTGCCCGCCTGTATCGAACTGACCGCGTTTCCGTACTTTAATCCATTTCCATCGGCTTGATCGTTTGAGATTTTGTTAATTTGTTAACGGAAGTAAATAAATAGGCGGTTGTAATCAGTGTTGAGACTATTATTTCGTACCTCCGCCATGCTGAACTTGGACTCTGACAAAGATGTACCCGAAATAGTTGACCTACCGTCGTCATCAGAAGTGGTATGTAACTTTAACGCCTACATAGTGTAAGTGACAGTGCTAGGCCGGAAAAGTGTAAAGACAATGCGCGTGCGTCTGAAGTGACATAGAAACGGAAATGTGGTGTTTTCTGTTCGCGCAGCTAAACAAAAACTTTATGACTATTGTGCAAGCAATGAAATGACCTTTTGCGAGTACGGATATTCGCCTACCGCATTTTAACTGAAAAACGGAATATTGTCCCGCGTGCTTGGTTGGCAACAGCCGACATGTGTGTTACTGTTATCGATCCGATATGGGTGAAACGGGACGAACGGGAGTCACACATCCACTGTAGGTGCGTCGTAAGTCGGCACCTCCGTCGCTGGTTGTCCTCCGCTGGGCCTCCTCCGGGTAACCGTTGGTCTCACCTGGTGGGGATGGACCGCCGGGGTGCTGTGAAGACAGCAGCGTCGTGGAACCGGCGCTGTGGCGTGCCTACAGGGGACGCAGCGAATTCCACGAGACTCATGGGAGAAGTTTCGTCATGGCGGTCGTCCATATCTTGTCCTGGGATGAAATGGAGCGATTTTAAGGAGCTGTTTATAGTCTGGAGCGCCCCGTATGGTGATGACGATCGCGAAGACCCTGATGCGACATCAGGACCGGGATTCACTCGAGCTGAAGAAAATACGAAGAATGGTGCGATGACGTCACGGTGCGCTGAGAATTTAATTCGGCAGCGGCGCCGGCGGCAGCGGCGGCGGCGGGACGCGGCTTGGCGGCGCGTGGTTGGCAGCGCGGCGGCGCGGCAGGCTGACCAAGCAGTGCCTGCAGCAGAGGCCTGTAGCGAGCGACGTGTTGAAGTTTGCTATGTGAGCAATCCCAGCAGTGTGCTGATGAATATCTGGTGAGTCGTATCCATTTTACTATGATTCTGGTGCCGAATGCTCTCTGATCAAAAATGTTTCGTTACAGTTCAGTGGCAAGCGTGTAAATAACATTGTAAATTGACCCGGGATAGGTCATGATAGTTTGTACTTCACAATATTATTTACTGAGGTTATGATTATCGATTTACTATTAGAGATTTTATTTCATGTTGTACCGGATAGTTGTTTAAAAAAAATGACATTTTAATTGGCGTTGAGATTTTACAACAAGGATTTAACGCACCAATCACAGTGCCGCACCAAAACTAGCGAGCCCGGCTCGCGGAGACCACCGCTAGATAAAACTATTTTCGCGAGTCGTTTCGCCTCAGTGCGGCACCGGACTCCAAGCAGGCATGTCGTCGGCGCGGCGCGCGCGCACTTGTATAGCACGCGGTCCCGAGGCGGTGGAGCAGGCGCACACCTCATGACCTCAGTGCGCGGCCGCGCTCCGTCCCGGCTGCACGTATGCTCCTATTATGTAGGCCACTACAATAGTATGAGGTGTGATAGTGTTCTTTGTGTCTTGAAAAGGTCGTTAGGTTATGTTGTGATGTTTCAAATAAGCTCAAATATGCTTCTAATTTTCAAATTGATTTCAATACAGTTGATACAGAGGTTTCGTTAGAATTTCGTTCCCTCTTTGTTTTCTAGTGATTTTTACATCACATATTACAACAAGACTAGTTGAATACTAAGTGGTCAACTTAACATTTAAAGTACCTACCTAGCATAGTTAGAGTTTTCTTATAACCTGTAACGTTATAGGAAAAATAAAGTAACATGTTGAACAACCCTACTTTAAAAATTATTTTGATAAAGGCTCGAAATGATTATCTTGATGGTGTTGTGCATGTAACCGGATGGAGGTTACATGTGGAGGTGACCGGATAGAGGTTGCCTGTTGTGTTTGTAACCGGATGGAGGTTACATGTGGAGGTGACCGGATAGAGGTTGCCTGTTGTGTTTGTAACCGGATGGAGGTTACATGTGGAGGTGACCGGATAGAGGTTGCCTGTTGTGTTTGTAACCGGATGGAGGTTACATGTGGAGGTGACCGGATAGAGGTTGCCTGTTGTGTATGTAACCGGATGGAGGTTACATGTGAAGGTGACCGGATAGAGGTTGCCTGTTGTGTATGTAACCGGATGGAGGTTACGTGTTGATGACCGGATGGAGGTCGATTGGTTTGATGCTTATAACCGGATGGAGGTTATAAGTGTGATGATGAAGACCGGATGGAGGTCGATTGTTTTGATGCTTATGGCTGGATGGAGGCTATAAGTGTGATGATGAAAACCGGAAAGAGGTCAGAGTATGAGCACTGCAATATTTTAATGAGTTTCCTATTATTTGAATGAGTATGGGTGTTGTCCGACATGCCTGCTTTGAGAGAAAGATTTTGTTATGATTTTCATTAGAACCTGTAATGATTTTGATCAGAATACCTTTTATTCCCCACCCACTTGGGCCAGGAATGGCCGAACGACTGGTATTGAGCAGACTTCTGTAAGGTCAACTGTACAAATTTTGACTTCTGTTAAGACCGATTAAATTGTTTTAGAAATTCTTTTTCACGTTTTACCCGACAATTATTTGAGATTAGTTTCGGTTCATAATGTCATCAAATGAGATACGATTTGAGAAAATACGGTCAATTGCGACATGTGACGCAATTGCTGACTGTAAATTTGACTTTGACACGATAGACACTGACAAAACGAGATCGGGTGATGATGAAGGGGTCAGACCTTAAGTGAGAGGTAAAAGATGCAAATGTAGTATGCAAGTGATTCAGATTGCATACATTGCAATGCTGTTCGTTGCTGCACGCGTGTAAGTGTTTACTTGAGGGCTGTGACCAACGTCCTGCATGGCAATGTAGCTAAAGGTGCTAAATAAAGGCAATGTGTTGAGTTGAGTCGATGTTGGGTACCGGATGGAGGTCCCATGGTTGCCGGATGGAGGCAATGAGATGTGTTGAGGTTGGGTTTGGGTACCGAATGGAGGTCCCATGGTTGCCTGTTTGTACCGAGCAGAGCGTTGCATACTGGATTTGATCGGATACTGGATTTGATCGGATACTGGATTTGATCGGATACTGGATTTGATCGGATACTAGATTTGGTCGAAAGTTGATGATTCTTGAAGAATGTTGATTTCAATGTTGAGATTTTCTTTATGAGATTTGATGAGATTATGGATCAGAACAAAATTTTGTTTTGAATTGTGTGTGTGCGTTAATACTCCGACGTCTTGGTCAGGGAGGCCGAGTAAGGGACGATTTACTTTCCGTGAATTCTTGTTGCAGATACCTCACACGAGGACGTGTGAAATGTCAAGATGGCCGTGTCGCAGATTCAACACCGAGTCACAATATTTAGAGTTGACAATTTAGAATAACGCCATCTATCATCGATTTTCGGATCTATCATCGTTAAAGTCGGAAACGTCAAGCAGTGAGCTTGGGTGAGGTCGATGCAGAGCGTGGCAGGTCTGGTTTGACAGTTTTCGGTTGACAGATGACAGCTGTCGGTTGTCATATGTCAAATGTCAGTTGTGAGTGGTCGGTTGACGTTGACGTTAGACGCATTTGACTGGAGGGACGTTTCTTTTTGGTGAGACACGAGTGCGAACGGTTCTTCTGCCCGCCTGTATCGAACTGACCGCGTTTCCGTACTTTAATCCATTTCCATCGGCTTGATCGTTTGAGATTTTGTTAATTTGTTAACGGAAGTAAATAAATAGGCGGTTGTAATCAGTGTTGAGACTATTATTTCGTACCTCCGCCATGCTGAACTTGGACTCTGACAAAGATGTACCCGAAATAGTTGACCTACCGTCGTCATCTATATATATAAAAGAAAGTCGTGTTAGTTACACCATTTATAACTCAAGAACGGCTGGACGGATTTAGATGAAAATTGGTAGGGAGGTAGCTAAGAACCAGGAGAAGGACATAGGATACTTATTTTTTTTTTTTTTTTTTTTATTTTTTTTTATTTTTTAGGTATGGTAGTAGGTAGGGTAGGTAGGGTAGGTAGGGTAGGTAGGGTAGGTAGGGTAGGTAGGGTAGGTAGGGTAGGTAGGGTAGGTAGGGTAGGTAGGGTAGGTAGGGTAGGTAGGGTAGGTAGGGTAGGTAGGGTAGGTAGGGTAGGTAGGGTAGGTAGGGTAGGTAGGGTAGGTAGGGTAGGTAGGGTAGGTAGGGTAGGTAGGGTAGGTAGGGTAGGTAGGGTAGGTAGGGTAGGTAGGGTAGGTAGGGTAGGTAGGGTAGGTAGGGTAGGTAGGGTAGGTAGGGTAGGTAGGGTAGGTAGGGTAGGTAGGGTAGGTAGGGTAGGTAGGGTAGGTAGGGTAGGTAGGGTAGGTAGGGTAGGTAGGGTAGGTAGGGTAGGTAGGGTAGGTAGGGTAGGTAGGGTAGGTAGGGTAGGTAGGGTAGGTAGGGTAGGTAGGGTAGGTAGGGTAGGTAGGGTAGGTAGGGTAGGTAGGGTAGGTAGGGTAGGTAGGGTAGGTAGGGTAGGTAGGGTAGGTAGGGTAGGTAGGGTAGGTAGGGTAGGTAGGGTAGGTAGGGTAGGTAGGGTAGGTAGGGTAGGTAGGGTAGGTAGGGTAGGTAGGGTAGGTAGGGTAGGTAGGGTAGGTAGGGTAGGTAGGGTAGGTAGGGTAGGTAGGGTAGGTAGGGTAGGTAGGGTAGGTAGGGTAGGTAGGGTAGGTAGGGTAGGTAGGGTAGGTAGGGTAGGTAGGGTAGGTAGGGTAGGTAGGGTAGGTAGGGTAGGTAGGGTAGGTAGGGTAGGTAGGGTAGGTAGGGTAGGTAGGGTAGGTAGGGTAGGTAGGGTAGGTAGGGTAGGTAGGGTAGGTAGGGTAGGTAGGGTAGGTAGGGTAGGTAGGGTAGGTAGGGTAGGTAGGGTAGGTAGGGTAGGTAGGGTAGGTAGGGTAGGTAGGGTAGGTAGGGTAGGTAGGGTAGGTAGGGTAGGTAGGGTAGGTAGGGTAGGTAGGGTAGGTAGGGTAGGTAGGGTAGGTAGGGTAGGTAGGGTAGGTAGGGTAGGTAGGGTAGGTAGGGTAGGTAGGGTAGGTAGGGTAGGTAGGGTAGGTAGGGTAGGTAGGGTAGGTAGGGTAGGTAGGGTAGGTAGGGTAGGTAGGGTAGGTAGGGTAGGTAGGGTAGGTAGGGTAGGTAGGGTAGGTAGGGTAGGTAGGGTAGGTAGGGTAGGTAGGGTAGGTAGGGTAGGTAGGGTAGGTAGGGTAGGTAGGGTAGGTAGGGTAGGTAGGGTAGGTAGGGTAGGTAGGGTAGGTAGGGTAGGTAGGGTAGGTAGGGTAGGTAGGGTAGGTAGGGTAGGTAGGGTAGGTAGGGTAGGTAGGGTAGGTAGGGTAGGTAGGGTAGGTAGGGTAGGTAGGGTAGGTAGGGTAGGTAGGGTAGGTAGGGTAGGTAGGGTAGGTAGGGTAGGTAGGGTAGGTAGGGTAGGTAGGGTAGGTAGGGTAGGTAGGGTAGGTAGGGTAGGTAGGGTAGGTAGGGTAGGTAGGGTAGGTAGGGTAGGTAGGGTAGGTAGGGTAGGTAGGGTAGGTAGGGTAGTAGGTAGGAATAATCTATATTATGTGACGCAGACGAAGTTGCGCGGGTCAGCTAGTATCTATATATATAAATAAAGAGAGAAGTCCTGACTGACTGACTGACTGACTCATCAACGCCCAGCCCAAACCCTTGGACCTAGAAATCTGAAATTTTACACAGAGGTTCCCATTATAGTGTAGACAAGGAATAAGGAAGGATTTTTCGAAATGCAACCCCTAAGGGAGCTAAATAGGGGATGAAAGTTTGTATGGAAAATCGACATTTTCACGCGGGCGAAGCCGCTGGCAAAAGCTAATAATTAATAATAACAGCCACTTGGATCAAACTTCAGGAGACCACCCATAATATAACGAGTTTTCTCCGTGCCTCGGAAAGTACGGTCAGCATAAGAAATAGCTGAACATTTCAGAATTTTAATTCTTTTATGTACAGGACTCCAGCTATTAATTTAAATGTTTCAGAAGATTATTCGTTAAAATAGTCCTTACACTCCAATAACATGTAGTAACGAGTAATATCTAACAAGTTTTTATTAAAAAAACAGCTTTGAAACTTTGAGTAATGTTAATATACTTCTGATGCTGACCGTACGTTAGGCCATTGGTCTCAGCCGTCATTTTAGATCTTTGACAGTCGGCACAGGTAGTGTGAGTGACCAAAATGATCTGACAGCTAGTCTCACCTAGGGGTATCAAGTTACCCAGTACTATCATGGTTTGTTGAGGTCAGGTGGACAGTCCCTCTATGTAAAATATTGGTATTGAGTTGCATGCGGTTGGATGTAAGCCGACCTTAATACATGTAGTTGGGAAAAGGCTAGGTAGGTGATGAAAATTAATGATTTCAAGAAGTATCCATGGGGTTTCTTTAAAAGCTGTGCAGATCTTCGATTTTGGGAAAACTGCCTTTGATAATCTGACGAACTGATAAACTGCTTGTGAATCATCATCATCATCAACAGCCTATTAATATTCCCACTGCTGGGACACAGGCCTCCTCTCTTCTTGAGAGGGAATGGGCTTATAATCTACCACGCGGGCCCAATGCGGATTGGTAGATGTCACAATGTCTTCGAATTTTTTGGTTCTAAGACATGCCGGTTTCCTCACGATGTTTTCCTTCACCGTTTTGAGAGCAGCGGTGATGAAATAAATTACACAAAGTAATGTGCCTGCCTGGGTTCGAACCCACGACCTACTGTTCGTAAGTCGGGGCCGCCACCACTGGGCCACCACCATTCTTGTGAATGTTTTGATTGAATTTAATGCTTGTGGCTTCAGTTTATACCTGTGCGTTAAGCCTTAAAGGTCTAGCTTCTTAAAGAGCACGGCAAAGTGCTCCTTGTTTACTACAAACACGCTCTTTAGGTTTTTCTTGTACATTTTTTTACTTGAGAGAAAGAGTCTCTTTGTCTTCGTCTAATAGCAAATAGTTTTTGTGAGTTTTTCGCCGGTTTCTGCCAGTATTTTTGTTAGTTTTGCTTTAAGGATGCTTAAGTTTCTTCTGTTTAGTAGATGGTTAACAAAATGTTTTGTTATTTTGTGTATTATTTGTATAGCAACTGCCCGTATCATTACCATACAAGGTGTTTCTGATATTAGTGAAAACCTTACTTGTTATTTAGATACACTTTTAAGAGCCAACACGGTTCAGGCGACATTACCTGCCCGCGACCTTGAGCGCGCGTTTAACTCATCGCCTAAACAAATAAGGTTGAAAATGGCGAAGCGTTTGATTCTCGTGACTGCCAAAATGAACGATAGTTCGCAGATTTAATTTATTAAAAAAAAAATACGCTGTAATGTTAAAATATTTTTACATATGTCTTTAGTTGGTTAAATTTCCTTTCTGATAGTAAAAAAAAATATAACAGTTGTCACTCAAAATATTGAGCATTTCGAGACGAAAAAGTTTTTTCGTGTGATTTTTTTGTGATTTTGTGATTTTTTTTTTTGAGGTTCTTGATTACTTTTAGAAAATATTTTTGCATAAGTCTTTTACCTATACATTTGACTATACACTGCATTTTTTTTGGAATTGTAATAAGTAGCAATACGGCTAACTCTGCGACGAAAAACAGGTCGTTTTTACGGTGCCCCTTTAACTGCGCCTTAAGTGATTCTCCATACAAATGTATACCCCTTTTTTCTTATTGAATAAATGTCTCGAGAGAAATTATATTTTTTTATAAAACTAAGGCCTACTGTAGACCATTCTCCTCACAACTCCAAAATTCTCAAAATCTGCTCTTTCCCGACACCCCATCCCGAATTTAATTCTGTGCTAATTACAATCGTAATAGTACATTATGATATAAGTGCGGTAAGTTGAAAATTACAGCCGAGGCGATATTGCTAGCCCGAGCCGTAGGCGAGTGCTACAAGTGAGCAGAGGCTGTAATTATCAAAGCGCACGTATGTCATACGACGTTTTATAACACATTTGCGAGGAAATAAATAAAACTCGGACTTTCTTAAACGAATAATAGTAGATTATTGCATCGAGCACAAAGTAATTTATTATTGCACCGAGTGCCTGATTTAGAGCCTGAGCGTTAGCGAGGGCTCTAATCTAACAGGCACGAGGGCAATATAAATTACTTAAGGCGAGGTGCATAATCTACTTTTCTTTCAACTATTACATAAAGGAATAGTAGATAAAAGAAACTCATATCAAACAGTTAAAAGATTTTCTATACTTAACACTGTCGTCTTCATATAGAATGTTTTCCGGAGTTAATGTGTCGCTAAATGATTCCATTTTAATTCGAAGCCGAAGCACTCAAAATCAGATAGTATCACACTTTATCGTTTCCAAAAATATTGTCAAGCAAAATTAACAAAGTTCCCCAAAAGTTCCCGCCAAATTACTTTTTTAAATTTCTTTCATTTTATAGTAACTAGTTAGCAACAATCATTTTTTAAATTTGGAACAAGTAGGTAGTAGGATAGAAACGAATAATAGTTATGTAAAAAAAAAAGTATTGATATCGGCTGGCTGAATAGAGCTAATCCATTGAGATTGGCATCGGTGCGATTAAAAAAAATAAACTCTAGAGCACTAAAGACTCGCTTTGTGCTGAGTTTTTAGTGTGATTATGATGAAATTAAAGCATAGTTGGAAGAAAAAATCTTTTATTTGTTCACAAATTAGCGATGCGCGGGCATCAGTGCTTTTTTTTTTAAGGCAACGGTACAAAAACAGCCAGTATTACTAATAAAGTAAATTAATATTTTTTTGTTTCTGTTACAGATGTAATTTACTGTCAAAATGAATTAAATTAAAGAATTAAATGTTTATTTTTTATATTTTATCTCCCAAAGTTAATTTTATTCATAAAATATTGACCACTTTTCTGACATAAAAACTTTTTGATTTGCTTTCTTTGCTTTTTTTTTCTTAAGATTTAAAAAAGTACCGTTGGTTTTAGACGGAGCATGATAAACCGTACGTGTTACCTTATTAGAAAGAAACTCGTGCGTTTTACTTTACAATTACGCACAAGTACGTAATGACATACATTACGATATTGAAATTGGTGAAATAAGAGGCCCTTTACGAGCAAATGTGTTATAAAATAAATTACTGTTTGAAAAATGTACAAGGACCGTATCACCAGAACGAAGTGCTGAAATACAAGTCGCACTATGTAATTGCGGTCGACTTGGCTTGTCTTTAACACTTTAAAATATGCAATGGGTACGTCTAGAATAGTTTCAGATACTGATAATGTAAAGACAGAGTGACGATACAAGATTTTTTATAAACAAAGCTCGAAAGTTCTACAGCCTGCTTTACCAAGAGGGGACCGCCGCCGTTCTATGCCAAAATGCTCTTAAATATTTTTTTGATATTTTTGACGTTTGTCACAAATGTTTTAATTGAAACTTCTTTGTCACGAGAGAATACAAGTTACTTAGAATACTGTTTTTTTGCAGTAACAGAAAGACTGAAAGCTAACTAAAACACGTCAAACCAGGCAGGTAATGTCACCTGTGATTAGTTGATTTGTTGTGTTGCTTCATAATACTTGCCTCCGATTGGTGGTATTTTTGACATTTCACAGTGCACGTCCAAGTTCATACTCCATTCTTACTTTATCTGTGGTAGATGCATTCTTATTGACACGCTCTAGTTGTTTTCGGGACATTTAGTGCATTAGCACGATTGTAAGTTGTAGCTATGTTGCGAGTTGATGTTTCTCAAGATTATATAATATGTTCAGTTGAAAAATTACAGTCTCGTTCGTATGTACGTGATAAATGATTTTAGTTGAGTGCAGAATACATTTTGTCATGTGCTTGGAAATTCAACGGAAAATTTTATTCCATTGCCCCTTATTCCTATTTTTATGTATGACTAGCTTTTGCCAGCGGCTTCGCCCGCGTGAAAATTACGATTTTCCATACAAACTTTCATCCCCTATTTAACTACCTTAGGGGTTGAATTTCGAAAAATCCTTCCTTATTCCTTGTCAACATTATAAGGGGAACCTCTGTGCAAAATTTCAGCTTTCTAGGTCCAAGGGTTTGGGCTGGGCGTTGATGAGTCAGTCAGTCAGTCAGTCAGTCAGTCAGTCAGTCAGTCAGTCAGTCAGTCAGTCAGTCAGGACTTCTCTCTTTATTTATTAGATTCATGGTGAATGATTATATTGTAGTGTATATTCCGAAGGAAGGTGCAGCGATGCAAGGCCTCTCGGCTCAAGGTGGGTCTATGACCTGATAAAGACACTAGATTCATGAATCATAGAACCAGGTGATGTAGCGACGCTTTGGCGAGGCCAAAATTGAACAGTGGACATCTCTCCAAAGATTTGAAATCGTTTTTCAATCCGATTAAAGGCTTATGAAATGTAACCTACAGTATTCATAAAACATTAAAAGTTTTCGCAAATGACGTAGATTTCAATGCTTTTCTGCGAAACCAGTCTGCGCCGGTGTCAAGTCGCCGAATCGATTCGCAGTAAAGTATTAAAATGTCAGCTTTATAGTCATAGGTGTAAGTGAAGCTTTTCAAGTAATAGTATAAAAGTAAAGTCTGAAAACGCAGATTTGGGGCAGTGAGAGATTGGGATATTCTCAGTTATGTAACCGAGAAATAATTACATCTATTCTTTGTATGGTTAACGCAAGGAAACGATTTTGTGTCATAATAAAATAGTAGAATTTTAAGAAAAAGTTTACACTTACACCACAAAAAAAAAGACGGGTTGCACTCCGGGAGTGCCGGCAGAAGTGAAAACTTGATTATTAACGTTGAGCATGTTTGATATTTTGGAATGGTTAGGGAATAATTTTGCACCAATTGCTTTAACAGTATAAAAGTACTATCATTTATGTGGTAGAATACAATATTGATTTATTGCGCTATCGTACACAAACATGACAATTTATATTACATTAAAAATTTAACACTTTAAAACTATTACAATTATTTTACATTAAAAAGTTTATCTCTCCGAAAAATCAACTTTCATCCATAATTTCAACGACTTTTTCACCATCATCATTACCAGAACTATCATCGCCAATCTCTAAAACTGATACGATAGGTTTATGGTAGCTGAAGTAAGAAACGAACAGTTTTGATTCGAACCTATTTAAATGTCTAATAAAGACCGCATCAATAGTAGTTTTGTATTTCGTTGTGCTAAGATTGCGATCATTCGACATAGTTAAACCAAATTCATTATTTAAAAATTCAATTATTCCGCCATAACTATGCTAACCCATTTATTTTGTCTTTCCCTGTCCTCCGATCGGAACTCCGATTGGTAGGAGGAGCGGGAATATTTTTTCCCATGCCTCCGATTAAGCATCATAAAAACATTGTACAGTCTAGTTCAAAATAAATTATTTTTGTATTTTATTGACTGTACAGTCGACATCGTTAACGTTCAGGGTCAAAATGTCCAACTCCCACACGACTAGTCTAAGATCGATAGTTTCCGAGATATAGCTGTTTCAATTTTGACAGCTGTCATCCGAAATGTAGATCTCATTGAGACCTATCACTTGTCCCTACACACAACTAGTCTAAGGTCGATAGTTTCCGAGATATAGCCGTTTCAATTTTGACAGCTGTCATCTGAAATGTAGATCTCATTGAGACCTATCACTTGTCCCTACACACAACTAGTCTAAGGTCGATAGTTTCCGAGATATAGCCGTTTCAATTTTGACAGCTGTCATCCGAAATGTAGATCTCATTGAGACCTATCACTTGTCCCTACACACAACTAGTCTAAGGTCGATAGTTTCCGAGATATAGCTGTTTCAATTTTGACAGCTGTCATCCGAAATGTAGATCTCATTGCAGTGGCGTGCCAGCAATTATTTGGAGGTAAAGCACAATTTCCAAAAAAAAACACTTTTTGTTCCGAATTCTGACACTGGTTTTTAATAACACCGGTTTTGTTTCCTAATATTTAATTATGACTAACACTTTTCGTATTTTATATCCTGTCAGAAAATTTACAACTATTTCAATAAATCAAGTTGTCAATATCATGTAAAATAATATATTAACAAGAGCCATCTATTGACATAAACGCAACAACTGAACTATTTGAGTCAATACGTATTTCGCTCGTATACAGTCGCTTTGGGCAAACCGCTAGATGGCACACAAAATAATAAATTAGTTTCTAACTACTTACAAAAAGATGAAAAAAAATGTTATTACTCACAATGTATACAGCCATTACTCTTTATTCTTCGCTTCTTTACCATGGACAGATGACAAACAACACAACACACTGAAGGCAATTATTACTAGACAGATTTACAGATACATAATCTCGACACATATTGTAACTGCCGAGATAAAGCTATTTCAATTCGTGTTTTACCAAAACTACAAAATGAAATAACAGCATTCAAATGTTTATGAGAATTTTGATGTATTTTCATGGCACCAGAGAAGTTATTTAAATCATCGTAACCTGATAAACTCCAAGCATTCTTTTCATTCGAAAAAAATAGAGGTACAAGGCCAACAGAAAAAATTGTTTTTATGAGAGCAGCCGACAACCCATTGTACATTGTATGCTGATCGATTAGTACCTAGTATTTCTTTTAACTTTCTGAGAAATATTCAAATCAGGAGTAGGTTTAGGTGAAGTAACGAGATTATATTTATCTGTAAAATTTAAAGTATTTACCTTGCCCAGTAACGCTTTCACACACTTTAATCCATCACAACTAATCACAAGGAACTATTGTTTGCGTTTTCGAATTCATTTTCGTATTATTCAACTAACTTCAATCAAAAACTAATCACAAAACATAGTTAAATTCTAACAAGAAACGGAAAAATCAAATCACAATAGAATATTATTGCATCATCAACCATCAACGCTCAAGACAAATTTGAACTAAATCGAAATTCCCTTCAAACAAGTTCAAATCGCGTCGCGAACTTGCATTCACACACTCATTCACATTCTCTCGCAATCGCAATCTTTAAACTCAAACGTTCAAAGCATGCTTGGAAATTGTTGGAAATCCTATACATTTTGTCGTAAACCCGGCAAAAAGTATGTAAACAAACAACTCTAAATTATGTTCGTAGGATAGAGAGGTCAGAGAAGCAGTTCGAAATCGAATGGTGTGACAGAGAAAGGGCTAGCCGAGCCCGATCATGCCCGATCGATCTGTTTGATCAATCGGCTGAGGTCGGGAGTCGGGAGACATATTAGAAGAAGTTTGGCAACGTCGCAGTGCGAGTTGCGCGCGCATGTATTTTCTGGTTTATTGAGTACGTAAACCTGACAACGTCGCATCAATACGTTCCGTTTTTCGCGTGGCATGCAGTTTGATGATAATGATTATAATATTAATTTTGTTTTTGTATTGACCGTTTTTTTTTAATTCGTTGTTTTATTAAGGCAAGCTGTGCTTTTCTGCTTCTATGGGAGTACCGCCACTGTCTCATTGAGACCTATCACTTGTCCCTACACACAACTAGTCTAAGGTCGATAGTTTCCGAGATATAGCCGTTTCAATTTTGACAGCTGTCATCTGAAATGTAGATCTCATTGAGACCTATCACTTGTCCCTACACACAACTAGTCTAAGGTCGATAGTTTCCGAGATATAGCCGTTTCAATTTTGACAGCTGTCATCCGAAATGTAGATCTCATTGAGACCTATCAATTGTCCCTACACACAACTAGTCTAAGGTCGATAGTTTCCGAGATATAGCTGTTTCAATTTTGACAGCTGTCATCATTATTATTATTATTTAGAGTGTGCTTTTGCTTCTCAGCTTTACTGGAGCTTCCAACTACATCTACGGGTCGAAACCAAAGTAAATGCAGCGTGTGGTGTGTTATGATTTTATGATGAGGGTGTGTTATGATGAGGACCTATTTCGTTTTCTTCAATTTCCATGAACTTTCTGACAATTCGACAAGTATTTAAAATTGCAGCTTTTTGTAAGGTGATATAGAGCGTTTCTTTGAGGTTTAATAATTTGAGGCTATGGAGTAAATGATTCGGAATAACACCTGTTGTTGAGAGAACTATAGGAACCACATACACTTTTTCCTGTTCCCATATTCTTCTTACTTCCTGTTTGAGTTCTGCGTATTTACTAATTTTTTCGGTGATTGTTTTTTGTATGTTGTGTGTGTTGGGTACAGCAATATCTATTAAGTAAGTGACTTTATTTATTTTATCTTGTAGTATTATATCCGGCCTATTATAGTGAATTGTCCTGTCTGTGAGAATGGCGCGGTCATAGAAAAGTTTATGAGTTTCATTTTCGAGTGTATCTTTTGGTGTGTAATTATAGTATGGCGTGTTTGTGTCTTGTATGAGTGTGTATTGAACTGCCAATCTTTGATGGATAACATTTGCCACCTGATTGTGCCTGTGTGTGTAGTCGGTCTGCGTGAGGGTTGTGCATGCTCCTGTTATATGCTGAATGGTTTCTGGTTGTGTGTGACACTTGCGACATTTATCATTTGTTACTGAGGGATCTTTGATAATAAACTTTCTATAGTTTTTAGTGTTAATTATCTGGTCTTGTATTGCAATGATAAATCCCTCAGTTTCTGGGAATAAACTACCTATTTTGAGCCATTTGTTTGATGCAACCCCGTTGACATGTGGTTGTTCTAGGTCATGAGGATGTCGGCCATGAAGAACTTTCTTCTTCCAGTCTTCAATTTTTTGTATCTGCGGGTCTTCGTTAGCAATGTGTAGGGTATCTGATTGTTCACTTAAGTTAAGTGGGGTGTAATTGTGATCAGTTTGGACTATGGCTTTATGGATGTTGCTATTGTGGGACTTTGTGTGAAAGAATGATTTTAATCTACAAATTTGTTTCCGCCATAGGTGCTGGATGTCTATTAGGCCTCTCCCTCCATTTTCTCTTTTGATGGTAAGTCTCTCTATGGCAGATTTAGGATGTAAGTTATTATGTTTTGTAAGTGTGGTGCGAATAGTTCGTTCTAGTTGTTCTGTGTCGGTTTTTGTCCATTTAATAACTCCAAATGAATATGTTAATATGGGGATAGCAAATGTATTTAAAGCTTTGATGAGATTTTTGCCAGACAGTTGGGTTTTACATAAAGCAAAAAGTCTTCTCTTGAACTCTGCAGTAAGTGTTTCTTTGATTCTAACATGATCTAGCCCCTTCAATTGTGTGTAACCTAAGTATTTGTACAAGTCGGACGGTTCCATCGCTGTTATGGTGTCTGTGTCATTTACGGCATAGTCGCCGGGTCGTATCTTGCCTCGTATGATGTGAAGTGTTTTACACTTATCCAGACCAAATTCCATATTTATATCTTGGCTGAACTCTGCTGTAGCTTCTACTAGTTTCTTCATATCTTTTTCGGTTTGCGCGTATAGTTTAATATCGTCCATGTAAATCAGATGTGAGATTGTTGTTTGTTCTTGTGTTGTAGTGTTTTTGAGACAATATCCAGCCCGGCAGCGCTGCAGCAGATGAGACAGAGGGTTTATTATTATTATTATTATTATTATTATTATTATTAATTATTATTATTATTATTATTATTATTAATTATTATTATAATTATTAATTATATTATTATTATTATTAATTATTATTATTATTAATTATATTATTATTATTAATTATTATTATTATTATTAATTATATTATTATTATTAATAATTTTATTATTATTATTATTAATTATATTATTATTAATAATAATTATTATTATTATTAAGCGCCCTGCGCTGCCTAAACGAAACAGTAGGCCCAGGCATACATTTTCGCCGCGCCGTAGAGAGGGGATAGCTGTCTACTCTCCATCCGTCTTACGCTTTTTCGATCAGGGTCACGTGGTCACGTGTCCTGACGCGAGTTTAAGATTTTATACCCATCACAGAACAATTTCCCAAAGTGCTCAACGCCGCTAAAGAAGTTTTCACTTCAAAAACTTTTCTGACGTTTTGCATATCTGTCATATTGCGAACCTGACATTTTGCGAATCTGTCTTTTCGCGAACCTGTCATTTTGCGTTTCATACCATTTGAGAAAAAAATCTCACACCTGACGATTTGCTAATCTGGCATTTTGCGTTTCTGATATTCTGCGCCTAACCCGTTTCTCCGAGTATCTTAATTAAATTTACTTTAACACGGATTGGCAAAAGTAATAAGATCGATTAAAAAAATGGCTTAGATATCTGATTTAAAATCACTTGCTAGACAAAGACAGCGCTACAAAAAAATTACGTCATATTTTCATATCACCTGATACGTACTACAAAAAAGTGACGTCATATTTTCATATCGCCTGATACGTACTGCAAAATAGCCGTTTCGCGCGACAAGGACAGAAAGTGTGCCCCCAGCAAAAATTTCTGAAGCGAGTAGCTACTCCAGTTTTTATCGATTTTATTCGTTTTTAAACACATCGTGTTAGTTCTTTGAAATTACATAATATTTTTCGTGAATTTTTAAAAGTAGTCAAATACCAAATCGACTACCATCGTGCTATAGAGGCATGAGGAAAGGGAGGGTTCTTGATCAGTCATGCGTTGTGGGGGTTGGGAAGTTGCGAGCCTACTGTAAACAACCTAATCTTGCCGTAAACTCTGCTTGCGTGATGCAGGATTTAGTGCATGTTTACGTACAGGCGGGGCGTCGCGCGGCGCGTGCAGCGTTTTTATTTGAAACACATGGCGATGTATGAAAAAGTTAACGTTTTCAAAAATTTATTTACGAGAAGCGATTTTTTAAATGCAGCGTTTGTTGCGGTGGACTCGTCAAATTAATAAAAAAAAGCACGAAAAGAGCATTCTGCACGCGCCGTGCAACGCCCCACGTCTCCGTAAACAGCTATTGATTCAAAATTCGTATCTGGTGTTATTTGTAGATACTGTTCATATACAGACCATAATAAAAATTACCATCATTATCAACTATCTAACCTTATCCCAGTTCTGTTGAGTTTGACTTCCAGTCTAACCGGATGCAGCTGAGTACCTGTATTTTAACATCGAGTGCCTGCCTATTTGACCTCCACAACCCAGTTGTTCTAGATATTACGATATCCATTGATAAGACTAGTTGTCAGACTTCCAGGTCACTGTAACAACTTTCAAATGATAGCCGGGACATATGACTTGAATTGATGTGATTTCTGAGGCATGAAGGAAAATTAGTATCGCTCCATGTAAAATACTGGTATTCAGCTGCATTCGGTTAGACTGGAAGCCGACCCCAATATAGTTGGGAAAAGGCTAGGCAGATAGATGAAGGAAAATTAGTATGTAATGGGTAGTCACCGAGACGTTATCGAAAAACGTGGCTTAATATGACAATTATTCTGAATCCATGTGGCTGTTATTATATAGCCACGAGCTCTTCAGCAACAACGAGCCACTTAACAAGAATTACCATTCCCTACAAATCCCTAAGAATTTACACAAGACTGTTCCTTCGTTTTAATGTGGAACTTCAGAAATAAAGCCTAGCTGAAGGCTGGATGTTAGTTAACATAAACGATTTGTTATTTGTGTCACGTAAAGCGTTAGTGGTTTTATTTTAACACGAGTAATCTCATAGTGTTTCACCTCACGCCGGAAGGGCAGAGATCATCGAGAAAAATGGTACAGAACTATGGGGTAGAGGCGGTGCGTATTGTGCCTATGGGTTGGAAGCCTCTGTGAGGACTGGAATGAGAGTAACTTAATTTAGGATTTTACAGCGAGGTGGAAAAAGATAGTTTTTTTTTCATATCAGTTGTTCCTTTACTTTGAACCGGTTAAAATGCTTTGCCAGTCAATAATTATATAAGTCATGAAAACTTTATGTTAGTTACCCTAATACTTATGCTCCTGCTGGGCAAGGGCCTTACCTCTCTCCTTTCAAACCTCTCTATATAATGCGATATCTAACTTAAAAAAAAAAAAACTATAAAAAGTAACAATAAATAAAAGCATTTGCTCGACCCGACTGTTGAATGCATGCAGCTTAATCTTCCGGAAACTCACCATATGTGATTCAAGGATCATTTGACGCTCAAATAATGTTAACAAAGGGGCGCTGTTGGTAAAGATTTGCAAAATCTGTTAAAAAAAAAGTAGTAGACGAAAGACGAACTGAACAAAAAAAAAAGACGGGTTGCACTCCGGGAGTGCCGGCAGAAGTGAAAACTTGATTATTAACGTTGAGCATGTTTGATATTTTGGAATGGTTAGGGAATAATTTTGCACCAATTGCTTTAACAGTATAAAAGTACTATCATTTATGTGGTAGAATACAATATTGATTTATTGCGCTATCGTACACAAACATGACAATTTATATTACATTAAAAATTTAACACTTTAAAACTATTAGGTACAATTATTTTACATTAAAAAGTTTATCTCTCCGAAAAATCAACTTTCATCCATAATTTCAACGACTTTTTCACCATCATCATTACCAGAACTATCATCGCCAATCTCTAAAACTGATACGATAGGTTTATGGTAGCTGAAGTAAGAAACGAACAGTTTTGATTCGAACCTATTTAAATGTCTAATAAAGACCGCATCAATAGTAGTTTTGTATTTCGTTGTGCTAAGATTGCGATCATTCGACATAGTTAAACCAAATTCATTATTTAAAAATTCAATTATTCCGCCATAACTATGCTAACCCATTTATTTTGTCTTTCCCTGTCCTCCGATCGGAACTCCGATTGGTAGGAGGAGCGGGAATATTTTTTCCCATGCCTCCGATTAAGCATCATAAAAACATTGTACAGTCTAATTCAAAATAAATTATTTTTGTATTTTATTGACTGTACAGTTGACATCGTTAACGTTCAGGGTCAAAATGTCCAACTCCCACACGACTAGTCTAAGATCGATAGTTTCCGAGATATAGCCGTTTCAATTTTGACAGCTGTCATCCGAAATGTAGATCTCATTGAGATCTATCACTTGTCCCTACACACAACTAGTCTAAGGTCGATAGTTTCCGAGATATAGCTGTTTCAATTTTGACAGCTGTCATCCGAAATGTAGATCTCATTGAGACCTATCACTTGTCCCTACACACAACTAGTCTAAGGTCGATAGTTTCCGAGATATAGCCGTTTCAATTTTGACAGCTGTCATCTGAAATGTAGATCTCATTGAGACCTATCACTTGTCCCTACACACAACTAGTCTAAGGTCGATAGTTTCCGAGATATAGCCGTTTCAATTTTGACAGCTGTCATCCGAAATGTAGATCTCATTGAGACCTATCACTTGTCCCTACACACAACTAGTCTTAGGTCGATAGTTTCCGAGATATAGCCGTTTCAATTTTGACAGCTGTCATCCGAAATGTAGATCTCATTGAGACCTATCACTTGTCCCTACACACAACTAGTCTAAGGTCGATAGTTTCCGAGATATAGCTGTTTCAATTTTGACAGCTGTCATCCGAAATGTAGATCTCATTGAGACCTATCACTTGTCCCTACACACAACTAGTCTAAGGTCGATAGTTTCCGAGATATAGCCGTTTCAATTTTGACAGCTGTCATCTGAAATGTAGATCTCATTGAGACCTATCACTTGTCCCTACACACAACTAGTCTAAGGTCGATAGTTTCCGAGATATAGCCGTTTCAATTTTGACAGCTGTCATCCGAAATGTAGATCTCATTGAGACCTATCAATTGTCCCTACACACAACTAGTCTAAGGTCGATAGTTTCCGAGATATAGCTGTTTCAATTTTGACAGCTGTCATCATTATTATTATTATTATTAATAATTATTATTATTATTAATTATTATTAATTATTATTAGTTATTATTATTATTATTAATTATATTATTATTATTAATAATTTTATTATTATTTCCTTTATTCATTTTTTAACATATTAAATACATTTTTAAATATTTATTACAAAAAAGCATAATTATAAAAAACATTTAAAAATATAAAAAATAGTAGCCCACCGGCATTAGGAACAGGGTCCGAGCTACCGGTGGTCAGGGCTCTTGAGAGAGGAACCTCCTGACAATGCGCGCCGTGTCTAGAAGTACTGCCTTCTGAATCAAGCCCTTGATCCAGCTACCAAGCGAGAGCCTCCTTAGATGTTCGTCGAGGCTCTTGGCTATTAAGCCATTGGCAGACACGACTATCGGCACAATGACTGCTGTATTCACGTGCCACATGTCGACAACCTCGCGAGCCAGATCTAGATATTTGAATTGCTTATCTTTCTCCGCTCTCACGAGGTTCTCGTCATGCGGGACCGTTATATCAACAATCATTGCGCGACGCTCCGATCGATCTATCACCACAATGTCAGGCTTATTGGCAACAATAGTCCTGTCAGTGACGATAGGTCGATCCCAATACAACGAGATATTACCATTTTCGAGAACTGGGTCGGGCGCATACTTATAGTATGGCACTTCTGTTTCTACAAGGTTGTATTTTAGAGCAAGTTGCTGGTGGATAATCCTGGCAACGAGGTTGTGTCTATGCAAATATTCTCCATTAGCCAGACTAGAACACCCAGAAATAATGTGTCGGATCGATTCTCCAGGACGGTGGCATGCCCGACATATGTCAACCGTGCCATCCTTCACAATATATTTTCGGTAGTTGTTCGTCATCATAACTTCGTCCATTATTGCACAGACAAAACCTTCGGTTTCCCCGAAAAGGTCACCGAAACGTAGCCAGGATACGGACGCTAAGAAGTCTACATCGGGCCCATGTAGGGCCCGGTAAAAGCGTCCGTGCAGCTCCTTGCTCTGCCATACCTCCCTGCGGTCATTAGTGTCTAATACTTTAGGTTTGCGCCAGTTCCCGTTAGCCAAGGAGAGCGGGGTAAGGCCCTTGTCCACTGAGACCACATCTCGGTGCATCCCCACGTCGGTTTCTAGGAAGTATTCCCTGAGACTGTATACTTCACGGTTGTGTAGGGTCTTAGCATTTAAGAAACCACGACCCCCACACTTCCGCGGGATATACAGTCTCATCACCGACGACCGTGGGTGATGCATCCGATTTGCGGTCAATAGTGAGCGGACCCTCCTATCCAGGGCATCAAGTTCTGTCTGAGTCCATTTGAGTATGCCGAAAGAATACATCAAAACCGGCATGACCCAACTGTTGAAGGCGCGCACCTTGTTCCCGCCTGACAAAAGACTGCTCAGCACCTTGTTCAGGCGGCCAAAGAAGCGCTCCTTCAACAATTGTTTCATGTCGGCAATATTGATACCTAATGCTTCCGACATACCCAAATACTTGTAATTATCTGTTGAGGAGAGGGGTCTAAGTTGTATGGAATCAGAGAGTTGAGTTCCCACGGATTCCATAATCTCCCCTCGCTTCACATGCATGACTGCACATTTGTCCACACCAAATTCCATTCTGATGCCACTACTAAAAGTTTCTGTTACCTTCAGTAGCTTCATGAGTTGCAAATTGTTGGGGGCAAAGAGTTTCAGATCATCCATGTAAAGAAGGTGAGATATTACCTGACCACCTCTCCTCAACCGATAGCCTAGACCTGAATCCTCCAGCAGAGTGCTAAGAGGGTTCAAGGCCAGACAAAACCACAATGGACTCAGACTATCACCCTGGAATATACCACGCTCGATCCTTATCGGTTCACTGTTCCCCCCGATCTGTCGACATCCTGGATAGCGAAGGGCCGTTCTCCAGCTCCCCATACACGACATCAGGAAGGTGCGCAGAGTTGCATCTACTTTGTACAATTCAAGCACCCTCATGAGCCATGTATGAGGCACTGAGTCATAGGCCTTCTTATAATCTATCCAACATGTCGACAGATCCTTTCGGGAGCGGCGAACCTGTTGGCTAATGGTCATATCAATGAGGAGCAGCTCCTTAGTACCACGGGACCCGTTCCTACATCCATTCTGAGAGGCAGACATGATAGAGTTATTTTCGATATGTTGGTTGATTTTAACTCTCAAAATGGATGCAAGAACTTTATAGACCGTTGGTAAACAAGTGATTGGTCTATAATTTTTAGGTTCCGCAGTACTACCTGATTTATGGAGCAGGTGGGTAATTCCTGTTGTCAAGAACTGGGGCAGCGCTCCTGACTCTAAGGCAGATTGAAACTGGGACGCCAAGCGTGCGTGCGATCTCATGAACCACTTGATCCAGAAATTGTGCAGTCCGTCCGGCCCCGGAGATTTCCAGTTAGGCAACGGACGGACTGCACGAGCTACGTCTTGGGGGCTGATGATAATTGCCCCCATTTCTGATATAGGATCACACGCTCGTTCAACCTCCCGGATCCAATCGCCCTCAGTGTGACTGACAGGCACCGACCAGATGTTGCGCCAGAACGATGTCATGGCGTCATCATCCGGCAGACGCGTGTCAATCACACCTTGGTCTGGTCGCTCCCAAGCTCTATATACCCACCTTTCATCACTTTGGAAAGTGCGGTTCTGCGTGTACCGCTCCACTCGTCGCTTATACCGACGAATACGGCTTGCCCATGCACAGATTTTCTGCTTCAGAAAGTCGATGCGCTCAGTGACGCGGGATAAATAATCAGGAAAACTAATATCTGTTCCCGAGAACGCCCGCCTCACAAAGCGCATCACTCTAGGGCGAGTATTGCCCTCCCTGAAGCAGATCAACTGCCGATGAGTGTTCTAGCCTCACCAATACGCCGCTCAATCCTGCACTGCCAGGCTGGAACAGCTGACTTTGGTCGTGTAGCTCTGTCGTTGTTAGGGAATTTAACGTGAGCCACACGACAAGCCGCTACAGCTGCACAATACAAAATTGAGTGGGTATCGGTGAGGTCTTTGCTGTTGTCAAAGCAATTAGACAGTTCCGAATCTAGAGCACACACCAGCGCCCTGTTTTTCTTGTGCATGGGCAAGCGAGGTAAACGTGGTCTAAGTTCAGGCGGTGTGGAACGGTACTCCCGGAATGCACCCTCCAAAGCGCTCCTCAATTGAACGTTGCACTGGGTACTCACGGATATAACTTCATCATCACCCTCTTCACCACCACGTTCGGATCGCAGCGGAGAACTAGAAACATTTTCCAGCTGCACTGCGACCACTGGTGAAGGCGGTGTGACTGGGTTACTCCGTGATTCAGAGCGTAGTCGATCAAGCACAGTGTCATCCAACATATGGTTATGCTGAATGACCCTCACCTGATCCGACAGTCGTTGCGCCGACACGCTGATAGCTGGCTCAAACACCTGAAACAGAGAGAGCATCCGACTACGGTACGCAGTCAAGTTACTTCCCCCCTCAGTAGCCCCATAATATGCGCGCATGACACTCTCGTTTATGGACTGAGTCCATCTCATGCGCGGCACGTTTCCACCAGCAGCGGGGACCCTGTTCGGGGCCGGTTGGCCTCGAGGTCCTAAGCCCGCTGGTGGCCGTCCTCTTCGTCGTCGTTCGCGTCGCGGTGGTGATGGCGTTGACGACGAGTTCAGCGGCGAGTCCGGAGATGGTGGGTGTGCTTGTTGCCTTTTAGCCCGGCTTCTGGTCAGCATTGTTCTTTCTTTGACGTATTGATATTTCCTTCGTTCTGCATTTTTTAATTAAACGGTTTTTTAAACGGTTTTATATTTAACTCACCCCGTTTGTTTTATTCTTGGATCAAATTTAGTAATTCAAATTTCACCCTCTTCCTGTCAACCGATTAATCTGAAATTTTGTATACACTTTGGATTTTGGTGACAATACAATTATGTTTATTCATTATCATTATAAATTCAAGATGGCCGCCGCTACATAATGGCGGATAATTTATGTTTTATTAATCCCATCAATATGGGTATCAAATGAAAGGGCTCAACAAGCAGAATACAATATACTATATAAAATTAAAATCCAAGATGGCGGCTAAAAACTAGAAAATAAAAATGGGTAAAAAAACTTTTTTTAAGTTAAACGGTTTTATGTTAAACATACATTGCAATGTTTAAGATAAATGTACTAAAAACCAAAAAAATATAAAATAGATACAGTCGTGGGAAAAAACCGTGGGGCACGTCAATTCGGAACTGTCGTGCTGCGGAAATTACAATTGACGTGCCCCACGGTTTTTTCCCACGACTGTATCTATTTTATATTTTTTTGGTTTTTAGTACATTTATCTTAAACATTGCAATGTATGTTTAACATAAAACCGTTTAACTTAAAAAAAGTTTTTTTACCCATTTTTTATATGATTATTTCGTTATGATTGGTCCAAATTATTATGTATGATGATTCCGAATACTTTTTCTTGTGGTTTGATAATATAAAACATATTTATTTCGTTAAAATTGATCAAAAAAGCAAATAAAATTATTGATTAGCAGAAAAAATGTTCCGTCACGTTGACAATCCGGGCCATTTTATTATTATTATTATTAATTATATTATTATTAATAATAATTATTATTATTATTAAGCGCCCTGCGCTGCCTAAACGAAACAGTAGGCCCAGGCATACATTTTCGCCGCGCCGTAGAGAGGGGATAGCTGTCTAATCTCCATCCGTCTTACGCTTTTTCGATCAGGGTCACGTGGTCACGTGTCCTGACGCGAGTTTAAGATTTTATACCCATCACAGAACAATTTCCCAAAGTGCTCAACGCCGCTAAAGAAGTTTTCACTTCAAAAAACCATCAGTGGTCCACATTAAACCAAAACCGAAAGAATCGGAAATAGTTAATTTTCCCAGCAGTTGATGAAAATGGCTTTTATACATAGTAGTAGTTCAAAACGATATTAGGCAATAGTAACCAACAACAAATTTAATATTGTACACCTTAAAAGTACGTTGCAGCTATTCCTAATGTATAATCATAAGAACTGATATTTTTTTACCTGTGACAAACAATAAATGAATTTGAATACTTTCAATTTTGATCACGGGCGAATAAAATCAAGTACAGACGTCGCTGTTGCATGCTAAACAGCTCCATACAAACAACCCCTATTAAACACCTACATCAGCATGACAAATACCCTCTAATGCCAGCTAGTCTTTGTTAGAAAATGTTGTTTTCTCGGAATTAGTCGAAGCTCTCTTGCCCGTGGCGGATTGCTTATTTGCATACAAAGCGGGAGAAGCCTTGATTATTTCTATTATTTCCGCACCAGTGTTGCTCTTGAATGTTCAATTATATTGCAGCATATTTTTTTTTATATTGGCAACCTACTGTAAAAAGAAAGATGGCGGAAATCAGAAGCGGGATAACTTTGGGTTATAAGTTGTTACTTCTTTATACTTGTTAGTTTATTAAGTTGATTTGTGAAAGTTGTGAGTGGATGTTTGTTCGTTGGCAGATAAAAGGTCGTCATAAGTAAATTAAGTAGATATGGTTCCAACATCCAAACTCCGGGCTACTACTGGAATATTTCTAGTGAAAAACCCAATAGCACTTTTTGTCCGACCCGGGAATCGAACCCAGGACCTCATGCACAGCAGACGCGCTTGCGAACACTAAACCAACGAGGCAGAATATATATATGCTTGGAGAACAATGAAATTGTGTTTATAATTAGGTGCGTCAAATCGTGCCCTTACTTCAAAACCCAAGTAACTGCACAAAATGTAGTTTCGAGAAAATCGTGTTTATAGGTTCGAATCGTAAAATTTCTATTAAAATACTTGATAATAAGGCGAGTACGTGTATTTTGATTTCTTATTGTATTCATTATCCGGGTGGTGAAGAAAAATAACTTAATTCTCAAAACAAGTAGGAAAAATTAAGGATTGGCTTGATAATTGCTGCAGATTAGTGGTTTTTCCTGTAGTCGCAATGTTTTCTCATCTTTCGAAGAATAGAGTTTAGCCAGCATTTTTTTTATGAATTTAATTAAACGAAATTTTTATGTTCACCTAATGGGTAATTGCTAAAACTAAGTAGAAATAATTAGTCTCTTTACTTTACTCAGTTATTAAATTTAAATTGTTATTGTTCATCTAACTTGAATAATTCCAAAACCACATAAACGGTGATTAAATGATTTTCCTAACGAAAAACATTGTATACAGTGCAGAAACATTGCTTTAACTGACACTTATTGGGTTTCGCCTGTTCTTTTTTTTTTTAAATCTCCTGTTAAGTTACTTTAGCTAAAAGCTAAATCCAGAACGGAGTGTCATATCGGAAAACGGGTTTTACCAGTATGTAGATCTTGAAAAGGAGATTCTAACGGTATTTGTAACTCATTTTTTTATAAGTGACTTTAGTTGGTTTTCGCTTTATGGGTACGAAATTTTCTTACAGATTCATGTTATTGATTAAAAAATTTTCAACATTAGCATGGGTGATAACAAAGTCGGTGTTTAGCGGATAGGTTATGGCGCTTGCCATTTTAAATGCTATGTGTGAGGAAATAATGGTCTCTAGACTGGACAAACTGTCAATGGATTTTCCCATGAGGATCTTGTCAGTAGAAGTCACGAAATTGAAATTTGTGCCAGAATGATGGTTCGATCCCCATGTCGGGAAATCTATTGAGTGTTTTCGTCAAGAATATCTCTGAAACAGCTCGAAATCTGTGTCAAGTTGATGCCAATAGAGGGTCTATTACTTAAAAAATATTGTGTCGTAAGAACTTTAAAGAATCTTGAAATCTTTTCCCCGCAATTCTCAAGACAGCCCGAGGCGTAGTTATAATAACACTGATGTCACTTAAATCCCAATACACGGTAGCCTATTATAAGTCTGACTAGTATTATAATGAACGGTGTAGCGCGCGGTAGTTCCGAACTACACTTATATGAGGCAGCTCGGGGACTTCCAACTTACGTCTTGTTTAGTTTCCTGCATGGATGGAACGGGCTTATTAAGGCTATGTTACTTTAATAGGATTTTTTTTGCGTTAAAAATGCTTTTGTTACTGCGCGCTATGATTTTGTTAATAAAATAAAGCAGACATTTTATACGGCTTTCTGATACGACTTAAAACTGCTGCTGCTGCTGTCTGGTAGAGAATGTCTTGTGGCATATAGTCCGCCTATGTACTATGTTGGTGAATAAAGTTTAAATAAATATATCAATCTTGGCGATTAGTGGTCTCGTAATTGCTAAATGTGTGGTCCCGGGTCGGGAGAGAGTGAAATCGTGTTTTTGCATATTCAGGATTTTTTCAATAGCTATTCGAAGTTATTATCTGTTCCCGGCGAAAGGTAGCTCACCCCTGAATAAGGTGGTTACGAAGTGAATCGTTCAATTGCATAGCTAAACATAATTATTTTTTTTTCAGTTGATTGATGAGCTTAGGTGATGTTAAATTGCACAATTTGTAGCATTTGCGTAAATAGCTTTGATCCATTTTGACTTCAACAGTCAAAATCGATCTACTTACGCAAATGTTAAAGGCCAGGTTATTATACTCTCAACCAGGCGTACCACCAGAAATATACACGAGTTAAAAAAAAAGGTGTATTGCAGTAGGACCAGTTGAAAACCAGCGTCGGGCACTAGCTGCTCGGCAGTTTGCTGAACTGGTCCTTTTTGGCACAGCCGTGAGATGCACACACGCTTTTATTTTTTTCTGTTATTTTTTTTCATTTTCTTTATTGTTTGTTGTGTGCACTTGTGGCATGTACTAAATAAATATGTTTTCTTTCTTTTTCTTTAAGAGTTGTTTTATAGTTTCCGCACTATCCCATGGAAATAAGGTGTGATTTTATGTATATTTGAACACACAATAAAACACAATCCCTGCGAAGACATAAACGCAACAATGTAACACAAAAACACAACATACGTGAAGTATTAAGCATATGTCATAAAAACTCTTGGTCCATAAATTCCGCCACTTATCTCTCGCGCACAATAACCGACTACCCTCACTCCAAACATTTAATGACGTACTTCACAGATAATACTTATACCCCCAACTTGTTCATTCAGTCCCCATTACGTTTAATAGATAGGGAGGAAGAAGGCTAGCTCTATACAACGAGTGAAAACAGGCGCACGTGTTAGAAAGTGTATGTAAATCTATATGTATATGTATTAATATCCACCAATTAATAAACTTTGAGTGTCAGGATGATTACTAGTTATTTACTGTGTTTGAAAGTCTCTTTAAAAAGGTGTGTTGGGAATAGGGGTTTTATGAAGTAAAAGCACAAAAGACAAGACTATTCATTTTATTTCTTTTGGTCTTGTCAACTACATCAAGCTCGATTCCATTCGCTAGGTTCCTAGTCTTCGTGGAGAAGAATGGACAAGAAACTCCACGGGAACATATTTTAAAGTATTATGCAAAGACAACCTGACATTGTCTTGGACTGTCTCAAATTACAGAAATTTATCAGTTTACATAAACAACAATCAATTTAAACCATCTTATAGTACATATTTCTATCACATAGTCATCAGTAATATTCATAGCATAATATCAATTAACTTACATGAACATTGTAGATCCTTTAGAGTAATACAAATAGGTTTCAGCTTTTACACATTTGGTATCTTCATAACTAGGCCACAATATGTAAACTTAATCCTCTCTATACACAATTTATATACTACTTTGGGTCTGTCTTTACCCTTCAACAGTTGCAGCGTAACTCAACCTGAATTAGCGGTACTTCTACTTTTATAACCGTCAAATATTAAAAAGTACATCAACGACTACCGCCATAATAAACCAATGGCAAATGGTTATTCATTATAGCTAAATATAGCATAAATAATAATTAACAAATCCTATGTAGTGAAACTATTTTAAAATGTCTTAAGTTAATTTAGCAATATAATATGTTTTTATTTGTAATCTTTATGACTATCAGATAAAATATGAATATCAACCGATAGTTCAGAGAATTGATTGAAACTATTTAATTTATTAAAATTGCAAGATAAAATGTAGGAAACATTATAAGTATCTTTTAATAATAACTATATAATTTATTGGAAACTTATAATAAATAAACATTTAACTTGACTTAACTATTCCAAATACCACAATAGTATTTGTGGTTCGGAAACCAAGTCTTTTAAGCTACAATAAAAGCTACTTCTATAAAATACGTCGGGATATAATATATCATTTGAATAATGTAAATTAGGTTTATTTGAAATTAGAACCTTTGTTTTTAAGATATTTTCGGTGATTATTAAATCAACAATATACTTGACTCAACGTCGCCCTACGTCATTGTCACTTGACATCTGACAGCCGACGTTGCTACGTTATTTTGGTCTGAATCAAGGAAATCTCAATTTTATATACTTGAACAATTAAAAACAGTGCTAAAATTACAAAAATAATTAAAAAGATATAACACACGCATTCATTATTATGTACAGTTCTCCAAGGAAAAGAATGGCCTCTTTTTTGGAGGGTGTGAAATCACCAACCACTCTGGGGGAGCGGAAGGAAGTGTCAGACTTCTACTGACTAAATACCGCCCATGTACCTTCTTAGCCCTTTGCGTCTGGGGTTGCGGTGTCTCTTTTGACCAACCCGCAGCGAAAATAATGCCCTCCAAGGATATATAATTTTTGCCTTCTTTTTATGAGATCTTAATTGTAATTATGCATGGACTAACAATTTACTTCCCCTTATTTTACCGCAATGCAAAAAATAACGCTATGCAATGCCAAGATAAATTTAAACGTTTTCAGTAACTAATTTGACTATCTGTGACCTAAATAATCTGAAAGAGAGAACACTTCATACAGACGCAATGATAGTGCACTACTAAGAAGATACAAGTTAGAAACTCTGCTTCAGAAACATGAAATTGACCGAAGTGAAAACCTTTTCTGGTTCAGCAGTGGAACACGGCGATATCAAACAGGACAATAATGCTTGAACTCGTTGTACGTAAAGCATGACCTGATTGCATTCGCTGGTACTAACAGCTTACCTTCTGTCTCTATCCACATAGTATCTGCCATCAGTCCCCCGTGTGATATCCCCCAAACTTTAGGATTAACAATGATATTTTTCACGTTCATCCCCAACTTTTTCAAAGGGCTCCTTAAGGAGGTATGAGTTGTAAAGAATTTTACTCCCTAGAGCAGAATCGGTAGAACACTGTGTTTTGTTTTTTAATTGTGAATAAGTTCGGCAATTGTTTTTTATTGTTATCTTTATTAGTTTGAATTAGTACTTTTGTTTGGAACAGTGTTTTTCTTTATTATAAGAGCAAATCCTTGGTGTAGATCCCGTTTATGGCAGATAATGCTTTGCATTGCTATCAGGGGCTTTAAACTTTGAGCGCCCGTTTCTTTAATATTATCCAATGTACTTAAAGAGAAATGTGAACTGTGAATATAAACGAGGGACTTGTTTATATTGAATACCTAAAAGCGTATTTAATTTTATTTATAGAAGGACAAATTACACGAGGAATTCAGAAAGAGGCAACGGTGACTGTAAAGTTGTGTGGCGATTGATTGTCGTTGTATTATGTAATAGGCATATGATGCGCATGGATGAGGAAAATGTCGTGGGGAAGTTTTGGTAATTTAATGTTAATGGGTATAAGAGTAGAGGAAGACTAAACAAACGCTGGATCGACTGAGTAATGATAATATGGCAAGAAAGGAGGTGTCTAATAAGATGGCGAGTCATTGAGAAGTATGGAAGAAGAAGACATACTGCGCCGAACACAAAAGATTGACTTAGGTGACAACTCATCCGCAAAATATTTCATCCGCGGATGAAACGTCACCCTTTTCATCCTAAGTCATCAAAAATCCTTTTCATTTCAAGGCGACGACTCATCCGCAAGTTCGGATGAGTCGTCGCGTAGTTAATATTAATGTGGTCATATCGGCCAAATATACAAACTATGTAGGAAGGGGATACTAGTGTGATTTTTTTCTCACTATTTCTTTGGGACGGGGGCAAGAGAATGTACTTCATCATAACAAATTTTGCAGTCAACCTATACAATTGTTTCAAAATAGCTCCAAATGTCGGAAATCTAATACATTTTCCGTATTTATCTTTCATTCGCGGCTACGTGTACACTGTTACAGCGAAATTAAGCAGTTTCACATGCATTGCTGTTCAGTCGCGAGTTACAATGAGACATATCACACGAGAGAATGCGACGCAATGCGTTGTGGAGAGGATTTAGTGGTGAACGGAGCGAGTTTATTATGAGAAACTACCTCCTGACCTCAAACTGCAGGGCCAAATATGAAAATCATTAAACAGACTGCGTGCTCAAGTTGGCCGCTGACGATCTTTATTGGATTAATCCATCAGGAATTTCTAGCATCAGGAATTTTCTGTAGCAGTCATGGAATCTGAATTTGTGGTTGGTTGATGCAATTGGCTCACCCCTTTTTGTGGACGAAGTCGCGTACTAAATGTTATTCTGTTATAAAGCGTTGTCTACCCGTTCTGTCCATCACAATGTGTCTACCATAGCAGAGCAATGGGAGACACCAACAGTAATTGCTTGGGATAGTTAGATGAGAGCTATAGTGAGTAGTCTGCTATAAAACGTTATCTACTTGCTCCCCGCTCCGTCTACCACACTGTGTCTACCATAGCAGAGCAACGGGAGACACCTACAGTAATTGCTTGGGATAGTTAGATGAGAGCTATAGTGAGTAGTTAGTTATAAAACATTATCTACCCGCTCCCCGCTCCGTCTATCACACTGTGTCTACCATAGCAGAGCAACGGGAGACACCTACAGTAATTGCTTGGGATAGTTAGATGAGAGCTATTGTGAGTAGACGCGTCGTAATTATGTTGGCTCGGTATACTCACTCGTTTCAATTCATGTTGGGAGTTTATAGTTTCTGTGAGGAAGTAATGTAACTTAGCATCATGATTTTTGAAGAAGAGGTTGGCTGAATATTATAGTAATGGTGCTTTCAGAATTTTATCAATTATGTTTTTTATCCTATAAAATACACAGGATTATTTATTGAAAGTTTTCAACTTTGAATCATATTTTGGTAATTTTATTCTAGCCGTATTGTCCCACTGGTGGATAAAGCGATCTCCCATAGCCTTCCACTCTTCCTTCCGTGTGGTTTTCTTACGCCAATCTCGCACAAAAGTTATATAAAAGATAAATATTAATTACGAGAAGTCTAAAAATAATCGTATTGGCGATTTGAAGTTGTTGCTCGATATAAGTTTTTAAACTGACATGGTCACAAACTATGTTGCTCGATTTTACATACCTACAAATATTTCTTGCAGTGCTCATACAGTTTCCTTACGAATAAGAAAACTACTAAGATTTCCTAGCCAATCCTTTCCTAACTAAAACCACAACGGTCGATACACCGTGCCGTACCCAACGAACCAGCAAATCTGTGGAAATCCAATATATTTCTAAATCCTGCTCCAAGCGGATGATGTATATTGGTGTTTTGAGTTCAGCCGCACCAGACCGAAGTTGACCAGGTTAACTGGATTAACCTGCGTTTAGAATACTAAACAGAAAACATTTTGTAAAAACCTGCTAGCTTTGGTTTGAATTTTTCTACTCGGGTCCAGCAATAAGCCCCACTTTTGGGATAAAGTGGTATGTTTAGCTTTAGACTGTCTCTTTAGTGTTGTGGTCGAAAGCGCTACTTCGGTCTTGGGTTCGATTCGCATGTCATTTGGATTTACCTCTAGGAATTTCTCAGTAGCAGCATCACAATCTGAATTTGTATAACAAACACTAACAAAAAAAACAGACAAAAAGAATTTAACATTACACCTCTGCGTAACTCAATGTCGATAGAAGATTTATCGTTACAGCTGGATTAAAAAAAAACCGTGAATCAAAACAATATCGTTTAGTAAACAGTCTCAGTTTTAATTGAGTCTGACTCCTCATTCATTTCGATTAATGTTTTTCAAGTCTCTGAAAACCACAGCGCAGCCACAAAATAATTTATTCCACTAAAAACGTTCACTAAAACTAAGTCGACATACCAAAACACATTCCACCACGCTCCAAAAGTGGGACAAATAGATCTGCAAAAGTGGAATAATCCTAAACCTCGCTTAAAATTCCCTCCTAGCGTGTTTCTCTGTGAAACTTTCGACTTAATAGAACAAAGAAGTGATTACAGACTAACAACTGCAAAAATCTAGAAAAAAAGTTGGATCTTTAGGAGTCAAGAGCTGGCTAGCAGCCAGAGCGCTCATTACCAGGACATTAATTGAATCCTGCTGAGAGCTGAGCAAGCTACATAAGCTAGGAGTTGAACAAGCTGTGTGTACTGTGAGCAGTTTTACCTTAGCAGGATTTTTTGAGGTATAAGCTGTGGTGTGTGGGTGTTTTAAATTTTAATGTGATTTTGATGATGTTGTTTTTTCATATCTGATCATGGTACTGTGTGTGTAATATGTTTATTTTGTTTATTTGAACATTTAAAATAGAAAAAAGACTTAAATGTTCGTCTTTATGAAGCTTGAAAAATAATTCTGTTTGATAGCTGAATTTTGATTTCATTGACAGTGAGTCGTCCAGCGGCGAGATGGGCAGACGAAATTGTTAATGAACCCATTAAGGAATGTGAAGTTATGTCTTCATTTGTGACACTGTAATACTTTTTGGAGTGCCACTATACTACCTTATAAGCACTAAGTAAGCTCCAAGTTTCTGTAATAGTACTGGAGAAAATTTTAATAATACTCAGAATATGACCAATGTTACACAAAACTGTTAATTTTATCTACTTTCTCCCTCGACTCCAGCTACTAAGCCTATTCAGTAGGAATACATTACAAGTGAAGCATATCAAAATATCGTTAGACGATTAAATGCTGTATGAACTGCCTGTGAAAAAAGTATTTTACGGTGACTTATCTACTCCGAGAATATGATACATTTTTTCAAAATATAGAATGCTTTTTGCTTTTCTTCTGGGCAGTATAAGTAAATGTCACTCTGCCGGGAAAGAGGGCTTCCTTCTGTGAAAGGGTATGACTGAATACAGTACGTGGGCAAGGTGCGGATTGCTTCTTGGTAAGTCTTGTCATAAAAAGAGTTTGGCTTGAAATGGGATTTGGCCGGTAACATTATAAATACCTAAGTAATTTTTTGATAAACATTCATGAAAAAAGGTGACTTTTACTCGTTTATGACAGAAATATTGTTTGGTTTGTTTATTGAGCAAGTAAAAATTGTTTATGCAGGTTCATACCTACATTGTGCTAAAAACTTTATCAAAATATCAATCCCATTTGACAAAACTAATCTCAGTAATGTTTAGAAAAAGCTGTTAACACTTTTTTTTCAACCAACCAAAAATAATGACTTTCGCAATAAAAGCTGCTCTACTACCGCTAGCTACTTTCAAAGTAAGTAAAAATATCCTACAAAAATGTCCAACAATTAAACTTTGTACGGCATTTACTTAACGCAAAGACACTCTCCTATCCCTAGCTTATCCATTACATTTCCTCCATCAGGCTAATGAGAAGAAATTAATCTTAACGAATTAAGGACCCGTCAAGATCTTACATCAATATTCTCTGAGGAATTAAAAATAATTTTATTGTAATATAATACGGCACTTTAGCTAAGTGGGAGCTTTAGTCAGTATGAATTATTTACATTTAAGTGTGTGCTTTGTTGTTAGACTATCTTGAAGTCTGAGACATTAATCGGTAATCTATGAAACTAAATACGCAATAAAACTTTTCAATACTTACTTACTTATAATAATGTTCCCAAACAATTACCAACCCATACCTACCAAATAATTTGTGTATACCTTCCACATGATGCATTTTTCTTTTATTATTTCGCATGCTACAACCATTATATTTGTAAGTCATGAAAATCGGTGCAGGAGTTTTTGATTTTATCGCAACAGACTTTGTTTTATAATATTATTATTTATTTATTTATGGCACTTCAACGACTTACTCACTAAGGGGATACATATACTTACATCATTAACAGTTTTAAACATAGTGAGTTCGTCACTTACAGAAGCGCACAGCACTCGCAGAAAAATTAAGGGCAAGTACGGCAACAATAAATAATTTAGGTTAAATTACAAAATAAAAAAAAAACTAAATGTGGGTTTTGTACATTAGGCCCGATGAAAATACAGATTTATATAACAAAAAGACAAAAAACAAAAAATAATTAAACATAAACATCTGAAAAGAAGAGGATGAAAGTGGATGCAATAAATAACCCTGCGTCATACAACGTGAGACTCTGAGCGGGATAAAAGCTTCATTCGGTATTGACGGAAGGGGTTAGAGAAAATGTCGATGCTACTGGTTCGTGCAGCAATTTTATTATAGTTCCTCATTAGGCGGTTGATGGGTGCGGTGCTACCAAGGTTGGTACGACTTGCAGTGGTAGCAAAAGTTGTAGTGTCGCGACCAGATCTAATAGCTCTCTGTCGAGGTACAGCTATTCTTAGATCTGCTAAAAGATCGGGCGCGTTTACTAAGCTGTTTACTATTTTATAAAGTAGAATTTGGTCCGTTACGTCTCTACGGTGTTCGAGTGAAACCATATTGAAATGGCTGAGTCTATGGTCATAAGAGGAATCTCGTGGACAGCTAGAGCTTTTAAAACGGAGATATCGAGTGAAGCTTCTTTGAATACGTTCAATTCTATTGACGTGGACACGGTAAGTGGGGTTCCAAACTGGGGATGCATAGTCCAGAATACTTCTCACAAGAGTACTGAAGAGTGCCTTTAAGGTTGAGATGGACTGGAAATCCCGACATATTCTTTTTATAAAGCCAGACATTTTTGCAGCTTTGGCAGTGATGATGTCAATGTGGTTGATGAAGGAGAGCTTAGAGTCAAGGTGGACTCCCAGGTCCCGGATCGTGTCCACTTTTAATCAGTTAGAATTATATTATGTAGTAATTAAAATATTTTCATCAAATATTTTGCTCGCTATGGTCGCGCAATTATTAAAATTTCTTCACAACCAAAGAAGCTGTCGTAAATAAATAATGAAGTTCATTCGATATGCATTAAAAATATATGGTGGAATGAATTATTCAGGATTTGTTTACGTTTAAAATTATCGCGACATTTATTATTCTTTACAGGTTTTTATTTTTCTTAAGAGACAGCTGATTTGGTTTGAATATTAACCATAGATTGGTGATTGGTAGCGACCTATGAACTCTTTCACTATTGATTTATTTATTTATTTTACAATTTATGTATAGTCGACCAAGAAATTGGTTTACCACTCTAAGGTTGAATATCATTTGCACGTACAAAACATCAAGTGCTATTTTCACGTCAGAATCTGTCAATCTGTCATCCTTAGCGAATAATTATGTTACTGGGAGATGTCATCAAAAGTGGTAAACCAATTTCTTGGTCGACTATACACACAGTAGACAGCACAGGAAATTAACATAACATAATACTTGAGTACAAAGGTACTGCTTATTTCTCAAGTTTCTGCCAGTAGACCTGCTAAAGGAGAAATGAAGAAGAAATGTAGGCAATAGTGTATGAGAATGAGAAAAGGAAAAGAATAATGCGTATATGAGCCTTAACTAACTTAACCTAAAATAATAAAATACACATAATTATGAATAAATATACTTAAATAAATATACATAATGCTAAGATACATAAACAAATAAAATACATATGTATATAATGAATCATACTGGAGAGGACAGGTAGAGTTGATCTTAAAATTGCGAAGGGATAATCGTGAGGTAAACCTACTGTCACAATGATCCCACCTCGTGAATCACTAACTTTGTTCTCATGTTTTATCTCATCTCACGTTCATCTCCTATTGTTCCCATTGCTGGGATATCCAAGGAATGCAACAATAGGCTGATTATGTTAGCAGGTAATTATGACATCCAGTTTTGTGGTAGGTATTGATAGTTTTGATTACTTACTGACTACACTTTGATAACAATTTATACTCTACGACAAGGTAAAAATGTGTTATGTTTTGAACAGTAAACATTTTCTAAAGTTTCACCCTGCAAAAAAAACATGACCGACCCATAGTCACACTAAACTACCACACCAGTGTGACTAGTAGTCATCAGCCGTAGTCACACTGGTGTGACTACGGCTGATCCGTAGTCACACTAGTATGACTATGGATAATTTAACCTGATCTGTAGTCACACTGGTGTGACTACGGATAACACTAATATCTTCTGTCCCCGAAGTGCCGGGCCTCCGCCGGCCTCCTTCGTCGGCCTACGGCCCGGTGCCCATGCCGCCCATAAAGGATACTGTCGCGAGACGGTGATTCATCCACTTAGCGGACGACTAGCAACAGCCTATAATTTTGGTTATTCATCCGGGTGTGACTACGGATCAGGTTAAATTATCCGTAGTCACACCAGTGTGACTACGGATAAATAAAATTAACCATAGTCACACTGGTGTGGTAGTTTAGTGTGACTATGGGTCGGTCACTAAAGGTGCAACGACTTAACGTGCTTTCTGAGGCAGTTTTCTAGAGGTGCACCTAATAGTACAGTCGAACAAGCTAATAAGTATACAGGGTAGAGATCTTTATAATTCTACAACACTGACAATATTGATTGTAATTTTGTATTATCAAGTGTTTCGCATTAAGCGACTGATTTCTAACGCTGTATCGTTTGACATCAGTTTCTAAATGTATCTGTATAATCTTAAAAGTAAGTACAAGTTAGCTGGCTGTATACTTATTAGCTTGTTTGACTGTACACCCACTTTTCGCCAGTAATGTTTAAGACTCGTGTAATAGGGGTTGAGCCTATTGTTACCAACCGGGCACAAAATCAGACTCAGAAACTGCCAACGGAAAAACCTAATAACACTGCCCGATCCGGGAATCGAATCCAGGACGTCACTCTCAGAAGTCGCACAAAAAGAATCAGCACAAAAACAGAAAATAAACCCTTCATTTATATTTACGACGCAGAGAGCCAAAATATTGAAACATTTAAAAAGCGACATATACTTTATCCGTATCAATTCGAAAAAATAATCACGAAAAAATATCAAATTCGTTCATTTCGATACGTCGAGTCTCAACGAATGTATCGAAACGCGATTAAATCACTCGATTTTGAATCGCTTATGTATGCGAGTCACAGCTCGGCTGCCCATTCCGATTCTAATCAACGGCCAGATTCAAATTTCAATTTGAATTTCGAATCAATATGTGCCGCCATACTTTATAGGCTTCTGTTACGCTTTGAGAGTACCGACAATGTGCAGGCGGCGTACTTTAATTGTTGCTATGAATGTGTTTATGATTGGAATTCAATATAATTATAATTACTTGTGTTTAATTTTTTTTTCTGTTGGTGTCTTATTTTGGAAAGTAAGACTGGCAAAATAATAGTGCTGCTCTGACCTGACGATGATAATATTATTGAAAATCCTTTAAAAGTAGAATAGAAGTAGTTTGTCATGACAAACTAGGATTTTGTGTTTTTATTGTGTTTCTATTCTACTAATAAAAACAGTCATACAAAATTGAAAGTGATGCAAGAACATGAACGTTCCATAAATATTTTGTTTACCTAAAAGAAACGTAAAGAAACACAATGTAGAAAAATATTTGCATGCATTTTTTTATTCTCTCGGTAGGTGGGTGGATCTTAAAATAGACCGTAATATTAAATGTGAAGTTTAATAACAGTTTGTGGAAAAGCGGGTTTCAATACAGTTTATTCCTGGAATTAAAATAATGGTTTGTTGCTATAGGTTGGGTAACATCTACTCATATTGGATCGACTTATGTAATTACTTTTGGATATTACTCTGTCGACATCGAATCGAGCGTTTTAAATTCAGCACCGAGCTTTTCTGAATCATCGAAACAGTTCATACACACGCAAAAAAAGCAAACGAGAAGATTATCTTCCAAAAGGAGGAGATAATCTCAATGACTTTTGTCTTTGTGTACTAGAATTTGACTTTTGTTTGACAGCTCACTCAGCTGACAAGTTGACATCAAAAGCCTCCTTTTTACCTATAAATAAACTTTCGGGCTGATTGCTACCTGTAACGACCGTCAGAGATCTTCAAATCGCACCACAGAGTGACTAGGGCAGAAATATTTGACCTTGAAGATCGAAAATAATAATTGGTCTGTCAGATAATAATATAGTTACACTAGAATGAATGCTAACAAAGAATAGATACATTAAATGTAGCAGACGTGTCTATCACTCCAATATTCTGATTTACGACTCTCGATAGAATGCATGAAATGATTGAAACACTTACAATATTATATTGGAATGTTGCCTTTCTATAATGGCCGTTGGCTTGGATACTCGATTTCATTTGTTTTTGATGTTGCTATTTGTTTCAGAATAATATCTTAATTTAGGTACTAGTTTGAGGAGCTCAAGGTCAAATTATAATATAATAATCAGAAAGCACGTTAAGGCGTTGATTCTGACTGTTATTTGTCAATCTTTGGCAGTCGTTATTAGTAGTCAATGAACTGCCTCCGTGGTCGAATGGTTTAGGCGTTTACCTTGTGACCCGGTGGTCGTGGGTTCGATTCCCATGGGAAGTATACTTTGTGAAGTTGTTTCCAGTTTGGTTATATAGGACATTGCAGGCTTGAATCACCTGATTGTCTGATAAAAAGATGGTTCCGTGCTTCGGAAGGCACGTATAAGCCGGTGGTCCCGGCCGCCAAATGACGGTCGTCAAACCACGTCAGAGGCCCTTGCGGCGGTTTAGAAGCGAACTCTGACACTAGGGTGTGTAGGGTCGTTAGACCTTACTGCCCACACGATAAGAAGAAGAAGAATCTGATAATTAGTCATACTAGAACGGGTATCCTAACACTCGGTAGTCAGTACTACCTGGGTTGTAGCTGCCTTGCCCCTTGGGAATACGGCGTGAGTTTATGTATGGTATATATGAGAAGTATGGAAGAAGAGGACATTTGCGCCGACTCCGAATAAATTGGGATAAGGGCAGGAGAATAATGATATGTGTGTATTCGTTATTACATAGATAACATTAAATATTATGTAAGGAAATTGTTATTATTATTATTTATTTACGTTAGTTTTTCTTGTTTACTCGTTAAACAATTTTCATAATCAAACTCATATTTTGATCTACCACTTTTACCTTTTTTTACCCGCTCTTAGGCAGGGCGAAGGGGAGTGTCAGACTTCAACTGACTAAAAACCAACCCATGTTCCTTCTTCGACCTTGTGTCGAGGCCACGTCATCTCTTTCGATAGTCCGCAGCCCCGACGGGCGTCGGCCCTTGCGGGCAAATCCTTGCTGACATCTCCTTGAAGCGCGCGTGGAACACGAACGCGCCTCCGACACGGTCTGTTGCCGTCATGACGACGGCCGGACGGCGAGCTAGCCCTTACTCACCGTCCACAGGCCCGCGTCTACGGTGGCCGGAAGCCGACCACTTTCACCCTGAAGTTTCATAGTATTAATTTTAGCTAAATGTTTATTATTGATTTTCAGGGCGAATATTCCCATAACAGAACCGATAACACAAAACCATACAACTCAATACTGCTAACATATAAAACCACTTATCCCAAACAGAGTATCAACAATACAATATTGCTAACACAATTTTAATTACAAATGTCATTCACATCTCGGGAATTAGCGCGCAAAACTATTATAATACATTTTAGTTTCAAACGAGTTATTTAGCTGTTTACGTTGAACTCCGAAATCGACAGGATATGAAAATTCATTTGGTGAAAAATATCCATTTTGATCTTATTGTTATTAACCATTATACCTTTCTACTTTTTAACCGACTTCCCAAAAAGGAGGAGGTTCTCAATTCGATCGGTATATATATATATATATTTTTTTTAATAAGTCCATTCACAAATATCCGCGAAGCCACAGTTACGGCAACGTGTCTTCTTCACGCATGATTTACTGAACTGATTTGGATGAAATTTGGCACACATTCAGTTCTTCTACTTTTCTGTTTGATGGACTCAACTCAAATCGTGTTTGACTAATAAGTAGGAGAGAAAGTACAATTGTTAATATGAAAGAGTTGAGATAACCTGTAATCCCCGGCGCCTAAGGCGGAGCGGTGGAGCTGTAGCCATAAGGGGTTAACCATCACTAAATGCGTTAGGGTTGCTTTCGAGAATTCTCCATAACAACAGAAGTGACATGTCAAAATAAACTTTATTACAATGCTCAAAACTCAGTTTTAAACGTGATAATAAAACTGCTCTCTGTGTGTACGGGACCCTTAATATATCAAGGCTAGTAAAATTTTCTTGTTGGAAAAATCTAATAACACTTTGCCCGACTCAGGAATCGAACCCTAGACCCCAAGCACAGTAGTCGCGCTTGCGACCACTAGGTCAACGACGCAGTCAAGTATACAAATCAATTAACACAATACTACCACACATATCCGTAAAATCGAGTTACATTAATTAATTTTACACTCCGAGCCCGAACACTGGATTAATAAGTGAATCAAGTGGAGTTTCATTTACAAAGGTACCGGGTGACGTCACGATATTTATTTGTTCAATATTGTTTAAACACGGTTATTTATTGGGAACCTGTGACGGGGATTGGGAATTTAAATGTTTGTGTATTTGGGTTTCAGAAGGATTAACTTGTGTTGTCAGTCGCTCTAGATTTTTTTAATAAGGACTGGATTAATGCTTCAAACAAGGGAATTTAGTCTCTTCTATCTTACTACAATTTGTAGGATAGATAGATGGATCCTTAATATCTATAATATGTTTGTTAATTTTTTTACACAAAAGCTATTGAACGTATGTGTGCGTGAGATTGACTGGACATGAGTCATCTTGAAGCAAACAACGGATTTGTATGATCGCGAGACAGATGGTTTATAACTTGGATTAGCACTTATGACTTTTGATCCCAAGATGGCGATCCTGTGGGGCAATTACCCATCTCCGTAAGTTAGTTCACTATAAAATCATCATAACATCACGTCTCTAATAGGCAGAGGTGTACCTAGTAGTACTACATAGTACATTTCAACGGTTATGTTAAAGTCCCATGTAATACGAGGCGAGCTTATTGCCATTAACTAGGCACAAATCCAGTCATCTACTCGTCAATAATACAATCATCTTTTATAGGCGATAGGCGTTATCCTTGTTATAACTAATAAAAAACATAATAGCTTCCTGTCTCAGATACAATAAGAAAATAGGAAAGAAGACTTCCAATGACAATACAAAAATATTGATACCCATTTCCTTTAACATAAACATCTGAATAATTCAATAAAATAGTTGTATCATTACATTGAACTACCACTATTTTGCTCCACATCATTCGTTCAAAAACTTCTCTGTCAAGGGACAAGTTACAATCATTTTCCGTAAGAAAATAAGAAAAAAAACTTTTAATCCCGCGAGAGCGAGATAAGTCGCAAAGTCTCGCTTTGTTTCATCCACTCTCGCTTCAGAAAGGTCACAAGCGACACATGCTTGACGAGTTCGCGAGTTTTACGAAACTTCTCGATAAAAAGTGAGAAAATGTTCTGTAAACATACACGTGGAAATGTTTGTGGTTCCGTAGCATTTATTTTTCACTGTCTCACTGCTGGGCAGAGGCCACTCCAAAGTCCTACGTTGTGCTGTTATCTCGTGCCTTCTCGCAGTACGCGTCCATATTGTCTGGTTGATGTGTTTGTTGTAAATGTAGTTTTCCCAAAGACTTTAGTAGGGATATGGACCGGTGCGGGTTGTTCGAAAGAGATACCGCGGACTTGGACACGAAGCGCTAAGAAGAAACACAAATGGGATATGGGTCGGTACGACTTAGGGTCGTCCGGTGGGGTGGCGCAGTGGTTTCAGCATGCCCTCATGGAGAACGTGCGGTCGCTAGCCACACTTGGTGATGGGGATAGCCGGGAATGGCGAGCTGATACCAGTCAGGGGTGCGTGCGAATGCACTTGTATCCCGGACTACCGACACATGGTAGGAGTAGGAATCCGGCCCTGGTTCAAGCCAGGTCCGGGGCGAGAGGGAATGGGACGCTGTCGCCCCCTTCTGCGAAGCAGTGATGCTAGCGAAGGAGGTGGCGGAGAGGGAGAGAACCTGTCGTCCCAGCCGCCGAGGGAGACGCTCTGGCGTCGGGGGCCACGTGATGGCTTCCGGCCACCGTAGGCACGGGCCTGTGGACGGTGAGTAATGGGCTAGCTCACCGTCCGTCCGTCTTATGACAATGACAGGCCGTGTCGACGGCGCGTTCGTGTTCCACGCACGCCTCAAAGAGATGTCAGTAACATGGAAGGGGCCCGCGAGGGCGACGCCTGTCGGGTCTGCGGGTTGTTCGAAAGAGATACCGCGGCCTCGGCACAAAGGGCTAAGAAGGAACATGGGTGGTTTTTAATTAATAGATGTGGAGGAGTTATTTAATGATTTCTCAACCTACAAAAAACAAGTTGGCGTAGGAACAGTGGGTTTTTAGTCGGTTAGAGTCCAACAGACCCTCTGTGTCAAGGTAGGTGTATGTAACAAAATGTTTTCCGTTTCTTTTGCACAGAACCCTATAAAATCTTTGGCACAGTCATACTCAAGACTTGAGGCGTTCACAAACTTTGCTAAAAGCATTTCGAAGGACTTGGAGGTTATACCTACTGGTAGTAAAATAAAATAGTACTTAGTTATAAGAGAAAAAATCTATCGATGTTGTTTTATCAGTGAAAGAAACTGTATTATGCCTCATGCATGGGTTTGTTAGCAAACCTACTTGTATCATGAAAATATTTACAAAACGATTAGTTAATGACCTTAAATGTCATAACTAATTTTAATCATCTACCTAGCCTATTGCAAACTATGTTGGGGTCGGCTTCCTGATGAAAATGCAACGCGTTTGTTTGTGAAACAAAATCAAATTGTTCCACAGGATCCGTACCACTCGAGTTAAATGTACGAGTATCCTACGTGTAAATCAGGTCAAAAATAATATGTTTGCCAAATTACGTTCATAATCGTGGTCAGAAATGAATGAATACGCCTATATGAGTTTGAAAGAAACCTAGGATATTTTTGATCCGTCAGCTGTTGTGTTTGTTGATATCCTTCAATAAATATATTCTGCCATTGTGTTCAAACCAGCTAACCGCTTTATAGAGAGCTTATACTGAGGTGAAAAGGTTCAAGTCTGAATTTCAAATGCTGACTGGACAGGATATGACAATGGAATCTACAACAGTTGTGAAAGATATTCTTAGAATACAGACAAAGCCAAAGACATTTCTACAAATCATGGCTTGTCAGGCATTTCGGTTGTATTCTCGGCTGAAAAGTCAGCCTCTAATGTTCCCACTGCGTCCCAACACAGGCTTTCTCTCTATAAAGTGTGAAAAGGATACGAACATGTGGACAGCAAAACTAAGTAAGCAATTATAATCAAAAGTACTTATCGCTGGGCCCGAGGCCTCCTCTCTGTGAGATCTATAGTTCTGAAATACAACAGGAGGGCCGGTCAGTTTAATATACATGCTTGATATTCTCATAATTTTACATCAAAACTTTTAAAGCAAAAAAGAACTCTAAAATTAATTAACTAGAAATTACAAAAGTACAATAATAAAGTTTCTTTCATTAATTTCGTCCGCAAATTGAGTTAGCTCAACAGAACCTTATAATTATAAATCAAAAGTCATAAGGCATTGTTGGCTCAAGAAACTGTAGGGGAGACGGAACAATTCTCGGCTCTGCCAACTTCACGAATTTATCTTTCTTTCCATTTCAATGTTACTGCGAAGTTTGCTCTTGGTATTAATTGCCTATTGTCGAACTTGTAAGACATTGTAACGAAAATGTATAGAACAGACGAGGGACTTAATAAAAAGATTCCGATGATCGGATTTGCTTGAAAAAACTTAACCTTATTGGGAAGGGATAAGGTTTGATGTATGTTGAGTTGGGTTTTGGATTAGGGTGGGATGGACTTTGACGTTGATATATCAATATCTTCATTACGCTAGTGATCTGAGTGGTAAGTTAATCTGATACAAATGACAGTTGTAACGCGACCTATTACTTAATGAGTGACTGCGGTGAAGCCCAAAAGGAGGGTTATGTGTTTGACCTGTATGTATGTATGTGCGTTTCTTGGAATTTATGTGATTTTCTTGGAATCCACAACAAAGTGTTTTAACGTCACAACATGATAATATGGTTGTACTGGTATACCCATAATACAGTTGAAGAACGTAGCAAATGCAAATTCAGTAACTGTGTTAAAAATGTAAAGTATCTCAGTCAGTTATCTCTAGGTAGATAAGGTACAAAATATACGAAACCCTGACTCCTGAACTATGTGAGACCTTGTTAAAGCCAGTATTCGGACGTTTTGCTACGATTTTACATGCTACACCATAGCAAACAAGGTAAAAAAAAGTTTTATTCACTATTTTAGGGATCTGCTACAACATTTTTAGTTATTTTATTTTCTTGCGTAGCAACCGCATGGCTACGGCGTAGCACCAGACAGCTACGACGTAGCAACTGGTTAGCTACGGCATAGCAATCGCGTAGCTACTCCATAGCTTTGGCGTAGTTAAATCAACAAAGGTTCGCATTTAATAATTATGGTTTTCGTAGATGACGTTCGAGTTGAGCCATATTAACATTCTTGTTCAACAATGTATGGGGAAAACAATACATTATTCTATGAACAATAAACAGGCAAAATTAATAGGATCCTAAGGAGGTTGATTTTAATTACATGTACTTAATTTCAATTACCTACTATGAAGTTTAATGACTAAATATTTATTTTAATAAGAAAGTATTATTATTAAACTAGCGACCCGCCTTTGTCTTGCACGTTTTTATCGAGATTTCTTAATTATATTGTTTAAGCTACAGAGAAAGATATTTAAAAGGAAAAAACATGCTGTGTTGACTCTAAATAAATTGGAATAAGAGTATGAAAATGATGGATAATAATTGTGAAAAATGTAAACAAGTTCGAGAGAATAAGAATCGCACAAATTATGGCTTACGTTTGGCCGCAACGCCTGATGATTTCTATATTCTCATATTTTAGTCTAAAACAATAATATATTCACAAAATGTCTCCCAAAATCACTGAACACCAATTAGCCACACCATACTACACAAAAACATCTACATATAAATATACAGGTTGTTGATTTTCCCAACGCCCTCTTCTCTCGCTTGAATGAACCCCCTTCGAGCCATTTGAAAAATTAATTGCTTCAACGTGAAACATAGCTTTCACTGCATTTGGTACTTGGCAGCCGTTGTCGATAGGTATTGATCGATGGCTTCAATAATATTTTATTGCATGAATTTTTGAGCACACGCTGTGGCTTTTTGTTGTATCTAAAATTAATGGATTCTAGTTTTTATTAAATATTTAGGTTGGAGTGGTTTTTGGTTAATTGAACTGTGTCGGTGAATAACATATTTTATATACATAAATCAACTTTTTTTATTATTCGGTGGACAATATCCAACTCATACCGCACCGTCCGAGAATACACGGTTTGGTTATATGGGGTTTGCTTAGTATAGTATAGTCTTCCAGGGCTGCAGGACTATTTGAAAGAGGTACCTCGACTCCGGTACACAAAGGGCTACGAAGGAACATGGGTGGTTTTAGTCAGTAGAAGTCTGACCCTTTTTTTTTTTGGTGGGTGGAAAATCATCAAATAAAGCCCCCCGCTCTTGGGCAGAGCGAAGGGGAGTGTCAGACTTCTACTGACTAAAAACCGAACCCATGTTCCTTCTTTGCCCTTGTGCCGAGGCCACGTCATCTCGTACTACTCCGCCTAGTGTGAGAGGGGGGTAATTTGATGATTGCCCACCCTTCAAATAAAGGTACAGTATAGTGGTATAGTAATTCAACTAAGTAACGAAATCTTAAGCTAAACTAGGAGCTTGGAACTTGGACAGTTGAAAAACGGGTTTTTACAGCAAAATAAACTTATTATAAACATCTCAGTCCTAATAGATATGAATCAACTACGAACACCAAACTTTCATATTCACGACCATACAATTTTTATGCCGACACCACCCCCGTCACGGCTCATTATCTCACAATAATCTTCAAGGTTACCCCCCATCGATATTATGATAATAGCCCCCATACTCTTCAGACCCCATAAAAGTACGCCATAAAATAAAATCTATCCTATGTCTCCTCCCCTAGTTTTATTGCTGGAATCTTTTTATTTCTCCCCATAATTGATGGTAAAGTTCGCCATAGTCGGAGAATCGGGTTTTTTAGTATCGATCAATCGAGGAAAAAAACGTGTTGCGCCGATCCTAAATAGAATGGGATAGGGGGAGGAAGATGATGATTCCTTCCATCCTTTTCGTGTGGGCAGTAAGGTCTAACGACCCTACACACCCTAGTGTCAGAGTTTCTAAACCGCCGCAAGGGCCTTTTTTTTTTTTTTTGTGGGTGGAAAATCATCGAATGACCCCCCCCGCTCTTGGGCAGAGCGAAGGGGAGTGTCAGACTTCTACTGACTAAAAACCGAACCCATGTTCCTTCTTTGCCCTTGCGCCGAGGCCACGTAATCTAGTACAAAATACCGCGGCCCCGACGGGCGTCGGCCCTTGCGGGCCCCTCCTTGCTGACATCTCTTTGAGGCGCACGTGGAACACGAACGCGCCGCCGACACGGTCTGTTGCCGTCATGACGACGGCCGGACGGCGAGCTAGCCCATTACTCACCGTCCACAGGCCCGCGTCTACGGTGGCCGGAAGCCATCACGTGGCCCCCGACGCCCGGAGCGCCTTCCGCGCCTTCCGCGGCGGCTGGGACGTTGAGAGGATCGCTCCCTCTCTCGTTCCGCCTCCTCCTTCGCTAGCATCACTGCTTCGCAGAAGGAGGCGACAGCGTCCCATTCCTCCTCGCCCCGGACCATGGCTTGCACCAGGGCCGGACGCGAGAGGTCGCCGCCGCCGATCGCCGCTACGAGAACACGGCGGGGCTCCGCCCAAGCAGGGCACACCTCCACAGTGTGCTCCACCGTGTCCTCCGGTCGATCCTCGCAGTGGAAGCATCCGGGCGTTTCCTCCCGCCTAATTCGGTGCAGGTACCTCCCGAAACATCCGTGTCCGGTGAGGACCTGCGTCAGACGGAAGGTGAGGGCACCGTGGCTCCTCTCTAGCCACTCCTCAAAGAGGGGACTTACCGCCACTATCGTGGCGTGCCCTGCACGGGGTTGCGACAGTCGCTGTCTCCATACCGCCATGAGATCGCACCGGAGGTCTGTCCGCCGCGCAGCAATGTGCCGCGGCAGCAGAGTGACCCCCCGGTGTAGCGCCTCCGCGCGCCACTCGTGTAGGCGCGCGAGGACTATCGCCTCCAGATCCCACGGCGGCAATCCGGCAAGGAGATTCGCCGCCTCGCGGGAGATCGTGCGGTACCCGCGGACTAGCCTTACGGCCATGACCTTTTGGGGCGCGTTCAGGTAGTGGACGGCCCGCTTCCTCACGGCACGTGCCCACACCGGGGCCCCGTAAAGGGCCATGGACCGCACGATTCCCGCATACAGCCTACGGCAGGAGGCGTTTGGCCCCCCCAGATTGGGCAAGAGCCACCTAAAGGCAGCCGCAGCCCGCTCCAGTCTGGGAGCCAAACGTCGGAAGTGCTCCACGAAGTTCCACCGGCTGTCAAGGACGAGTCCGAGGTACTTTATAGTACACTCGACGCCGATGGGAACCCCTCCCACCGTTAGCTGGGATCCCGACGGTGACACATTCCCACGTCCATGAAAGCACATGGCCTCGGACTTGTGAAGTGCCACCTCGAGACCCAGCTGCCGGATCCTCTCGCCGCAAGGGCCTCTGACATGGTTTGACGACCGCCATTTGGCGGCCGGGACCACCGGCTTATACGTGCCTTACGAAGCACGGAACCATCTTTTTATCAGACAATCAGGTGATTCAAGCCTGCAGTGTCCTAACCAAACTGGAAACTACTTTACAAAGTATGCTTCCCGTGGGAATCGAACCCACGACCACCGGGTCACAACGCAAACGCCTAAACCACTCGACCACGGAGGCAGCTAAGATGATGATGATAAATGGAGATGTACTGTTTGTACCGCGGATTTTAGTACTAGATGACGTGGCCTCGGGACAAGGGCAAAGAAGGAACATGGGTTCGGTTTTTAGTCAGTAGAAGTCTGACACTCCCCTTCGCTCTGCCCAAGAGCGGGGGGGGGGGGGGGGTCATTTGATGATTTTCCACCCACCAAAAAAAAAAAAGGTGTGTTGTTTGTAGGCATTGAATATGGCACTTCAGAATTAAGAATTGTCATGTCCTTTCTGATGTTCTTCAGAAAGGACAGGTGTGTAGTAGGTACTTGTAACCGGCGTGCGTGTATGACCAGATGTATGAATGTGGACGAGGAGTATGTAAGGATCGTAGCAGGTGACGTTCTGTGGTTTCTGCCTACCCCCATGAGAAAAGGGCGTGAGTTTATGTATGCATAAATGTAGGTATACTGCTTTATACTACACTTAGCTTGTTTTTCACTTTTCCACTGCATAAATATTTCATCATCATCATTCTCCTGCCCTTATCCCAATTTATTTGGTGTCGGCGCAACATGTCTTCTTCTTCCATACTTCCCTATTTCTCGTCATCTCAGCAGTCACCTCCTTTCTAGCCATATCATCCTTCACACAGTCCATCCATCGTTTCTTTGGCCTTCCTCTCCTTTTATAGCCATCTACCAATATTTATGCAGTGGAAAAGTGAAAAACAAGCTAAGTGTAGTATAAATCAGTATATTTCACTCGAGGGTAAGTACAGATTACTCCCCTTGGTGAATAAATAGCTATTATTGTGAATTTGTCAGTGGTGTATAATGTGTATATTATTATGATAGGTGTAGCTGTGGCCCTAATGGAATTTCTAACGTTTTAGTTAGACAGCTATACATATTTTAGCTATCCATATTTGTGAATTCTAACGTTCCAGGTACACAGGCAAGAGTAAATATTACCGTGTTGCACTGTATACTGTGTACAACAAACATGCAGGGACACGAATATGGAACATAAAGCGGGGTTTGTTTATTTCAGGCTGAAATAACAGAATATCGTGTAGGACGGTTTTTGACCAGCTATATGAGACAAGCTAACAATAGCAATCGTTATTTTTTAATAATAGATCTGTATGGTTTTATCACCAAGTGTTTAGATTTGCAGTAACCACTGAAAGCAACATAATTTGATGCAGGTCATGTAAGACTCCTTCTTTTCTAGTACTGCTCGTACTGCTTCGCAGAAGGAGGGGATTGCTTTCCAAGCCTCCTCGCTCCAGACCATAGTATGAAGTGTATGAACCAGGGCCGGCTGACCAACACATAACGAAGATGGCAAAATAAATTAGGTTTTTAATAAAAAGGCTAGTCCACATTCATAGTATAAACACAAATCTGATGAAAAGGGAGGGATAGAGGGCAATTCAGGCCAGATATGTAGATTTATATTATATAGAAGTTTTATATGACTATAATAAACCTAAACATAAACCTATACAACAAAATTGCCTAATTTACAAGAATAAACACAAAACAGTTTGAGCGCAGGGCCAGATCGCGGCTCGTATGCACTTAATTAGTACAGTTTAATTTGTTCGCCCGCCAAAATAAATCAATTTGAACGACAACGGGGGAGTGAAATACGGCCCTGTGTGACGCCAGTAATACACTTCAGTGAGTTTGGTAGGCGAGTACCTAGTACCTATGTAGACCAGGTTTGTAATGAAGAAAGGTATTTTGTGTTTTCCTATATTATTACGTCAGATAGTGTGAGAGCAGCGCGCAGCGGTGCACGGTGGCCCAGTAGTGGCGGCCCCGTTCTGGGTTCTGGGTATAAATGAAAAATGAAAATTTGAGTTTAAATGTTTGTGAACGCACCCACAATACAGGAGAAATTCCTATAATGGGCCAAAGTTTTTGAAGTGAAAACTTCTTTAGCGGCGTTGAGCACTTTGGGAAATTGTTCTGTGATGGGTATAAAATCTTAAACTCGCGTCAGGAAAAGTGACCACGTGACCCTGATCGAAAATTCGTCAGGACACGTGACCACGTGACCCTGATCGAAAAAGCGTAAGACGGATGGAGAGTAGACAGCTATCCCCTCTCTACGGCGCGGCGAAAATGTATGCCTGGGCCTACTGTTTCGTTTAGGCAGCGCAGGGCGCTTAATAATAATAATAATTATTATTAATAATAATATAATTAATAATAATAATAATAAAATTATTAATAATAATAATATAATTAATAATAATAATAATAATAAAATTATTAATAATAATAATATAATTAATAATAATAATATAATTAATAATAATAATTAATAATAATAATAATAATAATGATGACAGCTGTCAAAATTGAAACAGCTATATCTCGGAAACTATCGACCTTAGACTAGTTGTGTGTAGGGACAATTGATAGGTCTCAATGAGATCTACATTTCGGATGACAGCTGTCAAAATTGAAACGGCTATATCTCGGAAACTATCGACCTTAGACTAGTTGTGTGTAGGGACAAGTGATAGGTCTCAATGAGATCTACATTTCAGATGACAGCTGTCAAAATTGAAACGGCTATATCTCGGAAACTATCGACCTTAGACTAGTTGTGTGTAGGGACAAGTGATAGGTCTCAATGAGATCTACATTTCGGATGACAGCTGTCAAAATTGAAACGGCTATATCTCGGAAACTATCGACCTAAGACTAGTTGTGTGTAGGGACAAGTGATAGGTCTCAATGAGATCTACATTTCGGATGACAGCTGTCAAAATTGAAACGGCTATATCTCGGAAACTATCGACCTTAGACTAGTTGTGTGTAGGGACAAGTGATAGGTCTCAATGAGATCTACATTTCAGATGACAGCTGTCAAAATTGAAACGGCTATATCTCGGAAACTATCGACCTTACACTAGTTGTGTGTAGGGACAAGTGATAGGTCTCAATGAGATCTACATTTCGGATGACAGCTGTCAAAATTGAAACAGCTATATCTCGGAAACTATCGACCTTAGACTAGTTGTGTGTAGGGACAAGTGATAGATCTCAATGAGATCTACATTTCGGATGACAGCTGTCAAAATTGAAACGGCTATATCTCGGAAACTATCGATCTTAGACTAGCCGTGTGGGAGTTGGACATTTTGACCCTGAACGTTAACGATGTCGACTGTACAGTCAATAAAATACAAAAATAATTTATTTTGAACTAGACTGTACAATGTTTTTATGATGCTTAATCGGAGGCATGGGAAAAAATATTCCCGCTCCTCCTACCAATCGGAGTTCCGATCGGAGGACAGGGAAAGACAAAATAAATGGGTTAGCATAGTTATGGCGGAATAATTGAATTTTTAAATAATGAATTTGGTTTAACTATGTCGAATGATCGCAATCTTAGCACAACGAAATACAAAACTACTATTGATGCGGTCTTTATTAGACATTTAAATAGGTTCGAATCAAAACTGTTCGTTTCTTACTTCAGCTACCATAAACGGTCATAAACCTATCGTATCAGTTTTAGAGATTGGCGATGATAGTTCTGGTAATGATGATGGTGAAAAAGTCGTTGAAATTATGGATGAAAGTTGATTTTTCGGAGAGATAAACTTTTTAATGTAAAATAATTGTAATAGTTTTAAAGTGTTAAATTTTTAATGTAATATAAATTGTCATGTTTGTGTACGATAGCGCAATAAATCAATATTGTATTCTACCACATAAATGATAGTACTTTTATACTGTTAAAGCAATTGGTGCAAAATTATTCCCTAACCATTCCAAAATATCAAACATGCTCAACGTTAATAATCAAGTTTTCACTTCTGCCGGCACTCCCGGAGTGCAACCCGTCTTTTTTTTTTTTTTTTAAGGCAAGTCGTGAGTTCGAACTCAGGCAGGTACATTACTTTGTGTAATTTATTACATTACCGCTACTCTCAAAACGGTGAAGGAACACATTGTGAGGAAACCGGCATGTCTTATAATCAAAACATTCGAAGACATGTGTCGTCTTCCAACCCGCATTGAGCGTAGTGGATTATAGCCCATCCCTCTACCAGAGAGGAGGTCTGAGTCCCTGCAGTGGGAACAATATAGGCTGATGATGATGATGAGATAGTGTACTTACATCGAGGTTTAGAAAGCAGCTGTTATACTGGGTTACTGGTAACTCGGGGGAAGACTCTAGTCTTTTTAAACGGTTTTTTCTTCTTAACTTCGTAACTCTTAAGGCGAATGCTCTTGATAAAGTCCTTGCAGTTGCATCATAAAAGTCGAAAATACATATTTAAAACTACATCGTAAAAAAAACAGCTCAAAAACATAAACATTATGTCCACAGATTATCCCCCACACCCGCCAACTCGACACAAACAATTCCGCTTTAATATTTTTATTTATATCCTCGCCAAAAGAAAGAACAATTCCAAAAACTCTCACTAACAATTTTTATATATTCGAAACACTCTAAAAACTCAGGAACTACGCGTTTGCATACTACAGCGGTAAATTCTCATATAACCTAGTTTGCATATCCGACATGTACCGACTTAATCTGGTAAAAACCGGTATTTACCGGACAACGGTTTGTTACGCCATGTTGCTGTAACGTGCAGGTTAATGTACCTTACGTTTGTGTTTGGGCTTAACTCTGTGTTTTTGTAAGTAAAAAGTTTGAATTGTAGGGTAAGTGGCTTTATGATGGAGAGGACTGAGGGTGATGTTGAGGATTATGCAAAGGACTTAGATAACACAACATAGACTTTTTTTTTTATAAACGTTGCCCCACTCTAACACACACACACACACCACCACTACACCACCACCACTACATTGTTAGGTAACACGTAAGTTAGAGTGAATTCTGTCAAAAATACAGGGTGTAAATTAACCCTTCACGCAGCCGTCAACCAAGCATTTTGTACATCAAACTAAGTACCCCTACGCAATTTTTTTTTTGCTGGAAAACGACTTTTTTTTGGGGTCAAAAATCACATTTTACGATAAAACTCAATTTAGTACTCTTAAAACATTGTGCTAGTGGATGCTTTGAATAGTAAATGGGCCATGAAGGTATAATTCAAGTAAAATAACCTGAAAAACTAGTATTTACAAAATCAGCTGTGAAAAGTTTGGTATTTTGACACCCAATATCTCCGTAACTTGGGGGGAACATACCTGGGAACCCAGGTGTGTTCTAGAACAATAAAATGATCGCAGTGGTGGGTCGAAAAACCCGGCAAGGACTGCCCCATTGCCCGGATGTGAGCATTGTGAGGATTGGACGGAGGACACGGTGGAGCACACCGTGCAGGTCTGCCCCGCTTGGGTGGAGCACCGCCGCGCCGTGTCCTCGTAGCGGCGATCGGCGGCGGCGACCTCTCGCATCCGGCCCTGGTGCAAGCCATGGTCCGGGGCGAGGAGTAATGGGACGTCGTCCCCTCCTTCTGCGAAGCAGTGATGCTAGCAAAGGAGGTGGCGGAACGTGAGATGGAGAGAATTTTCAGTAGCAGCCACGGAGTCTGGATGCGTGCTTGGTTATTACCAAGCACGCATCACAGCCTATTGGCTTGCCTCCTACTACATGCGCTCCTACTACTCTGCCTAATCCTTCGGAGATTAAAGACGTGATGTTGTTATAAATAAAAAAACACATGTACAAAAATATAAAGTACCACTGTTCCATTAGTGTAATAACATAGGCAGTCATGTTTTAGGAATGTTCAATGAAACGATTTAATTATCGCCATCGAAGCTAATTTTACAACGTTTTAATTATAATGTGCTATTTGTTGATTGCTTTTGGAATGATTGTGTACGTTTATTAATTGGTTCTAACGACCTGGTAGTAGAATTAACATTATTATAGATGGAAATAATATAAATCTGCTTGATAGATTATAGTGTCCGCAGATGGCATTCTTGGTGCGGGTTGTTCAAAAGAGATACCGCGGCCAGACACAAAGGGCTAAGAAGGAACATGGGTGGTTTTTAGTCAGTAGAAGTCTGACACTCCCTTCCACTCCGCTTAGTGCGGGAGGAGTCATTCAAAAGAGTCAGTCAAAAGATGGCATTACAATACTTAATTTAAAAAAAATATGATGAACATACTAAAACTGCCAAATTAAATTCGAGGAAATACAATTTCATAGTTCACCAAAATTGCAAAAATAAACTGTAAGGCGAGTAAAATTGAATTTAATAATTAAATTCAATTTTCGTCATCTTTGTGACGAAAACCTCGTTTCAACCCCTTAATAAACTTGGGGTCATATAAAAAATTTTGACGAACTCCAACAGACTTTAGTTCTTTTAAATTGGATTTCACTTCAAAGGGTTGGGGCCTTATATATTTTTTTATTTCAATCTCCCTTGGTATATGTACCTACACACAGATGACAGAAACAACAGGAGATATGGCAAGGAGGCGTGGTACATGCGAACTCATGTGGCCACGACGGGGCCTTATGCCACTTTCAATAATAAGTCGAATGTCAACTTGCGACGTCTTCACTGCTCGTGATTTTTTACAAAATGCCGCGTTGTTCAGTGAATGTTTGTAAAAATAACAGCTGTATTGTGAATTACACGAAAGATGGTATCTCATTTCACACGTAAGTACTACAAAAATAATGTTTTTCATATTAAATTCATTAAAACATTACTTCGTGGTACGAGAAACATGATGAAAAACCAAATCAATTGTTTTCATTAGGAACAAAAACCATTGCTTGTTTAGTACAAATCGACCAGTGAATCGGCTGATCTAATAGCGCAATGGATAGATGTTTTACTGATGCTCTCACTCACACAATATTTTCGAAAAGCTGCTGCTGTCAGTCTTTGTGAGCTAGAGATGTCTAATTGTGATGTTTGTAGTTGTCGATATTTTATACGATGATTCTGCGTATACGTACGAATGATTATACATATTATGCATTATACAATTAATTACTCTACACAATTGTTACTGCAGTATAAGGCGTATTTTATGGCGTTACTGAGCGTTGCCGTAAATGGAGATAAGAAATACGGTCAATATTCTGTACTATGTATTTACTAATAAAATATAAATTTATTTTTAGTTTAAACAACAAATTATAAATATAGGTACCTAGGTACTAATAACAACGTTTATATTTTCACGCTTTCTTATTTTTGCAAGCAATACTGAAAATAGAAAGTGCTTTTTATTGCTTAATATTGACTGAATAAATAGTATTCATTGGTTGCTCGAGTTATCTATCTATCTATTTATATACTTAAATAAAAAGAGAAGTCCTGACTGACTGACTGACTCATCAACGCCCAGCCAAACCCTTGGACCTAGAAAGCTGAAATTTTGCACAGAGGTTCCCTTTATAATGTAGACAAGGAATAAAGAAGGATTTATTTTTTGAAATTCAACCCCTAAGGGACTTAAACTAACAGACAGACAAAAGTGCTGCTTATAATCAGCACTTTTCGGACGTCAAAATCTGTTGCTACACATCTGTGGTACGTGTAAGTGTTAATATTACGATTTACTACAGACACAAATCAATATATTTTTTTTTTAATCAACCTGTTTTGAATAAATGACTTTTTTTTATTTTGAATGATTTCTGGACATATTGTTTTTTATTTATAATATATTATTTTCAGGACCCCAAAAGAACTTTATTACAATATAATAATAAATAGAAGAATCGATAACTTTTCGATTTAGTCAATCACTAGCGTCGAAGTAAAACAAAATGTATTATGTAAATTGTGCGGTGCATGGTAAATACACGCTGTGACTGAAGGGATAAGGTTTATAATTGATTGTGTAGTACGTAATGTTTTAAGAAATGCGGATGTGTTTGCGAATGCGTATATCTATTGTTTTTACTGCTCTGCGTGTGTGAACTGACGACACAGGTCCCCATACATTTTCGGCTAAAGGGCATATCTCCTGTTGTTTCTGTCATCTGTGTACCTACAGTTTGCTGAAGCAAACCAATTTCGGCGAAATAACTTTTTTTTTGTATTTCAATTTTATTAGGTCTTTTATTTGATAAACAAAGTTTTAATCTAAATTCTATTTATCGGTTTTAGTTATAAGTTACTTTGGAGGGTGAATTGAATTTATTTTAAACTTGTTAAATAGCTTAACAAGTTAACAATTTGAATATTGGTTATCCTTTAATTTAAATAAGTACGCCCCGTTCACGACCTCAGCTCCAGGCACCTGTAAAACCCACGAAACGTTTTTTTTTTCTCAAAAAAAAAAAAAGAAAGCGTTGCCCCACATAAGGAATTTCTCCTAATTAATATGTTCGATAACAAACATTTAAACTAACTAATATACACGAACAACCAGACCCGGAACAACTCTCCGTATGCCGTACAAACATTTCTTCCGTGCGGGGAATGAACCCGTTATATGAGACGCAGTAGTCAATCTATCAGCCACTGCGCCAACCGTGATGTCAAATATGATTGAAGACTGTATCATACGTAAATGTTTTAACAAAAATATTCTTCAACGAGCTAATAAAAGTTGTTAGTTCTAGTTCGGATTATAACTAACTTTATTCGATAAAGAATAAAAAGTATAAAAACCATTAATTTAAAACGACTGAAACATTTTAAAATCACAATTACGGAGCCAAATAAAGGCAATTTGTATTCTGGAGTGGTACGTGTAGCGGGTTCGATTTCCGTGCAAAGCAAACTCTTACCAATTCAGTGCCGGCACCCGGTTTATTGTTGCTTTTTTTGTCTGTTTGTTCTGACTCGGTAGCTGTAGTGTGACCAGTGGAAGGATTTTAATTAGGACTGTCCTGTTTTCCACCGGAAGTTTGCAAGTTGTGAATTTGAATGCTGTTTGATATAACACTACAAAATAAGTGTTTAGTTTCGTATGGCTGATAGCTTATCCAAGTTATCGCGAACTTAACCTTGCTTTCGAAAAATCTGGTTTCCAACTAGCCAGGTGACAAACAAACATTCCGTTTCCGGAGTCTACATCAAAACCATAGTAGTCTGTAGTCTCTAATAATATATTTTAAATAATAATAATAATAATAATATTCCACAACTATCACACAACGCCATCTAGTCCCAAGCTAAGCAGAGCAAAGTTGAAGTAATGTTGAAGTTACACAAAATATTCGATTGATTTCAAACATTTTGACGGCACGGTTGGCGCAGTGACAGAGTGATTGGACTGCTGCACCAGTCGCGGGTTTGATCCCGGCACAGAACAAATATTTATATGGCCTACAGAAAGCTGTTTCGGGTCTGGGTGTTTGGTGTGTGTATGTGAGTTTAAAAGTTTATATACGAACCCACAACACAGGAGAAATTCTTCAAAAGGGACAAAGTTTAGAAAAGCAAAAAAGAAAAATTATAACTAGGTTGATAAACGAGTTAACCCGCGAATAAAAAATAATGCACTTTTGGCAAATTTGGCGAAATGTGGTTGTAATAATTGGTGCACTTTTGCCTAACTATTCAGGGATTACAGTACCTGTAACGTGTACAGGTGTGGTGTTATATTATGTTAAATCTTTATTTATCCGTAAACTGATTGCAGAGAATATCCACCAAAACTTTACGTGGTCACCCTACTCAGTAGGTACTCGGCTTGATTTTATTCAGGCGTGTTTCATCCTATCCGGTTTAAATCCAGACTGCTTAGTAAATTAGGCATAATATGTATTACTGTAGCATTCTGCTGGCCATTTGTTTTTCAACACAAAAAAATATGTGTTTGGATTAAATGTTTTCGTATGTGTTATAAATTGAGATTTCTATAGCTATGTTATTTTAATATTAGAATATTACATTCTCTCAACGATGTTGAAAACCGCGACAAAATCTGTTTTATACTTTAGTAGAATAACGCTTTCACATAGAATAACATAAAAGGTGTTTTTATATAAATTGTGTAAATAGGCCCTATTTTTTCCCGTCATTGCGATCATTGTTTGTTCTGAACAATACCTAATTACGGATAATGCTAGTTTATCAAAGCATCCACCTCTAGGTTTTGAGTGCGTTACCATTGAGTTTTATCGTAAAACGTGTTTTTGACCTCTAAAATATGTAGTTACCCAGCAATCAAATTTGCTTAGTTTGATGTACATAAAGCTTGGTTGACCTTCATAAAGGATACGTTTCCTGTATGGATAATGCTTAAACCTAAGCTAATAAAAAACTTTCAAAAGTATTTTAAAAGATACTACCTGTTTTTTATACCTATCCAAGCAGGCAGCAAACTCTATGTTGTTTCTAAAATGCATTGGATATTATCCTTTTTCTAAAATCATCATCTGCCTTTTCCCAATTATGTTGGGGTCGGTTTTCAGTCTAACTGGTTCCGGTAATCCAGTTATAAAATAATAAACAAAATTAAATACAACATGGAGCGGAAAATAAGGCTTGGTACCCATGTGCACTGTTTTCTTACAATCTCAGCGGGCACCGTTCATAAATCGATTAAAATGAAAACTTCCCTCCTCTCTTATTAGATACTTATATTATTTATGACATCGTAAATCACTCTTCAGAACCTGTTGGAATTTTTCCCCGTACTTTAGGGTACTTGATGCTATTACTTGGGTTATTCTTTTAGAAAATTCTCGAGAGATTTTTTTACTTGTTTATTTTTGTTTTGCAGTATTGAACAGTATTGAGAGCTTTTGTTGTGTGGAAAAATATAGAGTAGAGTAGGCGTGAATTTGTTAAAGAAATATTATTAAATTAGTTTTAAAAGTTTTCTATTGATAACAATATTAAATATTTATATCAAAAGACTTTGCATTAAAATTCATGTCGTTCGAAGTTTATATTTGACTAAATAAGTTACATCAAGATTGCATCATTTCAGCCGAAAGACTCCCACTTCTGGACATAGCCTCTCATAAGTGTTGCCACACTAACCGCCTCCTGCTAATACTATAGCTCGGTGGCGGTGCGTGCGTGTTTAGAATGCTTCTAAAGTTAACGCATAAACATAAGCCATAATAGTAAAGCAAATATTTCTAGTAACGACAAAATTCTGTAATTATTCTTCGATAATTTCTAAAAACTACTCTAGGCAGTTGTAGTAGTATGAAATAGACTGTTTGAATTAAATTATGTGTTAAACTTTCAGCTTATATTAAAACCCAGTTCAAAAACAAAAAGATTTTAGCATCCCCTCAGATTTAAGTACTGAATAAAAAATCACCAACACAGCCTGGATTATTAATTAAGCTGCATTTCGAAAGGGACTCATCGTCTGTCGCCATCCTTTGATCAGTACACCGTAATGACGTTGCCGATCGCCATGCTTCACTACAGACTACTGACGGAATGCTCTGTGTTGTGTAATACTGGATTATTATATCATGCTTGTAATCCTCAAAGGGATGAGCAAAGGTATACCTAATAGTTTTCGATATTGGGAATCGCGTAACGGAACTCAAATGGAGTTAGGCAGGTCACCTAGCAAGTCGCAGTGATGTTCAAGAACTGGCAAAAGAAGTGTCGGTCGTCCGGCGGCAAGATGGGCAGACGACGTAGTAATTACCATCGTGGGTAAAACCTGGATGAGGCTGGCACAGGACTGTGGTGATTGGCACCAGAAAAGAGAGGCCTATACCCAGCAGTGGGTGAATTCGGGCTATGGATGATGATGATACCTAACAGTAGACCAACATTTCACCAGTCATGTTTAAGTCCCATTTAAAAGAGGGCGAGCCTATTATAATCAACAGAGCACACATGCAGACGCCCTGGCAGCTTCTGAGAAATCTCTGAAGGAAAAACCTAACAACACTTTGCCTGACCCTGAAAACGACTTTTCGGGAACCACAGGCGTGATGTTATATTATGATATTCATCTTACAACTGACTTGAAAATGTCTTATGGTCTCTCTACACATCAACAGAATATGCGTCTGCCAGACGTCCACCAACGTCAACAGACGCGTCCGCAGATGTCTGGACAGACGCCGGGCGCTCTCGCTTCAACTCTTTGATGTGGGACAAAACCGACAACAAACGGATTGGCGGCAGACGCATCTGCCGATGGTCAATACCTTCCACAGATGACCAAATCACCCCCTCTACACATCGGCGAATGCATCCGCAGATGACGTCTGCCGATGTGTAGAGGGGCCTTTAGTGAAGTATCAGTAAATTCTTTGTATTTGCTCGATTTGTGCCAGATTTATCCAATTAGATCGATTACAGAGGTCCTTATAAACGACATGAACAATACAGGTTATGTTACGAGGCACTCTTATTGCCATTCAACACCAGCTTAGTTTATAGCCAGCTTTAATTAAACAGAGCTGTCCAGGCGCTCAAACAGCTTGACAGCGCTGTCGGCTCACAGTCTAATATCTAACTGAATTTGTCAACGGTTGTCGGGGACACCTATGAACGTAAATGTAATACTAGCTGTTGCCAGCGGCTTCACTCTAAAAATCATTCACCCAAAACTATCCTATGTGTTAATCCAGGTAATAAACTATCTGTGTACCAAATTTTATCGTAATCCGTTCTGTAGTTTTTGCGTGAAGAATTAACAAACATACACACTCACCGCTCAGAAACTTTCGCCTTTATAATATTTGTGTGATAGTGTGATTAATACAATGCTGCACTTGCAAATAAATAATCTGGAGCTCATGGCTAAACAATGACAAACACTCGGGTGGATCTACGTTAACCCATTATATACCAAGGTTCCTCTGAACCTCGGAAAGCACCGTCGTTAAAGGTAGTCAGTGGTCCAAAAACCTGACCACCAGTCTTGCCAAATAGTATTTATTTATTAAAACTTTATGCACAACAAAACGTACAAAGGTGGACGGTAGTATCATCGTATTCAAATTCAAAATATTTTATTTCAGACTTAAATCCATATTTATCCGTATTACACTGTATTAACTGGGTTGTGGAGGTCAGATAGGCAGTCGCTTCATGTAAAATACTGCTGCATTTATATAGACTGGAAGCCGACCCCAACATAGTTAGGGAAAGGCAAGGCAGATTGCAAATAAATAATGTAATATGACTCCACAGCTTAAAAGGCTTTTGGTATCAGCAACGTCAATGTAGTTGCGGATATCCAATTTGTGATTCTCGGAATAGGAATTAGGGATTTACTGAAATGTCTTTGTTATATGGCTGGTTATTTGAAACACACACATAAATGCACTGTGCAAACCGCCAGTCTGTGGAATTCACAGCCGGCTTCTCAGTTTGCTAATCTATAATCTGGATCTATTCGAAGTTCTAAGGAATCGGTTTCTGCTAGGTAAGCGTGCTGCTCCTCAGGCCATATCATCGCTTTGGTGAGTTCCAGTTTTGATATTAAATAGGCAAGCCTTTTAAGTATATAAAACTGGCCAAGTGCAAGTCGGACTTGCACATGAAGGGTTCCGTGGCATGATTTCAGGATGTTCTGTAATCTATACGTGTTGAACTAATTTCTTTACTTTTCAGAATTTTAGACCCAGTAGTTGGAGGTAAGGGGGGGGGGGGGATGGTCGGACAGACACACGAGTGATCCTATAAGGGTTCTGTTTTTTCCTTTTGAGGTACGGAACCCTAAAAAAGGGAATATTTTCTAAAGCAAACAGTACCTATGCATAAAAAATATTGATAAAATCCACCTCTATAATTTCTTATAAAATATTTCATTGGACGTTACCCACTCGCATTAATGTACAACAAAACAAAATATGCATATATACAAAAATAACAACTAAAAAACCATTCAAAACTACCAACAACCATTTATAAAACCAACAATTACCCAAAACCCTGCAGCTCCTAATCGCGGTCAAAACGACCGTCCCACCAAAATATTTGTTCGCGAAAAAACGTGGCTACACGTCTCTGAAAAAAGTCCAAAAGCGATTTGTCACGCGTCCGGTGGCCCGGCATTAATCACGGGATAGACCCCGAATTATTATTCTTTATACGCCGTAATGACGCACCTGGGCTCTTCGTCGTCAATCTCGATGATCAATGACGTGTTTTGTCGCTCCATTGAGGGTGGATTATCGTGGTTTTCACTTGCAGGGTTGAAAGAACTGTTTGTGTATGGAATTTAGTTTATTGTGCTTCGTAATTGTTCATAGTTCGTATAAAAGGAAAAGAGAGGGGTAGGTGGGTGAAATGTCTCTTATTCTTCTTTTCTTTTTATCCGACTGCGGCGACACCCAAAAGCAGGGTTATGTGTTTGATTGTATTTAAAATAAGTGTTTTAACTTTCATGCATGAACTTTTATTCGGCTTATTTCCCAGCATTTTATACTTAGGTAATTGATGGTACTCGTAATCTGTGAACAGTGCATTGGGGTACTTTATTATTTATGTTATTATGTTGTAATATTCCATAATATAGCTGTTCGTTGTTCCTATTTGAGAAAATATAATGTAATTCATATGTAGGCACCTACTGACCTGCAGTTTAGTGATATAATAGAAAGTAGTAGTAGAGTATAGTAGTTATGAATATACCTACTATATAGTGAATGACGGAATGGGAAGCCAAAAATTCGCATAGAAACTTAACAGTATACTGAATGCCCAATCTATCTCGAGTTTTATATTGCAGTTCCCCAACAAAGTTTAAATAGTTTTTCGTAAAAAATCGGTCATGCAACGACTTAATACTAGTGACGTGTAAAAACGTGAGAAAAACTGATAAAAATCCATCATAATCATTCTCTCTTGTACCAATTCAATTGGAGTCGGCACAACATAAATCTTCTTGCATACTTCTCAATTACATAACATCGCATCAAAAATCTCTTTTCTTGCCATATTATCCTACAAAAGCAATATCAATTAAACCAACATAAATGAAACTGGATAAAACCTGATAAACGGTGGAGGATTCTACCACATTTTACAAACTTTTCCTTAGCAGGTGTATTATGAAAACCAATAACATCCCGCGGTGGAAACTTTCATAAGATTATGTGAAAAGTATTATATTGTCGCTTACCTACTCGTTTATTAAAAGTTTTATAAATAAATGTGTTTGAACGTGGGCGAAGGAAAAGTAGCACGGATCGGGTAGGTATTCTAGCTTTTTTGACTATCATTGTTTTAAAAATGTAAGTTTATGTAAGTTTGTGTGTATTGTTGATATGAAAGTGAAAGAAGTAAATAATGCCTTTTTTTGGAGGGTGGGAAATCATCAAATGACTCCTCCCGTACTGGACAGAGAGGTAGGAAGTGGTAGACTTCTACTGACTAAAAACCACTCTTGTTTCTTCTTAGCCCTTGTGCCGAGGACGCGGTATCTCTTTCGAACAACCCGCAGCCCTGACGAGCGTCGGCCCTTGCGGGCAACTTCCATGTTGCTAACATCTCTATGACGCGCTCGTGGAATACGAACGCGCCTTCGACACGGCCTGTTGTCGTCATAAGACGGACGGACGGCAAGCTAGCCCATTACTCACCGTCCACAGGCCCACGTCTATGGTGGCCGGAAGCCATCACGTGGCCCCCGACGGCCGGAGCGTCTCACGCGGCGAAGTATCCCGCGGTGATGCCTTGATTACTACTCTCATTATCTCCTGCCAAATACAGGGGTATTCAGCTGATACCGTAAGACCGAAGAAGAACCCAAACCCAAGATGATGATAATAGTTAGTGACCATGTCAGTTTGAAAACTAAAAAATGTGGTCTTCGACAGAAGTGTCAGGTTCAACACACTTTCCGCGCACTGCACTGCCGCGTCTAGGTATTGTGTCTTTATGTGTAGTCAGAAGTCTGCAAGTACGAAAACCAGTCTTACCAAGAGTTTGTGGTGTTACCTAGTTACTGGAATGCGGAGGTCTAAATACAGGAATCAGGAATTAATGGTTTCCTCACGATGCTTTCATCAGAGGTGAGTGTCTTGGGTTCAAACTTGAGACCTTTGATCTGGCACACATCTAGGCTACTAACATAGTGCACAAGTGGAGTTATTAACACCGATGTTGATGTTTGGATCAAAGGAAGCAGGTGGTGGTGGTCTACATTGATTTCAAAAAAGCATTTGATACCCTTGAGCACCACCAGCTGCTTCAAGCCATGGAGGAATGTGGCGTCGCGGGACCACTTAAAAGGTGGTTCCGTGCCTACCTCACAGGCCGGTCACTGCGAACCGTCATTGACGGCGTCGTGGGAGAACCCAGCTACGTCACATGCGGTGTGCCAACCGGTTCCGTGTTTGGTCCCGTCGGATACATCATGCATGTCAACAGCATGTGCAATGTGGTTCGAAACTGTCGCATATACATGTATGCCGATGATACTTGTTTAGTGTATGCAGATAAAGAATTAGATGTAATCGAAAGAAATATTCAGGAGGATTTCACAAATATAATTAAATGGGCTCATGATAATGGGATCATAATAAATATAAATAAAACTAAATGTATGCGTATACGGTCTCCTTATCTTAAAAACTGTGAGCGTCCCCCGCGCGTGACGGGGCATAGCTATGAGTGCCTGCACGATGATGGCGCAACGTATTGTTCGTGTACAGACATTGAGGTGGTGGAGGAATACAAGTACTTGGGGTTAGTTATTGACAACAGCTTCTCGTGGAAAACGCACATAACACACCTTTGTGACAAACTCCGATTAGTGCTTGTAAAATTCCACCACCTTAGTTTGGTACTGGATAGGGCCACTTTGTACACGGTCTACTATGCGCTGGTGGACTCGCTACTTTCATATGGACTGGCATGTTATGGTAACACATTTAAAACATATCTAGATAAAATAAAGTTGTTACAAATCAGATTTATGAAACTTTTAGTTGATAAAAATACAAAAACACGTTGTAAAAGTAGTGATTATGAGGAATTATTCTTAGAATGTAAGATGTTGCCCGTTCATCGAAGGGTGGTATTGTTAATGGCTATAGAAAACTATTGCAATGATGAGTTTAAAGTCGAGACGGTGCGCATAAGACCTCAAAGGAATAAATGCATCAGTAGATTTGTAGTACCCACTTGTACTAATTATTATGGACAAAGGTGTAGGAAATACTTAGTACCAACAATTTTTAATGACATACCTTCCGATTTAGAAAATAGCTGTAACACGAAAATGTCTTTTAAAAATAAACTTGGGAAGTTTCTTTTTAGCACCTTTTGTAAAGACTTCACAACAAAAGATGTATTATAGATCATGCCATTTATGAGTATTTATTATTGTATGAGTGTATATTTATGTCATACTGGCTCATGTTTGCGGCTTCACCGCTGTTAATTGTAGTGCTGTTACGCAACTGTGCTCCATTTGCTATAGGATTGGGATTTCGGGTTGGCCGTTTTTGCGGTCCGTTTAGCAGATTGTGAACTCTATTACGTTGACGGTAAGACAAAATGCAGCTGCAGTAAACAGTCAGTATTGTAACATTCTTTTTGCTTTTAATGCCATCCTTATGCCTACGGTATGGAGGTCAAGATCGGTTGAACGGACTGTAGAGGCGGTTAGCTTGGAGTTCTGGTCTTGTGGTAGATGGAGTATAGGTAACAATATGTTATTAGTATTAAGTTAAAGTCATAGTCAACCTCTGTGTTAAATAAGTGTGTAATAGTTATAAGTAAAAGTATCGGGTGATTGATGTTAAACTACCAAAAGATGTTACATATTGTATTAAAAAGAATTGTTAAGGGAGCTACATCTGCCAACAAACTGTTTTACAGTTTGGCAGAAGTATTAAGCTATGTAACACATTTTATGTAACCATGAATAAACGATTTTTCATTTTTTTTTTTTTTTTTTTTTTTTTCACATAGTTTAAAGGGTCTATTGAACTTGAATTGTTATTTCACATTATCTTTGTTAGTCCGTTAGATATCTGTATGGGTTAAAATTGCCTGGAAATAAATGAATGTTAAGTGAAAATTAACAGTCGTCATTATATTATTCCGGCTCTAGGTACCATATGGCGATTCCTTGCTCTATGCGACCAATCACAAGCTACATTTCAACCCAATTATTTCCATATTAATCTTGATACTAATTTCTTTCAGCAACTTTCCTTCTACGAGTGAATCAGTGGTATTAGTAGCCTGATGACTTTTTGACGATGGTATAGCATGGCCTTAATGAAACACATTATACGCGCCCTATTATTGGCAGTTTATTCTTTTAATGGATGATTGTATGGAAATTGAAGCCAATTTTGTTGGAGAAAATTATAGTTCTAATAAGGTGCATGATTTTTGTAGAACCCTGATTACCTGCTTTTAAAAGTTCATTATACTGGGGTAGATATTTTTAGCTTGAGTAATGCGTATAGAACCTCTAATTCTGTATATAATTATAATTATGTTTTATCGCTGATATTCTGTTGATACTTATAATAAGTCATCAGTATTGGAAGCACTTTCGAAGCTGTCTATGATTTTCAGGAGTAGCTATGTAAAGTACGATGGTAGAGTAGCTATGTCATCATCTTCTGCCTAGCCTTTTCCCAACTATGTTGGGGTCAGTTTCCAGGCTAACCGGATGCAGCTGAATATCAGCATTTTACATGGAGTGACTGACTATCTGATCTCCACAACCCAGTTTATACGATACCTATTTGGTAATACTGGGTGTCTGCTTTCAGGTCACTGACTTCACCGTTTTGATAGCAGTCATGGTAATTTATTTATTTATTTTATTTTTTATAATGAAATAAATTACACGATGTAATGACCCACGACTAAATAATAGTCAGAATAATTACAGTTTTGTGATATTATTATACTAATACAGTCTGTTTCTGACATTACGTGCCCTTAAAGCGAAAACCAACTAAAGTCACTTATGGGCAAAAATGCGTTACAAGTACCGTTAAAATCTCCTTTTCAAGATCTACATACTGGTAAAACCCGTTTTCCGATATGACACTCCGTTCTGAATTTAGCTTTTAGCTAAAGTAACTTAACAGGAGATTTTTGAAATAAAGAACAGGCAAAACCCAATAAGTGTCAGTTAAAGCAAGGTTTCTGCACTGTAAACCATGTTTTTAGCCAGGAAAAACATTGTATCGCCGTTTATGTGGTTTTTACATGATTCAAGCTAGCTGAACAATAACAATTTAATAACTGAGTCAAGAGACTAAAGATTTCTACTTAATTTTAGCAATTATCCATGAGGTAAACATACAAATTTCGTTTAATTAAATTAATTAAAAAACTGCTGTCTAAATTCTATTCTTCAAAATACAAGAAAACATTGCGGCTACAGGCCACTAATCTGCAGCACTTATCAAGCCAATGTTTAATTATTCCTACTTGTTTTGAGAATTAAGTTCTTTTTTCTCTTCCACCCGAATAATGAATACAATATGAAATGAAAAATACACGTACTCTCCTCATTATCAGTTGTTTTAATACAAATTTTACGATTCGAACCTTTAAACACGATTTTCTCGAAACTACATTTTATGCAGTTAGTTGGGTTTTGAAGTAAGGGCACGATTACTAACATATCGACAGCCAATAACCCCCACAGTGCCACACTAATCATTTCAGTTATTTAACAGTAATAATTACGAAACCGATTAAATAATTCCACGAACAAATCATAAAATTATAATATAACATGTATTTACTGACATAATTCAATGCTTCCATATTGATTTGAGAAGATTGAAATTTTGATATAATGTGAAATGGGAATGATGGTTGTAAATTACCAAATTTAATTATATTAGCGATACTAAATGCTTAGCGGAGGTGCTATGTAAGGCGCGGTTCCTTTAGTAGCGATAAGGGATAAGTAGCTTAACACATTCACTGCCAATAAATATTGACGATTAATCACCTCCAAGGCCAGATATTTTTCTGCGCGTATTTTGTTTTAGGTCTCAATAAAAACGCGAAAGATAAAGAAACCATTACTTGATTTCATAAATTAAGAATTTAACCTGAGTGGCCGCATAAAGTAATACGCACTTGCCGTGGACGCCAAATTTATATTGACTGGAGAAAACTGTACGAAGCGACTGCTCGGATCCGAGTGCGCGGCACCGTTGTAAGTGCACCACCCTTCTCGGATCCGAGTGGGTGGCAGTGAATGTGTTAAATACTGACTGCGAAGGATTAGGTCTTGATTCCCGGGTCGGGCATGCAGTCTTATTGAGTTTTTCCGTCAGGAATTTATCTGTAGCACTTATGGAATGGTCTACCTTGGACAAACTTTTTAATTGGGTAGATCTAACTTCGACAAAGAGATCGCCCGAAGAATCCAACTCGGATGGGCAGCGTTCGGGAAACTACGCGACATCTTTTCATCCAAAATTCCGCTGTGTCTTAAGATGACGGTGTATAACCAGTGTGTGTTGCCAGTGATGACTTATGGCTCAGAGACATGGTCGCTCATTGCTGGCCACTTAGAGAAGCTTAGAGTCCCGTAACGAGCCATGGATAGAGCTATGCTCGAAGTTTGTATGTGCGATAAAATCTGAAATGAAGAAATTCGCCGAAGAACTAGGATCACCGACATAGCTTTCAGAATATGCAAGCTGAAGTGTCAATGGGCAGGCCACATCGCCCGAGAAACCGAATACCGGTAGGGAAGAAAGTTTCTCGAGTGGCAACCACAAACCAGATGACGCAGCGTTGGTAGGTCTCCCACCAGGTGGACCGACGACATCGTGACAGTCGCGGGCAACCGGTGGATGCAAACGGCAGGTTGCCGCTCGTTATGGCGTACTATGGGGGAGGCCTTTGTCCAGTCGTGGACGTTTTATTGCTGATGATGATTATGACTAATGGAGTCTAAATTTATGCCGGTTTGACGGCAATAGGTTCGCCCCCTATTACGCACTTCTTAATAGAATGGGCGAAATGTGGGTGTACTATAATTAGATAAATCTCTACCTGACCCTTCGGGGATTATCTCATTCATAATTAGCAGGCTTGCGACTGAAGCGAAGCTAACTTAGTTAAGCTTTTAGTATGCAACCGGCTTTACGAGTAATACTCACAAACGTTCCAGTTATTTGTCAATTAACTTCGCGCTCGCATGCACTATGTCCGTCAAACTAGACAGCGTTGTAGCGATCAAAAATAGTCGAAAGTAACGTCACATTGCTGTCGCGAATTCACTGTTCAGCGACCTATATGGGCCAGTATGTTTACACGTTTTTAGGATTCCGTATCCAAAGGGTAACAACGTGACCTTATTACTATAAGACTACTATAAGACTTCGATGTCTAGGTATCTGTCTGTCACCAGGCTATATCTCAAGAACCGCGATAACTAGACAGTTGAAATTTTCACAAATTATGTATTTCTGTTACCGCTATACAAATACTAAGAACAAAACAAAATAAATATTTAAGGGGGCTCCCATAAAACAAACGCGATTTTTATAGATAATGCTGAACCATTCGTGCGCGAGTACGACTTGCACTTGGCCAGTTTTTTCATTTACAGGTGTAAATAAAGCAGCGGTTCTAATACAGGGTGGAAGGAACAACGATGACGCTTAAACTTCGTTTTCAGTAGGTACATCTAGGCTACACTTGACAAAATATTTCATTTTATAAAAATCTTGATGTGGCGTTCATTAGAGATTTTTTTTATGTTTTATAGGTCCAATACATTAATATCCTGCAAATATTGATCCAGCTAGGTCTTATATCTGGGAAAATTTGATTTTTTCATTTTCACAAAAGCAGAACTCGGTCACCCAGGAACTTACCAGCATAATAAAGAAATCTATGAATTTCGACATGTCTTAAAAACATTACAAAACTGTAACTGGTCACTTGTCAAAAAATAAAGTGATGAACTCACACAACTCTCGATGCTAAATCACTGTTGCTAAACATAATTTTAAACAATGTTGATACCACTAGTAATCCGTCAAACGATACCCTTATATATCGAAATAAAAAAAAATGATAATCCTTAAATCACAAAGCGAAAGCTTGCATTGCAAACGGCACAAGCCAGAGCAGGCTTACATTTTTTAAGGTGGTACCCTGAGCAAATAACCTTGAGCATTTGCTCCCTCTTTGCCGCACCCCACCTCTACAATACTTCGTAAACTATTACTTGCGCCACCTGGCGAACTTCATACGAATACAAGTAAAATTCACAGATCTAAGAAGTAATAGATATGGCATTCAAAGAAATATTTTTTTATGAAATGTTATTATGAATTCAGTTACTATACTCACGTCGATAAATAGGTAGGTACTTTCAACTTTTACAGTGATACAAATATTACGATTACGAAAATGAGCTCATAATTAAAATCCAAGATGGCGCCGACGAAAATTTTTGTTTTTTTCGTCATGGGTGTCGTTTTCATGGTTTTCGGGGCCGCTGATTACGAAAATGAGGTCAAAATGAAAATCCAAGATGGCGCTGACGAAGATCTTTGGTTTTTCCGTCATGGGTGTCGTTTTCATGGTTTTAGGGGTCGCTGATTACGAAAATGAGGTCAAAATGAAAATCCAAGATGGCGGCCATGAAAATTTTTGGTTTTTCCGTCATGGGTGTCGTTTTCATGGTTTTAGGGGTCGCTGAATACGAAAATGAGGTCAAAATGAAAATCCAAGATGGCGCTGACGAAGATCTTTGGTTTTTCCGTCATGGGTGTCGTTTTCGTGGTTTTAGGGGTCGCTGATTACGAAAATGAGGTCAAAATGAAAATCCAAGATGGCGGCCATGAAAATTTTTGGTTTTTCCGTCATGGGTGTCGTTGTCATGGTTTTAGGGGTCGCTGAATACGAAAATGAGGTCAAAATGAAAATCCAAGATGGTAGCCAGGAAATTTTTTGGTTTTTCCGTCATGGGTGTCGTTTTCATAGTTTTTGGGGTCGCTGATTACGAAAATAAGCTCAAAATCAAAATCCAAGATGGCGCCGACGAAAATTTTGGTTTTTCGACTATATATAATTATATATAATATATAAAACGACAGCCATAACGGAAAAATTTACCTGGCCGCCATCTTGGATTTTCATTTTGACCTCAAAAACCATGAAAACGACACCCTTGAAAGAAAAACCAAACATTTTCCTGACCGCCACCTAGGGTTTTCATTTTGACCTCTTTTCGTAATCAGCGACCCCAAAAACCATGAAAACGACACCCATGACGGAAAAACCTAAAATTTTCCTAGCCGCCATCTTGGATTTTCATTTTGACCTCATTTTCGTAATCAGCGTCCCCAAAAACCATGAAAACGACACCCATGACGGAAAAACCAAAAATCTTCGTCGGCGCCATCTTGGATTTTCATTTTGACCTCATTTTCGTAATCAGCGACCCCAAAAACCATGAAAACGACACCAATGACGGAAAAATCAAAAATTTTCGTCGGCGCCATCTTGGATTTTCATTTTGACCTCATTTTCGTAATCAGCGACCCCAAAAACCATGAAAACGACACCCATGACGGACAATCCAAAAATTTTCGTCGGCGCCATCTTGGATTTTTATTTTGATCTCATTTTCGTAATCAGCGATCCCAAAAACCATGAAAACGACACCCATGACGGAAAAACCTAAAAAATCCTTACCGCCATCTTGGATTTTCATTTTGACCTCATTTTCGTAATCAGCGACCCCAAAAACCATGAAAACGACACCCATGACGGAAAAACCTAAAATTTTCCTAGCCGCCATCTTGGATTTTCATTTTGACCTCATTTTCGTAATCAGCGACCATAAAAACCATGAAAACGACACCCATGACGGAAAAACCAAAATTTTTCGTCGGCGCCATCTTGGATTTTCATTTTGACCTCATTTTCGTAATCAGCGACCCCAAAAACCATGAAAACGACACCCATGACGGAAAAACCTAAAATTTTCCTAGCCTCCATCTTGGATTTTAATTTTGAGCTCATTTTCGTAATCGTGCCAATATTATTTTGTATCACAGTAAAAGTTGAAAGTACCTACCTATTTATCGACGTGAGTATAATAACTGAATTCATAATGACCAAAAGTATTTGGACGCACCAATAAATATTTCATAAAAAAATATTTCATTGAATGCCATATCTATTACTTGAAATTACTTCTTAGATCTGTTGATAATGTGACGTAAGCGAGCGAGCGCATGAGCCGACGCGGCGCGGTGACGAGCGACACGGGTTCCCCCTTCGAGGCCTGGCGGCATACTGAATGTCAATAGATACGGTTGCGAATACGCTCAGAATTTTGCATAAAAATCTTTATAAAATCAAATTTTGGGTTTTTGAAAAAAAAAATCGTACCATAATGTTCATTATGAAATTGCTTATCCATTAGTGTAAAAACAAAATAAAAACAATTGTTAGTTTTGGAGAAGTAGCATGTTTTCAATAATTATTTCTCATTTCTGTGGTTTCGTTGTGAGGGGATTAATTAAATATTTTACTTAAAAAAGAAAAAAACAAAACGTACCATTTTGAAGGTAAGAGTATGTAGAAATTTAATGTATTTTTTGTTGGTTGATATATCTTTTTTTTTAAGAGTTATAAGCTCCAGAAAACTGCATAAAAAACGGCTAGAGCTACGTTTTGCTGGGGGACGCGCCTTAAGGGCCAGCATGGACACGGTAAAGCGACATTTTCATGTGGAAAATGAAATAAATATGAACAATGTATTCTTTTTGATAAAGTTCGAAATAAAATTGCCTTTGTATGCTTTCATGCTGTTACGGATTTAAGATTGCGCGAACTTATGATAGTAGAAATTATGACTTATCAACTATATTAGTAGGTAGTCGGAAACAGAATGTCTGCTAATTTTTAAATACGTAGAAGGCATCATTTTACCTAGTAAAGCTGAGTTGCGAAGGTCGCTTAGACAGTCGCTCCATGTAGTTACTTACAATTCTGGTATTAAGCTGCACCCAGTTAGACTAAAAGTCAAACTATCATCGGGCAGAAAACGCAAGGCCGAATATATACTTTTTTTTTTAAATCAACGTTGTTCAATGTTAAAATCACTTCATAATTTTTTGCTTACAAGGTAGAAGTTAATTTAATTCCAACTTTAAAACAAACAACACAATGTTTATTACAGTTTGATACTAAATCAAAAAGCTCGCTACTCTCGCTCCTAAAGCGATTGAATAAAACTCCGTCACTCGATCCCTACACCTGCCAACGAATCTGCGCGCCTCCAATTAGTGAAGCTTAACGCTAATCCGAGCGGAACAAGCTGAAAATAACTACAACACCATGTGAATAAGCAAACACCCTGTATAAGGATTAGTCGGGGAGCGGAGAATTTATTTTAATTACGAGTGAAATCGCGGATCGACGCCATTTGTTTAGTTTAGTCCGGATTACTTGGTATCTCGGTTTCTCCTACGGTTTTTTTTTTGTTTAAAGGATTTTCGAATTTCGTGACAGGTAAGTTTATTTATTGGTAAGTTTATTTACTGTGGTTATTGTAAGAAATATATTTAAAAAAAAATTACATTAAAGTATTTTGTGATATAAGGAAAAAATTATCTGAATGATCATCTAATGAATAAAAGAGATCTTGGGTTCGATTCTTGGGTCGAGCAAAATTTTAATGGGGTTTTCCATGAGGAATTCTTCAGTAGCAGTCTGGATAATGTAAGTAAGTAATGTATGTAAGTTGACCTGGGAATGCCAAGAATGTCGGTGCAAAAAGCCAAAGAATAATAATATAAACACACCCGTAAGATCGCAACAAGTAGATGCCAGCCTAGCAACACCAGATCCTAACGTCACTCTGCGTCAAAAACCAACTCAAAACCACCTCAATGAGACCTTTTGCTCGGAAGACATAAGTGTACTCGGCGAGACATTGTATCACAAAACAATTTTAGAGAATGAAAACCAACCTGAACTAACGCTACATAGTCTGAGCGAGATGATATCGATGAAATTAAGGGAAAATAATACATCAATAATACAGGAAATAAAAGCTACCATTCAATCAGAAATAAATAAAGCCATACTAAAATTGAAGGAAGACATAAAACAAGACACAGGTGCTCTGTTCTTACATAACGAGCAACGAAAGAATGATATAGAAAAACTGAACATCCAAATAGGAAAACTTGAGAAGCAAACTAAAGCAATGCAAAACGAAATCAAAAAGCTAAACTCTGAGACCCCCCATATAACACAACAAATACCCGAGAACAATGTTAAGAAAATTGTGTTGTATGGACTTACCGAAATCTACAAAGAGCCTGAACAAGACCTACACGAAAGAATAAGAGCTATTTTTTGGGATATTCTAGGAATAGACTTACTAGGCTACATTGAGGATACCTACAGGATTGGAAAATATTATAATAATCGAAATCGACCGATGGTAATTGAACTGATGAGCAAAAGAATGACCAAATATATAATGGAAAATAGCTGTTATTTCCAAGGAACCGGACTGTTTACTTCTGAATTTTTGAACGAAGAAGCAAGAAACGAGAGGAAAATCTTGCGGGATAAAATGCTCGTAGCACGAAATAAAGGCCAACAAGCCGTAATCAGAAATAATCAACTGTATATTGAAGGGAAACACATAAGTTATAAAAAAGAAACAATATCGTACCCCCCACCAACAACCGAAAACCAAAACAATTCAAATAGAAAAAGCGATCCGAATAACGACCGTACATTTCGAAAATACGAAAAAGACACTACATTTCGAAAACCACGAGCAACATTTTAATATTTTGTTTCAAAATATCCAAAGTCTATATAATAAGCAACATATAATGGAAGCATTTGTCAACGAAAACCAGGCATATCAAGCTATATGTATTTCCGAAACATGGCTCTCAAGAGATAAACTAAGCATGATTGACTGTATTAACTACAAAGTCGCAGCATCCTTTTGTCGAGAAAACCGTGGAGGCGGCGGAGTTTGCATCTTACTAGAAAAACACAAAGATTATATAGAACGAACCGATATAACCGAGATGTCACTCGAGTATATTTTAGAAGTTTGCGCTCTTGAAATACCTAACGAAAATCTGCTATTGGTAACAATGTACTGGAACAGAAGAGAAGAAGATATTTATTATAACCAACTCAATAAAATACTAGCGTACATTAACAATAAATACACAAAATTAAATACAGTCATCGGCGGTGACTTTAACATAGATATCCTTAAAAATAATTCAAAAGTAAACGCTTTTTTGGATCTTATGTCCGAATACAAATATGCACAACTCATAAAACATCCAACACGCATAACACAAACAGTATCGACGTGCCTAGACCTGATATTTACAAACTTTAAAAACAGAGATTTATGTACATCTGTGGAGGAATTGGGTTTTTCAGATCACTGTGGTACAATTATAAAATTCAAAATACCTCAACAACCAAAGCAAACCACTTGGTATTGCGAAAAACGACTGTATAACAAAAATAACATTGAAAATTTCAAATCTGCATTAAAGTTAGTTAATTGGGAAGAAGTTATTACAGAAAGTAACGATGCAAATCAAAATTATAATGTTTTTAACGGGTTATTAACTAATATACTAAACGAAACTATACCTAAAGTAAAAACTAAATTAAAAACCCACTATAAAAAATACTGGTTATCTAGGGGTATAAAGATCTCATGCACTAACAAAAGGTTATTGAAAATTTTGAGTATTAAGTCTGACAATCCAATTATCAAAAAGTATTACAGACAATACGAAAAAATACTAAAACAGTCGGTGATAGTATCTAAAAAGCAGCATTATATTAATAAAATAAAAATATCCCAAAACAAAATAAAAGCTATGTGGAATATAGTTAATGAGCGCACAAATAAAAAAACGTGTACTGATAAGCGTAATATCCAATTAGAAATTAATAATACTTTAGTTTCAGACCCAAAACAAATTGTAAACGAATTCAATAATTTTTTTGCATCTATTGGCGAAGAAAGAACCCGCCCTCCCGGCAGTGAGGCCAAAGGTCAGCCTGTACTTAATCCCTCTGAAAATACCCTGTTTCTTAGACCTTTAGACTGTCAAGAAACGCATAGAATCATAAAAAATTTAAAAAACAAAAATAGTCACGGAATCGATGAACTACCACCATCCCTGATTAGGCAATGCGCAGATGAACTTGCGGTACCCTTTTGTGTTTTGATAAATCAATCCTTTCAAGAAGGTATCTTTCCTGATCAACTTAAAAAGGCTATTATAAAACCATTGTTTAAGAAAGACTCTAAAACTGACCCCAATAATTACCGGCCCATAGCTCTTCTACCTACGGCTTCTAAAATTTTCGAAAAGGCAATGTGCGATCGGGTGTACAGTTTTTGCGAAAGATACAAAATCTTTGACGAAGGTCAAAATGGTTTTCGGAAACATCGATCAACAACCTTAGCTGTCTATAAATATATGCAACAAGTTGTGAATATTATAAATGATAAAAAATATCCAGTTGGCATACTTTTGGATATGACCAAGGCATATGACAAGGTACAGTTTAAAATATTACTTGATAAATTATACGGAATAGGAATTCGTGGAACTACACATAAGTGGTTTGCTTCCTACCTAAAAGATAGAGAACAATATGTACAAATAGAATATTTCAACCGGGACCAAAAACAAATAATTCAAGTAAGATCTGATAGAAAGACTATAAATGCATCAATACCTCAGGGCAGTGTTATTGGATGTCTCCTATTCATCATCTACATCAATGACCTTCCCAAAATCATGGATGAACCATGTGTGCTATTCGCGGATGATATTTCTCTACTTACCACATGCCAAACAAATAAAAATATAAATGACCAATTAAATACGATTTTCAACAAAACAAAAAAATGGATGGACGAGCACAACCTTGAGATTAATTATAAAAAAAACTAAACTAATAACTTTCTACCCCTATCAAAAATCCCCATTACCAGTCAGCTTCTCAACCAATGGCATAAAAATTGAAGTAGTTGACGACTTTACGCTATTAGGACTCACAATTGACACACACCTTTCTTGGAAGCCCCATATAAAAAGAATAAGATCAAAATTATCAAAATTTACCTATGCACTTCGAGAAGTAAAAAAAACTACCGACTTGCAAACTGCACTTACCACATACTACGCCTACGCTCACGCATGGCTCAGCTATGGCATCATAATGTGGGGAAATAGCACGGACGCGCCTACACTTTTCATTCTCCAAAAGAAATTAATCCGTATTATAGTTAACATAGAACAAACTGACAGTTGTAAACCCTTTTTCATAAAACATAAAATACTCACCTTACCATCCATCTATATCCTAGAAATATGCAAATTTGTTAGAAAACACGCGTACTTTTTTACAACCCGCGGTGATAAACATAGCGACCGATCTGTCAGATACAGAAACATGTTAATGTTACCTTCTTCGCGCATGAAACTACATTCAAACAGTCCCTACGTAATGTCTATAAAAATATTTAATAAACTTCCAGATGCAATAAAAAATGAAACCAGCGATACAGCTTTTGCGAAGAAACTCAAACTATTATTGATTAAAAAAGCATACTACACAATAAACGAATACTTAGTTGACAAACAAATATTTTGAACTCAAACAGACACCATACTTTGTTAGTCGTCTGGAACCCACTTTGTTATATAAGCATAGATAAATATTATTTTATAGTTTTAAGTTTTAGAATGTATGTTAATTTTATAAATATAATATGTTAATTTGATAAATGAAGTGATAATAATTTTGTAAATGTATAATAATATTATAATTATATGACAATTTTATAAATGTATAATAATTTAAATATTGTATAATAATTTTAATAATCTGTGATAATTTTAGAAATGTATGACAATTTTAATTTCTAATGTATCTTTGTGAATTGATAGATTGTTGATAAATTGATGATTATTTTGTATTCATATTATTGAATTAATAATGTTACCGTTACTGAGATGAAGAGGGCTATCCTCTCTCCTAATGTTGCTGTGCCCGACAGGGTCCATACTGATCTCCTATTTAATAACACCATCTTTGTAATACATATGGAATGCAATAAATAATTGAGTATTGAGTATTGGATTTGTTTTCATTATTTATTGTTTTTCATGAAAATTAAAAATCTACATTTTCAGCAGAGGCTTGTTTGTACCACAAACCGCTAAATACAATATTGAATGGAGTTTTCCGATCGACATGAGTCGAATAATAGGTTATTTTATTTTATTGTGTTTGGGTGGTTTTCAGTCAAAAATACAAACATTTATAGTATCTATGAGGCAATCAACGACAAACCAATTACGAGTAAACTATTGTTGCACAAACGAATAAAATTATAACTAAGCATTATAGCACTGAGCATCATTATGCTCAGTGCTATAATGCTTAGTTATATTTTTATTGTTAAAGTTTAAAAAAAAATGTCTTATTCTTTGTTATTACATTTAATAACAAAGAATAAGACATTTTTTTTTAAAACTTTGCCCCATACTTGGTATTTTTCCTGTATCGTGGGAGCGTTTACAAACATTTAAACTCACATACACAAATGTGGAGTACCTGCAGTGGGAACAAAATTACAGGTTACTAATCAAATTACCGACAATTAACGGCCTCGTTGGTTTTGTGGGCGCAAGTGCAACTACTCAGTCAGTCCTGAATTCAACTCCCATGTTGCGTAATATCAATATGATACCGTGTTTTTCTATCTTGATATTTTTAGAAGTCACACAGTCTGGAGAAGCGCCTGGTTGATGGTTATATCCTTTCCTCCTATTCATCATCATCATCATCATTCCAGCCGAAAGACGTCCACTGCTGGAGATAAGCCTCCCCTAAGTGTCGCCACATTGATTAGTCCCGTGCGTCTCGCATGCAGCGGATCTCCGCAACCTTCACCACGTCATCGGTCCACCTAGCTAGTGAGAGGCCTTCCAACGCAACGTCTCCCGGTTTGCGGTCGCCGCTCTAGAACTTTCCTCCCCCTATTACATGGGACTTATTAACTATGATATGGGTGTATTAATCGTTACACCTCTGTCAACCCTTCGGAAATTAGTGGCGTTATGTTTTGTTGCTGATATTAAATTATTACAATAAAGTTTATTGTCAACCATTCAGTACAAGCTAAGCAGTTTAACAGATTTGCCGACAAAGGTGAAGTAAGTGTACAGTAAACTTTATTTTATTATCTCGTAAAAGAAAAATGAGGAGATTTAATTCCAAAGGTTGACTATAAAGAACCTATAAACTTTGGGATAGAAACGCCTTAGTGCCTTGTAATATTCGCGTAAACTACAAAACAAGCATGAGACTCATCAAAAGTAAGATCATCATTCATCATTATCTCACCATCATCTGCCAACAGTAATCCACTGCTAAGAATAGACCTCATTTATCTCACAGCATATCTCTCTCAGCGTCTACTTCCAGCCGCCCTGCGAAAATTTGCCGATTTTCTTGCCGATTCGGGGATTCCAGTCTAGAACACGTCTACCCCAAACGCTCATTGGATCTACTGCTAATAATGCTGCTGCTACCATTGCAACTTCTCACTGAGAAAAACGGGCTACTTAAAATTGGCAAATTTGTAATGTACCGGCAGCCAGATACGTATAATGTGCTTTTCACATGAAAATTATAAGAGCCATACTTATAATGAAGCGACACCATGTTAAGTAAGTATGCGGCATAATGCTCTGTAAAGACCATGTAAACAAGTTACTTGTAATGAGGCCGCATCATGAAATTACTGTGCCCGCATTATTAACGTTTACGTATGCGGTTTAATGATGCCGCATATGTATTAACAGAGCAGCATACGTAATTTACTTACCCGGAACCAGGAAAAATGTATGCGCTATACGAACGAAGTTATACAGCCGCATTAATTCAGTATCTAGGCTCTTTACAACAGTAACTGGTTGCCAAATCATTGTACTGACTCCGACTCATTAAGTAATGGTTCCGGTTACGTACATAATGTACGAGCAGAGTAAGGGATATGCCGGTACATTTTACGCACACTGGATAATTAATAATGTCTCCGCCTACGTAATCATTTACGTATCCTGGCTCATTTTACGAACTCCGTTTACTTACTGACTGTGTTCGGTGCGTATAATCTTTATGACGTCAGCCGCATCATGAAATTACTGTGGCGCACTCTTACCATTTACGTATGCGGTTTAATGATTTCGCACAGAGCAGCATACGTAATTTACTTAACCCGTAACATAAAATATGTATGCGCTATACGTACGACGTTATACAGCCGCCTTATTTCAGTATCCAGGCTCTTTAAAACAGTAACTGGTTGCCCAATCATTGTACTGAATCCGTCTCACTAGGTAATGGTCCCGGTTACGTACGAGCAGAGTAGGGGATATGCCGATACATTTTACGCACACTGGATAATTAATAATGTCTCCGCCTACATCATCAGTTCAATACGTATCCTGGCTCATTTTACTAACTCCGTTTACTTACTGACTGTGTTTGGTGCGTATAATCTTTATGACGTCAGCCGCATCATGAAATTACTGTGGCGCACTCTTAACATTTACGTATGCGGTTCATTGATTCCGCACAGAGCAGCATACGTAATTTACTTAACCCGTAACATAAAATATGTATGCGCTATACGTACGACGTTATACAGCCGCCTTATTCCAGTATCCAGGCTCTTTAAAACAGTAACTGGTTGCCAAATTATTGTACTGAATCCGACTCATTAAGTAATGGTTCCGGTTACGTACATAATGTACGAGCACAGTAAGGGATATGCCGATACATTTTACGCACACTGGATAATTAATAATGTCTCCGCCTACATCATCAGTTCAATACGTATCCTGGCTCATTTTACGAACTCCGTTTACTTACTGACTGTGTTTGGTGCGTATAATCTTTATGATGTCAGCCGCATCATGAAATTACTGTGGCGCACTCTTAACATTTACGTATGCGGTTCATTGATTCCGCACAGAGCAGCATACGTAATTTACTTAACCCGTAACATAAAATATGTATGCGCTATACGTACGACGTTATACAGCCGCCTTATTTCAGTATCCAGGCTCTTTAAAACAGTAACTGGTTGCCAAATCATTGTACTGAATCCGTCTCATTAAGTTGATTAAGTAATGCCGCAGCAAGACTTGCTTGGATAACTTAATCCAAAGCATGAAAAACCGTTGCAGGACCGATAATAACGTCATGGGTGGTTTTACTGACTACTGCTTTTTCACATAACTGTTAAAAACAGATTAATTTCTCGCAAAAAAAAAATAGTTTTCTTTTATTCTGGAGTGTACCTAGTCTGATAAATGGGCTTTATAAAAAGTATATACCTAGTAGTCTAGGCAACAAACGCCTTTTTGATGAAGTTTTTTCAGCAGTCTCCGAAAATTATGATTGAGGTGTCATTCGATTCGGAATGGCATCCAGATGATTTTCGAAGAAAAATGAAGTTCCGCTTGCAAAAATTGCAAAAGTTATTAACAATTAACTAAAAAATTTAAAATGGGTTTAGTGTTTTGCAAATATCTCAAAACCTAATTAAAATTTTTCAAATTTGAAATAAGATTCAAAAAGGGGAGGAAATTTCCTAAAGAATGTTCTAACTTTCGGAATTGTAGGACCAATATTAATAACTTTCCGATCGGGTTGAAAATACGCCCGAAAACTGGTACTCCGTCTTGCGCAAGCTACGCTCCATTCGGACCTTTAATGAATAAATGTTATTTAAACTTATTAAATACGAAAATTAAAAATTGAAAAAATTCAGGCGCCTGCAGGATATATCAATACACAATAATCTGTGATCTAAAAATTTTTATCGCGAATTTTCAATAAGTTATCCATTAATTAATTAACAATTTTTTGTAGCACGAACACTGACATTGCAAGTGCGATAATTATTACACTATTCATCTGAGATTTTTTTCCTTTCGTGGATCTATTTTTCAAAGGTCTTAGAATAGGCTCTCGTTGGGAAAATTAAAAGAAATGTTAATTTTCGTTTTTTTATTAACAATTTACTGAAATGAAAAATTTCAAACCTTCATTAGACATTAAAAAATTCTTTTTTTTTATTATATTATTAGTGAACCGTTTTTGTATGATCAGAAGCTACTTAAAAATGATTTTTTATATTTTTTATATCCTGTTTTTTAAAATATTTTTATAAACAAATGCGTTGTTTATGAGATAATTTAATGTTTTTTTTTAATATCGTAATCTTTGATAATAATCATGATTTTTTTTTAAAAAACCGTTTCTTAAAAAAATGTTTATTTGCTTAAAAACGTATTTGTTGATTAACAATTATTTTCTCCCACTTCTAATTAATATTAAGGTATCATTTTTTTTTAAATCATCATTATTTGTTTTTTCTTTTCGATATATAAAAAAAAAATATTGTTTAATTAAAACTTTCATTGTTTATGTAATAAACAATTTGTTAAAAACAAATAAATTTTCACTTTATATTTTTTTTCTCGTTTTACTTATTGTCACAAAAACAGAATGATTCTTTTTTTTTCATTTAATTTTTTTACAACTTTTTTTTTAATTTCAAAAAAAAAAACAAAATCATGTCTGTTTTTGTGACAATATTAACTTATTGTCACAAAAACAGATATGATTTTGTTTTTTTCATTTAATTTTTTTTTCAACTTTTTTTTTAATTTGAAAAAACAAAATCATATCTGTTTTTGTGACAATAAGTAAAACAAGAAAAAAAATATAAAGTAAAAATTTATTTGTTTTTAACAAATTGTTTATTACATAAACAATGAAGGTTTTAATAAAACAATATTTTTTTATTATTTATCGAAAAGAAAAAACAAATAATGGTGATTTAAAAATAATGATACCTTAATATTAATTAGAAGTGGGATAAAATAATTGTTAATCAACAAATACGTTTTTAAGCAAATAAACATTTTTTTTAAGAAACGGTTTTTTTTTTAATCATGATTATTATCAAAGATTACGATATTAAAAAAAAACATTAAATTATCTCATAAACAACGCATTTGTTTATAAAAATATTTAAAAAAACAGGATATAAAAAATCATTTTTAAGTAGCTTCTGATCATACAAAAACGGTTCACTAATAATATAATAAAAAAAAAGAATTTTTTAATGTCTAATGAAGGTTTGAAATTTTTCATTTCAGTAAATTGTTAATAAAAAAACGAAAATTAACATTTTTTTAATTTTTCCAACGAGAGCCTATTCTTAGACCTTTGAAAAATAGCTCCACGAAAGGAAAAAAATCTCAGATGAATAGTGTAATTATTATCGCACTTGCAATGTCAGTGTTCGTGCTACAAAATATTGTTAATTAATTATTGGATAACTTATTGAAAATTCGCGATAAAAATTTTTAGATCACAGATTATTGTGTATTGATCTATCCTGCAGGCGCCTGAATTTTTTCAATTTTTAATTTTCATATTTAATAAGTTTAAATAACATGTATTCATTAAAGGTCCGAATGGAGCGTAGCTTGCGCAAGACGGAGTACCAGTTTTCGGGCGTATTTTCAACCCGATCGGAAAGTTATTAATATTGGTCCTACAATTCCGAAAGTTAAAACATTATTTAGGAAATTTCCTCCCCTTTTTGAATCTTATTTCAAATTTGAAAAATATTAATTAGGTTTTGAGATATTTGCAAAACACTAAACCCATTTTAAATTTTTTAGTTAATTGTTAATAACTTTTGCAATTTTTGCAAGCGGAACTTCATTTTTCTTCGAAAATCATCTGGATGCCATTCCGAATCGAATGACACCTCAATCATAATTTTCGGAGACTGCTGAAAAAAATTCATCAAAAAGGCGTTTGTTGCCTAGACTATAGGTACATGTTATATTATGTATGTTACTTTTAATAAATTTTGAGTAAATTGAGTAAATCCAAAATATCCCTGTTGAGTGTTGATGTACGTAATTATTGTATATCTACTCGGCAGGACATAGTGGAACTTGATTTATTGTTTGATCATCATTCTGTATAACCTATGCCCACAATAAAAAGATTTGATTTGAAGGACAATAGTATTTTTTCAAACAGTGGGAAAAATATAGTATTTTAGGAAAGTTCATGAAAATAAAGAATTGTTTATCAGAATTTGATGATGACGATTGTTTTATCTCGACTCAGCGAGAAGATGCGGGCTTGAGCTTAGCTTGGGAAATAACCGAACCGTGGTTACACAAGCTTCGCGATATGCCAAAGGAGGTGTTTTTTTCTCATACGATTCTTGCCAAACAGTGTACCTATAATAAGAACAAAGGTACGAAAATATAGGAAAAAAATCGCAGATTCTGGAAAAAAATGTATTGGATTTATTTATGCATTTGTACTACCTGAAATTGATTATTAAAGATGCTAAAACAAGAATTTTAATCTGGCAATCTCGTGTTTAATTTTCTGATGATGCGTTTCGTTACTTCGTTTGATAAACTTATAAAACCTAAAAATATATTGTTTACAATTTTTTCATTTGTATTAATGTTACGTATTTTATCCAACACACTTTTTTTGTTAAACATTATGGGAAGAAGAACATAAAAAATCATTTTTTCACATTTCAGATTATTTTTTGCGTTTGCGTTTGTTTGCGTGACGTCAGCATCTACAACAACAAACAAATAATGAATGACTGCACAAGTATTTTGGGCTGTAATCTTTATAAATTGTGTTTTACTTCAAAAAATAATTCAACAGGACAATAAACCGGCTTTTCGGTACTGTATCGTGCCCTTGTGTAAAAACACAAATAGGAATGCACCAAATTAAGTGTTTTTTCTTGTACCGAGAGGTGTAGATCAGTTATAAGGAGAAAGTGGTGTAAAATCATGAAAAGAGACATGATATCTCCATCAACTTGTTTAAACTGTTGTGAAGACCATTTCGACGTAAGTATTTATTTCAGTTTAAGAACAATTTGTTTGTTTATCTGCTAATCTTTGATAAGGTCATCAATATAACCTCTAATTGGTAACTAACTTTAAAAAAGCTTTATGTACAAAGGTTTGGTTTAATATCGACCACTGACTGACTCAGACTTACTATAAACTAAGTTAGATATCTTGTGAATTTTAGATTTTCAAAATAAATTAACCTCTTCGCTACCGGGGGGATAATAATAATTGCAAACTAATATTTAGTTTAAAAATCTTGAAGCAATCTAGATGTATCACAGACTTCCATAATATCATTTTTTAATTTATTATGTTTGATTTTCAGTTAGAAGAAGATACAGCTAATTATATTGAGTACAAAATAATGAATTTACAAGAAAAATATAAAACTGTTTCACGATTGAAGAAAGGCATCCTTCCTCACAAATTTCAGTGTCAAAAGAATACTGAACCACAGCCATCATCAGACAGGCAAGCTTACAAAAAAGAAGACATTTAGAAATAATTCAAGAAGCTTTATCTGCACCACCTGCTAAACAAAGTGGTAGCACTCCGAAGCTAACTGAATTATCACAAATTGATCATATTATAGAAGCAAGTACATCTTCATCTCAGATACACACGGAAGATGCAGAAATGAAAAACCTTTGTGAAGCTGGTTGCAGCAGTTCAGATGGTTCATATACCTATAAATGCTTCATATGGTTGCAGCACTTGATCCCTATTATAGATGAACTTATAATTATAGCTTGTGGTTTAATAAATATGCAAGATTCTGTAATAAAAAGTATATTTATTTAATTTTAGTTTTATTTCTACATCAATAATACAGGAAAAATAGCATTACCCCAAAATTTTTTACATTTATTTATTAACTCTTCTTCACACAATTCTTTGTCGTATTCAACTTCCACAATAGTACGCTAGTATTATAATAATATTATCTGTGACAATAGTGACATTTTTTGATTCCTCAAAATCAGTGTGAGCTATGCAGAATAAAGCTTTATTTTTATTTGATAATTTGCAACTGCACTTGTGCCATGCATTTTGCTGTTATTTGGTTGTTTTTTATATACCGGCTTACTGATTTTTCAGAAGAAGGGCAATTAATCTCAATGCTGTAATGATCAGTTTCACCATCAGGGGATGCACCCATAATGGGATTTATAGGGCTTAACATGATTCCACATTTATTTATTTTTATTTTCTTCATTTTTTCTACAACTTTAACAACTTCATTCTCTAAACTGTCTGCCTCTTTTCATGGCATCCGTGTCCCGTAATTTTGATGCTTCCATAATACTTTCCACTAAGGACCCATCAAAAACTTTGCAATGGGAAGCTTCATAAGCTTTAGAAGCAGTAATTCTGGCATACTGCAGCTCATACCACAATTGCCAGTGCTGTTTTCTTACACACTTCTGTATGCATTTCTTTCATGCAATAATCGATGAATTCTTGTGGGGTCTTCGGTTTGTCCTCCAGCATCATGCTTACCCAAATAATGTATGGACATTTTTTCAATATCACTGGGCTCATTATAATAGGTACTTCATTATTTGGTTGCCTGTGTCACCAACTTCTTTATTAATATGATTTATTAAAACAGAAAAAAACTTTCCCTGCTAGTTGAAGCCTGTGCTGACTCAGCACCGCTTACAGGTTGCTGCATCTTGGGTAGGTACCTATGTTGCACATATCCTTCGTCTTAATAAATTTAAGAGTTGTTCTCACTGTTGACAAAAGCATTGTATTACTCGTAAAGTCGTAACCCACGATTATGACACCATAGAAAATTCATGAAAGTCCTTTGATTGCTGTCAGCTCAAGTAGAAGCCAGCTCATGAAATAACCTCCATCCTTTTTTTTTTTTTTTGGTGGGTGGAAAATCATCGAATGACCCCCCCCCCGCTCTTGGGCAGAGCGAAGGGGAGTGTCAGACTTCTACTGACTAAAAACCGAACCCATGTTCCTTCTTTGCCCTTGCGCCAAGGCCACGTAACCTCCATCCTTTGAGTTTTCATTCATATTTTAAGGTTAAGTATGCCCTTTTTCTTGACACAGGTAAAAACTATCCAAAGGCGTGGAAGATCGAATACATAATATAGGTACCTATTAATGTGTAATTACCTTGTTGCTTTCACTCCTTTTATTTCAGTAGACGTAAAATCCGAATTTGATGCGAAATACGTGGCCATCATAAACACATCAATTTTCGGAAGATTGTCCGATTGTGCCTTGACGTAGGTAACCGATATCAGTCATTTTCGCGTGAATCTTCTACTACTCTATTATAAAACGTGGTCATGGGCGTCATGACCACCCCGCCCTGGGCTGGGTCCAGGCTACTGGCTATCTGATCATTTTTCTGACCTCTTTGACTAAAACGACTACCTACCTAGGTACTGTGTGTAATCGTATTTCTGTATGAAAGCACCAAAAGACCCTAACGTAATCGAAGGCCAGCTCACTTCGCTCGCTACCTATGGCATTATCTTCATTTAGAGCTTGAAATCAAACTCATCTCGGGAAACCTCCTCCCCCTTCGCCCCGAAATTGAAGCGATCATCGTATCCGAGGTGAATGAATGAAAAGAATCAAATTTATCCGAGGATGTTAAAATATGTGAAAAAGAAATTGTATGAGCGAGCTCGCTGCGCTCGCTCATACAATTTCTCTTTTCTTTCAAAGGTTTTCACATTGGCTGTTTAAATACTGGGTGCTCGACAAAGTAGGTACTCCTTGCATGCATCGACACACAAAACCATAGGATGATCATCTGCACGTTTGCATAAGTAAACTTTTGGTTTTCATAAGTTCGGCTCTTTGTGACCCCCCCCCCCCCCCCCCTCAAATCGTAGGCTGGGACCGCCCCTGTGTATGGCCCACATCAGTTCTATTTTTCTTCCAAAATATTAGATAATTAATTGTTCCACCATGCAACAAGCACAGGGCGCAGAAAAGGCTATTTACGGCACTGCAGGCACATTTAGTCGTTTTATTTTCCTGAACCCCCCCCGAATCTAAAACCTGGCTACGCCCGTGGTATGGACCACCGTGGCCTGATGTGTCTGGAATGATCAGAATGTATATTTTTGTTTTATCTCATGAGTTTTAAACAGCTCGCTATAGAAGTTAAACAATAAAATAATTTATAATTTTTCTTTTATTGACAAAATCATAAATAACGATATCTTTAAAAGTGCGTCTCTGAGACGAATGTTTATGTAAATAAAAGACTTTTCATTTTGCCTTTGATTACAAAATATTTTAATCAATAACATAAGATCAGGCTGCATGTGCTTTACCTTTGCCTTCCCGCAAGGGTAAGAAAAAAAAAAGACATCGCTCACGAAACGAAACGTTCGTTACCAAATATGGTAATGTGCCAGCCAGTGACGCCCCGCCCACCGGCGCGGGCGCGGGCGCCAGGCGGACCCTCGCGGCATTGTGTGACCAGCGGTCAACCGTTTTGGTCAACCGTAGCGGCAGTCTGAATTCTGATTCTGTTTCTGTCTGCATTGTTAATCGGAGTGATTCTGTGCGCGTCGGAGCGTAGCGTAGCCATCATGGAATTTATGGAAGAGATATTTAACGCCGGTTTAGATGAAATAATACCATTCCTTGAAGGTAGGTAAGCCAGTTTCTTGGTTTTATTTAAGTAGTCAAGATTTTTTTTCTCTGGTGTGTGGCATGTTTGAACTTGTTTGATAGCTTTTTCACCCACAAACAACAGACATACGTATTTTTGACAAGTTTAGGTAGGGTTTAGGTTTTGTTTCTATTGATTATTGATAATTTTCCTACTAAGTTTCCAATTGTGAACCGATTCTGTTGAAATTAACCAAACATGTATGATGTATGATGACACCTCAACTCACGGATCTGATGATGGCGTCTCCATCATTAGATCAACTCCAGATCCCTGTTATGTTGTAGTGAAGTCAGTTCCAAGAGGTCCTCAACAGTTTACCTACAGGCGGCGCCATACAAACTTTGGCGCCAACTCGAAATTAATGTGGAGCTTAGGTGGACAAAGGGTTTTTGAAAGGTTTTTTTTTGTTGAAAACCAGGGGACCGCCCCGAACCTGACGGTTCGGGGCGGTCCCCTGGTTTTCCGTCTGAACATGATAGGCAATTTTATGTAGTACATACCTACATAACAAGTTTTGTACATGTTTGTATTTGTATTTTTCAGACAATCATATAACAACGCTTGAAACTGCCATTCTGTTAAACGATGAAATTTTGAAAGAAAGAACTGAAACTGATTCCAAAGATTGGCCCCAGAATAAAATTTAAAAATTGGCTACCGCAACATCAAAAAGCGACCGGTGTCAATGTACGTACCTACTTGTTTACCTACTTGTATTTTAGCTAATAAAAATGTTTTCTTTGTTTTTTTCTCTTGGACCGATGCCGCATACTTTTGTAATGCATTGTACAGTGCAATCAAATTATCTTGGCAAGTCCGAACTTTTTTTTTTATTTTTTTATTTTTTTTATTATAAATGGGCTTGCTCTTGACTTCAATCTTGCCCTAAGGGCATAGATGATGTCGACGATGGAACGAGCTTACCCAGTAGAAGCCTGTTTACTCGCGACTTAAACAGATTAGGGTTATATGAACTCGGAAAAACCGACGCAGGCAGGGCATTCCACTCCTTGGCTGTGCGCATAATAAAGGACCCAGCAAAGCGCTTCGTTCGAATGTGTGGAATGTCGACTAGGTATCGGTGGTACCCTGCAGTACGTCTAGTCTCCCGATGGAAGAAGGGAGATGGTGGGATCAGCTCGTGGAGCTCTTGCGCACACTCCCCGAAGTACAGCCTGTAGAAGACCGACAGACATGCGACTTTGCGACGGTGGGCCAGGCTATGTAGCTTGTTAACCAGCTTTTCTTCGTGTAGGTTATTTTGTTACAACTAATGTCAAGTGTTTTGATATTTATTTTATTTGTATTTCTCACTGTAAGTATACAAATTAGATATTTTCTGACCGTATAGGTATTGGTTTAACTGACAATAACAGTTTTCTTCACAAAAGCCAAGTTCGCAGAGCCTATGTTCAGACCTGTCAAGATAATTTGATCGTACTGTAATAAAGCTTTTAAATTATTTTTCTAGAACCTTGAAATTAAGAATGCTGAGCTAAACGACTCAACTCAAAACGCTGTACGGGACACTGATGTCAGTGTTAATGCAAACATCTCTACAGATTGTACTATTGGAGATATTAACACTGTGAGTTACTCTTAATCATAACATTACTCAGGTTGATAACAAAACATATTTCGTTGGCATAATTCGTTAACCTGCTAGGTCCATTTTTGCATAGTTTACAGTAATTGTAATACAATACTGACAGGCGGCCCTACCCTTTTTTGGTGCTCACTTAATTTTTCATTTTGTAGCTTAATTTGGTAGGTACGTTTGTGATATGGACCAAAAGCATTGTTTACACAAGGCCATCGCTGGCTGCCAGTCTCACTGGCTTGAAAAATAGACGGGCGCTCTATTCTCGCCAGCGTTGTGGCTTGGCTTGAAAAACTGGCCAAGTGCGAGTCGGACTCGTGCATGAGGGTTCCGCACCATCGTAGTAGGCGATCCCCTTTATTTTTTTTAAATTTATTGGTTGTTGTTATGGCTTTCTTATAGGTTTTCCTGTAATCTATTAGGCAAAGAACTATTTATTGTATTTTTTTGAAAAGTTTAGGCCTTGTACAGTACGATCAATTTCAACTCGATCGGTCCAGTGGTTCCAGAGTAAATGGCTGTGATAGACGGACAGACAGACTGACACTCGAGTGATCCTATAAGGGGTTCCGTTTTTCTTTTGAGGTACGGAACCCTAAAAACTGTTTAGACAAGGCCAATACCAAGCCATCGCTGTGACTGGCAGAGAAAATCTTCAAAGTTAAATTACTTGAAAAATATGCATTTTACGAAAAAAGTGTACAAAGCCTAAATTGTTTTTATGGGTATCCTTAATTACAAATAGGAGCAAAAAAGGAGGGATCATCGGTAATCGAAAAAAAAAATTACAATTCAATTTTTTTTTTGGTTTATTGACTGCTCATAGAGCCCCGAAGGCTATACTCCAACTGGACCATTTACTCATTCATTTAACAATTTGTTCAACAACTTATTGTTTGTGTTTTTCATACAGGAAAGTTTAAACGGCAGAGCAATACTCAAAGAGGGAAAAGGAGGCTTACTCACGGAGGGTTCCCGAAGGAAATTGAGCCAGCTGCTAATACACCACCAACTTGAAAACAATTGTGCAAAGAAAATTTCCAGTGAAGAATGTTATAAACTAGCTACCGAAATTGTGGAAATATTCCACAAGGAATGCGTTGTGGTGTATTATTCTGCATATTTATCAGTAGCTAAAAAAATGCTAGTGGAAAGCTCTACGAGAGCTATATAGCTCGAAGAAGAAAGTTGCGAGAAAGTGGACAGTTGCCAAGAACTAGCCGTTCATCTTCGAAGTCGTCCAGATCATCGCTCAGATCCACGCCAACTATCACAGATGATGACATTATTTTATAGCCTGGAATTTGTGGAAAGTGGTAAGCAAATAATCACCTTTTTCGTGATTTAAATGTACCACGGGCGACTGTACTATAGTGCCCTTCCTTTTGTTGACTCATCCCACCATAATAATATACACATATAAATTACAGGTGCTGTCTATGAAGAAACATTACTATGGCTGAAAAACAATGTTGATCCATGGAAATCTGTTGAAGAAAAGTGGGCAGAAACTGCAGATCACCGCCTAAATCGCATCCAATGTGGAAAAGGTGATATAGCGGATTACTTCAAGAATTTCCCAGCCTTAAAACAATCGCAAGGCTATACCTTGGTAAGCATATACCGCAGCCGCTTATTTTTTACCATAATCCTTGTGGCTTTTCTAATAAAAACCACAAGGATTATGAAAAAAAAAAACTTGTAGAATACTCTTGTCAAAACTGTCTCAATCATTACTTCGTTCAACTGTGTAGCGAACAAGTATTTTTTTTTACAAGTATAAAACACATTTGCGTTTACGTTGAAGTCTGTGACATGTATTAACTCGTCTGATACATTGAAAGCGTTCTCACCTACAAAATACAAACGTGGTTTAGACAATTATTGTTTATTTTATTGCAATTTCTGTACATATGAGATCATAAACATGTAAGCGACTAGAAGTTTTCAACCAACAAGTTACATAGGTACAAGTATTTTTTTTTTTTAAAACGTTGCCCTACACTAGGAATTTCTCCTGTATCGTGGGTGCGTTTACAAACATTAAAACTCACATACACAAACACGCCCAGACCCGAAACAACTATCTGTAGGCCATACAAATACTTGTTCCGTGCGGGGATCGAGCCCGCGACACGTAGCGCAGCAGTCCAATAGCTTAGCCACTGCGCGAACTGTGTCGTCAAAACTTCCAACAAGTTCTGTATACTTACAACAAGTTTTATACATGTACCTAATATAGTTTCATAACATGTTTTGTATACCTACAACATATTTTTTAATACAGTTGCTCAAAAAGTGGCGTATTGCAGGGACGTATAGCGTTCGGGATGTGGGCTATTACGCACTCGTGCTTTTTCTTTACCATTTCCGAACTCGTGCGTTCTCTTTCCCAACTGTCAAAATAATGTCCATTAAAAAAAAACCAACCACGAAGTTTTTACAAAAAAAAATCATAGAAGTTTTTATGATTCATGCAAATATTTCTAAAGAAGCTACTAATTTGTTTCAATATCAGATTCATTCCATTTCATCTCATTAAATTTCATTTTCATTTCATAGGTATCAATAAAAAAAATCTACTGAAGACTTGGCTGTATGGGTAGTTCCCTTTGCCTACCCAGAATGGGTGAAGAAAACAAAAAAAAATCTCTGCTTTTATTCTTTTACGGTTGGCGCCATTTTCAAAGATGTTCTTTGCGAGTGTAATTACGGTTTTATTATTTTATTAAATTGCTTCATTTTTTCGCAACTGTATTAAAAATAGTTGTTCAGTACACGTGCGGAACCGTCATTGCAACTTGTTCCGACTGTCAACCCTCGCCGTCGGCTGTGCCGGGCTCGGGTAGACATTTGTCGGAACTCTTTGCAATGACAGGCTTTCCGCACTTATAATGAAATATACTATAATACATGCAAAAACGAAAACATTGCATTCAATTTGTAAAATACATGTATTATACTTTGGTGAAAACGAGGGGTTATAAGACAAGTGTCTGAATTTCGATTGCCATGTAAAATTCATAATGTTAGTTCCCGTATCTGCCACGATTCTTCTCTTTTCGCACAGACTCTAGTCACTTGCAACACTCGCGCGCTGCCGACATAGCATAACGAGATATTGTGCAGGCACTAAAACAAGACAAGCTATTCTAGTTCTCGCTCAACAACCCAATAACCTCTGTGGTAGCGATCCGGACCTTTCTCACCAGTGGAAATAACATACCGTACATTTATTGTATTCTTTTTTTCAGCTAATGAACGATTTCAGTCGTCTATATCCGGGAAAGGAAAACAAATTATTTTCCTCCATCACCCTCAAAAAAGAAGAAATTATAAAATATGCTTAATTAAAATTACGAAAAATTAGAGACCAAGACACGAGAACAAAAATAGCAAATATAGTTGCACTGATTGACGGGTAAGAAGTTTTGCTCTAATATTAGTTCATATTATTTAACCTTTAACTATGAAGTGGGGTCTCAGTCCCCGCCCATTCTAGAAATCGCACAGATTTGTGACTTCCCCCTTCCCCTCAGCACTGAGCATATATGTATTGAAAAAATGACGTCCATAGTGTTTTTTTTTATTATTATTTTAGTTGAAGGCTACCTTCGTAAAATTAAGTCCCAAAATTAACCGAATCTTTTTTTTTCTTTGAATACAGAAGATGAACCAGAGACGTCTAGCAATGTGGCTTTGATGTTGCTGGCTTATGTCATCAACATTTCACCTGCACGGAAAATGAAAGGAAAGCCAGCGTGGAAGCCATCCAGAGCAGAGGTATGCGACGGCTATATATCGCAAGCTGCTTTTGAAGCCGACGTTACCAACAAGATCATTCAAAAAAATAAATAATATGAATCTTTTATGTCTATTTACTTAAAATTGCCCTTTACACTATTTCTTTCCTTGCTCCGTCCCATCCCCTCTGCCCCGCATCGCTCGACCGCCTGCTCAAGAACCGGGCGATGTAGCACGCGAGCCGTTTGCGTAAAATATTTGAGGAGTTCCTTCGAACCATACTTATTGTACCATGCTAGCGTACGTACGATACTGCTGCGGGTATAGTAAGGCATGGTGCACTATACGTGTTACGTATGGCACACTATGCCTTACGATACTCGCACCTGTATTTTCCTTGCTGGCGCATGGTACATACAAATGTGTTCAGATACTGATTTTGAATATTAAACACTCGAAAGTCAATGAAATTTTGTAGACACGATCGAGAAACTAATATCTAGGTCTGTGGTTTATTACATTTTCGTAAAAAATGTATAGTTTAAATATTGCAGGGGGTTTTCATATTTTTATTCAAAACTCCCTGCAGTATTTAAACTATACATTTCTACAAAATTTAATTGACTTTGAGTGTTCAATATTCAAAATAAGTATCTGAGCACCTTTGTATGTACCATGCGCCAGCATAAGGAAAATACTGGTGCGACTATCGTAAGGCATGGTGTGCCATACGTAACACGTATAGTGCACCATGCCTTACTATACCCGCAGCAGTATCGTACGTACGCTAGCGTGGTACATAAGTATGGTTCACCGTGCTTTACTGGTCCCGCACCAGTATCGTACGTACACTGCCGTGGTACATACGCACGGTTCATCATGCCTTACTGTACTGGCAACGGTACCTTACCTCTACTACGACAGTAAATACGTCTGATACATCATGCTTTACTGTGCCTGCCACAGTATCCTACGTATGCCGCCATGCTGCACACGTATGACGCACCATGATTCACCGTGTCCGCCATAGTATCGTAAGTATGCCGCCGTGGTGTACACGTATGTCTCACCGTGCTTCACTGTGTCCGCCACAGTATCGTACGTATGCCGCCGTGGTACACACGTACGGCTCACCGTGCTTTACTGTGTCCGCCACAGTATTGTACGTATGCCGCCGTGGTACACACATATGGCTCACCATTATTTACTGTGTCCGCCACAGTATTGTACGTATGCCACCGCGGTGCACACATACGGCTCATCGTGATTTACTGTGGCGGACACAGTATTGTACGTATGCCACCGCGGTGCACACATATGGCTCACCATTATTTACTGTGCCCACTACAGTGCCGTACGTATGCCGCCGTGGTACACACGTTCGGCTCACCGTGTTTTACTGTGTCCGCCACCATATCGTACATATGCCGCCGCGGTGCACACATATGGCTCATCATTATTTACTATGCCCGCTACAGTATCGTACGTATGCCGCCGTGGTACACACGTACGGCTCATCGTGATTAACTGTGTCCGCCACAGTATTGTACGTATGCCACCGCGGTGCACACATACGGCTCATCATTATTTACTATACCCGCTACAGTATCGTACGTATGCCGCCGTGGTACATACGTACGGCTCATCGTGATTTACTGTGTCCGCCACAGTATCGTACGTATGCCGCCGTGGTACACACGTACGGCTCACCGTGTTTTACTGTGTCCGCCACAGTATTGTACGTATGCCACAGCGGTGCACACATATAGCTCATCATTATTTACTATGCCCGCTACAGTATCGTACGTATGCCGCCGTGGTACACACGTACGGCTCATCGTGATTTACTGTGTCCGCCACAGTATCGTACGTATGCCGCCGTGGTACACACGTACGGCTCATCGTGATTTACTGTGTCCGCCACAGTATTGTACGTATGCCACCGCGGTGCACACATACGGCTCATCGTGATTTACTGTGGCGGACACAGTATTGTACGTATGCCACCGCGGTGCACACATATGGCTCACCATTATTTACTGTGCCCACTACAGTGCCGTACGTATGCCGCCGTGGTACACACGTTCGGCTCACCGTGTTTTACTGTGTCCGCCACCATATCGTACATATGCCGCCGCGGTGCACACATATGGCTCATCATTATTTACTATGCCCGCTACAGTATCGTACGTATGCCGCCGTGGTACACACGTACGGCTCACCGTGTTTTACTGTGTCCGCCACAGTATAGTGCGTATGCCACCGCGGTGCACACATAATTATGGCTCATCATTATTTACTATGCCCGCTACAGTATCGTACGTAAGCCGCCATGGTACACACGTAAGGTTCACCGCGTTCTACTGTGCCCGCAACAATAGTATACGGGTGTTGCAGTCGTAGTTTCAGGAGTATTCGGTGCGACTTGCGCACTACGTATTACGTAGCCGGATGTCGGGCTACGTACGTACGTACAAAAATCGACCACGAGTAAATTACGTAACCCGCTCCATGATGAGCGTCAGTATGCCGACTACGTACGACTGACTACTTACGCGTAATGGACCGGGTTACACACGTCATGGTGGTCGATTTTTGTCCTTATTTTACGTAGTGCGGCAGAGGAAATTTTTCTCAGTGCTGCTTTCTTATATAACATAACTTTTAATAATTCTCCGGCAACTTGTACCCTTATTTGTATCATTATCATTTCAGCCAAAAGACGTCCACTGCTGGACATAGGCCTTCCCCAGGTGTCGCCACATTGACCGGTCTCGTGTGTCTCGCATTCAGCGGGTCCCCGCAACCTTCACCAGGTCAGCGGTCATCTATTTATATAGGTATATAGACTATAATATTTATGCTAAAATACAATTTGTATCAGTAAACAGAACCTATAAACACGTTGAACAATATTCCAGTGAAAGTTATTCTTGTATGAGACGTCGGCTTGATCTTAGCCTATAGCGAGAGATCTTATTAAGAACTTGACCAACAACTCTTAAAAACAATCAAACTATACAAACAAATCTTCAGATTCGAGAAAACAGGTCTATTATAATACAGCCTCACAGCGAAATTCAGCCCTTAGACTTAGTCATCCCAGATCCTTAGGGTTGCTAACGCACATAGGGTCGGCTGAGTAGATTCAGCAATAATCATAAAATACTAAAAAGAAAAGAAAATACTACTCATTTGAATCATGCCAATCGGTAAACTTCATTTGGCTTCTATCCTGACTTAATCATATCCGGGTCGGCTAGGCACAATGTGAGTGCGGTGCTTTTCCGAAACGTTTATCTTAATGCAATAAACACCAGACTCCAGTTGTTTAAGACGTTGACTATCATCATTTCAGCCGAAATACGTCCACTGCTGGACACATTCTTTCCCCAAGTGTCACCACATCTATCATCTTCTCATCGTATTGCAGATGTAGCTTCTTTTATTCATAAACCTAATGGATGCAAAAGTACTCTTAATGAAGATGAATAATGCGCTTTTTCTCCCCTTCATTGCGATATTTTTCTTGGTATTAACCATACCTGGGGACTTTCTAGTTACAGAGATATTGGGAGTCAACGATACAATTTTTTCAGTTTTATTCAACAAGATTTTTATTAGACATTGCACCCACAAGGCACAATGTATTTTAAGTTCTAACGTAAAACATTAATGTTACGTTGTGTTACTTCATTTGCTAGACTGACGAATTCGCGAAGGGTCGGTTTAGACCTTGTATTTTCAACATTATTATCCTAAATCCTAACTGAAAATCAACGTAGCACAACTTCAACATCTACAACTTAAGAAAACAACAAAGTGTTTACAATCTCGAGCTTTATTAGGAACAGATAAACGATAAGACATAACGAATTTATCGCCTGAAGTTTACAATTCATGAATATTCAGTGCAGAGCTAACACCTGGACGTAAGGTTTACTATTCAACGTTTACAACGTAGACGCTTACTCGCCTTTACGGCCGAGTTGGATGTTTAGAGCATTTTTTACGAGCACCCTGTATTGCTACTGGAAGTGGTCTGAAGTGAGAGGTACAGCGGTTTTTCATTCGTTTAGATTAGCCTGAATGTGTGATGTCTATTTTTAACACGGTAGTACCTTCACCTGCAGCTAGCTGTGTAAAAATTTTGATGTTAATTTTTACCCACTCTCATGTTTAGTTTCGATCTCAATGCATGGTATACTGATCCTCGTTATATTTTAAAATGGTCAAAAATGGAAGAAATGAATTGTCAGGAGGGTCAGAAGTGGAAAAGAATTAGCTGTAACAAAAAAATACCTACTTTGACCAAAGTAGTACTGGTATTTCCGTTTCATGATTTCATCTGGTTAGATTGGAAGCTGATCCCAACATAATATGTATTTGGGAAAAGACTTACCAGTTGACGATCCCGATCAAGTTTCGTTACTAGGTGCTTTTTTTTTAATTATAAATGGGCCTGCTCTTGACTTCAAACTTGCCCTGAGGGCGGAGATGATGTCGACGATGGAATGAGCTTACCCAGTAGAAGCCTGTTTACTCGCGACTTAAACAGATTAGGGTTATATGAACTCGGAAAAACCGACGCAGGCAGGGAATTATTCCACTCCTTGGCTGTGCTCCGTGTACTTGCGTTTTATTTTCTCCTATGGAGTAAAAGACCTTTTAATTTTGCAAATATGAATTTCCAACCATATCATAAATTCAAGCTTTTAGTGTAGGTATTTAATTTCAGCCAACAATATCCAGCGATAATAAAATTAAAGCAGAGTTTATTTGCTGAACTTAATATTAATTTCACCTACTTTGTATTGGAAAACAGTACAAACTTTTCAATATATTTTTACATTGTTACCAATCATAGTTCATTCGTTTTGATTGAAACTCGTTTCTGTAAACAATTGTTTCGAAGTCAGATATAATTAGATTAGAAATCAGAGATTTCACAATTTAATAAAGGGCAGACGTTAAGAATATAACTTTGAATTAAACAGATATTTTCATGTTATGGTTTCAATGTATCGTAGCTAATTTATAACGGTAAATAATTAGACTTCGAGGAGCTCGTGGCCAAATAATAACACCCGTAATAATCGATATTCAAAGAAAAGCAGCGCTTACCTAAGTTGGTATGTGAATGGGTCACAATCATTACATACCCAGTTTCCTCCGTGCTTCGGAAAGTCCTGGCTGTCATTTGTAGATATTTGATAGTCGTTACCGGTAGTCAAGCAAGCCAAGGCCAAGGGGCACCGTAACGTATTGCCCAGTACTGACTGGGTTGTGGAGGCCAGATAGGCAGTTGCACCATGTAAATTACTGGTATTCAGCTGCATTCGGCCTGGATGATTCGGCAGATGATGAAATTGGAGTTTGACATCTGCCTTGTAAGGCAGAAATAATACTAAGTGTACTTAGTATTGTTCCCGCAACCATTTTGTAGTTAGCTAACACTTTAAATACTGCAAAAAATATTCAGGAGTTTTTTCCTATTTGAGACACTGGATACGTAACATCACATCACAATGTGATCACCGAAGGCTTAGGCAGAGGTGTGCCTAAAGTACACCCACATTTCACCAGTTTTGTTTAAGTCACATGTGTAGGGGGCGAGCTTTAATTCATGGCTGCTATTGAGAAACTCTTGATCGAACCCAGAACTAATGAGGCAGTGCCGTGCAGTTGATGTGATTTGCCCACTGCAAATGCTATTCGACAACTTTTTCCCATTCGAGATACATTTCAAAAATCGCTCACCACTCATCCCTTGCACCCCAGGTCACCTTGAGTCATTATAACAGCGCAGAATCGGCACATTAAACTTGAAGCTGCTGTAAATTCTCGCTGATTGTTTCTTATATTTTTTCGGTCGGCCATTTTAAGAATATGTGACGATTTAACGGCTGCGAGAATTTGTTGTGTAATAACCGTTTTGGGAGGGTACTGTTTACGTGTTAAACTGAAGTTTGTTGGTAGTTATCGGGGTAGGGATTTTTAATGTAGGAACGGTAGGTAAGGTGAATTTTTAAAAGGATTGCTTGAAAATGTAGAGCTTGTTTGTTATGAGGTAGCTGGACAACTAGATATTATAACTAAGCCTTTTTTCAATGATTTAGGAATAAATTGTGGGTAAAGAAGTTTCCTATTAGTATTTAAAAAATAAAAAATACTTACGCAACATTACATCACGCTTTCAAATTCACAAAGGGTTAAAAAAAGTTATAGTTAAGTCCAATTGAATAGGGCCTATTGCCGACAACTAGGTACAATCGAACAAGCTAATAAGTATACAGCCAAGCTAACTTGCATTTACTTTTAATTTTATAAAGATACATTTAGAGACTGATTCCAAACGATACATGGTTTAACATCAGTCGCTTAATGCAAAACACGCTTAAAACAAAATTGCAATCAATATTTTCAGTGTAATAAAATATAAAAAAAACTCTACCTGTATACTTATTAGCTTGTTCGACTTTTTTGTTAAAAAGTTTTTATTTTGCACTTTTTAGTGGTTCACATGTTCATGGGTCATAATGTGGACAATGTAGTTTTTTTTTGAGTTTTGTGGATTTTTCAAAAATCGCTTGTTTGTTTTGTTGTTGTTGTTGTTGCTTGTTTGTGTGTGTGTGTTTCGATAAAAAATGGGACCATGATGACCAAATTATGGGACCATTTGGGACCCTTTCCAACAAAAAAAGAATTTTTCAAATCGGTTAACATGTGACGGAGTTATGCCCGAACAAACATAAAAAAAAAACATACGAATTGAGAACCTCATGCCCAGACTCCATGACTGCCACAATAACACTTTGCCCAACCTGAAAATTGAACCTACAATCTCATGCTTAGCAGTAGCACTAGTTTTCATCAGGTATTTTGCAGTAGCAATCGTAGTTTGGATTTGTGGCCGGTTGATTGCAATTGACTCCCCGTCAATAGGGGATCGGACTGACTCAAAAAAATATGATTCTGTTAAGTCCGTCAGATTATCGAAAAATATTGGATACGTGTTTTTGTTTTATCAAAAGAATAAAAATTGACGAAGATAAAGCGCGTCAAAGATCATGGAGTGGGGCTTGAAACGTCAATTGAAGGTACAAAATGTACTATCATATGACGTCACACGAGTTTTCGAAGCACTGTATCGTCTTCATTTTAAGTTAACGTCCAATAATTTTTGGAAATCTATCTGACGGACAAATTAGTTTTTTTTTTGTCCGATCCCCTACTGACTCCCCCTCATTTTTTTTTCTAGGCTGCTCTTTCCCTGGGTAAAGGCGTCTCTCCACTCCTTCTATTTGTCTCGAACCCGTGCATCCTCCATCCCTGTATTACATGGAATTATACATAGTTATGTGGTGAAATGTAAGTGTGCTATTATGTACACGTCTGCCTAACCCTTCGGGGAAGGCGTGATGAAATGTGTGTTCAGAGATTAAGTTCAGGATTCAGAATGGATCCGGTGGAGTAGGTACTCACCACGAGTAGTTTGTATAAATTAGTATTAAAACACAAGGTTTGTATTTTGGGTACATCCAACCCAACGCCCAGTGATCGCAATAACCGTTACCTTTTTTTTTTTTTTTTAAAAACGTTGCCCCACACTAGGAATTTCTCCTGTATCGTGGGTGCGTTCACAAACATATAAACTCACATACACAAATACCCAGACCCGAAACAACTATCTGCAGGTCATACAAATATTTGTTCCGTGCGTAGCGCAGCATTCCAATCGCTTTGCCACTGCGCTAACCGTGCCGTCAAAACCTTTGTTCAGTTGTCTGATGGCGGAGTATGCCATGGTATTATTACACTCTTTATCCCCACCCACCTTGTTGGGGTTGCCATCACCGCCCGATTTATGCACATTTATTTTAAGTCAATATAATTATTATGATTTTATAGCAGGACTCCACAGTCTACAGGTCCTCAACACAATATCCAAGACTAAACAAGCATGGCAGTCATAACTCCTTTTCTACGCAGTCGGGTAAGAAAACCTACTCACTATAACTAATACAATGTTTTATAGTGTTCTATTGACCCCATTCAAGAAAATAATGGAATTTTCAGCGGCAAATTATTATTTTTATGCGCCATTACAGTAATCGTGAATGCGTGCGGTGAACATTCTGATTTATATTAGCTGTTTGAGCAATCTCTGCTAAAAATTATACCTTCTATTTATTTCTGATGTTAGGTACGAATTAATTGTGTGTGAATGTTTCGTGTTTATTTCTATATAAATAAGTTTGTGTAGTCGACATTGTAATTGCTTTGCAAGATTATTTTTAATTTGAAAGTTTTTCTTTAATACATACTAAATAGGCCTGCTTTTAAAATAAATCTTTTCTTCAGGATAAGTTTGATTTCAAAAGCAGAAATTGAATTTGCAAAGACAGATATTTCCTAGTAAATTGCAATTCCTGATGGAAACCACAAAAATACTGCCCAACCCGGGAATCGAACCCAGAACTTCATGCTCAGCTGTCCACTAGACTAACGAGGCAGTTACAGAATGTCTTTCATGATTTTAATTTTAAGGCCAATTTTTAGTCACTCTCGGACTTCGGCTTCCATTTTTTTTTGTGTACTTCGTTATTGGCGTTTTGATTTGTAGTCATTTTAAGTTAATATACTATAAACTGTGAAGCTACTATTCATACATAAATAAATTATCTATTATAATGAGCTCCCGATATTTCGACGCTGTTGCAAGCTTAGGATATCCCTTAAGAGACAGTATAAGTTCAACAAAAAGTCCAACACAACCACCAAAATCGGACTGCCGTCACTTAAATAACTAAGTTGTAAACAGGCGTCCAGTAACAAGTCAGTCGCACCTATAAACCAATTAATACCTCCAACTCATTAAGCAAAAAGATCTATAAAAAAGAAAGAAAAACTAATAAAACTTCCTGGAAAGTTCAACCAGCAGAGTGAGTCGAAAAGTTAATTAAATGAAAGTACTGGCCATCGACTGTTTGTTTTTAGAATTAGGATACAATAAAGACGATGAAATGTTTTGAGGATTATATTACAACCTCATATGATGATGATGTGATCGTGCCTAAATAATATCAGCTGCTTGAATCAATGTTGACGACACGGTCGGCGCAGTGGCTGAGCAATTGGACTGCTGCGCTGCGTGTCGCGGGTTCGATCCCCGTACGGAACAAATATTTGTATATTTGTTCCGTTCCGTTCTGATAGTTGTTCCGGGTCTGGGTATTTGTGTATGTGAGTTTAAATGTTTGTAAACGCGTCCACGATACAAGAGAAATTCCTAGTGTGGGACAAGGTTTTTTTTAAAAAAAAAAAAAAAAACTTCTTACCCGGGTTTGGTCTGTTTGTGGATAACCTTCCGTTACACATCGAGTCTTCTCCGTGCCTCGGAAAGCACGTTAAGCTATTGGTCCCGGCTGGCCGGTTAAGATTAGAGCCGCGTGCAGCCGTATTATCCAGCACTAACAAGGTTATTAGTACAGTCGAAAAAGCTAATAAGTATACAGCCAGCTAACTTGCATTTACGTTTAGGATTATACAGATACATTTAGAGACTGATGTCAAACGATACAGTGTTTGACATCAGTCGCTCAATGCGAACCGCTTTATCAAACAAAATTGCAATCAATATTTTCAGTACAATATACTTATAAAGATTTCTGCCTGAATACATCTTAGCTTGTTCGACTATACTAGCTGGTTTAAGAAATGGTTCAGCAGGTGATGTTTACTGGTTCCTGGTTTGATTCCTTTTGGTGGTGGTGACTTCGGCTATTCATATAATAAAATTATAATGTAGATCTACGACACCTCGTCTCGAACAACTGGATATCCATCACAAATTTTGTGCCGTCAATATACGTGCCTCCACTAAAAATATTTGTGTGGAAATTCGCCCGTAGCTGTTACGTGAGAAGCCAAAAATATACATTTTTAAACCGGAACCGGTGAACCGGTTCCTGACCGGTTCGCTGGCTTCCTAGTCCTAGCTTAGTACATTTAGCCGTACATCTAAGAAAATATTTTATCATTTATTAACAGTATCTTTATTTCGTTGTTATAAGGTTGGTTTTCCAAGCATACACCAGCTCATATTAAGTTGACTCAAGTGATCCTGTATTAACAAAACATTATAAATTATATGAAAAAACATTAAAACAGATAGTCAATAAATCAAAAAAGCTACAGTTTATTACGGAAATCAGAAACTCAAACAATAAAACCAAATCTATGTGGAGAATAATTAAAGAGCGTACTAATAAAAAACTACCTAAGACACAACAAAATATTAAATTGACAATCCATAATAAACTAACGTCCGACCCAAAACAAGTTTCTAACTCGTTCAATGATTTTTTTGCATCTGTAGGACAAACAAGCCAAAGTGGGGACGCAGAGCCGCGCGGTCGGCCTGTGCTCCGACCGACGGAGAACACTATGTTTCTACATCCACCCACACCACAAGAAATAAAAAATATAATAAAAAACCTTAAAGGCAAATACAGTCACGGATTGGATGAACTACCTCCCATACTAATAAAAACGTGTGCTGAAGAACTGACATTACCATTTTACTTATTAATCTGCCAATCATTTTCTGAAGGGGTATTCCCTAACGCGTTAAAAAAGTCAATTATTAAACCTATTCACAAGAAAAACTCCAAGGCTGACCCAAATAATTACCGTCCAATTGCACTACTACCGACATCATCAAAAATCTTCGAAAAGGCAATGTGCAAACGCGTTTATAATTTCTGTGAAAAATTTAATATTTTCGATGAATCACAAAATGGTTTTCGGGAAAAAAGATCCACCGTTTTAGCAACATATAAATTCACACAAAAAATACTTGACGTTTTAAATAATAAAAAATACGCTATTGGAATCTTACTTGACATGACAAAGGCCTACGATAAGGTACTATACAATATTCTACTTGACAAAATATACGGAATCGGCGTTAGAGGAATAGCTCATAAATGGTTCGCATCCTACCTACAAAACCGAGAACAATACGTAGAAATTGACTATTGGGATCACGACACAGGGCAACTCAGCCATGTACGTTCAAATGCGATGTGTGTTAAAAATTCAATTCCTCAAGGTAGTGTAGCAGGGTGTTTATTATTCTTGATTTATATCAATGACCTCCCGAAAATTATGACGGAATCGTGCGTATTGTTCGCTGATGACATCTCAATATTGACTTCTTGTAATGACTCTCAACGCCTACATGACACATTAAATGACGTTATGTTAAATATACAAGATTGGATGAAAGACCATAATTTAGAAATTAACTTCTTAAAAACCAAAATTATGCAATTTAGGCCTTATCAAAAAAAACCCTTAAATATAAATTTTACGTTCGAGGGTACTAAAGTAGAATGTGTCGATACTTTTACCTTGTTAGGTCTGGAGCTAGATACTCATATGACGTGGAAAGCACACATTCAGAAAATTAAATCAAAATTATCTAGTTTCATATATGCACTACGTGAGCTGAAAAAAACAACAGATTTAAAAACTGCCTTATCCACTTACTATGCTTATGCACACGCGTGGCTAAAATACGGAATAATCCTTTGGGGAAATAGTGTTGATATCAACGAGTTGTTCATATTACAAAAAAAATGTATCAGGATTTTGGTCCATATTGAAAACGACGAAAGTTGTAGACCTCATTTCAAAAAACTGGATATTTTAACTTTGACATCAATTTATATTCTAGAAATCTGTAAATTTGTAAGACAGTATCAGAACTTCTACGTAAAAATCTCTGATCAGCCTCGCCGATATGCACCGCGCTCACGATTTGATAATACCCTCGTGTTACCACAATCAAAACTAAAATTACACAGCACTAGCCCTTACGTTTCATCAATTAAAATTTATAATAAAATTCCAAATGCGATAAGAATGGAACAAAACGACAAAATATTTATAAAACGAGTCAGAAAATTATTAATTGACAAATGCTATTATACATTGAATGATTTTTTTAATGATGACATCTTATTTGACTAACTTTGACTGCTTAAACCTACTTGACATTTTGTATTAAAATATTGTCTTGACATTTTATTGTGATTGTATTTTGATTATTATTGTATTCTATTGACATGATGCATTTAACTTTAGTTGTATTCTTTTTGCCGATTTGATTATTTTGATTAACATTTTATTTTATTGACATGATGCATTTGATTAATGTATTCTATTTGACAATTTTTATTATTTCACAATTTTTAATTTCATTTTTTTTATTTTTTATTTTTATGACATTGCTTATTTATTTAAATGAAATCTATCCTCATGAATGTATAAATGTCTAATTACTCTTTATAAATTTTTAATTACTGTATAGGTACCTTAAATGCTACTATCATTATTGTAAAAAAAATTGTTGTGCCCGACAGGGTCCATGTGAACTATTTCATTATTATTAACATCTTGTAAAAACACATGTGATATGCAATAAATGATTGATTGATTGATTGAAAATATATTTCTTCAAGAAAAAAAAACGATGTATTGATTTTGTGAGGAATGATACGAAAGAAAAAAGAGTAAAAATGATGCCGTGACGTCTGACAGAGGAGAATGGATGAAGAAAACTGGTTGCGCTAACCAAAAGTAGAATGGGGCAAGGGCAGGAAGATGATGATGATAAGTCTTTTCTTTATTTCTTTTCTAAAATATGCCTACGTACAGTCAAACCAGCTAATAAGTATACAGGTAGAGCTTTTTATCATTCTATTTTAGATAATAATTAATAATTCTATTTGATATAATATTGATTGCAATTTTGTTCTTAAGGCGCAGATAAACGACTTTTAATGATTTTATATTGAACATCACGTTTAATCTTCTAGTCTTATTTCTTTGAAAAAAATAAATGTTATACTAGACAATTTTATTCATAATTTGATGTGTGAAAATGTGAAATTATATTTTAATAACATAGTGTAATAAATTTGTAAAGTATTGTCTAATGTGGACAAAAAAACGATAATCTCGCAAAAACTATGAATGTATTTACATGAAACTTTAATCATATAAAAGACAATTTAGTGACCCATATTTTAGTATACGGCTTTTATTTGTATTGTGTTTGATAAATCAAGGTGGGTTGTTTTTTCGAATAATCTTGGTGCGCGTTGAAGCGGGGCTCTGGCGGGCGACGGGGGGCAGTGTATCGCTGACTCCCTCAGCTCCTCTATCGGCCTATATCGCTGTCTCCTCCCACTCGCTCAAGGGCGCGGGCAGTAAGCGACTGATGTCAAACGCGTTTGGCATCAGTCTCTAAATGTATCTGTTTAATCTTAAATGTAAATGCAAGTTAGCTGCCTGTATACTTATTAGCTTGTTCGACTGTACATGCAATGATATTGTAACAATACTACCCGTTTTTTACGATGACTATCAGCGAACAGTCCGATAAAATAAAAGTGAAATATTTTTAGTTTTCAATCTCTGATTTATGGTGTTGTACTTTTATAAATACAAGCTTTTGGAGGGTATTAAAATGTTTTATTTTAAATCGTGATATCATGTTTCAGGTGTGTGTGTATTAATGTTTTTGAAGATAGGTACTAGCTTCTGTCCGCGGCTTCGCTTATTTTTGGAAATTAACCCAAAGGACGTTTCAAACGTACCCTGTGACACTTAGTTCCGAAGATTATTTGATATTGTCTTAATTATATCGTTGGTGAAGTTTTACCATGGGAAGAGATACCAGATAAGTGAAGTGACTACTAATTCATAAAATGGCTCCAAAATTATTGCCATTCATTTGTTCAATAAATATAACATTTTTAAAACGTCATAACAGACTCCTTTTCAAAAAGAGAACACCAATAAAAATAAAAATGTGATATAAAAATAAAATGGCCGCCGGCTGTCAGGTGCCACAATATTTGCAAACAACATCGTCCAACAATACGATATGAAAAATGCTATCGTATTATAGATTTTAAGTGCTCTTTGTCATACAATGTATACGATTTACGTATTCCTGAACGTTACAGATACAATGAAATATTGTTGCTATAAATAATTCTGTGAGTAATCGGTCGTGGGAGCGTGATGGTTTGTAATTTATGGGACATTAGGTTTGTGCTTGTGAAGGGTTTATCTGCGTTCGTGTACTTATGGCTTTGTAAATAATGGTGTGATTTTTATTTTGTGCTGTTTGTTGTGTCTGTTAGATATTTGGAAACGTATTTTTGTTTTGATTGACTGCTAGAGACAGCCAATCGTTTGTTAATAATCATTATCATTCACAGCCCGAATTTACCCATTGCTGGGTATAGGCCATCTCTTTGCTTGTGCTGCGCTCCACGCTCTTGTGAAAGCCCCATCTAGAATATTCCTGCAATGTCTGCCCATATGTTTATAATAATAATTTACTTAAAGAATTATAAACAAACTATTGACTGTTTCTGGGCCGCTAAGCTCTGTTAGAAGCCGGTTGTTTTCGTTGGTTGGATTCTATGATTACTAAAAAATTTCTTCACATATTTCAGCAAAGAGGAACATAGCTGGTACGAATACAAGATTAACACTACGCTAGCTATCTTCTGTCGTGCATCCGAAAATGAACCTTAAAAACATGAAGTTAATGTTCTTATTCGTATGGTACCCTGGATCACAGTCGTTTGTAGGAAGATGCACACAAACAGATTTCACATTAATCCGTTTTGGGTGGCTCGCAAGTCATTTGGCCATAGTCGGCGATCGGATATGAGGTCGTTACAGCAATATACGATGGGTACTTGTACTTACAGATTTTGGCCCTTTCAGTAGGATATTTAAATGACTGACCTAATGTTGGTAGTCTAGTTGCCGAGGTCGGTAGGTAACTGGGTGAAATAGGTGTTGTAATTATGCAGCCGTTGGATTCTATTTAGAGACCAAGGGTTTCTACTCCTTGATGGAGGTATAAACACAGAACAGAAAGGGTAAAAAGCCTTGGTCACTAAGGCTGAGGCTACAGTAGGCAGCGATTTGCGATGCGACTGGAAGAGCGAAATTTTTTGAACTGAATTGAATTGATGTACGGTGTAGCCATATACGTGAGCATTCATTTACTTGTTTTAATCGCTCATGTGTCGCAGGTCGCGTCGCGGCCTAATGTAGCCTCAGCCTAAGTTTTGTTTTTGGCGTTTCAAGTCATAAGTAATCATTTGTTATTTATCTTTAATAGGTTGGCACTGACTCACTGCTGGGCAAAGGCCTCCCCTTTTACTGTACCTCCTCGAACCAGCCTTCGGTAAGTAATCCTAGGACTTAAAAACGTAACTGACGAAATGTTGGAGTACCATCAGGTCAACCTCTGCTTAACCCTTCAGACATTACAGGCGTCATGATAATGTGTTTTCGATTAGTGGAATGTAGGGATAAGGAGTTGTTTGTAAATAAAACGTTTACTTTTGTACAAAATATATTTTTATTTTTTAACATTACCCATTTGGTAAATGCTAACAAAATCTAAATTACCTGTCAAAATAAAGCTTTCAAAATTATTATTGCAAACAATCTTTACGTTCTAATTTTCATTATTGTACTTAAAATAAGGGAAATGGTACGAGCAATATCCATTATACCTATCACTGCATTTCAGATAAGAAGACAAGTTACATATAACCAAATCTACAGGTACTATATGGGATTAATAGGTACAATATAGTTATAATTCTTGCAGATGGTTTACGTAGATTTCAATTTTAGTTCGACAGACCGGTACCTAGTTCTCATAATAAATGTGGAAGCGTAGAGTTTTACCTTATCTGTAAATATACGGTGATCAAAGACGCATCCACAATTTATCCGTAAGCACCGGTTTGGAGGAGACTTTAAACTGCTTTATGGCGAGTAGCGACTACAAGTTTAGTGGCAAGTAGCAATAACCTACTGTTCACTAGCTACTCTTAGTCAGGTTTACACCACTGTCCTTAACTATTTCGCTAACCATTAAAAGACCTGACGGATTTACTTTAGCTGCAAGGTTTTTTGCTTATATCGGTTTATAATTTTATCTTAAAAGTAGTATAGTTTTCATACCTAGTTGTTTGTTTTTGCAGCAGTAAGTCATACTGAGATTTTCTATATGTATGAGATTTTAAACATCGCTAACAACTCTAATGGATATTACTCATACCGAAATACAAAGGTATACTCGATTCAAATAGTCAATTTTATTCAAAGCATTTATCATAAAGGCAGTGAAAACAATCTAAGAGCTAACAGTGCAAAGTATATAATGTTACTCACAAAGAACTAAATCATTAGATTTGCTCTACCGTTGACAATGACATTTGAGTAGAATTGTCTCGCTTATTCATACTGAAAACCATAATATCTATTCTTTCGTGCGGGATCGTCAAGCTCACTCTTCTGTGTAAATACTCTTTCGCACTTTCTCAGTACGGTAACGGCAAATCTATTGATTTAAATCTTTGCTTATATTAATAAATAAACGATACAAATTTATCGAGATAAATTATTGCAAATGCAAAACTAATCATAGCTAACAGCAGTGCGTACTGTTTATATTAAATTATAGGCAGACATGATTGATTTCTGGTAACACTTATTAGACTAAGACCGAAATAGGAAAGACAGAGACAAAATACACAATAATAGAATGACTTTATTCGATGGAAATTCGTGGTAAGTTGATATTGTTTCTGTGAATAATGATAACAATAGTTTGCACTTGGTTAGTGAAAACTGCACGCGACAGAAAGACCTAGACTATGAATCACTCTTCATACTAATAAAAACGATTCTTGCAAAAACTATTGAGTTGAATAATATCAATATCTTTGTTTTACTGTTAACAATGATTGTTCGTGAAAGAATAGAACAATTAAATTAAGAAGTATATTAAAGAAAACTATTGAAGTAGAAATAAAGATTGAAACACATATTTACTCAAACAATAAATTACTTAATAGATCAACAGAGGATTCGGATTGAACAAAGAAAACTATAATAACAGTTTCAATATTTATAATAGACAACATGGCTCTCTTTTTAAATACTTACAAACTCAAAGCTTTCATTACAATTAGCCAAAGGACTTTTGAATTATCGAGGAGTATATGGATAAAGCTAGTTGATCATGCAAAAGTGCAGTAAGTTCCAGATTCAGAGTTTGATTAATATCAACACATACGAGAAATCAACGATATCTGCCATGACTTACATCTAGTAACGATCTTAATGCCTAGATATTTACATTACAACGAGTAGATTATACGATGCTCGCAGTCAGTCAAATCGCTTTGAAGCCAACGTGTGCGTAAAAATGCGCCAAGTTCGTATCGCACATTAAAATTTGAGCATTTTTAAAGTTTCGATAATTATGGGAACTGGTAAATTAGAGAGAGTAGAAAAGGTAGAATTCATGATTGAGAAAGATTTAAGAAAAATGCTTCTTTTTCATGAACTTGGCGATCTTTTTACGAGCACAATAATGATAGAAGTCAACTTGATGCTTAACATAATGAGTCCAAAAACATAAAATTGAACTCATTCCGTTCATTTCTTACAGGAATGTCAATACTTATGCCATGTTATAAAAACATTACAACTAGTACTACCTAAATTGATAATGACTTAACTGTTTGGCTACTATCACCTTGCCCTAACCTATGATCGTTCGTTTGAAGCATCAATTAATTTTAGGTTTAATTTAGGTTTAAGGGTATATACAGTAATTACAAAACAACGTCGTCAACTTGAGCGCCTGGAAACTCACCCTCCTAAAATTAAACACGGTAAATATCGGGCATGCCTTCAATAAAGTACATTCAAAATTGGCGTACATAAGTAGAGTTAAAATATAATGACAGCTCCAAGCAGTTACAAGGAAATTTTTGGGCTACACAACGGTCGTTGTTAACAAATTAGACTGATCCACCACAATCGTAAATTTTCTACATTACCAAAATTTTCCTTGAACACGCAACGGCAACTGCTCGTTACTGTCTTTATATACAGAGATATTTATAGAAAATTCTTATTGAAAATTGACAGGATTGTGAACTCTTAGGTATTATGATATTCACCATTATCCGGATAACAATAACATTTAAAGAACTTGGTTCTCAGTAATCAACAAAGGAGGGCTCCGGCGCTCAGTATAGCGTCTGTCAATGGAGGCTCCAGTCCATGGGGAGGTCCCTGGAGGTAGAGCGCGAGTGCAGCGAGGGCGGTGCGTTTGGCGCACCGCGGGCCGCGTGTCAGTAATCCAGGGACTCCTCATCCGGGGATCGCTTGCGGCAGCACAGGCGCCACGCGGCACCCAGCGCACATACACCGATAGCAATCGCTAATCCAGCACCTAAAGCAGGTGCCGTCCATTCACCACCCCCAATACTCCTCGCCCTTGCACACAGCTCAGGCGCTTCATCGTGCAGCTGTCCTAATGGAAGACCTCCTAATAAATCCAAATATCCCAATCGTCGCAAACTGTCCTCAGAATACGCTTCTCTAGCTCTCTTTTCATCAGCTGTCCAGAATTTGCGATCTCCTGATGTTACATTTGGACAGTTAACCACGCCATTGCAGATCAATCTAGCAGGAATGCATAAAGCTTCACCGGGGCATATGAAATCGCAGCCGTGACCTGAATCAGCAGATTTCATTTCGCCATCAATCAATCGTGACGTCATCAGAGTTCCATCAGAATTCTTGGGTAGATGGTACAGTCCCGTCCAAGCTATTTTGAAGGCAGCTCGAGCTGGTGATGCACTACCAATAAACACTATACGAATAGACCTCGTCTTCTCCTTTTCCATCACTAACGGGTCATCTAATGATTCGAACCCTAACTCGCCAGCTGACAATATTGGAAGCTTTTCAGTTTCTGTGACATTGTCTCCACAAACAGATAAATAGGGATCTAACCGTCCAGGTAAGTAAATCTGAATGTTGCCATCTTCACAATGGCGAGAAGCAAACTTGATACTTTCGAAGTGTAACCAAATATCCCTCTTTTCTTCTATCTCAAGATCCCAAATGCACTGTATCCTCTTTGGAGGTTCCATGTAGCCTAGGGCTTCTAGATGAGGGTAGACTATTTCTCCATCAGATGCAGCTACCAAAACGGCTGGCCCGCATAGAGGGCCATGCACGAACTCATAGCGAGCTTCGAAGAGTGGAGAGGGGTTTTTGAAGTATGATGCTGCAGCGTGGGCACTATCTACAATCAGTTGGAGGTTTAAACTCTCTCCTGAAGAAACTACTCTGTATGGTCTTGCTCTGGACACCGCGTTTGCATGTTTGGCGCAAAGACAAGACCCTAAAGATCGCTGGACCGCTAAGTGGAGAGGAAGAGGAGTGGTGCTGACTCCTGGTGCTGTTATGTTGGGTGACTTCCCAGCTGGGTAGGGCTCCCAGATGATCAGCTTATCTGCGCGGTCTTCGTAGCAGTTCTGACAGGTTACTGAGGTGTAAGGATGTTCCTGCAAGAAAAACCGGGTTAGAATCATGTTTGACTTTAGTGTTTACTTGTTAGTCGGGACTTGCTATAATTTAGATATTCAGTTGATAGTGGTGGTGGTGGCAGTTTTGGTTGTGGTAGTGGGTAGTGGTTGTTGTTATTGGTTAGTTGAAAAACATGGTAGGTAAATATCCCGTTCTCAGCGTTAATGATAAATTGTTAGTGACCATGTAAACTTATATTAAGTTGATCCCAAAAGACGAGGTAGATTTTTACTTCAAAGAATTAAGGAGTTAATTGTGTTTGAAGTTTGAACAAGCGTTGACACATATACCTAACACATTTAATTTAATTATTTATTTCTATTCTGAGAACAAATTGACATACGTAGATAATTGTCTGGTATCTTATTATAGACTTCACTGAGAACATGCTGATATTGTATCGTAATAATGTATGGAAATAGGACAGCGTGGGTAAAGTTTTGTCTAACGAGTTTTCTTCTACCCACTTTTATTATCCTGTGTGTACCTATTATAAAAAGTTATGTTTTTGTATTTTTTCATACTTCTGCAACTTAAGCATTTTTTCTATCAGTAAAGGCAAAGTTTCTTCTAAACTTTGTCAAAGTAAATGTTTTACTTCAACAAAATAATATAAACGGAAAAGTAATTAGAAATTACTTCAAGTAAACGTATTTTCGTTTTAGATGAAATTAATTAAGATAGAAGTAACTGGAACTAAGATAACATTTTGTGGAACTTTCTCAGTTGTTTAGAACTTAATGTAATGGATTATCACATTTGGAGTTAAGTTCGTTAAGTGTTCTGTAGTACGAATTCAATTTACAAATTGGAGCAGTGCTACAGTTGTAATTATTTGAAAAGACTATTCTAGGGGATCGGACAAAAAAAAACTAATTAGTCCGTCAGACAGATTTCCAAAACATATTGACCGCTTATTTTTCACGTAAACTAAAAATGAAGACGATACAGTGCTTCGAAAACTCGTGTGACGTCATATTATATTATGATAGTACATTTTGTACCTTCAAGTGACGTTTCAAGCCCCACTCCATGATCTTTGACGCGCTATAGCTTCGTCAATTTTTATTGATTTGATAAAACAAAAAACACGTATCCAATATTTTTCGATAATCTAACTGACGGACTAAACAGAATCATATTTTTTGAGTCAGTCCGATCCCCTATTGCCTAACACTTAACCCCGGGCATCGACCCAAGGACTAAATGTTAGCAACATTGCAGAGGCCCGGAAAGGCCGACGCCTGTCAGGGCTACGGGTTATTCTAAAGCGATACCGCGGCCTCGACACAAAGGGCTAAGAACAAGAAGGAACATGGGTGGTTTTTAGTCAGTGGAAGTCTGACACTCCCTACCGCCATGCCCAGAGCGGGAGGAGTCATTTGATGATTTCCCACCATTCAATGAAAAAAGGACCGAATTTCTATAGATAGTTCAAATCTGACATTTATCTTCACTATCACTACATAGTATAAAAACTTTTTTGCAAAAAAAACAACCGACTTCAAAAACACCAAAAAGAGAAAAATAAACTTCAGAAGAAAAATCAGCTTCTGAAGTCGGTGACATTTGTTTGTTTGATTTTATTTTTTGCCACCGACTTCAGAAGCTGATTTTTCTTCTGAAGTTTATTTTTCTCTTTTTGGTGTTTTTGAAGTCGGTTGTTTTTTTTGCAAAAAAGTTTTTTTTATTTTTTTCCTTTTTAGTTGTAATAGGTACCTATATTATATCCTATACAAATATTTACTATGCATTTAACATTCAACTAAGAAACCTAACCCTTAACCTTCAAAATTCCTCTATTTTTTTGCTTTCAACTCTTAACCGTTGAGGAGTAGTATACCTTCCATTAGCAGCAAATAAAGACGGTTTGGAAAATTATCAATAGTGAAACGAATAGAAATAAAAAATATAAAAATGATATCACTCTAGAGACTTCACGTGGCCTTTTAAGTTCTAAAAACGAAGTTGCTCAAGAATTTGTAGATTTCTTCACTAGTATCCCACTTAAAACTACTGAAAACTTAAATTCGTCACCCTTGCTTTCTTTTGAGTTGATACGAGCGAACGTTCCAGCCTGTCCGGTTGAGTTTCAATTTAAACATATAAACCCCATAGCAGTCATTAAAGCTTTTAAGGAAATCAAAGTCAAATTAACCGAAGATCTTTGGGGACTGTCGATTAAAGTTTGTCAAGCTATTATTGAGACTGTAGCTCCGTACTTAGCCTTAATATTTAATTTGTGTGTGGACCAGGGAGTCTTCCCGGACCTTATGAAATACAGCAAGGTAATACCACTTTTCAAATCCGGTGACAATAAAGACACCAATAACTATAGACCCGTATCCGTTTTGCCAGTTTTCAGCAAGGTGTTTGAAAAGGTGATGCTTAATCAAATGCTCATCCACTTTAACACCAATAAAATCTTACATGAGAAACAGTATGGTTTCACCAAAGGACGTTGTACGACTGACGCCGGTGTTACCTTATTAAAACATATATTTACTGCGTGGGAAGAGTCACAAGATGCCATAGGGATCTTCTGTGACCTCTCGAAAGCATTTGATTGCGTCAACCACGAAACCCTTCTCTTAAAGCTTGAACATTACGGTTTAGGGAAAATGGCGCTCAGTTTGATGAAATCGTATTTAAGCGATAGACATCAGCAAGTACAAATAAATGGTGTCAATTCGATGGGCTTAAAGGTAAGCATGGGTGTGCCACAAGGTTCGATTTTGGGTCCCTTTCTCTTTTTAGTCTACATTAATGATCTACCCCATTTATTTAAAAACCAACCTAAAATGGTATTGTTTGCCGACGATACTTCTTTAATATTTAAGGTAAACAGACGTGCCACAAATCTTGATGACGTAAATAACGCCTTACTGCAGGTTCATAATTGGTTCACCGTAAATAATTTAGTATTAAATGGGAAAAAAACGAAGTGCATAAGATTTGCCTTACCAAATGTGAAAAGTACTGATTGTGACATAGTATTGAATCAAGAGAAACTAGAATTTGTCGATGAAACTGTTTTCTTGGGGATAACGATTGACTCAAGGCTACAGTGGGGTCCGCATTTAACATCTCTTGCAGGACGGCTGAGTTCAGCAGCATATGCTGTTAGGAAAATCCGTCAATTTACTGACGTAGATACCGCGAGACTAGTCTATTTTAGCTATTTTCATAGTGTTATGTCGTACGGTATTTTACTATGGGGACGGGCTGCAGACATCGAGTCTATATTTATTCTGCAGAAAAGAGCCATTAGAGCCATATATGGTCTACGAAGGCGCGATTCTCTGAGAGAGCTGTTTAAGGAAATTAACATCATGACAGTACCTTGTCAATACATCTATGAAAACATCATGTACGTTAGGAAAAATCTGCATTTATTTAGCAAAAGAGGTGATAGACACCATTATAATACGAGAAATAGGGACCAACTAGTTCAGCCGGGTTTCAGGCTAGCTAAAGTAGACTCATCTTTCATGGGGTACTGCTTAAAATGTTACAATAAAATACCCCCTCACATTCTTCAACTGAATGAGACAAAATTTAAATCTTGTATAAAACGCACACTATGTAGGCAAGCTTACTATAAGTTGGGGGATTACATTGATGATAAAAATGCTTGGCTCAATGCTGGTCCTGCTCCACAACCATAGGGGTAAATAAATCGATTATCATGTGAAGTTATTAGGTATAGAAGCTGCAGAAGATTGTAAAAATATCTTTCCATTATATAGATTCAATATCTTTATATTATATAATTGCATAGCACATGTGTGAGTACTGTGTACTATAAAGCCACTTTTTACATTTAGTTATTTTTTAGTGACTTTGCCCTGGTGGCTGACAGAATGTCATGCTCACTCAAATGTCTCGCTGATGGTGGCGGGTGTGTCGGATCATTTAGTTCCCTTCAAAATGGTTGAGTTAGATGGTGCTGATCCATGCGTCATGTTCGTGAACGGGCGCTGTCAGTGGAGACTGGTCATCTCTTAGTTGCCATGGTATATTTTTAATTGTTTATTGTATCGTTTACTATAGACGCTCTTAACTTGCACGTATTTTTTGCATCGTTCTCACATATATGTAAAATCTCAACATTCAGGCTAGGTAAAGTAGACTCTTTTATATTTTTATTACATTGTTGATAAAAATGCTTGGCTTTTTGCTGGGCCTGCTCCACAACCGTAGGGGCAAATAAATCGATTATCATGTGAAGTTATTGTAGAGGCTGCAGAAGATTGTAAAAATATCTTTGCATTGTATAGATTCAGTATCTTAATATTATATAATTGCATGACACATGTGTGAGTTCTATGTACTATAAAGGCACTTTTTACATTTAGTTATATTTTAGTGACGTTGACCTGGTGGCTGAGAGAATGTCATGCTCACTCAAATGTCTCGCTGATGGTGGCGGGTGTGTCGGATCATTTGGTTCCCTTCAAAATGGTTGAGTTAGATGGTGCTGATCCATGCGTCATGTTCGTGAACGGGCGCTGTCAGTGGAGACTGGTCATCTCTTAGCTGCCATGGTTTATATATTTTTCTTTGATTTGTTTTTTTATATCGTTTTACTCTGGACGCTCTTAACTTGCACGTCTTGCTACATAGTTCTCACATAATATACCATCTCAACATGAATGAAATAATGTACCAAGATTTTGTAAAAATATTCTGATTTGAAAAGAGTGTCCATGGAGTTTCTTGCCCGTTCTTCTTCATGAGATCTACGCTAGGGAACTGGCAACTACAGTACTTTCACAAGTTATTATGCCTTGTGATTGTGACTGTAGCTTAGGAGTGCAATGCGTCGTTTCGGGAGTTGCTGCGTTGGGCTGCGCGGCGCCGGATGTTACCGGCGGCGAGTGCTGTGGGTGCGGGGGCGTGCGGCGGCGCGTGCCGTGGCGGCGGGTGCGCGGGACTCCGGGTCGCGGGGTGGCGGTTGCGCGCTGGTGGCGTGCATTCGTTGTTCCGTGATTCGGGGTCTTGTGCATTCGTTGTTGCGGTGTGCGTCGCTGCGTGCTTTCGTGCTCGCAGGGTTCGTTGTTGCGGGCATTCGGTGGCGTGTGGTTCGGCGTGGTGGCTTTCGGAATGACGTATTGCACTCATAGTTTCGTTCTTCTTCCGTCCTTCTGACATTCAAAAGTGCCTGTAATGGCTTAATTGAAATAAAAGATTTGACTTTGACTTTGACTTTGACTTTTGCTCATCAACATGAATAAAAGTGATGACAGCTAGATGCGAATACTTGAATAGCGCCAGAAAAAGCACGAAACATGTAATACGTGTCTATGAAATTCATATACTTAACAACTAAAAAAATGTGTATTGTACACATCTGCATACCCCCTCAGAGCATACAGGCGTGATGTTACGTCATGACAATGGTATATTCAATAAACATCCAAGCGATTCCAGCAATTACGACAGATTTGCCGTCTATTTTTGAGGAGTTCCATTGTATATCTCCGAAGATCAGCACCAGATCTTCACCAAAATCAGGTAACATACATAAAAAAAAAAAAAAAAAAAATACATACACACGAACATAGTAACCTCCTTTTTTGAAGTCGGTTAAAAACAAAGTCGCTTTCTCTGTCCCTATGTCCCTTTGTATGCTTAAATCTTTAAAACTACGCAACGGATTTTGATGCGGTTTTTTTTAATAGATAGAGAGATTCAAGAGGAAGGTTTTAGTATATTGTAGGTATGTACCCGTGCGAAGCCGGGGCGGGTCACTAGTAATGTATAATAGTCAGTGTTCGTTCAACAAAATTTCACGCTTTAAAACTTGAAAACAAAGCGAAAACCATCGCTGTGCATAATTTAACATCTTGCTACATTACGAGAACAATTTTTGATGAAAAACGAACAAAGTTATCAATGATTCAACGTTTTTCACGTTGGTTTGGGAAATAAACCAGCTATATTTATTTTGGCAGGTTTTTTTTTTGTCCGTAGTTGTGGCCATGTCAGCTTATACGGAGTTTTGATTTCAGCCAAAATATTTTTTCAAAATATTTCCAACGAGTATTCTGTTAGGGTTTTGTATCGTCCGAACCCTTAAAATGTAAAGGAATTTGTTTTTCTATGATTGTCTGTTATGTTTTTCATAAATACTTTCAGTAACCATTTTTAGTGATCAGTGACAATATTTTTATCAATCAATACTTAATTTATTTATTTTTGACTGCCTTGTTGTTCTAGTGGTCCAAAGCACGACTGCTCCTGGGCCGGCGGCAGTCTCTACACTAAAAATCGTTAAAAATCTGTCGTAAAGTCGTATCGATGTCAAATTTCGTTAATAGATTTTCAGCTTTATTTGAACGGCAAAATTATGGTTCAATTCTTGGGTCAGACAAAGTGTTATTGGGTGCTTTCTTTTTTATTAGGAATTTCTCAGTAACAGCCACGGAGTCTGGATTTGTGCATGGGCTAAAATATAACTGGCAAGCTGTGGGTGTACTGTTAGGGACACCTCTGCATAACCCTTCGGGAATTGCAATATGTGATATTACTTTTAGATTATTGCTACCTATCAATATACACAAACACAATGATTCTAAAAGAAGATTATTGCTGAAAAGAAGGAGAATACTGAAATGCACCTTTTTTGTGGGTGGATGGGAAATCAGCGGGAGGGAGTGTCAGACTTCTACTGACTAAAAACCACCCGTGTTCCTTGTTAGCCCTTTGTGTCGAGGCCGCGGCTTCTGTTTCAAACAACCCGCAGCCCTGACGGGACTAAAATGTACCTTGATTGAGATGTTTGGCCGAAGGAAATATGCTGCGTCAATAACACCTAATAACTAGGACAAAAATGATAAAGTTACCAAACAAATCCATACTCACTTTGAAATTAACACTCAAAATCGTCAAAATAACTCTGGCATAGATCCTCTTGTCCGTCACAAATCTGTACAAGCAATGCACATCTTCCCCGGGAGACGCCTGCTTATACACCAGGGTGTTCAATGGAGACCTGAGTCTGCCAGCCCTCTGCTTCCAGGAGGCGATGATTTCATCACAGGCTGTTCCGGGTACCGGTTCTCCAAACCGGGTGTTGTTGAAGAAATCGTAGTGAGCCCAGTAGTAGAGAGATGATCTGGAAAAAAGGTGGAGGTTAGATTTTGATGGCATTAAGGAGTTTTTGATGATTTTCGTGATGTTGACCCAGTCTTACGAACAGTAAGTCGTGGGTTCGATACCAAGCAGGCGCATTATTTTGTGTAATTTATTTCATCACCACTGCTCTCAAAAACGGTGAAGAGATTTGACGGCACGGTTAGCGCAGTGGCTCAAGCAATGGACTGCCGCGCTGCGTGTCGCGGGTTCGATCCCCGCACGGAACAAATATTTGTAAGACCTACAGATAGTTGTTCCGGGTCTGGGTATTTGTGTATGTGAGTTTAAATGTTTGTGAACGCACCAACGATACAGGAGAAATTCCTAGTGTGGGGCAACGTTTTTAAAAAAAAAAAAGAGATACATCTTGAGGAAACGTCTTAAAACCAAAAATTCGAAGACATGTGACATTAAAAGACCGATGATGAAGAAGTTTTTATAGATGTCGATGTCCACCCTGTATAGGTAGGTATACAGGGTAGACATCGACGTCACGATGTTTTCGTTCTTCAATATGAGAACAGTGGTAATTAAATAAATTACACAATGTAATGCGCCTGTCTGGGTTCGAACTCACGGCTTATTACTCGAAAACCGGCGTCGCCACTACTGGTCCATCGCTGCTCTGCATGTTATATGGGGCAAGCCTATTGCCATCAACTGGAAACAAATTAAGGCTTCATGACTGCTGCTGGGAAACTCATTATGGAAAAGACCCAATAACACTTTTCCCGACCCGAAAACCGCACCCAGGACCAATTTGTGTTCCCTATTTATCAGTTTTTTTCAAAATCTATCTATATCTATATAAATAAAAAGAGAAGTCCTGACTGACTGACTCATTAACGCCCAGCCCAAACCCTTGGACCTAGAAAGCTGAAATTTTGCACAAACGTTCCCTTTATAATGTAGACAAGGAATAAGGAAGGATTTTTCGAAATTCAACCCTTAAGGGAGTAAAATAGGGGATGAAAGTTTGTGTGGATAATCGTCATTTTCACGCGGGCGAAGCCGCTGGCAAAAGCTAGTAACCTATATTGATGTCTAGACTTCTTTACAACATGTTAAAGAATAACCGCTAATGATATGGAAAGAGTATTTACTTGTACTCCAGACGTTCCAATATTTGTTCATTTGTTTGCCAATTTCCTTTCAGATCTAAAATTGATGATACTCAGCGGTAGAAACGTTAAACAAATATAAATGGCTGACGCTCGTGAGATTCGCGTTGTTTATTACAACCGACCTCATTAGTACTGCTTAATGTGTTTTAAGCTATAAAATTTCTGCGAAATTAAGTCGGAGCGGGTCATAAATTATGTTTTATTGTGTTTCTCTGTTCCCAGTGCGGTTGTGGTTCTGAATGTTTGAATAACACCTTACTGCCAGTGTAAATCTTTATTTTAATTTTGTTTAACGTTGGTTTAGTGGTCGCAACATGACTGCTGGACATTAGGTTCTCGGTTTGATTCTCTGTTCAAGCAAAGAAGTGTTATTGGGTTTTTTCATCAGAGATTTCTCAGTAGCAGCCACGGGCGTTTGGATTTGTGCCCGGTTGGTGGCAATAGGCTCGCCCCCAATTACATGGAACTTCAAAATACAACTGAAGTTTAGGTGTACTATTAGGTGCACCTTTTAACCATTCAGTGATAATAGGCGTGATGTTATGTAATATTTTTAGAGTTATTTTACGAACAAATAATATTATCATGGTCTTAATATGACAGATATGAAACAATAGGGCCAAGATAAATAAAAAAAATCTTAACAGTTGGTAATATTTCCGATTTTAGCTACCCGTTTAAAGATCTTCGTACAGTGAACTAGAACCAAATTATTATGCCATTTACTGCTCCGTGGTCGAATGGTTTAGGCGTTTGCCTTTTGACCCAGTGGTTGTGGGTTCGATTCCATCGGAAAGCATACTTTGTAAAGTTGTTTCCAGTTTGATAAAAACTGACTGATTGTCTGATAAAAAGATGATTTCGTGCTTTATAAGGCATGTGTAAACCGGTGGTCCCGGCCGCCAAATGGCAGTCGTCAAACCATGTCAGAAGCCCTTGAGGCGATTTAGAAACTCTGACACAAGGGTATGAGGGGTCGTTAGACCTTACTGCGCACACAATAAGAAGAAGATACCATTTAGAATCAAACTTGAAATTCCCTTACCCACTATAACTCCCAGTCTTGCTCTCAAACCGGACGAACATAGCGTTGCCAGTGGACACGAAGTCATGCTTCTCCATGGGTCTGCTGAAGGTATCGCAGAAGGTCTTGATGATGCGAGCGTCATCAGGTCTTGGAGCGTCGTATAATGTGAGAGATTCCCCGCAGTCGCCCGTCCAGGGTTGGATTGGAGACTCTATGCGGTTGATTCGGAAACTGTTGACAAAAAAAAGTGTCTAAATGAAAATGAAATGTAAATGTGTGTGTAATGAGACTTCTGATTACTTTCGTTATTCATCATTTTTGTGATGAGATCCATGACTGTATTAGTTTAATTGCCATAATATTTCATTATTTATTTAGTTGTTTTTACTCATTCGTCCTTTCCTAGATCCAACATAGAAAACAAATGGGTTACAGCGTGGCAATGCGGTCAGAGTGCAAAGTGCCAGTCTTTTGAGCACATTATCAGTAGACAGCGTTGAGGGACATCTTTGATGTTATAATTAGGTCGTTTGTAAGTTTAGGTTATTTTAAGCTATTGCATAGCTTCTATCGCGGGCCTTGAGCGTGGAGAGCGAATCCAGAAATTCCGTAACGAAAATTTTCAACCAGGATGCTATGGTTACGGAAAATAACAAGGTTGTCAACTGAGGTTGTAAAATTAAATAATTAATTATTTGCATAATTTGATAAAAAATGCTATGCAATAGCTTTACCGCGGCAGTCTCCGTGGTATTTTATTGTTTCTCTCAATACATACGCTCAGTGAGCTTTATTCCTGTTAACCATTAAGATATATTCAAGAGTGGATAGGAAACATTTAAATCCCCGATTATTATACTGTTACGGAAAAATATTCTCTAAAGACATTTCAAAGCCGTAAATGAAACAGAATAAAAATAAAAACTTACCTTGGAAAATATAACCTAACAACCTGCCCCGGGAAGCCTTGCATTAGATACGTGCATGAAGTATGTGGAGGGTACCAATGTGCCACTGAGAGGAAGATGCCCTCAGTGTCTCCCGACTTCTTGAGGGTCTCAGCAGTAAGCAGCCAGTCGCAGGTGCCGACCTTCGACCCTGGAGCTTCCACGTGACCAGGCCAGTTCCCCACGTTGAAATGGAAACCAGTATTTAGAAGTGGACCTGGTGTTGGAAAAATATGTTGAGGGTTATTTTCAATCTTATGAGTAAATATAGATTTTTGAGACTTTGTTTGGAAATAAAGTTCGAATTATTTTCTTAACTATGTCAATTTTTTTTTCCAATTTTGTTGTATGTACAACAAGCTCAGGTCAAATCTTGCAATTGAATTTTAAAACTCCAACCGATTGAGCTCAAATGTTGCAAACACGTTTAGTTTGGATGATAATGCATGGTTAACACTAAGCAACGTCATTCTAAATTCTATATGGAGCACTCCCAAACATGTTAGGTGGACTAGTTATTTTTGACTAAGACTAAGTTTTTTTTTAAATTAGAGAATGAAAAAGTTATCTAAAAGTAACCAATTAATATTTGGATAAGCATGATAAATTAAAATAACAGCTACTTTACCTGCAGGAGAGCTGACAAATTCCACAAACAAGTCCTGGGATGTACCGATGATGGAGTAGGGGAACTTCCCCATGCCGCAAAACGTTCCGATGACTGATGCAGACTCGTCCTTCCCGTCGTAGATTCGTATGTAATCGTAGGGACAATTTTCTGACCCTGATGAAAGAAAAAAGAAATATATACATATCAAAATTTTTCTTCACCTATGAATTCAGTCAGTCTTATAAACAAGAAAATAAAATTAAAGTGTTTTAACAGAAATAACACTGTTTATCATAATAACATGCTTATGAAAGTATAGTGTAGTATACCGATGAATACCCTATTTATCAAATATGCTATGTAACATACGCTACGACCAATAAGAGCGGAGCATTAATGAAGAATGTAGCAAAAATGGGTAAAATTTTGCTTATTTAGAATTGTATTAGGTGCTTACGACCCACTCTTTTTATCGCTCTCCCTATTTAATGGGATTTGTCTCTCTTAAAATTGCGTGGCTCAGCTATTTCCCTACAAAACTCGTGCAACCTAGCTCGTAAAAATAAAACCACACAAGTTCTCCAAGCTGTATTTTAAATTCAGATCACCATCAAAACATGCTAAACCAATTCAAGCTCAGCCATCTGCTCAATACTCACAAGCAATACATTTCATATTCATATAAACTGAGATGAAACAAATCGCGGACTATCTGCTAGACTCGTAGAGCAAGGAGATGGTTCTGTAATCATAGTCGAAGGCAACTGTCCGTAAAAATATTTATGTATTGAGATCATCTTCTGCCTAGTCTGTTCTCAACTTAATTGGGGTCGGCATCCAGTCTCAACGATTTTTTTTATAACGTTGCCCCTTGCTAGGAATTTCTCCTTTATCGCGGGTGCGTTCACAAACTCACATACACAAATATCCAGACCCGAAACAACTATCTGTAGGCCATACAAATATTTGTTCCGTGCGGGAATCGAACCCGTCACAGCAGTCTAATCACTCAGCCACTGCGCCAACCATGCCGTCAAATTCCTGGTGAGCTTGAAAGGTTTGCATGGCCATAGAGAAAAGGTCTCATCCCAGCTGTCTGCAGTGGGAACATACTATCAAAGCTTGTAATTGCCGAATCTAGTCACTCCTTAATTCCGTGCTCCGTGGTAGGTATATACCATACAATTTTTCACTACGCCAGCTTTTCCAAAACATGGGTAAAGTCGAGCGGTGTAAGAATTTAATATCGAGTAAGTTGCAGGCCGGCTTGATTTAATAGCGTTTATTGGATGGTCGTTATTTATCGTCTTCATAGGTTATAAGTTTATAACACCTTGCTGTTTTATGTAAAGAAATGAGGGAAAATGGGGTTTGTGTTCTTGTCGGGACTGCGGGTTGTTCGCAAGAGATACCGCGGCCTCGACATAAAAGGCTAAGAAGGAACATGGGTGGTTTTTAGTCAGTAGAAGTCTGATACTCCCTTTCGCTCTGCCCAAGAGCGGGAGGAGTTCTTTGATAAATTCCCATTGCACCCGCAAAAAAAAGATGTTGTAACTTAGTGCATGTTTACGGACAGCCGGGGCGTCGCGCGGCGCGTGCTGCGTTTTTAATTCAAACACACGGCGATGTATGAAAAAGTAAACGATTTCAAACTTCGATTTTACGAGAAGCGATTTTCGCTCCTTAGTTTAAAATGCAGCGTTTGTTGCGGTGGACCCGTCTCTCAGTAAATTAATAAAAAAACACGAGACGAGCCATTTGCACGCGTCGCGCGACGCCCCGCGTCTCCGTAAACGAGCCCTTAGGGAGTTATGGGAGCGCAGTGCACTGTTTATAATTTTTGTTTTTTACATAGGTAATTTATAATTTAGTTAAGTAAAGGAAGTACCACTGAGGTTTAAAGCTTGAGGCTTATAATATATGATAATATTTAACCGTATTGCCTTATTTTGTTCTGTGTCCTGCTGATTTGGAAAGAAGTGGAAATCCAAGACAGTTAAAATGTTTCTCTGGGACTTTGTCGACCTTCATTGTCTCGGTGGATACTACCTTTCTGGAGTTGTAGTGGTAACAGAAGTAACAATAATGTTATCATTACTTATCTCGTGGTGTTAGTACAACGGTATTAGAATAAAAGCTTCTCACTTAAAATTATCAGAAGTAGAAAAATACCCTAAAGACTGGCAAAGTTTTCTTTAGCTTTAACTTGAGCACTTTTACTATTGTTATAAGTACTTTTATTACCATTTTAATGTCAACCAATCAAATAATTATACCCTAGACTATTAAAGAAAAGAAAGTGTTTACTTTACTCGCACAGGACATAACGAAAATGGTTAAATTAACAATAACACGTTATATAAAAATAAGCGAAATTGGTCCTGTAAGAGGTCGAAATGCCCCTCCTATCTCAGCATGCTGTAACATTAAAAACAAAAAAATATGGCGTTGGTATTTTGTTAGGGTCCAAAGTCAGGATGATACAAACAAAAAAAGTTTAGAAAGGAAAAAAACAAAAATGTAGATGTATTATACAATAACCACGAAAATAAGAAGAAGAATATAATTATTAATATATCCACACCCAATGTAACCACAACACTCGTTATACCAAAGGTACCGTCCAATGATATTTTTAAACCAGACTTATCGATCGACCGACACTACAGGAAAAGGAGACCAAAAAACCCGGACATACGTTTTCTATTTACACGGCCAAAGTGCAATCTCATTTTATCAAGACCGCCACCGCGGCCCTATTTGCTGATGCAGGCCTATTCTGATCTGATAGACACATCGAACCGGACTCGATTGCCTTTTTACTCGAATCGAACGTTCGAATTGGTGATTCCGTTCGAACGATTGTAGGTTCGGCAAAGTGGCCTATTCAAGTCAGCTGTAAACGTAGTTGGAGTTTCAAGGAGCCGTATTTAGAAAACTAATTTTCTCGGGTGGTCGGTTTATTTTTAGAATAGGTTACTTCGATGTTTGGGAAGTAATCTTGCTTGAAGTGGGTCTTTAAGTATTAATAGTATTGGTTATATTTAGCTAAAAGGTGCTACATGATTACATTCGATTAGTATTTCATGAACTGCAAAGCCGACCCGACGCAATCACTCGGCACCCGATCGGCTGTCGACATCTAGTCAGCAAAATTAAACTTAAGCTGGCTGGCATTTTCCCGAATTGATCCTATATTTCGAAAATTACATCAGCTGTACCTTAGATCTGAGTTAGGTAGTCAGTAAAATGTTGTTTGGGAAAGTTGAATATTTTGTTGCGTCTACGATGAGAGTTCCATGGAGAAAGCTGTTGATTTAAAGAAAGAAAGAAAGAAAGAAAATTGTGTTTATTTGGCAAAAATACCTTAAAAGTTAACAAAATAAATTTAAAATTATTAAAACTAATAATGCCAAAAGGGCCTCAGCTCAGCATAATGCCAGATGGCAACACAAAGTGCACCACCTGACGCTGATTTTCAGCTGCTGCCATACGCTCGAAAATATAAACATTATACGTGATTGCGACGGTCTACACTACATCCCTACATATGGCTACACATTGTTGATACATGCTGCATTTATAATAATATATTGATTTTGCCGCTCGGTTGTGACGAATCATGCCGACCCGAACATATGTGTAGCACCTTTTAGTCGCTAGTCTGCGAGTAATTCCACTTACCTTATCGAACAACATTTACTTGGCACTAAAAGGCTACTTAACTCAGACTTATCGACTCTTTATAACTCCCCGTATTGGGGACTTAGGGGCGAATGAAAATATAGAAGCAATTTCTTAGAATCTAAATGAGAATCCCGAATGTATTCGTCGCAGGATAATTGGAAAAATCGTTTTTCTATTATGGGTCTAGTATTTCTGCTAAGAACTGAGTTATTGAAAACTAAGAAAGTTCTCGTAATACGAATTAATATCGAGAAATCTTAGAGTATTTTGTTTTTATTAACACGTTTCTCGACGAATCTTGTCTCTAGTTCTTCAAAACATGGTTCAGCATAGAACGTTCATTTCAGCCAATCAGCGTTCATCGTTGTTCGTGATTTACCAATATTAAGCGGTTCCTTTGCAAAAACCCTAGAAACTTCACAAAGAAAAAAAAATCCATTTATTCTGCGACATACATTTTTCCCAATTATTCTGTGACATATATAAACAGCATTGAAGCCAAACTTTTTATCTTGTGTATCTTTAATCAAGTTCTCCAAATATTTGGGCCACTTACCAGAGGTTATGGGTCTCATCGGGCAAGTCATGATGTTTTCGCATCGCTGTCCATCTATATTGAATTCTTCGTTTTCTATATACAACTTTATGTATGGCAGTCTTGTGTTTAGATGGTATCTAGAAGAAAATTTGACAAAATTAGTAATTATACTAGGAAGGTTCTATACGAGACTCTTGCACTCATCATTACTTCTCACCTTGGGGGTATGAGGAACAGGGTGTAAAGTTCCTCATCCCCCATAGAAAAGGGAGGATCCTCCGACCAGACGGGTGTTGTGTCTGGTGGGCTAACTGCCCGACATATGTAAGTCGGGAACTCCTATATAGGCTTATGTCGCGGATAATGTTAATAGCGCGATGTAGGAATTTCTGTCGATCGTTGTTAGTACGCAGGTGTTGCGATAGATGTCGCTAGTCGCCACACTTCCATTCTAACCGTATGCAGCTGAACAGTAGTATTTTACAAGGCACAACTGCCTATCTGACCACAAAAACCTAATCACTGGGCGACACTAAGGTAAAATCTGGTAACTGTATCATGAAATCAACGTTATAGTTGCTGCCAGTTAAGATGTCAATAGCGGTCATTGCCCATTCCCTAATATCACTTCGTAAGAACCAAACAAATGAACCATGTAGGTATCGTTTTTCATTAGAATAAACGTTGAAAATCACGATAGATGACGACTGAAGACATAAACAGGGACATTTTTTTGAATTTCAAAGTTAAGAACTTTAATAAATGTAGGTGGGTCAATGACTGCTACTGACATCTTAACTGGGAGCAACTATAGTTGATTGCTCACATTCTCACAACACACTTAAGTCATCAACATGCACTTGACATCAAACAGTACAGTCAAAGCATGAACGTTCAAACATTAACACAGCAATGTGGTAATGGACGGCAAGTGGTCAGCAATTTATTGGAGAACCTCAAGTTAAGCACCCAACAGCACTTTGAGATGCCCTTATGACGTTCTTGATTTATAGGGTAATGAATTGGTTGGAGAAACTTCACAGGTCGAAAATGGCCATGCCTTTAGCAGATCATAATATGAATTGCGTTAAAAAGCGTAATTTGGAACATTTGTACCAACCAACAAATAAACTAACAAAACCAACCAACAAATACTTTTTCTTTCTTTTTTTCTTTCTTTAATAATCGTAACTGCGTCTGTGACCATTTAAGAAAAAAGATATAGGAATATAATAGGAAAATAATATGAATTGCGTTAAAATTCTTAAAATAGTCACAAACGCATTACTATTATGAAAGGTCCATTTTACGCTTTTTCAATTCATATGATCACAGACAAATATTGATAAAATATTAACTCAATAGTCACGTTTGCGACCGGTAGACCAACGATTATTTTTTATTTTGTTTCAATAAACTTTATATCGATACTACATAATTAAATACTGTAGTACAAAATATGTAATCCCGAAGCGGTATAGGTAAAACATTCACATTTACCAAACCATAATACATAATACTAGATTTTATTTATCACATTCAAATGATCATAGAATCACTTAATTTTAAAATATATTTTAATAATAAAATAGAATAGATCATTTAATTTTAGATAACAGTTACATATATAATTATATGTTTTGAATACATAATTTAACGTTATTATATTGAAACTACATGAGGTCATCGAACGCGTGATGCACACATTTCGACACACCTTGTCTGCGAAGAGCCTTATTTAAATAATTGGCACAAAAGTACCCTTCTATTACCCGTATTCAAAAAATAATTTAATTTGAAAAACAGTGCTGTATTAAAATTATCAACCAATACCATTCCCACAGCTAGGACACAGGCCTCTGTAAGAACTCAAAGCTTTATACTGCGTAACAATTTTCTTTGTCACTCCTCGTCCTGAAGCTCCAAAGCATTGTGTTATCTTTTATAATAAAAACGAAACTGTTGGGAGTTGACGCAAAGACTACAAAGTGCTGTCCGCTCAGTGCGGGGAAAATAGCTTTGACAAACAATACTTAACGCTGGGGCCTACACAAACACATTTGTCCAACCCAGGTCCAAACCCTCATCAAAATTTCTGCTTCCTCTATGACTTTGAAGAGATACTTCACTGCTATCTAATTTATTGGGCTCAAAGAACTAATTTTGGGAATGCTAATATTTTTCAAGCAAATAGGAGGTCAAGTTATATTAGCTAGAGCTACCTTTTTTAGGTTTGTTTATTTAGATATCGACACTCGTCATATTTTTGAAGTTAATACAAAATAAAATAAACATAAACATTTTATTTTGTTTTACTCCCCATAGTGAAAAGTGGAAGAAGGGAAGGGAGGCGATTGCCCTGCAATGGGATAATATAGGCTTATATTAATATTAATAAGCTTTATTATTATGATTATTATTCGGCCCTGTATACAAAATTATTCTTACTGTTGGGAACAAAATTATCTATTCACAAAGCCAATTCCATCATCATGAAAAAGCTTGAAAACATTCATTAATCGCCGATTCGAAGAATGCATTCAATTCCAATAACTGTTATCGAGTGGCTTCCAACAGTTTCAACAATAAAGTTATTGAACGAAAAGCTTTTAACAACGCTATCACTAATTAACACTAACTTAAATTAAACGGAAGAACCTCAATAAATGTTCAACTATAGAATGCTGTGAGCACACGTTCGCATGGGCGCTTTATTCAGGCGATTGATATTAAATGGTTAGTGTATTTTCAAAACTCCTCTGACGCAGGCTTACGCCCTCAGACGAAGCTACTTGCGTCAAACTACACACGAGAGCATAACTTGTTTACTTTGCGTGAGTATCTAAGCGTCGCAAGTCGCAACGTGTAGCATGCTCTAAGACCGTGCAGCTTGTGGTCACACTCATCATCATCTAACAATCCTTTTCCCAACTATGTTGGGGTCGGCTTCCAGTCTTAATGGACGCAGGTGAATACCAGTATTTTACATGGAGCGACTACCTATCTGACCTCCACAACCCAGTTAGTACTTGATATGACTAGTCACACAGAAGGGTGTATTTTTTACAAAAAGCGCCCGTGCGTACGTTAGCTCATCTAGTTTTATAGTTAAACAGTTATGAAGTGTTAATAGACTTCCCGTCGGGGCCGCGGTATTTTGTACTAGATTACGTGGCCTCGGCGCAAGGGCAAAGAAGGAACATGGGTTCGGTTTTTAGTCAGTAGAAGTCTGACACTCCCCTTCGCTCTGCCCAAGAGCGGGGGGGGGTCATTCGATGATTTTCCACCCACCAAAAAAAAAAAAAAAAAGTGTTAATAGACTTGCCTGCAATGAAGATTTCTTGGATACACTCCAGGATAGGCAGCCGACTGTACGTAACACGTTTGCAGTCGACAATCCCGGAACACTCGCTCGCAGTACGACCTGAGAAAAATGGCGCCTTCATTAACTTAATTCAGCTAACAAAGCTCAACGAAATCATTATTTCTGACAGTTTTTGTTGGAGAACATTTTTGCTGTAAATTTTTCTGTAGTCGTCATATTTTTAATTGCTGAGTTTTAAAATTATTAGATTTTATTATTTGGCACGTTTGATGTTGCTAAAGTTTGATTCTAATTGATTTTAATCGATTTCCAGAATTTTTATTTCATTAGTTTTAGCTAAAAAATGTATAAAACTTCTTTTGAATGTCTCTTTGAATTCATTCTTAATGCCGTCGCCATTCAATATATCCAGTTTACGATACCAATATTTACGCAGTTTTATACCTCTCTCTACTTCAGCATGAGTTGCAGCTTTACCCATATTGACATCAACCTACACACCAAAGTGGTTATAAAAAATGCGTCAGCAAATCAAAATACGCTGCAAAAATTCTGCACACTCACGTATATAAATAACATTCCCTAAAGCACCCTTTTGAGCCTTCAAAAAGGGCGACCAATTTAAAAAAAGAAATCCCAGAATCAGCAACTACGTTGTACCTACGTACCTCACTCACTTTAATTCGAGAACTTGATTACAACGCATAAATCTATGTGGCTGCAATAATAGGTGGGCAGTGAGCCCGCACCGACAATTCAACACGATTTATAAGCCATTTCGGTCACGTACCCACCAAAGTGGAGCCATTTGGAGCCAGTCAGAATGATTCTAGAACGGTCGCGACATTTGGGGATAAGCCTCTTAAGTAATTGGCAACTCGAACTTGATTTATGCAGTGGCCGTCAAGTGATGATTTGAAGTATTGAGTTAGTGATTTATCGGCATGGAAATTGGGTGTCACGACTTTGGCCAAAGCTTCGCAGGACAGGGTCGTAAAATTTCAGGTCACGTTTTGTAGTACTTATCGTTTTTGAGGTCGTTAAAGGTGTTGGCGGTCATTAACGGTATTGGCTTTGAAGAAGGAGAATGGTTTGAAAGGAATATTCTTGTATCTCGTCAGATGTACAAAATGGACAGAGAAGCTTTCACGAAAGTATTGAATATCTTCTAGGTAATCTAAATACAGAATTTCTTGATGAGATTATCTACTGAAGCACTGGATTTGCAATTTATCTGTAGTGATAGTATCTGTCTGTTATGAAAGATGTGTAATAGTGTATCGACTTATGTAAAACTGTAGGTTGCCATTTAAATTATGGAAATCATAATACAGCCTGATAAAAAAAATCTTCATTATTTTATCTGTTTTATTATAATTATGACTTTTACTTTTATTTTTATTGTTTTAACAGCTATACAAAACTATTGTATAGGTACGCATTAACACCTAACCCATAAACCCATAAAGAACTTTTAAACAAAAAAAAAAAAAACAAGCTTTCAGACCCGATAGCATAGTTTGTTTAATATAAATCGTGAACTTTTCCATTTCCAATATATTTATTTGTTAAAACGAGAATATAAATTGCTCGGAATGTGATACTAAATTATTGAAAACTTTCGCCACCAAAATTCGGCGGCAACAAATAACAATTTATCATTCTCCGAATTAACTGTTAGGTACTGTGAACTTATTTACGGTTTTTATTGCTTGAAATTTAATGAATTTACCGTTTTTGTTAAAGGGTTATTTATTTTAATACTTTTTTATTGGCTGCTGTAATTTTCGTAAATGACCTAACTGCGACCTTCAATAATCTAAAAGTCATTACAATTAAAACATTTTTCTAAGCTGGCAACAGGTCAAGGCCTAGGTCATATTAATAATGAATTCATAAAATAAATTGCAGGATTGTTAACTCTTCACAGTATCATTTGCCTTTGACTGTTCTCAAGCTATCTAGTCTACCGTTCAACACTACAATAAATAGAAACGTGATCTTTCCATTTCAAAACACCTTTTGTGATCTCAACACATAGAATCGATCACAGTCCAAAGTAAGCGCAGACAATACCGAATAGCTTTTCCAAACGATTTGCTTTAAAATGTTGATCACGTACGTTTGAATTCCCTTTGAAGTCGGCATCGCAATTTGGCAAATAATTTAAATAAAGTCGGGCCGAGGAACGTTCCTTGTGGAACCCCTGAATATGTTTTGTTTTATGTTTTATCTGATTTCGATAAAATAATCTTTTTAAAGCAATTCGTATTGCCTGAGGTAATGTTTGTTAGGGGTGAATCACCCTTTTGTTCGTGTAGGCCCCAAACAAAACCGCGATATAAGCGTTACATGAACGACTTTATAATTGGAAATACTTGTTTCGCGCATTACTTTACTAACTTTAAAACTTTATTCATATCTTTGGGCGAGAGGCGGCGCTATGGGCGATTATTCAACATGTACGGGTCACCGACGCTAAAACGGTTACAATGAATTCAGTACGTCATTCTGAACACTCACAGATTTCTTTTTGACGAAAACTATGTGGGGTATTTCAGAATGATGTACTGACTACGCGGTAACCATTTTAGCGTCGCGAGTAGGTGTTTTTTTTTTTTTTTTTTAAACCTCGCCCCACACTAGGAATTTCTCCTGTATCGTGGGTGCGTTTACAAACATTTAAACTCACATACACAAACACACCCAGACCCGAAACAACTATCTGTAGGTCATACAAATATTTGTTCCGTGCGGGGATCGAACCCGCGACACGCGGCGCAGCAGTCCAATCGCTCAGCCACTGCGCCAAACGTGTCGTCGTTTTGATTTTGATACTCATTTAAAATCTTGCAGTTTAAACCAAACCATTCAATTTTCTTTTTCTTATCGTTATCGTCGCGAGTTCGTGCAAGGGCCTCAGTAGGTGTATACTCAAATGAATCTATTATTAGACCTCGTTAAGAGAGTATGTAAAAAGAGACGACGCAATTTGTTTCGTAAATTCTTTGTTCTTTATTTATTTATCATCATTAATCTTTCCTTTCTTCATGGTCTGTACTTTGTATGGTGCCTTGCTTCTTTTGAATACGGACGGAGAAAAATTGCAAGGAAAGTGTGGGTACGTAAAAGGTATACTGACAGGCTGTTTGGTTTAAAATATTCTTTGGATTTGTACTAAAATTGTATGAAGAACCTGAAAAATGTAAAAAACTGTACCATACTGGTTCTCGTTACATCTGAAGGGAATGTTTGTTTTTCACTGATATTGATTTCTTTATCAAAGCTATGGTGTTTTAAGTTTTAGTTTTAACAATTTGCTTGACCTGGAAATCGGATCCAGAACCTCATTCGGCAGTCGCTGTTGTGATCACTAGGCCAATAAGGCAGTCCACGAAGCAACGAAGGACAATCGACAAAGCAACAAGGATAATTGAAGATGTCAAATAATTGTATTTTCGATTTTCCTTGGACTCTGACATCAAAGTCGAAACTGTAAAATCAAGTCACACTAGTTCGGAATGAACATATTATACGTCGATGAAACCTTTAAGTTAGTTACTACTATATTATGTACAGTCTCAGGCACCAATATAATACACGATGCAACTTATAAAAATTATTTTCTCCTACTATGTTGATCATCTTGTTATGTTTTTACGAACATTTTGAAATAAGACTACCTAGTTTGAGCTATGACCAATTTCGTAATAGTATGGCTATTAACGAAATATGTGTTATTTCAAAGAAGGAGCGTTATTTTCCAAGAAAATTGCTTGAAGCTTGCTAAGCCTATATATATATATTTGCTCTCTATAAAGGAGTAGTATACATACCCAGCAACAACTTCCCCTCTTCTGTTTGGATACAGCTCCGGATGCTGTCCGTAGCGAAGATACACTTCGAATTGTTGCTCAGCTCTGCAGAGGAAATTAAATGTATCAACTTACTGTGCTATGTAAAGGTTGGTTTTGGAGGAAACGTTCGTGTTGATTTCATTAGAGTTATTTACTTTTAGATGGTTGAACAATATAATCATGTTACAGATTTCGAAGATCTTGTATGTGGGATGACTGTGGTCGATATCTTTACTTAACGGGTCCCCTAAGTTTCTTCGACACACTATTCTTCGAAAATTTAACACGTCTCTTGGCTTTGATAGTATCCTATCTCTATGTCTGGCACTTCTAATGATTATCACATGTAATGGGAATTGAGCAAAAATAGTCCTGTTTTAGCAGCTCATAACATACGCCTTGCAATCCCCGAAGGGATTGCTTGTACCGTACAAGTATCCCACATTTCACCAGCCCCCGTAGCATTGCGATTCTATCTCTATTCTACCAAGAATAGACAAAGATTTTTCTATACAATTTGACATGAAACCTTGCTACAATCTGTCATTTTGTCGATTCTTCCGTCGACAAAAGCCGTTTCTTCGGTGGTCATGCTAAGCCGGCTGGTATCTTTAAGTCCAATGCAATAGAGTGCAAGTCTATTGCCTAAATCTAGACTCCGTCGCTGCTGCTGAGGAATTCCTAATAAAAAACCCAATATGCCCGGTCCGGGAATCGCACCAGGACATCATGCCCACATGCCACTAGACCAACGAGGCAGCTATAATTAGCCTTTAGCAGGTCATATATCTAGACTGAGGATGACTGGGAAAGTAATAAAATTATTTATTACTTTCCAAGTCATCCATACTAAAAACAAAATTAAATTGAACAAGAAACTAATAACACGAAATAGGTACCTTGTCAACTAACTCAAACAATTCGCCAACGAACTTAAAATCTAGTTTCTACCCTTTAGTTCTATATTAAATTAACCCGTCGAATGCTCACTGACCTGGAATCGAAGCTAAAGTAAGTTTGATCAGTGAAGTTGTCGGCGTGGAACACAATCTTCACGAAGTTGGTTTCTGATATGAACGTCTGGGGCTGTTCGATCTCGCCACAGAAGAGACCTGGTTCTTTTCGGTTTGAGACGTCCGTCTTTGCGTTGCCGTCGACGATCTGTGGAGGGTTAGTTATTTGTAGTAGAGTATTTATATTTATTAACTTACCCGGAGGCCTAGAAAGCGCTGGCGTGATGACTTAGAGGCTTTTGTGCGAGATTGGCCGGAGAAAGCCGCACGGAGAGAAGAGTGGAATACTATGGGGAAGGCATTTGCCCAGCAGTCGGACAATATAGGCTAATAAAAAAAAAAAAAAACGTCACCCTACTCTAGGAATCTCTATCTTCTGTATCGTGGGTGCTTTTACAGACATTTAAACTCACATACACAAATACCCAGACCCGATACAACTATCTGTAGGCCATACAAATACTTGATCCGTGCGAGGATCGTGGAAAGAGACGACAGTTTAGCCATCTACAGTACCATAGTGTTTTCATAGAAGTAGCATTATAAAACACCGTAATACCGTGGTATTGCTTAGGTCTGTCATTGCGGTTGCGTCCTCTTTGGAATAAAAAAATCTAACTAGTCCGTCAGATATATACATTTTCAAAGGTTATTGGACACATATTTTTTCACGTAAAAACGATACAGTGCTTCGAAAAGTCGTGTGATATCACAGTTTGGTACATTTTTTAAGACAAAGTGACGTCATAAGCCCCCACTCATGACACATTTTGTTTCGTCAATTTTTATTAATTTGATGCAACAAAAAACACTATCCAATATTTTTCAAAAATCTAACTTACGGACTAAATAGAATTATTTTTTTGAAGACAGGAAACATCCCTTTTTTAAAGGACTCGGTATACTACGCGACGTCAACCACAACTATCCAGCCAGCCATCTACAAGCTATCTTGAACGAGTATAGTCGGACGCCCGATTGTGCGACCCAAGTTTTTTTCATGATCCAAGCTTCTGCGAGCGAAAGAGGCTGCAAATTCGGAGAGGCGCGGCGTGCAGCGTGCACCGTGCAGCGTGGCGTTGAATGGATTTTTTAAAAATTCAATCAACAAAAATTCTGAGTCTAATCTTCAGATTGGAATTATAATGATCATGGTAACTTGTAGTTAACTCATGTCCTACAAATTAAAATCTTACCTACATTTTCATAAGGATATCACAGATTTAATACACTCTTTTTTTATTAGCCTCTATTGTCCCACTGCTGGGCAAAGGCCTCCCCCATAGTCAACTTAATGCACTAATGAAAGTATATATTTTTCTGTATTATAGATACAGTCTTCTACACTTTTGCTTATTTCATATAATCCCATTTTTATTGCAAAAACTTACAGAAATGATCTTTTAAATGCAAGTTTTCGTATCCCCATTTAGCTACCAAGTCTAGTCTACGAGTGACAATTTTTTGAAAATTGTAATTTTTGCACCCTGATAACAAGAAATACGGCGGAATATTCGAGAAAATTAAGAACAACTAAAAACAGAAAAACCCGTATAAATCTCGATAACAATAGTGCGAGGTTCATTTATGGACTAAAATACTCGGCATTAGATGCGCCATCAATGTACCTAACATCATTATTTTGTATCACGCATAGTTTAAGCGTAATTAATGTTTTTCTTAATACCAGAATGTAAAAATTACGATTGTCCAAAAATTTCACTCATTAACTAGACTTGGTAGCTAAATGGGGATACGAAAACTTGCATTTAAAAGATCATTTCTGTAAGGTTTTGCAATAAAAATGGGATGTCCGAAAATCGGGTTTCATAGAACACTGTGTATTATCACTAAAAATGTACATATAATTCACGGAAGTTGGACCTCTTCATGTCTCCCTTGCTTTGAGTCTTGTTTACTTTTGTTTCAGGTTCCAAGAACTACGTCCGTCCATTTAAACTGTTTTACGTATTTTAGTATTTAGTCTTCCGCGATTTCAGAATAAAACTGTGCTCAAATTGTCAAGCAATTCCATGTTAAAAATTATTAACATTACCAAAATTATTGTCGTTTTCAAAAGCAATTACAAAACATTTCAATATCTTGTCTATTCCATAATTCTAATAACGATTCAAGCTAATAGCTGTTTCATCCCAAATATGCGTAAACATTTCGAATCTCAATCACCCCGGATTCCGAAAGTTTCCGAGTTTGTAAACTCACAAATCTACAAACGGAGAATGATTCAATAATTACGCTCAAATTGGTTCACTCCGAGTTTTCCAGTTCCCCGTTCCCGAGTTCTTTCACCCGTCAGAGGAGTTCAAAAATTAATTAGTAGAATTTCGAAGCGTACGCGGACTCAATTAGTAGTATTCGCGATGGCGGCTGATTTCCACGACTTTATGACTAAGAACTTTTTGTTTCAGCGATCCCCGTTTTCCCCTTTTCATCGTTTCCGTTATAGAAGGTTATAAATGAGAGAAAAAATATAATAAGAATTCATTCTTTCATCGTTAGACGTCTGATTTTGACAGGCTTGATTTTTTTTTCGTTTTTCTTTGTTTTTAAATTTAGAATAAAGGTCAAACCTTGTTTTCCAATATTCGTTGAAATGATTTACGGGCTGGACATGAATTATGTTTTACTTTATTTCAAGAGTATTAGGATACCGAAAAAAAGTTTTAAAGAAAACAAAAACTGAGATGTATTATTTTCAAAGTTAGAATGAATAATGATTAGTAATTTTTTCTCGGAACTAGATGATATCAATAGGATAGACTTCAGTTTTCGATTTCTTTCGTTTACTGTGAAACTATCACAGCGTAAAAACTTATAAGCCTTGTACTTACTTGCATGTATCCCTTGTGGCACGTCGTACCGTTGATCAAAGTACCAACTTTGAACTTTTTGAACCTAATCCTTAGTATCCAATCTTTTGGCGACCCTCGAAAAGCTCTAAACCTGCGAACAAAAAGTTTTTATAAGAAAATATGTCCCACGTCGTTATTAACCTGCCCTTATCTCAATTTATTTGGGGTTTGCGCTGCAGGGCCTCTTCTTCTATACTTGTTTAAGGTTCAATAAGACCGCGTGGTCGATTGCGGGTTGGTTGAAGGGTACAAGACACTCAAAATCATTTTTTTTTTTAATTGGTCTACATGGGCAGATAGTTATAATACGTAATTATGTTACCTATCTATCAACACTTAGACCAATGAGACGAAACTAACGATATCTTAATTATAGAAATCCATCGAGTGGAAGATATGAGGAAAAAAGGTGCACGGATCTCGTTGGGTGATTCCTGTGGATAACAACTGGCAAGAAATTATATGGTTACTGGTTTTCAATGACAAACAAGCTTTTTTTAATAATAAAATAGGCTTGCATAGTGAAGCAGCTAGTCTGTTGTGAAGCGATGACGTACCCTAGGGTAGACCTAGGGTTTACCTAGAAATGACCGATTCACTCGATCTTTGAAGCGATCTGGATTATTATTGCCAGGAAACAGATAAGCCGGCAGTGAATTCTACAAACTGGCGATTCGCAAAATAAATGGGCATGCATTGCGGTTTGTTCAGGTTCGTGGAACTTCGATCATCACTACATAGTATAAAACAAAGTCGCTTTCTCTGTCCCTATGTCCCTTTGTATGCTTAAAACTGTTCAACGGATTTTGATGCGGGTTTTTTTAATAGATAGAGTGATTCAAGAGGAAGGTTTTAATACCTTTTTTGCATCCCTGCGAAGTCGGGGCGGGTCACTAGTTACCTATATGTCCTGGGGAACTGGGCGAAATAATCCACAACGAAAGGACTGATCGCCCGCCTGGTGTCTGCCGGCGTCCCCGAAGATAAATAGAAATAGAATACCTATATGTCCAATATATTATATACTTCGGTGCATTGGTTGACCAGTCCAAAGCTGTGTCCTCAATTTGTTCATACCTTTAGCCATCATCTTCTTTGCCATATTATCCTTCACACAGTCCGTCTATCGTGTCGTTGGTTCTCGCGTACTCATATAGCTATCCATGTTCATACTTCTGTTTCGTGTGGGTATTGCGTTTCCTGACGTCAGAGTTTGTATGCCGTCTATAGGCCTCTGACTTAGCGTCGAGCAATATCTGTCAGGCATGTTAGTTTCCCGTCAGGGCTGCGGATTGTTCGAAAGGAATACCGCGCCCTTGACACAAAGGGCTAATAAGGAACATGGGTGGTTTTTAGTCAGTAAAGTCTAACATTCCCTACCGCTCTGCCCAGAGCAGGTCGAGTTCTTTGATGATTTCGAACTCGTGACCTATGACTTGGCAGTCTGACGGTGAAACCACTCGACTACCACATTTATTACTTTTCAACCTCAAAACTGTTCTCTCTTTTCACAAAAAACAACCCATACAAGTACCTACCAGTTATAGTTATCTAACGCGAAGAAAAGGAGAAACCATTATTTTCGTACAATATTGGCTCAAATAAATTACGACAATTTATCATTGATATTATTGCCAACGAAAATGCTCAAGACTTCCTTATCGTCGGGTTTCTCTGTGTGAAATGTATTAATCCTGACATTTTTTGTGGGATTGTGTGTCTTATATTAATGTAGTCCTATTAGTTAGACTCAGGACATCAAGGTAAACAGACTGGAAATCTTGATGACCTTAATTGCCGCAGTAAACCTACTCGCATCCCTTTTTTTTTTGGTGGGTGGAAAATCATCAAATGACCCCCCCCCGCTTTTGGGCAGAGCAAAGGGGAGTGTCAGACTTCTACTGACTAAAAACCGAACCCATGTTCCTTCTTTGCCCTTGTGCCGAGGCCACGTCATCTAGTACTAAAATCCGCGGCCACTAAAATCCGCGGCCAACCTACTCGCATCCCTTGGTCTGAATTTATACCTGGTTGAGGTATAAATTCAGACCAGTCTGTTAACCTTGATGTCTTGTAGCAATAGGTTGGTAATCAAAATAGGTTGGCCTATTACCACTTGGCATGATTTAAACATTGCCTGCCTCGTGAAAAATGAAAATCGTAACCAACGGTTTAACGTGCTTTCCGCAGCACCGAGGAAATTCCTGATAAAAATACTCAATAACACTTTGTCCAACCTGAGAATGGAACCCAGGACCTCATCCGCAGCAGTCACGCTTACGACCACGATCGGTCGTTACGACCACGATCGGTCGTTACGACCACGATCGGTCGTTACGACCACGATCGGTCGTTACGACCACGATCGGTCGTTACGACCACGATCGGTCGTTACGACCACCATCGATCGTTACAACCGATCGTCACGTCAATCCCACAAACATTTAAAACATTATGCAAGATCTATCAAAAAGACGCGTACCACTAACACAAAATTCGACCAAACTTTCCTCGAATGATAATACTCTTTTCATGTTCTTATACTTTGTAGTTTTCCTTTGATCCCCTGTTCACTAAGGAAGTAAAACTCCCTACAAATAACATCAATCATCACGCCTTTGTACAACGAAAATGTTCGCAGTACGTGCGAACTTCGCCAAAGTTGGTAAGCTACTGACCTATATTTAGAGATGCGAAAGAAGTATCGATGCTTAGGGCAAATTTTGTCGATACAACTGGGCGTAGATCGTGAACCGCGTACAAAAGCGACAGCTTCAAAACCGACGGCTTTAAAAGTGACAGTTATAGAACGCAGTTCACGAACAAGCGCGTAACAAACACGCGGATAACTTACAAGTTATGGACTGTTGACAATGCTCTTGAACGCGCTTTAGATACAATATTACTCGATACATTTCAAGCTATTTTGAATTAGTCTAATCTTAAATTGTCAGCTGATTTTGTCAAAACTATCATCTTCCTGCCCTAGTTCCATGTGATTTGGGGTCAGCGCAACCCATTTTTTTCTTTCATTCTCCGCTGTCAATCACCAAAACTATCATTTCATAACCTCTTGTTTGTCAAGCTATTTTTCGCAATAAAGTCGCGTCTGTCATGGCCATCCGGGTTGACGTCACTGACAGGCGCTGTCAGTCACGTGACCTCACGCGGCGCGTGATTAAAACGCCGATAACTCTTGTTTTGTAAGAGAACTCTGTTAAAACTTATGTTTATTTACAAATCAATTAAAATAACAATACAAATCAATTCAGGAGGTTAATAGGAAACGACAAAAAAACTAATTTGTCCGTCAGATGGATTTAAAAAAATATTGGACACATATTTATTCTTTTTTCAGGTAAAACATAAAATGAAGACGATACAGTGCTTCAAAAACTCGTGTGACGTCATAATTCAGTAGGTACATTTTTTACCTAAAAGTGACGTCCCAACCCCCCCGATCTTTGACGCGTTTTATCTTTGTAAATTTTTAATAATTTGATAAAACAAAAAAAAACACGTATCCAATATTTTTCGATAATCGGACTAAACAGAATCGTATTTATTTTTAGTCAGTTCTCATCCCTATTGCTATGGACTGCTGACACTGAAGCTCTTGAACGCTTTTTAAATATGCCGAATATTCCTCGTTACTTTTCAAGTACAATCTTAATAAGACCGGCGATTTTTTTAAACACGAAAAGTAGTAAGGTATTGTGCATTTTTGGGGTTCCGTTGCCAAATGGCAAAAAAAAAATGGAACACTTTAAGTTTCGTCTTGCCTGTCTGTCTGTACGTGCGTATGCCACAGTGATTTTACCTCAAGACTGTTGGCACCACACAGCTGTCTTCTACAAACCGGTACACAAAATTGATGCCAAATTACGAAAGAAGAATATCGATACATCTCTTGAAACAATAGCTACATCCTTACCTATATGTGCAAGTGAGGGGCCTCCCGAAGTTCTCGGAGGTCACCGGAGGGGAGGACACGTCCTCATATATCTCCACCGTCTTGTTGCAATGGTCCCGTTTGGAATCTGTAACAAGAAATGCCTCATTAGTTTTGGTAAACTATAACGTGTTTAGCAGATCAACAACATGTTAACGGGTTATCATTTAACAGGGGGAATTATTGACAACATAATAAATGCAATTTGATGATACAATGATAATACTCGTAGTGTCATATAATATACAAGTAAGTAGGGACACTGACGCACAAACAGTTACCAAGGATACATCAAAAAACCAGGATAAAAATTTTGCTGCATCCATTCAGAAGTCAGAACCTTGGGTAACAATATATTATTACTAGCTTTTGCCCGCGACTTCGTTCGCGTGGAATAGTGACTTCCGGAAGATTTTTGGTTTATCTCGCGAAAAAAAAAAAAAAAACTGTCCTATGTCCTTTCTCAAGTTCCAAACTATGTCTGTACCAAATTTCATCAAAATCCGTTCAGCCGTTTAGGCGTGAAAGAGTAACAGACAGACAGACAGAGTTACTTTCGCATTTATAATATTAGTATGGATGGATAGTATATAGTATAGTATATATATTCAGAGAAATAATTGACCCATAAGTGGGCTACACCCTGTAGCCCGCGCGTGCGCTTAAGGAGTATTTATGGGCGCGTGCACTCTAGTGTTAAATATAATAGTAATTTATTTATCTCAAAAAGGTACAATTTTGGAACACAGTATCTAGGTTACAGGAGATAGGAATACAATAGTTTTTAGTAGTCTTTATTTTAAGGAGTAGCATTTCATGATTGTCAGTAAAACTAGATTTTATTTCGGCGCTGTTGCAAGTATCACGGTTAGATCGGATCAGTATATAGGTGATCATGGTGCTTGCAACGGCGAGAAAATATCGGGAGCTCAAAACAAGTGGTAAAAATTGTAAATATCCAGTAATAATAGTAATATTTCAGTATTAATGATAATGTTAGTCACCATATCATTATAAAAACTGATGAAGTAAAATATTTTTTTTCTTGAAAGTATGGACATAGAGTACTTTGGCAATACCCAGCCTACTGTAGCATAACATGAAAGAGAATTTTGTCATGAAAGAGTGCAATAGGCTCAGTTGGTTATATTTTTTTTTAAATAATAATATAATTATAGTGTATTTTAGGTTATCTAAAAAATGAAAGTGATATCACACAAAACCAAAAAAACTAAGAAACATAAAACAAAAAATCTCATTCCCATCCCACTTTAAAACTAAGAAATCGCAAAAAAGATTTAATTTTAAAGTTGCAGAAAACCTGGACGTATTTCAAGTAGACGGGGGTAGTAGCTCATTGCACTCGAGGCTATAAGTAACTCCGGGGCTCCCCAGTTCATAGATATTTGTCACGGAGCGCGGGTGGCAAAGGCAATGCATTCAGACTGCCAGGTTTAATAAAAAGTATTTAGTGACACGCAATATGATGGGCTGAAATAGTTTATGGTATATTTTATGAATGGATAAATTATTGTAAATTTAAATTAAGATGTATTTTATTAGTGAGCTTGATTCTTTTAATAGGTGTTCCTTCTAAATCATCATCATCATCATCAGCCTATTCACGTTCCCACTGCTGGGACACAGGCCTCCTCTCGTTTTTGAGAGGGAATGGGCTATAATCTACCACGCTGGCCCAGTGCGGATTGGTAGATGTCACATGTCTTCGAATTTTTTGGTTCTAAGACATGCCGGTTTCCTCACGATGTTTTCCTTCACCGTTTTGAGAGCAGCGGTGATGAAATAAATTACACAAAGTAATGTGCCTGCCTGGGTTCGAACCCACGACCTACTGTTCGTAAGTCGGGGCCGCTACCACTGGGCCACCGCTGCTCAAAAAATACTTAAATACTTAAATGATATTCAGCTGCATTCGGTCAGGCTTGAAACCAACATAGTCGGGTAAAGGTTAGGCAGATGTCATCATCTGCCTAACCTTTACCCCCTTCCTGCCTTCTAAATACGTAGAACTCTTGTGAGAATCATTAATGTTTATGATTGTTTGTACTCACTTATTAGTTTTAGTATAGCTCGGAATAGTTTTGAACCCAAACATAGATTTTATTCATCATCCTTGTATGATGCCAGATGGACCTCGATCATCACTTACTCGTACTATAGGTATAAACCGTAAAATATAATATTTGGTATTTACTCTTACAGCGTATAATAATATACCTATTTACACAGATTTTTCACTTACGCTGTTAAAACATCTCCTTCAGTTTACTGAAACAGATATTTTAATGAAGAGTTTTCTGCAAAGAGTTTTTCTCCGGTTTAAAAACTCTTTGCACATTGCGATAGACGAGAAAAAAAGTTCTGAAACAAACATCCTGCGAATTACACGAACAAAAAATATGAGAAGTTCGACTCCCGTTTATGGCACGGTGTGGTAAGCCGTGCAGTTCTCAAACTTTCCTATTGGTTGGTTCACACAGCTGCAAAGTTCGACCAACTTGTTGGTGTTAGTTTCTGCCAAAAGGCCAATTTAGCCAACGTGTGTTTTGATATTTGCATATTGGTCGAAGTTAGACCAACTAGTGGTATGTTTGCGTAATTTGGCCCAATCTATTGGCTGAATAAGTTGGGGAGATATTTGCGCATTAATTTTATTTAGATTTTTGTTTATTTTCGTTTCGATTGATTACTTTGTGTTTGAACAATATCCGTTAGTAATATTTTTGTTTGATTGAAAATGTTTTTATGATTATACAAATATTTATTTTTCCTAATTGGAGTTCAGTGAAATCAATTAAAAAGCCTATTAATTTTTCAAAGCAAATAGTGTTATTACCTGCCGTTACTGGTTTGTTTCTAATTAAAAATAAATACCCACACATTTGAATAAATCAATTCTGTGTATTCGTCCACAATTTATAATTTTCCACAAACCACATAAAAGCGCTTACATGGAAATACAAAAACTCTTATTTGACATTGTGTTTTATGAAGTTATACTTACATGAGTGTTCAAACAATAAAGTTAAGTGCTGACAAAAATAGAACAAAGAAGTTGCGTTATGTAAACATTTATGATTATGTAGGTCTATATAACTTCTTAATGACTAGGCAGCGTTTTACGGTACCACCAATTTTGTGGGCTATGTTTTAGTTCCATATTATTATAATAAAGAAGTTCGGAATTTGGTTCTATTTGGATTTCCGCACTTAGTCCTTAAAGTGGACCATTGTACGTGTGTCGTAAAGCGGTTGCTCTGAAATTCGAACTGGAAATACCCTACAGCATTTCATTTGCATCCTGCAGGACCCTATACGCACAGCAGTTGCGGTTGTGGCCGAGTAATTAAGGCAGTTCTAATAATCGTGAAAATGCACAGACAAATCGTGAAAACTTAAGAGTCCAAGAGTATTATAATTTAAACATTTTAATAAATAAATCAATAATAAATGTGTAATCGCCAGACTTAAGTGGCAATGGGCAGGGCACATTGCTCGCAGAACGGATGGCCGATGGGGCCGAAAAGTTCTGGAATGGCGACCGCGAACCGGAAGACGTTGAGTTGGAAGGCATCCCACTAGGTGGACCGATGACCTGGTCAAGGTTGCAGGAACCCGCTGGATGAGAGACGCACGGGATCGGTCAATGTGGCGACGCCTGGGGGAGGCCTATGTCCAGCAGTGGACGTCTTTTGGCTGAAATGATGAAATGTGGAAAGGCAGATGTGAGTTGCAACTTCGGGAGTGGACACCCTAGAAAGACATAATCTGAGTTTATTGGTGATGATCTCAGAAAGAACAGGTGGACTCGAAACCGGCGTGCGTGTATGACCATGAATGAAACTGGACGAGGCAAAAGGAGTATACAGGTGGCTTTTTATGGTTTCTGCCAACCATCTGGGAATAAGGTGTTAGTCAAACCAGATACAGCTGACTACCACTAAAAATAGTGGTAGTCAGCTGTATCTGGTAGAGTACTTCGTTGATAAAAATCAACGAAGTACTCTGCTCTTTAATAAATAATCTATGTTCCATACCTTATTTTTTGTTAATAGTAGTTGTAAGTTGTGTGTTTACTGTTTTTTTTATATAAAATATTTCTGCGACAATAAATATTTTTTCTTTCTTTCTTCTTTTCTTTCTTTCTTCTTTATTAAGTTAATTATGTCTCGGAGACTGATCCCCAAATACAATTGGAAAGCCAGACTAAATACTGTTCTCTCCGTCTCATCAATTATCATCCATATAATCTGATCGTGATTCCCTCGGTGCCAAATAATTTAATTAGTTACCTTACCTTAAGACGGAACACGGTAATGCGACTCTCCATAGAAATCTATATACTAAATTACTTCACTACATATTATAAAACAAAGTCCTCCGCCGCGTCTGTCTGTCTGTCTGTACGCGATGAACTCAAAAACTGCTGCAGCGATTTTCATGCTGTTTTTACCAATGGATAGAGTGGTTCTTGAGGAAGGTTTGAGAATATAATTTGACTGACATTCACATGGGCGAAGCCGCAGGCATCAGCTAGTAATTAATATTATACGAGGGAAAGATTTGTACTTTTGTATATTATTCTATAAGGTCCCATTAAAATAGGTGGACAAAATTTCAGAATTCATTCAGACCGGCAAAATAAGGACGATGGTAAAAAAGATAACAGAAAAACGCATTTAAGTACCTACTCATAAAGGATGAGTTTGTTCTAGAGTACCGGCAATTTATTATTTTTCACACCACCTGCTCGAAAATGTCAAATTATATGTCAAGCAACCTTAACCTAAAGTGAGTCATTAGTGGCCGGGGGAACAGCCGGTCAATAATGTTGTACTGGATTTCATTATGACCCGCTGGTCAATAATGTGATTTGAATTTGGAATCTCACATGCTCAGCTAAATTGGCAATAGAGTACCTACTACCTATAGTGCGCGCGGAACTAGTTGGCCGCGCCTTAGGCATGCTTTTGTTTTTTATTTGTATTCTTTTCAATAAATTGAACAATAATTATTATTGTTCACGATATCTCGAGATTGGTCATCACATATAATGTACTCTGTGGTCATCACTGTATAATTATAGTCTCCTGTGCATTGCGAGCTGTAGGCAACCCGCCCCCTCACCCCTGTCGCCACCAGGCGCGGCCAACTAGTTCCGCGCGCACTTTCACAAACACCCTTTGGTGCCAGAAAGAGGAAAGCTATTCTCGATACCCTTACTACGCGTGGATGATATTCTCGATTTCCTACAAAATCATAACGACTGCTTCTTCATATTGTTGCCATGTTTTCGAAGACATAATAATTTGTAAGAATAATTGGATAACTACGAAGACTACGAACCATTTTTTAAAAGGAATGGAATACTTACTTAACATTAAAACTGGCATTAATAATAACAAATACCGTACCGCGCCGTAATACCGTAATAGTAATTGGCTGTAACATTAGTTAATTTATTTTAAGTAAACTGCGCTAAGATAATATTGCTGTGGAATTTGTGAATAAATAAATAAATGATAAAACCTATCTTAAGTATACTACAGTCGATTTATCACATTTTATCAAAAATACTATAATTTCACGAGCGTCTCCAATGACGTTCTAAATTCAAAATGCATACAGCCAATCATCCAAAACCATTCTACCATTTCTTTCTTTTAATTATTTCTAAATTATGTTAATCTTACTGTTTGTTTATTTAATAAATACTTTGTTTTTCGTACTACCTATAGCTATTATTTTCTCACAGTAGGTGTAAAAAGTAGAGTATCCTCCTCTGGGCTAAAGGTGTCTTTGCCTTGGGCTAGCTTGAATCCCTCGCTGCATTCAGGATTCTTGTATTAACTCCCTCGCTTCGCTCGTGAGTTAAACTCATAACTCCCTCCCTGCGGTCGGGAGTTAAATTCCGAATCCTTCATTGCGCTCGAGATTCAATATGACGCCCGTGACATAAGACACAACTTTAGCCCCTTGGTGCATAATCTACTATTAAGTAAAAAAAAATTAGTTTATTTAATGTTTTTTTTTTGTTTAGATATGTTTGGTTAGACTTACTGAACGCTGTGTTAAAATTTGTCTACCTATTTTAATGGGACCTTATATATAGTCTGGGGCGACATCCGTAAATTGTCCGCACAGTCAACTCAAAACAAAGCAATAAATAAACGTCAATAGTTTCCTTTCCTCAGGCCATACAAACTAAACACTCCTACCCTAATCAATAATGTACGTACTCTAAAGTACCGTAGCACTTAAATACAATAAGGTGAGCTCACACGGGCAACTTTTATTGAGCAACTCGGGGCAACATGAATGGGAATGTAATTTATGATGATACGACAACATTTAGCAACTATTTATTGCGATTGCTTCTTGTGGGTTAGTTGTTAGCATTATAATTTCGTAAGTTTTTTATTTTTTATTTATTGCAAAATGGACCTGCTCCTGACCTTGATCACGCCTGATGCGGTTCTGAAGAAAGCGATGATGAGGCCTGTGATGAAGCGAATGTACCCAGAAGATGCCTTTTCACACCAGTTTCGTTTTTCCACCTAATTGATTGAATACTTTCCACCCGATAGGTACCTTCTATTCCAGTAAGACGTCCCCGTGAAAGACTTCCACGTGTGGGTGAAGAAGAGGACAACATTTAGTGTAGAAACTATGGATTTAAAATCAAAAGTAGTATTGCCAATTATTTCAATAACTAAACTACATATTATATAGCTCTACTACCTCCCATACACGGTTGGTTGCCAGTGCCGGGCAATAATTACACACGAAATCGCCCGTGTAACCACACCCTTAGCCATATTCATTCCTGTATTAATTTTTAAACACTTTCAACTTAGCACTTAGTGAAGTTCCAACCCATCTGTCACTTACGGGCTGGTATCAGGTGCGTTCGGCGAAGCCCGAAGTGCTCCATCTCAGAAAGGGCTAGACTTAAAACTTAGTACGTTGAATAATATTATAAGTTTTAAGTGTTAATAAATTAAATTGGCGCGGGTTGACTAAGTGTTGAACTTAGTAAGTACTTGTAAAATGGCGGGCTTTGGTAGGCAATGTATTCACGTCGTTCGATGATATAGTTATAAGTTATTTTGGTCGTTTAAGTAATTTTATTGGAGCTTGTTATTAATTGAGAGCAGTTGAAAGTTGTGCGTAAATTGTTTTAGTTTAAGTCGGCTCAAGTCTATATATTTTGTTCTTTCTTGTGCCTAAAGTTAAAGTAAGATAGCTTGGCTAAAAGAAAATTATCGTGCTGAAATAGAGAGTTTATTTTTAGAAAACTAAACGTGTAACGAAATTCTAACGATACATAAGTGTCCAATAAATTGTCCATATTAGTAATCATTGTCCAATTTGCCCATATTAGTAAACATGTTTTTTTTTTGGATATGAAAATGTGACATAAACACAATCTTATTCCCCAATAAATGCTTGCCTACCTCCGCATCCGTATATCACAAATAAAAGACTAACAAAAACCTCGCAGTTTTTTGTTTACCGACGACTAGTTCCAACCCCCCGGGATTTTAGCCGGCTCAAAGTTTCATCCCCGGGGTTGGGGCTATACATCACGGGAACGTCTCCCGGTATTATGTTGCTGCTACATTCCTCGAGTGTCGACTTGCCTCTGTTGATTTTATAGGGAAGTGATAGATAGAAACTTTGTTTATGGGGGATGTATGGGGTGATTGAGTTTGAAGGTAATCGGTTTTTTGGTGGGGTGAAATTGTGGAAGCGTGTTTTTTGTATACAATTGGGTATTTGACTACTGTTAAAAATTCACGAAAATGTTATGTTAATGTGTGAAAAAGTTATAGAATCGATAAAAAATTTCTTAATTTTAACTGATTTTACAACACTGATTTGACAAATCAGATGTAAGCAAACACCTGATTTTGTTTTAACTACCGTTGAAAATGTTATATGCTGTTTCAGAATGCTGTTCTGTACTTATTCGATTGTGCGTTGCTGTCGATCCCACCTTTACTACTGATGACACAATCGATTGGTTCCTTTACCAGAAAAACAGCGGATACACAGATAATTGCGGCTCTATATCATACAATGTCCCAAATAAGGGTAGTATTTTAAATGATGCGGTGGACCCTGCGGTCATCACTTTGTGCGGAGTGCAACTGATAAGTCATAGCAACCAGTCGCGACCACTTTGTTGTGGTGGTACTCGTTTAGTGCGATGACCCTTGGCGCTATCGAGTTGCGGTTGTTTGTAATTTATTGTGGCTCATTATAAAAATGGGGGCAGTGGTTTGGGGGTGTTGGCAATGACTGAGTGAAAATATGAATGGGTTTGCACATTGGTTTAGGTTTCAAATGGTTTTTGATATTTTATAAACAAGCCGTGTTTTAGAAAAGATTCTATCACAGGTAAAATTGACGAACTTTCATACGAACTTTCATTTTATCCAATGTGTAAACCTCTTACGAGATTGTGTTAACAGAAAGGCGTATGTTTTTTTCTGTCGATGAATTTAAGATTTTTATTAAGTAGGTAGGTACTACAATCTATACCCAGTATTATCTGATCCCTCGTATAAAGAAGAAGAGGGCAATTGGTGTTAGAAGAGGGGCCAGGTATTGCTGGGTACAGACTGTACGAGTACGTTTAAACTTTATAGCAGCTCGGAAGTTAGCTGGGAGTGACGGTTTGGACAATGTACAATTAAGACGATGCATACTCTGTGACTCGCTGATACCTAAATTAGTGTTTGCAGCTTTACGTTAGGTGTTTCGAGCTGTTTATAATAAAGTTTGAACCGTTATACCTCCGCTGCCCGTCACTTGCAGCTTACTTCCGAGACGCCATAAAGTTTGAACATAACAAAATTTAAAATTTAACAAAATTTTATGAACGTAAGGTTTCCTCCCGTCGGGGCTGCGGATTGTTCGAAAGAGATGCCGTGGCCCTGGACATAAAGGGCTAAGAAAGAACATGGATGTTTTTAAGTCAGTAGAAGTCTGACACTGCTTTCCGCGCCGCCCAGAGCGGGAAGAGTCATTTCAAGACTTCCCACCTTCAAAAAATTAGGTAAGGTTTCATTAACAATGGTAACCATCGTAATTAACAGCACAGGTAAGACTTAAAGTTATCAAAAACGCTCTTCATTAAAAGAACAACGATCATTTCAGCCATTACTTGACCGTACTAACTTCAAACTCCCAAGTTTAACGAAAGAAAAATCCATTGCTCTAAAGTAAAACTCGGTACAAGACATTTCTAAGCACAAGTAGTACCTACGTGGTTACAAAACTTCGGCGGCAGACTTTCTTTTATCCGAAACTTAGGTCCCCCGGTGACAATAAAACTATAAGTATGTAGTGAATATGCAGTCTAAGCGAAGTTTTAAGATGCATTTTGTACAAGAATTTTGTAACATTTTTCAAATATCTGTCGCTTTTGTCGGATATTTTTACTGTTCCGGTAGCTTCTGCCAGATGATGGTTTTATCCTCGAAGGATGCCTGTTGTCCTCGAGGACTTATGTAGACAGTGTTCTCTTAGTGTAACCACATTTTGCCAGCTATGTTTCAGTGCCTTATCGGTGAGCCTATTTCCACATCAAAATCAAAGCATTTGTTTCAAGTAGGCCTATAACAGCCACTTTTGAATAGTTGTACCAAATAACTACGTATGAGTATTATAAAACAAAGTCCTCCGCCGCGTCTGTATGTCTGTTCGCGATAAACTCAAAAAGTACTGTACCGATTCTCATGCTGTGTTCACCAATAAATAGAGTGTTCTCGAGGAAGGTTTTAATATATAATTAACCGACATCCACGCGGGCGAAGCCGCGGGCATCAGCTAATACAAAATAAAAAGAAGCTGCTGTGAATGTATTGTAGTTGTCCATGCCCTAGCCATCATCATGACATCAGGCTAACAGTAACATCATTGTCTTGCCCTTATCCCAATTTACAAATCTTTTTTTAGGGGTCGAGGGGCCGAGAGTGGACTAAACGAAATAAATGGGATAAGGGATAAGGGATTATTATTATTATTTATTATTATGAATAAATAATAATAATAATTAATTATTATTGATAATAATAATAATTAATAATTATTAAATATTATAATAATTATTATAATAATAAATAATAATAATAATTAATATTAACAAATCAAGTATCTTGACTTAGCTCGCGAGGTTGTCGACATGTGGGATGTGAACTCAGCAATCATTGTGCCGATAGTCGTTACAGCCAATGGCTTAATTGCCAAGAGCCTCGAACAACATCTAAGGAAGCTCTCGTTAGGCAGCTGGATCAAGGGCTTGATACAGAGAGCGGTACTCTTGGACACGGCTCGTATTGTTAGGAGGTTCCTTTCTCTGGATCCCTGACCGCCGGTAGCTTGGACCCTGTTCCCGATACCGGTGGGCTACAATTTTTTATATTTTTAAATGTTTTTTTTTTATTGTTTTTATGAGAAATATTTAAAAATGTAATAAGTTTGTTTAAAGATTAATAAAGGAAATAATAATAATTAATATTAAATAATAATAATTAATTAATTATTATTATTATTATATTTTATTAATATTAATAATTAATATTAAATAATAATAATTAATTAATTATTAATTATTATTATATTTTATTAATATTAATAATTAATATTATTATTATTTATATTAATAATTAATATTAATATTATTATTATTTATATTAATAATTAATATTATTATTATTATTTATATTATTATTTAATATTAATATTATTATTATTTATATTAATAATTAATATTAATATTATTATTATATATATTAATTATTATTATTAATTATTATTTATATATTATTATTATTATTTTATTTATAAATATTTATAATTATTTATTAATAATTATTAATTATTATTATTAGGATTATTATTTATCCCTTATTATTTACATCGGTAGTAGGGACATACTGTAAAATCATTGAACCCATTTGGACATAGTATGTATAAGTAGAGTCTGTTAACACGTTCGCGCGCGGTGCTCACTTTTTCAAAACTTGTGATTTAGCACTGTTTTCCCCCATACATTTTTTTTGACGTTTATAAACGTTCATTGGTACGTCTATTTATTTGAGTAATTAACTATGATTAGAACGACATTATACGTCGACGTATGGTGACGTTCCGCAACATATAATCATTTTTCATTTTTTTTAAATAAACACAACGTCTCGATACGTCGACGTGCAGTTACGTTCTGCCACATTTTATCCTTAAAAACGATGTAAAAACGTATTAAATTACACAAAACGTATCTGTACGTACCATCGCGTACAATAATGCATGGGGAGTTCAGAAAAAATACCGTGTGAAGCAAGAAATGACGCCACCTGGCGTAAATAAGTACTCGATTAGCAACATTGATTATATTGTTGATGCTACACTAACTAGAGGGCGCTCACACTGTATAAAATGTTTAAGTAGTTTCTTTTTTATGTTTTAACATTCAAAATAATAATAATAAATTATTTTTATTATATAAATCTATTCCTAACTACCTACTATGTTTTAATTGAATATTATTATAATTTTATAACTATCTGATTTTAATTATCTATGTTTTAGTTTTCAAACTTGAGGGTAGGTTGAATATGAATTCATAAATAAATTAGTAGGTAGTAGAAATAATTAGATCAAAGTTTTATGAGTTATGACTATGCTCAATTGATCGTTCGCTAAGATCGTTTCGATTACCTTGTTCGAGTGCTTTTTCTACACTTAATTTTTTATTAGTGCCAATATGAGTACGCGATGTAATCTTGATTTGGTGACAAAATCTAAAATAATTGCTTTGCATCATCTAGGCAAAAACTTGTCAGAAATAGCGAGAGAGGCCGGTGTTAACGTGAGTAGTTTTGTTTTCACACTTTTTATAAAATACTTCATTATTTTTACTTACTTAACTACCTACTTAATAATCATTATTGCATTTTATATATTTCTATTTTATTGTTGCAGAGAAAAACGGTTGTTCTATGGGTACGACGCTTTGAAGAGGAGGGTTCTTTAAAACACCGTCAAAGAACTGGAAGACCACGTATAATAAACACGTTACAGCGTCAAACCATGATAAGGGAGTACGAAGAAAATGGCTTTCTGCCGACGACCCATTATGCTACTTTATTTGACACAAGTGTTCAAACTGTCCGTCGTGCTCTTCATAGTGAAGGATTGCATTTTCGGAGGCACGCTATAAAACCCTTGCTCACGGAAAACCATAAAAGGGCAAGATTGCAGTTCGCTTTGGACCACCTAAACTTCGATTGGAGTAATGTCATCTTTACAGATGAAAAGACTTTTAAGTCTAGCCAACACGGACGCTTATGTTTGTGGCGTCGAAATAATACCAGATACACAAGTGATCACGTAGTGCCCAATATGCAATCTGGTCACATTACAGTGAACATGTGGGGATGGATGAGTGCAGCTGACCCGGGAGAACTAGTAAGGCTACCAAGTCGAGCAAATAGTGCAAATTACATAGAAGTTCTGGAGGAGACCATGTTGCCTACTGTTCGAAATGTGTATCCAAGAGAAGAAATAACAAACATAAAATTTGTGCAGGACAATTGTCCAATACACCGTTCGCACAGTGTGCAGGCGTGGTTCCGGGAGCATAATGACATTTGCGTTATTCCTTGGCCTGCCAGATCACCGGATTTAAATCCCATTGAAAATTTATGGGGTATAATTGTTCAACGGTGGAATAATCAAAATGAGCGTACTCCAGATGCGTTAGAGGCTCATTGTTTACAAGTGTGGGACAGTATTCGTGGTTCAGATTTGTGTACTAATTTAATTAATTCAATGAGTTCTCGCATGCAAGCCGTTATCGACCAGAATGGTGGTTACACACGCTATTAAAATTATTTTAATTATACTTCATTGATATTATTTTACTTAGTATTATTTGTGTTAACTGGAGACTGGGTTATTATTATCTATTGAATGACTAACGTATTTTTAATAACTGAGAAAAGTTATGAACAGTAAGTTCAAACAAAACATAAGTTTTAGGATTTTTATATCACCTACTAACCATTTGATATGTTTTTGTGTAATTTTATAGCTAATACCTATTTAATTAATTTAACTTTTCACTTTTGTGACGAAATAATCCGGTCTCCTGTTTGTCTTTATTGAGGTTATAAAAGCTTCAATCCTCTTTCCGATTTAGGAAACGAATACTTAAGCTATGGCCTCAATAAGAAGTTTTATATAATAAAATAATGTTGAACGATAATAAATGTCTGTTTTTGAGTTTTTGAATAATAAACTGTAAGAAATAAACCTCTAAAATTTGTGTGATAGTGTCTTTTTGTTTGTCTCTGTTCATCCAAGTCCATCACTCGAATATTATATTTTTGAATGCTATGCGCACTTGTTAGTTAATGAATACATTTTTTACGGTGTCTTTTGTTTTATTTTTATCATTTAACTTCTCACTTAGTCCAACCTAATACGTGTTTCCTAACTTCTTACACCCGTATTTATACTCAAGTCATTACTGTTACTTGAGTAAATGTCATTGTTTAAGATACGATTTTTTCACTGCAGTTTAGTAATTCCTTAATGTTAGAACTATCAAACGTTAGAATTATTAGTTTTGCTTTCATTGACGGTTCTAACTTCGTTTAAATTCTTGCCCATTGCATAAAAATATTTGCATAATTAATTCAAAAATCAAATCAAATCAAAATAGCCTTTAATAGTGATAATATTATTACATTATAGTTCATTCATTGGTTTTTTGTATTATATAATTTTTCAATATAATACAATAAAATTTATTTATATTTAATTACAACATTTCACGCACTTATATGACAACATTTCATGCATTTTTAATAATTAATTATACTATATAAATAATAATATAAAATTTGGCCATATAAATTAGATTATGTTTGACTTAGTCATTCGTTCTTCGACATCAGCATAATTAATAACTTAAGTCCAAGTAATTACTTTGACTTGACTATAAATACGGATGTTACTCCTCACCTATTCCCAAGTCAAAGTCAATTTTTTTCCTATATCTCAACAGAATAGGTTACATTTAGTTAGGACTAAGTTATAAAAATCTACCTCCTTTTTATTTCACCTAAAGGTGACACCGGGTAATCCGAATATTGTCATTGCGGAAAGTTAAAACTTTAAAGATTTAATTTCTTATTTTTATTTAAGTAGGAATTACAAATAAAATTGCTTTGTGGTAGAAACAGAAATAAAACTTATGCCACCTACAAGTGACACTGGGGATTGAAGAGTTTAATATCACAGTTGTGCAGAAACCAAACGCCATCTATTAATTATTTTCAAAAACTTGATTTCAACGTTCACAGAAATTTAGGCCCTAAGGTATCCATGCACTTGTGTTGGCGACTGTACATACAAAGGATCACTACGCGTGAAATGTTTCCGTTTTTGCGGAACGTTAACCTGTCCCATCAAAAGACATAATCCAAGAAATTTGAGCATTTCTTGCCGATTCGTATCTCTGAAATTATAGTTGTTATTTCTAGTTGGTCTTCTTTTTGAACATAGTGCTTGCCCATAAGCATTCGTTTTCTCAACTATGTAGTCTAGAATGTTTGGCGGTAATAACTTACCAAATACTTGTTCAACTGATGAATTGGGGCCAATTTCAAACTGAACTCCTGCAGAAAGCTCATCAAATTCAAAAAACGGGATTTCAGCTATTGTTTCTTCCCATGCATGATTCCATGATTCCTGTTGGAACCAACCGTAGAAGCCTCGCCGGCTTCTACGGTTGGATCACCTTCAGGGCTCGCAGGATCTGATATCTGAGGCGGCGCCTCGCGACGTGGGCTGCTTTCGGGGCTCGCAGAGACTACTGTCTGAGACAAGGGTGGCACCCCACGATGTAGGTTGCCTTCGGGGCTCGCAGGTACTAGTATCCGTGGCGAGGGCGGCACTTCAAGGTCTTCGGAGTCTGGAGTCTGAGGCGAGAACGGCATCCCGCAATGTCAGTTGTCTTCGGGGTCCTTAGGGTTTGGAATTTGGGGCGAGGGCGGCGTCATGAGATGTGGATTACCATCGGAGTTCTCAGGGTCTATATTCTGAGGCGCGGATGGTGCCCCGCAGTGTGAATTGCCTTCGGGATCTTCAGGGTCTGGATTCTGAGGCGAGGGCGGCACTTCGCGATGTGGGTTGCCTTCTGGGTCCTCAAGGTCTTGATTTGGAGGCGAGGTCGGTGTCTCTCCACATGGAACATCTTGAAAATATAATTTATTTATTCTATATAATACACACTCTATTATTTAAATCCAGAAAAAATATGTGATAACTTACGATTTAAAAGTTTCGTAACTCGGGAGCTCACTTCACTGTACACGTGCGTCGCGTAACGGTGCACAGCCCGACTGACAGTATGGCGGCGCATACTCCAGTTGACGACTATGCACGTTCTGCGTTTGTGAGTAGGTGTCTTTGTATGTGTGAGAAGCACCCACAAAACGCTTAAAATGTCGATGCAGTGTGTGACACTACGAAATCAGGATTTTGATATGTTGTTGCACTGTGACGTCACTATAGGAGCATTATATGAGAAACGGACGTTTCCTTACGTACTGACTGATAGAGAAATATAAAATTTGACGTATCGATTCGTTGTGCGACATCGTATCTCGATTTTTTTACGTATCCATACGTTCTGCACGCGAATGTGTTAACTGTGATTTTTTTTATTTCCGCACGGGTGCGGAATAGTATATTTCATTGTAAGTGCGGAAAGCCTGTCATTGCAAAGAGTTTAGCTAAATAGTATGCAACTATAGGGTATACTGATGATTTATCATCGTAACTGTACTTTGGGGGTCGAGCGCAAACTCAAACTTGGCTGGAAAATAAAATCCACTTTTGACCCCCAGGGGTCGAGTATGAACTATAGTTAGGGGTCCAGTGGACACATTATTTATTGGGGGTCGAGGGGTCGAGAGTGGACTAAACGATTTATTTGGGGTCGACAATATCATGTCTTTTCTTCGTTATTTTTCTATTACACGTCATCTCAGCAGTCACCTCCTTTCTGACCATAATGATACTTTTAAGAAATGAGTTCAGCGTTGAAGTACAACGTTAAAAAATAAAAAGAACAAAAATCTGAATAAGTACAGTATTTTGAAATTCCGCCTTTGTAAATTCATATTCTAACGAATGCTCTTAAAGTCCGTCACTTCAGACAAACTTGATTGCTTTCTTTTATGAAATATAAACATCCTAGGCACGTTTACGACTCAGAAAAATGGCTAAATCCATGCTCCCTAACTCAGCCGCAACATTCAAATTCCCCATCAACCTTCAAGAGAAACCGTCAAATACTTAATAACAAAATTTAGTTCAAAAAGATCCGAGTGTAAGATAAAACGGGGTTCCGTTGAAAACTTCATAAAAACCAACTAAAAGCCCGGGCCCTGTAGAGTGTCCTAGCAGCTTCGGGGAAGTTCGGGTAACTTCGCCACTTGCTCGGTTCATGGCGTAGCTCAGTACTTTTTTCCGATTATAACTTGGGTCCCAGATGCTCAACGGAGATAGATGGAGTACCGTATAATGTTTAGTATGAAAATGTGTTTCGATTTTCTAATGTAAGTTGATTTTGTTGGCATGAGGTTTATTTATGATGATAGCTGCGGACTTTTATATGTATATTTTAGACGCATGCAGCGGATTTCCGTCATAATCGTTCCCTGTATTTTGTATTTAAAGTATGTTTATAAAGTCTATGCTTGATTTGGGTACAGAACCAAATTTTGTAATCTCAGCTTTTGCGCTCTTTACATAATAAGTAGGGTATTATTGGGCATTCTATACCACTTTCGACAAGTCGCTCGGCGAGTGCGCCTCGCTGCCGAAAGTGGTATAGAATGTCCAATAATCGATAATCGACCCTGCGAGCGGGGGGTCATTACATCTACCGTAGGTGCGTCGGAGTCGGCGCTTTAGTCGCGGGTCATTCCTGCTGGGATTCCCCTCAGGGTTCCACCTGACAGGGTCAGGGACAGACTGCCTAAGCGCTGTGAAGAAGGCAGCGCTGTAACACAGCGCTGTAGGGCTCGCCTATGGAAACTCATTAGCAATCATTCATAGATGTGTGACATAGCTGCTCGCACATCAACAGGCAACTACCTATATCAGCAACTTAAGAATGGGTCTGTTTTGACAGACTAAGAATTGCATCCGCAGCCAGTGGGACGAAACGACGATCGCGAAGAAGACAGTGTAGCGGCAAATCGCTTCGTAAAATAACATTAGATAAACATATTTGAGAGTTAGAGCGGAGAGCAGTGGTGGTCTAGTGGTAACGGTTGCGACTTACAAGTTGTAGATCGTGGGTTCGAACCTAGGCTAGCGCGTTACTTTGTGTAAATTATTTCACCACCACTGTTCTCTGTGAGAGAAGCCTTTGTGCCAGTAGTGGGGGAAAAAAATGAGAAATTGAAATCTTATACGTAATCATAAATTAATGTAATCATATTAGCCAATGTGACCGCCTTGGGATCTGGATCAACCAGAATCCGCTCATGCAAGCTTGTGAGCATATTGATATAAACACATTTTTTATGACGACCAGACGGTTCTTTTATAGTCTTACGACGCGGAAAACTTTGCTTGCGCGATGTAGGATTTGTTGTTTTTAGTTCATCAGATGTGTCATAGATGGTGCTGTAGTACTTTTTGGGGTATATACTCAACAAGGAATCAGCCACGCCAATGCGCTTGAATTTTATTACCTACATGTCTAGAGTTGACAGTGCGCCTAGCCTAACGATAGATGGCGTTGACAGCGAATTAGATCTCACTATGGTTTCGTTACCGTTGTTAGAATATCTCATTTTTCAGTGTAAATAATTAAAAAATAAATACTTTTATTCATTGTTAATCAGTTTGTTGACCACAGTAATCATGAAATTTGTTAAACAACCACAATCGCTGCAAGTAAACACAGTTTGCGATGATTTTTGTAAAACTAGTTCGCGTCATGGAGAATTGTTACCTAATTCAGTACGATGTATCATTTGTGGACCATCGAATTGTGGCAAAACAAATTTACTTATTGGACTTCTTATACATGAAAACGGTTTAAGGTTTCAAAATGTTTATGTCTACTCAAAAACCTTACACCAACCTAAGTACATTTTTTTAGAAAGAGTTTTACAACGGGTACCAATTATCTCACTCCACAAATATCAAGGGAATGAGGAAGTTATAAACGTTCAGGACGCGAAACCCTTCTCTGTGTTTATATTTGATGACGTTGCTTGCGAGAATCAAACTAACATGCGTGATTATTTTGCAATGGGAAGGCACAAATACATCGACTGTTTTTATCTAAATCAAACCTATAGCAAAATCCCTAAACAGTTAGTAAGAGATAATGCTAACTTAATTATATTATTCAAACAAGATAATATTAACTTGAGACATGTTTATGAAGAACATGTTAACACTGATATGACATGGATTGAATTTTGTGAAATGTGTTCAAAAATATGGAGTGAACCCTTTAATTATGTTGTAATTAATAAAGATTGCAACAAAAATAACGGATGTTATAGAAATAAATTTGACACTTTTGTAGTCTTTGATTAGAACTATAAATATTTAAGGCTACGGTTCTTACATGATATCATTATTCCATGACCGACTCTTAATCGAAAACTATCTTATTCTACTGTAATGGAAAAATCACTGAAAAGGCAAATTGTGGACGCTGCAGAAGCCGTAAAGAAAAAAGTACGAAAGATGCGAGATTTTGAGAGTGAAAATAAGCAAGCATTGGAATCAGTTTTTAGACCTGTAACAGAGTCTCTCAATTGCTTAGCTAATATCAATAAACAAACTGACCTCTTGCAATCTAAAGAAGTTGAAGAAACAAAAGTTCCGTTAAGAAACGATATTTTGCAGAAAGAACGTTCCAGTAACGATGGAGACAGTAGCGCGGAAGAAAATGAATGTGATACCGACAGTAACGAGTCGTACCAATCATTAGTAGAGAACAATCAAGACCGCGATACATCATCCTGGTCAATATCTTCAGAAGCATTGACAGATAATCCATTTGGTGTTCGAGCGGAGCGAGGACAATTGATGTTAGGTTCTGCTTTCATAACGATCGGGGATGATTATATTACCGTTGCTGGACAGAAATATCGAAGCACTCCCGGACTGAAACAATTGTTATTGAAAAAGGATGTAGATTTAAGCACGGTTACAGAGTCTGATATGCAGTATTATAAGATGATGTTGATTGCCACAAACGCACATCGTCGAGACTTTGACTCAAACAAACCAATAAAAAGTAATAAGGGACAAAAATATTTGCAAGTTATAAAACCTCTTTTCAAACAGTCAACTACTATTCAAAGCAGTCAGTCAAAGGGGAAAGGAGTATCCTTGAACAAAATGTGGAAAAAAAATGTTGATTTTGTTTATTGGAATGATCCTAATGAACTTGTGGATAGGTTAAAATTATTAATTGCATCTCGAGACGCTGGTAACACAGGATTAGACAACGAAATTATATCTATTATTGAAGAACTGCGTGAGAGTAAATTGATTAAGTAATAAATAAATGATATACAATTTTCATTGTTCATTTTATTATCAACCTCTAAACATAATACACCTTAAATATGAATGTAGATAAATTCGGGCACAATGTTCATAAGAGAATGCGTTTCTCTGAATTATTAGAGTTCAATGAAAATGCACTGCTAAAATCCGAAAGTGGAGATTTTGACTTGAATAAATCTAGATTGAGAGGAATTAGATCTCCTGTAGAAACAGACGATGCTGTGAATAAGGATTACGTTGATCGATTGTGCGATCATACAATAAAGGAACTAAATAAACTGATTGGGTTGTTGCGTACTCAAATCATAAAAGATGCACAAATAACAATCCAAACCACTTTAAAAGCGAAGATACCTGAAGTTTTAGTTCAGTTGGAAGATAAGTTTTATAACAAAGAGGAAGTACAACAATTACTTAAAAAAACTCCGTGATGGCAAAACAACAAATTGTTAATGAACTACACAAGGCAGCACGAAGAAACTTTGTTAGACGATCAGTTATTTTAAAAGGCATAGATGACTTATGGCAAGCTGATCTAATAGATATGCAAAATCTAAAAAGGTTTAATAAAGGTTATAATTACATTTTAGTGGTGATTGATTGTTTCTCAAAGTATACCTGGACAGAACCAATAAAATCCAAAAGTAAACTTGATGTTACTCATGCATTTGAGCGAATACTAACTACCAGCAATCGAAAACCTAATCATTTACAAACTGATGCAGGAACAGAATTCTACAACGTAACATTCCAAAAGCTTATGAAGAGCTACAATATTAACCACTACTCTTCGTTTTCTACCAAGAAAGCTTCGATTGTAGAACGGGTGATTAAAACAATTAAAAATAAAATGTATAAATATTTTAGTCTCATTGGGAACTACAAATGGTTAGGTCCACCATTAGAAGTTATTCTAAAAACATACAATATTACAAAACATCATACCACCAAATTGAAACCAGTCGAGGTAAATAAGATGAATGAGTCAAAGATAAGAGAAAATATTCAAAAAACTCAAAAACATACATCAAGCCGATGTCAACCTAAATTCAAAGTAGGTGAAAATGTTCGGATCAGTAAATACAAACATATTTTCGATAAAGGTTACACTCCTAATTGGTCGACAGAATTATTTACTGTAAAAAGGATTAATAATACCATACCAGTAACATATCATATAGAAGATCATAGAAAGCAGCCTATTAGAGGATCTTTTTACGAACAAGAACTTCAAAAAACTAGCTATCCTGGCGTTTATTTGATAGAAAAGGTTCTTAAAAGAAAAGGGAAGAAACTTTACGTGAAATGGTTGGGCTTAAGTAACGATGAAAATAGTTGGATTGATAAAGATGAAATTGTAGGTTAATATATAACCATGTTTGGAAGAAATATTTCATTCATTACACTTTCTACTATGCAAGAGAATGGATGGACTAGTTAATAGTGTAATTAATAATCTGCCATTCGAACTTCATTTACCTGGTTATAACTATTGCGGACCGGGAACAAAACTCGAGAAGCGATTGCGGCGAGGTGATCGAGGTGTGAATAAGCTAGACGAAGCTTGTATGCATCACGATATTGCATATGCAAACCATACAGACTTACCCAATCGTCACAAAGCTGATTTACAACTACTAAATATGGCAAAACAAAGACTTAAATCGAACGATGCTGGGAAAGGTGAAAAACTTAGTTCATGGTTAGTGAGCAAAGTTATGAAAACCAAACTAAAATGTGGTTCCGGTGTTAAAACGTTTAAAAGTTTCGTGTCAAAAATAAGAGCGAAAATAAAAAAACTGAAACCAAAGGACAGTAAAACTTTAATTAACGCTGCTTACTTGGCCGCAAAAAAAAATATTTCCAAATGTTCAGAAAATTCGAGTACCGCGAGTGATTCCCTTACCAAAGACTGGAGGTATTTTACCTTTAATCCCAATTTTTGCGGGTTTATCAGCTTTAGGAACTTTAGCTGGTGGTGCGGCTGGTATTGCAAAAACTGTTAACGATTACAAAGCAGGTCATCAAAATTTGCGAGAAACACAACGACATAATAAGGTTATGGAGTCTTTAAAGTTAGGTCAGGGTTTATACATTAAGTCACATAAAAATGGTAAAGGTTTATTCATAAAATCTTCAAAAAACTGAAAAATAAGCTACCTAATCGTGCTCTAACTAATGTAGACATAAAAAGACATGCACGCGATATCCCTCACTTTCGAGGAGTCTACATGAAGGATCAGTTACCAAGGACGCCAAAACGGATTGAATGTGGTATCGTAAACTTGGACGATTATAAGAACGAAGGTACGCATTGGGTAGCTTATGTTAAAATAAACAAATATTGTGAATACTTTGATAGCTTTGGAGATTTGAAACCTCCAAGGGAATTAATGCAGTACTTTAAAAATTGTGATGTTTTTTATAACTATACTAGATTTCAACAATTTAATACAGTAAACTGTGGACACTTATGTCTAGAATATCTATGGAAATTTTGGAATAAATACGTATAAATTTTATGTATTTCTTTTATTTAAATCATTTTCATCATGTCACTCACCCTATCGATAACTGGAAACACGTCCGATTTATGTACATATTATCCTAATACATTACAACTTCACGGTCATTATGAATGTGCCTTATTGCATTTCTCAACATTTAATTCAATTCCAAACATTGAAAAAACAAATAATAAATTATATTATGGGTCTAATGAAGTCCTTGAATTACCTGAAGGTACTTATGAATTACAAGATATCAACGATTATTTAAAATCGGAAATAAAAGACTGTTCAATAAAAGTACGATGTAATAACAATACTCTAAAAACTTTGGTATACTGTACTAAAGATATCGATTTTACTAAAGAAGGGACTTTTAGGAAATTATTAGGGTTTAAGAAACAGATCTTGAAAGCAAATAAATGGCATGTGTCCGAGTTACCAGTCAACATTTTACCTACGACAGTGATCAGGATAGAATGTGATATTGTAAGTGGTTCGTACATAAACGGAAATCCCAGTCATATTGTACACGAATTCGCCCTAAACGTGCCCCCAGGATATAGAATCATAGAAATTCCGAAAAACGCTATATACTTTCCAATCAACCAAAACAACATAAGTAGTATACATATCAGGTTATTAGATATAAACAATCGCTTAATAAACTTACGTGGTGAAGAAGTACAACTATATTTACATCTTAGAAAAAATGATTGACTACAATAAATATGTGCATCAACAAATTGGAAATGTCAGTTCTACTAAAGTGATCAAGCAAATAAGACCTCGGTCAAAGAAAAAAATAAAATTAACACGAGACAATAAGGAATTTCTTAAAACAATCGGTTTGCTATAATGAATATCTTAGAGATTTTATCTGCTCCAACTTACGACAACACTGTTGAGGGAATCGAATTTCATTCTTACAAACCCTACATAACAAGCTTCAACAGGAACGATGAAATCCGCATACCTATTAATCAACAGGATCTGTATATACTACCTTCAGCGAGCACTTTGTATTTGGAAGGAACTATAATCGTTAGCAAAAAAGATTCAAAAGAAAAAGCAAGCAGCGTTTTTTTAACAAATAATTTTCTACTCTACTTGTTTCAAGATATACGTTACGAACTAAATGGAGTAGAAATAGATAAAATAAAAAACGCTGGTGTGACTACTACGATGAAATCATTAGTGTCAATGAATGAGAGTGAGTCAAAGATATCTTATGCATGGGGTTGGAATATAGATGGCACAAAAAATATTAATGGAGGTAGTTTTTCTGCTTCTATACCACTTTGTAATATTCTCGGGTTTGCAGAAGATTTTAAGAAAGTAGTGATAAATAGCAGACATGAATTGATATTGTTACGAAGCAATACAAACCTGAACGCTGTAAAACTGAATACTGGTGAAGTTGTAGAGGATGTTCTGATAAATAAAATTGTTTGGCGTGTACCGCACGTTAAAGTGTCAGACAAAGAGAAAATAAGTTTGCTAAAATTGTTAGAGAAAGACCGTCCGCTCCAGATGATTTTTAGAAATTGGGATCTGTACGAATATCCTACTTTACCTAAAACAACGAAACATACTTGGTCTATTAAAACATCATCACAAATAGAGAAGCCTAGATATGTCATTATTGGTTTACAGACAAATAGAAAAAACAATGCAAGCTCTGATATGTCTCTGTTCGATCACTGTCATATTCGTGACGTTAGAGTATACCTCAATTCAAACTACTTCCCATATGAAAATCTAAATGTGAATTTTGCTAATAGCAGAATTGCTTTATTATACGAACAATATACTAGATTTCAACAGTCATATTACGGACGTCGCGCTGAGCCTTTATTAAGCGAAAAACAATTTAAAGACTTGGCGCCGCTCTTTGTTATTGACTGCTCTAGGCAAGCGGACAACTTGAAGACAGGTTCGGTTGTGGATGTAAGAGTGGAAATTGAAACGGATTTGGATATACCCGATCAAACTTCAGCATACTGCCTTATATTAAACGACTGTATAATCGAGTATAAACCGTTGAGCAATACCGTAAGGAAAATATCATGAATCCTGGAACTATATTATTAGACGTTCAAGGATTTAAGGACCTCTACAACAATTTTATAGTAAAAGAATTAGCATTGGCTACTCGTGATTACACCCAAACCTTCTTAGTTAAGTCTCCATACTTGTTCAGATACTTAACAAACAATGAACAGAAGCAAGTTAAATGGTTAGAAAAAAACAGAGGCATTTATTGGAATGAAGGATATGTTGACTATAGAGAATTCCATCGTATAATCGTTCCATACTTACAAAATAAAGAAATAATAGTAAAAGGTTTTGAGAAAGTGCAATGGATAAAGGATCTATGTGTAAATTGTAAGGTATCAGAACTTGATGAAAAACAATGTCCTAATTTATCTGTTTTACATAAAAAATACTGTAATGTAGATTCGAACTTAAATTGTAATAACCATTTAAAGCAATGTGCACTTAAAAATGTGTTGTGTATTAAAAAGTATTTAGAGTGGTAATAAAATGCATAGGTAATTATGTTTTATAAATAAAAAGCTTTTATTTCTAAAATAATCTTTTATTTCGTTATACTAAACCTAACCAAATAGCTTAAAACATACCTAAGAAAATAAAATAAAACAACACAATAAAATATGTATTCCAAAAATGATATTAATAAAAATCACTGTCTATTAAAGATTTTGATATTTTCTTAACTAATGACTCAGTTTCGTCCATAACACTATCGATAGCGTCTTTTACAATATATTGCGCATTTATAATAACATTCTCACTATCACTTTCACTGTCACTGGTTTGAAGATTGTTAGAGAGATCTATGACTGAAATTTTTATTAGCCTTATACCTCGTTGCTGTATTCGGCTCATAACGAAAGATTTTGTTGGTTTTTGTTTCTTTAACTTTTCTCTGCGCTGTTGTTTCGATTTCTTATCTTTCGTAATTCGTTTGCAATGCTCAGGTTCGGTGCGAAACATCTCGGAGAACCCTTCATAAGGATCTTGAGCGTACTGGCTGAAGACAATCTCTGATTCAGACATCTGGAACAAAAATATTAACAAAAATGTTAACGCTGTTGTGAACACAAGTGTATACCTAATTAGTTACGTCTTAATAACAGAATAAATGTACTTAATAGTTTACTTACCGTTGACATAATTATGATGCGCTTTAATTTTAAACAAGGACTCTGAACGAGTAATATTTGTTAAATGACAACAATTAGATACAATTATAGACAGAAAAATATTACGCAATAACGTAAAGGTTGTCAGTCACTGAGTGAATAATTCAAACATTAAATCAGTGAATGCGTCCGAGCTAGTGTTACAAGGTGCGAATGCTTCCTAGTAAGTGCATCGAACTGGTACAATAGTTGTGCATGCTTCCAGTCAGTGACTATCTTTAACTATAAAATGTTCACAGTAAGCATTTTTGTCTCTAACATAAGGTTAATGAACTGATGTGTGTTTGTTTTTAAATAGTTATAATTATATCGATACGGATGTTGTGATCATATTACAAATGATAGTTAATTAATTCTTACTTATGATATGGCGAAACTTCAAGAGTCTAGATTTACTTTTTACATATAATTTAACCGACTTCATAAAAGAGGGATGATGTGTTTGAATAAGTCTAGTTAATAAATAAAATTATTATTATTAAACTTCAAGAGTCTAGATTTACTTTTTACATATAATTTAACCGACTTCATAAAAGAGGGATGATGTGTTTGAATAAGTCTAGTCTCTGATAAATAAAACAAGTAGTACACATGGTTTCACATTTTATTTATATTTCTACAAAACAGTTACTTATATCCACACAATGAGTAATATTAAATAATAACTAGCCATTACACATACAGTACCTACTTATATTGCTTAATCTAAACCACCTCATTTTTTAGAATAAACGCATGACCCCAGGCTTGCGTTGATATTTTCCCTACAGATATCGATCGTTTATCGTCATTGCTAGACAATACAATCTTGTTGACACTCTGAGTAAATATTACGTGTTTAATTGATTTAAACATTATATTTTTTCTACGTATAACTCCACCTTTAAATAAAATATTTTCATAATCTGTGATGTCTAAGTCTCTTACTACACATGATTTCACGCCCTTCGCTTTTTTAATTATTTCATCAAATGTTTTTATAGAGTAAAGTTTTGATCTCAAACCAACAAAATCAGATATACATTTCCCTGCCATTTCATCTTTGAACAGGCCTGGTACTTTTTTGTTCATTAAGGGTAACTTAAAATCATTGTTATTGTCATAGTTACTGGTGTCAAAATACTTCAAAAAATTGTACTTTAAGTCATGATAAAAATCATTAGTATATATTTTATAGACAAAAGAATCTGTATCTGTATAACATAGCTGCACTCGATCTTCATAAAATGGTTTTACAATATTGTAATGAAAGTCATACATGTATGACTTAGAAAGTTCTAATACAGTGAATCCAATATAAATAGGTTTATCTAAAATAATTTGATCAGGTTTCATTTGTATTGCAACTAAATTTTCTGAGAGGATAGAGGCACTATGGAAATAGGGGCTGGCTACAAGTCTCTCGGCGGATATTGATTTCTTGGTTCGGTTAAATTTGTCGTACCATTGATTGACTAAATGAACAGTCACTCTATTTTCAGTATTTTCTAATGTCTTACCAAATACACTGTTGTTTAACAACTTAAAAAAATCTTGTTCGAAGGAACTCTTTGCCTTTTGTCTCAATTGAGTGTTTAATTCTATATATTGTTTCAAATAAGGACTCTGTCTAAACGTAATTACTCTATGAACTTTTCGTAATATTAAGCCATGTTCTAGACACTTTTTTAAATGAACGTAATGTATAACATAATTATACTTGTTATATAAATTTGCAATTAGTTTTTTTGTTTTACCGCCTGGAGGTATACATTTCTCGGGACAAAAAGGTAAATCATTATGGTGATTGTGTAAATTTTCAGGGTACAAGAGATCGACTTCTAAAATAAAGCCCCACTCAGCGTTATCTTCAACATTTTCAACGTGTAAATTATCTATTTCATCTTCACTAAGAAATCTAAAACCTGAATACGGTAAATACTGACACATGCTGAAACCGTAAAGATTATTACAATCTAGATATACAATATAACTCTGAGGCTTTGATGTATTATATTCAGGCATGTATTTATTATTGGCTTTTGCATACCTATGGGAACACATGCACAAACCTCCTCGTATACCACTTTGAATCATTCTGATGATAAACAAGTCCGACACGAGTTCTAACTGAACGCCTGTTTTAAGCAACATTGCGTCGAAGGACAAACTAGGTGCGGTAATGTAAAACGCAGGATCTAAATTATAATGTTGCTTGCATGTTTTTCGAAACTTTTGAAATATATCTGTCAATAAAAGTACATCTGTTTTTAAGTATAAATCCGTATACTCGCCTAAATCCTTTATTTTAAATTCGCTCCACACAGTCTTAACGTGATTATAATCTTCATCGCTAATATCTTCGTTAGTTAAAGAATTATGAAAACAAGATTTGGACGGTAAAGATTTTTGATCGTAACATTTCCAATCTGTCATATAGTCATACGGATACATACCTTTCCGTGTTAACAAACTAAATTTTCTTTCATCAGAAAAGTTAGATAGAAGATTGACAAAATCTTCTGTCTGCATTGTTTTAGCAAGTTTGTCTAAACTAGTTCCTAAAAAGTTAAAGGAATCTAAAAACCTTATTTGTATATACTCATTATCAGCAATATGAATAAACTTTGTGAATGTAATATATTTTTCCTTGTTACGTGGTATTATTTTAATTTGTCCAGGAATTTCGCCTAACTTTTTTATAAATAAATGGCAGTCGTATCCAGATAAATTATGAAAAAATATTGGAACGAACTTTGGTATTTTATTTTGTAGATTACAATGACTGTGTGCTGCGCCTCGGTATCGTCCTGTAATATGACAATGATCTCTAACTCTATCGGTTAACAGTAAATTTTCACATATATGACACTTAACAGCGAGCTTAAAATTAAGAGCATCTTCTTCTGTGAATATCATAGGTTCGCATTTGGATAGAATTCTATATATTGATTTAACATCTTCAGTCAAAAAGTTTACAAATTTTGTAACACAGTTATTACCGCGATAACTTCTATAACCTTTAACAGTATCATTAAATGATGATACTATATTATAGGCAAACGCGGCTGGCACGTGTCGTTGTGAGTAGGACGTATTAGCAGAGTCAAATTCATCGCAGGAAATAGGTTCCAGCAATGTTTCGAAATCTGCGTAAATAACGAATGGAATATCTTGTTTTCTATTATAATTTTTAAATTTTAAATAAGACCCTTGTTCTGGTAACACTGTCACAACCCCTCCACATAAATGTGTTTCAAATTGATTGAGAGTTGGAAAGAACAAAAAGCAAGTTTCGCAGAAGTATAGTTTACCATGATGTTTAGTCAACTGATTTCTGACTAGTCGAGGCAAATCTTTGATTAGACAATAATGAGAATTTGCGTTGCTTTCTAAAAACAAGAGATGGATGCTCTTAGATTTATTATTCATTGATGTATACAAAGGTCCGATGATTGTCTTATCATTTTTTAATCCGTACACAAAAATATTCAGAAGTGGATTATTTTTCTCAAAAACAGCTATGTCCGAAAATGTAATCGGAAATGACAAATCATCAACATTTAAAATATCACCAAAGTGAGGATACGATGAGACTCTATCAGGATGTTGCGTTGTAGGGTATAAAGCTGCCACAACACACCATAGAAAGCAATACTCGTCTTTGTTTTTAATATTCAAGCAAGCTTTTTTATTTTTTATCATTTTTGGTAAAGGTATAAATTTCGATCCACCGAGAGGCTGATATTTATTAATGTTTATTTCTAAATGTGAATTGCACAAAAATGTCCAACCGCTATCTCTTTCCTCGAACTCTTCAATTTTCTTTAAGAGTAACTGAACTGTTGATTTATAAATTGAATCAAAATCGTAATTAAAATTAATGATATAGTTTTTTGTAGCAAATGACTTTAATTCTTGTTGGTCACTTTTAAACATAAGAAAAAATGAAAAAAAATCAAAATTAATTTTCACTGAGGTATGTTTCAGTACTGACTGATCTATTAGATTTTTTACTTGCTGACTAATATTATTGAGAAACATTTCTGGAAAAATATTTATCTGTTCCTTAGTTGCAATGATTCTGTAACTTACGATTCGTCCTTTAAACGAAGTATTAATAATTTCAATGTTATCGTGTATAAGGATAGTGCTATTTTTTTTATGAACATTGCTACGTAAATGACCTGACCATCGACGATTATCTACCAATACGTTGCAAACTGAACAATGAGGCATTATTGATTAATTTAGATTCAATACTAACTACTTAACGTTTGATTAACAGAATAAAGTCTCTAAGTTTAACGTATAAAGGATAATTCTGACAACTAAAATTAATGATCTTATTAAAGTCTTATAAGTACCTATACAGTAATAACCGAAGAAAGTATTAGGACGACTAGCCCGCTATTGACGTCCAAATAGAAACTGTTTGCTGTAGATCTCTAGTTGGCAAGATTCGAGGCGCTTATCAAAATATTTCTGGAAAGAGAAATGCATAATATTATTATTAATTTAGCGCTCAGTTCTAAGAGTTTAAAAATTTATTTCAGTAAAACAGTATATAAAAAGTATCTGCAATATATAGATATTGATATCACATATCCAGACAAAAACATAAAAAAAACAGACAGATAAAGGATTTGCTGTAATGAATAATCACTTCTTCATGAACTATGCAAGATTTTATTTCTGAGAAAAGAAATGCTCAATAGTTATTTTGCCCCTCAGTTCTAAGAAATTAAAAAAATATTACAGTAAAAATAGTGTATAAAATTACCTGTAATATAAAGATAATTATATCAATTATCCAGAGTAATGATTTGCTGTAGTTCTCTATTTGAATAGGTAATTATTTCTTCATAAATTAGTTGAAACGCTTATCAAAATATTTCTGGAAAGAGAAATGCATATATTAATTAGGCACTCGGATCTTAATATTATAAAAAAAATATTAAAGTAAAAATAACAGTATAAAAATTACCTGCAACTTGTAGATATCTATATCAATTATCCAGAGGTCAATTATCCAGACGCGTAAATATTTATTTTCATACGAAAATATTAAATTCCATGTAAATACAATATCGTCTTTTGAACAGGTTTCACACTCCGTCGTTGATTTTAGTAAATTATTGAAAATGTTGTTCGTAAAACTAATACCTAAATCATAACAGGATGTTATTACGATATTTCTCCAATAAAGCAGTAAAATATTTCATCATAATACTTGTTATTGCACAAATATTTGTTTTTAGGTCGACTAAGTTACATTTGCATCAATTATCTATTTTAGGTAAGGTTGACACGCATTCAACATTATTTTATGTTACTCGGATAATTTCTGCTGCGCAGCGTGTTGCGGGTTCGATTCCCGCACGGAATAAATATTTGTATGAACTACAAGTAGTTTTCCGGGTCTAGGTGTTTGAGTATGTGAGTTTAAATGTTTGTAAACGCACCTCACGATACAGGAGAAATTCCTAGTGTGAGGCAAAGTTCTTACAAAAAAATGTAATATACTTAATTATGTTGTTAGGGTTCCATTCAACCAAATGTTATCATAGAATGTCATTGCTAAGTCTGTCCATCCTAGTCAAAAAAAAAAAAAATTAAAAAAAACGAAAAATAAAAAAACGATAAATATCGAGGTAGTTAATGTTATGGATACTACTATACTACCTACGAATGACAAAAACAAAAAAATAAAAACGGTTTCAAATTGAAAAAAAAAAAAAAAAAAAAAAAAAAACTCTTTTTCAATAAACTTAGTCGTTATGTTAAACATTGCTTACTAATCAACTAAAGGTATTAACTATTTACAGAACTCACACTTGATCACTTTTTATTTGTTATTAAAGTACTGTATCGTTTTGTCAGCCCTACGTTATTTCGCGACATCGACATTCGTTGCTATACGAATAACTCCTTAGTCATTATTTTTCAACCGGTATTATACGTCCAAGGAAAAAAGATGATTCATACTAACATAGTTGACCGAAAGTGATAATTTTTAAAATAGTGAATTATTACGCGTTTCCGATTTTATAAGCTACGTGTTTCTGGAGTACACTATACAATCTAATTGAAGTCTGCAAGTGTGGAAGTTATCTTCAAGAAGTACTCTACCATCGGTCATAATTAGTGTGAATCGCGAGTTGCTGTCAGTAGCGGTATTGATAACCATCAAACCAAATCAGTAAAATTCTAACTGCAGATTGAAAAATGTAAGTACCTATAACATATTCTGAGTGTTTCATACTAGAGGTCCGTGATCCGCTTGTTTATTTATAGACTGATTTTAACAAAAAACTTTTCATGTCTTGTTTCAGGTCTGATACTGAGTATGATTATTATCAAACAGCTCCATTCCCTGACCAGAAAACTAAACCAACCCGCAAGCCATCTACAAAACTCAGTGGGAAACGCAAGTCGGATTCATCATCAACTAACAGAACTCGAACGAGGTAAACAATACCTTGAATTAACAATTTTTCCTCATCATCATCATCATTTCAGCCAAAAGACGTCCACTGCTGGACATAGGCCTCCCCCAGGCATTTTTTGGGGGGTTTGCCATAATCGCCACGCTTGGCAGGCGGGTTGGCGATCGCAGTATGGTTGTCAATTTTTCCTGCATTCAATTAATTAAAACTTGTAACATAAAGGTTTTAGGCAAAAAAAAAATACTTCAGTTTTTTACTAATTTGTGTGTCAATAATGTGTTTCTCTTATTATTCTAACTATTGTGTGAACGAAGATAACGTCATATTAACACCAAGTTTTATTTTCAGTAAATTAACAAATACTGGTGCCGATATATTCGGTATCAGTCGCAGCCATGAAAGTGACACGGAGCTCGACACGGGTTCATCATGTCTACCATCATTCTTCGTAAACCGTGTGGCCAACGGTTGCGAGCGTCGAACAGCAAGTACAGACGGAGAGTACTACATCGACTGCAAGGTGTACAAGGCTAGCGACGCGCGCCTCACCGACTCCCAAGAGCTGTGGAAGAAGGCGCTCATTCGTGTTAAGCTCCAGAGCAACGTGGATTCTCCTCAATGGAGAAAACTACAAGAGTTCGTCCGTTCGGCTGACGAGTTGTTCCCAGAACAACCAAAATTTTACGACAAATGACTGTTGTTTCACACGAACGCTAATACCGAACACTAATGTAAACTTGTAACGTTATTGTGTGCAAATAAAGAGTATTGAACGGTCTGTTGTTTTTATTATTAATTATATTTATTCTGTTTATTACAACGAAGTGAACGCACGACATGCAGCGCAGCAGTCTTATCGCTCAACCACTGCGACAACCATGCCGTCAAATGATTCGCTTCGTCGAGCGACAGTCATGGGTCAAGTGGATCGAGTCGAGTTGATTGTCGATTATTGGGCGTTCTATACCACTTTCGGCAGCGAGGCGCACTCGCCGAGCGACTTGTCGAAAGTGGTATAGAATGCCCAATAATACCCTACTATAATATAACATCACAACTTTGATCCACTAAGTGTTTGGCAGAGCTGTACCTAACAGTTTCTCAACATTCTGACAGTTATGTTTAAGTCCCATGTAATAGGGGGCGAGCCTATTGTCATCAACCGGGCATAAATCCAGACTCCGTGGCTGCTACTGGGAAATTTCTGATGGAAAAACCCAATAACACTTTGCACGATCCGGGAATTGAACCCAGGACCTCTTGCTCAGCAGTCGCGATGGCAACCACTCGATAAACGAGGCAGTCTATACAAATAAGACGGATTACTTTCGCAGCTGAACAGAACCATCAACTAAAGATTTTCGAAAATTGCGTGAATATAATTATATGGACTAGATTTTTGCCCGCGGTCTCGCCTGCGTGGATGTCCGAGATTTTCCATACAAACTTTCATCCCCTATTGAATCCCCTTAGGGATTGAATTTTGAAAAATCCTTCCTTAGTGTATGCCTGCATCATAAGAGGAATACGTGTGCGAAATTTTAAGGTTAAGGGTTTGGCCTGTGCGTTAATCCTCAGTCAGTCAGTTTTGCTTTTTATACACAGATAGTTAGACACATTGGCTTAGGCCTCTCGAGGTTTAAACCATAAACTGTTCTAATTCAAACTAACGTTCACTCAATTGATATGAATAGAACCGTTCAGCTTTCATGCTTGCACTATTCTATAGTAAAAGCCGTAGACTGACACGATAGGTAACCAATGAGAAAATCAATAGATTCTTATCATGCAATCACGGCTTCAATTATTGATTTATTTATTTATGCACACACAAAACACGAAAAAGGATAAAAACAAAAAATAGAAGATCACAAAGGTACTGATTATTTCATACGAAATTTCTTCCAGCAGACCTGCGAGAGGAAAGCTACGCTGCGAAATTAAATAAAAAAAATTGTAAGAAAAACGTTAACGCTATAATTTTACTAACTAGTTACGGCTAAAATTTCAAAAAGCTACTATACATAAAAATTGTTAATTCTTAAAAAAATATAAATGAAAGAATAAAGAATACTCGAAACTGAAATCATAATTTGTTTTTTCTCGCCTATAATGTCCCACTGCTGGGCAAAAGCCTCCCCCATAGCCTTCCACTCATCCCTCTGTGCGGATTTCTCCGTCCAATTGGGCCAAAACGCTTATAGATCGTCACGCCAGCGTTTTCTAGGCCTCCCTCGGCGACGACGCCCGTCTTCAGGCATCCACTGCGTGACGACTCTGGCCCATCGGTCTTGATCCATCCTACAGACATGGCCCGCCCAATCCCACTTCAAGCCAGCAGTCTTTTTTCCCACATCAGCGATTCCAGTTTTTGAGTGTATTGTGGTATTGCGTATTCTGTCGCTGAGCTTTATACCCAATACGCTTCGTTCCATCGCCCTTTGGCAAACCTTGAGTTAGGACTTTTGTGACTCGGTCAGGGACCAAGTTTGAACACAGTAGGTTGGGATGGGCAGAATGCACATGTCGATGAGTTTGCGCTTCAGGGATAAAGGTAGGTCACCCTTCATCGGCGACTTCATGGACCAGTAGCTCAGAAATCATAACTATTAATAAAAAATAAAGGAAACGAAGGAAGTAGTATGGTCAGTAATCAGTACTCGTGCCAAGAATTAACCCACGCGGTTTCCACAATTCGCCATTCAAGGAACTGTATTATATTTATAATCTTTTCTCATTTCCGATTCATTCAATCAATATACATTAAAATAAACGTACAGACATACCAGTCCAGACTAAAGCTAAACATATAATAAACGTACCAGTCCAGTCCAGGAACCGCAGACGTTTCACGGGTTAATTCGACCCGCCATTATGTCAGTCTAGTCAATACAAATTGCAGCTCTGATGCCTTTATCAGGCGGCTCCATTGATAATAAACCTAGCAAGCGAGCTAACGAATACTCCAGGAATTGAATTTGTTAAGAGAATGCCTTGGATGCGTTCGTGAAATACGAAAGGAAGCGATACTGAATAATGTTTTATATAAACGATGCTAACAAACTATGACGATGCTTGTTTATGTATGGTATCCTTTCTTGCCATATTATTCTTCACACATCCATCCATCGTATCTTTGAAGAAAAGAAAGAAAGAAAAAATATTTATTTTCGCAGAAATAAAAAAAAAAACAGGTCTCAGGTCAGGTCTTTGGTCTTCCTCTACTGATATAGTCACACACATTTATATTTAAAACGTTTCTCACGACATTTTTCTCATATTCTAAATTAATGGGACCGTTTCTGCTGATAGCGTAGACTTTATTTTAATCTAGTTGTATTAACGTAGCTCATACGGCCATCTTACTTATTCTACTGCGACAACACCTGCTTAATCTATACAAAGCAACATATCCTGCCAAGTCATAACTCGCGTGTTTGAACCTAAAACACGCATCGCTTATTGTTCGGATTCATGTGCTTATTGTATCTATATATTTATAAGGAGAACTGACTGACTGACATATCAACGTACAGCCGAAACTACTGGGGCTAGGAATGTGAAATTTTGCACACGGCTTCCTATTATGATGTAGGGGAGCACTAAGAAGGGGTTTTTGGAAATTTAATCTTTAAGGGGGTGAAAAGGGGGATGAAAGTTTGTATGGAAAATCGTCACTTTTGTAGTTGAACCAACATCCACGCGGGCGAAGCCGTGGGCAAAGTGCTAGTTAATTATAATTCTCATTTCCATCGTGGTATAAAACGAGTCTCACCAAGTGAGGCTCTAACCACACGATGTAGAAAGATCTACACCAAATTGCTACCAAGTACTTGAATGAAAAATTAAATCCGTCCCGCCGGCTCCTCTCATAACTTGGGCCACCAAAAACAGTAAATTCATCTAATTATATGAGACTCGGCTGGTAATATGAAAAGAGACTGCAGTGCTCTGCGGTATGCGGATATTTAAATCTGATAAGCGCAGCTTTCCAACAATTTATCGTCGGCGCGGTTATTACATAGAGATTTCTTTCAAGTGATTTTCGGATATTCGGATATCTGAATTTTAGATATCTCCATATTTTTGATGGGATTCTCTGAATGGATGACTTTATTCTATATGGACGTGGAGGAAATGAGAGATGAGATTTTAGAATGTAGGATATTGAACATCATTGAAAATGTTGAGTTAACAATGTCACGTTCTTGGTTCTGAATTAAGCGAAGCTTTTGTTAATAGTAGTGACATAATTTTAGGTTGTATCGTGATGTGAAACTGCGCTTGCATAAGTTGGTCCTTAGATGAGCGACCTTCCATTATATACCGTGTCCACTCTAAAAAAAAATTGATTGCTCCTAACAAGATTGTGATTATTGCAATCAAGCATCTTGATTCCATACGAGCCTAACAAGACGTTAGATAAATCAAATAAGGGGATTTTTATTGCTCTTACTATCTGCTTATTAACTAAAACAATTATAACCTTAGTCAAAGTCAACATGAAAATGACCAATAAGACAAATTCAACTTAATAGATTCATCTATAATCATGGTCAATATAAATATGAAAATGACTACTATAACTAATTAGCATTAATAAATTCAACTAAGGACTTGGTCATTACTACAAATTCATCTTCGTAGATTCGACTAAGAACTTGGTCATTACTACAAATTCATCTTCGTAGATTCGACTAAGAACTTGCTCATTACAACAAATTCATCTTCGTAGATTCGACTCGGAACTTGGTCATTATAACTAATTCATCTTCGTAGATTCGACTGAGAACTTGGTCATTTTAACTAATTCATCTTCGTAAATTCAACTAACCCTTGGTTATTTTAATTACTATTAGACTATTTTCCTTAATCAATTCAACTATGACCTTGTTCAATTTAAATCTCATAATATTCATAACAATCAATTTGTTTATTTGAATAAGCTACTAAACTTGTTAGTTACTATTAAGAAACATTATTAAGCCAACAAAGTTACTCTTAATTGAATGTACTGAGACACTTTGTCTCATTAACTAACACCAATCTATTAATTGGGTCAGCACTTCAATTGCGTATTTAGAGCACTCTCAGTATTAAGTGTTATTTATAAATACAACCCTTCCCGGTTTCTAAAATGCCGGTCAAATTGTAATATGCCTCTGTGTTATACTTCTATCACCACTTGTGATTGGCAATCATATCACTAGACAATGACATGAGATTTTACCTGCATTTCAGAAATCGGGGTTAAGGGTTGTATTTATAAATCGCACTTAATACTGAGATTGCTCTTAAATACGCATTTGAAGTACTGATCCAATTAATGAACTTAACACCTCAAGATCATACCTACCCAGAATGCTGTCTGAATTGAGAGCAATTTATTAATAAAAGTATGATATCAAAACATGATCGTTTCTCTAGTCCCAAAATACGAGTGTGTACCTTTTAGATAATTATTTAAACTGTTTCGATAGGTAACTATTTTGTCTTACAACATTTTTCTAAGTAGCTGACATGTTAGGTAAGTACCTATAAAAATTTGGTCATAATAAAACAAAAATATAATTACAAAATATTTATATTCATAGAATGCTTAAATAGTACAGCGCAGTGTTACTTATTTTTTGCCATTACTTAAAATATTAATATTACAGGGAATCGGAGATACTAAAGAATTATAGAACTTGACAACATTCTGTGTTGTGTCTGGTTCTATAACTTCATAACAACAGAAATGATCGTCAAACTCCATTAATATAAGGTTGGGATGGCGCTCCTTTTTGGAGAAGAGTTGATAGGCGGAGTTCTATTGCTTGACGGATTTCTGCACTAGATTTCACGTGCTTTAAAAAGCCTTCCCGGGCTTCAACTTTACTTGGTTTCCAGCTTTGACCTGCATCCGAACTGCGTTTCTTCTTTTGTTTAACTGCCGCAGTGTTTAATAAAAACGGTATAGATAGAAATCCGGCTAAATTTGATGTATCTTCATTCGATGCTGAAAAAAAATAGAAGAGGTAAGCTACAAATTTTATTATAAAATAATAAATAAAATAAAACCTTTGTATTGTTATGTTACACAAGCAGTTCCCATCGGGAAACCACCTAAATGTATTTATGTAGGTAGATATTTCTTTCATACTTACAATTGGCAAGGGTGACCAGTTCATGGAAAAATGGTTCTGTTGTTTTTTTCTTTTTTATCAGTTCATGTAGCTTGATTTTCAATAATGGAAAATTAATAAACAAATTGTCTTTGTAAATACCATGTGCAACATCAAAGTCTATATGCATCTGGAAAATAAAAATGCATACCTTTAATAAATACAATGAAATAATAGGTAACAGAAAAAGTGTGAGTCAAGACACTTTTATTTCTAACTAGCTTTTGCCCGCAACTACGTCCGCGTTTCAGTCGTTTTTCGTAAAAAAGTACCATAATAATATGTCCTTCCTCACCGTTCAGTGGTTTTGATGTAACAGACAGATTAACTTTCGTATTTTAGTAGGAAAATATAATATGTCAATCCACAATACTGTTGAAAAAATGTGATACCTACATAATTCCTTATAAACAACATGAATATCACCCGCCTCCGGGTTTATTACTTACGGGGTACTTACTTACGATAGGTACCTACTTACGGGTGAATACTGGTATTAGAGCCTCTAACTCCCATGTCTTGAGGAGTTCGCTAACGTCTTCCATTTTTTTCAATTAAATAATTCAAAGGACGGGATCACTCACTCACTGCTCTTAGATATTATTATAGTCTAATCGACGGTCTTTGACGACTCTGATACTGATAAGTTACACTGAAATTACTATAAAGATTCTAAAAAAGAAGCACAGCAGAAGTCCAGTTTCGTTTTATTACTACAGCAGAAGTCCAGTTTCGTTTTATTATTGAATAAAAACTGGTTTTCACTCGCTCGCAGAGACGACTAAGCCGACTAGGCGAGGCGGCGCGTGGTAGCCGGTAGGGAGGGAGGAATAGGGAAGGGTGGATCTCTTGAAGTCTTGAATAAATCGATCAATCGAATGATTAATTCAACTAATATGAAAGTCGATTCAACGTTTTAGTTTTAGTAGAATGTAACATTAAATTTTAGTTGATGTAATTATCAGATCTTAGTTAAATCAAACAAGACATGTTTGTTAATTTTATAAATAAAACTTATCGAAACTATCATTTGATTTGATTGCTTTTACTATTTAATTCTGAATTGATTCAACGGACGTATTTATTTATTTTAACTAAATAAAAATGATCAAGTCATACAAAGAAGTGAATAGTGACGCAATCAACAATTATACTTGTTAGAATTAATAAACACACCTACATTGTTCGTTCAATCACAACTGAACTTGCTGTTTTAATTAATCAGCTATCGTTGAGTTGCTTATTATCATGGTTGTTTTATTCAATTTAACGTCAACTAAGAGAAAATCGCTCTTAGTTGGCTTCAATTTTTTAGAGTGTCATCTCCGTACGAAAGCACGTTAAATAATGCTGATCTCGGCTGACATTTTGTAGATATTTGGGAGTCGTTATAGGTAGTCAGTAGACTACCTGAAACCAGTCCTACCAAGGAGTATTACCACTAATTGGGTTGTGGAGGTCAGATAAGCAGTCACTCGAAGACTGTAAGCCGACCCCAACGTAGACTTCTAATTATGAAAAACTGAATGAAAAACATCGATCGTTTTTACTCTTTCTTTAGAGATATTAAAAAAGATCGAGAAAGAAAACCCAACTATTTCACGAAGAAGACGCTCCCATCAAAGTACAAAGTCTGAAGTACCTTGGCGACACTCGGTTAGTATACTTAGTTCAACATTGAAGTATTCTCGCGCAGAACTCTAAAGTTAAACAGGTGGCAAGAAGAACTTCACACTACTGTCTACCTTCGAGGTGTCACTTTACACGTTCGGGAGGGGAGGGGGAGGGGGGAAACCGGTTGACGGATATAATATGTCGTAGTTTTGTGAACATAACAGTACGTTTGTACTCCGTCGGGGCTGTGGGTTGTCGAAAGAGATGCGCCGCGGCCTCGGCACAAGGGCGAAGAAGGAACATGGGTGGTTTTAAGTCAATAGAAGTCAGACACTCACTTCCGCTCTGCCCAAGAGAAGGGGGGTTTGATGATTTTCCACCCACCATAAAAAAAAGAATACGTTTGAATCGGATTTTGTTACCAATTTCAAGGGTTTTAAGTTACACAGAGCCAAATTTTATTCGAAAATTAAAGCAGCATAAAAATCTTATAACGTTACCCGGAACAAGCCATTCTGTTTACCTGAATATTTTCGTATAGTTAGTTACACAACTCTAAAATAAAAGAAAAGGTCTTTTTTAGCCTTCAAATTTCTGTAAAAGATTATTTAATGTGGTACTTTCGCGTAAGAGGAAAACGGAAATAAGTACTTGCCATTTAAATGTCATTTATTGATAACTTTCTAACATAAAAAAAGTAATAACATAAATCAATCAGGAATAAAACTTCATACACACATCACATAAGTGATTCCAGTATTTTTGTTTGTCGCATTTTCATGAATGGCATGAAAATCAAAGTAATGAAGCTCGCGCGGACCAACGTATGAGAATCGCCTATGTGTGAAAACTAATTGATATTGAAATTGAATTGTTACTGATTTTTATAAAGTAAATATAAACGTATTTTGAGAAACTATGAGATGAATTTCTTATAAAATAAATCGCCATGCAATTGCTGGATACGAGACGCGTACGGGACTGGTCAATGTGGCGACACCTCGGGGAGTCCAGCACTGGACGTCTTTTGGCTGAAATGATGATGATGATGATGAAATCGCCATACTTTATTATTGCCTGAGAAAATTGATCCTTGTAAACCAACGATCTGTATAAATTAACCTATTAAACACATAATCGGTGCATAGTGAAAAACGTGATTTTTGGTCTATGAATGTTTTCTACATACATTGTTAGTCTTCGTAACAAGTGTTACTTCGTTAGGTACCTTAGCCAAGCCTTATTCGTAATAGTCACTAATAACCTTGGAAAGGCCATCAAGAAAAGGCCCAATCACCAAAGTTAAGAACACAAGGTCAATTATAAGTCCAACATACATAAACTAAGTTCGAACTAATCACCTAAGCTCTTGTGACACTCAACTTACTTCCAATTCTCTAACTAAGTTACAAATAAGTAAGTAAGTACGAAGAAACCTCTCCAAGCGTCGATCTATTTAGAAATATTACTGTACTCTAACTTCAATACTCCTAAATACATTAAGACTAACGAAATAGCCAGTTTATCTAATTTCCTTTACTACTAAATTCATGGTAGACACTAAAGCCGTCTTCACATATGTGGATCCAACTCTCCAATCGAATCTAGACTTTGTTCTTGTACGGTAAAGTGTATTTTCACTCGGTTGCTTCAGTTTAATCAGCTGATTGCTCAGAACAACTTTTATACGTTGTAAGAACGCAATTTGTGCAATTCGAAGATACATGGATGTCATAAAGATGATTACCCTTATTTTGTCTGGATGTGGCATTCGTTGCTTGGTAAAGGATTACCTTTTTCTTCACTTGGAGAAGTTTTTTCGTTATTTTTGTGTACGTGGAAAATAAATGGGAGTATACACGTTGCATTTATTTGAAAATAAATTGAATTAGGAAAATTGCGACGAAGTTTATTCTTCAGTAAATGCTGTTGGGACTTGGTAATTGAATTTGGATGTGCGTGTTGGCATCTAAACTTGGAACGTCAGAAGGTATTGTTTGCTACTTAATTATGTTATGTACGAAAACAGTTAAGTATATTGAAACTAAGGTAATAAGCTGTTGTCAAGTAAGATAATTGCAATAAACATAAAAGTTCGACGTGGCTTATTTACGGCCAAGTGCTTAGCTTAGCATTGTAGTCACTAGACTACATAACAATGCTCTGCAACACTAAGCACCACCAGGGCCATAACCACTAGGTTATGGCCCTGATTTACGTATCGGAAGTGGGGAATCGAACCAAGAAATACATTTTACTTTTTTTTTTTGAATGCGCCTAACCCGCCACACTATTCCCAAACCACTGTAACTCCTGTTAGCCAGAATCAACAGTGGCGAACACAAGAAAAGCGCCGAGACAATGAAGCTCGACGAAGTCCCAGATAAATAATTTGACTGCCTTGGATCCCGCAACAAAATTAATCAGAAAAGAATAGCGGAGGAGTAGGAAAAAACATAATTTCCACTTCCCTCCATATCAGCAGGACATTTTACTTTGTACAATTTATTTCATCACCACTGCTCTGAAAACGCAGAAAAAGGTGAGGAAACTAATATAATAATATCATCACTCCCCTATAGTCCCCGAAGGGTTAGGTAGAGCTGTAAACCCACATTTTGACAGTTATGGTTTAAGTCCCATGTAATAATAGGGGGCGAGCCTATTGCCTTTCAACTGGGCACAAATCCAGACTGTGTGGCTGCTACTCCGAAATTTCTGATGGCCTCATGCTGAGAAGTCAGGTTTCCAACCACTTGACCAACGAGACAATCCAACTTGCATGTCCTAGGAAAAAAAAATTGAAGCATTAGATTATAAATGTACCTTGATTCTGCGTTAGGCTAGAAGCCATCTCTTTCGGAGATGAGTCCCAGCAGTTGGGTCTTTATAGGTCGGCTATACTCTGCTATGCTTACTTATAGTGTTTAGGCACATATAGAAGTTTTGTCTACTGAAATTAGGGAATCCAAAATGGTATTACGTCTAATGCACAAATTGCACGTACGAGCACATTCATTAACTCAGCACACAACGAAACAAAACATACATTACCGCATAATCATCGCACACATCTTGCAACCAGAAGCAAGCGACTGTAAAACCTTGTTAACATTTTCGCGGTTCCAACAAGACGGAGCGTTCTGTGGCGTGTCGTGGACTCGCGGAGTTTCTACGCCACAGATATAGATAGACCTAGATATCGCAAGTATCACGATCTGTATGATAACCAATCGAGCCATTTTTTGACAACCTATTAAGACGTCAACAGCACTGTAAATCGGAAAATCAAATCAATTCCAAAGCGAACGGCGCCTTCTTCGCCCCAACTCCTGCCTTTTGCACCAGCGCCGACGTCCGACTAGCTCTATACACCGATGCAAACTGAGCGCGAAAGTGGCCACTTACGATTTTTGTACGTAAGCAAGGCATGAAAAGTGACACGCGAAGTAGTAGCTCTTGAGTTATCTAGGTCTATCTATATCTGTGTTCCGCGCTAACAACTTATTCTGACTGCCAAGTTAACTTCGACTGTACGGTTTTTATTTTTATTTCGTTTTCTCGTTGTTATGTGTTGGGTAAAGAGAATTGTTCTTGTATGTGAATAGAGGTTAAAATTTAAAGAAGAAATGTTATTGAATAGCGATCTGTTGGTTGGTTTTGGTTGTTAATTGTAGACTTTTGGCAGTGATATGGCTGTCTAAGGTTAACGAATGGCATAGAGAAGAAAACTCCGTGCCTCAGAAAGCACGTAAAGCCGTTGATCCCGGTTGTGGAGGTCAGATAGGCAGCCACTCCATGTAAAATACTGGTATTCAGCTGCATCTGTTCAGACTGGAAGACGGTTCCCGCCATTGTGTATTCGTGTATGTAAGATTTGTGTCTGTAAACAAATACGAGCTACAGGAAAATGTTGAAGGGGTAACGTTCTTTACGTGACTGCCTCTAAAGTCTGATTGCAAGTGCGACTGTTCAGTGTGTGGTTTTTGGTTCATTCTGGGTTCAGACAAAATATTATTGGTTTTTTATCAGGAATACCTTCTTAAGGCAATATAACACAATGACATAATAATATACTAGTCATGAGAGTTAAACAAAACCCTTCCTAACTAATTTGGAATAAAAACCTTGAGGTAATATTTTCAGATTTTTCAATCTGTTGGAAAGCTTTTCAATTTTTATACGTCACCCACCTTACACCGAATTTGAAAATAAAATTTATTAATAAATATATGGATACATAGCTATAGCTTGCCTTCGAATACTTTTTACGAACTCATGAACCTAATGTCATAGCCGTTACATTACTTACAACTAAAAAGAAATCCATTTCGTACCTAGAAAGTACAAAACCTTAATCCATCTGAAAAGTACTTTAATTTATTTTCCACTTTATCTTTTCCACTCCCTCATAAAGCTAGATATTACTTATCTGAAAAGATTTTCACTTAGAAAACGAAACTTGGAAATCGTAACTTGAAAAGCTTAGACTTTACTTGTAATCACGTAATGTTCCCTTTATTTAGGACTAGCTGTTGCCAGCGGCTTCACCCGCAACAACTCAAAAATTATCCCACAGGAAGATAAAAACGGGATAAAAACTATCATTTGTGTTAATCCAGGTTATAAACTATCTGTGTACTAAATTTTATCCAAATCCGTTCAGTAGTTTTTGCGTGAAAGAGTAACAAACATCCATCCTTCCATCCATCCATACTTACAAACTTTCGCCTTTATATGTGATTATGTAATAGGACTCTGTGTGTGTTGACTGAGTCTGTTGCTTTGGAGCTGTGTTAGAGATTTCTCGTAAGTTTTATAGGATTTAAGTACGTGTATAGCTGGGTGTAGGGGAAGAACTTATAGCTAAATAATAATAACCGCGTGGAACAATCTTCAGGTTAAGCCGCGCTTGCCTAGGTTGGTATGGAGATGGGTTACCAACCATTACACACCGGGCTTCCTTCTTACTTCGAAAATCACGTTAAGCTGATAGTTGGTCCCAGCTGTCTCATGGATCTTTGAGAGTCGTAACTGATAGTCAGTGGCCTGAAAGTCTGGTAACCAGGCTCACCAAAGGGTATGGTTTGTGAAGGTCAGATAAGCCGTCATTTTAATTTTATTTCAGGGTTTTTAAATCCCAATAGCAGAGATAGAGAGATTATAGATAGAGAGGTACATAGAGATCCCCGTGGAATAAATTCTGAGCACAACGCGAGCAAAGATGTTTGCCAAAATACATAGTATTTTTTTTTTTTTTTTTTTATTAGCCTACTTTGTGTCCCACTGCTGAGCAAAGGCCTCCCCTTTCTCCTTCCATATGTCTCTATCATGGGCGATCTCTGGCCATGTTAGCCCCGCAAACATGATCAGATCGTCACGCCACCTTCGCCGCGGTCGACCCCGACGGCGCCGTCCTTCCTCAGGCGTCCAGTGAGTGACGATCTTTGCCCATCTCTCCGGGTGCATCCGTGCTACGTGGCCTGCCCACTCCCACTTTAGTCTAGCTGTTTTTTCTCCAACATCAGCTATTTTAGTTATGGAGCGCAGGGTGGTGTTTCTAACGCGATCGGTTCGCTTAACACCAATTATGCTGCGCTCCATTGCTCGCTGGCAAATCTTGAGTTTGGACTTCTGTTGTTCAGTAAGTGACCAACTTTGTGCACCGTAGGTTAGGACGGGTTCTCAGAAACGAATGGTTTTCAGCGGTCATCAGTAAATATTCGATTTGATAAATAAATATTTTTTGTTTTTACTCTCTTGACAGTCAGACGTCAATCAGTATTTTGTTTTTAAATACATAGTATACAAAAACAAAATACTGATTGACGTCTGACTGTCAAGAGAGTAAAAACAAAAAATATTTATTTATCAAATCGAATATTTACTGATGACCGCTGAAAACCATTCGTTTCTGAGAACAGTACTGACAAAGGGACCATGCTGCATGCATTCATTGCGACTCAGAGGCTCGAGCGAACAAAGAAGAGAAAAACGGATCGCAAAGGCTGTAGTGGGTTTTTATCGTAAAACGTGATGAGTTTTTCAGTATTAAAAAATTAATGTCATTGGCAAACTAACAAGATCTGACTGACTTTTGGCTGATCTTATTCAAGTATTACATCTCGCATTATCATCATCATCCGACTCATCAGACATCAGTTCGACTTCAGGTATGGGTTTTTATTTAACGATTTATGTACACACAGTGGACAACGCAGGAAAATAACATAAATAACATTTGAGTACAAAGGTACTGCTTAACTACTAAATAAAATGAAACTCTTTCTAACTACAGATAATAGTCATAGTTTGATTAAAAACCAGCCTTATAAGATGACATACGGGATGCCATTTATAAATTAAATTAACTCGAAATAAATTACCATAAACATAACATAACATCGCGCCTGTATTTAACCAGACTCCGTAGCTGCTACTAAGAAATTTCTGATAGAAATACCACTCGACCAACAAGTCCGACAACTAAATAACCAAAGGGATACAAATTACGTCCGAAACTTTCGAGACCAATATACTGAAGACGGTATAAATTTCCATGAAGCTTTAATCTAGAAATTGAACATAAACAACATAGTTTACTAAACTTGGGATCTTAGATAAATTAATGTAAGTATTTAATATCAGACTAGTTGACCTTTAAGGTAAAGCCGTCCTTGTTCAGCTTGGTCCGTAAATAGGTGACCATTGTAACATACCGAGTTGCCTCGGGAGAAACTTGAAGCCGTTGGCTTTGGCTGTTATCAAAAGCCTAAAGTCTGACATCCAGTCTGACCGAAGGGTAATAATATATTACCTAGTAACTGGGTTGTAGAGGTTCGATAGGCAGTCACTTGATATATTATACTGGTACTCTACTGCATTCGGTTTGACTGTAAGTCAACCACAATACAGTTCGGAAAAGGTTTGGCAAATGATGATTTAAAATCAGACTAGTAGAATTCGCAATGCCACACCCAAAAGATTTTATTACTGAAAATTTAACTAATGATATGCTTGATTCAGATTCAGATTGTTTATTTGTTAACATAGGTTTTTACAGAGAGGTGTTACATGTTTATAATGCGCTCTATGTTTTGCCATTTGGCGTACAAATATGATCAATATAACATTTAATTAATTATTTACGTGCAACATATCAAATAAAATCTATTATCAAATAAAATTATAAAAAACAAGAAGTGAGTGATCCATAAATATTTACAAATTGTCAACAATAAAATTTACGGAATAATAAAAATAAAAATGTCAGGAAAAAAATAAAATAATTAAAATAATAAAAAACTAAGTGTAGTAAACAATGTCAATCATAAAATTTAAAATTAATACAGAAATGTCAAATTATTAAATCAAATAACTATTCCTACAATGTCAACAATAAAATCTAAGGTTTCATTAATGTTAAATGTCAATAAAAAGTATTAGGATAATGTCAATGGATTGCAATGTCGATTAGCTAAAATAAATACAGTTATGTCAAAATAGGTAACCTAATACTTATTATCTAAAGGAGGGATTATAGAACTGTCATCCAAATAATCCTTTAGCGAGTAGTAACATTTATCGATCAATATTTTCATTAATACTCTTTTGAATTCGTCCAGATTTAACGACTTTAATGTCTCAGGCAGTTTGTTGAATATTTTGGTGGCCATACAGAAAGTGCTTTTATTCATTAGGGCTGTTCTGCCATGTGTGATTTCAAGCTCTAACTTATTTTTGTCCCGTAGTTTTCTATAATGACTTTTGAAAGCTACTTTGTACTCCGAGATGTGTGTTTTAACAAATATATTTGTTTCGAAGATGTACAGTGCCGGTAAGGTAAGAATATTTAGGCTTTTAAAGAACGGTTGACAACTGTCGGTGCTTTTTAGGCCACACATGGATCTAATACATCTTTTTTGAGCTCTAAATACAAAATCTCTATCGACAGAGTTGCCCCAGTACATTATGCCATACCTAAGTGTTGATGCAACATAACCATGATATGCCGTTAATAAAGATTCTAGACTGACAGTCTTTGATAGTTTGTATAAAACGTAAGCAAATTTATTCATTTTTTTACAAATTTCGTCTGTTTGGGATCTCCATGTCAGATTATTATCAATTAGTATGCCAAGGAATTTGGCGACACTAGTTGATTCTACTGGACTACCTAAATATTGAATGTCGGGGATCCTACTTGGAATTCTCTGGTAGAAATGCATAATTTTAGTTTTGTCTAAATTAATTACTAGATTATTATTTTCGAACCATGATATAATTGTATTTAATGTCATATTTATTTCATTTTCATAAGTCATATAATCGTCACATTGAACTACTACTGTGCTGTCGTCAGCAAATAGTACCATAGGATGATTTATGTGCCCGGGAAGGTCATTTATATATATTAAAAACAAGGGTGGTCCAAGCACACTGCCTTGAGGTACGCCGTATTTTATTGTTCTACATTTGGATCGATATTTACTCTCATAACCGTTACTTGTGCATATTTGTGAGATTTCCACAAACTGTTTTCGATTTACCAAATAAGATTCGAACAGTTTAAGAATATTTCCCCTGATACCATATTTTTCTAGTTTGTTTAACAGTATTGCGTAATCCACATAGTCGAAGGCCTTGGTCAGATCCATAAAGATGGCACAAACAGGATTTCTTTTGTCCACGTTTGAAAGAACAGGGAGAAGAAGATCATGTATGGCCATATTAATCGTCTTCTGTTTACGAAATCCCTTTTGCTCTTTAACTAATATGTTTGACTTCTCAAGATATGTATATAGCGATTTGTAAATAACTTTCTCGAATATTTTTGAGAAGACAGGTATCAAGGCAATAGGTCTGTAGTTAGCCATTAGTTGTCTATCCTGTTTTTTGTACAATGGGACAATTATGGAAGTTTTTAGACCTTCCGGAAAAACTCCATTAGAGATGCTCAAGTTAATGATGTGACTGAGATGTGGAGCTATATATTGTGCAACTTCTTTTATAACTTTAGTGCAAATTCCGTCATAACCTACGCTATTTGTATTTTTGAGTGAGTTTATATGGTAAATTATGTCTTGCGGTATAGTTGGTTCCATAAATAAGGAACTAGGGGTGTTATAGTTTATAGGGATTTGTGGAGTTGTCTTATTTTCAGGTTCGGTAACTTGGTCAATATAAAAATTGTTAAAGCACTCGGCTATTTCTGACGGGTTTGTTATTTGTTTTGAGTCTGTTCGTATTTCTGTTATTGGCTCTTTAGGAAAGAAAGTTTTTGAATTGTTGATCACTGTCCATGCTGCTTTCGATTTATTTTGCGAAGTCTTTATGTAATAGTTATTTTGTGATTTCTGGGTTAATGATATAATTTTTTTAAGTCGAGCTGAATATATTTTGAATGTATTTTTATTCTTTGAGGTTGGGTTTTTTCTGTATTGCCATAATAGTTGCCGTTTCCTTTTACTGCATTTTCTTATCCCATTGGATATCCATTTTGCTTTTTTGCTAATGGATATTGTTCTCATTTCATTAGGAAAACAGAGATTGTAAAAACATTTAAATAGATCTAGAAAATGGCTGTAGGCCTCGTTAACATCACTGGTGGTATAAACGTCTGAAAAAGTGAGACATTTTATACAGTTTTTAAATTTTTCTACATTTTCTTGGCAATAATTTCGTCTTTTGACTCGCCAGCACTTTAAGGCAAATGTTTTCTTGACTGGACATTTCAAAAGCTGTGCCGTATGATCCGACAAACCGAGTTCTATAATTTCCCCTTTACAGCCCTTTACATTATGGGCAATATTGTCTAAACATGTCCCACTGCTTAGTCTAGTAGGTTGAGAAAATTGTAATTTTAAGTTATAGCTTAACAGTGTATACTCAAAATTCAAAGTCTGTATATTTCTTTTCAAAATGTTAATATTAAAGTCTCCACATAAAATAACTTTTTTACTAAGTTTTAAACATACCAAATGTAAAATGTTGTTTAAATTATCGTAAAATTTATCTAAATTGGATTGAGGCACCCTATAAATGCATACAATAATAATGTTGTGTTCCGTCAATTCTAACGCGCAGCATTCAATTATGTTAGATACAGAGTGTTTACTTATATTTAGCACCTTATATTTATGGTTAGTCCTAGTTAAAATGCATGCGCCACCTCTTTTACATCCTCTAGAGAAACTCGTTGCTAGGCTGTAATTTGGTAAGGTCAATAGTTCTTCCTGTTCAGGCGTCATAAAATGTTCAGTTATGCACACAACATCGATCCTTTTTCTATTACTATCTAGTTCTTCCAAGTAAACATTAAGGATATCCGCTTTGTTTAGGAGTCCAGCAATATTTTGATGCAGAATGTATAGGTTATTGTACACGAAAAAAGTTCGAAGGTTCCTTTACATTTGCATTTGTACCATTGAAGACGCTTTCTTGTGTAACGTTGCTGTTTAACTGACTATTCGTTTGACCATAAAGACTCAGATCAATCAAAATGTTACTCATAATATTGTCATAAATGTTCTGCATGCCGTACTTATTGATTCTGCCCGTAGTGTAGGAGAACATCTCAGGTGTTAGGTCACGATTGCTGTCAAAAATGTATGCGTACTTATGATTTTGGTTGTCTAAATGAAGCATGTTGTTGAACATTTCCACTTTAAAGTTGTATATTAGTGATCCTGTTTTATACGTAGGAAGACAGATCACTATATTGGTGTGTGATACTTTTCGGAGGGATTCACACAACATATTTATCACGTCTATATATTTGGTGTCATACATATCAATATGGTCTTCTCCTATGAAAAGTAAGCAGTAGTCGTTTATGGTGAAGTCTCTTAGTTTTTGTTCGATACCGCTTATGAGTCGGCTTAGGGTACAGTTGGGCATTATGTAATGGCAGTAGTGAAACAATTCAGAAAAAGTTTCCTCAACTAAAGCTTTGGATCCCCTGATTTGGCTACAGCTCAGGATACATAGTTTATTCTTTTGCGTAGGCTTCGATACTAAATCTACTGGTGCTATACAGGTAGGCATCTCTTTCGATTCTTTTGGTGTCTGACTAAGGCTATAAGTACTTGTAGTTTGTGTCTCTTTGTTTTGTTTATTAGCCGTGCATTCAAGGCGATGTGGTAGTTGGTCATAATGCTTTAAGAGTTTACTTGTGTTTGGTGAACTTACTCGGTGCAAAGTTTTGTCTTTACGTGTCGGAGTTGCACTTATTTTCTCGGGAGTTGAGCATATTTTCTTAAATGTGTTAACAGTCTTAATCATATTTTGTAAGTCAGATTTGAGACGAAAGTTCTCCGTATTTAAGTCTTCAATTTCTTTATGTGCGCTTAATAATTGGTTTTTAAGTGTCTTGTTTTCTTCAGTTAACTCACGAACGTCGTCAATTGTATCATGGAAGCTGTCAGGAATGCTCATCATTGTTGTGTCAAGTATTGTTTTTTCGCTGTTGATAGTCACATTTCTTCATTACTTTTCTTTAACGTATAACTATATAAGGAGAGCAGTGGTGGCCCAGTGGCGGCGGCCCCGACTTACGAACAGTTGGTCGTGGGTTCGAACCCAGGCAGGCGCATTACTTTGTGTAATTAATTTCATCACCACTGCTCTCAAAACGGTGAAGGAAACATCGTGAGGAAACCGGCATGTCTTAGAACCAAAAATTCGAAGATATGCGACATCTACCAATCCGCACTGGGCCCGCGTGGTGGATTATAGCCCATCCCTCTCCTAGAGAGGAGGCCTGAGTCCCTGCAGTGGGAACAAATAGGCTGATGATGATGATGATAACTATATTAAAACCGAAAAAAAGCATTTAAACTTTGATCAAAACCAAAAATATTTCACAACAGGACCTAAAACAGCTCCTAGGGGAACACTACAGAGTTATTTAAAATAGAGAGACACAATTCAAAAAGGAAACTCCTCGACGTACAAAACTGGTGGAGACAAAGCGGAAGCACTGTATTCAACTCGACACAAAGCCTTAGTAACGAAAGAAACCTCTCTGGAGACACAGATGTTAATTGAAAATAGCGAAGAATTGAATTCGGTTGGAAATTCTTGCGTTTTTTGCTTTTCTATCAAGTGAAGTAGCGTAGAGTTACTTTGTATAGTTACTGTTGATGTTAATTTGATAAGTGCCACAGTGGTAGAAGGATCAGTTTCTTGACTTGATTAAAGTTAAAAATATTAAAAGCAGAATGAATAATTAAGGAATAAGCCACAATTTCAGGATAAGTATAATTAACGTCAAGGTCAAAGTGTATATGTCATTAATTTTAGACCCTTTACTTAACAGTTTTGAATGTCAGAAAGGCAAAAAAAAAGCTAAGCTACTGCCCACGCACGTGCACGTGCACGTGTCATCATAATTTGTGAATGTACTGTAGTTGCCCATTCCAAAGCGTCGATCTCTATGGAGAAGTATGGGTCAGAAACTCCATGGATGATTGGCAAATTTCAGAAAAGGTTTTCAAAACGAACAAGCTACTTCTCTATAAAATACACTTTAGAAGTAATGAAGAACGGAAAAGTTTAAATAACTTCATTATTAATTAATGCACTGCAGTTATCTTCTACTAAATATTTATGCGGTATGCTAAATAAATACATTTGCATTTCTTCCTTAGCGTACAAACTGACTTAAGTAAACATAGACCGTACGGAATTAATAAAACTAGAGCAGCATTCCTATTACCAGCAAGTTTGTAGTAGAAACGAACCCAATATACATTATATTTATAACTACACATGTACATAGTTGGTGCAATTGAAAAAGCTGTTAAGTATTAATATTATTTTATTAGAACAAATTTAAAAATCAAATAGACAATACCTTTTGTGTTCGTTAGGAAGTACGTTTAAAAAAATCAGTGTTGCAGTCTTAACATTAAACGTTTCCTAGAGTACCAGTAGGTACCTACTGTAAAGTTAATTAAATATACTATAAATGAAAGGAACATGGGTTGTTTTTAGTCTGTAGAAGTCTGACACTCGCTTCTGCTCTGCCCAGAGCGGCAGGAGTTATTTGATGATTCCAAACCCCTAAAAAACGAGTCAGTTTCTCATGTTCATACGACACGACAGACTCATCTCATGGTCGTCTTCCTGTCCTTGTCCATGTTATTATGACGTAGGCGCTACAAGCTTTTTTGTTCCATTCTTCTCTATCATCATCATCATCATTTTAGCCGAAAGACGTCCACTGCTGGACATAGGCCTCCCCTAAGTGTCGCCACATTGACCGGTCCCGTGCGTCTCGCATCCAGCGGATCCCCGCAACCTTCACCAGGTCATCGGTCCACCTAGTGGGAGGCCTTCCAACGCAGCGTCTTCCGGTTCGCGGTCGCCACTCCAGAACCTTCCGGCCCCATCGGCCATCCGTCCTGCGAGCAATGTGCCCTGCCCACTGCCACTTAAGCTTGGCAATTCTTCGGGCTATGTCGGCAACCTTGGTTCTCATGCGGATGTCCTCATTTCTGATTCGATCACGCTTCTCTATCAACCGTCCCACTATCATTAATTACTCCATTTTCTCCCATATCACACCCGAGAAACTCATCTCATCTAGAAAATTATTTACTCAGTACACACACAACATTGATAAAACCTTGTAAGCTGTCTAGCAATAAGTTAGCCGCCTGTATTACCAAATAACTCGTCCGACTGTACTCTCCAGTAGACTGTACGAGCAAAACGATATATTACGTTGCTCAGCAAACAGAAAAAGCAAATGACGCTCGGTTTGTAGCGAAACGTTCGCAAAAACTCAACTATACTCAACATAAAGAAGTATCTGAGGGTAATATCGTCCGCCTTGAAAAAGGAAATATATTTTCGTGTTTTATTAAAGCAATTTTGGTCGTTCGCCGGTTAGGGTCGTCGCTTTGTTTGTTATTGTTTCAGTTTTTAAAAGGACTATTGTTATAATTGTTTGTTTTAGACCTGAATCTAAAGCTGTGGTTAGTAATTTAGGTTATGTTGCTATTTTTGACGGTGCCCTTTTTGTCACTATAAAGCTAAATAATGACTTTCTAGTTCTTTTTTAGCTTTACTTTTACTACATAGTACAAAACAATGTCACTTCCCGCTGTCTGTCCCTAAGTATGCTTAAATCTTTAAAACTACGCAACGGATTTTGATACGGGTTTTTTTAATAGATAGTGATTCAAGAGGAAGGTTTTAATACCTTTTTGCACCCGTGCGAAGCCGGGTGGGTCACTAGTCTGAAATAAAATGAGGTGAACTGAAGCTCTTATTTCTGAAAATATTAATAGCATAATATACAAATTATAAAGTTGTCGCCTTTAAGTAAGAGTGTAGGAGTGGGCGTAATTAGACACGAGGGTAGTGTGGGTTGGTAGATGTCACATCTCGAATTATATTTTTAGGTCATGTCGGTTTTGACGCTATAAGTGCTAATAAAAATTAAATCCACATCGTGTAAAGGACATAGAACTAATGTCCCATTTTTTTTTATTTTTTTATTTAGCCGTTATTGTCCCACTCCTGAGCAAAGGCCTCCCCCCATTCTTTCCACTTCTTCCGATGGTGTGCTTCTTCTCGCTAGTTGGTTAGAAAGACATCCAAGACATCCATCTTACGATGTCCCATACACCCAGCAAAATTATCTGCCTAGCCTTTTCCCAACTATATTGGGGTCAGCTTCCCGTCTTACCGAATGCAGTTATATACCAGTATATTACATGGGTCGACTGCCTATGTGACCTCCACAACCCAGTAAATAGCACTGGGTAATACGATATCCCTTGATAAGACTTACACCCTGTATAATCGTAGATTTAATTCGATAATAACTAAAGTCGCATTTCGTATGTACACAATAAAGTACACAACGAAACTTCTGACGTATATTACCAATAAATAATCATGAATATCCGTTCCGAAGTTATTGCATAAGTTTACGAGAAACGCAAGATTTCCCTTTTAAGAAGCAACCCTTATATAACAGGGGTTAATGGAGCTACCCGGGTATGAATATTATGGCAACTAAATCTTTTATATTACTGCCGAGCCACCATCTTTAATGTAACGCAACATCGAGCTATGAATTAATTTGATATGCAAATTATTCTTAATGGCACTGCCGTATAAGGTTGATTTTAGAGTGGGTGGTTAATTGGTTTCAATTGGTAATGGGTAGGTGTATCTACGAACACAACAGTTTCGTATTTCTGTAAAGAATTTCAACGTGATTGACTTTCAGTAGTCAATGTCAACATTTCTAACTTTCTAATCATCATTTTTGCTGATAGAATGGCGCTTGTCAAGGCAATTTGATCATATTATACATGCTTGATGACTTTGGAAATTTTGCCGAACTTAGGACTCCCTAGGTGCTGTGGGTTGTTTGTAAGAGATACCGCGGCCCCGGCACAAAGGGCTAAGAAGGAACATGGGTGGTTTTTAGTCAGTAGAAGTCTGACACTCCAAAAAAAAGGACTCAAGTGTGAAGTGTCAGTGGGTTTTTCCATGAAGATTTTTAGTAGCAGTTACAGGGCTTTATTTTGTGTCCGAACGATCGCAATCGGCTCGCCCTATTTATTATACGGGACTTTCACAGCTGGTGGAATGTGGGTGTACTCTTAAGTCCACCTCTGTCAAACCCTTCGAGGATTACAAGGTGTGATGTTATGTATGTATGTGTGAAGTCCGTTTATTTCATAATAAAGCTCCTATAAATCACTGCCAGCAAAATATTTTAAGTATTTGCTTCCTGCAATATGATATCACCTTATTTACTCTGAAATTAATAAGCCTTTTTGAAGTGCTCATCATTAAAGTAAGCTTTAAATACACATTGAAATAACGCCCGGATTATTCACATCGGAGTAATTACCGAAATTATAGATAAAATGAAAGGCAATACCGTCGAACTGTATTCATTGCCGATACTTGCCCCGGGCAATATTTTACATTCAGTGTTAAGCACTTAATTCAATCATTAACAATTTCGAGGTTCGATATTGCGTACGTTATATGAGCGGCTTCGTAGGTATCATAACAATATTATATTAATTATGAAGTTCTTGGTTAAGCTCTCATTACCATCAGTCATCAGAAGTTCACTGATGGACATGGGTTTAGCCCTTTTATATTTTTTGGATTCCACTTTTCCCCCTCAGGGGGGATTTTCAGGGGGGATTTGTGGAATAAGCCCTTTTATCGCACGCCACTAAACTCGATTCTTGGTTATTCTCATCCACTTACCAGTCACCCTGGAACATCGTTCCTCCACCGTGTCTGAAGAAATGTAAGGTGAGAACCTTATATTTGCTGATTCGCGGTATCCACTCAAGCTCACGTCTACCCAACGATCATCGGTTACTAATATGACCGACCAGCCCATTGCCCCTTTTTTTTTTGTGGGTGGAAAATCATCGAATAACCCCCCCCCGCTCTTGGGCAGAGCGAAGGGGAGTGTCAGACTTCTACTGACTAAAAACCAAACCCATGTTCCTTCTTCGCCCTTGTGTCGGAGCCGCGTTATCCTTTCGATAATCCACAGCCCCGACGGGAACCCATTGCCCCTTCAGCTAACTTAGATATTAAGTTAGCTATGTCGACAATTCTGGTTGTGTATCGGATAATCTCATTCCGGAATAAGTTGAACTACTTATTTATTGCATTAACTTAGCCAGTTAACTACTACTACTACCTTCTAAATGAAGCCCTTCATCCAGCTGCCAAAAGATCATTCATTATTTATTTTTATCCTGGCAACAATCAAAGCTAAAAATAGAACAACATTTGAAATGAACAATGGTAACCATTTTCAACATATATGAGGACAAATAAAGCTGGGAAGTCGATCTTATGAATAGAACGATATTAAAGGATCTCTTCTAAAGGACACCCACGCAAAGCCGGGCGTTAGTAAACTAGACGGAAATATTACTTTGTAATAATCGTATTGGCTGAGGAAATCCCGCAAATAGGTTTGTATGTCTATTTATAGATAGGGGTTTATTATTCCATCGATAAGCCTTTTACGATAAGCTGGTCATAATTATGAGATGACCAGGAATACATTATTATTCGAGCTAAACAAGGTATTATAAGATGTTTATTAACTCCGCTCCAGTCGATCCCTAGGTTAAGCCGTGCTTGCCTAAGATGGTATGTGGATGGGTGACCTCCAACTCACACACTTCATACCGAGTTTTCTTCGTGCTTCGGGAAGCATACTAAACCTTTGATCCCGGCTCTCATATATAAATCTTTGAAAGTCGTTACAGGTAGTCAGTGGCTTGGAAGTCTTACAACCTGTCTTACCAGAGGTTATCGTTAGTACCCAGTACTTACTGTGTTGTAGAGGTCAAATAAGCACTCGCTCTATGAACCGTAACTAGATGGCTTGTTTTTTTCAAATACTAATTTATATTGTGCTAAATGTATTACGTTAAGTTTTTAGAGTGTTACATTGAGTTGTTGCACAGATACCGGCACGGTTTTTGAGCGCTCGGCGGAAGAGTGGGGATCGCAGTGCGCATCGTGCACTTTATGACAAATAAAACGCACACCCGTTTATTATTTATTGGTCGTGAGGTAAGTGCAGCAGGAGTAAAGAACAAATCCCGAGTGACGGCTATGGCGTGATGAGTTACGGACCAATCACTGCACTTTCCCCGCCTCGCGTCTCACTTCATGCCACCAAAGGGACCCAATAACTCTCTTTTGCGTCAGCGCTCAAGAATCGTGCTGATGATAATACGTACATTGTACACTACTGGTATATAAGCAATACTAACTTTAAATCACCCAGAAACCCCAAAAAGGACAGCGTAGTGTTCACAAAAACAGTTAACACAATTACTCCTCAAAATGATCCTATAAAAGTACACGATGAAGTAAACAACATTGAGTCTAGAAGATGTTACCACATTATTACTCGAATGAATACAGTTGACATTGTATGAAACAATTACAGAGTAATTTTAGTACGACTGTACTGGACGGTGAGGTCGGTCAAACGATTTACTTAGAATAGTTGAGGTCAGGAAAGGTTCGCAGAAAAAGGTAGTTGGATACTTTGTGAACAGAAGTGTTATGTTACCGTTTTTAACCGACTTCTAAAAAAAGAAGGAGGTTCTCAATTCGGATGTTTGTTTGTTTTTTTTTTTATGTTTGTTCGGGCATAACTCCGTCACTTGCTAACCGATTTGAAAAAATCTTTTTTTGTTGGAAAGGGTATACTTCCCAAATGGTCCCATAATTTTTTTATCGAAATCGGACAAGCGGTTTTTGAAAAATCAACAAAACTCAAAAAAAATACTACATTGTCCACATTAGGTGAACCACTAAAAAGTGAAAAATAAAAACTTTTTGACAAAAAATAAAACCGACTTCAAAAAAAAGTCAAAAATAAATCAGTTTCTGAAGTCGGTGACAAAAAAATGAAATCAAACAAACAAAAGTCACCGACTTCAGAAACTGATTTATTTTTGACTTTTTTTTGAAGTCGGTTTTATTTTTTGTCAAAAAGTTTTTATTGTCTAGAAGTTGGTGTTTTTGTACAGCAGTACCTATTAATAGAAATAACAGAAATAGAGCTTTTGACATTTCGGTTACTGCAAAAGCTTGTGGCTTAAGTAACTGCCGCTTGTGTCGATCTTTAGGTTAAGCCATGCTTGCCTAAATTGGTCTGTGGATGGGTGACCTCCCATTACATACAGAGTTTCCTCAGTGCCTCGGTAAGAACGTTGCTGTCATAGACTATAGAGCTTTGGCAGAAGTTACAGGTAGTCAGAGATTAAAAGGTCTGACAGCCAGTCTTAGAAACGGGTATCGTATAACCCAGAACTAACTGGGTTGTGGTGTTCAGATAAGTAGTCGCTGCATTTAAAATACTGATATTTAGCTGCAACCGTTTAGACTGCAAGTCGACCCCAACATAGGAGAAGGTTAGGCAGATTCTGATGATTAATAGAAATATCCATCAACTTTATGGCTATTGAGTTTTTGCAAGTGTTATGCTGTCGCTCTTTGTAAAATGCTGGTATAATATCAAATTCTAACATATTTGTGGAAAGGCCAGCCAATTTTTCAAATCACAGGCGAGGAAGTTGGCATCCTAAACACAAGTTAAATCTTACATTGGGTGCCAGAGTTCATCAAAAACACTCTTTTACCTAGTTGTAAAGCACCTTACGGCTAAATAAGTGTTTCTTGTACGTTTTATAAAAAATAAAAAATACTTAAAAATAAATAATAAAATAAAAAAAAGATAATAATATAATATAATAATAATATAATATAATTAAAGATACTAAAATCACTTTTTTTTAAGCAGAACCAGCACCGAAAAACAATAAATAAGCACAAAAGAACCATAATATCTTTCAAACTTCATAATATCACATAAAAATGTGCTCGTGTTCAACACACACAATGAATAATTACAAACGAAATTTTCAAAAAATTTACAATTCGTCATCTATTCATCTACACAACACACAATTAAAAAATCCAAATTGAATCCCATCCTCTAATTCTAACATTCACATCTACCACGGATGGATGTATCCCCTCCGGACATAAAACCGTTTAGTGGATAATCAACTGACATTAACGAGATACGGGAGTGGGACTGAATGGTGTAGTCAATTGTTTTGTGTGACTGACCTTTTTGAATATTGCATTCTAAATTGGATACTTTTGATTGGTGCTTTGATTGGTAACGGTCAATACACTGGCTAAACATTCAGATGAAAACAGGTTGAGATGAAAGATTTCAACTTAGGGAAGAGAGAGAGAGAGGAATAGAGACAAAAAACGTATTGGATTTCTATTCAATACGTTTTTTGTGAATATTTCGCCGGTGCAAACGTAGAGTTGAATGAAAAAAAAAAGATTTATCCAAATTGGACTTCTCTGTAAAAAGTAATGCATGGTCATGCATAAAAAATACACGTCGTATTGAGAACCTCCCCTTTTTTTCGTTGGTTAAAAATAGACGAAGGTAATGGGGAAAATTTCAGTGTATATTTTTTCATTAACCCAGGCTTCAAATAACTACATATTCGACAATTGATTTTTCTTCGATTGCAGTTAAGCATACACTATTTATAGAATAAGAAGGAGGGCAAAAGATCTCGCGGCCGATCACCGACTCGCTGGACAGACTTGATCAAAAAGGCTACTAAGTCTACCATGGTCCAGTGTACTCGCAACGTCTCCAACCGGCAGAAATGGAAGCACATCGCTGAAAGAGCAGTCCTCGGGGAAGTCAACGACCCAACAAACATTTCGCCGTGTACCTCGTCTGCGCAACCATGACCACTCTGACAAGAGTGTATCGACTAAGAAGAAGATTTATAGAATAAAACTTCACTGACTTAGAACACAAACAAAACAATTTTATACCTTTATCAACATTACTGTTCGACCAAAATATTCTTTCCACATCAATGTATACACCCTCACCTATACTCCCACATCCACCCTCTCACACACACGCACACGCACACACACGCACACGTTACAATTCCTACTCGAGAAATACTCTCAACATTCCTTATATTAATTTTTAGTTTTAAGTATCTAAATTGTAATCAATTCTTGCATTAGTAAGTGTAATTATTGCTATGTTATGGAAGAGCGGAGTCTCCTAACACAGGCATTATTTGCTTAAAAGAAGGCTCCAAACACTAAACTCAATTATGTACACTGAAGCATTAATAAACTATTATTATTATTATTCCCTTTATTAATTATATTAACAAATTTTATACATTTTTAAATATTTCCTATAAAACAATAATAAAAAACATTTAAAAATATAAAAAACTGTAGCCCACCGGTATCGGGAACAGGGTCCAAGCTACCGGCGGTCAGGGCTCCAGAGAAAGGAACCTCCTAACAATGCGAGCCGTGTCCAGGAGTACCGCTTTCTGCATCAAGCCCTTGATCCAGCTGCCTAACGAGAGCCTCCTCAGGTGTTGGTCGAGGCTCTTGGCAATTAAGCCATTGGCTGTTACGACTATCGGCACAATGATCGCTGAGTCCACATCCCACATGTCGACAACCTCGCGAGCCAAGTCAAGATACTTGATTTGTTTATCTTTCTCGGCTTTCACGAGGTTCTCGTCATGCGGGACGGTTATGTCAACAATCATTGCGCGCCGCTCTGATCGGTCCACCACCACTATATCAGGCTTATTAGCGATAATAGTCCTGTCAGTGATGATGGATTGATCCCAGTACAGTGTGATACTGCCATTATCGAGAACTGGGTCGGGCACATACCTGTAGTACGGCACTTCCGATTCCACAAGGTTGTATTTCAGAGCAAGTTGCTGATGGATAATCCTGGCTACAAGGTTGTGTCTATGCAAGTATTCTCCGTTAGCCAGACGAGAACACCCGGAGATAATGTGACGGATTGATTCGCCCGGACGGTGGCATGCCCGACATATGTCAACCGTACCGTCCTTCACAATAAATCTCCGGTAGTTATTCGTCATCATAACTTCGTCCATAATTGCACAGACAAAACCTTCGGTTTCTCCAAAGAGTTCCCCGGAACGTAGCCAGGCTATGGACGCTAGGAAGTCTACATCGGGTCCATGTAGGGCCCGGAAAAAGCGCCCGTGGAGCTCCTTGCTCTGCCATACCTCCATGCGGTCTTTAGTGTCAAGCACTACAGGTTTGCGCCAGTTCTCTTTAGCCAAGGAGAGCGGGGTGAGGCCCTTGTCCACCGCGACAACATCTCGATGCATCCCCACGTCGGCTTCCAGGAAATATTCCCTGAGACTGCATATCTCACGATTGTGGAGAGTCTTAGCATTTAAAAAGCCTCGACCTCCACATTTCCGTGGGATATACAGTCTCATAACCGAAGAACGTGGGTGATGCATTCGATATGCCGTCAACAATTTACGGACCCGTCTATCCAGGGCGTCTAGCTCTGTTTGAGTCCACTTGAGTATGCCGAAAGAGTACGTCAAAACCGGCATGACCCAACCGTTGAAGGCACGCACCCTATTTCCGCCTGATAAAAGACTGTTACATACTTTTCTCAGGCGACCAAAGAAGCGCTCCCTCAACGATTGCTTCATGTCGGCAACGTTAATACCCAGCGCTTCCGACATACCCAAATACTTGTAGGTTTCGGTTGCTGAGAGGGATCTAAGATTTATGGAATCTGTGAGCTGGGTTCCCACAGACTCCACAATCCTCCCTCGCTTTACATGCATGACCGCACACTTATCTACACCGAATTCCATTCTGATGGCGCCACTGAAAGCTTCAGTAACCTTCAGTAGCTCCATCAGGTGCAACTCGTTGGTGGCAAAAAGTTTTAGGTCATCCATGTAAAGGAGGTGAGATATAATCTGACCACCTCTCCTCAACCGATAGCCCAGACCTGAATCCTCCAGCAGCGTGCTAAGAGGATTCAAGGCTAAGCAGAACCAAAGTGGACTCAAACTGTCGCCCTGAAATATACCCCGCTCTATCCTTATCGGTTCGCTATTCCTCTGAATCTGCCGACATCCTGGATAGCGAAGGACTGTCCTCCATTGCCCCATACACGACATCAGGAAGGTGCGCAGGGTTGTATCAATTTTATACAACTCTAGCACCCTCATGAGCCATGTATGTGGCACCGAGTCATAGGCCTTCTTATAGTCTATCCAGCATGTCGACAAATCCTTTCGGAAACGGCGAACCTGTTGGCTAATGGCCATATCAATGAGGAGTAGCTCCTTAGTACCACGGGACCCGTTCCTACATCCATTTTGAGAAGCAGACATAACAGAATTTTCGTTAATATGTTTATTAATTTTAGCTCTCAAAATGGAGGTAAGAACTTTATAGACCGTTGAAAGACACGTAATCGGTCTATAATTTTTGGGTTCCGCAGTACTACCCGATTTATGGAGCAGGTGGGTTATTCCAGTTGTCAAGAACTCTGGTAGCGACCCTGACTCTAAGGCTGACTGGAATAGGGCTGCCAAGCAATCATGCGATCTTGTAAACCATTTAATCCAGAAGTTGTGCAGTCCGTCCGGCCCTGGTGATTTCCAATTAGGCAACGGACGAACTGCACAACTTACATCTTGGGGGCTGATCGTTATTGCCCCCATTTCTGTTATTGGATCGCATGCTCGCTCGACCTCCCGAGTCCATTCACCCTCGGAATGACTGACAGGTACCGACCAGATGTTGCGCCAAAATGAACACATGGCGTTGTCATCCGGTAGGCACGTGTCAGTCACACCTTGGTCCGGTCGCTCCCATGCTCTGTAGACCCACCTTTCATCACTTTGGAAGGTGCGACTTAGAGTGAACCGTTCCACCCGACGCTTATACCTACGAATACGGTTTGCCCATGCATACACTTTCTGCTTCCAGAAGTCGATGCGCTCTGTGATACGGGACATGTAGTCTCGAGGACTGATATCGGTCCCCGCAAATGCCCGCCTCACAAAGCGCATCACTCGAGGGCGATTGTTGCCCTCCCGGAAGCAGGATAGTTTGCCGATGAACGCTCTGGCCCCAGCAATGCGTCGTTCAATCCTGTACTGCCAAGCCGGAACGGCTGGTTTCGGTCGTGTAGCTCTGTCATTCAGAAATTTGACATGAGCTACACGACATGCCGCTACAGCTGCGCAATACAGGATCGAATGAGCATCAGTGAGGTTTTCGCAGTTATCAAAATAGCTTGACAACTGCGAATCCAGAGCAGCCACCAGCGCCCTATTTCTGTTATGCATGGGCAAACGAGGTAATCGTGGTCTAAGTTCGGGCGACATGAAACGATACTCTCGGATCGCACCCTCCAAAGTACTCCTCATCTCCTCACTGCACTGTGTACTTACGTTACTAACCATGTCATTACTTACGTCGTTTTCACTGATAAGTATTGTGGTAGACTGTGGTGGTACCACAGCCTGTGACGACGCAGCAATGACATGGCTACCCTGCGTTTCAGTCCGCAAGCGATCAAGTACGGTGTCATCCAACATACGATTACGTTGGATGACTCGCACCTGATCCGATAGTCGTTGTGCCGATACGTTGACAGCCGGCTCAAGTACCTGAAACAGAGAAAGCATCCGAACACGGTACGCGGTCAGGTTGTTTCCTCCCTCTGTAGCCCCATAGTATGAGCGCATGACATTTTCGTTGATGGCTTGCGTCCATCGCATGCGCTGCACACTTCCGCCGGGAGCTGGGACCCTATCAGAAGCCGGTGGGCCTCGAGGTCCTAAGCCATCCGGTGGCCGGCGTCCTCTTCGTCGACGAACAGGTGTTGGAGACGAAGTAGAATACTCGTCGCTCGAGCTCGACGCGACTGCCACGGCCGGTGTCACAGCACTCACGGAGAGACTGGGTTCCGGCGGCGGTGAGGCGGAGCTGAGCGACGAGCCCGGAGCTGGTTGTCGTGCACGTTGAGCGGCCCTCGTAATCATATTTTCATTATTTCATTTTCAATTTTTTCATTTTCGTGTTGACGTTATTGACCTACTATGTCATTCTGGAAATTTTTGTGACTATTGTATTTTTGTCCTTTCTGGTTTTCGAATTAAACGTTGTCTATTTATTTTCCAAATATCTCCTTACAAAACCGTTTTAAAAAATATATTATCAAGTTTCAATTATGTATATTCCAATATTTATAGTTAAATGAAAATAAGAGTATAGATGTTGACATGTTTGATACGGGGTTGCCAGGTTATTATTATTATTTATTATTATTATGTATGGAAAGAATATTTTTATTTACTTAAGAATTTGGTCACGAAAGTAGAACCAACGCGGAGCGAAAAGTGGACTGGCTCAAATGTAGCCAGTAACTTCGGAGCCTTGAAGTATTGTGCCACGTCTGAAGAAAGGTAAGTAAGACCTTATAAATAAACAAGTCACTTCGCACAAATGAAAATTCAGGAGAAATATCACAAATTCAGGGTAATATCACAAATTCAGGGTTATATCACAACAGCTACCGTAGCACCTCCAGAGAATTTTTTCACAAATAAATAAAACGCTGATTCAGGCATACCCCATTTCATACGAACTACGGGCTCAATTTTCTTGAGTGCATTACGGTTACCAAATAAAATATTATTCGTTTTACCCGGGTGGTCGTTACTTAGCAACCAGCACGGTCATAATTCGGCAACCGACCGGTATAAACAACCGGCAACCCGATATTTTATTGGAGGATTTATGCGGATATCCGGATATCCGCAGGGACATGGTTTTTGTTTGGGTTATTTTATGGAATTTGCATGCGGGTAGTAATGTATCGTTTTCGGATCGGTTGGGCCTTTTGAATGGGGTTGGGGAGGGACCAAATTGTGTATAACCGTTCGCCCATGGGTTCAGATAGAAAGCTATACAAAGAGAAAACTGAAAATTGTATCTCTATTAGTACTTATCATAGGAAATTTTAAAACCATATCAAACCGAATGTTATTTAGAAAAGTAAGGTGTTGTGAAGTCCCAATAGATATTCATAATAAATTCGTGTACATACGAGGAATATTAATTATTTCATCTCTTTTAGACTAACAGACTTTTTAGATAAACAGACTTTGTAAACAAAATATTTCAAAATTCTACTCAGTTATTTAAATAAAAACCTACCTTTCAATAATAATAATTCAACATGATTACTATTCAATTTACACTGAAAATATATAAGAAACCACGAACCCATCATACAAAGTAAACATACGAAACAAAGTTCCCAACTTATTTATACAGCTATATAAACTGCAAGCGTATTTGCATTTCCATCTTTTTCAATCAATCCCTTCATGTCCCGGAACCCGGGAACCAGACCCGGGACCACCCCGGGACCAGCCCGTTGTCATAGCAACCAGTCAACAGCCCGAATAATTCCGATGCCAAGATTAATCGATCGACATCTGCGGAAGGCGGACAGAGTGTTTCCAGATTAGTCAATTGGGATTACTCTCTACCCTTTTCATCGGATTTTGACCCGTATTTTGTTTAGTTAACGGTGATTTTCGCCTGGGTGCCGACGACTAGGGTAATAAGTCGCGGGAGGCTCGTTCGGAATAAGTGTACTGTTTATTCGAGGCTAATTTATGTGGTTCCCTTATTGTGAGGAATGGGCACGTCATAAACAGAGGCCTATATTTCGACGCCAGTATTTTTGTGTCGAACAAATGGGAATAATGGACATGTAGTCGTAAATTGATTCTGAGATACGATATTATTATTGAGCAGTATTATATTTTTTTCGTCTAGATTTTATTACGGATTCGCATAAAAGTAATACAGCCTGTATTACTTTCGTCCAAATAGTGACGTCATAAAAATAGATTCCTCATTGCCAGAGATAACGTTAAAGAATGTGTGCTGTGTATAAATGTGGAAGCACGGGAACTGCTTTAAAAAAAAAACATGGTTTTTATATCAATATCATTGAAATATCCACAAAAATAACTTCACCCAAAATCCAATTTTGAATATCTTGATGCAGCTACAGAAGTATACGTTTCTGCGATATGGAAATTCCATCCGATGAAACTTCTAGTAACAATGATTGATCTAAAAACTAACTCAAGGAACCGCCGTAGTTCAATACGGAATGTTTGCAGAGCTCTCTTGAGTTAAATTTACTTACGTGGAGTTCAAAAGTGGGAAACATACTCGCAGATGTAAGTTTCTGGTTGAAAGATGGCTTACTGGTATTGCTTATTCTGGTTGAAGTAAAAGGATTGCGGAATATGTAGCTGGTGAGTGGTGGTTACGTATACAAATGTGTCGATGGGTGGGCGTTTTTGGGGGACTGTCTTATAAAAATGTCAGATGTCTCAGATTTGGATATCTGAGACACATCTCAGATATCCAAATCTGTCTCATGGGAACTCATACTGGGGCAGTATGAGTTCCAGTTATAGAGATTTCTCACTTATCCAGGTCCCAGTTGGCCAAGTTTCACTGTAGTAAAGTAAAGTAAAGTAAATTTTGACCTTCGAAAAGTGCTGATTATCAGCCTAGTTTGAATAAATGAATTTTGATTTTGATTTTTTAATCTTACGAAGCACCTCTGATTTTTCGCATCCGTGGGTTTTTTGTATAATTATCATTTGCTTTCCCTATATCATTTGACGAGAAATAGGGAAGTATGGAAGAAAAAGACATGTTGCGCCGACCCCAAATAAATTGGGATAAGGGCAGGAGAATGATGATGATACTTCGGTGAAGGAAAACATTACGCATCGTGAAGAATCTAGCTTGCTTGAGAGATATTTCTCGACGGCATATAGAGCCAAGTCAGAGGCCTTTGGGAGAACCACAAGATAAAGAAAGAAAGATTTAAATAACGAAATCAAGAAAGAAGGCACAGTCGTAGGTGTTATTACATCAGGGGCTGCAGTCTCTACACTAATAACGACGCGGCGACGGTACGAATTAATAGATTTTCAACCTTATGCTGTTGAAATAAAGCTGAAAATCTATTAAAGAAAGTTTACGATTTTACGACTTAGCGACATTCGTAGCGTCGTTATTAGTGTAGAGACTGCAGCCCCTGGTCGGTAAATTATTTTTCGGTAGTAGGTGTTTGTTCAAGTATTACAAGCACAATCTGCGTACTATACTCCAGAAGTCCAGATATTCGGCTTCAATTTTGCTCGAGCTGATTGGTAAACTTCGTTCGGTACTACTATCAATGAATTATGTACGGGTTGCATGGTTTCAAGTAAAGCCAAGTGTCTTTATCTTGACCGCCTTTCTACTTACTTATGTTGGAGTTTGTCGTCCTACTACGACAAGAGTCATGTCTAGCTCTTTGGAGACGAAATATACGACAAAAAATATTATAACTAAAACATTATCTATCAATCTGATTCTGGAATCACCCAATCACTAACTTCATTGAAAAAATAATCAAGCCATTTGAGTTCAGGATCGAAATCCACACACACAGTAACAAAGTCATCATATTGCGTACAGCCACACAATACACGGTGGCAATCACAGAATATATTCATAGTAATCCATGATAGAGTGTTTTCACACATGACGTCACGGTAATCGGTAGCGATGAGGATGGCATGGCTGATTTGATATTTTGTGAATGATTGTATATCATGCGATCTAATGTAGACGCAATTGGAGCAAATCAGGTGGCATCATTTAGCTGATTTATTTCTAGTATTGGACTAGGCAATTCACTTGTTTCGGTGAAAAAAGCATCGTTAGGAAACCAGCATGCCTTACAGTTTTTCTCGACGGCATGTAAAGCCAAGTCAGAGGCACATGGGCAGCAAAAAACTCTAAAAGGGAAGGCATTCATCATCATCATTTCAGCCAAAAGACGTCCACTGCTGGACATAGGCCTCCCCCAGGTGTCGTCACATTGACCGGTCCCGTGCGTCCCTCATCCAGCGGGTTCCTGCAACCTTGACTAGGTCATCGGTCCACCTAGTGGGAGGCCTTCCAACGCAACGTCTTCCGGTTCGAAAGGAAAGGGAAGGCATTAACAACACGCTAAAGAAGAAAAAAAAAGAGAGGACATCAAGACTAGGTAATGATACTGAAGAAATTGGGGTCCTGCAAAGCACCACGCCTGAACTTCTTGGATAGTAAGGAAGATGTGATTATAGCATAGTGCGGCAAACACCACGCCATAAGACAACGAAGGAATAAAACACTAAACAACCAATAAGTAAAATCAACAAGTAATCAAGTATTATAAAAAATAAACTTAAGAAGAAAATCAGCTTCTGAAGTCGGTGACTTTTGTTTGATTTATTTCATGATTTTGCCACCGACTTCTGAAGCTGATTTTCTTCTTAAGTTTATTTTTCGCTTTTTTGTGTTTGATTTTTTGTTGAAGTCGGTTTAATTTTTTGTAAAAAAGTTTTTATTTTTCACTTTTTAGTGGTTCACATGTGCTTACCCCTTCACAGCGTACTGGCGTGAAGTTATGTTATGATCTGGTCTAAACAATAGACAGACATGACATTTCAGCAATCCCAGTCCATTTGCTATCATTCGTTGAGGAGTTCCGTTGCCTATCTCCGAAGTTCTTCATCAGATCTTCACTAAATTGAAATGAAACCACTCCGAGAAAGTACTCTTCCAAAAACTACTCAAATCACTTCAAGTGTGCCTATAAAATTCGAAGAGTTCCCTCTATTTCTCCAGGATCCCATCATCAGATCCTGACTTGGTGATCATGGGACCACTTGGGAAGTATATCCTTTCCAACAAAAAAATAATTTTTCAAATCGGTTAGATAGCGACGGAGTTATGAGGTAACAAACATAAAAAAAAAAAAAAAAAAAAAAAAAAAAATACAGTCGAATTGATAACCTCCTCCTTTTTTTGAAGTCGGTTAAAAAAAGAGACAGAGAATGAGAAAATGAAAAAAATAAAAATGAGAAGAAAAATAAGAGAGAGATAGGGTAAAATAAGTGACTTGTAAGTTGCCGCAGACCCACATTATTGAGTTAATCCAAAGCTTAATCATTTTAGACCAATGTGCCAATAGACATTTCTGCCCAATATTAAGACGTTGGTCTGTGATGCCATTAAGCAACACTGATTTGGTTTCGACAACCAGCAGGAAGTAATAATTGTATATGTCATCAAATTGCCAGAACAATATGCACTAGCGTGTCACAGACCATAGCAATCAGAATTAGTGCCAATACACACAATTGAACAACAAAATAGAAAAGTACAGAAGGTCAGATCAATGCAACGATTGGAAATTATAGGCGCACATGCAACACTAAGTAAAATTCAAAAGTGATTTTATCGTAAAATAATATAATGGTTTCTCCTTTGAGATTGAAACGTAAACCAATTTAGTATGCGAGTATCACTTTTAAAAGTTACTGCTCGTGACTGTACACAGATGCAAACGTACCCGATAAGATAACGATAAGCTGGTTATCAAGCTACATAGCCTGGCCCACCGTCGCAAAGTCGCATGTCTGTCGGTCTTCTACAGACTGTACTTCGGAGAGTGTGCGCAAGAGCTCCACGAGCTGATCCCACCATCTCCCTTCTTCCATCGGGAGACTAGATGTACTGCAGGGTACTACCGATACCTAGTCGACATTCCACACATTCGAACGAAGCGCTTTGCTGGGTCCTTTATTATGCGCACAGCCAAGGACTGGAATTCCCTGCCTGCGTCGGTTTTTCCGAGTTCATATAACCCTAATCTGTTTAAGTCGCGAGTAAACAGGCTTCTACTGGGTAAGCTCGTTCCATCGTTGACATAGTCAAGAGCAAGCCCATTTATAATAATAAAAAAAAAAACCCGATTTCAACCTTTCTCAAATAAATCAAAAGACATCAAATGGACAACTGAAGACTAATGAGCGTTACGAATACTTTCATTCAGATGATTCATACATTCTTATTTCTCTCGTTTCACTAGCATAAGCCTAAGGCTTCGCCTACTTATTGCTTAAATCAAAAACTGTCTGTTTATTTAATTTCATCTAAATACATTTAGCTGTTTTTGCATACAAACATCTGTCTATCCATCCTCACAAACTTTCGCATTCATAAAATAAATAAATAATATTCCACAACTATCACACAACGCCATCTAGTCCCAAGCTAAGCAGAGCTTGTGTTATGGGTACTAGACAACTGATAAACATACTTATATATTTCTAAATACATACATATTATAGATAAATTACACCCAGACACAGAACAAATGATCGTGCTCATCACACAAACATTTGTCCTGGGTGGGAATCGAACCCACGACCTCCGGCATAGCAGTTAGGGTCACTAACCACTAGACCAACAGGCCAGTCATAAAATAGTAAGTATCATCATTTCAAATCGTTGTATGTGTGTCCATATAAGCATGCAACTATTTTCTACTGCTGTATGCTTAGGGCACCACCAGGTGGACCGACGACATCGTGTGAGTCGCGGGCAACTGGTGGATGCAAGCGGCATGTTCCCGTTCGATGTGGCGTTCTATGGGGGAGGCCTTTGTCCAGCAGTGGACGTCTTATGGCTAATGATGATGATGATACTTAGGGCTGGCCTTCTGTCCCTTTGACTCTACCTTACGTATCCTGTATGGGAATCTAGGTGACGACATAACTGAGTCATCTGGGTCGATGATTGGATAACGTATCGTACGTGGAATATTTGTCACTGGAGATGGAAATCAAAGGCAAACATCCAATCTGTATGTGTGATAAGGGATTCGAGATAAATTAGGTTGGTGACACCTGTGTCTTTCGTATTTACATGGGTTTTATTGAGTTAGCTTTAGATAAGTTACTTTTTCTTTCTTTATTTATCATGTGGTTATTGCCTAAACCGGGGTATCGAAAGTTTTTTGTTTTTAAGCAATCCTCAATTTTTTTGTTTTCTGCTCATTTTACATTGCATGTAACTAAAAATATTGGGAGATGCGAACAATGAAGAATAGATGAAGAAAAGAAATACGTCTTATAGAACTCACTCATAAACTAGGTACCTCAGCAAAGTTAACTAAGTTTAGGTATTTGGAACCACCGCGCAGCTCTCTTTACGTGATGAGAAAAAAAACACGTAAATCGGTCTATAACTGACGGAAATATCAATTAAAATACGTTAATAAATATTAACACAGACGAACATGAAACCTCCTCCTTTTTTGAGGTTATTTAAAATATATCTGTAAAACTTCCTTGAATATTATGGCCACACCCTATCTTCTATCTATCTATATAAATAAAAAGAGAAGTCCTGACTGACTGACTGACTCATCAACGCCCAGCCCAAACCCTTGGACCTAGAAAGCTGAAATTTTGCACAGAGGGTTCCCTTTATAATGTAGACAAGGAATAAGGAAGGATTTTTCGAAATTCAACCCCTAAGGGTTAAAAATAGGGGATGAAAGTTTGTATGGAAAAACGTCATTTTCACGCGGGCGAAGCCGCTGGCAAAAGCTAGTTTATAATAAACGCTCTATACATAGCATCATATACATTTATTAAAAAGAATATAATTAATCGTACACAATTACTCATAGACACACCCCAAGGCATTATCTATATTCGACTAATACCCCAAATAGAAACATACTCATTAAATTACCTAAATGGCACATGATAGTAATCACAACTTCTAATACCTATTAGGCTTAGTGTCCTAATACATGAACCGGAATGGGTCCAGACAGTTATCTAGAAACCTATCTGGGAAGATATAGTTTCTCTAGTCATCCATTGATTTCTAAACCCTTACGTGTATGATTTTAGACATTTAAAAAGTATTAAGATCTTCATAAATCATCAGTCATTGTATTGTTAATCGTGACACCCAATGGCTGACCCAATCGCCCTGACTAACATCTAAAGGAGGCTCCCGCATAGTAGCTGGATCACGGTCTTGACCCAGAAAGGAGTGCTTCTGAGCACGAAACATATTGTTAGGAGCTTCCACTCACAAGTGCCCTGACCACGGGTAGCTGGGCCTCTGTTCCCACGCTACAATTATAATCAATTGAGGAAGGAATTATTTGTAGCCTAAATATCTGTATTATATTTTTAAAGGACAAGAGGGGGATCAAGCGTACCACGCGACGCAAACTTTTTTTTAAATTAATTGTAAATTCTTAGAAGCCCAAGATACGGAAAGCATTACCTAATTGTACAATGATTTTAAAAATGCTTTGCTTTTCGTAGAATGGTCTGATGTATTTCTTCATCATTACGAATTCTTGCGTGTCGAGTACTTCAGAATAAAAATAAAGTGCCTTGTACGTTTAAGCTGGTTTTAACCTTAATCCGAGTATTATTATTTGGTTTACTTCGCAAAGAACACTGCGTTGTAAATAATAGGGGATCGGACTGACTCAAAAAAATATGATTCTGTTTAGTCCGTCAGTTAGATTGAAAAATATTGGATACGTGTTTTTTGTTTTATCAAATCAATTAAAATTGACGAAGCTACAGTGCGTCAAAGATCATGGAGTGGGGCTTGAAACGTCACTTGAAGTGTATTTACAAAATGTCCTATCATATGACGTCACACGAGTTTTCGAAGCACTTTATCGTTTTCATTTTTTGTTTACGTAAAAAAAGAAAAAATTTGAATTACTAAATTTGATCCAAGAAAAAAACAAACGGGGTGAGCTAAATAAAACCGTTTAAAAATATGTGGTCAATATTTTTTGGAAATCTATCAGACTGACTAATTAGTTTTTTTTTTGTTCGATCCCCTATTGTGAGTGACCTACTGAAAATTATTGGTCTCATTGGTCGATCACTGGGGTCACCAAAGCGACTGCTGAGCATCGATGTCCTGGTCGAGCAATGTGTGTTTGAGTTTTTCTACAAGGAAAGTTTCAGTAGTCTGGATATATTATGTTCGATTGATGGCAATGCAAAAATATTATTTGCTTTGTCCTGTGTGAGAACAATAAATAATTTTTCTTTCTTTCTTTTTAAACACAGTTCAAAGTTCTCGTCGCGTAATTTCAGCTCTATGTCCGCTACACTAACCCAATCGGAACGGAGCTCGCAGTCCGTGTTAGTACCCGTTCACACGAAACGGGACGGCAATGAGTGATATCCGACGACGCGCTGTCATTTGGGATCATCTCATTTCCGTGATCGACAATTGGACGCTTGTTTTCGCAAGCGCCTTTTCTCTATTAACTTTTGGCATTTTTTAGGGTTCCGTAGTCAACAAGGAAATCTTATCTATTAGCTCGTAATACGAGCTAATAGATGGCGCAAAAAAAAATATTTCGGTATAAATGTTAGACAGAAGGTATTGGCAGCTAACAGTCGTTATAGTTTCGCCATGTCCGTCTATCTGTCTGTGGGTGTCTGACCGTTTGTCCGTACTATAGCTCAAGGACTCTCAAAGTTTCCGTCGCATAATTTCATCTGTGTGTCCGCTACACTAACCCAATCGGAACGCAGCTCGCAGTCCGTCTTAGTGCCCGTTCACACGAAACGGGACGGCAATGAGTGATATCCGACGACGCGCTATCATTTGGGATCATCTCATTTCCGTGATCGACAATAGGGGATCGGACAAAAAAAAACTAATTAGTCCGTCAGATATATTTCCAAAAATTATTGGACACGTATTTTTTCTTTTTTCACGTAAACTTAAAATGAAGACGATACAGTGCTTTGAAAACTCGTGTGACGTCATATGATAGTACATTTTGACGACACAAGTGACGTTTCAAGCCCCACTCCAAGATCTTTGACGCGTTATATCTTCGTCAAGTTTTATTGATTTGATAAAACAAAAAACACGTATTCAATATTTTTCGATAATCTAACTTACGGACTAAACAGAATCATATTATTTGGACCCAGTCCGATCCCCTATTGGACGCTTGTTTTCGCAAGCGCCTTTTCTCTATTAACTTTTGGCATTTTTTTTCTTTAGGATTTAATGATTGGATTGAATTCAGAGATGTATTTATCAAAAACAAATCTGGGTATAAGTTATGATGATAATTATATTAGCTATTTTGATATACCTACATATTCTTAACTAAATAACTCGTACTTAATTAAAATTACGGATAAAATAGTAGATACTGATAAAAGTTAAGATTATAATTATTATACAAAGAAATGCGGATCGATTTCTCAGGCAAATGATTCGTAGAGAAATTAGAGCTGATTGCTCTTTCCTTCAAAAAATATCCCAAGTTTTCTTCAAAATATTGGAATTTTGTTTGCGTTACTGAAACCTCACATTTATCCAAACAACCAACAAGCGTAGAATACAAAAAATAATAAAGTGGTTAAAGCAGCTTTTAGGTGAATGCGATAAGGTAGCCCGCGAAATTCAAATTTATTATCAGTGTCAGGTTGTATGTTAAATAAATAGAATTCGCCACCATAAGAAATTTGACTTTACTGATTATATTATAAAGATTAAAATCACCAATACAACCATTTCAGTTCATATAAGTCTCTTGAGTGACTATTTGATAAAAAGGCATTCAATACGTAAATTGCAAAAAACCTAAGAAAATTCGAATTTCACGAGCTACCTTGTGGCACTCATCATAAATACTAATAAAAACCCCACCATACCATGAGAAAGTGTCATAAAGCGGGCATCGCTGTAAAGCGGTGTAGCGGTAATAAGTAATATCCGACAGGATAGGAGGTGTTATTTTGATTATTTAATTTCCTCAATTGGCCCCTGAAATTCTTAATATTCCAATTTTGTACAAGGAAGTTGGCGACAGGGTCGTCTATTAGCTTTTTTATTATTAATTCTAATGCTACGGGTTTTCTTGATAATCAGCTGAAAAAGGAAACCAAAAATACATTTTTGGACATGATTAGGACATAGGTACATAGTCATTGATATAATAAAACCCTAGATGCACAGTCACGAACAAAACAAACAGTCGAAGCTGTCGCCAAACACTCACCAATACACGCACTACTACATGTAGTTATCGTCACTATAAACATATCTTTTTTGGCAAATTCAACCTTACGCAGATTCCTTTTACAATGAAGTTATAGAAAGCAATATAAAAAAGTATTTTGTACGACTGTGCAGAGACGCGAGCGACGCGAGACTATTTGAAATGAGTTCATTGTGAACTCATTTTAAGCGGACGGTTTTAAGACGCGGAGTGTGTATCTTGGGTTTTATTATATCAATGTACATAGTCCATTAATTAATCGTGACTGATGACCATGACTGTGGTCGTTTCTTATTTTTGAAGAGTAGGAAATCATCAAATGACTCTTCCCGCTCTGGGCAGAGCGGAAGGGAGTATCAGACTTCTACTGACAAAATCCACAAATCTTCGCCCTTTGTGTCGAGCCCGCGGTATCTCTTTCGAACAAACCGCAGCCCCGACGGGAACCACAGCCCCGACGAAAACCGCAGCCCCTACGGGGACCATGTGGTCCTGGGTTTGATTCCCGGGTTTGGCAAATTGTTATTGGGGTTTTCCATCAGGAAATTCTCAGTGGCGAAATGTAGGTGTACTATTATGAACACCTCTGCTTAACCTCTCGGGGAATACAGGAGTGATGTCATGCTATATGAGTCTGATCATCAGTTTTTATATTATACTAGCTTTTGCCAGCGGCTTCGCCCGCGTGAAAATGACGATTTTCCATACAAACTTTCATCCCCTATTTAAGTCCCTTAGGGGTTGAATTTCAAAAAATTCTTCCTTATTCCTTGTCTCCATTATAAAGGGAACCTCTGTGCAAAATTTCAGCTTTTTAGGCCCAAGGGTTTGGGCTGGGGCGTTGATGAGTCAGTCAGTCAGGACTTCTCTAGTTCCACAATCCTCGCATGTGTGTGCCGCGAATATTTAGAGAAAGCGAAAAGCTTCGTATCCAAAGCAGACATATAGATAGATAGAAGATCCGCCAGAGTTTGACAAACACCGTATAGCTGTGAGTGACCAAATGTATGAACGTGGACGAGGCAAAAGGAGCATCTAAATATCGTAGCAGGTCGCGTTCTGTGATTTCTGCCTACCCCTTATGAGGAGCTGGTATGAGTTTATTTATGTCTGTATTGGAGCCTTTGTTCTAGTACAATTTCAATCTAATCAGAATTATGTTAACCGACAACGAGACAATCCAATAATAATAGACGGTCCATAAATGACCATTCACGTGCAAATACAATTATACATACATATAATTATGTGGCAATTAGTATCCCATTGTGCGGGACGTTTAACCTAGGGGCGTGGATTCTATGTTTCTAATTGAATGGATTTGACGTCATAGCAGTATCAGCGTTTGGGTATATTTATTTGGAGTCGGGAATTTTTCGGTAGTAGCCACGAAATTTGGATTTGTTGCCGGTTGATAGGACTTAGAGTAATTGTGAAATGTAGGTGTAGTATCAGTTACACCTTTGCCTAACCCTAAGAGGATTGCAGGTGTGATGTTATCCCGTCGGGGCTGTGGATTATCGAAAGGAAAACGCGGCTCCGACACAAGGGCGAAGAAGGAACATGGGTTTGGTTTTTAGTCAGTAGAAGTCTGGCACTCCCCTTCGCTCTGCCCAAGAGCGGGAGGGGTTATTCGATGATTTTCGGAGGGAGTATCAGACTTCTACTGAATAAATGGTATCTTAGGTTGCGTCGTTGACTTTATCATCTCTACCCTACATTTCTTAGATAATAGACTGATGCAAAATTCTTATGATAACTGTTATGTATTTATTTCAAATATGAACCATTTAATCACTACAAATTTTCCTCCTGAAAGAGTATCTCAAAAATTGATGTTCGCCTTATTGTTTTATCATCAGCATCATACTGAATTGAAAATATATAAAACTAATAACCTAGTTAGCAAAAAAGTTTCAAAAGATATAAAAGCTTCTTAACAAACTTTTTTTTTCAAAGACTAATAAATCGACTCAATATAAAAAGTCTTAATTGACAATTAACTTAGTATATAGACGATCAAGAGGCCTAATTTTATAAAGATTGATACTTGTAATTAAGTACATATCTTGTTAAAGTTATAGAAGTCGTTAAATTGCTTTTTATAATTAAAGTAGGTGGGTATCTACTTATTTATAAAAAGCAATTTAGCAAATTGTATAACAATAACCAACAGTAAAGCTAAGTCTACAGCTTACAGCAGTAGATACTCTCAAAGGAGGAGCAGTTTTTAGTGATTAAAAGTATCATTTAAAATTTTAAATAAATGCAGTGCGTCCCTCATCGTGCTAGTGAAAAAAATATTGAGTAATGCTGTATTTGTTCGCCAGACAAAGAAAAATACAAAAAAAAAACAGTTTCAAAATATTTATGTAAAGGAATGATGCAAAAGAAAGTAGAAAACAATATTTATCAAAGTAATTGGGACTCATGACTTGCTTGTACTGCTCGTAAGTCGGGGCCGTCATCTCTAGGCCACCGCTAGTGCGAAACCATTATATCCTCCTTACATAGTATAGTACAAAGTCGCTATTTTTGTCTGTTTGTTTGTCTGTATGCTTAAATCTTTAAAACTACGCAACGATTGATTCAAGAGGAAGGTTTTAGTATATAATTTGAACGACATCCACGCGGGTGAAGCCGCGGGCATCAGCTAGTAATACATAAATGAAATTCATACCACAACATTCCTTTTGTGTCCAACAATTCCTATCTTCCACCACTTTTACCTCACTACAATAAACATTTCCAACGTTATAAAATAAAACTTCAGGAAACATTATGAAAAATTCAAAGCCCCGTTATTGTTTCCCTAGAAGAATAAAGCGATTTCTCAAGTGTGCATTAAAAGATTATGATATCGGGCGTGGAGTTCACGATATTAAACGAGAAAGAAAAATAAACAGTAGAAATTTAATTCTACCATATCCGAGGGAACTAGGTAGCTACATAATTTTATGTACATTCCATCGAACAATCTAGCGATCTTGCCAAGGAGAGTGTTAAGTTAGAGGATAAAGCGATTTTGAGTATGAACATGGAAGGTTATAAGAGTCGAATGAGATATAAGTAATGGTGATTGGATTTTGTAAAAGATGAAGTCCTGTGACTACTAAAATGACGGTTATTAGATATGCATTCTCGGTTTACCGCAGTTGTAGTGCGAATTATGTCTATTCTCTTGGAAGAGGTATTTTGGCCGCAGGAACTGGTGTTCCGTCGCTTCCACGTGAACTCACAGTGTCATCAACGCATATGTTTATGTTATATTCTACAGTTAAGGTAGATCATGCCATGTAGATATAAGCTACAAATAATTCCTACCTCTTGATTATTATTGTAGCCCACCAGCACCGGGAATAGGGTACGAGCTTCCAGTGGCCAGGGCTCATGGGAGAGGAAACTCCTAACAAAACACACCGTATCCAGAAGTACTACTTTCTAAATTTAGCCGCCTAGCGAGAGCCTCCTGTCTGTTAGGCCATTATTATCGACTGTGGACGCGTAACCTCACATTATAATAAGCTATTATAATGACTAGGTATCTATTTCATGTCAAACTTTTATAATAACTTCATAACTAAGTCCAAAGTAATTATACCAAACTTTGTTCTGGTTAGGTTATTATCATAATTTATGTTCTTTCCTAACAAGTGTGTTGTGGTCGTTAACAGAATTCATGATTATTCAAACTTCATGTGGCTTTGTTTACTTGATTAATAATTCGAAATTATCGAACAATTAGCTCTTATTAATTTTGGTGGATTGTTTACGCAAATATTACGTGATTGGTAATTTATAGACCTAGCCTCATTAAATCTATACCAGTTGACATTGGTCGAGGGCGTAATTATTTCTGTCAACAATTAATATTTGAATGAGACTTACATAATGTTATATAATATTTTAGTAGGCTTTAACAATATTAACATGATTGTGTTTGTTTTGGAAAGTATTGACATTGTTTTTGACATGCAATGATATATATTTTGTCTAGTACCCATAACACAAGCTCTGCTTAGCTTGGGACTAGATGGCGTTGTGTGATAGTTGTGGAATATTATTATTATTACTAAAGGAATTTAATTTGTTAGACTGACATAAAAGATTCGGTGTTATTTTGTTTTATACTTATATCAACTGCCTAACATTTTCCAACTATTTTATGGTCGATTTCAGTCTAACCGGATGCTGCTGATTATATACCAGTTAGTACTATGATGTCCCTTAGTAAGACTGGCTATAAGATGTACAGGTCACTGATTACCTGTAACGACTATCAGAGATGTACAAAATATGACAGACAGACCAAAGGTCAAACTTGCTTTCCAAGGTGTATGGTTAACTAAAACAACAAAACAGTTTATGTATTTCTTCTCTTATCTTTTCGAGTCGACAACTCAAGTTTTGTCCATTCAGTATGTAGCAACCTGGACAGCTCTATCTTTATTCTTTCTTAAGTTTGAACGAAGCACACTGTGGAGGAACAATCATCCCCCTTCCACACATCATCTTACCGGCAGTTTATGCATTTTAAACAAAACATTTTTCTGCAGCACATCGTCATGAAAAACTACATAAACGTGTATAACAATGTAATTATACAAAAAAGCCACTCGCTCTTCACTTAGACCGCAGTACTTGGCTGCAATTTCGCGCTCGCAGTGTGTAGACGGTATTGTTTGCTGGAGGACCGCCTCGGGAGAGTCGAGTGCCACACCAACACACCTACCTGATCGGTGTAGCTGTAACGTTACTCCCTATTTATATTACTAGCTCCACTGCAATGCAAAAATTAAATCGTAAAATATTGTACTGGTTGAGAAAAATAGTTATTAGTTGGTTTATAAAGTCTAACTCTGATATAGAATCCTAACCAATATTATAAATGCAAAAGTAAAATTGTTTGTTTGTTAGGTAACTACTGAATACTCCTCATTCTGAAAGGAAACGGAAAATGGTGAGATCCCATGTAATAAGTTAAAATATGGTCTAAAAAATTTTTATTTGGTTTTATAATACCTAAAATCAGCTCAGTTCTCAATCTCACAGTGTTAAGACGGTATTGTTTGCTGGAGGACCGCCTCGGGAGAGCAGAGTGCCACACCAACACACCTACCTGATCGGTGTAGCTGTAACGTTACTCCCTATTTATATATTACTGGTAGAAACTCCACTGCAATGCAGAAATTAAATCATAAAATATTGTACTGGTTGAGAAAAATGGCATGCTTAATAATTATAGTTACAGTGTCAATACTTGGGTTATAAAGTCTAATTCTTGAAAAGATTTTACTTTAAAAACATAATTTAGCTTTTTCAGTCTTCTTTATCGTATAGTTAGGTCGTTCCTAACCTGGTGTCAGAGTTTTTATGCCACCTATTGGCATAAAAATTATATATTACTATTATATTATATAATTATCAGTTTCGTACAGCCGAAACTACTGGGGCTAGCAATGTGAAATTTTGCACACGGCTTCCTATTATAATGTAGGGGAGCACTAAGAAGGGATTTTTGAAAATTTAACCTTTAAGGGGGTGATTAGGGGGATGAAAGTTTGTATGGAAAATCGTCACTTTTGTAGTTGAACCGACATCCACGCGGGCGAAGCCGTGGGCAAAGTGCTAGTATTATATATTACTGACTTAACTTTACATGCCATCGAGAAATATCTTTCAAGCGAGCTGTTTTGGTCTCTTCACGATGTTTTCCTTCGCCGAAGCAAGTGATATATATATAATACAATGCACTCATGAATCCAAAACTATTGATTTTTGTACTAGATTACGTGGCCTCGGCGCAAGGGCAAAGTAGGAACATGGGTTCGGTTTTTAGTCAGTAGAAGTCTGACACTCCCCTTCGCTCTGCCCAAGAGCGGGGGGGGTCATTCGATGATTTTCAACCCACCAAAAAAAAAAAAGGGGTGCGTGTACTGGGTTATTTATTTTTCCTTTATTTCATCTAATAAAGGAAAAAACACATTATAATAAATAATGTATATTAACTAAAATGATTATATAATAAATACTCAGATTATATCATTTTCAGAAGCAAACTCAATACAGTAGCAGGTAATCCTATAAAGCTGCTATTATACAAAACTATTTCCATAAAATAGGCCCATAGCCGTAAAGCCCGAATAATATAATACGTTATTAATATTTTAATTTGGTAAAAGCCCGAAGCTATATCCAGCCAACATTGGTGTTCGTTAAAATAATATATTGGATCATATTTACTATTAAATGTGTATTGAGCTTGAATGGTTAGGCATAGTTCACTTTTATTACAGTGATTACCTTTTAATAGTGGATCGTAGAACTAGGTTTATGGCTGGGTAATACTGGGCATGCATTTTCCATAGTTATTAAAATAGAAATTGCTTTAATAAAGATTTTGAACAAAATTACCGTACCAAGCAATTTCTATAAACTATAACGCAATTTTAAAGTTCATAATAAAAAGAACGAGTAAATGATGTAGAAGAATAAACCAAGTTTTATAATGAAATGATTAAGTAAAAGATAATCCTCGGATAACCTTAAATCCTTCATTTAGTTAATAAAGCGTAAAACAAGAAAGTGTTAAAATTCCCCGCTTTGTGGAGCTTAAAACTAAAAATTGCATAATTAAAAACTAGTTAAATTAACTTCGTAGCGTCTTAACAAAGTTGAAATTATGAAGTTGGTAGCTCTGTTTTGCTCTACCACGAATTCTCACCTCGATTCAAATGAAATTAAATTCCGAAAATGTTAAAACTGTATAAATATGGATCCAATGTGAAATTTCGGACCAGTTTTAATTTAAATAACATTAATCCAGCGTCGTCTTTAAAGATGCAATGCAGTGTATTCGTTATACCTACTAAATACAGCTGTTTTTCGGACGTCTCTATAAATAAAGCAACACAGCACGATCGACTTAAGATCAAAATTGTAAAATAGTTGTACACAACACACAAGAGCTTGAGAAGTTACTCCCACAATTTGTTCTCCAAACATTCCACGAGTTTCGAGTTCACGAAGTAAGACTCCAACATTGATGGACTTGGATTCCAAGTTCACAGCGAGGAGCGAGATAACTTGTAGGGAATAATTTGAAATTTGCCCGAGGCCAATTTTATTATAGGCGTTAAATGGGTATTACCAGTTTGGAATCTTTAAACGCTCACTTTAAATGTGAATTAAGGAAATTCGAAACAAAATCGTTGAGATGTTTATGAACGATTTACTAAACATTTGAGGGAGTTTACGTTTTAATGTTTTGTAGATGTACAAGTAAATGGATTATCAAATTAAATGTGAATGAAAATCTCCGATTATATTTTCTATTATTATAGCATTTGGAAGGAGAAAGGGGAGGCCTTTGCTCAGCAGTGGGACACAATTATAGGCTAGCAAAAAAAAAATATTTCTGTCTACGCCTATAGTACATAATATTATTAGTGTTAGTGGACATAGTGCATGTCTTGTTCAGTGTGAATTTTAATCCGATGTTGCAGCAGTGGAGACTCTATCTATCTTCGAATAAACTCAAGATAGTTTTGACACTGCTTCGAGGACGAGCAAACAGGGATGCGCTTCTTTTACGCATGATGGCTGCAAAATCGTCTATATGCCTTTCCGCAAACATCCCTGATGCGCTACATCGCTGCATCGCCATGGCAGCCTCAACAATATCCGGAGTGCATTATTATACTGGTTACGTATATATGAAGAAGAAGAAGAAAAATATTTATTTGGGACAAGCACAGGAACTACAAAAAATAATAATAACAAACAAGAATATAAATAAGAGCCGTATGCACGTAAACTATAACTAGACCACAGGCTCCACGTGTAAAATGACGAGACATTTTAAGTACAACCAATTCTAGGTTCTATGTTACGGATTTAGTTTACTTACTTAGTTTATTGTTTGGTTAGTGCTAAACCTAGTGTTAGCGTTTTGAATCCGCCTATAAACAACTTTTTTTATTTTTTTGGAAGGTGTGAAATCATCAAATGACTCCTCCCGCTCTAGGCAGAGCGGTAGAAAGTGTCAGACTTCTACTGACTAAAAACCACCCACGTTCCTTCTTAGCCCTTTGTGTCGAGACCGCGGTATCTCTTTCAAACAACCCGCAGCCCCGACGGGGCTTATGAACCTCTGACTTGGCTTTACATGCTATCAAGAAATATCCCTTTGGCATGCTGGTTTCTTCACGGAGTTTTGCTTCCACCAAAGCTTATGATAATAATCTACATATCTATATATATAAAGAGAGAAGTCCTGACTGACTGACTGACTGACTCATCAAACCCCAGCCCAAACCCTTGCACCTAGAAAGCTGAAATTTTGCACAGACGTTCCTTTTATAATGTAGACAAGGAATAAGGAAGGATTTTCGAAATTCAACCCCTAAGGGATTTAAATAGGGGATGAAAGTTTGTATGGAAAATCGTCATTTTCACGCGGGCGAAGCCGCTGGCAAAAGCTAGTTAACAATAAGAACAAGAATCGGTAGAATCGGAGATGTGTATGTCTTAGGTTCGCACTCGAAACCAATGACTTGGTGGTTCGACGGTCGCACCACTATCCTATCAATGCATTTCTTGTCCATACTCTTAGTCCAGTGGGCCATTGTACGTGAGATAAAAACTTAAGAAGTCTCAATAGTTTCTTCAAAACGAACAAAATTCTTTCCAAATCCGACTCAGTAAATATTCCTTTGGTGTGTTTTACTAAATCAGGTAGGCTAGGTCTTTCGTTACGAGTACCCTAATAAATCCTTAGTTTAGTGAGGGCATGCAACATATGCGGGGTGATAAGAAACAGGCTTAGTTTACGTTTTTCTTTCTACTTCAGGTCGGCATAGAAATGTGTGTTTTAAACTTAGTATTGCGTTTTCTACGGTAGTAAAGGTCTGTATTTAATTTTTTTGAGGAATACTACTCTCATGCAGTACTAGCTGTTTAAGCAGTGTGATAAAATGCGATTGGAATGTCTTGTGTACATGTTCGGTGTTTTCACCAAACACCTTAGTTTACACTATTAACCATATTAGTATTTTATTTTGTATTCAGTGCACTTTTGTCTACCGCGTCAGCCGGGTGTATTTATTAACATTTCATTAGCCATTAAGAACATGTTGAGTGTGAGACGAGAAATATTAAAAAAATGTTTTATATTATTCTTTCTTTCTACTCAACAACACTAGATAGACACCTCACCTCGTACCCCAACATAATGCGGTCCTTCGAGCCGGATTACTATGTGTGAAAGATATTATTCCATGACAGCCACGTTGGTCTAGCAGTAGTAAGCAGTGACGTTTGGGGTTCATTTGCCTAGATGACCAAAGTGTTATTGGTTTTTTTCAAAAGATATAAATAATATTCTAGATTTATGGGATATATAAAGAAACTCAAAAAAATATCAAAAGATTTCTAACTTAACATTTGAGAATATACCCTTATAAGAGAATAAGCAGTCAATATTATTTTCTTTCATACTGTCCCAGTTTATTCAAAGGATCTGGCGAGAACATAACTCTGAAAGGTTTCAATTTCGTTAGCGTCAACGCTTTGTTCACACGTACTCGGTAAATAAACTTTGACGACGCGATAACTACGAAATAATACGGTACCCTTCTTTTCTCTAATATTGAAAGTAGTGTGTGAAATATACCATTTGTGAAATGCCGATAGCTATACGAGATAACTTTATTTTTCTTTCTCATTTTACAGGTATAGTTCGTTAGCGTCCTTTGAGGGATAATTTTTATTTTTAATCTTAGCTATTATGCGGCGAGCTCTTTAACCCTAGAACAGTACCCTAGGGTACAAATGCAACAAAAAAAATGAAAATTTGCGATTACTTTTTCGTATAATCACGGATCTCTTCGTTCTGTCGTGTATTTGTGCGGGGCAGGGAGACGCGTCAAAGCATCTATATGGCGCTAGTCCTGATAGCCTCTGGTCGTGGCAAGGATAATCAAGGATTGCGTGGGGTACTCCAGTACCCCTGGGTACAGTTAATGTAATTATGTTCATTACTATTTTGTGAATGTTTTTTCGAAATTTTGCTTGTTATTGTTCTTTTTATGCATGTTTTTCATTTACATTACCTTAGACTTAACTTTATTTAAAAACAATGTGTAGATAGGTGTGTTATATTTACTATATTTAGACATTTTTATTAACATTAGTTGTTTTGTATTTTTTTGTTTGTAATTTGAATATTTTTTTTTTTTAATGTCATAACGTAAAAATCTATAAGAAATTGAAATTCAAAACCTTATTCTGGACACTCATGATGTAGAAGAAGTGGTTCTTGGGGACAACTTTACCATTTGACCTTATAAACCCTCATGTGGTGGACTGATTTTCATACTCAACTTTGCCGATGCATCTCTCAAATAAGTATTGGGGGTATATTACAAAAAAGCGGTTTTCTGATGCTCCAGCCCCTTTAGATTCAAAATCTGAAAGTTTTTTATTTTGTCCCAGGTCAAAAAGAGCGTTAGTCACGCACTCGATGTGAATAATGTAAATGTTTTCAAGGTTTAGGGCACCAAAAAAAGATTTGTCAAAACTATTAAAATAGGTTTTTTTATTAACATCTAATTATATTATTTTTTTAAGAGTGAAATATGTGCGACATAAGTCTATAGTAGTTGCATCATTATAAAAAAATATTTTATTTACTGCGTACTCCAGTACCCCTGGGTACTGTAAGTTGCTGATAGTCGATGGGTACGGTTCTAGGGTTAAAACCAGCACCAAGTACCAGCGGTTTAAGAACCTTTTTCTTTGACCATAGAATTAGCATAGTGGTGACTGCAAGCCGACACCAACATAGTCAGAAAAACGCTAGGCAGATGCCGCCTCGATTTCCGACTATATTGGTGTCGACTTCCAGTCTATCAGACTGCGGCTGAATACCAGCGTTTTACATGTAACGACTGGCTCACTGACCGCCACAACCCAGTTAGTACTTGGTAAGACTGAGGCCCAGATTCAAAGACCACACTTTGACTTTACTTTGACTTTACTTTGATGGAAAGATCTACTTTCACGCAAAAATATATTTCTTAGGCCCAGATTCACAGACCACACTTTGACTTTACTTTGATAGAAAGATCTACTTTAACGCAAAAATATATAATTTCTTAGTCCTGTCAAGCTGTTCTTTACTTTCCAAAAATCATACTTTACTTAGTAAAGTCAAAGTGTGGTCTGTGAATCTGGGCCTTAGACTTGGTAAGGTTAGTTAGTGGCCTCAAAAGTCTGACGGCCTACTGATTGTAACGACTGTCAAAGAAACCATGTGACGTAACTATCACTACATATAAACAAAGTCCTCCGCCGCGTCTGTTTGTCTGTTCACGATAAACTCAAAAACTACTGTACCGATTTTCATGCTGTTTTCACCAATAGATAGACTGGTTCTCGAGGAAGGTTTTAGTATATAATTTGAACGACGTGGCCCACATCAAACAAATTACATTTTATTTTTGGAAACAAACATTACTAGCGCTCTCACTCTTTCTCATTGAATATACGAACTGAAATACTCCAAACAAAGCAAGGATAAGAATAAGAAGTAATTGCCAGAAAATTTCCTTAACACAATTGCATACTAAAACACATCTACATACAAATGATACAAATGACCTCATATTCATAAATGATACCAAACACGGCGTATTTATCTCCATTTTAATTTTGAACACATTACTTTTTGTCCGCTAGAGGGCGCCATTATCAACTTTTGTGACACGTCACGTAGCCTATGTTCAGCGGACAATTAAGACGGTTCTAACGATACCTCATAATATGTCGAGTTCCGATAAGTAGATTAGGAGCTATGAGGGAACAGATGAAGATACTCACATACATACATACATAGCCAGTTAAAATCATAACCCTCCTTTGGCTTTGCCGTAGTCGGGTAAAAACCTTTACATTCCTAGCCCTTTATCATCCACTCACTTATTTAACGTTCAATATTACCTAAAACCTTACACTACTGAAGCGAGAATTTTACGAGTTCCAACAGTGTTCCGCTATTGAATTATTTATAATAACCAACGTCAGGTGGTAATGGGACAAGTCACTAGCTTTTAAGTTGACAATGTTCGTGTCACACGCTATGAAGAATGTAGCTTGAGCGCGTTTACCCGTAATTTTACACGTATTTCACTAGTAATATTCGCACCATAAATTAGTTTTTTTAAGCTGAAAGGTGCTTTCGCTTGGTTGGTTATGGGATTTTCTTCTGTTGTTGGACTTTGTGGATTATTATAGTGATGATATTTACTGAAATTCATACACATACTTAAAGACACACTTCTTTTCCATGGGTGTAGGCAGAAATCACTACGCCTCTAGCTACGGCCCTTACATACTCCTTTTGCCTTGCTCACGTTCATACATCTAGTCATGTACGCAAACCAGTTGCTAGTACTACGCACCAATATCCTTTAGAAACAACAGACGAACCTTAACAGTAAGGTCATTGTTTGTCTTTCTAGGACGTTCCCTACCGGCGTTTTATTGAGAATTTCCAGTGCAAATAAATTACTTAAACTTTTTGCACAAGTAACAAACAGTAGAAAAGCGGACTTAATGCCTTGGGTATTTTCTACCAGTGTACGGTCAGCATCAGAAGTATAATTAACATTACTCAAAGTATCGAAGGTGTTTTTTTAATAAAAACTTGTTAGATATTACTCGTTACCTACTACATGTTATTGGAGTGTAAGGACTATTTTAACGAATAATCTTCTGAAACATTAAAAATAATAGCTAGAGTCCTGTACATAAAAGAATAAAAATTCCGAAATGTTCAGCTACTTCTGATGCTGACCGTACCTTATAAAACTAAATAATGATGTAAAAGCACTTCTTAAATATCTACTGATAGAGAAAAAAAAACCAAGTTATATCACACAAAAGCAGGGGGAAACATGCAAAAACTTCCACTCCTTAAAAAAGCCAACAACTACAAGACAGCTATAAACCTAAAACTTACAACCCATCGACAATTCCTTTGTCTAAACCCGTATAAACAGGCAGTTTGAATATAACCATTCCAATATCCACAAACAGATAAAATTCTACAATTTCATATCGCAAACAAAGTTTTTGAGTAAAAATTTTCAATTCTCTCCGTATAATTTTAAAGTTTAGCTGCCCGAGTCTTGCAGTAAAAAGTAAGTGCTACAGTTTTCGAGGGTAGTATTCTAATAACACTAGACTTTGGCTGCGAGACCCGGGCGAACTTTACCTTCCCGAATTTGAATTTCGAAAATGTCAGTTTTTGTTTTTTTTTTCTTTCTTTTGTTTTTATTCCGTCGTGTGTGTTAGTTTTAGGTTCTGCTCAGAATTATTTATTAGTTGTAGTGTGGTTAAAAGTTCCAATGATCCTAAAACCGTTCCCAACATAGTTGGTAAAAGGCTAGGCAGACGACGATTAAAGAAAACCGTTTCCCTATTTTGTTTTCCTGACAGCAGCAGCTTTGCCATTAATTATATTAATCGATATCAACAATGTATTTTTTGATAGCTGCTCTACTGTACCTACTCTCATAATTATAATAAAATCTATTGTGTGGTTCAATTATATTGTGACGACTTAGTCAAACAATATTGCAACACACTAAGAATAATTATATAATTACTAGAAGTAGCATTTCTTCAATTCATAGAGTAGTTTTAGTAATTTTTTATACAAAAACGGTGTCGATAACGATCACTTCTATTCTAGAAATGATGCCAACTGACAGGCTCAAACTCAAACTCAAACTCATCAACATATCTACGAGAATCTTTACACCAAACTAAATTGTACACAGTTCTATAGCATTAAAACGGGACCTATAAATATAACCCCGTTATTTAAAGTTTGACGTAATAATTGTAGCAATTGTGTACATTTTTGTACCATAACTACATAACATAACGTCTGTTATCCCCGAAGAGGTAGATAGAGTCGTATTGTTACACCTGTATTTCGCCACGTAATAGGGAGCATGTCTAGTGCCATCAACTTTCCCCAAATTCAGACTCCGTGATTGGTACTGAAAAATGCTTGATGGGAAATACAATAGCACATCACATTGCCCGGCCCGGAAATCAAACCTAGGACAGCAGTCTCGCTTGCAACCACTACGCCAACGAACGCAATCCCCTTTTACATAATTAGTATTATCAGATTTACCTTTAGTTTTTGAAAATAATTATTAAAAGAAGTGTTTATTGAGAAAAACAAAACATAATCGGCAATTATTTTTTCAAAACAATTCAAGGGTCTGCAAAATACGTCAACTGACAAAAAGCGAAACAAAACATGGCTACGAAATCAATCATTTAAAATTCGAAAATCGAAACACCGACCGGTCATCCGGTCAATTCCTTCTGAACCCATAGTAACGTAGCGAATCATTCACTGTCAACAAACATTAGCCGTTCATTTGCGGCCTATTTGTTCATTCGTTCGTTCATTTAGTAACATCGTTAGTGTACCTTGGAACATTTTTTCCCGAAGAAAAACCTTTTTTTCGTTCCCGAGTTAATTTGTTTAAGAGAATGAATGTGTTTAGACAAATGTTGAACATTTTTTGCGTTTTGTTTTGCGCGCAAATGCGTTATAATACAGTGTTTCCCTCTAAGGGAATGAGTTGGTAATCTTCTTTTTTACAAATGAGCCTGGATGTTTGAAATTAAGTTTAATGTTTGCAGGGTTAATTTCGGGAAACAAAATGGTGTTTCCTGTTCAACAAGATTATTGTTGAGCCTTTAAAATTGCGTTGGTGCATTACTTTCTATTTGATTAGATTGCCAACATCCCTTGGGTTTTGCGGAAGAAATTGTAGGAATATTTGTTTAGAAAATTGTATTTCCTCAATTCTTATCATTATCATTCTGTTGTTTACTTCCAGGCTTTGTAACGCTTTTATATATTCCTAAGTAATTTATTTATTTTATGATTTAACGGAATTGACTTATTCCTAACCACTATTTACTCAAACCTAAAATCTCTCACACACACACACATTCACAAAAATTTGATCCTCAATATTCAGTGAAAATTTCCAACTGGGTTATCCCAAATACGTATATCATTAACAAAACACACAGTTCCAAACTACGCAGACCAAAATTCAAATTATCATACGTAATTCAAACTACAGGGCTTATCACAATAACATACAATCACGAACAAACATCAAGTTACGGAACAATACCGGTCGGAACCGGTTTCGACCGGAGCTATCTAGACTACACCGGTGTGAGATAACAAGGGGTGTTTAACTAACATTGAGCTTGCAGGACTAAAACAAACAGTAGACGATGTAATTATAACTTCTGAATTCGAGAACGATGACGTCATCTGACGTTGCTATGAGGAAATTGTGGAGTTATCGAAGCGAGATGATTTTGTAAGAAATTACTGGCGATGGCATCAAAGAGGCAAAACTGCGATAAACAAAACAATTTGGTTTACACGTGGAAATTGGGGTGAAAACGATTATTATAATCACTTTCCTCCACATTTCACGTGCAGCAATATATTGTCACAAAACAATGTAGTATAATAGGATGATATGGCTAGAAAGGAGGTGACTGCTGAGATGACGAGTTCTAATGAAGTTATATATGGAAGAAGAAGACATGTTGCGGCTGGAACGCAGGTTACTGGTGAGATGACGAAGTTATAGAGAAGTAGGTGTGGAAGAAGGGCTTCAAGTCAGAGGGTCGTATATGCAATACTAAGTGTACTGCTTATACGACCCTCTGGTTTGAAGGCCGCGATATGCAGCGCGCATCCCAAGTAAATTGGAATAAGTGCAGGAGATTGATGATGATCATTGAATATAGACATTTTCGTCCGCAATAGAGTCACTTTGTCTATAGAAGCTCTGACACTAGGGTGTGTGGGGTCGTTGGACCTGCTGGGCTGCTGCCCACACGACAAGAAGAAGAATGTTCATAGAAAACGCTGTCAATAGGAAAGATGCCAAGAAGGCTGGCAGCATTGCCCCGTTGAATGCCAATGTTGATTCTGTGATTGATATCTATTTTGAATACCAAAATAAATCTAAAATGAAACTCTCATCCAACATGAATAATATTATGATCTCATCTGCACAAATAATTTACAATACAATGCGCCGATTTCACTAATTAATAATAAATTGAATACCACATGTGCATTCAACCCCTCGCCCTATTCGATTCACCCCTTTCTTTCACCCCCTCGTTGAATCTATTTATATCATCGACGTTGATTACTATCGGCAGTCTCAACCCCTATTATTACGAGAAAGTAATTATGATCATTTGCAGACACTATTTGAAGTAAAGTTTACTAAATAGGCTGAATGTTTGTAGGGAGAAATTGAAATTTTTCCTTTGATCCTGTGAAATATTATAAATCAAACAATTTTGGGTATGTAAAAGTTAAATGTAAATATTCAAACCAAGCAAAGGCGCTTACCTAGGAAGATATCGTGAGGAAACCAAACCAGCATGTCTGGGAGATATTAATAACTATGATACTAGGTTAGGTACCTACTAACCACTTGAAAAATAAAGATTGAATAATGTGACATTAAAAATCGTCGTAGTGGATTAAATTCTCCTTAGACTCACAGAGTAGAGGAGTCCCAGCTGTGAAAACATCATGGACTGATTAGAATAATATTAGTAGCTCCTGATTGGCCATGGAGAGGTGTACCTAATAGTAGGTACACCCATAGTACGTTTATATCCCATGTAATAAAAGAGCAAGTCTTTTGCCATAGGGCACAAATCCAGACTCCACGCCTGCAAATGCTGACTATTTCTTAATATAAAAAACCTAAAAAGAACCTCATGCACAGGATTGATTATGTGATAAAATAATTTTAAATATCTTAAGCGAGCGTTGAAAACCTCCTTTATTATTACGCCACTCGTCTACCAAGTCTTACTTTAGACAAGTTTAGATTAACAAGTTGTGTTCTAAGTAATCTGAGAGTGAAGCTGTGCTAGTGTTTCGTTTCTTGATACAGCATTTATATGGCTTTGGATTTAGATTACAAACTTAACCTAAGTTAGTAGATCAGGTTATGATAGTAAATAGCTGTATCTCGTGGTTTTACTCAAGTGAAAATTTCGAAAGGAACGTACCGTACTTACCGTGGTAAAAAGTATCCTATGTAAACCCATTTATGATCCCGTATCCGCATTCTAAACTTCATTTAAATCGGTACCTAATGGCAACAAAAAAAGCGAACAATAACTTTCACATAAATGGGGAAGCATACAGTACAGTCACAAATATTAAATCAAAGTAAAACCTGATACTGGCTTGTAAATAGCAAAAATGATGTCCGAACTCTACTTTTCCGATTTAAAGTATTACCATTTTACTAAACGAGTATAATATACTATTTTAAGCAGTCATTGAGATTCCATTCAATAAAGCCGATTCAATATCAAAGAGGCCTATTCTCCCTTTACAAACAAAAGTTTACTTCTAACAAATAGATCGTGAGCTCAGCACATAAATTAAGATTTCCTTGAAAGTATTGGATGCCTTTATGAAAAGCCACCCCTTGCCCCGGCCCATTTGTCCACTCATCCCCACTCGCCACTCATGTGTGCCGTGATATATTTAGATCGGCAAACATCGGCGGTCGTCGGCTAAATTCGGTGAGATTCGATCATGTGTTAGAAATTGATAAGGTTGCTTGTATCTTGTGGGTTCATAGTGAGCCGAAAATAATGAATAAGTTTTGTTTTGTTAGGCTGAATTTTCCCACTCTTGGGTTATGGTTTCGCCTCGGTCCTTCCACTTTTCTCGGCCTCTTCTCTTCAATTAACGAGGAAGCCATCTAAGGCGATCCGCCATCCCGTCGGGCCTGCGGGTTGTTTGAAAGAGATACCACGGCCTCGGATACAAAGGGTTAAGAAGGAACTTGGGTGGTTTATAGTCAGTAGAAGTCCGACACTATCTACCGCTCTGCCCAGAGTGGGAGGAGTCATAATAATATGATGATTTCCCAACCTCCAAAAAAGGCGTTTCACCATCTTCTCCTTTATTTTTGTAAGATGAGGTAGGTATCTTCTGACTGCTCTGAGATGAAAAAAATAGGTAAAAAAACTTTTTAAGTTAAACGGTTTTATGTTAAACATACATTGCAATGTTTAAGATAAATGTACTAAAAACCAAAAAATAATAAAATAGAAAACCGTGGGGCACGTCAATTGTCTAGGTACAAATTATCGACTTAATTATTATTAATATGATTTTAATCAACGATTGTAGACAATTGACGTGCCCCACGGTTTTCTATTTTATTATTTTTTGGTTTTTAGTACATTTATCTTAAACATTGCAATGTATGTTTAACATAAAACCGTTTAACTTAAAAAGTTTTTTTACCTATTTTTTTATTTTCTAGTTTTTAGTTTTTATTTCGCATTCTGTTTAAAGGGGCCGCCATCTTGGATTTTAATTTTATATAGTATATTGTATTATACTGGTTGAGCACTTTCATTTGATACCCATATTGATGGGATCGATAAAACCTACGTTATCCGCCATTTTGTAGCGGCCGCCATCTTGTATTTCAATTTTTTATAGTATATTGTATTCTGCTTGTTGAGCCCTTTCATTTGATACCCATATTGATGGGATTAATAAAACATAAATAAATTATCCGCCATTTTGTAGCCGCCGCCATCTTGGATTTCAATTTTTTATAGTATATTGTATTCTGCTTGTTGAGCCCTTTCATTTGATACCCATATTGATGGGATTAATAAAACATAAATTATCCGCCATTTTGTAGCGGCGGCCATCTTGAATTTATAATGATAATGAATAAACATAATTGTATTGTCACCAAAATCCAAAGTGTATACAAAATTTCAGATTAATCGGTTGACTGGAAGTGGGTGAAATTTGAATTACTAAATTTGATCCAAGAAAAAAACAAACGGGGTGAGCTAAATATAAAACCGTTTAAATAATAACTAAAAAACCGTTTAACTAAATAAAACCGTTTAAAAACAACCGAAACGAACTCAGAAGATCACAGTCTCTATCAAATGGTAAGGCAATTTATTTTGTGTTTGCACGAGATAAAAGCATAAGTGTAGGAAAAATAAAGGGTAAATATAGAAAGAAGTGATGGGATAGGTGAAGTTGTTATTATTGACTGGTTGGCTTTATACTAGCAAGGCAGGATTTTTTACTAGAGAAGGAGGAAAGCATTGGAGCTGAAAATCTTTTAAGACATTCCATGAATATTTCTAGCAAAATTTTATCCTTTACCGATTCAACTAAATCGATCGTATAAAACACTGCACCCCTCGGCCAAAAGGACCATCGAATTAATTCACCACGTACCACCAAAACGGAATGCTGTCCAGCGATTTAGTTTCAATAACGACCACTAAGCAATCTCCTTGATCGCCAGTTACATTATAAGACTATCTAAAGTCCCAGCTATAGAGTCATAGGGCGAAAAACTATGTAATTTGATTTTGTAATATCGCTTAACGATACACCCTTTCGAGTGGGGTGTATAATAAACTCCCATGGGAGGACCTTTTGAGACCTCTTACCCTGTAATTGGGCGTAGTTGCCAACGTTTGGCCGAGTCACCGTAATATGTCATTTATTTTTAGTTGAATGGCTTTTATCGGAAGCCTTATGCTGTCATCATTAGAAATGATGTGAGCGTAAAATGCTCGTAGAATTTGAAGTAGTGGAGTCGATCGTGGTACTTAGAATCTGGGTTGAGAAGGTCAGATACGCAGAAGCCATGTTACATACTGTTAGACAGCTGCTTTCGGTTAGACTGGAAGCGAACTCCAACTTAGTTGGAAACAAAATTAGGTAAGGTATAATTATGATGGTAATGGATGTTGTGCTCAAAAAAAAGATCATGTAGCTGAAAGGTCTTTGATCTGTCAAATAAAGATTCAGGAATAAATTACACGAAGATCTAGTCAACCGAATATAAATAATGTAAGCAGCAAATAATGATCGTAGAATTCTAAATGGGTACCTAGAAGGGTACTCAAAACACAGGCCATGTATAAAATGTGTTTGATCTGTCAACACAGAATCTCACGGTAAAAGAATATGAAAATCATTGAATTTCTACCGCGCAGAGTACGCCTGTACCCACTTTCGTTTTGATCTCGAATATTCTTCGCGGATTTGGGTTTAGGAGACATCCAATGTTCAAAGATAAGTGGGTATACTTATGTTACGGCACAAGATTTTCATATCCTTACTCTTTACACGTTTAAAATATATAATATTTTGGGTAGTTTTTGACCTTAGGTGTATGTATTGTATATTATATTGTATACCTACATTTATTTATTAAAACGTCACGTATAATATTGGTCCAATTGTCACAAGATATTCTCTACCTGTCAGCCTTTTAACTAAAGTGTCACATAAACACATAGGATAAGGCGGAACACACCTGTCAATGTCATTGTAATCTTAGTCAAGAAACGTCAGACCGCTTATGCTGACACACATCTGCGGAGACACAGATCGTCTCAATCGTATTATTTTTAACTAGCTGATGCCCGTGGCTTCGCCCTCGTGGATGTCAAATTATATACTAAAACCTACGTCGAGAACCACTATGCATTGGAGGAATAAGCATAAAAAAAGGTGCAGCAGTTTTTGAGTTTATCGCGAACAGTCAGACAGACAGACGTGGCGGAGGACTTTGATTTATAATAATACTAGCTTTTGCCCGCGACTTCGTTCGCGTGGAATAGTGACTTCCGGCAGATTTTTGGTTTAGCTCGCGAAAAAAAAAAAAAAAAACTATCCTATGTCCTTTCTCAAGTTCCAAACTATGTCTGTACCAAATTTCACACAAATCGGTTCAGTAGTTTAGGCGTGAAGCAAAGACAGACAGACAGACAGAGTTACTTTCGCATTTATAATATTATAGTTAGGATTATAAAACAAAGTCCTCCGCCGCGTCGCGTGACTAAATAAAAATAAAACTACTGAAGACTTAATCAATCTTCCATTCAAATGTTATAAAGGTTATGGTCTAATCTGGGTGCGGTTAAGATCTATCAGTGAACCAAAACTCGTGAAAATTCCATTCAGTTTTCAAGGTGTCTACAAATAGCACCAAACTGAGTGACAGAATTAATTTAACTTTTTTTAATATTCAGTATGAATATCTTACATTTTTGTTTCCTGTAAGTACACAAACATAAAAATATAACCAAAACGTCACGAATTCCAAACAGAATCGTACACAGCGAGGTCAATTAAACACAAACACCATCGCATACATCAAGCGTTATTGCTTATTTTTCACTTCCATCCCTCTCAAACTTACTACATTAGAGGGAGATGAATCTACATGCGTTATTTCACCCCACCGAAAATCGTGGCCGGGTACTACCGTTACATATTCATGAGACGTTCCTAGTAAATGCGTTTAAGTTATGAGCGCTGAGCGAGCAAAAGTGGGGGCAAACAATTGTGTTAGATTATTGTTTCTACGGGAAATGAAATTGTCTAAGTTAGTTTTTGGTAGATATTGTTTTACGAGATGCGTTTTATGGCTTTCTTGTTTTTTCTGAACCGCTTTTGTGAATGGACTGATCCGGAGTAACATGTAGAATCACAGCGAACTAGTTGTAGCTTTAATAAAGTCGGGTACAAAAACATGGGCCACGAGTTTTCCGCTCAAGTGATATGCATATTGCGTCGGCAGAAAAATCAACAAGTTTAGCTTAACATGGTTTAATTTACCGAATCACTGTCGCGTTGAAAGTAACACATTTCCGACGTGACACTGCCCATTTTGAAGAAACAAGTCGCATCGTAAGTTATTGCTTGGCGTGCGTGGTTACCGGCATGGATAAAGTATTATAGAAAGTAACAAATACCTAGTTAGTTTTTAGTTTAGTTTATCAGTATACATGTGGTGTTGGGGTACAAACGATGAGACACTTGACATTATTGTCCTGCCTGTCCAATTATTAACACATCACAAGATCTGATGGACGCTATTGTAACAGCTGAGTCAATGGGGAAGAAAACTGTCAAATAGTTCCACGTAGAGGGCGCTGTGCGTTGGCTACAAACAAACTGTCTAACTCCATAGAAATTGAACAATATCTTAATATTTTGTGACTTTTTTCAATAATAAGGGTCGTTGTGTTGGCTTTGGATGCAAAGAAATAGGCGTTGTTAGATTTCCAAAAAATTTGCGCATGAAGAGAAAGTGGGAAAAGGCACTGAAACAAAAAAAAATCAAAACAAGTAATTTTTCGAGGTTATGTGGGAAACATTTCAACGAAACAGACTACGAGACCACTTCTAAGGCGGCAGGTTAGTACGATACCTATTATTAATTCTGACTTTTTATTAATAATTTGAATGTGTGGGAGAAACAAGGGTCGAACGTTGACTTGGTTTCTCCCACTTCAAGTCAACGTTCGCTCATGGGGGATTTAAGCCGCACTGATATATATGCCAAGTATTAACATTACCCAATATTGTTTCAGGCTTTCCACTCCAATGCAAAATTTTGAAGAAATCTGCTGTGCCCTCTATGTTTTGTTGGAATGAATCACAGAGTGTCACCTCAGCTCGAACTGATCGATTGCAATAGAGAAATGCAAGGCGTTGCTTATTATCAAGCCCTATAATATCAAACGAACCACTGCCATCTACCAGCTTTGATCTTATTCCAGACATGAACATAGAAGAATTGGTTCTTTTCAAATAACTATACATTTTGTAACATTTTAACAAATGATGTATTACCTTAGTTTGTTTATTATTAGATCATTAAAAAGCAAAAAGATAGTGAGTGAAGTTTATTTTACAACTTGTAGAACCATAATATTGCCCAGAAAACAGCTAAAAGTCGATAAAATGTTAAATCTATTGTAACTTTCGACAAGCTCCGTTTTCTTTACTTGTTGCGTTGCTCCTCGTTTTTTCAATTCCTCCTTCAACTGGGTGATACGCCAGGTAGCATACATTGTGCAGCGACAAATTGAGTTAAAAAACCCGCGCAAATACTTAAAAAATCGTCCACACAATGCAAACGTTTATTTATAAAAATTTGACATGTGTAGCCAAACACCAGCGCCATCTTGCGGCGAAGTTTCCAGGAAACAACCCCATTGGAATCGTAATCAACACACTAAGATGATGAAAAACCAAATATAACCAGACGTAAGAACGTGGACGACCAAAAAGGAGTATGCAATGATAGTAGCAGGTGGTGCTCTGTGATTGCTGCCTACCTCTATGGGAAAAAGGCGTAAGTTTATGTATGTATCATTATTATAATCTTCCTGCCCTTATCCCATTCTATTAGGGGTTGGCGCAACACGTTTTCTTTGGTTTCTTCCATTCTTCACTGTTAGACGTCAAGGTGGCATTTCCTCCCTTCTCATTCATATCATTCCTCACACAGTATTGTGACCTATCTACAATAATATTCTTCTATTCCTAACCCCATAAAAAATCATCAACCAATAAACAAAAGCAAGATAACAACCACCTCTCAAACCTTGCACCCTCAGCAAAAAGGTACAAGTTTGACCTTGACCCCATCCCAGGTGTTTACCTGCCCGCGTGGCATGCCAATGTGGGGTCTGGGGTCTTACGTGTCCCCGATATCTTGTACACTGCCGATGGCAGATTGAAAGAACAGGGGTATCTTGTTGGCGATCAATTTTAGATTACGTAGAGGTGGATGCAAACAATAGCAAGAGGAGGGCAAAAATATATTGGTGTATTTTATGTTGTGTACAAGCCTCGTATACTCAAGGTTTAGACGTTGGGATACCTAACTCAGCCAAAATGAGGTCTATATTGTGATATATATATTATAGTTTTACTGGCCATAAAGACATAGATAAATAGACTGAAAGATACAGAATTTACAGTCGTAGAAATATTAATGTCATCATCATAACATCACGCCTAATCCCCGAAGGGTTTGGCAGGAGTGTACCACATTAAGTCCCATGAAATAGGAGCGAGTCAATTGTGATTAACTGGGCACAAATCCAGACTCCCCGGAAAAACCCTGAAACCAACTAGACCAACCAGGAAGCCTAGGCCACACCTGTACCTTGTAATTGTAATTGTAGTGAATTGAATGGCCTAGAATAGGGTTTGGACTGACTCAAAAAAATATGATTCTGTTTAGTCCGTCAGTTATATTATCGAAAAATATTGGATACGTGTTTTTTGTTTTATAATGATTTTCACGCTATAGCTTCGTCAATTTTTATTGATTTCAATAAAAATTGACGAAGCTATAGCGCGTCAAAGATCATGGAGTGGGGCTTGAAACGCCACTTAAAGATACAAAATGTACTATCTTATGACGTCACACGAGTTTTCGAAGCACTGTATTGTCTTAATTTTTTGTTTACGTGAAAAATTAAAAAATATGTGGTCAATATATTTTGGAAATCTATCTGACGGACTAATTAGTTTTTTTTTGTCCGATCCCCTATTGTGTTGTTAAGCAAATTGGTCACTACATCAAATATGTAGCGTTACCATATTAAAGACAAATTGTAGCCAATGCATCAATAATGACGACTTCATTTTCATCGAACGTATAACTTATCAAGGTTCTTAGTAGGGTCAGGGTTCACGAATTGATTGTTTCTGCCTATAGAAAAATTAATTATACCCATACATTCGGGGCATGCAATATTCTTGTAACTTACCCTAAACTTTAAGGTATTAAATTTAATTAATGGCTGTGAAATCGAAGGGGTTCCAATTGAATGTTTCCCGGGCTCAGGAAATACTGAACCGATTCATGGGTATACTATTAATATGTATACTATTATTATGTATTAATATCTATTTCAGTAATATAGGGGTATTATTAATCCCCACCGGAGTGTTCCCACGTTGCCGTCGTGGTGGGGCTTGCGTGTCTCAATGACCCTTGGGGCTCTGCCGGTAGATATACTCATGCCGGAAAGGCCAAGGCGAGAGACCAGACAAAGAGGGACACGCGGGGGGCGTGCCGCCCGGAGACGTGAACAGTGTTCGGGTCCTCGGGCGGCGCGCCTGTCGCAGGAGGAAACCCTACTCGCTGCTCTCTGGTTCGCGTCTGCTCATCAGACGTGACTGTGAGGGCAGCGAGTAGGCGGAGGGCGGAAGTTTGTAGGGGAGAGGGACCACACCCTTCAAAAGGAACAATATGGTAAAGACTCACGAAATAGAATTACCCCAGGGCGGTACCAGCTGCACAGCAGTTGGAGAATCCGCCACGTCTCCTTCGGAGGCGCCAAGCCCCTCGTATTCTGGGGGGGGCAACGTCAGTCCCATACCGCATGCCAGTGGCAACACTGGCAACATGAGCCGAGGAGGCTCCCGGTCCGGAAGTGTTGGGTCCGGTAATAGTGTTAAGGAGAGCGCGCCTGACAAGATGTCGGGTAAGTGCCGGGAGAAGGCTCTCGGCAAACTCTGGGAGGGGAGTCGCTTGAGCGACTCGGGGTCGGATTCTGACTCCGGGTCGGGCGCTAGCCTGGCGGACTCCGGACGCGAGGTTTCGGGGGCTGCTGAGGAAAACGCAGAGCGTTTCCTTAAGCGGCCCAGAGCCGGAGCTGGAGCCGAGGAGTCGTCGTCCGGCGGATCGGACCGATTAACCTCGGCCCGAAAAATCCCTCGGGGAAGGCGTGCCGCTTCCCTGGAGGCTGCCCGGCGAGCCAAGGGGGACGCCGGAAAAGGGCTCCATCTTGGCCGAAAGGTCACCTCGTCGTCGTCTTCTGGCGGCGAGACGGAGACCGGTGGAGAGCGCGGTGAGCCTGGTGAGCCAGAGACCGGTGTTGAGGCCAACACTGGTGGAGACCAGGTCACCGGCGGCGACTCCGTTGGTGAGCGGCTGGCCGGATTTGCGGAGTTCGTGGGGGCCGCTATACATGGCGTCTCCCTAAAGAGGACCAACGAGTCCAAGAAGGCCGCGATCGCCGCGGCCTCGGCCTCCATTGTGGCGGCAGCGGAGGCGCTGGGTGGTGGACCTCCGTCGGACGAGGTGTCCGTTCTGCGGGCGGAGGTCACCCGCCAGGCGGTCGCCATAAAGCGTCTCCAGAAGGAGAACGCGAGGCTCCAGGCGAACCTAGCGGCGGGAGCAAAAGGCGGCCCAGAAAGCCAGGCGGAGGGAACGCAAGCGCCGGCAGAAAAAGCGGAGCGCTGCGGCGAGGCTCCGTGCCCCGAAAAACGTGGCTGTAGTGGTAACGCTGCAGCCAAACGCGGTCAGTAAGGGCATGGAGTACGGAAGCGTTCTCGATGGGCTGAAGGCGAAGGTGAACCTCGAAGAGCTCGGGATCATCGGGGGCCTCCGAGTTCGACCCACCGCTACAGGGGCTCGATTGTTGGAGCTCCCCGATGGTTCAAGCGCCTCGTCGGCGGACGCTCTGGCTGAAAAGTTCAGGGCGTTCCTAAATGCGGACGAGGTCCGGGTGTCCAGGCCCATCAAGTGCGCAAGCCTGCGCATTGTGGGTCTGGACGACTCGGTCTCCGAGGAGGAGGTGTTGGCCGCCGTCACCGCGGCTGGGGGGTGCTCTGCCGAGCAGATCAAGGCGGGCACCCTGCGCCCGGACCGCGAAGGCATGCTGACTGTAACGGTCAGCTGCCCTGTGACGGTGGCGAAGAAGATTGCGGAGGGTCGCACCCTCAAGGTGGGCTGGTCTAGGGCGCAGGTCAAGCTCCTGGAGCCCAGACCTCTGAGGTGCTTTCGCTGCCACGTGGGGCAGCACGTAGGGTGCCGTTGCACCTCGGAGGTGGATCGCAGCGAACTATGCTTCCGCTGCGGTCAGCCCGGTCACTGGGCTGCGGCTTGCCAGGCCACGCCGCACTGCGACGCATGTGCGGCGGCTGGGAAGCCGGCCGAGCACCGGGCAGGGAGCAAGGCCTGCGCTCCACCCGCCAAGGCCAGGGGAAAAGGGAGGCCCTCCGCCACCACCCCCACCGTCGCCAACGCCAACGCCGCGGCCGCTTCCGCCGCCGCCGCTGCCGCCGCCGCCGCTGCTGCTGCCGCCGCTGCCGCCGCTACCGCCAAAGCCGCTGCCGCCAAAGCCGCTGCCGCTAAAGCCGCCGCTGCTGCCAAAGCCGCTGCCGCCAAGCCTGTGGAGACCCCGGAGGGGGCTGAAATGGACTGCCATTAATGGCCCCATTAAGCCTCCTCCAGGCGAATATCAACCACTGCGCCTGCGCTCAGGATCTGTTGCTCCAGAGCATGGCGCAGTGGTCGATCAACATCGCCGTGGTCGCTGAGCCCTATTTCGTCCCGCCCAGGCCAGACTGGGTGGAGGACCTCAGTGGCTCAGTGACCATCATTGCGTCGGCCGCCGCCGGCACCCCGGCCCTTGAGATGGTCAGGAAGGGTCAGGGGTGCGTAGCAGCACGGTTCGGGGAGATAGTAGTGGCGGGAGTCTACTTCTCTCCGAGCCGAACTCTCGCCGAGTTCCAAAACTCCCTCAGGGAGTTGAGTGTCGTCATCGGAGGCTATTCCCTTCCCGTACTTGTGCTCGGGGACTTCAATGCCAAGAACTTGGCTTGGGGTTCTCGTTACACGGATGTGCGGGGTAGGATGGTCGAGTGCTGGGCTCTGGAAACAGGCCTGGACATCCTGAACCGGGGTTCTGTGGCCACGTGTGTGCGGATGCGGGGCGAGTCGGTGGTGGACATCTCGTTCGCCAGCCCCGCTCTGTCGCAGCGTGTCGCTGACTGGCGCGTCATGGGGGGGGTGGAGACCTACTCGGACCACCGGTATATCCGGTTTGAGGTCTCTGCCCAGTCCCCAAGCGCGCCGGTCCCGCAGACCCCGAGTGGTCCGCGTTGGGCGCTGAAGCAGCTGGACCGGAAGCTCCTCCTGGAGGCCGCGATCGTGTGGTCTTGGGGGTCATCCCCAGCCAGGCCCGCCGACGTCAACACCGAGGCGGCTTGGTTCCAGGAGGCCATGTCCGAGATATGCGACATGGCAATGCCCCGAGTCCGGCCAGGAAGCGCCCGGCGTCATGTGTACTGGTGGTCGCAAGAGCTGTCGCACCTGCGTCAGCAGTGTGTGGTGGCGCGGCGCCGGTACACCAGGCATCGCAGGCGCCGCATTCGTCCTCCGAATGCGGAAGCCGTGGAGGCGGAGCTGTATGAAGGGTACAGAGCGGCGAAGACCGCCCTCTCCGAGGCTCGTCGGCGGGCCAAGGATCAGGCCCGCGAGGAGATGCTGGAGACTCTCAACAGAGATCCGTGGGGGCGCCCTTATAAGGTGGTGCGGAATCAACTCCGCACCCGGGGCCCCCCGCTGACGCAGAGTCTCCGGCCTGAGCTCGTGGAGGACGTGGTGAGCGTTCTGTTCCCTTCGCGAGGGGAGCATCGTCCCCCGCCAATGGCTCCGCCACCTGCGGTGCCGGAAGCGGACCAATCAGGATCTGATGACGACATTCCGGAGGTGACTGGGGTAGACCTGAGAGTGGCGGTACGGAGGCTTAAGGCCAAAAATACCGCCCCGGGGCCCGATGGCTTGCCTGGCAAAGCCTGGGCCCTGGCCTCAGAGGCTCTTGGGCCCCGACTGGAGGGGTTCTTCAGCGCGTGCATGGAGAGAGGCCAGTTCCCGCGTCGTTGGAAGACGGGGAAGCTGGTCCTCATTCAGAAGCCCGGGCGCCCTGCGGACTCGCCGTCCGCATACCGGCCCATTGTGCTGCTCGACGAGGTGGGCAAGCTCTTTGAAAGAGTAATTGCAAACCGCCTCGCCGAGCACCTTGAGGGAATGGGTCCGGATCTTGCGGAACACCAGTTCGGTTTCCGCAAGAGGCGCTCGACGGTGGACGCCATCATGCGCGTGAGAGCCCTCACGACGGGGGATGCGGTCTCTCGGGGCGGTGTGGTCCTGGCGGTGTCTCTCGACATCGCCAACGCCTTCAACACCATGCCCTGGAGCTGCATCAGGGAGGCACTCCGGTATCACCGGGTGCCGGCCTACCTTCGTCGTGTAGTCGGGGACTATCTGACAGACAGGGCTGTCATCTACCCTGGTCAAGACGGACAGTGGAACCGGCGAGAGATGTCGTGCGGTGTTCCGCAGGGTTCGGTTCTGGGGCCGCCCCTGTGGAACATCGGTTACGACTGGGTGCTGCGTGCCGACCTCCCTGACGGCGTCAGCGTCGTCTGCTACGCGGACGATACGCTGGTGCTGGCACGGGGGGAGTCGCACGAGGCGGCGGCCGCGAACATGACACGCGGGGTTGCGATAGTCGTTGAGAGGATCCGGCAGCTGGGTCTCGAGGTGGCACTTCACAAGTCGGAGGCCATGGGCTTCCATAAACGTGGGAATGTGCTACCGTCGGGATCCCAGCTAATGGTGGGAGGGGTTCCCATCGGCGTCGAGTGTACTTTGAAGTACCTAGGACTCGTCCTCGACAGCCGGTGGAACTTCGTGGAGCATTTCCGACGTTTGGCTCCCAGACTGGAGCGGGCTGCGGCTGCCTTTAGGTGGCTCTTGCCCAATCTGGGGGGGCCAAACGCCTCCTGCCGTAGGCTGTATGCGGGGATCGTGCGGTCCATGGCCCTTTACGGGGCCCCGGTGTGGGCGCGTGCCGTGAGGAAGCGGGCCGTCCACTACCTGAACGCGCCCCAAAAGGTCATGGCCGTAAGGCTTGTCCGCGGGTACCGCACGATCTCCCGCGAGGCGGCGATTCTCCTTGCCGGATTGCCACCGTGGGATCTGGAGGCGATAGTCCTCGCGCGCCTACATGAGTGGCGCGCGGAGGCGCTACACCGGGGGGTCACTCTGCTGCCGCGGCACATTGCTGCGCGGCGGACAGACCTCCGGTGCGATCTCATGGCGGCATGGAGACAGCGACTGTCGCAACCCAGCGCAGGGCACGCCACGATAGTGGCGGTAAGTCCCCTCTTTGAGGAGTGGCTGGAGAGGCGCCACGGCGCCCTCACCTACCGTCTGACGCAGGTCCTCACCGGACACGGGTGTTTCGGGAGGTACCTGTACCGAATCAGGCGGGAGGAAACGCCCGGATGCTTCCACTGCGAGGATCGACCGGAGGACACGGTGGAGCACACTGTGAAGGCGTGCCCTGCTTGGGCAGAGCCCCGCCGTGTTCTCGTAGCGGCGATCGGCGGCGGTGACCTCTCGCGCCCGGCCCTGGTGCAAGCCATGGTCCGGGGCGAGGAGGAATGGGACGCCGTCGCCTCCTTCTGCGAAGCAGTGATGCTAGCGAAGGAGGTGGCGGAACGAGAGAGGGAGAGAACCTCTCAACGCCCCAGCCGCCGCGGAAGGCGCTCCGGGCGTCGGGGGTCACGCGATGACCTCCGGCCACCGTAGACGCGGGCCTGTGGACGGTGAGTAACGGGCTAGCTCGCCGTCCGGCCGTCGTCATGACGGCAACAAACCGTGTCGGCGGCGCGTACGTGTTCCACGCGCGCCTCAAAGAGATGTCAGCAAGGAGGGGCCCGCAAGGGCCGACGCCCGTCGGGGCTGCGGATATCGAAAAGTTACCGCGGCTCCGACACAAGGGCGAGGAAGAAGGAACATGGGTTGGTTTTTAGTCAGTAGAAGTCTGACACTCCCCTTCGCTCTGCCCAAGAGCGGGGGGGGTATTCGATGATTTTCCAGCCACCAAAAAAAAAAAAAAAAAAAGGGGTATTATTAATAGGGATGTTTCCGGTTAGTTTGTAAACCCCATGGATTTAGTTTTGTTTTTGATAGATTACTGATTGCTCTTGTGAATACACGTTCAAATACTAAATAAATACTCAGGATATTGCGTGCTTTTATTTTGTAAAATATTTTTGTTGTTTGTTTGGTCAGTAGGTCAGTGTTGGTAGTCCGTGGATGGGTGACCACCGATAGGGGATCGGACTGACTCAAAAAAATGTGATTCTGTTTAGTCCGTCAGTTAGATTATCGAAAAATATTGGATACGTGTTTTTTGTTTTATCAAAACAATAAAAATTGATTGAAGGTACAAAATGTACTATCATAATGACGTCACACGAGTTTTTGACGCACTATATCGTCGTCATTTTTTGTATACGTGAAAAAAGAAAAAATACGTGGTTAATATTTTTTGGAAATCTATCTGACGGACTAATTAGTTTTTTTTTGTCCGATCCCTATTACATACTGAGTTTCCTCTCCTTGACTCAGAAACCACGATAAGCTGTTGTTACCGGCTGCCATGTGTAGATATTTAACAGTCGTACGCAGGTCAGCGACCTGAAAATCTGACAACCATTCATACCAAGGGGTGTTACCCAGCCCATCGGGGCCGTGGATTTTAGTACTAGATGACGTGGCCTCGGCACAAGGGCAAAGAAGGAACATGGGTTCGGTTTTTAGTCAGTAGAAGTCTGACACTCCCCTTCGCTCTGCCTAAGAGCGGGGGGGGGGGTCATTTGATGATCTTCCACCCACCAAAAAAAAAAAAAAAAGTGGTATTACCCAGAACTCAGGACTAACTGGGTTGTGGAGGTCAGATAAGCAGTCGCTCTATGTAAAGTGCTGTTATTCAGCTGCATCCGGTAAGACTGGAATCCGACTAAACCAAACTGTTTTATTATCTCATTATTGTATTTTTTTTTTTTTTTTATTCCACAACTATCACACAACGCCATCTAGTCCTAAGCTAAGCAGAGCTTGTGTTATGGGTACTAGACAACTGATAAACATACTTATATATTTCTAAATACATACATATTATAGATAAATTACACCCAGACACAGAACAAATGATCGTGCTCATCACACAAACATTTGTCCTGGGTGGGAATCGAACCCACGACCTCCGGCATAGCAGTTAGGGTCACTAACCACTAGACCAACAGGCCAGTCAATTTTATTTCAGTATTTAATTTCAATTTTCTTTTTCAAAACACTTTAGGGGGTGTAACGCAGCGATATTTACTAAAAATGACCCCAAGGAGATTCTAATCTCAGTAAAAACCGTGAAATACGCGTCGCTATCGCAATTATCATTAAGGGGGTCTCCCTTAAATTTGATGGAGCCCAACCATAACTACCCTATTTTAGTAGCAAATCGTTTCACCCCCCTTTAAGGGCATGTACAGACTGGAAAGTAACATATGTTGTCAAAAAGCTTGAAGGTGTGTATTTATATGTTTATAATTATTTTCAATAATTTCCTCCGTGTCCCGGAAGCTCGTTAAGTTGTTGGCAGTTAGTTGTTAACCAACTTCAAATAATAAAGAGGTTCTTATTTTGACTGTGTATGTTTTTTTATGTTACGCCATAACTCCGTCATTTATGAATCGATTAGAAAAAAAATATGAAAGAATGTGCTTTCGGATTGGTTCCATAGAAATGTCACGAAAATCGGTTCAATACTTTAGTTACGTACGTTATATTTCATCTAGAATTTTCTGTTTCACAGAAAATGTGTTCAGAAAGGTGTGGGGTGTGTCTGAGTAAACGCTAACAGCGAAATATGGAAAAATACGCCATGTTGTGCTTTCAATTAAATTTATTTCATTCAGACACAACGGTCCATAATGTTGATCACTTTATGATCCCAATTTAATTAGTGATAAGGGCCGTCATAAAAAACTATGTTTACTAAGCAAAAAATAAAACAATTTTCATTTGAATGTGACATTAATTTATTTTCAATACACACTGTACTTAATTAAAGCTTTTTCCTACCTTACACAACAATTTTCCTTCCCCCACATTATTCAACTCCTCGTTTAAAGCTTGACTTACTTCGTTATAAGCGACAATAATCCTCATTATCTAAAACTACTTTGAAATAAGTAATTTAAATACAAAATGGTTTCCCCAAATTCGTTCACATTCATTATGTCAAAGTAATTTGGTATTTGTGGATTAAGTATTATGGTAGGTACTGTAATTTGTCCGTAATTATGTAGGGACTGTTTTAGAAAACGCGAAGCTCTAAACTGTCTGTATTCTGACAGCTGTATGAGGTTGTAATAAATTGGTTTTCGTATAATCTGTTTATTAAATGTGTTAGAATTAGAATTAGAATTCATTTATTTGTAAGAATGTAGTTGTACATATTGTGATATTAATATCGTTATTTTTTTTGCCACTAAAGTTATTTATAATAAAGTTGGACTTACGTATCCTAACCATCATTTACATCAGAAATTTCACAGTAATAACCACGGAGGTTAGATTTGTTCACGATTGATGTCAATAGGCTTGCCCCTATTAAATTGGACATAAATATAACTGGCGAAATGTGGGTCTCCTATTAGGTATACTTCTGCCTCTCTGCTCCCTAACCCTTCGGGAATTACAGGCGTGATGTTATGTCATGTATGTTTATTTTCGTAATATGACTGTTCCAAAATAAATACATTTATATTATTATCAAAAATGTATGAAGTAAGTAACAAGAAGCACACAAAGCTATTAAAAAAGTCACGAAACCAATAAGGAAAAAGAACAAAAAAAAGGTATAACAACCCTGTTCGAATATCGAAAATAAAATATGAATAAAAAATTCAAAGTAAGTACTTTCATATCCTACATATTGTGTATTGTGTCCAAAGTCTTAGCCGCTCCATTTCCCTCTCAAAATCTTTTTGTCCCTTTTATCTTTTTATGGTCGAAAAGAGAAAAGATATCTCAGCTTTTATGTTCTGCGTTTTTGGAGTGTTCATTAAAAGGGAGTCTTTGGCTGAGTTTCCTGGCCGTGACCTCTTAACTTTGTGGGAGCGTAATGATGTGTTGTGGCTCTCTGGGTCTATACTTTGGCGCTTTTGAATTGTTACAGTGACATATATTTATGTACAAGAGTGTTAGAGTATTGTTTTTTTGAAAGTAGATTGGTGAAAATGATGGTGGACGAAGTCTACGAGAGTAGTTTATTTATTTATTTATTAAAACTTATGTGCATAAAGTTTAATAAATAAATAAATAAACTATTCTCATAGACTTCGTCCACCATTATTTATACCAATCCACAAAAATCAAAAATCGTACAAAGGCGGACTTAATGCCTTGGGCATTTTCTACCAGTCAACCTTAATGTTTGTAGTTAAAGAAAAAATAGTAATTGTGTACTATTGGATGGTTTTAAATGGATGAATGTAGTGTAGCTCTGAACTGTTAATTATTATAGCATCAGTTTTTTTAAATTGCTAGAGTGAAGAACAACTCTTGTCCATAAGAGTATTCTATTATCTAACTTAAAGTCTTATTTACACATCAGGATATTTATTTCACTATATAGGCAAACAACATGACATAGTATAGGTACCGACTAAAACAAACGCAAATCGATATTCCAGTGTATTTGGCTCCCTATGGGAATTCCCTAACGATAACCCCTTCCTCGCAAAAGTCGGTAAATAACGAGCTACGATACTTGACCTGAGAACCGAACCCAATCCCTAGTAGCATTTTTTGTTGGCATTTAGTTGGGCCACATACAGAGGTATGTGGCCCAACTAAATGCCAACAAAAATGTATGTGGCCCAACTAAATGCCAACAAATGCCAACAAAAATGCTACTAGGGATGTTATCTAAAAGGCATAAAAAACGTAACAGTAACAGATGTCTCAATTATACAACCAATCGACGTTACGTTACCAATTTGGCATTCACTCTGATGTTCAGGAAATTCATTCCACGCGAGATTGAATTCGATTCGATTTCCTAATTGTTCCAAAATTGGCATGTTTCTAGGCCAATGAATGTTTTATTTTATTAGGCCACCTGATTGTGACTATGAAAACAAATATTTCTATTAGCAAGTCTATCAAACATCGCTTGTGAAAAAAGATTTCATCATCATCATCATTTCAGCCAAAATACGTCCACTGCTGGACATAGGCCTCCCCCAGGTGAGATTTGACCCATGACAATACACCAAAACTACAATGTTTCGATGATATCTACTTATTTGGACCTGTTTTTACGTACGTAGATTGGGTCTATAACCTAAACTAAACGATATAACATCAAACAAAATGTATACTATCACTTCTTTACGATATAACTAACTTTACAAGCACGAATACTACAGTTGGGACATTGGTCTGTGAGACGGACTGAGTTGTACCTAATCCAATATTGGCACAGTCCAGTGTCCACTGCTTCTCATTTATAATATGGACATTTGTTTTACATCAGGACCAATGTGTGGAGGAGGCCTAGAAAACAATGGCGTCACAACTTAGAGGCTTTTATGAGAGATCTGCCGGAGAAACACGCACAGAAAAAAGAGTGGAACGTTATGGTGAGACCTTTGCTCAGCAGTGCGACAATGTAGGCTAAAAAAGAACGTTATTATTGTAATGAAAAAAGTATACCATTATTACAACGAAAAGAATTTAACATTCAACAAAACAAATAATAAATTCAATTACAAAAATAAACGTCTATCACAAAAGCAGAGGTACATGGAGTAACCAGACAAAAACTGACTCGTAGAATAATATTATCATTTGTTCATAACTGCAACAACTCGGACGCTCATAGGTCTCATGCATAATTCCACAGGTCGAGATCACCTGGCTGGTTGCCAGGCGGACTGGCCTAATTCCGGCCTGGACGTATTCTATCAGATATCTAATGTGGAGCTCGTGTTTGGTCGTTTTCGGGGCAGTTTTTAGAGTTGAGATTAGCTTATGTCTTTTAATGGCATTTTGAAATTACTTACATACATAAACTCACGCCTTTTTCCCAAGGGCAGAAACCACAGAACGCCACTTGCTACGATCCTAACATACCTACTCCTTTTGCCTCGTCCACATTCATACATCTGGTCATACACGCACGCCGGTTACGAGTACTACGCACCTGTCCTTTCTGAAGAACGGCACCAATAAGATCAGTGTATGTCTTTCTGGGGCGTTTTGAAGTTATTTTTATTATTTGACAATGTTTGCGATAGACCCAGCATCGGTTTTTCATATAATTAAGTAATGCGTTTAGCCGAAATTCTGACCCGCTTCATGTGAAGATCGCTTCACGATGCGGCCTAGGATAGAGCACGTTTGCATAGAAGAAACTCTTGAACTTTGAATAGATTTTGAGTTTGTAAGTATATTGGCGTCATCAAGTTGAATGCCTATGTATCTTTGGTTTTATTTTTACAACACTGCTTGATTTTTAACGAAAATAATAATATTATTTTCCAACAAATTACAACATAGAAAATGATTTTCACATTTAAAAATAACTAAATCACACCAACCGAAAAAAAAGCGTCAAAAACACTCCAATAAAGTAAAAAACATTTCAACCAAAAAAAGGATTCTTTTCAAACATTTATTTTGCGAAAAAAAGGCCATTTCCCGCGATTTCAATACCCGTTTTGGCTTTTAAACATTTATTTTCGTCGACAAATGGCCGTCCTTTTTAATACTTTTCTGTTTATTAAAATATTCCCAGAAATCAGAATAATATGATCCTCCCCTATATCACAATGATTCTTACGATTCAATAAGGGAGGGATGTGATTGGACGATTCGGAAGTTCCTCGCATAATAGACTTCGCTATAAGAACTGGATTATTGTAAATGATGGTTTATTGTATACTCACAATATTTCTATTGGGGGAAACGCAGATATTTTGCACGATATATTTTTGATTTGTTGTTATTTTTGGAAGAGTTTTGATGTAGTCGCCAACAGTATTTAATGTGTTAGATAAGGATGAAGCTGGCACAGGAACGTGGAGATAAATAAATTTGTAAACCTTACACCATCAGATGATGATGTAAGGTTTACAAATTTATTGAAAAAAAAAAGGATAGACTGATGTCTATCCTTTGCCCAACTATGTTGGGGTCGGCTTCCAGTCTAACCGGATGCAGCTGAATACTTTACAAAATAATGGATAATAACGGAGTAATAATATATCACCTAAATGACCGAATAAGTTTTGTTATAAACCGTGAACATGAAGCTTAAAACAGTACATCAATATTGTTTCAAAAAGAGAATTTTCTTCGCCTAAAACAGACCCATCAATGAAAATCCATGTCCGTATCAAAACCCATGTTCTATATCTGTAACAGGGATCGCGATATATTGCCTCACATATAGACGGGACTACGTTCTCACTTATCCAAGTCCCAGTTAGCCAAGTTTCACTGTAGTAAAGTAAAGTAAAGTAAATTTTGACCTTCGAAAAGTGCTGATTATCAGCCTAGTTTGAATAAATGAATTTTGACTTTTGACTTTTGAAAGGCCCGGGTTCCGTGTGACGGGAACAAACAAAGGAGTCCACTAATTGCTCACTAATGTTACTTTTATTTCTTGTAAATAAAAAATAAATACAAGAAAGAAAGAAATAATAATAATATGTATTTGTCGCATGATCATTTCATGCATACAAAATGACGAAAAATACAATAAACCTGAAACGCGGCTATTATACCTCGGTGGTCTAATGTTCGCAAGCGCGACTATTGAGCAAGAGGTCCAGGGGTCTTTTCCCGGGCCAGGTATAGTGTTATTTGGTTTTTAGTAACCGAGTCTAGATTCGTTACGAATTGATAGCAATTAACAGACTCCTCTCAATGAGGGTTAGTTTCATGTTGAAATATATTCGTCATTGAAAATATGTCCGAATCAAAACCCTTACATGTTCTAAATCTGTAACAGGGATCGCGATAATTATATTGCCTCACATATAGACGGGACTAGGAAAGGCCCGGGTTCCGTGTGACGGGAACAAACAAAGAAGGAACCCACTAATTGCGGATCTATTGTTGCTTGTGCCGCTTTTACACAAGGGCGAAATGATGTACGTTTTTGGTGGGAATGTGATAGTGATTTACTGCTAAAGTATTGATTTAGGTTTTAAAGTTTTGTTTGTATTATTTGGATCTTCATATTGATACAAATACATAGAATTGGTGTGTCTGTTTTTATTATCAAAATAACAGTTTTTTACTTAATACTTTTTCTAACATTTTGTTTCGACACTTCAATTCGAAATCGGTCTATTTGTTCGATTAACTGCCCTATAGCTGATGTTCGGGCCTTCACTAGGCGATAAGGCAGGATTCAAGAATAAGGTCTCACTTAAATCTAATTTTATTTTAGAAATAAAATAAGTTGTCCCGTGTAACAACAATTCAAACCCTAGAAATTGGTAACAAAATCGCGAACGATGGTCACGGGCAAAAATCCAAATAGGTACACTTTTCACTGTTGGGACTCTAGGACACAGGCCGCGTCTCAGAAGGTCTTGGTCAATGTCTTAATTTGTGTATGATTAAAACAGTACAATTACGAGTGTAACAGTATAATTATTGTTATCTCTGAATTTGCAACCACGGTTTAAAAACCTCCGTCCATTCAACAAGCGTAAATCTATACAATGTCTCAATAAAGTATTCGTACCTCCATTCGTATACATACCTACATACGTAGGAAACCACAAAAGAACTCAAACGGGTCAAGTGCTCTCCGGGTTCTTCCTCACGTAACCTCTAAGTATATCGTTGAGGGTATTAGGTACAATAACAGTAAGAGTAACTTAGTGTTTGTAGCTTAGAAAAGTAACCAGTCCATTATATTCGAGGTGTAAACGTACCCTTCATGAGGTGGTCAACCAAGCTTCTAAGCATCGAACTTAATTGCTCTACGCAAATGCTAGAAAACTTTTTTGGGTGAGAATTTATTTTTAAAAGTGGGACTTAATTTCGCTCTCAAAATATTGTTTTGATGTAAACAGAGCCTAGACGCCTAGATTTCCCGTTCAATGAGAGATCGGGTTATCCTGATTAGTATAGCTTTTTTTTGGAGGGTGGGAAATCATCAAATGATTCCTCCGGCCCTGGGCAGAGTGGAAGGGAGTGTCGGACTTCTACTGACTAAAAAAACTACTCATGTTCCTTCTTAGCCCTTTGTGTCCAGGGCCGCGGTATCTCTTTCGAACAACTCGCAGCTGATTAATCAGTGTGCGTAGAATACATTAGACCATTTTAGACTGTTGCCGAAAATTTGCTTCAATTAAAGTTCATGAACTCAGATCAAAACCTATTCAACACTAATTTGTTTGTCGCAAACAAAATAACAAAACGATTGTGGAATGCTACATCGCCACTACATAGTATGTACAATGCGAACTTTGAACTACCTCAGAAAGGCGCTGTTGAATTTTGAGTTTTCGGCACTGAACCTAGCGTTGTGAGTTCAACAACGCTCTTTTATTTATTTAGGAATTCATTTAGTTGCCACCTAGTGTTCATGAAAACCGGCAAGTTGGTACAAAGTTTAAACTACTTTGTATACTTATAATTACATTCTCCCACATTGTTGTGTGAACCACTAAAGATTTAAGATGATATAATTCCGAAAGCATATTACATTAGGTTTCTAAGCATCCCTCGGGAAAATCTAGACGAAATTGGAAGCCGTCACTCGGTACACTGAAGGAAAACATCGTGGGCAAACTGGCTAGTTCCAAATTCGAAGTTCTACAAGACTCTTGTCTGTTATTTATCATTTCATTAGATACGTTCTTTATTGGCATAATTATTATTATTCACATAGTCCATCCATCGTGTCTTCGTTCTTCCTCTATAACTCTTATACCCACACTAGCTTTTGCCCGCGGCTCCGCCCGCATGAAAATGACGATTTTCCATACAAACTTTCATCCCCAGTTTCAACCCCTTGGGGTTGAATATTTAAAAATCTTTTCTTTATGAACGCCTAATTCGTAAGAGGAATACATGTGCGAAATTTTAAGATTCTAGCCCTAAGGGTTTGGCCTGTGGGCTGCGGGTTGGTCACAAAGATACCGCGGCCTCGACATAAAGAGCTAAGAAGGAACATGGGTGGTTTTTAGTCAGTAGAAGTCTGACACTCCCTTTCGCTCTGCCCAAGAGCGGGAGAGGTTATTAGATGATTCTCCACCAAAAAAGACAGAAGAAGAGATACAAAAAGAGTTTGGCCTGTGCGTTGATCCTCAGTCAGTCAGCTTTGCCTTTTATATAATTATACAGAAGATATTGAAGATGGATTAGGAAGATACAACCTCAATGAATATCAAGTGATTTTACTGATGTCTTTTTGACTGGCTGAAAATGTTGGCTGGCAATAGTAACAATAACAATAATTTGTCAGCGACAACTATGTTTTACCATTTGCTACTATACCAGTTTGTGTATATTTAGCAACATTAGACAGACACTGCCGTTGCTGCTCAGGCCTTTGTGATCAAACACAGCTTTAGGATTACGCCGATCTACTTTCGGCCACAGTATCGGCATTTGGAAATCTAAAATCGTTCCTATTTTGAGGCTTTGTGTACGCTTTTGTAGCGTGTTCGTCTAATGGAAGTGAATAGACGTAGCCGCCAAATGCTCGTCTAGTTTTCATGGATAATAAACCAAATGTTTTATTAAATAGAGTTCATAATTATTAGTAGCTACAATATTGGATGCCGTATTATTTCTTTTTAGTTGTATGGAAAAGATGACTTGTCTTGTTTCACATTAAAATATGTATAAATTATAAGTAGAATTACTGTTGAAGATCTTTTCTGTAATGTTGGTCACAGCGTAGCAGAGATTGCACTCTGTCATTACATAGATAGTGCCGAGAATCGCGAGACCGCGTCAAAAAAACGTATACAGTGCAAGAATGTACAATACTTGTTATTTCTTAAACCTGATATAATTATGAAAAAATACGATACTGAAAATAACCACACTCAGAAAGATAATTTTTAATATTGTAAAGCTTACCAAGGACCTCTTGTTAACCATTCATTCACTGATCAGAACTGGCACTTACCTGTAAAAAGAAAAATAAAACAGAAATATTAATTGTTTCTTACATACATAACATAACAAGTTAGGCAGAGCTGTACCTAATAGTACACTTATTCTATCATTTCGCTAGTTTTTAACCGACTTCCAAAAAGAAGGAGATTCTCTTATTTTCAAGTTTTCAAGTCTCCTCTAATAAAGGGGGCACTTATTATAATCAAGAGAAGGCACATTCAGACTCTGAGGCTGCTACTGAGAGATTCCTGGTGAAAAAAAGGAGGTCATTGCCCTGTAGTAGGCAAGCAAAACTAATTATTCTAGAACCACTAAAAGTATATCAAACTCCAATAAATCACTCACTACATAATCAAACAGAAATAAAGTTCCAAATACATGATCAATCCTATCTTCCGATACGATTCCACATTTTCATTCCCTAGTCCGTATTACTGGCCAATAACGACTATCGCAATATCTCACAGAGTTTTTACTGGAACTAGCCTTTTTGCTAGAATTTGTGGACACACTGGCAACAGACGAACGGACCGGGCCTCTTTCTGCGAACTTTTCTTTTTTTAAAGAGGTACTGGTGAAGTTTTTGCTTATCGGTTTTTTGTTGGTAGTTGTGTGAAGTAGGTTGTGTGTCTGTCTGTGTGTTTGGTTTCTGGTTGTTAGTGACTATTTGCGAGTTCTACTAATCTATCCTGATAACGAAATGGTGAATTGTGCTGTTTACACGAGTTTTTAGTTTTACCTACGTTAATTCGTTTCGTCTATTTTTACTATTGCATAGAATCCAGTTGTCCTTTATTATACATAGGTTAAAAAGCCGTAACAGTTTTTGAAGTGTGTGCCCCCGCTCTCTGGCGAACGCTCTAAGGAAAGACTCAAGTTGTGGCGCGAAAGTGTTTTCCTACCCAACCCATTTGTGCTACTTGCCGAACATCTCCCACCTGGACACGAGTTGCCATGGCTGACCTGGAAGTTCTTAAATAGACACAGGTCGGTCGAAGCAAGGAAAACCTGTTCAGGTGGAAATTCATAGATGAATCTGCCCTGGACTGCAAATGTGGTGTTACCCTACAGACGATGATACACTTGACATCGTGTCCTGCCTGTCCAGCTTCTTGCACATCACAGGAGCTAATGATTGGAACTGAAAATGCCAAACTCGTCGCAAAATTTTGGGCTGACTCAATTTAAATTGTCATCGACACGCTAAGAAGAAGATAATCTACTAGACATATGTGTTGCTGGGCAGTTTGTTTCGCCACTTCTTCTTTCCAGCTAAAACACTAGGAAGTGTCGATATGCAGCCTTTTTGAGGGGACTGTCTCTTGTAAACTTTGACGTTTAAAAAATGCTGATTTATAAAAGAGTGTCTTGAAATTCATTAAGACATTTTAAATATTTATTAAATTTCCACATAACCACAAAGCTAGCTTTAATTAAGTATACAATATTATAGCTAGGCCATATCGTCCCACTGCTGGACAAAGGCCTCTCTCCATTCCTTCCAACGGTCACGATTCCGTGCAACTTCTTTCCAATTCTCAAGGAAGACATCCAGTTCGTCCCGCCATCTCCCTCGTAGACAAAATCAACCGTGTTTAATTTCCAGAATGCAATAAAAAGTTGATTTATGCGAATGCACGCCGTGCCAAGAATTTTATCGGTTCGATGACCTGCTGAAGGCTCTCGACATTCTTAATAATTTAATATTGATTTTATACCCTTACTTTTTTTTATTATAAATGGGCTTGCTCTTGACTTCAATCTTGCCCTAAGGACAGAGATGATGTCGGCGATGGAACGAGCTTACCCAGTAGAAGCCTGTTTACTCGCGACTTAAACAGTTTTAATAGTTGAGTGGTTCTTCACACCAGATCTTAACTCTTGGGTCTTCCTTATATTTATTTTAAGCCCGGTTTCTGCTGCTTCTTGACGAAGCTCGTTCAATTTGGCTTGCATATCGGCGTGGGTATGACTCAGCATGCATAGGTCATCGGCGTAGTCTAAGTCTTCCAGGACGTTAGACAATCCCCACTCTATGCCGCGTCGCCGGTTCTCAAGTCAAGAAGATGAAGATCGCATATTATCATATTATGACCGTCCATTGTGGAACATTTCTACATGAACCATAACATGTTTGACTAGTGATCGTTTAAAAAAAAAGATACTAAAACGGCATTTTCCTTTGTTTGATGTAAAGGGTACTTAAAAAAGAGAATTCTATATTCAAAGTCAAAATGTCAAAAAAAGTCAAAATTCATTTATTCAAACTAGGCTGATAATCAGCACTTTTCGAAGGTCAAAATTTACTTTACTTTACTTTACTACAGTGAAACTTGGTTAACTGGGACTTGGATATGTGAGAAACCTCTATAATATTTTTATGTATTTGCATTACAAATAATAATATGATCTTTGTAAAAAATTATTCTGAGTTATTATCATCTGCCTAGCGTTTTTCCAACTATGGCACAGATATTATAAACTATGGTGGGGTCAGCTTCCAGTCTACCCAATTGCAGCTGAATATCTGTTGTTATTATTTAGCCTCGAACTCTTATAGAGCTTGAGTATTGCCCTAAAACCCGAATTTAAAACGAATTGACAGAAACCATATTAGGTACTTATATGTTTTAATTGTGTCCGTTTCCTCACTCACACAATTTCGCTACCTAAAACCATACCCAGCACTCATCACAATAAAGCTACTAATTAATTATATAATTTCACAATTAGTACATTGTTTTCTTATCATAAAAGGCCCGTATCCTTTGTCTATCGCTCCCTATCGTTGAGATGAACAATAGTAGCCATTTATCAAAATAATAACAATATGCAATTTTTCTCTCATTGTCACTGTGAAATGAATGATGAATGGTGAAGATAGTATAATGATGGCCGTATTTTATGACTGTTCATTTTTACCAGGGTATTTTATTTTTAATTCAGGGTATTTTGAAAAGAAGAGAGGTAATTTTCAGAGGTTTTATTTCGGTATTTTTTGTTTTTCAACAATTTATCAGAGGTTGTCGGAAATTTTAGGCGAGACCCTTCAAATTATTCAGCGAAATTAGAAGGACACTGAAGTTTTATGGTAATTCGGTCAAGGTTTTTCTGTTTTTTGACCGCAAACGGAAGTCTAAGTTGTTCATAGTATAAGAATATGCTTTTTCCGGGATAATTGTTGTTATAAGTAAGCTATTGTTGAAGTCAATACTTTCGTTGATCTAGGGCTACAAGGTGATACTGCTAAACTTGAAATCCTGGGTTTGACTGCTAGAAATACAAAGTGTTTTTGGGCTTTTTCAACACGAAATCGTGTTAGAACACTGGCAGATTGTTAACATGCAAGACAATATGACTTCTACAGAAAAATAGAAGAAGTATTTATTAGTATCGCACAGGAAAATCAACAAAAAAAGTCATGTACAAGTAAAAAAAAATTGTTAAGACAGGTGGTACCTCAACCGATACTCAATTAAATACAGTAGCTGTATCCACCCCTAATTTACTTAATGAAGTGCATGCCCTAATTCAGGGTTGGAAAACTTCCAAACAAGCCTAACTTCGCGCCTGTAGCGACCCAGTAAATGTCAAGCATTTGTTATGTTTGTTACAAACGAAGCGTTGTACATTGCTGGTTTAGCACGAAACTCCTAACAAAAGGTGTTAAGGAAACAAGTAATGGATTGTGTGGCTGTTGTTTCAGTTTTTGGTGGAGGGTGGGATATTGATTTAGTAAACAATGCAGCGATTGCTTATCTTTACGGTGAAGGTATATTATGTATTGTTATTTTAGTTCCTTAAGGTGCAATGTTATGGTTATGGAGAGACAAAGTTGGGGGGGGTAAACCAGTAATAACTAGCAAGTCTGATATTGGTCCTTTCGCAATCTAAAGTAGAGGTAAATTATAAGAACACAGAAAATCACTAACTGAACGCTATTACCAATCATTTTATTTTAAGGCACCCAATAAATTAATGATTCTGATTCAGAACAACAAACTAAAATACAATATAATAAAAAACCTTATGTACTATTAACTACACAACATGTAACATGGCCGGCGTCGTGTTTCGCTGCGAGGTGTCTAATGCCTTAACTACTGGGTTTAAAATTATGGAGTTTTGCACAATAGTTTTGTATATGAATAAAATTGGGTTTGGCCGGTAACATTATTATAATATAATAAGAACGAAGATTTTTTGAAAATCCTTCACGTAAAGGTGATGAGTACGGAAGTTCATCAATGTTAAATTCCATCCAGTTTGTCTTTGTACAATTCGACAGTATTATTTATTTTTTGAGTTAGCTGTTTCATTTTCCTCAAATAATCAGTCCATTTTCATGAATGGAACATTACATCATATAAGACAGACTCTCCGCTAACAGTCTTAAAAAAAACTGACATTGCAAAACAGCAAGGAAGTCCGACTCCTAGCCTAAAAACGACTAAAAGATAAACGGAAAACTCAGCACAATCTGGCTTCTATCCAGACAAAACTTCTCTTTATTATAATAATAACAAACTCGGTTAATGGAAGACTTAATTGTATAAGTTCAATGCCTTCTATAACTCCCAAAGACGAGGTGATTTGAAAAGTTTCCATCGATTTGATAAATTAGAGGAAATTAGGTGTTTAGGAAACTGGGTAAATCGACAACCTTGTAAATTGGGTTGTTGACCTTATCAGGCACGTGTATCTTCTATTGTTTTATGATAAACAATAGAAGCACGTGTCCAAAAACGTAAATCATTCTGAAAAATCCTTTGGTATTTTCTTTTGATGGTTAGACAATGTACCGCTATTGTTATGGCTATCTTTATGAATGTAAGGTTATTTTTAGGAATTAATTATTATTACATTGTTATTTGTGGCATTCTTTTTAGAGGGTATTTATTATTTTTTATAATCTTTGCTCACGTATGTAATTCTACTTATTGTAACAAAACCCTGTCTTATGATAGTCAATACTTTATCATTCAAAAATAATAGTGTAAGCTTCTACATTCAGGGAAAATTTTGCATATAAACAAGATTGACACACTTCCTAAAATTGTAGGTTTAAAGTCAATACGACTGAAAAAGTCTAAAAAAACTGAAAGTTCGCCAAACTATCCATTCCCGCGACTGAATGTACAATCATTTTATTCCTCCACACACACACACACGCAAAAAGATACCTACGCTACAACGCAGAACACATACCCTCGACAACTACGCTAAATGCATAACAGAGCGGCGAGCTTAAACTGTCCCTCGAGCTCCCATTGTCTCGAGTAGTGATAAATTGTTAGTACCATTGCTGCGTCACTGTGTACACTGCGCGTCACTAAATTGGCACACTTGTGGCACACTCGTGGTGCACTCGTGTCTTGAAGCACACTTCTGGTACACTGTCTTTACGGTAACCGGGTTCAGAGTTGCCGATTATTTTGTTAGAGAATTTAAGGATAATAATGTTGCGAAGGAAACTCTGATTAAATAAAGATTTATCTGGAAATGGTATTCAGAAGTTTTAAAATACCAAACACTAGGCAAAATTATGTTATTAGTAGGACAGCTTATCAAGACGCTATATGATTTCAGAAACATCTTTATTTTGTGAGCTATCCATCATATACAGCGCGTCAGCTGTGATACTGTCCTTTGTGGCGACAGGATGATTCTGTTAGAAAATTCATGGAAATTTTGGAAAGGGAGGTGCTGTATAATTTGGGTAACAAGCTGCAGGCGGGGCAGTCTACCTGGAAACGAATAACCTATTAGTCCCGGAGTTGCGGTAATAATAGAGGGCATAAATGCATTTGGGATAGGCACGTGAATTTAGGACAGGTCTACTCAAATCTGTTTATCTGTGTCCTGTACAGCCCATTTGAAACGCTTTTGTATGCAAAATATGACCAGGATAAGGTTTTGAATACATAACCTGACACTTTAGTTATGTTTTAACCCTCAGGGGCCGCTACTACAACATATGGATCACGTCTTATCATAATAGAATCTTACACCGAAGTCTTAGAATAAATCTAGCAACATTATTGCTGTGCTAAGTTAGATAGAAGTACCTACCCACAGAAAGGTTTTATAGAACCTCAAGTTTTAAAAGAGAATTAACAAGTGCTCATATTCTAGGTATTTAATATTGTTGTTATTTAGAAAGAAGAGATTGATAAATGAAAATTAAAAACTTGCTACAAGTCTGAATACATATGAAATTAATGTAGAACTTACAACAAAATATATACTAGAACTAAGAACCTAAAACTAAAAACCATAGTAACTAAAATATATTATTAAAAGGAGTCCCTTTAGGCAAGGTTCCGAAGATACTGGCAGCGTTCCCCCTTTGAATAGCTAGACTAATTCTTTGTCCGAGGTAGCTGCTGATTTTGAAATTATTATTATTTATAGAACACTAGCTGATGCCCGCGACTTCGTTCACGTGGAAATTTTGATCTGTGACTGTCTCGTTGATCGAGTGACCTCAAGTGTAACTACTGAGGATGAGGTCCGGGGTTTGATTGCAAAGTGTTTTCGTAGTAGAGGCCACGGAGCGTGGTTTTCGTGCCCGTCAATGGCGATATTATATCTATGGACATCAAACACCTATATTACATGGCGCTTGAACATGCATTACTGGCGAAATGTGGGTTTACGATTACGATTAGGTACCTACACCACTGCCTAACTCTTTCGGGATTAAGGCGTAATGTTATTTTATATGTGAGACCTGACGGCTTGATCAAAATGTGATGATGTGAGTAATGATTACAAAAGCAGCGACTTGAATCAAAATGAAATGCAGTTGAGACGACGATGGCTTAAAAACCGTAACCGTACCTTAACTTATTTCTCAAAATGTAAACAAATGCCTTGTTCTTTGGTGACGGTCCAACCAACAACCACACTTAATCATTTATATTAACCTCTCAAATTAGGAAAACCGTGCATGGTAAGTTCATCTTCTGTTGGCACTGGATGGGAAAACTCATCAGAAAGTTGTATTTTCGCATCTACATCTAATTCCAGGTGACTGTCTCTTGTTTAAAGCAGCTTATTTGCAAAGACATCTGTTCCATGGCCAGTCGCAGATTTTTGGTGATGTTGCAAGTTGGGGTAAGATTCAGCGGCAATTTGTAAACGGAAAGTGCAATCTGGCCGTTTGTTAAGCAAAGTTGCAGCAATGCCCGAGGAAGCCACAGCTATAAGACGGCACGGTTGGCGTAGTGCCTCGGCGTTTGACTGTGGCGCTGCATGTCCTGTATTCGATTCCCGCACTGAATAAATATATTTACGTCGTGGGTCTTATCTAACTTTATTTAGGTTTTTATTTTAAAGTTTTTACTGCAGTTTTTCTTACTGTGTACCGGTCAATTTGTATTTGTTGACTGTTCACGACAAATTAATATTAACACCGCAATTCAGAAAATGGTGTCAAATGAACACTGCCATCTGTCGAAGACAAAGTTAAACTGCCAAAATTTCATGCATGGTAAGCAAACACACACTACAGGGCTTAGGCTATGTAGTTTCCTGCATGAATGGCGCGCGGAGTCACTACACTGGGGGGTAATTCCACTGCCGCGGCATATTACCGCTTGGCGGACAGACAGCCCCGGTGTGATTTCATGGCGACATGAAGAGAGTGTCTGTCGCAACCCCGTGCAGGGCACAGTGGTGGTAAGTCTCCTCTTTGAGGACATGGCTTGAGAGGTGCCACGGCGCCCTCACCTTCCATCTGGCGCAAGTCCTCACCGGACACGGTTGTTTCGGGAGGTACCTGCACCGAATCAGGCGGAAGGAAACGCCCGTATGCTACCATTGCAAGGATCAGTCGGAGGACACGGTGGAGCACACCGCGGAGGCTTGCCCCGCTTGGGCGGAGCCCCGCTTAGGTTGAGCCTCTTAGCGGCGGTCGGCGGCGGCGACCTTTCGCGTCCGGCCCTAGTTCAAGCCATGGTGCGGGGCGAGAGGGAATGGGACGCCGCCGCCTCCTTCTGCGAAGCAGTGATGCTAGCGAAGGAGGTGGTGGAACGTGAGAGGGAGAGAACCTCTCGTCCCAGCTGCCGCGGGAGGCGCTCCGGGTGTCGGGGGCCACGTGATGGCTTCCGGCCACCGTAGACGCGGGCCTGTGGACGGTGAGTAATGGGCTAGCTCGCCGTCCGTCCGTCTTATGACGATGACAGGCCGTGTCAACGGCGCGTTCGTGTTCCACGCGCGCCTCAAAGAGATGTCAGCAACATGGAAGGGGCCCGCAAGGGCCGGGGCTGCGGGCTGTTCGAAAGAGATATTGCGGACCCAGCACAAAGGGCAAAGAAGGAACATGGGTGGTTTTAGTCAGTAGAAGTCTGACATTCCCTACCGCTTTGCCCAGAGCGGTAGGAGTAATTTGATGATTTCCCACCCTCCAAAAAAAACCCTATGTAGATTTTCAAAGCAGCGTCATTTAAACAAATCAAGAGTTATTTTTGGTACCTATCGTAACTGTTTGAAAAAGACGATTTGAAAGTTATCTTGGGAACACATTTATTAATTAGTACCGTTTTGGTGCAATAGATGTCGTTGCATGTATGTTTCTTAATTCGTATATCTTTTGATAGAGAGCACCGATTACAATGAAACAAAAACTAAAACCCTAATCATATTAGTTTTAAAATGTACACGATATTTTTTTATAATAATAAAGTAATACATCCAAGACACACAGACTACATACAAAAATTCTAAAAATGATTGTAACACAATAAAAGAAAACATTATTTTTTCCATAATATTATATTTAAAATTAATTATATTAATCTACTCTGAATTGATTTGAAAACCATATAGCATCAAAATAAAAATAAATACCTCAACTTACAAAAAGTGAAAACTGACTGGGGATCGAACTCGCGAACATTGTTTAACATTTTTGGATATCCTTCAACATTATAAAAAATCACAAAAAGTGGATACTGACTGTGATTTGAACTTGCGTACCTTTGTTTACAGGTAAGCCTCCGTACCGTTAGACTACGTACACCAGTGACAAATAGGTTGAAATAGATCTTCTATTTTAATATAGTATGACAGTTGACAGTTCGATTGTGGTTCGATACCGGAAATTTGAAATACCGTAAGGGACTTCAGCTTTCTCTTGGATTTGCAACGCTCGCACCAGACTCCTAAAGTGAAAAATTGCACAGCACGCTCGATATCCCTTGCGTTATTTCGTATTTCCAGTATCAAGCTGTAAAACAGTTGAGGATTATGGATAATGCAATACTGCTCACCCCCTTAAGTTATTATGGGGATAATATATAGCCCATGTGTTATTCCGGACTATAATCTACCTCTGTGCCAAATTTCATTCAGATCCGATCAGCCGTTCTGGCGTGAAAGAGTAACAAACATCCATACATCCATCCTCACAAACATTCGCATTTATAATATTAGTAGGATTATTCCTGTTTTGTTTAGCTATTGTAAGGCAGTCAGGGAAATGAAGAATTTAGCAAATTACTAAATAGTATCCGTGTAATACAAAATACAACTGTCATTCTTTACCAGATTGCAGAATAAATTAATTAAATTTCTATGAAAAAGAGACACATAAAACCAGTAAAAATCTATATATAAAAGACCACCAGGTACGGCTTAATTCATTAATAATATATTATTATAATAATGATGTAGAATAAAATATGCATACTAATTTTCTTTTTTGAATTGCTGGAAAAAATCTTAAAAACAAAACAAAAAAATATGTTTACTCTAAAATCCAGCTGCAATTCAAAGTTCTGGGCAACTTTTAAAGTAAATAATGTAAAAAAAAAAATTGTAGTTTCTTAAGCTGACAAACAAAAAAAATACCTAACTGCACAATGACATTCCATCATCATCTGCCTAACCTTTTTCTCAACTATATTGAGGTCAGCCACACATTCCGTGGTTATTTAATATTCTGTGGTAATTCCATAATAAGTGGTAATTCCATATTCTGTGGTTACTCCATAAACACAAAAAACATTCATACTGTATCGTAGCAGCCACACCAGTGAATGCAGGCCAGCATAAATGACGGTGGCTTAAGTTGTCTCAAGGGGACCGTCGTGGCCGCCGCGGAAGGCGCTCCGGGCGTCGGGGGTCACGCGATGACCTCCGGCCACCGTAGACGCGGGCCTGTGGACGGTGAGTAACGGGCTAGCTCGCCGTCCGGCCGTCGTCATGACGGCAACAGACCGTGTCGGCGGCGCGTACGTGTTCCACGCGCGCCTCAAAGAGATGTCAGCAAGGAGGGGCCCGCAAGGGCCGACGCCCGTCGGGGCTGCGGATATCGAAAAGTTACCGCGGCTCCGACACAAGGGCGAGGAAGAGGGAACATGGGTTGGTTTTTAGTCAGTAGAAGTCTGACACTCCCCTTCGCTCTGCCCAAGAGCGGGGGGGGGTTATTCGATGATTTTCCACCCACCAAAAAAAAAAAAAAAAAAAAAAGGGGACCGTCGTGGCATTGTCTTGTGACAAATTGTCTGCACCATTATGTCTGTCACTGTACATTGTGAGTGCGTGGGGCGTTTTAATTGCGTCCGACTGTACTTATTTTTGTTTATTATGAAGAAAAAGAGAGCCTGATTTTCAACATTTTTATATTTTACCTTTTTTTTTCTGCGGTAAGTTTATTCCAAGAACTGCCTGGAACGGCAATTTCAATTTTATTCTTTGTTTCGTTTTTCTTTCTTTATTGTCAATGTTTTTTTCTTGTGGTGATGGCACTTTGATTCCGTAAAATTTAATATCCAACATACTATGTATATATATCGAATAACAAATTCAAAAACCACTTAAAAACCCTTTTGATAGTATAGTACATACAGTCATATTGGTTATTTTTCTTATTATAATCTTAAGACAGATTCACACTTATCTAACATCACACTAAGAATCCCTAAAGGGTCAGGCAGAGGTGTACATAATAATACACCCACATTTCGGCAGTAATGGAACATCTCATGTAATAGGAGCCTATTGCCATCAACCAGGCATGAATAGTAGACTCCATAGCACTGAGACAGATTCATTTGTTTTAAAAAAAGGTACCTACGCTGTCATAGGCCTATAGGTTACAATTGAGTTACTGATTACTTCACACTGAGACCTTATCACATAAGAAACTTCCGTCAACAAGAAAATACCATCATCATCATCAGCCTATTAATATATTCCCACTGCTGGGACAGGCCTCCTATCTATGAGAGGGAATGGGCTATAATCTACCACGCGGGCCCAGTGCGGATTGGCAGATGTCACATGTCTTCGATTTTTTCGGTTCTACGACATGCCGGTTTCCTCACGATGTTTTCCTTCACCGTTCACCTTCTTCAAGAAAATATGTTCCTATAATAATACGGTTTTTCGAGACTCAGTCACAATAAATCCTTGATAATTTCACACACATTTTGTGAGCTCCTCGAAAAATATCGGCTCAAAACCTTAGCCAGATGAAATGACGTCAACTCGTCTAGATTATCCCGATATCAGTGGGAGGCTGCGATAGGTGACGCAATCTCCGGTGAGGTACAGCTTAGCGTTGATATCTTCAAGATACGGAACCCTGAGTGGTCCACGTCACTCGCTAGAGTTGGAAATATTGAGGTGTATCATGTTGTGATTAAATCAGGAGGTAGTTTAAAAGTGGTTTTAAGCAAATTTGAGAAGTAGGTATGTACTTATAAATAGATATGTATATTTTGTGTCAAAAATGATATAAGTGTCTAATATCAAGTATTTTTTTTAAATACAACATACACTACGAGCACGAAAATTGTAATAATATAATGTTGTATTGCAAATAATTATCATTTCCAGGCTTGACTGTCTTGTGTTGTGATTAAATTGGAATGTTGGAGGTAGTTTTAAAATGACTTTAAGCGAATTTGAGAAGTATTTATTTATTAATATGTATTTTTATTGTATCTAAAACCAAGTACAGATACGCTAGATATTACGGCTATGGGCAATACGAAGAAGAAGATCTCAAATCATTCTTAACAAAAACGTAACGTAACCAATGGTTATCCAAAACATTCATAAAGCCGAGTAGAGAGTATTTGCAACACAACATACAATGAAAAATACAATCCAACATTTTCCTTTGACTGGGTTGCACGTTGCTTGTGCGTAGTGGTTTTAGTATGTTTGGGATCACACTGAAATGTATGCATTTCATATTATTGTATTTCAAATCTCTATGCCTTATGCATATGTTTGGGTAATCATTTGTTACGTTATAAATAGGCGCTTCATCGGGCTAGTCCACAACGAAATCGGAGATCGTCATGTCCCTCTCTTAAAGTCAGGTAGTTGCAATGCTGTTGCAATGTTATCTTCTTCTTCTATCTCGTTCCGCCCCTCTTTCCTTGTCTCTTCGCATCACGCACTCACTCACTTCTATATTAAGCGTGAACTGGTTTACCATTCAAATGTATCAAATATTTTTTTAACGTAGAGATTAACTCAATAACTGTATATTTTTTAAACTAAACTTTATTATTATACTATAGGTGTTGCCAACGGCTTCGCCCGCTACAACTCGAAAATTATCCTACAGGACGATAAAAACGGGATAAAAACTATCCTATGTGTTAATCCAGGTTATAAACTATCTGTGAACCAAATTTTATCCAAATCCGTTCTGTAGTTTTTGCATGAAAGAGTAACATACACACTCACAAACTTTCGCCTTTATATTAATTAGTGTGTTATGTAGAATTATGATTCAATTGTTCTCTCCCAAAAAAACAATAATATAGTTATATTAATATTAAAGCAATACAAAGGATCTGAGCCTTTGTATTGCTTTAATAAATCTAATATCACATTTACAGCTCAATTGGCAGAAAAAACAATAAATCTATCGTTGAATCGTGTCTGAGAACTCTTCAATGGTTTTATTAGTCTCGATCGGGTCACAATGAAGTCGTTTCTCTTTGTGAGCAATTGTTTGTCAGAGCACCGCTAGAGGGCACTGTACGGTGTCATTTTCATTTGTATAATCCAGACGATTTTTTGAAATCGAATTGATGGATGGGTTAACGAGCAGTTTCGATTTCAAAGGTTTCTTTTGGAGATCATAAAGAAGTTTATTAATATAAATGTCTGGCCGCAAAAATATTACGTTATTTTAATAACCTCCAAGAAGCCAATTTGTGTTATACTGAAAATATTATAGTTTTACATTTTTTCATTCAATTAACTTTGAGTTTGAAAGAAATTGAAATATATAAATGTTTGCCCAGTAAACATTTATCAATTTATTTGTGTGGTCTGTTTACTAAAATAGAATTAAGCTCATACATAAACAGCGTTTTTAACAAATATTTAAGGTAGACTTTGCCTAAGTGCCCAACCATTATAGACGTGGTGTTTATGTGTACCTACGTGTTATGTACGGGTTTTTCTAAAAATAAGTTTATATTTTTAAATAATTATATTTTTGTGTACAGTCATAGAGCAGCGGTGGCCCAGTGGTGTCAGCCCCGACTTACGAACAGTAGATCGTGGGTTCGAACCCAGGCAGGCGCATTACTTTGTGTAATTTATTTCATCACCGCTGCTCTCAAAACGTTGAATTAAAACATCGTGAGGAAACCGGCATGTATTAGAACCAAAAAATTCGAAGACGTGACATCTGCCAATCCGCACTGGGCCCGCGAGGTGGATTATAGCCCATCCCTCTCCTAGAGAGGAGGCCTGAGTCCCTGCAGTGGGAACATTAAAGGCTGATGATGGTACAGTCATGAGCACTACCATAATTATGTACACCTAGCGATTAGCGTTTTCAAAGTGATTTTCTTCTAATCTCTTGATTGTATTTTTGTGTAGTTATGGACATAGTATATTTTGGTATTCAAAAGATTATGATATAGAACTTTAAACAAAGGCACATAAATTATTACGAGAGAACCACCCTCAACGTGTGACGTACAAAAATAATCAAACTTTTCCCAAAGAAGCATCCTTTTAAAAAGATCGCAAGAAAAGATATCACTTAAGAGGAAACGCGAGTGGTCTTTTCTCCATACAAACGCTCTCGCCTGTTTTCTTTTTGGTTAATGACCCTAGAGCAATGGTTTTTTACAGAATAATAAATATTAACTATTTCTATGCCCCTATGTTTTCCTTTTTGGTGATAAATTACTTTTATAAGCACTAGAACCCTCAAAAAATGCTCAAAATTGCTTGTTTAGATCGCTGTTAACAGAGTCCTAGTGTACAAATTTGACAACTATTAACGAAAAAAGAAAAACATAGCGGCGTAGTATATAACCTCCTTATTCATTGTCTAAAATATCTTTTAAATTGGTTCAATATTGGAGGAGGAAATAGGCGATAGCCAAACCTCGAATTCTAACTTTTTTCTACAGTTGTCCTTATCGCACGAATTTGAGGGCAGGAGGACGGAGAGAGACAGCGATAGTAGAAAGAGACAGCTCTCGCATTTCCTCTTAAGAGGCACAAGAAATGTGTCAACTACAATTTGTAGTAGTCTTATTAGTCCCAAAAGGATTACAAGAGAGCCGGTGTCTTGACGTGATAAATTGTTCTACGCTGCCATCGATGTACAGGTTGTTCACAAAATGTGTACGTTGTGAATTTTATGTCTCAGATTAAGTGAATCATGTTTATGTTTCAGCCGAGAGGAAGTGAGAAACTGAACTCTTACTCAAGGATAAGGATTGGGCTCGAAGGACAGAAAAAAGTGAAAATCGGATTCCGAAGTCATTGAGCACATCAGGCCCATTATGATAATCTTCTTTGCCTTTCCCGACTACATGGGGCTTGACTTCTGGTCTAACTGGATGCAGTAAAATTTTACATGGAGCGTCTGCTTATCTGACCTCCACAGACCAGTTTTGTACGGGACAATAAAACAATATCCCTTGGTTTATTTTTAAATAAAGAAACGTTACAAAAAAGGAATTATAAATAAAACAATACATGTCACGTAATAAATAACAAAATGAAACATTACCCTCACAATGTATCACAGAACAAGTCAATGCCAGTATTATAACCGCCTTGGGACCAATAAAGCACTGAAGAAATCGCTGTTGAAGGGTTATTTCAATGTTTGTTCGGTAATTCTGTTTGTTCATGTGCATATGTATGTATAAGTGAAGGGGAATCATTTACATGCAGGGGTTATTTATTGGTCGTCTGGGAATCATTAAAAATGTTAACTTTGTTTGTTCGTAACAATTTTTTGTTTGTTTGCTGTTTCTTCAATGGTCTGGGAGGGATGTGCAGTCAGACCAAAGTCACTAAGTACATTATCTAGTTTTTGCAGTAATAAGTGATTTCTTGTAATTAGGCTGTAAGTAAAAAAAAAATATCTATACTAATATTATAAAGAGGTAAAGTTTGTGTGTTTGTATATTTGTTAAATTGTAAGGGGTAATCTCGGGATCTACTGAACCGATTTTAAAAATTCTTTCACCAATAGAAAGCCACATTATTGCTGAGTGTCATAGGCTACTTTTTATCCCTGTATTCCCACGGGAACGGGATCTACGCGGGTGAAACCGCGGGACGTCAGCTAGTAATTTTATATATAGGTAGGTATATTTGTTTATTTTGATAGTATGTACAATAGATGCTAAAAATGTAAACTAAAAGTTAATACTCACATATATACAAAGAACAAATAAGACACTTAGGCGCCTCAGTGCGGATTGGTAGATGTCGCATATCTTCGAATTTTTGGTTCTAAGACATGCCGGTTTCCCCACGAGGTTTTCCTTCACCGTTTTGAGAGCAGTGGTGATGAAATAAATTACACAAAGTAATGCGCCTGCCTGGGTTCGACCCCACGACCAACTGTTCGTAAGTCGGGGCCGCCACCACTGGGCCAACACTGCTCTACATTTCCCTCACAGCTAACCATAACACAACTGTTTGCGTGTCTTTTCCACCCAATCTATATCGAAACACCATTCCAATCGTCCGAAAAAACCCGCCTGTACCTATATATTATACTAGATATAGATATAAACGAAGACTGGTAGCGATATCGTCGATGTTCCCTATTAGTCGTAAATAACGCCTTTCCGAACTGCCTGTGTGCGTCATAAATATAGGGGACAAAGAATTTTTTTTTCGTGTTGGTACGAGTTTTTTGTATGTGTGTGTGTATGTCATAATTTCCGGGTTATGTCTTTATTCTTCATGGTGTCTGTATTTTGAAGGAATTTTGATGTGTTTACTAGTAACCGGCGAGTATTAACGGGAACGATGCATGTATTAATAATTAGGCGCTCTTTTGTTTCAGCCACATGGGGTTTTTCTATTATTCAGGTGGTAAACCATTAGGGGTAGACCAGTCATTGATAAAAGCTAAGCGTGGCTTAAGAGTTGCCGCCGATCTCTGTAAGTTGATGATATTTTGTGTATCGTGAAAATTGCAGACTTTTACATTTTTTAAATTAAGTTTTGAAATTAATTTAAATTAAATAGTTAAATAAAAAAAATATATTTGAATTTAATTTTTATTTTTATTTATTTATTTTGTCTTTTTTTTTTTTGGCTGCTGCAATGTATGGATAAGTACTCAGAGACGTTTAATGATTACATAGGCCATATCTTAATAATGATTTTGACACTTTTCTTTGAATGTTTTGTATGTCAAATCCTTACTAAGTGACGGCTTAAGTTACCATTAAATATCTCTGAGTACGGCAGTTAGTGTCTTTTAAAGAGTTATACTATTCGTAAATGTTTTCATAAAATAGTTTAGATTTTTCTGTTCACATCTAGCCTCAGAACTCAGAAAAATAATATGAAACGTTTTTGTGTTGATTTCGGACACTTTTTAGGTATGAAAGGTCTTTATCATAGACACAATAACTGTTCAAATATATTTTTAACTCTAAAACAGAACTAAAATAAACCACAAGCCAGTGATGAACCCAATCACCCAGCTGATGCATAGGTGATTATGCTAATTTTATTTCAAATTGCGATTCGTATCCGTCTGCCACTCCGATGCATTCTATTATTAGGCTACATCAATACGTCAAAATTACCGCCAAAGCTGAGCCTAGGTAATGAATGTGCTGTTTAATCCTAACACATGCATTATTGCATCCATGGCTGCAGAAGGTTCGGTGTATGCAACGGGTAAAAAGGTGCATGTATTCTCGTACATAGATTTTGTACTATATTTGGTTTCCAACAGTGAAAACATGTTCATTTCGAAAATAACTACAGTCAGTCAACAGTCAACAACAATAATTACTCTCAGTCACTCCATCCTAACTAATCCTAACTAATATTATAAATGCGAAATTAACTCTGTCTGTCTGTCTTTCTGTCTGTCTTTGCTTCACGCCTAAACTACTGAACCGATTTGTGTGAAATTTGGTACAGACATAGTTTGGAACTTGAGAAAGGACATAGGATAATTTTTTTTTTATTTTTTCGCGAGATAAACCAAAAATCTGCCGGAAGTCACTATTCCACGCGAACGAAGTCGCGGGCAAAAGCTAGTGTTCAATAAAGTATCATATTTACAATTGTATTCAGGTGCATAAGGTTCCCGTCGGGGCTGTGGATATCGAAAGGTTACCGCGGCTCCGACACAAGGGCGAAGAAGAAGGAACATGGGTTTGGTTTTGGTCTGACACTCCCCTTCGCTCTGCCCAAGAGCGGGGGGGGGGTTATTCGATGATTGTCCACCCACCAAAAAAAAAAAAAAGCATAAGGTTAGTTTGGAAGCCGACTCCAAATCACAACATAGTTGGGAATAGGCTAGACAAGATAATTATAACCAGAATATTTATATGAAATCAACTTAAATTAACATAACATTACGTCTATCACGTTTGTAATCCCCAAAGGATTTGGCCGAGGTGTACCTAATATTAAATCCACAAGTTGTCCGTATTTTTTAAGTCTTATGTAATACGAGTAGAAGGCAAGCTTATTCCCACCAATCGAGCACAAATTCAATCTGTGGTCGCTACTTAAAAAATCAGTAGAACATGAGGCCGTCACTCAATTTAAATTCAGAAGCATCAATAACAAAAATAAAAAGGTTAATTTAAAAGAAGGATTTGAATAGATTTCAAGTGGCTTTAACAATCAAAAATGTCACGCTTGCTCTGTACGTGAAGCGTGTGTTTACATTTTCCATTTTCGCGCTTCATACAAAATCGGCCTTCTGTTTCCATACTTATAATTTCGAGCACGAATCATGCAAGCGGTGACCAATCATCACGCGCCCCCTTGGGATGGCGGCCGTGACTAAAATGCAATGATTCTGTTATGCCAGCCGGCTTTGACTCGCTTTCATTACCTTTGGCCTTTGGGATTTGGTCATGTTATTTGTAGTCATCAGAGTACGGTTGTTTCTATATGTGACAGATATTTTGATGAGTTGTTTCGATAACATAACATCACGCCTGTAATTCCTGAAGGGTTAAGCAGAGGTGTACCTTATAGTACACTCATATTTCGCCAGTTATGTTTACGTCCCATGTAATAGGGGGCGAGCCTATTGCCATCAACCGGGCACAAATCCAGACTCCGTGGCTGTTACTGATAAATTCCTGATGGAAAAAGCCAATAATACTTTGCCCGACCCGGGAATCGAACCCAGGACCTCATGCTCAGCAGTCGCGCTTGCGACCACTAGACCAGATCTCAGGTCTGTGAATAATATCGACATCAATAATTCTTCGGGAAACACAGACATGATTTTGGGTTATGTATAGGTTAGATAGAAGTGTACCTTATAACCGTATATATAAAGGTTATTGATATTGGAAATCGCGTTACGGAACTGAAATGGAGTGGCACAGCACACCTAGCAAAGCGTAGTAATGATAGATGGACTAAGGCTGTCACCGAATGACGTCCAAGAACGGGAAAAAGAAACGTGGGACGTCCATCGGCGAGATGGGCAGACGACATAGTTGCCATCGAGGCAAAAACCTGGAAGAGATTAGCACAGGAATGTGGAGAAATGCACCAGTTTAGAGAGGCCTATACTCAATAGTGGATAAATTCGTGTTCTGGATATTGATAATTTTAATTGTACCTTATTAGTGTACCCTCATTTCCACAGTTAAGTTTAAGTTCCATATAAAAGGGAGCGACCCGCTTGCCAACAACCGAGCTCATACCATTACGAAATAGGTCTTAACTTTTGTTTCAAGTGTATACGTCATATTAGTGCTCGTAAAGCGTAACACGTATGTCCCAGCTCATATGTCATCATAACCTAACATTACAGGAAAGCTAAATAAATGAGACAGACATCAACAATAAGTACGTGTGACAGAGAGCGAGGACCCACGATGAGTGACACGTTCGCGACAGGAAGAGGGGTACAGAGTAATCAACAGATGCGACACAGAGGGGAGCGGCTAATTGAAGTGATTTGTAGGCCTGTGATATTGTTTTGGCCGCTGTGTTAATTCTGCCAGTGCCTTGATCCCGTTGTTCAAAAACCAGTTGAAGCAAGAATATTTAAACTGAAAATTAACATTCACACATCGCGACATGGCCAACGATTTTAAACGACAAAACAAATAATTATTGGTGAGGTTGTTTTGAAAAGACAGGGGCATAGTACTCGCAACCAGCGTGCATGTATGACAGATTTATGAATGTAGATGATGCAAAAAGAGTATGTAAGGACCGTGGTCGGTGGATGGCGTTCTGTGGATTCTGCCCTATGAGAAAAAGATGTATATTAAATCCTTTTTCGACTCATGTTGATTATAGCGTTACTTGAACGTCAAAATTAAATAGTTAGGAAGAAGCAGGGCTCCTAATATACAAAATGACACGACCGCGACGGATGGGGGGCACAGAGTAATCAACAGATGTTACGATGTTACCCAGAGGGGAGCACTTTTATTTTGAGTGATTGGAAAATAATGATATTGTTTTGGACGATGAATGCGGGCTATCAATGGCTTTTAAACAATATCACGCTCGATTGTAGTTTGAAATAGTAAATAATTAAACTAAAAAATATTATTATTTATTTATTTTAAACATCATTGTTCTCAACGAGTACCGACACTTCTAGGATGGTATCCCGAGATCATAGCGATCGCAACAGCATCGAAATATCGGGAACTCATAATAAAGGATAATCACGACAGATATCAAATAAGTGACAGTGTCTGAATATTGTTCTCTTTAGGAAGTGCACATACGGTTCAGACGGTCACTTTCCACTCTAACAAAAAGTGAACTACCATCTGAAATATCAAGCGATTTTGAACCATGTGCGATGCAAACGTTAACTGTGACTTGCCCTGCACTTATACTGCCCTGCAAAATAAATATTTATTGTACGGGTCCTGATATAAACAATGACAGTTTCGTGAGGGATGACGGGCACAGAGTAATTAACAGATGTGACACAGAGGGGAGAGTGTAATTGGAGAGATTAATAGTGATGCGACATTATGATATTTATGCGATTTAGCAGTTTTCCGTAACGACCAATAATTAAGTTAATATACACTAGTTAGTATATTTACGAGTTTGGTTTTAATAACATATTTACATAGTGTTTATAGTGGGCATTTCGATATAACATGGATAAATAAATAAATTGGAAAAGCAATAAATTAATAAGCTCATTTAGCGTCAATAAAAAAACTGTGTAGAATATGTATTTTCTTACTCAGAAAACTTTCATATTTTTCAAATAATATCAGACAGAAAGCTCTGACCTTACAGCGTCGTAATCACGTTTCTACCTAAAAAAACTGTTTACAAAAACGTTCCCAAAAAAACTGTTTTTATATAAAGCTAAGTAAAACACGTAAACACGTCAACCGCCTGTCTAAAGTCAGCTTTAATAACCATCACGTCTTACCAACTTATTCTTTGCCCATTAGAACACGGGTCACGCTTAGCTCAGGCCAAAGGTCGCGTGAAAAATAGAACGGCTTGGCCACGAGCTACGCGATTTAGGCGACGCGCGTGTTACGATAGTTATTACTGCCGAAGATAATCATCTGCCTAGCCTTCTCCCAACTATGTTGGGGTCGACTTCCAGTCTAACCGGATGCTACCGACAAATTTTGTGAGCATCGTATTTACTACTAGCTTTTGCCAGCGGCTTTACCCGCGTGAAAATGACGATTTTCATACAAAATTGCATCCCCTATTTAACTCCCTTAGGGGTTGAATTTCGAAAAATCCTTCCTTATTCCTTGTTTACATTATAAATGGTACCTCTGTGCAAAATTTCAGCTTTCTATAGTCAAGGCTTTGGGCTGGGCGTTGATGAGTCAGTCGTCAGTCAGGGCTTCTCTTTTTATTTATATAGATTAGATGGGACGGTGGGCGCATTGGCTTTACGATTGACTGCTGTGCTGCGTGTCACGAGTTCAATGCCCGCATGGAACAAAATAAACACTTGTATAGCCTACAGGTTCTTCCAGTTGTGGCTGTTTGTACTGTACGTGCGTTAAAAATGTTTCTAAAAGCAAACGCACCCATGATATAGCAGAAGTTCCTAATGTGTAGCAATTTTTTTTTAAGTCTCTTTCTAACAAATGAATAAACAGATTAAAGACCTTAGAGCATATCGTAAGTCACCGTGAGGCGATGGCGCTTACACAAACGAAGGCAGCAGACGCGCATGCCGCTTACTACATAACTATATACTCGCTGTCACATAACGCATCCCCAGAGGTCGTGCACGGAGTGTAACAGCGTGACAGATAAACAGGCCCTTGATTTGTTTCTGCTGGTCCCGTGACAAATAACAAGACTGATGTTAGTAGAAGCTTTGATGTTATCAGATTAGCTACGTTTTCCTTAAGTTTTTTGTTGAATTCCGACGTTTGATGTTGCTGGGTGGTAGAAATGTATGTGGAATAGTGTAGGGAATTATTTTTAGTACACATGACGTCTTTTCAAGTTAGATGTTTCCCGTATAAGCTGACGACACATTATGTAAGAAACGCCAGTCTTCCATGTTGGTAAATCTCAGCGGAAACTAGTCATTATACGCAATACGCAAACACGGGTTCAGAGACTGAAACCATCTTCCCACTCTCTTATATTGTGATGGGACGGCGATCCCACACTATCAAAGAGAGATCAGGTGTAGTAACAACGGCTTATCGTGCTTTTCAAGGCGTGTAGGCCATAATAACTTCCCAATTGCTGTTCATGAATTCCTATAGGTAAAACCCAATGTTCTGCCTGACCTTGGAAAGACAGGACCCCATGATAAACTCACTTGTGGACAAGAGAACTATAGGGCAAAAGTTCCTACTGTACATACTCTTACCGTATAACAAGGGAAGAGTTTCTTCCTATCTGAAATCAACAGTTTTATAATATGTTGTAGTTGAAACGACGACCGACGTTTTATGTTATACTGGTTGAGGTATCGATGTAAGAAGTATACACGACATCCAGTCAAGATCTCTCTTTGTACGGAATATCTAAACAAATCGAGGCTATATTATACTGTTAATGTAACTATAGCTTGATGTATATACAGGATACTAACTTTTTTGGCTAAGAGCTTTTATAATGAGCTGGAACACCCTTATAACTACAGACATAAAAAGAGCGACAGAAGTAATTCTGTCGCTAAAAAGACTTAACTTTTATAACGTTTTATTGTTCGGTGAATAACCCCTTACATTGTGAACCCAATTTACATTTTAATAAAAAGAGTTTCGCCAAAATGGCTAAGTTGTTAAAGTTTGTAGTTAAATTATAATGGAAGCGCCTATAAATAAAATTGAGGTAATTTATTATGGTGCATAATTTTTGTATTTTTCGTGTACTTGGCTTGTATGTAGGCCAGAAAATTCACAAAGATTTATAGGGTTAAAGTACCCGTGGAAATTTAAATTTGTTGCTGTTAGATTTAAGCATAAACAAAATAGAGGCGTCGTAAAGCCAATTTTGAGCGATATGTAATAATGTTACTTTAATATGCATGTGTTAATATGTTTTGACTTCCAAACAATAATCTTCTTTCCGGATTCCTTAACTTTTGTAACTTGGGATAGGTAGACAACACTTTTGTGTTTTTATTTCCACAATGTATTAAAATAATATTCCAAGGGTAACTTTTTAACTGGACTATATGGTGTCCTACTGCTGGCCACTGGGTAAAGCCGTCCCTTTCTTTTCCAATACCTGAGCATTTCTCTTTTTTTTTGCCATAGTTTCAAAAAATCGCTAAAAATAAAAATATATATATAAATCGTTTTTTTTCATGAAATCAGGTAGTTCACTTTATTAACATTTGGATTTTTATAAGAAAATCTATTTTATTTATGAATTTTGTGGAAAATAAATTAAAAACTAAATGAAGGTAAATTACATGTTCTTATTTTGTTACTTTTTAATTGTTAAAAAAAACTTTGAAGTAGCAATTGTTTTAACCAAAAAAATAGTTTTCTTGATACTTCATGATAAACTTATTAGTATCATTGCAAAGAAATACCAACAAAAGTAAAAGAAAATATTCAAATTAAGTGTTTATTTATTTTTTTGTTACCTTTCACCTAAATAAAATTTAAAGTTTTGATAGTATGAAAAATTAACAAAATTTACCGATTTTACGTGCTTTTTATTGTAGTGTTAGGTATCCTTGAGTATCTTCATGAGATTCATTGTTATAAAATAAAAATAAAATACATAAAACATAAAAAGAGATCAGATTTTTTCTGGGACAGTAACAAAATAAGAATATTAGGTAACAAAATAAAAATTAATAAAACCTAAAAGGCAACGTCTACAATGTACTAGGCGTTGTAGACGTTTTAGTGATTATGATTAAAGATATAGATAACACAAACTATTTACTGTTCAAAATTTACAGTCAGAAAACAACTTTAAATTAATTCCTTTTTTGTTACTAAAATTTTCCGCATATACGTTACTGTGTACGAAGTAACAAAAAAAATAGTAACGAAACACTTGTTTAGTTTTTACAAAATATTATTTTAGTAGTTAAAATTGGAGTTATGTCTAATATAATTCACTCAAATTTAGTGCAAGTTGTTAACTATTGTGACATGATAAAAGAAAGTAGTCAATATTATCAACTTACCTTGAAACAGCTGTAACAAAAACGGAATGAGATTCGATTTTCGAACTGGAATATTATTTCACATTTTACCGTCGGAACAGCACTGACACCTAAATCAATATGGCGGCATTAAATGGTACCTGTAGTATTGCCAAGTTAAAATTGTGTATCGAAATGGAAGTTTTTTAACTTTATCACACAAAAAATGGGTAACAAAAACTGAAATCTATTTTTGGAACTTTTTCTGGGACAAGTTTAAAAATCATTTTTAACTGACAAAATTAAAAAGTAAATACCAAAAAAGCAATTTAAGTAGATCTTTATAACTCTTAGAATGGTTTAAAAACAAAATCTCAGTATAGTTTCTTTGAACCTTATTAAAATAATTGAGTTTTAAGTAACGGATGGTAGACTGGGACATACGAATTTTCATACATTGCAATTTTTTGGTAGTTTGTATTTATTTATTTTTTTAATTAAATATTATATTTTTATGATATTTTTTAATGATTTCTGTGAATTTACTAAAAAATGTGCACCTAAAAAAATACAGAATCAATAACATACACATTACACAAATGTTATTAATCTGCAAACTTGTGGGACATTCAACAAATGTGTATTGGCAAAAAAAAAAGAGAAATGCTCACCTCTCTATCTCATGTGAGTTCTGGCCTTAATGGCCCCCCGCAAACATAATCAGATCGAGTAACTTCTTAAATTAAATAAATAAATGTTTTCAAAAAACACTAAACTTTTCCCCAATACGACAATGCGGAAAATAGCTCATAACTATCGTATTTCATTCAAAAACATACACAACGATACCCATAGTACAATAACTTTATATAATAGCAAACTAACGTTCCATGCTCGTAAATTATGTTATTAAACTCTATAAATAACTCCAAAGTTATATATGTAAATCAACTCACGAATAATGTTAGTACATACTGAGTCTAAATCGTGAACCGGCTTATATAAAATTCAGCAAGGTCAACGAAGTTTTCAACTTCCACACACATTACATATTTATAAACACGATACATGTTGCGACTCTTGTGGGCTTATAAAACAACATATTATTTATATCTAAATGAGATGTTGAATCTTGTACTTTTCACACATAATCGGAAGTTAACTTCTCCACTCTAGGACAAGTATCTTCTCTGTGTGATGGAATCGGCCATAATCGACCACGTGGTCCCATTGTGGATCTGTAATTATCACACGTCTTCGAATTTATAGTTCTAGAACATTCGTTTTGTATCCTCGCTTTGTTTTCTTTATCTTGTTGAGAGTAGTGACGATTAATTAATATAACTGCCTAATTAAAAAACCGATTTACAGTGACTTCATTTTAGTTTTGGTGTTCTGCTCAGCAAACCCTGGTGAACGAGTTCCTTTATTAAGTCATACCCTAAGAGCTCTATTACGTAACGATGCACTAAAAGCATGTGAAAAATTGAATCTCTTATGAAAAAGGCTCATTAGCAACAAATAAGAAACTCAAGCTATAAGCCTAAAAAAAGAAAAAGAAAACACAAATTGCGCAGTTCACAAAATAATATTTTCACATAAGTAACATGAAAAAAAGCGAAATTTCACGTCAATGAAGCTCGTTACCCGGATTCAAGAAATATTAAGTCATATGTGTAGTGAGGGAGGTGAATACAGTAGGCTCATTTTATTTTGATGAAAATTAATGTTTTTTGATAAGGAGAGACGGAATAAAAAGCAATAATTTTATGACGTTATCAAAGTACCCCGTTGGGGCTACGGGTTGTTCATAAGAGAAGCCGCGGCCTCGACTTTAAGGGCTAAAAAGGAACACGGGTGGTTTTTAGTCAGTAGAAGTCTGACACTCCCTTTCGCTCTTGCCCAAGAGGACCCCGGCTATTTGATGATTTTCCACCCAACAAAAAAAAAAGAGTATACAATGTACAAAGGTAATGAGTGTCACAAAAGACAGATAATAATTTTGTAGATTTTTTTAAGATGAATAGGAAGAAGTACATGCTTGTAATTTGGAGAGGCCTTTGACTAAATTGACGCAGTAGGTCAAACTTTTTAAATTAAGCATAGTACAAAATTCAAATAGTTCGATGCTCCTTTAAAATCAATTTCATCGTCCAATAATTCTAGAAAAGATGCAGTTATCAACGCAAAATAAACGTAATAATCCGAAGTATTAATGCGTCGCAGTACTCTGGCAAGATTTTCCGCCATTCAATTGATTCTAATGGTAATTGAAATTCCATTCTGTCAGTTGGAATCCATTAATCCACTTCAAGTGTTTCGTGTTGTCCATTCCGAGAGGGATTTTGAAACCATTAGCAATCAATTTTGTTTGAAGGACGGGAGCTAATGTACATTTTTAGTATGTTTAGGTAAATTGTTCTTTATTTTGTTTATTTTTTGTACATTAAAACTGTATTTTGACATGTATGTTAAAGATAGGTTTAGTTATTTTTTAGTCCTACTCGAAGTTGAATTACGGGAAAATAATTTACGTTTCTTTGGAAAATCTGTTCCTTAAGATGAATGTGCTTACGCCTTTGGGTGTGGTAACTGTGACATAATTTGTTGTTCTATTTAGCTTAATGTTTCGTTACTATTATTCATCGAACTGACGCAGGAGTAAGACACCATCATTTCGCTAGCCCCGTATTACCTTACAGCGGGTGAGTTTATTGCCATTAACTATATATAGGCACAAAAACCCGGTTCTGCTACTGCTGCTTGATAACAGATCATCAGATTTGATCATAAATGATGATGATGCCAAGCCTTTTCCCAAGTATTTTGAGGTTTGCTTGCAGATTGGATAAATATTTTACTTGGCACTACCACTTATCTGTACAGATAATGAGTAACAAGACAAGTCACTACAGGAAATATATTACCGATTTTTTTTTTTTGGTCTGTGGGAAATTATCAAGTGACTTCTCCCGCACTGGGCAGAGCGGTATGGAGTGTCAGACTTCTACTGACTAAAAACCACCCATGTTTCTTCTTAGCTCTTTGTGCCGAGGTCGCGTTATCTCTTTTATTTTTATTTTTTATTATTGATAGGTTCGCGTTTGACCACTATCTCACCTGATGGAAAGTGATGATGCGGTCGACGATGGAGCACGCTTACCTAGAAGTAACCTATTCACTCTTGACTTAAAGACCCCTAGGTTATAGCTATCCGAAAATACAGACTCTGGCAGGGAATTCCACTCCTTAGCTGTACGCACAATGAAAGTATTCCCAAATTATCTCTTTCGAACAACTTGCAGCTCACAGAGAATTTACCTTGACATACCAACCAAAAGTCGTGCAAACGTAACCTTCTGCCAAACGCCACACAAATGACTCAGTTCCCCACATCGTCGGGACGTGCTTATAACCGTGTCTGCAATACATTACCACCGCTCACCACTTTACTCGGCGCAGATAGTTAATGTGTTATGCTATATTAGGCAGACTCGTGAAATGGAGGCAGGGATTTGGTTTCATGTCATTTTGGAAGTATTTGGGAATTGACTGCGAGAGACGTTGTAGGGAAAAGGCTTTCTTAATCCTCACGATAAGGATAGGTAATATTTTCTCTCTTTTCATCATAATTGATATTCTTGCTTGGATATCTTTTGTTGAAGCTTTTTTAGGGTTCCATACCTCAAAACGTAAAAAAGAAACCCTTATAAGATCATTTTCTTGTCCGTCCGTCTATCCGTGTGTCAACACTGATTTTTTTATCACTACGTGTGCAGTTGGCGTTAACAATTTTCTATAAAATACAGTTTTTAAACGTAACTATTGAATATGATGTAATTATCGTTTTAAGCTTGAAGCATCGTTACTTTTATGTTTGCGAAGAGCCTTTGCAGTTGCCATTATTGTCTAATTCTGTAGATGTGGTCATGAGTGGAAACAGCGAATTCGCAAGTTTAAGGTGGGGGAATGCTCTCAGGCTCGGTGGCAACGACCTTCGAAGAGTGACAGATAACAACTGGGTGAGTGTTACCGAGAACCGAGTTGAATGGCGTGTGATAGGAGGGGCATATATCCATATTATATCCATGATGACTTTATTTCTCAAACATTCCAAACTTCTATCTGGCAAAGCTATATAGTAAAACAACAGCTAAATTCTTTAATCAACAAATTAAACTGTACCGGGCAAGCATAAAACAAAAGAACCACGCTTTTATAAATCGTCATTTTAAATGTGTAACATTTTATGAAGACAAAATGGTGGCATTATATTTTCATGTTAGCTCAACATTTTGAGTTCAAAAACGTTGCGACGAGTTAAATCATCTTTACTTCAGCTCGACTTACATAATGTACACGCATTATGTAAATAAATGCTTTAATATATACGTACATACTCAATTATGCAGAGTCCTGTCGGCAAATGTTATTATACGAAATTACACAGGAACGTTTCAGTCAGATGTCAAACAATATGCGGCAAACAATGAAAGTATACGGGAGAGGGAATGGAACGCGGCTGCTACGTGTTTTGTTCTCAACGGGCTGTGAATGTTGAATGTTTCAGTAGAAATATACGGTTTGAAAGGATGGAATTTTGTAAAGAAAAGTTGAAAGTAATTTTTTCAAGGTGGAGACAAAAATACGACACCAAATGGAAACACTCAATTGGTTCATCGGAATATTTTTAAACTATCAAATAGATTCTTACTTTTACTTCGTTGGTCTAGTAATCACAAGCGTGACTGCTAAGAGTGAGGTCCTGGGTTTGATTCCCGGGTCAGACAAAGTGTTATCAGGTTTTTCCTTCAGGAAGTTGTCAGTAGCAGCCACGGAGTCTATATTTGTGCCGTTGATGACAATCGGCTCACCCCCTATTACATGGATTTTAAACATAAATGGCGAAATGTGAGTATACTAATGGGTACACCTCTGCCTAAATCTTCGCGTATTTCAGGTGTGATAAGTAACAGAATGCTTACTCCTAAAATTCAACAGTGACTATCCGACCCGCACACACCACACTCCCGTATGTTTCCGTACAAACAATCGCACTAATGTAAGATTTGAAACTGTCGCCATGTACGGAGTCGCATTTTAGCGAAATTATTGTTATTATATTATAGTGCACAGTCATAATGGCTGAAAGATGGAATTCTACAGCGACACGAATAATTTGGGGTTCAAATGTTGTTGTGTTGCGTTTGACGACACGGTTGGCGCAGTGGCTAAGCGATTGGACTGCTGCGCTATGTGTCGCGGGTTCGATCCCCGCACGGAACAAGTATTTGTATGGCCTACAGATAGTTGTTTCGGGTCTGGGCGTGTTTGTGTATGTGAGTTTCAATGTTTGTAAACGCACCCACGATACAGGAGAAATTCCTAGTGTGGGGCAACGTTTAAAAAAAAAAAAAAAAAAATGTAAGGTAAGATGGATGCTTTTAGTAAATTGTGTTTGTAGGTGTGACTTTACATTGTTTAATTTAGGGTAGTGACGAAATTGTAAGTTGTGGAATTAATTCATGAATCAGGCAAAGTGTTATGCTGCAGGTTCATCGAAAGAGATACCGCGGCCCCGTACACAAAGGGCTAAGAAGGAACATGGGTGGTTTTTTGTCAGTAGAAGTCTGACACTCTCTTCTGCTCCGCCCAACGCGGGAGGAGTCATTTAATGATTTCCCACCCTCAAAAAAACAAAGAAAAAGTGTTTTCTATAAAGATTTTCTCGATAGTAGTCACAGAGTCCAGATTTGTGAAAACTGAACATCGCCCAATGTGATTTTTTTACCCATCGGCAGCTTGTATAATCAGTTGGACGTAAACGTATAGCCTTGCTTGGGTTCGATCTATACAGTTTAATGGACAATATTACATAAAAACTTTTTAACAAAAAATAAAACCGGCGGCTAGTCGGTGGCAAAAAAGGGTCATACTCAGAAAAAGTGTACATTTGGTGTCTTTTCTTGTCCCGCAACTTCATATTTACGTAAATATTTAGTATTATAATATATTTTCTTTTATCCCCCCTTTTTGTTATATTAGTCTAATTCTACGATGATTTCTCTGGTATTTTTAATTAAATTTTCAATATAAGATTACATTTTTTGATTGTCAAAACATTGATAAAAATGTCGCCATACATTGTTTTGGTGTCCCAATGACGGTTACACATTTTCAGAGATGAATTGTTACAAATATTTATCGCTTTTTTTAACATTGACTGTGGTTATATTATTCTTGATGAATCAAGTAACTAAATAAGACCAATTTTATCCGTAAATCATATACAGAAGGATTTATTTTAATTAAACAAATGCTGTCCCAAAATTATGAAGTTTCGTTACTCAGGGTTAGTAACGCGTGATAAAATTTGAAACGCAATGACTTAAGGTGGTATAAATAGTTTTTTTCTAATCTGGCAACGTTATTACTTACGTCAAAATCACTGTCACGGCAGCCATCTAGTTTTCGCCGCAGTCGTGAAGTCAAGAAGTTTAGCAAGTGAAAATTTTCAAAAAATACCTCAGGGTGATAAACGACTATTATTTTGGTAAGTTTATTATGTTTTTTGTTTACTTACCATGTTTTCTTCATATCTTTTGTATTATCTAAAAGAATACACTCAGTGCTTGCGTGGTAAAACCGTGGTTTACGTAAAAACATTTTTAGAGGTTATGATTTCTCAGATTTTATTATCATTTTCGTTATATTGCGTAAAATTGCGTTACGTTACGAAACTGAGAAATTGTTAAGCTTAGTTTACAAAAACTAAAAGTGCATATCTATATAACTGTGTAATAATACACAGGTATAGTTGCCGACAGGTTTTTTAATGGAATTTAATTAAATAATTACCAATGTTTATGGTATTTTTATTTTTATTAATCTAAATAAGACTGATAAGCCAAATATAATCAGGTGTTTTATTCGCCCAATCCATGTGCTCCATACCTTATGACATCAGTTTCGTGACGGAGATTCTCAGTATCGTTACCTATCAGTTTAGTTACAAATTCAAAATGTACACTTTTTCTGAGTATGACCCAAAAATGAAATCAAAGAAACAAAAGTCACCGACTTCAGAAACTGATTATTCTTCTAAAGTTTAGTTTTCAGTTTTTGTTTTTTTTTTTGAAGTCGGTTTTATTTTTTGTTAAAAAGATTTTATTTTTCACTTTTTAGTGGTTCACATGTAAGTTCACATGTTCAAAAAAAACAAACATCCGAATTGAGAACCTCCTTCTTTTTTTAGAAGTCGGTTGAAAATACAGAAGTACACCTTTTTCAATGGATCTAGTCAGTGACCAAAGTGCGCAACATAAAATTCATTATTTAGAACTCAATATAGGAAATTTCATATTATATTTTCTCGTACAAACTTTTATTCCATTACGTTAATGTAGTTTGATTGTAAAAATAAAATGCATTTTCTTACAATGACCTCATATGTTTGACATTCTACTACTGTATTAGATATAAAGTATTATTATTACTGACGTAGAAGTCGTAGAACCCGCTCTGGATCCGCGTGCTAGATTATGGCTTACTCGCTCTCAAGGAAAAAACCTGTGTCTCTACATTGTCACTGTTTTGGACTGATATAATAATATAATCAGAGGTCAAAATAGGTCGAGTGTATTAACATAATCTTTAAGTATGCAAGTAACTTAGGGATAGGAATCCCGGAATCGTTTATAAGGTGTTGTGTTGTATTGTAAATTAAAAAAAAAAAACAACTCCAGGAATTTTAAGAAGCCAACGTCAGAGTTGTCGAGGTTGCTACGTCCCGGTCTGACTAAATCTGAGTCGTCGATTCGAGGAACAGAAGAACAATAGATTGATCTTCTTTAAACATAGAAGGCCAAGCTATAAACATGATGGGAGATTCACCAAGAAGCTTACGGTAAAGCCATTCAGAAATACGAACTCGATCGACACTTCGAAATCGACTGTCACTGGTCACACCGAACACAGGTGTCGACGAATACAAACAGCATACTTAGCCTAAACCCCGGTACACACAAAACAGATCGCTTTACTTATCTCCCTCCTTAAGCCAAGGATTGTCACTGTAACAAACTTTACATGAGATTTATGTGCTAACAGTTGTGGGCCACGCAATAATTGCTATGCTATGATTTATTTCGCTCGCGGTGCAACACAGTCCTTACTGCGATGTGACTCAGGATTTATGTTCTAAGTTGGTGTAGTGTTATTTGTTATGTTATGTTGCTGTAAAGGGGTGGTCTGTAAGGGTTGTTTGTATGGGGCGGTGGGTGATGGGTTATTGTAGATCTTGTGGACTTGATAAGAATATCGGTATATACGTTGAGAAAAGACTAGACTTTGATGATGATTATATCGGCACACTAAAAGAAAGTAAATAATGTTGTAAACATAATTTCAAAATTATTTTTTTATAAAAAAATGACAAATAAAAAACAGCAGTAAAAAATTAAACAAACAATATCTTAATACAATATTTTGAGGTATTAAACATTGGGCACCCGCTTTAACGGCACCTGAGGTAATGGCACCTGAGGTATTCCACATACGGCACCTGTCAGTCGCACAAAATTGTAAATGACATGTGTTTCAAAACAATCACGTTGAAAACAATTAAAAATTTATCACTATGTTATCGATTACCTGCAAGTTTCTGTTTTTTTTCTATATGGCATTTTTATTTTAAAAACTAATTAAAGCTTTTACGTTCTAACAACATAACGTTATTTTTTTCATGTAAAAAATATTGGTTCCTTGATGTAAGATTACGTACCTACTGGGTTTGAAAATTATTGATGGAATTAGTGCCATAGTTAAACACTGATGTGTTGCCATAACAAGGGAGAGAACTAAAACATAAATAATTTTGCAGAAATAAGCATGATGGTAGTATTTCCCAAACTTAAGACCCGAAGTAAGTAAGTTAGAACCGATTCCGCTGAAGAAGCCCAACACAAAACTCAACATCAGCACAAAATAACGGCTATTTGCTTTATGTCCATGTTCCACTACGTGCTCCCGCAAGTCCTGCTTCAACTACATACGTACATAAACTGCAATGTACTCGAATTTGTCACTTATATCGCGTCATTTACACCGAGACAGTGCGAACTCCCTCGGGGTAATAAGGTATGACGTCGCTGAGAATTTCGACGTTAAGGAAACTACTACGGACTTTATTGGTCAGCCAGCCAGTCTTACCAAGGAATGTCATATTAGCCCACACCAGTAGGTTGTGGAGGTCAGATAAGCAGTCGCTCCACGTAAAAAGTTGGTATTCAGTTGATTCGCTCAACGTTTCGCATTTCCCTCGCTTTCTCCTCAAAATCTGAACCGATTAATTTATTTTTGACATATTTTTTTGGAAAGAGTTTGTCTTGGTTCCTTTTAATTTATTTTGTGTTGAACACTTTTCAATTTTTATTGATAGTCCTCTCACGGCCGTAAAAATTTGGTATTTTTTGTAATTTTTGGTGGGCCATGCCATCGTTTATTTACTAACTTAGTTGCTAAAAAAGGAAAAGACAGTAGGTAGACTATAATTTTATCGCTTAGTCGATAGTGAAAAAATGCTTTAAAGGGAATTACAGTGCTATAGAACTCAAAAAAAAACATTTACATGAAGAATCGAACCACAGTGTTCAATTTTATACATAAACTGCAATGCACTAGTATTTGTCAGTTATATCGAGTCATTTACACCGAGGCAATGCGATGTCCCCGGGGACTGAGGCACCACGTCACTTAGAATTTTGACTCAAAACGAGTTACTAGTAACATTTATTGAACGGTCGTACGTGTATGTTAAAGTGGGTTAGTCTCAGCATGTCTTGCGTTACTCTTGTTAAATAAGCTGGTAAGTAGGTAGTGTAGAGATGTGACCACTCGCAGCTTCCCTCGCGGGGGGGGGGGGTCATTTGATGATTTTCCACCCACCAAAAAAAAAAAGTCCTCATGTCTTTTTTTTAGTTTGGCACATCTTAGGACCCATTAGTATTAATCTATAGATAAAATAAATGATAAAATGTCATGTTGGTTTGTGTACGCTTCAAAAACTCAAAAAGTTCTGCTCCGATTTTCATGATGTTTTCACCAATAAATAGAGTGGTTCTCGAGTAAAATTTTAGTATTTAGTTTGACCAACATCCACGCGGGCGAAGCCGCGGACATCAGCTAGTAGTAATAATAATATATTAATATGTGAATATATATTAGTATGTGATTAATCTAATAAATAAAGAGAGAAGTCCTGAGTGACTGACTGACTGACTGACTCATCAACGCCTAGCCCAAACCCTTGGACCTAGAAAGCTGAAATTTTGCACAGAGGTTCCCTTTATAATGTAGACAAGGAATAAGGAAGGATTTTTCGAAATTCAACCCCTAAGGGAGTTAAACAGGGGATGAAAGTTTGTATGGAAAATCGTCATTTTCACGCGGGCGAAGCCGCTGGCAAAAGCTAGTATGTAATATATTTATGTGTGTTATATATGAAGTAACTAGGATTATCCCTGTTGTAAACGTCCCTTTGTGTCCTAATAGCCTTGTTTTGTTCTGTCTCCCTTTGATATCAGCAGGAGCCCCATACGGGAGGAGTAGAAATTATGTTGTTCCTACTCCTCCGCTATTATAAACTAATTGATTTCGTTGCGGGATTCAAGGCACTGCTTATTCTGGCTTTCAGGAGTTACAGTGGTTTAAGATTAGTGTGGCGGCCTTGTCACAAAAATACCATGTCGATGGCAATATAAATTAAATCGACCCTACTACTACTTGTAGGTATATATTTTACTAGCTTTTGCCAGCGGCTTCGCCCGCGTGAAAATGGTTCATCCCCAATTTAACTCCTTTAGGGGTTGTATTTCGAAAAATCTTTCCTTATTCCTTGTCTACGTTATAAAGGGAACCTCTGTGCAAAATTTCAGTTTTCTAGGTCCAAGGGTTTGGGCTGGGCGTTGATGAGTTAGTCAGTCAGGACTTAACTCTTTTTATTTATATAGATATGTCGCAGGTTTTTCATACATTTTAAACTCAATTTCATCATAAACCTGTAACAATCCAGACTAGTTCAGATTTTTGATCAAAAACCTGAACTAGTTTGGGTTTATGATAAAGTTCTTGTCAAAATCACGGGTTTGCGTTTATGATAAAGTTCTTGTCAAAATCACGGGTTTGCTTTGTTTTATGACAAATTTAAATGAAATAAATAAAACAATCCAATATCCTTTATGGGCGGCATGGGCACCGGGCCGTAGGCCGACGAAGGAGGCCGGCGGAGGCCCGGCACTTTGGGGACAGAAGACATTATTGTTATACAACATGCGAGCGAAGCGAGCGCGCGTCACGGAGTACTACTGGGATTTGTTCAATTCACTAGATTTGTTTAGGGAAATGATAAAACTGTTGTTATTTTATCTTCCTCCGTGGTTTGATCAAATCCCTTAGGTTTTTGATCAAAAACCTAATTTTATGAAAAACCTGCGACAGATAGATTGTTATTGTAGCTCTGTAAATTGTAGTTTCTAAATAATCTAAATGCTTTGAGTTAAATTTGAAAGTCGTTCATAAAGTTAAAATAAATCAAACCTACCGCATTAGCAACTATAACAAAAACTGCCACGACCAACAAACGGCCAACAAAATACAAACCATAGCTTACAGCCAAGTTAACCGGCGGAATGTGTAGTTGTTAGTTAAACGATGATTAACGAGCCAACAGCGAGCAGTATTTTAATCTTTTAACTTAATATGTTATTGCTGTAACTTGCTGCCCGTGATCCCTAGTTGTGTTGGCTTTTTATACTGTGTAGTTTATGTTATAATGTATTACTGTACCTAATACATGGCGTGCATATGCCTTTTTTCTTTTTTTAGAGGGTGGGAAGTCATCAAAATGACCTCTCGCTCTGGGCAGAGCGGTAGGAAGTGTCAGACTTCTTCTGACTAAAAAACAACCATGTTTTATTCTTAGCCCTTTTTGTCTTAGCCACGGTATCTCTTTCGAACAACTCGCAGCCCCGACGGGACTGCCATATTATGTCCAATCTGACTAATTATGGGTCAATATAGCACAAAGCTGTAACGTTATAGAGGCTTTAGGTAGTTAAGAAACATCTACCTTTTCTTTTGCAGAAAATAATTAAAAAAGGCTGCTGTTCTCATATGGATAAGGCAGAGGAGTACCTAATAGTATATCCACATTTCAACATTGTTTATATCTCATGTGATTGAGAGCAGCGGTGGCCCAGTGGTGTCGGCCCCGACTTACTACGTCGGTCGTGGGTTCGAACCCAGGCAGGCGCATTACTTTGTGTAATTTATTTCATCACCGCTGCTCTCAAAACGGTGAAGGAAAACATCGTGAGGAAACCGACATGTCTTAGAACCAAAAAATTCGAAGACATTGCCGTCAATAGCATAGTTGCAGTAAGTATGCTTTAGGCGGTTTCGAGAAAAACGCGGTTAAAGTTTTGGTGCGAAAATCTTCCTTAAATCCTTTGTTTGTTATCAGATCATGATGGTTGATATCTTAAATGAAAGAAGACTTCAGAAGCTATCTATTACTTATTTGGAAACCAATACTGAGTAATTGAAAGACAAAATACATTCATTATTTTAGTTAAACTAAGTATCTCCGAGAGACTATCTGGTGGGGACACTTAGCATAAACACAGGAAGTGTGTTTTTTACTGTATTTGTGCTAAGTAACCATATTAATTTAAAATAAAATTAATGCTGTAGTGATAATAAAACAATTAAATATTGGTTTTAATTAATATATTTAAAAAAAAAACTTGTTTTAGATATTCTGTTATTAACTGTTGCTGAAAATAAAACCTAGCAATAAAATTTGATAAATCATGACAAGTTTAAATTTACTAAATTAGGGAATGAAATTGACATTTAGTTTAAATCACACTTCTTTCTTACAATTAGGTATCCCTTAAGATTACTTAACAAATCACAAAATAACGTTTCTTAATTTTACTTAATTGAATCAGTCTTTTCAGTTAAAAATGGCACAACTAAGAATTTAGTTTTCTTACATTAATCATTCAACTAAGTTAACTTAATATGTATTATTCAGTCTTTTCAATACAAATTATTTTAGAATCACAGATGTTAAATGTAAGGATTGAATTAGCTTTACATTTAAAAAAAAACTATAAATCCTTTCTTCGGTATCAAATCAACACTTATAAACATTTATCGAACAAAACTGATATAATATCTTAAAGATACTTAAACTGTAAATAACAAAAATTATAACCATTTAGGATAAAATAATTATACAACATTCTTCTTTGACAGTAATGTAACAAAATTAAAATATTCAACTATTTAGGAATCAACTCCTACGACAATAAGAAGGCAAGAACCTAATCTTCAAATTCCTTGGAAAGATTCAAGGATTCATCGTTAACTGGATTACGTTACATAAGGCGCAGTTAAAGGGGCACCGTAAAAACGACCTGTTTTTCGTCGCAGAGTTAGCCGTATTGCTACTTATTACAATTCCAAAAAAAATACAGTGTATAGTCAAATGTATAGGTAAAAGACTTATGCAAAAATATTTTCTAAAAGTAATCAAGAACCTCGAAAAAAAAAATCACAAAATCACAAAAAAATCAAACGAAAAAACTTTTTCGTCTCGAAATGCTCAATATTTTGAGTGACAACTGTTATTTTTTTTTTACTATCAGAAAGGAAATTTAACCAACTAAAGATGTAAAAATATTTTAACATAACAGCGTATTTTTTTTTTTAATAAATTAAATCTGCGAACTATCGTTAATTTTGGCAGTCACGAGCATCAAACGCATCGCCATTTTCAACCTTATTTGTTTAGGCGATGAGTTAAACGCGCACTCAAGGTCGCGGGCAGCTAATGTCGCCTTAACATAAATGCAATATCGCATCGAACTGTCTTTGTGGTAAGTAATGTGGAACTTACGCTTAGGATCGTTACTAACCAACCATACGTGCAGTATCGCATCTTACTGTCTGTATTTTATGTAATCTGAAGGAGATGCATAAAAGACATCTACTTAACAAAATTACAGTATCGCAGCATGCTGCTTTTATGACTAGATCACTCATTTAGAAAATATTGGAAAACTGCTTAGGATCAAAACAGTACATCTTCTTAGTGTCTTTTTGCTAGGCTCCTATCGATTTTTTTATGCAGTAAATGACTTAACTTAATAGTCGTATAGATGTTATACTGTACTTTGGCCGAGAGACTCTGAATAAGAACTTCTGCAGTAAGTGTACCCACTGCTTAGTGATGTAAAAAAAATGCTTGACATACTGCAAATTTTACGATAAAGAAAAAGTAGTATTCTACTTTTTCTTTTAGTTTTTATAATTAGAAAACTTACATTGGGTTTACGATGAGCCAATTATATCCCACTTAATTATACTACATAGCTCCACTCTATAAAATATTGCAAAATTAAAAGGATACTCATTCCCTGAAAACATGTTACATTATGTTCTATCATGATAACAGAAAATCTAGTTAAAAATATAATTAAACTTAATCTATTTACACCAGTTAACTTTTTATGTTTGTTGTTACAGATTTGCTCCTATAAAATTAGTTTTATGAAAAGCAAAAAGTTTACGTTTTTCCAACACTGCTCGTTCTTCACACTGGGTATATTATTCAGGTACAAAGAACATACATACGTAAATAGATTTATAATGAGCTCTTTGACTAGTTGTTTTGACAGAAAAAAATAAAATTAATGTTGTTCAATTACAGTAATTAAATACAATATAAGCATGAATTAGTAATTTTAATTTACCACGGCGACTAACCGCCTTATTCATAAAAATAGTTAAGAGTTGTTTAACTTAAGCTTGGTTTATCTCGCATGCCGTCTCACTTCAATAATATTCAAATGAAAGTGACGGCATGCGAGATAAACAAAGCTTAAGTTAAACAACTCTTAACTATTTTTATGAATAAGGCGGTTAAGTGTCTAACTTTTGTAAAAAAGTTAAAACTTAAAGTGTTTTTAAGTGCTGATTCACAGACTTCTGAAAAGAAATGATAAATACCCAGAAGAATTTCAACTCGGTCTTATGCAATTTTTAAATACTACGAAAAACACAAATGTTTTCATTTCTGAAGTACTATTTAATACTCATTTAAATGAAAGAAAGTTAAATTATAGAGTGAAATTTATCTGTTCTCAGTACACTCATGCAGCATATGTAAACATGAATTTCTCAACGTATGTTCCAAAGTATCGCTTTCTATCACTTCACACATCACAATTATTGCTTAGAGAAATTTTGAAAACTGGTTATAAACAAAACTATGACAAATACAATCTCAAACAAAATCTTAACACTTATACATTGAATCCTACTACTAGTGACAAATGTACTCAGACATTAACGCAAACAGAACAAAACAATTTAAATTTAGAAAATGAGAATATTCCGGCCAGTAATCATTTTTTTCGTTTATAAACATATGAATATTCTTCATCAAAACATTAACGGTCTCCTCACTAAACTCGACGAGCTTACTGCTCATCTCTACTCATTAAGTGAAAATATCAACTGCAACCCCGTCGATCTTCTCTGCATTACCGAGCATAATATGACTGTAGAAGACGCTAAATTATTAAAAATGAGTAATTTTACGCTAGGGGACTCTTTCTCACGAAACAATAGGAAAGGAGGTTCCTGCATAATTATTAAATCGAGCCATAAATTTAGAGTTGTAACTGAAGCCAAAAGCCTAAGTATTAGTAATATATTTGAATGTAGCGGCATTGAATTAATAGAGCACAAAATCATAATATTATGTATTTATCGACCACCAAAAAATGGCAAAGACTTTATCGACTTATTTTTCACTAGACTTACTGAGTTATTAAATAAAATATGCTTCACAAGCAAAAGAGTTATAATATGTGGTGATTTTAACATAAACAGATTAGACGATAGCAACGTCTCCCGACAGTTTGAGCAAATACTAGCTTGTTATAATTTAAAATTAACAATAAATCAACCGACTAGATTAAGTAGTATGACATGTATCGACAATATAGCCCATAACATTAGAGGGTCTAAATCAAAAGTTCTAGAACTCTCGCTATCTGATCATACAGCACAAATTTTAACATTCCCTGTTAAGAAAAGTTATCATATTACTCACTGGTTCAAATCTAAACGTGACTATAGTGAAGATAACGTGAAGAAATTTATAAATTGCATTGAAAGCCTTAGTTTTACCGAATGTTACACTAATAATGACCCTGAAGAGGCTTATGATGCATTTTTAAATGTTTTTAAACTATTTTATGATCTGTGTTTCCCAATCATACGAGTTAAGATCCCTATTTCCAAGAAACCCAAATGGCTAAGTAATGGTATCCGAGTATGCTCAAAACGAAAACGCCAACTACTCTGGAAATATAGGTTAACATCAAATCCGAAAGATAAAACATGCTTTAAAGAATACACAAAGAGGCTCAGAACTATAATTAAGAAAACTCAAAAGGCACAAAACAACTATTATATAAATTCAGCTACCAATAAACCCAAAGCAACATGGCAGATAGTTAATAACTATAAAACTGTAACTCCCAAAGAGGATATCAATGAAATTAAAGTAAGGGATAAAATAATTACCACGCCGGAGCAAATAGCTGAATCTTTTAATAATTATTTTATAGATGACATAAAACCTACAATAAAAGACAATAATACCTACCCAAAAACCCTGACATATAATAATTACAATTCAATGTTTATGAAACCGACAAATCCACACGAAGTTGACCAAATAATAAAAGGTCTAAAAAACACTAACAGTACAGGGTATGATAATATAAACACTAAAATAATCAAACGTGTTTCCAGTACCATAGCTCCTGTACTCACCACCATTATAAATCTGTGTCTGGAAAACGGAATATTTCCCTCAAAATTAAAAATTACGGTCATAAACCCATTATTTAAAAAGGAAGATCGAAAAGAGATGAAATGTTATAGACCAATAGCTTTAATACCAATTTTTGCAAAAAATTTTGAAAAAGTAATTTCTAAAAATCTGTATGACTATTTTGAATCCAATAATATTTTCACGCATAAGCAATATGGATTTCGAAAAGGCAAATCAACGGGAGATGCCCTTCTTAATTTTCTAAGGAATATAATGACCGGACTGGACAATAAAAGACATATAACTGCAATATTTATGGATATGTCAAAAGCATTTGATTACGTTGACCATAATATCCTCTTAAATAAATTAGAAAAATACGGAGTTAGAGGGAATGCTTTAAAACTTATAAAATCGTACCTCAAAGATAGGGTCCAAATAACTGAAATAACTAGACTATCATATCAAACAAAATGTGAACAAACGTTTCAGTCTAAGCCTAAAATGGTTAAGTATGGGGTGCCTCAAGGAAGTATTCTTGGTCCGCTTTTGTTCATTATATATATTAATGATCTCCCAAAAACCATAATCCATGACATGATATTATTTGCAGATGACAGTACCGCTATTTTCACTGACGAGGATCAAGATAAATATGAAATGAATGTAAATAATTCCCTTGAGTGCATAATAAATTGGTTAAATGCCAACAATCTAAAAATTAACTTAGAGAAAACTTGTTGTATGTCCTTTGCTAACATAAACACAAAACCAAAGAACATAAACATAAAATACAAAGGTGAAAATGTAAAAGAAGTAAGGACCACTAAATTTCTTGGCGTACACATTGACTCCGCACTAAACTGGAAAATGCAGATTGACCATGTTTGCAAAAAACTAAATCAGTTTTCATATGCCCTCTACAAGTTAAGAAAAGTGACAAATGAGAGTACTTTATTAAGTGTTTATCATGCATATGTAGGGTCCATACTAAAATATGGTATCCTATTGTGGGGAAATTCAGCAAACAGAGAGTGTGCTTTAAAAGCACAAAAAAAGTGCATTCGAAGCATATGCGGATTAAGACAGACTGACTCATGTAGACCAGTTTTCAAAAGATTGAAAATCTTAACCCTACCTTCATTATACATATTTGAAGCGGCAATGATGATAAAATGCGATATAGATAAATATGAAACGTTGAGAAGTACGAGACACAAAGATGAACTAAAAGGTATTAAATGTAGAACGGTGAAATTTAAATCGAGTGTATTTGGTATTGGAGTTAAAATATATAACAAACTCCCAAAGTATATTAAAAATATTTCAGCGTTCAGAGTTTTTAAATTAAAGCTAAAAGAATTTCTGACATCTAAAGCATATTATACAATTAATGAATATTTAAATGATCGAATTATTGACTAGAATTGTATTAACTAAAACTTGACATGTGTAACTTATTTTTTTTTTTTTTTTGACTTATTTTTTATTAAACGTGTATGTCTTTATGTGTCCTCAATTAAAGCTAAAAGAATTTCTGACATCTAAAGCATATTATACAATTAATGAATTTTTAAATGATCGAATTATTGACTAGAATTGTAATATCTAAAACTTGACATGTGTAACTTATTTTTTTTATTTTTGACTTATTTTTATTAAACGTGTATGTCTTTATGTGTCCTCAATTAATTGTATGACTGAATGTGTAATGTAATATAAATTTTAATTTAACCAATAATGTTGACATACTGTATAATAATATGTATAAATATTGTACACCCCATGGGTATGTTACAGTGATACACACAAAACTATTTGTAAGACCTTATGTTTACCTGTAACAAACAATAAATAAATGAATTTGAATGAATTTGAATTTGAATTTGATTTTTAATAAACAAAAAAAAAACATATTGTTATATTAAAGAGTATAAGTATACCTTTGCATAGCCCTTCAGATAAGTTGTGTTCATATTTTATGTGACAGTCTATAAAAATAATTTTCAAACTACAATATTTACAGATCCATAGACCATAATATTAATAAAATAATATTATGTACAAGTAACAAGAAAAGGAAAAGAATTATAAGGCGTCTAAAAATTCATCCACATCGCTATAGTATAGTCTATTTAAATATATACGTACAGTCTATTACCGTTAATCTCTTTCTGATAAAGTTTATTTCTTAGACCTACTCAGAAAATTAATAGCTAGATTTAGAAATTAATCCACGCTGAGAAAGCACTTTGGTATGAACTTTAATAAACCTAAGTCTCTACAGTCATTAAGAAAATGAATCCAAGTTTGGCTCATTACGAAAACAAAATTATGAATGAATGAATGGTATTCGAACAACGTTTTGAATAACTATATAAATAATAAATTCTAATTGAATGGAATGCTAGTTCAATTTATTAATATTATAACAAACTTGTGCTAGCGGCTTCGCCCGCGTGAAAATAACGATTTTCTATACAAACTTCCATCCCCTATTTAACTCCCTTAGGGGTTGAATTTCCTTATTCCTTGTCTACATTATAAAGGGAACCTCTGCAAAATTTCAGCTTTCTAGGTCCAAGGGTTTGGGCTGGGCGTTGATGAGTCAGTCAGTCAGGACATCTCTTTTTATTTATATAGATAGATAGATTTGTATTGCAAAATTATAATTTGAATGTGTTTGTAGTCATTTTAGAAAACTAAATTTAGTAATTATAGACTTCTAGAATTTTCTTTGAAATTCTCTTTGTTTGTGTTTTGTATAGACTGTAATATTCGTTATTAAAAGTATGTTAAAACTTATTTTATATTCTAAATTGGCCTCTACGGCAATTTAACTTTCATAATAATTATAAACTAAATCTAATATATAAAAGTATTCATAAATAATTGACACAAACGTAATTTACGTAAAGTTCGACTGGCAACCTCAGATCTTGCAAAAGTGGTTCTGATTAGATTTAATCAGACAGTTTTGTTTCTCTGGCATTTATATTGTTTGTCTTAGTAGGCAGACCTGAAATACAACTATGTAAATAAATACAAAACGTAGCATGATTGTGTTTTACCTATATAAATATAACACAAATACTAAAGGTGGGGTTATTTTAAGGTTCTGAAGCCAAAGAATAACAACGAGGTCCAACGCAGTGCTACGCGTTTGGTCTGCCACAGGGTTATTGTATCTTTTTAACAATAACCGTTAGCTACTTTAAAATGTTATAATTGATCGTAGTATAATGTCCTCAATCTTTCTATTTCTATTCTATTTATCTTCGGGGACGCCGGCAGACACCAGACGGGCGATCAGTCCTTTCGTTGTGGATTATTTCGCCCAGTTCCCCATTTTGGTTGATCCCCTTCATGGGTTACTGGTGGTCGGCATCGCGAATCTTCCTGTTGCCTTGCAGAAGCTCACCAGTTGTTCGGTAGAGATTTCTGCGAGCTTCTCTTCATTAATCTCATCTGTTCCTAGGATTTCCCATCTGAGTGGCCCATACATTGATTGTGCATTCCGCCACAAGGTGGAAACTTGTTTCTTCTGCTTCTCCACATGCTGGGCATATGGGATCTTCCTTTACTTTCATAATCGTCAGGTGTCTATTAAGTCCACATCCCATCCCTACTACTAGTCTTATGTTTCCCCTGCTCATTTTGAGTAGCTTGTGGGATTTCTTTTCATCATATGACTTTAAGAAGATTTTCGATTGTCGACAACCTTCTGTTGCATTCCATCTTTTATTTGACTCTTTTGTAGTTATTCTATGAATGATTCCTTTTGTTATATTGTGTGTGATCGGTAACCTGGGCTCTGGTCCCACAAAGGTTTCATCTGCTCCTTTTCTGGCTAATTCATCTGCTATCTCATTCCCTTCGTGTCCTTGATGACCAGGGACCCATGCATGCAACTGTTACTTCTGCTTTTTCCGCTAGTTGGTTGAGTGCTTCCTTATACTCTTTAACCAGTGCAGATGTGACTTCCACTTTGTTCAGTGCTTTGAGTGCTGCTTGACTATCACTATATATAACTATTTTGGAAAGATCACCTGTAAGGGCGTTTCCAATTATTCTGGTACATTCCATGATGGCATGTATTTCTGTCTGGAACACACTAGCGCCTGTTCCTAGTGAGAATGATCTATTAATTTCCAGTCTTGGTATGTGTATCCCAGAGCCGGATAGCTTAGTTGATCCTTTCATTGATCCATCTGTATAGCAGACCGCCATAGATGGATCACTCTCGATTGTCCATTCTTCTCTTGTGCCTATATGTATTCTATACTTTTTGTCGAAGATCTTCTCTTTTTTGATTAGGTCATTGTTGGCCATAATCATTGATAGATTGTCTTCGTACAGATTTGCTATCTCCGAGTGACCTTTGTCCATAAAATTGCCTTTCCAGAGGTTCAAGCTTTTCAGTTTGAACCACTGCTCCAGGGCTCGGTCCTCAATCTTTAAAAAAATTAAGTATTTGATATAAATTAATAATATGGACCTCTAAAACAGTAGATAAACAGGTCTAAAACGAACGTTATTCACTCATTCTGTTTATTATTTTAAGAATTTAAGAATGTACCTGGAATTTTATATCAATTTTGTTAACTAAGGCGCTATGTTGAGAAATGTAGAAAAAATAGAGGAGAAGGCCTTTATCCAGGAGTAAGCTCGTTCTAACTAACATTTAAAAAAATGCAAATTGATGATAAAGCCTCCTATGTAGTAAAACGAGAATTTTTAGTTTATACAGCTGCAATACCTCTTAAGTCACGTGCGCACGTGTAAACGTACACCGCGTTCAATGTGTACGTGTTGTACGTTCACTTTGGACGTGGTGTACGTTCACACGTGTGCACTACGCCCAGGGACGAGTCGAACAGTCTCCCGTGTGTGTTTAACTTATAACCGTTCCAAATAGAATGCAGCATTGCTGGGTGACAGGAATGGATGTATTGCAGCAGAACTTCACGTTTACGAATTTTTTGGGTTGAAACTTTGTTTATGTAAATCATGATAATTTATTTTGTTTTTGTTTAGTTGTTTTTGAGTTCGTGTGTGTGTTTGGTTTAATTATTATTTATTTATTGCAGACTATGAATTAATAAAGTGCCAGTATAGTTGTAGTGTAACCTATTGTTAGTAACATATTACAATAAATAATACATTAAATCAACGTCCTGGATGTCTCTGAACATGGCATGTCTACATACCCAGTGACTAATAAATGGCCTATCTATTTTGACCACCAGTGTAGCTACAATTTCGTTTAGTGTTTATTATTTTTATTTAAGAAGTAACTTAATTTTTAATATTTATTGTTGACAGGCAAAAATGTTAAATTGATGGAGGACCCAAACGACAACCAACTTGTCTAAAAGACATTTGATATTGCAGCTCTATTTAGGCAGTAAAGAGAATTATTTATATTTGAGAATTATTATTATTTTAAGAGAATTATCTCTATTGTTACGTATAAATAAGTAACAATGGAGATAATTTGTGTATGTATGTCCCAGATTTAAGAGAACAATCAACAAAACAAGTCTGATATTTCCAATCCGCATTGGACGAGCATGCTCATTAATGCTCATGCCTTCTTTGTATGAGAAGAGTTTTTCACTGCAGTGATAAAATTAAAAGCTGGTAATACAAATTTATGCACCAGGTAAATTATTTACTGCTAACAAAACAACCCATGAAACAGAATATTAAATCACGTCAAACGTAGAGTGAAATACATCCAAGACAAACATCAGAAACATTTATAAGCAGCCCAACTCCTCCTTTGTTCTAGCCGTCAAACTGCCAATCTATGCAATAAGCTAACCGCGCACAAACTAAATTATTAACTTGTACTGACCCATTTTTGCAGGGTTACCGGTTGCCGTGTAGAAAAGACAGGCCACCAATAACAAAGTCCACTCCATTTTTAACACAATTAGTCACAACACTAGACAAAAAACAAGAAATTAAATTGAGCAATTTTTTCCACGAGTGTACTTTTTTGTATCACATTTTTGGCCCGTAGCACTTTTTCATTGGTTTCGTAGCGCGTGCTACGGCGTAGCGCGTTTCGTAGAGGCGTCCTCTCCGCGCTACGGCGCCCAGACAACTAAAGCAAGCTTCGGCCACGCTTACCAGTCGGCTGTTATTGATTCTTTAAAATGTTATTTTTGGTGATTTAATGTGTTATGTTATAGATTGTTTTATTTGTTTATTGGTGTTATTGTTTTTTTGATAAACATTGATTGAAATGAATTTTACTTTATGAGACTAACAATGATTGTATGATATTATAAATAGATCGTAGAATTTTTTAACCCACATCACAACATATTCAACATTTTTAAATAAAAAATCCCTGGCATGTCAAGCCTTTATTAAAAAAAAATATTGTGTTTAAAAAATATAAGTCTGATTAAAAGTAATATTGGATGGAGTGCAATATTTTCATCCATCTCCGCCTTTATTAACACCCAGTGAATCGCAGTTCATGTTAAAATATTAAGCTCATTCAGACGTTTCACCAAAAACTTCCGCGTTTTAAATGAAAATACCGGGTTCGCGGGATACGCCTAAAAAGATATTAAAGTTTAAAATTAAAAAAGAAAGTTGCTGATATTTTGTTTACAGAGCACTTTTTCTTCGTCTTAGCGTTTTCTCTGCTTTTGTCGGAGTCCTGGATTTACTCAAAGTACCGAAGTAGAAGAGTTTTCTTTTGTGCTTGTTTTTGCCAACTTGTTAAGGCTATATTTTTATATTTGTTCGTTTGAATGAAAGAGGGCCGTCTTTTAGTGACAATACAAAGGAAGAGAATAGTACTAAGATTTTGTTCAATGACCTTAAGATGAAAGCGCTAGGGTAGCCTGTGAAATTCTAATTATTTGACATTTTCTGCCGGTCAGCTTCAGGCTGTATTTTCAACATAATCGTGGCCCTGAGGACAGAGACGAGGTCAACAATGAGACGAACTTACCCAAAAAGAGAGGTTATGATCGCGCGACATAAAAAGATTGGGGACTTAATTAATTAATATAATAATAATTAATTAATTAATTGGTTGGACTTAATAATTGACTCGCCCCCTATTGCTTACTTAAACATAACTGATGAAATGTAGGTGAATTAAGATACACCTGTGCTTAACTACAATGATATTAATGACTAGCTTTTGCCCGTGGCTCCGCCCACGTGGAAATGTCGGTTTTACATACAAACTTTGCACCCATTTTTCACCACCTTGGTGGTTGAATTTTGAAAAATCCATCTTTAGCGGATGCCTACGTCATAAATAGAATACGTGTGCGAAATTTTAAGTTTGTAGTCTTAAGGGTTTGGCCTGTGCGTTGATCCTTAGTCAATCAGCTTTGCCTTTTATAAATATAAATAAATAGAGAGATATTATTATAAGGTTCATACAGGTTCACTGTTCACCCATCAACCCGCATTAGACAAGCGTGATGGGTTAAATGTCTAATCCCCTCCACAAATACTATGAAGACGAAGAAGAACAAAAGGCCCCAAGTGCCCGGCGGCTCCAGTGGTGTTGCTACTGATGACGGTGGGCAGCCTCGCCCTGGAGTCAGGGGTGCTAAGAATCCCCGGGCGAGATCAATCCCCCGTTCAACGACCACGGTAAATCAAAAACCGGATACTGATAAATTACTTAACGTCATTACTTACAACATTCGCACTCTGAAATCTGAAGATCGCTTAATTGAACTCGAAAACGCACTGACTGATGTTAACTGGGATATTGTTGGCTTATCGGAAGTGAGAAGAAGTGGTGAAGACACAATAGAGAGAGAGAACACAATTTTCTATTACAACGGACAGAGTGGAGGAATATACGGAGTAGGATTTTTGTTGCAAAAAAATGGAAAAACAACATTTCGGAATTTGTATCCTACTCCGACAGGATTGCAGTCCTAAAATTTCAAATTTCGAGCACCCAAACACTATCCATCATCCAAGTCTACGCTCCCACGTCATCTCACCCAGATGATGAAGCAGAAGAGTTCTACGATTTACTCGACAAAGCCTGTGACGAACATCGAAGCACTTGGAACATAGTTTTGAGTGACTTTAACGCCAAAGTTGGCGAAAGGCAAGATCTAGATAACCCGAACATCTTGGGTCCATACGGCCTCGGAGCCCGTAATGAACGTGGAACACGCCTTCTCCAATTTGCCTTTGGGCAAAACTTATGTGTAGGTAACAGCTTCTACTACAAAAAACCTCATAGGATATCCCCTAACAATCAAACCAAAAATGAAATAGATTACATTCTCACCTCCAATAAACAAATAATTAAAAACATCCATACCATCAACCAAATTAAATTTAGTTCTGATCACAGACCTGTTCGCGCAATAATTAAACTCGACACGAAAATTAACCGACACAAATTTATGAAAAACCAAATTCGAAAATTAAATAAACAGTCACTTATACTAGGCAGTAAACAGTTCAAACTAGCGCTTAGAAATAGTTTTGATGTGCTTGATTCAGAGGTCGAAGAAAAAGATGTCCAACAACAATATAATGAAATAATACAAAGTTTAACCAAAGCCAGCAGAGCAGTAACTCAAATAAAAAGTAAAAGCAAAAAACTATCAAACGAAACTGTAAAATTAATAGAAGAAAGGCAGAATCTATGTGCAAATAGAGATTTACAGTACAGACTTAAAGATAAAGAAGTAAAACGTAGTATAAGAACAGATATTAGAAAATACAATAATAGACTGGTACAAGATGCTCTAGATAATAACTGCTCCCTGAAAACAGCAAAACTAGGAATTTCGAATCATAAATCCTGGATCACTCATTTAACAGACGACAAAGGTAACAAACAAATGAATAGATCGAAAATATTAGATATCTGTACGAAATTTTATAAATCCCTTTACTCCGACGACACTCGACCACCCTCAATACCCGACTATTGCTGTCCTGATAGTATACCACCCATAACTGGATACGAAGTCCATGTAGCACTCACCAGGATGAAAAACAATAGGTCATGCGGCGAAGACGGCATCAGCACAGAGTCTTTGAAAATAGGCGAACCTATCCTCCTCCGCTATATTACCAAACTTTTTAACAACATCTTACAGTCCGGTCGTTTTCCTAAAGATTTTTGTCACTCAAATATCATTTTGCTCCACAAAAAGGGTGCTAAGTCAGATATTAATAATTACAGGCCCATCAGTCTTATATCACATATTTATAAAACCTTCATCAAAATAATAGAAAGTCGTATATCCGGTGAATTAGACAAACACCAACCTCCTGAACAAGCAGGCTTCCGCCCTGGCCTTTCTACTACAGATCATCTACATACAGTCAACCAAATCATAGAAAAACATCTAGAATATAAACTCCCACTACACCTAGCTTTTGTAGACTACTCAAAAGCCTTCGACAGTATTTCCCATTCAGCCATTTTTAACGCCTTAAGCAATCAAAACATTGACCCCACTTACATACATTTACTTCGCATCATATACGACAATAGTACAGCCGCAATAAAATTAGAAACTACAGGTCCAAAATTTAAAATAGAGAAAGGAGTTAAACAGGGTGACCCGCTATCTCCTAATCTGTTCACCAGTACTCTCGAAGAAATATTCAGGAAGTTGGCAGCCAATTGGAGGGAAAGAGGGATTGTTCTCGGCGAGACGAGATTATCAAATCTACGTTTCGCCGACGACATTGTTCTCTTTGCTTCCTCAGCCACAGAACTTCAGCTTATGCTTCAATACCTAAGCGATACAAGCCTTGAGGTTGGACTGAAGATGAATATGTCGAAGACCAAAGTGATGTCCAACGGAACACCTAACATAATCAAAGTAGACGGGGAGACAATACAACATGTCCAGGAATACCTTTACTTGGGCCAAGTAGTCTCTTTCCAGGCGAGACAAGACAAAGAAGTCGCAAGACGAACAGAAAACGCCTGGAAGAGCTACTGGTCCATGAAAGAACTATTTAAAGGTGAGTTGCCTATAACACTGAAAAGGAAACTTATGGACATGTGTATTCTTCCCGTCTTGAGCTATGGTGCACAGACTTGGTCTTTGACTAACATCCAGAAGTCCAAACTCAAGGTTTGCCAACGAGCAATGGAACGCAGTATACTAGGTGTTAAATTAACGGATCGTGTTCGAAACACAACACTGCGTTCCAAAACAAAAATAGCTGACGTGGCCCAAAAGGCTGCTCAACTCAAATGGGACTGGGCAGGACATGTCTGCCGCATGCCGGACAAACTGTGGGCCAAAATAGCCGGAAACTGGTGCCCTGAGACAGTGAGACGGGGTCGCGGCAGGCCACGAAGGAGATGGCGGGATGAGCTAGATCGGTTCCGTCAAAATTGGAAGGAGGACGCCCGGGTTCGCGAGAAGTGGAAGGAGTGGAGGGAGGCCTTTGCCCTGGAGTGGGACAGAGCAGGCTAGAAAAAAAAAAAATTTTATTATAATGACGTTTGTCATGGTAATTTTGCCAATATAATATTAAAATCAATCATCGTACACGCAGATTAGGAGGCACATGTTTTGCAATAAATATATGAGATTAACATAAGCCAGATTAACTCGCTATAAGGTCGCCGCTCGGGGCGATTATGTGACCTACGAATCTTATTTAAAAGATTATATACTAGCTCATGGTTGCGGCTTCACCCGCGTGGATTTTGGTAATTGGGTAGATGACAAAAAATATATAATTAGTCCGTTAGATTTCTAAAAAATATTGGACACATGTTTTTTATTTTTTCATTTAATCTAAAAATGAAGAATACATTGCTTTAAAAACTCGTGTGACGTCATATTGCATGCCATGTGAGACCGAAGGATTTATTTATGCCAAATACAATCAAATGCCAAAAAATATTTTATTCGATTTTGCTCTTGTGCGATGTGCACAAATCTAGACTCCGTAGCTGATATTGAGAAATTCCTGATGGGAAAACCCACAAAAACTTGACCTGGAAATCGAATACAGAACCTCGTGCTCAGCAATCGCATTTGCAACAACTAGACTAAAGAGGCGGTCTTCATCATCAGCCTATTAATGTTCCCACTGCTGGGACACAGGCCTCTTCTCTTTGAAAGGAAAAGGGCTATAACTACCACGCGGGCCCATTGCGAGTTAGTAGATGTCACAAGTCTTAGAATTTTTGGTTCCAGGACAGGTTTCCTCAAGTTGTTTTTCTTCACCGTTTTATATAGCAGTGGTGATGAAATAAATGACACAAAGTAATGCGCCTACCTGAGTTCGAACCCACGACTTACTGTTCGTAAGTCGGGTACCACCACCGGGCCACCGCTACTCAAGAGGCAGTCCTACATAATTATAAAAACTGTAAAAACCGGTTTTATATCCAATCACAGTAAAAATCTTCCAATCTATATAAATAAAAAGAGAAGTCCTGACTGACTGACTAACTGACTGACTCATCAACGCCCAGCCCAAGCCCTTGGACCTAGAAAGCTGAAATTTTGCATAGAGGTTTTCTTTATAATGCAGACAAGGAATAAGGAAGGATTTTTTGATATTCAACCCCTAAGGGAGTTAAATAGGGGATGAAAGATTGTATGGAAAATCGTTATTTTCACGCGGGCGAAGCCGCTGGCAAAAGCTAGTAATTTTATAAAAATGCTCAACAACTTTGTCTTGACCGTCAGACATAATTCCAAGAATCATTATTAAGAATGGTCCTCGTCTCACATTCCGGTGGCACTACCTAAAGAAGAGAATTTTTAATTTTAAAATCGTTCGCATTGCACCTCGAGCGACCTCGGAGCAGAATATTATAGTAGGACATCGGTGGTTTATTAAATACTTTAGGGCAGTCATTTGTACGCTGATTTTCGAATAAAATGGGGGATACGCGTATAATTAAATTTTTGAAGTATTTATTTGAACCGAAGAATGTTCAATAAGAGAATAAAACAAAAAAAAGGATTACTTATAACACCAATTAATTATTTTAGTTAGTCTTTTACAGTAGTAATCCGATACGCCACTTTACTCACAACATCACTTCTATCTGTGGAATCCTATTGCCTTGACATTTTTTTCCTTTTACTAATTGACTTTTAGGGAAATTCGGAAAAGATTAAATAAAAGGCTCTTCATGTTGATTGACACAGACGTATTAAACTGAGCACCACATATTAAAACAGGCACAAATATGGAAGTCTGAGCAAACAACATTGTATGTAGGTACGCGTTAGGATCAGGGCACACAGTATCAAACTCTCGACTATTAAATCACTATCACTACTTATTATAAAACAAAGTCGCTTTCTCTGTCCCTAATATGTCCCTTTGTATGCTTAAATCTTTAAAACTACGCAACGGATTTTGATGCGGTTTGTTTTTATAGATAGAGTGATTTAAGAGGAAGGTTTTAATATCCTTTTTGCACCCGTGCAAAGCCGGGGCGGGTCACTAGTAATGAATAAAATTGAAATTAAAAGCGTGCAAGAAAAAAAATTCTGTCGCTTGTGTTCGCATAATAATATACTCGAGTATTTTAGCAATCAAGACTAACTACAAAGAACAAGTAAAAAGCCTCGCGATCTTGTTGTATATCCTGCAATCTAACTAAAGCGATCGTCGCGTCGCGTTGATAACTTTGAGGAAATCAAACGAATGCGAACAGGTAGTCGCGGCAGCAGAGTTCGCCTAATGGTGATATCGCCTTTGCCACAAAATGGTGACATGCAATGATCACACTACTACTTCAGCATTCTGAACTCATCATTCCATGGACACTCCGAGACAGCGCAATAGGGATGTTAACAAAAAAAATCTAATTAGTCCGTCAGATAGATTTTCAGAAAATATTGGACACATATTTTTTCTTTCTTCACGTAAACAAACAATGAAGGCTATGCTCGGAGTTTCCTTGCGTGATCGAATCAGAAATGAGGACATCCGCATGAGAACCAAGGTTACGGACGTAGCCCGAAGAATCGCCAGACTTAAGTGGCAATGGGCAGGGCACATTGCTCGCAGAACGGATGGCCGATGGGGCCGAAAAGTTCTCGGAAGACGTTGCGTTGGAAGGCCTCCCACTAGGTGGACCGATGACCTGGTCAAGGTTGCAGGAACCCGCTGGATGAGAGACGCACGGGACCGGTCAATGTGGCGACGCCTGGGGGAGGCCTATGTTCAGCAGTGGACGTCTTTTGGCTGAAATGATGATGATGTTGAAACAATGAAGACGATACAGTGCTTTGAAAACTCGTGTGACGTCATATTCTAAGACATTAGTATGACATTTCTTAGCGAACAGTGACGTCACAACCTCCCACTCAAATCTTTGACGCGTTTTATCTTCGTCAATTTTTATTGATTTGATAAAACAAAAAATACGTATCCAATATTTTTCGATAATCTAACAGATGGTCTAATTAGAATCATATTTTGTTTAGTAAGTAAACATCCCTATTGAGATAGTGCGTAGGAAGCGCACGTCTACCTTCGGTGTTACTTACGGTCCTTCCCGAGTCGGTTTTTTCGAGATATATCGAGAAACACTGTGATAGATAGTGACATATTAAAATGACGTTCGCGTTTCCCAGGATCGCTTGAGTTGGGACAAGGCCTCAGTCCTATAAACATTAAAGATTGTTCAAATAAAGTGCTCTTCTATATTTAAGTTCTATAAAAGGGAAAAGGTTTTCCTACTCTAGTATATTAAAAAGGTTGTTTGTATTACTTCTTTGGAGGTTTTGTTAGTTATTTGTGTAGGACACGACATGGCTTGTTTGATGTGCACTATCATAATTAATAAAATGTTTCCTACTTTATGTTTGGTTGCCATTTATTATGCTCAACGTGGGACCTACAAATCGATTAGGATGTCAAAAGTTAAAACTAGGAAATCGTGCCCTTAAAGCGAAAACCAACTAAAGTCACTTATTGTCAAAAATGAGTTACAAATACCGTTACAATCTCCTTTTCAAGATCTACATACTGGTAAAACCCGTTTTCCGAAGTGACGCTCCGTTCTGGATTTAGCTTTTAGCTAAGGTAGCTTATCAGGAGATTTTTTAAATAAAGAACAGACAAAACCCAGTAAGTGTCGGTTAAAGCAATGTTTTTGTACTGTAAGCAATTTTTGTCGCCAGGAAAAACATTATATCTGCGTTTAAGTGGTTTTGTCATGATTCACGTTAAATTACCAATAACAATAACTGAGACTAAATATTTCTACTAAGTATTAGCAATTACCCATTAGGTGAACATAAATATTTCGTTTAATTAAATTCATAAAAAACTGCTGTCTGATCTCTATTCTTCAAAACATAAGAAAACATTGCGACTACAGGAAAAACCACTTATCTGTAGCATTTATCAAGCCAATCCTTCATTTTTCCTTCTTGTTTGAGAATTAAGCTATTTTTCCTTCACCACCCGAATAATGAATACAATAAGAAATCAAAATACACGTACTCGCCTCTTTATCAAGTATTTTTTTTAAATTTTTACGATTCGGACCTTTAAACACGATTTTCTCGAAACTACATTTTGTGCAGTTAGTCAGGGTTTTGAAGTAAGGGCACGAAATTATGGTCAATTGCTATTTCCCGTGACGATTGCTGTAGTTTTTTTTTTTTTTTACTGTACCTATCCTGCTCAACGCTACAATCTGTCCTTAGACATTTAGATGCTCTTCTGTTCGAATCTGTTCTGTAATTTATATTTGTAGCAGTGAGAAATTGTCCATTGACCACTCTCGCTTATTCAATTGGGAATCGGTTTAGAAGAGTTGGAACACTGTTCCTCCTCAGTCTTGTGTATACAATACTTCCAGATCCCGCGTTGGTGTAGTGATCGAAAGCTTGATTGCTGTGCGCGATTACCTGGGTTTAATTCTCAGTTTAAGTTATTGGGTTTTCACATCAAGAAATGTCAGTAGCAGTCATGACTTAAGGATTCGTGGCCAGTTGATAGCAGTAACGTAATTCTGTAAAAAAAAACATCATCTTAAGGGATGACTTTCGAAATTATATTATCAGGCCTGTAATCCCCGGCGGCGGTGACCTCTCGCGTCCGGCCCTGGTGCAAGCCATGGTCCGGGGCGAGGAGGAATGGGACGCCGTCGCCTCCTTCTGCGAAGCAGTGATGCTAGCGAAGGAGGTGGCGGAACGAGAGAGGGAGCGATCCTCTCAACGTCCCAGCCGCCGCGGAAGGCGCGGAAGGCGCTCCGGGCGTCGGGGGCCACGTGATGGCTTCCGGCCACCGTAGACGCGGGCCTGTGGACGGTGAGTAATGGGCTAGCTCGCCGTCCGGCCGTCGTCATGACGGCAACAGACCGTGTCGGCGGCGCGTTCGTGTTCCACGCGCGCCTCAAAGAGATGTCAGCAAGGAGGGGCCCGCAAGGGCCGACGCCCGTCGGGGCCGCGGTATTTTGTACTGGATTACGTGGCCTCGGCGCAAGGGCAAAGAAGGAACATGGGTTCGGTTTTTAGTCAGTAGAAGTCTGACACTCCCCTTCGCTCTGCCCAAGAGCGGGGGGGGTCATTCGATGATTTTCCACCCACCAAAAAAAAAAAAAAAAAAGGCCTGTAATCCCCGCAGGGTTAGACAGAGGTGTACCAAGTGCTATAGAAGGCCAACCAGTCGCGAAAATCCAAGCAGAAGTCCAGACAACGCGGCTGCTACTTAGAAATTTTTGATGCTGATATGTAATTTAACTATTTCGGAACACGAACTTAAAAGCTTGCAACTACGTAAAACTCCTTTGTTTATGCTATTTTTTCATTGTCTTAAGAACTGTTGTGTTCCAACAGCGGCGGCCCAGTGGTGGCGGCCCCGACTTACGAACAGTCAGTAGTGGGTTCGAACCCAGGCAGGCGTATTACTTTGTGTAATTTATTTCATCACCGCTGCTCTCAAAACGGTGAAAGAAAACATCGCGAGGAAACCGACATGTCTTAGACTCAAAACATTCAAAGACATGATATCTACCAACCCACACTGGGCCCGCGTGGTGGATTATAGCCCATCCCTCTCCTAGAGAGGAGGCCTAAGTCCCTGCAGTGGGGACATTATAGGCTGATGATGATGATAGACCTGTTGTGATTAATCTTCTGCTCCTCAACCCAATGGTTTAGTAGTAGTTTCTTGTTGGTGTGTGTACCTTTGTACCTTTTTTTGTGGTGGGAAATTATCAAATGTCTCCTGAAGTTCCGTGCAGAGCTGAAGGGAGTGTCAGACTTCTACTGACTAAAAACCACCCATGTTCCTTCTTAGCCCTTTGTGTCGAGGCCGCGGTATCTCTTTGGAACAACCCGCAGCCCCAACAGGGTACCTTTGTACCTACAATCTGAATAAAGTCGTACTGTACGAGTATGTACAAATGACAGGTACCTTTAGTTACGAGCTATGTATGCGTCAATCGTAAATACCGACGTAGGTTTGTTTATATTTCTGATTTGATTGCGTTTTTATTACTCACAATAAAAAAGGTTAGGTACAGAACAACAGCTGTATCTGCAGCGGTATTTTATGAAATATTGATACAAATAAAAATGTTTTTTGATGATTTAGTATCGGTTATGAAACTATTGTACCTAACGCATTCTAGTTATATGGATACTACGACTAGCTGATCCGCGCAATTTTGTCTGCGTCATATTATATGAGAGAGAGAGAGTGTAGGTTACTAGTTAATTATTTGCTGTGGAGATCTTTTTAAACTGTAATATCTATAAAGAAACCACAGAGAAACTGCGACGATACTTTACTACTCCAACAGCCTCGTTCACGTTCATACATCTGGTCACACACGCACGCCGGTTACGAGGACTACGCACCTGTCATTTCTGAAGAACGTCACCAATAAGATCAGTGTATGTCTAGGGCGTCTAGGGCGTCCCCTCCCGGCGTAGCACATCTGCCTTTTGAATACCATTCGTTAATCGACGTTCACTCATCCTCTCCACATACCCGAACCACCTTAGCATGCTCTTTTAAATTTTTGTAGCCACATCTTCTTAGAAAACGCAACGTTCTCGTAAGAGCATTTTTTTTCAAATTGTGATGAATTACGTATTGAATCACACAACTCACAATATATCCTTAAATGCAGGCCGACGCCTGCCGGGGCTACGGGTTGTTCGAAAGAGATACCGCGGCCCCGGACACAAAGGGCTAAGAAGGAAGATGGCTGGTTTTAGTCAGTAGAAGTCTGACACTCCCTTCCGCTCCGCCCAGAGCGAGAGGAGGGTGGGAAATCATCAATTAGTGACTTTTTCATTTGATGATTTACTAAAACTCAAAAAAAAAATGCTTAAGAAATTGACAATCAGGCTTAGAAAACTACTCGCTATGTTTATATTTCTATAATGTCTTTTAGCGACTTGGAGATAATAAAATGGAGTTCTTTCACACCCACTAATGTTTTCAGTGACTTGCGTTTCAATGTAACAAAAGCGTTTGATTTCTCTAGTCAGTCGTGCGAAGTACTTAGTGTTTGCTTTGGATATAATAAAGTATCCTTGTTTTCTTGTATACAATTGCAGGCTAGACGCGGTGTCCCGTCGGGGCCGCGGATCCCGTCGGGGCCGCGGATTTTTGTACTAGATGACGTGGCCTCGGGGCAAGGGCAAAGAAGAAACATGGATTCGGTTTTTAGTCAGTAGAAGTCTGACACTCCCCTTCGCTCTGCCCAAGAGCGGGGCGGGGGGTCATTCGATGATTTTCCACCCACCAAAAAAAAAAAAAGGCTAGACGCGGTGTTATTCGCTTGGCTATTAATTGTATCGCTGACCTATAGAATACATTAAGCTACGAAACACGTTATTATTGAAATTGATAGTGAAAATAGAAGACTACGTTTCATTAACTTATAGTAAGTGATAATTATGTTTTATATGTACTTGGTCAAGACATAGTTAAACAATAACAGTGGCACGGATCGATCTTCAAGGTTAAGCCACGCTCCCAAAGGTCAGTCTGTCAATGGGTGACTTTCAAGTCATACCGAGGTTTTTTCTTCTAGCCTCGGAAAGTCATTGATGCCGGCTATCATTTGTAGAGCTTTGTCAGTAGTAGTTATGGACATACGAACTACGGTTACGGGTACGGTTGGCGCAGTGACTGAGCGATTGGACTGCTGCGCTGCGTGTCGCGGGTTCGATCCCCGCACGGAACAAATATTTGTATGGCCTACAGATAGTTGTTCCGGGTCTGGGTATTTGTGTATGTGAGTTTAAATGTTTGTAAACGCACCCACGATAGGAAGAAATTCCTAGTGTGGCGCCACGTCTTTAAAAAAAAAAAAAAGAAGTTATTTATGTATCTAAGAGTCCGTACGTAGGTTAAGTACGGCACCCTAAAAATAGTTCACACGTTCACTGACCTGCAAACACTCAGCCGAAGCCTTTACGAAATTATGCACAGAGATTTCTTTTCAATTAAATACACTTTACGAAATTCCCCCCGGTTAATTATGAGGCTAATTTTAAAATATATAAGCCACTAGCTTTTGCCCGCGACTTCGTTCGCGTGGAATAGAGACTTCCGGAAGATTTTTGGTTTATCTCGCGAAAAAAAAAAAAAAAAAAAAAAAAACTATCCTATGTCCTTTCTAAAGTTCCAAACTATGTCTGTACCAAATTTCATCGAAATCCGTTCAGCCGTTTAGGCGTGAAAGAGTAACAGGCAGACAGACAGACAGACAGAGTTACTTTCGCATTTATAATATTAGTATGGATTGTTCTTCTACTTGAAATTCAGTTTGAAGTGAAATCGAACACGTGTCGAATTTATGAAGCTACCAAAATATACTAAAACAGACTCGAAAACAAATACCCAAAAATACCAAACAAACAATAAACCAATATCCCAAATCCAGACACAAATAGATCTCCATTGTTGCTCGATCCAATATCAGGAGCACAATATATAATTACAATATAGGTGGAAATCCGTTACACGAGATCCGTATATCTATTAATATTCACATATATATTATACTATGTCCTAATTATACCGATGTATATAGCTGGGCACATTAGTGCCACGTGTTACTTCAATAAATTACGACTGCACCTAATATCTGAATTATTATTATACAGCTGCAAATACAAGGTAATAGTCACCCGAATCGATCTTTAGGTTAAGCTGCTCCATGGAAAATAATAATAATAAAATAATAATAATATTCCACAACTATCACACAACGCCATCTAGTCCCAAGCTAAGCAGAGCTTGTGTTATGGGTACTAGACAACTGATAAACATACTTATATATTTCTAAATACATACATATTATAGATAAATTACACCCAGACACAGAACAAATGATCGTGCTCATCACACAAACATTTGTCCTGGGTGGGAATCGAACCCACGACCTCCGGCATAGCAGTTAGGGTCACTAACCACTAGACCAACAGGCCAGTCAAAAAGCACATCTCGGATGGCTTTAATACAGGCAGTCAGTAACCTGTTGTAAGTCTGACAACCAGTCTTACCTACCGGTACTAACTGAGTCGTGGAGGTCAGATAGGCAGTCGTTCCATGTAAAATTCTAGTTTTCTGCTGCATCCGGTTAGACTGGAAGCTGACCCCAACATTGTTAGGAAAAAGACTAATGATCAGTTGTAAATGCAATAAACTGTTAACCTGCTGAAGTTACCACACACTACCGTATGGGCACACACCCATTTACAACAGTCTGTGAAATACTTATTATTATGTCAATACAACCAAAATGTCCTGTCCGCGTAAAATTTTACAACACTACTAAATGAAATACTAAAGCAGTGCCAGTCTCGAGTTCGACCTTTTATTCTTGGGATTCATGTGCGTATTGATTAATTAATTATATTATCACTTGATTTATAGGTGAAGGAAAACTGAGTAAGAAAACCAGGATTCCTGGAAGATATTTTTTGATGGCACGTAAAGCCAAGTCAGACCAAGGGTGGCATAAAAACTCTGACACCGGGTTAGGCAATAATCTTCTATTAATATCTATCTATATCTATATAAATAAAAAGAGAAGTCCTGACTGACTGACTCATCAACGCCCAGCCCAAATCCTTGGACCTAGAAATCTGAATTTTTTGCTCAGAGGTTCCCTTTATAATGTAGACAAGGAATAAGGAAGGATTTTTCGAAATTCAACCCCTAAGGGAGTTAAATAAGGGTTGAAAGTTTGTATGGAAAATCGTCATTTTCACACGGGCGAAGCCGCTGGCAAAAGCTAGTGACGAATAAAATACTACTTAAATTGTAACTAGCTGTAAGAATTTGTACCATAGTGCTAATGAATTACCATTATTAAAGCTTAACTTCTATGAAGATAGAAGAAGTTCTAATAAATAAATAGAGAAGTCCTGACTGACTGACTGACTGACTCATCAACGCCCAGCCCAAACCCTTGGACCTAGAAAGCTGAAATTTTGCACAGAGGTTCCCTTTATAATGTAGGTAAACAAAGAATAAGGAAGGATTTTTCGAAATTCCACCCATAAGGGAGTTAAATAGGGGTTGGAAGTTTGTATGGAAAATTGTCGAATAAAATACTAGTTAAACTGTAACTAGCTGTAAGAATTTGTACCATTGTGCTAATGAATTACCAGTATAGCTTAACTTTAAATATAAAGATAAAATAAATATGCACTACCTTTCATCTAACGCAATTATTTCCACGTACTCGTAGCAGTCAAATGGGTTTAACTCCAGTGGATTATTTAACCAGTAGTCTGTTACGGAAATCCTAATTCTAGGATTTCCTCGACTGTAAAGTAATTAGAATTCTGCGTTACCTAATACCTAGAACTGGAGAAATAATTATGATGGAATTGCTCATCATTCCAGAACTATCTTGTGGCTGGGTCACAGCTCAACTAGGCGAGTCTGCATCCTAAAATTTTACTCAGAATTCATACATTTTATTCGACTGACTATAATTAATAACCCATTACTGGAATATCAGATAATTTCCAATTGAAAATTCTACTAAGGTTTGTTGATAAACAAAGTTCATATTACCACAATCTATTTAAGTTTCGATTGGGCATTTTTTTGGGTAAGTTCGATCCATCGTCGACCTCATCAATGATCTCTGACAAGATTGAGGTTAAGAGTAAGCCCAGTATTTTATAAAATACAGAAACGGGTAAAAAATACGACATACAGCTATTTGAATTATCATTAGAGTTAAAAACATCGTGTAACCATCCTTGATGTTTTTTTCGAAATAATTACAGTTAATTAAAACCTAAAGGAAACATCTCTACACAAACTTCAGTAAAACACAACAAGATCAAACCAACGTTCAATATTTAGCCGACTGAATTCAGACATCTAAAATACCGGTATTCCGAATTCCCGGTATTAACCCTCAAACATCTTTCTCCGGGATAATGTACCATCACTTATTTTCGTACGTGATGCGTAGAGAATTTTTTATATTCTTAAGGAGCAAGCGTTTTAGTAACACCCTAAAATTGTATGTAGTATTATTGAGTTAGAGGTTGCGCGTCGGAATCTGGGTGTGAATTTTGAGAGGAGTCGTAATCTTGGATGATAATAATGTTTCCCAGTTGAACACAACAGGCACGCCGCGCGCCGCCCAAACTACTCGTATAGAACGTATTTCTGTTTTTTCTAATGAACAATGTCAAGTACAAGTCAAGGCATGTGTATGATGAAATACACAATAAAATTTGTATAATAAAATTCATCATCTAGAACGTCATAAATGCTTATTTCATTTCAAACCGTTTACACAAATTCAGTCGCAGGTAGGGCCAACCCCCGCTTTCACTAAATCCAAATATCGATAGAAATGTATGCACGAGTAAATAACTCAATAGGTATTTCTATTGAAATGGGTACTTACAAAACTACCCTCCACCTAGTCACCGATTGATCTTTATAGTGAGTGTTGGCATGGTTACTACATAGCGAAAGCTTTCCATACTAGATTGAGTTGCATATGAAAGCCATTCAGATTTTACGGATGACCTGCCTGAAGAATTCTTCAGTACACGGGTCCAGTTATTCTTTGAACGATTTCTTTACGGGCAAGTGGATGCATGAAGGTCAGATACTTATAGAAAGGCATGACGAATGCCGGACGCTAGATGGCGCTGCATCTAGCCTAACGCAAGTAAAAACGCTCTGTGTAAAATATCTAATAAAAATAGTAATAGTGTACGAAAGTAAATAAAAATAAGTCAAACGAAACAACAGTGACTAATGACTAAGTGACAGTGTTATCTACGAGTGTTATAAACAAACTATGAAGATTTGTAACATCAAACTTCATAAAACTTTATGTCTCAAAAAAACACAAAAATTGAAAAGCAAGTGTTAAAAAACAGTACATAAGTAATAAATGAAACTCAAGTGACACCTACAAGAGTGACTTAATAACAAGTGCAAAGTAAATCCATAAAAGTAAAAAAAAAAAAAAAAAAACTTTTAATACATCGTCAATCAAGAAACTAATAAACAAAACAAATAACTTAGAAACGTAATACTTGTATATTTAAGCAGTTTACAATACACAAACTTTAAAAAGGTGCATAAATAGTGTAAAAACTAGTAACTTATAAAATAAAAACAAAGTGACCAGTGTTTGACAGCGAAAAAATTCCAGTCGCATGAGTCATTTTAACCGTCTTTGTTTCGTTTAAATATTGGATCTTATCAATACGAAGCAAAATTTCAACAACTTTAATTAAGTTCACTTGGTTCGGTGGCATAAGAAGCTACACTTTGAAGTACGTAGACTGGCCGCAAGTTCGAACCGCACCGCAATCATCTCTTTTTGTGAATTCTAAAATTCTATGTTTTCACACAAAGTAACGCACAGACCGCATTTCAAACTACCGACTAATTTGAATAATAATTCCTTCGATAATTTCACACCAGAGGGCGCTACGAGAACTTCTAGTAAAGATGGACTCAAACAGCAATAACATTACCTACCGTAAACCTTGTAGATCAAGCTCGCTAACTGACTTAACTAAAAATGTGACTATCAACAGCGAGAAAACTATACTGGACACGACAATGATGAGTATTCCTGACAGCTTCCATGATACAATTGACGACGTTCGCGAATTAACTGAAGAAAACAAAACACTTAAAAATCAATTATTAAGTGCACATAAAGAAATAGAAGACTTAAATACTGAGAACTTTCGTCTCAAATCCGACTTACAAAATATGATTAAGACTGTTAACACATTTAAGAAAATATGCTCAACTCCTGAGAAAATAAGTGCAACTCCGACACGCAAAAACAAAACTTTGCACCGAGTAAGCTCACCCAATACAAATAAACTCATCAAGGATCATGACCAACAACCACATCGCCTTGAATGTACGGCTAACAAACAAAATAAAGGGACACAAACCACAAGTACATATAGCCATACTCGGACACCAAAGGAATCGAAAGATATTCCTCCCTCGATAACACCAACAAATTTAGTATCAAAGCCTACGCAAAAGAATAAACTATGTATCCTGAGTTGTAGCCAAATCAAGGGATCCAAACCTTTAGTTGAGAATTTTTTTTCTGAATTATTTCACTACTGCCATTATATAATGCCCAACTGTACCCTAAGCCGACTCCTACGCGGTATCGAACAAAAACTAAAAGACTATACCATAGACGACTATTGCTTACTTTTCATAGGAGAAGACCATATTGATATATATGACAACAAGTATATAGACATAATAAATATGTTAAGTGAATCCCTCCAAAAAGTATCACACACCAATGTAGTGATCTGTCTTCCTACGTATAAAACAGGATCACTAATATACAACTACAAAGTGGAGATGTTTAACAACCTGCTTCATTTAGATAACCAAAATCATAAGTACGCGTATATCTTTGACAGCAATCGTGACCTAACACCTGACATGTTCTCCTACACTACGGGCAGAATCAATAAGTACGGCATGAAGAACATATATCAAAACATTATGAGTAACATTTTGATTGATCTGAATCTTTATGGTCAAACGAATAGCCAGGTAAATGGCAACATTACACAAGAAAGAGTCTTCAACGGTACAAATGCAAATCTTAAGGATACTTCGAACTTTTTTCGTGTACAATAATATATACATTCTGCATCAAAATATTGCTGGACTCCTAAACAAGGCGGATATCCTTAATGTTTATTTGGAAGAACTAGAGAGTAATAGAAAAAGGATCGATGTTGTGTGCATAACTGAACATTTTATGACGCCTGAACAGGAAGAACTATTGAACTTACCAAATTACAGCCTAGCAACGAGTTTCTCTAGAGGATGTAAAAGAGGTGGCGCATGCATTTTAACTAGGACTAACCATAAATATAAGGTGCTAAATATAAGTAAACACTCTCTAACTAATATAATTGAATGCTGCGCGTTAGAATTGACGGAACACAACATTATTATTGTATGCATTTATAGGGTGCCTCAATCTAATTTAGATATTTTTTACGACAAATTGAACAACATTTTACATTTGGTATGTTTAAAACTAAGTAAAAAAGTTATTTTATGTGGAGATTTTAATATTAACATTTTGAAAAGAAATATGCAAACTTTGAATTTTGAGTATACACTGTTAAGCTATAACTTAAAATTACAATTCTCTCAACCCACTAGGCTAAGCAGTGGGACATGTTTGGACAATATTGCACATAATGCAAAGGGCTGTAAAGGGGAAATTATAGAACTCGGTTTGTCGGATCATACGGCGCAGATTTTGAAATGTCCAGTTAAGAAAACATTTGCTTTAAAGTGCTGGCGAGTTAAAAGACGAAATTATTGCCAAGAAAATGTTGAAAAGTTTAAAAACAGCATAAAATGTCTCACTTTTTCAGACATTTATACCACCAGTGATGTTAACGAGGCCTACAACCATTTTCTAGACCTATTTAAATGTTTCTACAATCTCTGTTTTCCTTATGAAATGAGAACAATATCCATTAGCAAAAAGGCAAAATGGATCTCTAACGGGATAAGAAAATGCAGTAAAAGGAAACGGGAATTGCTATGGCAACACAGAAAAAACCCCACCTCAAAGACTAAAAAGACATTCAAAATATATTCAGCTAGATTTAAAAAAATTATATCATTGACACAAAAATCACAAAATAACTATTTCATTAAGACCTCGCAAAATAAATCAAAAGCAGCATGGACCGTTATTAACAACTCAAAAACCTTTTTCCCTAAAGAGCCAATAACAGAAATACGAACAGGCTCAAAACAAATAACAAACCCGTCGGAAATAGCCGAGACCTTTAACAATTTTTATGTTGACCAAGTTCCCGAACCTAAAAATAATACAATACCACAAATTCCAATACACTTCAACACCTCTAGTTCTTTATTTATGGAACCAACTGTACCGCAAGACATAATTTACCATATAAACTCACTCAATAATACAAATAGCGTAGGTGATGACGGAATTTGCACAAAAGTTATAAAAGAAGCCGCTCAATATATAGCTCCACATCTCAGTCACATCATTATCATGAGTATCTCTAATGGAGTTTTTCCCGAAGCTCTAAAAACTTCCATAATTGTCCCATTGTACAAAAAACAGGATAGGCAATGTATGGCTAACTACAGACCTATTGCCTTGATACCTGTCTTCTCAAAAATATTCGAGAAAGTAATTTATAAATCATTATATACATACCTTGAGAAGTCAAACATATTAGTTAAAGAGCAAAAGGGATTTCGTAAACAGAAGACAATTAATATGGCCATACATGATCTTCTTCTCCCTGTTTTATCAAACGTGGACAAAAGAAATCCTGTATGCGCTATCTTTATGGATTTGACCAAGGCCTTCGACTATGTAGATTACGGAATACTATTAAGCAAACTCGAAAAATATGGTATTAGAGGGAATGTACTTAAACTGTTCGAATCTTATCTGGTGAATCGAAAACAGTTTGTGGAAATCACACAAATATGTACCAATAACGGTTACGAGAATAAATATCGATCCAAACGTAGAAAAATAAAATATGGCGTACCTCAAGGCAGTGTGCTTGGACCACCCCTCTTTTTAATTTACATTAATGACCTTCCCGGACACATAAACCATCCTATGGTATTATTTGCTGACGACAGCACAGTAGTAGTTGAATGTGACAATAATATGACTTATGAGAATGAAATAAATATGACATTAAATACAATAATATCTTGGTTCAACAATAATAATCTTATAATCAATTTAGACAAAACTAAAATCATGCATTTTTACCAGAGAATTCCAGGTAAGATCCTTGAAATTCAGTATTTAGGGAGTCCAATAGAGTCAACTACTGTCGCTAAATTCCTCGGCATCGTAATTGATAGTAATCTGACCTGGAGATCCCAGACTGACGAAATTTGTAAAAAAATGAATAGATTTGCATATGTTCTATATAAACTATCGAAGACTGTCAGCCTAGAATCTGTACTAACGGCCTATCATGGTTATGTTGCATCAACTCTTAGGTATGGCATAATGTATTGGGGCAACTCCGTCGATAGAGATTTTGTATTTAGAGCTCAAAAAAAGTGTATTAGATCCATGTGTGGCCTAAATAGCACCGATAGTTGTCAACCGTTCTTTAAAAGCCTGAACATTCTTACCCTACCATCACTATACATCTACGAAACAAATATATTTGTGAAAACACACATCTCAAAGTACAAGATAGCTTTTAAAAGTCACTATCGCAAACTACGTGACAAAAATGAGTTAGAGCTTGAAATCACACATGGTAGAACAGCTTTAATGAATAAAAGCACTTTCTGTATGGCCACAAAAATATTTAACAAACTGCCTGAGGCATTAAAATCGTTAAACCTGGACAAATTCAAAAGAGTGCTTATGAAAATATTAATTGATAAATGCTACTATTCGCTAAAGGACTATTTGGACGACAGTTCTATAATGCCTCCTATAGATAATAAGTATTAGGTCCTATATTTTGACATTACTGTATTTATTCCATTACAATCCATGACATTATTTGATACATTTTATTGACATTTAACATTTTGTGCTACTTATCTAAGACTTAATTGTTGACATTGAAGGAATAGCTTATTGATTTGACATTTCTGTATTAATTCTAAATTTTTTGATTGACATTATTTTGTATTTTTTTTTTAATTTAATTATTATTTATTTATTTCTTCTAACATAATTATTATCTTTGTTATTTCTTAAATTTCATAATTGACAATTTGAAAATATTTTAGCATTCTAATTTTTTTTATAATTTAAATTGATAACAGTATTTGTTGCACGTAGATAATATTAATACTTAAATCTAAAATATATATTTGTACGCCAAATGGCAAAACATAGAGCGCTTATGAAAATGTAACACCTGTTTGTACTACCTATGTTAACAAATAAAGAATCTGAATCTGAATATGGAACGTCAAAGGGTTTTTAGTGCGCGTTTAAAAGAAGCTTACAAGATTTTAGTCAATCAGTATAGTTACTATTACTTGTACAGCCTAAAAATCAACTTCTGAAGTCGGTGGCAAAAAAACGGAATCAAACAAACATGTCACCGACTTCAGAAGGTCATCTTTCTTCTGAAGTTTATTTTTCACTTTTTGGTGTTTTTTCTTTCTACTTTTTTTATCGGTGTTTTAATATATCAAAACATTTTTTTTTTACTTTTTACTGGTTGAATTTCGAATTTCAATGAGTGCCTTATGGTATCACATCAAAATAACAAGCGTTCTAATATAAGTAACAAAGAAATGCCTTGCCAATTAATTCCAACTACCGCCCACCCAGACAATCGAAAATAAACCTTAAATCATCCACGGAAGGCGATGACTTATGAAGACAAATCATAAAACAGTGTACGAGTGGATGAGAGGACAGGATGTACGGATATAAATCAGACTCGCGCCGGAACTCCGATCCGATGATGTGATTATAGGAAAGCTTATATGAAGGATATATGGGGCATAGAGTAGATAGTGACAGAAGGTCAAATGGCTTCAGAGAGCGCTCAAAAACAGGCTCATCATCACTACGTTCATCATCCATCAGTAGTCTATTCTCAACTACGTTGAATTCGGTTTCCAGTCAAACCGATTCTGCTGAATACAAGTATTTTACAAGGAGTGACTGCCTATCTGTCCTCCACAACCTACTTAGTTAGTATTGTGTAATACGATTAGACCAATCTAGGCGAGCGCGGTTTAACCTGAAGATTGATCGAAGTGGCTGTTATTATATAGCCACGAGTTTCTCGGTCATAGTTGAATGGCAGTAGTTCTTTCAAGGTTATTATCTTCAATAGCTGAACCAAACAGAAACTTTATCGTTTGACAACAAGGCAATGTGCAGTAAGAGAGAAAATGTGTAAATTTATATGAGATACGACTCATATAAATTTACACATTTTGGGTGCTTGCCCTCAACAAAACATCACACAAAGCAATTACTTCAATTAAACTATTACATGCACTTTTGAATGTCAGAAAAACAAAGAAAACGAAGCTACAGTCAAAGCCACAAAACATAATAACTTGTGAAAATACTGTAGTTGTCCATTCCAAAGCGTAGATCTCTATGGAGAAAATTGTCCTTGTTGTACGAAGTTACACTTCTGTAATTTTTCTATTGTGCCCGAGGTATATTCACATAGTGTAGGATGTTGATATAACGATAACACAGGAAATCCAGTTACTCGCCGGAAGTGTTACATATTTCGTTGTTTTTTTCTGTTAAAGGGATGTTGGATAAAAATAATTGAAGGTGAGACCTTTAATAAGTTGGTAGACTTTTGTTTTGGTTAAACTTTCAATGATATAAATGCATCGTTGGTCTAGTAATCGCAAGCGTGACTGCTGAGGATCCTGGGTTCGATTTACGGGTCGGGCAAATTGTTATTTGAGTTTTTCTATCAGGAATTTCTCATTGGCAGCCACGGAGTCTGGATTTGTGCTTGATTGATGGTAATAGGCAGAAGAGGAGGAGGATTTAGGAAAATGTTTAGAAAAATAACAAAAAAAAAACGATGGAAAAGACTGTGTAATGGATGATATGACAAAAAAGGAGTTGTCTGATGAGATGACGAGGATTAGAGTATGGAAGAAGAAGACATGCAGCGGCAACCCCAAATAAATTAGAATCGGGGTAAGAGAATATTTCTGAAGGTATACTTTTTTGTTTCTTCAAGATTCTCTTTTCCTTGGAGATGTATATGTTTTGTATAAACGCAACGTAACAAAGTAAACCATGAGCAGTTTCAAAATAATGGTAACATAACAATAACGTAGGGTGAGAACATAAAATTTTACGAACGGAGATACGAATAAAATCGATGTTTGCCGAACGCTGTTTGAATGTCTTCGCGAATGGGAAACGTGGTGTGAAGGCATATACATGTATATTCTGACTTTTGAAAGTTAAAAAATATGGCTTTTAAAAATATCTTTGCCAAAATTATTTGCGAATAGAAATATTTAACACCGTCTATAAAATCGGAAATTGAAATACTCTATAATAGGGTAGTTGACAAAAAAATCGAAGTAGTCCGTCAGATAGATTTCCAAAAACCCTGAGTCGATTTGTTATATTGATATGTCTTCTATGAACTCACATTAATCATCTACATCACAGCAATTATTTATAACATTTAAGCTTACATTTGATCCTACAGAGGACACGACAGGATTGCATTACATTCCCCCACGTCAAAAATTAAGTTAATCAAAACAAACCAACCTGTTGGAGTGATTAAGGTTCAGTATCGATTGTAGGACTTCGTAAAAAATAACACACGTCTTTACGGTTTGATGGTTTATTCCGCCCTACTCTTATGAGAAAGACAGACAATCATCGATTTGTACCAAACATACCGCCCACCAAAAGGGATTTTAATACCTTTTACAATTTTGAACTTAAACGCAAATTAAATCAATTAACACATATCATGCAGACATTATGTTCATCAAATATTAATTAATGTAGCAACTAACTAACAGATAAACAATTTGACATTCAAGATAGACTACTACATAAGTTTCATTTATTACAAAACAAATTGGGAGTCTTTCTAACGACTGTTATTAAGTCTGCATTTAGCTAATAGAATATAATCATCAAGTTAACAAAATTTGAGCGAAAAGATTTACATTATTATTACACAAATGTGAGAAAAAACAACATTATCATAAACTTTGAGAGGTAATCAACATAAACTCATCATTATTAAATATTACGTACTCATAAGGATTACACATACAACGAAAACAATACATTAACGATTATCGATTGGTAGAAAACAGAGTTTTGAGATTGATCTTCTTACCGTATTCGTACCAATCTTTACGCTATAAACCCTTGTGATTCCGTCCGGTCCTGGGTGTTTGTCCACAATCCGTCCTAAAGGCCACTTGCCAGGTGGCAATCCTTCTGTTTTGATAAGAACAATCTGGCCTATGTCAAACTCTTCTTGTATTTTTTGCCACTTTGGTCTTTGCTGAAGTCTGGAGAGATACTCACACTGCCAGCGATGCCAAAAGTTCGACAGTACCCGTTGACAGTGTTGCCACCGTGATAAGCTTGATTGGGAGATATCTTTCAGGCTCGGCGAGGGTATAGTAACTGGAGACTCTCCAATGAGGAAGTGGCCAGGTGTAAGTACATCCAAGTTGTTCAAATCTGACTCAATAATTGGGCAAATAGGACGGGAATTAAGACATGCTTCAACTTGACATAATACGGTGGTCATCTCCTCGTATGTCAAATTCGTATTCATGATGCGTTTGAGGTGGAACTTCATTGACTTTACTCCCGCCTCCCAGAGGCCTCCAAAATTTGGGCTATAAGCAGGTATGAAGTGCCACTGAGTGCCGTCAGCTGCAAGTAAATTTGACATGTGATCTCCAAATTCGAAGTTTGCTTCCTTGAACGCCTCAGCAAGTAACTTGTTCGCTCCGACGAAATTTCTTCCCTGGTCACTCCACAAATCACTACATCTTCCACGACGTGATACAAAGCGCCGAAAAGCTGCGATAAAGGCTTCCGACGTCAGGTCTCCCACCAGCTCTAAGTGAACAGCCCTTGTTGACATGCATATGAAGATGGAGATGTAGGATTTGTTGGTTTTTGCCCCTCTGCCTTTGGACATAAAGACATCATAAGGCCCAGCAAAATCAACGCCACTGTGGAGGAATGGCCGTGCAGGGGTTACTCGCACCTTCGGTAACTCGCCCATTTGTTGCGTCCGAGATCGTGCATTCAGCTTGGCACAGACATAACATTTATGCAAGTATGTCTTTACTAAACCCTTAACTTTCAAAATCCAGTATCTTGACCTCAGGTAATTTAGCATCAATTGCACTCCTCCGTGCAACGTTTGTTTGTGAGCATCAGCTACGAGTAAGGAGGTGAGTGGATTTTTGTGGTCTAAGACTATAGGATGTAGACGGTCGTGTTCTAAGTAGTTAGCGTTTTGTAATCTTCCGCCCACCCTGAGTATCATTTTAGTATCCAGATATGGATTTAGGGTCTTCAAACGGCTTGTACTTCTTACTTGTTTCCTTTCTATTTGGTCTCTGATGTCTTCGTGGAATATAACATCTTGTGTGATTTTTATGCAGGTCTGCAGCGAGTCTTCGAGTTCTTCAGTAGTGATCGGCGAATCTACCGGTTGATTTTGTTTAAACCTTAGAAATCTTTTAACATACGTGATAGTCTTCAGTAATTCAGGTAAGTTTTTGAACGATTCTAGTTTTCTGTACAAGGAAGTTTCTTCGCTTTCTCTTGTAAGGTAAGTATCAATAGTTTTCTTACTTTCTAGGTCTGTTTCTTCATTTATTAATGTTTCCATGTGTATTTTTTCTTGTTTCAGGTGTTCCGGACCGTGCCACCAGAGTGTGTACTTTCTCAATTCAGGAGCCAACATTCCTCTCGATGCGACATCAGCTGGATTTTGTTGTGACTGTATGGGGTACCATTTGTTTCCAATATTGTCAAGTATGGTTATTACTCTATTTCTTACGAATGTGTGCCATCTGTTTGGGTCTCCTTGCAGCCATGACAACACTATCGTGGAATCAGTCCAACAAAATATCTGACTCTTTGGGATGCGCGTCGCTTCACTTATATGCTTTAGTACTTTAGAGAGGAGCACTGCGCCGCATAATTCCAGCCGTGGAAGAGACAATGCCTTGATAGGGGCTACCTTTGTCTTGGCAGCGATAATTCCTGTCTGATAGTCTCCATTGACTCCTCGAACCCTCAGGTAAGCAACAGCTCCATACGCTTTAGTTGAAGCGTCACAATAACCGTGAATAGTTACATCTTTCAACGTTTCTTGTGTCGTAAACAGCCATCTCTTTAATTTCATAAATTTGATATCTTCAAAACTGTGTCTAATACTTAACCATTCGTTTTTTGTTTCAGGTGAGAGATCTTCATCCCAATGGACCCGTTGAAGCCATAATTTCTGTATCATTATTTTTGCAGGTACCAGTGCTGGAGCTAACCATCCCAGAGGATCAAAAAGTCGTTGAACCTCGGCCAATATTTTCCTCTTTGTGACTGTTTCTGATAAGGGTGGTAGCTTGAGGTTGTATTTAATTACATCTTCTCCCATATTCCAGGATAAGCCCAGTGTATTTATCAAGCCGTCTAACTTGATATCGATATTAACATGAGAGCTGAGCTCAGCTGGATGAAATTCTCTTAAGAAATCTGGATCGTTCGATGCCCATTTTTGTAGGATGAACCCGCCTCTGCCAAGAATTGCTTTTACATCCTTAGCTACACCAACTGCCTCGGGTACAGTATCTTGACCGGACATTAAATCATCCATGTAAAAGTCCTGTCTAATAGTGTCTGCTGCTTGAGGATGACTCTCGCCTTCATCTTTAGCCACCTGCTGCAGAGTCTTGACGGCAAGGTATGGTGCACATGCCGTGCCAAAGGTAACTCGCAGAAGCCGATATTCTTTCACAGGTTCATTAGGGCTATCACGCCAGACAATTCTTTGATAATCTGCGTCTTCCTTCGACACGAGTATTTGTCTATACATTTTCTGAATGTCGGCTACAAATGCTATCCTTTTCAGGCGCCATCTCATGACGAGTGATCTCATATCTTCTTGTAGTTGCGGTCCTACTAGTAGTTCGTCGTTGAGTGATATGCTATTTGAGCCCCTGTGAGAGGCATCAAATACTGGCCTGACCTTTGTTGTCTCGCTCTCTTCATTGACCACTGCATGGTGGGGTAGATAGACCGCCGGCTTATTCCTTTCACCACTTGGCACCTCCTCCATGTGTTTCATTTCTTTGTATTCGTTAATGGCCTTAGTGTACTCCTTTTTCAGATCATCATTTCTTTTAAAGCGTCTCTCTAAGTGAAATAATCGGCTTACAGCTCCTTCTTTTGTATTGCCATGCGGTGACTGTGGGATTTCTGTTTTAAAAGGCAGCTTGACTATGTAACGCCCTTCACTATTTTGCATGTAAGTCTCTCTATAGATTCTCTCGCAGTCTTCTTCTTCTTTTGTAAGTTTTACTTGTTCATCTGTTTCAACCTCCCACATAGATTTCAACATTTCATTTAGATCAAGCTTATGATGCATTACCAGTATTGGTTGTTCTGATGTTTGTGCTTGTATCTTTCCAAATAAGATCCAACCCAAGCTTGTATTTTGTGCACATGGGGAGCCAGGTGGACCTTTGATAATCTCAGCCTTTAAAATCTGAGCACAAACTTCAACGCCTAACAGCATGTCTACTCGCCCTGGTGAATGGAAACTCGGGTCTGCCAGGGTGAGTCCTTTTAAGTGCGGCCAGGTGTGCATTGAACCAGTAATTGTTTCAGATGGCAATTGTGATGTTAATCGCGTTGGCATTACATAGGCATTGACGGTAAACTTAACGTCCTTCTCATATCTGGAATGAAGCTCGACTTGTATCACGTGACTGACTGTTGTCTGCGTTGCTCCGACTCCAGTGATAGTTCCCTTTATTCGCGACCTCTTGACCTTTAACAGTTGCGCTGCTCGCTCACTAATAAAGTTTGCTTGCGAGCTCTGATCTACCAGCGCTCGCAGTACTGTACTATGTCCCTCTTCATCTCTGACTTTCACTAATGCTGTAGCAAGCAGCGCTGTTGACCTCTCCGACACAAAGTGCGTAGATAATGCCACCTCAGGATTGTCACTGGGTTCCGCTTTCTTTTGTTCGTCCTCTATTTGACCTTGATTGGTTTTCACATTGTCTGACTGACCGCCGCTGGGTTGATGTAGCAATGTATGATGGCGGCGGTTGCACCTTCGGCAGGACATTCGATTGCGGCATCTTCTAACAGAATGTCCTGATGTCAGACAATTAAAGCATAACTTGTTCTTCTTAGTAAACTCAGTGCGCTCATTCGGTTGTAACTTACAAAATTCTTTGCAGTGACACAAGGGGTGCTCCGCGTTACACATACTGCATGACTTGGTTGGTGATGTATCTGTCTTATCTTCCGGTGATGTGGAATGGAATGACTTCGCCTTAACATTCGTCTGCTCCTTTTTAGCTGTAGGGTTAACCATCTCCAGTGTCCTATATTTTGTTTCCAGGAACGCCTTTAGTTCGTCCCAAGATGATAGGGTGTCAGGGTTTACCTTGTAAGAATCTTCTTCCCAGGCCGTATGTGTCTCCACATCTAACTTTTGAACAAGTGTGTAAATAATCATCTGATCCCAGGACTCGACGGGTATTTCTTGATTTTTCAAGTTATTTAAGCACTGAGAGGTTGTATCTAACAGGTTCTTAATTTGGACAGCTGATGGAGAAGTAATTTTCTTCTGAGTATTTAACTTGTGGAGTAGAGAATATACTATTAAACGTTTGTTTCCATACCGTTGGGCAAGTGTATTCCATGCCTGTTCATAGTTATCATCCGTGATATTGACATGCTTCAATAATTCTTTTGGTTCACCAACAAGGCTCAACTTCAAGTAATGCAACCTTTCGACGTTACATAAAGACGTGTTGGTATGTACCAGCGACGTGAACATATCTCGAAACATAGGCCAGTCATCATAGCTTCCGTTAAAAGTAGGTAACTCGATGCGTGGCAAGTTAACCCGTGGTGGCGTCGACGCATCATATGATTGTCTCTGAGTGTGTGTAGAACTCGAAAGCATCGACAACATATCCTTTAAATCGCCTAATAAACACGAGTATAAATCTTCCACAACAAAGTAATCTTCGTTCTCAAAATATGGAACCTCATTCCGTTTGGTCTTAGGTGTACATTTCACTAAGTCTTGATGTGTCGTATTAAACGTTCGCCAATATTCTTCGATGGTTTGTAACTTAGTTTCAATATAACCTTTTGATAACCTTTGCTTCGGACATTTCTTTAAATTACTTTGTGTCTTTTGTAATAGTAAATAAACATCTTCTAACGAGTTAACTAACCTTTGTTGTTCACTAGTTAACGTAACACTCATTGTTATGTATATGTAACACTTTCCTTCTTGTTAGAATAGTTTTTAACGCAAATTATGAAGGTGACAGCCGGAGGACTTAAATAAAACCGAAATTAATTAAAAGAGTGTATAATGAAATCTAAAATTACAGTATTTTTCTTATGTTAAATCTTAGATCTAGACTTGGACGATGCTAGTTCCGAAGTGCCTAAAATATTCTTATAAAAATATGAGTTTAAAACAATTGCAAGACGCGGATGCGGTGTCAGCAGATTGGAAGTAGGTGGCCGATGCGCGAGGGCTACACGAGGCGTCGAGTCAGCAGAGTCCGCCTGTTGCAATTATGTGTGGAAACATCCGTTTTACGTAAATAGCTACCATGTCGCTATTCAGCCGATTTGGTGTAGGCAGGGCACGTAACACCTCCCCTCTCAGAACAGCAACTGTTTGAGCAATTTCAGCGAGAATGTTGCTGGTACATTTTTCTTGATTTCGGGTGATTCTGCATCTTTGTCTTGATGATGTTCATTGCTGTCATCTGGTGAATGTGGCTTTCTGAGCTTTGTGCAAACATTATACCGACGTATGGTGAGGGTAATGATCAGTACAGTTGCACCGAATATTACGACATATAGTGGGATAGTCGTATGGTAAATCGATTTTTCCAGGTTAGTGCGATCGATTTGTACTGGTTGTTGCATTAAGATTTTATCTTCCATTTCATGTAGACTTTTCAGGTGTAGTGAATTTAACTTAAGATGTGGAATAGATTCGTTGGCAATGTTCAGGTTCATGGGTATTTCGGTGATTTTCAGCGGTTGTCCTTTGATTTGGTCATTCGTGTTGATGATAGTAAACTGCTCAGTGCGTAGTAAGCATTTTTGTGGAATGGTGGCGAGATAACTTCCGTGTAGAGAGATAAATTCTTGACGTTCGCAATGTAGTTCGGTTCGGGTTGGTTGTGGAAAGGTGAGTGTATAGCGTCTGTCGTCCAATTGCTCCATGGCTTCTTTGGTCAGCGTGAGTTTAGTGGGCAGGCATGACTTCTGTAGAGATTGATTGAGGATGAGTCCTTGGATGCAGTCTAGATGTCCTCTCGTCGGTTGATGGTTGACTTCCTCTTCGCAGAGATGGAGCTGGTCAAACTTCGGGCATTCAGCCTCTATGTGCTTGAAACCTTTCCCGTTGGTTGCAATGAAAGGGTAGGTAGGAATAAAGGTATACATAAATTTATTGGGAACTATTGCTAATCTATATAATTCAAACTTATCAGGGGAGATTATTGGGACTTTAAGTACGATAACTATTATTTTCCTGTAAAGTAATATCAAGTTTTATAAAACTGTATAGTATTCTCTTAGATCTGCCGCTCTGTAACAATTGTTCTGAACCGTATATTACCTAAAGTAGGTATCTATGCTTAAAGTACTATGGTGAGTGCTTGATGCACGTATAAAACCTAGGTCTAGGCTATCCTATTTAACTCTACTAATAAATCGAAATATCGGGAACTCGCAACAATATCAAAACATGGTAAATATCCCGTTTACAGTATTAATAGTAATACTAATAAATCATCTGTATTATCGCTAATGATACCTAGTTTAACTGATAAAACTATGCTTATCTTATAAGATAATTTTAGCAGAAGTTTTTTCGTCTAATAGTAATCCTAAAGTACTATTGATTCTCTCTATTGATTACTTATAATTTTTGATGGTATTTCACTGTAGGTACCTCCGATAGTATCTTTTCATCACTATTTTCTAAAAGTTTAATGGCATTATTGTAGGATTGGGCATCCGATTGATCTAAGTCACAGCAGTATTCTGTAATAATTTTGAGGTCTTAGGGATACGCTTGAGTCGGGACTTTGCTACGGGACCTTTCTTCTTAGATGTGTATATGTGAATCGGAAGGTCAGCCAGCACGGTGTCATGAGTAAAACGCGGGGCTAGCTTTTGTCGACTAGCTAAGGGGTTTCTAATGAAAACTTGCTGTTCTGGTTGATATTCTATTTCGGGCTCTCTGTCCTTATTCCTATTTTGTATGATATTCGTTCGGTCAGTAAGTGTGAAGTCGTTAATAAGGTCATATACAGTTTTCATCTGGTCTCGGTGATTTAGGATATACTGTTGCATGAGATGTTCGGTCATGTTAATGTCAAGTGGGTCTCTTGGGTCTAAATGTCCTCTAATTATGTCATGTGGTCTGCACTTTGTGAAACTATGAATTGTGCTATTATAAGCTAATATAGCATAAGGCATGAGGTTGACCACAGGTTCATCTTTCTGACGTAGTTGTAGGATTCGTAGATGTTCTAGTAATGTAGAGTGAAATCGTTCAACAATTCCGTTATCATTAGGGGAGTGAGCTAGTGTTCTATGGTGGCTAATTTTATGCATTCTAGTGAATTCAGAAAATAACTGATTTGTAAATTCGGTGCCGTTATCGGTTACGATAGTAAGTGGAAGGCCGTGATGTGTACAATATTTTAAAACTGCCTGAAGAATACTAATTGCTGTGCCATCTCTTAAATAGTATGCTTGTCCGTATTTTGAGAAAACGTCTACGACTGTGAGATATTTTTCATTTTGGGCTGTAAAGAGGTCCATATGTACTAGTTCGAAAGGTTTGGTAGCCGGAGGCACTAAATTAAGTTGAGGCCTAATTGGGTTTCTATCATACTTGGATTGCCCGCAAATTATACATTCATTTATGTATTTAGCTATCTCATCCTTCATCTTAGGCCAATAGTATTTTCGGGAAAGAGCAAGATAGCATTCGTTTATCCCTCTGTGATTGGTTTTGCCTTCATGATAGTTTTTTATGATCAGTTGCTGCCTTAAATATTCTTTTACATCTTCTAGTTCAGTTTTTGTTAGCACTAGGTTCATAGATGAGCTTTTAAAATTATTTTGGATAATAGGTATGATTGAATACATACCTAAGGGCGGAGTTATCTTTAAAGCAGTTTTAACTTTAGGTGTGACATATTCTTTTATTGCATTTACTACGTCCTGTTCTAAGTTAGATTCTGAGACCTGAATATGTGTGCGAGTATGTGTGTCAAAAGGTTTAGTGGCTGTCGTTCGTTTAATGTAGGGGGCGTTGCTGACTATAGTTATACATATTTGTCGGTGGAATTTATTTAAAGGTTCGTCGGTGATAGGAACTTCTAAGATAGGGTTTTCAGTGCTAGTGTGGGCGGTGGCTGTCGTAGAACCTGTTCGAGAAAGTGGTCGTTCTGAAGGATTAGCTAACATTGAGTCTGTCTCCTCGTTATTAATTTCTACTCGGGATAATGCGTCCGCATTAGTGTTATACTTTCCCTTTTTATAGACTATAGTGTAATCGTATTCACTTAGTTTAAGTCTCCACCTAGTCAATCTTTGGTTGGGTTCCTTCAGGTTCATTATCCACTGTAACGGCTTATGGTCGGTGAATATTTTGAATTTACGACCGAATAGGTAAGGTCTGAAATATCTTGTAGCCCAAACTATGGCTAAAAGCTCTTTTTCTATAGTGCTGTAATTGGTTTCACTGTCATTTAAAGTTCGCGAGGCGTAACAGATAGGTTTATCTGAGCCAATGGTACCTTGCGAGAGTACGGCGCCTATTGCTACGTTTGAAGCGTCGGTCGTTAATATAAACTCTTTAGTAAAGTCGGGATACTGTAAAATAGGGTCGTTTGTCAGTAAGCTCTTACATTTGTTAAAACAGGCAATGTATTCAGAGTCAAAAGTCATTTTACTAGACTTTTTGAGGCATTTTGTCATAGGCTTAGTGATGCGAGCAAAGTCAGGGATAAATTTCCTGTAATAACCTAGTAGTCCTAGGAATTGTTTTATTTCCTTAGGCGTCTTTGGTAAAGGGTAATTGTCTATCGCTGTTATTTTATCTGGATTTGGTTTAACACCTTCGCCACTAATTATATGTCCTAAAAACGCGGTTTCTAATTTCAAAAACTCGGATTTATCCATCTGGATTTTAAAGTTGGATTCTTGTAATCGTTTGAACACTTTCTCTAGGTTAACCATATGCTCTTGCAAAGATGTACTGAATACGATCACGTCATCAAGATATACTAGACAGATCTCATTTTGCAAGCCCCTGAGCACATTGTCCATTACTCTTTGAAAAGTAGATGGAGAGTTTTTCAAACCCATAGGCATACGCAAGAACTCAAAGTGTCCATGCTCTACATTGAACGCTGTCTTGGGAATGTCGTCTGGATGCATCTCACATTGATAAAAGCCTGATGCAAGGTCTAGCGTGCTAAAGTACTGGCATTTACCAAGCTTGTCAAGTATGTCATTGATGTTAGGAATCGGGTATTTGTCGTCTATAGTCTTGTCATTCAGTTTGCGAAAGTCTACTACAATGCGCCACTTTTGTTTGCCTGATGCATCGGTTTTCTTAGGAACTACCCAGATAGGTGAGCTCCAGGCTGATTCAGAAGGTCGTATAATACCTTGGTCCAGCATCTTGGTTATCTGGTTTCTAACTTCTTGTCGATGTACAAAAGGGTAGCGGTAGTTTTTAGTGTACACGGGAAGTTCGTCAGTCGTTCTAATATGGTGTTTGATCTTATTTGTAAAAGTTAAAGGCTCTCCCTCAACATAGAATACGTCAGCAAAACGGGCACACAATGTCTCTAAGTTAGTTTTTTCTTCAATATTTAAATGGTTTGTACGCAATCGAGATAAAACCTCTTTAACGCGCATAGGGTCTTGTTCGGTGCTAATGCACTCAGTATTAAATATCTCGGCTTGTAAAGGTAGGTCAAGTACAATAGTCAGGTCATTGTCCGTCGGGTTTTCAATTTCTACAATTCCAGTACAATCAGTAACGCGAGTAATACACTCGTGAATAATGCAATTACAATACATTTGCTGACCTATCGAAACGTCGCCATCTGGTCGATAAATAGGAATATTCACTAGTTTTGACGAGTTAGCGGGAATAGTTTCTTGACTATTAGATCTCTTACATTGATAAAAACGTATGGGAATGGTTGTAAATTCTGTAATTAGATAATTATTTTTTAGATCAATCTGGGCTCCGTCAAGTAAATCTAATCCTAATAGACCATCAAAGTAGTTATGAAATCTATAAACAAAAAATTTTACATTCGCGGGATTATTGAATTCAGCAAAGTTTGGAATCGTAATAGAATGTTCGTGCGTACTAGTGACACGAGCGTTCGTTACTTCGAAGGGATCAAAGTTCAAAGGGATATGTGAAAAGTATTGTTCGACTGCCTCGGGGCTAATAAAAGACTGATTAGCTCCGGTATCTACTAATAGTTTAAGTGGTGGCTCTGATATCTGTATGTAACGTAATTCCCTTTTAGATTGGACATTTAATTCTATTTTGATCCTTTTCGTTCCTTGTCTATGCGAAAATCCTGATCTGCTTTAGAAGTAGCGGACGGCTGTGCTTCTAAGCATTTTACGTTATTAAATAGATCCGGTACATTTAATTGATTTTCGAGGTTGGTCTGCTGATTGTCATAAAAGTCGGAATAGTCATAGGGCTCACAGACATAGTAATAGTCAGGTAATTCGTAGTAATAGTTGGGGTAATTGTAAGCGTCATGGTAATCAGTCATTTCATTAAAATTCATTTCTCGCGTCTTGAAGTAGTTACTAGGTGGGGGGTTTCCTAACCTACGCCAATCATTTACTGGTAGTGGTCTTGGTACAAAATGACTAACACCGCTCTTCGGCTTCGGACCGGTATTCTGCGTTTGGGGGTTCCTATTTGGAAATTGAAATGCGTCATTTTGGGGGTTGTAATTCGGCGGGGGTGCACGAAACATCTGTTGAGTACGGCTAAACATGTTAGGGGCCCGTTGAGGTACCTGATTTAGCTGGAAGGGTGGCCTCCACTGCTGCTGCTGCGGTGGCATAGGCATAGGCTTATGCCAGCTGGGGCCTGGGCTAGGAAATCTAAAAACTTTCGGTGTGGTCATAGGGACCGCGGGTGGCATTTTATGGGTTGACTGCGTTTGCTGTGTCGGGTTACGTCGCTCGGGGATACTCTCATTGCGTTGCTGTAGGTAAATGACATTCATTTCCTGTTGTACAAATTCCAGAGCCTTTTCAATAGTTTCGGGTCTCATACACCGGATACGGGACCCTAGAGGTTCCTTAAGACCTCTCACGTAAGTTTGTAGAGTAAGCTTTTTATAAAGATCGCGTTTTGCTTCGATGGTCGTTGCTACATTTTCGTGCAATGTGACATAAGTCATTATGGTGCTAAAAAGGGTCTGGCATTTGTCGTAATACTCCTGCGGGGTGGTACTTCCTTGTGTCAGTAAAGACATGTCATTATAAAGAGCGGTCTCATCTCTTTGGTCGGAAAAATTATTAACTAATGAGTCACGGATTCCTTGCCAATTGTCTGCTATGCCACTAGAATTAATGGTTGAAGCTGCTGGTCCGGTGATTTTATTTAGGATGCCGTTTAAGAGACATAAATTAGTCAACTCGTAACTGGGGTCATTTCTAACATATTGTATTACGAGCTGGTCACATATTTTAATAAATCGTGTTAGAACATTCGGATTACCATCAAAATTTGGGACTGCACGTAAAGCATTGTAGATAGTATCGGGGTTCAGTGACATACTGATACTTTCAAATAATAAACCTAGGCCTAAATTATCGGATTCCGTAAACCTATTTGAGTCTACTTCTTTGCTCCTACTTATCTGTCTGGAGGAGACAGATTTATTCCTAGTTTCCCTTGGGTGAAAAATTTTGATTTAGTATTATAATATTTGGGTATAGGGAAGGACAAGGAAGCAACACTTAAAGAAAGTTTCAAGGACTTACATATACATGGTTTTCTCGTTGTATCGATGGCTGGATACGTCCTCAGCTGCGTCTTCTTAAGTTCGGATATTCGACGAGGTACTTGGGAATACCGACAGCGACTATCGGAGTCAGCAGATTAACGATTTTTGGAAATCTATACCGCGCCGCGCACTGCCTCGAATATCCTACCGACTGTGCCAATTATGAAGGTGACAGCCGGAGGACTTAAATAAAACCGAAATTAATTAAAAGAGTGTATAATGAAATCTAAAATTACAGTATTTTTCTTATGTTAAATCTTAGATCTAGACTTGGACGATGCTAGTTCCGAAGTGCCTAAAATATTCTTATAAAAATATGAGTTTAAAACAATTGCAAGACGCGGATGCGGTGTCAGCAGATTGGAAGTAGGTGGCCGATGCGCGAGGGCTACACGAGGCGTCGAGTCAGCAGAGTCCGCCTGTTGCAATTATGTGTGGAAACATCCGTTTTACGTAAATAGCTACCATGTCGCTATTCAGCCGATTTGGTGTAGGCAGGGCACGTAACACGCACTCACAATTCAAAGTCAATAGTTTTACTTGTTTTGGTACTAGTTATCCACGTAGCAGTCACTGTTATGTATAGTTATTAAAATGTTCTTCTTGATAAAACAGTTTTAAAACACTCACTTCACGTTTTAAAGTCAATCGTTTGTAGTAAACAAGTCATTCACGTAGTACTCACTAATGACTTGCGAAATAGGTGCACAAAAAACTGGCTCAGGAATGCGGCCTTTTGTTCTCCGGTCGCCGGGTAGTCCTTATCTATTTTTCTAATAATTCGGCTCGTTTGGACCATATGTTGGAGTGATTAAGGTTCAGTATCGATTGTAGGACTTCGTAAAAAATAACACACGTCTTTACGGTTTGATGGTTTATTCCGCCCTACTCTTATGAGAAAGACAGACAATCATCGATTTGTACCAAACACAACCCTAAATTACCCCATTTAGGTAAAATTTACCCACAAACAGGGAGCCAGCAGGGGTCTACCTTTTTTGGCAGAATTTTTTATACCCGAATTTTGTTTTGCATAACAGTGGATGGCAGAAACTTCATTTCGCAGAAAATCATTTGGCATACACTCATTTACCATACATTCAAAACGCATAATTTTGTAAGTCAGAATCATCTTTGAGCATAAACTTCATTTCCAGAACCATCATTTCGCCGAAAATTCATAATCAGAATCGTCTTTTGGCACGCATTTCATTTCATACATACGTGTAACATGCAATAATAATAATTATTATTATTAATCATTATTATCAGCTCACCCCGGCTAAAATTTCTAGCTGAGAACATTAAATGTTGGTATGTCAAAAATAATAATAATAATAATTATTAATAATAATAATGACGTCACTCATACATGCAACGCATGTACTCCATGACGCGCGCTCGCTTCGCTCGCATATTACATAACACTAATATCTTCTGTCCCCGAAGTGCCGGGCCTCCGCCGGCCTCCTTCGTCGGCCTACGGCCCGGTGCCCATGCCGCCCATAAAGGAATCTTTCGCGAGACGGTCGTTATACCTTATAAAAATCTACCAAATAAAATTCTGCCATCTTAAAAGTATGCCATTGAAAATTCAGCTATTTAAACATTCTGCGAAATGAGTATTCTACTAAATAATTGTTATGCCATAAACACATTCGTTCAAAGAAGAATATGCCAAGTGTGGTATGCCAAATAAATTTCGGAGCATCAAGTTTCTGCCAGATAGATGGTACCCAGCCAGCAGACCACGGATCTAAAAGAGCATTCTAATTCAACTACAAAGAAAGTTAATAAACTGCTAAACGAATTAAACGTGCAACAAAATGGAAGGTAACGAATGCCATTTCTTGTGCAGCTAACGAACTGGGATAATTTACAACTATTTATTTATTTTAATTTACTGGTTTTGTAAAGAAATTGCTTGTAAATTGAGAGAAATATGTTGTAATGATTATATTATAATTAGACAGGTGTAAACTAACCTTTTATGAAGCCGTCAATCAAGCTTTTTGTACATCAAACCACACTGTGAAAAAGTTATTGCTAAGAAACTATCGTTTTCATTATTGTAAACACTTTTTTTTTAGGCAGTCTTGTAATAATCCGGATTTCCTTAAACTTTCCTTTTATGTACAAAACTAATGATTATCGGCTTCACATTAAGTAAACATAATTATTGTTTCTCCATACGAAATTGTAAGATACTCGTATGAGTAAAATTTAGTAGTTAGCATATGTGGCACTTCACTTCCACTTGAATTAGAAGTGGCACACCTACTATGGTAGGTGTGCCACTTCTAATTCAAGTGGACAAATCAATCATGGCCTACCGTTAAAACGTCCACCTATTTACCATGGCTTCCTAATCGACCGCCACAGGGCACGATTGTCATACACTTGACATAATCCCTCAGGCCACTATCACGACACGAACAAAAATGGAGCTGCCTATACATCGTTGTCGAGCTAACTATAGTTATCGCAAGTTATCAGAAAAAAATAAAAACATTTTTACTTTACGCGTTATGGAACTCAATTCACTTGGACTTTACTAGGTTTGTTTGTAAAGTCAATTTTCAATTTGAAATAACAGCGGAGTTTACCAGAATTGGTAATAAATGATTTTTTGGGGTTAATATAGACACAAAACAGATTGTGTTGCCATATCAATCTCAATTTTGGAATTTTGTGGACTTTACCATCTTTGTTGCTATACACCTGAATTATGACTTGCTTCGGTAAAAGAAAACTGTATTTAAACCCAAGTCAGAGGTCCACAGGTGGCATAAAAATACTGACACCAGATTAGCCACTAACCATTCGATGAAGAAGATGACGAAGAAATGGACACAGGTGCGACTGTTAAGCAGAGGAACTTGAGTTCGATTAACTGGTTGCTCAAAGTGTTATTGCTCGTTGTATCTAGCCACTATCGATATGGCTGATAGAAAATCACTTTACCTAGGCACTCAGTCCAAACTACCACACTGCCAGCGCTACATAATTATGCAATAAATACCAAACTCAAAGGTTGGCGGCGCACTACACTAGGTAAGTACCTACCTACTTGCGGTGCGAACCGTTTCTGATTCAATTAGTGTGGGTAACGAACTATAATGATGTCCGTAGGGTTGCGACGTACCGATAGTGAGGGGAATGTAAGGTGGATACAGATTCGTACTAAAAGGTTTTGTATTATTGTTCCTATAGTATATGATCAGGCTTGAATGCCCTCACAGCTAGGACACGGGTCCTTTGGCTATGTCCCACCTGTGAGGACTTTATGAGAAGGATTGGACTGTTAACCACAACGCAGACCCAGTGTATGTGGATGTTCCAGTATCCATATAAAATACTGACTGGAACCCCACTTCAAGGTAGAGCGAAAATGGCGTGACAGGTAAAGCAGGTATTTTTTTTTTAATGTCACAGGGACATCCGTCCCTGTTCGTGTGACATTAAAAAAAAAAAAATTCATGTTGAGAAGGGTGAGCATTATGGGACTTCAAACTGATTTTGAGTACTGAATGTATACTGTCATACCACAAAGATACAGAGTATAAGAGACAGTCCTTCGCAAACTGACACTGTCCATTCAGCTCCTTAATCTGAATCGTATTCCACCGTAAATTTCCAGATTATTTTTATAAGTTATTCATTTATTATTCCTTTATTTAAATGTAAAATCACATTCTCAGTACGCAGCAGTCCATGGATGTAAATAATAAGGCTAAAATAAAAAATAAAAAAAAGGGAAATAGTCAAACGAGTGACGCGTTAAATCAGCTGTTTACTTCTTACCTAGCTACAGAGTTCATCGAACTCGTAGTCGTACTTGTCATTCGCTACGTGCGTTTTGCCACGGTAACACTACATTGGATAGGATTAAATTAAACAAATCAAATGTATTGGCTTTTGGACAGCGGAGAGCTGTCCTTTATAATCTGTATTCAGTTGGGAGTGCGAGCTGTAGTAAAATAAGTTAACGTGTTCCAAAACTTGTTAATGAACCTAAAGAACAACTTAAGTTATAAACACAATATTCTGAAATTAATGATTTTACCCCTAGTAGCATTTTTTGTTGGCATTTAGTTGGGCCACATACCTCTGGTTAGTTGGCAAATGCATACAATTGGCGGGCAGTTTGCGGGTTGGGCCCAAAACTGATGGCCTACGTGGATTTGCCTACGAAGGCCACACTTGCGATAGGGCCAACGTGCATTGCCCTACAGAGGCCCGAGGAAAACGTGTTATGGGTAGGCCCAACGACACATAATACATGTAGGCAAGCGGTTGTATGTTTGTTGGTTCTATAGCTGGTTTCATAGCGACGCGTCTCGCCAGCGCCGGCCGTACGCGTGTCGCTGAACATGAACTTTATCAGCTTCATAATAAGTTTGGTTTTTGCGATGTTTTGAAAAACCAACCTTATTTTAAAGCCGATAAGGTTCATGTGCAGCGACGTGCGTGCGGCCGGCGCTGGCAAGACGCGTCGCTCTGAAACCAGCCCTAATAGGCCAACCCAGACGACGACATACAAAAGTCACCCACCAAACAGTCGTCTCTCTTTTGCACTTTGACGTGAGTACATGAGAGGACGTTGTGTCGTCTGCGTTGACCTAATATACTTTGTGTTAATTAACTGAAATTAAATGAAATACAAATTATGATAATTGAATATTTATTTATTGTTATATGTATTATGTTATTGACAAAATGAAGACAAATTTTACACAATTTGGAGACGATAGCTCTGCAGTAAAACGATACACACCGTACCTACTATGATACATTGATAGAGTACCTACCTACTTTTACAAAGTTACACTTTGCAGCTAAGTTGTTGTCAAAGATTCGTTCAAGGATTCTTCTTGTGATAGGACCAGTTTTGTTCCCACCAATGTAGGTTATGTAGTTTATCTGCAACAAACACAACACAACCCATTATAGTAAAACAACAATACATGCAATGCCAGTAAGGATAAATTATAGACAATTTTTTGTTAGGTTATGTGCGAATTAACTTGAGACCGGGCCGATGATTCAATTTCAATTTAGGTATGTTGTGCAAAATGATGCGTCGTAGTATTTTTTTTAGCTAGAGATTTGCACGAGATTTAATAAGAACAAAATAAGATAGTATTTCATAAATAATAGCATCTTAGTCCCAGGTCTCAAGGTAATTCGCACGGGTTCTAAGTAGATAAATACCTACTTATGAAAAACTTACCCGTTTCGTAAAATAAACGTTTTACAGGACATAATGTCCATGTTATCTTAGTTGGAGCCTCGTTACTGCTAAGGCATTTGTTGAATATTATTGCAGTTTTAGGTAGGTATATGGAGGCCACATGCAATGCGTCTTCCGTGGCGTCATCCAGTTTTCACGCACCACACCGAGTTCCCCACCGTAACCATCTTCATCGTCAAATTCCACAACTTTAAACATTTTTATCACTGCCTGTCAGGCTAATATTTTATATATCGTGCCCTTACTTCAAAACCCAACTAACTGCACAAAATGTAGTTTCGAGAAAATCGTGTTTAAAGGTTCGAATCGTAAAATTTTATTAAAATACTTGATAAAGAGGCGAGTACGTGTATTTTGATTTCTTATTGTATTCATTATTCGGGTGGTGAAGGAAAAATAGCTTAATTCTCAAACAAGTAGGACAAATGAAGGATTGGCTTGATAAATGCTACAGATAAGTGGTTTTTCCTGTAGTCGCAATGTTTTCTTGTTTTGAAGAATAGAGTTTAGACAGCAGTTTTTTATGAATTTAATTAAACGAAATATTTATGTTCACATAATGGGTAATTGCTAATACTAAGTAGAAATATTTAGTCTCAGTTATTGTTATTGTTAATTTAACGTGAATCATGACAAAACCACTTAAACGCAGATAGAATGTTTTTCCTGGCGAGAAAAATTGCTCACAGTCCAAAAACATTGCTTTAACCGACACTTACTGGGTTTTGTCTGTTCTTTATTTAAAAAATCTCCTGATAAGCTACCTTAGCTAAAAGCTAAATCCAGAACGGAGCGTCACCTCGGAAAACGGGTTTTACCAGTATGTAGATCTTGAAAAGGAGATTCTAACGGTATTTGTAACTCATTTTTGCCCTTAAGTGACTTTAGTTGGTTTTCGCTTTAAGGGCACGATATACCTATAAATAAAACAAATACTCCGCAGCCGCAAGCGCACCCGGCACCGCACAAATGAAATAACAAACTGCAAAATGGCGGGCGGGCCGGGCGACGAGTGCCGCCGCCCGCCCCCCGCGCACCCCGATACCACCCCGTAGGAGCAGCAAGTAACAGGGCCATTGAAGGGTATCTAAGTTGGACCGATGTTGTTATCATAACTTAAATCCCTACAAAAATCTCCCAACAGTAGCAATAGAAGCAGCAGGCCCGTCGTTAGTTGGCCCAATGTTGTTTTAATAACATAAATCCCTACAAAAATCACCCAACAGTAAGAATAGTAACGCAGGCCCGTCGTTGGCTGTTCGTAGGGCAAATAGTGCATGTTTATGACAATGGGCCTATTTTAAGTTTGGGTTGGCGGAATAACTAACCGTCTGCCAATACATTCCCAACTGTTGGCGTATGGAAGCCAACGGCAATTGCTACTAGGGACTACCATAGCGTTGTAGGCAGCAATTTCTGATATAATTAACCTAGGTAACGAACTGTGTAGCTGTGCTAATTAGGGATAGTTTGGTAATGATCTTATTGTTCTCAGAAAGACGTGGTAGGCATAATTATAGCGGTATGATAATGCTTTGGATTAACGAGTACTGACGGAGGCTCTTTAACAAGCCCGTCGGGGTAGTCCTTTTTATTTGGTGGAAAATCATCAAATAACCCCCTCCCGCTCTTGGGCAGAGCGAAAGGGAGTGTCAGACTTCTACTGACTAAAAACCACCCGCGTTCCTTCTTAGCCCTATATGTCGAGGCCGCGGTATCCTGTGGACATCCCACAGCCCCGACGGGCATTACATGTAGTCCTTGGCCCGAAAATCTGACAATTAGTTTTACCAAGGGATAAATAGGTAAAAATGTCGTATTACCCAGTACTAACATGATTGTGGAGGTCAGATAGGCATTCAATTTTCATAGTGTGTAAAACCTAACATTCGACAAAAAAACACGAAACACGTAATACGTGCCTATGAAATTTGAGGGTTGCCCTCGAGTTCTCTGGGATTCCACCACCAGGTCCTGGTTTCCATATCATAGTACAGTCGGACAAGCTAATAATTATACAGCCAGCTAACTTGTAATTAATTTTAGAATTATACCTACAGATACATTTAGAGACTGATGTCATACGTCACAGCGTTTGACATCAGTCGCTTAATGCGAAAAACTTGATAAAACAAAATTACAATCAATATTTTCAGTGCTAAAGAATTAAAAAGATCTCTACCCTGTATACTTATTAGCTTGTTCGACTGTACCGCTCTTAAAATATCTCCTTCACAATAAAAAAAGAATCATCAAAATTGGTTCTTAAACGACGAAGTTATTCGCGAACACACATTAACGAAAAATGTTCATAAATCAAGAAAAATCTTCATAAAATGAAAAGTGCTGGGCCAAACTATACTAAATTTTTATGGGACCAAATGGCAACTATTCCGCATCAAACTAAAAAAGAATCACGTAAATCGGATCATAAATCGCAGCGTAATCGGTGTACATACATAGAGAAAAAAAACATACCAATCGAATTGAGAACCTCCTCCTTTTGGGAAGTCGGTTAAAAAATGCATAAATACAATATAATGTCTCCACTGCTGGGACACAGACTTCGTCTCTATGCGAGGGAATGCTCTCTTTTCTACCACGCGGGTCCAGTGCTTGTTAGCCGATATCACACATGTCTTCGAATTTTTAGTTCTGGGATGCACCGGTTTCCTCACAATGTTTTTTTTTTTCACCGTTTTAAGAGCAGCGATGATGTAATAAATTACACCAAGTTAATGCGCCTACCTAGGTTTTAAGCCTCGACTTTCTGTTCGTAAGCTGTGGTCGCTACCACACACGACACGCAGTCGTATAATAAATTTCGTACTTGTATTTATTTTGGCCGTCTTTAAGATTTTAGCTGAAAGCCTAACTTCCTTGTTGTCACAGCTTAAAATTAACAGTAAAATACAAAGAAAAAAACTACCTTCAAGGTTTTCACGCAATTTTTCCTTAAACGTTTTCCTTTTAGTCACACGAATTTCCCGAGTGGTAATTACGATAACCCATCTAAAAGTGAACTTGGCAACCCTATTAATGTTTCGAACTCGGGGACTATTATCAAAGCGATTTCCCATTTGATAATTGTTCGATATTGAATTTTAGTTGTCGCCAGCAAAGGTTGAAGGTTCTTTATGAAGTTTGATAGCTAATTTGTGTGCACTTTGCAGTGCGAGCGAAGTGCTGTTTAGTTACCTAACTGAAAATCAATAGAGTTGGAGTTGGGAAAATGTACGGGGAAAATTCAAACTCAAATGTTTATTGCTCAATACAGTACATAGTTATACATACGCTGTACCAATTCAAGCACGCAAAAAGGGCTTTTAGAAGTTGTTGGTAGTCTGTAAGTGTAATATAATATATTTATTAGTTTATTATTGAGTAGTTTTATTTGTGAATTCACACGTGTAGCAGTCGGAAATCATCCTAAGGTATTGTGCTACCACTGTAAAAAACTTATTTGAACGACTAATGCCCGGTTTCTGAGGCACTTTATCTGTGGTTTATCTATTCATATGCGTACATTTGAATAGATAAACCACAGATAAAGTGCCTCAGAAACCGGGCATAACCCAGTTGCCTTATACTTGTACATTAGATTGTGCAAAGGTTACTTTTGTACACATATTTGAATGTGTTTTGGTCTCTGGCTAAGCCATTGGTTATTTTCTATTGACCCTTTTAACTTTACGTTTTACAATTCTATTTATTTAACTTGCCTTCTATTTTGTTTTTAATAAATTGGTAGGTACTTTAATTAAAAATTTTGACAATGGTGAAATGGTGACAAACTCTCGAAATTTCCGAAAAACCCTTTATTTCTTAAAACACATCTCATGAAACACTTCTCAAAACAAACAACAATAAAAAAATATCTCGCAAACAACCAAAATAACCCCGCCGCAGGTGGCGATATGCTTATTTCAATTAAAAAATTGGTCACGGTTCGCGAGCTAAGATTGCAAGGGGTGTTTGAGTTTCCACCCCTAACTAACTACTTTAATTAACTTTGAATTTTTACAACCCCAATGAATCTAAATGACTCTGATAATTGCAGTTGCTTGAAGTACAACAGTTTTATTGTGGACTCCATTTGTGATGGTTTTCTGTGTTTTAATTAATTGTGTTTTCTAGAATTTTAATTTATTATGCTTGTGTTTTGGTACACTTACAAACACACTAGCAATTGATTTTAACATTTTAATTAATTAACTGGACCGGTCAGTTGTTTCGTCTATCTGTATCCTAACGTAACTACTACTAAACTAGAGTTTATCCCAGTATTTACTTAATCACCACAAAGGGCATTGCGGTACGAACTGGATGTCTGCCTTGAAAATTGAAAGGAGGCCTTTACTTATCTGTGGGGCAATTTGAGCTAGCTATAATAATGCATGACTAAATACGTTCATGTGAGTAAACCTCCACGTGGGTAAAAACAAGGATTACCACCAGTACCACTAATATAAGGGATCTTTTTAACAGGGTTTTAAACGTCTCCTCAAGTTTTCACACAAGTCAACCACTCCTGGTAATAAATAAATAGTTCTACCCCAAAAAGCCGAAAAAAAATCCTACAAAAATTGAACCCCGGAACTAGAAAAAAAAAACATCAAAGAAATTATAATAAACTCGGGTTCGCCCACGGATATCCGCTCCCCATAATAACTAGGGGTACATTATAACTTCAAATGGTAGATTAACTTGACCTTAACTTTGTGGATATCGTAAGGAATTTTGATAAAAAGGATATTTTCGGAAAATGCTTGTGAAATGTCTTCGAAGCCTTTCGTGGGCAGGTTTTGGAAACGATCATGTGGGTAGATCTATAATATAATATGTAATTTTGTTATATTGTGTCAAGATTGAGGCTGGTTCTATTTTAAGATGTATTGTGAAAGACTTACATTCAAGACAGACACATTCTAACAGACAGACAGAGACATTGTAGATGTAATTATAAGACATTCTTAGTAAGTAGTAAATACCGGGGCTGCGGATTATCGAAAGAGATGACGTGGCCTCGGCACAAGGGCGAAGAAGGAACATAGGTTGGTTTTTAGTCAGTAGAAGTCTGACACTCCCCTTCACTCTGCCCGAGGGCGGGGGGGGGGGGGATCATTTGATGATTGGCCGCAGCTGTCATTTGTAGATCTTTGATAGTTATTATAGACTAGTTAGTCGCCCGCACAAATGACAACCAGTATTTCCAAGAGGCAACCTAACTGGCAAATCAGACTATTTGATTTGCTTCTGATATGACACAGCTTCTTTACCTCTGTTATTGCATTTTTAACACCGAATTTTAGATTATGTTCAATAAATCCACGAAATTCCTTGTCCAGCATGCATTGAATAGCATGGTCACTCTACAACCACTCAGACAAAATCCATAGCTTACCCCCATCATATCTTTCTTCATCCAGACTAATGTCCTTTCAACAAAAATAAACCAAGACCTAACCTTGGCTAAGTCCTAGAAAAAAGTAGTCGGAAAAGACAAATATGAGTGCCATAACTCATCAGGACAAAAACCTGGCATTTTGCCAGCGATACTGGCAGAATGTAAATTCAATACTGTACGAATCGAAGGCACTTGCCAGACTGTATGGCATTATTTAAATCTGTTCGGACACTCATATCGGTTGAAGTAGACACTCATATTATTGGTTGTATCCGATATTTGTATCTTTATTTGAAGATTCTTCGATTTTAGATTTCCTTGAATGTAAATTCGGCAGTTCGATTTGAACTGGATGTATATCGGTCACCTTTTTCGTTGTTCATTTACTTTTTTACCCGACTACGGCGACGCCAAAAGGAAGGGTAATGATTTTGGCAGTCTATGTACCTATGTATGTTTGTATGTTCCACCATAACACCTAAACTACGGAACGGATAATAAATGAGGTGTCAATTGATTCGTAAGAATAGCCCGGGTATAGGTGGCATGCGACAACGGCTGTCCCCTATAATAATTTAACTTTTATTTACTTTTAGTTATTTACTTAAATTAATTTAAGAATTATTTTCTTGTTTTCTGTCGGGTTTTAGTTTTTTAACATATTTTTTTATAAAATTTCATCAAACTTTTTTATTACCCGACTGCGGCGAAGCCCAAAAGGAGGGTTATTTTATTTATATCATTCTCGTTGGGCTATTGGTTGTAAGTGTGACTGCTCAGCTTGAGGCCCTGGGTTCAATTTCTAGGTCGGACAAAGTGTTATTGTTCTATTATGAATTTCTCTTATCTGTAGCAGCTACGGAGTCCAGATTTGTTAATTACATGGGACAAAAATGCATTATCATTTGATATAAATAAAGAGGGAGAAAAAAACCCTAACTTTCTTATCTTCTATCCCTGCTTACCCTTTTTTATAACGTTTACCCATTGCTATCGCCTACCTTGTTTTATTTAAACCGTAGATTCTCAAGCGAAAACACGATAGTAGTTGAATGCTTACCAAACCAGCCCTCACTTATTCGAATGTGGGTTATGCATACAGTACCGTCCTTTATGCAGCGAATGGGGTTTTAATGGCGACAATACACGGGCTAGGAGACCGTTTGAAACCGCTTTATACGAGTACATAGTGCTAATGTGCTCGAGGAGTGTTTAAAAAGATAGGGAATGCTAAAGGCTTGTTTGGTATTCAGTTATCTTGGTACAGTTCTGTTTGCTACAATTTACGTGGTATAAAAAAGAAAGAAAGAAAGAAAATTGTGTTTATTTGGCAAAAATACCTTAAAAGTTAACAAAAATAAATTTTAAATTATTAAAACTAATAATGCCAAAAGGGCCTCAGCTCAGCATAATGCCAGTTGGCAACACAAAGTGCACCACCTGATGCTGATTTTCAGCTGCTGCCTACGAGTGCCATACGCTCGAAAATATAAACAAACATATTATAAAACAGTCTTAAATATTTTGCAAAAAATAAAAACCTAGGAATATAAAATGGTGCAACTCATAATCAAACAACAAGAGTTTATGTGAACATTAATAAAAAATAACAAAATGCCAATAACAATGAGTAGAAATTACAATAATAATGTAAATAACTTGATAACAGCAACATCGCGCCTAATTCTCGATGGATTAAGTAGAGGTGTACCTATAGTACACCCCAATTTTGTCAGTTATGTTTAAGTCCCATGTCTCATAGAGCGAGCACAAATTTGGACTCCAAGGACTGAGTTTCTGAGGGAAAATCCCAATAAAAAAATTAATAAACCCGGGAAGCGTACCCAGGACTCTCAGGCTCTTGCGCCTACTGGACCAAACGTGGCAATCAATTTGCATGAGTCGGTTGGTAAGTCAGAGACTCGTTTAAATATTCTGAATAATAATATGTGACGCTTATTATCACTTCAATCAGAAAAGTAATGAAGAAAAAAAGTAAAACCCGGTACATAAAAATTGGGGTTAAGTTAACCTCAACTTCTGAATAGTAAGTTATTTTTGCGTCCGTACTTTAAATAAAAATCAACTTACGTATTCATTTCTCCTGATAAAACATGAAATAACCTCAAAAAACGTCCAAACATCGAAATATCTAGAAATCTCCAATACAATCCAATTCTAATAAAAATCGTCGCCCATTTACTGAAACCGCATAAAATCATGTTTTACGAGGTCCCACTGCGTATATTCTGAATTTAATCCTTGAATTTATACCGGGTCTCTGAAGGAGGGATATTTCTATGGGACACCCTGTATAGTTTATGTGTCCAATCATCATCGAAGTGGATGTTATCGGGACGATTCGGACGGACTTAGGGCTGGTAAAGAATTAGGGCGAGGGTGCTTCGACAAGTGTAGCGGGTAGGAATTATTATAATGTAATACTTTGATAGATTGGATTATCTATCAAAACACTAGCTAATCATCACCATCATCATCAGCCTATAATGTCACTTCAAGGACTCAGGCCTCCTCTCTATGAGAGTGACGACGCGGGCCCAGTGCGGGACGGTAAATGTCACATGCGTTCGAATCTTTTGGTTCTGAGACATGCCGGTTTCCTCACGATGTTTTCCTTCACGATTTTGAGAGACGTGGTGATGAAATAAATTACACAAAGTAGTGTGCCTGCCTGGGTTTGAACCCACAACTTACTGTTCGTAAGTCTGGGCCGCCACCACTGGGCCACTACTGCTCTCACATAATAATAATTCAAGTTAATTGACAGTTCCTGACAATTATATCCCATAGCCAAAAGCGAGCTTCCGGTAAAACCGATCAAAAGCAAAAATCAAACATGTGTGTTTACTTATTCGTTCACCAAACTCACCACCCACCACTCACCATTGAATACAAAATCAACGACCCCCATAGTCCCGGAGATAATAACTACAATATTCTCCCTACCTTGGTCAGTGTTACCATATTTTTGCACAAAACCTGCCGTAAACAAAGAAAAAAGGTTGCGTTTAAACCCAATATACGGTAACTTGTAAATTGGTAGCAAAAGGACGCTACGGCTTACCTTGTCATAATTTACGCTTTTTCATTTTAATAAAGAAGCGAGGGGTGGATGGACGAAAAGTGGATGAGATTTTCATTATCTGGGTATGTTTAGGTGGGCAGATTAATGATATTATTTTTTAAACGACAGAGAATGGGATAGCAATTTGTCCCTTTTAAGCGTATTGTGAGCCATCAATTAATTTGATCTTTTCATCATTAATTGTGGTAATTTAAACATAACTCAGAATCTGTGCTTTTCTTAGTGATAACTTAGGCCATAGCTTTTTGTTTATAAGGTGACTGGAACGTTCATTACAGGTCAGTCATTATATTTTTTTGTGACTAGCTGAGATTTCTCGTGTATTTTCATATTAACACTACAATGTACACAAAATTTTTTGAGCATTTTTTTTTTAATGTACAATGACGAGCTTGAGCTTGACGCTTAATTAGATTTTCTTACAGCAGGTTTAATTTCGATTGCGAGATCATTGTTATGATCAAATTTTAAAACTGGTAGACGCCTTCGTGACTACCAAAACAAAATCAGTGTTTATCTCGATGTATACAAATAAAAATCACATACATCCCTCCTTACACCTTTATAAAATACCAGACGCATCTCCCTGAATCGATCGCTCATAGCTTAACCGGGATCCTCTCCCTGCCTCAGGTGAAGCAGATGTCTAAAGTTTTCTACCCTTGTCAACTCAAAATGTCATGTTTATTTTTATTTTTCTCCTTTGATGGTAAAAAAAATGTTTTGTGATTATCCGGTGTAGGGGTGGGTAGTATCAGGTGCTATGGTGCGTATGTTTATTTTTATGCAAAGATATTTAAATAGATATGATAGGAGGTCGTGGCTTAATGATAACTGCCACTCAGGTCGATCTGTAGGTTAAACATGCTTGCCTAGGATGGTCCGAGTTTCCTTCGTACGCTGATCTCGAACTGCACGGAAATCCTATACAATGCGAGACCAGCTTATACTGGAAATGTATAGCTTGATGTGTAGCCGTCTGTACCTCGGAAAGTACGTTAAGCCGTTGGACCCAGTTGCACTATTTTGATCTCTAGCAGCCGTTACAGGTAGTCAGCAATACTTTTCGTTTGGTGTTTTCTAAATTAGTTAGCTAAGTTATGATACTTTAATTTGACACACCTTTTTAAGAGATTAATGTGATGTTATAATTTATTAGACTAATGCTACCTTCAATCGCCTGAAACACAGGATCACCTAGTTCAGGAACAAATTATGGATAAACTTGATTTAGATAGAAAAATAGAATAGATTTAAGAAAAAATTTATTTAACGTTATACCTTATATTTTTTTAATTTTGTTATTATTCCAAATTAAGGTCTTACCAAAGGATATCGTGTTAGGTACTCAATAAGTAGTGACTGGGTTGTGGTGGAGATAGACAGTCGCTCTGTATAAAAGGGAAGTCAACTGCATCCGGTTAGACTGGAATCTGACCCAAAAAAAAATGCAGAAGGGTTTGGAAAAGGCTAGGCAAATGTTGATGATGAATTGTTGCGTAGTTTATTTCTAGTGCTATACCACCACACAGAATGTTGCTAATTAAACATTATTGGGCTCATAATTGGGGTTAAGCTTTGTCTATTAGAGGCAGAAATTTAACACGTTAGAGACATTGAACGCGTGTGCAGTTAACAACGTTACGATCTGTGCTGAAGGTTTAAACTACAAAAGCAAGCTTAATGTCACTTACGATACAATTTCCACAGTGCATCATGATATATTGGTTGTATCGACAAACTATAATTAGCTGTCCCAATCATCAACTAATTGGTCACAGTATCTTAATTAGTCCAAAAGCTGTATCTCTAAAATTAGCTATTTATTTAACAGTACGCCCTGTATCCGATTTTATTTCAATCAGAAAAAAAATACGTAATTATACCGACGTAGAGAAACTAATAAAAAAACTTTATCGTCACATTTGCTACAAAAGGAACTTAAATGCTACAATAGAAGGTCCTCCTGTTGACTGAATCACGTCTCCCAGTTATGTTTAAAGCCTATTGCTATCAATCAAGCACAAATCCAGACTCCGTGGCTAAAAATGATGGCGAAATTTCAAGTGTAAAAACCTAACAGCACTTTGCCCGACCCTGGAACAGAACCCAGGACCTCACGCTCAGCAGTTGCACTATGAGGCAGTCTCATCATCATCATCATTCTCCTGTCCCTACCCCAATTCATTTGGGGTCGGCGCAACATGTCTTCTTCTTCCATACTTCTCTATTTCTCGTCATCTCAGCAGTCATCTCCTTTCTAGCCATATCATCCTTCACAGTCCATCCATCGTTTCTTTGGTCTTCCTCTCCTTTTATAGCCATCTACATTCATACTCAGCATTTGAGGAGGTATATGAGGCAGTCTATAAAAAATATATATCTTCCCAATTAAATAGAAACACCACTAACAATTCTGCCCACCCTCCCAAAGAGATCGCGTGATCATTAGTCGTAAGCTGACCATGACGTCACACGTTCGTTAAGCCAACCGACCTTTGCGTGTAAATAAATGTAATAATCTATGATAAACCAACTCCGGATACTCTTAATGAGCCCTCTTTTATGTTCGTTAGGATATTCGTAGAAATATTTGGGGGACACGTGGAAAGAATATTTGAGTTTTGTCCTATATTAAATTAGCTACTAAGATCTTGGATCTTGGTTGGTCTGTGCATGGGTGACCTATAAGCCCCTTCGTACACAAGGCTACTCAAATCTTAGATACTCAACGATTTTAGTCTTCAAGCGACTGCCGCCATACAAATCAATTGAAGTTCGTACACGAGTCGCGTCGCCGGTATGAATGTCGGCGGTGGATTTGTATGGCGGCAGTCGCTTGAAGACTAAATTCGTTGAGTATCTAAGATTTGAGTAGCAAACCTATGGGGGGATGGGGGTTGTGTACGAAGGGGCTTAAATACAGAGTTTAAGCTGTTGGTCGCGGCTGTGATTTGTAAATCTGTGACAGTCGTTATACGAACGATAAATCATGTCGAAATTTTTTTTGTGTTTTTTTCTCTGGGACTTCGTCGAGTTTCATTATCTCGGCGCTTTTCTGATGGTTGTCACTGATAATTCTGGCTTACAGGAGTTACAGTGGTTTGGTAATAGTGTGGCGGGCTTGTCCCAATATAAAATTTGTAACAGGTAGTCAGCAGCCCTAAAGTCCTACAATACAACTAGTCCCAGCAAAGGGTATTATATTACCCAGTACTAACTAGGTTGGGGAGGTCAGGGGCCCTACTATGACGTCTTAAAACAGTCCTAACTTATTCTTAATCCAGTGTGGAAAAGAGATGGCGCTAGACACCCTGTATAGGTCTGTCACGTTTCCACACTGGAATAAGTTATACGTATCTTGTAAGACACATCATTAAAAAAAAACATAGCTCTTTTATAATTTATGTAAAACGGAAAGTTTACTTATTTCTTTTTAAAGTATACGTTTCTGAAAGGATACATGTGACACAATGACAGTTTACGTCAACTGCTTTTTCAAAATTTATCAAAATGGTGAACGGTTGAGTGCAACTCCGCGGAAGAAGGTAAGAAATTATTAATTAAAAAAAAAATCTTTCAAAATTGCGTGAGAAATTGGTGTTATACTATTTCATATGTTTCGACTTTTGCTGGAAATAAATTAAGCAGGAGAAATAATTACGCTTGGCTTCGCAAACTAACAAATAAAGTGAATGTATCCTACAGGATACGTTGCTAGGTGTACTAAGATTCTTTGTACAAGTTTAGTGTATCCTAAAGGATACATTGCCAAGTGAGAGACATCATTTATATTATTTTTGTAACTGTGTGAGGGAAAGGAAATTATATGCTTGGCATAAGTGTGCGAGTGGAATATTTTTTTCAGGCAGAGATGTAACCATTTTTTTTCCAGAGCAAAAAGAATTTGTGCTCTAGCACCAAAACAAGACGCTGTTACTCAGCCAGTCTTTGCTGCCTTCGCCTGTGCTGCCTTAACCTCAGCCGCATCCAGCTCGACTACCATATATATTGGCGCAAAATGGCTCTCCTTCACAACTATCTTTGCCACCATCTCCATTAATTGCCTCTAACAGCCGACCAAGAAGACCCACAACATCCGGAAGGACTGCAAGATTAGTCAGAACCCGACGTATTTTTCAGTGGGCTAAGAATAAATTCAATCATTTCGCCCAGATAGCCAAAACTCCTTACAAGTATTTTACAAACTTTTTTACAGACGACATTTTTGATTACATTACCGAGCAATCAAAACTAACCGACCGTGTATGCAACACAACACTGCACCCAAAAGCACAATGACTGACGTTGCTCATAAATCCGCTAAGCTTATGTGGGACAAGACTGGGCAAGTCTGCCGCATTCCAAATGAGCTGTGGGTCAAAATAGCCACAATCTGGAGCACTGACAGTCAGAAGGAGTCACGGCAGACCTCATAGAAGACGGCGAGACGATCTGGACGACACCAAGAACCACGGGATCCACATTAGCCTTAGATCGAAACAACTGAAGTCCTGGGGAGAGGCCTTTGCCCAGCAGTGGCATACAGGCTACCAGTATCAGTATCAAGTAGCACAGAGCTTCCTGAAAAAAGGCCGGGGAGATAAGGTCGACAACTGTGAAGTTTCAGGACCAACACTGTCGAAAATATTACAGGCACCTGTAGCACCACGACCTCCACCGGATGTAAGGTACGATCAGGTCGGCCATTTTTCAATGTTTGGTGTGAAAGGGCAATATAATAAGGTTTGTGTCAAGAGAGCCAAACTACGGTACGTGCCAAGTGCTCGTTACGCTTGTGTTTCAGGACTTTCAGGCCAGAAAGAAATTATTTTGTGAAATTCCACACTGATAAGTAATTATTTTAGCTTATATGCACCTCAAATGTTTCGGTAACTTATTTTTTTTCTTTTTGGTTTAAATAATCTTTAAGTTAATTTTGGTTTTTAACTATAATTGTTACTATATGCAAATTTTATACATATATTGATTAAGATAATTTTGTGTATTTTATTCCCTCAAACCTGGCAACGTATCCTCAAAGATACTTACACATATGGTCAAAGTTCTCTACTAAGCTGGCAATGTATCCTCAAAGATACATATAGAATCTCATTATCTGGTCATGTGTGATTTTTTCATATATTTTTCCCTAGATCCTAGGTTCATAATTAACATCATATTTGAAAATTATTCGAAAATATTGATTTTATTTTTTTGCCAAGAATAGGGTTAAGACGTCATAGTAGGGCACCAGGTAGGAAGTCGGTCCATGTACAATACTGGTATTCAGCTGCATCTGGAAAGACTGGAAACTGACTCCAAACTGGTTGAGAAAAGGCTAGACAGATGATGATTAGCTACTAATATCTATGCGTCTACCTTGAGCCGGAATGAGGGTCTGAGTTCGATTACCGGATCGGACAAATTGTGATTGTAGTTTTCCCAACAAGAATTTCTCAGCAATGTGTTATAAATAGCTTAATCATACTCAGTGGGTCATTGCATGACTCATAAATCAACTACTATCTATCTATCTTCTATTATTATATATATGACGACGGTAGGTCAGCTATTTCGGGTACATCGTTGTCAGAGTCCAAGTTCAGCATGGCGGAGGTACGAAATAATAGTCTCAACACTGATTACAACCGCCTATTTATTTACTTCCGATAACAAATTAACAAAATCTCAAACGATCAAGCTGATGGAAATGGATTAAAGTACGGAAACGCGGTCAGTTCGATACAGGCGGGCCAGCACAACCGTTCGCGCTCGTGTCTCACCAAAAAGTAACGTCCCTCAAGTCAAATGCGTCTAACGTCAACGTCAACCGACCACTCACAACTGACATTTGACAACTGACATTGTCAAACCAGTGCTGCCACGCTCTGTATCGACCTCACCCAAGCTCACTGCTTGACGTTTCCGAAAAACGATAATAGTTGGCGTTATTCTAAATTGCCAACTCTAAATATTGTGCCTCGGTGTTGAATCTGCGACACGGCCATCCCTGACTAGCACCCGTCCTCGGGTGTAGTACCTGTGGACAAAATTCTCAGAGAGTAATCTAGCTCGGCTATCCTGCCAATACACACAAGGGGTTGATTCTCAACTATCATGATTTACAATGCCTTGTTATGGCTACATACACAGTGCTTCCTGCACAACATCATTCATTGGAAAAGATCCGATTAACAAGTTAACAAAGTAGTTCTAACAATACTGTTACTCTTTATCATAATTCATAAGCAACGTACTCTCAACTCCTGAAACTTTAATTGCAATCTGTGCACCAACACAGGCCAGAATCGCACCAACGACTCTTTACATATCTGCCACCACATATGTTACAACACAGGAAGCGCTCTGTGCACAAACACAGACATGAATCGCACCAACGACTCACAAGATCTATCGCAAAATGTGCACCAACACATAAAGCGCTCTAGAGTTTCGAGTATGAGTGTACAAGGCATTCTTAATCGGATTTGGTCTCACTACCACTGTCATCAACTATGAAATCTAACTCTCGAGGAACTTGGTGATCCGGGATCTTCCTCACACGATCATGGGGGTATTTTTAAGTTCGTTCAGAGTCAAGAACCTTTAGTAAGTATCTGTCCTAGACGGGGACACATCAATAATCTTAAAATTACCTTTGAATTTAGGATCTAATTTTGTCTGATTCTTTTCCGCATTTTCAATTAAAACAATCACTAACAACTAACTCAAACCTGAGCCTCACTTTGTTTTGTTTTTTTTTTTTTTTTTTCAATAACTAGCATTCTTTTCAATGTTCTGTGTCGTGTGCTCTCTTATCTCATCTAAATGAACAACAGTCAAATTAATCATCATCAGCGGTCACTAAACTAAGTGCATGGTCTCGCTACCCTTCCTATCATCAACTCGAGAGGGCTAGAGTCACTCTATTAATCGTAGAGTTCATAGCCAGCTGAACCTCTCCTAATGCGTCCTGCTAAGAGCGGTCACGACTAGTCTCTACAGCTGTCAACATACTTTTGACGGTACTCATGAATGGCCCAATCAAGAGGCTAGATGCATATGCCCAGTTAAACAAAACTAGGGTACTCATTACCCTTTCGACCTGACCGTTTGCTCGACTGCCTCCAATAGCTATCAAATGCAACTCTATGTTGTTAGAAGTGAAGAAACTAGAAAAGTCTTTGATAGCGAAAAAACGACCTTGATCTGCTATTATGCGTTTCGATGCACCAAACAACGCTAACGAATACTACTATTGGTGTCTATGCTTAGAGAGTGACGAAGCAGCACTAATTTGGTAAACGCATCTATGATGACAAACACGTACTACTTGATGACATTATGAACCGAAACTAATCGCAAATAATTGTCGGGTGAAACGTGAAATAGAATTTCTAAAACAATTCCATCGGTCTCAACAGAAGTCAAAATTTGTACAGTTGACCTTACAAAAGTCTGCTCAATACCAGTCGTTCGGCCATTACTGGCCCAAGTGGGTATGGAATAAAAGGTATTCTGATCAAAGTCATTACGGTTTCTAATAAAAATCATAACAAACTTTCTCTCAAAGCTGACATATCGAACAACACCCATACTCATTCAAATAATAGGAAACTCATTAAAATATTGCAGTGCTCATACTCTGACCTCTATCCGGTCTTCATCATCACACTTATAGCCTCCATCCGGCCATAAGCATCAAAACAATCGACCTCCATCCGGTCTTCATCATCACACTTATAGCCTCCATCCGGCCATAAGCATCAAAACAATCGACCTCCATCCGGTCTTCATCATCACACTTATAACCTCCATCCGGTTATAAGCATCAAACCAATCGACCTCCATTCGGTCATCAACACGTAACCTCCATCCGGTTACTAACACAACAGGCAACCTCTATCCAGTCACCTCCACATGTAACCTCCATCCGGTTACATGCACAACACCATCAAGATAATCATTTCGAGCCTTTATCAAAATAATTTTTAAAGTAGGGTTGTTCAACATGTTACTTTATTTTTCCTATAACGTTACAAGTTGTAAGAAAACTCTTACTATGCTAGGTACTTCAAATGTTAAGTTGACCACTTAGTATTCAACTAATCTTGTTGTAATATGGGATCTAGAAATCACTAGAAAACAAAGATGAATATGCTGTCAATAAATTAATTAATTGGGAACGAAATTCTAACGAAACATCTGTATCAACTGTAATGAAATCAATTTGAAAATTAGAAGCATATTTGAAACATCACAACATAACCTAACGACCTTTTTAAGACACAAAGAACACTATCACACCTCATACTATTGTAGTGCCCTACATAATAGGAGCATACGTGCAGCCGGGACGGAGCGCGGCCGCGCACTGAGGTGTGCGCCTGCTCCACCGCCTCGGGACCGCGTGCTATACAGGTGCGCGCGCGCCGCGCCGACGACATGCCTTCTTGGAGTCCGGTGCCGCACGCGAGTCGTTTCGCGAAAATAGTTTTATCTAGCGGTGGTCTCCGCGAGCCGGGCTCGCTAGTTTTGGTGCGGCACTGTGATTGGTGCGTTAAATGCTTGTTGTAAAATCTCAACGCCAATTAAAATGTCATTTTTTTTTTTAAAACAACTATCCGGTACAACATGAAATAAAATCTCTAATAGTAAATCGATAATCATAACCTCAGTAAATAATTGTGAAGTACAAACTATCATGACCTATCCCGGGTCAATTTACAATGTTATTTACACGCTTGCCACTGAACTGTAACGAAACAGTTTTGATCAGAGAGCATTCGGCACCAGAATCATAGTAAAATGGATACGACTCACCAGATATTCATCAGCACACCGCTGGGATTGCTCACATAGCAAACTTCAACACGTCGCTCGCTATTTGCCTCTGCTACAGGCACTGCTTGGTCAGCCTGCCGCGCCGCCGCGCCGCCGCGCCCGCCGCCGCGCCTCGACGCCGCCGAAGACGCGCGCCGCCGCGCCGTGCGCGCAGCCCGCTCGCCCGCACCGCTGCCGAAGTAAATTCTCAGCGCACCGTGACGTCATCGCACCATTCTTCGTATTTTCTTCAGCTCGAGTGAATCCCGGTTCTGATGTCGCATCAGGGTCTTCGCGATCGTTATCACCATACGGGGCACTCCAGACTATAAACAGCTCCTTAAAATCGCTCCATTTCATCCCAGGACAAGATATGGACGACAGCTATGACGAAACTTCTCCCATGAGTCTCGTGGAATTCGCTGCGTCCCCTGTAGGCACGCCACAGCGCCGGTTTCACGGCGCTGCTGTCTTCACAGCACCCCGGCGGTCCATCCCCGCCAGGTGAGACCAACGGTTACCCGGAGGAGGCCCAGCGGAGGACGACCAGCGACGGAGGTGCCGACTTACGACGCACCTACAGTGGATGTGTGACTCCCGTTCGTCCCGTTTCTCTAATGAGTGCGCGGTTCAAAGCAATCATCAACGATGCACCTTGACTATTCGGATCGATAACACACATGTCGGCTCTTGCCAACCAAGCACGCGGGACAATGTTCCGTTTTTCAGGGTCAAAATGCGGTAGGCGAATATCCGTACTAGCAAAAAGTGATTTCATTGCTTGCACAATAGTCATAAAGTTTTTGTTTAGTTACTCGAACATAAAACACCACATTTCCGTTTCTATGTCACTTTCAGACGCACGCGCATTGTCTTTACACTTTTCCGGCCTAGCATTGTCACTTACACTATGTAGGCGTTAAAGTTCATACCACTTCTGATGACGACGGTAGGTCAGCTATTTCGGGTACATCGTTGTCAGAGTCCAAGTTCAGCATGGCGGAGGTACGAAATAATAGTCTCAACACTGATTACAACCGCCTATTTATTTACTTCCGATAACAAATTAACAAAATCTCAAACGATCAAGCTGATGGAAATGGATTAAAGTACGGAAACGCGGTCAGTTCGATACAGGCGGGCCAGCACAACCGTTCGCGCTCGTGTCTCACCAAAAAGTAACGTCCCTCAAGTCAAATGCGTCTAACGTCAACGTCAACCGACCACTCACAACTGACATTTGACAACTGACATTGTCAAACCAGTGCTGCCACGCTCTGTATCGACCTCACCCAAGCTCACTGCTTGACGTTTCCGAAAAACGATGATAGTTGGCGTTATTCTAAATTGCCAACTCTAAATATTGTGCCTCGGTGTTGAATCTGCGACATATATATATATATATAATTATATATATAAATAGAAAAGGGAAGTCCTGACTGACTGACTGACTCATCAACGCCCAGCCCAAACCCTTGGACCTTGAAAGCTGAAATTTTGCACAGAGGTTCCCTTTATAATGTAGACCAGGAATAAGGAAGGATTTTTCGAAATTCAACCCCTATGATATTTAAATAGGGGATGAAAGTTTGTATGGAAAATCGTCATTTTCACGCGGGCGAAGCCGCTGGCAAAAGCTAGTATTTCATAAACTCACTCCTTTTTTCCATGGGGGTAGGCAAAAACTACAAAGCGCCACTTGCTACAATCCTTAAATAGGTACCTACTCCTTTTGCCTTGCCCACATTCATATATCTGGTAATACAGGCACGCCGATTGCGAGTACTACGTACTGGTTCTTTCTGAAGAAACTCATCAATAAAGTAATATTAATTTAATAGGTACTTAATTAACAAAATATTTCAATGAAAAATTGTTTCTAGGTACTAATTATGAAGCATTCTGTGCCGCTACCTAATTAAGAAGTTCTGATTATATCTCAAAACATTATATACTAAATTAACAGTGTAATTATTTACTTTCAGCATATTTATGACCTAAATAATTGACTGAATAAATTCTTAGATATCAATCTAGGCCACTGATTTACGAAATGTTGTTATTAAGACTTAACTTCATTATAATTTTCACTTCATTATAATTACAATTGCTTACAAAATAAGCTACCTAGTACCTACGTAAACATAACAACACGCCTGTAATCCCAGAAGGGTTGGGCAGAGGTGTATATAATAGAACAATACAACCACGTTTCCGGGCTGCGGGACTCGGGGGTTGTGGGACTCCGGGTCCGCGGACTGCGAGCCTTGCGGGACTGTTTGAAAGAAATATCGGGGCCCAGGAACACAAAAGGCTAAGAAGGAACATGGGTAGGTTTTAGTCAGTAGAAGTCTGACACTCCTTTCCACTTTTGAGAACGGGAGGGGTCATTTGATGATTAAGTTCCATGTAACAGTTTTAAAATAACAACACGGATTAATCAGCACAATAGCACTTTGCCTGACCTGGGTATCGTAACCAAGATCTTTTGGTCGGCAGTAGCGTCTGCAACTACAAGACCAACGAGACTATTTAACTTCTACATCCAATTTCGTACAACAAATCTCTTTTCTCAGAGCCAATGACAGATAAGATCCCGACCACCTCAATTCATCATTCATTCGAATCTCGAATCTCGTAAGTCTTTTGTCTCAGATAGCGATAACCCGGACGAGAATCTCGGAGCGAGCCCTGCAATCCCTTACATTCCCTTCCTTCGTTCACCCCTCGTCATTTATACGCATCATTTCGCAGACGACTCTTGAACAACATGCGGAAATGTCAGATATGTACGGCTGGGATACAAGCTGAGTTCCTACACATCTTGTGACATTTTCAACGGACAATATTCTGAAACAAAGTAACTGAAGGGGACTACAATAAAATCCTCTTCTTTAAATAACTGTTTATTATAAAACTTGCATTTACAAAGTTTTGGTAATAGTATTTTCTAATAATCACTCGCGGAACGACGCTTGCGCTTATAGTCTTCCGGATACGGATATTGTCTCTGTCTCGCGGCGCGCAGTGTTGCCCGGTAGAGATGCGCCGCGTCGCTCGTTCGGATATTATCGGCGTGTGCACACTATGGCGTGCACATACTCCGCGGCGTTGAAGCAATTTCAAGTTATGGTGTCGTGGGCAATAGGCACATTTTGTGGACTGCCCGTTTTATCACGCCCTTGTTGATCTGGACGTCCGCAACCCGAACAATCCCATCACTTCCTGGGTATGTCTTGATTACGCGCCCCATTCGCCAGTCGAGAGGCATGAGGTTGTCTTCTCGCAGCACGACCATGTCACCGACTTGAAGTGCTGGCTGCCCTCTTCTCCATTTAGATCTGCTCTGCAGCTCTGCCATGAACTCCCGGTGCCATCGTGACCAAAATTGCTGCCGGATCTGCTCGATGCGCTGGTATCTATTGGGTCTAATGCTGTTAGCTGGTAACGACGGCACAGACATCAACGGGCGGCCTATAAGGAAGTGCCCAGGAGTCAAGGGATTAGTGTCTGTAGGATCAGATGAGAGAGGGGAAATGGGGCGGGAGTTAAGGATAGCTTCTATTTGCGCAAAAAGCGTGGCCAACTCTTCGAATGTAAGGGAGGCACTACCAGCAACGCGTTTCAAATGATGTTTAGCGGATTTAACACCGGCCTCCCATATTCCACCGAAGTGTGGTGAGTAGGCTGGACAAAACATGAATTTAATTTCCTCATTTGACGCGAAATCTGAGACTGATTGACGGCTGGCCTTTATAACTTTACCTAACTCATTGTTGGCCCCCACGAAGTTTTTCCCATTGTCGCAATAAATAGCGTAAGGCTTGCCGCGACGTGAAACAAACCTACGTAAACATGAAATAAAAGCTTCAGTGGTTAAATCACTGACTACTTCCAGATGTATAGCCTTCGTGGCTAGGCATACAAAAACGCAGAGGTAGGCTTTAGTGACTCTGCTACCTCGACCTTTCTTAGAGGATATCATAAATGGTCCCGCAAAGTCGATCCCACATGTACTGAATGGAAAATCTGGATTAACTCTTACACTAGGCAAGTCCCCCATTAAAGGCTGTATCGGCTTACCTCGAAATCGAGTACAAACCACACAAGTCTTAACAATATTACGGGCCAAGTTTCTTCCACCCAGTGGCCAAAACCTCTCACGAACAGAAGATAAAAGTAACTGGGGACCTGCGTGAAATAATCTAAAATGTTCACTGTGTATTATTAATCTAGTTAAATGTTGCTTAGCATCTAATAGAATTGGATGTTTCTTATCGTATTTACAATCAGCCTTATTAATTCTACCTCCTACTCTTATTATGTCATTATTATCACAAAATGGATTTAAAGGTAACAATTTGCTTTTATGGTGTAAAGCTTTACCATCTTTTATTATTTTAATCTCCTTTGCAAATGACTCTAGCTGACTAAATTTTAATAATAATGTTAATGAGCGATCAAGTTCCTCAATTTGCAAAGGTCCTAACAATTTAACACTATTCTTTTTGCAATTATTTACAAAACGTAGCACAAACGCAAAACATCTTTTAATTTTTGTAAAACTAGAATATTTATTGAATTGGATAAATGTTTTTATGTTATCTGTTTCATCAACTGAAATAAGTACCTTTGTTTCGGGTAAATTATTAAGGCTAAGCTGTGGCTGGGTAGGCCATTTAGATTTATCTTCCTTTAGGAATGAAGGTCCCTCCCACCACAATGATGCTGCCTGCACATGCTGTGGATCAATACCCCTGGAAGCTAAGTCTGCAGGGTTAGATTTTGTTGGAACATGGTTCCATTTAAATTCTTTTGTAAGTTCATTTATTTTATTAACACGGTTACGCACAAATGCTTGTAAGGTTTTATTTTGTGTTTTTAACCATCCAAGTACCACCATGGAGTCAGTCCACATGTATATTTTTCTAACATTATATGGCACTGACTTTAATACTTTAGCACACAACTCAGTTCCTGTTAAGGCAGCACATAATTCTAATCGTGGAATAGTAAGTGTTTTAATTGGTGCTACTCTTGTTTTAGCACATAGTAACCTAACCGTAACTGTATTATCTATCTTATTATTAGAGCACATATATACACAAGCTCCATAAGCTTGTTGTGATGCATCAACAAAGCAGTGCATATCCACAGATTGAACATCTAAATTTTCACTTAAAACATAGCGTGGTAAGGTCATGTCAGACAACAAATGTAATTTCTTTATAAAACTAAACCATTTTTTAACATATTCTTCTGGCACTGGGTCATCCCAATCCAATTTGAGAGCCCATAAATTTTGTAATAATATTTTAGCCTTGATTATACAACAACTAACTAGTCCCAAAGGATCAAAGAGCTTACATGTAGTGGAAATGATTATTCTTTTTGTAGCCTTATTAGGGATTTCAATGTCACTAGGAAAATGTAAATTGTCTGACAAAGGTGTCCATTTCAAACCTAACACCGTGGCTTCATCATGAAAAGTAAGACAATTATTAGATTCTGAATTATTATTATCATTGATTATTTTAGGACAATTTGTTCTAAATTTCCTTAATGGAAAACAAGCCGCATTCAAAGCTTGTGTTACACCTAAATATATGTGTTTTAATTCGTCCTCAGAAGAGGCACCAGTTATTAAGTCATCCATATAAAAATTATTTTTAATTACCTCAGCAATAGCCTTGTCACTACATTGGATACCTAGCTCAAACAGACACCTGGTACTCAAAAATGGGGCAGATGCCATACCATATGTTAAGGTTTTGAGTTGAAGAATTTTAAAAGGTTCCGATGATTTGTCTCTCCACAATATTAGTTGTAGATGCCGCTGCAATTGATTTAAATCGATTTGACGGTACATCTTTTCAACATCAGCTGTTAGTACACATTTATGTAATCTAAACTGGATAAGTATTGAAAACAAATCATTTTGCATTACGGGACCAACTGCCTGGATGTCATTTAGTGATTTGCCTGATCTTGTTTTGGCAGAAGCGTCAAAAACCACCCGAAGTTTTGTGGTTTCATGTTGTTCGCGTATAACACAATGGTGCGGTAAAAAACATCCAAACTCTGGCCTATCAATTTCAACCAAGTGTCCTAATTTAGCATATTCATTTATAAATTTTGCATATTGTTCCTTTAATTTAGGATTTTTATTTAATTTGCTTTCTAAATTAAGAAAACGCTTAATTGCTAATGGAAAGGAATTGCCAAGAGCCTGCTCAGGAACTTCCATCAACGGCATCATAACTGAAAATCTACCATCCGGTGAGCGACAAGTATTTTTCTTAAAATGTGATTCACAAAACTGTTCATCTGCAGAATAACTAAATGCTTCTGAAGGTACATCTTCAACCTCCCAGAATTTAATTAAAGAATCATTTAAATCTTGCTGAATACTTAAACTTTTTTGAACAAAGTTACAATGTGTGTTATTATTTTGATGACTCTGACCTGTGGGGCCAGCAACTATCCAACCCAGCATGCTCTCTTGTAAGACAGGTCTGTTGGTGCCTAAACTTATTTTATTTGGTAATATAATATTAAAGAAATGATCTGCACCGAACAAAATATCAATTTCAGATGGTTTATAAAACAAAGGATCTGCTAACTGAATATTATCTGGTAAACCTAACCTTTCTACATTGACTTGAACACTAGGTAAACTACCAGTAATCTTTGGAAGAATAAAACAGCTGACATTTGCACTAAACATACCTATTCTTGAATTTAATTTAATTTTACACCGTTCAGTAATTTCACATGCTACATTGTTAATGCCTGTTACATTAAAGACATTCAGCTTCTCAGTCAGTAGTCCTAACTTATCTTTTAGGTTGCCAGTTATAAATGAAGACTGACTTCCCGTATCTAGCAATGCCCGAGCTAAGTAAGTACAGTTTGTTTCCGTATTAACTACTTCAACCTGTGCAGTACACAATAAGACTTGCCCTGGCGAGACAGCAGATAAACTAACAGGGACGCTAGCAGCTGAAGGCTCCATATTTTCAGTAGCTACATTTACAACCGTACTGCCTTTGTGTAACAAAGTATTGTGTTTTTCTGCACATTTCTTACATAAACCTTTCAAAGTGCATTCTGCATGTGTGTGACCACTACGAAGACAGTTGACACACAGTTTTTGTTTATTCACCAAGGAATGCCTATCATTTAATTTCATCCCTTTAAATTTAAAACACTGATGTATGTAGTGGTTTTTATCACACAAAACACATGCCTTATTATGAGTATTATTTGTAACGGCAGCAAATGACTTCAGATTTTTACCTTCTTTATTATGATTATCCCTAGAAGAGGTTTTACCATCATTATTACCATTACTAGGGTGAGCTGTTTGCAGAACGTTAGCTCTTTGTATTAAAAAATCCTGAAATTCCTCAAGTGTAGGACGGGATAACAAACTACATTTATAATCTTCCCACTTATTCCTAGTCCTAGTATCTAACTTTGCGGCCACCAAATGTATTATTAATGGATCCCAACCATTTGTAGGAATCTCTAAAGTATTTAGCGCACTCAAATTTTTAAAAATGACATCACTTATATCCCTTAACGCAGTGAAGGATTCCTTTTGAATAGGAGAAATATTTACTATTGCATTTAAGTGATAGTTAATAAGAATATTTGGATTATCATATCTCTTACATAAAGCTTGCCATGCATTCTTGTAATCTTTAGCCGCAAAATTTGTCGAACTAATAGCAATCTTAGCGCTACCTACTAAGGAATTTCTTAAATAGTGATATTTATTTATTATTGGTATAGAGTCATTGTCATCTATAAGAGACTGGAACATGTCTCGAAACTCCAACCATTTTGAAAAGTTCCCATCAAAACTTGGTAAATTAATAGTAGGCAATTTTATGGAAGCATTTACTCCACAACTGGATTTTACTGAATCATTATTTACCAAATTGTTGTTTTTAGTTGAAAATAAATCTATTACTTCCTGCGCTAACGCAATTTGGGAGCTAAATTCACTTTCAGTGATATTTCTTTCTGAATATTCCTTCTCTGCATTTACAGAAAGTTCTTCAATTTCAGATTGAACCTCATCGAATTTTGGAACTAATTCTTGTAATTGTGATAACCTTACCGATAATTCTCTTATATCTAAACTAGTTAAGCTATCCAACTTGTCTATTTGAAACTTAGCAACATAGTTTTTAAAATACGTTACGCGCCCCCTTAAACCAGCACGTTTACGAATTAATTTATTTAAAATGGAATTTGAACTATCGTTAGCTTGTTCACTGTCCGACATTTTGTTTTGTTTCACGATTTTTACGAATTTAACACTATGCTTCACTAACTTCCAACAATGAGAAAGGTAAAGTAAATTAAAATGTTCAATCTAACCAAGGCATCCAGGAGTCAAACCAGCTCAAACCCCGCAGCTGCCACCGAGCCCGCCAACCGGACGACAGCACCCGTAGGGCGCCGCTGCCGGCCTCGCTGCCGAGCACGTGGACAGCACGCTAAGTCCGCCGCGTACCGACGCAGGAACTTCTGGAATGTTCGGCAAATAACTGTTTACAACTAATAAATATGTAATCTCAATTTACCTAGGAACCAAAAACGATGAACTGTTGTTTATTATATTAGGTATGTATTTTCGTGCCGCGTGCTCACACAAAAGTGGAAAATGGCATGCGTTTGGCTATAGCCAATCATTAAAGCACGATGTTTATGATGATGAAGTGTTTTCAAGCCGCGTGCTCACACAAAGAGTGGAACATGGATGGCATGCGTTTAGCCATAGGCTAGCCAATCCTTAAAACACGCAGCTAGGCGCCCCCCCTACACCCTCAAATTAGCACGGCATTTACACGCAACCAAAAAGCTGGGAAAATAGGGATAAGGACAGAACAAGGAACGGGCTTACTTCCTTTTTAGAGCTGTTGAGACACGCCCGCCGTCGCCATCTTCGTCAGCATTGAAATTTTCTTCCGACCGACGCCGACGGACGACAGCAATAATGGGTATTTCTCGCTGCAGCTGCAAATCTTCGTTTCTTCGATTGTTCACGGTCGCCACATGAAGGGGACTACAATAAAATCCTCTTCTTTAAATAACTGTTTATTATAAAACTTGCATTTACAAAGTTTTGGTAATAGTATTTTCTAATAATCACTCGCGGAACGACGCTTGCGCTTATAGTCTTCCGGATACGGATATTGTCTCTGTCTCGCGGCGCGCAGTGTTGCCCGGTAGAGATGCGCCGCGTCGCTCGTTCGGATATTATCGGCGTGTGCACACTATGGCGTGCACAGTAACGATCGTGAACTCCCCGTGTATTCTAAATTTTATGTCAAATAAAATGTTATTATCTCTTTATTTATTCTCCTTATACTAATTTACATTTAATAAAAAAAGAGCCTATATGGGCAGTATCGAGAAGTACTGCTTTCTGAATCAGGTCCTTGATCCAACCGCCAAGCGACAGATGACCGTCCGACTCTTAGTGATAGGCCATTGGCCGTTACGACAATCGGCACAATGATAGCCGAGCTTACATTCCACATCGACAACCTCGATTTTATTAGATAGAGTCTAGATTTCAGCCAGCGTCATGGGAAAAGGCTCATCTCGTACTCTCCACCATACCTTTTCATAATGACAGAATAAAACCACTTCTGTAAGCATAGTTTTCACTATTCAACCATCGAAAAAAAAACCGGATATTGCACCTGTGACTTTTGACTGAAACCATCGTATGTTATCTATAACAGAAAATCAAAGTAGCATTTTTTTCTGGTTGTGTCTGGAATAAAATTCTGCTACCGATTTTTGCCAGCAGGGGGCGCTAGTTCAGTTTTAATAGAATTTTACTATGTTGCTTACAACCAAGTATACTTCAGCCAACTTATCTATCATCATCATCATCAGCCTATAATGTTCCCACTGCAGGGACTCAGGCCTCCTCTTAAATAGAGGGATGGGCTATAATCCACCACGCGGGCCCAGTGCGGGTTGCTAGATGTCACATGTCTTCGATTAGTTTTGGTTCTAAGACGTTTGTACATGATGTTTTCCTTCACCGTTTTGAGAACTTATTTAAACAGACGGGAAAACACAGAACTATCATAAATATACTAAGTTTGCCCTGTTGGTCTTGTATGCTGGGTTTGACTCCTAGGTCGGGCAAAAAGTGCTGTAAGATTTTTCCATTACAAATTGCTCACTAGTAGGCTGTAGTTTGAAAGTGGGCGGTATGATTCCCCGTGCCTCGGCTAGCACGTTATGCAGTTGGACCTGCGACTGAACTCTCTCCGGTCGTGTCGGATTGTCGTCTTATCAGACCATGAGAGAAAAAGGACAGAGAGTACACCTGTGCCTGCGCACCAATATCAAATCAAAACATTTTATTTGCTGGAAATATATGGATACACATAAGGATGAAAAAATACAAATAATAGACCTTTTAAACCATATCCTAGCAGGTGTACAAAATCGGAACAAACGTCAAGATTAAAAATTAAAGAGGCAAGAAAATGAAATCTCAATAATATTAAACAAATAAAAACATTCATCAATTAAATAACCATTAATTGAATAGTAGGCTTTATTAATCAAATGCATTTTAATTATTTTTAAATGAAATACGATTTTTTGCTTCTTTCACATTTTTGAGCAACCTATAATGTATTCTAGAACCCATACAAAATGGAATCTTGTCAAACATAATAATTCTGTGGCTTATGGCTCACTTCGAGTACCTGCAAGTCTGGTTTTTTTTTACTTTTTAAGAACTTATTTAGTGTAAGGCTAGCTGAAAGGTTGCGATCTAAAGGTATTTTAAATTTGAGTGTATATTTTTTATCATCCAGAAGTGTTGGTCCCACATTTTTCGTGTAGTGTCTGGTTCTTGCTGTTGTCCGCTCAGGGATAGTAATCGGCGATGCGGTCGATATGATACTGGATCCCGGATCTGTAGATCCTACTTTTTTACCCGACCGCAAGGAAAGGGTTATGTGTTTTGTTGTTGGTGGTTGTTTGGCTTTAAGTTTGGGTCTAGCTTTAGCTGTGTGTGCTGAAAATTGATAAAAAAACATTATACAATTATGTTATAGTTGCTGCCAGATTAGATGTCAATAGCGGTCATTGAAGTCTGTTCATGTCTTGAATCGTCATCTATCGTGATCATCAACATTCTTTCTAATCTTAAACGATACATGGTTCATTTGTTTTGGTTCGTACAAAGAGATATTAGGGAAAGGGCATGTGGCGACAGCGACATCTATCGCAACACATGTGAACTAAATGACATGTCAACATCGCACTATCAAAGTTATCCGCGACATTAGCACGTCTAGAAGATCCCGACTTTCATAATTATGTCAGGCAGGCAGTTAGCCCACCGGACACAACACCCGTCTGTTAGTGTTAACTAAATCTTGCTTGAGCTAGTCTGAAAGACCTTTGTTTCTATTCGAAAACTGCTAGCTAGTCAAAAATAGACTTAACATTGAGGTTGGGTGTGAAAAAACGCCCTGGAAAATAGTTTGAAGTTGGGTATATAAACATCCAAAGAATCACATATACCCAGATTAGCGGTGCTTCTATTGCCGCTCGCTTCATTGTATACTTTGTTTAGTTTTTTACAAAAGCTAAGGACCAAAATTGGTAACCTAAACCCTAACAGAGTTATCTTAGGAACAGAGCGGCAAATACTTACACCTAGCATACGGAAGGCTTCGTCTAGTTGGGTGTTTGATGGCGTCCTTCATAGACTCCCAGGCTATAATGAAGGGGTGCTGAAAAAATACATAAATACTATGCAATCCCTTCTTTCTCTCTTCGCATTTATTCCCGTGTTTGGCGAGGAGAGAGGGGAGACAAGGAAAACCTTTGCCCTGCAGTGAGACATATATAAATCAGGCTTAAAAAAAAAAAACCAATGCCTGTACAGTTCTAGCATTTGATTAAATCTTGTGTTTGTATAGATATAAGAAATGGCTTAAAAACTGGAACATTATGGCGCTTCGCCACTTTTTTTTTCAAAGTGAACAATCAAAAGGTTTGTTGGGAGCAACTTTTTTTTTAAATGTTTCCCCTTACTAGGAATTTTTATTGCATCGTGGATGCGACCACAGACATTTAAACTCACATACACTAATACCCAGACCCAAAATAACTATCTGTAGGCCATGCAAATATTTCTTCCGTGCGAGGAACGAACCCGAACGCGCAGCAGTCAACTGCTTGTGCATGGGCCAACAGTGTCGTAAACTCAACAATTTTCTCACTTGATGACGTAAAATAAGGTGAATTTTCTGTGAACACAACTTATCTATACGGGCTTGATCGGATTCCCAAACTGTCCTTGCGTGGATTCAAGCATAAAGCGTATTTTGCTATTCATCCGATAAGCTAATCGGACGATCGGACGACTAGTAAAATTTTATTCATCCGGCTTTTCGGACGACTAGACACTTCGTATTTTATTACGCGTCCAATAACTACCGTCATTATCATTGAATTCTGACATAGAAAAGCAAACGCCTGAATTCAAAAAACGAAAATTTGTCCTCTAACAAATCCAAAAATGTAACATTTCAATGGTCTAAAACGCAGGTCTTAAAATTACTTAAATTAGAAACTTACGGCTACGAATGACATAAACTCTTCAATTGTACCATAGACACAACTTTGGTCAGTACACCACACTAGAACTAGGGATATAACGAAAAATGACCTCATTTCACTGTGTTGAAATTGAAATCGTAAACACCACTCCGTTCGACTACTACATGTAGAATGCTTATCAAATAGTTTACTTGGCTGAATGAAACGATGAAAAGATTTATAAATATTAGGTTGAATACTTTACCAAGTACCAAGAATTCACACGGTATTCAACATTATTGTATATTCTGAACACACCCACGATACAGGAGAAATTCCTAGTATAAAGAAAAGTAAAAACAAAATGTTCTTTGTACAACATCGTACCGAAAGGTACACTAGCAGAAACGCAGTCTGCGCTCCAGGACTAATTGTTTTACGAAATAGAAATCAGCCAAGTCGATCGAGCCGGTCTCAAGTGATGCTCCGTCATACATTTTGAGCAATTGATTTTTATTTATATAGAATAGACTTGGAAATCTCTATATATACTCCTAACCCAGGTCGGCCGCAGCAAAGACAATCTCTTCAGCCCCCCTATTGCGTATCTTGTTAACGTCAGTGGCTATCAGAAATGTCCATAGATTACCTGTAAATTGGTTATGGTTTGGTACATTTTTTTCTTAAAAACTCACCATTTGACAGTTATTTGATAGACATTATAAGTTATCCACTGTCATTAAAAGATACACAATAGCCCTGCTGATAGGGGTTCATTGACGGCTCAGACTTCCAGTGTGTTTGCGGCGTATCTCTACAGATAATGTCCCACCTTCCATCTTGCGCTGCATGCCCTGACACCTACACACTTGATGACTTCATGACTGCATCAGTGAGTGGAGTTCGCATAGCTGAATTTTAGACCAAAATGATTTAATAGAAATTTTCCATCGCTACGCTAAGAAGATTAATATAGATAGGGTACCCAATTTATGCACCGTAAGACAAAAGATTGATCACGTTTTGAAAAACACGATCAAAAAAATACGAAAGATTTGACAGACCCACATGATTTAAAGGTATCTGTAATAACAATTTTCCTGTAGTCTTTCGAGGAAAAAGGAAGCACTTTTTCTTTTTTTTCATACACTACCATTTTTCCTCCTAAATCGAGATGAGGAAAAAGTACGCGTTGTGCCAAAAATCCTTGATGGTACCGTGACATTGTGTCTGATTTTATTGCCAAGATACGCTATAAGGAAATATCATGGAAATACTACTTTCAGATATCAGAATTACGGCGGAATAGATAGGTAGAGTAAAGGTTACATGTTTAATTCTTTTATGTAAAAATATTTTAACTTTGCATACCTAAGTTAACAATAAGTGGAATTAAAATATCACATATATTTCCCAGCTTCGCTTATAGGCTGGGTTTTGTTTTAAATCATTTTATGTATTTTGTAATTTTTTCTAAAATTATAGTCTCAATATTGTACTAATTTAGGTTAGTAGCGAGTCAAGCTATAGGAGGGGGCCATATTGTTCCCACTGCAGGGACTCAGGCCTCCTCTCTAGGAGAGGGATGGGCTATAATCCAACACGTGGGCCAGGTGCGGGTTGGTAGATGTCACATGTCTTCGAATTTTTTGGTTCTAAGACATGCCGGTTTCCTCACGATGTTTTCCTTCAACGTTCTGAGAGCAGTGGTGATGAAATAAATTACACAAAGTAATGCGCCCGCCTGAATTCGAACCCACGACTTACTGTTCGTAAGTCGAGGCCGCAACCACTGATTTGATCGACTATAATTATCTAGCCATAAGCCCCTAAAAAGTCACTAAAAACTACGCTAAAATATTTCCATCTGTATCAAACAAGAATAACTACAAACAGAGAACCTCTTTAGAAATCCGTGCACATTCATGGGTTGGTCTGGAGAGTGTGACGCAGCGGTTTGTGAGTTGGTAAGTCTGAGTGTCGCCGGCACTACTTGAGGTAAGACTTCGGCTGAGTCACGCGGTTGAGACACACTGGGTGTTTTATTTTTTTGAAAATACCTCGCTTTTGAGTAATTCAATATATCATAACATCACGTTTCTAATTCCTGAAAGGTTAGGCAGAGGTGTACCTAATTACACCAACATTTCGCCAGTTATGTTAAGTTTCATGTAATAGGGGGCGAGCTTATTGCCATCAACTGGACACAAATCCAGACTCCGTGGCTGTTACTGAGAATTTCTTGATGAATAAAAACTTTTTAACAATTTTTTTTTTAATTTTTTTTGTGGTTCACACGTAAGTTCGCATGTTCATGAGTCATATTGTGGACAATGTAGTCTTTTTTTGAGTTTTGTTGATTTTTCAAAAACCGCTTGTCCGATTTCGATAAAAAAATTATGGGACCATTTGGAAAGTATTCCCTTTCCAACAAAAAAAGAATTTTTCAAATCGGATAGCAAGTGACGGAGTTATGCCCAAACAAACATAAAAAAAAAACAAATAAACATCCGAATTGAGAACCTCCTTCTTTTTTTTAGAAGTCGGTTAAAAAACCCAACAACACAATCGCGAGTCATTCAAGTTTAGATTTTTCAGTTATCTTATGAGGTCCAATGGGACAGGAAGGCCTTTTCATAGTAAGGAAAAATCAAGATAGTCCGTTAGTCTTTTAAGTACATTCGCATCTGTTAGAGTTTTTCTCAATCATGTGTATACAAACTGTTACCACTTGACTGCTGATTGACTTAGTAACTGGCTTGTATTTTGTCTAAAACTTTAACCCCTATGACATGCGACTCAAACATTACTGTCGAAATGTACCCTGAGCTCATACGCCTTAATAGACACAATTAAAAAGCCATTGTTATAAATCTCCTGGAGATTTATTAGCGAACGGGAGGTTATTTAGTTATCATAGTAGATATAGCTCTGTTCGATCCATCGCGGATTAAGCCGAGATGTTATGTAACTTCTTCTAGAAAGGTCCCCTATAATCACTAAAAATAAAATCATGCGATATCCACAATTACACAAACAAATACGAACCAAAAACGTATACTACTTTGAATCTAAAACACGCCTATCCCTTAATCACAACCCACTCTTTCAATACTGAACTCCATTACAACCAAACTAGAGTCATAAATCAAATAAAAATATCATAAACAACGCCGCTCCCCCACTGCATTACCAACTTCTGAAAACTTGCCCTAACTAGTCGGGAGGTGACTCTCACTTTTGAAGCGCCCTCTAGAGTGAAAAGGCGATATTTCCCGCACCACGAATGAATGAAAACCCCGCCACAGTTATGAGGCACTCTGACCGAATGAACTTTTGTAAGGAAAAATTGAGAACAAGTTTTTGTTGTGTTCCTTTTGCTAGAAAATTATTACGGTGAAATCAAGTTTTTTGCTTCGGAAATGTACGTGGTTTAAAGTAAACTTAAACTTAGTACAATCTGTGTAGTTTGAGGTTATAATTTGTAATATTTACACAGTTTTTATTGAGATTGTTAATGTGTGCTTAGTGCTTATGCACTAACCACACATTAAAAATCCATAAACCAGGTTTCATGGTTTTATGCCACCTATGAGCCTCTGACTTGGAAATATCTCTTAGGCATGCTTGTTTCCTCTAGATGTTTTCCTTCACCAAAACAAGTGTTAACTTTACAATACGCACATGAATCCGATAAATCAGAGGTATGGCTTGGGTTTGAACTCGAGACCTGTGACTACAATCACTGCTTATAGTTCGTAGTCCGTCCGCTGATCGTTGACTTTCAGAGAATAGACATGGTCACTAACACTATTATTTCCCGTTTTCAGTATAAATAATAGTGGAATAGGAAGAAAATCTATGATGAAGTTCTAAAAGATGAGCGGTCAAATAGATGACGCAAAAAGGCTACACTTTGACTGTTGGTAAGTCCCTATAACTAAAAATATAACCTAAACTCCGACCAAACGTCCGTCAAACAATGAAAGAACAAACAAACTCCATTTCCACCTGACAATACGAAACTAAACAAAGTGCCTTCCATTAATATATTCCCAATAATTATAACCAAAAGAGGGGGTGTCTGTCGCGGTACCAATTACGTACACTCAGTGACCAGCGTTATCTGATCCCTCGTATCTTACTAATAATATAAACGTGAAGGTTTGTTAAGATGTTTGATACTCTTTCACGAAAAAACTACTGAACGGATTTGGATAAAATTTGGTACACAGATAATTTATAACCTGTATTACCACAAAGCATAGTTTTATCCCGATTTTATCTTCCCGCGGGATAATTTTCGAGTTATAGCGGGCGAAGCCGCTGGCAACAGCTAGTAAAGAATAAGCGCAAGTTGTGTTAGAAGAGAGGTCAGGTAATGCTGGGACTGTACGAAGCCGGACTCTGCCCGTACTACAACAACATAGAAACGCTTTCAGACGTTTGAATATTTTAACAGAAGTCGTGGTGAAGACTGTCATTTTGTCCTACGGTGTGTCATTTTGTACTTTGCTTTGTTGGTTATTACTTAGCTTCTAAGTACCTAGCAGAATGTTTTGTTTTGTAATTTTATACTCAGTGACTAATTATAACCTCCCTAGCCTTTTCCCAATTATACAATACATCGGTATGGATTAAATCATACTCGAAGGTACGTTAGAATTGTTATAATTATATAAGTAGGTATATAGTTTAGTTTTTTTTTTTTGATATTTTGTACCCTACCACAATGTTGTCTTATTTAACCCTAAGGTTGACTGGTAGAGAATGCCTTGTGGCATTAAGTCCGCCTATGTACCACTATTGTGCATGAAGTTTAAATAAATAAATAAAATTATTGGGTATGTAGAAAAATTGTCACTGCATTATATTGTTGTACTAGGACGATTCGTGAATCGGAATATCTTTGTTGATATAGTAACAATAATTATAGCTCGTTAAATAATATGTACCTATCTAATATCAGTCTTAAAGTTTCATGATACCTACAGCTGCATGCCTGGATGGGAGGCCTATGTCCAGCAGTGGACGTCTTTTGGCTGAAATGATGATGATGATGACAGCTGCATGTCTAGAAGCATTATGGAAAGAGAAAGACATTGCATTTACTACCCGAATACTCTAGAAAAGGCACAAGATTATACCGACTAACAATAAGCTAATATTTAAAATCTCAATATTGCTATAAATAAAGGGGGAACGTCAATCATGATATCAATTAGGGCTCCACTCGGACTTCGCTGGCAAACAACATGGAATAGCTTTCAGACTGTTTAATACTTTATTATTTGCCGATAGGGTAGACTGAATAAATAAACAGCCGTCATTTATTTGTCTGCTTACTTTAAAGGTGGTAAAGTGGTAGCAAGAGCAACTGCTGAGTATGACGTTCTGAGTTCGATTCCCGGGTCGGTCATGTGTTACTTGGTTTTTCCTTCGTAATTTCTCGTTAGCAGCCACAGAGCCTGGATTTGTGCCCCCTATAATACATTTATTTATTCAGATAACATAATGATCCATAATGGTTAGTAACAATTGTAACTTATAAACTATGTTCGTAGGCAGTAATAATTTACAAACAAGGCTGACACAAGACAACAGGACAAGACAGCGTTAGTAACCTATTAGGTACACCTGTGCCTAACCCTTTGGGAATTACAGGCGTGATGTTATGATATGATACTTTAAAGGTTATTCTTAAATGTCGATTTGCATGCAACTTTCACGCGAAACGACTTCCTTTAAATCAAAAATCAATATATTTTATTTCACGTTGCACACACATAGGCACGTAGGTTACACGGTTACGGGTTTATCGCTTCCTATGACAAAAAATCGGTTGTCTGTAAAGTCGGTTTACTGGCGATACTTGAACGTGACAACGTCATAAGAAAATACAGCACTTACATTGCTATAAACAAACAATTAAGACGCCGTTGCTATGGAACCGAGGTAACGACGCATGACGTCATCTTTTTTCGTGCGTGCAGCCGTCCATCGAATTATAAGACGTTATCACGTCGAAAACCAGTAAGAAATTCTATGGTTACTCTTTTAAAATGATTTATTTTTTACAATGTTAGCATGTAACAGTACAGTTAGTACTTAGGTAGGGGGGTAGAACACTTCAATACACTTAAGCAAAAATAATACACAAAGGACATGTAGATAATTTTCAATGACACAACCAAATAATCGATTCAACCCCAACTCACTACAAACCGCATGTAGCGGGGCAGGGTTAAAAATACCCGTTGTTTCTCTGTCAACAGTAGAGTGATTCACTTGTTTAAAACGTAACTTAACCGAGCACAGTAAGTTGTGCATGACTGAATGTTAACTTCAAATATTTTGATAAAGACTTATGCCCGAAATGAAAATATTAATGAAGCTGTATTCTCATGATAATGTGAGTAATTAGGGCAGGGCACATTGCTCGCACAACGGATGGCCGATGGGGCCGAAAAGTTCTGGAATGGCGACCGCGAACCGGAAGACGTTGCGTTGGAAGGCCTCCCACTAGGTGGACCGATGACCTGGTCAAGGTTACAGGAACCCGCTGGATGAGAGACGCACGGGACCGGTCAATGTGGCGACGCCTGGGGGAGGCCTATGTCCAGCAGTGGACGTCTTTTGGCTGAAATGATGATGATTCTCATGATTTAAATTTTAAAACCTGGACACGAGTTGCCATGGCTTTAAATAGAATCCGGACACAGGTAGGTCGATGCAAGGAAAGCCTGTTCAGGTGGAGATTCTAAGATGACTCTGCTCTGGAGTGTAAATGTGGTGTTGCCCCACAATATGGGGCACTTGATATCGTTTGCTGCCTGTCATGTCACTTGCACATCACAGGAGCTGATGAAGGCCACTGAAAGTGCCAAACTCGTCGCCTAATTTTGGGCTAATTCATTTTGAATTGTTATCGACACGCTATGAAGATTATTTGCCTAGCTTTTTCGTCCTAGCCTGCGTCCAGTCTAACCGGATGCAGCTGAACACCAGTATATTGCATGGAGCGATTGCCTACCAAACCTCTACAACCACTAGTACTGTAGTGAGCAGTACTGGGTGCAAGAGCAGTGGTGGCCTAGTGGTAGCGGCTCCGACTTACGAACGAAAGTGAGTCGTGGGTTCGAACCGCGTCAGGCGCATTACTTTGTGTAATTTATTTCATCACCACTGCTCTCAAAACAGTGAAGGAAAACATCGTGAGGAAACCGGCATGTCTTATAACCAAAAAATTTGGAGACATGTGACATCTACCAATCCGCACTGGGCCCGCGTGGTAGATTATAGCATAGCCCATCCCTCTCCTAGAGAGGAGGCCTGAGTCCCTGCAGTGGGAACAATATAGGCTGATGATGATGATGATGAGTATGATACCCCTTGGTAAGACTGGATCTCTAACTTACGTTAAAAACGTGAATGTAGCAAATCTGATTTAATTAAAAAGACTCCAAAAACAAAAATACCAAATCAATTTTGACTATTTTCCGAAACTATAAAATCTTCATTTAAGGAGTTTTTTTTATACGTCCGGATTGACATAATATACTATAAGTAAATTATTATCTTTCATAATTAGTAGCTTTAGCAGTCTCTTTGAGTAATTAGTGAGTAATTAGGTCTCTTATTAACAAATTTATATCAAAACGGAATCTATTGCGAATATTTCTTAATAAAATAAATCAAGTCAAAAAACATCTTACTTAAACTCCAAGAAAGAAGCCAATTTACTTAAAGACGAAGGTCTAAAAAACAGCAATTACGCTAAGTGGCTCTTACGGTCCAAGACTAAAGCCTTAATAAATTATTTTTCCCTAGAACCTATTAAATACATTCGGCTTTCAATATTCCGGAATTAATCGCAGCCTATTTTGAAGGCACGAATATTCTAATTAAATGCTAGAGTGAGAGGGGAAGAGTGTGAAAGAGAGGGCGAAATGTCAGCGACACCTGCCTCTGATTTATTTGTTCGAAAGAATTTAGATTTTGAACCAAAAAACGGAGCGATGGTTGTACAGACTTTGAGATTAACTATTAATCTTCGTGTTTAGATAAAAATAAGATGTACTAAGTTATTTTTCGATGGGTTTTGTACCTGACGTGACAAAATTAATGGATTGAACGTGGTCTGGGTTGGAGGCTTGCGGATTTGTGAGGTAAATAATGATTAGCGATGCTGGTAAGGCGGGTTTTCACCTGTTTGTTTTACTAATTTGAAAATGATAGAAAAGTTATGACAACAATTCGAATGTATTACATCCTATAAGGTAAAACATTTTTTCCTTTGTTCTTGTTCTTATCTATCTATATAAATAAAAAAATAGGTAAAAAAACTTTTTAAGTTAAACGGTTTTATGTTAAACATACATTGCAATGTTTAAGATAAATGTACTAAAAACCAAAAAATAATAAAATAGATACAGTCGTGGGAAAAAACCGTGGGGCACGTCAATTGTAATTTCCGCAGCACGACAGTTCCGAATTTACGTGCCCCACGGTTTTTTCCCACGACTGTATCTATTTTATTATTTTTTGGTTTTTAGTACATTTATCTTAAACATTGCAATGTATGTTTAACATAAAACCGTTTAACTTAAAAAGTTTTTTTACCTATTTTTATTTTCTAGTTTTTAGCCGCCATCTTGGATTTTAATTTTATATAGTATATTGTATTCTGCTTGTTGAGCCCTTTCATTTGATACCCATATTGATGGGATTATATAATAATAATAATAATAATAAGCCCTTTATTCCGAACCAAGCAACATATTACTCACTAATCTTAAACATTACATACAAAAATAAAACTACAAAATGTCCCTTAGTCCGGCGTGCCTATTGGCAAAGGCCTCCTCCAACGATTTCCATTGTTGCCTGTCTTGGGCAACCCTTCTCCATTTGGATCCAGCTGTCAATTTTATCTCGTCTTCCCACCTTAGATGCTGTCTTCCTCTATTTCGTTTACCATCTCTTGGGTACCATTCTGTGACTTTCCTACTCCATTTTCCCACCTTGTCACGCAACATATGCCCTGACCACCTCCACTTTTGCTGGTCAATTCGTGTGAGTATGTCGGTGAGTTTAGTTAATTTTCTTAAATCCTCATTCCTAATTTTGTCTTGGCGTTTATAACCAGTCATACTCCTCTCCATTGCTCTTTGTGTTACGGCAAGTTTTTCTCTCAGTGATTTTGTGAGGGACCATGTTTCACAACCGTATGTTAGGCAAGGTAAAATGCAACTGTTGAATGTTTTTCTTTTTATTAACATGCTTAAGTCTTTGGACTTCATTATCTCTTTCAGCGACCAGTATCTTTTCCAACCTTTTGCTATTCTGAGATTAATTTCTTTCGTCATTTGATCTTCTGTTGAGATAACTTGGCCCAAGTAAATGTAATCTTCCACATATTCCAGCGGGTTGCTTTTAATTTTAATTTCATGTTTTTTCGTGTTTGTCATCGTTTTGGTCTTACTGATGTTCATTTTTAGTCCAACTTGCATACTCTCATCGTTTAAATTGTTAATCATATACTCGAGGCTTTCAGGATTTTCCTCTAGTAAAACAAGGTCGTCGGCGAATCTGAGATGGTGCAGTCTTGTCCCATTTATGTTGATACCGAACTTGTCCCAGTTTAGGTTGCGGAAGATATTTTCCAAGACTGCAGAAAACAATTTTGGGGATAGAGGGTCTCCCTGCCGCACTCCTCTTTGTATAGGAAAGTCTTTCCCTATGGTTTCCAGCTGGATTCTTGCCTTACTGTTTGAGTATATGTTTTTTATGATTCTGATATATATGCCTGGTATTCCTTGTTTATGTAGACTTTCCCATATATATTCGTGGTTTAAGCTATCAAAGGCCTTGGTATAGTCTATAAAGGCTACATAAATTTTCTTATTATATTCGTTGAATTTTTCCAATACCTGTTTAATTGTATGAATGTGGTCAAGAGTTGAAAAGCCTTTCCGAAAACCAGCCTGTTCGACTGGTTGTTGTTCATCGAGGAGTATGCTGATTCTGTCTAGTATGACTTTTGCAAAAACTTTGTATACATTTGACATCAGACTTATCGGCCTATAGTTTTCTATATTGTCCTTGTCACCTTTTTTGTGCAGAAGAATGATGTGAGATTCAATCCATTGTTTTGGAATCTGGCCACTGATTAAAATTCCGTTGAAAATGTTTGTGAGAATAGGAGTAACTTCTTCTATACTTCCCCTCATTAGTTCGTTTGAGATTTTATCTGGCCCCGGGGACTTATCCATTTTTTGACTCTTAATTGCCTTTTCGACTTCGCAGGATAAGATATTCGCTATAGGATCTGAGTTCGTTTCGTCGTCACTAGGCATGTTGTCAGGGATCCCCAGTATACTTTGGTCTTGACGAGCATACAGTTGGCGGTAGAAGCTTGTGGCTAGATCTTTAATACTTCGACGTACCGTAATGGTTTTGGACCTATTTTTGAGTTTAGGTATCCATTCTTTGCCCGTTTCTCGTAATTCCTTCAGGGCTTTTTTCACACCCCCTGTTTTTTGGATGTGGCGCTCGAATGTTTCCAATCTCTTGACTTTGCGGTCTCTTCGTATACCTTCTCTTATTTTTTTACTTAAATCTGAAATAAGCTTTCTATTTTCCTTTTTTGTTGTGCTAGTTATAAGTTTCTTTCTTTCTCCTATTAGGTGCAAGGTATGCTCACTTAGTTGATACTTGTTAGTTCTTTGAATGGTGCTTTTAAAATTGTAAGTGTTTTGCAATTCCTTTTATTTATTTTATTTATTTATTTATTTATTTATTTTACTATTTATGTACACACAATCTAGACAACACAGGAAAACAACATAATATAACATTAGAGTACAAAGGTACTGCATATTTCTTTAGAAATTTCTGCCAGCAGACCTGCAAAAGGAGAAATGAAAATAAGAAAAGTAGACTATAGTGTGTGAGAAGCGGAAAATAATAAAGTGTTATGTGTCTTAACTAACTTATCCTAAGTAATAATAAATACACAAAAGTATAAGAAAATAATAATATATACGTATATAAATACATAATGCTAATATACATAAACATATAAAATACATATATGTACATAAAAATCACAATGGAGAGGAAAGGTAATATTCTTTCACTCTGAGTTTGAACAGTGAAATAGTCTTCAGGTCCCGAATGCTAGGCGGAAGTGAGTTCCACAACCTTACAGCATGGACAGAAAAGGAATAGGAATAATAGCTGGATTTGTGAGGAGGGGATTTAAGAATGGATCTAAGGTGAGATCTACACGGAGCGTCAGTGGAGCGGGCATAAGTAAAACGCTCGCGCAGGTATGAAGGATAAGATGGGTTGTGTAGGATATTGAAGAGGAGACATAGGATCCTAGTGTTCCTGCGAAGGCGGATTGGGAGCCACTTGAGTTCTTTGCGAAGGTGAGAAACGTGGTCATATTTACGGAGACCATAAATAAAGCGAATACATAAATTTTGCAAGCGCTCAAGCTTATTTAATAGCTCCTCAGTAGCATCCAGGTAGCAGGCGTCGGCATAATCTATTATCGGCTGAATAAGCGTTTGAGCCAGGTTAATTTTAGTCTTCAAAGGCAGGAGACTCTGAAGGGTTTTCAGTGAATGAAAGGAAAAGTGCACTTTACGACTGACCTCGTTGACCTGAGCCCGCCACGACAAATTAGAATCGAGAGTTACACCCAGATCTTTGGCGGTGTCTGTATAGTCGATGCGAACACCATCGAGGTACAAAGGCATCAAGGAAGCAACAACAGCCGCACCACGAACAAAACGGCTACCTATGACCATGGCCTGAGATTTGGATGGGTTAATCTGCAGACCAAATGACTTAGCCCAGGCGCTAATACAAGCCAGGTCATGATTCATAGCAGCAATGGCGGAATCCGCATCAGCTACAGTGAAGTGCCGGTAGAGCTGCAAGTCATCTGCGTACAGATGAAAATTGGAGGAGATAACACTGGTAACCATGTTAATGAAAATTGAAAAAAGAAGAGGAGAGAGAACGCTACCCTGAGGAACACCCTCAGTTAGGCTGCACCAATCAGAGAAAGTATCATCAAGGCGAACACACTGAGAGCGTCCCCGAAGATATGAATTGAACCAGGCTAAAGCAGAAGAAGAGAAATTTAAAGATTTGAGGATACCAAGGAGAATGTCGAAATCCACTGAGTTGAAGGCACTGCTGAAGTCGAGAAGAACAAGAACGGTAAGTGACTTACTCTCCATTGCCCAGCGGATATCGTCAGTAACTTTCAAGAGTGCAGTGACTGTACTATGACCTGAGCGGAAACCAGATTGGAAAGGGGATATTAAAGAATTGGACGACAAGAAACATGATAATTGTTTATGAACTAAATGCTCAAAAACTTTAGAAAGAAAAGGGAGAATAGAAATAGGTCTAAAGTGGGATAGCGAAGATGGATTGTTAGTTTTAGGTAAGGGTATAATGTGAGCCTGCTTCCAAACTAAAGGAAAAGAGCTAGAGGAGAAAGAATAATTAAAGATGTGAGTAAGAACAGGTAGTAAAGAGGGAAGGATAAGAGTAACCATTCTCGAACACAGTTTATCGTTACCGACTGCAGAAGATGTAATCGCAAGAACAGATTTCTTAACATCATCCACAGAAACATCGTCAAGGTTAAAAGGAATACATTGTGGCAACGGCAATCTGGAAAGGCTCTCTAGAGTCACTGCTTTGACAGACGAATCGAGGGAAAAGGGAAGGAAAGAGAAATGTTTATTGAGGTCGTTGAGGTTCACATCTTTGCACTGATTGGTAGGTGATTTTCCTATGCCTACAGACTTTAGAAATTTCCAAACATCGGAAGAACTACGGTTATTGAGTTGGTCGTGGAAATAGCGTCTCTTAGCATCTTGACACAGACGACTGCAGCGATTGCGTAACGATTTATAATAAGAGAGATTCAGCTCTGATGGTCTGCGCTTATATCGACTCTTAGCTTTATCCCTACGTGCCATGTGCTCTTTAATTTGTGTGGTAATCCATGGAGCAGGATTATGTCTCACTTTGACACGTCGGATAGGAGCATGTTGGTCAAACAAGTCGAGAACTATAGTGTTGAAATGGCTTACCTTCTCCTCGATACTTTCCGCTAAGAACAGAGAGGACCAGTTGAGGTTGTTGGCATCACGCTGCAAAGCCTCCAGGTTTATGCCTTTGTAGTTACGCAGACATAATAGCTGGGGCTTACGCTTAGGAACACGGATGCGATACGACAAATAAATGAGATCGTGGTAGGAGAAAGTAGCAGTGAGTTGGCCATGATACTTAACATTATTAAGAGAAGAAACAATCATAAGGTCTAGAAGAGAAGGTGAACAATTAGGAAAATAGTGAGTTGCAGAGAGAGGCAATACTTGAAGATTAAACGAAGACAATACGGAGAGAAGTTTGAGAGAGCGAGCGTCGTTTTTAATCAAACAAGTATTAAAGTCACCCATCAAAATTACGTGTTCGTATAACGGACAAAGGTCACTGAGAGTGGAGTCAAGGGAATCGAAGTAGTCAATATGCAGATTAGGACTATAGAGCACTGCAAGCAAAACTTTAGTATGATGAAAAGTTATTTCCAAAAACAAGTATTCAGCCGATTCAGAATACCGTGAAGGAGATGAGCTGACCACCTTGTAGGGTAAATCAGCACGCAAGTAAATAGCAACACCTCCTCCACCCTTGCCAGTTCTATCATTACGGATCAAAGTGAAGCCAGGGAGAGAAAATTGAGTAGAAAGGAGAGAAGGCTTCAAAAAAGATTCCGAAATTAATAGGGCGTCCAGGTGAGCACTGCTAAAGGATGCCAGAAGATCAGAATAGTGACCAGGAACACTCTGAGCATTAATGTGAGCTATATGTAGATTTTTAGGGTCATTGGAGAAAAGAGAAGACATTTTATCGTGTAAGGTAAGTGGTGATGAGGAACAGTCACTGTCCGCACTAACAAAACTATCAGAGGAAGAACACGAGAAGAAGCTGTCGTTAAGATCAGCTATATCTTCCATAATAATATATAAATATATATATATATATATATATATATAAAAATAATAATAAACCTAAAATTAAACAAAAACAAAGTATAGGTTTCCCACTAAAAGAAAACCACCCCAACTTGCTAGTGTATTGGCAGAAATTTTACACCATATTTAAGTTACACTAAGATTAGACTAAAGTTAACGTTTAAACGAGAAAATCGAGAAAACAAAAATAAAAATACAACTAAGCCTTAACTTAAACTTATACAAAAATCGATTTTACAACGATTGAATTAAGATCGAGTAGGACGTAGAACGAAACGTATTTTGAAGTGACACAAAAAATGAAACTGACAGTGACAGCTGTCGTCAACAACTGACAGTCAGTCAATCAACAATTATACCGGCGACCGGCGCTAACAATTTATAAGAAAAAATAAAAGGTTCGGCGGTAAAGAGATTAAAATAACTTGTTTAACCACCGGCAGAAGTAACAAAAGTATTAATTTAAATAGACTGCACAACGGTATCAACAAGAGTTACTTGCGCAGACGCGTCTTTCTTGATCTCTTGCCAGGAGTAGCCGTCGCTGGAACAGTAGGTGACCCAAGTTCTTCGGACTGTACAAAATCCTCCGTGTCGGCTGCAGTGGACGGGAATTTGGCAATAAGATCGAGAAGTTCGCTTGCCATTTCGATCTTGTGCCGGGATTTGTCCGGGCAGATAATGACAATCTTGCCCTCCATGGACCAGCAATTTGGCATGCCGAAATGCTTACGAGCGGCCGCAAACACACGATGCCTTGCTTGTGTCAAGAACTCGGAAATAGTGACTCCAGTACCCTTGAGATGTTTCTTGTTATCCCATACCAGTTGCCGGTGCTCCATTTTGAAGAAACGCACTAGTATGGGACGGGCCTTCTGCTGCGAGTATCCGAGTCTGTGACAAACATGGATGATATTCTTGTCCCCATCTACCTCGGGCAACTTAATTTGGTTGTACAATACATTGTTGACAATGACAAGCAAATTTTCATTTTTCTGTTCTGGGACACCGTGGAACAGCAGGACTTTTCTACGCATGGCAGTTTCATGCCTATCATATCCAGCAGCAAGCAGCTCAATTTGGTATTTCAATGCGGATAGTGCTTGGCATACAAAGAGCTTGAACTCTGAAAACTCACGTGCGATAGAAGCAAAATCAGGTGAAGCTGGTGTGGTGGTGGAGGAAGCCTGCTGCAGCTTCGCTTCATATTCGTCCATACGGGAACCAAACAACTGTTGGAGGTTATCCAGGCTGGCAGCAAGTTTAGTGTCCATGGTGAAGTTAAGTGTCCAGGAACAGGTGCAACAGACTTGATAATAATAGATAGCAAGTGTGGGGGGGCTTAATGTGAAATGAACTCGTTTATATCATTAAAAACTATGAAAAACTATTTTAACGTAATTATTTATTGAAGAGCCCAAAAAATATATGTTGCCACTAAGTCTACCCACAAAGGAAAAAGACAACCTTTTCTAGGATATCATATTTTTGTTTTGACTCTATTTCAGGGTTTGTAATCAGTTTGTTAATTTCGAAGAAAGGCTTGCAATTTTCCTGGCTCGGTTGTCTTAGCTGTCTTTTAATGTTATTGTTATATTGATTCCGAGGTGTTTTTACTTGGGATTTTCTGAGAGAGCAGCGCACCATGCGATGGTCAGTATTAAAATTGAGATTGTTTACAACTTTTGTATCAGTGAAAGCTTTAGGACAGTTACTTATTATATAATCAATTTCGTTTTTATAAGAGCCATCTGGGGAAATCCATGTCCATTTGTTCTTTTTGTTCTTTTTAAAGTTTGAGTTTAGTACTGATAGGTTATGCTCCATTAAGAATTCAGCTAGTTTCTGACCATTACGACTTCTTGATCCATATCCAAACTTGCCAAGTATATGCTCGTTGTTGTTTTGTCTTGCTCCAATTTGCGCATTAAAATCGCCCATTAGCACAATATGGTTGTCGTCGTTGTTTCTTATATGTTGTGACAACTCATCGTAGAAAGCTTCGAGCACTGCCTGTTCTGCTTTTTCTGTTGGTGCATACGCCTGTATGATAGACCATGACTTCTTGTATCCTGGTAGCTTTAAGTTTAGTATAGCTATCCTATCAGATATTCCTATCAGTTCTTGTATATACTTCTTTAGTGTCTTTTTTATTAAGAACCCTACTCCTCTTTGGCCTGCAACCTCGCCTTTATGGTATAGTATGTAGCTGCCATGTTCTTCTATTTTATCACCTAATCTTCGCATTTCGCAAATGCCTAATACGTCGAATTTCACGTTTTCCAAAGATTTTTCTAGTTCTAGTAAACTCTCGTGGGTTCTAAGGGTTCTCGTATTTAGTGTTGCAATATAAAGCAAGTTGCATCTTTCGTTTGGAGGGTGGTGGTCTAGTACTCCCGCGGGGACCGGCCGTGGTGGGAGACTCTTTGATTGTTGTTGTTTATTGTGCTGTGGTTTTCCGGATTGCGGTGCCCAAATCTTCAGTTCTGTACAGGTGTTTGTCGGACAGTGAGTTTGATCTCTCGCGTAAGTATTGAAAGGATTTCAATTGATGGGATTAATAAAACATAAATTATCCGCCATTTTGTAGCGGCGGCCATCTTGAATTTATAATGATAATGAATAAACATAATTGTATTGTCACCAAAATCCAAAGTGTATACAAAATTTCAGATTAATCGGTTGACAGGAAGAGGGTGAAATTTGAATTACTAAATTTGACCCAAGAATAAAACAAACGGGGTGAGCTAAATAAAACCGTTTAATAATAAAAAAAAAGAGAAGTCCTGACTGACTGACTGACTGATTGACTGACTGACTCATCAACGCCCAGCCCAAACCCTTGGACCTAGAAAGCTGAAATTTTGCACAAAGGTTCCCTTTATAATGTAGACAAGGAATAAGAAAGGATTTTTTGAAATTCAACCCCCAAGGGAGTTAAATAGGGGATGAAAGTTTGTATGTAAAATGTTCTTCCTTAATAATCTATATAAATAAAAAGAGAAGTCCTGACTGACTGACTGACTGATTGACTGACTGACTCATCAACGCCCAGCCCAAACCCTTGGACCTAGAAAGCTGAAATTTTGCACAAAGGTTCCCTTTATAATGTAGACAAGGAATAAGAAAGGATTTTTCGAAATTCAACCCCCAAGGGAGTTAAATAGGGGATGAAAGTTTGTATGTAAAATTTTCTTCCTTAATAATAATCTATCTATCTATATAAATAAAAAGAGAAGTCCTGACTGACTGACTGACTGATTGACTGACTGACTCATCAACGCCCAGCCCAAACCCTTGGACCTAGAAAGCTGAAATTTTGCACAGAGGTTCCCTTTCTATTGTAGACAAGGAATAAGAAAGGATTTTTCGAAATTCAACCCCTAAGGGAGTTAAATAGGGGATGAAAGTTTAATGGGACAAGCCCGCCACACTATTCCCAAACCACTGTAACTCCAACTGTCGACTCAACTCAACAACTCAACAACTGTCAACTCAACAACTGTAGGGGATGAAAGTTTGTATGTAAAATGTTCTTCCTTAATCTATATAAATAAAAAGAGAAGTCCTGACTGACTGACTGATTGACTGACTGACTCATCAACGCCCAGCCCAAACCCTTGGACCTAGAAAGCTGAAGTTTTGCACAGAGGTTCCCTATAGATAAGGAAGGATTCGATTCGATTAACTCTAAACTCAGTATTTATAATTGAAAACAAAAATAAAGAATAACGTGTAAGTATCAGGGTTTTTCGAAAATCAACCCCTAACTGGTTAAAAAGGGGTTTTAAACGGGTTTAAAGGGTTTTATAGTTGCCTTCAAATTTGGCATTTAAGTAGGTGATTTTTCCCTCCGTTATGTTTTCCGTTACTATTGTAAGATTTTAGGATTTGTTATCCTTCTTCAATCATATATTAATCCGCGCACCGCACCCCGGATACTTAAGCAATGTGAGAAGACATTGTTTACCTAGATCAACAAATGGGGTACTTTTAATCACGGTATTACGTTCCCGTGGGGTATTTTCCGACATCCACGCGGGCGAAGCCGCGGGCAAAAGCTAGTTATAAATCAATACAACTTTTATTATTTAAATATAGTTATATTATAAACTCAGTCGCAAAACAATGTTCCAATTTCCTTGAAAATTGACTCAACGCGTAGCGGTCTAGTAATCTGCTACGAGGCTACGAGAGTGCTACTGACGTAGCAGTGACGTCATCACACCCGCTACGCCGTAGCAATAGAACAATGGATGCGGACATTTCCCTATCTATATTGTTTCGGTACGACTATTAAGTTCTAAAATAATATTCTATGAGGATATTCCGGATATTCAAATGAAAATTGTAGTAGGTACATTATTGAAGAGACCCAAGAACTGAATATAAAATAATTGTGTGGGTACAGTTTATTAAATACCCTCGTTCTAGTAAAAACAACGGTGGTTCAGTGGTTATTTTAACATCGCTGTTTTTAAATCGAAGAAAAAATATCGTTTTTAATCATTCCACTCTCAAGGAGAGGAATTTTGTTACTCAACATACAGTGAGAATATTATCGGCTTACTGTGATGAAATTAATGCCACGTCCTTCCCAGTTCGGCGTCTTAATCAAATCCTCCAGTGCGTTGGTGAACAATTTCGGGGAAATTATGTCCCCTTGCTTCACCCCCCTAAAGTAGTGGAATCTTCCTCGAAACTCGGCTTGCTCCGATGGCTGGTCCTTGTCCATGCTTTAGGAGTAATTCCGAAAACAGGACCGAGTTGAAAAACTCCCGAAGCTTTCTAAATGAAGGCTTTCCTCATGCTTTCTGAAGCTAAGTCGTTATACCATTCTCATCAGAAGCTTTTCCATTCTTAAGCTGTCTAAGAGCCACGTCGACTATATCTAGGCTGACTTTTGGCAGGTTTTTTGTAAAATGATGATGGTGATGATAAACAAACAAAAATATAAATCATTTTACAAAATTGTTTCTTCTTTTTCAATAAAAGGCCCTCTAATTGCTCAAGTGTGAGCGCACACTTAGAAACGGAGGTATAATTCACAAGTTGACAGTATCTTTTGACATGTCTGAGGGGATACACACTCAGGGGAGACTGGGGATATAAGGGTCGCATTAAATAACGGTGTGCCATCGATTATTTTCATCGTACACTTTTTATAGAGGTGAAAATAAATATACAAGGGGAGTAAATATTATGAGTTCGGGTGGATATTTATTGAAAAGAAAATATTGAAAATTATGTAAAGGTATAGGGGCTTTTGGCTGTAAACAAAGACAGGAGACACTTTTTTTGTCGAATTATTTTACCCCTATTTATATCATCATGCCTGAAATATCTGAATACCGTAGTTTACGTAGTGGTTGTGCAATTGGCTACCTGCCCTGTGGGTCGCGGGTTCGAACCCCGCACGAAACAAATATTTTATGTTATGGAAAAGTCTATTATAACATCTTATTCTTTATTGCATACAAAACAAAATAAACATAGGTACATACTACAATAATATAACTGATTTACAATGGCGAGCTTAAAGGTACAAGTTGGTAGCGGGCGACACGAAGCCGCAGCAAACGACGTGTCGCAGCGACACTTACTACTGGTTTCTACGTATTTCTATGAAATTCCCTCCGTAGTTAGCGACATGAAGCTAGCGACGCGTCGTCGAGCGGCAGACGGTAGTGTCGTCCAACCGCAGATCAGTAGTGCCCATAGATAACAGAAACAACAGGAGATATGTCCTTTAGTGAAACGACATGACGCGACGACGTGTCGTGACGACATGAAGCGACGACATGTCGTCTGCTGCTGCTGCGTGCAGTCGGCTACCAACTTGTACCTTTAACCAGACTTAGATTATCTTACCTCTATTTTCAGAAGATAATTATGTATAGATACAGTAACAATACATTAATTATTTAACTTCATTTTATAAACTAAACTTCATACACGCTATATAATGACCATGCTGACAGGAAAGAGATAAAATTCTTTTCAACACACTTGCTCATAAAGTGGCTATAATTTCACCGCAATTAGGCACGTAATGACACCTATAATCAAACTGTGACTTTTTCATTGCTATTATTCACTAGTGAGTTATAGGTTTTTTTTTAATTTTATTGGTTGAGTTGCTATGTTTAAAAAAAAGTTTCGATACAAAAAAGATCGTGTTCAATAGTAAAAATAAATTAATGTACCTAGTGCTTCCCCATTTCATGCAACTTGGAATTTAAATAGATAATTTCAACTTATACGTTTTTAATAAATGAATCTTTCACTCAAATAATATAACTTTTGTTTTCTCTGTAATAAAGAAAAAAAATACCCATTTTGTCCGTGGCTAAAACTCTATTATCCGCGAAAAGTCAAAAATAGTGAAACCACATTCTTTTAGTCTATGGCCGATCGTCATTGTTACAGTAGTGGCGCCACTGGTCAAGAAAAAATGCATCGCTACGTCAAACTTAGTACATTTATTTTAGTTCCGTGTTTTCCCGCCTGCATAGATAACTTGGCAGAACTGTAGATGCGCGCGCATTAATTTTTCCCGCTATTGTGAAAAAAAAAACCGAACTTGTTTTATCTGTTGAAGTTGGTAGAACTGTAGATGCGCGCGCATTAATTTTTCCCGCTATTGTGGAAAAAAAACAGAACTTGTTTCAACACTTCAACTGTTGAAGATGACTTTTTAGTATTATTTTCTTCACAAGTGTGTTGAAAAATGTCGTATGATACACGTGTGTATTGATGATTACCGTCCTCGGCTTTCTTAAGACCCTCACCTGACGGCTCGGGTCTCAATGGCGCCTCTGAGGTAATCACCAACGTTATACACTTGTACCATAATGTACTATTATTCCATCACTACATTAATCATAATAAAAACGCACTCAATTGTTCCCATAACATTTTAACAACCAACACAAGAAACAGAGCACGGTCTCCTTATAAGAAACACAAACCCAATGAAATAAGTGGCAAACATAAACATTCTCATGATTATCTAATCAAGAAAATGTCAAGACGATAAACTGACTGACCTTTGGCTCTATAACTTCATTAATACCAATAACAAAGACTACCATTGTTATTTGAGCTCTGGAAATGAAACTATTGAATGTCAAAAGACGGTCAGTGTATATTGGTTTGATCTAAATGAAGTACAGTCGAATAAGGGTGTTGGTATACAGGCGGAACAATTTTTGCTAATCCTAACTAATATTATAATTAATGCGAAAGTAACTCTGTCTGTCTGTCTTTGCTTCACGCCTAAACTAATGAACCGATTTGTGTGAAATTTGGTACAGACATAGTTTGGAACTTGAGAAAGGACATAGGATAGTTATTTTTTTTTTTCGCGAGATAACCAAAAATCTGCCGGAAGTCACTATTCCACGCGAACGAAGTCATGGGCAAAAACTAGTACATACTATATTGTTATAACATTCCCACTGCAGCTGGGACACAGACCTCTTTGCGTGGGAGTTGACCATAATTGGAAAGGGGTGCGAGTTGGTCGGGTATTTTTTTCTTTGATCATCGTAATTTTTTATATGCATTATAAACTTATATAGTAGAGAGTGATGTAAAAGATTACCTACTCAGCAGTCAGCACACTCACATTATTTTCTGTAAAAAAAGTTGCAAATAAGCTGCCTATACAGAGTGTTTTTTCAAGTGGGCGTAGATAGCTAAATTCGAAACCATGAGAAATAGCATAATATAGCTGTTTAATGTCAAGTATTTCTCATAGTTTCAGATTTGGCCCACACCCAGGTGGGGTGTAACAAAATAACAATCTATCAGTGGTGGCAATGATGGACGAGTCAAAAACGTATCAATGGGACGGACATGGACAACTTTTGTAGAAATATAATATTTCTAATTTTTAAGAAATTTATAGTTTAGAAAATGATTCTCACTGGTCCTGTTTTGGCCCTCTCAAGCTCAATTTTAGCATTTATTTCAACTAGAACGTTTACAGGCACTTATGAACAATCGGTGAAGTTGAACCTAGTTGCCCATTACAAAACGTAGATCTCTAGGAACAGTAACTAAGAAACTACGAAGTCCAAGAACTTTATTGTTCTGTGTTGAGACCAATAAATACTTTTCTTTCTTTCTTTCTTTCATAGCCCCTTTTCAACAAAATGCTTGTTCGATTGTACACCAAACAGGCAAAGAAATAATCCGCGATTGCTCGTAAACCAAACAGGAGAAGATGGCACAGTTAACGATGCTAATTATCCGCTCAGATAAGACGTCACGTGTCGATAGTACGTCAATCTTGTGTGACAGATAATCGGATTACGGAGCCACGTCCGAGTGATTGACAGCGGGAGGGGGCCAGGAGAATTGTAGGTCAGCAGGTTTTTGTATATTTCTGTTGTAGTATTGTCCTGAATATAACTAGTGGCCCGCCCCAGCTTCGCACGGGTGCAAAGTAGATTCTGAATTTATCAGGTTTTCTCGACTAATATGCATGTATATTTTGTTCGGAATAACTCTATCTATTGATGAACTGCATTAAATCCGTTGCGTACTTTAATAGATCTAAGCGTACAAACAGCTGGAGTGGATTTATATTATACTATGTAAAGATATTTTACCAGTTATAAGATTTATGTGTATGTGTACCACAGTACACATACACATTATGATTCGTACAAACAGATAACCAATTCAGACTCGGGACCTGCAATTCAGAAATTATAAAAAACATCTCGTCCGGCCTCAGAATTTAACCGACGTTCTCATATTCTGCAATAAGCAATAGCCAACAAACCAGCTTTAAATATCAGACCTGCAATTTAGATATTCAGTACCGTCCCAGCGGGTTTCATGGCCGTACGGTAGCAAGGATATCCGCTTGTACCTATCACTGATCAGGCCTGATTGCGCATTACCATGTCAAGCTCACGGCTACGGCTAATGTCTGCTCGTTATCGGCCTTCCAATGCGTACCTACATGGATACATTTACAATCTAGGTGAGTATAATATGTACACGTGTATGTGTTTTGCCATAGAGCACGGAATCGCCGCGACTGAAGAAGACGGCTTTGTTAATTATAGCGTATATCTGTGACCCGCGTTTGATGTTTTATCCGCTTTTTATCCCTTTGGAAATTTCCAAGCATGCTCCCGTGATAACAATCACATGACTCACCCAATCTCATGATCTAACATGTCTTCATCGAAATTCGTTCAGCAGTTTAATGACAAAACGAAAAGGGGAATGGGCATGTATCCAGATTGAATTTCTCTTCGCATTTGTTGGTCCAATGGCTGCAAGCAGCACTGCTGAACATGACGTTTTTGGTTAAATTCCTGGGTCAATCATCTGGTAAAGTTCGTGGCAATAGTCTCGCCCATTATTACATGGTACTTAAACATAACTGCCGAAATGCGGGGGTACTATAAGTGCCTCTGCCCTTCATAGAATTATGGAAAAAAACCAAACGATTAATTGCGATGTTGACGATACAGTCTGTAGCAGCGTCTACTAAGGCGTCTCCTTGCTCTGTGGTACAAACGTACTTGTGTAGATTGGCAGATATTAATCAAGGGTGCCATTGAAGCTTAATGTCTGTTGTTGTGCCTGTGACGGATGTGTCTTGAGCCTGCCATTTGATCTGAAAATATGGTTTTAAGCCTTACTTGAATTGTGCCGAGCATGACTCCTACTTCAGGAAAATGTTAAGTATGAATAAAGATGGCTATGAGAGTAGAGGAAGACTAAATAAACGATGAGTGGACTGTGTGAAAGATGATATCTATCTTCTATAAATAAAAAGAGAAGTCCTGACTGACTGACTGACTCATCAACGCCCAGCCCAAACCCTTGGACCTAGAAAGCTGAAATTTTGCACAGAGTTTCCCTTTATAATGTAGACAAGGAAAAAGGAAGGATATTTCGAAATTCAACCCCTAAGGTAGTTAAATAGGGGATGAAAGTTTGTATGGAAAATTGTCACTTTCACGCGGGCGAAGCCGCTGGCAAAAGCTAGTAAAGAAATAAAAAGACTGCGGCTATAGAGAGTAATAGAGAAAACTATAAAGAATAGCGATGTGTCCTGGGTAAAAAAAAAAATGATTTTGTTTAGTCCGTCAGTTAGATTATCGAAAAATATTGGATTCGTGTTTTTTGTTTTATCAAATTAATAAAATTTGACGAAGATATAACGCGTCAAAGATGAAGAGAGGGGGCTTTTGACGTTACTACGTGGTGAAAAATGTAGTGCGATGTGACGTCACACGAGTTTTCGAAGCACTTGAACACTTGAAGCTTTGACTGGCCTGTTGGTCTAGTGGTTAGTGACCCTAACTGCTATGCCGGAGGTCGTGGGTTCGATTCCCACCCAGGACAAATGTTTGTGTGATGAGCACGATCATTTGTTCTGTGTCTGGGTGTAATTTATCTATAATATGTATGTATTTAGAAATATATAAGTATGTTTATCAGTTGTCTAGTACCCATAACACAAGCTCTGCTTAGCTTGGGACTAGATGGCGTTGTGTGATAGTTGTGGAATATTATTATTATTATTACTTTATCGCCTTCATTTTTGGTTATGTTTGGTTTGGTAAAAATAAAAATACGTGTCCAATATTTTTTGGTAATCTATGTGGCGGACTAATTAGTTTTTTTTTATGTCAACTACCCTAGGGGAGAAGAAAAAATGCTGCGCCAACCCCAGAAAAAATAGTATTAGGGCAGGAGAAGGATGAGGATGACTGGAGAAGTCTCGTCTCCATTCTTCGACAAAATTATGACATCCACCCTGGAAGGAATGGACACAAACTAACAAAGAGGAATCCTGAGTCCCAGTCCAGCAGTAGGAACATTATAGTCTAGTCACGTCATGATACATTTTATTATGATTATTGTTTAAACAGAATGAGGAACAATGACAATGAGAATCTCGTGGCTAGAATAATAACAGCCACTTGAAACAATCTGAAGGTTAAGTCACTCTTAGTGCATGTTTACGTACAGGCGGGGCGTCGCGCGGCGCGTGCTGCGTTTTTAATTCAAACACATGGCGATGTATGAAAAAGTTAACCATTTCTATCGTCGATTTTTCGAGAAGCTATTTTCACACGCTAGTTTAAAATGCAGCGTTTGTTGCGGTGGACCCGTCTCTCAGTAAATTAATAAAATAGCACGAGACGAGCATTTTGCACGCGCCGCGCGCCGCCCCGCGTCTCCGTAAACGAGCCCTTATGCGCCTACCACACGCTCACACTTCACCACAGTCTTGCCTGCGCGATTACACGGTGCACACAGTACATCGCGCGTGTGGTTGGTAATGGTAATACATTTTTACCAACCATACGCGCGATGTACTCTGAAGTGTGAATCAAAAGTGTGGTGAAGCTTGAGCGTGTGGCAGGCCCATTAGTCAGTCCTATGTCTAGATTGGTCCGGTAAAATCCGGTAATACTGCCCCCAAAACTTAGGTGGGAAAAGGCTAGGCAGATGATGATTTCATCATCATCCACAGCCCGAACTCACCCACTTCTGGGTCTTTTCTAGTGCCCATCTCCACCGTCCTGAGCCTGCCTCATCCAGACGATGTATTGTTTAAATATTATAATGTAAAACGTATGTTTTCCCCGTTCCCGTTAATGTTGTAAACACGCGTCTGTCAGAGCGGACAAGTTAATCTTTCTTTTGAGTGTGTTAAGGCTTTGAGTCTTTAAACAAGGATCCTGTATAGTAAAGCCTCTTCGTTCTCATGAGTGAGGCTTACACAGACTAATGATGTTACACAAAATGTATGCACATTTACAACTGCCTCTGCGCGACTGATGAGCGTGAGGTCCCGGGTTCCATTACCGAGTGGGGCAAAATTTTGTTGGATTTTTCCATCGGAAATTTTTCAGTAACGAAGGCTGATTTTTTTGCCTGGTTGATGGTATTAGGCTCACTTTCTAATACATGGAACTAAAAAACCATAACTAGCGAAATGTGGGTACTTATTACTATTAGGTACCTACACTACTGCCTATCCTGTACTACATTAGGACAAAGCCAAGTCTCTTGATGGACCCGTTGGGTCTGCGTGTTGGTCGGAAGAGATACGTCGGCCTCGGCACCCTCGGAGGCACTCCACGAAGGGGTTATTTGATGATATCCCACACCCCAAAAAAAAAAAGTCTCTTGACCAATTTACTTAGGTACTACATTTTACTCGTGACTAGACTCGTGACCTTAAGGCGAGGTTGCAGTACTGTGTTTTTATGAAGGCACGACCTCACCCCCCGCACTGCCCGTCGAACAATATAATGCCAAAATTTTGACTGTTTTTTCTTCTTGTAGAAAAATGATAAAGATTTTTTTATTTATACTATATGTTTTCAACATTTACTTCAAAATAAAAAGTTCTATCTACTGATATAACATTCATAGTTCATGATGAAATGTCTTAGCAGTACACGTTTGAAATTGTGATGATGATTGATGATTGATAAAAAAATTATCGAGTGATCATTCTAAATCGCGTTTCTATCTTTACGATTTACTTGAAAGTATGTTCAATTTTTATGTAATGATTTTTATTTATTAAAAAACTCATATTTAGTTCTATTTTCAAAGGTTCAAAAATATTAAAAAGTACTGCAACCCCGTCTTAAGGAGCTCATGGTTACAGCTTGCCTAGGTTGGTTTATGGAAGGATGACCACCCTTTACATACCGAGTTTCCACGGTGCCTCAGAAAGTACGTTAAACTATTGGTCCCAGCTGCCATATTTAGATCTTAGGCAGTGGTTACAGGTAGTCAGTGACCTGAAAGTTTGACAGCCAGTTACCAAAATATGTTCCTTTTCCCAAATATGTACCGGTCGGATTCAAGTCTAACCGTACGCCCACGATGTTTTCTTTCACTGTTTTGGGTTAGGGGGAAACTGGCCTCTGGTCCGCGGCCCAGATTACACGGAGTGGGAACAGTAGTGGAAAACTCGGCCGAATGCATGGGCCAGAATACCATGGGAAAAAATTATCGTAGTTAAATCGACCCATTGGGATTTAATTTAATTAAATTGAAAAAATGTGCAAAATAAAACGTAAGTATCAAAGTCCCACAAACTACCAGGAGAACAGAAGTAGGAAGGAGGTACTGGAATCTTTAAATCAAATCTAAATTATTATTCCTTTCTAATACCATACACGTCATATATCAGTATGCAATGGTGACACTTATTATTCACCGTTCTCGCCTTGTGGTAGTTTGTGGGACTTTACTATTCTAGTTTCCTATCTCCAACAAAAGAAAGGAATAATTTAGATTTGATTTTCAGTTCCAATACCTCCTTCCTACTTCTGTTCTCCTGGTAGTTTGTGGGACTTTACTACCTATCCTTAATTTTTCATCTTCAAAAAAAAATGTTTTCAATACATATTTTAATACTTACGTTTTATTTCGCACCTTTTTTAAATTTAATGAAATTAAATCCCAATGGGTAGATTTAACTACGATAATTTTTTCCCATGGTATTCTGGCCCACGCATTCGGCCAAGTTATCCACTCAGTTCCCACTCCGTGTAATCTGGGCCGCGGACCAGAGGCCAGTTTCCCCCTAACCCACTGTTTTGAGAGCAGCGGTGATGAAATAAATTACACAAAGTAATACGCCTGCCTGGGTTCGAACTTAGTGTTCGAAGTCGGGGCCACCACCACTGACAATTTCCTTAAATAACCCTATAAATTATGACCCAGTATCTAGCAATCTGTATGGATTAAAAGGACCTATTATAATATGTACGTAGCTTAAGAGCGTATGCTACCTCAGATTAGCAACCCTATTTGTGGTGGTTCAAACTTCGCTTGAAATAATGTTAGAATAAAGTTCTAATCAGCTTGCACTACAAAGCGGTTGTAATTTCGCTGCGGCCCAATAGTGAGTGGTATTTTGCGATTTACAAAAAAAACTATTGATTGGACTAAAAAAGTAAAACACTATGACTTTAGTATGTTACTTGTAGAATTATTTGGCAAAAAAATCAGAACGATGGCATGTATTTTAGTATGGTTTTTACTCGTTAAAAGAATTTTTTAGAGGTATCTTCGCGATTTTTTTCTATCGAGCAAAGTGAGTTGTATTATGTTTTCACAACATTATGGCACTAGCATTATATCCTGAAGAATATCATATATTTTTCTGATTTTGATTACTGCAGTGAATCATAATTATACCTACTTTTACGCATTATAAAACTTGTGTTTGAGGTACCATAAGCTCTTAAAAGCTTATCGAAATTTTCATAGAATTAGTATTCATGGTTAGCTTGTAGGTTCGTTTTGTACCCACATACTGTTTGCATTGCTCGTCACAATATTTGTTTAATTTTAGGTCGGATACCGCGTTTTCGTATTAGTGAAACCTTTTTGGACTATACTGTTATTTTTAATTAAAGTTTTAATGGTCTTGTGAAAGCTGTTTTGTGATTAAATATTATTTTTGCTTTAACGAAACCCATTTAATAGTAATAAGAAGGAATTTTGGTTTTCATAAAAAAAAAAGTGGCGACCGCGAACCGGAAGACGTTGCGTTGGAAGGCCTCCCACTAGGTGGACCGATGACCTGGTGAAGGTTGCGGGGATCCGCTGGATGCGAGACGCACGGGACCGGTCAATGTGGTCAAACACTTAGGGGAGGCCTATGTCCAGCAGTGGACGTCTTTCGGCTGAAATGATAATGATGAAAAAAATATTTGTAAGTATTTTTTTGCCGAGCTCATTCCACATTTTTTTTCAATCAATAAGAAAATAGGTATTCATAGCATAGGGCATTCTAGAGCCACATTATTTTAAAATAAAACAAATCCCATTCATATTACAAACAACAAACTTAAAAATAGATCACCCATGGGTTTAATTAAAAACTTCGAACATCAACATTGATACAAATTAATCCCAGGATCCTAAACAAATGTTGGACATAAGTTTGCCAAACAAAAGTTTTATACGTTCAGGATCCTTCTACAATAGTATGTCATTTGTTTTTGTTGGGCCAATGTTGGTCCTTCGAGACAATAATATGGGGATTAGAAAGTGATTTGAAATAAAATAGAATTGAAAATAAAAGACAGTTGGCATCAGCCTACATTAAAAATGCTGGCCATAGTAAATTGTATTCTTCTTTGAAGTTATACTTATTAATTAGTCAAACCACTACATCAAAATCACTTGTTTCATTTAAGTCCTGAATATTAATTTCCCTCCTACCTAAACAGAATTATCCAATTTCACGCACAAAAACCTTTATCAAAACGTACTAGCTCACTAAATCAATTCGACGCGTCTAACAGAAATTTAAACCATCTTGAAATTTATTAGACTTTTGCTACAACAGCTCTATAAATAAAGCAATATCGTTTGAAAGCATTCCCTTGTTCATCGTATTGTTAGAATGTTGACAAATGTCCTTCCAGCTTCACCGCTGGCATAAGAACGATTCGATTCTCTGTTGAAAGTGGAATTTATTAAAGCGAAGTAGTTTGCTATTGTTCATCAAGACCTTTGGTACTTGTTTTTGAGTGGTAGGTGGATTATATGAAACATTTTGGGAGAAAAGCGTTGGAGAAAAAAAGATTTATTTAAAAAAATGGTGTTTTTTCTGTTCATTCTTTTTATATATTAATTATATTTTGCAATTATGGCAATACCTATTGATTTATTTTGTTGCGGCGTAACGCCTCACAAGAGTTGTACTCTACGAGCATCTCTAATATTATTAGTTGCTATGCATATTTTGGTAGGCGCGTGCTGCTCACACGCAGCCACAGATATTATTTATTTTTCATGTCATTCTACCGACGACGTTTGCACTGTACGCAGCATTTTGAAAACCATTGTTATATCTTACTTAAACGATTAAATCAGTATTCCATGTCATTTGGACTTTAATTATTAGCCCCAGTGTATAATCTAAATATACATATTGGTGGCCCATGAGGGGAACAAACCGCGAAAAAACGCTAAGAAAAAAAAAAAAAAAGAAAAAGAAAAATCTCGTCGAGGCGGAGCCGGCCGGTTGGTGAGCGTCTTCCTTGGCGCGATTTGAAGATTGAAGAAAGGGTTCAAGAACGAAGGTGCAGCCTGGCTGGGATTACCTACGAATTCAGGCTGAAGCGAGCAGTGATTCAGCAAAAGTATCACATCGCGCATCGGACTTCAACAAAAGCAGATAAGTGCCCTATCCTTCCAATTTTCCTAATCTTCCAAATAATTCATCCAAATTATCCAAAACTATCCTATTCCTGATTATTGGGAATCAAATTCATTTGTGCAAGGCAAAAAACCCAGAAAAAACCATCGAAGCATTTTGTCACCCTACCTCCTGGTTCAAAGAAAATTGTTCTTTTGTGTTCTTTGTTCAATATTTCTAAACTTTTTGTTCTAAATCTATTGCAAAACTAATTACCAGTGGCTCAGTAATTATTAATATAAATTAATACGCTTACAAATTAAATTATTTTTCATTATTCTTTAAAATTCCAATATTGTTCAAAGAAATTTAATCCTTATTTTCAAGGCAGAGGTGTCAATTCACTCTGTTACATTATTCCTCATTCTGATGATAAATACTTAGATGTGTACTTCGGTCATTTCAGATTGTTTTCTACGCCGAGCGCAATCAGCTGTGCGCGCATAACCGGTTTCCGAGTCACCAGGTGTCGTCGAATCGAGGAGCGTGAGCCTTTCTTTGTTAAATTAACGGATTGCTCATTAGAATTCATTCTTTGGAATTAGTTTTGATAACTTATTGAACTTAATACACGTACTTGTTTAACTTTATGCTCGCAATGCCTAACGAATCGGTAGATAAATTTCGTTTATAAGATTTATTAACTAAAAGGTCATCTGCAAAGGGGCAGATAACTAAATTCAGGAATTATTTAACTAGTATTGCTGACGTTACAGAGCTGAATAACATACAATTAACTGAGTTACGTTTGAACCTTGCAAAATTCGAGGCATTGTCAGTTAGGGTTGACGACTTGCAAAATGAGATTGAGGTCTTAAAACCAGGTGATTTAGCCGCTGAAATCGATGAACGTGATAGCATCGAACGCGATATTATAGTCAACATTGCGACTGCAAAAACATTGTTGGATAAATTCTCTAAGATCGAATGTGAACATAGACGCGCTTCAATTCATGATACTTCTTGTTGTACGGATCATCAATCCTTTGGTTTAAAATTACCTCAGATCCAGATAGCCAAGTTTGACGGCGCTTATTTCCGGTGGTTAGAGTTCCGAGACACTTTTGAGAGTTTAATACACAAAAATGAACGCTTAACACCAATCCATAAGTTTCACTACCTTTCGTCTTATTTGGAGGGTGATGCTGCAAGAATTATTTCAAATCTTGAGGTATCGTCCGATAATTATTTTGAAGCATGGAATTTACTTTGTAGTCGTTACAATAATAAAAGACTTTTAATCTACCATCATTTAAACTCATTATTTTATGTCAAACAACTTTCACGTGAATCAGAAAGGTCTTTGAGATTTTTAGTCGACCATGTCACGAAAAACTTGCGTGCTTTGGCCAGCTTAGGACAACCCACGGATGGGTGGGAAGTTATAATTGTTTTTATTGCTGGCGCCAAAGTTAGATCCCAACACTTTAGCAAAGTGGGAGGAATATCGAAATAGCTTAGACAGCGATGCTCCATCATTAGAGCAATTCAATAAGTTCTTGATTGAACGTGCAGGCGTGCTGGAGGCATTAAACCGTAACAAACATGATGGTAGTATGCCTAAGGATCAAGTGACCAGCGCGCGTAATAATTCTAGCACAAATAGTCATAAAAACAGTCAAAACAATTATACAAAATCATTTGCTACTTCTAAGGTCAATAAACCTAACAATCCTCGTAACTATCAATGTGTCATATGTAATGAAAATCACAGGATTTTCGACTGTCCCACTTTCAAAGCAAAGGGGATAGATGATAGAACGAAAGACATTACTAAATACAAATTATGTGTCAACTGTCTTAGGCAGGGACACCACTCAAGCGCATGTCGAATGGGCCCTTGCCGTGAATGTAATAAAAGACATCACACTTTGTTGCATCGCCCCGCTGCGTCTTCTGATATTAATAATATTGCAATGGTAGACGAGCCTAATGATAACGGTTACGAAACCATTGCCAGCTTTTCAAAGCGAACTTCAAGTCAAACTCTTCTATCAACAGTCATGATTGAAGTCTCGAATCCACAGACCCAGCAAAAGGCGAAGGTTCGGGCGCTGCTCGATAGTGGCAGCCAATCATCCTTTATTTCTAAAGCGTTAAAGAACAATATCGCATTAAAATCAGTACCAATTGACTCGCTAAAGGTCATAGGAATTGGTAATACTGTTTCTTCTAACATTGCTGAAAGTTGCAATATTAAAATTAATTCTCTCGTCAATAAATACAGCGCAAATTGTTCTTGTCTTGTTCTAAAAGAATTAACCGGTGTAATACCTAAGTACCCGGTCAATGTCAATACATTAAACTTACCTAAAAACATTGTGCTTGCTGATCCTACATTTGATCAGCCAGCACCTGTAGACGTTCTAATAGGCGCTGATCTATTTTGGGACATCATGGGTAACGAGCAGCGTTCCCTTGGCCCACAAAAACCATATTTAATAAATACGCGTTTAGGCTGGATAATATCTGGACCTATATATTCTAATGTTGATAGTAAAATCACACATTGCAATCAGGCCACGGTAGGTGCCGTGTCAAGCCAAATAAACATTGAAAAATCAATTGAAAAATTCTGGGAATTAGAAGAGGTTCCTACAAAACGGGTAATGAGTCAAAACGAAAAGTTGTGTGAAGAACACTTCAAAACTCACACTCGTAGAGAAATCACTGGTAGGTTTTGTGTAAAACTACCGCTAAAGGACACTCCAGACTGTCTGGGAGATACCTATAACTTAGCTAAAAGGCGGTTATATTATTTAGAAAAGCGTTTTAAGAAAAATCCACAGTTGAAATGCGAATATACAAAATTCATTAATGAATATGCTGAATTAAGGCATCTTTCATTGGCTAAAGACAAGCCAAACATAATTTATTATTTATGTCATCATGCGGTAATTAAACAAGAAAGTGAGTCAACTAAATTACGTGTAGTTTTTGATGGGTCTGCAGCTTCTACATCAGGATACGCGTTAAATGATGTTTTAAGGGTGGGTCCTACCGTACAGGATTCTCTGTTTGCGATATTGATACGTGCTAGGCAGTACAAGTTCCTCTTAACTGGGGACGTTGAAAAAATGTACCGTCAAGTTTTGGTAGACAAAGAAGACCGCGGCTTACAAAGAATTCTGTGGCGTGACGACGAGTCTCATCCCATTCAATCGTTAGAGTTAAATACACTCACTTACGGTACTGCAAGCGCTAGTTATCTAAGTACTCGTTGCCTATGGCAACTGGGGGAGGAGCAACGCGACGAACGCATTAAAACTATAATCCAAAAGGATTTTTATGTCGATGACCTCATTACTGGTGCTGATGATGAACAGGATTTACGTCACATTCAAAAGGGCGTGTCCGAAGCTTTAAAAAGCGGTTGTTTTAATTTAAGAAAATACAAAAGTAACCATCCGTCAATATTTAAAGATTTAAACATAAATCAACAAGATAATTTAACTATTAGCGAATCGTCAAGTACTCTTGGCATCGGGTGGACTCCGTCTAGTGACACGTTATATTTCCCAATTAAAAACTTTACACTTGATAACGAAGCTGTCATAACAAAACGATTTCCTTCCGATACGCTGCATCTAAAGTGTGGAATAATATTCCTCCACCATTACGGGTACTGGGCACTATTCACACATTCAGAACACGACTGCGGCAGTATTTGATGGAAGCACAGCAGAGACTGGATATGGTCACAATGAATGCTTCAATCATATAAACGCTCAGCAACTCGGTAGTTGCTGAGCGTTTATAATGATCAGTCTGTACTGCACCGTGTACCTACGTACTTACGCTATGCTATGCATAAACGCGTACTATTGCGACACAGTCAAATAATCACGAGCGAGGAGACCCGTCGCGTGAGCACAGACAGAAGACCCGTGCGGCGCGCGCAGGCGAACAGTGACGCGAAGGTGGGGTGGGAGTGGGAGCGAGACAAAAACATGCCTGGCCTTGAAAATTAATCTAACTAATATATCTAAATTATCTAATCTTTTTAAATGGGTAGTTGTTTGACATTAGGACATTACTTATAATACCTACCTATAACTATTAAACCAATTTTATTTTCTTCTAAATATATTTATTCTGTCTTGGCTTATCTCTGTATTTATTTATTGTTACCAGTATTATTACTTTTTTACACAATTATATATTTATTGCTTACATTTTTCTTTATTATAATACACATATTTATACACATTTTCTTAATTTAAGTACCTAGGACTCGATATAATTAAGTATATTTATTGTAACCATATATTTACATAATATGTTTGAAACTGTTTTCTGTATGTTACTTACCCCCTCAAGGTTCATTGGAAGACCAGCGTCAGACAGCTTCACCTGTCTGGCATGAATGCTGAAATGAACCTTTTTGGCGCAGCCGTGAGGCACACAGCACATAGGTACCTACTATGTATTTCCATTTTTGTATTTTTTCATTTTTTTTTATTATTGTGTGTGTGCTTGATGTACTGACGTCAAATAAACATTTTTTCTTTCTTTCTTTCTTTTCTTTTATTTGTCATGTCCAATTCATTTAAAATATTTGACCCTTTGGGTATTCTTAGTCCTGCTATTATAAAACCTAAAATACTTTTACAAAAAATGTGGCAACAAAAATTAAATTGGGACGAACCGGTCACAAAAGAGTTGAAAGACGATTGGTTAAATTTTACTGATAACTTAGATTGGTTAAATAAATGTAATATTCCAAGATTAGTGTCATGCGATAAGCCTATATTTATAGAATTACATTCCTTTAGTGATGCGTCTCAAGGCGCCTATGGTGCATGTATCTACTTAAAATCAGTTAATGAACACGGTCAAATCACAGTCAAGTTATTATGCGCCAAGTCAAAGGTGGCGCCGTTAAAACCGGTTACCATACCACGTCTTGAATTGTGTGCCGCACTATTAGCCGCTAAGCTTTGTAAATCCGTTACAGATTCCCTCCGATATCGGCCGGGAAGAATGGTGCATTGGTGTGATTCTAGTGTGGTGCTGGGTTGGATAAATAGTGATCCAACTAAATTAAAAATGTTCGTTGCTAATCGTGTTTGCGAAATAACTGAAGTTACTAAACCATCTGCATGGCGTTACGTTCCTACTTTAATGAACCCAGCTGATTTGATCACTAGAGGAATGGATGCTAAAAACTTATTGTCCACGGAGTTATGGTGGTCCGGCCCTAGCTTCTTACGTCAAAATGAATCTAACTGGCCATTATTAAAAGAATCCAAGTTAGATGACTTACCTGAAATAAAAACTCACACGTTAATAATTAATGATAACATTGTAGATTTTAATAATTTTACATCTTTTAGGAAACTTAGAAACCTTATGGCATTGGTTCTAAGGTTCATATTTAATTTGAGGAATCCTCATAATAAACGAGTAGGTATACTTACCGCGGATGAGTTATCTGAGTCGTTTCAATCGCTGTGCCGTATCGCTCAGCGTGAGTCATTTACTATAGAATATGACCTACTTATAAAAGGTAAAGAATTACCGGCTAGGAGTAAAATTTTATTATTATCTCCGTTCTTAGATAAAGATAACAAGTTGATTCGCGTCGGTGGTCGCATAGAGGCCTCCGCATGCAACTTCGAGAAACGACATCCAATACTCCTGCATGCTACACATAAACTAACTAAAGTATATTTTGCAAACGAGCATCTTGTAAACTTACATGCAGGCCCGCAGTTGTTGCTCGCTACAGTTAGGGAAACAGTCTGGCCTGTTAACGGCAGACATCTTGCTCGACGCACAGTTAACAACTGCGTAAGATGTAGACGAATAAATGGTAAAACGTTGTGCCCTAAAATGGGTGACTTACCTTCACAGCGCGTGAATCCGGATTTTCCATTCCTGTCCGTTGGGTTGGACTTCGCTGGTCCATTTTTCATTTTAAATCGCAAAGGACGTGGAAGTCGCTTGACAAAGTGTTACATGTGTCTTTTTGTGTGTTTACGTTACAAATGCATTCATTTGGAGGCCGTCAGTGACCTAACTAAGGATGCATTTGTGATGACTCTCAGGCGATTCATCGCACGTCGTGGAAAACCAACGGAAATATTTAGCGATAACGGTCGTAATTTTGTCGCCGCCGCGAAGGAGATTGGCGCTTTTATAAAAGAAACTAAAGATCCTATATCTGATTTTGCAAGTCAACAAGGTATTAAGTTTAAGTTCATACCTACTTACGCTCCTCACTTCGGCGGCATTTGGGAAGCCGGCGTAAAGTCGGCTAAATACCACATAAAACGAGTTATCGGCAATAGTCATTTCACATTTGAGGAAATCTCAACTTTGTTTGCACAAGTGGAGGCGATTCTTAATAGTCGTCCCTTGTGCCCCTTATCTTCCTGTCCTAATGACCTCCTCTCCCTATCCCCAGGGCACTTCATCATCGGTCGGCCGCTCACTGCGCTACCCTCGCCAGCCCTGGAAGACGATACCAACACAGGCAACTCACGAAACCGATACGAACGTCTGGAGAAAACAAGGAGGCACTTCTGGCAAAGATGGCAGAAAGAATATTTATCGGAACTTCAGCAAAGAACAAAATGGCGCAAAGGAAATTCTGCGCGGCTCAATATAGGAGACATGGTGCTCTTGGCAGAAGACAACGCGCCCCCACTAAACTGGCGTCTCGGACGAGTTCTGCGGCTATTTCCCGGACCAGATGGAGTGGCACGAGTCGCTGAGATCAAAACTTCACGAGGCTGCGTGCGACGGCCGTTTACCCGTCTCTGCCCGCTACCTACCGCTGAAGAACTGAAGAGTTGAAAGCAAGCTTTCAACGGCCGGGAATATGTTGCGGCGTAACGCCTCACAAGAGTTGTACTCTACGAGCATCTCTAATATTATTAGTTGCTATGCATATTTTGGTAGGCGCGTGCTGCTCACACGCAGCCACAGATATTATTTATTTTTCATGTCATTCTACCGACGACGTTTGCACTGTACGCAGCATTTTGAAAACCATTGTTATATCTTACTTAAACGATTAAATCAGTATTCCATGTCATTTGGACTTTAATTATTAGCCCCAGTGTATAATCTAAATATACATATTTATATTTTCAAAAACTTATTCTAATCGCCAGTTAACGATACTATTTAAATAAAAGTTTGAACTACAAATTGTGCTTAGTTACACGTAAATATAGATTGTTATTATTGCGATAGGTAACTCTTTTATTTTTTCTTTAACCCCAGAATATACTTGTCCTTATCAGGAATATTACAATTAGTGGTAAATTGCCATAGACTAGAAGCATAAGTACACCTACATTTTGCCAGTAATGTTAAATCACATGCAATAAGTGCTTATTGCCACCAACCGGGTACAAATCCAAAAATAAAATAATAAAAATAAATATATTACAAAATTCTTAAAAACTTTTTCAAATGAAAAAATGTGTATTTTTATCTTTAACTTATTCTTAATCAAGAACATAATCACCAATGGTTATATAGTTGAATGTTATTTACCTTGTCTAAAATCGTTATTAATGAATGCTCAACTCCCTCACCCAGAGCCCTATCCCGGGAATAACTCGTGCGACTATTAGACCAACCACCAACGATACAGTTAAAACATTTCTAAACTGATGTTGCCAGCGGCTTCGCCCGCTATAACTTGAAAATTATCCTACGGGAAGATAACATACGGGTAAAAACTATACTTTAGGTGAATCCAGGTTATAAACTATCTGTGTACCAAATTTTATACAAATCCGTTCAGTAGTTTTTGCGTGAAAGAGTAACAAACATCCATCCACCCATCCATCCATTCAAACATACATACTTACACACTTTCGCGTTTATAGGTATGACAAAATGGGTCATGACAGCTGACTCTAGAAAAGGAAGTTAGCTTCCCTTAAAACTAAGTGATGCAAATTTCTCAATGTACCATCAATTAAAAGTTGACGGCATTCTCACTAAGATCTAAGACAGGTCGGCGTTATTATGCAGAATGCAAATGTCTCCTCTTTTGAGGAAGTGCACCCAAAAGCGGTGGGGTTGTTGGTAACTTGTTGAGGGTGACTCCAACTCGGTCTAAGTTCAATAATTAAGTCTTTGTCACACTCCTGTTACGTTTATAACTTTTGTTTAGTTTGGTGCTGTGGCAAATAGCTGATGTTATTTGGCGGAGGATCAACCTAGATAGTGGATAACCTTGGACAGAAGATTATGACAGACTTTAGATGAAACGTTATCTCTAGGGAAACGTAAAATCATATTAATTATCATCATCAGCCATAAGACGTCCACTGCTGGACAAAGGCCGCCCCCATAGAACGCCATACAGAACGGCAGCTTGATACTAATGTCAAATAAAATATTTACTTTTATTTAAGTAAATAAATATAAAGTACTTTATATGCCCGTCGGGACTGTGGATTATCGAAAGGGTAACGCGGCTCCGACACAAGGGCGAAGAAGGAACATGGGTTTGGTTTTTAGTCAGTAGAAGTCTGACACTCCCCTTTGCTCTGCCCAATAGCAGGGGGGGTTATTCGATGATTGTCCACACAACAAAAAAAAAGTACCTTTATTATCTATATAAATAAAGAGAGAAGTCCTGACTGACTGACTCATCAACGCCTAGCCCTAACCCTTGGACCTAGAAAGCTGAAATTTTGCACAGAGGTTCCCTTTATAATGTAGACAAGGAATAAGGAAGGATTTTTCGAAATTCAAATCCTAAGGGAGTTAAAAAAAAAATGTAATTTTCACGCGGGCGAAGCCGCTGGCAAAAGTTAGTATTACCATAATAAAGCTTAACAACACGCTTGTAGTCCCCGAAGTGTTAGGCAGAGATGAACCTAATAGTACACCAACATTTTACTAAGTAGTTATGCTAAAGCCCTTTGTGATAGGAGGCGAGTCTTTGCCATTATCCAGGCTCAAATCCAGACTACGTGACTGCTAACTGTTCTACTGTTACACGAAAAACTGGCGAAGTACGTCAATTTGATAAACAATTATTTTATTCGAGAGTCCTTCATCATCAGCCTATAATGTTCCCACTGCAGGGACTCAGGCCTCCTCTCTAAGAGAGAGATGGGCTATAATCCACCACGCGGGCCCAGTGCGGATTGGCAGATGTCACATGTCTTCGAATTTTTTGGTTCTAAGACATGCCGGTTTCCTCACGATGTTTTCCTTCACCGTTTTGAGAGCAGTGGTGATGAAATAAATTACACAAAGTAATGCGCCTGGCGGGGTTCGAACCCACGACCTACTATTCATAAGTCGGGGCCGACACCACTGGGCCTGCTGGGCTGCTGTCTGCTGTCTGAGAGTCCTTCATTAATACAAAAATATCCCAAAATACTATAAAACACCTACATTCGCTATAAACGTGATAAATATATCACTTTATCCGACACAAAGTGTTTCCAGCTTTAGTGTGTATCCTCTGAGACATAGAAACGCTTTTATCTCGATATCTGATACTTTCACTCTCCTCCCCTCGAATATTATACCTGTAAGTAGTTAATTCATCTAATTGAACAGTCATCACAAATAATGTTACCTATAAGATATTATTATTCTCTGTGTCTTGTAGATACGTAAAACTCAAACAACGGTAACTAATTGAAAATCAATTACAAAACCTCAAAACCTCTGTGAAACTATTTTATTGCCTCACTAGCCAGCGGCTTCGCCCGCGTGAAAATGACGATTTTCCATGCAAACTTTCATCCCCTATTTAACTCCCTTAGGGGTTGAATTTCGAAAAATCCTTCCTTATTCCTTGTCTGCATTATAAAGGGAACCTCTGTGCAAAATTTCAGCTTTCTAGGTTCTTTCTAGGGTTTGGGCTGGGCGTTGATGAGTCAGTCAGTCAGTCAGGACTTCTCTTTTTATTTAGATAAATATAAATAGAGCACGTTCAGCTATTGGTTCCGGCTGTTATTTAAAGATCTTTGTTGACAATTATTACAGATAGTCAGTGGTCCGAATGTGTGACAACTAGTCGTACCAAGGAGTATCGTATTAACCAGATACGTTGTCGCCCCATGTAAAATACTGGTATTCAGCTGCATCCGATTGTTGGAAAAAGGCAAGCAGACATGATGATAATTTGAAACTTTTTAAACAGGCATCTTTTATTATTAGTTCTCGGCTCGTAGTTTATAAACAGTGACAATCGGTATCAAAATTGTCAATAATGTAAATTAATAATGTACTTATTTTTTAACAGATCGAGGGAATATTTGCAGTTGAGAGTGTTTCATAGGCATAGAATTAAAAGTAATAAGATTTCTTTTTCTGGCCTCAAATGAAATAAGGCCACCTGAGAAATATATTCTAGCTTTTGAAACCACCACCATAATTCCCAAAAAGCATGTAAGTTTAAAAGTTCCGTTTTCAAAAATTAACACCATCAGAATTGCCATTTAATCATCATAATTCCGTCTAAACAATTTACAGGCCAGTATCAAACACTTCGCACAAAGCCAGGTAAATAGACAGCGGGAATCCGACAATCCCGCGATCCCGGACCCCGGGATCACGGTCGCTAATTCAATTAGCGGGACGCGCGGCCCACTATTACGGGATTGTTACGTCACCGAGATTTATTTGCTTTACCTTCGAACGGTGTAATGTTGCGTTTGTTAGGTAGCTTGTGTGAACTTGTGTGTTAGTGTGATTAACACGTCGTGGTATTCGCCATTTTAGATCTGTTTCGTTAAAATATGGGGATGGTTTTAGAAATGAATGAGTTCGACAAAAGACTTTTCTCGATTTAATGACAATGGGTGAATTTGCTTAGGTATTTAACCATTATAATATTAGTGAAATTAAATATTTTCGTATTATGGTACAAGTCAGACCTTTGTAACCTACTGTCTCTCTTAACTAAAGAAATGAATACTTATACCAAAATAAATTGTTACCGTTCCTATTCTAATTTCAACCTCATTGTTTGTTTCCTTTTTCTTTACATTGTGCCAGAGTTCGTAGTTCGTTAATTTGTTGTGTTGTTTAGGTGGAAATACTATATTATTACTACTATTGGGTACACCTCTATTTAACCTTTCGGGAATTACAGGCGTGATTTTATCTTAATTCCTAAATGGCCACACAGGTCAAGGTATCTACAGTCCCTACCGTACTACAAAATTTAATTACTTAAAAACCGACATGAACCTTCATTAAAATGCATGGAAGATGTAACAGACACATCGGTATTCCGAGCTGCTGATTGTGAACAGACACGTATCACAAAATAGAACGACAACGACAGAAGGTCCAGTTCATAAAATGAGAGGCATACACGGACGCCTCAAAGAGGTACCGCGGCCTCGGACACAAAGGGCTAAGAAGGAGCAGGGGTGGTTTTTAGTCAGTAGAAGTCTGACACTCCCTTCCGCTCCACTCATGGTGGGAGAAGTAATTTGATGATGTCCCACACTCAAAAAAAAAGCAGGCGTATTTTTTTGTGTAATTTGCTTCGTGACGTCTTCTGTTCTCAAAACTGGGTTTGAACCAAGGTAGGCGCATTACTTTGTGTAATTAGTTTCATCACTTCTGCTCTCAAAACTGGGTTCGAACCAAGGCAGGCGTATTACTTTGTGTAGTTCACTTTTGCTCTTGAAATGATGAAGGAGATGCGTTACACACACAGATAATTTGGTTAAAATGGTAACTGATCATTCTTCAAGCATGTTTTATAGTTTATTATGTGTTAGCTTTAGTTCTGTGTACGAAGCAGATCTTCTGTGATTCATCTATATGGTTCCCGTATTGTAAAATCAATCACAGTTTGTTCTAGGATCTCAGTTCGTTAGAGCCGGTAATGAAATCGGACACAATACGTGCCTGACACGGTTCTATCCATTGTCTGTGCAGTGTTGCCACACTAGGGGTTACAGTCCCGTTTTAATGTTTCAATGGCTCAAAAGTTAAAAACTGCGTATCACAAAAACTACAGGGTGGGCCAAAAATTTTTGCACTTTTGAAACATGAATAGAAATAAAACTACAAATGTTATTTTGTTGATAATTTATTTAACGTAATAACCATTTAATGAAATTTATTATTTAAAAATAACATCATCCAAATGTGCGCTGCCTCGTTGTTAACACTCCTGCAATCGACTACGCAAATTTTGGAAAACTCGCTGACACATGCTGCGGGGGATCGCGGTTATTTCCTCGTGGATTTTTTGTTCTAATTGGGATATTGCCGTCGGTTTATTAAGGTACACTCGACTTTTCAGGTATCTCCACAAGAAAAAATCGCATGGTTTAAGGTCCAGGCTTCTCGGAGGCCATGGGATATCACCCCTGCGAGAAATCAATTTGTTCAGAAACATTTCTTTAACTACCGGCAAACTCACATTTGACGTATGGCATGTTGCTCCATCTTGTTGCATCCAAGTCCTGCTGTTGTACCCTTGAAATTCATGCAACTGCGGCGTCAAAAAGTCTTGCAACATCTTGACGTATTCCGCTGAATTCACAATTACATTATTTCCTTGATTATTTTCAAAGAAATACGGAAAAATGCCCTTTGATGATATGGCACCCCATGCTGTCGTTTTATCGTGGCCGCCCTGTTTGTTTAATATTCATTTTCGATCACGTCTTCTCGAACTTCTCGACTCAAGCTTGGATCAAATTAACACTTTGACACTCACTTACACGGCATAATCCGTAATCAATTCTAAACAGGAGTCGTACAGTAACGTAGGAATCATTGTTTTTGTAAATTTGTTTTACACAAAAAGCACGCTGTTGTCCCGTGAAGCGCTCCATCGTAACTAAAATTGCATGAAGTGGCGCACAGTTTCCCGCCACCTGCGCGCCCCTTCCTCGAAATTGCATGAAGTGGCGCACAGTTTCCCGCCACCTGCGCGCCCCTTCCTCGAACGTTTCCCAAAAAAATCTAGTGTTTCTATTTGCAAAAATTTTTGGCCCACCCTTTATTTATAGGTAACAAAATTACTTTTATTGTTAATAAAAAACCGGCCAAGTGCGAGTCGGACTCGCGCACCGAGGGTTCCGTAAAAAAAATATATTATGTGATGTAACTAAAAATTTATGGTTTTCGTAATTATTCCTTTATCTATGCTATAAGACGTTGCTTCGTACCAAATTTCAAGATTCTGAGTTCACGGGAAGTACCCTGTAGGTTTTGATTCCCTTGCGAGTGTCGAAAATTTGCGGCATAAACGGGAGTATCTTTTGATCGCGTTGACTTAGAAGTTTGATTTTTTCACAGCTCCAAGAGACCATAGACTTGAGTATTTGATATGAATTTCAGCTTGATACCTCCACGCGTTCCTGAGAAAAAAGGTCTTGACAGACAGACAGACAGACAGACGGACAACAAAGTGATCCTATAAGGGTTCCGTTTTTTCCTTTTGAGGTACGGAACCCTAAAAATACGTAAACGTTCATAGTCGTTTTGGATAGTCAAACTGAAATATAGAACTGGTGAAATTTGAGTGTAATATTAGTAGTAATACACCCAAACACCATTTATATTTAAAAGTCTAGTGTGATACGAGGCAAGACTATTGCCATCGACTGGGCACCACCTGAGATTCCGTGGCTTGTACTGAGAAATCTCTGATGGAAAAATCCAATAACATATTGCTTGACTTGGGATTAGTCCCAGGACCTCATGATCAGCAGATGCGTGCGACCAGTAGACCAATGAGGCTGTCACAATATGTAAAATATAACCTTTACGGTTCAAAATATAATTTGTGATTACTTCGTTCATATAAAGTAGCCACTCTCAAAAATAAAAATCCCAATTTTTTAAGGACATTTTTAATGTAAAATATACGACACTAGATCTTGTATTTTAGTCTTATCAATATTATTTTTAGTACGATCACTCCTTGTTTTATCATCAATGGTTTCGTCGTAACTGTTGTCTGAATCTAAATCGAAATCAAAATCATCACCATTTAGAATGTAAATGCGAGCATCATCATTGAACTTGTTCATGTCTTCTTCACCTTTCAGAGACTTCAGTTTGCTTAGCAGTTGTTTTACGAATTTAATTCTTTGACTCTGTGGTTTTTCAGATGCTGGGTCACGATGTAACTTTAGTAAAGGATCGCGGTTTCGGTCATGGTTTGGATTGGAGTTCAGATTGTTTATTTCAAGTCCATCGTCATTTTCGCGAATTTCGAAGATCTCAATTTTAGTAGATCCTTGTACTTCGATTGTAACGATTAATAGGGATACTGAAAATATAATTAGACTATAGTATTATGTTTGTGAAACATGCCTAAACGGTTAAACTTACTCCCCCCTCCACATTCAAACTATAAATTACGTATATAATCGTTAATTTGTTTAAAAAACAGTTGATATCCATACATTTAGATTTTTTTGGTTCAGAATGATTACGTGTTTAGAGTCGGTGCCCGTTATAACCTGATAACAAATAATTAAATTAATTGTTAATACCTGATAATAATGTAAATAACTTTATATACTTCCACGACACCCGTACTATTCAATGCATACATCAGCTCATTATTTTTTGAACGTGTTACATTGAGACTTACCGTAAAACGATATTTTTCACCCCAACTTTTTTTTTGGGTACAGTTACTTAGTTTATTATTCAGAATACTTCGTGAATATACATTTACACCTTGTATGAAACACATACTTCTAAATATTACATTGAAAATAAAAAATTAACTCACATATCCCAAAAAATACTTTCATTTTATGTTCTTTGAATCCTCATTGGTTTCTAAGGGTACATTAGAAACAATAAAATTTCACATTTTTATGTTTTTTTTTACGAGTAAAACCCGCCGGTTATTATTTTATTCTATTGAATATCGGTAGATCGTAAAATTTAGAAGTTTCATTTATTTTATGGCATATCGATTGTATGTGTTATTACTTTGAGGTTTTTATTTCAATTTTATATTTAGACCAATAATTTTATGTTCTTTTTGAGTAGGGTTTCAGTTCCACGAGTAGATTGTTTCAATGGAACGGCGCATCGCCGTTGAATGTTTCTTATTATCCTTTTCAAAATACTAAGTATAAATTTAAAAACTAAAAAACCCGACTGAAAAGCAAAAAACAAGCACATTTTAAATCAAACAAAACTTGAAAGCAGGCGGGGTTAATTTTTTCAGTCGGGTTTTTTAGTTTTTTAACTAAGTATGTACTTTTTTTTTATTTCCAACTTTTCAGTTCTTTTGTACACCCGCATTATACAATATCATGTCATTAGTACACCCGCGTTTTGCGAGGTAAGTCCCATGTTAAAGAAGGCGAGCCTATCGCCATCAACGCCGCCATCATCCAGACTTCGAAGCTGCTACCGAGAAATTCCTGGTGGAAAAACCCATTGACACTCTACCCGACGTGGAAATCGAACCAAGGACCTCATGCTCAACTGTCGCGTTTCCGACCACTAAACTAATGAAGCAGCCCAGCGGGAGGCGAGCAATGGGATAATCAAAGCACGTCATCTATCTACCTATATAAATAAAAAGAGAAGTCCTGACTGACTGACTGACTCATCAACGCCCAGCCCATGGGTGCGCCAAAGTTCACCTAAAATTTCAACTCCGATAATTGGAAATCCGAAAATGTTCTTCCTAACATTTTTCATCCTAACGATCGCAATTCCTAAAGTCTCTGTCTCTAATGTTTTAATTCCGAAGCATTCAACTTCATAATGTCAGTAGCAATAAACATCTATTACACTATTATTTGTTTTCCTATATTTTCTCAACATAACCATCTTTTACACTATTATTCAAAGTCATATCTTTTTTGTTTATATTACTTTTTATTCATAATAATCAGTATTATAAAAGGTCCCATTAAAATAGGTGGACAAAATTTTAGAAATCATTTAGACCGCTAAAATAAGGACAATAGTAAAAAAATATATAAGAAAAAGACATTAAAATACCTACTTTTATAGGATGAGTTTGTTCTAGAGTGCCGGCAATTTATTATTTTAAGTCAAAATAAAATCACTTTATATTGTGTTTTTTTGTTTGTTTATGTGTCTTTAGTTAGGCTTACTAAACGCTGTGTTAAAATTTGTCCACCTATTTTAATGGGACCTTATATACTATGCAAAGATATCCATAGGTTAGGTTAGGTTAGAACTGTGACCAACTACGCGCGAGCCGAGCGAGCGAAGCGAGCGGTGCCGCGGCAGCGGCCGGCGAGCGCTACCTGGAAATTGGTCGCGAAATTTTTCTAAGTATTTTTTTCATAGTGCCCCCAAGACGACACTCTGACCTGAATTTCATTCATTTATTTCATTTCAAGACAAAAATCAGTGAAACGACCTTTAATCATTCTAAACAGTTGTATGAGTGAAAATATTATGGTAATTATGTTTAGGGATAAAAACGTTAGGATAAAAAACAGTAGGAGTTGAAATATGTTTACAATAACGATATTATGAATTAAAATTTTCGGAAACATGAGTGTTAGGAACATCGCCAGTAGCATTACAAATAGTAGGAATTCAAACTTTAGGATGAACAATTTTAGGAGGAGTGATCATTCGGATTACAAATCGTTAGGAAGAACAATTTCGGGTAAAAAACTTTAGGTGAGCCAATATGGACCCCCAGCCCATACCCTTAGACCTAGAAAGCTGAAATTCTGCACAGAGGTTCCCTTTATAATGTAGATAGGAAAAAGGAAGGATTTTTCGAAATTCAACCCATAGGGGAGTTAAATAGGGGATGAAAGTTTGTATGGACAATCGTCATTTTCAAGCGGGCGAAGCCGCTGGCAAAAGCTAGTAGATTATATATCTGGAATTTAATCACGTTTGTTCGTGGGCAGAGTCGTGGGTGTGTAGTTATTTGCACAAGCATTGAAAATACTCTCAGCCTAGCTTATTATTTTATATTTAAACTAGCTGATGGTCGCGACCTTTGTTCGCATGAAATTCGGTTGAGGCTTGTTTTAACCACACCTCATTTGGGTTTAGTAGGCTGTACTTCTAATGGTTGCTATAATGTGATGCTTTACAGTGCACAAACAAGTAGTATCATCTAAACATAAAACTCAGCTCAACTTAAAACGGAATTCAATCAGTACAAGACCATTTTAAAAATACTTGCCTCCCAAAAATCTCCAATAATTAGAAATTTCCCAGTGTTGTGGGAAAACTTGTATTCTGGCAACTTTGCTTTCTGTCCGTCCCTTATGGGTTTAGAAGGTTTAAAACGTACTACGAATGTATTGGCAACCTTATAATTGCTAGTTTGAAAAGAAAAAAAATGTTGGTGTTTGTAGTATTCAGAACGTTTTCAATATCGTACAAATAAATACGAAAAATATTATTAAGAGCGCTATTACAAACTCGAGTAACTTCGAAACGAGCGGCGACTGACGGTTCTTGCGCCTGTGTGCGTGATGTACGCTTCTTCATACACACACGTGCAGAGGCAGAGGTGCGTAACACGTTTCACTGCGGTTTACTTAGAATTGAATTGGGAAAAAATACAAGATAAGGAATGTTTTATTTTATGTGTGTGATAATGAAATACAAATATAAGTAACATAGAAATTTTTTAGTTTTCCATCATGGGTGTCGTTATCATGGTTTTTGGGGTCGCTGATTACGAAAATGAGGTCAAAATAAAATTCAAAGATGGCGCCGACGAAAATTTTTGGCTTTTCCGTCATGGGTGTCGTTTTCATGGCTTTTGGGGTCGCTGATTACGAAAATAAGGTCAAAATGAAAATCCAAGATGGCGCCGACGAAAATTTTTAGTTTTTCCGTCATGGGTGTCGTTTTCATGGTTTTTGGGGTCGCTGATTACGAAAATGAGGTCAAAATGAGGTCAGTGGGTCGTCATAGGGGCGTTTTTTTTTTAGGAGTTGGAGTATACGCTTAGGGGCACTATGAGCAGCAAAGAAAACAGAAGAAAAAAAATTAGTTTAAAATAATTTTCGGGACTTGCTAAATTTTCCTGTTTTTTTTTCAAAAATGCCTCATTTTTTTTTTTGTTTCGTTTTGTCCTTGACCATAGAAATTATTTAGGTTCTGCGAACCATGGTCCTACGACAAACCGTTTCATAGTTATGGTCCTACGAATTTTACTTCGTTTCATCTAGAATGCTCTATATTTCCAAAATGGCAGCTCGGATGAAAACTTTTTCAGGAAAAGAATTGTTGTTCTAGTCGACAACTATGAGATGATATAAAAAAACCGCGACAAAGTGAGAGAAAAAGTATTAAGTGTCGGTCGATCTTTCACCTTGTGTACATCCTTAGGGGCACAGAATTTAGAAAAATTTTCAGAAGTTTTTTTTTTTCAGGATTTCGGCTATTTTTCTCATTAACCTGGTCCATAGAAACCATTTAAGCTCCGAGACACATTATGGTCCTACGACGCACCGTTTCCGAGTAAAACGAAACGAAACGAAGTAAAATTCGTAAGACCATAACTCGGAAATGGTGCGTCGTAGGACCATGTGTCTCGGAATTTAAATGGTTTCAATGGACCAGGTTAACAAGATGCTGCAATAAAAATAGCCAAAATCTTGAAAAAAAAACTTCTGAAAATTTTACTGTTCTGTGCCCCGAAAAATTTTGCAAATATTTCTTTTCTCTCTCTTTGTCGCGGTTTTTTTACACCATCTCATAGTTTTTAACTAGAGCAACAATTCTTTTCCAGAAAAGGTTTTCATCCGAGCTACCATTTTGGAAATATAGAGCATTCTAGATGAAACGAAGTAAAATTCGTAGGACCTAAACTCTGAAACGGTGCGTCGTAGGACCATGGTTCTCAAAACCTAAATAATTTCTATGGTCAAGGTCAACACGAAACAAAAAAAAAATGAGGCATTTTTGAAAAAAAAAGAAAAACAGAAAAATTTACGAAGTCCCGAAATTTTTTTTGAACAAAAATTTTTTTTGTGTTTTCTTTGCTGCTCATAGTGCCCCTAAGCGTATACTCCAACTCCTAAAAATCCGCCCCTATGACGACCCACTGACCTCATTTTGACCTCATTTTCGTAATCAGCGACCCCAAAAACCATGAAAACGACACCCATGACTGAAAAACTAAAAAATTTCCTAGCCGGCATCTTGGATTTTAATTTTGACCTCATTTTCGTAATCAGCGACTCAAAAAACCATGAAAACAACACTTATGACTGAAAAACTAAAAAAAATTCTAGCCGCCATCTTGGATTTTAATTTTGACCTCATTTTCGTAATCAGCGACCCCAAAAACCATGAAAACGATACCCATGACGGAAAAAACAAAAATTTTTGTCGGCGCCATCTTGGATTTTTATTTTGGCCTCATTTTCGTAATCAGCGACCCCAAAAACCATGAAAACGATACCCATGACGGAAAAAACAAAAATTTTTGTCGGCGCCATCTTGGATTTTCATTTTGACTTCATTTTCGTAATCAGCGACCCCAAAAACCATGAAAACGACACCCATGACTGAAGAACCAAAAATTTTCGTCGGCGCCATTTTGGATTTTAATTTTGAGCTCATTTTCGTAATCAGTGACCCCAAAAACCATGAAAACGACACCCATGACGGAAAAACCAAAAATTTTCGTCGGCGCCATCTTGGATTTTTATTTTGACCTCATTTTCGTAATCAGCGACCCCAAAAACCATGAAAACGACACCCATGACTGCAGAACCAAAAATTTTCGTCGGCGCCATTTTGGATTTTAATTTTGAGCTCATTTTCGTAATCAGTGACCCCAAAAACCATGAAAACGACACCCATGACGGAAAAACCAAAAATTTTCGTCGGCGCCATCTTGGATTTTTATTTTGACTTCATTTTCGTAATCAGCTACCCCAAAAACCATGAAAACGATACCCATGACGGAAAAAACAAAAATTTTTGTCGGCGCCATCTTGGATTTTCATTTCGACCTCATTTTCGTAATCAGCGACCCCAAAAACCATGAAAACGACACCCATGACGAAAAATCCAAAAATTTTCGTCAGCGCCATCTTGGATTTTTATTTTGACCTCATTTTCGTAATCAGCGACCCCAAAACCCATGAAAACGACACCCATCACGGAATAACCAAAAATTTTCCTAGCCGCCATCTTGGATTTTCATTTTGACCTCATTTTCGTAATCAGCGACCCCAAAAACCATGAAAACGACACCCATGACGAAAAATCCAAAAATTTTCGTCAGCGCCATCTTGGATTTTTATTTTGACCTCATTTTCGTAATCAGCGACCCCAAAAACCATGAAAACGACACCCATCACGGAATAACCAAAAATTTTCCTAGCCGCCATCTTGGATTTTCATTTTGACCTCATTTTCGTAATCAGCGACCCCAAAAACCATCAAAACGACACCCATGACGGAAACACCTAAAATTTTCCCAGCCGCCTTCTTGGATTTGTTTTTTCTCGAAAGATTCATAAAAGTGAATATTTCAATGCAACATTCGAAAGATTCCCCATTATTTCTAAAATAAAGATTTCTATGATTTTTTATCGACCAGTAAAGTATCATTTACGAATAAACTTTATAGTAAGGTTGCGCAAAGCGTTCCTTTCCAACATAATAATAATAATTTATTTTATCATAATAAATTACAAGAATACTTACGTTTAAACTGTTGACAACATCTGGTCTACCTGTATTCGTATACGTAACCCACACTAAGGCGCGCGGGAGCGCGAGCGACATAGGTCCGTCCTCCACGAGCCCTCAGGCGTTACTGAGCATATGGCGGCCGTACATCTAGTAATAAGGCATTATTTTGGAAAATCGTAATAAAAAAATGAGACGGCGTAAAATTCCAAAAAAATATAAATAGGGAAGGTAAAGTGTTGTACTATAAGTATGTCTATTTTTTTTTTGTTAATATTATCTTTATCCTATGTTTAAACCATATTTAAAACGCATAAATTTTAGCTCAGTATTGCTTTTGAATATCCTTTTTTTTTGCTGCGATTCCATTTATATCTCAATTCTAATCAGGACAAAAACTTCAGGACTATATAACCAGTATTTTGACATTTTTTTCAGATTTTTCTGTGTTGCCAATTTGTCACAAGTAGCAGGGAAAAACCAGATGTTTTACGTTTGCTCGAAATTGGGTGTCGGAAAATTGCTATTTCTCGAAATATTAACATTCAAAACGAAATTCTAATCAGGACACAAACTAAAACAAAGTCAGATTTATAATTTTTCATTGAAATATTATGCCTATATCTATAAATAAGACGTGTCCAGGACTTGTAAAAGTACGTATTTTCGGCAAATCGCCCAAAGTTTGTGACAGCGCTCTTAATTAAATTCATGGCAAAAAATGCAATATTCATTCCCGTGTAAACAAATAATTCCTATAGGAAACAAGCAATCAATACATAGTTTGGTACGTTTTTTCATTAATTACGGAAGAATATTTTATAATTTAGATGCGAAAGTTTTGTGAATAAATACTGAAAAATATTAGAACATCATCTCCATCTGCCTGCCTTTTCCGGCTTCCAGTCTAAAAGGATGTAGCTGAATACTAACATTTTACATGGGGCGATTATATATCTGAAATTTACAACCTAGAAGCCTACAAGGACTGGGTTAAAATATATGTATATTTCGCAGATTCAACACCGAGGCACAATATTTAGAGTTGTCAATTTAGAATAACGCCATCTATCATCGTTTGTCGGAAACGTCAAGCAGTGAGCTTGGGTTAGGTCGATACAGAGCGTGGTAAGTCTGGTTTGACAGTTTTCGGTTGACAGATGACAGCTGTCAGTTGACAGTGGTTGGTTGTCGTTGACATTAGAGGCATTTGACTTAACGGATGTTACTTTCTGGTGAGACACGAGCGCGAACGGTTGTTCTGCCCGCCTGTATCGAACTGACCGCGTTTCCGTACTTTAATCCATTTCCATCGGCTTGATCGTTTGAGATTTTTTTCATTTCCATCGGCTTGATCGTTTGAGAGTTAATTTGTTATCGGAAGTAAATAAATAGGCGGTTGTAATCAGTGTTGAGACTATTATTTCGTACCTCCGCCAACTTGGACTCTGACAACGATGTACCCGAAATAGTTGAGCTACCTTCGTTATATAATTATATGCAAAAATAATAGATCTAGTGAAACAAAATCTTAAACACTGTTTTAAGCTTTCAAGGTTCATAACTATATTTAAAATGTCACTTATGGGATATCTTCCGTGATTTTGACCCGCGATCATGGCGCTTGCAACAGCGTCGAAATATCGGGAACTCAAAACAAATAAAAATCAATAAAAAAAAAAAAAAATAAATAAATAAAAAAAAAAAAATAAAAAAAATAAAAAAAAAAAAAAAATACAAAAAAAAACAACAAAAAAAAATAAAAAAAAAAAAAAACAAAAAAAAAAAAAAAAACACAAAAAAAAAAAAACAAAAAAAAAAAACAAAAACAAAATACATATTCTATTCTATTCTATTCTATTCTATTCTATTCTATATCCCGTAAGTGACATTTTAAATATAACAAAATCTTACTCAGTCTGTACCTACAAATTATTATGCATATTTCATCATCAGGTCATGTAAAATAATAAATTATTAAATTCACTAACAATTTATCAGTTTTTTCTACTTGAGAATTCATCACAAAACCCTTTTTACTTCCACTATGATCACTCCGAAATCTACATCGTGACGTCACACGTCTCATTTCATACCGACATATTCAGAGCAATAATTTTCGCCGAATCACTCGAAAAAATCCTCACAGAATTATCAACTCTGACGTGCCAAATTTAAAATTGCTTTTAGTTTGGTAGGGAACACAAACAACAGTCAACTGTCGGATCGAATACGCGTAACATGTAGGTAACAGTGATAATATAGATATGATACGGTGTAACGAACTGTAAGGCCACTGTGGAGCCATATAGGTGGCGAATGGCGATAAATTCTCTATATTTGACGTTGTTTCGTGGAGAAAATGTGTAATGGTTGCTTGATTTTATGTCCTTTGCTATGCCAAGTTCAAAAGTAGTGTTCTTTTTCAGTCACTTAGCCTTTCTCCAAAGATTTGGTATTGTTACCCGACTGCGGCGAAGCCCAAAAGGAGGGTTATGTGTTTGACGTGTTTGTATGTATGTATGTCCGTTTCTTTGTTCCCTCATAACTCCTAAACGGATGAAGGGATTTGAATGAAATATACGTCGTTAGATTCGTCTTGATGGCGCGAGTGTTATAAGCTAACATTAAAATTAAAAAACAAAGCAAAATTGTGGATTTTGGGGGCCAAAACGCGGAGTTCAAAAAAAGAAATTTTTCCATCGAGTATGGTATCAAAAAAAAGGGTTTCAAAAGGAGATTACAAAAATATTGCTTGTTTTTTGCTTTTCAGTTTTTTCAGTCGGGTTTTTTAGTTTTTTAACTACTTTTTTTTAATATTGTCTCTCAAAACGGTGAAGGAAAACATCGTGAGGAAACCGGCATGTCTGAAAACCAAAAAATTTGAAGATATGTGACATCTACCAACCCGCACGGGCCCGCGTGGTGGATTATAGCCCATCCCCTCTCCTAGAGAGGAGGCCTGAGTCCTTGCAGTGGGAAATTATAGGCTAATGATGATGATGAATAATGTCGCTCTTTGGCCTAAAATATTTCTATACAAATTTCCATGATCAAAATCACGTAGCAATCAATTAGCTGAGTTACTGAACGGAAGGTCAGAAATGCACTTTGACATTATAAAATTATTTTTCAAAAAAATATATTTGTTTATTTAAATTATCATTTATTTTTATACGCACAAGTGAGAACGTAAGGAAACATCGTAACAAAACGTAGAGTACAAAGACACAGCCTTAAATATTACAAAATAAATTCTCTTCCAGAAGAATCAAGAATCTCCTAGAATCAAGAGTTCTCTTTCAGAATTTTCTTTTTCTAAGCGTTTCCTATCAGCCTAAATTGATTCAGCCTAAAATGCGGCTCTGAACTTACCGTCTTCAGTATCAGCCTTCATCTGTAAGGTGCCGCCGACAACAGGACAGACCGAACATAATCTTTAGTATAGTAGTATATAAAGACAAAAATAATTGGACTGCAAATAAACGACCCGGGTAAAAGACATCACTAATATCCGTCAACTAAGATTCGTCCCAAAAAAGGGCGAAAAGCCAAATAAGAGCCACGCTAGCACCAATATAAACCATCAATCACCCGCCAACCTTTAGGCCCGTAATCCACCAAAGCGGAGATGTGCCAAGCGGAGAGGAGATTGCCAAATTCGACCAATCACAGGAAGGGCAAAAGACCAGATGTAACTGTGATTGGTCGAATTTGGCACATCTCCTCTCCGCTTGGCACATCTCCGCTTTGGTGGATTACGGGCCTTAGGCCACACCCTCTATCCTTGCTGGCGCATCCCGACCCACCCTGTATCAATTAGGACAGCGTCGGTAAATAAGGCTTGATCCTGATTGTGCCAGCTTTGTTTTCCACGCGTTCGTCCTGCCATTGTTGGCCTTTTTTAGGGTTCCGTAGTAAAATAATAGGGTTTCGACAAGTCGCTTTAAAATAATTTTTTGGTTCTTAAATGACTTTTAATAGGATTGACCGGCTACTAAAAAGTTTTAAGTCGATATATTTTTTATTTATTTTATCCCTATAGATGTTTCATCATTATCGCAGATGGAATGTGAGTTTGTTTAGGGTGTAGACTCTTTGCCCTAGACGAAGTCATATTCTCGCCCTAAACTCTAGGTTCTCATAGTTTCGCCAAGTCCGTCTTTTTTAAAAAAAAATGTGTAAACACTCACCGACTAAGGAACTCCTCACTGAACGTGTGGCTCGCGCTTGGCTTGTTTTTTTTATATTTTTATTTTATATTTCACCCGGAACCAGTACGTTTGCGTTCGTAATGTGATTCTGCTAATGAAACCCTGCTTTCATTATTATCAGTGTTTTTTAAATAAAAGGTATTTTTTATGTTTGTTTGTTTGCTATCGGATCGGGTACGAACAACAGTGCTGGTAATTTCGTTATTGTTCTGTTGGCGAGATTCGTGTTTCTGTTTTAATAACAGTTTAAAATGTTTGCGATTGCGTATGTGATTGGAATACTTGTAGTCTATAGTTCTGATTTTCGACTACAAATTCGAGCAAAAAATTGCAACTTTTATGATGTTCTTGCTTTTTACCCACGACGGAACGGAGACGGTATATGCGTTTGGGGTGAGAGGTTGTTTGTTTGTTTGTGTGTTTGTGCAAACACATGTTGCCATTTTTCTCCAAAACTACTAGTCCGATTTTGATGCAGTTTTCAGTTATGGGTTCGGGTTTGATTGGTGCATGTTCTTAGATAAGTATTACGGTGACAACTCACCAGGGGGCGCTGCAGCAAACATTTTATGTGCAAATCAAAGCTGCCATTTTTCTCCAAAACTACAAGTCCGATTTTGATTCAGTTTTCAGTTATGGGTTTAGGTTTGATTGGTGCATGTTTCTAGATAAAAAAAAATAAAAAAAAGTAAAAAGTTTAAAATAAAAAGCAAAATTAAAAATTTTGAAAAAACCCACGACTGTTAAAAATTAATTGTGTCCTAAAAGATTATAAATTATTCGTAGAGCAAATATAAAATATCGTACGTTAGAAATGTTATTCGCATGTTTTGTTAGGAAACATTGTTGTTAAGTAAAATTTATAATGACTTCAATAGCAAATCTGGTATCAAACTTATGATCACGCAAGCAATATAGCTTCGTTTTGTTTCCTAACAAAACATGCGAATTACATTTTTAACGTACGTGATTTTATATTTGCTCTATGAATAATTTTTGCGTATCGATGGCAATCTAAATTGTGTCGGCCCAGAACTGTGACACTAGTTTGATGTTTTTAACGGCCTCCGTCAATTCCTATACCTAATGAACAAACAACAGGGCACGATAATATTACACTCATACTCGTCATTTCGTCACACATAATATGAGCAACTAACATATATATTATGTGCGTGATGAAATGACGAGTAATATAGAAGTATGGAAGAAGAAAACATACTGAGCCGACCGCAAATGAATTGGCATATTATGGGCAAGAGAATGATTATGAGACTGAACACATCACTGATGATGAAATTACGTTACTTCACTAAATAGTATAAAACAAAGTCGCTTCCTCTGTCGCTATGTCCCTTTGTATGCTTAAATCTTTAAAATTACGCAATGGATTTTGATGCGGTTTTTTTTAATAGATAGAGTGATTCAAGAGGAAGGTTTTAATATATTATTGCCACCCGTGCGAAGCCGGGGCGGGTCACTAGTTAACTATAACTACAACTCTTCTTAAACCTTTCCAGATTACAGGTGTTTATTTCAACCTTTTTTATTTTCGATTATTTCCAATTTATTCAGAAATTTCTAAAGCTTTCAAATTGCTGACAGGAACCTCTCACCCAGCGCCAATGCGGCGATCGTTATCTATTACAATCAGCAATCAGGAACGTTCGCAACAGAGCATAGGGCCTGTCTGTACACTACACGTTGGACACAGAATAGTCGATACAGAAGGTCAGGTACGGATATTTTGCAAGATAAAAATTAAATTAGCTTGAGAAACTCTCAGTCTGCTCACGCGAGAGTGTAGGCTAGACAATAACAGCTGCTTCATGTTAAGCTACGCTTGCTTAGGTTGGGCTGTAGATGACCCGATTACATACCGAGCTGGAAAAAAAAAATATCTCCGTGACTAGATGGTTCCCAAAGTATGTCCAGAACAAAAAAAAAAAACACTCGGAGACTGCCGCGGTAAAGCTATTGCGCATAGCATTTTTTATCAATTATTTAATTTGACAACCTCAGTTGACAACCTTGTTATTCCGTAACCATAGCAACCTGGTTGACAATCTTTCGTTACGGAATTTCTGGATTCGCTCTCCACGCTCAAGGCCCGCGATAGAAGCTATGCATTATAGCTTAAAAACATCACAATGACAGACAGATCAAGAGCATTTTGACTTCGTTAGGTGGGTATTTACACCCTTTATTTCGTATGTTTTCTTCTCACTCACTAAAAAGGGGTAAATGTGTCTATACTTGTTTGGAGTCGACTTTCTGTACTACTCTGAATGTTGAATGTTAACTGACGTACGGAAACGTCGAAATGGTCAGAAAGGGGAACGTTGTGTCCATTGACACACATGACATAGAAGGACCCATCGGCACATTTGTACTGCGTTCATTTAGAGCATTGTACCTATATAGCAGTTCAATTTAGCAATTGGAGTAGGCCCACACCCGAGAGGGGGGCAAGACAGGAACTATTTTGTTTCAAAAACACAATCAATCCGGAACAACTACTTGTAGGTCATAGCAAAAGTTATTTCATCTTGGGATCAAATCTGCGATCTACAGCGCAGCCCCCAATCGCTCAGCCACTGCGCCCACCGTACCCTTATCTAATTCATGCAGCAAAAATATTGCAACCGAGACATAGCCGTAAATTACTCAGCTTTGTTCAAAAACCAAGGAACGGCAATATTAAATAAAAGGATAAGACAGTGCTGCGGCAAACCCCGCATTATCCCAACAAGGGTTTACAAGCGCAACGTAACTCGCTCAATAACGAACTATAAATCAATTTTCACGTTAATCGCGAGTTTAAACTTAGTTCCCGTTATAGCGATAGCGTCTTGACTAGAGTTCCGACAGCCACTGAGCTTCCGGAAGCGTATTTGTGAATGATGGTTTGAAATGAGGTCGCGCTGAGAACGTGTATAGTTGTGGCACTGGTCTGGTTATGACTTCATTTAATAACAATTCTTCTTCTGTTTATGTCGAAGGTACTTATTAAACCAGTTGACCCCAGTGGTCATGCATAGACTGTGAACAATTTCTTTGTTAATGTTTTGGCTAATGGTTTAAAACTAGATGACGGCGGATTGTCCTATTAAACTTATCGTTAAGATTAGACAGGTGGGCAGCAGAAGTGTAAGTCTCTTTGGTTTTATATCTTAGCTTAGGTATTGGCTGCAACTCTAACATACAACTTGAATTCTTTTAAGGCCCTACTTTTTTTGTGCACCATATTTTTTACTTGAAGTGCAAATAAACAGTTCCTTTAACCAGAACTGTATGATGTGTGCGCCACAGCCACTTTCTTTTCCTTAGTTCCGGTTTAATAGAAATAATTATTTTCCTAAAGCTACCCAGTGACGCAAACCTACACGATTTCAGCGCAAACCAAAGTAAGTTTTCAAGACACGCTTTCCTGTGAAACAGCAACGAAGCTTATCGTTATTTCGCAACAAACTGTTATTCGTTGTTTTAATGAAGTGAATTTAGCGAGAATTTGCTTGTTTTCCTAACAACCATTGCTTCACTTAACAAATAAAAGGCAGTAAAGGCACGCTGTCTGCCTTTTTTTATTGTGCTGCATTAACTGCAGTTGTTGTGGCCTCGTCAAATTGTTTTGCAGATAGAACTCTGTATTGTGTGTTTATTTCAATTCTATTTGAAAATAGAGGGGAAACGGTGAAGTCGTGTGGCGTGAAATAGATGTTCAAATTTATTCTACTGTTAGGAAAATAATTGGAAAGGAGAGACTAGAAAGAAATCTAATAAATAAAGAGAGAAGTCCTGACTGACTGACTGACTGACTGACTCATCAACGCCCAGCCCAAACCCTTGGACCTAGAAAGCTGAAATTTTGCACAAAGGTTCCCTTTATAATGTAGACAAGGAATAAGAAAGGATTTTTTGAAATTCGACCCTAAGGGAGTTAAATAGGGGATGAAAGTTGGTATGGAAAATCGTCATTTTCACGCGGGCGAAGCCGCTGGCAAAAGCTAGTTAAGTAATATTCCTATTTAATTTCCCACCAGTATTTTCAGAATTGTGAAACAGACGGGATTTCTAGTGATTTGTAACAGTTTTCTCCGCTTTATTAGTTTTATTGCCTATTTTGCCAAACATACAATAAAAATCGACCTATATGCTACGAAAACTTGGGCAAAGTACACCCTTACTTCAGTAGATGGAAGAATTAATTGCCATAATCCAGAAAATGGATCAAGGGAATTTCTAAGCACCTCTTATTTCTCAGAAGCAACTTGGAGCTGCTTGTAAGGAATTCCTGGCGATACTTGAAGCAAATTAATTTATAGTAATATGAACTTGTGATCTCAAATTGACGGTTCAATTAAGGTAAATGTCATACGATGCGTTGTTGGTACGCTGCGACAACAGAGCAGTGACGCTGCGACAACAGAGCAGTGACGCTGCGACAACAGAGCAGTGACGCTGCAACAACAGAGCAGTGTCGCTGCGACAACAGAGCAGTGACGCTGCGACAACAGAGCAGTGACGCTGCGACAACAGAGCAGTGACGCTGCGACAACAGAGCAGTGACGCTGCGACAACAGAGCAGTGACGCTGCATCTCACACACATTAAGTCATTCATTTCCAGTATAAAATAGCCTTGTTTTGTACAATCAAAGGTAACTAGTTTTGTATAGTTTGATTGGTTGCCGTGCATACTACTATAAATAAAGACATCCCACACGCACAGTAGCGATGGCCCAGCGGTAGCGGCCCCAACTTACGAACAGTAAGTCGTGGGCTCGAACCCAGGTAGGATTATTACTTTGTGTAATTAATTTTGTCACCACTGCTCTCAAAACGGTGAAGAAAACAACGTCAGGAAACAAAAATAATATCTTAGAATCAAAATATTCGAAGATTTGTTATATGCGACTCGCGTGGTGGATGCCGTGGTCCATTCCTCTCCTAGAGAGGAAGTCAGAGTCAATACAGTGGAACATTATAGGCTGATGATGATGACATGCACGGTGCGTTAAAAACGTGGACAACGGAACCCGTGCAGCGTTAGAAAAATAACCAGAGAGATGAAGCTAGTGACACTGAAGCGGAACCGCAACACAGCGTTCATAATATTATCGAAGGTTTTTCAAACAGAAAGTTGATGAAAGAACTAAAGTTCGCACAAATCGAAATATTGGGCACTTTTTCGCTGACGCTTTTGAGTGTGTACCTCAGGTTTTGGGAACTTCTACCATTATTATTGTATCTATGTTAAACAAATGAATAAACTTATGCCTAGTTTCAAAGGCTTTTGTCGAGTCGATTATTTGTCAAGATGTTTTATTTTACAGCTAGCAACACTTGAAAATTAAATGAAATCATAGTGTACGAGCGACGACGCAACGCACCAACAACACTTGTGTGGCTACGCTCTAAGTTATATCGAAGACAACGTACATGTAAGATGTAATCAGAGCTTGGTTTGAGTGCACTGTTATCAGACCTCACTGGCGCCCTCTCACTGCACCGGTTAATTGTGAGGGGTGAGTGTAGGGGACGAGTGGTGAGCGGAGTTAACGTTACGTACCTACTAGTAGAAAGTGGGTTTAACTCTGGGCCATAAACTGCACGCTTGTGAGGTAGCGGTAGACGATCTAATTAAAGTGGCCGGTAGAAACTGGATAGCCAAGACACAAAACCTCGAAAAGGGGAAAGATTTGGAAGAGACCTACATACACTCAGCATTGGGTGGTCAAAAGTTGAGGAAAAAGAAAAAGAGGTAGCAGCTGTCAAATCTACAACTAAGAACCCAAGGTTCAGAGTGGGTCTTGATATGAAATAAATGATTAATCTCACTTCAAAGTACTGATCGTGGCACATATATGCCTGAATAGGCTTACTCACTTCATGAAGTTAATTAATTACTACTTGACTGGCACAAAAGTCTAAAGTCGTCTCTAAGCCGTCACTTTTTCTACACACGTTTTCTAGTCCTCCCTTAATAATGACGTCCATCGTCTGGCACCCTTTACGTGATAATTCTGGCCCATCGGTCGTGGTACATATAGACACATGGTATGCCCAATTCTATCTTCTTCTTCTTCTAATAAATAAAGAGAGAAGTCCTGACTGACTGACTGACTGACTCATCAACGCGCAGCCCAAACCCTTGGACCTAGAAAGCTGAAATTTTGCACAGAGGTTCCCTTTATAATGTAGACAAGGAGTAAGGGAGGATTTTTCGAAATTCAACCCCAAAGGGAGTTAAAAAGGGGATGAAAGTTTGTATGAAAAATCGTCATTTTCACGCGGGCGAAGCCGCTGGCAAAAGCTAGTAACCAATAATTATATCTAATTCTAATAATTTAATGAACAAACATGAGCATGTGCAATCAAAAGTTAATCAAACACAAATCGTAGATTCTGCCAGCTTGCACCAAAATCATAACCGAAGATATAGAGTAACTGGGACACCTTCAATTGTGTTGCGGATCCGGGATCATAGCTTGTAGCCACACATACAACTGTTTGTGGGATTTATTAGTATGGAGTGTATTTGCATGTATCGTTGAAATTGTACTATATCTTCACATAATATACTATGTAAATAGTACACAAAGATACAGTCGACCAAGTCGACAGACAAAACATAGTCGCTTCCGCTGTTTGTATGTTTAGATCTTTTAAACTTCGCAACAGATTTTAATACAGTTTTCAGCAATAGATAGAATGATTCCAGAGGCAAGTTTATTTGTACATAATTATCGCACCTTCAGAATAGTATGAACTTAACTCAAAAATCTAAAAAAATGAGGGTTATTGAGAGTCAATAAAAGGACCTTTAGATTGATATTAAAGAAGCGACGTTCTTATGGTAGAATAAAGCCATAGCTTGTTGTGATGTTATTTTTGAATTAGGTTAATATTCCAAATCTCGGCTTATCTCAGTTGAACGGTGGAGAAGCTCCATTTTTTCAAGTTGGAAAATGACTGTCTCGTTGGTCTAGTAGTCACAAGAGCGACTGCTGAGCAGGAGGGCCTGGGTTTGATTCACGGGTTGGGAAAAGTGTTATTTGATTTTTTGAATTGTTACCCGGTTGATGCCAATGGACTCGCGTTTTATTACATTGGACTTAAACACAGCTGGTGAAATGTGTGTGTAATATTAGGTCTTTACCTATGAAATTGCCGTTCTGCAGTACTGGCCATTTTAAATCAAAACAATTTTTGTTAAAGAAGCTGATGATACACAATCTACGGCTGAATTAGCAGCAGCTTTCGACGTTAGCGTCAAAACAATATTGGTCCATTTGCGTCAAATTGGCAAGGTAAAAATGCTTGACAAATGGGTGCCCCACGAACTCAATGATCGCCAGCGCGAAGTACGCGTCGAGACGTGCCTTGCACTGCTCAACAGACACACAAATGTAGGAATTTTGAACCGCATTGTTACCTGCGATGAAAAATGGATCCTGTACGATAACCGTAAGCGCTCAGCAAGTTGGTTGGATCCTGGTTCAGCACCTAAACAATGCCCTAAACGAAAACTTACCCCTAGAAAAGTGATGGTCACTGTTTGGTGGTCTAGCGCCGGTGTGATTCATCACAGCTTCTTACCAAACGGGGTGAGCATTACTGCAGATGTGTACTGTGAAGAACTGAACACAATGATGGAGAAGCTCGCACATCTCCAACCAGCATTGGTCAATCGCTCGTCTCCGCTGCTCCTGCACGACAACGCGCGATCTCATACTGCACAGCAGACGGTCTCCAAGTTGCAAGAACTGGGGTTGGAAGCTCTCCATCATCCGCCCTACTCACCAGACCTTGCGCCTACGGACTTTCGGACTTTTTCCAGAATTTGGATACCTTCTTGGCGGGAAAAAAATTCAATACCCGAGAGGCAGTACAAAATGCAGCCTTTGAAGAATTTGTTGCCTCCCGACCAGCTGATTTCTTTAAGAAGGGCATCAATAAACTGCCACTGCGTTGGCAAAGATGCACACTGAAAAAAATGCAATTCAATCAAGTGACTTTTTAGCTTGATTGACGATATCTTGTTTAGATCAATCAAAATCTTAGTTAAGTTGATCATCACAAATCATGATTGTAGCAATACTAGTTCACTTGATTGGACGCCCAAACAAGTTTCTCGATTACCCTTAGCAAGACATCATAGTAGAAGAGTTAATTAAAAAAGAGACAAGTTCAAAAAATGTTAACTGTAACAAAGTGTGTTAGTTGTGTCAATCAAGCATTTTGATTACTTCAATAAAGATCATTGAAACTTTATTAAGTTGGTTTGACTTGATCAAATGCGCTAAATGTTTGCGCTAAATAAGTTCCTTGGTTGTGTTTATCAAATACAACTTGATTTCAGCTATCAAGTAAGGTTTTTACCCTAATAAAGCTGCGTGTTTGCCCTAAACAAGATATCTCAATCAAATAAAAGTAGTTGCTGTGATCATTGTGCTTGATAGGCTCAGATGCAAACAAGTTACTTAGTCAATCTAAACCAAACTTGATTGTGGCAACAACTTTTTTTTTTTCAGTGCCTTGATTGCATGGGTGATTACTTCGATTAATACAAATAAAACATACATGAAAAAAATTCGTTTAAATTTTTTCAAACAAAACGGCAATTTCGTAGGTAAAGACCTATTATTAGGTAAACCTCTGCTTATTCCTTCACAGATTACGTGATGCATGATGTTATGTTAAATACAAGAAAATAGAAAATACTGAGCCAACACTGCTTTATAGAGAGTTACTTTAATAACTAATAGTTTAGTTTCAAGTGCGTGGACTCACCATTGTCATATTGATGAAAATAAGCTTTTCTTTATAATATATGCTTTTATTTATCAAACTAAAGATAAGTATCATCAGTATTACCACGATATTGTCTCTATTCCTTGATGCTACATAATAATACCCCAAAACTACTGTAACTATCATACCCTAATATAAGGCGATAAAAATAATATCTAAAATCGCGAATAGTTCCCAAAAAATAAATGTCCCATTACTCTTTTAAAATGGGTCCAATTTCCCCGATACTGCCCTTAAACACGCATGACCATTGCCTAGAGCATCCCATTGTGAACTTTAACTTGTTTGTTTTAGGGTCTAATTTTGGGTGTTATAAAAGGAAATTAGAGAAAAAAAATTGAAGTGTGCTAAGCGCAAATCGCGCCCAGCGGGAATTTGAGTAGAGTTATCAATCTTGGTTGGATGATACGTAGATTTAAGTAAAACTGGATAAGAAAAAGTTATTAGGTTTGACATTTTTTCAGTAGCAGCATTGCTGTGTTCTTGTTTGAAGTTCTTGATTTTTTATTCTATTGATATTTACTCGAGTTAAGTATGATATGATAATAAAGGAGGTGTTTAATGAGATGACGCGAAACGGAGAAGTATGGACAAAGAAGACATGCTGCGCCGACCCCAAATGAAATTTGATAAGATTAAAAAAATGATGAAATTATAAATGTACTTGAGAAACTTAAACATTGGCTCTGGTATAGCAACGTATTACGTCTTTGTAAGACACTTACCAATCATCATCGACCCAAAGCAATTCATTGCTGAACATAGGCCTCTACAATCGCATGCCACTCAACTCAATGCTCGACAACTCTCATTCAGTTGCTACCAGCCGACCTGCGAAGATCACCGCTCTACTGAGTCGCGGTCCACTCAAGAACACGTCTCACAGTCGGTCATCAGTTCTACGACGAATTTGGCCGTGCCAGTTCAGGTTACTTATTCTGTGAGCTATGTCGTCTTGTGGTGTGTTCTAACCCACGTACTACAACCCTTAGGTCGGGGCTATTTATATGTCTCTGTGGTTATAACCACAGAGACATTATTATTCCTCTACTTATCATCGAAAAAATACAAAAAAAACTGTTAGGGTTCCGTATCTCAAAAGGAATAAAACGGAACCCTTATCTTAGGATCACTCGTGTGTCTGTCTGTCAGACCATTCCCCCACCCTTATCTTTGAAACTACTGAGCCTAAAATTCTAAGATAAATACAGAAATTAGTTCAACACGTATAGATTACAGGAAACCCTCTATGAAGTCATGGTACGGAGCCCTTCATAATTATGCAAATCTGACTTGCACTTGGCCAGTTTAAAAAAAAGTTATAACATTGGAGAAAGGCACTACTAAGTTTTTGCATAGCCCGATACTCCTCCAGGTACCTCATCCATGAAGTCTGATTTTCAATTTAACTTCTTTCAACTCTGTTAACTAAAATAACCCAAATAAACAAACAATCCAATACAATAAACACATTAAAACAATCTCCAAGCAATAAATTGCTAGTAATCTAAAATGAGGCGCCAATTTATCTCTCAAGCCGTATCCAGATCTTGTAATCCGAGGAAGAAACCCGTTTCAACCTTTATTTATGTTTGGTCAACGGTTTTTCGAAAATGAAATAGATAAGGGGGTCCCTCTTCGCAGTTATCTGTTGCGTTCGACCCCGGGTCTTTGGGACCCTTCCGAGAAATGCGTTTCAAGTTGGAGTCAAATTATTTTTCGTTTTCAGAGGGTAGTTTTGAATTCGAGATGTTTTATTTAGGGTTGTGTGGGGTGTTTCTGCTTGAATGGGTATGGTTCCGTTACCCTTTTTATTTCTTCGTACAAAGTACAAGATGTTATTACATAGCTAGAAACTTCTTAACTACTCATTTTTTTTTATTGTAGAATCCATCATACTAATCACGAAAAAAACTTTACCCTATACGGCCATCATTCTCCTACTCTTATCCCAATTTATATGATGTCGGCGCAACATGTCATTGTCTTCTTCTTTTATACTTTTTTGTTGCAACGCTTCTCAGCAGTCACCTCCTTTCCAGCCATATCATCCTTCACACAATCCGTCTATCGTTTCTTTTGGGCTTCCTCTCGTCTTATAGCATCAACTATATGCCGAGTAATAGAAATATGCATAAAAGAGTAGTTGATTTTACATACACTTAAGAGGTTTTCATATAAAATTAGATACTTATATTTATTTGCTCAAGCATGCAATATAACTGCTTGTAGGAAAACATTTGTTCAGACATGTTTGCCATAATATACTAGGGCGAGCAAACATGTATATGTCACTGAACTCCACCTAAACGGCTGGACCTGGATGAAATTTTTTGTGTGTGTTCCAGATGATTGTGGATGACTGGAAACTTCGTCATTACGGTGATAATAAATGGCAAGGTTCCAACATTTGGACACGATTTTTATTTGTTGAAATACTTGTTTTAAATATTCTAATTTTATTGGTAATACCCCTGCAGGAGTCATGGAGAATACTATTTAATACTCCCATGAGCACAATATTTGGAAAGTGTAAAATATTTTTTTCCTACTGCAAAACATAATTTTCCACCACAAAAAAATGGTTTATTGTAATAATTGTTACTTACTTTAATGTACAGAAAGCTTGATTGGCGGCTATACGTAGGTTCCGTTTACACCTAAAAGGTACTTTTTTAGCAGGCAAAACAAAGTTATCAGCACCAAATCATCCCAAAAAGAAAACATCTCCACTCGCACTGAAATCGATCACAAGCTATCTCGATCTGAGATTTGGGATCCAATAAGACCTCTTTTTTCCAGCATTGGGCATTTATCTTCCGAAATGGGATCAATTTAGAACTCTGCTGAGTACTTTATGTGTATAGCTAGCTATTATACACCCATTGTTGGGTTATTTTATGGGTAATTTTGGATATATTTCCAAGATTTATCTGATTCGTAAATGGATTCTGGGTAAGCTTGCCATTCATTGAAAGGAAAGCACTTATATTTTGATAGATATTCTGTATTTATCTGTCATATAACGATTTATTTCTCAATTCGGGAAACTAAACGATTTCTTATATTAACTGGTCTTTGTGTTAGGATAAAGGCTAGTGCAGATTTACAATATAACGCATTGCAAAAACCTTTTTTAGAACTTACATAATTTTTGAACATTTTGTAAACCATCATACAGCTGTACCGGTTCGCCGCTCTTGATTTTATTAGTATGCGGTAGGCATTGCCCCAGCGGACCTCTTTTGCCTCAAATTAAGTTAGCTGCAGCTGAATTGGGTTGTACTATTTAAGCTTAGAATTAGCTTAGTTTGGGATTTGAGTTGATGCACTTTTAACGCGATTGGCACTTACCTGGCGACAGTTTACTAATACTGCTTTTCAAACATCCAAGTAGCATTGCGTTGTGTTTCATAAATTACTACTATTGGTTGTATCAGGATTATCGAAAAACTCGAACATTATTCGAACAACTGAATCTACAAACAATTCAATGTTTAGTTTATCGCACTAAACTGGACATTCTCTCCAATTTCGACTACCTGCAACTATGAATTAGGTAAATAACCTCCAGAGTGAACAGCACTTTAAGTTCTTAAGTTTATGGTTTGTTTTCAACTGTGGTGTGGAAAATACAATTTCGTTAAGGCGCAGTTAACGGGGGAACCGTAAAAACGACCTGTTTTTCGTCGCAGAGTTAGCCGTATTGCTACTTATTACAATTCCAAAAAAAATACAGTGTATAGTCAAATGTATAGGTAAAAGACTTATGCAAAAATATTTTCTAAAAGTAATCAAGAACCTCGAAAAAAAAAAATCACAAAATCACAAAAAAATCACACGAAAAAACTTTTTCGTCTCGAAATGCTCAATATTTTGAGTGACAACTGTTATTTATTTTTTTACTATCAGAAAGGAAATTTAACCAACTAAAGACATATGTAAAAATATTTTAACATTACAGCGTATTTTTTTTTAAATAAATTAAATCTGCGAACTATCGTTCATTTTGGCAGTCACGAGCGTCAAACGCATCGCCATTTTCAACCTTATTTGTTTAGGCGATGAGTTAAACGCGCGCTCAAGGTCACGGGCAGCTAATGTCGCCTTAATGTGGAAACAAGAGGACCGCAGCGGAAGCAAGTGAGAACTTCCTGAGGCCATGTTATCAGATAGGAACGTTGAATTATTTTAATTGTGCTAACACAACAGAAAATACACAGTACACTTTTAGGGTAATTCAACTACTAGCATTTCCGTGTTGACCTAGTGATTGTAATTGCAACTGCTAGGCATGAAAATGTTTGGTTTCGATTCCCAGAGGCTAGATAGTATTATTGGTTTGTTACATACGGAATTAATTTTTTGAGGAGTTAATAATAAAAATAAAAAACTTTGAGATGGAATTATGATGATTTGATGGTGGTGGTGATGATGGATGGATAGAATTTGATTGAATAATGTGCTCGCCTATTATTTACAAGACTGACACATAACTAGCGAACTCGGCCAAACCCTCTGGGTATTGCGAGACAGAATATGTTATGTTAATTATGAAAATAGGTTGACGCAATTTTTATGTAACTCGTGAATAAATCGGTTATTTCGCATCAGGATGAGTACCTAGGTTTACCCAGAAAGAGGTTGCAAGTCGATCTGATCTAGTAACGCGAGACGCGCGCGTATTGGTTGGTGGTGGTGGTGGAAAGAGCATATGGAAGGAATTGGTGGAGACCTTTGCCCAGCAGTGGGACAGAAAGGCTGTTAAAAAAAAATATTTATTTATTATAAACACACACTATCTTTACAGGCAGACCCAATACAATAGTGGTTTGCAAACACTCACAACTCACAAGATACTTGGAAAATAACTTACGACTAATACTATAACTAAAACTAAAACACTAAACTTTAAAAATAACTTGTAAAACACAAACAAACAACACAAAAACAAATAGGTAAAGTAAAAATTAAATATGAGAAACAAAATTCAACAGAACTCTTGCGAATTCACTCAAGTTGCACGAAAATATGTCTGTCCTCTCATGCACTTCATTTAGTACCCGTATTGTACTGGTGAGGGGTGTTTTTGACAGCAGGTTGGTTTTGGCAACAGGCAAATAACAAAAGGTTTAATTGACAACCGCAAATCAGCACCCGCGTTTGATTTCACAAAATGGGTCAAGTTGCTTTACTGGTTATCGCTATACTGTGGTGAAGGATTATGCACGCCATTGTGGATAAAAGCAACGGGCTTCTAAAGATTCTACTTTTCACGCGCTTAAATATAATTATTAGAATAGGGGATCGAATTGACTCAAAAAAATATGATTCTGTATAGTCCGTCAGTTAAATTATCGAAAAATATTAGATACGTGTTTTTTGTTTCATCAAATCAATAAAAATTGACGAAGCTATAGCGCGTCAAAAATCATGGAGTGGGGCTTGCAACGTCACTTGAACGTACAAAATGTACTATCATATGACGTCACACGAGTTTTCGAAGCACTGTATCGTCTTCATTTTTTGTTTACGTAGAAAAAGAAAAAATATGTGGTCTATATTTTTTGGAAATCTTTTCGACGGACTAATTAGTTTTTTTTTTGTCCGATCCCCTATTATTAACATGAGTAAGGATCTCGTCGCTAAATAATAAGAGCCGTTTAGCTCAATCTACAGGTTTAGCAGCACTTGCCTGGGTTAATCCCACACATTCCAAGTTTCCTTCTTTCCTCGGAAAGCAAATGAAGTCGTTAGTTCTGGCAGACAAATATAGGTCTTTGACAAACCGAAAGTCTGACAACCAGTATTACGAAGGGGTATCGTATTAGCCAGTACTTATTGGTTTGTGGAGATCAGATAGACAATCACTTCATATTTATAAAATCTGGTATTCAACCGCATTCGCCTAGACTGGAAGCCGGCTCAAACATAGTTAGGAAAAGGCACGTAGTGTTTGTCATCAGCTGCCTAGCTGATGACAAACACTACGTGAGACAGGTTTATTTTAAGAAAAAGTTAACTTTACAGTACTATAAATGTTGCTTTCTTCATACACTCTACTACAGAGCCCATTTTTTTTGTTTAGTGGTTTACAAAAACAGGTATCTTCGTTGGAAAAATAAATAAACTTTCATCGAACATTATAAAAAGTATGTACCTACATAACATAAATTCTTTTTTTTTTCTGTTTTATTTCATAAAAGAAAAACTCTACAGAAAGACGTATAATAGGTACTTACATAAATTATTATAAGCATTTATTTTAATTGAATATTTATAAAGGTTCCAGGAAATAAGCGTAATATTTTTCCTTCAGTACAATAACATATATAATAATAATAAAAGTTTATTTCAGATCATACAACCCATAAATCAATAGTTACAAAACAGAATAGAATAGAATAGCCCGCCCACACATACAAAATATTACAAAAACAACAATAAATTCAATTAAAAACAAACAACATTCACAAAATTATAAACCACACAATAGAAATTAAAATAGAAAATAATTACATAAAGAAAATTAAATAACAAAAGTCAAAATTAATATACTAATGATCATCATGTCAAATAGTCAATAATATTATAAATTGCACACATTAAATACATCACAAAACAAAGCAATAGCACGTCAGTATTGTCCGGTAGATATACACATCCACTTATGTTGGATCGGACAGTCACTGCGAGAAGCAATCATCCTGAGGATGCCATTGCTGCTGTCTCTCACTCGTCGTAATAACGAAGCAACCCTTTTCCGAACTATAGCTGGATAGCCATCCGTTCGAGCTTCGGCAAACATAAGCGACGCACTGCAATAGGGAGGCAGCCGCAACAGCATCCTAAAGATGTTGTTGTATTGAACGCGCAGAACATTGGCAGCCCGACGGGTATGATTTACCCATAGACTGCTCGCGTAAAAAGATTGACAGTATGCTTTAAACAAGGTGATCTTAACTGCAATAGAGCAGCGAGCAAATCTACGGGCAACCATGTTCCCTCGGACCGCCAATCAACCCGAAAAAACCCGAAAAAAACAACAACAACACACACAATATATGAACCCGTAAAAATGCGACAAAATCAACGCTACATAAACATGAGACTTCACAGAAAGTATATAAAAACGTATTTTCATAAATGTTAGTAACGTCCTCGATATTTGACGTTCCCGTTCCTCTTTTAATGGATCATTTACACGGACGAAGTTTCTCGCCTTGAATATAGATTACTAAGTTATATTTCATGTTTTTTTACCCGATTGCGACAAACCCCAAAAGGAGGGTTATTTTTCAATATTTATCTAGGGAGAGGCTTTTGCCTAGCAGTGGAAAAATTTAGAGTGAAAATTCATAATTTTTTATGAATCCAGCTAAACTACAAGGCTTCTCCATTAAAGTTGACGATGATTATTTCATTGTCCGATAAAATTACTGACGACCTTCTTGTATTCGAGTTCTTGTTACTTGCTTGAAATTTTTTTTTTTTTGGTTTAAGAACAACTTTATTTCTCATAAGAATTACATAGTTAATTCACTTACTGAGAAACACACTAAAATTAAAATTTATGATTAGAGCACACAGATTATGTGGGTACACCTATAAAAAATAACTTAAACTCGACCGCAAGTATAACAAAACATTAACATGAATGTAGATTGATTTTACTGGACGTGGCATTGATGGCTTATTCTGTTATGAGCAGGTTTGTTACCATTTTGTTTTTAGTTTATTGTCTTTTATATAAATTTTTGGGACATACATGATTTGAATATAATATATATTTAGATAGATTTTTATTATACATTATATATTTTGAGTTTTTTTTTTTTTTTTTTTTTTTTTGTTTAGTTTAAGCTATTTGTATTTTTTAATATGTAGTTCGTCTTTTATTTGTATGTATCAATTGTGTGGGCTTTTAGTAGCTTTTTGAACCGGGCATAACTTTGTTCTCCTTTTATTACTGATGGTAATTTATTATAAATTGTAACACCCTCAAACTCCAAATTTCTTCTTCCATAGTTAGTTCTAGGGGGGCGGGTCACTAAGTAACTAGCACGCCTTAAGTTAATCTTTCGTGTTTGTTGTTTTGTTACAAATGTAATATTGGAGTGAATTTTCTTATTTAATATTTTACGTATTAGAATACATGTGTAGTATATGTAGGTTTGTTTTATATTCATTATTTTTGTTTCCTCGTAAAGCTTAGCAGTTGGTGTCCGAAATGGATAGTTGAATAAAATTTTAATTAATCTATTTTGAACTCGTTGAATTGGATCTATATTAGTTTTCGCTGCAGTACCCCAGATTTCAATGAGGTAGTCGATATGAGGCTTAACCAGAGAATTATAAATAAGATATCGCACTTTTCGAGGGAGACAATTTGTTATGTTGCGAAGAGCCCCTGTGAGTGGTCTTAGTTTAAGTTTAATTTTTTCCAGATGTGGTTTCCAATTTAGGTTACCATCCAAAATAAGTCCGAGATATTTTTCTTTTGGTTTTCGTTCAAGTAGTTGACCGTCTATTTTAAGTTCGAAATTATCATTTATTTTTTTATTTATTGCTGCAAAAATTATGTAATTTGTTTTTGTAGTATTAATAGTTAAGAGATTTGACTGAAACCACTCATTTAAAAGATTAAGATCATTCTGAGCGTCAGCTATTATAGCTTCGACTGAATGACCAAAATAAAAGAGACTTGTGTCGTCTGCATAAAGGGAGATGTCGCCTTTGAGACCCAATTCACTGATGCTGTTAATATAAATAAGAAACATAAGGGGGCCTAATATTGATCCCTGGGGGACGCCAAAATTCAGGACACAGGATTTACTTTCATATTTATCATTTTTTACTACTTGTTTACGATTCTCCATATATGATTTAAAAATTTCAAGTGCTTTACCTGTAATACCGGTGAGTTTTAGCTTCTGTATTAATTTGTCATGACTGATGGTGTCGAAGGCTTTTTTAAGATCAGGAAATACTCCTAAGGCAACTTGTTTTTGATCAATTTTTGTTTTTAATTTTGGTTACGAGGTCAATTGTAGCAGCAAGAGTATTTGACTGAGCTCTAAATCCATACTGTTTATGGTAAAAGAATTTTTTTGAATTAAGGAAAGACTCTAATCGGTTATAAAGAATCTTCTCAAAAACTTTAGAAATCACCGGGAGAACTGATACAGGGCGGTAATTGCACGGGTCAAATTTACTTCCGTGAAATGCGTGAGTTAGCTAATAGTTTGGCGAATCTGGTCTGTGAATCCGATGAGACTAGTATGGACACTCGCTTTTCGTCTGTCGAGAAAACGACACTGCGTAAATGAGCTTTAAAGCACTCGTTCCGTTTTGAGACTCTGTTTCTTTTTCACGGGTTTGCTCCCGTTTAATTTTGCGCCGAAAGATGTTATTTACAGTTCGATAAAATTACCTGGCGAACTCTTAACCAAGTCTTGTAGATGACGTGTAAAAGCTAATCACCTGGCGAGTCTATCTAACCTAAGGGTCTCGCTAGGATTTCAATTTCCATGGTCCTGTGCCAGCCTCATCCAGGTTTTGCCCTCGATGGCAACTATAATTATCATCTACCCATCTCGCCGCCGGACGACCCACACTTCTTTTGCCAGTTCTTGGACTACATTCGGTGACAGCCTTAGTCCACCTATCATCAGTGCGCCTTGCTAGGTGTCCTGTCCTATCTCATCTCTTTACGATCGAGAAAATAATATGTAAGTGTAACTGTGCTTAAAAAATCTCGTTCGTTTTTTCGCGGGAAACTGGCGAGACGTATTTTCTCAGTCGCCGAGGTAGTGTAGGTTTCCGTGTGATTTAACTTGCTCCACATTTGCGTCGAGTGCAGAACACTGAATCAACGTTGGTATATTTATGAAATTTTTGCACATAAATGTTGCGGTTTTCGAGTTGTTTATTTTGAGGAAACGTCCTTTGGGACGGCTTGGTCGCTGGTTTTTATTTTTCTTAGCTGCTTTCATGTAAGGATGCAAATTAAGGAGTTCTCTTTTCTTTGACATATTATTTCTTTTCTAATGGGTTGGTATTTTTTTTAAATAGACTGTAATTTTATAACTCAGTAAATTATTTCTGAACTATTTGGTAATAAAATTTTCTCATGTTTATATGATCGCACATTCATTCGAGAGTTCGAGACTTTAAGATTCACAACTTAGCTAAGTCCGACAACTTAGCGGTACTGACAAAAAAAACTATAAAGTTACTTCACGTTTTTAACCGACTTCCCAAAAGGAGGAGGTTCTCAATTCAATTGGTATGTTTTTTTTTTTCCTATGTATGTACACCGATTACGCTGCGATTTATGATCCGATTTACGTGATTCTTTTTTAGTCTGATGCGGAATAGTTGCCATTTGGTTCCATAAAAATTTAGTATAGTTTGGCCTAGTACTTTTCATTTTATGAAGATTTTTCTTAATTTATGAACATTTTTCGTTTATGTGTGTTAGCGAATAACTTCGTCGTTTATGAACCAATTTTGACGATTCTTTTTTTTGTCAGTTTAGATTGATACACAACTGCCAACAATTTAATTATGTTCGAGTACTGTGCGCGTAGTATGCGCGTGTTTTCTTTATTTATATATATTTTTTAATGGTGCCCCACTCTAGGAATTTCTCCTGTATCGTGGGTGCGTTTACAAACATTTAAACTCACATACATCAATACCCAAACAACTATCTTTAGGCCATACGAAAATTTGTTCTGCGCGGGGATAGAATCTGCAACACGCAACGCAGCAGTCAAAATGCTTGAGCTACTGCACCAACCATGCTGTCATTATATATTACACTAAAACGTCAAACTAAGCAATTACCAATGGAGCACAACAATAACTAAACAAAGTCTATTGTTTTTTTTTCCATCCTATGCGCGGTGAAAATCGAACTGGCGGCTTCGACGGTCGGTATGTCACTTAAGCTGGATACACAGCCAAGCAACGCACAGATCCATGATCTTCGTAGATTTTTTTTTACCTTTTACCCTCAAAGAAAGAGCTAAAAACAAAAACAAGAAAACATTAACAATAACTCTATTCCCGTGGCGTATTATCAGTGTGCAATGCATTTTATTTAAAGCTCGGCTCGCGATGTTTCTGTGTGATTTAACCGCTGGGAGCCGTTTCCGCCTGAATTTATAATATTCCCCGTCACTTCCGGTACGCGGCGTGACGTATGTTGCTTCCGGTAGGTATTATGTTTTATTGTTATGTTGGCTTTGAGGGTTTTATAGGACGAGATAGCTAGAATGTTTTGAAGAGAATTAGCGTTAAAATGTTGAATTGTTTGTGTAGTTAAATGGAATTTTCTTGCCGTGGTGTTATTTGACTGTGTATGATTTGTTTAATCAATTTAAAAAGTTAAGTAGGTTTGATGGTTTGTAGGCACTTTGATTATGCTTTCTAGGAGCCTTTTATCTACACTGCGCTATTCATGAAAATTATAAATTACAGACAATTTTCATGTCTACCGTGTGATTTCTTTATTTTAAATTAATTTACCATAAATCATAGTTAGAGTAATGTAGCGCAGTACGTTGTAGTGTTAATAAAAATTTTAGTAACCATGTCAGTTTGAAAACTTATAAGTTACCTTATTCAGAGAGTTTACTACGGAAAGTACTCGTATATCTGTATTTATAAATTCATTTATACATAACCTACATAAAATAAAGAAATTTCCACATTTTCAAGTAGCAAAAACCGCTTGAAGCGTGGGCACGCCAGACCTACCTACTTACAAACGACATTTAGATCTCCCAACCCATCCCAGAATAGAAAACCAACCTTTTATATTATTTACAGTTCCTACCACTTAACTCCACTTAAGACCCTCAACTAGTTCATATCGCCGCGTGACTCCTCACTCCTCACACATTCCTCCTCCCTAAGATTTATTGCCTGAAGCCGTTCGTGTCCTGAATTTCAATCTACCCCCAGTGGACTGGCTGATTAAATTTTTCAGCATGAAATATATGCCTTATAATATAACACGAAGAGCTTTGGAATAAAATTGAATGTGACCACGGAAATATGTGGTTTGATTAAATTTTTGAGGGCATCTGAGTTTCTTGGAATAGCATGGAGTTTGACGTTTTTTGATCCTTTGTGAAAGTATTTGATGGACCTAGAATTAAAAGAGGGCTTTATTTCGAATCTCGATTCAACCTGTCATTTTTAATGTGACGTCATGATTCAATGACGTCATGATTCAAATTATTTATTAACAACCAAGTACATACATAGCGATTTGAACGGTGATCCCCAAACTAGACGTTAGTCTGTATCTTGGGGATCAGAGTTGTACATAATCGTTTTGTTTTACAAAGGGTCGTACACGGTGATTATTAACAAAATCAAAACAAAAGTAATGAACTACTTAAACTAAAATAAAATAGAAAAACAATAATTAAAAATTAAAAAGGAAAAAGAAAAGAAAAACTCTGTCACAATACTCATACAAAAATAATGAGCTTCATTTTGTGTGTGTGTGAGTGTGTGTGCGCGTGCGTGATTGGGTGTGTATGTGTGTGCGTGCGTGATTGTGTGAGTGTGTGTGCGTGCGTGATTGTGTTTGTGAGTGCGTGATTGTGTGTGAGTGTGTATATGAGTGTGATTAGGGGTGCGATTAGGAGTGCTGTCGATTTGTGTAGCTATTTGTAAATAATTTTTTTCTGTTTCGTCATAGGAGAGAGTGAGAAGCCATTCTATTATTACTTTTTTACACAGGGGTATTTTGAGGTCTATTATGTTGCAATTCTTTTGGGCTTCGTTATATATGCGTGGATGTAAATAGTTTGAAGAACGCCTAGCCATAAGAGAGTTTGCTTGGGGTATGGGTAACCTAAATGTACGTTTCGATGTTATCACTGCGTAGTCCGTTCTAGATTTTATATTTCTGTGTGTAAGAAGTACTGCATTTAAAATAAAAAGCTGTCGGACACGGAGGACCGGGAAATCTTTATAGAGGTGGTCAGTGGGATACAGTAAAGGTTTCTTTAGCATTACTTTGATAACGGCTCTTTGTGCTCTTTCGGCTTCGATAAATGCTGCCTTACCTGCTCCACCCCAGACAGAGATACCATATTGAAGGACGGACTGGCAGAGACCAAAGTAAACAGTACGCAGAATGGGAATGGGTGTGCAGTCACGAAGTTTTTTCATGACGTATATGAGTTTCCTGACCCTGCCGGATAATGCGTGTATTTGTGGTTTAAAAGATAAGTTTTCGTCTAAAGTGATTCCCAAATATTTCATGGACTGAATACGCTCAATCACGATGCACGAGCAACCCGCAGTCCGAAGGTTGTGGGAGCAAGTGTGAAGTGTGAGAGTTAGAGATGGAGGGGGTCTTGAGGTCTTGGTTTTAAAAAAGGTTACAATCTTAGTCTTTTTAACGTTTAAGGTTAGTAAATTCCTATCAAGTGCTTTAGCTATTGTGAGTAATCCCTCTTCGGCAATCCTGTACACCTGGTCCCAATGTTTACCATGAAATATGACCGCTGTATCATCTGCGTAAGCTATTATTTCAGCGTTGGGGAGAGAAATATTCAAGATGTCATTCATGTAAAGTAGGAAAAGCGTTGGACCAAGAGTACTACCTTGCGGAATTCCGTAGTTGATAGGAAGTAGGCTGCTAGAAACATCGCCGAGCTTGACAAATTGCCTTCTATTAGTCAGGTAGTTTTTAAGCCAGTCTAAGGGAATACCGCGTATACCTGCTGCTTCCAGCTTCTTTAGGAGTAGATCTGTTGAAATTGTGTCGAAGGCTTTGGCCAGGTCTAGGAAAGCGCACAAAGTGTGTTCACCTTTATCAACACTTGACGACACAGAGTTTGCAAGGAGTCGCGCTGCATCTTCCGTTGACCTACCCCTCCTGAAACCGAACTGCCTATGGGATATCAAATTGTGTTTCTCGAAAAAACTCGTAAGTCTTTTGTTTACCACTTTTTCCAGTAGCTTAGATAGTACCGGCAATAGGGCGATAGGTCGATAGTTATCAGGAATATCGCTTGCGCCACTTTTGTAGATTGGGCTGACAGCTGCCACTTTCCATCTGTCCGGGAATATTCCAGATTCTAGGCTAAGGTTAAATATATAAGTTAGAGGTTGAATAATAGCGGTTTTTATTTTCTTTATTAGTTTTACATTGAGATTATCAGGTCCGGGAGCGCTGTCATTGTTGAGTAGGGTTATAAGACTTTCTATTTCAGTTTCGTCTGTGGGGTGTAAGAAGAATGTGTGTGGACAGGTTATATTCGGGGTATATTTATCTGCAAGTAAGGCTTGTGTTTCCGAGAGTCTTAAGAGAATTGAGTCAGACAGTTTGTTTCCCAATGTGGTGAAGTAAGTATTGCATTTGTTTAGTGATTCAACTGGGTTTGTATTGGTAACTAGTTTGTCGGAGTCACTTGACTTCTTATTGTTATCGCTGTATATATTCTTTATCGTCTTCCAGAGTTTTTTCGAATCTGTTTGGGCCGTTTCTATTTGGCTACTGTGATAGTTAGTTTTTAGCTTATGGAGGAGGTTGTTACAGAAGTTTCTGTATCGGGTGTAAGTTAGTTTATGCATTTGATCGTCTGGGTGAGAACGTGAGACTAGATGTAGTTTGTCGCGATGGCGCATGCATCTTATTAAGCCTGGAGTTATCCAAGCCTTGATGTTGTAGGTTCTTCTGACTACTTTGACTTTGTGTGAGTGTTGTTGCAGTGATGTTGTGATGATATCAGTAAAAGTGTTGACGGCAGAGTTGGTGCAGCGCTGGTTCAAAACTTCAGTCCATGGAACACTGTTTAGTTCGGCAAGCACGGCCTCTTCATCTATTTTAATTTTCCATTTTGGTCTGAAGGAGCAGGATTGATTGTTTTTTAGACTGGTAGCAGCCATCGCTATGTCGTGATCAGTAACAGAACATTTAGAGACTGCTCCTGTAGATTTATAATGAGATTTTATAAAAATATGATCCAAACAATTATTGTTTCTCGTTGGCGTGGTGATTGCTGGGAGAAGACCGTGTGTAGCCATCATTCGTAGATAGTCGGCATTTTTGCTATTAATTTCATTGTAAATGTCGATATTTATATCTCCTGCTACGATTATTTTGCCATAATTATTTAATTGGTTCAGTGTGGCATCTAAGGATGAGGTGAATTTGTCCGTGTTAGCAAAGGATGGGGATCGATAGATACCTAGAATTGCAATGTCGCTGTTAATTTTGATTAAGAGACTGTCTGCGTCTGCTATATTTGGTTCAGTGACGGTAAAATTCCAAGGGGTTTTTGTGTAAACTACAACACCTCCATTTTTATTTGACTGTAAGTTCGTTCTGGAGCCCTTATAGCCTGGTAATGGTTCCAGCAACAGCCCGTCAGCCAACACTCAGTCAAGACGATGACGTCGAATTCCCAATCAAGACGTTGTAGAACGGAGTAGAAGTCATCAAAGTTTCGTTGGTAACTCCTAATATTAAATGTTAGTATTTTAAAGTTATAGTCAGTATGCATTAACTGATCCCTGCAACTTTCTATCAGATCGTAAGAGTGACATTCAATTTGGAGACTTTCATCAATATCTTGAATAATGTTAAATAAAGCCATCTGTATAGGTAAGAAAAAAAGATACTGTAATAAATATCGTTTTAAGGAATGTCACTGATTGACTAATTGCTAGCAGGAAAATAGTAGGGGTATGCATGAGTGTGTGTGAGGGGTGTATGTTTGTTTTTTGTGTGGAATTCGAAAGTGTTATAATATAGTGGTATGGATGTTTGAGTGAGTTGATATGTGTTATTTCTGAGTAAAGGGCTAGTGCAAACGTGACGAGAGTTTTTAAACTAATTAAGAGTACTGCAACTGACAGTAAATACTTAGTTACGGAAATATTAACATGGCAATAAATCGTTGGGTTAAAAAGATTGAGAAAACATTTGTACTGATCTGTAGATGACATAGACGCTGAAGTCCCGATGCAGCAGGCGTTCCTAGGTCGTTGGGGTCGGCAGAACATCGGTGGGGCTTTCGGCTGTTGGTGCATTTTCGAATAGGCGATGTAAATCATTTGTGTTTTTGATTTGGATAGCCGGGTTTCCTTCTTGTTTGCGGATAAGGATTGCCCCGTTTTTGACCCAAGCAAATTGGAAACCATGTTCCTTTGCTGAAAGTTTCGCAGTTCGAAATATCTGCCGGTTTTCGCGAGTAAGCCGTTCATTAGCGTATAGTTTCCTCGAAGTTCCTTCTATTTCTATGTCAGAGGAGGTAAGATTGCGCCTTAACCGTGCGGCCTTTAGAAATTGGTCCCGTTTATGGCGGCGTACGAATCGGACCACCAACGGTCTTGGGTAAGCTTCGGGTTTGCCGGCCAAGTTGGCGCGTCTTGGGCCCGCGCGGTAAGCCTCGTCTATATCAGCCTCTGTAAGGTCGATACCAATTGTCTTTGCTGTCAACATAGTGATGTGCACAAGATTTTCATTATTCGCTTCTTGAATTCCAATTACTTCGAGTTCATTTCTCAAGTTGGTTTGTTCGAGAGTATTGAGTTTGTTGTTTAGTTCACTTATTGAACCCTTCAGCAATATTATTTCATGATCTCTTGACTCAATCTTTCTGTTAAAATCTTCGAGCTTCTGGTTAATGACTTCCGAAACATTTGCTAGTTTAAGACCGATATCTGTATTTTGTTTTTTCAGGTCACATACCTGTTGCCTCAATATACGTATTTCAGCGAGGAGTAGCGATGACTCTGACGCTGCGACTTCGGGATTAATGTTCGCGTGGTCTGTGTTGGGCGACGATTCCAGCCGCGGGCGTTTCAGGCGAAGAGACACGTTCGAAATGTCTGGGGCGCTCTGCAAAGCTTTTTGGATGTCCGGTTCTGATTGAACATGAGAAATATTTACGTCGACTATCTTTGGTGGTGTACGTGCTGGACGAGGCATTATGACAAGTTTCACCCCGAACAAAACAGCAAAGTCTGCTCACAATGCAAAAAAGTCCAAAAGTAACAGCGAAACAACACAAAACGTCTGGTATTGATGTAAACAAAGTCAAAAAGAAACAAAAGAATTATGCGAGTCTGGTGTGATCCACGATTTCGCGATTAAAATCGCCCTCGGAACCAATGCGCCACGGATACTTCGAAATCTGTGGTCGAAATAGTCTATCTGTTGTTGTAAACAGTACTTCACTCTCGCTCGGCGCGAGTGAGGTCAAAGTCCAGTTCTTTGTTTGCGACGCGACGACACAGTTGACAGTTCGAATATTTTACAACTTGCTAAACACTTTTAACGTTTTCGCACTTATTCACTAAATGAATTTAGTATTTGTGTACACTGTTCGAAAGGGTGTTGGTTAAAGAGTAATTTGGTATGCAATAGTTACTTGTCTGATCACTTTTCCACAACTTTTTGAATAAATTTAGCGGAGCTACTGAATAGTACGTGTGACTTGCAAAATTGCGCGATGACAACTCCAATAACAATGTAAGAGAATAGTTTACTGGTTTCGTGTTCCTAAATGCAACTATACTCCATTTACTATAAGATTTGAATTTTAAGTTAACCGTTTTTACAGTCCGTTCAACCGATTGTGAACTCTATTACGTTGACAGCAAGACAAAATGCAGCTGCAGTAAACAGTCGGTATTGTAACATTCTTTTTGCTTTTAATGTCATCCTTTTTTTTTTTTTTGGTGGGTGGAAAATCATCGAATGACCCCCCCCGCTCTTGGGCAGAGCGAAGGGGAGTGTCAGACTTCTACTGACTAAAAACCGAACCCATGTTCCTTCTTTGCCCTTGCGCCGAGGCCACGTAATCTAGTACATAATACCGCGGCCCCGACGGGATACCGCGGCCCCGACGGGTTTAATGTCATCCTTATGTATGCCTACGGTATAGAAGTCAAAATCGGTTGAACGGACTGTAAAAACGGCTAACTTAAAATCTTATAGTAAATGGAGTATATAGTCCTCCTGACCGTTTTCCGGCCACGGCGGCCAATCTCAGCGGAGATTAGCCATTTGCGCGGGAGATATCATAGTGCAGAAGTGTGTGCGCAGGCACAGGTGCACTCGCTGTTCCCTTTTCTCTCATAGTCCGATGGGACGGCAATCCGACACTCGCGGAGAGAGATCAGGCGCAGGACCAACGGCTTAACGTGCTTTCCGAGGCACGGGGGTAGTAAATGGAGTATAGTGTGTCCTGAGATAGATTCCCTGGTCTATCACTTCTATCAGGGTTGCGGAATTTGTTCAAAAGAGATACCGCGGTCCTGGAACACAAAGGGCATAAGAAGGAACACGGATGGGTTTAAGTCAGTAAGAGTCTGACACTCGAGCGAGAGGAGTCATATTTTGATGGTTGGTCTGTTATGAATAATAACGTAGTTTGTTAAAAGCTGCCAAAAAACTGTGTGTGAACTAGCTAAAATTTAATTGTCAGTTAGTTCAGGCAACAGGGGCCCTACTATGACGTCTTAAAACATTCCTAAATTATTCTTAATCCAGTGTGACAAAACTATACAGGGTGTCTAGCGCCATCTCTTTTCCAAACTGGATTAAGAATAAGTTAGGACTGTTTTAAGACGTCATAGTAGGGCACCAGGCCTAAACTAACTGAAAATCAAAGTTTGGGGACAACAGGTGTTGTATTATGTTAGGTTTAGAGCGTTTAAAACAACTCTTACAACTAACTAACTCCATTCGTAGTAGTTTACGAATACGAAAGCAACAGAAATAACAAAAAAATAACGCAACAACATAACAAGCGGTGCGCGTCCTTGGTGCGCAGGGTGCGGGTCAGCTCCAATGCGGTCCTGGCGATGATTGCTGGACGATTGGACTGCCCTTATATTAGGAAGTGTTGCAGTAGGCATATAGCCCGAGCAGGTTAACGACCCAGTTGTCATTATTGTGGCGTTTAATCAATATAGTTATTAATCTTTGTGTTAATTCAATGTATTTTTTTATTATTTTTATGTGACATTGACTTTAATTAAATACATAAATTGACATTGTATTTCTGATTCGTGGACATTGTATTTATTATTATTTTATTTTCACTATCGTTTATTTTATTTCATATTTATTTTCAAATTTTAACTGTTTTATGGACTTGTATTTATATCGTGTCTCGTAACGTGTAAATTGAATATGGGGAAACCTGAAATAAATGTTTTTTTTTATAACATCACCCCAGTAATCCACGAAGATTTAGGTAGAGTTGTACCTAATAGTACAACCACATTTCGCCAGATACGTTTCGAATCTTATGTAACGGGAAAGAGCCTATTGGCATCAGCCGGGCACAAATCCAGACCCCTTGGCTGCTACTGAAAAGTTTCAATTATATAATTGGAAAACAGAATTTCACTTCGCCCGGTTCGGGAATAGAACCCAGAGCCTCATGATCAGCAGTCTCATTTGCCCTCACTAGACCGTCACGTTGGTCTAGTGAGGGCAAATGGCAACAAACAAACAAAAAACTCTAAACTCCATCTAAACCATCACATAACACCAAAACGATTCTATTCCGAGATAAAAATAAATGAGAAACATAAGTACGTCGAACTGGAAACAAAAATAATAAATTCGCCGTAGCTTTGAGTGCTTTACTGTTCAGCCACTCGCTGGAGTACGCAGCGACATTTTAATGATGCAACTCTGTGGGCTAAGGGAGCTTAGAATGTATAGAAGGTACCTGTGGAATGTTACAGAGCTGAGTGAGACGGATAGGATACTCGTTATTTTGTTAAATATAAGAGTTACAGGTATGAAAGTAGTAATTTTAGAGCATTTATTTTAATAAGACCATTACAGATGCTTTTTAATGTCAGAAAAACATAGACAGCGAAGCTACAGTTACATTTGAGTGCTTTACTGTTCAGCCACTCGCTGGAGTACGCAGCGACATTTTAATGATGCAACTCTGTGGGCTAAGGGAACTTAGAATGTATAGAAGGTACCTGTGGAATGTTACAGAGCTGAGTGAGACGGATAGGATACTAGTTATTTTGTTAAATATAAGAGTTACAGGTATGAAAGTAGTAAACTTAGAGCATTTATTTTAATAAGACCATTACAGACGCTTTTTAATGTCAGAAAAACATAGACAGCGAAGCTACAGTTACATTTGAGTGCTTTACTGTTCAGCCACTCGCTGGAGTACGCAGCGACATTTTAATGATGCAACTCTGTGGGCTAAGGGAACTTAGAATGTATAGAAGGTACCTGTGGAATGTTACAGAGCTGAGTGAGACGGATAGGATACTAGTTATTTTGTTAAATATAAGAGTTACAGGTATGAAAGTAGTAAACTTAGAGCATTTATTTTATTAAGACCATTACAGACGCTTTTTAATGTCAGAAAAACATAGACAGCGAAGCTACAGTTACATTTGAGTGCTACTCGCTGGAGTACGCTGTTTCATCACAAGAATCAAAGGTACAAAAGTGGCTAACTCAAATTCAGCGACATTTTATTGATGCAACACTGTGGGCTAGGGGACTTAGAATGTATAGAAGGCGCTGGTGGCTGTGAAATGTAACAGAGCTGAGTAAGACGGATAGAATACCCGTTATTTTGTTCATCATAAGAATAACAGGTGTTAAAGTAGCAAACTGAAACTCAAACTCAAAGCATGCATTCAGTTAAACAGTTACAGACACTTTTGAATGTCAGAAAAAATTACTTTTTAAAGTACTGTTCACATTTCGCCAGTTATGTGTTGTGTGTGTTATGTTGTGTATGTTGTGTTCCGTATAAAAGGGGGCGAGCCTATTGCCATCAGCCGGACACAGATCCAGACTCTGTGGCTGCTCCTGAGAAATTCTTGAAAAAACCCAATAACTCTAAGGGCTCGTTTACGGAGGGCACGCCACGATAGTGGCGGTAAGTCCCCTCTTTGAGGAGTGGCTAGAGAGGAGCCACGGCGCCCTCACCTTCCGTCTGACGCAGGTCCTCACCGGACACGGATGTTTCGGGAGGTACCTGCACCGAATCAGGCGGGAGGAAACGCCCGGATGCTTCCACTGCGAGGATCGACCGGAGGACATGGTGGAGCACACTGTGGAGGTGTGCCCTGCTTGGGTGGAGCCCCGCCGTGTTCTCGTAGCGGCGATCGGCGGCGGCGACCTCTCGCGTCCGGCCCTGGTGCAAGCCATGGTCCGGGGCGAGGAGGAATGGGACGCCGTCGCCTCCTTCTGCGAAGCAGTGATGCTAGCGAAGGAGGTGGCGGAACGAGAGAGGGAGCGAACCTCTCAACGTCCCAGCCGCAGCGGAAGGCGCGGAAGGCGCTCCGGGCGTCGGGGGCCACGTGATGGCTTCCGGCCACCGTAGACGCGGGCCTGTGGACGGTGAGTAATGGGCTAGCTCGCCGTCCGGCCGTCGTCATGACGGCAACAGACCGTGTCGGCGGCGCGTTCGTGTTCCACGCGCGCCTCAAAGAGATGTCAGCAAGGAGGGGCCCGCAAGGGCCGACGTCCGTCGGGGCCGCGGATTTTAGTACTAGATTACGTGGCCTCGGCACAAGGGCAAAGAAGGAACATGGGTTCGGTTTTTAGTCAGTAGAAGTCTGACACTCCCCTTCGCTCTGCCCAAGAGCGGGGGGGGGGGTAATTTGATGATTTTCCACCCACCAAAAAAAAAAAAAGGGCTCGTTTACGGAGACGCGGGGCTTAGCGCGGCGCGTGCAGAAGGCTCGTCTCGTGCTTTTTTATTAATTTACTGAGAGACGGGTCCACCGCAACAAACGCTGCATTTTAAACAAACAAGCGATAAATTGCTTCCGTAAAATCGACGTTTGAAATCGTTATCTTTTTCATACATCGCCATGTGTTTGAATTAAAAACGCAGCACGCGCCGCGCGACGCCCCGCCCGTACGTAAACATGCACTAAGCCCGGCCCTAGAACGAATTCAGGACCAAAGAGCAAATACACTTTAATAATTTATCATTTCCCAGTCCAGTCTAAACCTCTCCAAGTCTATCCCGCTCTCAAAGGCCGCAAGTCCTGCAGGACAGTAGGGGCTCTCCACACGAGCGACGCGCCGTGCCGCGACATTTTAATGAAGCACCAGTGTAGCCCACTTGAGCCCTTTCATACTGCTAGCTTATACACACACCAGCCGTATGGGACCCTAGTAGCTGGTGAAAAAATATCGCGTGAATTGCATGGTAAAATGTTGTAATAAAACAAGTAAAGTACGTCTTTTCAGGAATTGCAATTATTATCAAACTAGCTTTTGCCAGCGGCTTCGCCCGCGTGGATGTCAGAAAATATAAAAAATTACGAATATTCATACAAACTTTCATCCCCTATTTAACTACCTTAGGGGTTGAATTTCGAAAAATCCTTTCTTATTCCATGTCTACATTATAAAGGGAACCTCTGTGCAAAATTTCAGCTTTCTAGGTCCAAGGGTTTGGGCTGGGCGTTGATGAGTCAGTCAGTCAATCAGTCAGTCAGTCAGTCCGGACTTCTTTTTTTATTTATATAGATAGATAGAAGATAGATAGATGGATGGATGGTCACCAATACAGAGAGACCGACCTCGGTAAGTATTGCTTTACTTTGACGATGGACCCGTGTGGGTCTTATTTGACTACGATATCCTCTTCAATAATAATAGCATGTGTGTACAAATATTTAACTTTCTTGAAAAAAAAAGCGTTTTTGTAGAACGACGTATTCAGGCCAAAATATTGAATGTTTTAGTAAAAATATGCAACAACTTTGTTACCATAAAACATTTCTATAGAAAACTGTATCTCCTACCATAAAATCTTTATTGCCGCTCCCTACAATACAATACAGTAGAATAGGGAATACAATTTAGTAACATCATCTGTTTACGAGCTGAAACTATGTGAGAATCAACATAGCATCAAATAGAACAATGTACAATCAGCAAAGTAAATAAGTCTACAGTTATGCAGGAAGGAGAAAATGTTTTCCTCAACCCCAAATAGAATGGGCACAAAGAGACGAGGGCAGAAAGATGATAATGACGGTCATGCAGGTCTGAGTGACTGAATGAGTTATGGGCTTCAAACAAAACATAATTTCCCGTTCCTTGCCCAACACACAAATAACTTAACGGCCAATCCCATTTTTTTTTCGGGGGTGTTAAATCATCAAATAACTCCTCCCGCTCTTGGTCAGAGCGGAAGGGAGTGTCAGACTTCTACTGACTAAAAACCACCCATGTTCCGTCTTCGCCCTTGTGCCGAGGCCGCGGTATCTCTTTCGACATCCCGAAGCGACGGGAACGGTCAATCCCTTGGCAGTGTATAGATATTTTCTTGCGTGCACACCTTACTATTTTGTCATCTGTACTCGAGAACTAGTGACCTGGTGAAGACAAAGTATGTGCTCAGACAGTATTACGGGGACGTGAGCACCCGTGTCTGAAATACCTTACACTCAACTCGTGTCGCGACGTTCAGTCTGCGAATAAAACAGGTAACGAAAGTACAATCATTGTCTAAGCGAAACGTGTAGCAAACTAGTCAGGCATAATAGCATAGGTAATATACTGACAACACCGAACCCATAAAGAGTTCACTATAGATAAATAGTATCTATGGTTTATGGTTATGACGTTTACATAGTATCTGTAAACGTGGTTCCTTTACCGCCCTTTAGCCGACATGACTGTGTAGACTGGAAAATGTCGGTCGTTTGGCTTGATAGTATATCCAGTGAATAAGTACAAGTGGTTCGTGTTGGCAGAGGTTTCCGGCCCAGTCAGCTCACCTGAGAGATATAAAGCTAAGTGGTTAACGCTAATAAATAGCGTAGTGATTCCTTACCTAATTGCTCAATTCTAGATTTCAAACTCAACTAACATTCTGGTGGTCGAAGGAGTCGGTTACATGAGGAGACCTTCGTGTTGCAAGTCGTGTGACGAAGCAACGCGAAGCGTCAACAAGTAGACTGGGCGAAAGGCCATGATCAGTTGGTTGGGAGAATGTCGGTACCGCGGTACGAATTGTCCCAATGTTCAGAGCTATCTGCCGTTGTGTGTATTTGAGGATGCATGCAATGGGGATATGTATGTATAACATAAATCGGTACATACAAGAGACCTGCGGTGCACCCAAGGCAATACTAAGTGGTTAAATATAAATTAAACCACTCACTTCCTTGCTAATCAACCAATTAGCATACTGCGTGGGCGCAGTCCCGCAGTACATGTAACTAAATTATCATCACCCGGCCAGATCTGTGAGGCATTTCTGTGCTGGGACCCAAATTCTTAACCTAAGACACCGGAATAATATGTATTTGTATGTCAAATTATATAGAATGGTAGGAATCAATTTAAACTTAATCAACAGATGGTGGACTACGGGGCGCGACCAGTAAGAACGAACAGCTGATATAGTATGCGGAGCAGATCTCCTTAACCATTGAAGATTGTTCTCGGAAAACCAAATCCATTACAACAGACCCAGGTACATCTCCTTTGACCCACAAATTTAAATAATTAAAAATAAATACTTAAATGTCGCGGCGAGCGGCCGCGCCGCGACATTTGGTGGAGATGTTCTGGGATCCGAGAGAGATATTCAATGAATAACAGATTTATCTAAACAAGATTAAATTGATAAATTAATAATTCTGAGTTCTTACTGGTGCTGCCATCTATGAATGTTCTGTGTCAAACTTACTATAACAAAGTTGATAAAATTATTCTAAAGGGCTGAATAGGTTTGATACACGTTTCGCTGATATTACTCTAATAATAAGGAATGTTTCTCAATATAATTGTCTCAGCATTAAATATCAAAGGTTTAAAAATGAGTGTTGCTGGATATTGAGGTGATAAGTCGATACGCCTAGATGGCGCCACTTGTTGTTTAAGTGTAAAACAAGTTGATAAGTTTATTTCTGTTTTTGAGAAATAAACTAAGTAAATGTTGTTTATTTATTCATTTATGATTTATCTGAGGGATTTAATCATCTAAACTCGTTAGTTAACAAAAATACGACTTCACAAGTCTCTAAACAGATTAATTGTAAAACGGAAGTTAGGAACGAACAAGGAATGATGACCTGTTACACTTGTCAAAGTCTACCTGTCTACAACTACCTTCACATTACTGAACGGAAACTGAACAAATCTCTGTCTATCGCCATCTTTATGGTCTGTGTCTTTGCGAATTATGAAGTTTTCGTTTGTAACTTTGTTTTTGTGGAAAAGTTAACGTTGTCAGTGCTTGCGATAACAAAATATCGGCGACTTATTTGTTTATCTCGAGTAAAGAATAAAATAAGTGTGCTTTAACGAACAACAAGGTCAGTACAACTTAGATGTGTGTTGATTACGATTTCGAATTTATGTTCACAGTTCTTATGACGCTTTAAGTGAAATTGATAAATACTCTGATTTAAGTACTAAATTTACATGTGATCAGGTAAATCACACCTCTCTCGACGAAACCCTTTCGTATGTTGACGTCATGAACCACACTCGCACGACTTTACGAGGCATGTTTTGATGTCTGTGAGGCAGCGACATTCGGCGTGTCCTACAGGAAAGGACCATGGGCACGTATCGTATTAACACCTACGAGGCCTCACGATATAACCGTCTATATACATTAAAGGGAAAATTCAAATAAATTGTTTAGAGAGACAAGTAGGCATTATTTAATTAAACCTGTGTACTTATCCTTCCAATCATTTTCTACAGGACCGGAATATTAGACATTGGAAGTAATTGCCACTGAAAGGGGAAATTCAGATTAAACCGCCTACAGACACCTACAGAATTAACTAGTGAAATTAAGTTTTAACTAACAACAACATCCGAAGTGAGTAATAATTTATAATCTCATATCTTGACAATGGACGAGTATCCATAACTGCCATCCTGTTCATAATAAATAAATGCTCGAGGAGGACATCTCCTGCATAGCCATTTGGTCCAAGACTGACTGAACTAAGGCTAAGGCAATAAGAGCTAGGCAGAGGTGTCGCCAATACAAACAAATAAGTAATATAAGAGAGATTATAAGTTCTTGTACTCTAGAAGTACATAGTAGTGTCCGTTGGTTGAAGGCACACCGTATAAGAATAGTGATGTTGTTTAGACACTGGACATGCATTGTTTATTTATGATTGATCATGTGCACTTAGTTATTGAACATTTAGATAGAATGCTCCTAGTTTTAGGGTACTGTTTGAGTGTTAAGCTCCAGTTGTGATGATGTGATGTAGCATTTACTTACCTTTACCCGAGTTACCTAAATAATTCTAGTGGATTATTTCCATGATAGTGAATAAGATTTCCTGAATAGCGAGTTGAATTTCTGAAAATTTATTTTCAGGAATGTAATGTGAATTTTAAAATACTCTTTATGTTTGACATGTGATCTATTGCAATTAAATAGGGAGTTTTTGCAACCGAGTACCAATACAGAAATAATATTATACAAAATTATTTCAGAAAATAATACAAACATTATATTTGTTATTCTCAAAAATCTAAATAAGTGTTTATAGTTAAAACAGCCGTGATAGTGTAACATTATATTACAGGACGTCAATATGGAGGAATCCATACTCATCATTCTTCACGGCCTGAGTGACAAAATAAAAACTCTGTCCGAATGCGCTCGAAATACAATTAGCAAACTCACTAATGAGATAAATGACTTAACCCTGCAGGAAGGAAAGGTTGTATCCTCTAAACTTCATACCTGTCTCCAACGTTTGGAGAGGGAACTAAATAATTATTTCCGACTCGTTAGCGAACCACAAGTAGATGAAATATCTACCATCTCTGCGATACAGCTGGAAGCTGAAGAAAACTGCTGTGAACTTAAAGTAAAGTTGGAAGAACATGAAAACTCAACGACGAATAATAACAAGAATGAAGAACGTTTCTTATCAGGAAAACTACCAAAATTAGAGTTGCCACAGTTTGAAGGTAATATTTTGGATTGGCACCAATTTTGGGACCAATTTAGTTCCAATATTCACAATCGGAGTTTACCAGACGTTGACAAGCTGCTATACCTAAAGAATTCCTTAAAGGGAGAAGCCAAGGGAGTGATAGACGGGTTAGATATCACAAATAAAAATTATCCCATAGCCATACAATCTTTGAAAGATAGGTATGGGAAACAAACACAAGTAATTGATGCATACTATTCCTCACTCTACAGAATAAAACCAGCAAGCAAAACCGTATCAGATTGTCGAAGAGTTTTAACTGATATTGATAAACATTTGAGAGTTTTGAATTCCATGGGTGAAAATATTAACCACAACCACTTGAGATTTATGGTGATGGAGAAATTTCCAGAAGACATAATATATGAAATGAAACTGAAAATGAAACAAGAATCCATTGAAGAGATAAGGAACTGTTTAGAAATCATTATTTCAGCACGTGAAGACGCAAACAGATTAACACATGAGAAAAACCTGAATGATAAGGAGTATTACACTGTGAAGACGCTTCACTCAACTGGAAGGGGTGATCATACTAATCAAAGGAAAGAAGAAGACCAAAGAAAGCCGCAGAAAAGTAATCATGAAAACAAGCAGGAAGGAACTCGATACCATTCAAGGCAGAATAAGAGAAATACTTCCCAGAGAAACAACGGGAGCAAGTCAAGTTATTCAAGCCATCCTAGAAAAAACCAAAGGAAAGAGGGACCACCCAAAAAGAAGTTTAAACCTCAATGTGTTTTCTGCAAGGAGTCACACTACAGTGACGAATGTACTAAATTCGGAGAAATAGAGGAAAGAAAGTCTCTATTAAAAAATAGATGCTACAGTTGTTTTGGATTCAGCCATTCTTCAGCGGAATGTAGATACAAAGGGAAATGCGTTCATTGCAGTAAAGTAGGTCATAATCGTGCTTTATGTCCTGCTAAATTCTCAAGTAAAAAAGAAGAAAGGGTAAAGACAACCCATGTTCTGCACACAAGAGATAAGTTTTAAGTTTCTGAACTGTTTGTCAGATTTGTTGTAAAGGTTTTTGGCTTGTGTAGAAATGATGCTTTTAATATTTATTTATTATATATAAGCTAGTGGTATATACACAGTTTTATATTCTACTGAGTTTACTTGTACAATATGTAACCTAAGAAATTACTTATTATCGTTTTATTTTTGTCCATGTGGTGTTTACCTATAAGTAATTATTGCACTGTGTAAAGTTTAAACGCATGTTTGTTTGTCCTTGATATTAGTGTAAACAATTGTTAGTAGACCTAATAAATAAATAAATATATAAATAAACCTATGAGAATCGTCTACGACGCGTCGTCTAAAACAAAAGACAATAAAAGTTTAAACCAATGTTTGTATAGCGGACCAATGATGTTAGAGGACTTGACCGGATTACTTATAAAGTTCAGGTGTCAACCAGTAGGTATATGTGCAGACGTCGAGAAGGCGTTCTTACAGATTGCACTCAATGAACAAGATCGTGATGTAACTCGATTCCTGTGGCTAAAGGATACGAAGAAACCCGCTACAGAAGATAATCTACTTCACTTAAGATTTACAAGAGTTCCATTTGGCGTTATTTCAAGCCCATTTTTACTTAATGCAACAATCAGACTGCACCTACAAAGTTCGGATAATGAACAAGTCAAGAAATTAACTAAAGATATATACGTTGACAACGTCGTCACTGGAGCAAAAACAGTGAAAGAAGCACTTCAACTTTATAAGAATTCCAAGGAAATATTTAACCAACTATCCATGAATCTTAGAGATTGGTGTTCCAACTCTGAAGAATTTACGAAACAAGTACCTGATTCTTGCAAAGAGGGTAAAATCAAGGTTCTCGGTCTAAACTGGAAATTGAAGGAAGACACACTTCAACTAAAGGATAAGGTTGTTAGTGAACCAGTATTCACAAAAAGAGGTGTCTTAAGAGTTATAGCGTCAATCTATGATCCATGTGGATTTGCTGTACCATCACTGTTGTCTAGCAAACTTTTCATACAAGACCTATGGAAGGAAAAGGTAAAATGGGATACACCATTTTCTGAGATGCTTAAAACCGATTGGTCAAAGATATGTAACGAATTAGAAGAGGTTCGAGACATATCTTTGTCCAGATGTTACTTCAGAGACACCACTACAAGCACTTGTCAGATTCACTGATTCACAGACTCTTCTTCGAAGGCCTATGCAGCTGTAATATACATAGCTAACGACGAGGAAGTAAAGTTTGTCCTAGGGAAATCAAGGCTGGTTCCTTTGAAGGATCAAGACAATCTAAAAATACTACGGCTGGAGTTACTAGGCGTATTAATTGGAACTAGGCTGATCAAATACGTATCACAATTTTTACAGTTTAACATCACAAGTCAAAGTTATGGACCGATAGTCAAATTGTTATCGACTGGTGCAAGTCGGACAAACTTCTCACACCGTTCGTAGCCAGAAGAGTAGAAGAAATTAAAAGGAATAAAGAACTAACGATACGATATGTTCCATCGGAACTAAATCCAGCGGATGTTGCTACAAGACCATTCAGCTCTAAAGAAGATAGAGTAAGGTGGCTGACAGGCCCTCAGTTTATATTACAACATCCAGATTCTTGGCCGTCGGGTAACAAGAAAGTCTCTTCTCTCTTTGCGGGGGAGGGTCTCACGAAAGAGCCAAAAGAACATACGATGGATACTGAAAATACACTCGATGCAGAAAATCGAGACAGTGCAAGTAACCAAAATAAGATGGATGTAGACACAAGTGAAGAACTGGGTGACAAGATCACGCAACTTAAGAAGTTATAAGCCGAACACTTTCCAAGAGAACAAGAAGGGAAAGAGACAAGCTTAAAAATTAATCTTGGACTATTTCTGGACGTAGATGGGCTTTTACGTTGTAAAGGACGTTTAAAGAACACAGATTGGTCGTACGACCAACGCTATCCAATACTTATTCCAAAGGATTCTGACTACACTAATAAAATCATCAACCAGACTCACAGCGATAATCATCATGTAGGTGTTAACCATACCCTCGCTATAATTCGTCAAACCTTTTGGATTCCACACGGGAAACGCCAAGTCCAGAAGATTATAAAGAAATGTCCTAGATGTCAGAAGCACGGAGGGGGACCGTTCAAACTACCACCAACCCCTGCATTACCCACTGAAAGAGTAAATTACACTTCACCGTTTACATTTACAGGCCTAGACTACATGGGTCCTGTACTAACCAAACATGGAAATGAAACCAATAAACGTTGGATAGCACTTTTCACTTGCCTAGCAGTCAGGGCAGTGCACTTAGAAGTTGTCCAAGATCTCACAGCAGAAGAAGGACTCCATGCTTTGAGAAGAATGGTATCAACAAGAGGGGTGCCACAAATAATTACATCAGATAATGCCACAAATTTCAAGCTCATGTCAGAAATATTAACAAATTCTTATTGTATTAAACACGAAATTCGTTGGAAGTTCATACCCCAACTAGCTCCCTGGTTCGGGGGATTTTATGAGCGATTAATTGGAATAGTAAAAAATTGTATGCGAAGAACATTAGAGAAACACATGTTGACGGATAGTCAACTGGTCACATTAGTTAAAGAAATTGAAGCAACTGTTAATGCTAGACCATTAACTTGTGTCGATTTCGAATTGGTACATATTCTAAAACCATCTGACTTCTTAACTATGGGAAAATGCATAATGATGGAAGGTTCAACCGAAGACTTTCTAGTACAAGGCACTACGACAAAATCCGACCTTATCAAGGCTTGGAAAAGAGGCTTAGTTATCCTCGATGAATTTAAAGACATGTTCACAAATTGATATTTACAAAGTCTGCGTGAACGATATGGACATTCTGTAAAACAACCTAGAATCACGGCAAAATTAATTCCGAAGGTAGGACAAATCGTGCAGATAAAAGGAGATGGTAAAAATCGAGAAGAATGGAAAGTAGGAAAAATTACTTCATTGGTCAAAGGTTCTGACGGACTTTGCAGAGTTGCGAAGGTCGAAGTTAGAAATAAGGAGTTTGTGAGATCCTTATCTCATCTATATCCATTGGAATTGGAGGAAGAGAGCGCGGACAGAGAAAATTTATTGAATCAAAAACAAAATGAACCTGAGAAGATAGTTCAAGTAAACAACGAAGTTAGACCAAGAAGAGGCGCGGCCACTAGAGCTCTGGAGAAAATTGCAGAGTGGACGCGTAGCTTATTAACCCTGCTTTAAAACTATTCGGGCGGGAGTGTCGCGACGTTCAGTCTGCGAATAAAACAGGTAACGAAAGTACAATCATTGTCTAAGCGAAACGTGTAGCAAACTAGTCAGGCATAATAGCATAGGTAATATACTGACAACACCGAACCCATAAAGAGTTCACTATAGATAAATAGTATCTATGGTTTATGGTTATGACGTTTACATAGTATCTGTAAACGTGGTTCCTTTACCGCCCTTTAGCCGACATGACTGTGTAGACTGGAAAATGTCGGTCGTTTGGCTTGATAGTATATCCAGTGAATAAGTACAAGTGGTTCGTGTTGGCAGAGGTTTCCGGCCCAGTCAGCTCACCTGAGAGATATAAAGCTAAGTGGTTAACGCTAATAAATAGCGTAGTGATTCCTTACCTAATTGCTCAATTCTAGATTTCAAACTCAACTAACATTCTGGTGGTCGAAGGAGTCGGTTACATGAGGAGACCTTCGTGTTGCAAGTCGTGTGACGAAGCAACGCGAAGCGTCAACAAGTAGACTGGGCGAAAGGCCATGATCAGTTGGTTGGGAGAATGTCGGTACCGCGGTACGAATTGTCCCAATGTTCAGAGCTATCTGCCGTTGTGTGTATTTGAGGATGCATGCAATGGGGATATGTATGTATAACATAAATCGGTACATACAAGAGACCTGCGGTGCACCCAAGGCAATACTAAGTGGTTAAATATAAATTAAACCACTCACTTCCTTGCTAATCAACCAATTAGCATACTGCGTGGGCGCAGTCCCGCAGTACATGTAACTAAATTATCATCACCCGGCCAGATCTGTGAGGCATTTCTGTGCTGGGACCCAAATTCTTAACCTAAGACACCGGAATAATATGTATTTGTATGTCAAATTATATAGAATGGTAGGAATCAATTTAAACTTAATCAACAGATGGTGGACTACGGGGCGCGACCAGTAAGAACGAACAGCTGATATAGTATGCGGAGCAGATCTCCTTAACCATTGAAGATTGTTCTCGGAAAACCAAATCCATTACAACAGACCCAGGTACATCTCCTTTGACCCACAAATTTAAATAATTAAAAATAAATACTTAAATGTCGCGGCGAGCGGCCGCGCCGCGACAACTCGCTTTAGAACAGTATTTTTCAGGACACGCTTTGCGTATGTTTTGAACTTTTAATAAATTTTAAAAAGTACAGTCATATCTTTTTAAGTATATTTTGACTGTCATTGACAGCGGTGAACGAAAACATCGTACAGAATTCTAAAAATCTGAATTTAAACTGTCCACATAATACGGATCATGAGATACCTACAGTCTGCTGACAGACAGAAGGACGGACAGCATTATAGGCTTATAGCAATAGGGTCCGTTAGTTACCCTTCGTGTACGGAACCCTAATAAGGTATGTTTTACCAACTTTGTTTGAGCCTTTTTATGCAAAGTTTTATGTTTTCACTTTTGCCGTGATACACATTGTTTCACTTGACAACACTTTCATATCATAACAATGAGTAATGTATTATTTGAACTTCTTCTTTCTATAATACGAAACACGTGTGTTAACTCGTGTATTCATAATGTTACATTGTTTGATATGGCTCGTGTATGAAAATAAGTACTCGAGTACCTGTGTTTCAACACTATAATGTAAAAGAATCGTTCAAACGTCAAACAATACAAATATTACACATTCTTTATTTTAAGGAACACCTATTTTAATAGACGAGAAAAATTAGGTATGTTATGTTTTGACCGAGCTATCTTTCAAAGATTTTTGACAGTCGCAACTGGTAGTCATAGGCCCGAAAGTCTGTCTTCCAGTTACAACATGGAGTATCAAGGAGTACCTACGTATGCAGTCATCTGTAGTAGTTATAAGTCTAATATCATAATCATCATCATCAGCCTATAATGTTCCCACTGCAGGGACTCAGGCCTCCTCTCTAGGAGAGGGATGGGCTATAATCCACCACGCGGGCCCAGTGCGGATTGGTAGATGTCACATGTTTTCGAATTTTTTGGTTCCAAGACATGTCGGTTTCCTCACGATGTTTTCCTTCACCGTTTTGAGAGCAGCGGTGATGAAATAAATTACACAAAGTAATGCGCCTGCCTGGGTTCGAACCCACGACCTACGTTCGTTCGTAAGTCGGGGCCGACACCACTGGGCCACCGCTGCTCGCCGAGTCTGATATGTTATTAAATAATTGTTATGCGTTGTATGTTATTGTTTTTTTTTGTCATCTTTATGCATCTCACGTATCTGCGGCATTTTTTTTCTTCTTTATCAGGTTATCCAGTTACTTGGGTGTCGAGGGCCATTGGTAGTCAATCTAAGTAATATACTGAAATCCAGCTGCATCCAGTTAGAATGGAAACCAATCCCAACATAATTTGAGCAAAGGATATTTAAGCAGATTATAAGAAGGCCTGTGAGGCGGGATCGCGGCAGGCCACGAAGGAGATGGCGGGACGAATTAGACAGGTTCTGTCAGAATTGGAAGGAGGATGCACGGGTCCGAGAGAAATAGAAGGAGTGGAGGGAGGCCTTTGCCCAGGAGTGGGAAAGAGCAGGCTAGAAATAAAAAAAATAAGAAGGCCAGAACACGTTACGGCTTTTAGAAAAACTTTTTTCAATTTCCTTTAAAGAGAAGAAAATTCTTTCCAAAGTACGCATCCGCTTTTGTCTTGTCTTCCTCCACACGCCCAAGTTTTAACCACAAGCAAAAATAAAGTTAACAAAGGTAAAATAAATCCGAACAATATTAATTACACGGTCTCTAACCAGCAACAAAATACCAATAAGCACTGGTCTCTTATAGCAAGGTCGTTTATTTACCTTCCTCTTCATTTTCTGTTCAGCTTTTTCCCAATTATCACTTCCAGTCTAACCGGATGCAGCTAAATATCAGTATTTTACATGGAGCGACTGCCTATCTGTTTTCCAGAACCCAGTTGGTACTGGGTATTACGATAAGATTCTATGTTAAAAAACTCCACACTGACAAATATCTTCCCAACCAATGCCTTTATTTCCCGCCCCAAATTTTCCCATTTTACCACAAACATTTACGAAACTATATTAATATTATCTTACAAACTACCAGGAGGCCAGAATGGTGAAGTGTACAATATCTCCTTCATGCTTCTGGCCTCCTGGTAGTTTGTAGCTTCTTTTGGATTAGCTCGTTCCATCATCGACCTCAACTCAGTTCTCAGGACAAGATTATTCAGTCCTCTATGCTTCGAAACAAACACTGACAAATATGTTTACAACCTATTTCTTCATCTTTCCAGACCAAGTTTGCCCGTTTCACCACAAACATTTACGAAACAATATTAATATTACACGTTGTCTAACGAGCAACAAAATACCAATAAGCGATGGTTCCTTAAAGCGAGATCGTTTATTTGCCTTCCTACTAATATAAATGTGATGTATGTTTGTTACTCAAGCAAGCTAAAACGGAAATGGATGTTTACACACAGATAGTTTAAAATCTGGATTAACACATAGAATACAAATGCAAAACACAGCAAAGAATGGAATTCTCTGCCTTCGTCGGTGTTCCCAAGATCATAATTATAACCCCAATCTATTTAAGCCGTGAGTCAATAGACTTCTTTTGGGTTAGGTAGCTCCATTGTTGACCGTATCTCAGTCCTCAGGACACGATTCAGATCAAGAACAGGGCAATTTAATATTTAATAAATAAACACATTGACCCGGTAGTACGATCACGTGGGACAATTACCTAACTGCATTTTGGTAAAACGCAAGCTTAAGCTAGTTTGATATAAATTTTATTCTTATTCAGACTGCTATGCAGTAAAAGACCACACTGACAAAAACAAAACCCAAGCGTCAAGTTTTCCCATTCACCGCAAATATTTACGAAACAATATTAATATTACACGTTGTCTAACGAGCAACAAAATACCAATAAGCGATGGTTCCTTAAAGCGAGATCGTTTATTTGCCTCATTACGATACGGCCGCCGACGCCCGACGCCGCAACGATTTATTATTGTTTGCTTACTAAATTAATTTCTTCAATTCCGGGGGCTGGTACCAACAGGGCGGGAAGGATGTTGTTTATAATCTACCTTCAGATTTTTGATTTTCTCCGCCTCGGGGCGACAGGGGCGGAGGGAGAGAGGTCGAGCGCTGGGCTCGGCGTGAAGTAGTTCGTATTGAGTCGCGCTGGGCGTCGAACGAATATTATAGTAGCCATAGAACGGGTGAAAGCGCACGCGCATTGATTAAATCGACTTGTGGAGTCATTTCGCGGCACCCAATTATACTAGTTAAGCAGTACGGTTAGCGACGCTGTGAATGTCGAACGGGTTATTGATAATATCATTGGTTTGCCTTGTCACGGGAGTGCTATTGGGAACGCACCGAGGCTTTTGTGGTTAGACTAATACGGAGTGAGTGTGGTGGCTCGCGTTAACGGCGTGGCTTGCAGCGACGTGGAAGAATCGTCCGGAACTACCAGCAAACCATCGCAAGGTCATATACACTCATTATACACATACACAGTTACACAACTTGCGAGGGGTCAAGGAAGTGAGACCGGCTCGAAGAAATGAGGTAAGGGTAGCTTTAAGTTCAGAAATTGTAATATTGTTCGGAGGCGCGTATCGCGTCTATTTGATCCCGTTAGGACGGCGGCTGTTCTGAGACCTGTCTCCCATGGGCCCGAGATAAGGTTCGGCTGAGTCCTGGCGCGATCAAAATCAGCCAGTCATCGACCACGCTGGCGCTGGCTGGTGAGCGTGGTCTGGCTGGCTGGTGATCGCGCCAGGACTCAGCCGAACCTTATCTCGGGCCCATGGGAGACAGGTCTCAGAACAGCCGCCGTCCTAACGGGATCAAATAGACGCGATACGCGCCTCCGAACAATATTACAATTTCTGAACTTATAGCTACCCTTACCTCATTTCTTCGAGCCGGTCTCACTTCCTTGACCCCTCGCAAGTTGTGTAACTGTGTATGTGTATAATGAGTGTATATGACCTTGCGATGGTTTGCTGGTAGTTCCGGACGATTCTTCCACGTCGCTGCAAGCCACGCCGTTAACGCGAGCCACCACACTCACTCCGTATTAGTCTAACCACAAAAGCCTCGGTGCTTTCCCAATAGCACTCCCGTGACAAGGCAAACCAATGATATTATCAATAACCCGTTCGACATTCACAGCGTCGCTAACCGTACTGCTTAACTAGTATAATTGGGTGCCGCGAAATGACTCCACAAGTCGATTTAATCAATGCGCGTGCACTTTCACCCGTGATTCTATGGCTACTATAATATTCGTTCGACGCCCAGCACGTCTCAATACGAACTACTATTCACGCCGAGCCCAGCGCTCGACCTCTACCGATAGTATCATGTCCGAACATTCTATTACTAGAAATACAAAATTTAACGTATTTACAACCATTTTTAAAACTTCATTTTTTAACAAAAAACATTCATAAGTACATCCTTGCTTCGCGCACAGTCTAAATGTACATTCTTTACATTAGAATTATAAGGGACTAGATTCGTTTGGGAACAAAAACTACATAAACAAAATCATAATGAAATTAAAGTAATCTTCCACGTTTTGTTCTAAGTTTGGTGGTTCTTCTACATGTTCATATTGTCTGGCATTATCCCGTAACCATCGTGTGTTGAATAGAATGTAGATCTCGTCGGTCAGAATGTACCAGACTCGGATCCTTCATCTTTAACTGAATATTTTATTTAGAATTTTGGTGATATTTTTACTTATGTGTAGTATGATTACATAATGATGCATTTCCCTTTTTCAGCCCAAGGGTTATTTTTCTTGTCGGGAGCGTGTATGAGCGGGTCGTTCTTTTCGTTTTCCTCCACATATTCCCGCATCGCTGCAATGCTTTTTGAAAGCGGCCAGCGTTCCATAGACGCTTGGTACTTCATGTTTTCAATCTGCTTTTTGAGTGCTTCTTTGTCCATGGCTGCAAGAATACTAGGGTCCATCGCGCAGAATCTTTCTTCTAATTGCTCCTCAACAGAATCCTCTTCCCTCTCTGAGCTTAGTGTCCTTCCAGCTTACTCCGTCAAAGCTTACAGCCTAAGGTTAACCCACTTTGTAAAAATTAGTAGGTACTTGGTACCAATTTACTTTGTAAAAATTGTGTTCATGTACAAATTCAACTTGTAGGTAGTAGTACATTGACCTACATACCAGTGTACACCTCAAGTTGAGTTTGGAATTATTAATAATAAGTACATAAATGGAATGTGAATATTCGTTGATAAAATAATTTGTTATTTACGTTCGGTTACGCACAAATATAACCTCATCACAAATCGTGTTATGATTGTCAACATTTGAGACATAGAGGAATAACCTCTAGAGCACGTAGAGGAATAAGTTCAAGAGTTGGCATAGCGTCGTAGATTTATTCACTCAACGAATATATTATTATTGTTAGTTCCGGATACAATAATTGTTATTTTTTTTGGTTATTGTTATTTATTATTGCATAATCGCGTATTGAAGTTGGTACTATGGCTCCGTCAGTAACGAAAACTATCGCAGCCAGAATCGAAGCTGAATTGAGATGGTTTTCATCGGTTGTTACGTTGGTAGGTCGCACCGATCGTGAAGATGCGTTATTGTCACGCGCTCGGCAAGTTGACGAACGATATGACGCCGTGTTAAAGTGTCACGCTGAGTATTTAGCATGTCTCGAATCGACGGATCTGTCGTCGGTGGACAAGGATGCTCAGGTGGTACGGGGCAATGTGGACCAGTGTGGGGAAATGTCCATGAGCATAATCCAGGCGGCGGCCGACATTGAGCGATCGCGCATGGGTGACGTCAGGGAATCATGTCGGCCAGCAGGCGTAGGAATTCAGGCGCCGTTGCCACCAGTACATGTACCCGAGTTTAGCGGCGAGTATGCCGATTGGCCGCGATTCCGCGATATTTTTAATAGTGTCGTGCATTCGCGTACGGATCTCTCGCCCGCCTACAAGATGGCTCAATTAATGGGTAGGCTTAACGGTGAGCCGCACGACATCTTGACCCACCTGGAGATTACGGACGCCAGTTATGAGACGGCATGGGGCCTATTAATCGACCGATATGATAATCGGCGATTAATAGTTGATGGCCTCATCGATAAGATTTTTGAAATCCCGAAGGTGTCTAACGTGTACGAAATAAGGGCGAAAATCCTTAATCCGGTCACGGTTGCGGTGAACACGTTAGATCGACTTAAGTTGTCGTTAGGGGACAATAAATATATCATCGTCAATAGGGTTTTACGGAAGTTGCCGATCGACGTGGTGGCGCGCTTTGAGCAGTCACATGGTGGCGAATCGACGGACCACCTCCCAAGTTACGATGACTTGAGGGTGTTTTTAGAAGGCGAGTGCCGGCGGGCGGATTGCCAAGGGGCATCCACGTCGCACCCTCCTCCGTCAACCCGACGTACGAGCGGGCCCAAGCCGGTTGAGCCCCGTCGGGGGGGGAAGAAATACCACGCCCTCCAATCGGAAGTGTGCGCCTTCTGTCGGAAGGAAGGGCACGGTCTCGCCGCATGCGCGGACTTTAAGGCGCAGCGGGTGCATAGACGAAGAGGGGTGGTCAAGCAGCGCTATTTGTGCTTCCGCTGCTTGGGGACTCACTTTGTACGTGAGTGCCACAGGACCACTAACTGTGGAACCTGCGGAGGAGCCCATCACGAGTTGCTATGCCTGGCGGAGAGTAGGGAGGTGCACGGAGCCTCGCCGGGAGGTCACCCCCCCTCTCCTAAGCCAGATTCGGGTGGTCGGTCACCCCCCCCTAGGGGGGGTGGGTCGGCCAGGAATCAGCGGTCGCCGCCCCCTCGGGGGGGTGGGCCAAGGGCTGATCCAGAGCACAACCCGATACCGTCGTCTTCCCCGCGGGGGGGGGATAGGCACCGAGACTCGGGCAGGGGCCCGGAGGTAGTACAGACGGGTTACGCGGCGTACTCGAATGCGTTGGGGGGCATGTTGCCACCCCCGAGTAGTCGCTTCTCCCCGCCTCTCGCAGAACGCCCTCGGCTGACGGCGCGCCCGCCACCGTTCGGAAGGATGCCAGTAGGCTACTTCCGACCGGCACGGATGTCACCGATGGGTCGGGAGGGTTACTACCCGGGTTGGGACCCGTATACTGGGACAGTATTTACTCCCCCTCCGGCAGGGGAGGAGGGAGGTGCCTCCTATTAGCAACTAGCAGCCTGTTCGTCAGTGGTGCCCACCCCGACAGTAACGGTATTATTACCGACGGCTAGGATTACTGTCAGGGGTACTGACGGACAGCCGGTGCACGTGCGAGCACTGTTAGATTCAGGGGCACAAGGTTGTATTGTGTCCAGCTGTTTAGTGAAAAAGCTGGGCCTTACATTAGAGCCATCACGGGATGGCGCCGTAGGTATAGGTGGCAATCGGGTGCCTCACCTCAGGGGTCAGACGACATTCCTGTTCGAGATGGGTGACACGGCATCGGTCACGCGGGTGAATGCCACGGCGATCGTTTTGGACGAAGTGGTTGGGGTCCTCCCTCAGACTCGGTTACCGTCTGCGGTAAAAGGGTTGACCAATGGATTGGAGTTAGCCGATCCCCACTTCGCGATCCCCGGACGGGTGGACGTCTTGCTTGGGTCTGACGTCCTCGGGAAGCTGCTCCGAAGCGGCAAACGGGAGCTGCAACCAAACGGGGTTGTGGCCATGCGTATCGCAGGTGGTTACGCGTTATTGGGCCCAGTACGGGAACCACAGCACTCAACGGATTATAGCTCCATATATTATGGCAGCGTGTTATCCGACGTCCTGCAACGGTTCTGGGCAACGGAAGAGCCACCCACCGCTCTTAGAAATAACCCACGTGATGAGGAGTGCGAAACATTCTATCGATGTAACACGGTGCGCCTCCCATCGGGTAGATTTATGACAAGGTTGCCATTTCTGTCAACTCGACCTCCGCTGGGGAGCTCATGGAGTCTGGCAGAAAAGCGGTTAGTGGCAATGGAAAGGCGCATGAAGCGGGACTCCAACTTCCGACAGAAGTATGTGGAGTTCATGCGCGAATACCTGACGTTGGGTCACATGTCGGTGTCCAGGGTTGACTATCGTCATGAGGAGCATTATGTGTTGCCTCATCATGCTGTTTTGAAGACACCTGACTCAAAGATTAGGGTCGTGTTCGACGGGAGCGCGGAGACGTCTAGCGGGGTGTCCCTGAATCAATGTCTCCATGCTGGTCCTAAGCTGACCAGAGACATTGCAGACATTCTCACGGACTTCAGGAGACACCAGGTTGTCTTCGTTACGGACGTACGGATGATGTTTCGTCAAACTGAGATTCATCCAGACGACCGTCGGTTCCAGCTGATATTGTGGCGAGAGAGCCCAGAGGAACCGATGGTCACGTACGAGCTCAACACAAACACGTACGGATTAAAGCCCAGCCCATATGTAGCCATGCGTACGCTACGAGAACTGGCTGATCAAGAACGGCTCCGCTTTCCCCGCGCGGCTGCTGTCATTGATAGGGACGTCTATGTAGACGACATTTGTACGGGCTCAGACAGTATTGAGCAGGCGCTCATCTTAAGGGATGAATTGGTGGCGCTCATGGCCTCCGGTGGCTATGAACTCAGGAAATGGCTGTCGAACTGCCCAGAGGTACTGGCAGGACTGCCAACTGAGTATCAACAAGACCCGCATTTGTTTGAGGATTCGGAGAATCTTCATGCGTTGGCCATTTTAGGGGTCCAGTATCGACCGAGTCAGGATGCCTTCACATACAGTTGTGAGGCCGAGTTGCTGTCGAAGACCTGGACCACGCGATCGGTCCTTTCGACTATCGCACGAACGTTCGATCCAACCGGTTGGATCGCGCCGGTCACGTTCATGGGAAAGTGCTTCATTCAGGAGTTGTTGGTTAGGGACCGTCACACCAAGAATTCACACGCAGGCTGTAACACCCTTCTGGGCATTTTGCAGCGTGAATTTTGGATTTTATCGGCCCGCAGAATCATACGGAGCGTTGTGTTTCGTTGCTTGCCTTGTTACCGACTCAAGGCAGCCACAATGCAGCCACAAATGGGAGATCTCCCGGCCGATCGAGTCACGGAGGCTCGGCCATTTGCTGGCGTAGGGACAGATTTCGCGGGGCCTTTCATGGTCAAGACATCGCACCTTCGCAACGCGAAGTCGGTTAAGGCATATCTGTGTGTCTTCGTGTGTCTGGCGACCAAGGCCGTTCATTTGGAATTGGTGGCCGATCTCTCTACGGAGGCCTTTCTGGCGGCGTTAGATCGATTTGTTTCTAGACGGGGAGTACCGTCACTGATTCGGTCGGACTGTGGTACCAACTTCAAGGGCGCCGACCGGTGCTTAAAGGAAATTGTATTGTTTTTAAGTCAGAATGAGCGAGAGATTGGCACGGGCCTCGCCAGTCGGGGCATTTCGTGGTATTTTAGTCCACCTGGATGCCCCCACTGGGGTGGAATTTTCGAGGCAGTAGTCAAGTCTTCCAAGACTCACTTGTATCGGGTCATCGGCTCAACGATTCTCACCTTTGAGGAGTTGTCAACGGTGTTTTGCAGAATTGAGGCGGTCTTAAACTCGCGACCTTTGTGCCCGTTGAGCGCTGACCCGAATGACCTTGAGGCCATGACCCCAGGTCATTTTTTGATTGGCCAACCACTTAACGCCTTGCCGGAATATCCGTATACTGATGTCAAGTTGTACCGGTTGTCACGGTATCAGATGTTACGGCAAATGAGCCAAAATTTTTGGAAGCGATGGTCGCTGGAGTATTTGCATATTCTACAGCAACGCGTTAAGTGGACGGACAGGACGACCCCACCCTGCGTTGGAGACCTCGTTCTGGTTAAGGATGCTAACCTATCACCGTTGTGTTGGCGACGGGGGCGCATTGTTAACCTGATTACGGGCAAGGATGGGTTTCCAAGGATCGCAGACGTCCAGGTGAGGGACTCGATCCTTAGACGGGCAGTTTCAACTTTATCTCGACTCCCGGGAGTTTGAGCGGACCGACAACGGGTCGGTCCGGGGGGGGTGATTGTTTATAATCTACCTTCAGATTTTTGATTTTCTCCGCCTCGGGGCGACAGGGGCGGAGGGAGAGAGGTCGAGCGCTGGGCTCGGCGTGAAGTAGTTCGTATTGAGTCGCGCTGGGCGTCGAACGAATATTATAGTAGCCATAGAACGGGTGAAAGCGCACGCGCATTGATTAAATCGACTTGTGGAGTCATTTCGCGGCACCCAATTATACTAGTTAAGCAGTACGGTTAGCGACGCTGTGAATGTCGAACGGGTTATTGATAATATCATTGGTTTGCCTTGTCACGGGAGTGCTATTGGGAACGCACCGAGGCTTTTGTGGTTAGACTAATACGGAGTGAGTGTGGTGGCTCGCGTTAACGGCGTGGCTTGCAGCGACGTGGAAGAATCGTCCGGAACTACCAGCAAACCATCGCAAGGTCATATACACTCATTATACACATACACAGTTACACAACTTGCGAGGGGTCAAGGAAGTGAGACCGGCTCGAAGAAATGAGGTAAGGGTAGCTTTAAGTTCAGAAATTGTAATATTGTTCGGAGGCGCGTATCGCGTCTATTTGATCACGTTAGGACGGCGGCTGTTCTGAGACCTGTCTCCCATGGGCCCGAGATAAGGTTCGGCTGAGTCCTGGCGCGATCAGATGTAGAAAAAACAAGACAAGATAGGACAACGAGATAATATAAGGGAGTGGAGAGTGTTTGCAAACTAAAACAAAGTTGTCCTTGTTCAACTAATTTATTTTGGTAAGACTCTAAAGGAACTCCGCAGTCCACGTATTGCACTCGTAGTTTCGTTCTTCTTCCGTCCTTCTGACATTCAAAAGTGCCTGTAATGGCTTAATTGAAATAAAATATTTGAGTTTGAGTTCAACACTCTTACAAAGTTGAAAAGGAGGTCAGGTCATCATCATCATCAACATCAGCCTATAATGTTCCCACTGCAAAGACTCAGGCCTCTCTCTCTCTAGAAGTGGGAGGGGCTATAATCTACCACGCGGGCCCAGTGCGGGTTGATACTCGTACAACAGGACAATGACTGTACTAACATTACACGATAAGCTGGTTATCAAGCTACATAGCCTGGCCCACCGTCGCAAAGTCGCATGTCTGTCGGTCTTCTACAGACTGTACTCCGGAGAGTGTGCGCAAGAGCTCCACGAGCTGATCCCACCATCTCCCTTCTTCCATCGGGAGACTAGACGTACTGCTGGGTACCACCGATACCTAGTCGACATTCCACACATTCGAACGAAGCGCTTTGCTGGGTCCTATAATATGCGCACAGCCAAGGAGTGGAATTCCCTGCCTGCGTCGGTTTTTCCGAGTTCATATAACCCTAATATGTTTAAGTCGCGAGTAAACAGGCTTCTACTGGGTAAGCTCGTTCCATCGTCGACATCATCTCTGCCCTTAGGGCAAGATTGAAGTCAAGAGCAAGCCCATTTATAATATAAAAAAAAACACTAGGTATAATTCAATTTTTAAATGAGACTTTCCGGCGTCATCCGGATGTATGACCAAGATTTAAAGGTCTTTCTTTATCGTGTGATTAGCGCCTGCCTGGATTCAGATGCGATCCTATTGCCATCAACCGAGTACAAACCCAGACTCCCTAACTACTAAGCGCTTTCCAGTCCTCTCTACATCCACGTTAAGAACGAACGCAACTTAATATTTGCATAATCTCTTTGATTTGCAAAATAATAAACCGGTAGAGTTTGTGCTTTTAATAATGTGCCTTAATATTATGTATTAAAGGGTTTTCGTGAATCAGCAGCTTAATCGACTGTTATTGTAGAATTTTGAACGCTATTCTGAAGATTTTGCGAAAGGAAAACTTAACTTGAAGTTAAAAGAAGTTTAAGTTTACTTAACTGCTTGGAACGAAAGATAAACATTAATTATGTTTTCTTAATTGTATTGGCGTTTTAGTTTATGCTGGGTAAGGCGTAGCATAGAAGCCTGTGTCTCAGAATTCCACACAAACCAGACCAGATGACCAGAATGAAACCAGATTCTAAACAATAGCGCGTGTAAGGTAATATTACTTACGTTTAAATGCAGGGATTTACGATAGGGTCTAATGACTCAGCTGTACAAACATTATAGACTGATTTTACTGAGGAGGAGACTTTAAGCATACTTCATCTCCCTGCTGCGCAAAGGCCACTCCCCACGACTTTTCAGTTTCAATTCAGTTCCAGACCAGTGTTTCTGATCCAGGGCCGATTATGATATTCCTTTGGTAGCCGGCACGCGGATCCACGATAAATCGACATCACGTTCCGCATACCGAAGGTTAAACCATAATTATATTCAGGTGCAGTAATACATTCATAACATCCCAACCTAACCTTCCGGAAAATACAGGAGTACTGTTATGTTATGCAGTTCAACTACTACCCACAAAACCAACGCTCCGTTTCCCCCATAAATTAAAACTAACAGAAACAATCCTTGCATCCAATATATCGAGTTAAAACAGAATTTAGACCGTTTAGTTTAAATTCGCCGTGTTTGGAAAACGGAACGTAATTTAGTAGAAAACTTCTAAAGCACGAACTGGACGTAGCTGGGGCCCGGTTGTGTTTTGTTTTATATTGCCGTATTTAGGTCGATTTTGTACGAAAGGTGTGTTGGTCAATTTGAGCTATTATGTATGTATTTTATCAATAACTTTTGTAAAGTCTTAGAGGTGCTTTTCACTAGTATTGCGTCCATTATTAATTGGGGTACTTACATTTTTTTTTAATTATAAATGGGCTTGCTCTTGACTTCAATCTTGCCCTAAGGGCAGACTGAGATGATGTCGACGATGGAACGAGATTACCCAGTAGAAGCATGTTTACTCGCGACTTAAATAGATTAGGGTTAAATGAACTCGGAAAAACCGACGCAGGCAGGGAATTCCACTCCTTGGCTGTGCGCATAATAAAGGACTTAGCAAAGCGCTTCGTTCGAATGTGTAGAATGTCGACTAGGACTAGGATATAACATAACATCACGCATTATCATTACATAATTATAATCCCAAAGGGTAACGGAGGTCCTGAACCTAATAATACAGCACTCAGATCTCACCAGTCATGTTTGAATCCGTTGACCGCTAGGCCAACGAGGAAGTCTATTTGGGAATAATTATCTAGTACCAGCTGATGCCTGCGGTTTCATCCGCGTAGATGTCGGTTATCCCCCCCTTTCAACCCCTTACAACCCTTTAAAAATTAGCATATGTTCTCAAGCTCTAGACTATCTTCGTACCAGATATCATTTGAATCGGCTCAGCAGTTTTGGAGTGAAAGTGCGACAGACAGACAGAGTTATTTTCGCATTTATAATATTACTAGCTTTTACCCGCGACTTCGTTCGCGTGGAATAGTGACTTCCGGCAGATTTTTGGTTTATATCGCGAAAAAAAAAAAAACTATCCTATGTCCTTTCTCAAGTTCCAAACTATGTCTGTACCAAATTTCACACAAATTGGTTCAGTAGTTTAGGTGTGAAGCAAAGACAGACAGACAGACAGAGTTACTTTCGCATTTATAATATTATATTAGTAAGGATTGATAATAATAGTTAGTGCCTTAAGGCGCCACTAAACGCGAAACTAGCGTCACCCACATCATATTTCTTTTACTCTAAAATCATTTCAAATTTGAAATATCCAAATTACTATCATGCTAGTAAATAACCTTTTTATGATTAGACCTAGTATTTTTAAAATCACTTTTTATGATTAGACTTAATAAATTACGAAAATTAGAGATTAAAGATAAAAGTGGCCACTTTGGCGGTAATAACCAATTCTAGGCCACATTAAAAACCCCTTAAACAGTCATTGTGAAGTAGTTGATGAATGAATTTAGCGGGGGGAGGATAAGAGAGTGCGGGGTTCTGGCGTTGATAGCGAACCAAACTGTAAAACAATCATCAAGACACCACGAACGCTCACGGCGTTTAACACGTAGCAAACGGGTGGGGCTGGGAAAACTGCGGGAAAGAAGGTCTTTTTAAATTAATATTTATTTATTTATTTAGTACTTGGAGGACTTACAGCATAATATATGCGGAATATGGTTACATAAACGGAACAATTCTATCCGACATGAGGCGATCTAACCTAACCGTCCACAACACGAAATCTGGGCTGCTACAAAACAATTCATCATTTAGAATTCCTATTTCATTTTATTTTTAACTTACCCAAAACTCGGAATTGCTAAAAGCCTTTTCCAAAATATACTTTCGAATTGCATAACTGAATATTAAAAACTCAAATAGAATTATAATCCATTCATTTTCAATAAGAATTGAATGACCCAAAAGATTCAAAAAGTTCGTTGGTCTTGTGGTCGCCAGAGCGTGACGGCTGAGCACGAGGTCCTGGATTCTATTCCTGGGTCGTGCAAAATGTTATTTGCGTTTTTCCATCTGAAATTTCTCAGTAGCGGCTACGGATTCTGGATTTGTGCCCGGATGATGACAATTTATAGGCTTACCCTCTATCACATGGTATTTAAACATAACTAATAAAATGTGTAAGGTGCAGCGGGGCAATCTCGACAGCGGGAAATTTCAACTAATCTTAATAACTTCTACATTTTAAGTTATGGAAACAGGCGTTACTTTGCGGAAATCCATGACATTAAATGCTATGAAATATATATTATTATATAAATATACAATAAATATATAAATATATTATATATATATTGTATATATATAATTATATTATATATATATTTATTATTATATATATAATTTTTATTGTTATTATTATTTATTTATTTTTTCTACATTTTACTTTGAAATTTGAAATTGCCCCGCTGCACCTTAAGTACTATTAGGTACACCTCGTTTTAACCCTTCGAGGATTACACGCGTGATGTTATATGAGAAACAAAAAAATTATCATCCTCTATTCTCCTAGCCCCACATCCCAGTTGAACCACGCCGACACCGCTCATATTAACTCCGGACAGGCAATGATGGCCGACACTTTGTTCCCCCGTTGTGTTGCAAAGAAGCAAAGAAAATTACGAGCTGCACTGCGCCCTAATTATATATCGTTACTCACTAATGAAAGGGATCGCGGGGTGTTCATGCGATGAAACGAAGCTTTTTTAGTATGTGAGTTTTTTTCTACATCCCCGAGCTGAGTTTTGTTGTAACTATTAAGTATTTTACACATAGGTACAGCCACCAGCGAAACGATAGCTGCCACACAGTTCAATGCTCAAGGTTAAGCAGTCGTTCCCATGGCCAGTCAGTGAATGGGTGGACTGTCTATAATATACGTAGTTTCCACTGTGCCTCGGAAAACACGTCAAATTGTTGGTTCTGGCTGACATTTGTAGATCTTTGCCAGTCGTTAGAGGTAATCAGTGGCCCGATTGTCTGACAACCTTTCCTACCAAGGAGATGTTATCACTCTGTACAGTCAGTAGTACAGAACTGGGTAGAGGTCCCCAGGTGCAGTCACGCAATAGTTGAAACTGTTTTGAAAGATTTTGGAACTCGTTGAACACATCAAATTAATGTCTGAATTAACAAGCCAAAACTTAACACAGAAATAAATCAAGTTTAAGAATCTGATACACCAAATAATATTCCACCACAGTGATAACTCAGCCTAAAGCAACTTTAACAAAAATATGTGGCAAATGGCGATCCTAATTCAGTACCCTAAAACAATAGATTTATGGTCCTCTTTGTCCTCGCCACCAAAGTGACCTTCATTGTGCTGACTAGCTGTTTTTCAGCATGAATATTAAATATCCACTCGACCACCATTTTCTATTCTATAATAAATATGAATATTCTTTTGTATCTACTTAATGAATTGCCAACAGACAGGCCGACGGGATGGAACGAGAAGTTATTACTGGCTTTTGTGTTGCCCACCTTTTTTTTTTTTTTTTTTGGTGGGTGGAAAATCATCAAATGACCCCCCTTGCTCTTGGGTAGAGCGAAGGGGAGTGTCAGACTTCTACTGACTAAAAACCGAACCCACGTTGTTGATTTTTAGGGTTCCGTACCTCAAAAGGAAAAAACGGAACCCTTATAGGATCACTTTGTTGTCCGTCTGTCTGTCTGTCTGTCTGTCTGTCAAGACCTTTTTTCTCAGGAACGCGTGGAGGTATCAAGCTGAAATTCATATCAAATACTCAAGTCTATGGTCTCTTGGAGCTGTGAAAAAATCAAACTTCTAAGTCAACGCGATCAAAAGATACTCCCGTTTATGCCGCAAATTTTCGACACTCGCAAGGGAATCAAAACCTACAGGGTACTTCCCGTGAACTCAGAATCTTGAAATTTGGTACGAAGCAACGTCTTATAGCATAGATAAAGGAATAATTACGAAAACCATAAATTTTTAGTTACATCAAGATACTCCCGTTTATGCCGCAAATTTTCGACACTCGCAAGGGAATCAAAACCTACAGGGTACTTCCCGTGAACTCAGAATCTTGAAATTTGGTACGAAGCAACGTCTTATAGCACAGATAAAGGAATAATTACGAAAACCATAAATTTTTAGTTACATCACATAATATATTTTTTTTACGGAACCCTCGGTGCGCGAGTCCGACTCGCACTTGGCCGGTTTTTTTATTGTATTAATATTATTATTATTTTTTTTTTTTTTTGTTGCCCACCTAGGGACAAAGTTCAATAGTCTCAAATATTATTTTACTTCGGCCATCGCCTGTTCTATCTATAACATTATAAACTCTCCTATAAGTTCGTGATAATGCTACAAAATGTCTGTTCTCTCATAGTTATCTAATAAATTCCATGAAGGAAGCGTCAGTGGCGTGCCTCATCATCACCACAACCCGAATTTACCCCCTGCTGAGTAGGTTTAGAACTCTCTTTTATTGTGCCAATCTCCCTGTCCCTGGCCCAACTTCATCTAGGTGGCGTGCCTAGAGGCCAACAATACGGCAAACCCACAAGGCAAGCAGTCAGTTCAGATACCCTTTTTTTTTTGTTTTTTTTTTTTTTTGGTGGGTGGAAAATCATCGAATAATTACCTCCGCTCTTGGGCAGAGCGAAGGGGAGTGTCAGACTTCTACTGACTAAAAACCAAACCCATGTTCCTTCTTCGCCCTATTGTCGGAGCCGCGTTATCCTTTCGATAATCCACAGCCCCGACGGGTGTTCAGATACCCTTACATCATGAAGAGTTACTACTCTTACGGTACCTACTGGTTATAAGAGCAAGAGCCGTTATTAGGAGCGAGTCTATTGTCATCAAGCGGGTACAAGTGCAGATACCGGTATGCTACAGTTAAATAAAAGACCCGACCCTTTGCCCAACATGGGCATATGCACTCTAACCGCATTATTAATAAAAATAGTTAAACCTGGTTTAACTTACGCTTGGTTTATCTCGCATGCCGTCACTTTCTTTTGAATATGTTTGAAGTGAGACGGCATGCGAGATAAACTAAGCGTAAGTTAAACCAGGTTTAACTAATTTTATTAATAAGGCGGTAAGACTACTGCACAGTATTACGTAAGTAGTAAGGCCGTTTTTTATAGCCATCGCCTTCTAAATCATGCTCTATAAAATTACCACTTTATTTAACAATATGCATATCAAAGTAAGAAGTTCAATTTTAGTCAAAAAACTAAATTCCACTCTAAATTCAGAAATTTAGAATCTAAAACCAACAACCATGTTCTAATAAAAACAATGTCTTCATACACACGATCGTTCCTACTTCTTATTCCAAATCTTTTCCGTACAAAAAAAAACTTCACTTCATAAAATCAGGTGAACAATATATGCAAAGAGGGAAAATAACGGAAAACCATTTTCCTAACACAATTTACACTCAACGTAGAGTTTTTTTTTTATTAAAACCCCAGGCGGGCCGTAAAGACAAGGGGGGTGAAGAAAATTTATTCATTTCGAGACATAATTTCGAGCATATTTTAATAAAAATGTTACTTGAGCACCGGTAGAGAGTTTGAGAATTTGAATTCTGATGTTGCAATTCCTTATTTCATTTCGACTGCCATCGGTAATACTCGGGATGTGTGGACATCTCGGGATAGAATTTTATTTTTATTTCTACGTATTGGTACAGACTCTGGTATGGCTATAACAGTAGAGGAAGACCAAAGAAACTATGGATGGACTGTGTGAAGGATGATATGGCTAGAAAGGAGGTGACTGCTGAGATGACGAGAAATAGGGAAGTATGGAAGAAGAAGACATGTTGCGCCGACCACAAATAAATTGGGATAAGGGCAGGAGAATGATGATGATGGTAATTAGTACTCTGGTATGAGTAGACGACATAGTTTCCATTGGGGGCAAAACCTGGATGAGGCTGGCACAGGACCTGGAGAATAGCACAAGAAAAGAGAGCCCTCGGATGGAGGGCTCCAGCCTGTGGATGATGATAATGAAGATTGGTAGTCAACACATTTCCCACTCTTGCTAAAACATTTAGAGCAGTGGTGGCCCAGTGGTGGCGACGCGACCCCATCTTATGAACAGTAAGAAAACAGGGTAAATATCCCGTTCATAGTATTAATAGTAGAGTGAAACCCGTAAACCCGTCAGGCGCATTACTTTGTGTAATTTATTACATCACCACTGCTCTCAAAACGGTGAAGGAAAACATCGTGAGAAAACGCTGTCTTAGAACCAAAAAAATTCGAAGACATGTGACATCTACCAATCCACCCTGGGCCGGCGTGGTAGATTATAGCCCAAACCTCTTCTAGAGAAGAGGCCTGAGTTCCTGCAGTGGGAACATATAAAAAAACCTCATAAGAAAAATATATTTTAAAAGTAAAAAGAAGCACGCAGCCTAAAAAGATCGCATCACATTACAGTATACCAGGTTGCGGACAGCGGGAACATTAAAATGCAAAGAGTGACTTAACTCGATAGTATCTTGCAAGGAATAAGATAAATCTTAGCGAGCGTTTTATTTACTTACAGAAGGCGAGAGAATGTTCGCTTTAGTTCTTTTTTTACAGTTTTTATAATTCCTTGAATAGAATTTTTTCACTGCTAGCCTCTTGGAGAAGCTCAGAGTCACACAACGAGCTATGGAGAAGGTATTAAATGCTCGGAGTTTCTTTGTGCGATTAGATCCGAAATGAGAAAATCCGCCGAAGAACCAGGGTCACCACCATAGCTCTCAGAATAAACAAGTTGAAGTGGCAATGGACATTGGGCAGGCCACATCGCTCGAAGAACCGACAACCGATAGGGAAGAAAGGTTTGATATAAACGGCAGGCTGCCGGTCTGTATGGCATTCTATGGGGAGGCCTTTTCCCAACAGTGGACGTCTTTTAGCTGATGATGAAGATTTTTTCAAATTTTCACATGGTCCATGCTAGCAAATATCATGCAAACATAACATAATTATAATATTTAATGCGAATGAAACTGTGTACCTATATCTATCACATACTATCAAAAAACTGGCCAAGTGCGAGTCGGACTCGCACATGAAGGGTTCCGTACCAAAACGGTATGCTATAATTTAAACAATTTCTTCTAAAGGGCCAATGAAACTTGACCTCTGGATCGTATAGGCGCTCATACGATTCAGGGACCAAATTATATTGGTTATTTGCTGTTTCCATCTGTTGTTTCCATCCAAGTTCAAAATGATTTTCCTAGAAAATCCTTATAAAGTTCTACTTTTCAGATTTTTTTCATATTTTCTAAACTTATGGTTCAAAAGTTAGAGGGGGACACTTTGTTTTTTTTACTTTTGGAGCGATTATTTCCGAAATTATTGACATTATCAAAAATTATTTTAGTAAACCCCTATTCATTTTTAAATACCTTTCCAACAATATATCACACGTTAGGGTTGAAATTAAAAAAAAAAAACACTTCCCACTTTACATATAGGGGGGCTACCCTAATAAAACATTTTTTTTTAAATTTTTATTTTACCACTTTGTCGGCGTGATTGATACACATATTGGTACCAAATTTCAGCTTTCTAGTGCTAACGGTCACAGAGATTAAGCGAGGACGGACAGACGGACGGACAGACATGGTGAAACTATAAGGGTTCCTAGTTGACTACGGAACCCTAAAAAAAGGAAAGAATCCCATGTCACTTCATAATCAAGTTATAAAGCTCACAGCTCACTCACGCAAAAGAAAAAAATAAACTTTATTTAGGAGGCCTCTGTGCTCTCATATTTCAGTCTGGCGGAGACAAAAATAATAAGGGCAATTCTTAGGTAAGTACTAGACTTCTTTAAGTAGAGAGACGAAATATCACGTTACTAAAAAGTCACATATATGCCACCAATCACGTTTCCCGCTCAAGATTAGAGAAGAAGAAGAAGACGCCTCTAATACCCAAAGGGTTAAGCAGAGATATTACCTGCTAGAACACTCACGTTTCGTCAGTTATGTTTAAGTCCCATGTAATACGGGGCGTGCCTATTGCCATCAATCGACCACAAATCCAGACTCCGTGGCTGCTACTGAGAAATTCTTAATGAAAAAAACCCAATAACACTTTGCCCAATCCGGGAATCGGGCCCAGGAACTCCTGCTCAGCTGCAGTCACACTTGCGACTACTAGACCAACGAAGCAGTAAAAGATAACACAAATTCAATATATTCTTTTCCTGACACCAACAAACTTTCTCCTTTATTATTTTCAAAGAAAAATCTGAACTAGTCTAAAGTTTTCAGACAAAATATTTTCTTTTATTTCATAAACAAGTGAATGTCTAAAACAATAATTGTTTTTGATTCTTTTTGATGTTTGCTTTTCAGTGGTTTTTAAAAGAAGCTAAATCGTTTGCTTATTCTAATTTTTGTAATAAAAAACTACAACGTCATTTTCATGAACCACAAGGTTGGGTGCACAGGGAAAAAACGATGCAGTAGTATTAGAGCTTTTCTTTATTTATGTTATTTGATTTTCATCAAATCATAACCAGCTCAAATATTGTTTGAAACTGATCGGTACCACAGCGTTTATACTAAAGAAAATACAATATGTAGGTATATAGTATTCATCATATGCCTGTCTGTCCACCGCAACATGCTCAGAAATGGCTGGTTTTCCGCAGCATTCGGTTAGTATCTGCGGTTTTACTTGGAGCGACTGCCAATTCGACCTCCACAGCCCTGTTAGTACTGAGTAATTAAGGGGTATCACAGTACCCCTATCACGACTGTCAAAGATCTACAAATGTCAACCGGGGCCAATGGTTTATCCTACTTCCCGAAGGACGAAAGAAACTCGGTATATAATTAGTGGTCCCCCATTTACAGACCAACCTAGGCAAGCGCGGTTTAACTTGATGATTAATCCGAGCGGCGGTTTTCATCTACCCACGAGCTCCTCTTATCATGACTATACTTCTTCAAAGCAAGAGTTTTAAGACGTTTCGTGTTTTTTCAAGAAATCATCCTAACTAAAATGTTTTCGCAAAAATAGTTTTTAATTTTTAAGGTCCATACTCAGAAAGTTCATTGGTTCCCAAGATACCACACCCAAAAAGTATCAAAATACTAAATTTTAATGTTTATAGTTCGTATCTGCCGATGCCAAACTTCATGGTTCCCTTGCCGAACCTAAACTTCTGCGACATTCTTCCAGCGGTCATTACAGAGCGGGGGAAAGTGGATACTGTATAATATTCACATTATATCCCCCTTTACTGGCGTCTCTATCGGCTATCAGCCGTTGCTCAGCATCTTTGCGGGACTCCAAATGATGTCATTAATGTTTGATGCCCATTTTTACCCACCCTCCCCTTTCGCGGGAGATAGTTTGTTGAATATCTGATGTTGTTATTGATTTTGGAACTAGCGCAAATGTTGGCATGTTTTTTTTTCGGGAGTTCTGTGTTCCTTGAGGTTTAATACGTACATCAACACATATTTGTAACTAGCTGACCCACGCAACTTCGTCTGCGTCACATAAATATAGCTATAACCTTTCTCGATATATCGACTAACCGACATAAATTAAGCTAACTCGTAACAAACAAAAAATCTTATCTTTCCTTTTTATTAAAATAGTTTAGATGGTTTAGATTATCTTAGATTATATTAAAGTGTGAATTACTATAGGTATCTCTTGCTGTTAAATATACTATAACACTCTGTACTTGTAAACATTATGATGCAGTAAATATTTTGAATTTGAATTTTCCGGAGGCCAGCCAGAATCCCCCGTACCTACATTGCGACGCGCGAATTTTTTGCCGCGCGGATATATATATCATTTAGATACATTGCGATATCTTCTAAGATATTTGTTTAAACTGTATTAAGTAAACGGCACAAATATTCTATATTAAATTTCCGTTCTAACAAACACATTTATTTAGATATAGATTAATACCATATGGATTAAATAAGCTTCGCAAAAAATAATTCTTTTTAACCTAACAGTGTATCAGTAAAAAAAGGTTACAGTGAGTCAATCTTAAAAGATAGATATATGCTGTCGCGGACTTTTTTTTAGAACTTTTAAAGAGGAACAATTCCTTCATACATGATATTTGCGTAACTTAAACCGTTTTCGCAGCGCACGCAGCGGAAGCTCTCAAAGAGGAAATACCTTTTCCCGTTTTTGCAACATTTCTCAATTATGCTCCGCTCCTATTGGTAGTAGCGTGATGTTATATAGCCTATAACCTTCCTCGATAAATGGACTATCCAACACAAAAAGAATTTTTCAATTCCAACCAGCAGTTCCTGAGTTTACCGCGTTCAAACAAACAAACAAACAAACAAACAAACAAACAAACAAACAAACTCTTCAGCTTTATAATATTAGTATAGATCACGCACGCATGGACACATTATGGGACACAACACATATATAAACATGATGTACATGACTAGCACCATGTGGGTTACTCATAAGTACACCTCTGTGCCCTTATTCCAATGTATCACACATACATTGGAATAAGCAGGTACGTCTTCTTCTTCTTCCATAATATTACTCGTTATCTCAGGAGTCACTAGACAGAAACTATGAAATACAAATGCTACGATACTCCTTCCGCCTTGTCCACGTTCATACATCTAATCGTACGCGCTTACAGGTTGCGAGTAGTTCACACCTGACCTCTAGATCTCACCTCTGAGCTGACATGAACAACATCACCAATAAGGTCAATGTATGTTCGACTGAGGCGCCCCCTCCCAACATGCCATTCCCATCTTTGAGGCTTCAAGACAAGAATAACTTATGAGTCAGTTTTTTAAAGAGAAAACCTTATTTATATTAATTTTATTCCCATCTGGGGATGAAGGGGCCTAGTTTATTCGATGCTTGTTCGTGCAAAATGCTGCTCCTTTGATAAAGGTTGGTTACGCTGGGACAAGGTCAAGAATTCAGTATCATAATTTTAAGCTATTGCATAGCTTCTATCGCGGGCCTGGAGCGTGGAGAGCGAATCCAGAAATTCCGTAACGAAAATATTCAACCAGGTTGCTATGGTTACGGAAAATAACAAGGTTGTCAACTGAGGTTGTCAAATTAAATAATTGATAAAAAATGCTATGCAATAGCTTTACCGCGGCAGTCTCCGAGTGCCACATTTAGTTTTTTTGTACACTTTATCACTTGCTTTGGAAATTACTGGATTATGTTGCGGAGGTCCGATAATCTGCACAACCCAGTTAATACTCAGGGGTATGGAAAGACTGCCAAAGCAACTTTTGGGTAAATACTATGGCTGAAAGTTTTTTAAAAGGACGTCATTTAGGACACGATCGAAAAGCAAAATAAGCCATTTCCACTTGCGTAATTTATCATTCGTCGGTGACGACGTAGTCTACAAAATTGATGTGGTTTTGTAAACGTAGATTTACCGGATCTTAAATTGGACGTACTGTGCAAAAACTTATACTAAATTCATATTATTAACTAACTAACCTTTATCTACAAAGTATGTTATCATTTTTAAATCTAAACATATAAAACTTTGTAATGAATGAGACAATGTCATTATATAACCTTTATTACAATAATATTTTAACACTTCCTTAAGTTTAAAGGCTAATTCCTTACAATCCTATTCGTTATTTAAGTAGTTACATTTTGCTTTGCTATCTTGAACAATAGATGTTTCTACACATAATTTAATTTAGGTTATAAAACACACAGAAACACTGTGACAAGGATCTCCTGAACCTCGAATGATCTGGACAAATGGCACTGTTGGTGAACATTTAATTCTCATAAATGTTCAGTTACTGTCTATTTATTGGAAGGAATAAGTTATGATCGCTGTTTTGGTTTTTCCTTTATCTGTGTAGATTAGAAGTCCATGCGTACATCTGTCCGTTCGCGCAAATGTCCAGTCGCTCACAAATGCCGTGTCGTGCTACTGAGTTCGCGCTAGAGTATTTCGCGCTTAGTACGAGGATACAGCTGGTCGAAAGTGAAATTATTCAAAAGACGAGACGGCGACATAAGCTCCGATTATGGCCAAAACAATAATGTTCAAAAAAACATGTAGTACATAACTAGTAAAAGAATATAAATTATTTGTATTTATTTAAATAATCCTCATCATAGAAATCAAAACTTATTGGAGAATAAAAAACAAGTATCTGCGAAGGAATTGAATTAGAAGTGCTTGAAATAATGTTGTTGACGGGTGAATACTCGTCAAAAACATTATTTTTCGAGTTTTCCGAAGAGATTCCGAGATTTTCCGAATGGATAATCATCCCATAATCATTAAATTTACCCAGAACTGATGGTTCCACGTGTGTTGTTGAAACACTAGTAGGTGGTATAGTCGGCGATCTGGTTGGCGGTATGGTCCTTGGTGTGGTCGGCGGTGCAGTACTGGAACTGGACTTGGGTCTGGATTTGGGTCTGGGTCTTGCTGTTGCTCTGTGTACTGAAAATTGATGAAAACAACATAATTTTAGTTACGGGAGTTAACACTAATCGATGTGAAATTTTGCTTTAAACGGCTCAGTCGCAAAATGTCTCTTTCGCAAAATGTCTACTGATAGCAAAATGTCTCTTTCGCATAATGTCGCTTTCACAGAATGCCGCTTTCTCACAATGCCTCTTTCGCAGAATGTCTCTTTCGCAAAATATTGCGCTAGGACTTAGAGTATTTAGCCGGGTTTATAAAAAAGGTGCATAGATATGTTGGATGGACGAGAAGATACCGCGCAACTACCCGAAAGTTGCCCAGCCGTGTCGCAGAGTCGGATTCGACGATTGAATGTGTTGTAAAAGTGGTTAACATTTAATAAGAAGTCGGAAAAATACAACCTTTTTTTATAAACCTGGCTAAATTTTATTTTAAGTTCTAGTGCGACATTTTGCGAAAGAGACATTTTGCTACCAGTAGACATTTTGCGAAAGAGACATTTTACGACTGAGCAAAAGGGGGGGGGGGGAGAGGATTGAAAGAAACTGTCAGAAAGAAGAAAAAATTGAAAAACTAAGTAGATGTTTATTTGTATTTCGGGGCCACCACCACCGGGTCACGTATATGGATATTAACAAAATGAAGAAAATATTATAAGGGAAACCTGACGTAAAGAGCTAGATTTCTAGATTATTTTACGTTAGGTTTACCACGCGCCCTCGTGCCAGAGCCAACCGGTTTGCCCAAACCCTTACAATCATAGAGCGGCAAACACTCACGTCCTCGCCGATTATTTCTAGTTGGGTGTTTGATGACGTCCTTTAAAGACCCCCAAGATATAGAGAAGGCTCTCTTAAAAAATTACATTTTATTTATTTTTTTGTGATCACGGTAGCCGAGACCGGTGTTGACAAAAAAAGGCATTTTTTCAAGGATAAGAATGCGCATAGGTACAGTCGAACAAGCTAATAAGTATACAGCCAGCTAACTTCTATTTACTTTTAAGTTTATACAGATACGATAGTCAAACGATCGGTGATCGGTGGTCTGAAATCAGTCGCCTAATGCAAAACACTTCATAAAACAAAATTCCAATCAATATTTTCAGTGTACTAGAATTATAAAGAGCTCTTTCCTGTATAATTATTAGCTTGTTTTGACTGTACCTATCGACCCCTACGTTTTTATCAAAGTAAAAACTTACTCCTATATTTTGTACAAAATCTGCAATTGTTCCATAGACACAACTTTGGTCTATACACCACACTAGAACTAGAGATATAACGAGAAATGACCTCATTTCACTGAACCATCTAAACACCACTCCGTTCGACGAATAAATATAGAATGGTAATTCAATGCTCTAACTAGACTAAATAAGGCTGCCTGTCCACCGGAGCGGAGCGAGGCAGCGGAGCGGAGAAACGGAGAAATATTAACCAATAGGACTGCACAAAATCTCCGCTCCGGTCCCAGTGTGCAATCCTATTGGTTAATATTTGTGCGTTTCTCCGCTCCGCAGCCTCACTCCGCTTCAGTGGACAGGCAGCCTTAAACAGAATTATTAGAATCGGTAACTCATTACAAGCATCAGAGATCTTGTATGACAATTTTTGTTTAAACATTGTCATTGTTTCTTTTATATAAAATATCGTACTATCAGTCATGTAACTAATAGTACGTCACCTATGTAATAGGGGACAAGCTTATTACCATCAAATGGATCATCAAGCTGACCACCAGAAGAGCACTAAGACAGTGAAGCTCGACGAAGTCCCTGAGAAACGATTTAATTCCCTAGATCCCGCAACGAAATGAATCAAAAAACAATAGCGGAGGAGTAGGGTTAGGAGAAAGAGGAAAGAAAGAAAACATATACAACAACATATTACAACAACAACAAACAACACAACATACAACAACAACATACAACAACAACATATTTATTTAGCACAAATACCACAAGTGCACACAACAAACAATAAAAAATAGGCTGGCTCCCATGGGGTTATATAGTGCCACATGGGATTTAAACAAGTAGGAACTTGTGGGTGTACTATATAAGTGCGCCTCTGCCTGACCCTTGGTGCATTACAGGCTATATGATAAGTTAGATTCAAATAAGTAAGCTCCCAAGAAGCTTACATAATAAATCAGTCCTGGAAAGTCCCTATATTCATAGAATACATATATATACTCATAGAAACTCATTTGGAGACTTCAGTTTCCGTCACCAAGCCATTGGATATTTTATCTTCCTGTCGCTTTTAAGGGGCCATGAAATGAATGTAAACCATATCTTCTGACCAAAATGGACTATAATTACATCTCCATCACCATTTAAAGGCAGTATAAGTACCGTATTTCCATTTAAATTAATCATACTTTTTTATAAATACGCAAAGCAAACAACTACTGACACAGGCGGACACCGTGTTAGTTTAATTATCAAAACTCGTTCGGAATCGTGCACTGTGTTGAACTGTGTCGCTTGTTGGAAAACAGTGCAAGATAATTTTTCAATTAACAAAGTAAATATTTATTTATTCAGAAGCCAGAGACGTTGGGTGGGGGGGTAATTTGAATGAAATTAATTTATTAAAGGCTATCTCAATGGGTGTGACGCCAAATGAGATATCTTTTGTTTGCAGAAGATGTAATAAAGAATTGTGAGGTGGTTTTCTGCGAGACTAAATGCAAATTGCGTGACTCTTGCTTCTGTAAATAGTTAAGAACAAGAACCGTATATTTTAAGGAAAATATGTGTTTATTTTAAGAAAATAATATACATGCCTTGCAGTGCTTTTATTTATATGAACCGGCTTGTTGGTTCAGACTCTAGAAGTTAGAAGTAGGACTACTTCAAAGTCCTCCTTACCAACCCTAATACATTTAGAATCTTATACAAACATACATTAAAAAGAACTATAATACGAACACATCCATCACCTACAAATAATCTGCGAATCAAATCATCCGACCGATTAGGCCCGTCCATCCGACATCCTCTGTAGAGCTAATTCCGGCAAGCTCTCTGTTCCTACATAGTACATTTATTTGTTCAGCCACAAAATCGCGTACAGTTTCACACGTTTAACATACCTTTAACACTTCAAGTTTTGTGTGAAATGTTATTTAGAATGTACGATTTAAACATGTTTAAGTTCGTGAAGGTATAGGTACAGGGTGTAAGGGACAGCCCTCCTCAAACTGACATACAACTTTGTATTAAATTCTGAATCATACTGCAACCTGGGTGTCTAAAATGACCACCTTAGCAGATCATATTATGAATTGTGTTAAAATTCGTAAAATGTACCATTCATAAAAGTGAGTGATTCTGTGACTATTTTACGAATTTTAACACAATTCATAATTATTATTTTCCTACTTTAGTCAGTCAGCATTGGTGTTGTATTGTCAGACAACCAGCCTTACCAAGGGGTATCGTATAACCCAGTTTTAACTGGGTTGTGGAGGTCAGGTAGGCATTCGCTCCATGTAAAATACTGGTATTCAGCTGCTTCTGGTTAGACTGGAAGCCGACCCCAAAAAATGTTGGAAAAAGGCTAGGCAGATGATGGTTGCACTGGAATTTTCATTTTTTTTCAGTTACTATTCCGTTATTTTACTTGAAGTGTTCAAGAAGTGTTCTTGAAGTTTCACTGTTAGTACCATAATGCCAGTTACTGGGTGTTAAAATGGCCAATCAAACTTTAGAAAAACTCTTCTCTCTTAGATTTCGGTCTGAATAAATTATATCAAAAGAAGAACAATACACTTTTTCATTACTCATACTCTGAAAGTAGCTCAGAACATGCCTGCGGAGCGGGTTGAAAGTACTACTTTTCAGCCCTAGGGAGAATCGCTTTCTACTGACAGCTGTCAATTATTTGTTATAATTGGGAGCAAACCTATTGCCATCAACCAATGTAATTAGGGGCAAGCCTATTGCCACCAACCGATGTGATTAGGAGCAAGCCTATTACCATCAACAAAATAATGTAATTAGGAGCAAGCCTATTGCCACCAACCGATGTGATTAGGAGCAAGCCTATTGCCATCAACTGATGTTATTGGGACCAAGCCTATTGCCATCAAACAATGTAATTAAGAGCAAGCCAATTGCCATCAACTGATGTAATTGGGGGCAAGCCTATTACCATCAACCGATGTAATTAGGAGCAAGCTATTGCCATCAACTAATCTAGTTGGGAGCAAGCCTATTGCCATCAACCAAGCTAATTAGGAGCAAGCCTATTGCCATCAACCGATATAATTAGGAGCAAGCCTATTGCCATCAACCAATGTAATTAGGAGCAAGCCTATTGCCATCAACTGATATAATTGGAGGAAAACCTATTGCCCCCAACCGATGTAATTAGGAGCAAGCCTATTGCCATCAAGTAATCTAATTAGGAGCAAGCCTATTGCCATCAACCAATGTAATTAGGAGCAAGCCTATTGCCATAAACTGATGTAATTGGGGGCAAGCCTATTGCCCCCAACCGATGTAATTAGGATCAAGCCTATTGCCATCAACTAATCTAATTAGGATCAAGCCTATTGCCATCAACTAATCTAATTAGGAGCAAGCCTATTGTTATCAGCCGATGTAATTAGGAGCAAAGTCTATTCACCGATTTAGGTAATTGGGGGCAAGCCTATTCCCATCAACTTTCCTTGTATTCGTAATGAAAAGCACAGTGTTTACCTCGGGTTAAAGACTTATTTAGTCCCTCGAACTATTAGCGCCCTCGCTGCGCTCAGGCGCCAAACCCCGACTCGGGACTATATAAGTTCCTTTCACCCCTAAGGTAACAATGTACTATTACAGTCACAAAACAGCAATGTCTTCCATCATTTTAGAAGCAACGAAAAATAATGGTTTCGTTTCTAAAATTGAGACACACAGTTATTGCTGTGAAAAGTTTAACTTATGCTTTATGGGTTCATATTATTATTATGAATGTGTGCTCCACGAAAATCTGGAGAAAATATTTGTGTTTTCATGATGAATATTTACTAAACAAAGGTATCTGGCAAAGTAAAGGTTAAACCTATATTTGGCCAGAAACGTTGCAGTTTCAAAAAATTGTGCACAATTAATTCAGTACGGTATTTAATAAAATGGAAAAAAAATATACAGCTTATACAAAATTGATATCAACATAAACATTGATGGAAAATTCAAAAATGCATGAAAGATAGATAATAAAAAGAGAATGTGGCACTCGGAGACTGCCGCGGTAAAGATATTGCATAGCATTTTTTATCAATTATTTAATTTGACAACCTCAGTTGACAACCTTGTTATTTTCCGTAACCATAGCAACCTGCCTGAAAATTTTCGTTACGGAATTTCTGAATTCGCTCTCCACGCTCAAGGCCCGCGATAGAAGTTATGCAATAGCTTAAAAAAATATGTGACTGAAAATTATTGCAGACACGCGAAACATTTTTCAAATGAGTTGTCTAACTAAGGCTTCTTGTCTAGCCTAATCTAAGTAACTTACCCACCGAAACCACCCACAGTTACGTTAACGACGTCTAATCCAACGAAGACCACCAAAACGAATTTACTTTTTCGGCCCTTTTAATTACCAGCTAATCCAAATCGTGTCGTGATCGTCACGTATCTTACAAAAGCCTTGTGTTAATATCCTTTGGATTAAGTCAAAGTAATGAGGTGTAAAACCCTCTTGTTTGGTGAACTAGTTTCAGCTCATATTATGGCGTTTATAGCCGAGCAGGTAGCCATAATGACCCCTAAATTGTGAACACTAAGGCCTAGATTAGCGTGTAGTTAATGGGTATTGGAAATGGTTTTAATAGGACATAAACAATGGAAAGTTTTGAAGCAGCTGGTGGTCTTAGGGGGTAAATAATACCTACATAAATATTATATTAGCCTACCCACATAAATGGAAGGCTTCTAAGCGAGTCTTGTGAGGTAATTGCGTACCACATGAACAATGGTATTGGCAGTTACTGTTCAACAACATTCAAATTGTTATCATAAACACGGCCCATTTACCTTATCTACTATTTTTTTTAGTTCCCGTTTACAAATATTAATAACTAGCTTTTGCCAGCGGCTTCGCCCGCGTGAAAATGACGATTTTCCATACAACTCCATGAATTTCGAAAAATCCTTCCTTATTCCTTGTCTACATTATAAAGGGAACCTCTATACAAAATTTCAGCTTTCTAGGTCCAAGGGTTTGGGCTGGGCGTTGATGAGTCAGTTAGTCAGTCAGGACTTCTCTCTTTATTTATATAGATAGAAGAAGATAGATAGACTAGCTCATGCCCGCGGTTTCGCCCGTGTGGATGTCGTTTATCGCAACCAACAACAGTAACGCTTTTTTCGCAATAAAAGTAGCCTGTGTCCTTTTTTGGGCTCTAGACTATCTGTGTACTAAATTTCATTTAAATCGGTTCTGTAGTTTTGGCGTGAAAGCGTGACAGATAGTCAGAGTTAATTTCGCATTTAGAATAAAAATAGTATCGTGTTTTTCAGTGTTAATGATAATGTAAGTGGCCTTGTCAGTTTAAAAGCTGAGTCTGTCTGAGTTCAATCAAACAAACCAGTAATAACTTAGGAATTTATACCTAATAAAATCTTTCGGATTGCATAATATACGCAAGACCTCTGTCTCAGATAGTGAGCCTGAACAACTTTTGTTATAACTATTGCAAATTCAAACATTTTGATAAGTTTAACTAAACATTGTGACGCGATGACGTGTGTTTAACGCGGTAAAGTGATATTGATTTTTCAGTCAGGAATTTCTTAATACCAACCTATACAGGCAATAGTCTCGCCCACTATAACATGGAACTCAAACAAAACTTGTGACAATGTGGGTATACTATTATTAGGTACTTATCTGCCTTACTTTTCGGAGATTTCAGGCGTGATATTATTAAAAGGTTGCACCTTTTTTGGAGGGTGGCAAATCATCAAAATATACCTCCTCTCGCTCTGGGCAGAGCGGTAGTCCCGTTTCAGAATTCCATTGACTAAAAACAACCTATCTTCCTTCTGGCTCATTCCCATTAGTTCGATTCATTAGTTCGATCGTCGAACTAGTGAAATTTTTTTTTTCATCTGTTCGACCGTCGAACTAGTGAGAACTTTTTTTCTCATTTGTTCGACCGTCGAATTAATTAGATTTAAAAATAGTTCTACTACATTTAAATGTTTTACTAATTTCGTAATAAAATAAAAAACGCAAAATTATAGGCTGTTGCTAGTCGTCCGCTAAGTGGATGAATCACCGTTTCGCGACAGTATCCTTTATGGGCGGCATGGGCACCGGGCCGTAGGCCGACGAAGGAGGCCGGCGGAGGCCCGGCACTTCGGGGACAGAAGATATTAGTGATATTTACCTACTAACACTAGTTTTTAAGATCATTGTTACTAACACTATGGGCGCCGCCCGAAATAAAATGCAATTATTATTATTATATGCGAGCGAAGCGAGCGCGCGTCATGGAGTACATGCGTTGCATGTATGAGTGTTATCTATTACGAATTAAATCTAATTAATTCGACGGTCGAACAAATGAGAAAAAAAGTTCTCACTAGTTCGACGGTCGAACAGATGAGAAAAAAAATTCTCACTAGTTCGACGATCGAACTAATGAATCGAACTAATGGGAATGAACGTTCCTTCTTAGCCCTTTGCGTCGAGGCTGCGGTATCTCTTTAGAACAACCCGCAGCCCCGACGGGAAAATGTATATTCTTTGAACTAATCGAAACAAACAACATCACCTAATTTATTGAACGTCAATAGCTCAGGTCAATAGGTACTCTCTCTCGCCCTTTTTTCTTCACCCAAAAACAACGACAAACCAATTTTGCCACTTCAGAGGTTACCAAAAAGGTGTTCACGCCCACCCATCCTTGAAACAAGATCAAAAGAAAGCATTAAACGTTGTATGGTTGGATGGATGTTAATTCAGTGGTGACAAAGCACCTTTACGTCAATAAAGGACCTTATTGATCGATGGCTAATAAATAGGCGAACTGACATTTTGTGATGAGTTGAGTGGCTGGTTAATAAGGATCAAAATTGCTTGCTTCAGTTTTATGAAATTCTATTCTGTTTTAAATCATTTGAGGTACCATTTACCATAATAATGCATAATATCATGCCTGTAATCTCAGTAGGTTTAGGCAGAGGTGTATGTAATAGTACAACTTGCCATTCTTCTCATGAGACCAACGCTTTGGAATGGGCAATACGTCTTGTCTATATGCCTATATGTCTTGTGACTGAGACTGTAGCTTAGTTTATTAAGCTTCATTTAGTTTAGTAGTTTACTACCGCACTCGGAGAGCTTCAGTGGTTGCTTGGGCCGTCGCTTGGTAAAGGTTTTTGGCAGTTTTGTCATACAAAAGTATGTCAGGCCTTTGCTGGGTGGCGGCTTGAGTGATCGTTGGATATCTCTGAGTGCCGCAGTTAGTTTAATTCGACTATTCAAAAGTGCCTGTAACTGGCCTACTTGAAATAAATGCTTTGATTTTGATTTTTTGCCAGTTATTTTTAAGTCCCATGTAACAGTGGGCGAGTATATTGCCATTAACCGGGCACAAATTCTAACTCCGTGGCTGCTACCGGTGGACTGCCAAGTTATAGGTCTCGAGTTCGAACCCAAGACATTGCTTTCAGATTTTTCGGATTCATATGCATCCTACTAATACTATAACTGTGAAAGTTTGAGAGGTTGTATGGATGGATGTTTGTCCCACTTTCACGCCAGAACAGCTAGTATTATACAATTTGACGGCACGGTTGGCGCAGTGGCTGAGCGATTAGACTGCTGCGCTGCGTGTCGCGGGTTCGATCCCCGCACGGAACAAATATTTTTAAGGCCTGCAGATAGTTGTTTCGGGTCTGGGTGTGTTTGTGTATGTGAGTTTAAATGTTTGTAAACGCACCCACGATACAGGAGAAATTCCAAGTGTGGGGCAACGTTTTATAAAAAAAAAATATCTCTTGCTTCGGTGAAGGAAGAACGTAGCGAGAAAACTAAACCATCATGACAGAGACATATTTCTCGATGGCATGTAAAGTCAAGACTGCGACTGACACAAGGTTAGGCACTAGGGGTTCACTAAAGTCAGTGTCTGCCAGGGTAACAAAATTTGTTCGAAAGAGTCACCGCGGCCCTGGAACGCAATGGACATAAGAAGGAACACAGATGGGCTTGTGGCGACTAGCGACATCTATCGCAACACCTGCGTACTAACAACAATCGACAGAAAATCCTACATCGCGTTAGGAACATTATCCGCGACATAAGCCTATATAGGAGTTCCCGACTTACAACTGTTGGGCAGTTAGCTCGCCGGACACAACACCCGTCCGGTCGGAGGATCCTCCCTTTTCAATGGGGGATGAGGAGCTTTACACCCTGTTCCTCATACCCCCAAAGGCTTTTGGTCAATTAGAGTCTAACACTCCCTTCTGCTCCGCCCAGAGTTGGAGGAGTCATTTGTTGATTTCCCATCCATAAAAAAACAGTAACAGTAAAATCCCATCTTATTATACACCTAGCCATATACATCCACCATATAGATAGCGTCCTATATTGAAATTATTCAGCAATGTTGGCTCAATTACATCACTTCCGGTTTGGGCCGGACGTGCATTACCCCGCTAACTACCGCTGTATTATGTAGGCGCACTTTATGAACCCCGCTACAAAGTTAATGTGGCTGTTATTTAATGCTTTTAACCACAGAACAAGGTTATGTGTTATTAATCAAATTTAGCTGTTGTTTGGGACGGGCTTTTCGCTTGTGGTTATTATTGGTTTTAAAAGCGATGAAATAAATTGAGGAACTCGTGGTTAGATAATACGAGCTAGCTCCAACACCGTGCTTGTGATGATTGGGGGAAGGACTGACTGTCCTTTCCTCCGGCATTGCTCCAACAGGCATGTCGTTGTACCAGTGCCGGAGAGGAGGTTGTAGTTTCTCTTTAGTTTTTCTTTTGTTTATTTATTTTAATTTTATTGTATTAAGTACTAACATAGGCTAAGTTAATATTGTTACTAACACAGTGGACCTTTGTAGCCTGATTTATAAATAAATTATTATTATTATTTATTTATAACACCCGCTCGGGACTCGGGTCAAGGTTGGTCGGTGGATGGGTGATCACTTATTACCGAGTTTCTTCTATTCCTTCGAAATCACGTTAAGCTGTTGGTACCAGCTGCCATTTGTAGATTTTTGACAGTCGAAAGTCATTTGAAAAACCAGGACTTACCAAGGGTCATCGTATTCCCCAGTACTAAATTGGTTGTGAGGAGCAGCGGGGGCCCAGTGGTGTCGGCCCCGACTTACGAACAGTAGGTCGTGGGTTCGAACCCAGGCAGGCGCATTACTTTGTGTAATTTATTTCATCACCGCTGCTCTCAATACGGTGAAGGAAAACATCGTGAGGAAACCGGCATGTCTTAGAACCAAAAAATTCGAAGACATGTGACATCTGCCAATCCGCACTTGGCCCGCGTGGTGGATTATAGCCCATCCCTCTCCTAGAGTGGAGGCCTGAGTCCCTGCAGTGGGAACATTATAGGCTGATGATGAAATTGGTTGTGGAAGTCAGATAGGCAGTCGCTCCATGCAAAAAAAATAGTAATCACCTACATCTGGCTAGACTGGAAGTGGATCTGAACATATTTAGGAAAAGGCTCGGTAGTTAATGACGACAGTACCTAAGTTTATAAATTTCGACTATACGCTCTCCAGTTACATTTAAGTCTCATGTAATACTCGTAGGAGGCGAGTGTATTGCCATCTACCGGCAATACACCCATGTCAGGCAAAATCACTACCTATTCACTTTTTCACCAGGAATTTCTCAGACACAGCCCGTAGGAATCTGCAAGCAAAAGTACTATAGGGCTTTAGCTAAACCCTCAGGGGCTAAGGCCGTATCATTTCTTCGTTTGATTATGTAAACATCAAACCAAATAATCTAAACATCAAAGGCACATTACCATCACCTACCTACGTAATGCTACGTTAAAATCGCGCGTACACCAAATTAAGCTTACAGCAGAATTTAGGGTTCAGTAAAAATTTTACGTTTGTTGTCTGTAGCGCTAATAAAGTCCTCAAACGGGCTTTAAGTTCACGCTGAGTTTTAGTGCTTAAAGGTTGACATACATGTGCGACTATGCGACAATTCTTAAGGGTTAATGAAGTACATAATGTTTGCAGGCATGTCCTCAAAATTGTAGAATCAAAGAGGGACGCCGCGCGCCGCCTTGACGGCACGGTTGGCGCAATAGCTGAGCGATTGGTGGCTCCACTGCGTGTTGGTTGTTTGTTTATCTGAGTTTAAATGTTTATAAACCCATCCACGATAAGAAAAAGCTTAAAAAATACTTGGTTTTTCTGAGTGTCCTATTGATTCTTTGTTTTATTAGTTGCGGCCTGGTAAAGCATGAGGACATCATCAACATTCTCCTACCTTTATCACAATTCTTTGGAGTCGGCGCACCATGTCTTCTTCCATACTTCTTTATTACTCATAATCTCAACAGTCACCTCCTTTTTAGCCATATCACACTTAAGAGAGTCCATCCATCGTTTCTTTGGTTTTTCTTTTCATTTAAAGTATAAGGATAGTTTCAATGTGTTTTACTTCAAATCTGAATACCATTTATTTCCTAGCTACATTTAATATTATGTGTATTTACTCATATAAGCCACCCGAAGATACATGTTTTTAACACCAAAGGCGCTTTACTAAAAAGTTCGCGAATGGACACTGCGAGTTTCGGCTGTCGAGAACAAAATCGATCACAGATCGAAAGATTGTTGTGAGTGAACTGTCACTCACAACAATCTATCGATCTGTGATCGATTTTGTTCAAATTAGTGTTGTTTTGTTGTTTTGGTAGCGGTTAGGTACCGCTACCAAAACAACAAAACAAACAACAAAACGAATGAATGACGAACGAATAAGAAAGAGGGTGGACCAATTTGTCTGCTCATAAACCTGCAATAACTTTATTTTATCCGTGATCATTGTGCACGCGTGCACAGTGCCGGAAACAAAATCATCAAAACAATTAGTAATGCAAAACATGGTATATATCCCGTTTTCAGTGTTAATGATAACGTTCGCCACCATGTAAGTTTCAAAACTTATATGGGACTTTACCTATCAAAACTTTTTTGCAAAAAAAACAACCGACTTCAAAAACACCAAAAAGAGAAAAATAAACTTCAGAAGAAAAATCAGCTTCTGAAGTCGGTGACATTTGTTTGTTTGATTTTATTTTTTTGCCACCGACTTCAGAAGCTGATTTTTCTTCTGAAGTTTATTTTTCTCTTTTTGGTGTTTTTGAAGTCGGTTGTTTTTTTTGCAAAAAAGTTTTTTTATTTTTTCATTTTTAGTTGTAATAAGTACCTATAATTCAACCAAGAAACCTAACCCTTAACCTTCCTTCCCCTATTTTTGCTTTCAACTCTTAACCGTTGAGGAGTACCTAGTACCTTCCATTATCAGCTCATCAACATGAAGACAAGTGATGACTGCTAGATGCGAATACTTGAATAGCGTCAGAAAAAGCACGCAACACGTAATACGTGTCTATATTTTTCATATATAACAACTTAAAAAATGTGTATTGTACATATCTGCATACCCCCTCAGAGCATACAGGCGTGATGTTACGTCATGATAATGTATATTCAATAAACATCCAAGCGATTCCAGCAATTACAACAGATTTGCCGTCTATTTTTGAAGAGTTCCATTGTATGTATATCTCCGAAGATCAGCACCAGATCTTCACCAAATTAAAATGGGACCACCTCAGGAGTATACTCTTTCAAATAAAAATTTGAGAATCGGTCCACTAATGGGGGAGAAATCAGGTAACATACATAAAAAAAAAAATACATACACACGAACATAGTAACCTCCTTTTTTGAAGTCGGTTAAAAATATCCGGTTAGAACTTCAAAATATTATTATGCGTTCGCCAAGCTTTTGCCCCATCATTTTCTCCACCAACTGCCAAATAATATACACAACACTTACACAAGATTCAAACAGACTCAAATTCTCCGAAACACGTTCCAGACTGCAAGTTACAAACGACTTTGGCATCTCAAACGCAAAACTCTGCACATTCATATTTCCTGTGCTCCAAATCGCAGCGTGAACAGGGCGCTTTACTCATCATGTTGTTACGTTGATACAACATAAACCGAGGCTTTATGGAGACCTGTTGAAGTGACGTTTTTGCATATAATTATGTACGTACCGTGTCGCAATCGTTTTATGTTCACTTTAATGTGTCTGCGTTATGTTTATTTCAGATATTTGGCCGGATAAGGGTGGGATTATTTTGATTATTTGGTTTTATGGTATGTGTGAATTTATGGGTTTGAGCCGTACGAGTGTTATTTCTTTACATTGTCTGTCAAAGCTTACGACTTGTCGATACTGGAAATATGAAATAACGTAAGGGACAAAACTAAGGTTTTCAGGAGAGCAAAAATAAGATATTTTTTCTACAAAACTGGCAATAATTTTTTAACTATATGTTTTATGTAAAAAGTGTCTAGGACAAAGTTTCTTAGATTTCTTCATTCTTTGAAGCTAAGATAGTAAAAAATCAATAAAGCCTACAGTTTCAAAGATAGCATGTCCCTTACGTTAAATAATAATGAATACGAGGGATATACGTTTACAAAATTTTAAATATAAATAAACGGCATTGATGTATGGGACACTTTAGGAAATAAACATTTAGAGTTTTTCAAAGTAAAGGTCTCATAATGGTACACTCTATAATGTTAATGCTTATAAAAAAATGAATTTTATACATTCGTGACCTACTATGCCTGCACCATACAGTTTTAAACTACTTGCTGACTCATAGGGATAAAATAAAACGAATAAAATAGATCAAAACTTTTATTTGTGCGCTCAGGGAGGCACTTCGGTATCACCGGGTGCCGCCGGCCTACCTTCGTCGTGTAGTCGGGGACTACTTGAACGACAGGACGGTCATCTATCCTGGTCAAAACGGACAATGGAACCGGCGAGAGAAGTCGTGCGGTGTTCCACAGGGTTCGGTTCTGGGGCCGCCCCTGTGGAACATCGTTTACGACTGGGTGCTGCGTGCCGACCTCCCTGACGGCGTCAGCGTCGTCTGCTACGCGGACGATACGCTGGTGCTGGCACGGGGGGAATCGCACGAGGCGGCGGCCACGAAAATGACACGCGGGGTTGAAACAGTCGTGGAGAGGATCCGGTAGCTGGGTCTCGAGGTGGCACTTCACAATTCCGAGGCCATGTGCATGGGCGTGGGAATGTGCCACCGTCTGGATCCGAGCTATCGGTGGGAGGGGTTTCCATCGGCATCGAGTGTACTTTAAAGTACCTCGGACTCGTCCTCAACAGGCGGTGGAACTTCGTGGAGTAATTCCGACGTTTAGCTCCCAGACTGGAGCGGGCCGCGGCTGCCTTTAGGTGGCTCAATTGCCCAATCTGGGGGGGCCAAACGCCTCCTGCCGTAGGCTGTATGCGGGGATCGTGCGGTCCATGGCCCTTTACGGGGCCCCGGTGTGGGCACGTGCCGTGAGGAAGCGGGCCGTCCACTACCAGAACGCGCCTCAAAAGGTCATGGCCGTAAGGCTAGTCCGCGGGTACCGCACGATCTCCTGCGACGTGGCGAATCTCCTTGCCAGATTGCCGCCCTGGGATCTGGAGGCGATAGTCCTCGCGCGTCTGCATGAGTGGCGCGCGGAGGCGCTACACCGGGGGGTCACTCTGATGCCGCGGCACATTGCTGCGCGGCGGACAGACCTCCGGTGCGATCTCATGGCGGCATGGAGACAGCGACTGTCGCAACCCCGTGCAGGGCACGCCACGATAGTGGCGGTAAGTCCCCTCTTTGAGGAGTGGCTAGAGAGGAGCCACGGCGCCCTCACCTTCCGTCTGATGCAGGTCCTCACCGGACACGGGTGTTTCGGAAGGTACCTGTACCGAATCAGTCGGGAGGAAACGCCCGGATGCTTCCACTGCGAGGATCGACCGGAGGACACGGTGGAGCACACTGTGGAGTTGTGCCCTGCTTGGGCGGAGCCCCGCCGGGTTATAATAATAATAATAATAATATTCCACAACTATCACACAACGCCATCTAGTCCCAAGCTAAGCAGAGCTTGTGTTATGGGTACTAGACAACTGATAAACATACTAGTACATCGTAGCGGCGATCGGCGGCGGCGAGCTCTCGCGCCCGGCCCTGGTACAAGCCATGGTCCGGGGCGAGGAGGAATGGGACGCCGTTGCCTCCTTCTGCGAAGCAGTGATGCTAGCGAAGGAGGTGGCGGAACGAGAGAGGGAGAGAACCTTTCAACGTCCCAGGCGCCGCGGAAGGCGCTCCGGGCGTCGGGGGCCACGTGATGGCTTCCGGCCACCGTAGACGCGGGCCTGTGGACGGTGAGTAATGGGCTAGCTCGCCGTCCGGCCGTCGTCATGACGGCAACAGACCGTGTCGGCGGCGCCAGAGTGTTCCACGCGCGGCTCAAAGAGTTGTCAGCAAGGAGGGGCCCGCAAGGGCCAACGCCTATCGGGGCCGCGGATTATAGAACGAGATGACGTGGCCTCGGCGCAAGGGCAAAGAAGGAAAATGGGTTCGAGTTTTAGTCAGTAGAAGTCTGACACTCCCGTTCGCTCTGCCCAAGAGCGGGGGGGGGGGGGGGGTCATTTGATGATTTTCCACCCACCAAACAAAAAAAAGGGTCAATATAATTATGATAGTTTAGTCACAATTTAATGTAAGGGACAATGGTATTTGTACCTTCTCAGGGAACACTAATGTATGAGACAATAAATAAAACATCTCAAATTATGGAATAACTTATGTGACATGTTGTAAAATGTACTCGATTTTGATTTAATGTAAATACCAAATACTGTGAGTAAAGAGACTTACATTATTTTTTATAAAAAAAGAAATATTAAATGTCTTATACAGCCAGTTTCTAGAAAAAAAATGGTCTAGGCCTACGGAAAATATGTGATGTAAAGGACATTTTTTTCAAGATATCGAGATTTTAAATATACCAATCGATAGAGCAAAAAAATCTGAAACCAACGATATATATAACTCATTTTCGACAAAATGTCCCTTACGTTATTTCATATTTCCAGTATCGTTGTAATCGTACCTGTTCCAGTAACGTGAGTTTCGTTTGCATTTATATTTTTACGGAAATAAAACCACTTTTTTTTCCCACTTAGTTGTTCGTAGTCTAGTTTGTACTCTCGTTTGTTTGTGATCGTAGTCGGACACAGCCTAGGCCTTACCCAGGTACATTTTAAAATTTCATTTAATAGGTTAAACCGAAAGCAACATACAGACAGGCAGATGGTCGGACAATTTAATTCGCATTTATTTATTTTTTGAATCATCATTCATCTTTTGACTAGTCGGATCTAGCCGGATCTCGACTGTCGAGTCTAGCCGGATGCAGCTGAATACCAGTACTTTACATGGAGCGACTAGTTATCTGACCTTTACAACCTAGTTATGACTAGTTAATACGATATTCTTTGGTAAGACTGGTTGTCAGACATTTGGGCCACTGACTACCTGTAGCGACTGTCAAAGATCTACAATAGGGGATCGGACTGACTCAAAAAAATATGATTCTGTTTAGTCCGTCAGTTAGATTATCGAAAAATATTGGATACGTGTTTTTTGTTTTATCAAAACAATAAAAATTTACGAAGTTATAGCGCGTCAAAGATCATGGAGTGGGGCTTGAAACGTCACTTGAAGGTACAAAATGTACCATCATAATATGACGTCACACGAGTTTTCGAAGCACTGTATCGTCTTCATTTTTGTTTACGTGAAAAAAGAAAAAATACGTGGTTAATATTTTTTGGAAATCTATCTGACGGACTTATTAGTTTTTTTTTGTTCGACCTCCTATTGACAGCCGGGACGGATGCGAACGGCTTAACGTGTTTTTCGAGGCACGGAGGAAACTCTGTATGTAATGGGGTGGTTTGTTTTTTTGTATATTAGCATGGAAATATTCAGTAAACACCAAGTACCCGTTCACGAATCAATTAGGTCAATAAAAACTTTAATATACACAGCGTTTTACTGTTTCTCGTTTATACGTTGTGAAAAGGTTGTAAAATGAAAAAATAACAGTTAATTTTATAGTCTGCCAGCTCCTTAGAAAAATGTTTTACTTCCTCAGGTAAAAACATCGTAAAAGAAAGGTTATATTACCTGGTATTAAAGGGCACACATTCTGCGCTGGAGGAGAACCATGTTTTACTGGTAAATTAGCTGCTATTGATCAGTAAAACAGCAGTGAAGCAACGGTGGCCCAGTGGTGTCGGCCCCGACTTACGAACAGTAGGTCGTGGGTTCGAACCCAGGCAGGCGCATTACTTTGTGTAATTTATTTCATCACCGCTGCTCTCAAAACGGTGAAGGAAAACATCGTGAGGAAACCGGCATGTCTTAGAACCAAAAATTCGAAGACATGTGTGACATCTGCCAATCCGCACTGGGCCCGCGTGGTAGATTATAGCCCATCCCTCTCCTAGAGAGGAGGCCTGAGTCCCTGCAGTGGGAACATTATAGGCTGATGTTGATGATCAGTAAAACATGGTTATGGTAAAATAATACAACTAGGTAATACAGAGAACTAAACAGTTCCCTACTTTTAATTATAATTCCTAAATTTTACCCAAAAATCGTGCTTGTAGAGCTTCTCTCTACCATCCATAACACGGATGTCAGTGGTAACACTAGAATAAGCTAGCATCTTGCTCTTTTAAAACTCCTTACTACGCTAGGCCAATTCAAGGTTGAAGTGTTATGCCCGTCGGGGCCGCGGATTTTTGTACTAGATGACGTGGCCTCGGCGCAAGGGCAAAGAAGGAACATGGGTTCGGTTTTTAGTCAGTAGAAGTCTGACACTCCCCTTCGCTCTGCCCAAGAGCGGGGGGGGTCATTTGATGATTTTTCACCCACCAAAAAAAAAAAAAATGAAAAGTGTTATCCCTAATTAATTGACTTACTGACCTACAATATTATCTGTGTCTCGATATTTTTTGGAAACTCCATGCGCCAAAATAATGTAAGAGTGAGTAGCTGTTGGATTGAGTATTAAATCTGTTGTTACTATTAATTTACCTCTCCTAACAATTTATTTACTAAATTCTTAAGACTTTATTTAGGCAGTTATTATTAACTCAGCCAACACTTCTCGAAGCTCCTGCGGTTAAAATCACAGCAAAAGAAACTGTACCAACATCCAAAGTTTCCAAAACTTTCATTTCTAAATCACCACAGAATGCCAACAAAACATTTTAAACAGCAGCCATTACTTTAAAACAAACCGTCTCTTTGAGTTATCACCAAACGTGGTGATGAAGGGAAATGATGATGTATCAAAAACAAACAACTGAACATCTAAACTTGTGAAGTTACTCGAACAAAACAACTGTCAGCAAGGCTATACTTACAAAGATATCACGACTAGGATTTCCACTAAAATGAACCTTAGTACACATGCCATAAGAGAATTTTGTCCGCATAAGAACAGTGGAAAGTTTAACTCAATATTTCATAGTACTGTCGGATACGGGAACTACTAATTGTTCGCGAATTTGAAATATTTACTCGTATGTGTTTCCCTTGTGTTCGGACTTGGCAATAAAATACACAGGATTTGTGTAACACTTTAAAAGAGACATTAATTCTGAAACATTATGGCTTGGGTTTAAGCGCGGTATGGTGTGTGGTCAAAATAATAATTACATCGTCAAATGCATTGGTTATTTCAATTTCCTTTTAATATTTACCTACTAGCTGAGGCCCGCGGCTTTACCCGCGAGGATGTCGATCAAATTTATGATTAAACGAACTTACCTGTACGTGAAGTTCGATCATAATTATACGATGGCTTCGTCCGAAGAGATTAGCATAAACACAATGTAGTAACACGTACGGTGTTGCCTTTGCGCACTGAAAGTAAAAAGCCCTATACCCCTTTTTTTTTTTTTTTTTTTTTTTAATGTGTGGGTAGGCATGTTTCCTTTGCTAGTTACCGTATTCTACCGCTCATTTAGTTCAGAGCCTAGATTCTCAATTGCTAATTTTGATATTTCAGGGAATACTAGGGGATTTCTTTTTGGGGAAAAAATAAATATGGGAGGGTGGGTTGCTAATCTCTTCGGACGAAGCCATCGTATAATTATGATCGAACTTCACGTACAGGTAAGTTCGTTTAATCATAAATTATACTCAGCTTCGTCCTCGAGATTAGCATAAACACAATGTAGAATTTGAGAGCTACTGAAATATCAATTAAACACTTTTGTGTATCAAGGCAATCAATTTTAATCAATATAATATGTAATGATCATTAATGGGCATTGTTGTGTTGTGTGCACATGTTTTAAAATGAAGTAATACCCATTCGTTTAAAATAATAATTAATTAAATTAATAGCTATGCCTAGAATAGAATTTAACTAACTCAGTTGAAATTAACATAATTAACATAAAAGCCTATGTCCAGCGGACGTCTTTCGGCTGACATGATGTGTATATAACATAAATACTATAAATATCATGAACCTTAATAGTAATTACTTAATTGTTATTACAATTGTTTAATATTGATCTTGCAAATAAATCATCTTCCTCTGTAATTTGTACATTTCTATTATAAAATTTCATAAAAACCCGAGACGTACCGCTCCATCCCGCGGTTTTTCTAATTGTTTCTAAGTTAACTCCTAATTTGTGGGCTTTAGATGTGGCCGCATGTCGGGTGCTGTGAGCTGTAAATATAGATATATCTATACCACACTCTCCTAACGTAGTCTTAACCCACCGACTCAATGTTTGTGCCGATACTAATTTATGTGGTTTTCTTACACCGATAAATAGGTTATTTACATTACTGCGAAGTGATCTAGTTGAATCTATATAAGCTAAAAGGGTCAGGACTGGACAGATTTCCGGTTTTTCGTGAAAAAATGGTAAAATAAGATTTGGTTGCAGGGTTCCTATCTTTGATGTTTTTATAATATCAGGTATTTTTATAGTGATCTTATCAGTATGAATTTGGATGTTATTTATATCAATTTTTGCTAAAGTTTGCATTCGGTGTGCCGTAACCAGAGATAATAAAGTGACTAATTTACGTGAAAGTTTATCTAAACCCAAGCTATCGTTAGGATACCAAGAGGACAAAATGTTTAGGACTTTAGACGTATCCCAAGTAGTGTTATACTTCGGTAAGGGTGGTCGAAGTCTAAAGACACCTTTAAAGAAGCGTTTCACAATTTCACTGTCGCTGACTTTTTCAATCAGAATTAAGGCTAAGGCCGATCGACAACTGTTTAAAGTCCCATATTGGGCTCTTGAATCAAACAATGTTGTAAGAAATAGAATCACATCATTGATTGATGCTCCGAAAATACCGATATTTTTAGATGAACAAAAACTATACCATTTCTTAAGACATGTGTCGTATTGTTTTATCGATGAATCGGAGAGGGAAGCCAACATTATGTCAATTGCAGGTGACGGAACATTTCTTCTCAGCAGCGAGTCCCGGACAAGAGACCGGCAGCCAGGGTAAACCGAGGGTATGCATTGTTGTTGCTGGAAGGTGATAAAATTGTTTGTTTATTTGGATCAAAATACAAAACGGATGAAGCAAGAAGTTTTCTAAATAGAGGGTACCAAGGTTGGGTGGGCCATAAAGGGACCACTACAATACCAGTAGCTTTGTCTTTAACAATTTTTCGAAGCGTTTTTAGGATCATTGAAAAAGGAGGGAATGCGTAAAAGTAAATTTGTGACCATGATAGGGTAAATGCATTTGCAAAAATATCTACATCAGGAAAACCAAACGTGTTTGTTATCTTGTAAAAAACCGAGTTGCTCAATTCCCACTCAACATCTGGATGAATTCTACGTGATTCAGCGTCGGCTATTGTATTGTCTGCCGAACGAATGTATGATGCATATACAAATATGTTCCTAGATTGACACCATTCCCATAGTTTCTTTGTTATACGTGTTAGATGGGGATATTGTATGCCTCCCATCCGATTTATGTAGGATATGGCTGTGGTGTTGTCAATGCGAAGTAGAATTTGACAACTATTCATTTTTGCGGCAAAAACTTTTAAACCGAAAAAGGCAGCAACAATTTCTAAATAGTTTATATGATTTGATCGTTCTTCAACTGTCCATGCCCCACTAGCTGTCTCTTTCCCACACGCCGCGCCCCACCCCGTAGTCGAAGCATCACTAAAAATTTCCAGGCAGTATTCATCATATTTAATTTTACTAATAGGGTTATCTAATGCATTACACCACCAATCAATATCTGACGATAAGTATGACGGTACGTTCATATAATTGTCGTAGTTAAATGGGTCATTTTTTAAATTTAAGAATTTGCATCTTTCAAATTCTTTTGTGTATAGCCATCCGTATTCAACGGCAGGGCAAGCAGAACATAATAGACCCACTAAACTTGCAAAATCTCTTATTTTACATCGCGACATGTTTCGAAAGGTTTGTAATTTATTTTTAATTTTATTAGATTTTTCTATAGGTAAACTGATTTGAAATTTTTTAGTATCAATTATGTAACCAAGATATTTACACGATGTTGTAGGCGATAAGTTGCATTTATCTTCATTTATAATAAATCCTAAAGCTGACAATAGTCGCCGAGTTATCGTTATGTTTTCTATACAAACATCGTAAGAATTGCCAATAAGTAACAAATCATCTAAATACATGCTAGATATATAACCGCAGGATCTGAGCAGCCCGACAACCGGTTTCATTATCTTAGTAAACACAAAAGGTGCCGTGTTTAGGCCGAACGGTAACACATTAAATTCATACAAAACATTGTCAAATTCGAATCTAAGATATTTTTTATGATCATCATGAATTTTTATTAAAAAATATGCGTCTTTTAAGTCTACCGTTCCCATGAAATTATTTTTCGATACAAGTTTAATTGCTGTGCGTAGATCTTCGAGTTTAAAATGTTGGGTATCTATAAATTGATTAAGATTTTTTAAGTTGAGTATGAATCTATGTTTACCGTTGGGCTTAGGTATCAAGAAGATGCTTGATATAAACTGCCCTTCACAAGGGTTGCAATGAGAAATAGCACCGATGCATAACAATTCGTCAATACATTTTTTGTAATGTTGTTTTTCTGTTGTTGAGTGGATTCTTTTAGGGGGGGTAGTGTACTGAATAACACGAGCTGAAAAAGGTATTTTATATCCAGAAATCCATGATAGAACAGTCGGATCAGAAATTAGTTCTAACCAGGTGTCATAAAAAAGTGCTAGTCTACCAGCATAATTGCTTACCCCGGTAACGGTATCTAGCGACGACTGCGGTAGCTCGCCCGTGTTGCGGGCGTTGTCTGCTGCCGACCTAGGGCTTGCAATCCGGATATCCGGATATCCGTATTATCCGGATATCCGCCGATTTTAAATTCCGGATTTTACTTGCGCCACTATCCGGATTTTTCGGATTTTACGGATAGTTGTATTTCTCCTTTAAATCCTTACATAGTATAAAACAAAGTCGCGTCTGTTTGTTTGTTTGTTTGTTTGTCTGTATGCTTAAATCTTTAAAACTACGCAACGGATTTTGATGCGGTTTTTTTTAATAGATAGAGTGATTCAAGAGGAAGGTTTTAGTATATAATTTGAACGACATCCACGCGGGTGAAGCCGCGGGCATCAGCTAGTATTAAATAAAAAGCTTCATTTGTGTAAAGTACATACCTATTGCATTAGTTAATGTATTAGTTCGATGCAAACTCGAATCCAGCGCTTGTGTATGGAATCCTCACGAGGTTTCCTATACACTTATGCTGAAAAAGGTGCAACAAGCTTTTCCGTATCCAATATTTTTCGATAATCTAACAGACGGACTACTTAGAATCATATTTTTTAAAGTCAGTTAACATCCCTATTCTGTGTCATTGTTGGTTGTTTTGGCATCATCATCATCATTTCAGCCGAAAGACGTCCACTGCTGGACATAGGCCTCCCCTAAGTGTCGCCACATTGACCGGTCCCGTGCGTCTCGCATCTAGCAGATCCCCGCAACCTTCACCAGGTCATCGGTCCACCTAGTGGGAGGCCTTCCAACGCAACGGCTTCCGGTTCGCGGTCGCCACTCCAGAACCTTCCAGCCCCATCGGCCATCCATCCTGCGAGCAATGTGCCCTGCCCACTGCCACTTCAGCTTGGCAATTCTGCGGGCTATGTCGGCAACCTTGGTTCTCATGCGGATGTCCTCATTTCTGATTCGATCACGCAAGGAAACTCCGAGCATAGCCCTCTCCATTGCTCTTTGGGTGACCTTAAGCCTTCTGATGAGGCCCATTGTGAGCGACCACGTTTCGGTCCCGTATGTTATCACTGGCAACACACACTGGTCATAGACTTTTATCCTTGAGACACTGCGGTAAATTGGACGAGAAGATACTTCTCAGCTTCCCAAACGCTGCCCAGCCAAGTCGGATTCGACGACTGACCTCTTTTTCAAAGTTGGACCTACCTAACTGGACTGTTTGTTTGTCCGAGGTAGACATACTCGTCTACAACTTCGAGTGTAGAGTCTCCGATCTTTATAGGAGTGGGTGTAACATGGGCATTTAACATGACCTTGGCTTTGTCCATGTTCATTTTAAGACCCACTCTTTCGGAAGCTCTACTGAGGTCATCGAGCATTGTACTGAGGTCCTCCATGGTCTCAGCCATTACCACTATACCGTCGGCAAATCGAAGGCGAGTGATGTACTCGCCATTGATGTTGATGCCTAGTCCTCTCCAGTCCAGAACCTTGAAAACATCCTCCAGTACAGCGGTGAACAGCTTCAGAGATATGACGTCTCCCTGTCTCACACCTCGCTGCAGAAGGATAGGTTCCGTGGTCTGGTCCTGAAGCCGGACTGACATGGTGGCGTTTTTGTACAAACACTTCAACACCTCGAATCCTCGATGTACTGGTAGTCAATTCGTAATGGCTCTGGAAAACAACTTATAGACATGACTCAGAAGTGAGATGGGCCTATAATTCTTCAGTCGGGCATTGTCGCCCGTCTTGAAGAAGAGTGCCACCACACCTCTGCACCATGCGCATGCCTGCGGCGTTTTTCCCTCGAGTATGACGGAATCGAACAGCTTCTGAAGGGCCTTAAGGCGACATTAGCTGCCCGCGACCTTGAGCGCGCGTTTAACTCATCGCCTAAACAAATAAGGTTGAAAATGGCGATGCGTTTGATGCTCGTGACTGCCAAAATGAACGATAGTTCGCAGATTTAATTTATTTAAAAAAAAAATACGCTGTAATGTTAAAACATTTTTACATATGTCTTTAGTTGGTTAAATTTCCTTTCTGATAGTAAAAAAAAAATAACAGTTGTCACTCAAAATATTGAGCATTTCGAGACGAAAAAGTTTTTTCGTGTGATTTTTTTGTGATTTTGTGATTTTTTTTTTCGAGGTTCTTGATTACTTTTAGAAAATATTTTTGCATAAGTCTTTTACCTATACATTTGACTATACACTGTATTTTTTTTGAATTGTAATAAGTAGCAATACGGCTAACTCTGCGACGAAAAACAGGTCGTTTTTACGGTGCCCCTTTGACTGCGCCTTAAGGACCGGTTTACCACCCGCCTTCAGGAGTTCGGCCATAATTCCGTCATCACCCGGTGCCTTGTTGTTCTTAAGCTGTTTCAGAGCCATCCTAATCTCATAATAATGTTTTGGCATTATTAGTTTTAATTATTTTTAATTTGTTTTGTTAATTTTTAAGGTATTTTTGCCAAATAAACACAGTTCTCTCAATTTTTTCAAGGTATAGTTTTATTATTTCTGTCATTTTGTATAAGAGACTGATTAAAACGTGTTACAAAAGCTTAATACTTTTATTTTAGAATAAAAATCCGTATTATCCGCATTATCCGGATACTCCGGATAGTAAAATATTAAAATCCGAATTATCCGGATACTAAAAATGAACGGATTTTGCAAGCCCTATGCCGACCTCGATAAGACCCGCGCGAGGTGCTCGCTGGCGGATTTCTCTGTGCAGGCTCCCTCGTCCTCTGAGTCCCCATTTGCCTGCGACTCGGGGGAGGAGCTCGCCAGTTTAAATTGTTCCGTTGTTGGAATGTCGATTGAGGCGGAGGCGGCGCTATCTTCGTTCTGTTGATGGGTGGCCGAGATATAGTTGATTTTAGTTCTGCTCCTGTTTTTGTTATTGTCTTTGCAATTTTTAATGTTTCAGCTAAGTCTGATCCGAAAAGGTGTTTGTCGATTATTGTTTTTTGTAGTTGTTCTTTCATTTCCTTTTTTAAATTGTGTAAAATAAAATTCCGGCGGAGTGTTGAGTCCGAGTGTTGATTGTCACAAAGAAGGCGTACACTGTCCATCATCATTTGTATTAATTCTGTGTCCTTGTCCTCTTTAGCAATTACATGAGTAATAGCATTACTTAGGCATGAAATGGCACAACCTAACTGTTTTTGTTTCATCTCGATACCCTTATCTCTTTTTAAGACAACTTCTGATATTGCTGCTTTTATTTCTAAATTGAGTTCCGGCGAGTCAATTAGCTTACAGTTATTAGGAGGTAAGTATCTTCCTATCAATTCCTTACGAAGTTCGCTTGACAAGCCATTAGTAGCCAGATGTTGTAGCCGAACAGCCAGGTCATTCTGAATTTCTTTGCCGTAGATTTTTTCCACAGATGGATCCTCTCCAAATATCTCTAAAATTTTCGAGTCCAGCTCGATGCTCGGAGGTGTGTCCGTTACAATAAGGACTTCAGTCTCCAGGGGAGGGACTAGTGGTTGTGAAGTACTTGTGGATGGAATTGGGTCTGCAGCGCTCGTTGAGGGAACTGGGTCCAATGCACTGATCGAGGGAATTGGATCCCCAGTGGTCATGGTGGATGACTCATCATGATATTCTGGTTCCAATTCCACTATTTCCTCCAAAGGTTCTTCGTCATAGTATCGACATTGGGGAGAGGGTGTGTCCTCTGAAAAGTATATATTTCTTTTGTTATTTATGAAGATAATCAATCCTCATTGTTATTGAAATGAAACGGACCAATGGATAATTCATTTACAATAATAAGATAAGCGCACGCAGATGGGCCGGTATATCTATGGATATCGATAGATATTTAACGCGCTCGGCTTAGTATCTACGGTGAAGTGACAATCCCAAAGACTGCCCGCATCACCCGTATAGCTTCACGCATACTAACAAAGTAACAGTTCTTATAACTGATCGCAATATTAGCCTTGCACGTGATATAAAAACAAAAGAAGTATTTGAAATGTTTATGAGTCCGAAGTGTTAACCCCAAAAGTTAACCGCAACGACTTATGACAACGTTAAAACGTTGATGTGATTATGCTACGTTATTGTTATTATTTGTTATAACGACCTTACGCATTATATAACACTAGACTAACCTCTGGAATGTGACGTCGATCTTGTCTCACGCTGAAGTTTCTTCTCCCACTTCTTTAACTTTTTTGTGATATATTCGTAATCGTGTTTACTTTTTCGTTTCCCCATGACACTTTTTAAACTACCTATAACAACACTGATAATTATTATTTAAAAAGTTATGTGCGCTCCGGCAGAGCACTGAACTGTGAATGAGCGGTAGAATACGGTAACTAGCAAAGGAAACATGCCTACCCACACATTAAAAAAAAAAAAAAAAAAAAAAAAGGGGTATAGGGCTTTTTACTTTCAGTGCGCAAAGGCAACACCGTACGTGTTACTACATTGTGTTTATGCTAATCTCGAGGACGAAGCTGAGTATAATTATCCACCACTCTATCCATTGGTGAACACAGTTACTGTGTGTTGAACTAAGCATCATAGTTAATGTTTGCATGCCAACTTTATGGCGAAATGTGTCTTTGCTCTACATAATTATTATTTTAACATCTTTTGTACCACATTTGTTGCAAATAAATAATTTTGACTTTGACTTTGAAAACATTATGAAAATCGGTGCCGTTATGTTTCTGGGTTTATCGTGAACATACAGACAGACGCGGCATTGCTTTATAATATGTAGTGATTAGAATAAGAATAAGAATAATTAGTGAGTAGCTAGTTTAGTGATTGTGATGTAGTGATGAAGTTGTACAGCAGTGAGAACATTTTTTTATTTGCATGGAATCTAGCAGGTCAAGCTATGGACGGACAATCTCCTAGATGCTTTGAAAATAAGGTATCCAGCCAGGATTATTTTTCGTGTCGATGGTACAATTCTTCTAGGGCCAATACTTTTCTACTTCCACGCTCAGACCAAGAAAAAAAGAAAGACGGCGCGCCGCGAACACCACAGTGAAGCCACAAAACCACGCGCCTATAGCAAGTAAACATACAAGCTCACGCACACACCTACACTAAAACCACACGCATTTCTTCTAGAACGTCACGACTTCACGAGACATTGTCTACATACATAGATAAAAAGTTGGCTTCACTTTTGATGTTCGTGGCGCGCCGTCTTCTTTTTTTTGTTGGTCTGAGCTTCCACGATATCAATAGTAGTAATGCCTAGGTCGTTTTGATAGCACGTTTTGGATAAAAAAAGACAGAATATGAGATGAGATATAGTCTGCGGAGTTCCATATCACAATAAGTGACTCGGTATGATTTTCAAACAATACGTTTTCAGGATTTTCAGACTAACTAGAAATTGATAACGCTTTTCGTTATCAATTTCAACACACAAAAAAATAATTGTCAATGACTATGTGGATCCCCAATAGAATCGAGTCTTGAAGATCAACTACTCGAGTTCCACCCCAACCTATCATAGTAAGGGTTAACAAGTCAAAGTTGTAAAGTTATAATTCTCTCGTAAATCCTTTAGGACATTAAATTTATAAGTTGGGTGGGGAGAGGGAAAGATAAGCGCGGCTGCATTTGTGATGAACACGAATTAGTTGGGAACGCGAGACTTGGCCGCCATGACAGTTAGAGCCTGTCATAATTTGAAAATAGATCGCAGTAGTCTTTTGTTTTTTTTTTCAATACATGGTTGGTATTGTTTTTGTGTAGTAAAAAGTTTAGTGTACTTCATGCACAAAGCACAGAGGTGGACTTTTTCGTAGCGATGCTGTCGCGCGTTTACGAAACGCGCGTTAGTTTTGTGGGGGTACGGCAAACAACTAGCGACCGCATTGCGACTGTATCGATGCGAACGTGCGACAGCATCGCTATAAAAAGCCGCCGTGGGAGCAGCGACTTAATGCCATAGGCATATATATAGGTATCTTTGGGTGATGCAGAGACAAACAGTGATCAATAAAATTAAAATCTATAAATGACACCCGGGAACAACGGCTTTACGTCCTTTTTGAGGCACGGAGGAAACTTGGTATGTAATGGCTAAGTGGTAAGCTCATCTTAAGGTGAATCCTTCACGCGCGGAGGCGCTACGCCGGGGGGTCACTCTGCTGCCGCGGCACATTGCTGCGCGGCGGACAGACCTCCGGTGCGATCTCATGGCGGCATGGAGACAGCGACTGTTGCAACCCAGCGCAGGGCACGCCACGATAGTGGCGGTAAGTCCCCTCTTTGAGGAGTGGCTGGAGAGGCACCACGGCGCCCTCACCTACCGTCTGACGCAGGTCCTCACCGGACACGGGTGTTTCGGGAGGTACCTGTACCGAATCAGGCGGGAGGAAACGCCCGGATGCTTCCACTGCGAGGATCGACCGGAGGACACGGTGGAGCACACTGTGGAGGCGTGCCCTGCTTGGGCAGAGCCCCGCCGTGTTCTCGCGCCCGGCCCTGGTGCAAGCCATGGTCCGGGGCGAGGAGGAATGGGACGCCATCGCCTCCTTCTGCGAAGCAGTGATGCTAGCAAAGTAGGTGGCGGAACGAGAGAGGGAGAGAACCTCTCAACGTCCCAGACGCCGCGGAAGGCGCTCTGGGCGTCGGGGGTCACGCGATGACCTCCGGCCACCGTAGACGCGGGCCTGTGGACGGTGAGTAACGGGCTAGCTCGCCGTCCGGCCGTCGTCATGACGGCAACAGACCGTGTCGGCGGCGCATACGTGTTCCACGCGCGCCTCAAAGAGATGTCAGCAAGGAGGGGCTAACGCGGCTTCGACACAAGGGTGAAGAAGGAACATGGGTTTGGTTTTTAGTCAGTAGAAGTCTGACACTCCCCTTCGCTCTGCCCAAGAGCGGGGGGGGGTTATTCGATGATTTTCCACCCACCAAAAAAAAAAAAAAAAAAAGGTGAATCCTTCAAGGTAGCCCACGAAATTGTTTTTTTTTTACGTTTTTCGCAATTTGCATGTCATTTATAGTCAGATTTAATGTTGATTAAAATATGATTCGCGCAGGAACTTCCACCTTAACCTAAAAAATGATCTGAGTGACTGTAATTATCTTGCCCTAAGCTCCACCTGCCACATGTTCCTTTATGAGGATCATTAATAATTCATATAAATCCACCACATATCATTAAAACTTGGATTATAAAGGTTAAGCCTATAAGAGCCTTAAGGAACTAGGCTGAGACAATAATGTCATATCTTTATGATACGCAGAAAGTTTTAGTGATAACGGAATTATCAACTTTGAGAGTTAAAAGCGGTTTACGTTTACGATTTCCTTTGTGAAGTTCTTTGACAATCGGGTCGGCTGTAATAGCTTTCTTCAGTTTTCAGGATTTATCTTAAAGGATGGATGTTATTTTACTATTCATATGACATTAGTTGGTTATGATCATTGAAAACGTAGAATTTTCATATCATAATGTCAGTCCTGTAATAATTAGTTACTGAGGCGTAAGTACATTGTACACTCATATTTCTTTATTAAGTCCCACGTAATAGGGGTGAGTTCCGGCTACCATTTGTAGGTCTTTGGCAGTAAGAAAAAAAAAACAAATAAAAGATGATTGGCTGTTGTTTTTTTTTAAAGTAAGTTTTATCACAATATAAAATATTATCTTATTCTGGTCTGATCATTATCTGACAAATGTTTTTAGGCTTCCTCGTCTCATGTCTATTATTTCATATTGTGAATAATTTTTATACTTTGAATTTATTATCTTTAGCCAAATGTTCCTTTCCTCTAATATTAGGCGTATGGTTTCTCTGTTCCCGAATTAAGTGTTCAATCTTATCGCAAGGCTTTTGTAAGAGAGAATATGGGATTATGTCCAGTGAGTGGAAAGAGCCATTCATCTGTATCGATAACGATTTAATTAATATAAAGAGTGTAAACGGAAACTTTACGAAACCACCGACCCAGTATTCTGTAGATACATTAAACTAAGTTATATTAATAATTATTATTAATGTGAAAAGATTTTCCGTTTTGGGTAAAAAATCACATTTTACGGCAGGAACCAATGTAATGCACTCAAAACATTGCTTATAAACTTTGTATTAATATATTTAAAATGTCACTTATTGGATATCTTCCGTGATTTTATTTGTTTTGAGTTCCCGATATTTCGACGCTGTTGCAAGCGCCATGATCGCGGGTTGACTCAATACGCACACAATATGCAATATATCACGGAAGATATCCCGTAAGTGACATTTTAAATATAGTTATGAACCGTGAAAGCTTAAAACAGACTTTGTATTAATGTTTTAAAATTGCATTTAAAAAAGCTTTTGGTTTCATTTTTCAATCAAGCAGCTACAAATTCAAAAGTTTTATTTCGAGCAGAGGCTCATATAGGGATAATAACAGAGTCCACACCACAACCCGTACCATCACATACCTACTATAAAAACACCACACCAACCACCATACCATAGCATAGTCCTGTTTCTGTACAATCGCCAACACCAAGACCGAACCCTTACTCCATGACCACACAACACAATTCCCCAACAAAAAGCAAATAAAGCTAATCGTCGGGAAACTTGTCGGGAGCAAAGAAAACATTACAACGACAGTTTCATAACTACCGTCCACCGCAGCCATTTTGTGCGCCATAAATTAACAATAGTTAACCCACTCTTTACGGAACAAATTAGCCAGTCTCGATGGTTCAGACTGCACTATATTGTGAAACTTGTGGCTTAACGGTGAGAGGCGGAGCGGGTTGCTTTATTTATTTTTTTAATTACCAGTGAAGGAAGATACGGCTTTTATTAATATGGAACATCATCAAATGGCTACTCTCGCTCTGGGTGGAACAGAAAGGAGTGTATCTCTCTCTCTGACTAAAACTTTTACTGACTAATAAGTACCCCTCCGTGTTCCTCCTAATGTCTTTTGCGTTCCAGAGCCGCGGTGGTTCGTTCCAACAAATATTTCGCAACCCTAACAGGAGACCAGTAGTGGCCCGAGTGGACCTCATCTACTATGCTGACATATCTTTAAGGCACGTGTGGAACACAATGTGCCGTCGACCCGGGCCTGGTCCTGATCGGACGGCGAGGCGAGGAGATGACAAGTAGAAGAAGAAGTAAGAGAGAAGAAGACATGGTGACGACGATCCCTAATAAATTAGGATAGGGGCAGTAGCAGCATGTTGATGATACCATGTTAAATGTGGGTGTATTATACACGCAAACCATCGAAGATTAGAACAAATATCCACCCCGTCCAAACTTCATTGCACCGGCAGAAAATCTACCCCCTGGTCACGAACTGCAGTGGCCGATATGGAAGTCATTAAACAGACTGCGTGTTCAAGTTGGCCGCTGCTGATCCAATTTAGCCAGATGGGGTATAATCGACCCATCTCGAACAGAATTTGAGTGTGGTGCCCCAATACAGGATATGCCACATCTACTCTCGTGCCCGTCTTGCACAACTAACTGCACGCTCAAAGACCTGAATGACGCAAATGATAGAGCCATCCAGATTGCCACGTACTGGGTGGACAGAGTTTGGTCATCGACTCGAAAAGAAGAAGAAGAAGATCGAAGATTGCAGGTATGATGTTAAGTAGCTAAAAAACAGACTAAAAAACCGCTATAAAAAAAAAACAAATTCACCTTAACATAGACGTCCCCCAAAGAACCACCTGTCCAATTAAATAAAAAGATAAAAAAACCCTGAAAATCACGAAACTACATTTCTTTTATCTTTTCAAATCGCTGAAGCACTCGGTCTCGCCTCGCTTATCAAACAGAGACCGCTTTATTTCTCGTCCAACGCAAACTTTCACGAGAATTTCATGATTTATTCGTTTGACTTGTTCTTTTATTGAAAAAAGGACTTCAGACGTTTTTCCGCGTCTCCCCTTTGAATATTTTGATGTAATAAAAATGATATAGTATTTTTATAGAGGGTTGGTATTGATTCGTTTCTATTTTGGTCCAGCAATGGAAAATTTAGCTGAAAAATATACATGCTATAAAGAATGGTATGTCTACACAATAATCAGTACGGTATCGTAAACCAATTTAGTTAAGTAACTGTCGCTGTCAGAAGAAGAACAACAAACTGGCCGCCAAACCCAGGGTTTGGAACATGGGCTTTTAGTCAGTACAAGCAATAAGCGTGGCTACCTACTGGGCCCAAACCGTATGAAGTAGAATCGATACGAAAAGAAGAAGAAGTACAAGTCTGACACTCCCTTCAAAAATCTTAATGCAAAAAACCTGATTACACTTTGACAAACTGAGAATAACCTCTTGGTGTTCGAGAACACAGGACGAACGGGGCAGTTGCCAAGACTTAAGCTCCTGAAGACATTTACGTACGGAACCGTAGGTAAACATTTTAAAATTAACCTCCAAATCATTGTCCAAACCGCCGAGCATAAATCTGTTAATTCATGATTTCTTGTCGCTGGGGTCTCGCCACAGCATGATATATGAGGGTCTAGACCCTTTATTATCATTAATTATTCTCCATACATCTGTCCCTTAGTTATCAGGACAAGAAACCAACCCCCCAGGGTATCTAAAAAAGAAATTAATATCATCGTACAAATTGGTTATTAGGATTAATCTGAACTTATTTGATGAAATATGGAGTCGGGTGCAGAGGTCGAGGGAATTCAACCTTATAGTTTTGTGAATAGGGTTTATGATCGATAGTTTGAAGGCGCGGTCATATTAAAAAGGTAAGGTTAAGGTCAAAAGTTAGGTGAAGATTTTCCGCCATTTCAAAGTCCTAAGCTGATAAGATTTATAGCCTAATACAATGAACAGAATAAGAGCTCGTACATAAATAAAATAATCCAATGGTTCGGCCTGCAACATTCAGGAGCTGTGGATGGGTGACCATCCATTACATGCCTTCCAAGCTTCCTGACATGCCTCGGAAAGCATGTTACGGTACGTTCGTGAAGATCTTTGACAGTCATTACGCGAGGCAGAGGCCCGAAAATCTGACAACTAGTACCATATTACCTATAACTAACTGGGTTGTGGAGGTCAGAAGATAGGCAGTCACTCCATGTAAAATACCAGTATCTAGCTGCATCCAGTTAATCTGGAAGTCAACCCCAACAAAGTTGGGTTCAAGGCAGATGATAATATAATTTTAAAATACAGTTTGCAGTTATCAAAACAATGTGTAAAATATTGACTCCATTAAATTAGATTTTAGTGGGTAGGTACTCAACGCACACACGAAAATACCAGGAAATTGCAATTTGCGAGAAATGTTTGAAGCGTGATAATAAACTTGTAATTACTGCGGTATTTCCTTTGAGTTCATTACCGTGACCACGTACTGCGAATTTTATCATTTGAGATACAAATTAAAGTGAACGCAACTGTAACGTGTTTATTTCAGAAATATATTTTTCTGAGTATGAATTTTAATGTGAATAGTACTCATACGAGGTGTAGACGGACTTTTGATGAAGCCGTCAACAAAGCATTATGTTGGTACATCAAACTAATAACTCTACGCAAAAAAATTACTGCTAAGAAACGCCTGACTTTTTTTTGAGGTGTAAAATCACGTTTTACGTTCCTCAATGTAACGCGTTCAAAGCATTGTGCTGATGTGGCTTATGTCTGTTAGGTTTCTGCCGCAACAATGATAAAAATCAGGTTGTTTTTATGTACCTTATTTCGGGGGTAACTCTAATTTTGCGATGCAAGATTTCTAATCTAATTCTAATCTTGCTATAATTGTAATAATAATCTAAGAATGTTCTCTACAAGGTCTTGACTATTAGGGTAACGACCTTTAACTGGTCATAATAGTGTAGGTAGTTAAAGAGCAGTGGTGGCCCAGTGGTGGTGGCTCCGACTTACGAACAGTGAGTCGTGGGTTCGAACCCCGTCAGGCGCATTACTTTGTGTAATTTATTTCAACACCACTGCTCTCAAAACGGTGAAGGAAAACATCGTGAGAAAACCGGCATGTCTTAGAACCAAAAAATTCGGAGACATGTGACATCTATCAATCCGCACTGGGCCCGCGTGGTAGATAATAACCCATCCCTCTTCTAGAGAGGAGGCCTGAGTCCTTGCAGTGGGAACATTATAGACCGATGATGATGATGATGAATAGTGTAGGCAGGCATACTACGATACAGATAATCCGATGACCTGGTACCAGAATGTATACCAGACATGAGTTAAATACGAGAGAGAGCTCTAAGACAGAGTCACGTGGTATGCAATGGAGGAGAGCTATAAATTCTACAATCAGCATTTTTGTCACTAACATAAACATAACACCACGCCTGTAATCCCCGAAGGGTAATACAGAAATATACCTACCTAATGGTATACCCACATTTTACCAATTATATTTAATATTAATAATAATAATATTCCACAACTATCACAGAACGCCGTCTAGTCCCAAGCTAAGCAGAGCTTGTGTTATGGGTACTAGACAACTGCTAAACATACTTATATATTTCTAAATACATACATATTATAGATAAATTACACCCAGACACAGAACAAATGATCGTGCTCATCACACAAACATTTGTCCTGGGTGGGAATCGAACCCACGACCTCCGGCATAGCAGTTAGGGTCACTAACCACTAGACCAACAGGCCAGTCAATATTTATATATAGGTAGTCAAATATTTGAAGTTCCAGGTAATCGGGGGACGAAAATATTGCAATAATATTGTCCTGCTACCGAGAATTTAATAATAGAAAAACTCCTCAATAGTAACAGAATATTACATCGAATATTATAAATCCCACATAAAATTCCTTTATGTATTCCGAAATAATCTTGAGTACCTTACTAGGCTTCGTCTAGACATGAAGACGCCTACAGGGACATTAAAGTACCACAAACAAATATATAATCGACTATAACATTGTAGTTAGACCACCTGTAAATCATAGGAGGTTAGGGGTGATATATTATAATAGATGAAAGTATTCGCCCTAAATTAGATGAAAAAGACATTAATTTATGTAAAGAAGTTTGATTTAACCCCCCATTATCAATATCATTAAAGTCTTTTCAACGTAGCTTATCTTCTTCTTTATGGGGTTATTGGTTTCCGCACTTAGTCCTTAAGGACCATTGTGCGTGAGCCGTGGCGGCCGATTACTCCAACCAGCCCACCTCCCTCCAGAAGCAGATCAGACTTCCCGGTCTCCTCAGGGCATCCGCAAGGGATCGTGGTGTTCCCAGGGTCTCCTCACGAATCTTGGTAACGCCTGTGCACTCAAGGAGTACATGCGCCACAGTTTCCTCCGCCTCCATGCATGCCCTGCACAGGGGACTGTCAGTGATTCCTAGGGTGTGGAAGTGTTTATTCAGTGAACAATGTCCGGTGATGGTCCCCGCCACCAGGCGCAGGCTATCTCTGTCCAGGCGCAGAAGGCGCCTGGTCAGTTTTATATCCAGGGATGGCATAGCCTCCTTGGATTGCCTACATCCTGGTGTCGAGCTCCACCATTTCTCCGCTTGTATTCGAGTATGATCTTTTAGCCAGCTTCTTAGCTGCTTAAAAGGGATGGGCACAATGGGTTCGGGTCCGTAAGGTTTTGTGCTGGATCCTCTTCTGGCAAGTTCGTCGGCCGCATCGTTTCCAAGTGATCCGCTGTGACCTCTAATCCATTGCAGCGTTACCAACGTAGCTTAATAATAACTGACACTCGGGTCGACCTTTGGGTTAGCCGCGCTTGCTAGGTTGGTCTGTAGATGGGTGAGAACCCATTACATACCGAATTTCCTCCATGCATCGGAAAGCACGTTAAGCTGTTGGTCCCGGCTGCATGTCTAAATCTTTGGCAGTCACGGTAAAAATACTGGTATTTAGGTGCATCCGGTTAGACTGGAAGCCGACCCCAAAGTAATTGGGAAAACGGTAGGCAGATGATGATGAAGTCTTTTTAACGTCTTGCGAAGATTAGCTTGCCACGTTAATCATAAAATAGCTTAAGCCGAGCTCGTGAATTAGGTGCTCTTGCATAATCTAGTATAACTATTTGTGCAAACACCAGACACACAAGATTACGACATAATCTTGTGTATCTTCATTAGTAGCTTAAGATGTGGTTTTTTCTCCATGGTAAAATTTATTGGTAACAGAACTAGCCAAGATATTTTTAATAACTTTAAACGAGACGAATTCTAAAAAGTTATAAATACCCAATCATAGTAATGCTTGCGCAAAAGAATCTATGTAAAGAGATTTCAAATTGCTCATAATTAAGAGTACAAGTTAAGTAATTAAGTAACATTTATGTTACACGATGTAATTACTGTTATTCGTAGAATTTACAGAGAACGCAACGCTGTCTTCGTAAGCCAAAAAGCAGTATCCCAAGAAATTAGTTTTAGAAGAAGAAAATCAAGAGAGAAAAAAAATTGTTTCATTTGGCATAATATGAGAGCTTGAATATGAACTTATTCAAATAACAAAATGTTTAAAAATTGCAAGCACGGACAATAATGCATATTATTATTATTATGTGTTATTTTGTACAGAATAAGGTAAACCTTTTTTCACATTATCATCTGCCTTGCCTTTGCCCAACTATATTGGGGTCCGATTGCCTACCTGACCTCCACGGCCTCATAACTGGGAAAGACAATTTGGTTAGAATGGTTGTTATACTTTCTAACTACTACTACATGTTTGCTTAAAACAAATATTTGTAGAGTTACCACCTTTTGGCTTACGGGTGCAAAACGCAATTATTTCCAACTCCGAATATTCTAGAACACGTAAGACTATTAAATACATAATTAAAGACATTAATCACACGAGAAGTCTTGACATTCGTCGTTAAAATTACGAAGCGATGTCTCTGAAACAGATTACAAATTATATCAAAAGCTAACACTGTTCGTAGATAAACTACAGCTATATTTCAAAGCGAAGTCGCGGTTCTTGGGTTAAGTTTCAACCCTCACCCTTGGGATTGGGGGTTCAAGTGAGGGGCGAAAGCAATTGCATCAAAAATGGTTGGTTTTTTCGGAAAATGTTGCATTTTGCAATGTTGTAAGTCTGACTGATAAGGTTGAGACTTATGCGCCTACCACACGCTCACACTTCCCCATGGGTTTACTTGCGCAAACTGCCTTGAACGCGGAACACTGTGCGTGTGGTTGGGAAAACAAGCCCCGCGCAAACCCCACGGCGCGGCCTGAGCGCGGCTTGAACGATACTTGCGAGCCCGGCCTGCGCGTACTTTTCTGTGCGTGTGGTTGGGCGTTCAGTGCTCACACCGCAGTCGAGGCTAGTCGTCGGTCGATTTCTACAACGGGTAAAGTAATGTCGGACCTTATACATGGCAATTGGATCGCACAACAACTCGACTTGGGAGCGAAACGTGGGAGTATTATGAAAATTCTGTACTAATGTATGACTTCGGAGACAATAGACTTTTTTTGGGATACTCTCTAACAGCCGTTGAAGGGGTTTCAATAGTTTTAGCAGAATTATAGCTAACAAAGTTTCATTATGCCTTATTTATTCTTTTACAATTCCATTAAAATCAAACTAAAGCTCGCCTACGCACATAACTTAGGCCAATCGAAACCACCGTTTGAGGCCTATTTCGCAGCAATGGTAGTTTGTCAGGTCCCGATTAAACAAGCCTCGAGGACATTTCTTTACACTAGCACACACACACATTTAGAAAGGGACACCGACTCACCGCATCTTACAGGCTCAACAGACCTGCTTCAACTTCAGCGATGGGTGGTCGACTTCACGAAAGCTGCATTGCGTTATGACTACTCGCAGTGTTTCAGAGTAGAAACAAAATGGCGCCGATGTTCGATTAGTATCGAGCGTCGGAAATATACTAAATTGCTGGTTGACTAACTATGTGGGGTTTAGAGCTCTGTCAAAAATCAACGGAATCGGTTGTAGCTGATGCTAAGAGCAACCAAGATGTCTGTAAGAGCTTTTATGTCGCAGAGGCGGATCTGAAATGATCACTTTATGATCTATAGGTCGTTCGTTTGCCAGTAATAGCCGTGATGAAACCTGAAATCCTCCCTTTGTTTGATTTATAAACAACAGGTGACTGCATGGTAGCCTAGCTTAGATGTATTGTAGCTTTTAGAGATCAGTGGCGTCCGAGAACCTTACATTTAGACTGTTGCGAGTGTAAATGAACATCCTATGTATCCGTTGGCCTAGTCGTCGCAAGCATGACTGCTTGTATAATGTCCTAAGTTCAGTTTCCAGGTCTGGCAAATGGTTATTGAGTTTTTCATCTGGAATTTCTCAGTAGCAGCCACGCAGGCTGGATTTGTGCTCAATTGATGGCAATAGGCACCCGCTATTGCTGTGGGACTTATAATTTAACTGGCGAAATCTGGATGCAGGCGTGATGTTATGAATCATAAGGTACAAATCATTTTTACGACATTCTAGAATTTTCCTTATGTATATCCGTGTGAATAAATCTGTTTCCTCTCTTTCTGACTTACACCATCCGGAATACTCCGAGATCTGTATCCGTAGTTCAACGTTTGATGAAATTTCACGTTTGACTGAGAATTCTTTGTGCGGCGTCAAGTATTGGCGTCTTGTTTCAAGACTAGGCGATGGTTGGCGTTCATTACGAACAATACTTTGAAGTCGGACCGTTTTCATTCCAATTACTCACGCTGTAATTGGAGGAAATTAACTGTTTGTAATTCGCGTTGTAGTTAATGTAGCTATTTTGTTGGAAAATGTAGGTACTGATGATCGGTTGAATTGGTATACAGATAAATAAATCAGTTTTCTATTACAGGTTTTTGATTGTGGCTTCAGCCGCGTACAGTTCGGTAATTATTAGATATCCTCATGTGACCGTTGGATTGCCAAGTCAAAGGTCTAGGGTCGAACCCGAACCAAGCGCTTTGCTGGGTCCTTTATTATGCGCACAGCCAAGGAGTGGAATTCCCTGCCTGCGTCGGTTCATATAACCCTAATCTGTTTAAGTCGCGAGTAAACAGGCTTCTACTGGGTAAGCTCGTTCCACCGTCGACATCATCTCTGCCCTCAAGGCAAGATTGAAGTCAAGAGCAGGCCCATTTATTATAATAATAAAAAAAAAACCCATGACAACTTCAGATTTTTTTAGATTCATGCTTTGGTGAGGGAAAACATAGTGAGAAAACCAACATGCCTGTGACATATTTCTCGACGGGGTGTAAAACCAAGTCAAAGGCTAGTGGACATCATAAAAACAACAAGTGAGGCACATACCGTAAGAAAACTGAAGAAGAAAGTGTAAAAGAATTTTCTAGTCAGCACCCTCACAAAAGCGCTTAAAAGTTTTTAGTTTGTAGTTGTAAGTTGGTTGTCTGAATACCAAATACATTATTCGACTGTACCTACTATAGTGTAAATAAATGATATTAAATACTGGTGAATACTGGATAATTATAAATGGATACATTGAACTACTGTTTATTAGATTAAAATTCGTTGTAGTCCAAATGGATCGAACATTTATTTTTTTAATTAATTCGAGCTGTTACCTAATGCTCTCTAAACAATATTGTTTATAACATGTAATGGTTATAGCATAACGTAATTAGTAGATAATCCTACTTTATCCTACTAATATTATAAATGCAAAAGTTTGTGAGTGTGTCAGTGTGTATGTTTGTTACTTCTTCACGCAAAAACTACTGAACGGATTTGGATAAAATTTGGTACTCAGATAGTTTATAACCTGGATTAACACATATAATACTTTTGATCCCGATTTTATCTTCCCGTGGGATAATTTTCGAGTTGCAGCAGGTGAAGCCGCTGGCAACAGCTAGTACTACATAATATATAAAGAGGTTATTTAATTATTTATTGGATTGGTCCAGTGGTCGTAAATGAAACTGTTGAGCATAAGGTCCTGGGTTTGATTCCCGCGTCGGGCAAAGTGTTATTCCCATCAGGATTTTTTTTCATATTTCTTAGAGAAATTCATGAAACTAAAAGTGGCAATGAAAGTGGTAATGGGTACTCATGCACGAGAAAACTCTACAGCACACCCTTTCCCTTAAAACAACAAAAGCAGTTCCTTTTAACCCCTCGCGAAAATAACTCACTCTACCATTCTTAAAATTAATATCCAGTACAAAAATTAATATCAACCAATCCCGTTATCCTGTCAAAACACATGACGATATTTGGAACGTTCTCGATCCAGTGTCAGGCTCATTTACCTACATTTTAATATTACATCAAGCTACTAAACCCGTAGGGATGGACCCAAAACGTTTTTGTGGTCAAGACCACGACATAGATGGGTATCGTGCCGATTTTAAGGGTAAATTAAATCTTTACCGCCCCAGTTATAGGTACAGTTCGGTTTAATGTAGTCAGGGACCTTTGGGTAAGGTTAGCTGGAACTAATAAAGATTTTCTCTTCATTTATGGTGCAAATTGAAATTAAACTAACCAAAAGTGGGTGGTTTCATTAGAATTTATGTGAATTTCATTTCAGGGGTTGGCAACTTTCTAGTTGTGGACTATTCGGAGGTCGTCAATTAGTTTGTTATCCAATACAAATAATACTTACTAAAGTCCTATTGAAAGGCAAATGCCTCTTATTATACGAATAAATCATGAGCATTAATTATCACGCTTGCCAAAGGTGGATTGGCGATTTCAGACATAATATTAATGCATGATGTCTTAATCTAAAAGTACGCAGTAAGCTATGGCAAGAGAGATGATCAGAGATGCCCACCACCTCACGACTTCTTGAAGCCCCAAGAACACTTGGCTCCCGGTAGTGAGCTGCAGTGGCCTATTTGGAAAGCCCTAAATCGATTACGCACCCAAATGGGCCGCTGCGCACATAACCTGGCAAAGTGGGGTATAATTGGTTCCTCCAACACCGAGTGCGAGTGCGGCGCTCCGGATAAAACAATGCTCCACCTGCGGTAGAGTGTCTCAGATGCCCTTATACATGCACCTTTGGCGACCTGAACAGCGTTCAGCCTCAAACCGTAGAATATTTAAGTAGAATCGACACGAAAAGAAGAAGAAGAACAATGTGTTCATTTTTCAAACTTAGAGCAAAAAGTATATAAGTAGGCCCTGTACTATAACGACTGGGTCATTACAACAAAGAAAAATAACGAAACAAAACGCATCTTCAAACCCTCCTCATTAAGTCTGTAACCGTCACAATAAAACACGGCAGTCACCAATATCTTAGCGGCGGGAGACGAGTCAATCTGACGTAAGTGATACAGTCTGGGGCTCCAAATAAATGCGCGGTTGGCCGCCTGGCTGCAGTCAGTGGTTGCAGATGGGGAAGTAGGCAGAAATTATTGTCTACTAGCTTATGCCCGCGGCTTCGCCCACGTAGTGTTTGATAATGGTCCTACGGGATCCTAATTATAACCGAGATAAAAGTAGCCTACGTGTTAATCTATCCTAAGGTTCTAAACTATTGGTGTGCAAAATTTCATACAAATCCGTTCAGTAGTTTTTGCGTGAAAGAGTAACAAACATTCATCCATACATTCTCACAAACTTTCCCATTTGTAATATTAATATTAGGGATGGTATGCTTAAGCGAGTTTTATTTTAGTGGACCTGACCAACAAGATTTATACATATAGGGACACAGACAAAGCTCTAACATTGTTAAAAGTTTAAGAACCTTTCTAGAATAAAAACTTACGAATTACTTACTTCTTCTTAACGTGACATCACGAAAATTTTCCCAAAATTCAGCTATGTGAACTTCACTCACTGATGCATTCATAAGATCGTCCAATGCGCAGGTGTCAGGGTATGCAGCGCAAGATGGAAGGTGGGCCATTGTTTGTGGTGACACGCCGCATACACACTTCAGATGAGCCTTCCATTAACCCCAATCTGAAGAGATTGATCTGCAACAGGCGACTTGGTTTCGAACTCTATTTACAGATTTACGAACTACTTCCAAATTTCTATAACACCGATAACTATATGCCTTATCTGCGAATACAAACGGTATTCTCTAGTCTATGAAGGGGGAAAGCTGTATTGATAAATTGAGCAATCGACTGGGACGAAGATGGGGGCACTGCAGGCGACATAATAATTTCCACGGCCCGCCGGGAAGATGAGAAATTCAATCTCGGACTATTCAGGCGTATTTCGATTTTTTCGGTTCCTATTTCGTATCGATGTTTTAATTATCGCTTCGGGTTTTTAATATCTGTGAGCGGTAGTCTGGCCTAACGTGTATTCTTCGTGGTTCAATTAAACGCTGGAATTGACATATACGTAATAGTACCTATTATTACTGATTGTAAATAAATAATAAGGTTGAAATCTGAATAAAACGTTAGAGACAGGAGGAGTCAAAGGTGTGACTAAAATGAGAACCTCCTCCTTTTTGGGAAGTCGGTTAATAAGATGGCTTTATTTGATATGTAAATAAGTATTGGAATCTGCTCCAAAACGCGTTCTATTTATAACACTACACAATAAAACCAGTTTATCACACAGCCGATCTTTAAAGGAACGCGTCTCAAATAATATTACCAGTTATATTCATTTTACTCTAGTGTATAAAAAGAGGCGAGCCTAATAATTGCTATCAACCGGGCACAATTCTAGATGCCTGGGTACTAGTGGTAAAAATAAAATCATAAATACCTACTATTCTATTTTTATTTAATGGCAACTAAAGCCGATGTCGATATATTCTGCCAAATAAATACCTACTGTGGGAATGTAATAAATTGGGATATGAGCAGGAAAATGATGATTACCATGGAATCTAAAACCTTAGAAGTGTTAAATTATGATAATTCATAGAAATGTTAATTCATAGGTTTTCCGACAAAAAAAAAACTTATTTTTAATATCTGTGCTCGGCGTTCTGGTAGCGAGTTCATTGTTGTGCAAGGTCTTTTCAGACTTTTGATTTGAAGAAATTATTTTTCTTTACGATCTCTGCGGTTCAATTAAATGGTTGTGACCGGGAGTGAGGATTCTATTGTGGTAGAACTTTTTACGAAGTCTTGTTTTAGTTTATAGAAATCAACATCTGCTTTATCTTTATTGATAAGATGAAATTGTTGACCGAATGTTGTGTATTTCTGTACTCTTTGTTTGTTTACATTGTTTTTGTAATTTGTGTTGTTCATTTCAATCCTAACTAAACCTAAAATTGCAACAAACAACCAAACAGTACAGTATCCCTTATTAAAAAGATGCTGTGAACCATTTAGTATTCTCACCACACATTTTACTCTTCAACTTAAATATTTTCAAAGAGAATTGTTCATTTAGCGAGTAGCATGTAACTCTCCAATTCACAAAACAAACAAAAAAAAACACAGTTACAAAATTACATGCAACAGAAGAAAATTCCAGCGAAGCGCTTTAAACCGGTTCCATCCAGTTTTATCTGGTAAATTGCAGTTAGCACTCGACATGACTAGACAACTTCTAACTGAGACAATGCAAATGTACTGTGAAATTGAACATTTTAAATTGATTGCGAAGGGAAACTTGCAAGAAAATTAGCTTTGTTTGCGGGAATTGCAAGATAAGGAAGTTTGTTTAATGTATTTTCTTTACGGGTTATTTATTTTAATTTAGGAGAAAATAACCTACAGTATTTGTATCAACCATTACTTTTCTGATATGGGGCATAGCTTTCGGTTCATCCTCATGTGAGGTTGGTATCGGGGCTGATAGGTTCGATTCATGAAACAATGAGTGCCAGAAGACGGATGTCGTCGCCAAGGGAGGCCGTTCGTTGGACAGGGTTCGAAACACCATAAAATACTGAAACTAATGATAAGAAGTTTTATTTTCCAGTACCCATGATTGCATATAAAACCACAAACCTGAAGTGGATCAACAAACTGAATGAAAACCGTATCCATTTCCATACGCATACAAAAAGTATGAGAAAAATATTGCAATTTTTCAAATCAAAAATCAAATCAAATCAAATCAAATCAATTAATTAAAAATTACGAAAATAAACAAACTGAAACAAAAATACTATGTTTAAAGGTAATTTAAAAAAATCTTATGTACACCTTTCCGTAGATTACTGTATTTTGTGTAAATCTGTGCCTAACCGAATGGGAAATAGAGACATGTTTTAGGTATAAAATAAAATGTAAGCTATTAGATTCCAGCTTATACACATTCTTTCAAACAAATTGTTTTACATGACACGTTCCACTTCCTACCAAAAAAACCGGCCGCGCATTTTACTATGTTCCAACGAAAAAAAAAAAAACATTTAAATAATACCTACTAGTCCGGTTCTCTCATAAATCGCCGGCGCTCACCCAGTTTTAACCGGAGATTACCGAGTGCTTTGCGGCTTTCAACCGGACAATATTTTCAGCCGGCTTCTTTGTAGGCTTGTGGCCGAACGGTTTCAAACGGGAACCAACTGGCTTTGTTTATTTACGACTCTTTGCCTCGTATGGATTGTTATTTTCGACTGTATTGGATTTTTGGTTTGGGTTATTGAAATTAAAATGAGAAGCGGAAAACTTAAAATATCGGCACATGCGCTGTTTTGATTGACTAAGAACGGGGGCACACGATGCGTTGCGGCGCCGCACCGCAAAAATTTCGACGAATCGCCTTCAATTTCACTGGTCGTGTGCCCCACCGATTGGTCGAAATCATTGCGGTGCGGCGCCGCAACGCATCGTGTGCCCACGCCTAATGATAAGTGCAAAAGCATGGTCAAAAGGATCGGACTGAACTCCCGGCCAAACTCCGAACTTTGAATAGAATAGAATAGAATAGAATATGTATGTGTGTTTGACAGATGTGTGTGCGTGTTTGACATGTATGACAAACATTCGTGTCCACGGATTCCACAGTCAGTCCTTAATAGTTCGATACGCTCGGTTTGAGCCTGTCTATAATCAAGATAGCTCAATAAGGCTTAAAAAAAACAGCGCTTTAAAGTCATCGTCACACAGACAGCACCACTTTAAATTGTTTTTTTTTCCCACATGAAAGCAGTTGAGTTACATTTAGGCAGCTCTTTAAAAGTCACCTCCATAAAAAAAAAAAAGTGAGCCGTTTAATTTGTCCCCAAGTGTACACAAATGCCGTCGGGGCCGCGGATTTTGTACTAGATGACGTGGCCTCGGCGCACGGGCAAAGAAGGAACATGGGTTCGGTTTTTAGTCAGTAGAAGTCTGACACTCCCCTTCGCTCTGCTCAAGAGCGGGGGGGGGGGGGGTCATTTGATGATTTTCCACTCACCAAAAAAAAAAAAAAGTGTACACAAATAAATTAAAAATTAAATCACGTTGGCATCGTTTATAACCATCTATTGAATTTGTTTGCTATTTAAAGTCCAAGCAATTACGTCAACTGCCATTGCACAGGGCTCCATTCAGAAGAAAAATTAAACGAACCCATTGGCATCCAATCGAACGTGCGGAATGAACATGGAAATAGACGGAAAGGAATTTTCCTATTAAACTTAAGCTTTTAAGTAAATTCAAGTGCGAAATGTGATCGGCGTCCTTTTATGGTAGAAAAGCCTAGCTTTGTGCACGATTGGGCTATAGATTCTGGGTTAGTGTGTAATAAAATTAATTTCTCGTTGGTGTAGTGGTCGCAATAGTCTTGGTTCAATTCCTAGGTCGTGCAAAGAGTTATTGGGTTTTTCCAGCAAGAGTTTCTTAGTAGAAGCCATGGAGTCTAGATCCTATTACAAGGGACCTAAACTTAGCTGGCGTAAAATGTAGGCATATTATACTACTAGCTTTTGCCAGCGGCTTCGCCCGCGTGAAAATGACGATTTTCCATACAAACTTTCATTCCCTATTTAACTACCTTAGGGGTTGAATGTCGAAAAATCCTTCCTTATTCCTTGTCTACATTATAAAGGGAACCTCTGTGTAAAATTTCAGCTTTCTAGGTCCAAGGGTTTGGGCTGGGCGTTGATGAGTCAGTCAGTCAGTCAGTCAGGACTTCTCTTTTTATTTATTAGATGACGTACACTTCTGCCTACGTCTTTGGGGATTACTGGTATGATGTAAGATGTTATGTTAGGTCACACTAATATTTTAGTTTACTGTCACTTTTGGATTACGATAAGATTATTTTGTCATAAATTTATATAGGCATTTAAATTAAGTTACCGCAAGAACCTACAAAAAGTAGCTCCACCGGCACAACAACACACAACATTCTTCTGCACGTTTCGTCACAAACAATATACTGTTGCTGTTACCTTTAGCCTAGGTCAGCCCACTGCTTCTTCTTCTTATCGTGTGGACAGTAAGGTCTAACGACCCTACACACCCTAATGTCAGAGTTTCTAAACCGCCGCAAGGGCCTCTGACATGGTTTGATGACCGCCATTTGGCGGCCGGGACTACCGGCTTATACGTGCCTTCCGAAGCACGGAACCATCTTTTTATGAGACAATCAGGTGATTCAAACCTGCAATGTCCTAACCAAACTGGAAACAACTTCACAAAGTATGCTTCCCGTGGGAATCGAACCCACGAACACCGGGTCACAAGGCAAACGCCTAAACCACTCGACCACGTAGGCAGTGGAGGCAGCAGCCCACTGCTGAGCAAAGAACTCTGCCCATGACTTCCAGTTCTTCGAATCCAGGGTCAATGTGAATTGGTCGTTGATTTTAGCCATCTCACTCAGCCAGCAGTGGTGCAGTGGTGGTTTAGTGGTGGCCGCCCGACTGATGAACAACGAAGACGACTTACGTAGTGAGCTCGAACCCAGGCGGGTGCTTTACTTTGTGTCATCGTGAGGAAACGTATGTCTTAGAAACAAAAAATCGTAGATATGTGACATCTACCAACCCGCACTGGGCACGCGTGGTGGATTATACCACTTAGAGCCCATCCCTCTCCTAGAGAGGAGGCCTGTCCCTGCAGTGGGAACATTATAGGCTGATGATGATCCAGCCATCTCCTCCAAAGGCTACTGCGACTGACGCCGACAAACATCGTACCTGCGACTAAAAAGTCGTTCAGTTTGCGACGTAACTGCTAGTATTTATTCATGTACTCATGTCTAACGGCTCTGTATACACTAGCGCGCATATGCGCTCATCAATTATTACACACACTTAATGCTCTCAGGCCGCCGGGCGCCCTATATATAATGGACGGCCCGACGAAACACCTGACGCTTTTAAACGTCATAAAAACGTAAAGTTTCGTTTACGTTTTTGATGCATTGTACACGGTGTTTTATTAAAATGATCGTTGTTTTTGTTGCAATAAAATCGAATATGTTTTTATTGATTGAGCGTGAAAATTAAAGTCTCATTACATACCATCATCAACTTTAAACTATAATGAAAATGCAGCGAAACAGTATTTTTTTGCCTTAGCCTATACTGTCTCACTGCAGGGCAAAAGCCTCCCCCATAGCCTTCCACTCTTCTCTCTGTGTGGTTTTACAGAATAATAGGGTATTTTTTATTTTAACTTTTTTTTGTATGCCTAAATTATGACAATGGTAAAAGTTGTTCGGGCAAGCTGTACTCGAAATACTTGCATATCTAAATAACTAGACATTTAGGATGTCCTATATGAAGTTAAGTTTAAGAACAAAAGTAGTTAAAAAACTAAAAAATCCTGACCGCATAACTTTTGTTTTTAACTCCTCGGTATGGCCCCTAAAATCCGCGTTTATTTTTTTTAATTTTAATGTAGCCTGTGACACTCGCGCCATCAAGACAAATCTAACAACGTATATTTTATTCAAATCCCTTCATCCGTTTAGGAGTTATGAGGGAACAAAGAAACGGACATACTTAACATGCATACATACACGTCAAACACATAACCCTCCTTTTGGGCTTCGCCACAGTCGGGTAAAAAAAGCAAATCAAAGCCAGATTAAATCAAAGTTGGTCAGCATTTAACACACATAACATCACGCCTATAATCCCAAACCGCCTTATTACAAAACGTAGTTAAACCTGGTTTAACTTAGACTTGGTTTATCTCGCATGACGTCTCACTTCAATAATATTCAAAAGAAAGTGACAGCATGCGAGATAAACCAGGTCTAAGTTAAACCAGGTTTAACTACCTTTTGTAATAAGGCGGTAAAGGTTTAGATAGATGTCTATATTAATAATAATATACCCACATTTCACCATTTGTGCTTAAGTTCCATGTTATAAGGGGCGAGCCTTATTATAGCTATCGACTGGGCACAAATTCAAAAATCGTGGTATTTTTTTTGGATGTTGGGACAACATCAAATGACTCCTCCCGCTCTGGGCAGAGTGGTAGGGAGTGTCAGACTTCTACTGACTAAAAACCACCCACCCTTTGTGTCGAGGCCGCGGAACTGAGAAGTTCCTGATGGTATTTCCATCAGGAACTTCTCAGTTCCGCGGCCAAATAACGCTTTTCCCGACCAGGTATCGAAACCAGGACTTCATGTTCAGCAGAAGAACAGAAGGTTTGGTTAGAATTTCATTACTAATCTAAGCAATCTAATTGAATAAACAGGTCACAATCTCAGACAGCGAAATTGGACGAAACCACACACGCTAACTCGTTACATCCCTCTTAATTTCAGCCATCTTATCTCGCTATCCCAAAGGATTCTGGACCCGACTCAACCCAGTTCAAATTCTCGACCCTCATTCGAAGCCCCGATTATTTTCCGAGGTGCACAATAACAATATGAACAAACAGCCGGCCAGTTTCAAAACATCAAACTGTGATTTTGTTAACAAACTAATTTTGTAACTTCTAAGGGTTCGGTAGACGAGATACTCTCATCCCAGGAGGAGTTATATAAATCATGGATAAAAAATATTGAAAAGCATTAAAACCCCAACAGATAATAAACATACTAATAATTTACCGTTGACAACTCAAATGGGAGGGGGGCTGTCTACGTGTGGGTCTACGAGGGGTCTACCAGGCAAAAACCAGTGAGCGAGTAACGTAAATCAATAGCGCACATAATTTTGTCTCAATAAAATTGAGCGTTATTTATGTAATTTAGGCAAAGAGTAATAGGATGGATGGATGGTAATAGGATGTTTTTAAAACGCACTTGGAAATTAATAGTTAGTTACTTTTTACTATTTCTTAAATCTCTTTGATTTTATAAGAAGACCCATGGAGTTATTGAATATTCGTCTTCGTCTAAGTATGACTTTTAAAAATACTTTCCATAGCGTAATGGAATAATTGCTTTGAGTTTGACTCAATGCACATGGTGTGTGAACATTCCTCACTTGTAAAATTCGCTGAGCACGCTGATGCGCCTTGGCACTTTTCTTCTATTGTTTTCGATGAATTCCCATTACTTCTTGTACGGTTACTTCGTTGATGTCCTCGCTTTTTACCCGACTACGGCGAAGCCACAAGGAAGGGTAATGATTTTGGCAGTCTATGAAAGAACAGCACACAAAAATTCCCCTGAAAAAACCCGACTACTAACAAAATCGCGGTCTTAAAAGTAGAAAACAAGAAAATAATTCTTGTCTGATAAAAAAAAAAAAAAAAAAAAATATTCATCGTAGTCGCATGCCACTGATACCTGATGCTCCTTCATGGCGTTCTCATTGATACAGAAGTCAGCTGCTAATTGCCATTAGCAAGGTGGGCGACTACGAAGCACGAGCGACGCACTGAACAGTGCGTCGCTCATTAATCCATTTCCCGAGCTCCTGACGATATCATCCACCCAACGCGCTTTAGGACGGCTCTGGTTTCTCACACTTACTGTGGAAAAAACTAGATAAATGGTGATGCAGATTTTTGATCACTCGTGTGCGCGCTACTCGATGTAGTCGTAACCGATTCTAACGATCAAAATACTAACCCCAACAAAAAGCCTCTCGTCTACTCAAGGCCAAACTAAATTGTTTACGTTCCCAAGTATTCGGGAATTGAGTTAAAAGTGTTATTAGTTGACAATCTCGTTTTAATTACTTTGTAAGTCGATTTCACTGGGCTGTCGGGTGATAACGACTGTTTGTCTTGTCTTGATAAGTCCTCAATTACTTGGTCTTATCGAGCTAGTTTTAAGATTGGCTTTGAGCCGTCAATCCTTTGAGTTTGTACTGAAAACAAGCTGAGCAGTTTTCAAAGTTGGAGCATAAAACAGAGCTTAAAATTGGAAGCTGGCTATACTGTATTGGGTAAAGGATAATACTGTTGAAATGTGAATTTAGTCACCAGAGTCTTTTTATTGGCAGTCATCGGATCACAATAGCGGGTTGTGTCTGTATAATGCTCTGTGTCTTTTCAGATGCAAGACTTCAACAGATGATTGCAACGACGTAGGCGATGCAATCGTCAGTAAATCAGAGTCAGTAAATTAAATCCTAACGTTCACGAATTCAAACCAAAATTTTTTTTTTCACCACCCAACGATATAAATTAGCCCAGTAAGAGTTGTAATTGTAAAGATATTAACTCTCGTGTTGTTACACAGATTGTTGACGTAAAAACAGAAGAAAGTAAAAAGGGAACCAAAGAAAAAGGAAAAGACAGTGGCGATAAATGTGAGTCAAACTTAGATAATAATATAAGTATTGATGAGAACAAATACGAAGAAATTGAAACAACGTTAAAGAATCAGATTAGTGACACGGCTAAATCAAACTCATATGAATACAAAAAAAAAAAAACAGAAAAATTTAGCTTTTGCAACACTCCTGATCCCCAAGCAGGGTTGGCATGTTTAAAACAAGTTGTTTAAAACATGTGTTTTAAACAGTGTTTAAAACAGTTTCAAATAAAACATCGTTTTTTATTATGTGTCAAACACCTAAGGTATTTAAAAACTGTGACAAGTTTTGCAGTTTTCTCGTTACCAAGTTTGTTTCGTAGGTACATCGGAATGAATAAATCCAAATGTTTTTGTGTTATTGTGAAATGAAAAATCAGAAAGAAAGTCCGCTCTATTTATACACTCCATCGGTAAAGTCCCCGGGGAATTCCCAGAACTTCCGTAATTCGTGAATGTGATTATATTTAATATATGATTTGGGTATTCCCCTTATTTTAAGAGAAGTTTAGGTGATTTCCCTACTAAAATTGAACGTCGAAACATACCGCATGTATTGAATTAAGATTAATTTTGGTCATGCAGTTTTTAAAATAGTATAAAAGTGAATTATCGGCTTAATCAATTAAAGATGGATGATAACTAACTTAGGAAAAAAAAAACAAAAAAAACAACTGTTTAAAACATTTTGAACTGTTTGTTTTATAAAATGTAAAAAAAACTGTTTTTTTTCCAACCCTGTCGATCCCAAGTAACACATTTTGTGACAAAAGGCTTGCATATAGAATATTTTTGGAAACTTTAGTAATAAAATCCACCGTGATTAAGTTCTATAAAGGTGGTTAGAACCGATAAGCAACCTGTATGTTACCAAAGGGAGAAAAATTGCAACTTATTTATAGATGCAAAAGCGATGCATAAGAGTTCGAATTGTTATCCTGAGTGGCACTAGGAACTAACGGTGCAAATTGCGCGCCGTAAATGAATGATTGAACGATAAAGCGATACAGTTCATTCGTTGAGTGACAAATAAGATCCTAACAAGTTCTTATTTTCGGTGGAGATAAACAACAACGGCTTTGTGTTATGGCAGCTTTTATTTGTGATCTATTTTGCGAGTATTCAAAAATTATGTATTTAACGCAGGATAACCATCATGAGCCCTTGCAAATGGTTTTTTATTGTGAAACCATGGTATATTTACTAAGTAAATTTTGATGCGCCTTCGATCTAATCAAGAATTAGCAAAAAATATGCGGTGATCAAATAAATAAGATAATACTTCATAAAAATTTGGTTGTTAAAAACCTAACATTATGGTTTAACAAAAAGTATAATGTCAAACTACATCAGAAACAGTTATCAAAACTCATTTTATTGTATGTTATTGTAATAAAATACCATTCAACAAGATACTTTTCAAGGACTCCATTTTTAAAAATGGCGATTTGAAATAGAACTTGCAGGTCATTTTTACACTCATTTGTTACCATAATAGAGCTCCTAGGTCCAAAAATCCCTTATTAGTACCTAGTAGTGATTATTTTCACTTAACAGGTCTCGTTGCCTTTGCGTTAAATTGGGGATCCTGAAGACGGGTACAAAACCCATTTAGGAAGGTAATTAAAGTAAAATTTAATTTAATTGTAAATGTTGGCTGGAATCCTCGACTTTTATTTCGATGCCTGATTTCCTACTGATAGTTTGCAAATTTTCATTTTTAATTTATACAAGAGACATTCAGAAGGGTAGCTGATCATGCCTTGCCTACCAATCTGTGATTTACACCGTGTATAACGTAAGTAGATAAAAAAAAATACGAAGTGAATTAGTGATTTCATAACTGTTTCATAAACTATTCAATTAAGTACCTAAAATGTAGGAAATTGACTTAAATACAAATCATACTCTATTTAAATTTATTAATATGTACGGAACCTGCGATAGTGTTAAAACTGTAAGATCTTAATTGGTTCTAAATGAGAGAAAATTGTTGCTTAAGGTTTTCAAGAACCATCTTTTGGAACCGATCTACGCGTTACAGTGGCATATTAGAGTATATTAGACCTTACAAAGGCAAATTACACTAGGTTCCAAATGAGCTGCAATAATAACTCTTGAGCCACTACAGGTGATAAGTAACTTACATATACTACTTATTTAGTATTAAAGGTGCCAAATAAGGAAAAATTACCACCTATTAAGGTACGGTTCTTAATGGGAGATTTTAAGATGTCTTAAGCTTCTTTGAGTTTTAAAAGATTGAAAATTGAAACCTATATGCGTCTATAACTAATAAATTCGGCCTAGTGCCACCATAAGTTATAAAGCAGGAACAAAAATCACTCAAAAGCAACTGTTAGTGATAAGAGTTACTCATATGCAAATTCGAGCGCTGTTTGCATCTATAAGTAATACCGTACACTCTTGCACCACTTAAATGCTACCTACAGTTGCAGAATAAGTTCCAAAATACACTAACGTGCTACTTGGCGAGGCTTTACGCTAAAAAAAATGTCATCAAAAAAATTTGAAGACTCAATAAAATATGATGAAGTTCCAATCAAATTAATTACGCCGGAGTATTTCGAAGAGAAAGTAGTCCACCAGACGTAAAGCTCGAACACGCGGTGGTTGTCGGCTCAACAGCTACCTCCTCTACACCGAAACCTAAGGACAGTTCCACAACGTTGCCATCATCCTCCACAATAAGTACCAGTTCAAGCCCCTATAAATTATCTCCCAAGGTAAAAACGTCCCCGAAATTAAATAATCTATTGATAAGGTGAATAGATGACTGGAAAAACCAAATAAGCGAAAGTCCCCAGCAGTTTGCCTGGGACCTATAGAATTCAAAAGGGATGACCCTATCAACTGCAAATCTCCCATCAGCGACTGCACTCCGAAGGTTACGAAACCAACCGTCAAAGTACGCTGCAGACCTCGCCAAAAAGTACCAGGAGAGAAGCAAACAAGTGTGTGAAGCGGCACAAAAAGTACCAGGAGAGAAGCAAACAAGTATAATTATGAAGTGGCACAAAAAGTACCAGGAGAGAAGCAAACATGTATGTGAAGCGGCATTAAAAGTACCAGGAGAGAAGCAAACATGTATATGAAGGAAGTGGCATTAAAAGTACCAGGACAGAAGCAAGCAAGTATGGAGCCGCATTAAAAGTACCAGGAGAGAAGCAAACAAGAATATGAAGCGGCTCAAAAAGTACCAGGAGAGAAGCAAACAAGTATTTGAAGCGGCACAAAAAGTACCAGGAGAGAAGCAAACAAGTATTTGAAGCGACACAAAAAGTACCAGAAGAGAAGCAAACAAGTATTTGAAGCGGCACAAAAAGTACCAGGAGAGAAGCAAACAAGAATATGAAGCGGCTCAAAAAGTACCAGTCGAGAAGCAAACAAGTATATGAAGCGGCACAAAAAGAAGTGACCTGGTCGAACTTAGACAAAGTACTTAAACTCAAGGACGAGCCACTTGCTATGAAACGATTAGAACAATCATCGATGACTTCTTAAAAATACCAACAGAATAGAATAGAATAGAATAGAAAAACATTTATTCGAAACAGACACAACACAACAGCAACAATTACAAAGGGGCAAACAGCGGGTTTTATCAAACTTAAAACAATGTACATAAGTAGTCCTTTGAAAGAAGTAAGTATGGAAGAAGAAGACATGCTGCGCCGACCCTAATTGAATTGGGATAAGGGCAAGAGAATGATGATGAAGTAACTTCACTTGGTTTTTGCTTTAAGGGCACGATATAACGCCTCCTGCCGGAGGCTCTATGCCGGGATCGTGCGGTCCATGACCCATTACGGGACCCCGGTGTGGGCGCGTGCTTTATCGTAGCGGGCCGCCCACTACCTGAACGCGCCCCAAAAGGTGCTGGCTGTAAGGCTAGTCCGCGGGTACTGCAAGATCTCCCGCGAGGCGGCGAACCTCCTTGCCGGATTGCCACCATGGGATCTGGAGGCGATAGTCCTCGCGCGCCTGCATGAATGTCGCGTGGAGGTGCTACAGCGGGGGGTCACTCCGTTGCCGCGGCAGATTGCCGCTCTGCGGACGGACCTCCGCTCCGGTGCGTGTCTCATAGCAGCATGGAGACAGCGACTGTCGCAACCCAGCGCAGGGCACGCCACGATTGAGTGGCGATAAGCCCCCTCTTTGAGCAGTGGCTGGAGAAGGCGCCACGGCGCCCTCACCTACCGTCTGACGCAGGTCCTCACCGGGTGTTTCGGGAGGTACCTGTACCGAATCAGGCGGGAGGAAACGCCCGGATGCTTCCACTGCGAGGATCGACCGGAGGACACGCGTGGAGCACATTGTGGAGGCGTGCCCTGCTTGGGCAGAGCCCCGCCGTGTTCTCGTAGCGGCGATCGGCGGCGGCGACCTCTCGCGTCCGGTCCTGGTGCAAGCCATGGTCCGGGGCGAAGAGGAATGGGACGCCGCACACTAAAGAATATTTTTGAAGATAAATTGGAAAATTAAATAAGACAATCCCTCAAAAACGCAGTTCATAGCGTTTTACCTGGAAAGAAGAAATGGTGGAAAAGAGTTACTAACTCAGAACCAATACCAGTAGATACTCAATCCACATAATACACTCAAATTCCCATCTATTTCCAAAAGCGGAAGAATCGTTAGCGACACATAAATAAACAATTCAATCGTTTCCTGACAGGTCAATCTCCCATCAATTCGACTTGCGTATTCTACCATCTTTTATTTACCTACGAAATAAAGCCTCACATTATAAGGAAATAAAGTCAAGACCGTTGTCTTCTTAAACTGTTTTCAGGGTTGATCCTCTCCAAATCTGAAGACACATACATTCCATTAAGTGTGGTATTTTCGTTTACCAAAAAATACAAACACATGAATAGACCACCTCCTCCTTTTTGGAACTCGGTTAAAAATCTAATTCAATGCTGTTTATAAACATAAGTGTGAAAGGGGGTGTTAGTCGAAGCTTTAAGCTAAGAAGGAACATGGGGGGATTTAGTCAGTAGAAGTCTGACACTCCCTTACGCTTCGCACAGAGTGGGAGGAGTCATTTCATGATTACCCATTCAAAAAAAAATACAATGCCTATTATAAGTTTTTAAACTGACATGGTCACTAACATTATAGGTAACCATCATTTCCGAAATATCGGGAACTCGAAAATAAAACTAAACGTGGTAAATATCCCGTTTTCAATATCAATAACAATGCCTATTAATACAAACATTTTTTTATGTTAGCCTATTTTTGTTTCCCACTGCTAGGCAAATGCCTCTCTTTTTTCCTTCTCAACCAGGCAAGTATATTCTGATCACATTGTGGTAAGTTTATACCTAATAATCTGCTCCCCTACCGAAATAAAGCACTCGAGTGCACATTGTGCTTCGTTGGCTCATTACACAAAGTTACTTAAACATCATAGCGAGTTATTTTTGCCAAGCATCGAAGGAAACAATGTCTCAGACTTTCAGTACTGACGGACTCTGAACTAGTGTCGATTTGATGGCAATAGGCTTGCCAGCACAACTGGCGATCTGTAATCCCTTCTGAAACATCACGCCTGTGATTTCCGAAGAAGGAACCCTTCGAGGATTAGAAACTTCTTCAAAAATCAATAAGAAGTAACACTTATTCCATCTGTGTCTGCATCATCAACCCTACTCCTTCAAGTTTTTGTTCCAACACTAATGCAATGCAATAAGGTTCTGTTTTCTCCGATTTGTTCTTGCTATATTTTTTTCAGTGACGTCAGTGTGTGAGATGATAAATGATCGTGTTCGAACCATCTGAGGGACGGATGCTTCAAATTTAATGACGAAATGAAGCTGGTGGTGCAATTCATGGTGTTGTGGCGATGCTGAAATAGTTTTGAGGATAGTAAAGATGCGCCCTGCTATGTACCTTTGGAAGGTATGAGGAAGAAGGTGTAAAGTTCCCCATCCCCAATATAAAAAGGGAGAATCCTCCGACCAGACGGGTGTTGTGTCCGGTGGGCTAACTGCCCGACATTTTGTAAGTCGGTATTTTGTATATACAGTAGGTGGCCAAATTAATAGGGACAGTGCTTGATTTTATGTAGTTTATTAAGTATATTTGAAAAAATATGTTGAATTTAAAGGGTTATTTTATCTAATATAGCAACTGCTACTATTATTGTTTTTGCCAAGTGGCAACACAGTGAATCCGTGCGTCATTTGTCAATTTTGGAACGTTTCTTCTAATTCGGTCATTGTCTGTTAAAAAGCGCGGTTCGCAGTAGGTATATATTTTTGAATTTTCAAGAAACTATTTTTTCATTTGATTTAACCGACTTTTTTTGTCTAAAATAATCAAAAGGTAAGAGTGCCCCGTAGTAAAATAGTTTTGCTATGTTTTGTCTATGAATTTACATTTTATTAATAGTTAGACGCAATATCCTCAAATTTTCTTTTTTTTTAGGATAGACAAGGCTTTGGACACCTCTCCAAGAAAATGTAGAGAGATACTAACATTGTTACTGCACTCCACTCATTCCCAGAGAGTCATAGCAGCTATGGCTGAGGTTTCAAAATCTGTCGTAAATCGAATAAAAATTAAAATTGACAATAAAAAGCCTCTGGAGGCAATTCGGGTTGGCAAATATGGCAGAAAAAGGATCACTACACTTCGTACCGATCGAAGAGTTAGGAGCATCTGCCTCGAAACTCGTAAAAAGAGTGTTGCTCATTTGACCACGATGATGAACGACGAGGGTGTAAGGATTTCGGAAAGAACAATGCGTAGGCGGTTGGTCGAATAGAACTTGATGGGACGGCGGCCTTCAAAAAAACCACGCCTAACCGACAGTATGAAAAAGGAACGACTCCAATGGGCCAGACAACATCGAAATATGACTGTCGCAGGTTGGAGTCGAGGAAAAATAACTTTTTTGAATAATGCAATTAGTCAATAACTTTTCTACTATTTTCTACTATTCATCCTGTTAATTTACAGGTGTGCCTTTCTGACGAATCAACTTTTCAAATTTTGGTCGACAAAAGTTCTTTTGTAAGACGACGCCCTGGTCAACGATTCCGGTAACGGTAACGGTAGGTGCTAATGTTGCGGATTTTGATTACGCAATGACATGTCCTACGACATGTCATTTAGTTCACATGTGTTGCGATAGATGTCGCTGTCACCACATACCTACGATTCATAAAGAAATCTGCGTGTCCTTCCAGGGGAGACAAGCGTGATGTGTGTAAATAATTTATTCAAAAATCTGCAAAAGCTAGGCGGGAAGAGCTGAAAAGGCCTTTGCTCGTGAGGCCTCCGTCTGCTCTGCTAAAGCAAGGTAGAAAGAAAAAAGGCTTGGAATCTATACTTTATTAACGTCAGAAGTTACAAAAACACAGTCACTAATATAATTCAACGTATATAAGTTACTTGAATTCAAAACTTACTAGATAAAGTACTCAAATGTGCCCAGTGCGGAATGTTGGAATAGTACTCTGCTGCTCGTAAGTAGGGGCCGCGACCACTGAGCAACCACTGCTCTCCAGTTAGGTTAGGCCTAGATAGATAGATAGATAGATGCATCGGGCTAGTGTCCGCAACTCCACGCCCGGAGCGTGGGTTTTGCGTGCGGGTGGGAATCTTATTCGATCCACCGAAGCTCCCCGAGAAAAGCCAGCAACCCCTTGATGTTACCGGCAATCTCGCGGAGAGTACCTGGGTTACCGAAGTACTTGGCCCTGTATGGGGCAACCCCTGGACAGTGCAGGAGCACGTGGGCTGCTGTTTCTTCTTCCTCCATGCAGGCTCGACACAGAGGACTATCCGTGACACCTATAACAAAGAGGTGCTTATTAAATGTACCGTGTCCAGTGATGGCGGCCGTCACTGTGCGTAGCTGCAGCTTAGTCAGCCGGAGCGCTTGTTTGGTGAGGCGGGCGTCGATGGCGGGAAGCGCCTCCTTGGCCTGCCTGCACTCGCCGTGGTCTAGCCATAGCTTGGCGTGAAGTTCTCTGGTACGTTTCCTTACCAGCGTACGAAGATAACCGAAAGGGAGCGGCACGATGGGTTCTGGTCCCACCGCCGCCATGCTTGAGCCTCTTCGAGCGAGCTCGTCCGCTGCATCGTTGCCTCGGGAGTCGCTATGTCCTTTAATCCATTGAATGGTTATATTGTTGAGGTTACCTACCTGGTTCAGGCGTTGGTGGCACTCGTATATTAGCCCGGAATTGACCGTGTGGCTCCTTAATGCCAGCAGCACCGCCATGCTGTCAGAGAGTATACGGATGGATTGATCCTTTACCTCCCGTGCCAAGATGGCTGATGCCGCCAGGGAGATGCCCATGCATTCTGCCTGAAAGACAGTGTTGTGGGCACCTAAAGGTACGGCTATGTGGATATTGAGATCCTCCGAGAAGACTCCGGCTCCAGTGCCAGTACCTGTTTTGGATCCATCCGTGAAGATCCGCAATTCTGCGGGGCTAAGTCCCTCGCAGCGGTGGTCCTCATGGAGTTGGATTTTGTACTTCTTGTCGAATACGTACTGTTTGGGTACTCGATCATTAACAGCTTTCACCAGGGGAAATTCGCTTTGGAGTCCCTCTAGTGCCGCAGTATGCTGCGTGTACTTCTTACCCCAGAGTTGTAGCGTATTAAGGCGCACCGCCGTCATCGTTGCTTCTTGTTGAATGAACAGGTGGAGCGGCGGAAGCCCCAGTATGGCTTCGAGGGCTGCAGTCGGAGTTGTCCTCATGCAGCCTGTGATCGCCATGCAGGCGAGCCTTTGCATACGTTGCAGCTTGTTTATGGCTGTTATTAATTTGGTACGGGGCCACCAGACCACTGCCCCGTAGGTGATCATGGGTCGGATTACCGCACAGTAAAGCCACAGTATAATTTTGGGGGATAGGCCCCACTTCTTACCTATCATCCTCCTGCATTGCCAAAAGGTGATGCAGGCCCTGTTAAGCTTGTTGTCAAGATGACTGCTCCAATTTAACTTACTGTCCAGGATAACTCCCAGGTATTTGACCTCGTTGGTTACCTGGAGCTCTGTATCGAATAGCTTGGGTAGGCGATGAGGGCCTAGCGTACGTTTTTGGGTAAACATGACTAGCTCAGTTTTCGTGGGGTTCACTGAGAGATCGAACTCAGCACACCACCGTTCAACTATGCGAAGCGCCTGCTGAGCGAGATTGCATATAGTCCCTGTCACCTTCCCCGAGATGAGGATGGCGAGATCGTCTGCGTACCCAATAGTATAAAAGTGATTAGCATTGAGCTTCGTGATAAGGTCGTTGATCACCAGATTCCAGAGGAGGGGCGATAGCACTCCTCCCTGGGGACAGCCCTTGGCTATCACTGCCATCTGCTGCTCCACTCCAAGGCGGACTACTCTTTTGCTAAGCATATTAGTAATCCAGTCTGTCAGTACCTGTTCCACACCATGACGGGAGAGGGCGGCGCTGATGCTGGAGAAGTTTGTTTTATCGAAGGCTCCTTCGATATCTATGAAAGTACCCAGGCAGGTGCCTTTCTGATGTATTGCTTCTTCTATCCGGCTAACTACCAGATGAAGAGCGGATTCAGTGGACTTACCCGCGCTGTATGCATGTTGGTTTGCGTGAAGAGGTATTGCTTTTAAGACGCCATCCCTCAGCTCTCTCTCGCATATCTTCTCCATAGTTTTCAGGAGAAAGGAGGTCAGGCTGATCGGCCGGTGGGATTTGGCGTTGGTATAGTCACTCTTACCTGGCTTAGGGATAAAGATGACTTTCACTTCCCTCCATCCTTTCGGGACATAACGAAAGGCCAGACACGCCCGCATAATAGGCACCAGTTTTTCCGCGACGGAGAGCCCGCCCCACTGCAGTAGTGCAGGAAACACCCCGTCCGGACCAGACGCCTTGAAAGGATGGAAGCACCCGATCGCCCACTGGACTTTCTCCAGCGTGATCATCATGTGAGCGTATTTCCAGTCGTTATCTGTTGGAGTTTGATTTACCTCAGTCCAGTCAATTGTGGGTGTGAAAACGCAACCCGGGAAGTGAGCTTCAATAAGGACGCGCATCGCCTCTTCTGGAGTAGTGGTAAGCGTGTTGTCAGGTTTACGGAGCACTACCGGTCCGGCAGAATTCTGCTGTGCCAGTATTTTCCTTACCCTGTTTGCTTGTTGGCAGGATTCTATTTTCCCGCAGAATTTCCTCCAGCCACCAGAGCTTCTGCGTCGGATGCATTTGTTGTAGCTGGATTTGGCCGCCCTATAGACGTCCCAATAAAATAGGTTAGGCCTATAATTTAGCCTAAAATAAATTAAAATAATAATAATAATATTCCACAACTATCACACAACGCCATCTAGTCCCAAGCTAAGCAGAGCTTGTGTTATGGGTAGACAACTGATAAACATACTTATATATTTCTAAATACATACATAATTATAGATAAATTACACCCAGACACAGAACAAATGACCGTGCTCATCACACAAACATTAATTGTCCTGGGTGGGAATCGAACCCACGACCTCCGGCATAGCAGTTAGGGTCACTAACCACTAGACCAACATGCCAGGAATTATAATGTTTTGTTAAATATAAAATGGTGATCCATGTTTTTTTTTTTAAACGGTTTTATTTAGCTCACCCCGTTTGTTTTTTTCTTGGATCAAATTTAGTAATTCAAATTTCACCCACTTCCAGTCAACCGATTAATCTGAAATTTTGTATACACTTTGGATTTTGGTGACAATACAATTATGTGTATTCATTATCATTATAAATTCAAGATGGCCTCCGCTACAAAATGGCGGATAATTTATGTTTTATTAATCCCATCAATATGGGTATCAAATGAAAGGGCTCAACAAGCAGAATACAATATACTATAAAAAATTGAAATCCAAGATGGCGGCCGCTACAAAATGGCGGATAATTTATTTATGTTTTATTAATCCCATCAATATGGGTATCAAATGAAAGGGCTCAACAAGCAGAATACAATATACTATAAAAAATTGTAATCCAAGATGGCGGCCGCTACAAAATGGCGGATAACGTAGGTTTTATCAATCCCATCAATATGGGTATCAAATGAAAGGGCTCAACAAGCAGAATACAATATACTATAAAAAATTGAAATACAAGATGGCGGCCGCTACAAAATGGCGGATAACGTAGGTTTTATCGATCCCATCAATATGGGTATCAAATGAAAGTGCTCAACCAGTATAATACAATATACTATATAAAATTAAAATCCATGATGGCGGCCCCTTTAAACAGAATGCGAAATAAAAACTAAAAACTAGAAAATAAAAAAATAGGTAAAAAAACTTTTTAAGTTAAACGGTTTTATGTTAAACATACATTGCAATGTTTAAGATAAATGTACTAAAAACCAAAAAATAATAAAATAGAAAACCGTGGGGCACGTCAATTGTCTACAATCGTTGATTAAAATCATAATAATAATAATTAAGTCGATAATTTGTAGACAATTGACGTGCCCCACGGTTTTCTATTTTATTATTTTTTGGTTTTTAGTACATTTATCTTAAACATTGCAATGTATGTTTAACATAAAACCGTTTAACTTAAAAAGTTTTTTTACCTATTTTTTTATTTTATATTCGTACTAAACGATACAAACAAATGGCCTAATTCCAAATAATAGCGTTTGTTACAAGCAGAACTAAAAGCTAGTGAAACATAAAATCTCCGATCGCTTGTAACTAGTGTCCATAACTGAAAAACGATTTGTTTCGCTGTATCGGAATAATTCCCCATTTTGTTTTTATTTACATCAATCGTAGCAATACGTTAACTTATTGATACAAACTTTTTATACAAGTCCGTTTTAATATTCTGGCTTTAGTAGTAAAATATATGTGGCAAAATATGTATTTATTGAGAGGTTTTATTTAACTCCATTTAACATACTTACATAGGTACATAACAACACGTCTGTAATCCCCGAAGGGTTACACAGAGGTGTAGGTATGTACCCTAAGACCCAACGCGGAGACGCGGCGAAGATACTAAGAATAAATCAATTTATAAAAAAAACTTTTTAACAAAAAATAAAGACTTCAAAAAAACAAAACTGATTTATTTTTGACTTTTTTGTGTTTTTTTTTTGAAGTCGGTTTTATTTTTTGTTAAAAAGTTTTTATTTTGCACTTTTTAGTGGTTCACATGTTCATGGGTCATAATGGACAATGTAGTTTTTTTTTTTGAGTTTAGTCGATTATTCAAAAATAGCTTGTCCGATATCGATAAAAAAATTATGGAACCATTTCGGAAGTATACCCTTTCCAACAATAAAATAATTTTTCAAATCGATTAGCAAGTGACGGAGTTATGCCCGAACAAACATAAAAAAAAAACATCCGAATTGAGATCTTTTTTTAGAAGTCGGTTAAAAAGAAACCTTAACTCCGCGCGGCGAAGCGCGGTTCTTGTCTGCTCTTGTGGCAGCTTGACGGCTCACCGCGTGCGTCTCGCTTTGCATGCCGTTTTCAACCGCATGTCATAGGAGTTATGATAGTTATGGTTAAATTGATTTATTCTCAGTATCTTCGCCGCGCCTCCGCCGGTGTGCGTTGGGCCTAATAGTACATTTCGCTAGTTATGTTGAAGTAACATGTAACAGGGGGAAGTTTTAATAGGACCTTATTATACCTACTCCGGTCAACTCTACTGGTTTACCTGTAACCAGATATCTAAGAGCAACTTCGCCCTGGCCAGTCATATACGGGCACATGCAAGGAAAGTTTCAAAGGGTTGCCGTTACCGAAATCTATGAGGAGGTTTATATTATTACTAGCTTTTGCCCGCGACTTCGTTCGCGTGGAATAGTGACTTCCGGCAGATTTTTGGTTAATCTCGCGAAAAAAAAAAAAAAAAAACTATCCTATGTCCTTTCTCAAGTTCTAAATTATGTCTGTACCAAATTGCACACAAATTGGTTCAGTAGTTTAGGCGTGAAGCAAAGACAGACAGACAGACAGAGTTACTTTCGCATTTATAATATTAGTTAGGATAAATAATCCATAAGATATAGCATAATGAGTCTAGGTCTAGGTCTCCCCACTGCTAGGATATAGCGACATTAAATTTGCTTCATCGAACGAGTGGTTTTATATTGTGGTAACCGACCAACTATAGTACCTACCATACACATCTAATAATTATATCTAGTTGAATCTTGCAAGCGCTTCTTTATACGGTAATCCGATTAGTTAACGGGTCACATGTTAAGTTCTCATAGCTATGCACACAGTATTATGATGCCGTAGTCAGTAGAAGTCTTACACTCTCTACCGGTCTGCGGGAGGGGAGGGAGTGAGCAGGAGGAGTCATTTGATGATTTCCCACCCTCCAAAAAAAACAATAATCACCTACTCATCGAATTAATAAACTACCACTGTACCAAATAAATTCCACTAAAATACGCCCATTGACATAAAATGCAATAAAGTTCCACAATTTAGTTATCGAGAACGGTTGATTTAGTCCAACTCTTAGGGAGGTAATAGCAACTCCCATGAAATGACTATGGGTGCTGCCCGCAATTTACTGCGAAATTTTCGACATTACCCTTAATGGCTGTGATCCAGTCGATTGCGAAGCTTTGGTAAGAGGGTTACGTACATATTCACCGCAAATAGCGGTAGGTATATATACAGGCTGATGATACGACAATAAATGAAACCACTGGTATTAATAGGAACATTTTTAAACTATCAAATAAATCTGAGACCACCAAAAAAATTTTAAAAATAAAAAAAAAAACATAAATAGCAAAAAACTAAATAAAATACAATTTACAAACAACTATTGTCTTACTAACCTTAGGAATAATTTGCACCGATTAACGTGTGGAAATAAAATGTAACGAACGAATTTGGCAAAGACATTTAGGGTAGGTTATCGTCGTTTAGTCGGTCGGTACCACCCTGTATAAAAATATATCATGGTTTAATAATAATATCAGCAGTAATCAGCACAGGTCTATTTTAAAAGGTTAACCAGCGCTTGCTAACATTTTCCTAACTATATCGGGGTTGACTTCCAGTCAAACCGCATGCAGCTGAATTCCAGTATTTTACTTGGAGCGAATGCCTATCTGACCTCCAAAACCAAATGAGTATTGGGCTTTATTAAGATACCTCTTGGTTACTGGTTATCAGAATTTTGGGCCACAGACTACTTCAACTGACTACTGTCAAAGATCTTCAAAAACAGGTGAACAACGAAGTAACGTGCTTTGCGAAGCACGGAAGAAACTTGGTAGGCATGTAATGGGCGGTCACCTATTTAAGGACTAGGCAAGCGCGGTTTAACCCTTCGTCTGCCGGAACGTAGATCCACGCGAGATATAATGGCTTTTTAATTGTGTCTAAATACTCGACATACAAGGAGTTAACCTGAAGATTTACCTGAGAGGCTGTTATTATTTAGAAACGAATTCCCCTCATCTTACATCTTAAAACGGATAAACATTTAATTTTATTTACTTAATACCAAACGTATAAATATCTCTTGAAATAAACCGCCCCTTCTTCCTTCAGCTTAGTCAAAACTTACTTAAACACACGTATATCACATACTTTTCCTCACTAGTTTACCAACTTCAAGTCGAAGCCAAAAGTCTCCTGCATGATCAGAAGTCACGTACACCTATTGACTTAAAGTTTTCAATGTACTAAACTTAGTGCCATATCTAGTAAACTTTCTGCAACTCTTTGGTGTAGTCTGCAGATAGTGATATTGGTATATATAGATTGGAAACTTAAACATAATATTGTAGGTACCTGTTATTTTGGAAGAGTAAGGGCCGGTTTCACCGGTTACGGATAAAGTCCCGGATAGCCTATCAGGAACTTATCTGCCAGATAAACTACAATTTTTGATAGCATTATCTGTCAGATAACTATCTGACACTTTATCCGTAACCGGTGAAACCGGCCCTTAGAGTATGAGAACCTAACAGACAGATGTGTTTCTGGGGAGTTTGTTCCGCCACTTCTTCTTTCCAGCTAAAACACTAGGAAGTGTCGAAGGGTGGGCGTTTTGGGGGACTGTCTCTTGTAAATAAGTAAAGTAAATTTTGACGTTCGAAAAGTGCTAATTATCAGCCTAGTTTGAATAAACGACTTTTGATTTGATTTGGTGTACCTATCTAACAGTACAGCCTCATTTCATCAGTTTTGCACATATAACGACTGCCTATCTGACCTCCACAACACAAATTAGTACTGGATGATACGATACCCCTTGGTAAGGCTGGTTGTCAGACTTTTGGATCACTGACTACCTGTTACGAATGTCTAAAAAGATCTAAAAATGACAGCCGGGACCAACAGCTTAACGTGCTTTCCGAGGCACGGAGGAAACTCGGTAAGAAATGGGTGGTCACCCATCCACAGACCAGGTGAAGATTGATCAGAGTGGCTGATGTTGTCCAGCCACGACGTCCTCGGAAAACTAAATTAAGTGATTGTATCAAGTTACTAGCGACCTTTTCTGTTACCTACACTAACAAAGAAATAACGGACACAAGACACGACCTCTTACCTAATTTCCGTTTAGTTCACTCTCGACTCAACCCCTAAAAAAAGATTTGTTCATTGGTATCCAATCGACCCCTACACATAGTCCACTTTCAAACTCACCCAGTTTGAGTTTTCATACAAAGGACAGGCATACCTCGTCCAATTTAGACTACTAGTTCGATAAGTACCTAAAAATAATACGTTGGTACAAGATACAGCAGACTTACGAAAAAATTCAGGAATTGATATTGAATCAAATACACACATCAACACGGTCTAGGGATATTTCATACTCAATTAAATAACTCGAAAAGTACTGGCCGCATTGGAATCTTTAATACACCGATTTGTTTGTAATTTATCTCAGACTAATTCCAAATTCAAATTTTTGAAAATTCTTTTGTTTCGGTGGCATAAAAATGTCTTGATGTATAGGAGAGGGAATTTTCATTTGTGCGAAATTTAGAAAACAATACGAATTACGTTTAGTTACAGTTTTTTTTCATTTTTAAATGAAAGATAAAGTTAAAATTGAGGTATTGTAGCCATGCAACGCCGACATTTGACGAGGGCGGAGATGTTACGAGCTGTGGGAATGCTGGAAGCTGGATCTGTTCAGCGTAATGTTGCTGAGGCCATAGGGACCCATCAAAATGTAATTTCAAGATTGTGGACACGCTATCGTGCCACAGGTGAAGTAGCGGAGAGGCACCGGGGGCCAAGTCGCATCACTACCCCCAGACAAGACCGATTTTTGCAAATTACTGCGCGAGCTCAACCAAATGCAACGGCGACTCAATTGGTCCAAAGGCTGCGAGTGGAACACCAAGTGCTTGTGAGTGACCAAACTGTAAGAAGGCGACTGCATGAAAGCAATCTACGCTCTCGTAGACCACTCCGGGTCCCACCTTTACGGAGAGGCAATCGTGGACGACGATTAGTATGGGTTCGGAACCACGTGGACTGGGGCCGTGAGCAATGGTCCAATGTGCTGTTCACGGATGAATCCAGGTTTGGCTTCCATCCAGATTCACGAAGGACGCGTGTTTGGCGAGTTCCTGGACGATGGAGCCGTCTTCAGAACCCTCAGGAAGTTCACCCATACCAAGGAGGAACAATTATGGTTTGGGCAGGAATTCGTCTTGGAGGACGGACGGATCACGTTTGGGTGCGGGGCAATATGACGGCAGAACGATACGTCCAATAGGTGCTGGGGCCCGTAATCTTGCCCCACAGAACACAAATGGGGCAAGATTTCCTGCTCATGCACGACAATGCCCGGGCACACACGGCGAGAACGGTAGCAGCTTGGTTACATACACATAATGTTAGGGCCTCAGACTGGCCTGCTCAATCGCCAGATCTAAATCCCATTGAGCATGCGTGGGATATGCTGCAAAGAAGAGCTCTGAAGGAAGTTACTGAAAATTTGGCTACAGAAGATCAACTTTTTGCGCACCTCAGAAGGACATGGGACAATATTCAAAATCAAAATCAAAAATCAAAATTATTTATTTGCAAGAAAATACATAAAAATAACAAGGAAAGATCTTATGTCCCAAAAGTCAATGTATACTGCCTGCATGCAAGCGTGCAAATGTTTTTCTTACAACTATTTGTGTCAAATTATCAAAATAACATGCAATTAGAATCATTATTAAATTATTATAACATCAATCATTCATATTCAATTATATAATTAACATTATTTTTTAAGTTCCATAAATTCCTTAATGCTATAGAAACAATAATTATGTAGCCACTCTGTCAATTTCTTTTTAAATACATTACCCTGCAACAATTTCAATTCATTTGGAATGTTATTATAAATTACAATACACATGTTAAACACATTTTTTTTATAAATATCTTTATGACTAGGTGGCTGATACAATAAGTTGTGAAACTTAGCCCTTTTTTGCCTTGGTAGAACCTCACTACGTTGTTTAAAGTAATGCATGTGAGTTTTAGTAAAAATGCAAATATCTCTTATATACATGCAGGGAAGCGGAAGAATCTTACATTTTTGGAAGAGAGGTTTACAACTATCCAAAAACCAAGCCTTATTTATAACACGGATGCAACGTTTTTGAAGCTTGAATATTCTGTCGGCATCGGTCGAGTTGCCCCACATAATAAGTCCATAACTTAGGACAGATGACACATAGCCGTGATAAGCCGAAAGGGCTGCTTCTACTGATACATTTTGCCTTAACTTTTTCAATGCAAACACAAACCTATCAAGTTTCTGACAAATATGTTCCACATGAGATTTCCAATTTAGATGTTTATCTACGTTTTGGTGTCAAATATCTTACTGGTTAAAATACAAGTTCCCCCTCTACATTTATCTCGACTAAATGATGCAGCTAATTTAAAATGATTAAGATTAATATTATCTTCCGAGCCTTTTTTAACAAAAGTTTCACTAAAACATAGTATATCAACCTCCTTGTTGTTTTCTACTAATTCAGATAAAGTTACTTCTACCATGGCGAGTTTGTTACAGATGCCAGCAATATTTTGGTGTAAGATCCGCACTTTACCCTGTCGGCAATCCTGTTTTGAGAAATCATTATCTACTGAAATTTTAGTAAGGGGGGAGTTAGGAACGAAAAAATTGATTGTTGTTTCTACTCGTATCATGAAGTGAGTTTCGATCACATACACTTAATTTTGAGAAACTCTTTTCATATTGCATACAGTCAATTTCTATATTTAGCTTATAAGTAATTAAATCTAATTCTGATAGCTTCCTTTGATAATTTACATCCAACTCATTAACTTCTATGAACTTGCAATTTTTAAAGTTTTTTGTAAACAATCTTAGTTCATTATTAAGTTTTTTAACATTAAGATGCCTATTTTGAGTTACATTCAACAACAATATTGTACAATTGCTTAGACTACACAGAGTACGACATATATTGGTTAACAACATGTAGGGATTTTTGTCATGTTTACCAACTGAGAGTATGACAATGTCGTTATCAGATAGGGTGCTTGCTAGAACATCTGGATTTTTGGTATGTTCGTACGAATAAAACAACCGTCTTGCTCCAAAGCTAGTTTATTACTGCCTGCCGGTACCCTCACTACCAAACATATAGCTAACTGAGTTAGTACATAAACATAACACTATGCACATACAGTACATCTCCCTCCAACATTAATTTGAAAACCTGTAACAATAACAAATAAAACATTCTTACTAACAGTATACAAAATTACTTACTATTCTTATAACTACCTGCTAACCTACTTAAAATATTTCTTATAACAAACATGTTTTATGGGCCTCTTAGAACGTCCGACCGGAGTAGTGTTAACAACATTAGGATTAGTATCCTCATTTGGCCCGGTACACTGTTCATCCGGTCGTAATCTGTCCTCCATCACTTCGCAAGCCTCCACCCAATCCTCATCGTCCGAACCCTTCTGATCCCTCACACTATCAGCACTTATTGCTACGGTATTCCTATCTCGCTCAGCCGTGACCTGCACCTCCCTCTCTTCCATAGCGCTAGCTGGGGCTGGCGACGCGGAAGGTCGCTCATTAGATAGCGATTCGGAGGATGGAGACTGCGGTGGCGATGATGATGGAGCGCCCGGCGCCGACACTGGCAGTGGATTGCAATCTGATTCATTGTGGGCACCGGCCGTTACCTCTGTCGACGGACTAACAACTGCTACATCACTATCATTCGAAAAAGTGTATTTTCTCATTTGATCTACGTGTCTGTTACAGCTAGTACCGTAATCGTTAAATAAAATTTCATACATCCTATTACCTATTTTCTTTTTTACGACCCCTAAACTCCACATACATTTTCTTGCGATAAACCATTTCGCCCATACAGTTTCTCCTACTTGAAAACACCTCTTACACTTAATTACTGTTTGTTTTGTGTTTTTATCTAAATTTTTGCTTTGTGGTAAAATCAAATCCAACCTACATCTTAAATTACGTCCTAACATTAACATAGCTGGCGTGAGACCAGTCGCGCAATGAATAGTATTCCTAAAATCAAACAGAAAACCTTGTAATTTTTCGTGAATATCCCTAAGACATAATCTATCTTCTGCGAACATACATTTAATCATTTTCTTACAAGTTTTAACAGAGTTCTCTGCCTGCCCGTTACTAGCAGGATGATAAATAGGCGAATTTAGATATTCAATTCCATTCACTCGACAAAATGTATGAAACTCCGCTGAGCTAATTTTTACATCATTATCTGATACAATAACATAAGGCACACCGAATCTTGAAAACATGTCTTTCAATTTTTGAATAAGAGCATTGGTAGAAGTGCCGCGATCCATATGAACACATTCCAGCCATTTGGAAAACGCATCAACAACAATAAGGTACACTGCCTGCCCTATAGACATATAGTCAATATGTATACGGTGCCAGGCGGACGGGGGGCGCGGCCAGGGCGCGGGAGGCGCGCGCGGCGGCGAACTGCGCACGCTGGCGCAAGCGCCGCACGCTCCCACCCATCGCTCAATGTCGGCATCGATTCCCGGCCACCACATTCGACTACGAGCCGCACTCTTGGTCTTAACAATTCCAAAATGTGCCGAATGCAATTCTTTTAACATTTTTTTTCTATAAATAGCCGGAATTATTATCCTATGCCCGCGAAACAAACAACCATCTATGACTTCTAAATCCGTTTTGCATTGAAAGTACGGCGATATATTTTTACACTGTATTTTCCTTGGCCAACCATTATTCATATATTTTATAACTGTTTTCAATACACTGTCGGCAGCAGTTGCGCGTCTAATGTCATCGAACAAAACCGGTTCTACGCTGGCGTCTAAGAACAGAAAATACTTTGAGGACCCGTCCTCTTGCTTATCGTTATCACCGACCGCTACTGATAACGGCGACCGAGAAAAATAATCTGCTATCTGATTATTTTTAGCATCTACGTACTGTACCGTGTAGTTGTATGCACCTAAAATTATTGCATACCTTTGTAGACGCAGGGCGGCCGTGACAGATATAAGATTACGTTTGCCAAAAATTGATAACAATGGCTTATGGTCCGTCTTCAAAATAAATGGCTCTTGACGGCCGTAAAGATATTGGTGAAAATGTTTCACCCCGTATATAATAGCCGTCGCCTCTTTTTGAATTTGGCTATAGTTCTTTTCACTAGCAGTCAGTGATCGTGATGCGAACGCGATTGGCCGCTCCCGGCCGTCTGCGTCCCGGTGCGCGAGTACGGCCCCGAGCCCGCACGGCCCTGCGTCCACCGTTAGTACCAGCGGCGCCTCCGGCTGGAAATGCGCCAGCACCCGCTCGCTGGCCAGCTCGCTTTTAACGCTATTGAATGCCGCTTGCTGTCGCTCGCCCCACTGCCACTCTGCGCCAGTGCACAGCAATTCATTCAGCGGACTCAGTACGGAAGATGCACACGGAATGAAATTCCTGTAATAATTTACAACGCCTAGAAACCGTTTCACTCCTAATGCGTTGGTAGGCGCAGGTGCATCTAGGATTGCCTCGACTTTACTTGGACACGTTCTCAACCCGTTCTTATCTATTACGTAACCTAGATAAGTCACACTACTTTTAAAAAACACACATTTGTCTTTTTGAAGACGCAATCCTGCATCTTGTATTCTCCTTAATACCTCTTGTAATCTAGACAAATGTATTTCTCTTGTTTTTCCCGTGATACAGATGTCATCTAGCCAAATACTTACTCCCTCTATACCGGATAGCAATGTTTCCATTGTTCTTTGAAATAAGGCAGGAGCATTGGCCAAACCATAGACTAGACGAGTATAAGCAAACAGACCCTTATGTGTATTTATAGTTGTCAATTTTTGTGATTGCTCAGAGAGACTAAATTGGTTATATGCGTTACTCAAATCAATTTTGCTGTACGCTTCCCCTCCACCTAACTTGGAAAACACTTCCTCTATCCGTGGCAAAGGATATTTGTCCACTTTTAGGTCTTTATTTAGAGTACAAGAAAAAATCACCTGCAATTTTTAATTTACCATCTTGTTTTAATACCGGTACTATAGGTGTAGCATATTCTGAATAATTTACCGAAACGAGAACCCCTAAACTAACTAATCTATCCAGTTCTGCACTGACTTTGTCTTTCAGAGCAAATGGCACGGGCCGTGGCTTAAAAAATTTTGGTGTGGCATTGTCTTTCAAGTGCAAATCGACCTTAAACTTATTGAAACACCCTAGCTCGTTTTTCCATATATCTGGATATTTGTCCAACAACCGTTGCACTTCCTCAATGCTTTCATTCTTAGTACATACTATGTTGTTATTTGCTGTTGCAAAATAAATTCGGAATTTTGTCATGAAATCACGGCCCAACAGAGGTGGTCCACCGTTTTCTATTACATACACTTTTATGTTATCGGATAAACCTGAATATGATATTTTAGCTATAAAATATCCTAGGGGCGTGATTTTATGACCATTGTATAAACACATCTTAAGATCACTTTTATGCAACAAAATTTGTGGAAAGTTAAGAAAATACAACGCCTTAGAAATAACCGTAGTTCCTGACCCGGTATCCAACTCCATAACCATATCTATATTGTTCACATTAACCGTAATTTTAATTGGATTGTGGTCAACGTACCTCAAGTTATAAAGTTCACATTCTTTGCAAACGCTTTCCTGAGATGTCTCCGCTTCCTCCGTGTCAATTTTATTCACATTTGACTTCTTTACCACACATAACCTTTTTAAATGACCTTTTTGCCCACAAATAAGACACTTGTAATTCTTAAATCTACACTGAGACGCACTATGATTTTTTAAGCCACACACTGCACAACGGGATTGCTCGCCGTCACCTGATTTTCGGCCAGGCGCGGCACCGGCGGCGGTGTCAGCCACGCGGCTTCCGCCCGTGCCCGCCCCGGCACTGCGCGCGTCGCGGCGTCCACCTGCATGCGCATAAAACACCTGCTCGTCCTTAACCACGACGTCGGCGCGTGCCTGCCGTGCACACGCAGCCTTCTGAGCGACTTCCAGGGCCTGTCCAAAGGTCAGGGTCTTTGAGTCACTCTCGAATAATCGGTCACGCTCCGGTCCCATTCTGAAGCCTAGAACGAACCGGTCACGCAGAAGCGTGTCCAGCTCTGAACCAAAATCGCAGTACACGGCTAGCCCTCGCAGCCGCGCAGCCCACTCCTCGATGCTCTCACCGTCGGATTTCGTTGCTTCATAGAACTTCGCCCTATCGGCGAATGTCGACCTCTTTGGCGTGAAATGATTATTGAGTTCATTCACTAGCTCCTTATAGGTGATTCCTTCGAGCTTATTCGGATGCACAAGGTTCCGAACCAAACGGTAGGATTCGTCCGACAAATGCGTTAACAACACTGCACTTTTGTTGACGTCCGAAATATTGTTCAACTTGATGAACTGTGTCAATCTGCCGTGAAAAACTTCCCATTCGTGGAGTTTATGATCAAAAATGCTCAAATTTCCTATGAAATTCGTCATTTTATATAAACACGCGGGTAGAAGACAACTCGTCGCCAAATGGTATGTTCGTACGAATAAAACAACCGTCTTGCTCCAAAGCTAGTTTATTACTGCCTGCCGGTACCCTCACTACCAAACATATAGCTAACTGAGTTAGTACATAAACATAACACTATGCACATACAGTACAATTTTGCAGGATCTCGCATGATGACGCATAAGGTTGGACTTTACCCTCAATGTTGTAATTGTCATTCCATTTTCCAGTCTTAGTGTGTATCAGTTGTGCTGATAGACCTCTAACTTTCTCGTCTCCAATTATATAAATGTTCCTTTTGGAGGTATGATTTAATTGGTTAGTCACATGACGTTGATTATTTGGACAATTCACCAATATCTTTCTAGTCATATTGCTAGTAATTTCTTGGGTTGCACCTTGATAATGTAGACTCTGATCGCCGCCCGTACTCTGTGAGCATTGTGCGTTAGGACTAGTTATTTGCTCTGAGAAATCTAATTTAGTTTGGGTGGGTTCTTTATTCTTCTTCTTCTTCTGTGATGCTCTTTTGGGTGTCGATTTACAAATATCTTTAAGTTGGTTAATTTGATTACCATACAAAGACATTTGTTTTTTAAGAGAACAGTTCTCTGACAATAGGTTAGATATTTCATTTTCAGCAATTTCTAAGTTCTTCGTCAGTATATTTACTTTATTTTCCAATTCTTCAATTAAATCAAAGTTGTTGGATTTCAAATTTGGACAGCTTCTATACAGTTGTGGATTTCTTTTCAACGTATGAGACAAAATATCGATATCTTCATCTAGCGGTAGAGATTCGAAGGAGTTTTCCGTAGATATTATGTTAGCGTCGAATTTATCATAGTTGCTTTTATGTTCTACTAGTATTGGTGGGGCCGGAATTTGAGATATATTCTCACTTAAGACTAAGCATTCCGCAGCAAGACATTGACAACCTTGTTCTGAGCATGCTGAATCGTTGCCGATGTGTTATGAACATCATGGGCGCTTTCTCAGACTACTAACTTCAAGTTTATAAACACAAATTAAATGATTTTTCTATTTTTTTTTCAGTTTTTACTCACAAATTAAAAGTTAATTCATATACGGTTTCCGTCTATGCTTAATTTTTTTTCCATAAAATCCTGAAATTTTAATCAGTACCTTAACCATTATTAAAAAATGGTAGAATATTAAATAACGTATATTTTAAATATATACATGTCATATAAATAATTAACACATTGATAGTAATTCGCTTTTTTAAAAATATCCCTAGACCGTGTTGATGTGTGTACATTTATACAACACCTGCTTGGAAAGTACCTTGATACTTTATCAAATTTACGGTAGAAAGTACGTCATTGCATATCGAACAAATATGCGGGGAGAAAACGCATCTGAGCGGCAGCGGGAGAGAATGGATTTTCATACACACTTTTCTCTCCCGCTCAGATTACAATTTGAAAAAAGAACATGTGAAAATTGCAGACGTCATTGGTGCTTTTCAATTTGAATTAGAATTTAAATTTAGTTTTTTATTTTCCTCGTAGGTGTAGTATAAAGCACTATGTATCACTCGAGAGAAAGTGCGATTCCCGATCTCGGGTGTTTTAAAGCCCTAGCCTACGGCTTCGGGCTTTAAACGACACCCTCGACGGTAATCGGTCACTTTCTTCTCTCGGTGAACAATGTACTATTATTTATTTATTTTGGTTACCCAGCAAGTAAGAAAACACATACATACGTACACATGGTGCATGACAAAAAATTAAATGATGTACCGAAAAGTACTAGGTTAGCATAAGTTCAAGGTGGTATTTCAATTATAGTTTCTAGTATTCCTAACCTATACTATCGCAGTGGAGCACAATCCCAATCACTGACCCCACATTTTCTTAGATTTACTATTAGGTTTAATCTAAAAACTTCGCCGTTTGACGTGGTTTACTTTCATGCCTGAATAAATATTCAATGTTTACGTGCTATTTGGCCGTTTTGCGACCAATGTAGCTGTGTTGGAAGTAAAGTTAAGTCGAATGAAGACATAGCTGGAAATAATGTCTCACAGAAAGTAGATTTCGTTATAAACTACTGTTGTAGTTAAAATAGCAACAATGATTCGGATAGAGCTGAAAATTAGTAAAGGTCTTGAATATATTAATAATAAACTAGCTGATGCCCGCGGTTTCGACCGTGTGGATGTTGGTTATCGCGACCTATACCTAGTAATTTTTTCAACCCCTTAAAACCCTTTATTCGCTTTAAAAATTGGATTATGCTCCTTTCTCGGGTCGTAGACTATTTGTATACTAAATTTCATATAAATCGGTTCAGTAGTTTTGACTTGAAAGCGTGACAGACAGGCAGTGTTACTTTTGCATTAATAATATTTTTTTACCCGACTACGGCAAAGCCAAAGGAGGGTTATGATTTTGACTGGCTATGTATGTATGTATGTATGTATATTGTATGTATGTATGTTTGTATGTATGTAAGTGAGTATCTTCATCTGTTCCCTCATAGCTTCTAATCTACGTAACGGAACTCGACCTAAGAGGTATCGTTAGAACCGTCTTAATTTTCCGCTGAACATAGACTACATGACGTGTCACAAAAAGTGATTTGGCGCCCTCTAACGGACAAAAAGTAAGGCTTAAAAAATAAAAATGGAGATAAATACGCCGTGTTTGGTATCATTTTTATTCTTAAAAGTCTCCCCCATAGCCTTCCACTCTTCCCTCTGTGTAGTTTTTTCCGTCGAATTCGTCACAAACGCTTCTAATAGTAAGGATTATATAGATGTGATGCGAAACCAACACCACATAAACCCTTCCTACAGTACTGTTTACCTACGGAAACATTGTTGACCTGGTTCATTAGACTTCCTGGCAGGCACGTACGAAGGTGATGCTAAACAATGTAGCAATTAATCTCGTTCAACGCTAACTAATGAGTGCAGCTTGAGGCAAGAGATAATGCTGCTGATTTGCTTGCCTACCTGTGTTTGTTTTAACCTGCATTAACATAAGACGGAAGCAAGGGGCAGTTATCTAGGATACGAGGGTTTTTTTTATAGTTGGTCTTAATGTTTTAAATAATATTCCAGCTTTACTTTTACACTTATATGACCACGTTCTATTCAAAACATCAGTATGTATTATATGTTTATAACTTTATCAGCACATAGACTCCCCGTACACCGTGAATTTTACCCCATGAAAAGCAGTTTTCTAGCAATCCCAGCAATGTCCTATGGGAACTTTAATTTTTGTTCCGTCCTGTTCTATTTAAAATATTTGATAAGTGTTGGATTTTTCTTTTTGTATGCAAGTCATCTAGCCACGACAAATAAATATTTTTCATTCCTTTTTCAATCTATTTTTTGCGTAGAGTAACTATAATAAGTTTGATGCAGAACGCTTGGTCGACGGCGACGCGAAAGGTTCGTTTACTCCTTGCATACCTATCTCAAAATCAAAATATTTTATTTAACATAGGCCTACATAGCCTATGTGAAATAAAATATTTTGGGCCTTGTAAAACGTCGACAAAAAGGTGCACAGTTCGGTGCATTGGTCGATTCCTATGGAGAAGAACCAACAAGAAACTCAAAGGTTACTGTTTAAAAATGGATCTAAAAATACAAGAATTTTCTTCAATCGCTTCAACAAAAGCCTCCTAATCTAAATTACAACACAATCACTCAACAAGTACAACATACCTGTATGAATATTTGCGCTACAAAGCTGCGCCGACGCGCGTTAACGTAAGTTACAAAAGGCTACAACTTCTCTCATTTCGCGAGCGTGTCGTGGAAATCCGAAGAAACTTTTTATCCGTTATTTCCAAGCTTATGTCGGTAAGATGTGAACTTTTAGCGGGTACCTGCACGTATGATTCATGCATGGTCTTCTTAGAGTGTCGATAGCAAATCTTCACAAAAGAAATTAAGTTTTAACCCAATATTCAGCTATAGTCATGGAGTGGACTAGGTACTCACATTGTTGTTGTTGTTTTCACATTGTTTTTATTTTTGTTACAGACATTTAGAGTATCGCTAGTTACCTTAGTTTACCCTTATAAAATTTAGTTCGTAATCAGTACTCTTTTTATAGTGTGAGTAAACGAAAACATCGAGAGGAAATTGGCATCTGCAATAGAGTTATGTAGTATGAGTGTATATGTAGATTAGCGTTAGATTATAGTTGGGAATAGCACATAATAGGTAACTTTCTTTTTCTAACGTGCACATCAAAATTTCCTCGCGAACAAAGTCGCAGGCAATAGCTTGTAAAAACTTTATTTACTTTCGATTAAACACAACCTCACCGCTACCACTCTTCCCTTCCACCACAAAACAACGAATGTTTGCACAAATATTTGCGCTAAACTGATGGAAACGGTTCGCAACTTTCCATTGTCTACTTTTCCATTATATCGTACAAGTTTACACACGAAAAGCCTCCTGTATCGTTGGCTCCAACATCGGTTTCCAATATTTGCATACGTTAAGACAACACCCATGTATTGTACGTACATTATATTAATTAATGCAAATAAGTCTTGTTAGAGTAATGGATTGTATAATATAAACATTTATATTGTAGCACTCAGGAATATCAAATACATTATTGTTCATCTGGTTGGAATGGAACATTCTAGGCGCGTCTAGTGTCGTGAATTATGTTGCGAACTGTCTTTGCATTTTAAATGAGGAAGAATCACGATTTGGACTTGTTTAGTTATTAGATTATGTCGTGTTGGATTATGGTTCCATTTTGTAACAGAATGAACATAAAATAACGCTGGTGAGTCCCGAAGGAATAGGCAGAGGTGTACTCAATAGTATATCTACAGTTTGCAAGTTTTGTTAAGGTCTCTTGTAGTAGGAAGCGAGCCTAATGCCTTCAATCGACCAGAAATTCATACTCCATGGCTGCTACTAATATAAAAACTCAGTAGTAATTTGCCTGTCCTGGGAACCTAACCCGAAACCTCGTTTGAGGTCATGCTCAGCAGTCGCGATTGCGAATACTTGACCAACGAGACTGGTCAACAAGTTGTAAAAGAACCATGCCGGGAATAGGTATTATGTCAAATCTTTACTTATTTTAATACACTAAACAATATAAACTGGGACGATTCATTGTCAGTCAGTTTTTAGACACATTTCAGTCCATTCGGGGATCGGACTGACTCAATAAAATATGACTAAACAGTCCGTTAGTTAGATTATCGAAAAATATTGGATACGTGTATTTTTTTTTATCAAATTAATAAAAATTGACGAAGATAAAGCGCATCAAAGATCATGGAGTGGGGTTGAAACGTCACATGAAGGTACAAAATGTACTATCATATGACGTCACACGAGTTTTCGAAGCACTGTATCGTCTTCATTTTTTTTTTACGTGAAAAAAGAAAAAATATGTGGTCAATATTTTTTGGAAATTTATCCGACGGACTAATTAGTTTTTTTTTTCCGATCCCCTATTTAGTGCGTTGGATTGCTAAAAGGTTACTTACGTTCAAGAATTAATTTCTTCTCTTTTTCGTGTGATTTGTGCCTATCCTGATATCTGAGTTTATATGCCACCCATGGGCTTCACAGCTTCACTTCTGGCTTGGCTTCACAGCTGTCGAGAAATATCTCTGAGGTAAACTGCTTTCTTCACAATATTTTCCTTCGTTGAAGTGTGTGATAAAATTATACAATACGCACACTTGAATCTGAAAAATCAGAGCTGCCACACCATGATAATTTTCTTTGTATAATAGTTTTTATCGAAAACAAAACACGTTGTGAAACAACACCGTTACATGTTTTTGACTAATCGAAAACAATTTGTGTTTCTTATTTATATTTGACAAGTCTTGTACAATACAGTCAGTCGTTGTTGTTGTAGTTACGACTAAAATAAATAGATTTGCAAGCAAACACTTTGTAAGTACAAAAGGTTTATACATTTTGTCCCGTTTCTTTTCTTCCTTTCGTAATAATTTGTCCGGCTTGAAAATCGAACTCTGGACCTGACGCTCAGCAGTCGTAGGCGACCAGTAAACCAACGAGGCAGTTATATAATAATCATATAATACAGTCGACATTCTTTTATTTATTTAAAAAAAACGTGTACATTTTGGCACTGTTGTTTCGTATCCAATGGTATAATAGCGCTTTTATAAAATAACTGCCTTATAATTTATAACGGCTGATATCTAAATAATTACCTATTTCACTACCTACGATCAAGTTCTCGGCAACTTACTTGGTAGATAACTTAATTTTAATTTATTTATTTATTAGGTAAGTAATAGTCTCTCTTAACTTTCACAAAAATATACTCGTAAGGTAAGCAACCAATCCTTATTAAAGTACTTGGGCAGTCCAAAGTCAAAGTCTTCTAAAGCTTTTGCCGCGATCATCTCGCTAGGGAAATATCCGTTATGATACTTGTGCAAATGAATCGCTTCTTTTTATTATAAAAAAAGAAATAAATGCCTTCCCTTAATGCAAGGAGGTAAAAGGTTTTTTTTAAACTCTAGAGTATGCTTTTATGTCTGGATAGCGATTGGCGAGTTAGCTACGTAGGAAGTTAATGTCTGAGTGGAATATTAAACTGACCTATGTGATGCGAATTTTATAAATGAGTCATTTAAATATATATCATCCTCGGCTCAATGTAGGTTTGCATGGTGGATTAGCGCATTCTCTCCCAAAAATCTCTTAATAAATTACCATTGCACAGTATTGGGGACATTACAGAGTACCCAAAGGTTAACTGGTAGAGAAACTTGTGCCTTGTTTCTTTTGCCTTGTGGCTAGTGAACACACACATACAGCACACAGCTTTAAAACTATGTTAGTTTTAGTTAGAGTTAGTTACTAACACAAATTGTATTTTATCTTAGGCATAAATGTTAGTCTGTAAGGCATCTATGGGTTTTAAATGCCTAAAAATAAAATGATTATTAGTATTTATTATTATTATTTTCCGCCTATGTGCCACTACTGTAAGTATAATTATATAAATAATTATAGATTTACTAATTAACCTAAGCTGAAAAAGATACCAACACATAATTATAATATCAACATTTTAATTACATACAAACTACTCCCATACCACAAAACTTGATGACATACTCAATATCATAATCATAATCATCCTCAATTCACAATTCACGTGATACCCACCATACATTGCGGGTCACACGTGTCGAGTAACACAAGCCGACGAAATAAGCCGTCAATAAAGCACACACATAACACAATTCCCGCCTAGGTGACCGATCTGCTACACAATTCCATTTCGGCAAAAATGAATGCCATGGATTTGTGAAATGAGTGACGGTTGGCTTTTGTCGCTGCGGTATGATCAAATTAAACATAATGTTATTTGGCTTTTGTCGCTGCGGTATGATTAAATTAAACATATTGTTATTTGGCTTTTGTCGCTGCGGTATGATTAAATTAAACATACTGTTATTAGGTTTTTGTCACTGCGGTATGATCAAATTAAACATAATGTTATTTGGCTTTTGTCGCTGCGGTATGATCAAATTAAACATACTGTTATTTGGCTTTTGTCACTGCGGTATGATCAAATTATACATACTGTTATTTGGCTTTTGTCGCTGCGGTATGATCAAATTAAACATACTGTAATTTGGCTTTTGTCGCTGCGGTATGATCGAAATTAAACACTGTTATTTGGCTTTTGTCGCTGCGGTATGATCAAATTAAACATAATGTTATTTGGCTTTTGTCGCTGCGGTATGATCAAATTAAACATCTGTTATTTGGCTTTTGTTGCTGCGGTATGATCAAATTAAACATCTGTTATTTGGCTTTTATCGCTGCGGTATGATCAAATTAAACATACTGTTATTTGGCTTTTGTCGCTGCGGTATGATCAAATTAAACATACTGTTATTTGGTTATTGTCGCTGCGGTATGATCAAATTAAACATACTGTTATTTGGCTTTTGTCGCTGCGGTATGATCAAATTAAACATCTGTTATTTGGCTTTTGTCGCTGCGGTATGATCAAATTAAACATACTGTTATTTGGCTTTTGTCGCTGCGGTATGATCAAATTAAACATGCTGTTATTTTGTAGGCAGTAGCCCTGTAGCCTAGTGGCAATTCTTGAATCATCTGCTTAGCCAGCATTTCTTTCATCATCTGCTCAGACTTTTCCCAACTATGTTGGGGCCGACTTAATACCAGTATTTTTCATAGAGTGCCTGCCTATCTGATCTCCACAACCCAGTTAGTACTGGTATATGATACCCCTTGGTACTTGGAGTTTCGGATCACTGACTACCTGTTACGACTGTTAAAGATCTACAAATGACAACTGGCTTAAGGCGAGGTTGCAGTACTTTGTTTTTATGAACGCACGACCTCACCCCCCGCCCTGCCGCGCGAGCGATATAATGCCTAAATTTTGACTGTTTTTTCTTCTTGGAGAAAAATTATAAAGAAATTATACAATATGTTTTCAACATTTACTTCAGAATAAAAAGTTCTATCTACTGATATAACTTTCATATAAATTCGTGATAAATTCATTCGTGTCTTAGCAGTACACGTTTTAAATTGTGATTTTGAGTCATGTTTGATAAAAAAAATGATCGAGCCGATCATTCTAAATCGCGTTTCTATCTTTACGATTTACTTGAGAGTATGTTCAATTTTGATTTTGTTTTATTTATTAAAAAACTCATATTTAGTTCAATTTTCAAAGGTTCAAAAATCTTAAAAAGTACTGCAACCCCGCCTTAACGTGCTTTTCGAGATTTCTGAACAGTTTTATTTTTGAGGGTGGGAAATCATCAAATGACTTCTCCTGCTCTGGGTGGAGCGGAAGAGAGTGTCGGAACTTCTACTGACTAAAAACCAACCATGTTCCTTCTTAGCCTTTTGCGTCCGAGGCCGCGGTATCTTTGTCGAGCAACCCGCAGCCCCGACAGGATTCTCAACAGTCTCTAATAATCACTTGTTTTATTTTTTATTTTATTTATTTATTTAAAGTATTTATTTATTAAAAGTAAAGCCAAGTCGAAGGCCCATGCGGCAAAGGATAACAAAAACCTTTGGTCCCAGAAACAGGCCGAAAGTGGCAATGCAATGAATCTAAAAGAACACCGTATACTGACAAAAATAAAAACAATTATCACACAAATTGACGTTGACGTGACCGAGGTTTCAACAACAACTGCGAAACCGCTGCGCGAGTTTCGCTGTACAACAGTACTTCAGTCAACGGGCGGAGATGTAGACGGCGCCTGAGCAAATGAGCGAAATCGTGCTAGAAAGAGACAACATCATAGTCAGTTTTGTACTTTAGAGCAGAAAATTTCGCTCCTGTTTCGCCGCCAAAGAACTCGCAACTCATAGCGAAACTATTGCGGTTTCGCCCTTTGAGTTTCGCAGCGGAGGTGTGCTATAGGCATAAAATTTCACATTAGACCTTCTGTGTCCAAGGACATCACATATTCACATCGTCATTTTTTCTGTAATTGGAGATGAATGGCAACGCAGCGGCTAGTGGGTCTCGTTGCATGAATAAATGAGATGGCCAGTGATTGTGCCTGAATTATTCAGTAGGGTACTCTTTTTTCTCCCACCGTCGAAATACTCATTCGCTATTCAATATTGTAATCTTCCACTGCTGAATTTAATATAGACTGTACCGCGCTTGATTCTGAATTCGTCTCTAAAAAATAGGGACGGGATTTTTTTTCATATCTTTTTTTTTTCGGTTCTTAAGTCCTTTTTCATGTTGCGGTCGGATTTGAACGTTTCTTTTTTCCGTTCTGAGTGGTTTGTTATGAACTGTGTTTTATTTAGGAGATATTAATAGAATGGTTCAATCTTCTATTCATGTCCTTCATTTTGTTCGAAGAAGGGAAATAATGTAGCATGAAAGACAGAATATACAATTATTTTGCAATTTCATTTAAAAAAACTGTTGTTGTACACTGTTGTAACAAATGAAAACTTAATTTCACAAGTTTTCATGATTGAATCTACTCTACCGACATTTTAAACCGTAATCCAAATCGTAGCTAGTCAAAATAGACAACTCACAAAAAGTGCTACGGCGTAGCGCGTAGCAACGCTACGGCGCTACGACATCGCTACGCCATAACAAATTATGAAGACAAAGTTTAAATGCATTCAGGGCCCCTGTAATTTCCACTTTGCTACTACTATGTATAATTTGTACATTATACATGTATCTATATACAGGTTGTTTACATAGTTACGTACAGTTCGATACATCGTTACGGGGCTTAGTCGCGTTACTAATTGAATTCTATGATTTATGGATCATGTTCCACCTCTATTTGTGTTATAGAGGTGTGTAATAATGTATGGAGCGACGTTCTGTTATTGAGTTTATAGTGTTAAATATAGATGTTGATTGTTAATGTCTTTCTTTAGTGAGTAAAAAAGAGCAAGAGGACAAACCGACAGGCACACAGTTTTAACTTTTTACTATGGATTAAAAAAAAACTTTGTGTGTTTAAAAAGTTAAAACTTTGTGTGCCCGATGTAGATTGCACCACTTTATTACATGTAAGTACAATGTACATCGGGTGGAAGGTACTGTACCATAATTATGATTATCAGTACATGATTCGGGACCTACGAACAGAGAAAATGTTCAACGGATTTTTTTTTAAAGCACATGCTTCCCACAAAAGTGCAATAATTACCGAGTCAAAATGTATGGTACTCATCATCATCATCATCAGCCATTAGACGTCCACTGCTGGACAAAGGCCTCCCCCATAGAACGCCATAAAGATCGGCAGCCTGCCGTTTGCATCCACCGGTTGCCCGCGACTCTCACGATGTCGTCGGTCCACCTGGTGGGAGGCCTGCCAACGCTGCGTTTTCCGTCGTATGGTACTGCTGTTTACCAAATAAATGCCGATGCTAAATGCCTATGCACCGGTGTTCCTACTACACTGTATACAATTTTCTCTTACTTCTTACAATCTAAGTATCACCACTCTCTAATAAAACACTTAGCGAATACATCACGCGACTTCCACCACCAACAAAAGCGGACCCTTGCAGCGCTTGACCGCTTTCTATCGCTTCCTGTCGCTGCCCGTAAATCAGCTTACGTTCACCATTCATCGCTTTTTGCTGGAAGGAATGTGTGTCACGTTTCATTTGTTTTTCTGTTAGGGTTGGCTAGCTTTTATGTAGACTTTATTCTTGAGGTTCTTGGTATTAGTATGTTGTTTAGGTTTAATATTGTAGTTATTGATGTGAATAAATTTTACTAGGCAGGACTTAGGTAGATTACATATATTTTTTTTTTTATATGGAGTTCTTATCACCTGAGGAGCTCGTGGCTTAATAAGAACTGCCACTCGGGTCGATCTTTAGGTAAAGCTGTGCTTGCCTAGGTCGGTCTGTGGATGGGTGACCGCCCGACATACCGAGTTTCCTCCGTGCCTCGGAAAGCACGTTAAGCTGTTGGTCCCGGCTGCCATATATATAGATCTTTGGCAGTCGTTACAGGTAGTCAGTGACCTGAAATTCTGACATCCAGTCTTACCAAAGGGTATTGTATTACCTAGTATTAACTGGGTTGTGGGGGTCAGATAGGCAGTCGCTACATGTAAAATACTGGTATTCAGCTGCATCCGGTTAGACTGGAAGCCGACCCCAATATAGTTTGGAAAAGGCTAGGCAGATGAGTTCTTATCACCTAAACATTGTGTTTGTGAGGAACAGTGGTTTTGCACACACATTCATTTCCTGGCTTATTTAGACAAGTCAACTACTACTGGTTTATACTGCCGAATAACACAAAAAAAAATACGAAAGTACAGTCACCCACATTCTCATCATGTGCCTTTTCTCTTCAATAACTATGTTACGGTTGGCTTCCAGTCAAACTGGATGCATTTAAATTTAAAAACCAGTATTTTACATGGCTGACTATGTGACCTTCATAACACAGTTAGTACTAGTTAAGACGAAGTTTTCTTCTCCTACAATAGGGGATCGGACTGGGTCAAAATAATATGATTCTGTTTAGTCCGTAAGTTAGATTATCGAAAAATATTGAATGCGTGTTTTTTCTTTTATCAAATCAATAAAAAATGACGAAGATAAAACGCGTCAAAGATCTTGGAGTGGGGCTTGAAACGTCACTTGTGTCGTCAAAATTTACTATCATAATATGACGTCACACGAGTTTTCGAAGCACTGTATCGTCTTCATTTTAAGTTTACGTGAAAAAAGAAAAAATACGTGTCCAATAAGTTTTGGAAATCTATCTGACGGACTAATTAGTTTTTTTTGTCCGATCCCCTATTATAAAGACACTCAGTGTTTATAGCTTTGTTATGTTACATAATATAAATACGTACAGAAAAAGTAATTTAGGAGAATGTCGCCTAAACTAAGTCGAGGTCTGTGTATTAGGACACCATGTCCCTCCGTCGGGGCGGTGGTTCGATAGTAATACCGTGGCTTCGACACAAAGGGCTAAGAAGGAACATGGGTGGTTTTTAGTGAGTAGAAGTCTGACACTCACTTCTGCCCACTCATTTGATGATTTCCCACCCTCCAAAAAATAGGCCAAAATCAAAGCATGGCTCCAATAGAAACTAGTGACCTATTTCCTCCATTGCCATCCCTTCAGTATAAAACTCGTTAGTTTTTTCTTCTCAATAACCTCATATAAATTGCAAACTTATACGTTTTCCTTCCCCCGCATAAATCAAACAGTTCTTTCTCCATTCATCGCTTTTTGCTTCAGAAAACGAGAAATCTGAATGAGGTTTTTCAAGACGGACTGCGGTTGTATAAGAGTGAAACCAGTATGTTTTTTATAGTAGTTTTGAATACTTTTTCTGTGTTACAAAGACGGTATTTCATTTTGGGTTTCTTTAGATTTTTTTTAAATAATTGGGTGCTTACAATTCGTATTTCAATGTTTGAGGGGTTTATTCCCCGTCGTCGTCGTTATTACCCGTCGGGGCTGTGGTTTGTCGAAAGGTTAACGCGGCTCCGACACAAGGGCGAAGAAGGAACATGGGTTTGGTTTTTAGTCAGTAGAAGTCTGACACTCCCCTACGCTCTGCCCAAGAGCGGGGGGGGGGGTTATTCGATGATTTTCCACCCACCATATGGGTGGGTTACATGACTTATAATCTCTCTAATCTCTACCAGCATGCCTGCTGGTAGAGATTTCGTTTGAAATAAGCGTCATATTTTTCAATCCTTTCTATATTTACAAAATAATTATATTAAATAAATAATGGCTTATTTTTTGTCAAAGCATTCTTTATTTGTAATCGCTACGGTCCTTGACACAAGATAATGTCGTTTGAGCGTCTAGCTCATAGTCAACGGAAGAGTCATAAATAAAATAATAATAATATTCCACAACTATATAACAATAAAAGACGATAGTCAGCCTTTGCGTCTAAATAATACTTTTTTAAGATAGGTATGCCAATTTTAGTTCACCACACTCTTTCCATCACTCTGACATTTAAAACACGAAATAAGCAAATAAATAGGCTCTAAAACGAGCCATGAATTTCGGGATTTCGATTAAAAATTCCATTGCCGCTATATCTTGAAGGCGGCCAGCGTCCGGTGCCCGGTGACACCGTAAAACCGGCCGTTTTACGTTCACGGGCCGGCTGTATCACTTGACTCGTAAATACATCGATGCCAGCTAAACCTTTTATTTGGAGAACAATTCTGAACTGTTAAAATTCTAACGTAAATGTGTACTAATAACCGACATAATTTTTTGCCTAACCTTTTACCAACTATGTTGGGGTCAGCTTGTAGCTAAATAGCAATATTTTCATTATTTTCAATGGACCGGCTGCCAGGGTAAGATGGTAAGTGCATGTTTACGTACAGGAGGGGCGTCGCGCGGCGCGTGCTGCGTTTTTAATTCAAAGGCTGAGGCTACAGTAGGCAGCGATTTGCGATGCGACTGGAAGAGCGAAACGAGAAAAACATGGTATGGCTACATTACAAGCGAAATTCCGGCGTATATTCGGCGATGACATGGCTACAGTACACATGCTCAACAACGAATTAGCAAGAGCGATTCATGCGGCTACACTATAAAAAGAGAAAAACAGCGATTTCGCTGAGAATTCGTTAGTTCATCGCATTTTTATGATCTTAAAACATTCGCGGCGACTCCGTGTCAAGATGGCTACATAGAGGGAGCACACACAGGCGACACATGCATGAAGGTATAGATAAACAATGCGACGCGCGCGGGGCGCGAGGGGCAAATTTCAATGGCTTTGTCAAAACCAAACCTTGTATTTTTGCTTGAAAGAAAAAAAAACTCCTTCACCTTCCACTTTTTTGTGTTTTATTTTTGTCGAAGTCGGTTTTATTTTTTGTAAAAAAGTTTTTATTTTTCAGTTTTTAGTGGTTAACATGTGCTTACCCCTTCACAACGTACCGGCGTGATGTTATGTTATGAACTGGTCAATAGACAGTCATGAGATTTCAGCAATCCCAGTCCATTTGCTATCATTAATTGAGGAGTTCCGTTGCCTATCTCCGAAGTTCTTCATCACCTTTGTAGTGAGTACAGGCGTGATATTATGTTGTGTGATGGCGTAAACAATGCTTAGATATGCTATAGCAACAATCACGGTTAATCTGCTGTTATTTATTGAAGAGTTCCCCCGATTTCTACAAGATCCCATCATCAGATATTGAAATGGTGACAATGGGACCACACGGGAAGCACCAGCTTTCAAATGAAAAAAGAATCAAGAAAATCAGTTCACCCAGTCGCAAGTTATGCGTGAACAAACATAAAAAAAAAAAAAAAAAATACAGTCGAATTGATAACCTCCTCCTTTTTTTGAAGTCGGTTAATAAAAAAAATCAAACACAAAAAAGCGAAAAATAAACTTAAGAAGAAAATCAGCTTCTGAAGTCGGTGACTTTTGTTTGATTTATTTCATGATTTTGCCACCGACTTCTGAAGCTGATTTTCTTCTTAAGTTTATTTTTCGCTTTTTTGTGTTTGATTTTTTGTTGAAGTCGGTTTAATTTTTTGTAAAAAAGTTTTTATTTTTCACTTTTTAGTTGTTCACATGTGCTTACCCCTTCACAGCGTACTGGCGTGAAGTTATGTTATGATCTGGTCTAAACAATAGACAGACATGACATTTCAGCAATCCCAGTCCATTTGCTATCATTCGTTGAGGAGTTCCGTTGCCTATCTCCGAAGTTCTTCATCAGATCTTCACTAAATTGAAATGAAACCACTCCGAGAAAGTACTCTTCCAAAAACTACTCAAATCACTTCAAGTGTGCCTATAAAATTCGAAGAGTTCCCTCTATTTCTCCAGGATCCCATCATCAGATCCTGACGTGGTGATCATGGGACCACTTGGGAAGTATATCCTTTCCAACAAAAAAATAATTTTCCAAATCGGTTAGCAAGCGACGGAGTTATGAGGTAACAAACATAAAAAAAAAAAAAAAAAAATACAGTCGAATTGATAACCTCCTCCTTTTTTTTGAAGTCGGTTAAGAAATCAAAGATCGCTAGTAATATTTGATGTACGGTGTAGCCATATACGTGAGCATTCATTTACTTGTTTTAATCGCTCATGTGTCGCAGGTCGCGTCGCGGCCTAATGTAGCCTCAGCCTAACACATGGCGATGTATAAAAAACTTAAGGCGAGGTTGCAGTACTTTGTTTTTATGTACGCACGACCTCGCCCCCCGCCCTGCCGCGCGAGCGATATAATGCCTAAATTTTGACTGTTTTTTGCTTCTTGGAGAAAAACTATAACGAAATTATACAATCTGTTTTCACCATTTACTTCAGAATAAAAAGTTCTATCTACTGATATAACTTTCATATAAATTTATGATGAAATGTCTTAGCAGTACACGTTTGAAATTGTGATTTAGAGTCATGTTTGATAAAAAAAAGTATCGAGCCGATCATTCTAAATCGCGTTTTTATCTTTACGATTTACTAGAGAGTATGTTCAATTTTTATGTAATGATTTTTATTTATTAAAAAACTCGTATTTAGTTCGATTTTTATAGGTTCAAAAATCTTAAAATTACTGCAACCCCGCCTTAACAATTACAATCGTTGATTTCACGAGAAGCTACTTATTTTCGCTCGTTTGTTTAAAATGCAGCGTTTGTTGCGGTGGACCCGTCTCACAGAAAATAATAAAAAAGCACGAGACGAGCCTTCTGTACGCGCCGCGCGACGCCCCGCGTCTCCGTAAACGAGCCCTAAGTCCGGTTGTCGGACTTTCCGGCCACTGTAACAACTTTCGATTGACTTACATTCCGAAGTACAGAATAAACTCGGTATGTAATGGTTGGTTACCCATGCACGGACAAAACAAGACAAGCAAGGATTGACTAAAGATTGACTAGCGCGCCTGTATTGTTTAAACTCGAGCTCCTGATAGCCAAAGTCAATGTGTGAGTGCCAATCCCAGCCACCACCAAGGTATGCACACGCTTGAGTTCCTCTCCTTTCATTCTCATAGTCCACCGGATTATAACAATAATGGCACTTTAAAAACTGGCCTTGTGTATCCCGGGCATTAAGATACAGACATAATCTTGGTATACTCACATGATGAATAATGTAGATTAGGATCTGAGATGATCTTTTTAAAGAAAGAACCACACAGATTTGAGTGCACCTGTCCAGTCAGTGCAATCCTTTGTCAGTATCTAGTACACTATCTCCTATAATACCCTTTTCATCCAGAATAGGTCTTCAAAACTGCATAGCTATAAAAGCACATGGGTTTACTACCAGCGCCACGTTACAGGTACGAGCTACGGGTCATTCCCGGCGGATTACCAGACGTTTTACAACTGGTACTTGAAGTGCGAACCACGTATTTATTTGTCTTATTCAACGCTTTTGTGACTTAAAGGCTAGCCACCATTTTAGTTACGTGCTGCGGAAATTATAGGCACATAAAAGTTTTAAGTGTCTTGAGATTAATAGGATGGGTAATGCATTTTGCATTAGTGAGTGAGAAGATCAAGACAAGACAAATGGGACAAAAACCGAAAATATCTAAAATCACTGCAAAAAAATAATGTGTATTCTTTAAACGGGAAGTTCACGACATATAAAGTCCTTACTCCACCACCATGTGATGTTGGTCGTGGGATCAAATCCTAGGATGGGCAAAGCGTTATTGAGTTTTCCATCAGGAATTTTTCAGTAGCAGCCACGCCAGCCACAGAGTCTAAATTTGCGCCCGGTTGATTGCAATTGACTCACCCCCGATTACATGAGATCTAATTATAAGTGGTGAAATATTGATGTACTAATAGGCACACCTCTGTTAAACCCATCATGAATTACAATACTGTTAAGTTATAAAATCACGTCTGAATCTAATCACAAAAGAAAAATTAAGGTGACCGTCCGCCTAATACAGCACCTTCACTAATATAAATTAACTTATTTCCACCTGCCTTCATTACTACACACCAACTGCATGAACACGGTAACACCTTAATGTTCTGTTCATCTCCTGAATAAAACATAGCGTTGTATACGAAATGCTAGGTCGCTCCTTTATAGGTAGTAACCTATTCAATAAGGCGTCTCTTAATTAAGGTACCTATATTGCTTTTGGAAATAGGTTACGTATAATGAAATAGATGTAGGTAGGATGGGGATAGGGTATAATATTGCTATGTTGCCGCAAAAAATGGATAATATATTTTGTTAATAGGGAACAGGGTCTGTGAATCTCCATATAAATGTATTCTCCATTTTTACCTGTTTAATGTGCCGCAATTATTTTCTTTTTCATATCCCAGTAATTTTCTTCTTTCAGCTACTAATAAGTAAAAAAATAAATTATTACCCTCCAATAATGACAAAAAATGCATCCTGTATTATAGGACTACCGGACTAATTCAAAAAGATTTTGAAATAAAATAATGCGAACCTAGTTTCAAAAATAATTGAATCGGCTCAGTGTTGAGGCGTAAAAAATAAAAGAACAGATGATACCTACTCAATTTTTTTTTATCTAATTGGTCTGAACTATAGCTGTCTCTATCGCAGTCTACGGCGCCAGGCTTGACGCAATACGATGGCAATAGTTTCTTAACCTACCTCACAGGCCCTGTTCCCTCTTTAAAAGCCTGTAAATTGGATGTTGGCAAATATTACACAAAAAATCGGTTGCTATGAGTAACAAACATAAGTTCCATTCATTTTAGAATAATATTAGCGCACAAGGAAAAATCTATCACCTTTCTCCTAATATTCACGAAATCGTAATCGAACATGATTTTATACTCAAGTTTATCATAAGAAAATCTTTATTATTTCATATAGTGAAATCCTTAACTTTGTCAAGAACACCTCAAATGGTCATAACATAAAATATAGGTCACCTAATAACACATTAAACTAAAATTATACTGGCAAATATATTTCCTCTGCGCCAAATACCCACTATATAACCACAGATAAAACCGCCCACTTGAATTTTAACAAACGGCCGACAAACTATAAATATTTGTGAACCATTACCGCTGTTGTTAGCGTTATTACAAGTAAGACACATGATCTATGTGTAACTGAAACATTGCAACGCGAAAATGCCGTCCAAATAGTTCAGCGCAAATTTAACAAATGGGATTGCACTGCGGGGTTGGGGCCAAGTTGGACGAGGATAAGTTTTGTAGGAAAAATAAATTGTTCATGTAGGCCGTAAATGTGGCACACATTGATGTTTAGAAGATAATCGGTAGGTATATACAAAACTAGCACCTATTAATTGGACCCTAATTTTAATGAACACACTTTACATTTCTGCTTTGGCAGAATCATAATTTGAATTATGTTACAATTCGTAAATGGTAACAAAGTAACAATTAAAAATATTTATCTGCGTCCAATAAGTGCTTCGTGACGCGAAACGATTATTATTTTATGTCATATGCCAGTGGAGAACAACCACCCTAAAAAGCCATCGAATGCAGTCGCTATGGCCGAAATCAGCAAGATGGCAGCATCATCATCAGAACAAGTCAACACTGCATGCTCTGCTTACTTACTTATCTGTCTATTAGATACAATATTGACAGAAGCGTTGCCCTTTTTTTGTTTGACTTTTCTTCGGCGTGTTATCAACGAGTCTGAAAAATAAAAGAAAATAAATAAACAACTAAAGCCATCGGCTTAGATAACGCAGAATTGAAGGGCAGGAAAAAAACATCTTCTCATTATAATTTAAATAAGATAAGATATCATAAATATGCTAAAAAAAACTCAAGCGGACATACAAAAAGCCCAAGCAAAATCTCCAAACAAGATTCAACCGGAATTCTATAGAAAACTCAATCTCAAGGCCCCATTAAAACTCCTCCGTCCATACATAGGACCATACAACAAAAGTCCGCGGCTTTTCACGCACATTCAACAATTCAAGTGATTTATACAAGCAGTATACTGAGCTGGGGTGCCGTTGTACCCACAGATATAGATAGACCTAGATAACGCAAGTATCACGATCTGTATGAAAACCAAGCGTGCCATTTTTGACTACTTATTATGACGTCACAAGCACGGAAAAACGGAAAATCAAATCGATTCAAAGACACAGTCAACGCATTCAAGTACGGCTCCCCAACCCCCGCCTTTTGCACCAGCGACGACGTCCGACTAGCGCTATACACCGATGCAGACTGAGTGCGAAAGTGGCCACTTACGATTTTTACCCGACTACGGCAAAGCCAAAGGAGGGTTATGATTTTGACTGGCTATGTATGTATGTGAGTATCTTCATCTGTTCCCTCATAGCTTCTAATCTGCATATCGGAACTCGACATATGAGGTATCGTTAGAACCGTCTTAATTTTCCGCAGAACATAAGCTACGTGACGTGTCACAAAAAGCGATTTGGCGCCCTCTAGCGAACAAAAAGTCAAGAGTAAAACCCGACTACGACAAAAAAAAACGACGCTGAAAAAGTATGGGTGGTCGGGTTTTAGTTTTTTACTTTTTTTTGTACGTACGCTAGGCACGCGAAAGTGGTTGCACTTGCGTTATCTAGGTCTATCTATATCTGTGATTGTACCCCACTACCCCAGTGTAACTGCGGCGACGTTGTACCCCAGTGTAACTGCGGCGACGAGCGTTATTACACACCACTTTTGAGCTCTAACCCCTTTTGTTTTATTGTTTATTTTATTTAAGAGGCTGCGGTATTACACTTGGTCACTGTAATGTGTCTACGTTGGAATGAGTGTGTGAACTAAGCTGGGGTCTCTTTGTACCCCGGGTGTTAGTTGCCATTTTAAGGGAGTTTTATTCGTGTACAGTGCGATCAAATTATTTTGGCAGCTCCGAACTTCGTGCAGGTCATGTTGTTACAACGAATGTATAAAAATGTTATGATATTTATTTTATTTGTATTTCTCACTGTTTAAATTACATATTTTCTGATCGTTTAAGTATTGGTTTATCTGGCAATAACAGTTTTATTCCCAAGTTTACATGCATAAAATTTCGCAAAGCCTATGTTCAGAGCTGCCAAGATAATTTGATCGCACTGTATATTGTATTGTGTGCCTTAATAACAAACCATAACTTCATGCCTGTAATCCCCGAGGGGTAAGATAGAGGTGCACCAAATACATAGTACATCCACATTTTTGCAATAGGGATGTTAACAAAAAAATCTAATTAGTCCGTCAGATAGATTTCCAAAAAATATTGGACACATATTTTTTCTTTTTTCTCGTAAACAAGCAATGAAGACGATACAGTGCTTTGAAAACTCGTGTGACGTCATATTCTAAGCCATTAGCATGACATTTCTTAGCGAGCAGTGACGTCACAACCTCCCACTCAAATCTTTGACGCGTTTTATCTTCGTAAATTTTTATTGATTTGATAAAACAAAAAATACGTATCCAATATTGTTCGATATTCTATTAGACGGACTAATTAGAATCATATATTTTTTAGTCAGTAAACATTCTTGTTTTAAGTCTCATGTACCTAATATGGGGTAATAGGGGGTTACTTTATTCTATTAACTGGGCACAAATCTAGACTCCGTGATTGTTACTGAGAAATTCCTATCGGGAAAACCCAATGACACTTTGGCCGACCTGGGAATCAAACCTAGTACACACGGCTACACATCAAGCTATACAAAACCAGTTAATCTTGGCCTCACTTTACTAGATCTTTTCGCACAATGAACGATCAGATTATACTGGTTTTGTATAGCTTAATGTGTAGCCGTGTGTACCTCATGTTCAGCAGTCACGCTTAAAAACCACTAGCTAGACCAACGAAGCAGTCCTTGTGTGGCTCAACATTGGTATTAAAAAAAAATGGTGTAATGCTTTCCCCTAGGTGGAAAAACTGTCTTACTACGGGAATAAAAAGGGCCATTTTCTCACTGCGAAAAGTACCATTAATTAACAAGACCCCAATACTGTCGAAAGCAATCCATAAATTCGCCACTGATTTCACCGGGGATGTAACTCAGTGGTAGAGTGTCTGCTTCGCATGCTGAAAGTCCTGGGTTCAAATCCCAGCATCTCCAAATTGTTCTTTTAGTGTTTTCTTGGAAATTAGTTTTTGTCGGTTTGTTGGCTATTTACCATTATTTTTTCAGACTTTTTATAACTTATTGTTTGTTAGAGTGCTACAATGGTACCTAATTAATCTATGCTGAGGTTATTTTATAGTTGTAATATTCTGAAAATAGTACATTGCAAGTTCTCAAATAATCTTCAACAACTTCTTCAAAAAAAATTACTATAAGCCTATTATGAGTTTTTAAAACTAATTAAAACTACAGTGAATAACATTATGCTATAACCACACTAACTTTTTGCCATCAGATGACGCTAGTTCAGTTTCAGTACAAATTGAAATCTAAGTTAACCCGATCAAATAACAATAAAAACTCGCTTCAAGAGTTCAGGTAAAAGTTGTTTCCATGAGACAAACAAGTAGGCTTCCCCATTAATCTCTCGATCCTCTTTTCGCCTCGCCTGTACTTTCAACAAACACATTCAACATCTGTAGCAAAGCTTTCAACAATGCGTCTAAACTCCCATCACAATTGTTTCCAAAAATACATTCGCGAACAAAATGAAAACTGACAAACTTTGCGCTTAAGAATTTTCAACTTGCCTGTACGACTGTGCCCTCCGGTTGTTGTGCGACAATGAATTGTGACAGAATTTCCACTTTTGTGTGTTGACAGTAAAAGTTGCAGGTGAAGATGAATAGTACAGCTGGAGGAAATTAATTGTTGTAGACATTGACACACACTTCAATTTGGTTTAATAATAACAGCTATACTTGTGTCGATCTTCATAGTTAAGTCGTGCTTGACGAGGTTGGCCCCTGGATGAACCATTATTACATACAGATTCTCCTTCGTGCCGCGGAAAGCACGTTAAGCCCTTGGTTCTGGTTGTAATTTGTAAATCTTTGACAGTTGTTATAGTCAGTTGTAGTAGTCAGAAGCCAAAAGTCTGACATCCTGTCTTACCAAGGGTATCATATTACCCAGTTACTGGGTTGTCGAGTTCAGATAGGGAGTCGCTTTATGTAAAACTGGGACTCAGCTGTATCAGGAAAGACTGGCCCTCATCATAATTTGAGAAAAAGGCTAGGCAGCTGCTAATGACACACATCAATATTTTCCGTGATGTAGGCATTAATCAATTTCTATAAACTACCTCGTTGGTTTCGTATTCACAAGCGCTGCTACTAAGCATGACGTTCTAGGTATGATTTCCCGTACGGGCAGCTAGCAGGTTTTTCCGTCAGGAATTTCTCAATACGAGCTCGTAGACTGGACTGGTGCTCGTACTCGTGCTTGACTGACAAAATCTTGGTGTACTGTAGAAATTTTTCTACCGAACTCTTCAAAAATTACAGCCGTGGTGGTTAGTTATGTTAAATATACTAAAACCAGCACTAAACATAACAAGGCCAAAAATTTCAACAAAATGCACCTCACATCTTTCAAGAATAAATTACCCAAAATAACACGAGTAAAGTAATTTTCTACCATTTTAAAATTCAGCAACGACTACTTTTCGTTGCATATTCAATTGATATACGGTAGAGGTGCAATTTTCTAGAATTACTCGCTTTCGTGAGATCTACAGAACGCCATCAGTAGTAGACGGGGAGAGAGCAGCACTTTGAATATTTCAGATATTTTAGGATATACTAACATTTTACCTTGAAGTATAAATAAAATTATAGAGCACTAATGTAGTCTGGAACTGATAAACTAAGTTGGAACTGAATATAGTCTTGTTGGCTTTCCAAAAACTGTTTTTTTTAGATACTTTGTTCAGCGTTTTGTTGAGGAGATACATTTTGGTAAAACAGTGGTAACAGCCCCAACTTACGAATTTTAGAATCAGCAGGTACCTACTTTGTATAATTTATTTGATAACCACTTAATACATAACATGACGCCAGGTTTGGCAGAGGTGTATCAAACAAGTGGACCCACATTTTGTCAGTTCTGTTTAAATCCCATGTATTAGGGGGCGAGCCTAATGCCATCAACCGTACACAAAGCCAGACTCCGGGGCTACTGCTACTGAGAAATTTCTGTTGGCAAACTAGACCAGCGAGGCAGTCATTATGCATAGTCCAGGATGCGTAATTCCATTTCCGTGTTCATTAGGAGGCAGTACTGCCATGAAACACGCACGGTTTTGCAACGCCAACTGTTCTTCTAAACACGTGTTCAAGGCGATGGTGCATGAACTACCAAAATGCTCACCAAATCAATTAACCAAAATTATAAAACGATCGTCTCGCGACTGTATCCTTTATGGGCGGCATGGGCACCGGGCCGTAGGCCGGCGAAGGAGGCCGGCGGAGGCCCGGCACTTTGGGGACAGAAGATATTAGTAATATGCGAGCGAAGCGAGCGCGCGTCATGGAGATGAATTGAAAGTCGTGAAATACAATATTGATGACATCTATTTAGTGATAATATAAAACATTTGGTGCCTTCAAACAAACACGGATTTGTGGTGCTTAATCAAGGCGCATGCTCCTTGCAAATCCGTGCGCGATTGGAGGACGCGTGCTCTGAATTGAACACGAGTTTGTAAAGGCAGTTAGCTCGACAAACCCGTGCGTGTTTCAAGGCAGTACTGCCTCACAGTGAACGCGGATATGGAAATACGCGTCCAGGATTGTAACCATGTGTTTTTTGTTGCGTTGGAAGGCCTCCCACTAGTTGGACCGATGACCTGGTGAAGGTTGCGGGACCCGCTGGATGAGAGATGCACGGGATCGGTCCTGGGGACGAACCTGAGGGAGGCATATGTCCAGCAGTGGACGTCTTTTGGCTCAAATAATGATACGTCATACTTTTGCTTCAAAAGTGTTGCCGTCTTAGTCTAATTCATACTCCAAGATACAAGCTCATATCGTAAGAATCCATTCTTGAAATAGCAATATTGTGCTAGCAAACAATTGGATGCGCAGTTCTAGCATTTGTTTACTCTGATATATACATGTTTGAACATTTAATGTTGCTTAGCATTTTCAGCTCAAAAGAGAGGAATTATAGGTATTTTTTAATGGTTGAGCAGCTGCTCTGGTCTTTGTGTTGGTTGACAATTTTTAGGTAAACTCGTAACTATTAAGTTCCTAGGACCTAGTGTTTAGCTGTCCTAACAGAAATATGACTATGATTGATAGCAATTGGCTCACCCTCTGTTAGGTACATAGGACTTTAATACATAAATGGTGAAATGTGGGTTTTATGTTAGGTGCACTTCTGTCTAACACTTCGGGAATTACACGCGACTGTTACGTAAACAATTTTTTTTTCGACTGTCCGTGGTAGCAGTGGAATCCTACATACCTAACTATAAGTACACCATTATAAAAGCGAAAAATATATACTATTAATGAATATATGAATAGATATTATGTATGTTTGATACTCTTTCACGCAAAAATGCACAACAGATTTGAATGAAGTTTGACAAACGAATAACTTATTATTACCTGGACTAACACATAGGATTATTTTTTTCTCAGCAGTACGATTCCGTGAGTCAATTACCAAACCCCACGTCAACGAACCCGCAAGCATAAGCTAGTCTAAATACTTACCTTTACAGTTAGTCAAGCTATTCCTCTAACCCTTTACCATTCCATCTGTGCATGCCAACATACCTACCCATCAACCCGTCATCCCCGATCCATCACCCGTATCGCCATACATTGTAAAGTGAATAACTTAAAAAGCTAAAATAATATAATAATAATAAGCCCTTTATTCCGAACCAAGTAACTTATTTTTCACTAAACTTAAACATTGCATACAAAAACAAAACCACAAAATGCTTGGCTCGGCGTGCCTATTGGCAAAGGCCTCCTCCAACGATTTCCATTGTTACCTGTCTTGGGCAACCCTTCTTTATTTAGGTCCAGCTGTCAATTTTATCTATAGGGTAGTCTAAATACTAGTATTCAAGCTGGTAGTCAAGCTATTCTTAACCCTTTACCATTCCATCTGTGCAAGCCAACATACCCATCAACCAACAACCATCCCCGATCCCATCACCCGTATCGCCATACATCGTAAAGTGAATAACATAAAAAGCTAGGAGCAGACGAATCCGTCGGCGTCGCGTTAAACTTGCAGCACAATCACTGACCACTCTCATATTCATGAGTTCAGCGCGGCGTGATGTAGGAGGGTAGATAGGCTTTACAGTGGAAAAAATATTTAGGTTTATGAAGCAACTACCCCTGTTTCAAACTTTCGCAAATTATTATACAAATAAACATAAATCGTTACACCTGTCATCCCTAAAGGTTTACCTAAGCAGAGGTGTACCTCATAGCATACCCTCATTCCGCCAGATATAGTTTAAGATCCATGTAATGTAATAAATAACGCATTCAATACTGTCATATAATATATGCAGTTAGTAAAAATTTGTTATTTTCAGATAACCAACAAACACTTCAATTTTTGAGGAGAATAACGATTTTCGGCGTGAATGAAATCAGTTTTATAAACACAGGAACAGGAACTAAACTGTGAAAGTGTCATAAGTAGCACAATGTCCATTTTCTGCCACACTCAAAGTGCATGAAATAAAAACACACTAAAACATTCAACCTCAATGCCTCGACACGAAATATGCACCATTCAACCAAGATCCGTAACACAGTTCCAACGCTCCCCTTTCTCCTCTCAACTCTTTACGAGCAAAGGGGGGAAGTGGGTCAACTGCCTCTGGTCTTTGATGTGGGCTTTCGGGTCAGTCATGAATGCGATGTGTTCGAGATTTTTTGTAGCACACCCTGTACCTGTGGGAGTCAAACAGATTGCGTTAGGGCGCTTCACACTTGTTCGGGCTGAAATTTTCGGTTCGGTATTTATTGAATATCAAAGCAATTTATGACCATAACGTTCTGTTCACACCAATGAGAAAAAGACGTATGTTTATGCATGCATTTCGAACCGATCGGCAAATTACGTTCGGCATCAATTAATTATTAGAAGCTAAGCTCAAATACAATTTAAGCTTAGCTTAGCGAACGATTTTAGAGGCTTTTTTCCAAATATTTTGAAATTATAATTACTTGTCAGATTCTCAAAATTATACGTCATATCTCATACGTCATGTGGACACTGAATGTCATCCTCGTCTCAGCGAGCTCTCAAGCTCTAAACTTCACGACACTGCAAAAGCTCGCTATGGCTAGTAAACTTGTAAATAGGTGGCGTTATGTCACCACTCCCTGGCACGCTTGCCATACATTCCATGTGCAATGACCAATGACCGGACCAGAAATAATAATCATCATTATTCTCCTGTTACTTATCCCAATTTATTTAGGGTCGGCGCTTAAACAAATTTAGGACAAATAATAATAATATTAAAACCTTATACAAATATAAACATTTCCTGCTTTGTGGAAACATGCCAAACCGAACCGGTGTGTACCATCCATTAAAAAGTCATTGCTTATTAATATCTCTGCGAACATTTTTCTTTTTAATTGGTGTTTTGGGAGACGTTTAGGTAGGCCATTGTGGGGGAATTGGGTTTTTTATTATGTTGTGTTTGTTGACTGCCATGTTGTTCAGTAGGTTGTATAGCTCTATGGTTGAGGTACCTACTGACTTTGATGTCCAGGCCGGGGAAGTTGTGACTTTGTTTTAATGTTTCGGAAATACAGAGTAAATATTCTAGTTATCTTACTACGAGTATAAACCTCTGAGTATACCTACTTAGTTAATAAGTAGTAATCCATACTATCCATACTTCCATACTAATATTATAAATGCGAAAGTAACTCTGTCTGTCTGTCTGTCTGTCTGTCTGTCTGTCTGTCTGTCTGTTACTCTTTCACGCCTAAACGGCTGAACGGATTTTGATGAAATTTGGTATGGTGATAGATGATAACCTAGAAATGGACATAGGCTATAAATAATCACGCCATCGTTCTTAGGGGGTAGGCAGTAGGCAGTTAACTAAATTGAGTTAGTGATTTTTAGTCGTTTTTGTTGGGACTTTTGCTCTTTCACGTCTAAACGGCTGAACGGATTTTGATGAAATTTGGTATGGTGATAGATGATAACCTAGAAATGGTCATAGGCTATAAATAATCACGCCATCGTTCGTAGGGGGTAGGCAGTAGGCAGATAACTAAATTGAGTTAGTGATTTTTTGTCGTTTTTGTTGGGACTTTTTGCTCTTTCACGTCTAAACGGCTGAACGGATTTTGATGAAATTTGGTATGGTGATAGATGATAACCTAGAAATGGTCATAGGCTATAAATAATCACGCCATCGTTCTTAGGGGTAGGCAGTAGGCAGATAACTAAATTGAGTTAGTGATTTTTAGTCGTTTTTGTTGGGACTTTTGCTCTTTCACGTCTAAACGGCTGAACGGATTTTGATGAAATTTGGTATGGTGATAGATGATAACCTAGAAATGGTCATAGGCTATAAATAATCACGCCATCGTTCTTAGGGGGTAGGCAGTAGGCAGATAACTAAATTGAGTTAGTGATTTTTAGTAGTTTTTGTTGGGACTTTTGCTCTTTCACGTCTAAACGGCTGAACGGATTTTGATGAAATTTGGTATGGTGATAGATGATAACCTAGAAATGGTCATAGGCTATAAATAATCACGCCATCGTTCATAGGGGGTAGGCAGTAGGCAGATAACTAAATTGAGTTAGTGATTTTTAGTCATTTTTGTTGGGACTTTTGCTCTTTCACGTCTAAACGGCTGAACGGATTTTGATGAAATTTGGTATGGTGATAGATGATAACCTAGAAATGGTCATAGGCTATAAATAATCACGCCATCGTTCTTAGGGGGTAGGCAGTAGGCAGGTAACTAAATTGAGTTAGTGATTTTTAGTCGTTTTAGTTGGGACTTTTGCTCTTTCACGTCTAAACGGCTGAACGGATTTTGATGAAATTTGGTATGGTGATAGATGATAACGTAGAAATGGTCATAGGCTATAAATAATCACGCCAACGTTCTTAGGGGGTAGGCAGATAACTAAATTGAGTTAGTGATTTTTAGTCGTTTTTGTTGGGACTTTTGCTCTTTCACGTCTAAACGGCTGAACAGATTTTGATGAAATTTAGTAAGGTAATAGATGGTTACCTAAAAACGGATATAAGATCAAAATGATCACGTCATCGTACTTAGGGGGTAGGAAGTAGGCAGAAAACTGAATTGAGTTAGTGATTTTTAGTCTTTTTAGGGTTCCGTAGTCAACTAGGAACCCTTATAGTTTCGCCATGTCTGTCTGTCTGTCTGTCTGTCTGTCTGTCCGTCTGTCCGTCCTCGCTTAATCTCTGTGACCGTTAGCACTAGAAAGCTGAAATTTGGTACCAATATGTGTATCAATCACGCCGACAAAGTGCTAAAATAAAAATTGGAAAAAAATGTTTTATTAGGGTAGCCCCCCTATATGTAAAGTGGGAAGTGATTTTTTTTTTAATTTTAACCATAACGTGTGATATATTGTTGGAAAGGTATTTAAAAATGAATAGGGGTTTACTGAAATCATTTTTTGATAATGTCAATAATTTTGGAAATAATCGCTCCAAAAGTAAAAAACAAAGCGTCCCCCCCCCTCTAACTTTTGAACCATAAGTTTAGAAAATACGAAAAAAATCTGAAAAGTAGAACTTTATAAGGACTTTCTAGGAAAATTATTTTGAACTTGGATGGAAACAACAGATGGAAACTGCAGTTAACCAATATAATTTGGTCCCTGAATCGTATGAGCGCCTATACAATCCAGAGGTCAAGTTTCATTGGCCCGTATTTAAAACAAAAAAAGAATTATTACTACGGAACCCTACACTGAGCGTGGCCCGACACGCTCTTGGCCGGTTTTTTTGTTGGAACTTTTGCTCTTTCACGTCTAAACGGCTGAACGGATTTTGATGAAATTTGGTATGGTGATAGATGATAACCTAGAAATGGACATAGGCTATAAATAATCACGCCATCGTTCTTAGGGGGTAGGCAGTAGGCAGATAACTAAATTGAGTTAGTGATTTTTTGTCGTTTTTGTTGGGACTTTTGCTCTTTCACGTCTAAACGGCTGAACAGATTTTGATGAAATTTAGTAAGGTAATAGATGGTTACCTAAAAACGGATATAAAATCAAAATGATCACGTCATCGTACTTAGGGGGTAGGAAGTAGGCAGAAAACTGAATTGAGTTAGTGATTTTTTTATGGTTTTTGCTGGGAGTTTTGCTCTATCACGCCTAAACGGCTGAACGGATTTTGATGAAATTTAGTTTGGTGATAGATAGTAATCTAGAAAAGGATATGGGCTATTAATATTCATGCTATCGTACTTAAGGCGTAGGTAGTAGGCAGAAAACTAATTAAGTTAGTGATTTTTAATCGTTTGTTTTAAAAGTTTACCTCATTCACGCCTTAACGTCTGAACGGATTTTTATAAGTTTTGGTTAATATAAAGATAGGATCCTAGGCACGGACACAGGCTACTTTTTACGGCGGGAAAATACCTCATTCCCGCGGAAATCTAGCGTGATCGTGTCAAGAAGCGCATGACGCCATAGCTACTGAAATGATTTTGATGTTTTTTTTTTTAACTGAGTGTTACTAACACTTCAAGTTAGTATTGGATCACTTTTCTAACTTAGAGGGTCGTTAGGCGCCATAATTTAGGGAATTTATGATAAAATTTTGATGCAACTGTCTTTATTTAACAGTTTTACTTGGATCGAAACTTAGCGACATTCCATCAATATTTAACTTATAGGGTAGGAAGGTACCAAAATTCAGACTACTTTTTACTTCGGGAAAATATCTCATTCCCACAGGAACCTATACACAGCTTCCTATCTACAACATTAAAACTCTGTCTAGAATCACATTACGCCAAAACTATTGATCTGATTTGTATACGATTTTTTATTCAACTGACTGTTACATTACATACAGATAAAATCTAATTATCTACACCACATAATTAATCTACATAACTAGCTCCGCTTTAAACTTGAGTAGGTAATAAGATAGACATTTATACGAACTTTAAGCTCAGTAATCAATCATAGTGATAAGTTAATAATCATTTTAGACAAAGAAACGGATAGGTAATCAGTTCATCACCGAAATTATAACACCTACACTTAGTTGTTTACTATTCAACGAGGGAAAATCCTGGATTATAAATGCGAAAGTAACTCTGTCTTTCTGTCTGTCTGTCTTTGCTTCACGCCTAAACTACTGAACCGATTTGTGTGAAATTTGGTACAGACATAGTTTGGAACTTGAGAAAGGACATAGGATAGTTTTTTTTTTTTTTTCGCGGGATAAACCAAAAATCTGCCGGAAGTCACTATTCCACGCGAACGAAGTCGCGGGCAAAAGCTAGTGTAGATATAAATAAATTGGTGCGGGAAATTACGTTTCCTGGAAATTACGTATATGAACTGATTGCTGTTAGATTTTATTCAGGCATTCAGTTAAATATAAACTTAAAATGGAAAAGGAAGGACTGAATGAGGTCCCTTTTTATTTAAATACAGATGATAGATTTCAAATTGAATAATAAATAATAAAAATATTATAAAGCTAAAGATTTTTTTTGTTAGTTTTGTTGAACGCGCTAATCTTAGGAACTACTGATTTTAATTGAAAAAATATTTTTGTGTTGAATAGTTCATTTATTCAGGTAGGCTTTAGACTATACTAGATGTTGCCAGCGGCTTCACCCGCTGCAACTCGAAAATTATCCCACGGGAAGGTTATAAACTATCTGTGTACCAAATTTTATCCAAATCTGTTCAGTAATTTATGCGTGAAGAAGTAACAAATATACACACACACACAGCCACACACTCACAAACTTTCGCATTTATAATATTAGCAGGATTTCACGTGGACGAAGTTGCAGGCAAAAGCTAGTTAAACCCTACTAATAAACGAAAAAGTTTGTAAGTATGTATGGATGGATGGATGTTTGTTACTCTTTCACGTAAAAACTACAGAACGGATTTGGATAAAATTTCGTACACAGATAGTTTATAATCTGGGTTAACACATAGGATAGTTTTTATCCCGATTTTATCTTCCCATGGGACAATTTTTGAGCTGTAGCGGGCGAAGCCGCTGGCAACAGCTAGTAATAAATTAAATTCCGAGGTCTTTGCCTTAAGTCATCGTTCAATATAAGATGAAGATTTCAGATGAAATGGGACGCCCCACATAGTTCAGATAGTTTAGTAATCAATATAGCTGGCACGTGCCTCCGTAGATCAACTGGTTCTCGGAAAATTTGATATTCAGCAGGAAAATCAAAGAAGTAAAATAATATAATTATGATTAACTCGTTGGTGTATTGCACGCATTCGCGATTGCTGAGAATGAGGTCCTGGGTTCGATTCCCGGGTCAAGCAAATTGCAATTGGGTTTTTCCATTGGGTTTTATTTTCAGTAGCCACCACGGGGACTGGATTTGTGCCCATTTCATGGTAATAGGCTCGCCCCTATTACATGCGACTTTAAATAATAACCGTAACGTGGGTGAAAACCTCTGCTTAACGGTTAGTTACCTTTTGGGCACAGAACCCTAAAAAAAAATTGATTTGTCTCGCACTGGACAAAACAAAAAGAACGATGTTGAAAAGCTGTGTGTTTCAATTCTACTATTGACTGACAATACTTGCTCGTTAGGGTAAATGAAATCCCAACAAATACATTCTCTAAAAAACTAGCCAAGTCTCGATGGAGCTGCTTGTTTATCTCTAAAAAGTAATGAAATCTAGACAAAGTCGAGCCAAGTCTAAGGTTCCTTATTGCGATTTCTTTATTATTATAGTTAATTTTGTGTGACTTGGCCGTTGAACATTTGTAGGCAACTGTACACTTTATTTACATAATATAATATTTATCTATATCCTAAACTAAACACAAATATTTACAAACAAACAATATAACAATACAATTTATATATTCATATAAATTTATATACACAATCACTTAACACTATCCTTCCTTACCGGCTGGTCGATAAATTTACTATCGATGTCGATGGTCAGGTAAACTATCGATCGGACCCGCAACACTAATGACCAATATTCGTTTATCTATCAATAGCCATATACGGCTGCGCTGGCGCAATCCTTTCACCGCGGGACACCGCGCAAAGTCAAGCCAGTCAGGATCACACCTCGACGCAGAGCGCACGCTTGTCGCCTCAATTTTGTATACACGCGCTATCGCGAATCAGCTTGCTTTTTATGTTAAATCTTAATCATACTTTATCTGCTATCATTTTTCTACTTTCATCCTTCCGCTACTCTTACTGTGCTTGTGCTTATGAACTGTGAACCCTCTTGTGCCTTCTGAACTTTGGTTAAGCTGTGTAAGGACTTGTGGACAATATTAAATCTTCTACAAACGTGAGTTTACTATTTATTTACCACGCACCATACCACGTAACCATACTGGTGACCCCGTGAAGAACAATGGAAAGGGATATGTTTAAAGACGCACAAAGCGCGGACACGTCGCCGCCACCTGGCACTGGTGACGGGGCGATGTCGATAGACCCCGGCAATGTTTACAAAGTCGGCGTACGAGTGCCCCCGTTTTGGGCTGAAGAGCCGGAGATTTGGTTTGCCCAGGTCGAAGGGCAGTTCAGTAACGCTGGAATAACCAGTGATGTCACTAAATTTAATTATGTCATCGGACATCTGGATAACCAATACTCTAGAGAGATAAAGGACATAATTATTAGCCCGCCTGCCACTAACAAGTATGAAAAGTTGAAGACCGAGCTAATCAAGCGACTCACGGCGTCCAATGAGAAGAAAATCAAACAGTTGTTGATGCATGAGGAGCTTGGCGACCGCAAACCATCACAATTTCTTCGCCACTTGAAAAGCCTAGCAGGCTCAAACGTTCCTGACGACTTCCTGAGCACGATATGGGTTAGTCGCCTACCGTATGGCATCCAGACAGTGCTCGCAGGCCAACCAGGGGCAGCTTCTCTCGAAGATCTAGCTGACTTAGCCGATAGAGTGAACGACCTGGCTACGACAACTCCGAAGGTCGCTGTAGTGAGCGACGCCGTCCCTAGTTCAGGTCTGAACGAACTGACTAGGGAGGTAGCAGAGCTTCGTCGGCAGTTCCAGCAGATGTCAACAACTCGGAACAGCCGTTCACGTTCCCGTTCCAGCAGAAACACTCGCGGCAGTTCGAGGCAGCGCTCTCTATCGAACTACAAAAAGTTCCCCAATTGTTGGTATCACAACAAGTTTGGAGAAAAGGCCCACAGGTGTATCCGGCCCTGCGACTACAAGGCGGAAAACTCCAAGGGCGGTCGGTAATGGCGACCGACGATTGCCCTTTGCCTGCTTCTGGTCGCCTGTTTGTCACTGACCGATCTTCGAAGACGCAGTTCCTGGTCGACACAGGGAGCGACCTCTGCGTTTTCCCACGGTCAGCGCTTCATGATCGTCGTGCTCGTACGGACTATAGTTTGTGTGCAGCGAATGGTTCTAGCATAGCTACATATGGTTATATAAATTTAGATTTAGATTTTGGTTTACGTAGAACTTTTCAATGGCGTTTCATTGTAGCCGATGTCACGAAGCCTATAATAGGCGTAGATTTTTTAAACTTTTATAATCTCATAGTTGATTGTCGTAACAAGCGCCTAATTGATAGTTTAACATCTATTTCTACTATTGCTGCTGTAGCTATGTGTAAAAATATATCTTCTGTTAAAGTCGTGACTGGTGAGACTCGGCATCATAAAATTCTCAGCGAGTTTCCGGAAATTACTCGACCAGCTGGTAAGCCACACTGCACACCACACCAAACAGTACACCACATACGCACGACACCAGGCCCTCCAGTTAGCACTTCACCTCGTCGTTTAGCACCGGACAAGCTTAAGATTGCCCAAAAAGAGTTCCAGTCTATGCTGACCCTTGGTACAGCTAGACCTTCTGAGAGCCCGTGGGCGTCTCCGCTACACCTAGCGCCGAAGAAAAACAACGGCTGGCGTCCTTGCGGCGATTACCGTAAGTTGAATGCCCGTACCGTGCCTGACAGGTATCCGATTAAACATATACATGACTTCACCCACAGTATAACAGGATGTAAAGTCTTCAGCACGCTCGATTTAGAGAAAGCATATAATCAGATACCTGTCAGCCCCGAGGACATTCCTAAGACCGCCATCACAACACCATTTGGATTATTTGAATTCCCATTTATGACGTTCGGTCTTAGGAATGCGGGCCAAACTTTTCAGCGGTTCGTGGATGAAATGACGAGGGGACTAGACTTCGTATATTGTTACCTGGATGATTTTCTCGTGTTTTCTAGAAGTCCTGAGGAGCACGAGGATCACTTACGCCAGGTCTTCAATAGGCTGAAGGAATATGGCATGTTGGTGAACACCTCGAAATGCGTTTTCGGTATGAAGGAAGTAACGTTTCTAGGCTACCGGATTTCCGAGAGCGGTACTAAGCCACTTGATGCCAAAGTTCAGGCGATCAAGGAATTTCCCCCACCAACCAATGTTCGCCAGCTAAGAGGCTTCCTTGGCATGGTCAATTTTTACAGGAGATTTCTTCCTCACGCAGCCGAAATTCAAGCCCCACTTCACGCCTTACTAACAGGCTCCGTCAAAGGCTCACAGCCAATTTCCTTGACAGGCGACACACTAGCTGCTTTCGAAGCTTGCAAAGAAAGCCTGACCAACGCTGCTCTTTTAGCTCATCCGGACTGCACCGCTAAGCTTGCAGTTGTTACAGACGCCTCCGACAAGGCTATCGGGGCGGTCCTGCAGCAATTTAAAGATGATGCGTGGCAGCCCTTAGCATTTTTCTCAAGGAAATTGAGTCCATCACAGGTGAAGTACTCACCATATGATAGGGAGCTTCTAGCAATTTATGAGGCCATTAAATATTTTAGGCACATGCTAGAAGCTCGCCATTTTATAGTCTATACTGACCATAAGCCTATCAGTTTTGCCTTTAACGAAAGGAAGAACAACTGTTCGCCTAGGCAGTATAGGCACTTAGATTTCATTTCACAATTTACGACAGATATCCGCCACATTTCTGGTAAGGATAATGTGGTAGCAGATACCTTGTCGCGAATTGAAGAGCTAGCAGACCCCGTAGACCTCGAGAAACTAGCTCAAGCTCAGACTTCTGACTCAGAACTCTGTAAGCTCTTGAGCGAAGGTTCTTCTCTGCAGCTTAAAAAATTCAATGTCCCTGGAAGCCGCATTCCCTTGTACTGCGACGTCAGTACTTCATTTTCCAGGCCATACGTACCTAAAACATTTCGCAAGCAAATCTTTAATAGCTTGCATTCTCTAAGCCACCCTGGTAGCAACGCGTCGGCCAAGTTGATAGCCGAGCGGTTTGTATGGCCGGGCATGCGAAAGGACTGTAGGGAGTGGGCGCGCGCTTGTATACCGTGTCAGAGGACGAAAGTCAACCGTCACGTGACTTCTCCTCTCGGCACTTATAACTTACCGCGCGCTCGGTTTAAGCAGATCCATATTGACCTGGTGGGTCCTCTCCCACTTTCGCAAGGTTATCGGTATTGCTTAACGGCCGTGGATAGATTTACACGGTGGCCAGAGGCAGTACCGTTACAAGATATTACAGCAGAAACGGTGGCCAAGGCTTTGCTGTCCATGTGGATATCTCGGTTTGGTTGCCCGACAGATATTGTAACCGACCGTGGTCGCCAGTTCGAATCGGCCTTGTTTCAATGTCTGTCGAGGATAGCCGGATTTGAACATAAACGGACGACAGCCTACCACCCGGCATGCAATGGGTTGGTGGAACGGTTTCACCGTCAGCTGAAGGCCGCGATCGTCTGCCATGCAAATGATAGGTGGACGGAATCCTTGCCATGGGTCCTATTAGGCGTAAGAACTGCCTACAAAGAAGACCTCCAAGCCTCTTCTGCTGAACTGTTGTACGGGGAGCCGCTAAGGTTACCCGGGGAATTTTTCGAGCCAACAGTCAACGGTACAGTAGACCCAGCAGAATTTACTGCAAGGCTCAAAAATTTCGCCGAAAAACTGCGACCGGTACCAGCTTCTCGCCACTGCAATCCCAAGGTTTTCATATATAAAGAGCTTGAAACTTGCGAGCACGTTTTCCTCCGCGAAGACGCATTGCGGGGTGCTCTCCAGCCTGCTTATTCCGGGCCATACAAAGTCATCACACGAGGGGACAAAGTATTTAAATTACTCGTTAAAAACAAAGAAGTGACAGTATCCATCGACCGCCTGAAGCCTGCCTTCATTCTGTCTGACCAGGTGGATGAACCCTCTCCAGTAGTGCCGCCAAGTTACACAACACGTTCTGGGAGGCGAGTTAAATTTACTGACTTCTATCGCCCTTGACGGTCTCTGGAGGGTGGTGGTGTAGGCAACTGTACACTTTATTTACATAATATAATATTTATCTATATCCTAAACTAAACACAAATATTTACAAACAAACAATATAACAATACAATTTATATATTCATATAAATTTATATACACAATCACTTAACACTATCCTTCCTTACCGGCTGGTCGATAAATTTACTATCGATGTCGATGGTCAGGTAAACTATCGATCGGACCCGCAACACTAATGACCAATATTCGTTTATCTATCAATAGCCATATACGGCTGCGCTGGCGCAATCCTTTCACCGCGGGACACCGCGCAAGGTCAAGCCAGTCAGGATCACACCTCGACGCAGAGCGCACGCTTGTCGCCTCAATTTTGTATACACGCGCTATCGCGAATCAGCTTGCTTTTTATGTTAAATCTTAATCATACTTTATCTGCTATCATTTTTCTACTTTCATCCTTCCGCTACTCTTACTGTGCTTGTGCTTATGAACTGTGAACCCTCTTGTGCCTTCTGAACTTTGGTTAAGCTGTGTAAGGACTTGTGGACAATATTAAATCTTCTACAAACGTGAGTTTACTATTTATTTACCACGCACCATACCACGTAACCATACATTCTTTATACGTTAGTGAGTACAAGTCAGTTCTGCTTACACGTAATGTTATATCTATTGTAACTACCGGCCAAGTCACACAACATTAACTATAATAATAAAGAAATCGCTCGGCGGGGGCACTGCCGTGCCCCCCGATAGTAGTAGACTATATAAAAAGGTTTGGTGTATTGCCGATTGATTTTACAGTAACACATCACAATGTGATATCGACGCGGTATCGGTTTGGGCCGATCAGAGAGAGATTTGTATCTAAAATCGAGCCTTGTACCCACTTATTACTGTACCATCACCAATATCACAGACACAACCTAAATGAACCTTCTCTATTATTCCCGCAGTGTACCTAACCTCACCCGTTTCAAACATGTTAGCCATGTACACTTGTACACACGGCTACACATCAAGCTATACAAAACCAGTATAATCTGATCGTTCATTGTGCGAAAAGATCTAGTAAAGTGAGGCCAAGATTAACTGGTTTTGTATAGCTTGATGTGTAGCCGTGTGTACACCGTATCATTAATAGTCCTCCTTGCTAAATAAAAGACGTGTGTTCGAACCGAGCGTATATTAGAACTGGCTTGACGGTACAAGTGCGCGCTTACTTATAATTACCCACGTATACAACACCTTCACCCTTAATTTCTACAATACTTATTACTAGCACAATACTAAAACTTACTAATTACTAAAACTTACTTACTATTACACTGTTACAAATAATCGACAATTATTCAAATAACAACAATTTTCTAAGCCTAATTAAATATAACTTATAATTTATTTCCTTATCTACTTGTAACGGTCCTCGATACCATATCGTCTCACTGGTTTACGTACACGCTGAACATTAGGCGGTTCATTAGGTACATTATTGTTCGAGCCATGATTATCTATTTCCTGCACATTGGGCACGCTAGTCGTTTTTAGTGGGGTTGCTGTTAATACAATGTCCGTATCGTCGGTGGGTTGTGGTGATGCGCCCTCGGCTGCCATTGGCGCGAGCGGGCTCGGGCCCTCAACCGGCGCCGACGTACCGGCCTGTTGGTCGTTGTCTACTGGGAAAATTAGCGAAGGGCGGAACCGTTTTGCAGGTCTTTCGCGTACAGGGTGACTGTCACCGTTGTTACGTGTTAATCTTATTATCTTAGTTACGTCTGACACTCTAAGCTTTAGTTGGTCGACATGTCTGTGTTCTACGGTTCCATTGATAGATCTAACTTTGTAATCCGTACTACCTGTCCTCTCTATAACTGTCCCCGCCGTCCACTTATCATAACCCCGATAGTCTCTAAACCAGACCTCGTCCCCTGATGTAAATTGTCTAACCGATCCCCCAGCTGACTTTTCTACCTGCTTCTGGCGAGCCTTTACTAATTCTTTCTGATCTGGTTTTAAGCAATCTAGACGCATGCGCAAATTGCGCCCTATGCACATCTTCGCTGGACTCGCGCCGGTTGTGTAGTGTGGTGTATTTCTGTAAGCCAGTAGGAATCTACACAAGGAAGCGTGTATGTCGGTTTTGGACTTAATTGCCTTTTTTATATTGCGTTTACATATTTTAACGGCGTTTTCCGCCGCCCCATTCGAAGCCGGGTGATAAGGGGCTGAAAATATTTGTTCAATTCCATTAGTGCTTAAAAATTGTTTGAACTCAGTACTGAAAAATGGTGGACCGTTGTCACTGACCACTTGTTTCGGCAGACCGAATCTAGCCCACATTTCCCGCAATTCTTTTATTACAGCTTTTGCTGTAGTGCTACTCATTTTAATTGCCTCTATCCACTTTGAATGAGCGTCCACTACAATGAGATAAGTTAGGCCCGCTATGGGGCCCAAAAAATCAATGTGTATTCTGGTCCACGGTCGGTCCGGCCATGGCCAGGGGCGCGGTGCATGCGCCGGAGGGGCGTCAGCTACCGCGGCACATATGGTGCAGGCACGACACGCTGCTTCTACTGCCTCGTCTATGCCCGGCCACCACACATAGCTCCGGGCCAACGCCTTTGTTTTCACTACCCCCATATGGCCTTCATGAAGCTCCGTACTTACCTTACCTCTGCACGAGTTTGGAATAATGACCCTATGTCCCCACATAACACAACCTAATTCTAAGTATAACTCATTTTTTCTATTAACATATGGTTTTAGTTCTCTCATTTCAACATCGTCCGGCCATCCGTCATTAATATATCTAGCTACTCTGTTTAATATACTATCCGAAGCTGTTTCTTTTTTTAATTTATGTGAGTCTAAGAGTAACGCTTCCGCAGCGAAATGCAAATATGTTTGTTCTGGGGTGTCTAATTCCTCTTTACAAACCCCCTCCTTGTGCTTACTAATCAACCTAGACAACACATCCGCTGTGTTCTTGTCCGTGCGAATATACTCTATATGGAAGTCATAAGCCGATAATTTGATAGCCCATCTCTGTAGTCTACTAGCCGCCGTGTTGGGAATACCGGCATGCGGTCCAAAGATTGTTACCAGCGGTTTATGGTCCGTACGTAAAGTGAATTTTCTCCCAAACAAATATTGGTGAAATTTGTCCATTGCAAATATTATCGCGAGAGCTTCTTTATGAATCTGACTATAGTGTTGCTCGGCTGTGGTGAGCGCGCGCGACGCGTACGCCACCACTCGCTCGCCGTCGGCCCCGCCGGGCGCGCGCTGCGCCAGCACCGCGCCAAGCCCCCGCGAGCTCGCGTCGCATGTTACTATGCTCTCTAACGACATATCGAAATGTGTCAAAACTTCCGTACTACACAGAAGCTTTTTAATTATATTAAAAACCTTCGTATGTGACATTGTCCATTTCCAGTGTCTTCCCTTTTTGAGTAAGTCGTAAAGAGGGTAAATATGAGAGTTTAGATTTTTAATAAATTTCCCATAGAAATTAACCATGCCCAAAAATGATTTTAATTCCGATATATTAGTTGGGTGAGGCATATCTAATATTGGCTTTAACTTTTCCGGATTTACTCGTACTCCTTTTTTATTTATTATGAACCCTAAATATTTCACTTGGTCAGCTATAAACTCACATTTTTCTTTTTTAATTTTTAAGCCGTTCGTTTCCAAAATACGAAATACTTGTTCTACACTTTTTAAATGTGAATCCAGCGATTTACTTTTTATTAAAATGTCATCGTAAAATACTATTACGTCAGGGACATTTATAAAGAGATTTGTCATTAATTTTTGAAATATTCCATGACTAGAAGAGAGACCATACACTAATCGGTTGTATTTAAACAGTCCTCTATGCGTGTTAATGACAGTGTAGTTTCTAGACGTTTCATTTAAAACTAACTGATTATAAGCTTGTGATAGGTCGAGCTTGGTAAAATAATGATTGCCACTCAATCCACTAAATAAATCTTCTACCTTTGGAACCGGATACCTATCAACCAACAAAGCTTTGTTAAGTGTCACCTTGTAATCCGCGCACAGTCGTATTCCGCCGTCCGCCTTCCTCGCTATGACCAACGGCGTGGCCCAGTCGGACCGGTCAACGGGCTCGATGACGCCGGCACGCAGCATTGCGTCCAACTCCGCATCTACGCGCGGGCACAGCGCGTACGGAACCGGGCGCGCGCGGCAGTAAATCGGCTGCGTCCCGGGCCGCACGTATAGCTTGACCTCTTCCCCCGTATACTTGCCCAATGTGCCGTCAAATAGTTTCTCATGCCTGGAGATGAAATCATTTAGCAAGTTATTTTACTTGTTATTATATTATGAATTTCTGTACACTTACTTAACTTAGGTATTTCTATACACAATTCAGACAACCACTGTCTCCCTAATAGACTAGTACTACCCTTATTTATCTATACTAATATTATAAAGCTGAAGAGTTTGTTTGTTTGTTTGTTTGTTTGTTTGAACGCGATAAACTCTGGAACTACTGGTTGGATTTGAAAAATTCTTTTTGTGTTGGATAGTTCATTTATCGAGGAAGGTTATAGGCTATATAACATCACGCTACTACCAATAGGAGCGGAGCATAAATGAGAAATGTTGCAAAAACGGGAAAAGAAAATTCCTTTCTGAGAGCTTCCGTTGCGTGCGCTGCGAAAACGGTTTAAGTTACGAGAATATCATGTATGAAGTAATTATTCGTCTTTAAAAGTTCTAAAAAAAAGTCCGCGACAGCATCTGTCTATCTTTTAAGATTGACTTACTGTAACCATTTTTTACTATTAAAATGTAAGGTTAAAAAGAATTATTTTTTGCGAAGCTTATTTAACCCATATGGTATTAATCTATATCTAAATAAATGTGTTCGTTAGAACGGAAATTTAATGTAGAATATTTGTGCTCTTTACGCTATACAGTTTAAACAAATATCTTAGAAGATATCGCAATGTAAAAATACCCGCGCGGAAAAATAATTACGCGGGTTGCGTCGCAATGTAGGTACGGGGGATTCTGGCTGGCCTCCGGGAAATTCAAATTCAAAATATTTACTGCATCATAATGTTTACAAGTACAGAGTGTTATAGTATATTTAACAGTAAGAGATAGATTTTATAGTAATTCACACTTTAATATAATCTAAGCTAATCTAAACCATCTAAACTATTGTAATAAAGAGGAAAGATAAGATTTTTTGTTTGTTACGATTTAGCTTAATTAATGTCGGATAGTCGATATATCGAGAAAGGTTATAGCTATATTTATGTGACGCAGACGAAGTTGCGCGGGTCAGCTAGTTACATATAAATCTAACTTTTTCACCTTGTCTTTATACTCAACATTTATTTCCAAGTACCCTATCGGATAAACAGCTGATCCATCGTAAAACTTTAACTTTAATTTACACGTTTCCAGAGGTATATCTTTAAACAATTTAGTATATGTTGAGTAGCTTATGCAAGATAGTGCCGACCCTGTATCGACTTCCATTTTTAATGGTTTATTGTTAATATTAACTGTCATACACACCGGTCTATACTTCGCTAAAGACATCTGGTACATTGCCTCCTCGTCATCACCCGACGCTTCCCGTTCCTCCTCGGAGCTGTCATCCGCTGCTGGTTCGCGTAGCCAGTGCGCTGCGCCGGCAGCGTCGCAGGTCGCGTTGGCGGCGTTTCCTCGGTCGCGTGTACCGCGTGGCGCCGCCTCCGCGCCCCTGCGTCGCTTCCCGCCGGCCGTCCTCCGCCGCGCCGCCGTGGCCGCTCGGACCGTGCGCGCGACCTCTGCGTGACCTTCCTCGCGTGCCGTTGGAGTTTGAATGAGCCGATGTCGTACGGCGTTCGAGTTCCTTCTTCATACATACTCTTCGTAAATGGCCAATTTTTCCACAGTAGCTGCATTCAAAATCCTTGTACCTGCAGTTTTGCGGGCTATGTCCCTTGCCACCGCACGCTGAACAATTTCTGATTGTTAACTGGTGCATCTTCTCGCTGAGTTCCCGGTCCGGAACTTGTTCCCGCGAGCCCTCGACAGCTCCAGCGTCCCGCTCGGCTGCCTCCAGGGTATTGGCTAACTGTAGTGCTTTATTGTAGTCTAGATTATTTTCTGCGAATAACCTCTGCCGAATAAAATCGCTCCGCAGGCCGCACACAAACTGATCCCGTAGGTTTTCTTCTAAGTTCGTTTTGAACTCACAGTACCTAGCCATCTTTTTCAAGTCAGCCACGTAGTCCGCTATCAATTCGCCTGCCACTTGCCGCCTTTGACGAAATCTATATCTCTCCGCCAAGATTGAAGGTGTCGGTTGCAGATGTGCACGCAGTAAATCCACCGCGACCGTATACGATAAGCTTGATGGCTTACTTGGACTCGCTAATGTCGACAACAATTCGTAAGCCTGTTCCCCGATTATCGCTATTAATGTTGGTAACTTTAATTCGTCCGTTATCTTATTAACCACGAAGTACATTTCTAGCCGCTCCACATAAGCTGACCAGTTACCGGTTTTCACATCAAAGTCTTTGATTTTTCCCACAGACATTGTCACGATTGTCCACGATTACACCACTTATTTACTTTTCTGCACCGAACAGTTTTTTTTTTAATCCTCGTCGCCACTGCTAAATAAAAGACGTGTGTTCGAACCGAGCGTATATTAGAACTGGCTTGACGGTACAAGTGCGCGCTTACTTATAATTACCCACGTATACAACACTCCTGACCGTTTTTCGGCCACGGCGGCCAATCTCAGCGGAGATAAGCCATCTGCGCGGGAGATATTATAGTGCACAAGTGTGTGCGCAGGCACAAGTGCACTCTCTGTCCTTATCTCTCATAGTCCAATGGGACGGCAATCCGACACGACCGGAGAGAGAACAGGCGCAGGACCAACGGCTTAACGTGCTTTCCGAGGCACAGGGGTATTATACCACCAACTTCAAAACTCCGGGCTACTACTGGGAATTTTCTAATGAAAAACCCAATAGCACTTTTTGTCCAACCCGGGAATCGAACCCAGGACCTCACGCTCAGCAGTCGCGCTTACGACCACTGGGCCAACGAGGCAGTCAAACCCGTATCAATACAACATGTCTAGACCTCCAACAGGCTATGTGATATGAGTGATTGAACACGCTGTTATAGACGGGCATTGTTTCAAATTGATTTGGGTTACATGTTACCCCTTGTTACGTGTGTATAAATACCCTTAATGAAGCCAAAAGGTTATTCACCCCTCCCGTCGGGGCTGCGGGTTTTTCCGAGAAAGAGATACCGCGGCTTCGACATAAAGGGCTAAGAAGGAACATGGGTGGTTTCTAGTCAGTAGAAGTCTGACACTGAAGGGAGTGTCAAACCCCTGTTATTTGATGATTTACCACACCCCAAATAAAATTGTTTGTTCACCCCGTTCATTGCGACATTTGTTTGTAGACAGTTTAAGTTTTTATGTTAGGAACAGGTTATCTTGAATTAAAGAACCTTACAGTCCTCCAATCTAATGTTGAGGTCGGCTGTCAGTCTAACCGGATGACAACTCTGGTCTTACGTTGGTGGGTAATATGATACCCCTTGATAAAACTGGTCATCAGATTTTCAAGTCACTGACTTCTTGTTACGACTGTCAAACATCTTTAAATGACAGCTGAAACCATCAGCAACGCCTTAATGTGCTTTTGGAGGCATGGAGGTCACTCGGTATGTAATAGGTGGTCACCTATCCACAGACCAACCTAGGTAAGTGCTGCTTAACATAAAGATCGACTCAAATGGCTGTTATGATTTAGCGATGATCTCCTCAACAATTGATATTTATGGAGCTTCAAATCAAGCAGCAAATTTAGTCACTCTTGTATTTAATGGATTTTAGACACATCTCTCGATTTTGAGATCAAAATCATGTAATAACACAATTCAAAACATTTCTCGGAATGTAGTTTCTTCTACCTTCCCAACAAATTTTCGAGTTCTGTACCGTTGTTTATTTTACGTGTATAACTTCAGCAAAGCTTCAGTTTTTGCGCTCTCGAGGACGCTAGAGAATGTTCTGCAATTCTCGAGATTTCTCGAGCTATGTGGAAAGTAATGAAGGAGTATTTCTAAGGCTTTTCATTTCAGACTGTACTTCGCCATTTATTGTTTTTAAGACTTCGTCGTGTTCTTTTATTAGGTCTCGCTTTTACGTTTAAACTGAGGTGAAGCGTATAATGGGCGTGTTTTTGTGATGATATTATAAGAAAATTCAATTGAGAGTATTGAGACATGCATACAACAACATGTATGTAACCCCCGAAGAGTAAGGCAGAGGTGTATCTAAATGAACACCCTGCTGCGCGGGCCATGGTTGTCGGGCTGGTAAAAGCAAATAATATTACCTATATTATGGAATAATTTAGATTTGATTAAAAGATTCCAATACCTCCTTCCTATGATCTCCTGGTAGTTTGAGGGACTTTCCTACCTATATATTTTTTCCATCTCCAAAATCAAATGTTTTCAATACCTCCTGCCTATCTCTATTCTCCTGGTAGTTTGTGCCGTAGTTGTACCCTAACTAAACTGTGTGATAGAACAAATGAGAAACTGGAGTCCCGCTGGTTTTACGATTTTGTAATACCCTTTATCGCAGAACTAGTGGGAACGAATACGTTCCCAGTAGTTCTATCGTAAGACTGTGCAGTAGAACTAGTGGGAATGATCCAGAAATCGAATTCAGTAGTCATTCCAAAACAATCACTAATGAAATAATCAACAAATTAACAAAGCGTCTTAACTCAAACGCTATAACATCGTTACTAAGTACGTGTGTAAATCCTATTCCCAAACTTTGCATGAAAAGCGAAGATCTTACACGAAAATATAATTAGAATGAATTAAATTAATATGTCTCTCGTAAGTGCTTAGTTACTCGTAAAGTAAGTACTCACGCGTGTAAGTTTTCACTTAAGTTAGGTACCTACATGTTGAATTTGCTTGCGATATCTACGTGACGCGATAATCGTTGGTAGGGTTTGCAGAATGAATAATGTGTTTGACTTGTTATTTATTGATTTTAGATAAACTATAGTTGCTGCCAGTTAAGATGTCGATAGCGGTCATTGACCCACCTTTGAAAATCGAACTAAATATGAGTTTTATAATAAATAAAAATCATTAAATAAAAATTGAACATACTCTCAAGTAAATCGTAAAGATAGAAACGCGATTAAGAATGATCGGCTCGATATTTTTTTTTATCAAACATGACTCTAAATCACAATTTAAAACGTGTACTGCTAAGACATTTCATCATGAATTTATATGAAAGTTATATCAGTAGATAGAACTTTTTATTCAAGAAAAAACAGTCAAAATTTAGGCATTATATCGCTCGCGCGGCAGGGTGGGGGGTGAGGTCGTGCGTTCATAAAAACAAAGTACTGCAACCTCGCCTTAACTGGCAGCAACTATAAGATGGCTGTGCAGGGGTATATTACGAGTACACCTAAAATATACTAGTATGATTTAGTTCTGTGTACCTAATAGGTAGCAGCCACACTCTGGATTATTACTCGGTTAGCTGTAATCTAATCTTACTGATCTGAGATTTTTCCCGTCTTGAGAATCAAACCCGAGAGTAGATGCCCAGCACTAGCCCTTGCAACCGCTACTCCTTCAAATGTAAAATGATTATTGTTAGCTTTTAAGCATTTTGGTGAAAAACTAAACAAAACACTTCATTACGTCATTAAAAGAGTTTTCCGAGCAATCAAGACCGAATTACATACAGACGTCAGGTGACATATATTTAATTTTAATTAATTTCATAACCCTCATAAACCTTTTTGTCTAACCGTACCAACGCGTGTTCAAGCCATTTATTTGCGTATTTGATGGTAGAACATATTTTCAATTAAACCTGGATCTAATTAAATCGCAAAAGGAGGCTGTTTTCGACTTGTGAAACTTCTACGTGTGGCAACGTGTGATGAGACCAACATCCCCAGACCTCCCCTTCCCCTCAAAATCAACGACATTAAGACATAAAAGGGGTGAGTTGGTGTAAACCAAGAGGTCAGCATACCTGGCCTTGTTACGATTTGGTGGGAATACAAACGATCCCACTTAAAAGTTTTATGGGTTCCGTATAAATTCCATTAACGTTTTACGGTTTTACATTTTAAACAGATGTTTTATAGAGGATTCGCGGTGCAATCACGTTTCGTATTTGTGCTGATATATTTTTAATATAACAAAGCCTTTTGTGTGAAGTAAGAGAGAAAAGATTCTGGTTTCGTTAGAAATTCACAAGTCGATGGCCAGAGGTCCTAGACAAAGTGACATTCTACATTTTTTTTTTGTTATTATAAATGGGCTTGCTCTTGACTTCAATCTTGCCCTAAGGGCAGAGATGATGTCGACGATGGAACGAGCTTACCCAGTAGAAGCCTGTTTACTCGCGACTTAAATAGATTAGGGTTACGTATATGAACTCGGAAAAACCGACGCAGGCAGGGAATGCCACTCCTTGGCTGTGCGCATAATAAAGGACTTAGCAAAGCGCTTCGTTCGAATGTGTCACAGTTAGTTTACGTCTGACAAAGCACCCTAATAACAACTATTATAATAATGGTAGAAAAGATAACTGTTTTTTGAAAGACTAAAACGTCTTTCAAAAGCAGTGATCACATTACATTTCTTTTTTGGGTCAAACGAACATCTTCAAATGACTCCTCCCACTCTAGGCAGAGCGGTAGGGAGTGTCAGACTTCTACTGACTAAAAACTACCCATGTTCCTTCTTAGCCCTTTGTGTTGAGGCCGCGGTATCTCTTTCGGACAACCCACAGCATCACAATTCTTCTAAAGCGGTCATTTTCGGCCCCTAATTCTAACCCAATTTGAGTACGTAAAGAAGAAGAAGCTTGTCTATTCCTCCTCGTTATTGGATGGCATAATGCCTCCGAAGTTATAGACCTAACACATACAGATTCCCTTACAATGTTGACACCTAACCAACCTCACACAATCAATACAAAGTGTCTCGACACACTCACTGTCATCACACACTTCCGTTAGCTGATTGTTCGTTAAAGAATGTCCACAGCAATCAACTGTTTACCCAGATGTATCACTCATTGTAGTGTATCACTGGAAACTCTCTTATTTTATAAATAATCATAGTTGTTGACTGCACAAATGGTAGTCTGTAGACAGTCAAGTATTAGTTACCGGTTCAAATGGACGGACAGATATTGTTCACGTTTTTGTTTTTAGTGCTGATTCCTGTTATAATTGTGAGTAGATTATGTGGTTTTATATTTAGTTAATTTCTGCTACGTTGTAAGCGTAGTGGCGTTAAGATGTTCGTGCGAGATTTTAGAGACTGGTTGCGTCTAAAGTTTAGAATAGAATAGAATAGCATTTATTTGCAAAATTGGTTTATATATAGGTAGTAGTAGGTTTTTATCACAGTTCTGCCATATTTCACCATTCGGAATGCAAACATTTTCATTATATAAAATTAAAACAACATTAGAATCATTCAATAGATCGAAAGGACACTAGTAATTCACATTTGAAGTAAGTAACTTCAAATGTGAATTACTACTGTCCTTTCGATCGTGATAAATTGTCACTCAAAACAAATAATTCGAATAATTATTCTATAGTTCAATCAGTGCCCTGTAGCGTATCAGACACATACTAGGGACTAATGACAATAACTCTTTACAGTCAGCATGGGTGAGAGATGAACGGAGAGACACACGCGTCAACGACAACCATGCCCCGCGCAGAACGGTCCACTACCACACGAAGAGACATATGCTGCCAGACGCAGAGCCCAAGAGAAGAGTCACCAGTCCTCGAACCCGAGACTTGAGGAAAAAGGTACGCCGTTGCCTTTTATGCCTAACTTGTTCGTGAGTTGGAGGTGGCACTGTTGTCTGTGAAATTCATCTAGTCTTATGTTATGGGCCCTATCAGAATACCAGCGCTGTAACATTTGTCATATGTTACAGCACCATGCTGAGATAGTGGCCTTTTGACCTAGTACACGACTAAGTTTGGTTTAATTTATTGTGTTTTAAGGTTTACTGTTTACGCTTTTTGAGTTATAGTTTTTAAATCAATGTGTGATGTCCTGTGTGAGACCAATTAATACATTTTCTTTCATTATTTTTTTGCAATGTACTGGGCATGTTGTAGTATGTTGATTGAAATCACCAGTGTTTGTCTCTGCATCACCCAAAAGTTGACTGCTATGTACGTGAATTCCAATTTCTCATCATTTTGGAGTTTCAAAATACTAGCACTTTACTATACATTTTATTCCAGCCGTCAGGTCATCTAACACCTCTAGAAGAAGACGACATTGACAACGACGAAGTGGTCTCCGTCGCAATCGGCCCTCCACCAATCAGACCGAAGTATGACAAAGTGCACTGGAAACTACCTCCCAAAGCAGCCAATCACACTAGCGTATCTAACACAACAGCTACTAACATCGTCAAAGATGTCTTCGTTCAACTCGGCAGAGAGTTTTTATCAAGACAAGTAAGCGAAGACTTTATCTTCGGACAATACATAGGAAACGCAATGAAAAATTTAACAGCAGAAACAAAACTTAAAATGCAACATGAAGTTTTAGAACTAATACTCAAGTACCAGAAAATAAACAGAGGTGAGGTGGTCAAACCTGAAGAAAAGAATAACAACTCAATATCAATACTGAAAGAGTTGAAAGTTGTTGAAAGTAAAAAGTCTGCCAATGAGTCAGAGGACGCTTGGCCTGACTTTTCAAATCTTGCTAAGATTGTAGGTTAATTCGTTATCTAGAAATTCTTGATTTTTGTTAATACATTTGCTCATTTTAATGTGTATATTATTTGACGTTTCCTGGATTTTTATCCTTGTCTGTGCATCCCAAACATACCTGTATTTTCAACAATTTCATTTAACATGGTCAGGGAATAATATCTTCTTTGTTTTGTTTGTCCCCAGCTTTACTGTTTTTCACCTTTATTTACCAAACAGGTGATGAATATTTCATTTCACATTTCCAGTTAAAAATTAATTCCATCGACTTACCTATATATAGGCCTATGTTCAGCAGTGGACGTCTTTTGGCTGAAATGATGATGATGATGATGATGACCTATATATAAAATAAAATTTCAACCAAATTGAGAACTCAGAAGCACAGCAGAATTGATTAACCAACTATGATTTATAACGTTCACTTCCTAAAATCCTTTTCAATAACTGGTTTTCATGAAACCTCATTTATTATAATAATCCTAGCTGCTCTGACAAAGGTCGGAGGTCGAAAATTTTGCGTATTCCCTGACCACTTATGGATGGTACGAGTATCTTAAGAGGATTGGTGTAATAGTAAGTGTAAGAATAGATGAAAATATGATGTTGAACCAAGATTATTAATTTACGTACAGATGCCAGTCCATCAAGGTACTTACAAAAATCTGTCTTTCTTTCGCTAAAGTATGAGGTTCAAGGTTGACTGGTAAAATTCGACAGTTTCATGTGCAAAGAAATACAACCCAGATTTAAATTGTTGTTACAAAACAACAATTTAAATCTGGGTTGTTTGGTTTTGTTTTTCTTACTAGTTTTAGGTCTATAAAGTCTGTCACAGTCACCATCAATCTGCCTAGCCTTTTTCCAACTTGCCTTTTACCACAGAATACATGTGTCGTCTAGAATCAAACACCGCTAAATCCAGAAAGCCAAATTTTTCAATACTAAACTTTTTTCCTCATTATATGTTACTTAAGTAATTTTCTGTTGTTAATTTGAAATAAGATAAGTAAGACCGATTATAATAATTAAATACATTAATTTGTTCTTAGTCTCGGAAATATAAATCAATTTGTGGTAAAAAAATAAGGATGTGGCGGGTTTTGATATTGAGATATGGATCTGGCGGTTTTTGATACACAGAGTGATGGATGTGGCGGATATTGGTACTCACGACCCCATAGTCTCAATGATTGTACAGGATGTTCTTAAAAGTAATAAAACATTGTTTTAATATGTAATGCGAAGAAGTACGTTTATTAACAGTAATAATATAAACTATTTAAATGTTGAAGCAAATTATACGAAATTTTCATTTCAAAACAAACAACCTGTATAGCAAATTCAATAAGAATTTTACTCACAGTTCTCTTCGTTTTTTCTCCTTTTTCCAGTTTTCTTTGTTTACACCCCGTTTCCTTGCATACTCAGGAGCAACGGGTTCAATTTTTTTTTGTTAAATCAGCCATTGTTTACTTAATTATTCACAAAAATACAGAACAAAATTACAGAACAAACGCCTTGACGGCCATTGCGAGCTACAACTACGCCATGACAGTTATCTCTCAAAATAAAACGTTCTGATTGGTTAATGCGGATGTGGCGGCGAGTGATAGTGAGTAGTAATGGATGTAGCGGAGTTTGGAACGAAATCCATTTTTTTTATTCAAATTACTCGGGATGTAGCGGGGTTAGGCCTAGAAGAATTTAGTTGGGTTTGTTAGAAATTACAAAACAATTCCATAGAGACCAAATACTTTTTTTTTTTTTAAATGGATGTGGCGGCGTTTGATTCTAGACGACACACATAATAGTACTACGTACAGAAGGGACACTCCCTTCCCCGCGCTCATATTAAATACCGCACCTCACCCCGCACTTCGAGGTAGTCGTCGCCGACACTTGAACAATACGAGCGTCGTTCGGTTTTCGCGACGCCGACCGTTGCACTTTCCGCGCCATTTTTTAGGCTACGATAACCCTACTAGAGTTTACGCACACATTTGCACGTGCACGTCGTGCACAAACGTTATTTGTTTATGTAGTAGTAATAGGTAATTATTTTGCGGGCGTTGTATGGAGTGTCCGAGGTGTGCTTTTGCTAACTAAATCCACTTCCACTCTAACTGAATACAGCTGAAATTTAAATGAAGTGAGTGCCTATCTGACGTCCACAATCCTGTCAGGGTAATACATTACCCATTGATATGATTTTCGGGCCACTGACTGTCTGGTCAAACTCTATCAGCATCTTACTAAATCTATGATATAAACTGTAAATCTTCCAATCTTTAATTCCATCCAATATTTAATTCTCATTTCCAGTTCCAGTCACGTATCTCCTTTTTCTAAAATCCTCGGCCTCACCTTGCTCGTTGTCAGTGCGTACCAATGAAAATATACCTAACTAGTGTAATCGCATTACCTCTAATAGGATTATAGCGACCGAGTAGTGAACGAAATGCTCTATAGCCGCCATTTTGATTCTATACTCGGGATTTTATTCTTTTGTTTCGTCCCGCTTTGTTTTGGGATTTTGCTGAATCCAGCTTGCGGTCTGTGTCGTCGTATTTTGAAGAGATTTTCACAAAGCTGGTTGAGAGTGTTATACATTTTTAAGTGCTTGATTAGATTTTGGTAATTTGGGCTTTTGGTGAATACAATATGCCTGTAATGCTCAAAGGGGTAGACACAGTACACCCACATTTCATAAGTTATGTCCCATGTAAAAGGGGGCGAGCCTATTGCCATCAACGGGGCACAAATCCAGAGTCTGTGGCTACTACTAAGAGATTCTTGATGAAAAATTGAGGAAGTCTTCATCTACAATTCCGCACTAAAATTATAAAGAGGTAAAGTTTAATGAGTTTGAATGTAGGGGGGGTAAGCTTTGAAACTACTGTTCTAATTTCGAAAATTATTTCATTTATGGGAAGCGTCATTATCACTGATGAGTTTAAAAATACAGGACCTTCGAGAACTTCGTTTCCTAACGAGAACGAAGTCGGAGAAAAAAGTTAGCAAATTAAATATTATGTGACAGTCTCGTTATGTTATGAATAACCTTCTATACTGACCCTTGCGGTCATATTATTTAGCGCCGACAATTTTTTTACATGACCAGAGCAAAAGGGTAAAAAATACTGAAAAAAAGGTAAGAAAACAAATACCGTCAACTTATTCCAAGCATTACATTAGAAGAAAATATTCCTATTGATGTTATCTTAGAGTATATGTTTTCTTTATATTTTTTATTGGACAGGATACTGACCCACACAGGCCTTGACAACCCCCTATGGGCACAAAGCCAAAGGGGTGCTTAACTGCCCGTGCTACGGAAGAGAGAAAATGTACTGGGTGTTTTTCGTAAAATATTATATTATTTCTATTGCTTGTACAGTCAAGGGCATATGTAGGTACGCAATTAGTGAATCTTTCAGCAGCTTTTCGACAGCATCTTTGCTCATATTTTCATACAGTCTGTACTTTTGTATTTAAATCGGAGTATATTCATTATTGACCAGGTTCCGTCATTTAAATAGATTATAAATGTATTTTGTGACTTTCTCCAGAATTTTGACGAGGATGCTAAACTGCAACCAGGAGCAGTTTAAAGGTACTTTTGAGAATATTTTTGAATGTTTGTGAATACTCATTGTGAGACAAATGTTGCTACGAATTGATCTGAAAATGGAAAATGAATCGGAAGATTCAAATGTGTAGCCAAATAAATAGTCATAGTTGTGGAATATTATTATTATTATTATACATAATTATGGTGTGAGACGCGGTACCTACACTTCATTTTCTTTTATCGACTCTCAGTTTCATTAAAACGGTAACAAGGTGTGAAATTGGCAGGTAGGGGATAACAGAAATTCCGAAAAACCTATCTTCTATAACATTAACAGCAAATACTAATCACAGAAACAATCCAGAACATATTCACGTTTAAACAATTCAGTTTAAACTCACACAGGAACGCTAAATTCAGTCCATCACAACAGATGTTTATGTAATTACCGCTTCTAACATTTATGCAGGTACACTGAAGTACCTCGAGTGCTGGGTACTCTAACTAATGGTCTACCGTGCTGCCCTGTTATTTTAAATTGCTCAGCTCCAAGAGACAGTCGCGAAAATTGCTCCAAAAGTGAAAATTGTATCTGTACTGCGTTTGGTAGTTGGTTTACGAAGATGTAAATAAATGTGAAGTGTTTTATAGGGCATAATTATGATTCAATCTACGCTACAATTTCAACTTTTAAGATTTTTTCATAATAAATTATTCTGTTCAATAAAAAGCAAAATTAAAAAATTTGAAAAAACCCACGACTGTTAAAAATTAATTCAAAAAAGGATAAAATAACATAAAACACCCACCTTAAAAAAAAACAAGAATGTCCGTCGGGAGCTGAACATTGCTAAACCAGTTCATTTAATGGCTAAATGGTAATTTTTAAGAGTCGTGGGTTTTTTCAAAATTTTTAATTTTGCTTTTTATTTTAAACTTTTTTTAAACTTTTTACTTTTTTTTATCTAAGAACATGCACCAATCAAACTTAAACCCATAACTCAAAACAAAATCAAAATCGGACTTGTAGTTTTGGAGAAAAATGGCAACTTTGATTTGCACAAAAAATGTTTGCTGCAGCGCCCCCTGGTGAGTTGTCACCGTAACACCTATCTAAGAACATGCACCAATCAAACCCGAACCCATAACTGAAAACTGTATCAAAATCGGACTAGTAGTTTTGGAGAAAAATGGCAACATGTATTTGCACAAACACACAAACAAACAAACAAACAACCTCTCACCCCAAACGCATATACCGTCTCCGTTCCGTCGTGGGTAAAAAGCGTTCCTGGGCTCGATTTCTGGGTCAAGCAAAGTGATATTAGGTTTATCCATTAGGAATTTCTAAGTTGCAGCTTCGGAGTCTGGGTTTGTGCCCATTTGATAGCAATAGGCTCGCTAACTACTGCCTCGGACTTAAACATAACTGGTGAAATGGGGTCTACCATTAGGGACACTTTTGCCGAACCCTTCTGGGATTAAAGGCATGAGGTTATGTTATGTCTATTCAAAGTCTGCACAAAGTCTATTTGCTTTACCAATTCTAATTTGCTTTCTTTTGCCATAGAAGTTTGCAAAAACCACAGAACGCCACCCTGCTACGATCCTTACATAATCCTTTGCTTTGTCCACGTTGTTTTTAGCATTCATCATTAAGTCATTTCCCATTTTCTCATAAAAATCTTTGAAAACAAGAACTTGAATAGACTTTAGTTCCTTGTTTTAACATATGTTGCTTAAATTTTCGGTGCTGATGAATTTTTCGCGCCAACGGATACTACAGCCGCTTTGTGTGGTAAAGATATGAAAATTTGAATTAAAATAATTCAGATGCTTTCCTTTTTGGTGCTTTCCGAGTTTTGTTGCAGCTGAATTTTCGGGTGAAATAAATATTTTTGTCTGTTAAGTGGTTTTGGAGAATTAAAAAGAAATGGACTAGAATAATAATTATTAGAGTGAACCGATAACTTGGTGAAGGTTGCGGGGATCCGCTGGATGCGAGACGTACGGGGCCAGTCAATGTGGCGACACTTGAGGGAGGCTTATGTCCAGCTGTGGACGTCTTTTGGTTGAAATGATGATGATGATGAACTTAGTGAAAGATGTCATCATGACTGTAATCCCAAAAGGGTTAGGCAGAGGTGCACCTATTAGGGCACCCACATTTTACCAATTATGTTTAAATTTACTAAAACTTACATGAATAGGTCGTTTCTTTTTCACCTGTTTCTCTACTCCCTTTGTTGGTATGAAAGCTTTTAATGAGCTTAAGACTTGAGTCTCCATACGCGACATGTATAGTTAACAAAAACATGTCCCACACGGAAAGCCTGACAAATCACCGACCCTTTCAGGTCATGAATCAGCTTTTTTGATTTATTAATTGATGAAGGACCAACCCAACGGTCCTTCGATCCGGATATCATTCAAACAATGGATTCCAACTAATCCATTAAACTTAGTAGTTTGGTCCCAGTTTCTTTGAAATACAAATATAAGGATAATTAAGACCGTAAAGTTTTGGAGGCGTAACCCAAAAGCCTGGTAAATAAATAATGAAGAGAAAGTAGGAAAGTTGGGGGTCGAAGATAAACAGATAGTGAGGGGGATTAAACACAAACTGGAACTCAAACGGCCATGTTGATCCGTCTCATTGATTTGAACCTGGTGGAAGTTTGGAGGGTTACCTTTGCACCGTAGTCTTATTTTTCGACGAGCTATTTATAGTACTTATTTCGGTAGGCTGTGCGTGGCACATAATAAAACGGGCTCGGGTCGATCTTTAAGATAAACCGCGCTTGCCAATGTTGGCCATAGATGGGGATGGGGGCTCCGCGGCTGCTACTGGGAAATCCATGACAGAAAAATCCAATAACAATTTGCCCGAATCGAGATTCGAACCCAGGACCTCACGCTCAGCAGTCGCGCATACAACCACTAGATGACTAGACGAGGCAGTTGATGTGTATAGCTGAAAAACAGGCCATCAAAATAAAGGAAGAGCTTTATAGAGGACCACAAGATCCTTTTAAAAAGTCGATACAATTTTCATGCACTTTATAAAGTACGGAACATAACCTGGTTTTAATTTCTACGAAGCTTTTGACAACACCGGACGCTCAACGGAACAGTCAAAAAGCAAAAGAATGCATAAAATCACAAGAAAAACTAGTTATTCGTTTGTGGCTACACAAATGGTGCCGCGTCCATTACCCGATTAGGGTTCCGTCGGCCACGAGCTTTTAGCACTTTGAATGCAACAAAGGAACCCTGATTTCATTATTGTCAGTATTGTGTCCGTTGAATTTATTTTCTATTGTTCGGTGGGTATTGCGGTGACAACCTTGGTTGTGTCTTGGAGTTCTTTGGAAGTCGTTTTTAAGTTTGGCTTCTGGAATTGGCCCCTTCTTATTTTTAGGCAGGCGTCTTAGAGAGCGTCTTACTTCTTGACCACGAGTAATACAGTAATACAAGTGCCACGTCTCACAAAAGTGACGCAGTAGAATAATGAACACGCTTAGAGAAAGGCTCGGATTCCATCGAAGAGCTCCACGAGCTTATTCCACCATCTCCCTTCTTCCATTGAGAGACTAGGCGTACTGCAGGTTATCACCCATACCTTGTCGATGTTCCACATATTCGTACGAAGCGTTTTGTAAGTCTTTCATTATTCGTACAGCCAAGGAGTGGAACACAAATTCAAATTCAAATCATTTATTGTTTGTTACATGTCGATAGAGATGTTATATTTATACCACCCTGCCTGCGTCGGTTTTCCCGAGTTCATATACCCCCAATCTATTTAAGTCGCGAGTAAATAGGCTTCTTCTGGGTAAGCTCGTTCCATCGTCGACATCTCATCATCTCTGCCCTTAGGGCAAGATTAAGCTCAAGAGTAAGCCCATATAAAATTAAAAAGAAAAGAAAAAAAGTGGTGGCGTGCGGTGATGACTGTGTGAAGTGAGGAGGAGGTCTCCGTCAGAATGGCTGGTTGCCTGTGGCTTTGGTCTATGAGAGTTGATTAGAAAATTGCTACATAATTGCTTATATTTGCTACATTTAATAAATAATTGCTACATACTATATATATTTAGAAATAACATATTTTTTTTGTACAGCCATCCTGACGTTTGGTTAGCTGGTCGCCTCCTAGTTTAAAGCCAAGCATGCAGAGTTTCCCGAAATGTATTGCGTCAATAATTGCTACATATTTGCTTCATTTATCTACATTAGTTAGGATGTAGCTATTACTTTAATTATCCCAAGGAAAAGTGCCTGATAAAACAATAAAGGCAAATACTTAGTTATGTTGAATCGGTTTACAACATAACCAAGTATTTGCCTTTATTGTTTTATCAGGCACTTTTCCTTGGGATAATTAAAATAATGGCTACATCCTTTATTTAACATATGTTTGAAGATACAACTAAATTAGATAAATGAAGCAAATATGTAGCAATTATTGACGCAATACATTTCGGGAAACTCTGCATGCTTGGCTTTAAACTAGGAGGCGACCAGCCAACCAAACGTCAGGATGGCTGTACAAAAAAAATATGTTATTTCCAAATATATATAGTATGTAGCAATTATTTATTAAATGTAGCAAATATAAGCAATTATGTAGCAATTTTCTAATCAACTCTCATAGACCAAAGCCACAGGCAACCAGCCATTCTGACAGAGACAGGAGGAGCTGTTGGTGCTGCGAGTTGTTCGAAAGAGATCGCGGCCTAGGCACAAGGGGCTAACAAGGAACATGGGTGGTTTTTAGTCAGTAGAAGTCTGACACTCCCTACAACTCTGCCCAGAGCGGGAGGAGTCATTTGATGATTTCCCACCCTTTAAAAAAAAAGCGAAGAGGGGAGGAGTTTCTAAAAAGCTAAGATGTATTCGTCGAAGCTGTGAGGATATGGGTACTGTCTAGACTAGAGCAGAGATTTGTATCCAGGCTACTCACGCCACGGCCAGTCCCGACTCGTCTTGTCTCCGTTCTGAGCTGCTGCGGAAGCTTGTCTACACAAATAATGAGATATCTCATCACCTCTCTGCTTAATCGTTCACTAAGCGCTATATCGCAAATCAGACGTGAAAGCCAAAAAAATCCGTTGGTAGTTGTAACACCTTTGTTTTTAAAATTTCAGTGAAGCTTCTGTTAAAGGAAACTAGAAAAATGGAAATGGAAAAATGTTCTAGAACTAAAAATTCCAAGACATGTGACATTCTAGCAACCCGCACTGGGCCTGCGTGGTATATTATAGAGGAAGCTTGTGTCTCAGTAGTGGGAACATTTCAGGCTGATTACACAGTGTTTGTTCGTAATCGCGCATCCTACCATAATTTACCCAAATTATTTAATTGCGCGATGATAGAATAGCTCCATAATTACCGGACACTGAGATAGATATCGAAGTTTCAATAAGGCTGCCCGCTCACGTCCGATAAATAATTAATCGGTGACCGATTTTCGTTCGATTTCGTCCGATAATCGGTGACCGATTTTTTTTGGTCAGAAATAACGAACAAATTTAAATCGGCCCTACAGAAAGTCTTATCTGTCCTACAAAAAGTCTGACGTGGGCGTTCAGCCTAACAATCACTTTGCTTAAGGCAGGGTTGCAGTAATTTTAAGATTTTTGAACCTATAAAAATCGAACTAAATACGAGTTTTTTAATAAATAAAAATCATTACATAAAAATTGAACATACTCTCTAGTAAATCGTAAAGATAGAAACGCGATTTAGAATGATCGGCTCGATACTTTTTTTTATCAAACATGACTCTAAAATTAAATCACAATTTCAAACGTGTACTGCTAAGACATTTCATCATGAATTTATATGAAAGTTATATCAGTAGATAGAACTTTTAATTCTGAAGTAAATGGTGAAAACAGATTGTATAATTTCTTTATAGTTTTTCTCCAAGAAGCAAAAAACAGTCAAAATTTAGGCATTATATCGCTCGCGCGGCAGGGCGGGGGGCGAGGTCGTGCGTACATAAAAACAAAGTACTGCGACCTCGCCTTAATGTGACATAATTCAACATTAATATTTATGTAGGTACTACTATCATTGACTTATATATTACTGCGTAAGGACTGGGCGGACCGCATGATAAAATGACGCCTCGAATTTGGTCCCAAATAGGTCTTGACTAAACCGAAGTTTAAAAGAAAATTAAAATTTAACATTTTTTTTTAATAACATTTTAATGAAAGCTTTATTTAATTTCTTTAAACCTCGATAATACCACGCCACGCCGCTCATAGAAGGTTACGTTTACGAGCAGCCTGATTAGTTCTTAGAGATGACGTTAGTGTTTCGCTGTATGGGGAACGCATCGAGCAAAATGTTCGGACGACCGTATCTTTAGTTTTTATTTCAATGACTACTATACTGAAAACATGACCGGATCCGTCATGCGTACCCACTAAAAGTTAGTAAACAATAGTAGTTTATGCAACTGTGCATAATGCCTAATTATGAAATGACCAGCATTGTTATCAGTGTAATGCAATAAAAAATGTAGGTAGATGTTCAGATGTCTTATTGATGGTAATGTAGATACTAGAATAGCAAACTCACTTGAATTTGACATATTTAAACTCATAACCTACTCTGTTTTCAGTAGGTTATGAGTTCATAACAGTTCCATTTATTTCTGCTGGTTGGTAATGCTGGTCATTGCTTAAGGTTTTTGAACGCATTAGAGAGGGTTTATGATATTTGGGTAGATAAAATAATTTATTCAACAAAATCTTACGCCTCATGCATTGTAAAACTTCATTAAAAGCGACAGAAAGCATTAATTTAAAACATTTTGGAACGTAATTTAAGTTAATACGTATCATGAGTTTTCAATTACTTAATTAAAGTGACTATTGAATAAGGACGCGCAATAAATACTTTATTTGGCAACATTTAATTAACTTTACTTTAAAGTACTCTTCCATAATGACGTGATATTTAAATCAGTGTTTAATATTCGTGTTTTTATACTGGTTTGTTTTCAGATCATATTATAACATCTCCCATATAATAAGGGCGAGCCTATCGCCAAAGCCGGGCACAAATTATGTCTACGGGGCTGTTACTGAGAAATTCCTAATGGAAAAAACTCAATTATGTACACTCGAGCTGACCCGGGAATCGAACCTAGGACCTCATACTCAGCAGACGAGCTTGCGACCACTAGACCATGAGGCAGGAGGTTTGTTGAAACTGTATAGAATCGCCGGTTTTCTTCTAATAATACCACCAATTAACAGGCCAGGCTTAAGGCGCTGACAAGAGCCAAATAGGCTTGTATTGAACAATTTTTTAGCCAAATCTATACAGTTTGACACGGCGGAAAAAATATATGTTAATCTTGAACATATTTCTGATAATTTCGTTGTTTTCAAAACACGTTTTTGAAAAGTTTTCTCGATACAAAAAAATGGTAAACTAACCTCTTAAAATGATCTTCCAACAAAAATATCTGTATTACTGATGAACGTACGTTGTTAAAATTTATAACAATAACGTATCATATTTAAATACAAAATTTGGTTGTTTTTAATTTTTGATTATTTAATAAATTATTATTTTATAATTAATCATTATATGGTTTGTAAGAAGTTCGAGCGTTGCGTCATCGCGCTCTCTTTCTTACGTATGCAATTCGACAGTGAGCGCTTAGGCGCGGTGCTAGACGGACGTATGTCACTTTGCGCCCCACTGACAGCTATCCGTTCATCTATAAATTATTATTGACCGCGTCACAATGTTAGTCCAGGATCCACGGTACATTTTTTCACTTGATTACTATCAAGCTAATTTTCCGTGAGCCAACATTACCCTATACGAAAACTCTCGATTGTGGTAGGTAATAGGGGCAGCAGGGATAAAATATATATTGATTATATATTATTATAATTATTTATTTGATGATTTTCAAAAATCTATTACTAACTATTTTATTTTTATCTGATAATCATTATCTAAATCCAACATGTATTGATAACGAGCTCATCAAAAATTACTACAAACCAGCTGTTTTTTAGGGGTCCGTAGTCGAATGGCAAAAAACGGAACCCTTATATATTCGTCATGTCTGTTTGTCCGTCTGTCCACCCGTATGTCACAGCCACTTCATTCGGAAACTATTGAGACTACACAGTTGAAACTCTACAAGTATTCTGTGAACCGCTTTACGATTTTTATACAAAAATAAAAAAAAGGATTTAGGGGGTCGCCCCATACATGGAACTGAAACTATTTTTTTTTTTCATCAAACCTATACCTACGTGTGGGTGTCTATAGACATTAGACAGGTCTTTAAAAATGACATTGAGGTTCCACAAACAATTTTTTCTCAAAGCCAATCGTTTGGAAGACAGACACTTCCAAATTTGTAAAATGGCGACCGGCCTCGCGGTCGCTTACCTTCGGTATTGCCAACAATGACCAGCTTTTCAAGGCTGCTATCTCCTCTTTGCATTATGTGGCCGAAATAAGACAAAATACGCTGTAGGCAAACTGTTGACCATCGAGTCTTGATATCGAGTTGGTAAAGGATAGACACATTTGTGCGTTTGGCCGTCCATGGAATTCGGAGAATCCGCCTAAAACACCACATTTCGAATACGTCTATCCTCTGTCTTACTCTTGTTTGGATTGTCCATGTCTTAACTTGTGGGGAAAAATGCTCCTTCCGAGAAGCCTGTGCCTGAAAAGGAACCGATCCAGGCTGATGATGGTTTCGTGACGGTGTTGAGGAGGAAGCGCCGTCAGCGAACCATCAAGAACCGCTGCGGCACGGCTCCATCGGAGCCCAATGTGCATATTCGTGCCGCAAAGCCGAACACTCCTTTGTACCTCTCCCGTCTACATTACACCACTACGACGGAGGACATCGTGGAGTACGTGCGCCAGAAGATCAAGTACGTGGCGAGAGTGCAGCTGCTCGAGTCGCGCCGCAACGTCAACTTTAAGGCGTTTGTGGTGCGAGTACCGACATGCTACCTGCACCTCGTCTTGGAAGAGGACTTTTGGCCGCAGGGGGTGGTGTTTCGACGCTTCCGCGGGCAAGTGCCACATGATCGCACAGTGACGTAGTGCAACTGTAGTGATACTAATATAGTTTTAAGGTTTTGTTTACTAACACAAGCTGTCAATTATATCGTATGTTTGTTAGTCTGTAAGGTATTTATCTATGGGCCAAAGTAGCCTGAAAATAAATAAATATTATTATTATTATTATTAACTCTATGGAGGAAAATCAGGAAAACTAGTGCTCTGACCAAACGGGCCTTCGTTTTAAAACTTATACCACGTTTTTCCCAGATGTTCCGGGGGCGTAATATAGCATCTTTAGCCATGGCTATCCGCCGTTTTATTTCTGTGACGCAGCTACCTTCATTACTCATATTGGAGCCCAGTTAATCGAAGCTGTCCACAGTATAGATGCCTTAGATGTTATAGGCGCCCGATAGGTTTCCCGCACGATCTACCACCATAAGCTTGGTTTTCTGCCTATTTATTGCAAACCCTACTTTGCCACTTTCCACTTCCAATCTGTGCCGTATCTCTTTCATGTTGCCAAATGTTGTAGCAAGGAGAACGGTGTCATCAGTGTACCTCAGATTGGAAATCCACTTTCCACCAACAGTAAACCCCTTGTCCCAGCCCTAAAGAGTCTTGAATGATATTACTCTTCGTACATATTGAAGAGCAGAGGTGAGAGGATGCATCCCTGCCTAACGCATTTGAACAGTCGGTGTCTATTTTGACGAAAGAGCGGTTGTTGATGTGTAGGTAGAGGCATCGGACGATGTCAATAAGATGTTGAGGCGTTCCCATGTCTTTAAGAACCCCCCACAGCTTGCCCCACTCCACGCAATCAAATGCTTTGGTATAATCTATGAAACATATCAATACAGGGCTGTTAAATTCCCGACTTTTCTCTATAATTTGGCGAACGTTCAGGATTTGTTCCCGCGTGTCTTTGCCTTTAACAAAACCTGCTTGCTCTTCTGGAATTTGTGGCTCCAGAAAGTGTATTAGCCTGTTGTTTATGATGTACAGGAGTATTGATGGTGCGTGGAGTAAGTGCCAAACACTTAATATAATTTTTAGAATCTTGTAGGCAACTTGTAAAGAGTGGGTTTAATAGAAAATATTCAATCCCCAAAACCCAGTAATCATTTTTAATGACTTCGTTATCGATACATATTGGAAGGAAGGACAACATAATTATATAGAAGGATACATTTTGTAGGACAAATATTTTTTCAAATAATTTAGATAATTATCATCAGATTTAACAAAAAAAACCCAGCTGATGATTCTCAAAAGTGTTTGTACTTAACACTTTTGAGAATCATCAAACCAACATATTTTATCCCTGCTACCCCTATTACTTACCACAATCGAGAATTCGAGAGTTTCGTGCAGGAAATTGTTGGGCGTCTCGCCGTCTCATCAAAATTAGCTTGATAGTAATCAAGTGCAAAAATGGACCGCGGATCCTGGACTATTTGTTTCTTACTTGGTAGTATGGCGCTAGGGTATCGGAAAAATTGTGGGCGTGTCCAAAAATACTGAAACATCAGAAGTCAATAGCTATTGTCATCGTCTTAAAGGTTCTTATATCTATTTTGCCACAGAAAACAATGTTTGATCTATAGAGGACCCGGGTGTAAGCTCGCCTTAATTACGGGTATAAGTGTACGTGAGACCGGATTTAAGGAAAGAGGCTCTAATTAGGGTCGTTCCAAAACTTTTATAATTGGACTCTTAGCCTGACCTCTCGACTGTTAAGTTGAGGGCACACTAGGTACACAGCCTGTAGGAAAATTCATGGGGCAACGATCACTCGACACGTTTGAATAACAAAGGATTTGATTCAGAATTTCACGACATCGAGGACATAGTAGGTAAGTACACGGGTTGTCGAGATTTTGTGTTGAAACTTTTGAATACGGACGTGTCGTATCGCTTTATTATTTTCCACTTTATTTAGGGCCCCTATATTCAACCATTAGTTTTTGTGCACATCTTGTATCTGCGTCATTTAAATATTTTTTCTTTCTTTCTTTACCAAAATGTTTTTTATTTAACTATTTGTTTTTGTATGCATGTCATGTATATAGATCTGCGTCATTTAATTCTATTTTCTTTACAAAAATACTGCATCATAACTCCTTAATTTTTTAAGTACTCGAATTCCAAGTGTGTCTCCAGCTTAACTCAGAAATCCATTCTAATTAATCATGATTTATTAAAATTAATTCGCTCAATAAAGGTAATTAAGTCAAAGGAAATTAGAAGACGGAGGGTAGTCATCACGCACGGTAATCCTCCTAGAGGGTAATCAGAGGGCCGGCGCTATGTATTATAGTAGATGATTGATTTGTTCATATATTTATCTCTGTTTATTTTGTTTTCCATAGAGAGCTACGCTTTGAAGTCCTTTCCCAAGTTATTATGCCTTGGGACTGTAGCTTCGATTTATTTGTTTTTCTGATATTCAAAAGTTCCTGTAATGGTTTAATTGAAATAAACGTTTTAGGTTTGAGTTTTCTTGCTGTGGGCAAAATGATTACGGAGCTTATGAACGTAAAATTAAACATGCAAAATTGATAAGTGAAATGGACTGACGAAATTGTTGCTATAGAAAAAAAACTAGAATGAGTCAGGCACAAAAAAGGGAGGGTATTTACCTAGCAGTGGGTGAATTCAAGCTGTGGTTGATAACGATATTTTCTGAGCCACCAAAATACAGCCTGTGCCCAATATGGGGTCCATGGCTACTTCTTCATGAGTGTGCTAGAGCACACTCGCACCATGCACACTGTTGTAACTTTACTTTTTCTTTTTGTTTTTCCTGTTTGTATGTTTCCTAAATTGTGTATGTCAATTTAATTATTATTTATTTATTCATTTCAAAATGCTTTCAAAGGTAAATAGGTACTCATTTCTTAATATACAACTCAACTGGGCAACTACAGTACACTCACGAGTTATTATGCCTTTTGACTGGGACTGTAGCTTAGTTTATTTAACTTCATTAGTTTAGTAGTTTACTGCCGCACTCAGAGAGCTTCAGTGGTTGCTTGGGCCGTCGCTTGGTAAAGGTTTTGGCAGTTTTGTCATACAAAAGTATGTCAGGCCTTTGCTGGGTGGCGGCTTGAGTAATCGTTGGATATCTCTGAGTGCCTCAGTTAGTTTAATTCGACTATTCAAAAGTGCCTGTAACTGACCTACTTGAAATAATTGTTTTGATTTTGATTTTGACTCTTAAAATCTCAGCCACAAAACTAAACGCTTCACTACCAATTACTCCAATATTTACTCAACATTAAATCATCATCATAATGATAACATCACCCGATTCACGCCTGTAATGCCCGAAGGGTTGGACACAGGTGTACCTAATAGTATACCACATTTCGCAAGTTATGTTTAAGTCCCATGTAATAGGGGGCGAGCCTATTGCCACCAACCGGACACAAATCCACGATTTCTACTGAGGAATTCCTGATGAACTACCCTTGCCATAAATCATACCTCATTTATGACCACTAGCTAGACCAATGAGGTATGTACAGATAGCGCGCGAGTTGAATGTAGAGCTTAGGAATGCGGTAGTGCGTGACAGCACTACCGCATTACACTAGTGTGAATAGCACAGCACTACACTGCAGGCGCGTGAGGTGGGGCGTGCGGGATAGCGGGGGGAGATGCTCCCGCTCTTTACCTCAGACCCCGACTGCATTCAACTCGCGCGCTATCTGTAGATATTTACTCATTTACCAATATTTACCCACTCCTTCACTTACCCCGTTACACTTACCCACATTACTCCTTCACTTACCCAACATTACGCTAACCATTACAAACACAACAGAAAGCATTTTCACATCAAATCCAACGTTCTACAGAAGAGAATTTGATTTTACTACATAATGAGAGGCTTCGGGCATAATTGCGCTCCCGACGGACTATAAAATTGTGCCTAAAAGCAAATAGTAATAAAAAGAAAGAAAATTATCGTTTACACAGAAAGGTTCGCGAAGCATGAGGGTGAGGCGCGGTGCTACTGTTAGCGGATTTGTGAAAATACATTGTAATTATCAAAAAAATAAATTTGACACAAAAAAAGGTCTAAAAGCACGTGTGGCGCTCGACAAAGGAGAGTGGAGGAAAAAAACGTGTTACACAAAAGTTCTTTTTTTTACACTAAAGTACCACAGTTTTAGATTTACCTAGGTAACGCAAGTATCACGATCCGTATGAAATCCAAGCTTTATTGACTACCCAATGTGACGTCATAAGCACTATTTACTTACTTTTCATACATAAAAGTTACTAAATACAAAATGGACTACGTGTTTGTTCTTTAAAATGTTTAGAATGAAGTTCTTGAGTTGTAACGGTGTAATGTTTGTCAAAATAAATTAATAGTAAACCATGCTACCATTATTTCATCTTTAGTAATATCGTTATTTGTCTATGCTTAATATCTGTCAATGTCACTTTGAAAAAAATACTCTCTGGGCTATTGATGTTCTTGCACGTACACCGGTGTTTTGTTTACATAACCTTAAACTAGTAAATTAGATCACTAATCAGTACATATCTGGAAAAGTTAAGAATGTTGTTGTTCTAAACAAAGTGCTTGCTGCGATAGTATGCACTTAAGTTGGGCACGTGAAGTAGGTGCTATTGCGTTATCTATATTTGTGGTACCTACTTATACGTCTCTTTCATTAACCACATTAACAGGCCGTACTCGCCGGTTGCAAGTATCACCATTAAGGGCGGCATTATACTAGCGGATTGCGAACGTCTTCAAAGAGGAGCGGGCGCGCAACGAATTCGTTACATACACAACGAACACACCGCGAATGCGCAGCGAATTCATTGCGGACGGGATCGCTGCAGACAGTGTATGTGTATTGTGCGATAATTTGCTACACACATGCGACGAAAACGAAACGAAATCGCCACGCGTCCGCGACGCGGCGTGTTCGCGACGCATTCGCTGCGCGTCCGCTCCGCCCCGCATCCGCTTCCAAACCGCTAGTGTGATAAGGCCCTAAGCTCATAGTCAGATTTTAGTTAGGGTTAGGGGGACAAGCCCACCACACTATTCCCAAACCACTGTAAATCCTGATAGCCAGAATCAACAGACGACCAGGTGGCCACCAGAAAAGCGCCGAGACAATGAAGCTCGACGAAGTCTCCGAGAAACAATTTTTGGATCAGAGTTAGGTTACCAGCGACCACTGGCACCACACCCAAAGTACGCTCCGCTAAAAACAACATCACTTAACCGTGTTATGTACTCGCTAAATTAATTTTTAGCCTCTAAAGACTTTACACACCTTCGAAATACGGAAACGATATCGTAAGAAGGGTTGTTTGTCAATTTTTGTGAATATTTTTCTCGTACGAATGTGGAAAAGTTACTAACAGATGGACCTGGTTCTAACTACAACGTCTTGTAATCCCCAAAAGGTTAGGCAAAGGTGTACCTGACAAGTACACCCACATTTCACCAGGGTTCACTCGGGTTGATCTTTAGGTTAAGCCGCGCTAGCCTAGGTTGGTTTGTGGATGAGTGACCACCCCTTACATACCCAGTTTCCTCCGTGCCTCTGAAAGCACGTTAAGCTGTTGGTCCCGGCTGCCATATAAAAATCTTTGGCAGTCGTTACAGGTAGTCAGTGACCTGACATACTGACATCCAGTCTTACCAAGGGTTATCGTATTAACCCAGTATTAACTGGGTTGTGAAAGTCAGATAGGCAGTCGCTCTATTTAAAATACTTATATTCAGCTACATCCGGTTAGACTGGCAGCCGACCCCAACATAGTTGGGAAAAGGTTAGGCAGTTGTAATGAAGGGCGAGCCAATTCCCTAAATAAAACAACATAAAACTGTGACAATCCATCTGTATTGCACTCGAACATTAATTACTCTCTCGACACGACCAACACAATAGATCACAATCAAGTTTGAACGCTGCCATTATTAGAGATCCAGCTAAAATAGAACTAAAATCTCTCTCCGTTTCCCGCTGTGCAGCTATCAAATTGCAATTGAACAGTGAAAAGCCTACAATACGTCACCATCGACAGCTCATTCTCAATAGTCACGAAATAATAGCTCTACAAAGTTAAACATTCACAATTCAATCTAAAACCAACCCTGTTTCCATACAAATAAGATGGCAAACGATCGCACTGAAAAAATTGTTTAGTGACATGAAGCGTCCAGTTTAAAATGGACTCTAGGAATATGTGTATCAAGTTTGAGTGCAGGTCAAGTGGGGATGGATGTTGGTAGCAACACATCACACGTCAGCGGAATCGCAAGGCCCGACGAGAACAAAGTGCATGTAGTTAAAGCGGGTGCACAATAGCGCCATCTATATTGGCCGGTGCGAACTCTCGTCCCCGATCCAAAATGTCGGCCGTGACGAGTTGTCGAAGCCTCGACACATTGTGACAGTGAGAATTACATAGAGTAGTTAACAACAGAGGTGACTGAAAGTGAACTCTACTAATATTATACATGCAAAAGTATGCGAGGATGAATGGATGTTTGTGACTCTTTCACGTAAAATGACTAAACGGATTTAGAAGAAATTTAGCACACCGATAGTTTGTAATCTGGATAAACACATGAGTTACTGCACTCCAGCACATCACTTGTAATTTTAAAGACTGGCCAATGGCTACTTCCAACAAAATGTTTTAGAAGAATAAAGCTTACCACGCCCATCAATCCACCCGTAAAAACTTCCAAACTTCAATTGGTATACCGTCAGGTCCTAAAGCTTTACCAATCTTCATTCCATTTACTGCTATGTTGATGAATGGAAAAGGAGAGGAAGGCCAAACAAAAGATGGATGGATTGTGTGAGGAGTGTTGGAATAAATGATGCCATGACGACTGACAGGGTAGAATTGAAGAAATAAACGTGTTGCGCTGACCCCAAATAGAATAATGGCAAGAAGACGATTATGATTGTAACACAATATGAGGTAGGTACTTTTTATCCTGGTAGTGAAATCCCGTGAGACAACCATCGAAATGCACATGGGCGAAGCCGCAGGCTTAAGCTATCACTATCACTACATATTATAAAACAAAGTCACTTCCCGCTCTGTCCCTATGTATGCTTAGATCTTTAAAACTACGCAACGGATTTTGATGCGGGTTTTTTTAATAGATAGAGTGATTCAAGAGGAAGGTTTATGTGTAGAATAAATGGTTCCGTGCGAAGCCGGGTCGGGTCGCTAGTTGAATATAAATTACTCGAATCAGAGTAGCCCTTTTTGAACAATATAAATAGAGCCCAAAGACTTCACTTAGGTACTTATTTATTAATACCAATATTGCTTAATGTTTGAAGCATCTCTGTGTTCCACTACTCTGTGACCCGCTCACCGGTACAAAATAAAACATCGAAACAGAAGTGTGTCAGTATTTGCTCTAAAGAACAATAAATAAACTATTTTGCAGTGTTTACCCCGAACAAACAGAATCAGATAGGTAGCTGTAGGGAGTGGCGGTACACACGGCTACACATCAAGCTATACAAAACCAGTGTAATCTGATCGTTCATTGTGCGAAAAGATCTAGTAAAGTGAGGCCAAGATTTGTTGTATAGCTTGATGTGTAGCCGTGTGTACATTTACCCTCCGTCGGGGCTGCGGCACAGTATATATCGGGTTGTTCACAAGAGAAACCGCCGCCTCGACATAAAGGGCTAAGAAGGAACATGGGTGGATTATAATCAGTAGAAGCACAATATATTTATACTGTGGTAGAAGTTTGACACTCCCTTCCTGTTTCCAGGTAGAAAGACCCCATCTCAGTGACACTAAAAAGAAGTCACGCTGTTATTCTTACAGAGCCCTAGGTGGTGCAAATACTTTAGGCTAAGTTGCACCAAAAAAGTAGTTAAAGTTAAAGTTTGTGTCAAATTTGACAGTACTTTAAGGGAAATAGAAAAATTATTTAAACAATTTTTTTTTTGCAAACATTCAAACAAAGTAAGTATCTATTATATTTATTGCTTTGTCTATTGCACGTATTATTTTTTGGTTGAACAATTACCTACGATGAATATCCTTGTTACGCCTTAAGCAATGCAATCGTAATAGTCAGCCACCAAGCTACGTTTTTAGAGACTCGAAATCTTGGCAAGAAACATTCGTCAATCACACTTTTCTTTTCATCGCTTTCGTCATCAGAACTGGTTTCTGCGAGTATTTATTGGAGCAGGGACATGCTGACAGACAATTTAACACAAACTATAACACTAACCAGCGGAAAGTGAGCGGTTGCAGTTACGGTTAAAGTTATGACGTCATTTAACTATTTGTCAAATGGCGCAACTCATTGTTGGCCTAACCGATACTAAAATGAAGTTTCGATGTTTGTTTGACGTGTCATTTGACACAAACTTTAACTTTAACTACTTTTTTGGTGCAACTCAGCCTAAGTACTTAGTTTATTTTCATAAAGCGCTAAGTAAAATAAGTAAAACGGTACCAACTTAGTACTGTCGCTCTAGGGAATATACAGATAAGTCTAGTTTAACAAAATTAACAAAAAATAAGAAAAAGTAAGTTATTACAAAATACACTCTAGGGCTTTTAAACTTTAACCATATTTTTTTACTACTACTGTACTTTTTCTTGAAATTTTTTGAAACACTTTCTACTTTGCCTTAGAGACAACTTGATAATTATGGCAGTCATCTTTTTACGTAAGTATAAAAATGTGGATTTCAACAAGTTTTTAAAACACTAAAGACTTTAATAAGTGTCATGATCGCTAGGTAAGTACCTACGTAGTACAGTTTGCGCAGGGGCCTAATGCCATCAACCCGGCACGTAAGACTCCGAAACTACTATTGAGAAATTTCTGAAGGAAAAACCTAATAGAATACAAACCTAATACGCAAATAAATACTCAGAATATTTAGGTAAGTGATTATTCAGACGGCCTGAAATGTGTATTTAGCAGAAATATAATAGGATAATAATTTAATGTCTTACCTGTAATTCAGGTTAAATAAATAAATAAATAAATAATATTCCACAACTATCACACAACGCCATCTAGTCCCAAGCTAAGCAGAGCTTGTGTTATGGGTACTAGACAACTGATAAACATACTTATATATTTCTAAATACATACATATTATAGATAAATTACACCCAGACACAGAACAAATGATCGTGCTCATCACACAAACATTTGTCTTGGGTGGGAATCGAACCCACGACCTCCGGCATAGCAGTTAGGGTCACTAACCACTAGACCAACAGGCCAGTCATTAGGTTATTCATAACCTAATGACTGGCTGGTTAGGTTAGGTTAGGTTATTCATATGTTTTTTTAATAATTATTAAATGTAATTGCGTCTGTAACCATTTTAAGAATGTAAGTTGTGACATTATTATCCTTATGTAATTCTGCTGAAGCGGTCATTTTCACCTGTTTTGAGTGTTTACTACAAAAATCCTTTTTATTTCGAAAAGATTTCTTCGAATCGACCGTGTTTTGCATTTACGTACGGCATTTAGAATACTCAGAATTTCCTAAAACAGCGTATATTAATATTATCGACCTAGTACCGTTATTTAAATAGATTATTAATTACCTATATATTTTGTGACAACCTCTTGAAAGACGCGGATGCAAACCTGCACCATGTCTATACTGGTTTAGAATTTAATCTCTCGTGATTCAAAATCTGAACTAGATTACCAAAGCCTTTACTCCAACGTCAAAATGACTAATCCTACGAAGGCTGACTAACCCGCGGGTTGTTCGAAGGAGATACCGCGGCCTCCGACACAAAGGGCTAAGAAGGAACACGGTTGGTTTTTAGTCAGTCGAAGTCTGACACACACTACCGCTCCGCCCAGAGCGGGATGATCTTACCACCCTCCAAAAAAAAAAAAAAAAAAAGCCATATACAACCTTAGGCTGGTCTGTCCTAGATACAGGGCGATATTAGTTCGGTATGGCAATACCATCGAGTACATTCGCTGTATATTGCCCCCGTGCAAACACACTGAGACAAAGCCGGGTGACAATATCCGGATATTTTCAATCCCGTCTGTTACTTATTGAGTTTTAAAGGGTAATAAGGAAAAGTGCTGGGTAGAACTATGTTCTGTTCCGTCTTATTGGTATTCAATAAAGAGATAATAATTATTATGTATCACACTATCACATCACACTAATATTGTAATCTTTTACGGGGGATCAGACCGTAATAGAAAATAATTTATAATAAAACGGATACCCTAGGGTATCAGTTTTTGGGGATCCGAACGGAATAACTGATATTATAAAGGCAAAAGTTTGTGAGTGTGTATGTTTGTTACTTCTTCACGTCTAAACGGCTGAAGCGATTTTATTAAAATTTGGTATGGGGTTAGTAGCTGACACCCTGGATTAACACATAGGTTTAGTTTTTATCCCGATTTTATCTTTCCATGGGATAATTTTCGAGTTGTAGTGGGTGAAGCCGCTGACAACAGCTAGTGTTTAATAATGAGGAGCTCGTGTGTCATGCTCTGCAGCAGAACCACTTTGCCTATAATACTTTAAACTTATAGGATAAAAATGTAGATAATGTCTATATTATTGTAGGTTAATTTAAAAAAAATGTATATTGTCAGTTTCTTGGAAAACATCAATTCAAAGTGGCCCTGCTGAAGAGCATACTCCCCAGCAGAACCACTTTAAAATAATAGGTATTTCACGCTGATTATGCACAGGTCTTAGTAGAAACATAATGCATATTTATTGTATATCAAGATAACATCGTCAATTTTAGAAAAATATTTACAGAATAGTAGTTAAATGTAGATGAATTACAAGAATGCGCCTGCTATAATAAAAAATACAGGATACAATGTAGATAATGTCTATATTTGTGTAGCTTAATATCAAAATTTATATATTGTTAGTTTCTTGGGAAACATCAATTCAAAGTGGCCCTGCTAAAGAGCATACTCCCCAGCAGAACCACTTTAAAATAACGGTTATTTCACGCTGATTATGCACAGGTCTTATTATAAACAAATGTATATTTATTGTATATTAAGATAACATCTACAATTTTAGATAAATACTTACATAATGATTTTTAGTAACATATAAATGTTTTATCGGAATGCGCCTGCCATGAATTTCTTAGCAAATAACATGATTAATAGATTCATACATAATATTTCTTTACGACAAATAAATAAATAAATGGTAGGTATATCAAGGAAATGAATTCATAAGGTATAAAGATTAAGAAAAAACAGACAAAAATGTAAATAGAATTTGTTTTATTTTTAAGTAAGTACATATAAAATCATCATCTGCCTAGCCTTTTCCCAACTATGTTGAGTTGAGGTCGGCTTTCAGTTTTACCGGATACAGCTGAGTAGCAGTATTTTACATGGAGCGACTGCCTATCAGACCTCCACAACCCAGTTCATACTGGGTAATACGATACCCTTTGGTAAGACTGGATGTCAGAATTTCAGGTCACTGACTACCTGTAACGACTGCCAAAGATCTATATATATGAGATCTATATTTCTCGACCTCAGAAGCAGAAGGTCGGATGTACAAAACTCTCTATGCATTTGTACATCCGACCTTATGCTTCTGATGTCAAGATTTATGTAGGTACTTACTTAAAAATAAAACAAATTCTATTTACATTTTTGTCTGTTTTTTCTTAATCTTTATACCTTACTAGCTTTTGCCAGCGGCTTCGCCCGCGTGAAAATGTCGATTTTCCATACAAACTTTCATCCCCTATTTAAATCCCGTATGGGTTGAAATTCGAAAAATCCTTTCTTATTCCTTGTTTACACTATAAAGGGAACCTCTGTGCAAAATTTCAGCTTTCTAGGTCCAAGAGTTTGGGCTGGGCGTTGATGAGTCAGTCAGTTAGTCAGTCAGGACTTCTCTTTTTATATATATAGGATAGATGAATTCATTTCCTTGAAATACCTACCATTTATTTATTTATTTGTCGTAAAGAAATATTAATATGTATGAATCTATTAATCATGTTATTTGCTAAGAAATTCATGGCAGGCGCATTCCGATAAAACATTTATATGTTACTAAAAATCAATAAGTAAGTATTTATCTAAAATTGTAGATGTTATCTTAATATACAATAAATATACATTTGTTTATAATAAGACCTGTGCATAATCAGCGTGAAATAACCGTTATTTTAAAGTGGTTCTGCTGGGGAGTATGCTCTTCAGCAGGGCCACTTTGAATTGATGTTTCCCAAGAAACTAACAATATATAAATTTTGATATTAAGCTACACAAATATAGACATTATCTACATTGTATCCTGTATTTTTTATTATAGCAGGCGCATTCTTGTAATTCATCTACATTTAACTACTATTCTGTAAATATTTTTCTAAAATTGACGATGTTATCTTGATATACAATAAATATGCATTATGTTTCTACTAAGACCTGTGCATAATCAGCGTGAAATACCTATTATTTTAAAGTGGTTCTGCTGGGGAGTATGCTCTTCAGCAGGGCCACTTTGAATTGATGTTTTCCAAGAAACTGACAATATACATTTTTTTTAAATTAACCTACAATAATATAGACATTATCTACATTTTATCCTATAAGTTTAAAGTATTATAGGTAAAATGGTTCTGCTGCAGAGCATGACACGAGCTCGTGGCTTATTAAGAACTGCCACTCGGGTCGATCTTAACGTTAAGCTGCGCTTGCCTGAGTTGATCTGTGGATGGGTGACCGCCCGACATACCGGATTTCCTCCGTGCCTCGGAAAGCACGTTAAGCCGTTGGTCCCGGCTGCCATATATAGATCTTTGGCAGCCGTTGACAGTTGCAAAGTCTGACAACTAGTCTTGCCAAGGCGTATCGTATACCAAGTAGTGCTGGGTGGTAAAGGTCAGATAGGCAGTCGCTCCATGTAAAATACTGGTATTCTGCTGCATCCAGTAAGACTGGGAGCCGACCCAGAAAAGGCTAGGCCGATGAATGATATAAGGTCTATGTTTAACATTGAAAATAATACGTAGGTACCTAAGTATCTGCCTCATTGTTCTCGTCTCTAGTAGTAAGTGCTACTGAAGAGCCTGAGGTACGGGGTTCGATTCCCAGGAGGGGTAGAGTATTACTAGGTTATTCCATCTGGAATAACACAGAAGTACCCACGGACTACCACCACCACCATGGATTTGGGCGTGCCTACTGTTATATGGGACTTAAAGATAACATGTGAAATGTCTTCGTCTTCACAGATACCCTTGTGCCCTATCCTTCGCGGATTACAAGCGTGATGTTATGCTGTTTATGATAAGTGAAGATAATAACAAAAGCTTATTTATAGAGATAAAAAATATCACTGACCAAAACGATGAAACAAGTTTCTCGACTGCAGACAGAATAAATCAAAAGAGGAATTTAAATAAAACGAAGCAACAAACTATGTACTAACAAAATAATAAACAGAATTTAAAATTTATTGCAAAACCAGTCAAAGTCTATATAGTATAGACTTATTATTATCATAGTATGGACTTACTTACTTACGGAGCAGCGGTGGCCCAGTGGTGGCGGCCCCGACTTACAAACAGTAGGTCGTGGGTTCGAACCCAGGCAGGCACATAAGGTACTTTGCGTAATTTATTTCACCACCGCTGCTCTCAAAACGGTGAAGGAAAACATCGTGAGGAAACCGGCATGTCTTAGAACCAAAAATTCGAAGACATGTGACATCATTTCCTCTCTAAAAAGAGGAGGCCTGTGTCCCAGCAGTGGGAACATCAATAGGCTGATGGTGATGATGATGGACTTTCTATATAAGTCTCATCATCATCAGCTAATAATGTTCCCACTGCAGGGACTCAGGTCTCCTCTCTAGGAGAGGGTTGGGATATAATCCACCACCCAGTGCGGGTATATACGATATAGATATACGAGATAGTTTGATGTACATACTTAATGCTTGGTTGACGGCTTTGTGGAGAGTTCGTTTTCACATCAGCATACGCGCCAGAAAATAAAACTAAGAATATTATGTATCATAGAGTATTAGAATAATCAACAATATGTTTTGGGAATCTTGTTTAGATTTTACTACCCGAGACGAAACGGAGAAGGTATATGCGTTTAAGGTGAGAGGTTATTTGTTTGTTTGTGCGCAAACGAATGTTAGCATTTATCTCCAGAATGGCTTGACCGATTCAAATGCGATTTTCTGTAATGGATTTATTATTTTTCGGTGTTGGTTCTTACATAAGTGTTATGGCGATTATCTGCTTGGGGCGCTTCAGTTATAATTTTTTGCTTGTAAAATGAGTATCAAAATGTTCCCATGTATCATTTAAACGGTTTATCTATTTCAGATGTAGTTTTCTGTAATAGATTTGCTGTGTATCTATGATAATGAAAATCTTGTATAAAATGTTAAAAACATAAGCAAAATTTAAATAAACCATGGCAGTAATAAAGAGTTAAATAATTTTAACGAAAATCCCCCGACTCAAAGTGAGCAGTGATCGAAACCAAAATTTTAATTGTAAGCGTGGGACAGCCCCCGTAACTGTCCAGGGTTTTTTTTTATAATTATACTAATTTGAATTCAATAATCATTGTCACAAACCAGTTAGGACAGGACAGCGTCTAGTGTAGGGTCAGCTATTTAAATAATAAAACTCGTTTGCATACATATAAGGTAGACATGTATCCAATGACTAATAAAATAGGTAATAATATAAATGGCTATGAGATGATTTTTGAATAGTTAAAAATAAAAATATAGAAATTTATTATTGCGACGCACGACATTGTTAGAACACTTATACCTGTTGCGAGTGTGGTCCGGGTTTTTGTTGTTACAATAGATGGAGAGAAAAAAACAAGACTAGAGGTATTTTAGGTCGAAACTGACCGCCTTTGTAGGACGACTTTTTTTTTTTTTTATTATAAATGGGCTTGCTCTTGACTTCGATCTTGCCCTAAGGGCAGAGATGATGTCGACGATGGAACGAGCTTACCCAGTAGAAGCCTGTTTACTCGCGACTTAAACAGATTAGGGTTATATGAACTCGGAAAAACGGACGCAGGCAGGGAATTCCACTCCTTGGCTGTGCGCATAATAAAGGACCCAGCAAAGCGTTTCGTTCGAATGTGTGGAATGTCGACTAGGTATCGGTGGTACCCTGCAGTACGTCTAGTCTCCCGATGGAAGAAGGGAGATGGTGGGATCAGCTCGTGGAGCTCTTGCGCACACTCTCCGAAGTACAGTCTGTAGAAGACCGACAAACATGCGACTTTGCGACGGTGGGCCAGGCTATGTAGCTTGTTAACCAGCTTATCGTCACCAATTAAAATTCAAATTCAAAATATTTTATTGTGGATCATAGGTAGGTACAGGTACAGTTCTTAAATAGAAAATTTTGATCAGCTATGTCCCGCCCGTAGGGCATACAATAATTACATGTCATATTAAATTAGCTGTTCTATAAAATTAACATTATTAGTACAATTATTACGACCCCGCGCATAAATAAAAATAGAGCCAAAAAACCAAAAGGGCACAAATTAAGAGAAATGTCAATTTAAATGTAAAATTAATTAGGTACATATTACATTCAAACATAACAAATTAACATAAGTAACAACATGTCCAATTATACACCTACAATTTTTTTTTTTTTTAATAAATTAAAATGACAAATTGAAAATTAAATCATACATAAAAATAAAATAAAAAATAGATCATGCTCAAAAGAACTAAATTAATTAAATAAATAAAGTCTGTATAGGTCGTCGAACACATCATGACTGGGTGGGACTATATTTAAGCAAAGACTTGTCGGACAGAAATTCTTTTACAGAGTAGTAACTTTTGTTTCAAGATTCAAGATTCTTTATTTGCATGAAATATGGTACAATAATATGGTCTTAAATATAAAAGGTTTCACATATTTCGCTTACTTAATTCAGCATGCAAACTTAAAATTAAATTAAAACACCTAGGACTCGTAATTTAGGTATTACATTGTTACATTATAACATATTTTAAGAAAAATATAATATCATTACTAACAGATCGTGGAGAGTCCTTTTAAAATTTTCCTTTTCCATTGTTCTGATAGGCCCCGGTATATTATTATAGATGCGAGAAGCTGAACAGAAGATGCTCTCATGCATTAGATGAGTTCTACTGGCTGCTGTGCGTAATTTGTCCTTACGCCGTATACGCGTGTAGTAGGAGAACATATGGATATTGTTCTTTACAAATACTGCTGCCTCAAGTATATAGATACATGGTAGTGTTAATAATTTATTGTTTTTAAAAAATGGCTTACAGGAGTCAGTTCCGCATAAATTAAATATAGCCCTGATGCAGCGTTTTTGAGCAATGAAAGCGCGCTCTTTTTCCGTACTGTTGCCCCAAAATATTACACCGTATCTGAGAATAGAGCCAACGTAACCATGGTAAGCTGTCAGCAAAGTACTCTGAT